>OY728133.1:1030287753-1035287753 GCA_963277665.1 Viscum album | reverse complement strand
AAAGTCATGTTCGGATGATTTTGGAAACATTTTCTAGCATCAACTCACTTGCAAGTGGTTGTTTGAGATATCAAACACCTCTATTATACCTCGTTATCATTCTAGATCATGGGTTGTATTTAGATAAATACTATTTTCAAAATATTCTCATATTTTCAAGAAGGGTAAATATTATCAAGGTATTTTCAAATATTTTACCTTATCACAAGATTTTGAATCTTATTATGAATTTAAAAATGATGTTGAAGAAGGAGACCCTTGCAAAACCTATTTATATTTTCATTTAAATTATAGTCTCTCAACACATACTTATGGTATTTTAAAAGGACAAATAGTCAAAAGATTAAACTAAAATTTTGTCCGACTATTTTATAGAAATCATGTTTTATCAGAAGTTTTGGATTTATATTTCATACATGATTATTTTCCACAAAGAAATTTCTTTGAACACTAATATGACCCATGTTGTACAAGGTGTATTTGGATGGAGGAAGAAAATGATTTTAAAGGATCTCTAAATCATTTTTGTAATGCATGGGACTTCTACCTATGTGAACGAGATGATGATGAAACCGATTGGACGCCATGATCAATGTATGCTGTTATTCATTTTGGGAATCATTTTATTTTATTTTATGGTGGTGAAATAAGACTTCCAGAATTAATATGTTGAGATCATAATGAATTTGGATGAAAATGAGAGGTATAAGGAAACCATTGAGGTTAAAACATGTTAGGGTTATTTTTTCTGTTTTATAAAAACAACAACCCATAGGATGATTGATAACCTGTTGCATCTGGTAAGGCCGTAGGAATCATACCCACAACTAAAGGGCGACAAGGGCACTTCGCCTACCATTGGACTACATGAAGTCCCTCGTTAGTATTACTTATTCTTTTTAGTTTGATGATTTTATGAATCAAGAATAATTTGATTTTGTGTTACCTAGGAAAATATTGACCTATCATGGAGGATATAAGATTAGTTTAATTACTTTCCAATAAGAGAATTTATGAGCAACTGATGTAATTTGGAGATAAATGTTAATTTGTACCTTAGAAGACTATGTGATGAAATCCTTCAAATATTTGTGTTTCAGTATTCGTTTGGTTTACATTGAATAATTTTATGGACAATTTGTTTATCGAATGGTCTTCGTTGAACTTTGGGTTTTGTTGGACAAATTTTAGAAATTAAGAATAGATTTTCTATTTTATAAAGGATTATCCTTTTGTGGATTATCTGATCTTGTTCTAACAATTTTGGTTTTGGTTAAGGTATAAAGACATGGGAAATATATAGTTCTCTTTTTTGGATTAGGTGATTCTCTATAAGTTGATTATATATCTCTTAATGTGAACAAGTCATCCGAAATACTCATCTTTTGGAGAAAATATGAGTTTGTGTAAGAAATCATTTAGGAGATGAGAGACTACATGACAAGTAAGTATGTTTACTTATGATTTATTTAAGATCATAATTAAATTTCTGAATGAAAAGTAACTTAAAAACAAAAATATTTTTTGTTATCTTTTCCTACCAGGGAATCAAATACCGTTTAACCTGTCCCCAGTTTGTGATTTTCTAGAGGTTAACTTTTTCTTAAACATGTTTTTTATCACTCTCCATCAGAACATGACCCTTATTTTCTCATCCATGTCCATGTTTTCCTACATGGAATCCTAGTATGGATTATCTCAGGTTACCTTTGTACTTCCCTTTCTTTATTTTAAAGTGACAGTTTAATTGACTCCTTTTTCGATGTGGGGATTTCAACAAAGTTTTTAAGCTCAATTTTAAAATTGTGAGGACGCAACTCCCAAAAGGGGGGAAGGAAGTAACACCCCAGGTAAATAAAAATGAAATTTTCATATTTATTAATATTTGTGAATAAAATGTTAATATTGATTTAATGGTAATGTTATTCTCAATGGCGTACCCAATAGGCAACAACGAGTATCTTGGAAATCTTATGTTGCACTCTAATAATAAAATAATATTATTTTAAATGGTAGTTAACGACTAGCCATTGTAATGGAGGGAATGAATAGATCTAACTAACAAAATGATTATATATTTGTTTTTCAAATATTTTTTCTTTTATACAATAAATGTTATAGGCTTAAAATGCGAAAGAATACAATTTTAAGCGTAAATATTTTAATATTCAATAAATGCTTGATTAACCACCTTTTGATGGTGAACCCTTTTTAAATCCACTTTTTGACAATTTCATATATTATATTGGACTAAATAAAATCCTTCTTTAGAATTGGGACATCAAAATTTACTTTGTTTATGTTTTTTTAATTTTTTTTGATAAAGTTAATTTTTAATGAATATGTGAAAAAGGTTAAAACCGCTTTTGAATCTAATTTATTTATATGATTAGATCATATTTTGAATTGGTTTTAAAGTGAAATTAGAATATATTTCTACCATTTAATCAAATGGTAGTCATCGGAATTAATTTCACATTGAAATTGGACTTAAACTAGTGTCAATCTTTTAATAGATATTGTTTCTTAAAAACACGCTATTTGCTTTGACAGCGGGAATTAATTATTAAATTAATTAATGCAACTTATATGTTTTGAATTTTGTAAAATATACATCATTTTTCAATTCGGAATATCAAATATAGCTTAGGGTGAAATTGTGGTATTTTTCTGAAAAAACATCATTTTTTATGAATAGTGAAACCACTAAGTTGTAGTTAAAGAAATTATTTTTCGTTTAAAGAAAACATTACCACTTCTGTGATTTGATTTTCAAAAATCTGAAATACATGGTTTTCGTTAAGATGAAAAATTTGGTTCAATGGGATTAAAATAATTTTTCGGTGAATAGAAACTTTTAAGTTTTATTAATCGTGATTAAAGGTAGTTAGTGTAATTTAAGGTAAAGATAATGTTATAATAATATGAAATGACCATGACACATGTACTAACCATATTGGATTTTCCATGGCCGACCAAGACAATTCATGGGTCAACTTGGGGACACCATGTAGCCACTTTAGTAGGAAAATGACATTTATAACATTTTATTTAAAGTTAAAATGAAAATATCACAAACAAGTATTGTTTTAATAAAACAATATTTACATGGGGTTTTACAAGTCATATTTTTGACCATAAATATTGATTGGAATTATAAAATGATTTCCTACATTATGTTAGTGTTTTTATAATTTTTAAACATTACATAAATTAATTTATTTATGACACCATGATGATGCAGTGATAACCTCATTAATGAACAATTTAAATAAAATGAAAAGATAATGTAAAATCTAAGACATACACTTGTCAAAATCCTATTTGATGGGTGGATTTCGAACCAATATCACCTTATCCTCGAAATATATAATTTTGGGACCTTTGATACCTAAATATCATTTTATTATAATGTTATTTTTTAGGACTTTTCAAGAGTGCCCCTCCTCCCTCTTATAAAAAACCCCCAGCTCTAGCTCTTTACCCACACCTCTCAAGAATTTGAATGGAACAAAATCTGATCATTTTATCTCTCCTAATCCCTCTCTTCATCCTAGTATCCTTCTCATATGCAGAAATCTCTTCAAGAAACCCTTTGGGTTCAAACCAAGAGGAGTTACCCGATTTCAAGGTAAAGTCTTCCCTAATGTTTTTTGTTTTATTTTGCTTCTCCAAACCCCTAAACTATTTTTATTCATTTCTTCTGTAACAACACCAGTTTATTCAATATACTATAATGTTTGTATGAGAATTATTCTATCTAAACATACACACACCTTCGTCTAATGGTTAATGAACATATTGTTTCTGTGGATGGTGAATTGTTGCATCACGAAACAATGATTGTTCAATCTTACCCTACCACCTCTCATGGTGGCCATTATGATGGAACAATATTTATTTACGATATATATTATATTTATTTTATCTCTATGCTTTCTAATATTATATTTAATACATTCCTTTATTCTTTGTAGGTTGTGCAAAAGCGATAATTTCATTTGAGGAAGTGTGGACTACTGCCCCCTCATGTGATATGACTTGTTCATGCAATACATGGAATGTATAAAGAATGAAATTGATAAACTTATGTGACCTATATAACATATATATTATACTAGAATTATAATATATATATATATATCTCATATATTTTTAATTCCATTAATATGCCAAAGAAATGAATGTAGCATTCATGTGTATGTACGGCCTACCCTCTCCATGAACGGTGCAATTCATTTCTTTCTATCTCAAAATGTTTTGGAATAGTATAAAATTAATATATAATGGATATATATGATATTTAAATCATTAATACTATTCTGGATATGATGTAATTATAACTACATGGAAAATTATTTTCCAACAAGTTCGATTTTTACTCATGTACTGAACATCGACAAAAATGTCGGATATGAACTCACATTATTAACCAATTATTATAAAATTTTAATATGTGTTAAGAATTTAATAATAAACTTTAAAGTATTTCCTTATGAAATTATTAATTGAACAAAGTTTATTATTCAGGAATATAATGAAATGAACAAGATAAGTTGGACTTAAGATAAGGGATCCTTCCTCTCTCTTTCTTTTCAAGTACTCCATTTTATGTCATTACTTTTATGCCCCATGTTCTTATATTAGAGGATGTTCGTTAATATTCATCCTTTTGTCCTTTTTTGTTAATATTATGAGATAACCTCTCTTTCTCTCATCAATTCATTTTATGAATGTTTATGTGGTGTCGTTAGGCTGTCGAATTTTTGTAAGGGATCCTACCTCTCTCTTCTTTTTATGTACTCTATTTTATGTCATTTCTTTTAAGATCATATTTCTTATGTTTGGGGATGTTCTTTTATCTTCCTAATTCTTTAATTTTTATGTTCATATTATGAGATACCCTATATGAACTCATAAATCCATTTTTGGATGTTTTATGTGGCATCGTTAGGCTGCTGAGATTTCTTATAGGATTTTTCATCTCACATTTATTCCCGTGAGATTTATACTACATTTTCCACCATTTATATTGAGTGGTGTATTTAATAACAATTATTCTACTCTTTTTGTAATATACATTCATTTATGAGTATTTAAATCAATGTTTTATAGTCCTTCTTTCATGTGGTGTACGTTTCAAAAGTTACCCAAATCGGTAAAGGAACCTTTCACCCTCCTCTTTATAAAAGTAATTTTTTAGGTCTTTAAGATTACATCTTATTATGTTGGGATATCTTATTATATATCCTTATTGATGTAAAATTTATTACCAAGTGTTGAGTTACTTTTTTTGTCTCATCAACACATTTTATGAATTTTAATGTGACATCGTTAGGCTGTGGAAATTTTACAAGGGAACTTCTTAACCCAATTTCGATATCTTTGGGTTCAACATGTAGTTATTGAATATGTCATACTATGAATATGTGTGAATGACCGCTGAATATTTTACACATAATATCCACTTATATTCTGTGTATTTATATTTTTCACACATAATTATGATATTGATTTATCCTTAATTTAAGGATACATTTTTTATAAGCTATTTCATCTCATTTTACATTTCTATTGAGACTTAAATGTTTTTATGCACCAATTCACTCTTATATGGTGTATATACTATCCTTTGGCATATTATATCATGAATCAATTTATTCTCATGATATTATAATGTTATGATTAAATGTTATTCCTCAATTATTTGTATTCAAGTGTCTCTCATTTTGTTAAAAACTATTTAACTACAATATTGTTTTAAATGTTTTAATGATTTATTATTATAAATATTTCTCATTAATATCTAGGTTTTCAAAATGGTTTTAAGGATTTATTTATGTGGATATTAATGGTCTAAAATGTTGAAATAATTAAAGTGGGATGGGACACTTTGATTCAAAAATCTCTTTATTAAATTTCTTAAATGGTTTTGAAAATGGTTTTGATAATGGATTTGTTATGTCAATATCATTAAGTGATATATTGTGATAGAAATGTGGAAATGTTTTCTTTCAATTATATTTTTTTATGTATTATTATTTTTTAATGGTACTTTGACATTTGATGGGTGGTTACGTGATAAACCTTACGACGGGTGGTGTCGTGAATACCAGGACGGGTGGTTACATTATATCCTCCAATGCATTCGGTATGGAAGTCGGATGTATGGCTATTCCATTTAGTGATATGTGTGGAAGTCAACCATATGGTTATTCCATTGAAGTATGTTTATGTCCCAAGTTACCTTTATATGATATGTGTTCTTTATATGGGTTATATGGTAATATTTTGGTTAAAAAAGGGTAACTAATGATATTTTATTCAGTGAAGTGTTTTCACTACTTCATAAAGGTGAAAAGTATTACTTTGATAAAGTATTCATTGTTTACTTTTTGTTTTGAAAAACTAACAGTTTTCCTTCATTGTGTATCCTTTAGTAGGATTTTTATCCTCATCCCCTGTTTTTTAAATGTTCTCCACAGGACTTAAAGATGAATAGGTTCAATGATGGTATCATGGAAAGACATGCTATCTAAAACATATAACTAGACATGTTTCTTTTTATGAGTTTTTATTTTATGGAAACATAGTCGAATTGTCTACTTTTTATTCTTTTGAGATGTAATAGTTATGCCCTAATTCTCTAAAACTCTAAACCTGAAAATATCCTCAATGGGAATTATTCATTTAAATCAGTAATATGTATTGTACATAAGGCGGGGTCTGTATAATTTCACTATTTTTTTAATAAAATTCTATTTCAAAATGGAAACATGAAATTTTAGTAATAACAGTCACATTGTTCATTAGATTGATGTGAGACTAATAAATAGATGTCACGAGTAACATATGAATCAACTTCTTAAATTATTTAGAAAATCCATGAGAATTTTTCTTCATTTCCACTGATTGAATAACTTTTTGAACAAATATTCTCTTTTTAAACTGGTATTGGACACATTGATTAATATGGGGAACATCATGTATCATATATAATTGAATATGATTACCATATTTGAAAAATGAAAACTGGGTCACTTTCCTAATTGATCAATTCACTGTAAATAATTTTTCATAAATTGATTATTAATCGTGTCTTTTTTACTAATGTTAAAAACAATTTGAAATAAGAAGTTACACTTGTAGTCGTACTGGTATCACCAATCATCAGATTTAGTTGTGGTAGACTACTCAACATCATAAATGAATTATGAAACATTTTCAAAGTTTATCAAAATAATCCGAATTTGTTTTATAATATTTGAGTATATCGATTGTCTTTTAATATAATTATTTATTTTAAAATATAAACATTTGATTTGAGTTAATATAATCACATCATGTATTCTTTTGGTTCCAGAATTATTCGCCTAGAAAAAAAATTAATTATGAATTATTTCCCTAAATTATCGACACAACTTGAGTTCATTCTATCATCTTTCATTGAGTGGAATCATTTTTGAATTAAAATACTAATTTTTTAAATGATAATGAATTCATTTTTTAATACCATGAACACTGTGCATCATATTAAGGATCAGATGATACATACATATCAAAAATGATTTATAGACTAAATTCAAAAACTAAACAAATAATATGATTATGAGTTTTTAGAATATCACATTTTATTTTTACTAAAATAAAATCTTATTTGAAATAAACGAACACACTTAGATTCATACTGATAACCTCGTTCATTAGATTGACATGTTTCTGATTAGTACACATCAAAAATTGATTATCTATCACTTTTAAAATGTATCAAAACAATTTTAATGTAGTTCTCATTTTTTGTGTATGAAACATGTGTTTTTTTCTATAATAAATTTATATGATAAATAAGGATACATAATTTGAGACATACAACTATAATAGTTCATTTAATTGAGTTTCAATTGATTATAACACATCAATAATGAAATATGTACCATTTTTATAATCTATCAAAACTATATGGATATAGTCTCTTGGTTTTTGACTAATTCATTTTCCTCTTCTAATAAAATGATAATTTAAACTAGAAAGATGCACATTGAGTCATAATCATCACATCGTGTGTTTTTCTGATTTGGGAAAAATTCGTGCATGTCAAAAATAACTAATAAATAATTTAACAAATTATCGATGAAATTTTAGACAAGTTTCTTAGTTTTTAGTGAGGGATGTATTTTTTGAAAATAGAATTTCAATTTAATACTAATAGCAGGTATTTTGTGTCATGAAGAGCACACCATTCATTATATTGAGGTTTAGATGCTTCATTTGAATAAAATCTGAATTACATATAATTTTTGAAATGTATCTTATAGAGTCGAATGTGATTTATCTGTTTTTTGTATGTTTTTTGTCAATTTTACAAAAATTTATTTAAATTTTAAATATTATACACATTTTAAGTTATATAGGAAAAATTATTCATTGTATTGACGTTCTGATAATTCCTATATGTCAAAAATGTTACAAGGATCATTTCTATAAAGTATTAAAATAATAAATTGGTTTTTTATTAGTTGTTAGTATGTTTCATTTCTTTTTTACTTATATTAATGTATTCTTTAAATAAAAAAAACATGGATCCATATCATGAAAAATTATCTATAAGATTGAGGTTATGATGACTCTTACATGTCAGAAATTACATATATACAATTTTATAAAATTATAAAAACAATACAAATGTTATTTTTAGTTTTAAGTATTTAAAGTGCCATTTTAACTGAATCTATTGTCAAATTTTAAATAAAAACACACTTTGATTTTTACGGGCTACATTGTGTGTTAGATTGAGGTGAGGTTGATTCATATCTGTAAAAAAATTAAATATTGATAATGTTACTCATTTATAAAAATAATAAAAATAATTTTTTTCATTTTTTATAATGACTCATATTTTAATTTAAATAGTGTTTTTTATTTTTAATGACACACCAACAGTAATATATGTCACATCATGTATCTGCTTGACATGATACTATGTATTAAAAATAAAAAATGATTTGTGATATAAGAACATAGGTTTTTTTCTTAATTTCCAGTCAGGAAAGACTTTTTAATCTGAAATATAAATACTATATTGAAAAAAATATGAGTTATAATGGAAACACCTAGCATCGGAATTAGGATAAGATGATTCCTACACGTGAAAAATGAAGTGTTGATATTTTATGAAATATTTAAAAAATATGACTTTTTTAACTAGTTATGACTAATCAATAGTGTTTTTTAGTAAATTTAATTTCATTATTGAATAAAAACACATATTGAGAGTCATACTGGAAACAACATTTATTAGAATATGGTGAGGCTCATTCATATTTTTCAAAAATAACATATGTATCAATATCCAATATTATAAAAAATTAGGCAGAATTTTTTGTTTTTTTGTATTTCACATTAATTTTTACTAACATTATTTTCATGTGAATAATAAAGGGACACCTATAGAGTCATATCGGTCAATCCATGTGTCTGAGAGAGGTGTAGTTGATTCCTCCGAGCTAAAAATTTTATATGGATAATTTTACTAATATATCAAATCAATATATATCAGTTTTATCACTTTTGAGTATGAGATGTATTTTATTTATCAAATGTAATTTATTAACTAAAAAATAGTCTGAGTCATACCGGGCACTTTTTGGATAAGATTAACAAGTGGAAAATTAATATTGCGATTCTTATTTTTCATTCTACTATTTTGACCATGCAATAAAAGAAATAAAATATCATTTAAGATAGATGAAGAATCCATATTATTACATAAATTCATCATTAAAAATAAATGTTTTCTCACTTTTTTGAATTTATACTTACAAATTACAATAAATTATAATTTCAAAAATATTTTTGAGAAACTAATAAAAATAAATAAATATAAATGTTAAGAAAATTATCATAAAAACTGTAGATAAAATGGTGAAACATTGTCTGAATAATTCATAGTAATGCACAATTTCATGATGTCTATATATATTCATGGAGGGTTTTATTTTATCCAATATCTTAGTTTCATTCATGATGTGCAATCAGTAATTAGCATGATCAGGTTTGAATAAAAATAACCAAAATTATCTGAAAAATGTAACTATGTACCTAAATAATTTATATGTTACCAATATGATATATAAATAAATTATATATATATATATATGATTAAATATATATTAATATATTTTCATATTTAAAATGAAACTAAACAATTTTAATCATATCTGGAGAACTATGTATCACACTGAAGTACAGTAGATTCTTATGTGTCACAAATGAATGAGGTGTCATTTTTCTAATGTATCAAAACAATATGAATATATTTTATCAGTTTGAGTATGTCACATGTCTTTTTCAATAAAATTAACATCAACTTTAAAATCAACCCTTTATGTTTTAGTAAAATTGATCTCTCAATGCATCATATTGACATGATGTCAATTACAACATGTAATAAATGATTTTTTGATCATTGTGATAATGTTTTTTGAAAACAATTTGAACTATTTTTGTTATTTTATAATATTTTTGCACATGTATTGTTTTAAAATGAAAATTTCCATTGAAAACATGTTCAAATGGACATATCCGAAAAACGGTGTCTCAAAATGATGTGTTTACTATCCCAAAAAGTGAAATGTGAACATTTGATCATTTATCTAAATTATGAAAATAATATGATATCATTTTCAGTGATTTATCTATTTTATTTATGTATTAAACAAAATTGACATTTTTTGTTGAAAACATGTACTTCAATTCATAACGACCATGTAATGTATAATATTTATTTATGATCAATTAAAACATTTAATTATTGTGTTATGGATCATTTAATTATTATTTGAAAACAATATGATTTTATTTTTTTGGTATTAATAATTAATAATATAGTGAATATTTGGCATCCTCTTGTATTACATTTTAAAGACTATATTTCCTCCCCCAAAATTTCTAAATTGGTATCATGTTTATGCCAATTGGATACATTATATTTTGGATTCCTAAGATACTAGCCCCTTGATCTTATGTTGTCCTTATCCAACAATGTTTCTTATTGTAATAAAATTTTATATTAGTACTATTAATTGTTAAAATGATGTGAAAATAAACTAACTAATGATTTGGATGTCACATATTCATGATGGATGGCTACATATAGACACCAGGTATTCTACCTATTCATTTCAATAAAAATTTATTTCTTAAATTTAAATCTTATTGAAAAATTGGTCAGAAATAGTAACTAATCTTTCATATACAATTTATTGTCACCCCAAATATTTTTCTAGGTTAATATCTTGTATTACATCCCAAATATTTCATATAATCACCAAAAATTAATGTTAGAGAACATTACACCACCATGTATACTTCCCATGAATCTCAAAACAATTTTATATTTTATTCTGAATGTGATGTTTATTAGAAATATTATTATAACTGATAAATTATAGATGAAAAAACCATTATGAATTATATTTATTAAAAAAATTACTTTGGAAATTACATGTTCAAGGTTACTGTAATTTTGATATTTACTTTTCTTTATATATATTACAACAAAATATCTAGAATCATAAAATTTATCATATTTTACACACCGTAGAGACATTGAATAAAATAAGTACATTGTTTTGAATTTTATTATTATTATTTGTTTCTATATATAAACAAATTTGATTCACTTTTAATTATGTCACATGATACTTGTATTCAGTTATATAAAAAAGACATTTATTTATAACATATTTATCGATATCCCCATAATATTTTTTTATAGTACATATAATGAAATCTATAATTAAATTTTAGTCTATAATATGATGATTACAATTTTTTAAATATTAAAAATACACATCATGTGGTGTTGTTTTATTGGATATCCATTTATTTGATTCAAAAATTAAATATAACATGTATCTATATTTACTGTGATTTGTATCAAATGATTCTTAAAAAAACATATTAATGAAAGAAATTATAATATATTTATTTGTATAGATTGTAGTGTATTACCCATACACTGTAGGAATTAAAAATATTCTTTCATATATATATTTATCTAAAACATTTTTTTATCACATATTATTCGTACAAATTCTCCCTTATCTAAAAAAAGATAATGTATTCAAATGATACATGTATTAATGAATGGAAACTGTGATTCACATAGTTTTACCATTATAAAGAAGTAATATATATACCTGTATAAAATATTAATCGTTATTAATGTTAATGAACAGTTCATATAATTTTTTCGGAATACATATTATGAAAATTTATACTATGTATATATTCACAATAGAGGCTACCTACAACAAAAACATGATAATCCCATTTATACTCTCTAGGATATCTATGTATGTAATAGAAATTCCAAAAATGTAATCATCATATGTAATGTATGAAAAATATCCATCATTAAATGCGGACTCCACATGAAGTAATAATGATAATAAATTTGTATTGGAACTAATTGGGATAAGGTACGCAAAGAAATTCCTTTTGATTATGTGGTCGACTCACTAGAATATTTTGATCTAATGTTCGGTTTCTTCATCCCTTCGTCACTATGTAATACCATAACACACCTAAGACCTATTTTTCCATAATTTTATTTTTTTCATATAAAAATACTTATTATCATTATACTACATGTGTCATTATTTTTTTATATCCATTCAATGAAATATAAAATAACATCCATGACTGTTGTAATATATGGATCATAAAGTGCAACATAAAAGTTAGTGGTCGACACTTGAGCTAACACAATCAATATTTGATTGTGATATTTTGGGGGTTATTTATTATTTATCTTTTATACTAGTATATTGTACAGGATAGAATATAGAATATGGAACTGTGAGGGTTTTTATATATAAAAATAATGTAAAACATTATTCATCCAAATTTTCGTAATAAAAATATTAGATAACGCATTTGATTAAAATATAGAAGAATAATTAATGAAACAAAAATTACGTAAATTAAGGAATGATGTTGAAGGGAATGACTATCCTTTATTCTATTCGGGGAATTTTATTGATCAAGTATGGATATGTTTTCCACCGTTAGATCACTTTGACCCTTTCTCAAAAATTAGAATACCAAACTAGACTGAACAAAAATATCAATAAAATCATATATTTTTGTTTAAATCAGTTCAACATCTAATAGGTATGTTATTTGGGTTTCTAAATCTAATAATATATTATATCTAGAAATTAAAATCATAGTCCTCTTACATAACAACATTGGTAAGACTACTAGAAATCTATAGAATGTACATTATATTTTGATTCAGTTTCTATTGATTATTGATGATAAAATGTATAAAAATCATATGAAAAGTAATAAATTATTTATATAATACTATTATAATGTTTAAAAATTTATAATTAGTTCATACTTTCACATTTTTCCCTACATATTTTTGATTTTCATCACCCAGTTTACCCACCTTATAGATGTGAGCCTCCTTCTATTAAACATGATTTGGGATAACATGTAAAGACCCTTAAAATTAAAGGGAAATTTTTTTCTTAATTTTCTTTGGAATTTTACAAGAGCGCGGTTTCAGACGGCACCTGATTCCGAGGCCCGGAGTGCCCGGAATCAACTTCCGAAGTTTGGCTCGGGTACGTTCAGTGAATGAACGAGCGGAATATCCTAACTTTTGATCCGGTGCTCGGAATTGAAATCCGAGGGCACCGATGAACTCGCAACGCCGATATTCGCTTAAGGAGACCGTTCCCGAAGTTGCGTTTACATGAGGGGAGTTGTAAAAAAATAAAATTGTGAATGTTAAAATAAAAATTTTAACTTCAATTTTTATTTTTATCTTCCTTAAGTGTTTTTATCCTTTGGGTGGAAGTTGGGTGACAACCCAACTTCCCTTGGGAGGTTAAGAGGGTGGTGGAGCCCACACGAACCCCACCCCTTCATATTCTCTAACCCTCCCCAACTCACAATTAATGATGTAAACTTAGGTTATAACTTATGTCATTAATAAGTGAGTTTAATTAACGTTTTGAAATTCAAACTCTTGAATTTCAAAGGTTGGTGTTGTGTTAATAAATTAAGTGTGAGCTTAATTTATTATTTTTTGGGTTAGACCCTTTGTTCCTTGAGAGGTGGAGAGCATTTTCTTCTTCTTCTTCATCTCTGACGAAGATCACGAAGAACGCTCAACTTCACGAAGAACGCGGCGTCCTTCTTCCACGACGTCGGACTGCAACGCGTTGGTTTTCCTCCATGACGCCGCAACGCATCCTCTCCGCGATGTGCTTTCCTCGGCGAACCTACGTCCGACGCCGCAACGCACTTTCCGCGACGTGCCTCTCGCGGCGAACCCGCGTCCGTCTACCGCGATGCCGACGACGTCTTCTTCCGTGACGACCGACCTCCGTGATGTCCGATCTCCGCGACGCTCGTCCTTCGCGGATCGTTGACGAGCTCCGCGATTTTTCCTTCGAGGTAGGGGTTGTTGTTTTTAATATTTAATTATTTCATTCTTGCTCGTGGTTCGTATGATTAACGTGAGGATGTTGATTATTTAAAGTTGTGTTATTATTTAACGTGAGGGGGGCCGGACCGCATGAACACGGCCGAACCCCCTCCATCGTTCATGTTGTTTATCTGCGGGCGGAAGCAAGGCGGCGTGGTGCCGTCGCACCACGCGGCCTCCGCGCCGCCGCCCCGGGGGGGGGGGGGGGGGGGGGGGGGGGGTCGGGCCGGGTCGGCCCGGACCCGGACCCCCCCGTTTCGAACCAGAATTGGTTTTTGGCCCATAACATGAGCCTCGGACCTCCGATTGACGAACCGTCAGCGGCAACGCGATCCTTGGATCGAGACGGTCGTTTCGGTATATTGCACTCAAGGTTTCGGATTACTTTGAGTTCGGCCGGGTTGGTTCGTTCACGAAACCAACCGGGTCTTCGGAGCAGAAACACTCATATCTTGAGCTACGAACGTCCGATTGACGCGCCGTCAGTCGCGTTGTGTTCCTCTTAGTGAGACGGATCTTTTGGTATACTCCGCCCGAGGTTTGGACGCAGGTGGAGTACGGCCGGGTTGGTTCGTTCACGAAACCAACCGGGCCCTCGGAGCGGAAACGCTCATATCTTGAGTTCCGGACGTCCGATTGACGTGCCGTCGACATTGATGGAATCCTCTAAGTGAGACGGATCTTTTGGCATACTCCACCCGAGGTTTGGACGCAGGTGGAGTACGGTCGGGTTGGTTTTTCCTTAAAAACCAACCGGGCCCCGGGAACGAAAATGCCAATAACTCTCAGACCGGACGTCCGATCGACGCGCCGTCTTTTGCGTTGAGTTCCTGTTGACGATACGGAACTTTTGGATACATCAACTCTGGACTTGTGTCAGTTGATGTATCAGCCTCTAGGCTCGTGGAGTGGATCCTCCGAACGAGCTTGCTGTGTGCGGAGACCCTAGTGCTGGCTGTGACTGTTACTGTGACGACTACTACTACTGCTACTGTGACTGCGACGACGACAGTACAGAGATCCTATGTGGATTCGAGGACGACTACTACAGCACTCAGCGATCCTAAGTGGAACAGTGCTACCGAACCTGTGTGAGCTGAATCTTCTGTTTACCTTGGGCGGTGGAGCGCTTGGGTGTAGCGGCGGACCCGTGGTACTTGACAGTGGTGGTGCGCTTGGATGCAGCAGCAGACCCTTAGCGGTGGAGCGCTTGGTTGTAGCGGCGGACCCGCGATACTCTACGGAGTATGTGCGCTTGGTTGTAGCGACAGACCCGCGGCGGTGGAGACGTGTGTGCGGAGTACGGAGACCGTGTAGATGACTGAGACCTGACGACTGCTTGACCGACTCGACTTGGAGTGAGTCGACTAGCCCAGTGGACGGAGCGCCCAGTAGTTGGCAGCAGACCCACGGCGGACGGAGCGCCTGGTAGTTGGCGGCAAACCCGCGGTACTCGATAGGAGGAGTACCTCAGTAGGCTATCTGGGTGAGCGCCCGGTATTTGGCAGCAGACCCTCAGCGGATGGAGCGCCCGGTAGTTGGCAGCAGACCCGCGGTACTCGACAGGAGGAGTACTTCAGCAGTCTTAGGTTAGTGAGCAGTACCTCGGAGTCGTGACAGGACCACTGTACACTCTAGAGACGGAGCTCTTCAGTAGCTACGGTTTCGATAATAAAAATCCTGGTTTGAGCTGAGTCAATGATCTTTGTGTTTCCTCATGATTGAGATGGGTCGCTTGATAACTTAGGTATATGTATGGGCATATACCTGGGTAATGGTTATCCGTTGATTTCATAAACTTGTTATAAACTGTGTGGACTTGTACTGTTATCCTGTGTGGATTTAGTGTTTACTCTTCTTTGTGGATTGGGTTGTTCTTGGGCTCGGTGTTGGAGCCGAACGGAAATTGGTGACATAGGTATATGTATGGGCATATACCTAATCAATACTGGGTGTTACTTCGTGATTGTATCCTTCATGTGGTTTATCCTTTGTGGATTTCGGGAGACCTTCGAGGGTCTCGGGGTCCCTACTGAGTATCTTATACTCACCCCTGCACGGGCTATGCCCGCACTTCGTTGTGTTGGTTGCAGACGACGGACAGCGCTGACTGCGGTTGAGGCTTACGGAGTAGGTCGGTACCCGGAGGAGGACCACTGAGCGGGACGTGCTCGGAGCGGACAGTTGGACCCGAGGAGTTGTGGAGATATCTGTACCTACCCTTCAGGTAGGATCCGTGGTGGACGATCCAGGAGCTGAGCCATCTGTACCTACCCTTCAGGTAGGAATCGAGGAGGACGTTCCAGGAGCCGCTTGTACTTTCAGTTGTTGTTTTCCCTTTCGAGTTGTACTTTACTTTACAGTTGGGCTTGTATTTCCGGCCCTTTACTTCAGCACAGTTGTTCTAGTTTTGTGTACTGCTTTACTTCCGCTTGTTACTCTGAGGTTCTTGTTTACTTTATTAAGGCAATGCCTTCCCTTTTTACTGGGATTTTACGCCTTGGTGCTAGTCGCCAGCCCCTGGCCTATGGAAGGCGGGCTTGGGGTAGTCACGGCACGGGCCCCGAGGGCGGGTCGTGACAAATTGGTATCAGAGGTGGTCGGTTCTACCGCAGAATCTGATCTTTCTTCTATGTGAAGCAATAGTGTTTAGTGTATTGAGTGTGGTTATCAGTCCAGGGTGTCCAGTGTTGGTGCGGCGGCCGACGTATCCGTACACCAGGACCCTGACTTCTGATTTTCGACTTAATGCACGAAAACACTGATTGCGTGTGTGTTTCCCAAAAGGTTTAAGTCAGCTCAAACCAGGTCAGCTCACCAGGTATAAATCGTTGACCGTGACACAACTGTTCAGGATGTCACCATGCAGATAGTTAGCTGGAGTTCCGAGAGGGTTCTCGATGATGGCCCACCGAGCAGCGAGACTCCGGTGCAGGGCCCTTTTTTAGTGTTGGCAGCTTCGGGTGGTGTACCAGCAGAACCACCACCCGTTAGGCAGCAGATGCCACTAGCTGACGGTGCACGCTAGCAGAGCGCGATGCACGAGTTCCAGCAGTAGAGGCCTCTGAGGATACGAGGCGAGACAGATTTCCCAGGCATCAGTGGACTGGATGGAGGCGGTTGCTAGAGTTCTACACCTAGCTTGGATACTAGTAGAGCGGATGATGATCTTAGCTCTTGTTGTTTCCAGTGAGTGACCATGAGGTTGGTCCTTATAGTAATGAGGCTTCGTTACGCGAACCGATACCTGGGATAGTACCTACGGGTAGTGCGCCAGCTATGTCACTACCTGTTGGTCAGCAGACACTACCGGCGGCACGAGTAGCAGAGACTCACAGGCTTAGTGCCTTACATATGTTTTAGCATCAGATATCCCTCAAGTTTCGAGGTGAGCCTGACTCGTAGGCGGCTGAGGACTGGCTTGAGGAGGTGGTTGTGAGTTTTCTGGAGCTAATACAGCTTCGACAGTACGACATGTCGGAAGCAGAGCACTCAACGTGGCTTACCAATCAATCTTGGTACTCGTTGGTTACGTTGTGATCAGTTCTTTAGACTCGAACTTCTGAGCGAAGTGTGTCTAAAGGACATCCGAACCATTTCTTTTCCTCTGTGCATTCCTACCTATGTTAGGATGCTAGAGAGAACCTTTGTGGTTGTGAACGTTAGCAGTGAAAGGCAAGAAACTAGCGCCAGTCTCAGAGAGTCGGGCGTGTAAAATGTTTTAGGAGGAGGAAGTGCTAAGGACAGATGAATCTGCAGGGTAGCAGACGTGGAAGCGGAGCTTGGAGAGCAGCATGTGGTGGTGTACATTTCGACATGTTATGACCACTCGACTTAGTAGTCCCCGTCAGGCTCAGGGAGCAGGAGGGCTGGGGAGGATAATAGCTGCATTGCGGTCAAGGAGTGTGACCCAGGAGCTCTAAGAATGATTCGGGGTACGAATTATGTCTACTACGAGCTGCCATATCTATAGACATAGGAACCAATCATTCTACCCTTCCACGAATCATGTCCCAGACCTAGAGGTTCCGGGTAAGCCGTAGAATTGACCCTCACGTCTGGAGATACCTTTGGGAGGAGACTCGATAATCACGCTTATGCCGACGGTGTGATTTGACCTCGAGGAGAGAGTTTCGGTTGGAATCTCTTGGTGGCAGCGTAGATGCCTTACGACGTTGATCTGGGTATGGTTTTGATTCACAAATCATACCCCGGTTGACTGTTTTAGGCAAACGTCGGAATGGGTTTTCCTTGGTCGGTGAAAAGGAAACCCTGGGCAGCACATGTTAAACTCGGGCATAAGAGGGTGTGGCCGGTCACTCTTGAGTTGGTCAACCCAACCCTTGTGGCAGCAGGAGTTTTGAGTTTCAGTTCTAACCTAAAAAGGGAAACCTCTTGATTTCGAGGGTGACGAACACGTTCTTATACGGTCTCAACCCGATGAGGTTTCGGAGATGTGGCCGAGGCGGCATGTTATCTCCGATGTTCGATGGACCCTTTTGATCTTCAGCAGGGTAGGCGAAGAGGTTTACCGCATGACCCTACCACCTCAGTCGCACCGGGTGCATAATGACCACCACGTGTCTCAGCTGTGGAGATACGTGTATGTTTCTTCACACGTCATCGACCCCGGGGAGTTGGACGTCGATGACAGGGCGACAAGCACAGAGGTTCTAGTAGAGATCGAGGATCGACAGGAGCAGGATCTACGTGAACGGTTGCTTCCTCTGGGGTGCTTCTCGGGTAGCACGAGATCTTCAGGTGAGCATATGGGAGCGTAAAGCTCAGTTGCGTGCTCAGTACTACCTTGTTTTCCCTTAAGTGTGAGT
This sequence comes from Viscum album, assembly GCA_963277665.1. Classification (NCBI taxonomy): domain Eukaryota; kingdom Viridiplantae; phylum Streptophyta; class Magnoliopsida; order Santalales; family Viscaceae; genus Viscum; species Viscum album. The sequence goes on along the minus strand of OY728133.1, from coordinate 1,035,268,418 downwards.
TGAAGCTTTACGGGGACGTAAAGCCCTGAGGTGGGAGTAATGTAAAGACCCGTAAAATTCAAGGGAAATTTTTTTCTTAATTTTCTTTGAAATTTTACAAGAGTGCGGTTTCAGACGGCACCTGATTCCGAGGCCCGGAGTGCCCGGAATCAATTTCCGAAGTTTGGCTCGGGTACGTTCAGTGAATGAACGAGCGGGATATCCTAACTTTTGATCCGGTGCTCAGAATTGAAATCTGAGGGCACCGATGAACTCGCAACGCCGATATTCGCTTAAGGAGACCGTTCCCGAAGTTGCGTTTACATGAGGGGAGTTGTAAAAAAATTAAATTGTGAATGTTAAAATAAAAATTTTAACTTCAATTTTTATTTTTATCTTCCTTAAGTGTTTTTATCCTTTGGGTGGAAGTTGGGTGACAACCCAACTTCCCTTGGGAGGTTAAGAGGGTGGTGGGGCCCACACGAACCCCACCCCTTCATATTCTCTAACCCTCCCCAACTCACAATTAATGATGTAATCTTAGGTTATAACTTATGTCATTAATAAGTGAGTTTAATTAAATTTTTGAAATTCAAACTCTTGAATTTCAAAGGTTGGTGTTGTGTTAATAAATTAAGTATGAGCTTAATTTATTATTTTTTGGGTTAGACCCTTTGTTCCTTGAGAGGTGGAGAGCATTTTCTTCTTCTTCTTCATCTCTGACGAAGATCACAAAGAACGCTCAACTTCATGAAGAACGCGGCGTCCTTCTTCCACGACGTCGGACTGCAACGCGTTGGTTTTCCTCCACGACGCCGCAACGCATCCTCTCCGCAACGTGCTTTCCGCGGCGAACCTACGTCCGGCGCCGCAACGCACTTTCCGCGACGTGCCTCTCGTGGCGAACCCGCGTCCGTCTACCGCGATGCCGACGACGTCTTCTTCCGTGACGACCGACCTCCGTGATGTCCGATCTCCGCGACGCTCGTCCTTCGCGGATCGTTGACGAGCTCCGCGATTTTTCCTTCGAGATAGGGGTTGTTGTTTTTAATATTTAATTATTTCATTCTTGCTCGTGGTTCGTATGATTAACGTGAGGATGTTGATTATTTAAAGTTGTGTTATTATTTAACGTGAGGGGGGCCGGACCGCATGAACACGGCCGAACCCCCTCCATCATTCATGTTGTTTATCTGCGGGCGGAAGCAAGGTGGCGTGGTGCCGTCGCACCACGCGGATAATTGTACGTTATTTTTTTTACGCGGCGCTGTCGCACCACGCTGAGAAAGGATCTTCAAGATCGCGACGCCGTCACGCCGCGTTGAATGGAATTAAGGCACGGCGAAAGGGGCGTGGTGCCGTCGCACCGCGCCGGACGACGAACACCGCGGCCGGTTCTGGGCCGCGGCAGAAGAGAAGACCGGCGGCCGGGCCGCTGGCGTCGGAAGCCGAAGGCGGGACCTGAATTTCCGGTCCCGTTGGTGAAAACCGGCCGGCCAGCTGGCCGGCCGGGTGGCAGAAAACCGGCGGAATAAATCCCCCGGCCGGTTCATCAAAACCCCCCCTCTTAATGAGGGGGCGGTTTCCTTGTGGGGGGAAAAGCCCCCCCGTGTCGTCCAGCAGGCCCCCCACGTGGGGGGGCATTTTGAAAATCAAAACGGCGCGGCTATGCCGCGCCGCCAGTTGAAGAGCGGGGGGTTTGATCCCCTGCGTGCCGCCACCTTGCGGCGCCAGGCCGTCGCGTCCCCCGCGGCCTCCGCGCCGCCGCGCCGCCGCGCCGCCGCCGCCCTGGGGTGGGGGGGGGGGGGTTCGGGCCAGGTCGGCCCGGACCCGGACCCCCCCGTTTCGAACCAGAATTGGTTTTTGGCCCATAACATGAGCCTCGGACCTCCGATCGACGAACCGTCAGCGGCAACGCGATCCTTGGATCGAGACGGTCGTTTCGGTATATCGCACTCAAGATTTCGGATTACTTTGAGTTCGGCCGGGTTGGTTCGTTCACGAAACCAACCGGGTCTTCGGAGCAGAAACGCTCATATCTTGAGCTACGAACGTCCGATTGACGCGCCGTCAGTCGCGTTGTGTTCCTCTTACTGAGACGGATCTTTTGGTATACTCCGCCCGAGGTTTGGACGCAGGTGGAGTACGGCCGGGTTGGTTCGTTCACGATACCAACCGGGCCCTCGGAGCGGAAACGCTCATATCTTGAGTTCCGGACGTCCGATTGACGTGCCGTCGACTTTGATGGAATCCTCTAAGTGAGACGGATCTTTTGACATACTCCGCCTGAGGTTTGGACGCAGGTGGAGTACGGTCGGGTTGGTTTTGCCTTAAAAACCAACCGGGCCCCGGGAACGAAAATGCCAATAACTCTCAGACCGGACGTCCGATCGACGCGTCGTCTTTTGCGTTGAGTTCCTGTTGACGATACGGAACTTTTGGATACATCAACTCTGGACTTGTGTCAGTTGATGTATCAGCCTCTCGGCTCGTGGAGTGGATCCTCCGAACGAGCTTGCTGTGTGCGGAGACCCTAGTGCTGGCTGCGACTGTTACTGTGACGACTACTACTACTGCTACTGTGACTGCGACGACGACAGTACAGAGATCCTGTGTGGATTCGACGACGACGACTACAGCACTCAGCGATCCTACGTGGAACAGTGCTACCGAACCTGTGTGAGCTGAATCTTCTGTTTACCTTGGGCGGTGGAGCGCTTGGGTGTAGCGGGGGACCCGTGGTACTTGACAGTGGTGGTGCGTTTGGATGCAGCAGCAGACCCTTGGCGGTGGAGCGCTTGGTTGTAGCGGCGGACCCGCGATACTCTACGGAGTATGTGTGCTTGGTTTTAGCGACAGACCCGCGGCGGTGGAGACGTGCGTGCGGAGTACGGAGACCGTGTAGATGACTGAGACCTGACGACTGCTTGACCGACTCGACTTGGAGTGAGTCGACTAGCCCAGTGGACGGAGCGCCCAGTAGTTGGCAGCAGACCCACGGCGGACGGAGCGCCTGGTAGTTGGCGGCAAACCCGCGGTACTCGACAGGAGGAGTACCTCAGTAGGCTATCTGGGTGAGCGCCCGGTATTTGGCAGCAGACCCTCAGCGGACGGAGCGCTCGGTAGTTGGCAGCAGACCCGCGGTACTCGACAGGAGGAGTACTTCAGCAGTCTTAGGTTAGTGAGCAGTACCTCGGAGTCGTGACAGGACCACTGTACACTCTAGAGACGGAGCTCTTCAGTAGCTACGGTTTCGATAATAAAAATCCTGGTTTGAGCTGAGTCAATGATCTTTGTGTTTCCTCATGATTGAGATGGGTCGCTTGATAACTTAGGTATATGTATGGGCATATACCTGGGTAATGGTTATCCGTTGATTTCATAAACTTGTTATAAACTGTGTGGACTTGTACTGTTATCCTGTGTGGATTTACTGTTTACTCTTCTTTGTGGATTGGGTTGTTCTTGGGCTCGGTGTTGGAGCCGAACGGAAATTGGTGACATAGGTATATGTATGGGCATATACCTAATCAATACTGGATGTTACTTCGTGATTGTATCCTTCATGTGGTTTATCCTTTGTGGATTTCGGGAGACCTTCGAGGGTCTCGGGGTCCCTACTGAGTATCTTATACTCACCCCTGCACGGGCTATGCCCGCACTTCGTTGTGTTGGTTGCAGACGACGGACAGCGCTGACTGCGGTTGAGGCTTACGGAGTAGGTCGGTACCCGGAGGAGGACCACTGAGCGGGACGTGCTCGGAGCAGACAGTTGGACCCGAGGAGTTGTGGAGCTATCTGTACCTACCCTTCAGGTAGGATCCGTGGTGGACGATCCAGGAGCTGAGCCATCTGTACCTACCCTTCAGGTAGGAATCGAGGAGGACGTTCCAAGAGCCGCTTGTACTTTCAGTTGCTGTTTCCCTTTCGAGTTGTACTTTACTTTACAGTTGGGCTTGTATTTCCGACCCTTTACTTCAGCACAGTTGTTCTAGTTTTGTGTACTGCTTTACTTCCGCTTGTTACTCTGAGGTGCTTGTTTACTTTATTAAGGCAATGCCTTCCCTTTTTACTGGGATTTTACGCCTTGGTGCTAGTCGCCAGCCCCTGGCCTATGGAAGGCGGGCTTGGGGTAGTCACGGCACGGGCCCCGAGGGCGGGTCGTGACATAACATCAGTTTCAGATTTTTATTCACAAATGATAACATAAATAAAGGAAAATTTGTTGTTTCATATCATATAAAATCTATATTGTTTATTTAAAATATATACCAATTTCTCTTATAGTAAATCATACCACATCATTTATTTCTAAAATGTGTATATTGGTTTTTATGCACATTATTTTTTTTCATCACAACATTTTTGTGTAGTAAATTAACAAAATTGAATAAAATATAAAAAAAATATGAAATTTTATATAATCTGCTAAAAATCACATAAAAAGTTTCACCTCAACAATTATTTATGAAATATTTACATGTTTCATGTTTTGTAGTATGTATATACATAACTAGTCAATGGGGATCTACAGTCCCCTTTGTATCCTTTAGATGAAATTTGTTAAAATGTTTCCAAACACCATTTTGTGAATTTATTTTGGTTATTAAGATATATTTCATAATGATATTATCTCAAATAATTGTAATCATCAAGGAATAACGAAAATTAATTCAACAATTCATTATAAAATTATTTTTTAAAATAATGAAATGCAATCATAACATAACATTTATAACAACCAAAGTGTTTCCTTCAATATAAAATTCAATTTATATATGAATGTATTTAAATTGAAACATTAATCATCATTTGGTCCCCCAACCGAACTAATTAACATTTAATTATTGAGGTCAACCCGTTGGATGTACTGATACTAACCAAACATAATTTTTTAACCCTTACTTCATTCAAGTATAATATTAGTAAATGCCAACAAGCCTGTACCCTAGTGGTACAGGCTCCTGCTTAGCATCCAAAAGACCCAGGATCAAATCCTGGCAGGGGTGAATTTCTGGGTACTGTAGCAGTACTGTAGCAGGGCACTGTAGTAGTATAGTAGTAGCAGCAGCGGGACTATGGAAGGTACTATAGCGGTAGCTATACTGTAGCTGGTACTATAGCAGCACGGTATTGTAGTAGTACTGCTCACGGAGGGGTCCTTTGGGCTATAAAATGGGATTTCAAGCCTTTTATTCATGCCACATGGCCTTGGGCCTTCAGGCTATGTAATGGTTCTCCCTCAACCCAGTCTAAAGAGATCTTTTCTTAAAATAATAAATTGAGGCTTCGGCCCCAACCTTTAAAAAAAAGTATAATATTAGTAAAAAATGTGATACTATGTACTAATTTTCTTTATCAGTATTCTCTTGATCCGAAATAAATTTTCTAGTTTCATCAACAATCATTTATTCTTTCCTAGTATTGCTATCATTATTCAGTTAAGAATTCTTTATTTATATATGTAGTCAAAAAAATTATGTAATATTTTATTGATATAGAAGAAAACACTTAATAATATTATGAGAGTAATGTTATATTATAAATCGCATTGACCTTATCATTGAAATATACATAAATATTTCAAGGATTATTAGTTTTGTATAGTCTTTTTAGAATCCAAATAAACAATTTATGGACTCCCAAATTAATAATTCATTTTCTACATTGGGGATTCCATGAACTAATTATGATATCACAATGAAAAGATCATACATGATTGAACTGTCAGCGAACCCTATAGTTTTTTATATTCATAAACAGTTTTGTATTGTATGTGAAATAGTTATTTACACACAAAAAATAACAATAATATAAATATTATAGTAATTCATATTTTCAACTATTACTCCATTTAATCTTGTCAATGAATATTTTATAAGTCAATCAATTATGTCACATAATGTAATAAATTTAAATAAGTCAATATATTATTAATAACTTATTTTTACAAGAGTGTGTTACATTAATTTATGAATTTCACTAAATATGGTAGTGTTTGTTTAAGACATACACATTATAATATTTTTCTAGAATCCCTTGCACCGATAGTTCAAAGAGAGTCACTGATGGTTGACTCACTGATCCAAGAAGTCATTGATCGAAGAACTCAATGACGTTGGAGTAACCGATTAATGGTCGCATTGATAGTTCGAGAGAGTCACTGATGAACGAGCCATCGATTGATTCCACTCTGATGAACGAGTCGTTGAAGAACATTTCACTGATGGACGACACACTGATAAATTAGTCACCAATGGGAGACACACAAATAGTTCAAAATGACTCTCTGATGATGATTCACTGATTCCCAAACATACTGATTGAAAAAACCACTCATTGATACACCAAGTCATTATTACTAATGGAAAGGATTCAGCGATACATGGAGTCAGTGATGATGACAGTTAGATGATGATTTACTGATGCTAATGAGTCACATGTATTTATGACTCATTGATAGTTATAAATAATTTTCTTCAGTTTTTAATTATAGTTTTTATCTAATGGTCATATTTATCAAAATTAATTTTTCTAAAATTATTTAAGATTTTCTACAGTACTATCTGTAGACAGTATGAGGTACATACGCGTGGGGAGATATCTATGTTTTTTGGGACCTTTATGTATAAAATAATTACAAGATCTTTCATTTTCTACATCAGGAATATGATGATATGTTGTGTTCTTTAGAATAACTTCAAACTACTATATCTTTATAAGACTTCTTCCAAGTCCCAATAACTCAATACAAGAACATACCTAGTGATCAACGATATAAACAAAAAGCTGTTAAACTACTCTAAACATCCTAACATCAAAATGATGAACTTTTCTCACATTGATGTTATATATAAAAGGGCGATGATCCGTTTTTTTTGAATCCAACATCGATAAGAGGACTCTGAAATCATTTTCATTACATCGATCGAGTTTAGAGCTTCACTGAAAAACACACATAGCTTTATAAACCTTATTATACATCTCTAGTTCTATTGTTTATGTTTTTATTACCTTTTTAGTAGTATTTTTAACTTCATATAACACACACTAACTCATGTTCATAACTTTAGGATAATATATATCCTCAAAATCACACTCATAATTATCTTTTGTATCCAACCACGAACAGTGGAAGTGGTCATGTGCGACTTAATAGTTGTATTTCCCATGAAAAATGTGGAAGAGGTCAGGTGTGACCTGGATGTCCTTGTGGGATATTGTAAACCCTAGTATAAAGGGTGTATAAAAATGTTTAGAAAATTAAATAGATTAGTGGCAGGTGATCACCAAGTGGAGAAGACAACATCATAACATGAGAATGAACCTCTTTTTTTTATACGTTTTGCTTTTAACTATTAGTTTTAAACATTGTATATTACATTTTAACATAAAACTAAATTTGACATTGATTGTTATATTTGAATGCTTCAATATCTATGTTTATCTAGTATGTTAGTTTCAAATGTAATATTTATATTCAAATTAATATAGCTGATAACTAATCAATCTCTAGAGAAATTAATTCAACATCCAAAATTTTATAAATACGCTATAAAATATCATTGATTAACTCTTTAATTTGGATAAATATTAAATGAAATATATTTTAACAGAAATCATTATAGATACTAAATTCGCCCCTCTTGAGTAATTTACTCCAACAAATATTTGGTTTTATAGGAACTGTAAATTTGATAGTTTTCGTTTCTTTTTCAAAATATTTTCAACTGTGGTTGTAGTTTTATTTTAAAGTTCATAAAATTGATGATATTTCTAAATTTTTAACTCTTTGAACTAATTTTATAATTTATATAATTTAAAATTTATTATAATGAGATTATACTAATATTACGCATTTTTCTAATGGAACCTACTATGCTCAGGGGAAGCATAAAGTTAAAAATACTTATAAGAAGAAAGGGATTTGAAATTTTTATGTCTATTGAATGTAAATATGAAATTATTGAAACAACTATAAAAAATGTTATAAACCTAAAAATATTTCATTTATTAACAATTTTAAATATATAAATTTTATCTAAAATGATCTATGATATGAAGAGTTTAATCATATGTCTATTTGGAAAATTACCCATGAAATTCGGGATACATTGTCTGTTTCTCATGAGAGAACTTCAAATGTGAATAATATGAAATTAAATCGTTATAATATAAAATATGACTATTTAATAATGAAGAATGATGAATCTATCTTTGATATGTATCTTACGTTCAATAAAATAGTGAACACTCTGATTTCTATATGATGAGAAGTCAAAACCAAAGGAACAATCATGTAGATTCTATGATGTTTTCTTTAAAGATAGAGTGGAACCACATTATCAATTATAGAATTTTGTGATATCAGAAAATTAACTATTAAATAACTTTTTATAATGATAATGATGTTTGGAGAAGAGTTTAAAGTCAAAAAAGATTGAGATTATGAAACTACGAGGATGTATGTTTCTTTCCAGATGACTGCCTCAAAAAATAAAGACAAAGAGAATGTTCATGCTGGGGTTGTGATCACAGGTTGTGATGAATAATGTTCAAAATGATATGAATAAATTTCCCACATATTTAGAATATTAATTAAATTTATAATATAAATAATGTTCTATTAAAACCCCAATTAAAAAACAATGTATGACAATAAGGGAAATTGACAAAAAAAAATTGGAAGAGAAATAAAAAATCATAATAGATAGGGTGATATGAATATAAAAGAAAAGTAAATGTCAAGGATGATAGTAACAATCTCCAATACAAAAAAATTATGATTATAATGATAGGAAATATAATAATACCATGAAGGACACATGGAGTGCCTCTGAGAACAACTCAAGTTAATCTTCTTCTCTTAATGATGAGAAATATGATATGTAAAATTTGTGTTCTCTGACAAACACTAATGAGATGTCCTTAAATTCAACTACACCCAATTCTAATTATTTCGAAAAATAATTTGAATAAAAGAATATGAAAAATGATGCATTGTTTTAATATTGCAACATGCTAGAAGAAAAATACAATGATCTCAATGTTAAATATTAGTTATTAATTAAACTGCATGTTCATACTATAACTGTTAAATATGAACTTACAAATGTTATGCAAAAGAATACCTAATTGATCAAGAAAAATAACAAGTTAAAAATTCCTACTGAGCAATTAATTATAGATCATGAAAATATTACCAATGATAAAAACACACTTACTCAAGTACATAGAAAACAGATAGCTTCTAAGTAAACTTATGGGATAGGATATTAACTAGAAAAAATAAAATTATAAAAAACACATTTTGAGACTAAATCAAGAAAATACACTTCTTTTATAAAAAAACAATAACTTTTCTTCATGTTCCAATTATAAAATTTCTTTTATTGCATATAGTTCTTCTAGACCAAAAAAAAATTATTATTCAAATACTATATATTTTACCAATAGGAAACCCCTAAGACTAATGTGTGCTCCAATATCTCTTATTACTAATGTTTCTAGACCCAGACATGTATCTATACCAAAATCATTTATTGGATGAACTTTTTTGTAGGTATAATCTCTAAATAGTTTATGTAGAAATTTGTGGTACATGGATAGTGGATGGTCAAGACAGAAGACAATAAAGTACACAATCGTCAATAGTCTCATCAAAATTTATGGTGGTCATGTAACATTTGGTGAAATTTATAAAGGAAAAATCAGCATCCTAGGCCAAATAGGTAACCCAAACACAATATATATTCCAAATTTATTGTATATTGATCATCTAAATTATAATATGATTATCATATATCAACTATGCGGTGATGGATTCAATGTAAAATTTAAAAATGAGTTGTGAAATGTTTTTTATGCCAAAAACAACTTATTATTTACACCTCATACAAAGCATAATATATATTCCATAAATGTAGACACATTTTCCTCACATAATTTTTCCTATCTATGTGACTTTGAAAAAGAGTCATGGCTCTATCACATAAGTCTCTGACATAGAATTATATAATCCCTTAAGTAGTTAAATAGAAAATAATTAGTCAAATACCTACCCAAATTATAGTTTCCAAAAAATTAATATTTTAATCCTTGTCAATAATGAATGCAATAAAAAATATCTTTCAATCCAAATAATGATGTAACAACATCTTAACCTCACATGTTGGATCACATAGAATTGTTTTGACCATCTAGATTGTCAAGTCTGAATAGAAGTCACTATGTTTATTTTCGGGTATATGACTTTCCAAGGTATATTTGTAATTTTTTCTTATCTCACAAAAGTAGAGCTTTATCACATATTACCAAGTATACCATCACTATAAAAAATAACAATGGACATAAAATTAAATCCTTAGGAAGTGACCATTACCATTAGATTGAAAATCATGACATTGATTATTTTTTTCCAATAAGTGGCTATTTGCATAACTTCTCTGCTCTTAGGAAACCTCAATAGAGTGGTGTTGTAAATAGAATAAATATAACCATTCATGAATTATCCCGAACAATGCTTAATTTATATGAACTATTGATTAATTTCTGGGCTGAATATATTAATACAGCTTGTTACGTAATAAATAGAGTCTCTGTTAGACCCATAAAACTGAAAAATCATTTTGAGTTTTGGAATAATAGGAAACCAAAGGAAAATTATTTTAATATGTTTTAATTTAATGTTTAAATACTGAACATTAATGATAATATAGATAAATTTTCATCCAATAGTGATGATTCAATATTCCTTGGATATTCTACATTAAGAAATTTTTATAGTCATTAATAAGATAACCAATTGTGTTGAAGAATTTTTACATGTCAAATTTGTTGAAATAGGTCCACATGATCATAAAACCATACTAGAAAATCCTGAATTGGATTCTTCCAATATAGACATTAGGGAGAAAACCATAAACCATCCCATAATGTAATTTGTAAAAATACTCATTTCTTGGCATTCTCCAAAATCTAGAATTAATGAACTAGAACTAAATAATGAACTAGAAATAACTACTCCTACCTTTACTAAAAAACTAGCACCATTAAAAACCATCCTATATATACTATTGTTGTTTATTTAGAAAGAGGAACAAAAAGCCAAGCGTATTTGAGAAAACATGTTGAAATTTGAGAATTATTTTCTCAACAATAACCTAAAAATATAATTATTGCAAGAAATGATGAATTTTTTGTGAGGGCTATGCAATAATATATTAATATGTTTGAATGAAATAATTTATGGAATCTTGTTGATAGACCAAAAGGTACTTTGAACAAATGAATCAAATAGGTGTTTAGAAATAAAGAGGATGAATCCTAGAATATTATTAGAAACCTTGCTATGTTGTTTTCATAAGGAAATATTCAAGAATAAGTAATTAATAATGAAGAAACTATTGCACCAGTAACTAGGAATGAATCCATTAGAATCTTACTTGCCTATGGAGCACATGTGGATTTCTAATGTTATCAAATGGATATAAAATGTGAATTCATAAATTGTTATATTATTTAGGACACTTTTTGGGCAACCCCCATGTTTTACAAATCCACATTTTCCATATCAAGTTTTCAAATGATATAATGCATTATATAATTTGAAACAAGATCCATGATCTTAGTATGAAAGACTAAGAAACGTTTATTATTTATAATGGTTTCACAAAAGATGTTTCAGATCCTATATGATTTATAAAAAAATTCTAAAGGGGTTTTAATATTTCAAATGTAAGTAGATAATATTTTTTGTATCTTTTAAAAATCATTTATGTGATAAATTTTCAAAAGTGATAAAAAGTTTGTATGAAATTAGTGTGATGGGTGAACTTTAATACATTCATGGATTTCAAATATTTTAAAACAAAGAAGGTACTGTTATAAATAAATGTAATTATCCTAAAGATTTATAAAAATATATGGTTTTTATAGAGTTATGTCTATTGAAACACCTATGAATTCTACATGTCAGTTAGACCATGATGAAAATGGAAAAAATATATTTCAAACTACTTACAGAAGAATGATTGGGTGTTCATTGTACATAACTTCTAGTAGGATAGATATTATTATTAATGTGTGTATGAGTGATAGATTTCAAGAAATCCCAATAGAGATATATTTAAATTTTTTAAAGGAGTATTCAAAAACCTTAAATATACAAATACGTAAGGATTGTTCTACCCTAGAGGACATCATTTTGATATGGTTAGTTATTTAGATTCTGACTTTGGTGGATATATGTTAGAAATATAGATTACCTATAGAACATGTCACTTTTTGGAAAGTTTGTAATATAATTGTGTATTAAAAAATTGGTTTCATTATCACCTGTTGAAGCATAGTACATTGCTACTTGTAATTGATGTTCCTAAAATTTTGCAGATGGAAAACACTTTATTAGACTGTGGATTTCAATTAATACATATCCCTATAAACTGTGACAGTAAAAGTGATATTAACATCTCTAAAAATCTCATTTCTCCTTCTCGAAAAAATCATATTTATGTAAGACATAACATTTTTAGAGATCATTATAAAATAACACATAACTCTTGAGTTTATTGGTATTGAACATAAAATTTTTGAAATATTATAATTCATTAAAAATTGAGATAAGAAACTAAATCATACATGAACATGAAATGAAAAAGTCTAAAAAGTATATCTGAACATGTTCACATTGGATAATTATTTGTATTAAGTTAAATCAATCATTCAAACAGATCAAGTGAAACTGATTTCTCATACTGATCAGGTTAAACTGATCAATCAAACTGATCAAGTGAAACAGATCATTCAAATGGATCAGGTGAAACTGATATGTCAAATCAAACAGGGGATACCTATTTATCAAGATGATCAGGTGAAACTGATCTATTAAACTGATCAGGTGAAACTGATCTCTCAAAAAAATTAGTGAAACTGATCTATCAAACCGATCAGTAAGACCATTCACGTGTAACTATTCGTGTGTAACTATTCATGTGAAAATGATCTTATGAAGCTGATCTCTTGAATCTTATAGTGTAATGCCTTTTTTTGTGAAACTTACGCCTATATGGATATTATTGTAATTATATCTTTTTTATATAAAACAACAAAAAAAAATTCATTTACCACTGTTAAATTTTATTTTTTATGATTTAAAATCCCTAAATGATAAAATAAATTCATTTCACTTCGACCTATCAACTACGTCGCTACCTTTTGACCCTTCTACTATTCGACACTCTACGTCTCTACCCACGAACATTTGACTCCCTTCGTACCTGAACATTCATAAATGTTATGGAAAAATTACATGATGGAAGGATAGAGTGAATCTTCATTAGTTAAGTGTAAAAATGTTGAATCTAGTGGTACATAAAATCCATGTTTGGGTTGTCATGTTGTTATAGCTAAAAAGGAAGTGTCTTCTAAATAGTTCTTTCAAGAAAGTTCCTCTTGCTGAGATTTCTATAATCTCAATGTTGTAATAGTTTGTTTTTAAATAAATGTAGCCTATTTGATCCCTAATTGTTACATGAATTAAATCTCAACATTAATATATATTTGGAATGAGCTGAGGTAGTGTTTATGAAATATAATTTGAAGTGAAAATAGATTTCTATTTCTTCAATGAAATGGGTTGAATGTTTGGAAATGACTAATCATGGAATCAATGATGACTACCTGGGTAACATTCCTCCCACATCATATTTTATTACATGTGAGGATGAATTAAAATAATTGGTTGTGAATGATGAGTCATGAAGATCTAAAACTACTGGGTTGGATGGAGAGGCTATACTACTCTGTATGTTATTTCAACGTCAAATATTTCTAAATTAGGGAGATTTTAAATCATTGAAATAACTGGATGTCTTCATGACATTCCTATTAATGAATGGGAAAAAGTAAAATTATGTATGTTCCAGATGGTACATATTTTTTATATGATAAAACACTCCAATAAGGTGACTTTTTTTATCCTAGAATGATATCTACAATGCTGATGAAGTTGGAGAGTTTAGAGGATTGTGGTGAAGTGATCATATATTTTATTGGATTCCTCCTTCACAATGATATTCACAAGATGATGATGATTTTCTATAAACCATTGATTATATGTTGTGTAGGTTATGAGGGATGATTTTATGAATATTATAATTCTATAAACCATTCTACCGAACCAAAGGTTCAAGATGATCAGTGCCTTAAACCAGGTGTTGTAGTTGTTTATTCAGATGAGGAAGTGGAGTCTATGTTTCCAAGTGATGAACGGTCTCCAATAGATGATAAGAGTGACCCTGATATTTCTGAAATCCCAATGTACATGTATTATGGGCCATCCAATACAAATTTAGAGATACCCTATCGAGAGCCTTTATTAGGTGATGATGAATAGAAATAGACAGAGGTCCCTTGTGTGAAACAATATATACATAAGTCAAATGTTGAGGAAAACAATGATTTTGATGAAGAAGATAATGGTGATCATGTCAGTGACTCGTTAAAAGTGGTTCAATTTTTAGTAGACAGATCAACTGAGGAATCTGGGAAAAGAGCTAATGCAAATGCTAATGAGCATAAAGATGCGACTGATCATTTTGAACAGAGTGTTATTTCTCATGCTATTAATGATGATCGTGATGAGAACAGGCATGACCATATTGTTAATTTAGTTTGAGTAAGTGCATGTATTATCTTATGTTCCTGGAGTAGCTGATATGGCTGGAGTGAAAGCACAATCTCAAGTTCAGTTGGTGCTAGTACCAAGAATTATTGTTTTGTCTTGAATACAAATATAAATGATAATGATGATTAGATTTTACCTGAGCCTCAGGGAAGAATATTAAGGATTGATATAACGGATCCCATATAATGGACATGTACATGTGATTGGAATAAGGATTTAGGTAGCATTCTTTTTTTGTATTGGATTATTACTCAGATGAGAAGATGGAAGCACCTCCTCCTGTTCCACAGGCACCTGCTAAGCTATATTATATTCCATCTACTTCATCGGTAGTACCTCATGTCAGTGAACTAATTTTATCACCAGTGCTTAGTGAGTATGACACAAAGGTTGATTTCGAGCAATTCAAAACTGATATATGTGAGTTAGTGAGAGCCTCTATTGGAGCTAAAAGTGATGCATCTACATCCATGATAATTTATTATGATAATGCTGCTAAAATTTATAGGATGGTGATATTGAAGATTCAACACAATCTCCCTACTACATGTATTAAAATCATTAGAAATAATATTACGCTAAGAGAAGAAGTGAAGGGGATAAACAAATAGTATAAATCATTGACTGATGATTTTAATACATCATTTAGTGGTTCTATGAATGTTATTAGGAACATAATGACATGTCTACTAAGTTTATATTTTCAGAAATTGAAGGAGGAACATGGAAATATGATCTATTTTCCATCTATTTAAAAATGTACCAGGACTACTGCTACTGATATGGAATCTCTAAGAACTGTTACAGGGGAAGAACACAAGATTCATCAAAACTATTATGAGAAAGAAAACTCATTCCATGTGACATAGACGTACTAATATAATTTATAATATTATAAGACAATGCAAAAATAAATCATCTTCTCCTTAGAATGAAATAATATAAAAAGTGTACAATGACTTCTCCATGATTTATACAATGTATGACTTTAACAACAACATCAAGTACATGGAAAAACTCTAGAAATTCCTCTATTAATTGAAGTCTTAAAGAAGAAAGTTTCACATTTTATGGAGTTTACTCTTCTCCTAAAAAATTCTTTGAGAAAAAATATCATTTCAAGATGTATGTGAAATATGTGGGTGAAATCTTAAATTATTTCATCATGCTTCTGAAGCAATACTTGCATATCCCAGATGAAGCCATCGTGGTTATTTTTGTTACTTCCATTGGAACTTGTTCATAGCCTTCTTCTCATATTATTATATCTCCATCCTTTTCATAGATTCTTCTTTTGATTTATGAATAGAATCAGAGAGGTGTTTGGTCAGAACTGAGTCCTAGACTCATAGAAAATGTTCTTATATGAGTTGTCTTTCTTGTTGATGCTATTAGATAACCTCTTCCTACATCCAAAAAAAATACCTTCTTAACCCAATCATGATTCCCCATATAATTTAAAAGAACCTAAACAAATAAATCCTTAGACATGGATATTTTATTTGATAGGTAATTGCACTCTTATTTTGATTATTTTACATTTTTCACCTTAATGAAAATACATTTTTCTTCACTACGTTTCTCAATTTCTTATGTTATTTTAATTATTAATAATCTTTTTTACCTTTATCCTAATCCTAAAAGGGGGAGAATGATTAATGCATAATTTCATAATCTATGGAGAAGTATACGAAACATGGAATGTACTCAATGTAATATATATATATATATATATATATATATATATATATATATATATCACCTCTAATAATAACTCCTCAAATTCAAATGATCTTGCTCTGATATAAAGTCACCTTATCTATAAATTTACACTATTAAAAAATTAATGGGGATATTAAAAAGAAAGACTTAGTCATAATAAAAACCCTCATTCACTGTGGTATGCTATGTCATGATATTATTATTCATTATCATCATGTTTATGCCATAATGTTTAATTATAAAAAAGTGGGAGCTTGTTGGACCATATATGATATTGTTTTGTTCATAATCAAAAAACATAACAACATAGAAATTCGAGTATTTCATATGTTATGGTATAAATCAAGTTAAGCATGTCAATGTATATTTTATAAAAGAATCAATAATGTCACATAATATAATAAATTTCAATAAGTCAACACATTATGAATATATTATTTTTATAAGAGTATGATTACATAAATTTATAAATTTCAATAAATACATTATTGTTCAGTGTAATAAATAAACTATATAAGATTTTCAGAATCATTATCATCGATAGTTCAAATGTAATCATCGGTGGTCAACTCAGTGATGATTGAGTTATGATGATTGGTCACAATGATTGTTCAAGCGAGTCACTGAAGAACATGTCATTGATGGACTACACACTGACGAAAGACTAATCGATAGATGACATGCCTCTAAATTAGTCACCAATGGGTGATAATCGGATAGTTAAAAATGATTAACCGATGACGACTCACTAATGCCCGAAAATACCGATTAAACCAATGACTCACTGATAAGCCAACTCACCGATACCAGTGGTATGGACTCACTGATACATGGAGTCACTGATGCTGATGTACAGTTGATGACAAGAAAATGATTACAGAATGATTCCAATGAGTCACCAATACTTATGAATCATCAATAATCATAAAAAACTATATTTAATTTCTTAATTTAAATTTATATATATTTGATAAATTTATTAAAATTAATTTTTATAAAATTTATTAATGTTGTATGTAGGACTACCAGTAGACAGTACTAGGAATATGCATGTTGGGAGATCTCCATGTATAGTAGTATTTGATGTATAAAATAATTTCAAGATGGATCATTTTATACTTGAGGAATATGATTAAAATTATAGAGATAAAGAATAAATTCAAACTCTTACAAATTTTCAAGTATTCTTCCACATCCCATGAAAATAATTCCAGAAGATATATGGAGATCAACAAGACTAGAAATAACCTCTTTAACTACTCTAAAAAACCTAACATCGTGATGCTAATCATTTCTCACATGGAAGCTGGAGTAGAGAGGCGAAAATAAAATATTTTAAAGGAAAAATCATGAAGATGACTCAAACCTCATTTCCACTACATCAATAGAGTCCAGAGCTTCACGACATAACACATAGCATTCTAAAACTTATTCTACATATCCATCTCTGTTGAGTTCATTCTTCATAGCTTTTTGAGAAGTTTTTGTATCTATCTATAAAATACACACAAACACTTGTGCATAACAGGAGGATAAATGATATCCTCAAACTCACTCTCATTATTATATCTTGTATCCCATGAAGAGCAGTGGAAGAGGGTATGTGTGACCTATTATTTTTATCCCAAAGAATATCTTTGGAAGATGTCAGTTGTGACCAAGAGAGCCTTGTGTGATGTTGTGAGCACTAATCCATGGTGTAGATATAATTGTTTAATAAATTAAATAGATTGGTGGTAGGTGATAACTAGATGGAGAGGACTAAGTCTTATATTCAGACTGAACCTCTTTTTTTGTTCCTTATGCTTATACCTTTTAGTTTTAAGTTGTGTTTATTACATTTATACATAAAACTAACCAGTACATTTTTAGTTAGTTTAGAATGTGTTTATATCTATGTTGAACAATTAATTTAGTTTCAAAAGTTATATTAATCAGATTATTATAGGTGATAAGTAGTTAATCTTATGGGAAATTATTTGAAAATTCATTACTTTTATAAATTCACTAAAAAATAACTTTGAGTATATTTTTAATTACGGTATTTTTTCTACAAACCAAATATTAATAGAAATTTTAACAGAGACTCTATTCACCCCCATCTTTAATAATCTACTCCGACCAACAAATACAAAAATTGATCAATTAATATATATTTTTTAATCGATTATATAAAATTATTGAACATGTTGTGAATTCTTTATGAAATGTTTTTTCATTTCCCCATCTATATTGAAATTCACCTTTATAAATCCCATTTAATCAACATTAAATAAAATAATATTGTAAAAAATTTTAAAAATACAATCAGCACATTAAATTTTGTATAATCCAACTCGTATATTTATTCGATAATGGTAAAATATGACATATTACAATTACTAGGATTTCTAGCCATAGAACCGTTTTTTGTATCACTTCATATGGAATTGATTCTCTATTATTTTTCATTGTACTTCATTTATAATATTCTTTATATATAACATATAAACATTGATTAAAAATTAATTTTATGATATAAGGTTTACATTTAGTCCACTGGCAGGCCATTGAGGTTGTTAAACAATTTGATTTGTTTTTTCAAATAACTCTCTATCAATATGATTTTAGAACTATTCCATAATGTGTAGATTATATGAATTTAATATACATATATATTAAGTTTATGGATTAAAATATAAATCAATTTATTTATGGGATTCAATATATGGATAATTATCCATACCATTATGAAATATGTAATAGTGCTCTTGATCCAACTATATGATTGTAATTGTAAATACATCTCTTTTTGGAAATCTAGTTTATCATAAGGTGTCCATTGTGATGAGTTTTAAGAGACAAATGATATTAGCATCTTGAATGTAATCCTTACAAAATTCAACATCATCTTTTAAAATATATCATTCAACAATATTACTTTTTTGATGGATTTTATTAATGAAATCCCCCTAAAAATAATCATATACCATTCAATAGTGTACATACATATGTAGTTCATTCGAAGACATAGTTGAACATCCATTAACAAGTAAACCATCAGGTGTACCAATATATAGAAGATTCATAATAGGATGAACATCTATTTTTCACATTATATGAAGGTATCCATTTTATTTATGATTTGAAACTACATCATGTCTTTAAAATTACTACATATATCACTGAAAAATAATTATATTTTTCATAATTTTGCTGTAAAATATTAGGAAAAATTAAATGTTATGAAACAGAAATAAAATCGTCTATGAAAATATCAATGCAGTGTTATTTTTTCCCCTATAATAGTTACTCAGTTATGGAAAAAATCATTATAGATATTTTATTAAAACCATTATTTTTATTTATTAATATTAAATAAATTGAAAAAATGGAATTTTTTCACCTTAGATTGTTTATGAGATGCTGGTAGAAGAAATGTATTATTTTTTACACTTTATCCGTGAAAAATCATCCCTTATTAATTTGACAATAATGTTCGACCAATCCTTGATTCCATCTTTTTTCAAATAACATTTACTAACATTCCATTAACAATGTCAAATAAATTTTTTCTCATGGATATAATGATGATAATTTATAACATACAGAAAATTAAAACATGGTAATTAAAATAAAATTGGTCTCTTATTCCAATCGGATTTCATAATGTTATTTAAAAATGATTTACCAAAAATAGTAATAATATCTTTAACATTATCGAAGAGATAGTCAACCATTAGTGAATACATTGATGTACCTTATTTAGTATTCCCATCACATGATTTTGTTTTGGAGTGATATTTATATCTTCATCATAAACGCACCCAATGTCATAAAAACACAGTCTTTGAGGAATGTATCAACTGAACTATGTTTCTATTTTCTTTACAAATGGGAGACATCAATATACATATTACAGTATATCCTAAAAAATTTCCAAAATATGGAATGACATTTATCATCCTGTACAAACATGGAATCAATGTGAATTCTTCACTTTAATAAGAATCATACAATATAACACATGTATCCCACATATTGTCTAGATTTTTTATCAATGGAAGAATATAAACATCAATATCACTAGCATATTTTTAGGCACATATATAACTAGAGACATCATGACATATTTTTTTATTATGCATAACCCTAGAGACAATAATTTATTTACCGACATGAGGGGACATATTCTATGATTACTACTATATACACCAAAAATATTTATTCAAAGTAAAAATAATTCACCATGGATGTTAAACAACTCATTCTATAATTAAAGATATTAAAAATAAATTTTCTCCTACTGAAGATAGTTAACTAGATGATGTAGGTTCCCATAATTAATTATTTTATCTTGATGAAATATAAAATCTAAGCATGATTGAAACTCATACAAAAAAATTAAACCACAACCAACATGATCTTCATGTGACTTTAATGTCACCAATATCCACATGACTAAACTTCTCCAAGAGACATCCTCATCTAGAAAACATGAATAAGAATATAAAGCTGAATAACTACATGATTCAATTGACACCGAATGGTACATGGATGGTGTGAGCTTCACAACTCAATAGGAATCCACCAAACTATCTATTTTATTCCCTTACAGAAATAGTAAATAAATATGTTTGTAATATATATATATATATATAATTGGATTTTTATAATTTAATAAATAAAAATGGTTTTCCTTTTCCATTCATTAAAATACACTATATTAGTGTTATTATAGTCTTCCATTTTAAAATTTAGTCACATACCAAAACGTATACAAGTGATACCTAGGTGTGATGAAAAATAAACTGGTAGAAGAAAAAAGAAAAAAATATAATAAAAGTAAACATGAAAATACAATTAGTAACCAAGGTAACATACTAATTGTCCCCAAATAAATACCTTGACATACTCTAGTAAAACTCAGATGCCAGAGTATGGTTTATCTCTATAGTTAGTAACTAGCTTGCTTCACTAAACTAGCCATAATAGTGGGACAACCCACCTAGCCTTTTTAACATCTTGGACGTACCAAACAATCTACTCTGTTTTGATAAAAAAAACTATCACTAATCCCTCTAAATGGAAGCCAAAACCCCAATTTAATACTATACTTTGTATGTGTGTGGCTCACATATGTGTGAATCACCCTACATGTCATTTCTTCACTAACAAGACCCAAACATTGTCACAATATATACGATAACCAATAATAGGAAACACTCAATTTTGTAATCAATAATTTAGCAAACCATTATTATGAGTCAACTTATTCATCACACCAAATAATATTTGAATCCCTTGAAAATAGTCAATTATATTGATAATTATATTTCCATCACAAAAATAATAATACATAACTCTTAATGAATCTTGTCGACCAAATAAGACATACAGTTCTCAAATTATAATAAATTTACAGAGTATAATCCTTATTATTTTTCATAATAAAAAAACACATGTTTTAAATATACAATTAAAAAGAGGATTTTACATTTAAAATTCTATTCAATAACACATCACACACAAAACAATGACGAAGTCACACAATACACATAAAAGAGCCAAATAAGAAATAAATCAATTTAGAGTCCGACCATTTCATATTGATCTATAAGATCCTTACATAAAATATAATTTTGAAAACATTTTAATATAAATAAAAAATCTAGGAACCATTTTTAAATCATATATATATTGATGATGGAACAATGAAGGAAGGGATGATAACTATTATAAAATTTAATTTCTATGTTGAGAAAACTTTTCCAAGGCCCTTATAATTTGTTGATATAACCATTTGTTCACCCTGGGAAGCTATGAATGTCCCCACATAAAATGAAAAACAACATACCTCAATGATTTTATCAAATAACATTTTAAATAGACCACACAAGCTCTATAATCAGCACAAAAGCCAAACACCCCTGGGAAAACCCATAAAATCACCAAAATCCACACATTTGGCTCACATCACTATAATAAAAAACCAACAACATGTAAAAAAGGACAAATATATCAATTTAACACTCATTTTCGTTAAAATGATCCAAGTGAAATTTCATAGAAAAAATTTGGCACATCTATTTATAAGAATAAGGAAATAATTCAATTGAAACCCATTTTTTGAACATTATATCAACACAAAAGCAACACGATAAATTAAGAAAATTCATTTGAAGAATTTATTTCATTTCCAGAATATATTCAGAGAACTGAATAATTTAATGGAATGTTTTGGAATGGAATTTAATAGAAATACATACCTAATCGATTTGTGAATGCATCGAAACACATGAATAATGATGAATACCCCACAAAAATAAATATTCACACCATAAACAACATGAAAATCCAGTCAAAAAAATTTCATAACCACTAGGGTTCTTACATGTGGGGATCACCACAACTAAATCCAAGTGAACAATAGGAGGAAGGGATTATGAATAGAAAAATGGAAAATAACTTTTTAAAATTTCATAAGATGCGATGATATGGATACCTAGAGGGAGGAGAATAAATAAGAGTGGGCCTTGGAGACAGCTTCATGAACCCGAAATGAGAAAGGATGGAAGGTCAATTTGGGATAAATCATAATAGGGGTATAATTAGAATTTCAATCATTTAAGAATATCAGTAGCTCATACAGTTTTTTCACATGATTTGTTAAAATTAATTCTTACTGGGATGTATCTGCTTCCTAAGAAAGAGTTTACCACAAAACCAACCCACACAATTTGAATTAGGAAACTCAAACCAAGAATTAGGTTCATTCCCAAATCATACACATGACACAGAATTACCAAGGATGGGCCACATAGTTTGAGAAAATGTGTATCCAAACGGTGTGCAGGCCAAATAATCAATATAAACACCCAAAAAAATGAAAATGTAATCATGAATTCAATATAAATCTTAAGCCCAATGACCAGAGACCATGAATAAAACAATATGAATGATTTTACATGGTAGAGGTATGATAAAGGGGATATTTTTACAAGACTGAACCCTCTAGAACTAGTAGAATGATATTTATAGGAGTTTGTTTTGTAGTTTTTTGGTTGATATATATTGTTGACAGGGATGTAAATAATATAATATATGTGATTTCCTTTTCTAGAGAATGAAACGACACACCTAGAATTACATAAAATATTTCATTATAATAAATTCATATTCACAAGAAAGTGGAACCAATTGAAAGATATTAAAATCTATGATAGGTTATAGGGGAAATCCTTTCCTATGAATAAAACATGGATTGTTTAATATGGCCTTTTAAAACATATATATCGGTTTTACCACATCAATCCCATATATTAATATTAACCATTCCAATAACCTTTTCAAAACCAAAGGAATATAAAAATACTTCTAAAATTCTAATTGGATAAAAATTGTAACGGTAATAAATTGAAGACCATATCCATCCATCCTCTTCCTATTTCAAAATTTTAAAGATTTATAAATCTTTTAATGAAATATTATTTAATATGTATCTATATTAAAGTAATCTTCATAAAAATTCCCATATTTTATACTTAATACATAATGTTAGGTATTAAATTTGAATATTAACTAAAACAAGAATAAATTATATATTTTTATTAAGTGATAAATCGATGTGATACAATAATTAATCAAACAAAATTATGTTTTATGTTTAAAAAATAATATATGATGATATATATACTACATGTAAATTATCTATGTTCGCATTTTATTCGAAATTAATCCACTTATACAAACAAAAAAGATGTAAAAATAAACATTCATCATACAAATTTATTAATGATTATCAAAATAAAAATTTTAATTTATAATAAATTATTCTAATACCTAGGGTAACATATTAAATAAATTAATATAATGAGACTGTGAATCTAGAATTTTGAATTTATTGAAATAATTTAGTTGTTTCATCAATGAAAAATGTAACACAAATTATTTTTTAGAATATATGATGGAGTTGTCTAAATAAAATCATTAAATAAAAATAATGAAGGATTTATAATTATAATTTATGTCTGATCATATTATCATTTCCCTTATTTACCTTATTTATAAATACTAGAATTACATGTATTTACTAAACCGACATTTTGATTCTACAAAATTAAAATTGACATATAGACCAAATTCCTAATTTTTTATTCTCATTAAGGAATAAATGTAGTCAAATTAAAAATAATTTAGTGGTATAAATAAAATAAATATAACTATGAAAAAATACAAGGAAACACTTTTTTGGAATTACCAAAAACCTAATGGAATGTTCCAAACATTGTAATAATAGAAAATAACAAAATAATTTATTGAATTTGAATATTTAATATTGTATGTTCATAAAATTCATGAACAGGATGAAATTTCAAAAATAATTTTTATAAAATAAATATTTAAATACATTATAATTACAATGGGTGGTCCTAGATTTTAATAATTTATTGATTTATGTTTAAAAAATAATATAATCATAAATGTGATGTTATGGAATAAAAACATAGTCCATGATTCTCATAAAACATTATTCATTTATGAAAACCCCAAAAAATACAATCTTCGAATAAAATTAATAAATGTAATTCAAGAATGATATAAATTTTATCACATAATATGTTTATAAATGGATTTTATTAATTTTAATATTCCCTCAAAAAAAATTATCAAATGAAATTTTTTGATGAAATATATTTTCTTGTCATAAAATGGAATTACTTAAAATTTAGTTCTTATTTTCTAAGATATTATCTAATCATCTTCATTGAGTATAGAAATTATATATATATATATATAATAATAATAAAAATGTTCTTACATCTATTCATATATTATAATTCAATAACTATGATATAACAATCATATTTTTAAAATAATATGTTATCAACATTAGTGCTTCATGATGCATATCTTATACACCTTTAATCAAAGTCTAATATTAAAGTACCAGTTTTTTAATTTTGTATTCACCATAATCATTATGTATCATTACATGATATAGATATGTGGTTATATTGATAATTGTTTTTTGTAGTGTATATGAGAATATTTGGTTTTGGATGTGATTATTATCTTGTGAATGTGAAATGATATTTGGAACGATAGATATAAAGATATATGAGGGATTGGAGTTCAAATATGTATATTGTTAAGTGCGATGGAGAATATATCATTTGGGAAGTAAAAACTGTCGAACTAATATAATATATAAATATCCTAAAATATTATTTTCATGTATTTATATTTGAAATAATGATAGTAAGCCTTGATAAGGATTTTAAAATTTAACAAAATATAATAAAAATGAGTTGGTTTTAATGGATTTTCACAAAATCATTAGTATACTACTTCAAAAAATTTGAAATACTTTTGGGGATCATATAATATGTTGTTCATATATTTATAAACATGTATTTCTATATATTTATATATATAAACTCCAATAAAGGTAGTTACTAATCAAGATAGACCTAACTACCTCCTATTGGTCGTTATTTTGTATACAGTGATGTACAATTCCAACTATATAATTTATTCATCATATTATAATTTTTTTTGTTTTCAGATAAGTATCACACTTATTTACTTTTTATAGATGAATTATTATATAATATAGTTTTTTTAATTCTTAATTATAATGATTTATTAATTTAATTATTTATATGTGTGTGTTCTGTTTCATTGATTTCTTGTTGGTTGGGCTAGGTAATAAAAAATTACTAATGAGGATAATAATAAACCCATATTCAGAAATCTAAACCATGATAAAATGTGGAATCATTATCATCCCATTCATCACCGTAATATATATACTACTATGGATGGATAATGAAAATAATTTTTGAATGATTATTCTTCAATAAAAGAAAACCAAAAAAAGAAATGAAGCATTTGAAGTGTAAAAATATTTCATTAACAACTTTTAAAACAACACCATAAAAGTAATATTATTTATGTTATATAGTATCATAAAATAAGAAATATTTATGCCAATAAAATGAATCATTTCCAATATTCCTACTAATAGAGATAATCCCTTAACAAAAATGTTACCCAATAATGATCAACCAAAAATGAGATAATCGATGACATAGATTTATTAAAATAATTTCCAAACCAAAATATCAAAATAAAAGATAAAAAATAAATTTGAAAATTTTGTCACATTTCATGGGATGTACTAAAAAATATTATTTGTTATCAATTTAAGACATGTTTTCCTTTTGAGAACAAATACTCCCAAAAAAACAACATAAGTTTGAAAAATACAATAATGTATAAATTTCAATGGGAACGTTCGAAACTATATATTTCAGGCTGAATAAATATTTATTATGTATAAAAGATAATAATTAAAAAATTATATCGTAATTTCTTCTTAGATTTCCCCTGTGCTGATAATATCAACACCCATTAATATATTTAACATAAAACTCTCTATTTTAAATGGAAATTTAATGATTTTTTCACCTATTAATCACTCAGGGTAACTCATGGTAACAATGTTAAACATATAAAATGTCAAAATCATAGATGTTATCAAAAAAAGACTAAAATAAATAATTTTAACACATAGATTCACACTATGTCAAAATCTCATACAAACTACACATAACTATTTTAGAAAAAAATTAACCCTTACCACTTTAACATTATTAATCCACATTACAAAATATTATAATTATTATAAATTAATTGTTTGTTAAAAAACTTAATATCAAAATTATTTCAATATAATAATTATTAAATAATGAATAAATGGAATATTCAACACATAAAAATTAACAAAGATTCATATTTAAATAAGATATCCTGTTTTTTCATTATATTAAGTATTTGAATTTCCTTACAAGGTAAATATCAACTACATATCATAAGAATACATTATAAATCTAAATTAATTAATACATCGCTATAACTATTCACTTAAAAAGACATCAGTATGACTATTGTGACATTAACAGTGCCCTATTTTACTATATTCATGCATACAAAAAAATATAATGATTCAAATAACTCCATAAACATGGAATAACCCCATGTTATTTTCTAGTTAAAAGTTATTTTTGGAGGTGACACAGTGAAAATAAACTATTTTGGAACTGCACCAATGAAAATGTTTTATAGATCATTTCTATAGTCCTAAATTCCGCTTATTATTTTTATTTCAATAAAACATCAACATTGTTATTTTAACAATAATTGAAGATGAAGAAATAATGTAAATTATTTAATAAAATTTAAGAATTATTCCTTATACATTAATCTTCCAAAAATATAACTCTACCACATCTTTCCATTTATATATATATATATATAATGTCATCCAGATTCCACAATCATTACAAGAATATATCATATCCCTCAAAAGATGAGGATGATATTGTGTCATCTATGATTTAACGATCATGTTATATAAAATCCAATTAATAAATCATGGTTTGTTTCTCGATGTGTGAAAAATAACACTATTAAACCCATTATATTTTTCATTTTAAACCTCATGCAATCTTCCTAGATACATTAAATTTAATATTTAATTTCTCATCTATTTAAATCATTCATATTTTATATTATTTTTAAATAATTCAATGGTGGGTGGTAGAAGAATATCCCCTAATTAAATGATATTTATATTAAAAACACATGTTATAAATGTAAATCTACAAATTTTACATGTAATGTAAAAACCATTCATATAAAATAATTTTATCCAAATAATAATATCCTTTGAAATAAATAAATATATATATTTATCAAATAAAAATATATTAATATCAACTATCAGTTTTTACTTCTACCATTAACTTCATCAAAGAGAATTATAATATATCATTATATATATAACAATTAATAATTAAATTAATTATGAAAAAATTTAAAATCAATGCTGAAAATGTTGATAAAAACTCCTTGTGGAAAATTAGATTATTAAATTAATAAAAATATCTGGGTTTCTATTATAAAAGGGAAGTTTGGTTTCTCAAAAGTATAATTTTTATGAATTGAAGGATATATTATCCTTTCATTATATATTTTTATAATGCAATGGGATAGGAATTTTAAAGCACTAGTCTTTTCATATTTTTGAATAAACTATAATAATATTAGTATTTTTTGTTATGATTTATTTAAAATAATAATAATAGAGTTATAATATCTATAGACCTTAATGGTTCAATTATTTATTGAAATTGTGATGATATCTATAAAATTGAATAAATTAGACATATATTAATAGAACAGTTTATACGAGATGTAAAGTGTGATGTAAGGGTTGTTTAGTTTAAATTGAGTATTTCTTCTAACTTTATTTATATTTAAGGATTAAAATAAAAAATATTTTATATAACATGAGAATAAAATTATTATTAGATACCATATAATTTATTGTGATTTTGGTTTTTTCTTGATGAAAATCATTCATTTGGAATATTATATAATGGATTATTGTTTTACGTGACTGTGTAATTTTTTTATTTCTAAACATTATTTTTAGGGAAATATTATCATTAAATAATTACAGTGGAATTATTATATTTTTATAGTTTATATGTTATAATTTGATATAATTTAGTGTGTAATCCATGGTATTATAAAAGTCATATTAATATGATATCAGTCGAAGGCCATGTGACCACACCCCAAACACCCATTCGCATATGCCACTTCAACTATCAATATGGGGCTTCAATAATGTATACTATTTTCATATAATAATACTAAGGATAAAATTAATTAAAATGTAATTATTTTATATATTAATATCTATTTTTATGTGTGTTCATGTGTTATTTTATGTGTCTATGTGTGATGTTTTCTGTACTACATGAATATTAATGAAAAAAACACGGTAATTCAACATAATGTTTTTGGTGTTAAATACCTAGTTGGAACATGTAATTATAGATGTAACATAGTGATACATAAGGTACTCATTAGATATGGTGAAACAATATCACTGGAGACAGTCTAACTATTGATAGACTTATATAAGGGAATGTTCTTATGGATTTAATGTTTTAGGTATTGTAGAAAACTAGGTACTATAGAATTATTTTTTATTAGAAGGGTTTTTCAGAAAACAATATGTTTATTCAAGCCTTTTAATGGTATTTAGATTTCTTTGGGCCAATTAGTAATGTAATGGGTGTCATCTATGAAGTGAAGAAGTAACACATTCCAAAACGAATATGCTTCTAAATATTTTCTTTTCTAAAAATTAATATAATTAAATCATTATTAATATAAAATAGATAAAAAGTGGAAGTCATGTTTATAATCCATATGTAGGCTATAATTTCAATGATTTAATTTCCTTCCAGAATAATCATTTTTTTAAGACACATCTGACATGATGTATCCCAATATTATATAAATGAGTGGAAGTGCATGTAAGTTACTCACCTTTTTTGGAGTCATCTTAATCTCGTTTAAGGTACTCTATTTCCCTATGTTGACTTATTGTTATTTGGGGTTTCTAAATTGGGTATGTCTATTTGAATTTTTAGATAAATTTAAAGATAAAGGTGTGTGTATGGTTAGGGCAAAAATAAAACAAATTCTACAAGCAATCCAATATATTCGTGCAATCCTAGACATTGTTGATATGCATGGTTGGAGAACAGGATTTCAAACTGTTGACTATAAAATTAGAAAAAATTGAACTGTAAAAGTAATTGGAATATTGTTTAGGTGCTTCATTTGGGAATTTCATTATCCCCTACAATAAAAACTAAGCATACAATTTTATGTTACCAGAAAATAAGTTCTAAAATATCCTGAACCCCTAAAACTCACCATATTCAACCTAAACTCAGACCAAATTAGTCTTCCATGATTTCAATGTATTATATATGGAATCCAGTTCCATCAAACCTCTATTATTTGGGATTTAAATCTTATATCGATGGTCTCCACCTCTCCTCAATGAAGGATATTATTTGGTTGTCTTCTCATTTCTCCTCCATTATTCTCACTTTCTATTGGGGGTTGTTTTAGTTTTTTATCAAATTTTTGAGACTTGATAAATATTAATTTTGTATTTTGATTCTAAATATATATTTAATAGATCATGAATTATTCAAATTTTTATATAGGGTTATATATTTATTTCCAAGTATACGTTTTCAGGCCACTAATATTTTGTTGATTTCTATTGGGTGAATGCTCCTCAGTAGAAAATGGTATTTGTGCTGCAATTCAAGTACTATATCCATGATTTAAATTACATATAAGTAATTTTGTTATTTGAATTATATTTTAAGCAATTTTTTTCTAGATTATATTAAATAATTACTTTATTTTTATTAATCGTGAGATGAAAATTTGAGATTTCAGGAATTATGGATTTGGAGATCATTAATTGCATCATTAGTTGTGAGATATTGAGAGAGTGGATTGGAAATTATTATCTAATTATTTAGTTATGGAAAATCGAGATATACAAATTTAGATAATTAACATTGGAATTAATTTTAATTTCAGTAAATCTAGAATGAGATTATTCATTATTGAATTAATTATGGGCATTTTATTTTTGGATTTTGATTTTTTAATTGATTAAATAATTCAGGGAATTGAAAAATATAATTAATTGGTGAATTAATTACGCAGACATATTTGGTAAAATATATAATTAATTAATATTAAAAAATTTGTTGACTATTAATTACATGATTAATAATGTGATGAATCATAACATCAACATTTAGATATGAATTAATGAATGGAAACATGGTCATCAATGTTTGTGAAGTGCAAATGGTAACATGGGAATTTAGTTATCAATGGTATTTTCGTCATTATGTTGTCAAAAAAATGAATGGTAACCTTGTCATTTTGTTATGATACGTATGAATTATAACATGTTAATTTTGTTGTGAATTAATATTTGGGAACATGACCATTATATTGTGTAATGTGTTAATGTAAAACGAGAACTCAATTATGAATTTATTGCTCATAATAGTAGAATTGTTTTCAGATGTAATATCACTTGGGAATACATCAGGCTCTGGCATGAGTCTATGTATGTATTGTAGAATATGTGTCAATGGGAACCCAGGTGTTTCATTGTTAAATAATTATCAATTGATAATGTGATATATAAAAACTCATGAATTGTAATTTTTTTGTTTATTCAAATAAATATACTATTATATTCATTCTATAATATATTAGACACCATTGTTTTTTTCATATAATGTAGTACTGAAACTCTACTTGGTCCTCAAGATTGTTACCTGGATAGACATTGTTTTTTCAGGAATGATTAAGGGAAAAGGCCCTAAGATAGATGGATGAGATGGGATGGATCTTGTGTGAGAGAACGCAAAGTGGTTTGGGAACTGCATGGTGGGGAATTTATTTAATTATTTTGAGTTTAATTTTAGAAAGATGACACATACATGATGATGATTTAATTTCTTTTTTTGGTGGATATAAACATCCTTACATTTATTATCATGATATTCTAATATTTTTTATGGTAATATATTATTCATATGTTGTTTATTTATTTCATCTAGTCTATTGCTCTAATAAAAGTGGATATATTATCCCAATGCTTAGATTATCATAACATCAAATCATGTTATATTACATTAGAGAATTTGGAGCCAATACATAGGTCATGTGGTTGTCTTACTTTAGAAAATGGTCTCTGGAACCAAGACCTAGATGTTACTAAATAGTATCAATGGATTTTTCATTCCTTTTTATTTTTTCACACTATTTGGGAATGGTAAAATGGTGACCGAGATGAGTTGATTCTTGGTTATGAGATATTTTTTAGAGTATCTAACCAATGTATGGAATGGAACTCTGGTACCCATGGTGGTAAATGTTGTTATTTCTCTTTGTGAATACAGTGGAATATTATTTCAACTTATGCGATGCAATTTTTTAGTGATTTGAGTATAGTATATTGGATTTTTTAAATAATTTTATTGTGGCCCAATATAGCTCATTATTTCAGTTTTCATGATTCATTATAGGTACTCAATATTTTTTCCATGTATCCTTTTAGTCATGCACTGGAAAATGGGCCTTTTTTAGGTTTTTTAACATGAACAGTTTTCTGTCGCTGTGATTATTAAACTAGAAATGGTTCCTATCATGAAGTTTATAATGATTTTAATATTATGATAAATGATAATAAATGGATGTCTATATGAGAAAATACAATAATTTTAATTTTATTACCCTTATTCACAAGGACCTATGTGTCGTATAGTTAAAGGTAGTGTTTGCACCTCAATATTGTCCATGTTAAGATGCATTGTGAAAATACTAGTTGTGTCTTGTTGTGTTTCCATCTTATATTTATTTTATGATTTTATAAACTTTTTCATGTTGTGAATGATTGTAATTATATATAGTAGTCCTTCATGATGACGCTTGTTGATAGGACAACCAAATAATATGGTTGGGATTGAACCTCTGGTGATTGAACTAGAGGCACTGATTATTCCAGATTAGGAATTTGGATATAAGTTCCGAGATTATATTTTCATTCATGTAAGAAATTGGGAAGTGATCTAGGGTGGGTTGTGAATTGTATGTCTGATATGATAATGTATTTCTAGTGGTATTAACCTCTAACTTTTACAAGGGTTTATGGCCTTGAGGGATCTGAGTTTTGGGATGATTTCATTGAGACTATACATGACCACATGGAAACAACAAAAAATATATGGGTTAGTTCGATTTCAAACATTATAAGAGGATCATCAGTGCACTAGAGTAATGTTCAATTGTGGACTAGATTGGTTGATATAATGTTTTGGAAGTACTTTGAGGGGATGTTCTTGGAGCACTTATATCTAGAGATAGTAATGAAAGAACAAAAATCATGGTTTGTTAAGTTAACATGGCAGAATATACATGTGACGTACAATGATAGAAATTTTATAGTTTCCAATGATTTCATTTTTAATTGGAAGTATATAGGATATCTTTGATGATACATTTTTAGGATGAACAAACATGCAATATTATGTCTCAAGTTAATCTTTTCTAGTAAAATATGTTTTATGAGGTGGTAGATCAAGATCTCATAGATGATGGTTACTTGAACACAGATTCCATTGGATGAAAACTTTAACCATATAGAGGAGTATGAGGTATGAAATCAAGGAGTATGAATAATTTTATTAACAATTTAAACTAGGGATGTGGGAAATAGTGTCCCTAGAGTAAGAGATTTGTTTCGCATGGGCTTACTCAAGTGATCATAAATTAGTGTTTTAGGGATGTAAATGTTTGAATATTGTTCCCCTAATCACTAATAGAGTATTGTTAATATGGAATGATGGGAAATATATAGAGTTTTTGTCAGACCCAGTGATAGACGGGTAGTGAGGGATAGCTAGGAAGGATCAATGTGTGGGTAGGGGTACTTCCGAACCATATTAGTATTTTTCTTCTATCTATGATAATAGAGGTAGTGGAAAATAATATTTCATGATAGGGAACCCATACCGATAGAGTGGTGTATCCTAGGGGAGTCAAACTGCATCATAGGGATGAGGTAAAGGATAGTTGCATGGGTTCCATCATATATATGTGGATAACGAGTCTATTACATCAACCATGATATGTATAATTATTATAGCCTCTACTATAGCTAGTTCCTTATTTTATAATTGTGACTCTCATTAATTTGACTTTGAAAACATTGGATATGTTTGATCCTAGAGGTGGTCTTCGTGTGTGGGTTATGACTATAGAAACACCAATGAGAGTATGTTCTAGAAGAATCTATTTATGAAAGGGGTGTTCCCATGACAACCAATATTATTTTATTCTTTGGGACCTCTACATCCAATACATATCAAGATTCGACCTAATTCTGAGGATGGAATATCAAGTCACATACCAATCATACATTGATTCTTACTAGAGGTTATTTATCATTATGTATCATAATGGTAATGTCAATATTCACTGTGGAGAGTGTGATATCAAGGTATTACATCATTGGAAAATTACTCATTAACTATTGGATCTCATAGCCATGGTTTACAGACTATTATTGGATGATGTGGGTGTAGAATATGATTTCCTTCCAAGTTTAGGGGAATTGTTTCTGGCTGAATTTCCAAAAATTTTTTGTAGGCTATCACTAGATAGATATGTGTAACTGAACATTGACATCTCATCGGGGGAAGGTCTAGGTTCTTGTCCATCACAAATAATGGAACTAAGTAAGCTTACATATATCAATACTTTCTTGGGTGTGTTATATGGTAAAGGATTAATCCTTCCGAGTTTGTCACTATAGGGTTTACTTATGTAATTTCTAAAGAAGGATGATGGGTGATTATGAGTTTATGTTGATTACCAAAATCATAACTGAATGATTGTGAATAATTGGTATCCTCATAGATGTGTCAATGATTAGTTTATCTAGGTGAGGGGACATTGTTTATTTTCCAACATATGATTTAGATCAGGGTATATTCAATTTTGAGTTCATACAATTTATATACTAAAGACTACATTCAGAATTATTTATGGAATATATGAGATTTTAATATTTCAATTTGGGGTTAGGAATGAACTAATAATTTTTACGGTCCTCATAAATAAACATGCATCCACATCATTAATGTTTTATTTAGTGTTTTTGTATGACATCATGGATTACACTAGGACTCGTCATAACAATTAAAAAAATTCAGACATCATTCATATTACATAGAGAGATCATCATCTATAATCAAAGATATCTATGTTCCAAATTTTGATCAATCCATTACATTTCATGGGTCAAAAAATCACAATGTATGGTGTGTCATTAGATTTGAATATGGTTTTCCAAGTGGTTTCATGGGATCAAATGAATATCAAGTTAAATATATATAATTTTTTTGGATTTTCTGGATAATAAAGGAGATTCATCCAATACTTTTCCAATAAGGTAATAGTTATTTTATAATGGTCTAAAAATGGCATAATATTTGACTAGTCATAAGGTTGTGATGATTATATCCATGTTTTAATAAAGAGTGTGATGTCGACATAAATGATAACCCTAAATAATCTAGGTGAGGAGTACAATGTATATTGTGCTACATATGGGATTATCTTTGGTTACATGTTGATGCAAAAATGATGGAGTTGTGGTATATGGGTATCGATAGGTGAGGACTCACAAAATGAATTACAAAAAACATGAAATTGAGTGGGCTGTAGAGGTTTATTCTTTAATGTGTTGGAACTACTATCTTTTGGGTCAAAATAGTACTATGTATACAAATCACAAGTACATAATGTACATATTTTCATAGTGACTCATGAATCTCCAAAAGTGGAGATGAGTACAGTATATGAAATATTTTGATTTTCAGAATTAATATAAATCCAGAAAGGGGATAATTTCAATGATGATTTGATTATGAAAACTCAAACATAGACAGTTCCAAAGTATACTGATGAGTAGAAGATGATAACTTTGTTGGCTAAGATGCAAATTGTGCTTGATAAGTTTAGGGATAAGAAGAATCTATTATTGTTTTCAATAGAGGGAAAACTTTTTGGAAATAACTTTCATAGAATATATGGGAATATGAAATATTTGACCTTTAGGGAATGCCTTGAATGTGTGGAGAAACCATCATATTTCATCATCAATGAGAATGAGATCAAATATTTTTTTAGATTGGTTATAGTGCCAATGAGCATGTGGGAAAAGTTAATGTGTAACAACCCGAGATTTTATGAAAAATATTCTTTTTAATTCTATTAATGCATTGTGTTGTACGCTACACCAAAATGAGCTTGCACAACACTCATCCTTGACTTGCCTTGCACGCAATCACGACCTTCCTCGATAGCGTGTGTAGTATGCAATACCGAGTTTCACTAAACAACGATATGCTATTAAAATATTATTATAACTAGCCGTTATGAATAGTAATAACCACCTTTTAAAATTTTAGAAATTTTAGCTCTCAAAGTGGACTTCATTTTTGGATTCTTAGTATCGAATTTAGCCTAAGGTGAAATTTTGGTACTTTTCGGATAACTTTCATATTTTGATGAATAGTGAAAATTACTAAATTTTAGTTAAAAACAAATTTTTCAATCGAAATAATTAATAGTGATAAATTATTAATTTGAGTGGTTTTAAAGTATATTTAGAATATATTTTTACAATTTAATAAAATTTTGGTCATTGGATGTAATTTCACATTTAAACCAGACATAAACAAGTGTCAATCTTTTGATAGATATTGTTTCTTAAAAACACGCTATTTGTTTTAACAGCGGGATTTAGTTATAAAATTAATTAATGCAACTTCTATTATATGAGTTTGGTAAAATTGACTTCATTTTTGAATTAGGAATATGAAATATATCTTTGGATGAAATTTTGGCATTGTTTTGAAAAACATCAATATTTGATGAATAGTGAAACTACTAAGTGGTAGTTAAAAAAACTGAATTTTTCAAAAAACATAATTTTACGGCTTCTGTGAACGGAATTTCAAAAATCCGAGAGACACGGTTGATGTCAGTAAGTAAAATGTGGTTCAATGAGATGAAAATAATTTTTCGTGAATAGTATCTTTTTACTTTTATTTACCACGGTTAAAAGTAAATAGGGTAATTAAGGGTCAAAATGTTATTAATATTACCCTATCACATGTCCTAATCCTATTGGACAAGTGTATCTCGACCAAAAACAACCTTAAGTGTAAAATATTATCATTTAGGCCTAGTTGGATTAGATTAGGACATTTATTATTCTTTAATTCAAAGAAGAGTTAAAAGAGTTAAAATCAATGTTTATTTACTAAAACATTTTTATTATAGAGTTATACATAAGATAAATTCGATTGTAAATGTTACATGGAAATCTAAAAAGATTTCCTACATAATGGTATTTTATTTGTAATTTTTAGACATCAAATAATTTAATTTATTTATGACACAAAGATCATGCAGTAATTATCTTATTAATGAAATATTGACATAATTGATGTTATAAATACAAAAATAAATTTAATTTAAGACTTTTTATGAATTCCACAAATTTTCGAGGTTAATATGATATGTTATGATTGATTTAATTAACTTTGTTCGAACTTATCATTCTGTTATGAGTTTCATAAAAATCAATTACTAAATAGTGTCAAAATTTGACATAAAATAGTTTTTAAAACAAATATTATATTATTAATTGTTATTTTATTCCTAAAAATCTAAGGTTCGGCCAAATGACATATATAAGGTTATATATATTAATAATAAACATTTTGGGGTTCGTTTGGCTTCATATAGTATGTTTATTAACCTTATAGTATAAGAACACAAGAAGACACGGTAAAAGTAAAATTAGTTAACTTAATGTTAAATCTAAATGATAAGGTTAAAATAGGAACCTAAACTTGTCTAAATTCTATTAGATGAGAGGATTGCGACCCCTCCCCACCTTATCTTTGAAATAAATCAATTTGGAGCTATTTAAAACCGAATTTGGCTTTATAATAAAATAATACTTTTAGTTATTCCAAAGGTGCCCCTCTCCTCCCTTATAAAAGGGCACCTCCTCCCTCTCTTCCTCACACAACTTTGAGGCTTCAAGCTCGGCCAACCCCTGTCAAAATCTCTTCTCCACTTCCCTAGTATCATCCTAGAGGTCCTGGTCTTATTCAAAGACCATCCTTAGTTCTTTAAGTGGAGGTTAAGAAAAGGCGCGTCAAAAAGAGGTAATATCCATTACCGATCTTTTTCAATTTCATTCTTCTTCAACTTCTTCTTCTTTAGTTGTTTCATGATAAAGTAATAACATCAGTATTTATTATATACTGATATGTAATTATAAATATGAAACAACTCTAATTAACCTTCTATCCATCCTACGGAAAATAAAATCACCGCGCGTGCGTACGTACGGAATATCGTCTCCACGCCGTGGTGTAATCTATTTTCCGCCACCACCTTAATTGGATGGGTATAATGGTGTAATGAGTAACTATATATGATTATTATAAAGTGATATTGATACTGAAATGTTATTCATACACATCAACACAATTCCACGACCATGGGAACGATATCATCGCTCGTGCGTACGTACGGACTACCGTCTCCACGACGCGATGAGATTCATTCTCAATGATTAACCATTCATGAATGATTATAAAGTATATATAATAAGTACTAATGAAATATATGACATAATAATGATACTGTTTTTATGTATACTTATATTTATGTCATCTACTTAATTCCATTCAATTCAATAAGGAAATGAAAACAGCGTTCATGCGTACGTACGGACTACCGTCTCCATGAACGGTGTATTTCATTCCATTTATCAATATATTATATATATATATATTCTGAATATATATATTATATATAAATCATGTTTTACATTCTGGATATAAGTAATCATGATCCATGTAATCATATTAATAATTACAAGTTAAAAACACGAACGTCAAATGAGACGATTTTACCCAAAACGCTACTTTAACATGAATTTACAAAAGAACGGGTAATATAAAGTCATAAGTGGACCATATATGATATAATAACAATGAATATGATTCTGGAATAAGTTAATAACATGATTTAAATCATTATACCGGAGTATCGGACACGTACAAAGCAAGTCGGACCTAAGGTAAGGGAAATATCACAATCTCATTTTTATCTGAGATTGTTTGTACTTTGAAATTTAAGGGGGTGTATTTTATCATCCACATCCATGTTTCCTCAATATGTAATATTATTTCCATATACATTAAAATTTTAAAATCAAATTTTACACTTCGGTGAGTTTTTAGTAAAAGATATGAAAGGAATCTTTTGACGTTTTTCGTACGAGGTACTTTTTGACTTTTTCGACAAAAGTACGAAGAATGTTTTTTTTAACTTATACGGCATGAATGGATTTTTAAAAAATTATTTCCAAGAAGCTTCCTTTACAAGTTTTCAAGTTTACTTTTAATCAACTTCTTTTATTTTAAAGTCGTATGACATGTTATGAAAGGAAAATTGTTTTTGAAAAAGAAAGGATATTTTCCTCAAGAATGGAGTTCAAGTGTTTTATCAAAATTATTTTCCATCTAAGATAATAAAGGGTTCTGTTTTTATCCCTATTATTACATTGATTTGATTATGTTGTGATGGATTTATTTTTATGAATTCCTTTATCATATATGAATTGATTTATGATTTCATGAGGTTTAAGATTCCCATTTTTATTATATGGGTTATGCAATGATGTATGGTTTATGATTTTGTGGCACACATAAGAATTGTATCATTATGAGATGGGTGGGACCTATATCTCCCTCTAATGCATTGGGTAAAGATTTTATATCTCATGAGATAGACATGGCTGGATTGGTAGGTTATACCGGTTCAGTGAAACATGACTGAAATGAGGGTGACTCGGTTTTGAAAGGGACTTTGTCCACTAAGATAGTATTCGCAATGAGTCTTGACTAACATGAAATGATTCTCTATGATTATGTGTGCATGCCACAAAGTTTAATGTTTTATGGTATGATTATTCAGATTACATTTCACTTCTCTGATTTATCCATGTTATGATATTATGAGCTCTTTTGCAGGTTAAGATTTCCAAAAGCTATTTTCTTATGTATATGATGTGATTGATATTTCTTTTGTTTACCCTTACTGAGCATTTGAGCTTACCCTATTATGTTTTCTTTTCCCCAGGATATAAAGAATGTTTTTAGGTATAAAAAAAAGGAAGATCTTTATGGGAGATGTTGAAGATCTTTCACCACGATTTGAAGATTATATTCCGAGTTTCCAAAGACACTAATCTATTACAGTCCTTGTGTGTGTGTTTTGTTATATACTAAGTATTCCGAAAAAGTAATGTAATGTCCATGTACTTCAAGCTTCGGGTCAATACAGTTGGTATCAAAGGAAAGGTTTAGTCAACTTTTGGAAACTAGGATGCGAAAACCTTAGTGAGATCCCTAGAGATATTTCTAAAGTATGTCTAAGGATGTCCCTAAGGATAAGTATACGTATAGGATATATCCCTAGAACTATGGTAACGATATTAGATTAAACCTAAGATGTTAGATATTGAAGTTACTCCCCCTTTATTATGATTTTTGCCTCTAACACTATTCTTTTTGGGTTTTAGAAATTGGCTGGAAACAAGATGATTCACGATAATGAAGGATATTATGGACAATGGAATGATATTATTCATGAGAAACCAAATGAAATGGGATTTGGAATTCCAACCATCATTATTATGCCGAATCAGCAATCTCATAATATGATCAATAAACTCAAATTTGGTAAGTTTCCTGACTTGGATAATAAGAGAAAGATGGAGTTTCATGATGATCATAGAGGAAAGAAAGTTCAATTTCCCCTATGTAAATAATGTGGGAAGAGGCATCAAGGAGAATGTTTCAAGGGAACTGGAAGATGCTTTGGGTGTGGAAAAGAAGGACACAAATCAAGTAAGTGCAAAGGAAAACGTTCAGTTAACACCATGGATGATGATAATGGTATTGCTACGACATCAAAAATGGTTATGTGTTTTAAATGTGGAATGTATGGGCATTATGCAAACCAATGTCCTAAGGGAAAGACTCATGAAGAGAATCAGTATGGTCATATGGGTAGTATTTATGTGGATGATGATGAAGAGACTACAAATGATATGTGAGAAGAAAGAATTGTTGAAGATCGGTTAATGGTTTAAGAATGTAGTGGAATGATTATATGTTTATCATGTGTAATGTTGTATAAGTAATCTCATGGTACTATGGAATAAAGAGACATCTAAGGATTGTTACACTACTGTATTTCCTTGAGTTTTGAAAGTGTATGATTAATGTTTCCAGTATCCATGAAAGGTTATTCAGATTTTTTTGGAATGTAGATGATATGCGCATAATGAAGGGATAAGGAGAAAATTAAATGTTTGATAGTATTCATGAGCTCATGACTAATATAAGGAGAAGGTTATATTATGGTTTGAGTATATAGAGTTTTTGGATTTTGGTATGTGCAAAGAGTTAACTTTTGACAGTATTCATGTTTTCACTAAGGTTCAATGGGTATTCATTCTTCAAGAGAATACATGATTAAGGACTTTGAATGATTGGAATGTGACCAAAAAAACATATCTTATGATATATGAGGATCAATGATGGTATAAAATCTCGGGTAATCATTTTCACTGTGTTAGATAAGCCTAAAGATTAGAATGGATTATGTTGGACATAAGTTAGGATAAAACATTTTTCGATATTATTGATGGGATGTTAATGTAGTTTTAGAAAAAGGACTACCTGCAGGATGGGCGACAGCCCATCGCGTCGGACAAGGATGTGGGAATCGAACCCACAACCGAAGTGCGATTGGCCTTTATCACATACCACTGGCCTACAGGAAGTCCATGTTTAGTAGAAACTAGTTTTATTTTATTAAGCAGCACGATATATGAAGTATAAGTCCATTTTAGGAACCATATATGATTAATCTCACTATAGAATGACTTATGTATATTTAATAACTTTTGCTAACCTTCTGTTTGAGACAGATGGAATGACCCATCATTCTATCACATGATCTGCTAACACTTCACGAATAACAAATTCAACTTCATTAACTTAGTAGATGAAGTGGAAATTGTTCAAGGCACAAACAACAGTGAGATTGTACCAAAATAAAGTAAGTATTTATTCTAATACAAATTCATCAACTTTAGGGAAACGATCTTGAAAACCAAAAATGTTGTCCTAGTGATCTTATATCTGATGAATCAGATAGTACCTTAGATCGTCACAAGTTTATGGCTTTGTGATTGTTATCTTTTCCATAGCCATGTTCTCTACCACTCTCCATCAGAACATGTTGGTTAGATTTCTCTTCCATATCCATATTTTCACCTATGTGGAAACCCAGTGATTAGTTTATTTGGATAACCGTTACATTTCATACTTTCATTTTTAAAGATTGGTTTTGGTATTCCTTTTAACGATGTGGGTTTATATTAAAGAACTTTTGAATAGTAAACCATTTATTACCTCGACGAATTTCGAGGGCGAAATTCATTTTAAGGGGGGTAGAATGTAACAGCCTGAGATTTTATGAAAAATATTCAGTTTAATTTTATTAATGCCTTGTGTTGTACGCTACACCAAAAGGATCTTGCACAACACACATCCTTGACTTGCCTTGCACGCAATCGCGACCTTCCTCGATAGCGTGTGTAGTACGCAATACCGAGTTTCACTAAACAACGATATGCTATTAAAATATTATTATAACTAGCCATTATGAATAGTAATAACCACCTTTTAAAATTTTAGAAATTTTAGCTCTCAAAGAGGACTTCATTTTTGGATTCGTTGTATCGAATATAGCCTAAGGTGAAATTTTGGTACTTTTCGGATAACTTTCATATTTTGTTGAATAGTGAAAATTACTAAATTTTAGTTAAAAACAACTTTTTCAATCGAAATAATTAATAGTGATAAATTATTAATTTGATTGGTTTTAAAGAATATTTAGAATATATTTTTACAATTTAATAAAATGTTGGTCATTGTATGTAATTTCACATTTAAACCAAACATAAACAAGTGTCAATATTTTGATAGATATTGTTTCTTAAAAACATGCTATTTGTTTTAACAGCGGGATATAATTATAAAATTAATTAATGAAACTTCTATGATATGAATTTGGTAAAATAGACTTCATTTTTGAATTAGGAATTTGAAATATATCTTAGGATGAAATTTTGGCATTGTTCTGAAAAACATCAATTTTTGATGAATAGTGAAACTACTAAGTGGTAGTTAAAAAAACTGAATTTTTCATAAAACATAATTTTACAGCTTTTGTGAATGGAATTTCAAAAATCCGAGAGACACGGTTGATTTCAGTAAGTAAAATGTGGTTCAATGAGATTAAAATAATTTTTGTTGAATAGTAACTTTTTACTTTTATTTACCACGGTTAAAGGTAAATAGGGTAATTAAGGGTAAAAATGTTATTAATATTAGCCTAAC
Source organism: Viscum album (assembly GCA_963277665.1). Classification (NCBI taxonomy): domain Eukaryota; kingdom Viridiplantae; phylum Streptophyta; class Magnoliopsida; order Santalales; family Viscaceae; genus Viscum; species Viscum album. Next base: position 1,035,225,008 of record OY728133.1, on the reverse strand, counting down.
ACATGTCCTAATCCTATTGGACAACTGTATCTCGACCATAAACAACCTTAAGTGTAAAATATTATCATTTAGGCCCACTTGGATTAGATTAGGACATTTATTATTATTTATTTCAAAGAAGAGTTAAAAGAGTTAAAATCAAAGTTTATTTACTAAAACTTTTTTAATATAGGGTTATACATAAGATAAATTCGATTGTAAATATTCCTTAGAAATATAAAAAGATTTCCTACATAATGGTATTTTATTTGTAAATTTTAGACATCAAATAAGTTAACTTATTTATGACACAAAGATGATGCAGTAATTATCTTATTAATGAAATATTGACATAATTGATGTTATAAATACCAAAATAAATTTAATTTAAGACTTTTTATGAATGAAAAAAAAATTCTAGGTTAATATGACATGTTATTATTGATTTAATTAAATTTTCTCGAACTTATCATTCTGTTATGAGTTTTAAAAAAATAAATTACTAAATAGTGTCAAAATTGACAAAAAATAGTTTTTAAAACAAATATTATATTATTAATTGTTATTTTATTCCTAAAAATCTACGATTCGGCCAAATGACATAGATAAGGTTATATATATTAATAATAAACAAGTTGGGGTTCTTTGGGCTTGATATAGTATGTTTATTAACCTTATAGTATAAGAACACAAGAAGACACAGTAAAAGTAAAATTATTTAACTTAATGTTAAATCTTAATGATAAGGTTAAAATAGGAACCTAAACTTGTCTAAATTATATTGGATGAGAGGATTGCGACCCATCCCCACCTTATATCCTAAATAAATCAATTTGGAGCTATTTAAAACCGAATTTGGCTTTATAATAAAATAATATTTTTTGTTCTTCCAAAGGTGCCCCTCTCCTCCCTTATAAAAGGGCACCTCCTCCCTCTCTTCCTCACACAACTTTGAGCCTTCATGCTCGGCCAAAACCTGCCAAAATCACTTCTCCACTTCCCTAGTATCATCCTAGAGGTCCTGGTCTTCTTCAAAGACCATCCTTAGTTCAATAAGTGGAGGTTAAGAAAAGGCGCGTCAAAAAGAGGTAATATCCATTACCGATCTTTTTCAATTTCATTCTTCTTCAACTTCATCTTCTTTAGTTGTTTCATGATAAAGTAATAACATAAGTATTTATTATATACTGATATGTTATTATAAATATGAAACAACTCTAATTAACATTCTATCCATCCTACGGAAAATGAAATCACCGCGCGTGCGTACGTACGGAATACCGTCTCCACGCCGTGGTGTAATCTATTTTCCGCCACCACCTTAATTGGATGGTTATAATGGTGTAATGAGTAACTATATATGATTATTATATAGTGATATTGATACTGGAATAGTATACATACACTTCAACACAATTCCACGACCATGGGAACGATATCATCGCTCGTGCGTACGTACGGACTGCCGTCTCCACGACGCGATGAGATTCATTCTCAATGATTAACCATTCATGAATGATTATAAAGTATATATAATAAGTACTAATGAAATATATGAAATAATAATGATACTATATTTATGTATATTTATATGTATGTCATCTACTTAATTCCATTCAATTCAATAAGGTAACGAAAACAGCGTTCATGCGTACGTACGGACTACCGTCTCTATGAACGGTGTATTTCATTCCATTTATAAATATATTATATATATGTATATTATGAATATATATATTATATATATATCATGTTTTACATTCTGGATATAATTAATCATGATCCATGTAATCATATTAATAATTACAAGTTAAAAACACGAACGACAAATGAGACGATTTTACCCAAAACGCTACTTTAACATGAATTTACAAAAGAAATAGTAATATAAAGTAATAAGTGGACCATATATGATATAATAACAATTAATATGATTCTGTAATAAGTCAATAACATGATTTAAATTATTATATAGGAGTTTCAGATAGGTACAAAGCAAGTCGGACCTAAGGTAAGGGAAATATCACAATCTCATTTTTATCTGAGATTTTTTATACTTTGAAATTTAATGGGGTGTATTTTATCATCCACATCCATGTTTCCTCAATATTTAATATTATTTACATCCACATTAAATTGTTAAAATCAAATTTTACCCTTCGGTGAGTTTTTAGTAAAAGATATGAATGGAATCTTTTGACGTTTTTCATACGAGGTACTTTTTGACTTTTCCGACAAAAGTACGAAGAATGTTTTTTTTAACTTATACGGCATGAATAGATTTTTAAAAAATTATTTCCAAGAAGCTTCCTTTACAAGTTCTAAAGTTTACTTTTAATCAACTTCTTTTATTTTAAAGTCATATGAAATGTTATGAAAGGAAAAATGTTTTTGAAAAAGAAAGGATATTTTCCTCCAGAATGGAGTTCAAGTGTTTTATCAAAATTATTTTCCATCTAAGATAATAAAGGGTTCTGTTTGTATCCCTATTATTACATTGATTTGATTATGTTGTGATGGAATTATTTTTATGAATTTCTTTATCATATATGAATTGTTTTATGATGTCATGATGTTTAAGATTCCCATTTTTATTACATTGGTTATGCAATGATGTATGGTTTATGATTTTGTGGCACACATAAGAATGGTATCATTATGAGATGGGTGGGACCTATATCTCCCTCCAATGCATTGGGTAAAGATTTTATATCTCATGAGAAAGACATGGCTGGAATGGTGGGTTATACCGGTTCAGTGAAACAGGACTGAAACGAGGGTGACTCGGTTCAGAAAGGGACTTTGTCCACTAAGATAGTCTTGGCAATGAGTCTTGAATAACATGAAATGATTCTCTATGATTATGTGTGCATGCCACAAAGTTTAATGTTTTATGTTATGATTATTGGGATTACATTTCAGTTCTATGATTTATCCCATGTTATGATTTTATGAGCTCTTTTGCAGGTTAAGATTTCCAAAAGCTATTTTCTTATGTATATGATGTGATTGATATTTCTTTTGTTTACCCTTACTGAGCACTTCAGCTCACCCTATTATGTTTTCTTTTCCCCATGATATAAAGAATGGTTTTTGGTATAAAAAGGGAAGATCTTTATGGGAGATTTTGAAGATCTTTCACCACGATTAAAAGATTATATTTCGAGTTTCCAAAGACACTAAACTATTACGGTCCTTGTGTGTGTGTTTTGTTATGTACTATGTATTCTGCAAAAGTAATGTAATGTCCATGTACGTCAAGCTTTGGGTCTCTACATAATGCATGTCTTTCTTGACTCTAAGGGGTTAGTGAATTTGGTTTCGAATAAATTTTCAGGACAAATTTTGTGAATATTATTGGTAAAGAATGAAAAATGAGATAGTAGGGTTTGTGATATGATGTTCTACCGGTCAGTAGGTGATGACCAAGAAATAATGACCAAGGGATTTTTTACTATTATTTCTCATTTTCTAATGGAAGTGGCATGATGTGAATATGTATTTAGAGGTGGGTATCCCTATGATGAAAAGGAATAATGACTCAATATGGTATATTGTGAACCAATCAATGAAGGTGGAATATTTATTTCTATTATTGGAGGATCTCTTAGTGGAGTAGCTATGTGATTTTTCTTTTTTGGTGATTGTCCATTTTCATGGGCTGCTGAGAAGTTTTGTTTCCTACCATGAATCAAATTTTATTATGTGGCTCTAGAAGGTCTTCCAAATGGTTTTTGGATGAAACATTTTAGTGAGATTGTATTTTCAACATTAAATAGTTCGGAAGTCATAGTATACAATATAATGACATAATGATATTTTTTGGGCATGTTTTAATTAATTCAATGGATCTTGGAAGAAAGACGCGGTTTTAGTGGAGTTATTAGATAAACCTAGTTAAAAAGAAACTTTACATATTTCTCCTTTTGAGTCTATTTATGGTATGAAATTTAGTTTACTACCATACTAAATTTAGGAAAGTGAGTAAGAATGATTTGGAAAGAGTATTCTACAGGAGATCACAGAGTTGAGTTAGCTAACATGGAATCGTGTGGCTATAGTTCCATGTAGAAAAAATTCATATGCCAAGAAATGGATATGGCCCCTTGAGATTACATAGGGTGATTTATTAATCTTTTTTGAGTCTTATTGATTTTTTTAATTGAATCATATAGTGATAGGGATAATTTTCACCCATCTCTATCAAACCATGTGAAGTTGTGGAGAGGATCAGGATGGTGGAATACCGATTGGAGCATCCAATGAAATATAGATCTATTCATGATGTTTTCTATGTGTCAGGACATTGTATTAATAAGAAATATCTATCGATCGTGATGGATGTGAATTAGTGATATTGATATGGATGTATCATTTAAACAGCATCTGATATGTGCATTGGATCATAGTGAGAATGTGTTTCAGGGAAAACCTATCTTAGTATATCAGATATTGTGGAAATGTGTGTTTTTGTATGATAAAACATTGGAAATTGATGTAGATAAGATATCTTAATGAAATAATCAGTTTCTATTAGAATCTTTTAAAGTATAGGGAATCATACTCAATGAAGATATATTATATGGTGCTGATATAATAATACCCTAACCTTTTCTAAAGTTTTATCATGCTCGGTTATATATAAAATTTTCCCTCTAGTTGATTATTTTTTATTTCGTAATTACCTTTGTTTGAAGTTGGGTGAATTTTGTTAAAAACTAAAGTAAATAGTGTTGTGCGTGTATGATACATGGTTAGAGAAAAATGTGATCCCTAGTCCATACAACATTGCAACTTAGTACAGTTGGGATTTTCTCTATTAATGGAAAATTTGTCAAATCATCTATTCATAAAATAATTGGTTCTTTGTTTACTAGCATGGTTTGGGAAAATTTTGTCACATTTCTCATGAAACATTGTGTGATAGTTATTGTCACCTACAAATTAGCTTTTAAATCCCATGAACTCCTTATGCTCACCCTATTTGGGAAAATCCCATAATAAAATAATTTTTCATGATGTAATTGTGTTCTATTGGGATTCCAATTCCATCTGACATCCATTAATCATTATTTTTTTCATATAGATGATACACACCACTTCCTGATAAGAGAAACCTATCTCATTTCAGTATCATTCCTACACCATTTTTCTCACATTATTTTGATGATAATTACTCCGTTTGATTAGAAATAGATCTATATTTGGTAAATATAATTCTTGGATTTTTAATTTAAATATTTATTTATGATATCATCAATAATTGAATATGGATTTATGGTTATATATTTGGATCTAGATCATAATCATTGTGCCCCTCATATTTTGGGGTATTTTGGGGGGTGAACACTCCACAACGAACTGATGTATGTGGACTATAATTCAAATCTCATTGACATGATATGGATTTAATGTATGTAATTGTTGTATTTAAATTAGATTTTTCAATTTATTCTTTAATAAATTAATTTATTGGTAGAGTTGGATAATTTAAGACACATCAATTTCAATCTTCTTGAATTTTGTATTCATATATAAATAATTATAGTATTAACTAAAATATAATGATATTGTTGATAAAAGATAATTAATTTAATAAATAATTATGGGATACTGAGATGTGTAAATCTTGAAAAATAATTATGGAATTAATAATTATATATCAAATTATTCACTGAGATAATTAAGTGTGATATTTTTATGGGATTCTAAGTTTTTAGTATTTGTTGATAAAATGATAAATTAATTAATGTGATAGATCAAATTAATCATTTATGGAATTAATTAAGGAGATATATGTAACAGACTAATTATTGAATTAGTAATGATATTGATGTGGATAATTTAATTTTGAAATAATTATATCATGAATTGTAACATGATAATTTATTTGTGAATTATTGAATGTAAACATGTTCATTCTAATACATTATAAGTGAATTAGAAAATTTCCATTCATGTATGATTGATAACATTGTGATTTATTTGAGAATAAATTAATTGTAACACGTTTATTCTATTCTGCACAGTATGACTTGTAATATGGTCATTTATTTTTGTATTAAATAATGTGAACACGATCGTTCAATTGTGAAATTTTTTAATTGTAATGTGGGCTTTGATGATTGATTATTTAATTTTAATAATGGAAGTATTTTGATTTGTAATATCACTGGGTAAAATGTTAGGCTCGGGCATGACCTAATGTAGGTATTGAGTCATATGTGTCTCTGAAAATCTAGGAGTTATATAGATAAATAAAGATTAATTTACAATGTGATATGTGATTACTTATTCAATGAAATTTTTATCTTTATAATACTTTATTCACAATTATTTACCAAGATATTATCGTAGAAATGTTTGGTGGTGGCCTATTGAGTTGAACACAAACCCTTCTCAAGTTACCAGATCTGTGCATTAATATACGTTTTTATATAGGATAATGTAAAAGGTCATGAATATGATGGATGACATGGATTGAACATGGATAAGGGATCCATACATTGTTCATGATTCTTTTGTATATTCAATAGTGTGTTCCTTTTGAGTTTCATTTTAGACAATTGACACATACATTAGCATGCCTTCTTTTCAGCATTATATATATATAATTATTGTTCTTAACAAATTAATTATAATTTGTTTATGGTATTGATTATGGTAAAATTATATTCAACTAATTTTTTTATTACACTGATTAGAGTGGGTATTGTCTCCCCATGATAATATTTTCAGACCAACATTACTAGTCGGTAGCCTCTGGTGTATAAGGATATGTAGATGGGGTCGTCTAGTTATCTTGATCACTTCACTAGTGTGTAGATACCATTATTAAATGTTACAAAGGATTATGGAAAACCTACGTCTATGGAGGAAGTGCAAGAGGAACCCTTTAGAAAGTGTTGTGGATAACTCTCCCAACAAGAGTCACATTCCAATAGAATATAAGTGGTCCATAGCCCAGGGCATTAAAAATAGTGTGGGATACTCCCCAAGTGGACAATGTCATGATCATGGGCTGAATTGGCTGTTACTACTAGTATTAGAGACAGTTTCCATTTGATGTACTATAATAGAAGATTTTCCCTTCTAGGAGGAAGGATTATGGAAATATATCATAGAATGATGAGGAGCAGAAAACAACCACTTATAAGGGGTTTATATAGATTTTCCATCACGTGGAATTATTCAAGGGTATTCATGTGATCCCAATCATAGGGAATGTAAAAACATAAAGGTTGGGCCAATAGAAAAAAATATCATGGTCAAGTGATTGACTAAGTCATTACAATGAATATCATGTAATGAAGACAAAATAGGTTCATATAGAGTTGATATATTAATTCACTTATTTTTATTGATATAAAGGGTTTTAAATCATCAAAAAAAGAAATAATTTCTTGTTATTTGAAATTTAGGTAAAATATCATGAAAATAAAAATTGTATGAGAATAATTCATTGATAATGTTAATTTTTAGAGGGGTTATAATCCACTGAATCACTTGGTTACTTATTATATATATTTATATATCATTATGTAGTTAAATTAAATGATTTGTTATTATTATATTGGAGTTTTTATATAATATTTTACTTCTAAATATCATATAATAATTTATTTAGGATATATATAATTCCATTTTTAAATGATATTGACTTCACACTCAGGAATGATATTTCAACTTTAGTTGCTTTAGTTTCATGAAAAAATTATCACAGTTGTGTATATAACTATGGTTTAATATATATTTTTTTGTATCATAATGATTTATATGTAATTTTTTTATCAATTTTGTTCCCATATTGATTTTTTAAAATTTTGGAATTATCGTGATTTTGATTATATTCTCATTATCTATTGATGGAAGATTATATATACAGAATTGATGAAAAAGACATACGATAATATCTTACAACAGAAAACATTAAAAACATTTATCAAATCATGATCTGTTTTTGATAGTAATATTATTATTATTGTCTATGTTAATTAATTTCATCACTATTCTATATTATTCTCTATTGTATAAATGTTTATTCTTGATTTGATGGTACAATATTAATGTGAATCTACATAATCTTAAGACCACAGTTCTCGGAGAGATAAAATTTTAAATGAATTATTTCAAGTTAAAATAATTATAGATAAAAGAAATTTTCTCTATTGTAGTGGAAGTTAATGTTTAATATTTTAATGTTTATGAACCAAAACATGTTCAGGATGGTATTAAGAATGTGTTTTTCTATGGTGATATGATAATAACCCTAACATATTTGACAAAAAAACATTGAGAATGGAATGAAAAGTTTTGTGATGTAATAATTTCAATGGAAAATTGAAATTTTTAGTAAACATATATCACTAAAAAATAAAAATTATATTTTTATTACTATATTATGAATAATAAAACATATTGGATGTTCAATTATCCTTGAATTGTTATGAAATTTTATGTATTGAATCTAATATATCATGAAGTTAATATTTTTAACAAAAATGAATCTATCATCTTTTATAAGGTTAACAATTCTTTTATAGTTGGAACATGAATCTATTTATAATTATATATCATAAATAATATTTTTATTGATCTAGAATGATTCAATGATGGTACATCATAGAAAAATAGTCAATGTATGCACTTTTTAAGTCAATTGTGTATATTTTCCAATGGTTTAAAAATTTCTCCATTAATTTTTATGACATTTAAACTCGCTAATGAAAATGTAAGATCTAAATCAGCTAATATCATACACCATCATGATGATCTATAAAAATTATATTTGATTAATGAACAAATTTTATTCTATTTCCTTTTTTTGATTTTTTTTTTACTTTTACTATTATAGGTTACAATGTATTAGTAGAAGATATTGTGGCCTTATGTTGTAATGGTATAGAGTTGTTCAACAGTTATTGTATGATTATTAGGTTCTTAGGTTGTGTTGATAAAACCATTTTCTTTTATCCATAATTTAGGATTTTTTAATGAGTCTTGGATGGTTCATATCAATATTGTAAATCACTATCCACTATATTTTTTTTGAATAATTTTATTATAATATAGGCACACAAAGGTTACTTTATTAACTATTAAATATAGTTTTTAAAATTATTTCACTAATATTATTTCATTTTTTTAGAAGAATGTTACATTATATGAATAAATAGGGCATATATGTGTGATTTTTTTATAAGGAGATATGTATTTTTGCTAGTGTATTTTTATATAATTAATGACATATAAGATTATGATAATATTTTTATGTAAGTTATGTTTGTACTGATTAAAAAATTATACAAAATAATAATTCATATTTGCTAACAAAGATTACAATAATATAGAATCACAATCACACATTCAATTGAACCATGTGGGTCAAACTCTATAACTGAACATATGATTTGGTGAAACTCCACATTATAAATTATATATATATACATATATTAGTTTTTGGGACCCATCACTTCATATATTTGAAGAACTGTGTTAATTTAATTGGTACATTTCTAATCCATTTAATTGTATTTTTATAATAATTCCACTCCACATTAATGGAAACTCAATGATTTTCTCCTTATGTACCCAAATCCCATGATTTGTATATCCAATTGATGAATTTATCCAACATATATCCAATATCATATGTAATATCACCTGGAATATTTTCTAAAAATCATTTCTAGTCTCAGAAAGTATTCGTGATTCCCCACATCAAACCATAGCTAAAATGTTTTGACTTAAACATACATTGATTCCACTTACAAAGATGAATAAATATGTGAATGATAATTAATAATAATAAAATATGTTATTCATGGGATGAACTATATACCCTGTGTTTTAGACTAGCATGAAGCATGTAATAATATTTATAATAACTAGACCAAAAGTTAAGAAATCAATAATGTTTTTTAATATTTGATAAACTAATGAGGTATTTGATTTAATTGTGTGCAAGAATATAATGTTTTGAAATATTTTTTTCTGTGTTGTTATAATTACTAAAAATGTTTTTTGGAAATAAATTAAATTAAATATAATATGTATTTTAAGAGAATATGGAAAAGGATCACTCATATTTTGGTTTTTATCATATAGAGGATCCATTTTAAATAATAATAATAAAATATGAAAAAAAATCCTTCATTTTGAAGAATAGTGGATCATTAATTATTCATATTCTCATGGGCGTACTTCCTCTGGATATGCATTCTAATATTTATTATTTTCTAGACAACACTATCCCTCATAGTTTGAGCATGTTCTTGGAATCTATGATCACGACCATCACCAATGTCACTAAGCAGACCCCCATTCCTATTTCTCATATTGGAAGAATCCACCTTCTAGGAAACATGGAAAAGAACCATGAATATCATATATTAGGGTCCCAACATTTGTTTGAACCAAATCCCCATGATTGATTTTATCCTACTTCTAGGACCATCTAAGATGTTCTTTTTTACCCTTATGAAATGTTATTGGGAACTGATTCCTTCACCCTAAAATCACCACTATCATGTTTACATTGAAATAAAATGAACCATACATGATAGGTTATATCCTTCATGATTTACTTGATTTTATCTTGTCCTTTGTCAGCACTTATAGAAGACATGGCAGAATGGGGGTGCACATCATGTCTCCCCAAAAAACATTCTGGTAGGAAATTATCGTACCTATAACATTTTAGGGGTATTCCCTTGATATAATGTCTGTCCCAAATTATTATACCAAAATTACTATGGTGGACAAGGAATGTATTTGTGATAGGGGACTATCTACTTAATAGTTGTAACACCAGTTTTTGTAGATAATAGAAATATAATTGTAATGTCTACAATTCCTATATCATCTCTAGGTGTCAAAGATCCACCCCCAAACTCATCACATTTCGTGAATACCTAGTACACTAATTCTCATTCACATGTGATGTTACCCCTTGGCCTAAATTCCAAATCCTACCAACATATGGTTTTATTAGTGATACTACTACTAAATGTTCTTGCATAGTGAGCAGGAGATTAATCCCGAACCAGATCTCTCTCCATAATACTCCTAGTCTTCTAATTTAGGATGTAAAGATATATTTCTCGAGATTCCCTAAAAGGGTGAACAATTTTTTCGATGTTTTACCACAGACGTTTATCTTTAGGATCACCCATGAAATTGGTGTATCGATCTCAAAACACGACATCGAAACCACTTCTATAATTCCAATGGTTTATAGTGGGAGGCCATTACTCAAGCCATAATATTTTGTATCCTATGTTAACATACCAAATAGAATATTATTATTGTATATATCTCTTCTCGTCTTAAAAATCTGAGGGACTATGATCATCTCAGTCCTCTGTGAACCAGAATAATCTTGTATCTTGGTGTTGGTCGATTCTGAAAAAATATCTATCAGATATTAGAATTAACACATTTTTATGTGTGAGTGAATGGAGATTGGGCACATAAGAAATATAATTTCTCAGAAAATGGACATTATCCATGGAAATTTTCAAATTTTCCTAATGTACAAAATATTTGGAATCTTTTTTAAATAAACCAATGTTGCATGAAAGGCACTGAAAAAATTCATGATCTTTCACAATTAATGGATGATAATTACCACTTGAGAAAAAAAATTCATATCCCAAGAGAATGTTATTGTATGGAACGATGGTCCACCACCTATTTATTAGTTCATACCAAGTATTTTGGGTGCACAGATGCATTTTGCAAGCCGTATAATTTTTTTGTGTGTACCGCCAAAACATGCTTATTTACTTTGACATTACCCTTGGAGCCTAGCTTGGTTCCCTTTCATCCATGATAACATGGTTGAATTTTTTGGGGTATAATTATTTTGTGATTTTTAAGAAACATATTAATATAAACCTAATACATATTTTCATTCAGCAGATGATCTCAAGACACCGACATGAGGTGCATACATGATTTTATGTCTGAGGGGATGATTGAAATCCATACAGAAGATCATGGATTCCCATTTAAACATTAAATGTATTCCTCAAAAATGAAATTCTAAAAATGCAAATGTCATACACATTAATGAAATCATTTTGATTCATAATAAAATCTACCAAATAAAAGATATTATGTGGCCAATGTGAGTTCAAACACCTCTTCAGTGCATTCCTCTATGCACTTAACCATTGATGGTATTTCGTTTAAAAATAAGTGTATCCCATCACATTAGGGTATCATTCCAGAAGATGATCCATCACCACTACGTGCTAAAGATGAGCATTTTGGAGAACTCACGAAAGACATGGCCCAAAGGTACTAGATATTTCCCAATAGGTATCGCATGGGTCCTCCATCAGGTGGGCCACTAGGTCTTGAACCTCTCCCATATCTTTTAACTCCATGGAAATTTAACAGAAATGTTTTTTCCATCAAGAAATATTTCACTTTTTCTATTCTAATAACTCGTGAATGTTTCTCTCTTGTATGTATTACCTCAAATTGTGTTCAAATCTTCCATTTTTCACGCAAACCCCTCATCTTATGTGATAGACATCAATAATTTCAACCTAACATTATAGTTGATTCCATGTGTTGTACTTCACCTAAGCTACCCTTTTTGATCCCCTCTGGTGTGAAGCTCCACTATCATTCATTCACTTCATTCAAATGGCCCTCCATACTTTTGAACATTATTTTCATATTCCCTTGAGTGGTGTTACATAGTTTGTTTCCATACATAATTCTTTTCTATATATGTACACTAATATATATTAATTATTATCATATATAATCTTATACAGGCCGTTAAATGAATCATCCACAACCCGGTTTTGACATGGTGTTTCCTGCTCCATCTCATCCCCTTGTGTGGGTTAGTACATGTAAGGTATGTCATAGGGGTGTGGATTGAGTCCTTAACATCTCAGTTACATGATGTTAAAATATAATTCAACATAACATCCACAACACACAACATTAATATGTGATTAATCCATACATGGTGGGTGTGAGAGGTCCATAGAGGGGATGGGCATCAGTACCCTCACATTCCCTCTTTCATTCAGGATTTTTCACCATGTGTTCCTCCAGAAGATTTTTCTTAAGCCCCGACACACCAACGTATTGTTCCCTATATATGATGTCCATATTGTCTTTATACATCTAAAAAACTCTTAGAGTTTCCCAATCGTGCTCCTACTAGGAAACTAGCCATGTGTAATACATAATATACTCTTAACCAAGGAACCTTTTTCAACTCACTCTTCTGGTCAGCTGATATATATTTATTCTCACACTGAGTGTGATTCGTAGGGGCATAGAGTTGCATAGACTATGAAATCCTCTTTGGGTTGCTGAACATGCATAAACCTCATCCCCATGATTCCAATAATACTACATGGACATCGATATATTATTTTAATGTAGGGTATGTGGGAAACTCTTTTATGGTTCATTCCCACCACCCATGTCCATACCGGTCTCCCCCTCGAGCCTTTTTGTTTCAGGAAGACAATTCCCCAACCCAAAGCTTCTACTTCCTTCGAGTCTCATATCTATGCACTCAATTTCATTCAAGTAGTAACCTCGGGTGCCTCACCTCCCCATTTTAGAAATACATGGACTTTGATTCCCTGCCATTATGATACATAGGAAACCCCCTAATGTGAAAGTTCAATGTAAACATCTTTCTTCCAGTTCCTTTTCCTTCATCCTCATCATTCGAGACATCCTCCATATCCATCATGATTTTACGTGGGCCTCCAAATCCATATGGAATCACACCACCCATATAAGTAGCTAACCCTAGATTTCCCCCACACTAAATTTCTAATCCTCTTTCTAAGAGTTCCATTGTAACGACCCAAACATGTATTAATTAAAATTCATATTGATCTAGTTAAATGTATAATTTTGTAAAATGGTAATAAAATGTATTCACTTATTTGGTTTTATGATTTTAAAATTTAAAATACCATTATGAATTGATACCATTTCTAATAGTCATTGAATAGTGCTAACATGATTAGTATATATATAGGGATATAACAAATCCAATTTATTTTGACAAAAGATTTGATGGCCTCATCCAGTAGACATTCCCCGTATGAATCCCGTTTTTCATAGCATCGAAAGGAGATGGAATAATTGGGATTCTCTCTTGACCAAGACCATGATTATCTCCAACACATGAAGCTTGAATAGAACCTCCTACAGGATAAGTGGGTGTTGATAGAGATTACCACTTGAGAGATTTTATCTGAGCCACCCCAAGAGTCTATCACCATCACAAACCATACCCTTCGGTCTTATACGAGTGTAATAAGGGGTTATGTGACAATACCATAAAACTATGACAATTTTCATATTTTTGGTATATAATAGTGTATATACATTCATTTAAATATTGTTACTTTGTAAATAGTTTTTAAAGTGCTAATTGTATTTTTCATTGATATTAAATTATGAAATATTTTTTGATGAATTTTTGAATTTTTGAATTATATTATCTTTTAATAAAATATTTGTATTATTATTAATATTATTTTTTTGAAATATAAATTATAGTATAATTTTTATGAATACAATTGTAATTTTTATTAAGGTTTGAAAGCCATTTTTTGTCAAAACCAGTGAATTATTGATAAATTTTAGTGTTTATTTTAAAAGTAAAAATTCACATATTTAGAGAATTATTTAGATAAAATGAATATTATTGTTGGAATCAAGATATGGAAATAATTCAATGGTTAATTTCTCATAACTTTCTGAGATAGTAGAATTGTTGGGTAAAAATTAAAAACCATTTAAATATATAATGTGTTTTATGACAACATAAATACCCAATAGTGATGTAAAGAATACTATAAAAATTATGTTCAGCCAATATATGTTTTTCCATTTAAATAAATGTGATTTTTGGATTGTTTTATTTATTTTACAAAGCTTTAGTGGACCCCCCATGACTTATAAATCATTTTATTCTTTTAAATTTTTTTCCTTGAGAGTGTGAATCACCTATACATTGGAAACCATTTTATATTTAGAAGATAGGCCATTAGAATTATAAAATATATTTTTTCACTCCCCTTTGGAAGAAACCATTGGAAAAAGGAAGGGGCTAGTTTTTGATTTTTGATTTGTTTAATGTGTGGTGTCCCAAACCTAAATAATTAATAATTGCACCTCATTTCCTATATAAACCCACCCATGATCCCACTTCCTTGTAACTCAATGCCACTATAGGTCACCCAAAATCTAACCTCATCTCTCTAAAATCTCACCATGGCACCCCATTCTCCAAATAACCCTCTCTGAAGCCCCTCTCATGCCTTTGGGATCACAATTCCAAGTATGGGATTCTGACCTTTCTCATTTTAGCCAAGTATCATAATATTGTTATGTCCTTTTATATTCAATTATAAAAGTTTGGGTATGATTTCTAACCGACCCCATATGCCATATTTATGTTTTAATGATGGTATTCCTCTTTCTCACTCCTTAATGCATTCCATGTACACCAGTTATTACTCCAAAATTCTATAAGGAATTTCCCTCTCCTCATTTACATTCATGAAATTATTTTGTATTGCATATCTAAATTACATTACATTTGATGGGATATGTACTATCCATTTTATTTATATATGATGAGAATACCAATTCTCTCTCATCAACCATTTTTATGATTTCTTATGTCATGACGTTACGCTGCTGAAATTGCACCATGTTTTTTCAAACCATAATCATTTTTTACCAAATACCATACCCATGTCTCTCTGAAGGGTATTAAACTTCACAAAAATATAAATATTTAATGGTAATTTCCTGTTTTTATTCCACATTCCACTATTTTTGAATTACTTTGGATGTTTATTGATTCCAATTTATATGATCTCTGTGGTACACTTATGCATCAAGTGAAATGTTTAAAAATATGCATATTTAATACAATTAACATTATAATAAATGTGAATACCCTTTGGTAAACATGGGAATCCAAAGAAAACCTTAATAACATGCATATTTCATACAATTAACATTATTATAAATGGGAATAATTTGGATTCTACACCATAAAGAATCCATTTACAAGGGAAAATCCATGTGTACCAGTGTTTCAACATCCATACATGCTAGTGATTCCCAATGTGACTACTCTCCTGACAGAAGGTCACATCCCTTACATGACCTAATTTAAATGTCCTAACACAAGCTGTAGAATTAACTACTGTCCACAAAAATATGGCTCTAGGAATAGTCTCATGTATAATTTTTTTATATTTAATGGATACACATACTAGGTGACTGATTAAGAGGAGGAATCTATGGAAAGAGTGACCAGTATCCCATCATCCCATTTCGGTCATGGAGAAAACATCCCTCAAGAGTTGATGGATGCCTTCTACATTTTGAAAGAAAAAATGTGAGGTAATAACCCTACTCAGCTGGCCAAATCATCTGACACATGTGACATAAATAGGTGAACCATAGTGAAAATGTTTCGGAAACTGGTGTGTTAAGGATCGTTATAATGAGTTCTAGGCAGACAGTTACTCGAAACTACCTCATATTTCCTGAAAATCCTACCCCATATCTACCGAGACATATTGAAATTGTATAATGAGTCCATGTAATGTATTTTTACCTCTATTTATTAATTTAAAAATGAATCATCGTAAATAACATCTAATATTAATACTCAAACTGGTCTTGAATGAGCATAAATGGCATTCCCAACACCTAAGTGATGGTGAATAAAACATGGAATAATATTTACATAAAATGGAATGGGGATCCATCATGGAACCAATCAAGGTAAAATTATGGAAATAAACAATAAACTTTTAGTATTATTAACACTATTAATGGTTTAAACTACATTAATTAGTTATACAATATTTCTAAAGAAAAAAATATAGGAAAACAAAAAATCCATTAAGTAATTATCTCTGAAAATTTGTATAACAAGAGTACCATAGATTTATTAGTCATCATTATCATTCTAGATTCCCATTTTTTGCGTACAATTACATCCTCTAATTTGTGTTTTCTATTTATAGGGATTAATAGTAACGAGATATAAATATAATTTATGTTAAAGGTTGAGTGTGAAGTAAATAAATATATTGGGTATCACAAAGTTTTCTATAAAAAATTTAACAACAACAAATAATAAATAATTTCAATTTAAATAAAACATGAAATTAAATGTCATTTATAAATTTTCATCGATATATTATTCAAATAAAAAGTATATAAGGAATATTAATTGGTGATAAAATGTTCATTTTATAAAAATTATTTATATAAAATAATTCCCAATGATCAATATATTCTACTGAAAATGGCATGTGTAATGATGTCAACAATACAAATATCCAACATCATATAATGTGTGGTATATTTGTTTTTGGAAATAATATATTCACACTTCTCCATCATGAAAACCACTATAATATGGTTCCATTATCCCTATTTTTCAATCAAAAGAGACAGTCCATAAACACCCCAATTGGAAGGCCATCATGGGAAATCATGCTTGACATGGATTACAAAGTGTTGTAATCATCAATCCATTCCTTGATAGGAAAACATCTATCATGATTTTACTAATCATTAACTAACTAATAAAGATCACATGTTCTTCAATAAATCTATCAATCATTCATTAATTCATGGGAAATCATTCAAATAAATTCATCATTCACAATTAAATATCCCAATTTTGATTTAAAAAACACATTCAATTTTAAAACCAAATCATTTTTTTTCACCAAATTCATTATTTTTTTCATATTTCAATTTAATAAAAAAAATTGACATGTGAATATAAAATCCCTTCCCTTAAAAATAATTCACACCCTCCATATGTTTTTTCAAAATCCAACCAAAATATCAATTTCATTGGAATCGGTTTTTTAAAAAAATTTCTTTTCCATTTTCTTATCATATTTATAATCATATAAAATATCATATTTTAATTCCACCAAAACTCATTTAAATCAAATATGTAGCTTGGGTTCTAATTATAGGGTAATTAAATATGGATCCTCCTAACATAAAGCATGTATAAAATTAATCCAATACCTATAATGGGAAACACTAATGAAGAATGATGTATAATGATGTAAAGAAAAGAAATCTACATTCAATATCTATATAAACAATGATATGACACATATATAATGTGAGAATTCACATCTCTATAATGGGAGATAAAGGAGGGATGAAGAAAATCCGAATCATGTGTGAAACACATACTAGATATTGATAATATATTTCACTAGAACCTCGAATAATATGATAGTGGATTGGAGGAGAAAAAATCCTCTTGGGTTATATTAAATAAAACAGTCTTCCTAGTGTTGAATTTCAGGTTTGGTAATTCTTAAAAAGAAGTCCCCTGTATTTAAAATAAATTGCATGTGATTGAAAAACCATATACTTCGTTTCCTAGTTAAACCATATTGTATATTGTTAATGTGTCCTCAAATTGTGTTTTCTTATCGTGATTCTTGAAATAGTGCACAATATAAAATAAATGTTAAACTCAACATTTCATAAACATGTAAGTCCCATATAAACATGGGGCATGTTTTGACTTGTGCATAAAATTTTAAGAAAAATAATTCACCCACATACAGTGGATCTAGATAGGTAGTACATTTTTTCTTAACCATGTCTAAGATGTGGAAAGACCCCAAATGATCCAAAAATCCATCATAAAGAAAAACAAATCAAGAAAAAACCAAATATTAATATTATTGGAACATAGGGAGAGGTGTACCTGAATGATGGTAAAGTAATGTTACAAAAATAAATGTATGTTTATTTAATTTTTTATATCAATTTACATTATTTCTGTGGGTTTAACAATTAATCATTTGAATAAATTATTATTTTTTTTAAAAATAGATATAAAGGTTATGTATTAACTGGTGTGGAATATATGAATTTTTCTCTTTCATTAAATAATTATTTAAACTGTTGATTATTATTAAATATTTAAACATCTAATAAATGAAAATCCATATTTCTCTATATGTTATGTTTTTATAAAAGGGTTATAAATGTTTTGATTATTTCAATATCCAAAATATTTATTCAAGTGAGAGTAAATAATATTTTTATATAAGAATCCATGTAACATTGTTATGTAATGTTTACAATTTATTGTTTATATTTATGACAAGTTTTGTTTTAGGGAAAGTAGGAGTGGTTACTTTATAAACGAAAAATGGTTGGTTCTGCAATAAAAAATCATGTGTTTCTTTTTTATTATTCATGGAATATTGGTTCTATAATAAAAAATGATCATTGTTTTCATAATATCCATCATTTATATTTCATAATTATTATTTTAATAATATATTATGTTGTAATTTGAAATTGTTCATTTTTACATTTGTAAAATTGATGTGGAATATAATTCCCCACATTACTTATATGAAAAATTTATCCTTAATATGGGTTTTAATGAAAAATATTTTTTAAAAATATATGTCAATGATGTTATGATTGAATGAATGTATATTATACTTCTTAATTTGATGAATTTATACCCATATTGAAAATTTTTTCTATGGAAATTATTTAGCGATATTCCATTAAATATTTATTATGAGATCTTTTATGAAAATATGTGGGTATAATAGATAATTTAATAGTTATGAAAATGTTTATTTTGGACTCAAAATATATTAAAAACACAAAACTAATTGTACTCAATTAGGGATATATAAGATTATATTTTCTTATTATGTCCTTTAATAATCATTTTAATCAAATCATAGGATTTAATGTATTTTTTATCATTATGTAATGGATTATTAAGTATAATGAATATATTAAGATGATAATTTTGAATATATTCCATGAATGGATATCCCATTATTTCCAGAAAAAACAATTATGCGAAATTTTGATCAAATAAAAAGTATCATATATTGATATAATATTATGATTTTTTTGTAATGAACTAATTATACATAACTACAAATTATAATGATCATAAAATGTAATCAAATTAACCATTTACATAGAACTGAATAATTGGTAATGTTTAATATTGGTCCATTGTAGTTTTTAACAGAATAAAGGATTAAATAACACTGGACATGAGGTTATTTTCATATGAAGTTAACATAATTGTTATGTATTAAATTATAGGTTTGTTGGTGTATGTTTAGTCCTCATTTAAATGTAATTGACTACCCATATGTGGTTTTAAATGATTGATACTTAATTTGATTATGGATATCATTGGTAAATAGTTTTCGGGTTGAGTCACATTAAACAATTATAAGGAATTATCATTTTGGAATAATGAAATTACATTTTTGGTTATGTAAGATGAAGGTTATGAGATAACCAATGAGGATGAAAAATTCTTTAATGTTAATTCGATTTTTTTTACTTGTAATATAGAATTATTTATTAATGGAATGATCTATATAAAAAAAAATTGGTTTTTTTGTTGAGTTTTGGGTATTATTGCGTTATTTCATTATAAAATTGTATATTATTTTTATTGAATTTTCAAACATTATGATAAAAATATTCGTTTTGGATAATTATTAAAGATAAAAATATATATTTTAATATTTTTATTCAATTATTAAATACTTTAGAAGTATATTCTAGTGATTATAGAATAAAAAAATATTAATTAATACTCATATGATTGAGATATATATTAGATTATAATTTAAATTAATTAATGGATGAAGTTATACATATAAATTAAATATATTTCCTTGTACTATAAGTATATATTGTAATAATATTTCTTTAATAATAAGAAAATGACCTTGAGACTAATATTTTATCATATATGATTAATATATGATAAAAGGTTGGTAATTTTAACATCTCATTGATTAATGGTTCAGTGGTTGTTGAATATTTAAATATTTTTCAATTTCCTAGGATCAATGGCATCTATCACTATACATAATTATTTTTTCATTATTCATTCCTCGATGTATATATTCTTATTTCCAAAAAAATCTCCTATGTGTAAACCTAGTATGTGATATTATAGATTACCAATACATTTCCCTTTCCATCAATTCGGGAGGATGTCTTATTAACCATTTTTTGGATTCATGTTTAAAAAAATCTATTTTCAAATATATAATAATTTATTACCGATATCTTGACATAATTTTGAGGAAAACATTTATTAAATAGAAAAAATATAATACCTCAATATTTCTAATTATGGAAATTAATTTGTAATACATATACAACACACAATACCCAAAAATAAAAAATCACAAAATATTATTCAATTAATAACAATTATTATATAGAAATTTGGATTATGGAAATGAATAAGATTATCCAAATAACAAAATATATAAAAATATTATATTCAATAATTTTTTTATTAATAATAATTTATATTTTTTATTGTGTTTTTGTTCTTTAAAAAAAATATAAAAAAATAATTAGTTCATTGCATCTATAAAATATTATTATTTATTCATCGAAAATTTGGAAATGGTATTTTATAAATATGATATAATATTTTAAATATCCATGAAAAAATTTCTAACAGTTAATTTATATGATTTTTATGAATGATATGATTTCATAATGTAGAATAATAGATAATTATTTATATTCAATTTTTTTGGTTTAATGTATTTACAATGATAAATTTGGAATAAATTATGTTTTAATGAAAAATTGGTTCTGTTATTTTAGATTAATTCAATTATATTCATTAAAATAATATATAAGGTTGAATTTTAGATAAAATTATTTATAAATAAAATGTATTTTATTGAAATCATTTTGAGGAAATCATTTTCTCTTTAATTTTATCATAATTTCTTCCACTTATCAAAATATAATATTTAGATATTTATTCAATATTTGGAATTATAATATATAAATTTTTAACAGATTTCCCTTCTTTATTTCTTCAATATGAATTATAACCTTAGTAAATTTCTATATCAACGGTAAGGGTAAATCGGGTTATTAAGGTTGAAAATATTACAATAAGGGCTATAAAATTAGACAAAAACATTCATTTATCTAATTTTATTAGAGTAATTCAACCTTTTCCATCCAAGATTCGAAAATATGACATCTTGGTGATATATTTACTTGAAATTTAACATTATTTTTTTAAAATGAAAATGAAAAATTGTCATTCTCTATGTAACATTATATATAAATTTAGGAGATAGGTTAAATAAATGATTTGTTTATATTTTTTGGTAAATTATAATGTTGTTAATTTTTATCTTGGTAATATATTTATAATTTTTTATAAAAAATAAATATATCAAATGTTTAGAAAACATTAATATTTTATTTATTCCAACAATAGAAATTTTGAATAAATTATTTTTTAAATATTGAAAATAATATAATTTTTGTTAATATTTAGTCACAAAAATTATTTACATACATATAACATATTATAGGTTTTTGAATGGATAATAATAATACTCTATTGTTTTTAAAATGTTTTTAATGTGAAATTAATTGAATAGTTCCAAAAAACGATATTCATGAAATTTTATACGAAAATAATATTTCTAAAATGCTATAAAAATTTCCAATATCAAAATTTCATAAATTATATTGTTATATAGTGGATAATATAATTTATTTTATATCCATGGTATAGTTTTTTTTACAAGTACTATGTTGACCCATAATGAGTAAAAATTGTATTCTCACTGTAATTAAAAAAGTTGATTATGAAGTTATAAAAGAAAGAGATATGTTTAAAAGCATTAATTAAACATTAATATTATTTTTAATATATTATTTACTCAAATAATCATCCATTACATTAATTAAATATGGTTTGATCATTTTACCATGAAAATGATGTAATATTAATTTAATACTTTATGAAATTCTAAGAGTATCCCCACTTTCTTTTAAAGGGAACATCTACTACTCTATTAATCATACATTATAATCCATTGGGTTTAGATTATACCATTAAAATTAATTAAAAAAATAAATATCTAAACTATAGAGTACTTGGATAGATCATAAAACAATCTGATAATGTGTACTTATAAACAAAAAAAAATCATGAAGAATGTATATTGTATGTAACTATGAATTTTTTATCTATTTATTCTTCCATCCCCTTCAAAATAACTTCTAAATTTTATTAATAATGTATCAAGGATCATAAATTTATTAATATGTTACTATCAAAATGGATTTACCATTATTTATATCCTCTTCAATCCACAATTATAAAATAGGCCTTTAACATAACTGAAATTTGACATTATCGGTGCAAAAACACACAGACTGTTAGAGATTGGATAAAAACCAATAAATTAATCATAACTATAATATAATTAATAAACAAATCCCTTTATTATATATTTAATTTTGAAATAAAACAAGACATCCTTTATTAGTGATACCAAAAGAACTACTAAAGGGGGCCCTTTATCAGTTTTAAAAAAATCATAGTCAAATTGACCCATCATTATGGCTAACAAATTCACTAATTAAGTGACCATTTATTAGTACTTTTTTATAATTGATAGTGGACACTATTTACAAATTCAAATAGTAGTGTCCATAATGGGTTATATTATTGTGTACTATAAAATTTAAATTAGACTATCATAGTTGAAAGGAAAACCAAAAATATGTTACAAATATAGAATATAAATGAAATAATAAATTTTAAACAAAAAAATGAATTAATTGATTAAATAAAAACATAAAAAATTTAATTGAATAATTTCATGTGTTTGTAAAAATTATCATATAAATTTAAAAAATGTTTCATCATCTTTACACCCCGACCCATCGTCATGTTATTACAGAATAAATTACACTAGATCATGAAATGAAACCATATTGTATAAAAGATAATATTATTTTAATAAAAATATTTTTATATAAATTAATCACAATAATTCAATTTTAAACTAAAATTTCAGTTATACTATAAGAACCATGAATGATATTTAGTTTATATAGATTCTTTTATGTCAAACTATTTCATGATCATCTTCAAGAATCATTACTATAAAAATAATATAAAAAATTATAATATATAAATTATATATATATAAATTATATATATATATTAAATATCTAATATTAGATAATATGATAAGAAAACAATATTTGATATTTTTATTAGTTTTAGGGATATAATGTGATTTTAAACTAAAATGGTTCATATATATTGAAAACATTCACATTGATTCATACATAACACATCATTTTTTAGATTGTCATTCATTTTATTTTTATATTTCAAAAATTACTTTTTATTTTATTTAGTAATGTATCAAAAAAAATATGAATGATTTTTTTCATTATTGAGTATTTTACTTATGTTTTTTTAAGAAAATACCATTTAAAAATAGAAATGGGAAATTTTTTTCATTGCAGTCTTATTATGCATTAGATTGATGGTTGAAAAACAAATATATTTCATAAGAGATATTTGAATTAATTTTTTAAGTTATCAAGACAATCTATTAATTTTTTCGTCATTTTCATGGAGGGAATAACTTTTTATCCAATAATGACATGTTTTAAAATGTATTGGGCACTTTGAGTAATAGTGGGCACATCATGGTCCACATAAAGGTGTGTATGATTCATAATTTTGAAAAATATCACATGTATTATTTTTCTAATGTTATAAATGAATCAAAATACTTTTTCTAGATTTGAGTAAGGAACATGTATTTTATACGAAATTTAATTTCAATTTTAAATACGAAGACACACATGGTGTCTTACTGGTCACATAATGAATTAGATTTAGGTGTGTCTGACTAGTTCACAACAAAAATAACTTATGGATCATTTTCCAAATTTAACATAGTAATCTAAATGTGCTTTCTCAGTTTTGATTATATCAATTTCATTTTTAAATAATGTTTTATTTTAAAATAAAAACATGCACATTGAATTATACTAGTAATTTCATTTGTCATTTTTAGGTTAGACTAATTTCCACAAATAAATAAAATACATATGAATTGTTTCCATAAATTTTCTATATAATTTGAGTTCTTTTTTTCTTTATTAAATGATTGCAAAATATTTAAAACTAAAATTTATATTTTAAACTGATACTTTACACATTATTTCTAACTAAAAAATTGTGCATCAGATTGACATTCATATGATACATACACATGAAATATGTTTTATATGTCATTTTAAAAAAGTAAAAAAATAATCCTGTTGTGTTTTTTTAGTATGACACTTTTTTTTACTAAAAAAGTTAATTTGAAACAAAAAGACACACCTGGAGTCACACCAATCACACCATTGATTTGAATTTTGTCAACTAATTTGTAGACATCAAGAATTACATATCGATCACTTTTATAATGTTTAAAAAATTCAAATATAGTTATCATTTTTAAGTATACTACAAGTATTTTTAACAAACATTAATTTAAATTTTAAATTAGAAGTCAAAATTTGAGACATAGTAGTCTAACTATTCATTGAATTGATTTTAATTTTGTTCTAACAGATCAATAAATTCTTATAGAAAATTTTACTAATGAATTATCAAAATTTTGATGCAGTTTTTGTGGTTTGATTATTTTATTTTCCTATTTTTAAACAATATCATTTTAAACTAAAAATCTGAACATTGCTCCATAATAGTCGATTCATGTGTTAGCAAGATTTGGGATTACATCCTATATATGAAAATGAAAAATTAATAATTATACAATATTATGAAGGAAATTTGAGGAAAATCATTATTTTTAGTGGGGGACACATTTTTTCAATGAAAATGTTATTTTCAAACTGAAAGAAGGCACTTCATGTCATAATAGGAACACCCTAAATTGGATTGAGATATGAATAATTCATAGAAATAAAAAATTAAATACATTTGTTTTTTCTATTGTTTTAAAATATATTAATGTGATTTATTATTTTTCATTCAGATAGATATCCTATTAAATTAAATAATATTATATTTAAAATAGAAAACACAGTTCAATTTATATCAGGCACACCATTAATTACATTATTTTTTTGATAATTATTACATGTAAAAAATTAAATAAGTATCATTTTTATAAAGTATCAAAATAATAAAATGGTTTTTTCTTGGTATTGAGTTTTCCAAATTTGTTTTTTACATAAATTATTGTCTTTATGAAATACAAAAACAAGGATTCATATAGTAAAAACAATTTTAAGGATTGATGATTGGATTACTCTAAGATTTCATAGATTATTTATATATCAATTTACAGTTTTATAAAAACAATAAATATGTTTTTTTATCAGTTATGATTATGCCACGTTTTTTTCTAATAGAAAATAATTTCAATATTAAATAAAAATGCACACATTGAGTTATATTGGAATCATTGTGTGTCAGATTGAGGTGATGTTGATTCCTACATGTCAAAAATTACATATAGACCATTTTACTCATGTATAAAAATAATGCAATTGATTTTTTTTTCATTATGTCATAATTGTTTAACAAAATTTTCATTCAAAACATGAAAAACATATGAATACTATTATATTTCAAATCATGAACTAGTTTGACAAGATACTACATCCTAAAAATAAAAAATGAAATATTATTTTCTCAAATATATGTTGTTGAACTAATAATTGTTTCTTAATTTTTAGTGTGTGAAACACTTTTAAACATAATATGTAAATTTTAAACTGATAACAAGTATTATGAGTTATACTAGGAACACCATGGATTAGATTGAGGTGAATCTTAATACTACACATGAAAAACTAATTGTAGATAGTTTTTGAAATATAAAAAGAAATATGAATATTTTTTACACAATATTGAGTTTGTAACTAGTACATTAACTAAATATTTTTTCTATTTTGAATATAAACACATAGTAGGAGTCATACTGGGTACACCATTTATTAGACTGAGGTGAGGCTGCTCTGGCGAGGTGGTTCCAGCGAGGTGACTCCGGCAAGGTGTGGTAATGCCGGTGGATCGACGTGAGGCTCCGGGCGAAGTTCAGCGAGGTAGGATGTTTTGTTTCGCGTTTTACTTCCCGCAAAATTTGAGCTCGACTTCCCCTATCAATTTTTTGCATGATCGTTGAACAATTCCCAAATTCACATAGCATGTGTTCTACGCTTTCCAACGCACTTCTCGGATTGAAAATCCGAGTCACGGGGTGTCCGGGACAGCCTCGGGAAGTCCCGGTCGATTCCCTGGTTTTTCGGTGGTCTGGGATAGCAGCGGCGGATTCCGGAGGTTCGGGACGGCGGCGGCGGCTTCCCAGGTGGCGCGGCGGCTTGGCTGGGCGTGACGGTGGCGCGGAATCCTGGCGGTGGTCCAGGTTCTTCAGGCGGGTGGTGAGGCTCGGGCTTGCCGGCGAGGGGCGAGCCGAGCGGGAGACCGGGGTTGCATGGCGCGACCCCAGCTAGGGAGACCGAGACACACCTTTGGCGGGTCTCTGCATGGCGCGACCGGCCAGCTGGTCGATCGATGGAGTGACCCGCGCACAGCGCGGGTCTTGCGGGAGACAGCGGGCCACTGTGTGGTGCCCCGCGGGTCCGGCTGGGTCGTGGTCCCAGCGCTCTAGCCAGAGCAGGCCGGGCCGAGCGGGGCGGACTGGCCGAATGGGCCGGTCCGACCCAAGGGGTTCCCCCCCCCCCCCTTTAAAATATACAGATGCCCGTATTTTGAGCTACAGCCGTCCGTTTTGAGCACCGTATGCAGCAGCGCTGACCTAACGGCAAGGCGTCCTTTTTGAGATGGTCTCGGGCAATTATAATTCTCGATACGGGGGCTACGATGGTGTGACACGTACGTCGAGGGGATTGACGTTATCCCATGGATTCTTGTTTTGGACGGTGTGGACGCGTCTGACGTCCATTTTGAGCGCTGTCAGTGGTGTTGGAACCCTAGAACTGGGGCGAAGCTATCCAAGGTGGTTTCAGGCACGAATCCGGAGTTGAGGCATGGGGTCCATGGCCCATATTTTGATATGCGAGCAACGTTTAGAGACTTTCTCGTTGGGCGTCCGTTTGGGGTGTGCGAGCATTCAATTCTGGATGTTTTTCCAAGGGGATTGCAATGATGAAATCTGCCCTCTCTAATTAGGCATGATGTTGCGGGCCCCATAAGGGCCGTTTGAGCGTTGATAGTGATTTTCCATCTCTATCATTAGGCGACAACTTTGGACATGTGAATAGTCCATTTCATGTACTTTTTTCAGAGGATCGCAACGGTGGGATCCGTTCTTTGTGTTTCGAGACCGGGATGCGGGTCCCACGAAGCACCACTCATGTGCGGTGCACCGGAATGCCTCTTCTTTCCTGGATATCCATTGCGCTCAAGTGAACAGTCTGTTTAATGTGTTTTCCCGAGGGGATCGAAATGGTGTGATGCGCCTGACTGTTTTCGGGGCTGAGGCTCAGGATCACAGAAGGTCGTTCGGGCGTGAGGTGGTGTTGGCGACATTTTCATCGGATATCCGTTTGAGGCATGTAAGTAGTATATCTCGCATGTTTTTCCACGAGGATTACAATGGTGTAATCTTTTCAGTTGAGCATAGCCTCTTATGTGATCTTATTAAATGTGGAATGTGAAGGTTCCTGAGTGGTGGTTCTTCCTGAGGTGTCTATAGTGAACCCTTAGCATGTGATCGCATGCACTCTCATGTTAGTGAAGTTATGCTTAATGAGATGTGGTTGTTTGTGCCTCAGTCGTTTAGGTGGCAGGCTTGAGTTGTTATGTCACTCCTTGGCGTCGACATTGGGTGTTGGGTGCACGTTAGCCTTTGGACTGGAGACGTGGTATACTATGGGATTATACAGCAGCGCTGGGAGGTACATGTGGATTTTGGTACCTAAGAATGTTTGTTCACTTGGTCGGGGATGACTTGGGGACACACGTCGTGTGGGCCCCAAGTGCATGTCGTGTTCTGTATTACGTACTTTTGACCTCTTGTGATGTATAGGGTCCCTTTGTTCTCATCGTTGACCAGAAGGGTTGAGTTTTCCCCTGGTCCTGCTCTTGTTTGGCTGACATAGATGGTGTGGTTCAACTGTTTCTTCAACTGTGAGGCGTTTCAGTACTGTGCCCTTTCACCGGACATCGACACCGTTTGCGACTACATGTACTCGTACAACATGGGTGTTTTCCCACTTTATGGGATGAGTTGTCTTGGTCTGCTTCGACAGTGAATCGGTGGATTGGAGAGTGATCTCTTTGAGAGGCCTGGGGAGTTTCTCCCATTTCTTTGTGTTCCCTGGTAGAGTTCTTGTGGATTCGATGTGACCAACACTTTACGTGAGCACTGATCCTCTACCTAGGAAGTTGTTTCCAACAGGGCTGAGGTTGTTACCAGCAGGGCTGAGATTGTTTCTAGCTGGGCTGAGGTTCTTACCAGCATGGCTGAGGTTGTTTCGAGCAGGGCTCGCCAGTGGGTTACCATCTTGCAGGGATGACCAGTACAACCGTGTCCACCTAGTAGTACCATCTAGCAGGGATGGCCAGATCAGTTCCAGGTTAACCTCCAGGTGGGCTGGGCAGTGGTCCCTGATGCCGGGATTACATCCAATGGGTTTTGGCAGTGGTCCCCGATGCCGGGCTTTCCCCCAGCTGGCCTGGGCATTGGTCCCCGATGTCGGGCTTACCTCCAGCAGGGCTGGGAAGTGGTCCCTGATGTCGGGCTTACCTTCATCTGGGATGGGTAGTGGTCCCCGATGCCGGTTTACCTCCAACTCGGTTGGGCAGTGGTCCCATCGACGACTTTAGCCGGGTCGCCCTCTAGTGGATTACCCTATTATGGTACTGGGCAGTGTGGCACTCGTCGACTCTTTCCAGGTCTCCCTCTAGTGGGAACCCATCGACTTCCAGGGACCCTCCAGCGGGGCTGGGTAGGGGGTCACTTATCGACTTTGAGCATTCCTCTCGAATGCAGGGCAGTGACGAGGTGTGGTTTGACATTCCCCTAGAACT
Organism: Viscum album; assembly: GCA_963277665.1. Classification (NCBI taxonomy): domain Eukaryota; kingdom Viridiplantae; phylum Streptophyta; class Magnoliopsida; order Santalales; family Viscaceae; genus Viscum; species Viscum album. The sequence goes on along the minus strand of OY728133.1, from coordinate 1,035,195,079 downwards.
CTCAATTACAAGGCATTATTTCTGCACCAAGATGTGTCCTTGTGATGCAACCTAAAACCGTGCGGGCGAGTCAGTGCCGCCCAAAGCGGATAGTGTCGAGGTGCGGTGATTGAGCCCTTGACATGTAGTTCGGGGCAATCGTGCGGGATTTTGAGCATCGATGGTGTTACTTCTAGGACTGTTGGCGACTCACTTTCTTGGGCTGAGCTACGGGATGGAGATCTCCTTACAACCTTGATCGGGATTCTTAGTGAGCATATGAATATGTATATACCTTTTCTGGTACTGACTTCTTCGGTTTGGTTACTCTCCTTCCAGTTGAGGCGATGACACGTGAGGTATGCCACGTGCTTTCCGTGTCTAGCTTCTCGTTTGGCCGACAGAGATGGTTTGGTTCAACTGTTTCTTTACCTGTGAGGTGTTTCAGTACTGTGCCCTTTCACCAGATTGCGACACTGTTTTCGAATACATGTACTCGTACAGGGTGGGTTTTTTCCCACTTTATGGAATGAGTTGTCTTGGTCCACTTCGACTGTGAATCAGCAGATTGGAGCGTGGTCACCTTCAGAGTCCTGAAGAGTTTCTCCTGCTGCTTTGTGTTCCCTGGTAGAGTTCTTGTGGTTTCGGTATGAACAACCCTTTAGGCAGGCACCGATCTTCTACCTAGGAAGTTGTTTCCAGTTGGGCTGACATTGTTACCAGTAGGGATGAGGTTGTTTTCAACAGGGATGAGGTTCTTACCAGTAGGGCTGAGGTTTTTTCGAGCAGGGCTCGCCAGTGGGTTACCATCTAGTAGGGATGACCAGTATAGTAGTGTTCACCTAACAGTACCATCCAGCAGGGATAGCAAGAGCAGTTCCGGGTTAACCTCTAGTTGGGCTGGGCAGTGGTCCCCAATGCCAGGATTACCTCCAACGTGGCATGGTAGTGGTCCCCGATGTCGGGCTTACCTCCAGCTGGGCTGGGCAGTGGCCCCCGATGTCGGGCTTACCTCTAGCTTGGCTGGGCAGTGTTCCCCGATGTCGGGCTTACCTCCAGCTAGGCTGGGCAGTGGTCCCCGATGTGGGGTTACCTCCAGCTCAGCTGGGCAGTGTTCACATCGACGACTTTAGCCGGGTTTCCCTCCAATGTATTACCTTGTTACGGGACTGGGCAGTGTGGCACCCGTCGACTCTTTCCAAGTCTCCCTCCAGTGGGAACCCGTCGACTTCCAGGGAACCTTCAGTGCGGCTGGGTAGGGGATCGCCTGCCGAATTTGGGAAGTCCTCTCGACTGTGGGGCAGTGACGAGGTGTGGTTTGAAATTCCCCCATAACTCTCAATTACGAGGGGTACTTTCCCCACTGAGAAGCATCCTTGTGAAGTGAACTAAAACAGTGCGGGCGAGTCAGTGCTGCCCAAAGCAGATAGTTTCAAGGTACGGTGATTGATCCCATGACTTGTAGTTCAGGGCAGTCGTGCGGGATGTTGGGCATCAATGGTGTTACTTCTGGGACTGTTGGCCACTCACTTTCTTGGTCTAAGCTACGGGACGAAGATCCCCTTACGACCTTTTTCTGGCTTCCTATTGAGCATATGAATATATTTATACCTTGTTCTGGTACCCACTTATTGGGTTTGGTTACTCTCCTTCTAGGTGAGGTGAAGACAGGTGAGGTATGCCACGTGCTTTCTGTGTCTAGCTTCTCGTGTTTGGACGAGTCAACTCTCCTCCTATAAGTAGCAAAGACTCAACGGGAAGTTCATCTTCTCACCGTTTCTAACTCCTTGTGTCTGGATGAGTCTACCTTCTTTCCTCTTGTTGGGTTGAGTTGGACTCTTTATTGTACTCTTTACTACATTCTCAGTTGTACTCCTTTACTTTTCCTCTGTTCGGTCTACTACTCACCCTTCGGTGCCTCCTTTGTTTCTACCTCAATCCTTCAGGGTATCCTATTGAGTATCCTTATACTCACCCCTGCTTGGGCTTTTTCTGCACTTGGTGTGCCCTTGCAGACAAAGGACAGGTTGGTCGTGACTTCAGTAGAGCTTAAGAGTTCAAGAGCTTGGACCGCGTACGGTGGTCGGAGTCGGGTTCCAGGTGGGCGACCTTCCAGTTGTTTTTCTTTTTTTTAACTGTTGTCAGGTTGTGGCACTTTTCCTGGTTGGGCGTGTGTTATTCCCCTTTTCTTTTAAGTTTACTTTCAGCACTTACTTTGTACAGTTTAGAGGTCGATGCACATTTGTGGTTTATATATATAGCAGTTTCCCTTTTATTTACTTTTCTTTTCTTTTACTCTGCACTGTTGCATTGAGTGTGTTGTGTGTGTGTGTACAGGTACTTAGGAAAAGGCCTCCTTGAGTTTTTGTGCCTTCGGCGCTGGTCTCCAGCCCCTGGCCTATGGAGGCGAGCTTGGGGTAGTAACAGCTCAATCACGGGTAGGGTCGAGTCATGACAAAGTGGTATCAAAGGTGGTTCGTTCCGTGGTATGTTGTTCGAACGTCCCTAAAATAAAAGGAATTGGTTTGGATTTATGGAAACAGTGTTAACGTGTCTCAAGAGAGGCTCTCAGGCCAGGGAGTCCAGTGATGGTGCGGCGGCCAACGTATCCATTCACCAGGAACTTGATAACCCGCTTGTCGACTCGGCATACTGAGACACTCATTGTTGGGAATTTGGTTTGTGCATCACATAGGATTGAATCTTTGACTGTCCTTCTATATTCATCTCCCCATTGTTGTTATTGGTATATACATTTATGCTCATCTGGATACGGCACTCCTTGATAATATTCAGAATGTCTTCGCAAAGGCAGCCCGCCAGGATACAAGCTTGGGTTCGTGACGACGACCATGTGAGCTACGAAGCAACAGTCCAGGACCCATAATGAGATACCCTTTCTTCAGGTGGGTTGGTAGCAGCACATCGACCTGGTGAGCAGCAGACAGCTTCAGCAGAGCAGGATGAACATGAGCGCAGGTTGAGCACGCTCCGCAATTTCCAGTGACAGGGACCGCTGAGGATCAGTGGTGAGCCTGACCCTCAGGCAGTAGAGGTTTGGCTCAAGGCAGTGGTTCTCCTATTCAATCTTTTGTAGACACTAATAGATCAGAGAGTGGCTTTGGAATCCAACCTTTTTCCTGGAGCATCTTGGCGTTGGTAGAGTTTGGTGACTCGGTTTCTTGATGAGTCGTCACTTTCGTGGGGTGACTTTCAGTTGTTGTTCCGTGAGGAGTTTTTCCCATCCATCTTGTGCTTCGTTTGGATTCAAGAGCTCCTGCAGTTTTAGTAGGGAGGGATGTTGGTGGCCGAGTATTCGGCTAGTTTGACAGACCGTGCACGCTTTTTCCTGGACATGGTCCATGACGACAACCTCCAAGCGCAAAAGTTTGATCAGGGTCTCCGCCAAGAGATTCATGTTGTCATAGTAACCTTAGGCATTTCCACATATGACTGGGCGCTAGCGCAGGCACTAGTGACAAAGTATAACATCCCGTCTTTTTTATAACATATACTTTCATTACATTACACAAACTGAGGATCTTTAAGGTTTAGTGTCTTGGAAACGAGGAACATAAAACAAGAAAAAATACATTCTTCTTAAACACTTGAAAGGCTTCTCCTCAGTTTCATCCTAGGTTCATTACTGCATCTCATAACCAGGGGACATACATAAAAAAGAAAGGGTGAGCAGAATACCCAGTAAGGGAAACAAGAGAAACATTTTACATGTGAACTTGAGATACTTCAATAAGGCAATGAAAAGAACTTTAAGGCATGAGAAAGAAATCATGAGGCATATCATAATAAAAATAACATTTTTCATAACTTGAAGATGTGGCTACAAAATTTAATATAGAAAATCATGAACAAATCACCAAGTTCCATCCCCAAGGTGTCATTTGAAAATTACCAAGGTTATTCACCAAGATATTGTGAAAATTGTAATCTCTAGTGGTTACATCATTACCCAATGCATTGAAGCACTATCCGGGAACACCTTTAAATTTGCATTTATTATCATGTGAGCCACATATATCATCATATATAATTTCATAAACAACCCACACGGCATAAAATAAATGGGTTTCATTTGATAATCATAACTTTTTAAAAACTTCTTTAAAGACATGATCTTTATGTTACTTTAAACCCACAGAAAAGGGAAAGCGGGATTCATGTATGTAAATACCAGAATTTAAAATAGAACATTTTGATATATATGTGAATACCCCTATAGAAATAACAGCTTTTAGTATTCACTTAATAACATAAAATATCTTTATAAAAAAGTGAGAGACATTTTAAGACGAAAATTCCGCAGCATAACAGCTACGTTACAAGGTTTTTAGAAAACATTGAAAAGAGAGGGGACATGGGTCAAAAATTCATAAATGACCCATAAAAAAGTTGAGGGATAGAATATAATGGATTTAAGAACATGGTAATGAAATTTTAAAATATACCATATGAAATGAATAACATGAAAGGAATACAAAAATAAGATTTCTCTTATGAAAATTCTGAGCCTAACTACGTTACATAAACATCAACCAAAAATGAATTGATGGGATAAAATAGGGTCTCTCATCATATGAACATAAAAGATCAGTATTATAGATATAGAGATAATACCCCAACATAATAAAATGGAAATTGGAAGACTTCACATGTAATTAGAACTTTGAAAAGGGAGAAAGGTGCAAGGACCACTTAAAAATTCAGCAGCCTAACGACGCCACTTAAACTTCAAAATACTTAATTGAAGAGATCAAATGGGGTCTCTCATCATATGGTCATAAAAGATCAGTATGATAGATATAGAGATCATACCCCAACGTAACAAAAAATAATTTGAAAGAATTTTACATGAAATTAGAACTTCAAAACGAGAAGGGTGAAGAACCACTTAAAAATTTGGCAGCCTAACGGCGCCACTTAAAACTTCATAAAACGAAATAATGAGAGTAAGAGGGGATCTCTAATCATATGGTCATAAAATATCAGTATGATTGATATTGAGATCATACCCCAAAATAAAAAAAGTAACTTGAAAGAATTGACATGAAAGTATAACTTCAAAACGAGAAGGCTGAAGAACCACTTAAAAATTCGGCAGCATAACAGTGCCACTTAAAGCTTCAAAATACTAAATTGAAGAGATCAAATGGGGTCTCTCATCATATGATAATAAAAGATCAGTATGATAAATTTATAGATCATACCCCAACATAATAAAAACGAACTTGAAAGACTTGACAAGAAAATAGATCTTGAAAATGAGAAGGGAGAAATAATCCGTTACAAAATTTTGGCAGCCTAATGGCACCACTTAAAACATCATGAAACGAAATAATGAGAGTAATAGGGGATCTCTCATTATGTGAACATGAAAAGGACATTAAGAGGAGTATAAAAGGCCACCCTTTAACATAAGAACATGGATCATAAAAGAAATTACATAAAAGAGATTTCTTGAAAAGAAAGAGAGAGATCAGATCCCTTACCTTAAAACGTAACTCTTAAAACTCAACGGTTTGGACCTTGAGGGCTTGGGGGAACCTTGGGAGGACTCCTTGGGAGGTAAGGAGACCAGAAATTCATTGAGGATGGTTTTGGAGTCGAATGGATGAGAGGAGGGATTAGTAATTATAGTGAAAGTGAGGGGACAAGGTATTAATGGCCAAGGGACACCTCACATGTGCTTTTCTCAAAACCATGTGCTCTCCCATGATATTTCCCATTTAGTTAGGACACATGGGGCCCCCAATACAAATATCCATCACCATAGGTCGGCCAACCCTTAAAATATCTCATGAAATCACCATGAAATAGTTATCATGTCATTAAACATACCGAAACCCTAAAACTGTATTTTTACTATTCACTGAAAATTCATCTTTCTAAGAAAAATCCCAAAATTTCACACTAACCAAATATCAATGCTCTGATTTCAAAAGTGAACTCTATTTTATAAAAATAATTTTCTAAATATTTTGAATTTTATTTTTAAATAAATACACTATTCATCGAAAATTCATTTTTTTCAGAAATAACCCCAAAAATTTCCTTACCATAATATCAATGCACTGAGTTCAAAAATGAGATCCATTATATAAAAAAAAATTAAATATTTTTAATTTAATTTTTAATTAAAACAAAACTATTCACCCGAAAAAACTAATACTTGAATAATAATTTCTAAAACCGTTATTTAACCATTTTATTAAATCACATTACTTAATCAAGGTGCCTAGAATATTTTAAAACTTTTTTTAAGTGATATTACTAATCCATTTGGTCACATTACTAATCCTAAGCGTAAAATCACTATTCATAATTTATTATTCCTCTAAAATCAAGTTGATCTTATTAGACTCTAAATTTTGTACTGAACATAATTGTAGAAGAGCATTTTTTGAAAATCATTACACATTTTTAATTATTTAAGGTTTACATAAACATTTTTAAAATATTCTTTTTCTAAAATTCATCAAAAATATGCATAAAATATTTATCTGATCATTTGAAAATTAATAAACATCATTACATGATGAAATCCCAATTTTTATTTAAAACAATGGATTACACATGGTAGTTACGGTCTCCATACATAGCCCCTTATCACACAAGCATATGACCTAAGTGTAAGGTGCGCTAATGTGAGAGAATCTGAGGGAGGCTCGGCCAACATCGCACGAGTAGTAATTTCTATCAGTTTGAACTTCTCGTGAAGGCGATTCCATTCTAACTTCACGTGATGAAGTTCGGCTTGGGTTTGGTCCAGAGCAAAGCCCAGTGGTGCTACCTCCTTCCCAAGTTCTGTTAGATGGGCTTCGATCGGTCCAAGACTACTAGGTGAGGCCATCTAATCTTCATTCTATAATAATTAACCAAGATTACTTATATTTAGAGACAAAAAAACATTTGTTCATAATGGTCATATTGACCAATGGTCATATAATAGTCAAAACCAAATGATCTCATTTTAATTATAATCATGTTTATCAAATATAACAATTAAGCTGAGTATAAAAATAAAATAAAATAACACATGAAATTAGGAAATAGGATATATTCAAAATTTCAGTTCATTTAAATCTTCCCCCCTTAAGAAATTTCATCGTCGTAATTTTTAAAATTAGGTTTTGACATTTCATTGAATGTACCACATCAGAAAAAGAGTCAGTAACACTATTACTTTAAATGAAAGAAAAGGAAGTACAAAGTCCACCCGAGTTTACTCATACTAGGATTCCATGTAGGAAACATGGACATGGAGGATAAAATAAAGGGTCACGTTCTAAAGGAGAGTGATAGAAAACAGGATTAGGAGGAAGTTAACCACCAGAAAATCCCAAAATTATGATGTCTGTGAGCGGTCTTTGATTACCTAGTAGGAAACGTAAACCAACAACATTTTTGTTTTACATTACATTTCATAATTTTGAGGAATTCATTTACAACATAGAACAAAAACATAAGGAAATATATCTAATTTCATGTAGAGTTTCATCCTTTAATAAGTTTCTACCAATACTAATCTTTTCTCCAAATGATGAGCATTCAAAACTACTTGGTCTCATCAAAAGCACAAGAATCATCTTTTAGAGAATCACATAATCCATAAAAGATTAACTATCTATTTCTTCTATCATTAAACATTATCCCAAACACAGAAATGGTAAGGTAAAAACAACTCTTCAAAAAGAATGAATCCCATAGGAATATAAACTACTCTTAAATCTTCAATGTTCCACGGTACTACCCAAAGTTCATCATAGACCATTCCGTAAATAACTATCCTTAAAAATCCTCAAAATAAACCAAACTAAGATTAAAACCCAAATACAATAAGGGTTTGATAACATAGTCTTCTGAGATAAACTTTATCGTTCATCTCCAAACAACATCAACTACTCATAACATCTTATAACAAAAGAAAACAACCTAATCATATTTTCCCCAAGATAGGTCAATCATTTCTATAAGTAACTTATAATACCACAAGTTCGCCTTAAATTCATCAATTCCTCAAAATATAAGTCAACCATTACTCCTCAAGAAAATACCATAGTAATCTATTTACCTCGATCATAGAGGGTCCCCAAAATAGTGAACGTCTTCCAAAATAATAATCATCCTTTAATCCCCTAATCATATTAGTCATATTAATACGGCAATCATCGCATTTCCTATCACATTGGTTGTTGGGACATGTTCTTCCATTTAACTCCATTAACAAATAAAAGAAAGAATAATTAGGGGTTTGAATACTTAGCCAATAATCATTAAAAGGAAACTTTAAGTATAGAAGGATAAACTTGTAGAAGGAAAGTATACCCTAACTTGTGATCCCCTAGGTTCCAATCTAAGTTTTCCATTATCAAATCTTCTTATGTGAATCTTTATTTTATTTAAACCTTTTTCCTTTAATAATGGTTCATACTAAGATTATGAATTTACCAAAGCATATCCCCGAGAGTGTCGTAACCAAGAGTGCATCAAGGCTCGTTGTCGTGTACCAATTCCCGTTCGAGTCTAGCTCAAAGCGGTGTTTTCAGGGTTTACCCCTATGTACATATGTGCCAAATCCACCTCTACCTACTCATATCCATACAGGAATGTATTTCCTTGGCAACCCATTACTCAATACTCACCAAAATACCAGGAATATTTCTTATATATAAAATTTTCTATAGGCTTCTTCCTAAAGTTTTCATATCCTAATTTCCACAAATAACTAAACCATCCTCTGATACCAACTATAACATCCCGTCTTTTTTATAACATAAACTTTAATTACATTACACAAACTAAAGATCTTTAAGGTTTAGTGTCTTGGAACCCAGGAACATAAAACAAGAAAAAAAACATTTTTCTTAAACAATTTAATGGATTCTCCTCATGTTCATCCTAGGTTCATTACTGCATCTCATAACCTGGGGACATACATCAAAAGAAAGGGTGAGCAGAAGGCCCAGTAAGGGAAACAAGAGAAACATTTTACATGTGAATTTGAGATACTTCAATAAGGCCATGAAATGAACATTAAGGCATGAGAAAGAAATCATGAGGCATATCATAAATAAATTACATTTTACATAACATGAATATGTGGCTACAAAATTTAATATAGAAAATCATGAACATATCACCAAGGTTCATCCCCAAGGTTTCATTTGAAAATTACCAAGGTTATTCACCAATATATCGTGAAAATTGTAATCACTAGTGGTTACATCATTACCCAATACATTGGAGCGCTATCAGGGAGCACCCTTAAATTTGACTTTATTATCATGTGAGCCACATATATCATCATAAATAATTTCATAAACAACCCACATGGCATAAAATAAATGGGTTTCATTTCATAATCATAATGTTTTAAAAACATCTTTAAAGACATGATCTTTATGTCACTTTAAACCCACGGAAAAGGGAAAGAGAGTTTCATGTATGTAAATCCCAGAATTTAAAATAGAAAATTTTGATATATATGTGAATACCCCTGTAGAAATAAGATCTGTGAGTATTCACTTAATAACATAAAATATCTTTATAAAAAAGACTGAGACATTTTGAGACGAAAATTCTGCAGCATAACGGCAATGTTACAAGGTTTTTAGAAAACATTGAAAAGAGAGGGGACATGGGTCAAACATTCATAAATGACCCATAAAACAGTAGAGGGACATAATATAATGGATTTAAGAACATGGTAATGAAATTTGAAAATATACCATATGAAATGAAGAACATTAAAGGAATACAAAAATAAGATTTCTCTTATGAAAATTCGGTAGCCTAACTGTGTTACATAAACTTCAACCAAAAATGAATTGATGAGATCAAATAGGGTATCTCATCATATGAACATAAAAGATCGGTATTATAGATATAGATATCATACCCCAACATAATAAAAAGGAACATGGAAGACTTGACATGGAATTAGAACTTTGAAAAGGGAGAAAGGTGCAAGGACCACTTAAAAATTCAACAGCCTAACGACGCCACTTAAACTTCAATATACTGAATTGAAAAGATAAAATGGGGTCTCTCATCATATAGTCATAAATTATCAGTATGATAGATATATAGATCATAACCCAACATAACAAAAAGGAACTTGAAATAACTGACATGAAAGTAGAACTTCAAAACGAGAAGGGTGAAGAACCACTTAAAAATTCGGCTGCCTAACGGCGCCACTTAAAACTTCATAAAACAAAATAATGAGAGTAAGAGGGGATCTCTCATCATATGTTCATAAAATATCAGTATGATAGATATAGATACCATACCCCAACTTAACAAAAAGGAACTTGAAAGAATTAACATGAAAGTAGAACTTCAAAACGAGAATGGTGAAGAACCACTTAAAAATTCGGCAGCATAACAGCGCCACTTAAAGCGTCAAAATAATGAATTGAAGAGATAAAATGGGGTCTCTCATCATATGATCATAAAAGATCAGTATTATAAATTTAGAGATCATACCCCAACATAATAAAAAGGAACATGAAAGACTTGACAAGAAAATAGATCTTGAAAATGTGAAGGGAAAAGAATCCGTTACAAAAATTTCGGCAGCCTAACGGCGCCACTTAAAACTTCATAAAACAAAATAATGAGAGTAAGATGGGATATCTCATTATGTGAACATGAAAAGGATATTAAGAGTAGTATAAAAGTACACCCTTTAACATATGAACATGGAGCATGAAAGAAATTACATAAAATAGATTTCTTGAAAAGAAAGAGAGAGATCGGATCCCTTACCTTAAAACGTAACTCTTAAAACTCAAAGGTTTGGAACTTGAGGGCTTGGGGGAACCTTGGGAGGACTCTTTGGGAGGTAATGAGACCCGAACATCATTGAGGATGGTTTTGGAGTCGAATGGATGAGAGGAGGGCATGGTATTTATACGGAAAGTGAGGGGACAAGGTATTAATGGCCAAGGGACACCTCACATGTGCTTTTCTCAAAACCATGTGCTCTCCCATGATATTTCCCGTCAAGTTAGACCACATGGGGCCCCAATACAAATATCCATCACCTTAGGTCGGCCAACCCATAAAATATCTCATGAAATCACCATGACACAGTTATGATGTCATTAAACATACTGAAACCCTAAAACAGTATTTTTACTATTCGTTGAAAATTCATCTTTCTCAGAAAAATCCCAAAATTTCACACTAACCAGATATCAATGCTCTGATTTCAAAAACGAACTCTATTTTACAAAAATAATTTACTAAATATTTTTAATTTTATTTTTAAATAAATACACTATTCACCGAAAATTCATTTTTTCAGAAAAAAACTCAAAAATTACCTTAACATAATATCAATGCACTGAGTTCAAAAATGAGATCCATTTTATAAAAATATTTTTTTAAATATTTTTAATTTAATTTTTAATTAAAAAACACTATTCACCCGAAAAAACTAATACTTGAATAATAATATATGAAACTATTATTTAACCATTTTATTCAATCACATTACTTAATCAAGGTGCCTAGATTATTTTAAAACATTCTTTAAGTGAGATTACTAATCCATTTGGTAACATTACTAATTTTAAGCGTAAAATCACTATTCATAATTTACTATTCATCAAAAATCATGTTTATCTTATTAGACTCTAAATTTCGTACTGAACATAATTTTAGAACACCATTTTTTGAAAATCATTACACATTTTTAATTATTTAAGGTTTACATAAACATTTTTAAAATATCCTTTTTCAAAAATTCATCAAAAATATGCATACTATATTTATCTGATCATTGGAAAATTAAAAAACATCATTACAAGAAGAAATCCCAATTTTTATTTAAAACAAGGGATTACAAAAGGTAGTTACGGTCTCCTTACATAGCCCCTTATCACACCAGTATAGGACCTAAGTGTAAGGTGCGTTAAGGTAAGAGATTATGAGGGTGGCACGGCCAACCTCGCACGAGTAGTAATTTCTATCAGTTTGAACTTCTCGTGAAGGCGATTCTGTTCTAACTTCACATTATGAAGTTCAGCTTGGGTTTGGTCCAGAGCAAAGCCTAGTGGTTCTACCTCCTTCCCAAGTTCTCTTAGATGGGCTTCGATCGGTTCAAGACTACTAGGTGAGGTCATCGAATTTTTTTCTATAATAATTAACCAAGATTACTTGTATTTAGAGACAAAAAACAAAACATTTTTTCACAGCGGTCATATTGACCGATGGTGATATAACAGTCAAAACCCAATGGTCTCATTTTAATTATAATCTTTTTTATCAAATAAAACATTTTAGTTGAGTATAAAAATAAAATAAAATAACACATGAAATTAGGAAACAAGATTTATTCAAAATTTCGTGTCGTTACACAGAGGGCTTCCCGTCACGTTCTAGAGTTGGAGGTGGCGGTAGGCACGTTGGAGCCTAGACGTCTGCCGCAGCTAGCGGGTGTTGGCAAGAAGAACCTCAACATAGGTGGCTTTCTGACAACCGGACTCAGGGGCGTGGTCGTACACCACAGTGGCACTGAAGGGAAATAGTGCATCCCAGAGAGAGTCGGTGTTATGCTTGTGATGGGAAAGGTCACCTAGCACAAGACTGCCCGACTAGGCATGCAGAGAGCTTCGGGCAGGCAGCAGGTGCACCACCACGACAGAGGCAGTGCCATGATCAGAGTAGTACCTAGAAGGGTGGTGCTAGCAGAGGAGCGGGAGGAGCTTGTAGTGGGGGGATACTTTATGAGGTCTTCTCATCACCACTAGGTGGTCCACGACAAGCTTTGGGAGCTGATAGTTTGGACCACAGATAGCCACGAGCTTTGGATTTCTACGATCCTGCAGAGCATGAGATGATATGAGGGACAGTCTACAACTCTTCTACTTTTTGCAGTATAATTGTTACACTCTGTTTGTGAAATTATTTTCCCCTTGCTCCTTGTTTGATTTGTTACCAGGGTGACACAGGGCGTCAGCATGGCCCTGTGTTGGTAAGGTAAAAAAGCTTAGGACCTTTTCTTTAGTCGATGATTTTGACTTCTTCGATTTTGAGCGTGTAAGAGGGCCTTGGTTGCAAGACATCGACTGTGAAATCTTCAGTGACCAGATATCCTTGGGTGTTTCACCATATGGATATTCTGTAGGTGGGAAAGGCCTTATTCCTGGTGCGAGCGGTGATTCCATTCAGGGCGTGTGACATAGGTGATTGGTCGGGGAGGTGAGCTACCCACGAGAGCCTTCGGGTCATTTGAGACCATGAAAAGGGATGGCGAGGTTCCCTACCGCCTTGCCCTAACCCCAAAGTCAGGAGTGGGTGCACGACATCTCCCGTATGGCTTAACCTAGAAGATGTGTGCCTTCTTATATGCTCATCATCGGCGAGATCACACCTCGCCTGAATGAAACAATCCTTTGGTCTGTGTGCTGTGGTACAGAGTTGTGCAAGAGTTCTTCTGGTTGCAGAGGAACCAGGTGTGGGCTTAGTACCCTGAGTTGTTCCCTGGTTTTTCTTTTTGAGGATGAAAATCTTGAAGGAGGAAATGATGTAAGAACCTTGTTTTTGGATATAAAGGACATTAAATATTATTCATATTATTCCAGAGTAGCGCCTTCAGACAGCGTGCGATTCCAAGCCCCGGTGTGGCCGGAATTAAATATTCAGTGCGTTCACACTGGACACACCAAATAAATGGGATAACTCTTAAACGGTGATTCATTTCAGAGATCTGAGTGTACGGATGGGTCTGGAATGGGGTGTTTACCCTAGGAACAATATAAAACATGTCGTCGCGGGATGTTTGGACCCCTCGCCCGCTCCCGGAATGTTAAATTGATAAATTAATTAATTAATTTATTTGTTTAATGGTTAAACATGAGTATCTCTAAAACGATGGCTTGTATTGAAAAACTGAGGGCACCGTTGAGTTTGGAATGTGCCGTTTACCCTAGGAGAGGTGTAATTTTCACCGGCGCGGCCCATTCGTGAAAAATGGCCCCGGGGGCGTTTTTGTAATTTAGCGACTTCAGAAGTTATATTTCATAAGTTTTGAACAGGGCCTCAAATTAGAATTTCAAGACCTCCGTTGTGCTCGGAGCGTGGTTTTTAGCCTAGGGGAGCCTTAATCCCGACCCCACCAAAATTTCGGGTTCGGGGCTATCGGGTCGGCGCTTAAGTATTTTCTACTTAAACGCATCCCCTCCCCTCTTCTTCTTCTCCTTCTCACCCCAAGATTCCCCTCTCCTCCATATCTGGTGAGATCGCTCCGGCGAGGAGACTCTGGTGAGGTGTTGTAATGTCGGCGGATCGACGCGAAGCTCCGTGCGAAGCCCAACGAGGTAGGAGGTTTTGTTTCACATTTTACTTCTCGCATACTTTGAGCCCGATTCCATCTGTCAATTTGTTGCCCGATCGTTGAACAAAGCCCAAAATCACATAGCACGTATTCTAAGCTTTCCAACGCACATATCAGATCAGAAATATGAGTCACGGGGTGTCCAGGACAGCCCCGGGAAGTCCCGACCGATTCCCTGGTTTTTCTGGCGGTCAGGGACGGTGGCAGCGGATTCCGGCAGTCCGGGACGGCGGCGGCGGTAGCTTCCCGGGCGGTACGGAGACTCGGCTGGGAGAGATGGCGGCGCGGCATCCCGGCGACAGTCTGGGTTCTTCATGTGGGTGGCTTCGCTCGGGCTCGCCGCTGAGGGGCGAACCGAGCGGGAGACCGGGGTCGCATGGCGCGACCCCGGCTGGGGAGACTGAGACCCGCTGTTGTCGGGTCTCCACGTGGACGTGACCGGCCAGCTGGTCGGTCAGTGGAGTGACCAGCGCACAGCGCGTGTCTCGCAGGAGACGGTGGGCCGCTATGCGGTGGCCCGCGGGTCCTGCTGGGCCAGGCCCAGGCGGCTAGGTCGTGGTCCCATCGGGCCGGTCCGGCCCAAGGGTTCCCCCCCCCACCTTTAAAATATATGGACGCCCGTATTTCGAGCTACATGCACCCGTTTTGAGCGTCGTCTGCAGCAACACGGACCTAAAGGCGATGCAGTCTTTTTGAGATGGTCCTAGGCGATTATAATTCTCGATACGGGGGCCTCGGTGGCATGAAACGTACGTCGAGGGGATTGACTGTGTCCCGGGGATTCTTGTTTTGGACGGCGCGGACGCGTCTGACATCCGTTTTGAGCGCTGTCAGTGGCGTTGGAACCCTGGCACCAGGGTGATTCTTTCTAGGGTGGATTTAGGTGTTGAACCCGGAGTTGATGTGTGGGGCTCATGACCTGTCTTTTGAGCTGCGATCATCTTTTAGCGACTTTCTCGTCGGGCGTCCGTTCAGGGCGTGCGATCAGTCAATTCTGGATGTTTTCTGAGGGGATTGAAATGGGGAAATCCACCCGCTCTAATTCAGCACAATGATATGGGTCCCATGAGGGTCGTTTGAGCGTTGATGGTAATTTTCCATCTCTGTCACCAGGATACCATTTTAGACAAGTGAATAGTCCATTTCGTGTACTTTTTTGAGAGGATCGCAACGGTGCAATCCGTTCTTTGTGTTTCGGGACCGGGATGTGGGTCCCATGAAGCACCACTCGTTTACAGTGCACCAGAATGCATCTTTTTCTCCGGATATCCGTTGCGCTCAAGTGAGCAGTCTTTTTGACGTGTTTTCCCGAGGGGATCGCAATGGTGCAATGCACCTGACTGTTTTCGGGGCCTAGGCTTGGGATCACGGGACATCGTTCGGGCGTGAGGCGGTGTTGGTGACCTTTTCGTCGGATATTCATTTGAGGCGAGTAAGTAGTCTATCTCACATGTTTTTCTGTGAGGAATCCAACGGTGTAATCTGTTTAGGCGAGTGTAGCCTCTTACACGATCTTATTAAATGTGGAATGTGAAGGTGCCCCAGTGGTTGTTCTTCCTGCGATGTCTTCAGAGAACCCTTGGTGTGTGATCACATGCACTCTCATGTGAGTGAATTTATGCTTAACGAGATGTGGTTGGATGTGCCTCAGCCGTTGAGGTGGCAGGTGGGAATTGTTATGTCACGCCTTCGCGTCGACGTTGGGTACCGGGTGCATGTTAGCCTTTAGGTAGGAGATGTGGTATACTCTGTGAGTATACGGGAGTGCTGGGAGGTACATGTTGATGTTGGTACCTGAGAATGTTTGTGCGCCTCTTTGGGGTTGACTTGGGGCCACACGTCGTGTGGGCCCCATGTGTATTCTGTGTTCTTCTTTACATACTTTTGACCTCTTGTAACGTAGAGGGTCCCTTTATTCTCATCGTTGACCAGCATGGTTGAGTTTTTCCCTGGTTCTGCTCTGTTTTGGAAGACAGAGATGGTTTGGTTCCTCTGTTTTCTTCAGTTGTGAGGGGTTTCAGTACCGTGCCCTTTCACCAGACTGCGACACCGTTTGCGACCACGTGTTCTCGTACAACGTGGGTGTTTTCCCACTTTTCTAGGATGATTTTTCTCGGTCCGCTTCGACATTGACTCAGCATATTGGAGTGTGATCGTCATGAGAGGCCTGGGGAGTTTCTCCCGTTGCTTTGTGTTCACTGGTAGAGTTCTTGTGGTTTCAGTGTGGCCAACACTTTACGCGGGCACCAATCACTACCCAAGAAGTTGTTTCTAGTATGGATGATATTGTTACCAGTATGGCTAAGGTTGTTTCCAGCAGGGATGAGGCTGTTACTAGGAGGGCTGACGTTGCTTCGAGCAGGGCTCGCTGATGGGTTACCATCCAACAGGGATGGCCAGTATAGTAGTGTTCACCTAGCAGTACCATCCAGCAGGGATGGGGAGAGCAGTTCCGGGTTTACCCCCAACTGGGCTGGGCAGTGGTCCCTGATGCCGGGCTGGGCAGTGGTCCCTGATGTCGGGCTTACCTCCAGCTGGTCTGGGGCAGTGGTCCCCGATGCCGGGCTTACCTTTAGCTGGGCTGGGCTGTGGTCCCCGATGACGGGCTTACCTATAGCTGGGCTGGGCAGTGGTCCCATCGATGACTTTAGTCGGGTCGTCCTCCTGTGGATTACCCTGTTACGGGACTGGGCAGTGTGGCACCCGTCGACTCTTTCCAGGTCTCCCTCTAGTGGGAAACCGTCGACTTCCAGGGACCCTCCAGCGATGTTGGGCAGGGGGTCGCATGTTTATTTTGAGCAGTCCTCTCGACTGCGGGGCAGTGACGAGGTTTGGTTTGACATTCCCCCAGAACTCTCAAGTACGAATGGCACTTTCCCCCCTGAGACACGTCCTTGTGACGTGACCTAAAACCGTGCGAGCGAGTTAGTGTCGTCCGAAGCGGATAGTGTCGAGGTGTGGTGATTGATCCATTGAATTTTAGATCTGGTCAGTCATGCGGGATGATGGGCATCGATGTTGTTACTTCCGGGACTGTTGGAGACTCACTTTCATGGGTTGAGCTACAGGACTAAGATCCCCTTACGACCTTGTTCGGGCTTCTTAGTGAGCATATGAATATGTATATACCTTGTTCTGGTACCCACTTCTTGGGTTTGGTTACTCTTCTTCCAGGTGAGGCGAAGACGCGCGGGGTATGCAACGTGCTTTCCGTGTCTAGCTTATCGTGGTTGGACGAGTATACTCTCCAGCTATAGGTAGAGAAGACTAGAAAGGAAGTTCATCTTCTCACCGTTTAATGATTTTTGTGTCTGGACGAGTCTATCTTCATTACACTTGTTGGGTTGAGATGGACTCTTTACTGCACTCTCGGTTGTACTTCTTTTCTTTTCCCATGTTCGATCTAATTCTCACCCTTCGGTGCCTCCCTTGTTGCTCCCACGAGCCTTCGGGGTATCCTACTGAGTATCTGTAACGACCCAAAATTTTGAATAAATATTGTTTCCTAATTTTGAGTGTTATTTTTTTATATAGTCAACAAAACTGTTTCATTGGATAACATGAGTATAATTAAAATGAGACTGTTGGGTTTTGACTGTTATATGACAATTGGCCAATATGACCGCTGGAAACTAAAAATTTTGATATTTGTCTCTAAATACAGGTGATCTTGGTTAATTAACATAGAAAGAAGATTTGATGGCCTCACCCAGTACTCTTGGACCGATCGAAGCCCATCTAACAGAACTTGGGAAGGAGGTAGCACCACTCGGCTTTGTTCTGGACCAAACCCAAGCTGAACTTTATCAT
This sequence comes from Viscum album, assembly GCA_963277665.1. Lineage (NCBI taxonomy): Eukaryota > Viridiplantae > Streptophyta > Magnoliopsida > Santalales > Viscaceae > Viscum > Viscum album. The sequence goes on along the minus strand of OY728133.1, from coordinate 1,035,176,928 downwards.
GTGAAGCTAGAATGGAATTTTCTTCATGAGAAGTTCAAACTAATAGAAATTACTACTCATGTGATGTTGGCCGAGCCTCCCTCAGATTCTCTCACCTTATCACACATTACAGTTAGGTCCTATGCTAGTGTGATAAGGGGCTATGTAAGGAGACCGTAACTGCCTTGTGTAATCCTTTGTTTTAAATAAAAAAATTTATTTCTTCTTATGATGAAGTTTATGAATTTTCAAATGTCTGGATAAATATAGTATCCATATTTCTGTTGAATTTTAGAGAAAGGATATTTTAAAAAAAATTATGTAAACCTTAAATAATTATAAATGTGTAATGATTTTCAAAAAATAGTCTTCTCCAATAATGTTCAGTACGAAATTTAGAGTCTAATAAGATCAACATAATTTTTGATGAATAGTAAATTATGAACGGTGATTTTATGCTTAGGATTAGTAATGTGACCAAATGGATTAGTAATCTTACTTAAATAAAGCATTAATATAATCTAGGCACCTTGATTAAGTAATGTGATTCAATAAAATGGTTAAATAACGGTTTCATAAATTACTAGTCAAGTATTAGTTTTTTCAAGTGAATAGTGTTTTTTAATTAAAATTTTAATTAAAATTATTTAGAAAATTATTTTTATAAAATGGATTTCATTTTTGAACTCAGAGCATCGATATTATGTTAAGGTAATTTTTGGGGATTTTTCTGAAAACAAATGAATTTTTGGTGAATAGTGTATTTAAAAAAAATTAAATTAAAAATATTTAGAAAGTCATTTTTATAAAATGGAGTTAATTTTTGAAATCAGAGCATCGATATTTGGTTATGGTGAAATTTTGGGATTTTTCTGAGAAAAGATGAATTTTCGATGAATAGTGAAAATACAGTTTTTAAGTTACGGGTGTTTAATGACATCATTAAATGGTGTATCAGGTATGTAATCAACATGGTTGACTTATGAAATGTAAGATAAGGTATGTGGTGTACCAAGTGACCAATACCATGGGCAAATACCGTGGGCAAGCGCATGGTTTTTCCAAAACCACTAATGAGGTGTCCCTTAGCCATTAATGCCTTGTCCCCTCACTTTCCCTATAAATACCAAGCCATCCTATCATCCATTCGACTCCCAACTCTCCCCCAACGAAGCTATGGTCACATTACCTCTCAAGTAGTCCTTCCAAGGTGCCCCCATGCCCTCAAGGTCCCAACATTTGAGTTTTAAGAATTACGTTTTAAGGTAAGGGATCCAAAATCTCTCTTTCTTTTCAAATTCCCTCTTTTAAGTCATTTCTTTTATGCTCCATGTTCTTATGTTGGAGGATGCTCTTTTATATTCCTTTTACTGCCCATTTCATGTTCATATAATGAGAGAACCCCTCTTACTCTCATTATTTAGTTTTATGAATTTTTAAGTGGCACAGTTAGGCTGCCGAATTTTTTGTAACAGATTCTTTCTCCCTTCTCTTTTTTCAAGATCTATTTTCATGTAAAGTATTTAATGTTCCTTTTTATTATGTTGGGGTATGATCTCTATATCTATCATACTTATATTTTATTATCATATGATGAGGTACCCCATTTGATCTCCTCAATTTAGTATTTTGATGTTTTAATTGGCACTGTTAGGCTGCCAAATTTTAAAGTGGTTCTTTAACCCTTCTCATTTTGAAGTTAAACATTCATGTCAAGTCTATCAAGCTCCTTTTTATTATGTTGAGGAATGATCTCTATATCTATCATACTGATCTTTTATGATCATATGATCAGAGACTCCATTTGATCTCTTCAATTCAGTATTTTGAAGTTTTAAGGGGCGCCGTTAGGCTGCCGAATATTTATGTGGTTCTTTCACCCCACTTGTTTTGAAGTTCTACTTTCATGTCAAGTCTTTAAAGTTACTTTTTATTATGTTGGGTTATGATATCTATATCTATATTACTGATATTTTATGATAATATTATGAGAGACCCCATTTTATCTCTTCAATTCAGTATTTTGATGTTTTAAGTGGCACTATTAGGCTGCTGAATTTTTAAGTGGTTCTTTCACCCTTCTCATTTATAAGTTCTACTTTCATGTCAAGTATTTCAAGTTACTTTTAATTATTTTGGGGTATGATATCTATGTCTATCATACTTATCTTTTATGATCATATAATGAGAGACCCAATTTTATCTCTTCAATTTAGTATTTTGATGTTTTAAGTGGCGCCATTAGGCTACTGAATTTTTAAGTGGTTCTTTCACCCTTCTCATTTTCAAGTTCTACATTCATGTCAAGTATTTCAAGTTACTTTTTATTATGTTGGGGTATGATATCTATATCTATCATACGTATATTTTATGTTAATATTATGAGAGACCCTATTTTATATCATCAATTCATTTTTGTTGAAATTTATTTGACGTCGTTAGGCTACCGAATTTTCATAAGAGAAATATTATTTTTGTCTTCCTTCTATGTTTTTCATTTCATATGGTATATCTTTAAAATTTCATTACCATGTTCTTATACCCTTTATATTATGTCCCTATACTATTTTATGGATCATTTATGAGTCGGTGACCCATGTCCCCTCCCTTTTCAATGTTTTCTAAAACCTCGTAACATAGCCATTATGCCGCAGAATTTCCGTCTCAAAATGTGTCTCTCTTATTCTCAAATTAATTTATTTTATTAAGTGAATACTCAAATCTCTTTATTCTAAAGTGATATTCACATATATACCAAAATTTTCTATTTTAAATTCTGGGATTTACATAAATGAGACCCGCTTTCCCTTTCTATTGGTTTAATGTGACATAAAGATCATGTCTTTAAAGCAGTTTTAAAACGTTATGATTATGAAATGAAACCCATTTCTTTCATGATATATGGGTTGTTTATGAAATCATTGATGATGATATATGTGGCTCACATGATAATAAATACATGTCAAGTGTTTTCCCTGATAGCTCTCCAATGCATTGGGTAAATACTCATTCTCTAGAGATGACTATTTTTAACGACGCCTTGGTGAATAACCTTGGTAATTTTTTATGACACCATGGGGATGGACCTTGGTGAAACAGAAATGATTGTCAATATTAAATGTTGTAGCAATATATTCATGTTATGAAAAAAGTTATTTTTATTATGATATGACTCATGATTTCTTTCTCATGCCTTAAAGTTCTTTTTCATGACATTGTTGATGTATCTCAAGTTCGAATGTTAAATGTTTCCCCTTCTTTCCCATACTAGGCCTTATGTTCACCCTTTCTTTTGATGTATGTCTCCAGGTTATGAGATGCAGTAATGAGCCTAGGATGAACATAAGGAGAATCCTTTCAAGTGTTTAAGAAGAATGTTTTATGTTTTCATGTTTTAAGTTCATGATTTCCAAGACACTGAACCTTAATGATCCTTAGTTTTGTAAAATGTAATGAAAGTTTATGCGATAAAAAGGTGGGATTCTATAGTTGCTATCAAAGGATGGTTTAGTTATTTGTGGAAATTATGATAGGAAAACTTTATGAAGAACCCTATAGAAATTTTTAAATATAGGAAACATTCCTGGTATTTTGGTGAGTATTGGGAAAGGGGTTGCCATGAAAATACATCCTTGTCTAGATACGAGCAGAAAGAGGTGGCTCTGGCACAGATGTACATAGGGGTAAAACCCGAAAACACCGCTTTGATCTAGACTCGAACGGGAACTGGTACACAAAAATGGGCCTTGTTGCACTCTTGGTTACGACAATCTCGAGGGATATGCTTTGGTAAATTCATAAGCTTAGTATGAACCATTATTAAAGGAACAATGATAAAATAAAATAAATATTTACATAAGAATATATTATCATGGATAACCTAGATTGGGACCTAGGGGATCGCAAGTTAGGGTATAATTTTCTTCTATAAGTTTATCCTTCTATGCTTTAACTTTCTTTTTAATGATTATTGGCTAAATATTTAAGTCCCTAATTGTACTTTCTTTTCTTAGTTAATGGCGGGAAATGGAAGAACATGTCCCAACAACCAATGTGATAGGAAATGTGATGATTTTCGTATTAATATGACAGAGATGATTAGGGGATTAAAAGATGATTATTATTTTGGAAGACGTTCACTATTTTGGGAACCCTATTTGATCGAAGTAAATAGATTACTACTGTATTTTGTTTGAGGAGTAAAGGATGAATTATATTTCGAAGAATCAATGAATTTAAGGTAAACATATGGTATTATAGGTTACTTATGGAAATGATTGACCTATCTTGGGGAAAATATGTTTAGGTTAGTTACTTTTGTTATAAGATGTTAGGAGTGGTTGATGTTGTTTAGAGATTAAAGATAACATTTTTCTTGGAAGACTATGTTATCAAGTCCTTCTTGTATTTGGGTTTCAATCTTAGTTTGGGTTATTTTGGGGAATTTTATGGGCAGTTATTTACAGAATCTTCTATGATGAAGTCTATATAGTATCATTGAACTTTAATGATTTAAAAGTAGTATCCCTTCCTATGGGATTATTTTATTTTTTGAAGAGTTGATTTATCTTACCCTTTCTATTTTTGGGATAAGTTTTTAAAGATAGATATTTTTTCTTTTGTGGAATACGTGATTCTTTAGAAGATTATTCTTGTGCTTTTGATGAGACCAAGTGTTTTTTGAATGCTCATCGTTTGGAGAAAAGATTAGTTTTGGTAGAAACTCGTTAAAGGATTAAACTCTACTTGAAGGTAGGTATATTTCCTTATGTTATAATTATATGTAGTAAATGAATTCCTAAAAAATATGAAAAGGAACATAAAACAAAAAAAACGCTGTCTATTAGAATTTCCGACTAGGAAATCAAATACCGTTTGAACCATCATATGTTTATGATTTTCTTGTTGTTACCTTTCTCTTAATCATGTTTTTTATCACTCTCCCTTAGAATGTGACCCTTTATTTTTTCCTCCATGTCCTTGTTTTCCTACATGGGATCCTAGTATGGGTTAACTCAGGTGTCCTTTTTACTTCCCTTTCTTTCTTTTAAAGTAATACTTTTACTGACTCCTTTTCCGGTGTGGTACTTTCAATGAAATTTGAAAACCCAGTTTTAAAAATTGTGAGGATGCAATTTCTTAAGGGGGGAAGATTGTAACGACCCAAAATTTTGGATAAATCTTGTTTCATAATTTTGTGTGTGATTTTATTTTTTTTATATTCTCAACCAAACTGTTTCATTGGATAACATGAGTATAATTAAAATGAGACTGTTGGGTTTTGACTGTTATATGACCATTGGTCAATATGACCGCTAGAAACTAAACATTTTCATATTTGTCTATATATACAAGTGATCTTGGTCAATTAACATAGAAAGAAGATATAATGGTGTCGCCCAGTAGTCTTGGACCGATCGAAGCCCATCTAACCGAACATGGGAAGGAGGTAGCACCACTGGGCTTTGCTCTGGACCAAACCCAATCCGAACTTCATCGTGTGAGGCTAGAACAGAATCGCCTTCGCGAGGAGTTCAAACAGATTGAAATTACTACTCGTGCGATGTTGGCTGAGCCTCCCTCAGATTCTCTCACCTTAGCACACCTTAAACTTAGGTCCTATGCTGGTGTGATAAGGGGCTATGTAAGGAGACTGTAACTGCCTTGTGTAATCCTTTGTTTTATATAAAAAATTTGATTCCTTCTTATGATGATGTTTATGAATTTTCAAATGTCCGGATAAATATAGTATTCATATTTTTGGTGAATTTTAGAGAAAGGATATTTTAAAAAAATGTTTATGTAAACCTTAAGTAATTAAAAATGTGTAATGATTTTCAAAAAATGGTCTTCTACAATTATGTTCAGTACGAAATTTAGAGTCTAATAAGATCAACATAAATTTTTATGAATAGTAAATTATGAATAGTGATTTTATGCTTAGGATTAGTAATATGACCAAATAGATTAGTAATATCACTAAAATAAAACATTAATATAATCTAGAAACCTTGATTAAGTAATGTGATTCAATAAAATGGTTAAATAACTGTTTCATAAATTATTAGTCAAGTATTATTTTTTTCAGGTGAATAGTGTTTTTTAATTAAAAATTTAATTAAAATTATTTATAAAATTATTTTTATAATATGGATTTCATTTTTGAACTCATAGCATCGATATTACGTTAAGGTAATATTTTGGAATTTTTCTGAAAAAAATGAACTTTCGATGAATAGTGTATTTATTTAAAAATTAAATTATAAATATTTAGAAAATTATTTTTATAAAATTGAGTTCATTTTTGAAATCAGAGCATCGATATTTGGTTAAAGTGAAATTTTGGGATTTTTCTGAGATAGTTGAATTTTCGATGAATAGTGAAAATACAGTTTTTAAGTTACGGGTGTTTAATGACATCATTAAATGGTGTATTAAGTATGTAATCAATATGGTCGACTTATGAATAGTAATATAAGGTATGAGGTTTACCATGTGGCCAATACCATGGGCAAATACCATGGGCAAGCCCATGTTTTTCCAAAACCACTAATGAGGTGTCCACGGACATTAATGTCTTGTCCCCTCACTTTCCCTATAAATACCAAGCCATCCTCTCATCCATTCGACTCCCAACTCTCCCCCAACGAAGCTCTGGTCTCATTACCAGCCAAGGAGTCCTTCCAAGGTGCCCCCAAACCCTCAATGTCCCAATATTTTAGTTTTAAGAGTTACGTTTTAAGGTAAGAGTTCCAAACTCTCTCTTTCTTTTCAAATGCCCTCTAATAAGTCATTTCTTTTATACTCCATGTTCTTATGTTGTAATATGATCTTTTATATTCCTCTTACTTCCTTTTTCATGTTCATATAATGAGATATCTCCTCTTACTCTCATTATTTAGTTTTATGAATGTTTATGTGGCGTCGTTCGGCTGCCGAAATTTTTGTAACAGATTCTTTCTCCCTTCTCTTTTTTCAAGATCTATTTTCATTAAAGTCTTTCAAGTTACATTTTATTATGTTGGGGTAGGATCTATATATCTATCATACTGATATTTTATGATCATATGATGAGGGACCCCATTTGATATCATCAATTTAGTATTTTGATGTTTTAAGTGGTGCTGTTAGGCTGCTGAAATTTTTAGTTGTTCTTTCACCCTTCTCGTTTTGAAGTTCTACTTTCATGTCAAGTATTTCATGTTCCTTTTTATTATTTTGAGGTATGATCTCTATATCAATCATACTGATCTTTTATGCTCATATGATGAGATACCTCATTTGATATCTTCAATTCAGTATTTTGATGTTTTAAGTGGTGCCGTTAGGCTGCCGAATTTTTAAGTGGTTCTTTCACCCCTCTCGTTTTGAAGTTCTACTTTCATGTCAAGCCTTTCATGTTCCATTTTTTTATATTGGGGTATGATCATTATATCTATATTACTGATATTTTATGATCATATGACGAGAGACCCCATTTGATCTCTTCAATTTAGTATTTTGATGTTTTAAGTGGCGTCGTTAGGCTGCGGAATTTGTAAGTGGTTCTTTCACCCTTCTCGTTTTGAAATTCTACTTTCATGTCAAGTCTTTCAAGTTTGTTTTTATTATGTTGGGATATGATATCTATATCTATCATACTGATCTTTTATGATCATATGATGAGAGACCCCATTTGATCTCTTCAATTCAGTATTTTGATGTATTAAGTGGTGCTGTTAGGCTGCCGAATTTTTAAGTGGTTCTTTCACAATATTCGTTTTCAAGTTCTACTTTCATGTCAAGTCTTTCAAGTTCCTTTTTATTAAGTTGGGATATGATCTATATATCTATCATACTGATATTTTATGTTAATATGATGAGAGAACTATTTTATTTCATTAATTCATTTTTGTTGAAGTTTAAGTGACACCGTTAGGCTGCTAAATTTTCATAAGAGAAATCTTATTTTTGTCTTCCTTCTATGTTTTTGATTTCATGTGGTATATCATTCAAATTTCATTACGATGTTATTATACCCTTTATATTCTGTCCCCTACTATTTTATGGATCATTTTTAGTGGGTGACCCATGTCCCCTCTCCATTCAATGTTTTCTAAAACCTCGTAACATAGCTGTTATGCCACAGAATTTCCGTCTCAAAATGTCTCTCTCTTATTCTCAAATTCGTTTATTTTATTAAGTGAATACTCAAAGCGATTTCTTATAAAGGGGTATTCACATATATACCAAAATGTTTTATTTTAAATTTTGGGATTTACACAAATGAGACCCACTTTCCCTTTCTTTGGGTTTAAAGTGACATAAAGATCATGTCTTTAAAGGGGTTTTTAAAACGTTATGATTATGAAATGAAACTCATTTCTTTTATGCTATATGGGTTGTTTATGAAATGATTGATGATGATATATGTGGCTCAAATGATAATAAAGACATGTCAAGGGTGGGCCCTGATAGCGCTCCAATGCATTGGGTAAAGACATAATCTCTAAAGATGACTATTTTTAACGACTCCTTGCTGAATTACCTTGGTAATTTTTTATGACACCTTGAGGATGGACATTGGTGAAACAGAAATAATTGTCAATATTAAATGTTGTAGCCACATATTCACGTTATGAAAAACGTTATTTTTATTATGATATGCCTCATTATTTTTTTCTCATGCCGTAAAGTTCTTTTTAATGACATTGTTGATGTATCTCAAATTTTCATGTTAAATGTTTCCCCTAGTTTACCTTACTGGGTCTTCTGCTCACCCTTTCTTTTAATATATGTTTCCAGGTTATGAGATACAGTAATGAACCTAGGATGAACATAAGGAGAAGCCTTTAAAGTATTTAAGAAAAATGTTTTATGTTTTCCTGTTTTATGTTCCTGGTTTCCAAGACACTAAACCTTAAAGATCCTCGGTTTTGTAAAATGTAATGAAAGTTTATGTGGTAAAAATGCGGGATGCTGTAGTATCCTTATACTCACCACTGCTTGGGCTTTGCCCGCACTTGGTGTGCCCTTACAGACGACGGACAGGTTGGTCGTGACTTCACCGGAGCTTAGGAGTTCAGGGTCTCGGACCGCGTTCGGTGGTCGGAGTCGGGTTCCAGGTGGGGGACCCTTTCAGCTGTTTTTCTTTTGTTTACATGTTGCCGGGTTGTGGCATTTTTCCTGGTTGGGCGCGTGTTTTTCCCCATTTCTTTTCAGTTTACTTTCAGCACTTGTTTTGTACTCTTTAGAGGTCGATGCACATTTGTGGTTTATATATATTGCAGTTGTTCTTTTTTTTAGTTGTGTTTTCTTGTACTCTGCACTGTTTCATTGTGTGTGCTGCGTGTGTGTGTACATGTACATAGATAAAGGCATCCCCGAGTTGTTGTGTCTTCGGCGCTGGTCGCCAGCCACGGGTCTATGGAGGCGGGCTTGGGGTAGTTGTGGCTCGAGCCTGGGTAGGGTCGGGTCGTGACAATGGCAGCAACTTCCCTTCTCATCTTCTTAGCCTCAACTTCCATTGCTTTGGTTAAAGTATCTACCTTCTTTGCTAGCATCTCTATAGCATCGTCCTTATCATTAAGGTTCGGATCCGTCTCATTACCAGCCATCCTTAAAGCAATGACCTCTTTTTGCAGCAAATCATATAATAGTCCTGGCACACTGCCTTCAGTATCAACTGTTTGGAATTCACTGGGTTTCTCATCTGGAATTCCCTTCCATTTATTTTGTGCCTCACCCACCTTCACTCCTTCACTAGGTTGATTACTAAAAGGATTTGGAACAAGCCCATTTAACAGAACTTTCGCTCGGTCTAAAGACCTTGTTCGGCCATCAAATGATTTTGATGCCCCTTTAGCATGTGTTAAAAAACTGCTGCTGGAACATGAAGACCTTGACAGGAAGGCCGGAGATCTATTGGGTAAAAAACCATTGGAAGTAAATTTTGATCCACCAAGAGACTGTCGGCGTGAAGGGCCATTGCTTGCACTTCATCCAGCTGGTGTTTTGTGTCCCTCTCAATGTCTCCTCCAGGACTTTGAGGCGTAACAGATATCTTTCCTTCAATTGTGCCTCGGATTTAGCAGTACGTTCTAAAGTTGTAAGTTTCTCCCGAAATTGAAGCATCTCAGCCTGCAAAAATCGCCGTTCTTCAAGCCACTGCCGCACTGGCATCACCTTGTCATTAGCGTCTTTCCAATCATTAGCAACCACAGCTGCCACTCTATTTGCTGTTACTCTTGCACGAGCCAGCACCCTACCAAGAATCCTCTTTTCATCATTAATTTCTTGAACATTCCGCTGGTAATCTCTCACAGCATTCGCAGCAGCACCACCAGCAAGGACAGCCTCTTCAAGCTCCCGGACAGTCGGGGTCAACTTTTCAACCTCGGCAACTTTTTGACGATGCATTTTGTCCAAAATTTTATGCTCTTCCTGACAAATTTCGATCTGTTTTAGCAGCTTTTGGATCTTATTCTGGAGATCATCAACCAAAGAGGCCTTCGCAAGTGCAGTCTGGACAGTCCTTTCCGCTTCAAGTAAAGCAGCCTCTTGGATTTGGTCAGCCGATCTAATGCTTTGTTGTCATCCGGCAGCTTTGCAATCTCCTGACGAGTTTGTTTAAGTTCAGCCTCCAATGGTGCAAGTATGGCTTCAATAGGAGGCATATCATCATCCTTTTGAGCAGCATGAACTCTTCGTAGTTCGGCTTCAGCGGCAAATTGAGCCGCCATTGACGCTTTTCTTCTCATCGTTGTTTTTTTTTATCCCAAGATTCTTGCTTTCTAAAAGAGATTCTGATAATTTGAGCTTTTCATCAACTTTTGTAAATTCTTCAGTGAGCTCTTCGACGGCTTTTTCTCTTTGACGCTCGGATAATTTCAATGCCTTTATCTCTGCGTGAGCTTTGCCTAGTTCTCGATCCTTATTCATCAACTGCATAATCGGCCAATACATGTTTTTTTATCTAGAAAATAAAATTATTGAACAAATTTATATTCCTTTATGAATTGTTTTTCCTTTTACCCTACACTGAAATTCACCCTCATAAATCCCATTTCATCATCATTCTATACAATCCTAGGGTCAATCCGTTTTTATTAGATAATCAGTGCATGAAATTTTGTATAATCCCACACGTATAACTATTTGATAAAGCTAAATTTGAAATATTCTCATTAATTAGGTTTCTTTCCTTGGAACCAACTTTTGGCACCACATCCTCCATTAGTGAAACTCCACTATTTTTCATTGTACAATAGTTATCATGTTATTTTATATAGAATATATAACAATTTATTAGATTTCAAGTGTAATACATAAAATTTAAATTAGGTCCACTGGATTTCCATTGAGGTTTATCAAATTAAATTTTATTAGATAATAATTATTAAATACTATTTTGGATTCATTCGATAAAATTTAGATTATTTGAATATGTATATATCTGTCCAACCATTATTGAATAAAACGACTATAAAATTATTAGTTTGATTCAATATATGGATCATCATCCTCATTATTAATAATAATGTAATAGTGAGCTTGACACTACAATGTGATTGTAACTGGAACATCATATCGTCTAGAAATCTCATTTCTCATATGGTGACCATTGCATTGATAGATTATGAGACCGATTAAATTAACATCTGAAAGGTTATCCTTACAAAATTCAACATATTCATTAACAGTATATCATTCGATATTAAAACATTATGGGTTAATTTTATTATTGAAATACACTTTAAATATCATCATATACCATTTATATGGGTACATACATATGTAGTTTTTAGGACATCGGAGTTGGACCACCCTAATCAACTAATCCATCAGGTGGAACATTATATAGAAGAGTTATTATAGGATGAACTTCCCATATTAAAATAATATGAATGCATCCTTATTATTAATGATTATAAAATACATTAGGCCTATAAAATTATTACATATGTCATTTACAAAGAATCATATTTTTCATAATATTGTAATAAAATATTTGGCAAAAATGTAATGATATGTAACAGAAATAAAATCTTGGATGAAAACACAGATTTAATGTTATTTTTGACTTTATAACATTAAATCAATTATAGAAAAAATATTATTGATGTTTGATTAATAACCCAATAGAATATTTACCCTATTAAATAATGTATGAAATTGAAAATTTTCCCCCTAGATTGAGTGTACGATACTGGGAGAAGAAAAGTATGCCATTTACCCTACATCGGTGCGAAATCAACGCTTTTTAATATGTCAATAATGTAAAACCAAGAATATATTCCATCATTTTTTCAAATAATAATTAGTAACATTTCAATAACAATATCAAATAATTATTTTCTTCATGGATGAAATCATGATAATGCTTGACATTCAAAAAATTCCAATATTCCATTTAGATGAAAATTGATCTCTTTTTCCAACGAATTTTTAAAATGATTTTTTGAAGATATCTTACCAAAAATAGTGACTACATCTTTTACATTATCAAATATATTTTCACACCATTGTGGATACCTTGATGTACCATGTCTAGTATTCCCATCACTTGCAATCGTCTAGGAGTGATATCTATATTGACGTTGTAAATACTTTTAATGTCGTAAAAACGAAGTTTATGTGGATAATATCAACTAAACTGAGTGTGTTTATTCTTCACAAAATTATCACACCAACATAGGTTTAATTCTATATACTAAAAATCTTATATTGAAGGAACATCATTTATCATCCCCATACAAAATAGATATCAAAATAAATTCTTCACTTCAATGAGCGTCATACATTGTCAAACATGCACCCCAAATATATTTAAGACCATTGATAAATGGAAAAATATAGACACCAATATCACTACCATGTTTTCCAAATATATAACTAGAGAAAACATAACATATTATTTGATTATTCATAACCCTAATGTCAATTTATAATTCACCCAAATGAGGGGACATGTTCTTTGTGTACTAAAATATACACAAAATTCATTTATTTGTGCTTTAAATAATGCATGATGGATGTTTCACAGCCCATTCCCTAATTATAGATACCTAATATAAATTTTCTCCCATTGAATATAGTCTACCAGATGATGTAGTTGTCCATAATCATATTATTTATCTACATGAAATATCATGACCGTACATGATTGAAAGTCATACAAAAAAATTGAACCACTACAAATTGATCTCCATGTTACCATAATGTCACCACCATCCATAGGACTAAACTGATCCAAAAGAAAATTCAAACAAAAAAACTGAACATGAATATAAAGGTAAAAAAACTACTAGAGTGTACCAACACTAAATAGTACAAGTAGGGCGTGGTATTCAAATATAAGTTGGAAACCACGAAACAATCCATTTGTTTCCCTCACCGAATGATTTCATTAATATTATTTTGAAATATATTTGTAATATAGGATTTTCATTTTTAAATAAATATAAATACTTTTCCTTTATAAAATTTTATATGAAAAAATTATAGTTTTAATATAGTATATCATTTTGTAAATGAAACACATAAAAAACCTATACAAATAATACCATGAAACGTATGAAAATAAAATCGTAGAATAAAAAACAAAAAAAATTCAATAAAATTAAACATGAAAATATATGCAGTAACCATGGGAAAGTACTAAATATCACTAAATATCCAGTCTCACCTACTGATGTAGAGTGTATATATATTTTCAATAACCAAATAGATTCTCTAATCTTGCATCAATAGTGGAATAACCCACTTGGTCTCTAATAAATCCATGGGGAATAGACCTATCTAATTAGGGTTGATAAAAAAACCCATCACTCAAACCTCTTAAAAATTCCAGTAGATCCAATTATAGTTGTATATAATGGGATTATGAGGCCCTCACATGTGCGAATCACTATACCTTACATCACTGCACTTGCCTACCCTAGACACTGACAAAAAAATACAATAAAAAAAGGTAAATCCTGAATAGTGTTGTCTGTAATTAAAAAAACCAATCACATGTGACAACATATTCATCACATCACATAATATTTCAAACCATTAAAAAAACATTTTTAATGATAATCATATTCCCACCATACATATAATAAAATAAATCACTCAATGCAGTTCCAAAACAGAATTTACCTTTCCAATTCAACTCAACTTCTCATTCAAAAAAACCATGATGAAAACCCACCATACAAATAAAAGTTCCAAAAAAAGAATTCACTCTATTTAGAGACAATCCATTTCTCAAGGTTCTATATGATCCATGGAGTCAAATACAATTTTCAAACCACTATCAACTCACTTCAAATTTTAGGATCGATTAACAATTAATAATGATATTTAAGAATGAATGAAGAATGAGGGAGGATAAGTGCTTTGATTTTTTTGTTGGGAAAATTCATCCAAGGGCATTATAACATGTTGACCCATCCTTGTGTGCACACGAAGTAGACAAGAATTTTACCCCAAAAAATGGAACACTAAAAATATACATGATGTTACTTAATCCAAATTTAACGAAACTAGAAAAAATCTATCATCAACAAAAAATCATCACATGCTAGTGAATTACCAAAAATTCACCAAAATCTACACATATGGCACACATCAGAAAACTATTTATCCAAAAATATGTAACCAAGTCCAAAAATACTATTATACTACTCATATTCAAAAAAATAATCCTTGTGACATTTCATCGAAGAAATTATGATTATATATTTATAATAACAACAAAATAGGCCCTTTGGAAACCAATTTTTCTAAGTTCAATCAACATGAAATCATAATGATAAATTATACACAAAAATGAAATTAATTGAATGGATTTTATAATATATTTATAACACCCATAAATTTAGTGGAATTTGATGGAAAGGAACGTATTGGAAATACCTACCTCATCGATGTGTGAATGAAACAAACCACCAGAATAAGGATGAATACACCTTAAAATCAACATTAACACCCAAAACATTAAAAAAACAGAATAACAGACAATACATAACCCATAGGGTTCTTCCAGGTGGAAAACCACCGAAAAAATCCATGTGGACAATTGGAGGAAGAGAAAAAGAATAGAAAATGGCCATGAATCATTAAAATATAACATATAAGCATGAAGATGGATTCCTATAGAGGGAGAATCTAAGGGAGTGGGATTCAGTGGCCCCTTCATGTGCCCGAAATGAGAAAGAAGGTGGGGATAACAATTTGGGTTAAAACATAATATTGGAATAATTGTAATTTCAAATTATTAATATTTTGGGAATCTCATAAGGTTTTGTCACATGATTTGTCCAAAAGTACAATACTCATATGGTAATATCATCCTAAGGATTCAGCCACAAGTCCAACCTGTATGGTTTGACTTAACATACTCATGCCATAAATTAGGCTCTGTCCCAAAAATACACCTGCAACATGATTACCTCTGTTGGGCCGCGTTGTTTGATAAACAATGTTCCCAAACCATTTGTAGGGAAAAAATTAATCAAAACAAAGAAAAATGTAAACTTTATTCCCTAACTCAACCTGATACTCAACCCAAATTTCAAAGGAGAATAATATAATAATACATTGAAAAGTACATGGATGTGGTGTGAGAAGGGATGGTATTTTGAGGAGACTAAAACATCTAAAACTAGCATATATATATTAATATTATTTCATTGTAGTTCTTGGTTTATCTATATACTTTATTGGGTTGTGTATAATATACAACAACTATTTTCCTTTTGTACGGAACAAAAATACAGACATTGATTAATATAAAATATATCAATATAATAAGTTCATTTTCTTGATAAAGTTGATCCAATAAAAAAAAATTAAAATCTATGATAGGTCATTAAAGAAATCATTTTAGATGAATAAAATTTAGATAGTTTTATGTGGAATTTTTAAACTGGAATTTATGTTTTTTCACATTATTATTCTATTTTAACTTATACCTTGGTAAAAACATTTTCAATACCAAATTTTTTTAAAATTACATCAAATGTACTAATTGGATTAAAATGGATAGGGAAAGATATTTTAGACCATATCCTACCCTCATTTTCCACTTTCACAATTTTAATGACTTTTAGATATTTTAATAAAATATTATTTAATATATAACTCAATTAAATTCAACATAATACCTATTCACATATTTTATATTAAATACATCATGTCAAATATGGAATTTGAATAAAAATAACTAATATTAAATAATATTTTTTATAAATAATAAATTGAGGTGACACCAAAATTCTAAAAAAATAGGATTTAAAAATCATATACATTGATTTTCATACTACATGAAAAGCCACAATGACAGTATTTCATATAACATTATTCCACTAATTCCATCACATAAAATTAAAAATAAATTTATATATTATAAAATATATTAATTTGGATCAAAATAAATATTTTTGTTCATTATAAATTCTATTTATTCCTGGGTGAACATAGTTGATAAATTCAATTAAAGATAATTTCATTCTAAAATACTCCATTTATTGAAATCATTTAATTATATTATTAATGAAAAAAGTCACAAAAAATATTTATTTTGAATATAATGGATTGTTCTAAATTAAATCATTAAATATAAACAAAGAAAGTTTTTTATTTATATTTTTAGACTGTTCATTTTATCATATCCCTTACTTATCTTATTTTCAAATTCTAACATGACAAATATTTACTAAAGATACTTTTCATTATATATAATTAATGATGAAATATTGGCCACATTTTTAAATATACAATCCTAGCAAAGAAAAAATTTAACCTAATTAAAAATTCTCAAGTTGTATAAATAAAATAAATATATGTACGAAAAACATACATGTAAAACAATTATTATGTAAATACCAAATTTAGGAATTCAAATTATTTCACCATGAAATTAAGGAATAACTTTTTTCCAAAAAACAGTTAAATACCGAAAATATATAATTTACCATTCCAAAACCAAATGGAGAATTCAAAGAAATTTTTTTACTAAAAAAAATATACAATTCAATTTGAATTATTAATAATGTTTTCCATAAAAGTCTACAATGGTTTAACAAATTAAAATATATTTTCAAAATAATTAATTTAATATTTTATCATTACAATTGATGATCTAAATTATTAATAATTTATTTATTTATATTTACAATATCATATAATCATATATGTGATCATAATTGAATAAAAATTATATTCTCAATTCACCATTATATCAATAATTTATGAAACATTATTTTAAAAATACTCTCTAAATAAAATTAAGATATCAAATAAGAAAATAATATTGTTTTATAACCTAAAATTTATAAATTTTATGTTAAATAATTATAATATTCTCTATTAAAAAGCATAAAATCAATTTTTTTGATGAAATATTTTTTTCAAAATTAAATTACATAAAATTGAGTTCTGATTTTCTAAGACGTTATCTACTCATTTTTTAGTAGAGAAATTATATATATATATATATATATATTAATTTTGTTACATCTACTCATAAATTTTAATTCAATGACTATGATATATTAGTCATATCATATTAAAAATATTTTCTTGTAATTAATGATTCTTGTTGGGTTTCGTATAAACCATTAAACATAGTATTATATTAAATTAAAAGTTTGTTAAATTTTTATTCCCCGTAAAGAATGTGTATCATTACATAATATAGATATGTGATTATATATATCATTGTTTTTGGTAGTTAATATGATAATATGATTATTTGGTTGTGATTATGCAGTTGTAATTTTGTTATGGTATTAAGACTGATGGATATATAGATATTAGAGGGAGGAGTGTGCCAATATATATGTCATTATGTGCGATGGATACTATATCATTATGGAGGATTATTTTTCACATATGTTATAAGTAAATATTCTAAAATAATATTTTTATGTGTTTACATCTGACATAAGGTTAGTAAATCTGGATATGGAATCGAAAATTTTATAACATGTAATAATAATGAGTTTTTTTCGTTTCCTTTTCAAAAGGTATTTAGTATACTTCTTCAACAATTTTAAAATACATTTCTGAATATTACAATATATTCTTCTTACATTCATAAAATTTTATGTCTATATTAATATAAAAAATCTAATAGAGGGAGTTACAAATTATGATAGAGCTTACTAGATTTGGGTGGTTGCTAGTTTTTGAAGGAGATGCACAATTTCTACTGAATTATTTGTTCATCATATTATAATTTTAAGAGTTTTTTTAAATTTATGAAAATTATGGATTATTTATTGATGAACTATTATAATATGATGTTGATTAGTTTATATTTCATCATTCTTGTTATTTATGAATTCAATTTTTTCTATGTGCTTGGGATTTTTCAATGAGTTCTTGTTGGTGAGGCTTGGATATAAAAAATTAGTAATGAGGCAAACAAAGAACCATAATCTAAACCTCTAAACCCATGCTACCATGTTGAATCAAGTTCATCCCATTCATCAACATTGGATACATGCTATGGTTCATGGTTAAGGTAAATCAATTTCAAATCATTATTCTTCAAATAAATGAAGCCAAAAAGATATAATTATCATTTGATGTGTCAATATATTTTAATAAGAAAATTAAAAACAACATCAAAATTTTAAAAGTATTTATATAATGTAGTGTCATTAAATAAGATATATTTATTACTAAAAATTATCATTTCAAATATACAAACACCTATGGAAAATCCAATAATGTAATTTTTAAACAAAAATGATAGACAAAAAATGGTTAATCGAATACATCAATTATTTAAAATAATTTCAAAAACAAAATATAAATATACCAGATAAAAAATACCATTTTCAAAGAGATACAAATTTCATAGGAAATAATAAATTAAATCATAATTTTATAATCATTTTAATATGTTTTCCTTTCTCAAAACATACTCACATAAAACAATACATGTTTAAACAAAACAATAAAGTAAAAATTTCATTGGGATCATTGGAAACTCTCTATTTCCTAATGAATAACTATTTATTATGTATTTAAGATAATCATTAAAAAATTTACAATTTAATTTATTGGTGAATTTCTCCTACGAAGATCATATCAACACCAATTAATATATTTACCATAAAACTCTTCATTTTAACTAGACATTTCATTATTTATTTACATTCATTTATGACATTAAATAACTCAAGGTCTCAAAGAACAATTTATAAAATGGTGAAATAATATATGTTTTCAAGACCATGACTTGCATAAATACTTTTATCTCATGAATTCACATTATGATAAAATATTTATAAACATCACATATTTCATTTAGAGAAACATTCAACAGTTACCCCTCTTACATTAGTAATTCACTTTACAAAATTTTAATATTAATATAAAATCTAGTTTTACTCATAAAAACATTTATATAAAAATTATTATATGTTCATAATTATTAAAAAATGAATAAATATAATATTCATCACATAAAATGTAATAATGATACATATCTAGATTAGATTTCACTTTTTTCATTAGAGGATCTATTTGATTATCCATACATGGTAAATATCAAATACATTTCACAAGAATACATCATAAACATTAAATCATTAATACAAGGTTACAAGTCTTTACTTCATGTGACCTCAGTATGAATAGTTTCACATTTCTATGGACATATATTACTATATTCATGCATGAAAAATAAAACTATGTTTCAAATATTTCATTATTTTTTACAAGGACCCATGTAATAGTTTAGTTAAATTCTATTTTCAGAGGTGTCAAATGGATGAAAACTATTTAAAAACCACCCCCATGAATATTTTGTGTGGAAGATTTATAATGTCCTATAGTTCCCTTATAATTTGTATTTCAATAAATCATCATACTTATTATTTTAACAATATGTGAAAATAAATACGGTAACTAATTTAATAAAATTTAAAATATTATTCATTATTCCTTAGTCATCAAACAAAAATATATCTACCCCATCATAAAATATATCTATATTGACATCCAAATTCCACAATCTCCATAATAAAATGAGACATCCCTAAAAATAGTAGAATGATATTATCTCCTCTAGGATTTATAGACCATGTTATATATGTCTTCATTAATCAACCATATCATGTTTCTCAATGTTTGAAAAAGCCCCCTAAATACCCTTTAATAATATCTTTTATCATCTTTTTTTATGTTCATATATACAATAAATTTAAACTATTATTCATCAATTATGTCATTCATTCATAATTTATTATATTTATTAATCATTTAATGGTGGAAAACCCCTATATTTACCCTAATTAGATTTCATTGATATCCAAAACACGTGCAAGAAATGAAAATCTAAAAATTTTACAAGTCATGTAATTTTATTTACTACAATAATTTAATCAAAATAATAATATAATCCAAAAAATTAAAAACAAATCCTTCATAAATACCATTAAATTATGTATCACTATTTCATTATACCATTAACATAATACTATATATATCTATTGTATAATTATATAAATATATATATTAATAATTAAAATAACTAAGTCTAAATTGAATATCTAAGAGATCAAACATTTATGAACATTCCATGTGAAAATAATGATAATTAAATTACTAAAAAACAGATTTGTTCTCATTAAGAATGAGTAGTTTGGATTTTTAAATGTATAATTTTAATAAATAGGATGAAAATTCAACCAGAAATTATATTTTTTTGATTCATTGAGATATGAATGTGAAACCACTAATCTTTTCCTATTTTTTTAATTAACTCTTATAATATTATTCTTTGTTTGTGTTAAAGTATTTCAAATATTTATGTATGACTTATATTATTTGGGGTCCATAATGATTCATTTTTTCACATAAACTATTATGATATATATGAATCTTCATAAATTATTTTTATATTAATATAACTTTTTATTCAGGATTTAATGTGTGATGTAAGGGTTGTTTTGTTTATATTGAGTTTTTCATATGGATATATTTATTTTAAATGTTTAAAATATATGAAGTGTTATCTAACATGAAAAAAATTATTATTTGACCCCATATACCTGTTTACACATTTTTCAATGAAATTTATTATATAGGAATATTATATGATGGATTATTATTTGAGGATTCTATATTAATTTATATTGTATTTTGATTAATTGTTTTTTGGAATTATTATGATAAAATAATTTTAATGGAATTATTATATGTTCTATAATTTAAATGTTATAACTTCTTATCAATGAGTGTAGCACCCATTGTATTATAAAAATGCATATAAATTTGATTTTGAGAGTAGTCCATGTGACGAAACCCCAAACAACCACCCATATAATCAATATCATGTATCCACATGGGTATTTCAATCATGTAATTAATTTTCATATATTAATACTAATGATAACATTAATTAATATGTAACCCTTTTAAATATTAATATTTTTTAATCACACACACACACATACAGGTATATATATATATATATATATATATCTTTGTTTGTGTGTGCATGTGTTTGTTTGTGTGTCAATATGTGGTTATTTTAGGTCATTTTGAAATTTAATGTTATGATTCATTTAAATCTTCAAAATGTTATCAGTGTTAAATACCCAGTGGGAACAAGTCATAGTTGATTTAATGAAGCGATGCTATAGGTAACCTATATTCATGGTGGAACTATATCATCAGTGAAACTATAGCTATAAATAGAACTGTAGTAAGGTATTTTCACATAGTGTTAAAGCAGTAGGTTCAGTAGAAAAATATGTACTATAGAAGTAATATTCAATATAGAGAGTTTTTAGCTAAAAATATGTATATTCATTACATGTAATGGTATTTATTTTCCTCTGGGACTACGAGTAATGTAATGGGACTCCGATATTAATGAGAGAAGTTGTTTATTTCAAATAAAAATATCGGAACCATTTGATAAATATTCATGATTATAAAATTATTATTAAAATGAAATTGAGGCTATAATTTTCATGATATAATATAGTTTTTGAATTATTATTTTTTAGGACATGTAATACATTATGGATCCCAATATTCTATATATGAATGGAAATTCCTATAAGATAATAACATTTTCTGGAGTAGTCTCAGGCTCATTTAAAGTCCTCTATTTACTCATGTTGTGTCATTTGAAATTTAGTTTTACCTTTGGGTGTGTTTGTGTGAATTTTTATAAAAATTTAAATATAAAGTCTTCTACATAGTTGGAGAACAGTTATTGAAAATTAGGTACTATATCCCATCAAACCATGAATTAATGGATAGTTGGGATATGCCTAGTTGGATCATGGTTATTTAAACCATGCACCCTAAAATTATAAACAAATCATCACTAAAATAATAGGCACATTAATTAGGTTCGTGATTAGGGAAAACCATGTTCCCTACATTGAAAGTCAAATTTGATATTTTATATCACCCCAAAATCAGTCTTTAAATCCCAGAAACCCTTAAAACACATCCTATTCAAGCCAAAATCATAAAAAATTAGTTTTTCACGATTTCAATGATTTATTTAGGTATTCTATGTCCATCCATTTTTTATTTTGGATTCTAAACATAGAATGATTACCTAAACCCCCCTTTCATATGGAGTGATTATCCTTCTTTGTTCCCAATCCTCTTAATTTATTGTTTCATTATTTTGGTGGTAGATTTCCTTTTTAACTATTTGTAGACTTTTTAAATCAAAATCTAGTATTATTGATAGAAATATAGGTTTATGAGTTCTCTAATTATTCGATCATTATTTAGTGTTATAAATTCGGATCTAGATCTATGTTGTCGTGCCATAGAAATTTCACAGAATACAATAGGGTATCGCTAATCTATAAATTGATTTTTTATGCTACAATTAAAATAACATGTTATTGATTTAAAATATAAATATGTAATTTTAGGATTTTATTTTATTTTTATTAAATATTTTCTTGATTATGTCAATTAATTGGGAAATTTGGGTTAATGAGGATATGTGATTTGTGGATTTCAAGAATTTTTCATTTGGAGATAACTAATTGTAGGATTAGTTATTAGATATGGTGATAATGGATTGGATATTGTTCATTAATGATTTAATTAGGGGATATTGAGATATGATAGTTTAGATAATTATTTATGGAATTAATTATAATATCTACAAATTTTCCACAATATAGTTCATTATAGAATTAATTATGGGAATTTTATTTGTCAATATTGATTATTTAATTGAGAAATTAATATAGGGGGTTTTAGTAAATAATTATTTGGTGCATTAATTAAGGGTATGTATGCTGTAAAATAATAATTGATTTTGTATTTTAATTGTTGAGAAAATGTAATTTTCGAACTAATTATGTGATTTAATAGTAACATTGTAATTTATTTGTGAATTAATGAATGAAAACATGGACATTATAATTTGTGATGTGTGAATGGTAACATAGGAATTCACTTATTAATGGTAACATCATCATTTTTTTGTGAAATAAATGAATGGTAACATGGTCATTATAATGTGAAATGTTTGAATTATAACTTGGTCATTTAGTTGGGAATTAAAGAATGGTAACATGTGAATTCTATTGAGCAATGTCTGAATAAAAACATGTCAATTCAATTATGAATTAATGAATGATAATACTAGAATTATTTTTGAGATATAATATCAGTTAGTAATATATCATGATGTCGTATGAGGCTATGTACAGATTGGGGGATATATATCCTTAGGAAAAAATGAGTTTTTGGTTAAATAAATATTAATTGATAATGTGATTACAACTAACTTTTTTATTGTAATTATATTAATTATAAACATTCATATACTATTATTTTACTATATATTTTCTTACATTCCATTGGTCATGTACTAAAAAGTAGTACTAACACCCAAGTTTGTTTTCCAGTTTGGTATGTGAAGAAACATTGGGGTTTTCTGGTCAGGTTAAGTGAAAATGAAATGAGTTTGATCGATGAGTTGGAAAGGATATTAGATGAGGGAAAATGGTGTGTTTTGGAAAAATAATATAGATTCGTCATTTTTATTCATTTGAGTTTCATTTCAGACACTTGACATATATGTTAACATTATATATTTGCTGGTTTAGTTGGATGTACACATTATTAAATTAATTATCATGATATTATAGTGTTGTTTATGTTAATACATTATTCTTATGTTTTTTATTTATTTCTTATAGTGAAATAAATTGTTAATAGAGGGTATATTCTCTCCATGATCATCTTATCAGACCCACACTGCATTTTTTTGGCCTCTATCATATGGGGTTGTAAGCCTTATGTCATATGGTTGTCTAACTCGATGAACTGGTTTGTAGAACCTAAAACTAGTTGTTACAAATTACTATCAAAGGATTTTTCATTAATTTTTATTTTTTCAAACTATTTGGGAAAGGTATACTTGAGACTAGGATGAGTTGATCCTATGTTATGAGCTCATTCATTCGAGTATCAAACCAATGTATGGTGGAGAACTCAAGTACCTAGGGTGGGAAATGTTTTAATTTCTAGTTGAGATTACAATTTAATATTATTTCACCTTGGGTGATGCACTTGTTTTTTTACTATGATTATACTTTATGATATTTGTTTAGAATTTAATTGTGTCCCAATATGTCTCAATAGATCATTTTCATGCATCATTCTTGGAACTCAGAATTATTTTCTGACATGCATCCTTTTACACAAGCATGGGAAAATGGGTCTTCTGTAGGTTGATAAACATGAATTGTTTTCCTTGAATGAGAAAATTTAACTATAAATAGTTCCTTACATGAAATAGAAAATGATTTTAAAAATACTTTTGATGATAATAATTGGATCTATAAATTAAAAAAATAGTAATTTGAATTTTTTTCCCATGTTAACTAAGACCATGGAGTACATTTGTTTTTGGTTGTTCTAGAGCCTCATTTTGACCTTGTTGATAGGGTATGGAAAAATAATAGTTTTGACATATTATATTTCGTTCTTATATAAATGTTCTTATTTTATGACCTATGTCATAGGGAGCATGTTTATAATTTTATAGAGTATTCCTCCGTGATGATTCTCATTGAGAGGATGGCCTGATGGCATGGCTAGGAGTGAACCAATAGTGTTATAACTAGATGGAATGATAATTTTAGGTGAGGAAGAATTATATCAATTACGAGATGACTATTTTCATTTCATGTAATTCATTGGATGAGATCTATATTGGGTTGTAAAGAGAATGTCTGATCTGATGAACGAGTTCATGTGGCTTCACACATGATCATTTACTAGAGAGGGTGGACCAGTGGGTTGTGAGATTTGGGCTGAATCCATAAAGACTATACATGACCACATAGAAACACACATATATAAGAGGGTTATGTGGGTATTATACATTCATTAAGGTTCAACAAAGTGCAGGTGGAATGATCATGTGTGGACATGACTGGTTGATGATATATTATGGATGGGTTTCATGGAGATGTTCCTAGAGCACATCTATCTTGAGAAATTGAGTCAGGAGATAGAATATGAGATTGATAATTGACTTAGGGGAGTATTAATTTGATGGACTATGCTACAAATTGTATATATTTTTAATGAATTCCTAAAGAATTGGAAGGGGAAGGGACATCTACGATGAGTCATTTATGGATGAACTTAAATGTGAGAGTATGTCTCAGTTTAATCATTTCTAGTTAAATAAATTTTATGAGGAAATGGATTATGATCTCATATATGATAATAAAATTAATAAGGCTTACATTTTAGAAAAAAATGTACCTTCTATAAGAGTAGGAGGTACAGAATTACAGAGTAGGATGCATTTCTTCAATAGCGTATACTAGGGTAGTGGGAAACAGAGTTCCTAGACCAAGGGCTCAGTTTCACAGGACCATAATCTGGTGATCTTTCATAATTGTAATATATTGGGAATAATATAAATATAGGTACATAAATCACCAACAAAGTTTCAATATTGAGGAAATATGGGACAACTGTTGAATTTATGTCGGACCAAATGAAAGACAGTTAGTGAGGTTATATATAGGCATGAACAGAGTGTGGGAAGGCTTATTGCAAACCATGTTACTATAAAAAATGTATTTATACATGAACATAACATAAAGGTAGTTGAAAGAGAAATTCTAAGAAAAAGGGCCCATAAAAACATAACAGTGCAAAATAAGGGAGCCATAATACATCATGTGGATGAGCGTAAGGACAATATCATGTGTTCTATCTAACACTTGTGGATAACAAGTCTGGTCCATCGATAGTGAGATACAAAATTCTTGTATCCTATAATGTATCTAGTATATTATTTCATATTGGTTCCTCTTATTCATTTATTTTTGAAAATATATTTATTTTTTTATCCTAGGGGTGGATTTTGTTAGTGAGTTATGAATATAGATACACCAATGAGAGTATGTTCTAAAATAATCTTTTTAAAAAACATGTGTTATATCAAAGTTGGTGAGTGTCATTTTATATTATACCACTACATCCAAGACATGTTGGGCTTCAACCAAATTCTGGGTATGTACTGTATATCCACATACCAAACCTACATTGATTCTTATAAGAGTTTATTATTCATTTGGTCACATATTAGTGATGACTATATTCACCGTAGAGAGTGGGATATATAATTAGGCCCTACATAGACAATTACTCAGAAATGGTGATATCTCATAGCCAAGGTTGCTAGACTATTACTAGATGATGAGGTTATAGAAAAGGATTTCCTTCCACCTGTAGTGGAATGGTTTTAGTATTATATTCCTGAAGTATTCATAGTGATACCACTAGATAGAGATGTGGAATTCAGCATTGAGATATTGTTTGGGAGAAGAGCTTGTTACCAATACATCATAAATAATGGCACTAAAATTGAATAATGTTCATATTTTAATAGAGAAACATGAATATCAAATAGTGAAGATGAGTTGAGTATATGAATTCTTTCAATACTGAGCTGAAATATACATTTTGAAAGGGAAAAAACATTTATGATGCTTTGAGTAAGAAAACTCAAACTCAGGCAGTTTAGATGGTAAGTGATGGGTAAAAACGATGAATTTTCTAGCTAAGTTAAACATTTTGGTTCAAGAGAGTTGGTAGAAGATAACTCTCGTATTATTTTCAATGGAGCCTATATGCATTATAATGATCATGTATAGAATTTAAGATGATATGGACTGTTTGACCTTAAGAGACATCCTTTAATATGGTGAGAAAACGTCATATTTACAAATTTATTAGGATAAGATAATCTAAATAAATAATCATGGTGTTTTTCTAATGAAAATGTTTATGGAGTTAATTCATGTGTTTCATGCATCTAAGGGTGTGGATTATCCAGGTGTGTTCAACATGTATCATGACCACCAGTATAAATTTCGGTGTTTAGTCATGAAAAAAGAGATAGTAGGGTTTGTGACATGATGGTATACTTTTCTGTAGGTGATGTCCATGCATCAACAATCATAAGATTTTTTATAATCAATTTATGCTATAGAATGGAAGTGGGATGATGTGATAATGTATTTTGAGGTTTTATCCCTATGATGAAATGTAATAATGGCTCCATCTGGGTTATTGTGGAACAACTGATAAATTTTGCCCATTTATTTCCGTTACAGGAGACTTTCTCAACTGAGTAGCTTAGGTATTTGTATTTTTTGGAGGTAGTCCATCTACATGGGGTGTAACGAATAGTAGTTTCAGACTATGAATCATGTTTTGATATTTTTTATGGTTGGTCTTGCAAAATTTCTTAGAATACATGATTTATTGTGTATGGATTTTTACCGATAAACATTTATGCAGTCATAGTATAATATATAGTTACTTTAGGATTTATTGTGGGTGAGTTTTCTCGACATCAGTGGGTCTTGGAAGTAACATATCATATTAGTAGTGTTTTATATAAAAATAGTTTACAAGAATATGTACATATTTCTCCATAAGAGACTCTTTATGGTAGGATATATTGACCTCTAGTATATAGGATGGAGACAGGTGAGTAAGAATTGTTGGGATGTAGTGTTCTGTTGGAGATGCTAGATTAGGTTTAGATGATTTGGAAGCATGTGGATATGCCATCAAGAAGATAAAATTCATATTCTGATAAGAGGATGTGACCCCTATAGTTTAAAGAGGGTGATTTTTTATTCCTTTATTTGTATACTAGGTTTTTTCACAAAATTATAAGGTGATAGGGCACATTTTCACCCATCACTTTCACACTGATTTATGTTGGGTAGAGAATCGGTATGGTAACATTTAGATTGTAACATCCAATGAAATACATATCAATGCATGTTTTATTTAATGTCTCAGAACCTTAGATTTATAAAAATGAACATTCTATTTTTGATCTATGTGGATAATGTTGAAATTGAAATAGATGTGTCTTTTGAAGAGCATATGACATGTGTATTAGATCTTAGAGTGAATGTGTGTCTCGAAAAACATATATTTTAAAAACATGGGCATGGGTAGAAAAACATATAAAATGAAGTAGATATAATATCTCACTAACCCAATCATTTTCAATTATTATATTTGAGAGGATTGAAAATGAAACCCATGTATGTGGTTATATAATGTTGGGATATTGTATGATCCTGAAATTTTCTATTGTTTTAGTGGGCTCGTTGATTTGTAATTTTTTCCTCGAGATGATTATTTTTTAGTTTAGAATTTCTTTAGAGTGAATGTTGGTGATTTTTAAAATAACTATATGATACAGGGTTGTGAATGTCTGGTACATGGTTAGATAAAGCATTAGACCATAGGCCAGAAAACTGTGTAGCCTTGGAAAATACGGATTTTCAAAATTGGTGCATAGTTTTTCAAACCATGACACCCTAAACAAATAGATTAAGATTTTAAATTCATGGTTTGTGGAAACCATGTTCTTTTTCTCAAGAAACCATTGGAAATATTTTCTATCACCTACAAAATATCTTTTACACCCCTTGCACTGCCAAAATACAAATAATTTGACTAGAACTTAGACTAATCGAATTTTTCATGATTAAATATTGTTATACAATGAATAAAAGTCCTTAAAACCTCCATTAATAATGAGTTTATACACATATCGAAGATCTACACCACCTTCAGGTAAGAGTATCACATTATATTTCTTTATCCTTCCTCCAGCATTGTTCGCACTATTATTTAATGGTATATATCATATTTTATAAGATATATATCTATATTTTATAAAAATAAATTCTGGATTTTGGATCTAAATATATATTTGAGATATCATTAATTATTAAATCTGGATTTAGGGTTATTGATAATAATCTAGATCTATATCATTATGCCACTCAAATTTTGTGGAATTTGGTGGGGTGAAATCCCTATAAAAAACTGTGGTAGGCTATCTATAATTCAAATCTTATAGACATGATATGAATTACATGTTTTTAATTATAGGATATATAATATATTTTTCTATTTTTTTTCTATAATATTTTAATTAATTAGGATAATTGGATAATTAATGATTTGTAAATTGGGGGTTTTATCCTCTATGCATATAGAGATAAATAATTATAGGATTAATTATGAGATACATATATTGATGATATGCTATTAATAATTGATGAATTTATAATGGGATATTGATATATGTGTATTTAGATAATTAATTATGGAATTAATTAAGACATATTTAAATTTGGATTGAGATAACAGAATGAGGAATTAATTATATGATTTTATTGTTTTAATATTAACTGTAAAGACATGAATTTATTAATGGGATTGATTTATTAAATTAAATGGGGAATTAATTAATGGGATGTATGTGATAATTTAATTGTTGAGTTATTAATGAAAATGATGTGGATAATTTAATATTTAATTAATAATATGATAAATTGTAACATGATAATTTAGATATGATGTAAAGAATGAAAACACGGTCATTCTTATGTGTAATGTTCCAATTGTTACATGGTAAGTCTTGTTTGAATGATTACATGGTCATTAAGTTATGAATTAACAAATGGCCGCACATTTATTCTATTGTATAAAGTATGATTGGTAACATGGTTATTTAGTTTTGAATTAAATAATGGGAACATTGTAATTCTATTGTGTACTGTGTGAATTGAGATATTGGCATTAAATTATGATTATTTTTTGGAAAAAATTGAATTATTTTCAGATATAACTACTCTGGGTAATGTTTTAGGTTCCTATATGAGATAAAGTAGGTATTGAGGCATAGGGGTCTATATGAGCGTAGTTGTTATGTGGTTAAATAATGATTAATTGATAATGTGATAAGTGATTACTTATGAATTATAATAATTTTTTATAGTACATCCTATGAAATCATTTCAATATATATATTATTTTATACACCTTTTTTGGTGGCCTAAAGAGTTATACACACACCCTACTATGGTTTCCTTATTGGAACCTTAATATATTTTTTGTTTTCGGGATAGGTTAATGGAAAAGGCACTGATTTAGTTGATTTAGTAGGGATGGACCGTGGATGAGGGAACCATATGTGGTTCTAGATCTGCTTGGAAAATCATCACTATGTTCCTTTTAATTTCCATTTTAGACCCTTGATCGGTACATTATCATCACATAATTTCTACTTTAGATAGATATTGAATTTATAACATTGATTAATATGAGTTGATGGTTCTGTTTATGAAAAAATGTTATTCAACATTTATTTATAAATTTATTTTGTTGTATTACATTTAAAAGAGTGGATATAGTATGCCCATGATCATCTTATCAGACCCACATTTCATATCGATAGCCTCAGGCATACATGGGTGGGGGTGGGGGGGGGTAGATGATATCATTTGGCAATCTTGCACATGGAACTGTTGTATGGAATGCATGACTAGATGTTACAATAGATTATGGAAATCCCACATATAAGGAGGAGGATCATGAGGAACCCATTTATAAGGTGTTGTGGATACCTCTCCCATCATGAGTAATTTCCCTAGAGTATACATGAGGGACATAGCCCATAAAAATAAAAATAAAGTTGTTTAGGCCCTAGTGGACAATTTCATGATCATAGGATGGATTATGATGTCAAAAATAGTATTGGGGCCAGTGTCCATTTTATGTACTATCAACTACTCTGGGACCTTCAAGGGGGAAGTATTATGGAAATACCACATTCAATGATGAGTAACATGAAGCCCCCATTTAAAAGTGTATATAGATTGATCCGAATCATTTGGAATTTTCATAGGGGGTTCCTGAGGGCCAGAGCCTTGGGAAATTAAAAGCATGTAGTGTAGGACCAATGTTTACAATATCATGATCATGGGCCGGATTGAGTCTTTGCAATGACTATTTGTAAAGGAGACAAAATACATTCATATAGAGTCCATATATTCATTCAATTATTTTGATAGATAAAGATATTTTTAAATATAAAATTGAATAACAGTTATTTAGTTTATTAGAAATAGATATTAAATATCACAATAAATAAAAAATGAAATGAGAATCATTCACTAATATTATTAATTTTTAAAGCGGTTAGAATCCACTAATTTTGTGGGTTCTTGTTTGTAGACATTTTGATATCTTGGTGTAGTTAAATTAGATGACTTTTTAATATTATTTTGGGGGATTAATGAAGCTTTATACTTCTAATTATCATACAATAATTCATTATAGATAAGGTTTATTCCTTTTTTGAACTTGTTTGTATTCTCATTCATGAATGATATTTTAATTTTCATTCCATTGATTCATGAAAAATATTATTTCATTTGTGTACATTTCAATGTTTTAATATATATCTTCATGTATCATGTTTTTTTATATGTCACATTATTTTCAATAGGATTACCTAATATAATTGTTTAAAAATTAAAATTACCATGATTTTGACTGTATTAACATTTTGTTCTGGAGGATGATCAGGACTACACAATGGATAAAAAGTTCATATGATCATCTCTTGTTGTAACATCACAACTAAATAAAGAATAATACATTTTCATAATTATTATTATTTGTGAATTAAATATTAATTTTAAAAATTATGGGGTTTCTATGTTCGATGGCGTACCATATACGCAACAAAGGATTTCTTTGAAATCTTAAGTTTCACACAAGGATGAGTCATATAAAAAAAATATAATATTATTATTTTAAATGGATGTTAATGCCTAGATATCGTAATGGAATGAATGAACAGAAAAAAATAAAATACGAGTATACATGTTTCTTAAATGTTTTTAAATTTATTAAATAAATTTTAGAGGTTTAAAATTTGAAATAATCTATTTTTAAGCATAAATACACTATTTTTTTAAAAGGACGATTTACCGCCTTTTAACAGAGAACCCTCTTTAAATATAGTTTTGGTCACTTTTATATGTTTTATTTGAGAAAATAAAATTATTCTTTAGAATAGGGACATCAAAATTTACATTGGATAAATTTTTGGTATTTTTTATGATAAAATTCAATTATTTATGAATAGTGAAAAATAATGTATTTTAATTCAGAACTGCCTTTTAATATAATTTTATTATATAGTTAGATTTTGTTTTGAATTGGACATATGTTGTAATTAGATTATATTTTTACTATTTAATCCAATGTTGGTCAGTGGATGTAATTTCACTTTGAAATTGGACATACACAATGCAAATCATTTGATAGTTATTATTTCTTAAAAAGCCGTTTTTTATTTTCACAACAAGAATTAATTTTAAATTAATTAATTAAAATTTTATGTTTTTAATTTGATAAAATAGATATCATTTTTTAATTCAGAATATCAAATATATATTACTCTAATTTTTTGGTTTTTTTGAAAAACATCAATTTTTAATGAATAGTAAAACCACTAAGTAGTATTTAAAAACAAAAATTTTCATTTAAATGAAATTTTACAGCTTTTTTGAATTTAATTTTTAAAATAATACATACATGGTTGTTATTATTATGTAATATTCGGGTCAATAATATGAAAGTAATTTTTGGTGAATTGTAACTTTGGACTTTTATTTACCATGGTTAAAGATAAATAAGTTAATTGAAGGTAAAAAGAATATCATAATAATAAGAAATTACCCAAACACATGTCCTATACTTATTGGATTAGTCATATCTGACCATGGGAATCCTTGGATATATTTTGGGGCCACATGGAGCCACTTAAAAGTGACAGTGACACTTTATTTTAATTAACATAATGTAAAGGCAAATATGACATAAAAAATTATATTAGTAAATTAATTTTACATATGGCTATATAAGTTATCCTATCGATTATAAAGATTCTATTGAAATAAAAAACGATTTCCTACATCATGATATTTGTTTTAGAATTTTTAGATATATAATAAATTAAATTATTTATGACATAATAATGATGTAGTTTTAACCTCATTAATAAATGATTTAAATAAATAAAGTTTTAATGATTAAAAAATATACAAAACCTATACAATTCTTATTGGATGATTTTATTTTGAACATGAGTAATCTTATATTCAACTTCAATGAGTTTTGGAACTTCATAAACTGAAAATTGTTTTGTAATAAAATAATATTTTCACACGTTCGAAAAGAGCTCATCCCCCCCCTTATAAAAAGCCATCACTTATAACCCATTACCCATACCTCTAAATCCCATTGTCTTGTCCATCCTCTGACCAAATAATCTCTAAATATCCATATATTACTCATATTAGGCTTACCTTAGGTAGAAGGCACTTCAAGAAACATTGCTGGTTCAAACCAATTGGAGTTACCTGATTTAAATGTAACGTCTTCTCTTAAGTTTTTTAGTTTTATTTTACTTATCCATCCCCCTAAACCATTTTTATTCATTTCATTTATAAAAAAACAAGTATCATATATATACTATCCTGTTTTTATGAGAAGTATTCAAAACACACTTACACAAACCTCCATCAAATGGGTAAAGAACATACTGTTTCTCTGGACAACAAACTAACGCCTCAAAAAATAATGATTGTTATATCTTTTCCTAACACCTCTTATAGTGGCCATTATGATGGAACAATATTTATATATGATATATATTATTTTTAGGATTTCTCTATGATTAGTTAATTTTAATTTACAGACATTATTTTATGCTTTCCAATATGTGTATGTAGGATAATTTCATTTGAGGAAGTGTGGACTGTCACCCCATCAAGGTGATATGATTCGTTAATGACATACATGGAACATATAAAAAATGGTGTTAATTAAAATATTTAACATATATACCAAATTATAATATAATGAAATTATAATATATCTATGTATCATTATTTTTTTATTCTATTAAATACAAAATAAAAATTAAAGTAGTGTTCATGCATACGTACGATTTACAGTCTCCATGAACGGTGCATTTCATTTATTATCTCCAAATGTTATGTACTATTATAAATACATAAATATAAAGGATATATATGATATCTAAATCATTAATATCATTCTAGATATAATGGAAATTTGACTACATGAACAACATGTAATTATAAGAAGATCATTTTTGAGTCAAGAACAAAATATCAACAAAACAACAATTATTAAATTAAATGACTTCATAATGTTTATAACATGGTAATAAGTGATATAAATGAATTAATAAACATTAAAAAGGTTTTTTTAATAAAGTATAAATTATCTTTAGATTATTATTTAGGATATTAAAGAACGAACGAGTCATGTCGGACACGAGGTAAGGGGTTTCTTATTCACTTTTAATTCTATGAAATTTCCACTGTTCCCCACATATATTTTTAATGTGGTGTATTGTGTACTTCCATTTGATATTTATTATCATGATTCTATTTATTTTCATGTAATTATATTATTCATTTTGTGGTTATTAACTTTTTGTCATACGAATCGATTGATTACTATGTGCTAAGGGGGATTCATCTCACTTTTTATTTCCATGAGATTCATGCTATATTTTCCACTGCATACTTCTGGTTGGTGTATTTACTCTATAGGATTTTATTCTATGTGTAATGTACATTATTATATGTTTATATATATCTTCATTTTATGATTATTATTTCATGTTGTGTATGTTTTGTAAGTTTCCAAATCATTAAGGGAACTTTTTAACCCAATTTTCATTCATTTGGTTAATATTATAATTCTTAATTATGACATGTTATGATTATGTGTGGAATCATTGTTCATTTATTTATGTTTTAATTAACAGTACCCTTTCTTTGGATATACTTTTGATTCAAAAAATCACCCCATTTTTAAATTCTCAAGTCATCGATATGAACATGATATGAATAATTTTAACTCAATTTCCATTCATTGAGTTAAACATCCCAGTCATTAATTTTGTCTTAATAAGAACATGTGTGAATGTACTATGATTTATATACATTGAATATCCAATCATATTGTGTTTATTTATATTTTTCTCACAATATAATGTAATTTATTTATCTTTAATCTAATGATATATTTTTTATAAGGGATTTCATCTCAATTTACATTCCATTTAGACTTCATAGTTATTATGCACCAATTCACTCTTATATGGTTTATATAATATCCTTTGAAATATTATTATATCATGAATCTTTTTATTCTCATGGTATTGTATATTTCTGATTAAATGTTATTTCTCAATTATCTATATTCTTGTGTCTCTCATTTTGTTAAAAACACTTCAACTAAAATATTGTTTTAAATGTTTTAAAGATTTACTCTTATAAATATATCTCATTAATTTCCACTTTTTCAAAATTGTTTTATTGATTTATTTATATGGACATCAGTATTATCAAATGATAAATCATTTAAAATCTTCAGTTTGGTATGTGACACTTTGATTCAAAAATCTCATTATTAAATGTTTTAAATGGTTTTTGAAATGGTTTGATAAAGCATTGTTTATTTCAATATCCTGATTTGATATATTGTAATTAGAATGTGGAATTGTGATCTTTAATTTATGCTTGTGTAATGTGTTATTATTATGTCATGGTTATTGGTCATTGTATATGTATACAGGTGGTTCTGTGATAAAACTATGTGGGTGAGCTAGAGATAGCTCTCTAATGCATTGGGTAACATGACAGAGGTAGACGTTAATGATTCTTCTAAGAGATTTATTGAATATACTATAATGGGTATTCCAAATTAACTCCCTACATAGATGTTATGTCTACATTGTATGTATGATACAAGTATCACAATTTACCTTTATGATTTATGATTTCTATGTGTTATTAATAAATCTTATGTTTTCAGGAGGTATGTTATGATTGAAAAATATAATCTCATTGATTTGTATTTATTGATGATTTAATGTTTCATTTTATTATTTTATAACACTTAATTAGCCTCTTATGCTCACCCCATGTTGTGAAATTCTTTTCACAGGACTTAATGTTTAATAGGGTCAATTAGGGAATTGAGGAACACTCATGCTGTCTAAAAAAGGGAACTAGACATGTTTTTTATGTTTTTATTTTATGAAAAATATATGGATACTAAATATAAGTTCCTACATTTTAATTTTTGAAATGTAATCTAATAGATATGACCTAATTTTCTAAAACTATAAACCTGAAAAGATCCTCAATGTGAATTCTTGACTGAACTCAAGATTATGTAATGTTTAAGTATGAATGCATAAAGTTGGTATCAAAGGTCGGTTTAGAAAACTTTATCGATTGAGAGTTTTCGTTAAACACATTGTTAGTCCCTATTTCATTTACTTCAGTTAATCATTTTTATTATAAATTTTTCAGAATAAAGAATGTAACACACAAATGGAAGGTGGAGGATCTCAAAAGAAATTAATATAACTTATTGATGACATGTTTGCAATAATTATTGAAATTTCATGTTGATATGATCATGCAACTTTTTCTACCATACAACTCACTTGAAAGAATATTTTTGAGATACCAAACACCTCCATTATACCTCGATATCATCATGGATCTTGGGTTGTATTTAATAAAATCCAATTTTCTCAATATTCTCATATTTTCATGAACGTTTAATACTATCAATACATTTTCAAATATTTAACCTTATAACAAGATTATGAAACCTATTATGATTTTGAAAAAGGTGTTGAAGAAAGAGACCCTTGTGGAACAGATTTATATTTTCTTTTATAATATAGTCTCTCAATGAAAACTTATGTTATATTAAAAGGACCATTGACTGAATGTTTCAAATCAAATTATGTCTGACAGTTTTAGAAAAATCATGTTTTATCAGATGTTTTGAAATTATATGTAATACATGATTATAATCCAAAACTATTTTTCAGTGTGAACACCCATATAACCCATGTTGTACAAGGTGTATTTGGATAAAGGAAAAAAATGATTTTAAAGAATATCGAAATCATTGTTTCAATGAATGGACCTTATACCCATGTGAACTAAATGATGATGAATCCATATGAACACCGTGGTCGATGTATAATATTCATTTCTTTTGAATTGTTTTATTCTATCATATAAAGGTGAAAAAATGTCAATATATAAGATGTTGAGGTCTTAATGTATTGGGATGAAAATGAAAGGTATAAGAATACCATTTAAGTTAAAATATCGTAGGGTTATTTTTTAGTTTTACAAAAAGGATAATTTTAATGATTGTTGAAAACCCGTCGAATCCGGAAATACCACAGGAATGAATCCCACAGTTGAAGGGAGACAATGGTGCATCATCTACCACAATCATATGTGAAGTTCCTGTTTAGTATGACAAATTATTTTAAGTTTAATTATTTTATGGATCTAGAATAATTTTGTGTTGGGAAGTTATATTTTATCAAATGGATATCATTAATATAGGATAATTATTTGGTGATTAAGTGATAGAGGTTATTTTATAAGATGTTGCCTTTTTTTGAAACATTATCAGCATAAGGGAAATAGAATAATATGGGATCTCATTTGTGGATTAATGGTAGAAATTTTATTCTGTAAGAATCTATGTTTTTAATGTATAAATATTAATATTAAGTTTATTTATGTAAATGATTAATATATCATGGCGAGTATGTGATTATGTTAACTAATTTTTATTATGAAACAGTAAGAGTAACTGATGATAATTGAATTTAAATGTTATGATTTATCTTGGAATACTATGTGATTAAATCCTTCCAAGATTTGGGTTTTAATATTATTTTGGATTAATTTCAATAATTTTATGGATATATTTATATTGAATGGTCTTTGTTGAACTTTGGGTATTGTTTGAAATTTTTTGGAGATTAAGAGTAGTTTTTCTTTTTGTAAGAGATTATCCTTTTTTTGGATTATTTGATCTATTATTAACTATTTGTTTTTAGTTAATGTATAAAGATATTGAAAAAATATAGTTCATCATTTGTAGATTATGTGATAATATAGAAGTTGATTATAGATATTTCAATGTTAACAAGTCATCTTGAATACTCATCGTTTATAGAAAAGTTGAGTTTGTGGTATAAATATAGTAAAGGATGATAGTATGAATGAAAAGTAAGTATGTTTCATTATGATCTTATTAACGATAGTAAATAAATTCCTCTATATTTTGAAAAGTAACCTAAAATAAAAACAATGTCTTTTACTTTTATTAGTAGGGAATCAAATACTGTTTAACCCATAACTTGTTTGTGATTTTATGGTGGTTAACTTTCTCCTAATCATATTTTCTACCACATTCCATCAAACCTTAATGGTTTGTTTCTCTTCATTATCCATGTTTTCCTATATATGGGATATCTTGATTGAACCCTATATTTCATTTTCTTTCTTTTAAGGTTATATTATTATTGACTCTTTTTCTTATTTGGAACATTCAATGATGTTTCCAATCCCAATTTAAAAATTGGAAGGATGAAATTTCCAAATGTGGGGAAGGATGTATCATCCTAAGTACATAAAGAATAATACATTTTCATAATTATTAATATTTGTGAATTAAATATTAATTTTAATTTAATGGGGTTTTATGTTCAATTATAGAGCCCCAAGAATGATGTACATGGAAATTAAATTACTTTTGTGTAATACTTAATACATAATAAAAACAGACTCCCAAGGACCGTAATAATTTAGTGTGTTTGGAAACTCGGAACAAAATCTTCTAATCATGGTGAATGATTTTCAACATCTCCCATAAGGATACACCCCTTTTGTTTTCTTACATAAAACCTTTAATTCTATCTTAGGGAAAAGAAAACATATAAAGGGTGAGCTCTAATGATCAGTAAGGTTAAGCATGAGGAAAATAAAACAAACCATATACAATTGGACATAAAAACATGAACATAAAGTATAATGATCAAAATCTAGAGTTGCGAAATAAATCTTGGTAGTACGTAAGGCATAGATCATAAAGGAACATAAATCATGATAAAATATCATGGGAATAGAACATGTAACTATGGAAAACCATTAAGCACATTATATGATTTCTATAGTATCCAAGGCATTTCATCCAATAACATCATAGTGGACAATGTCCATTACTGAACCGGGTTTAATTGTCATTCAAGCCCTGTATTACTAAACCATATTAACATTACATTCCAGCCATCTCTATATCATGAGATATAAATCTTTACCCAATTAATTGAAGGGAGATATAGGTCCCACCCATCTCATAATCATTCTTTTGTGTGCCACAAAATAAATATAAATCATTCATCATAACCCAATGAATAAAATGGGTCTCATATACATCATCACATCATAACATAATCCTTATTGAATAAATGGATATCAATTAATAATAAGAAAAATGAAACCATGTAAATAATAGAGACGTTATACTTGAAACATATATATACTAAATAATGTCATCCTAGATGTAAATGGTTTTGATAAAACACTTGAAATGAATTATTGAGGAAAATATCCTTTATTCTTCAAAATAATTTTATTTTCAGAAAATGCCAAGTAATTTTAAAAGAAAATGTTTTTTTTTGAAAATAATCAAGAAATCTTGTAGAATAAGCTTCATGGGAATAAGGTGTTATGAATGTACTAAAATAATTTCATGCCGTATAAGTTAAAAAATACATTCTCCTCTTTCTTTTGCTGGAAAAATAAAAAAGTACATCGTACGGTAAACAAAAGAAATATTTTTTCTATACCATGTGGTAAAATTCACAGAAGGGTAATATGTCTTTAAAATACATGAAAGAATAGTAAAAATTTTATGAAAACATTTTCAAAAAATATGGACATGGATGATAAATATAACCCCAGTAAATACTTACGAATATACAATCTCGGATAGAAATGTGATTTGTAATGTAACCCCTTACCTTATGTCCAGTTTCTTCCATATGTGTCCGAGAATCCTGTATAGTGGGTTTTCACATATTATTAGCTTGTAGAAAAACCATATTAATATTTATGATATCATATATGATTCACTTATGACATTATATTACCCGTTCATTTGTCAATTCTATGTCAAAGTAACATTTAGTGTAAAATCGTTTCATTTATCGTACGTGTTTGGACTTTTTGTTCTTGATATTATTACTCATATCATTATTTCCGTACCTCCATAATTTAAAACATTATTTATAAATCATATATATTCAGTATATATATATAATAAATACATAAATGAAATGAAATACACCATTCATGGAGACGGTATATCGTACGTACACATGAATGTTGGTTTCTTTTCCTTATTGACTTGAATGGAAGTATGTAGATGACATATATATATTTATATATATAAATAAATTGTCATTATTATGTCATTTATATAATTATTATTCATTATATATAATTTATAATCATTTATGAATGGTTAACATAGAGAATGAATCTCATCATGTCGTGGAGACGGTATTCCGTACGTACGCACGTGCGATGATATCATTCCTTGAATTTCTGAATGGTATTGGAGTGGATTGTTAAATATCTCAGATTTAGTATCATGTTATAAAAATCAAATATAGTTAATCTTCATACCATTATACCCATCCATGTAATGTGGTGGTGGAAAACAAATTACACCACGGTGTGGAGTCGATATTCCGTACGTACGCACACGTGGTGATTTCATTTTCCATAGGTTGGATAGAAGGTGAAATGGTGTTGTTTCATATTTATAATAACATATAAATATATGCTTTATACTGATGTTATTACTTTATAAGGAAACAAATAATGAAGAGGAAGTAGAAAAAGAATGAAATTTGAAATAATCGATATAGGATATTACCTCTTCTTCGGCGCGCCTCTTCTAAACCTCCACTTAGGACAGTAAAGTTGGTATTTGAAGAATACTAAGACCTATAGTATATTTCTAGTGAAGTGGAGAAGAGAAATGGACAGAGTTTTTACGAGGATGAAGTCCTAAAATGTTGTGAAGGTGAGAGGTACGTGGTGCCCTTTTATAAGAGAAGAGTGGGGCACTTTTGGAAACCTAAAAAATATTAATTAATAATAATATCAAACCCCGCATAAAAACTTCAAATGTGACTCAAATTAAAATATGACGTAAGATAGGGTTATAATATAATCAACCAATCAAATTTATATAAGTTTTGATTTTATTTTAAACCTTACAATTTTGATTTATTAAATTTAATCTATTTAATTTTAATTGTGGTAATAATAATCTAAACTTTAAAGGGTTATATATACATAAATATGTGTTGTGAATTGACCATAATTAGATACATTATTATATTTTAAAACATATAATTTTAAATTTGCAGTTTTTAAATATTTATGTGATTTTTAAACAATTTAATAACATGTTATTTTTAAACAATAACCACAATGTCAATTTTGACATTATTCAATTATTTGAATTAAAATTAAATCCATACAGAATATATATTCGAAATTTTTTAATAGATTCCTAACTTGTCATATTAATATAAAAAATTGATTGATCACATTAATTTTTTCATATAACATTTATTTTTATATTTTTAAAAACATTTATTTGATATTTTTCTTAATAAATTAATTACTACAACATTTTTGTATAATTATTTAATATACTTATTTGTTTCATAAAAATTATAAATAAAATACTATGATGTAGAGAATTATAATAGTTCCATAAAAATAGGTTTACTCGAATTTATAATATTAAAATCACAAAATATAAATTTTTATATTTATTAAATTATGAAGGTGACAACCTTGACATCATTTAAAAATAAAATAATATAAGTTTCATAATCGCTTTTTTAAGGATCCAAATGGAAAAATAATCTACCATTAGACGATTATGGTTTACATGTACATGAAAAATATGTTTTTGTAGGTTTTTTTTACTTTTATGGTTACTATTAGTTTAATAAAAATTGTATTTTTTATTTTTTACTAAATAAAAAATTTCTGCATCACTATTGTGTCACCATTAATGATAATTATTTAATCCCTAAAAATTTTAAATAAATTAACATGATGTATATAATTTAATTATATTTCTGGTGACTGTTTATGTCCTAAATTTTATGAAGTTTATCACTAAATTAAAATTATTACACCTATAAGATATAAGAGAGTGAAATGTTGTCACTTTCTTTGATATTAATAATAATTACATCCTTTTCATATACAAAAGTCCATGAAATGAATCTATTACGACCCTTAGGTGGAATGGGTCGACTTTTATTCATCTAATAGAATTTTTTAGTTGTTAGAGTAATTTTATAATCCTATTTTTACCCTTAATTATTCGATTTACCTTTAACTATAACAAATAAAATTTACCGTAGTTACTATTCATAATGTCTAAAATTAAAAAGTAACATATTAGAATAATTTTCACCTACTGATTCCAAATATGGAATCCATTTATCAAAATTCAAAACATATAAGTTGAAATATTTGATTTAAAATTAATGCCGCTATTGAGAAAATGGGTTTCAAAAGTTAAAACATTGCAAAATATTGAATTGTTTTTACCTATGAAATGAATGTAAAATTAATGATAATGACTTGAATTATATTAAATGGTAAAAATATATTTTATTTATACATTAAAACCGTTAAAATTTATAATTTATCCATATAAATTATCTTGATGAAAAATATTGTTTTTAA
Organism: Viscum album; assembly: GCA_963277665.1. NCBI lineage: Eukaryota > Viridiplantae > Streptophyta > Magnoliopsida > Santalales > Viscaceae > Viscum > Viscum album. The sequence continues at coordinate 1,035,133,894 of OY728133.1, read as the reverse complement.
TTAAAATTTAGCATATTTTTACTATTCATCAAAATTTGAACGTTATCAGAAAAATATCAATACTTTATCAAATCTAAATTTTTATATTTGGAATTACAAGAAGATGTTTATTTTTTAAAATTGAACTTATAAACTTGTTAAAAATTAGATTTAAAATATGTGTGCAATCAAAAGGCGGCAAAACAACATTTTTTGAAAAGTACATATTTACCCGAAAAATTTATTTTGTTCTCATACCATGATCTAGAAAATGTGTATGTTGAGTCATAATGTTATAAAATTAAAACTATGGTTATTAATATTTATAAGGTTAGTTCATAATAATATTATAAAAATATATCGTCGCTTAGTGAAACTCGGTATTGCGTACAACACACACTATTGAGGAAGGTCACTCTTGCGTGCACCACAAGTGAAGAATAGTGTTTGGCTAAAATACAATCTAATAAGGTGTTTCTTATAGTGCAAGGTAATAATGGTGTTATGTACAACCCAATACATCAATGAAATTAAAATGAATATTTTTCATAAAATCTCAGGGTGTCACATTCTACCCCCCTTAAAATGAATTTCTCCCTTGAAATTCATTAGGGAAATAAATTGTTTACTACTTGTAAGTTTTTTTCATAGAAACCCATATCGTAAAAAAGAAAAAGAAAAATAATTTCAAAAACAAAAGTATGAAACATAACAGTTTCCCAGATTAACTCATCACTGATTTTCCACATAGGTGAACATAGGTCAAAATATGGATATGGAAGAGAAATCTAACCATCACGTTCTGATGGAGAGTGGTAGAGAAAATGGATATGAAAAATCCAATAACCACAAAGCCATAAATATTTGATGATCTAAGGTACCTTAAAATTCATCGGGTATGAGGGTACTAGGTCAACATATTTCTTTTCAGGATCACTTCACTAAAGTTGATGAATTTTTGCAAAAGGAGAAATACTAGCATGATTTCAGTGTAATATCATCCTTGTTCATTCTATGAACAATTTCCACATCGTTTATTTTTTAATGAAATAAAGTTCAATTTGTCATTCATGATGTTTTAGCAGATCGTGCAATAGAATGATCGGTAATTCCATCTGTCTCAAACAAAATTTTAGCAAAAGTTCTAAAATATACATAAGTCCATATATGATGGGATTAACTGTATATGATTCCAAAAATGGACTTATACATCATCTATCAAACTTCTTAATAAAATAAAACTAATTTCTACTAACCAGAATCTTCCTATAGTCCAGTGGTTGTCAATAATGGCCTCTCGCACATTAGTTGTGGGTTCGATTCTCTCATCCATGTCCGACGCGATGGGTTGTCACCCTTCCTACGGGTTGTCCTATTTCCAAAACTATACTATCATAATATCAAAATGTTCTACCCTTAAACAATACTATCTGAAGTCTAACATAATCTATTTCAATCAATAGGCTTATCCCAAATACTTCTGTCCAATCTCATAGTATAAAGAAAAAGATTACTAGATAGGTCATATACGAAGAATGTGATTACCATCATTTATCCCCCAAATATCATAAGATATATCTTTTTGTTGGTCACATTCAAAACATGTGAACTCATTAATCATGTATTATCCTGAAAAATTAATACCCATTGAACCTTAGTGAGAAAACAAATGCTGTCAAAAGTTAACTCTTTCAACATTCCAAAATCCCAAAATTTCTATATACTCAAACCATGATATCACATTGTCCTTATAACATTCATGAGCTCAATAATATTATCAAACATATTATTTTCTCCGTAAAACTTCATTATGTTCATATCATCCACATTCCAAAAATATCTGACTAACCATTCATGGTTACCCATATCATTCAATATATACTTCCTAATACTTTATGAAAAACCATAGTGTAACAATCCTTATATGTTTCTTAATTCTATAGTACCATTAAATTACTTAGACAACATAACTCTTGGTAAACATAAAATCATTCCACTAACTTTTTAAACCATTGACCGAGATTCATAATTTTATTCCTCAACACATCTTTCATTTCATATATCATTTGTAGTCTATTCATCATCACCAACATAAATACTACAATACTACTCATACGACCATGCTGATTCTCTTCATGAGATTTTCCCTTAGGGAATTGGTTTGCATAATGCTCATACATTCCAAATTTAAAACATTTAACCATTGTTGATGTCTTAGTAATACCATTATCCTTGTCCATGGTGTTAAATGAACCTTTTTCTTTTCAATTACAGGATTTGTGTCATTCTTTTCCACACACAAAGCATCTTCCAGTTCCTTTGAACCATTCTTCATTATGCCTCTTACAACATGATTTACATGATGGAAATTGAACTTTCTTTCCTCCATAAACATCATGAAACTCTATCATTCTTTTATTAGATGAGTTAGGAAACATTCCAAAGATAAGGTTATTTATCATATTATGAGATTGCTGATTATGAATAATAACGATGTTTGGACTTCCAAATCTCGTTTCATTTGGGTTCTCAGGAAGAATATCATTCAATTGTCCATCATATCTTCCATTACCGTGAATCTTCTTGTTTCTATCCATTTTCTATAACCAAAAAAAGAATAGTGTGAGAGGAAAAAAATCATTCTTGGAAAACAACCTAATAAAGTGGTTGTACCTTTAATATCTAACATCTTAGTTTTAATTCTATGATTGTTACAATAATTATAGAACTATATCCTATACGTATACATAACCTTAGGGACATCCCTAGAGATACCATAGAAATATCTCTAGGGATCTCACTAAAGTTATCACATCCTAGTTTCCAATGGTTAACTAAACCTTTCCTTTGATACCAACTATAGATAAATAAGAATGATGTACATGGAAATTAAATTAACTTTCCAGAATACTTAGTACATAACAAAAATAGACTCTCAAAGACCTTAATATTTTAGTGTCTTTGGAATATCAGAACATAATATTCTAATCATGGTGAAAGATATTCAACATCTCCCATTAAGATATCCCCCTGCTGTTTTATTACCTAAATCATTTATTTATATCTTGGGGAAAAGAAAATATATAAAGGGTGATCTCAAATTCTTGTTAAGGGTAAGCATGGAGAAAATAAAACAAAACATATACATTTAACCTTAAAAAGTTGAACATAATGTTTAAACATCAAAATCTTGAGTTGTGAAATTAATCTTGGCAGTATATAAGGCAAATATCATAAAGTAAAATCAATCATGATAAAATAGAATAGGAATAAAAATTGTAATTGTATCAAACCATTATGAACATGATATGGGTTCTATAGTAGCCAATGAATTTCTTCCAAGACCATCATAGTGGACAAAGTCCATTACTGAATTGGGTTTACTTGTCGTTTCGGCCCTGTATTACTGAACCATATTTACTTTCCATTCCAACAATGTCAATCTCATGAGATATAAATATTTTACTAATCTATTGTAGGGATATATAGGTCCCACCCATCTCATAATCATTCTTTTGTGTGCGTCAAAATAAACATAAATCATTCATCATAATCCAACGAATAAAATGGGTTTCATAATCATCATCACATCATAACATAATCCATATAGAATAAATGAATATCATTTCATCATAAGAAAAATGTACCCATGTAAATAATTGATAAATTATACTTTTAAGATATACATATTAATTAATGTCATCTTAGATGGAAAACGGTTTTGATAAAAAACTTGAAATGAATTCTTCAGGAAAATATCCTTTCTTCTTCAAAATCATTTTCTTCTCACAAAATGAAATGTTACTTTAAAAGAAAAGAATTTTGTTGAAAATAATCAAGAAATATTGTAAAATAAGATTCATGGGAATATGGTGTTATGAGACTGTAAAAATATGTTCATGTTGTATAAGTTAAAAAAATAATCTCCTTGTACTTTTTCCAGAAAAGCCAAAAAGTAAATCCTATGGTTAACAAAAGAAATATTCCTTCCATACCTTGTGGTAAAAGTCCTAAAAGGGTAAAAATGACATTAAACTTACATGGAAGAATTGTAAACATTTTATGAAAACATTTTAATAAAACATGGACATGGATGATAAATATAACCCCAGTAAATATTTACGACTAAACAATCTCAGATAGAAATAAGATTTGAAAAGAAAACCCTTACCTTATGTCCAATTTTTTCCATATGTGTCTGAGACTCCTGTATAGTGGTTTCAAACATATTATTAACTTGTAGAAGAAGCATAATTTTATTTACGATATCATATATGATTCACATAAGTCTTTATATTATCCGTTCATTTTTCAATTCTATGTTAAAGCAACATTTAGGGTAAAAACGTTTCATTTATCGTATGTTTTTGGACTTGTTTTTCTTGATATAATTACTTATATCATGAATTTATTACATAAAAAATGTAAAAAATTATTTAAATTTCATATATATTCAGTTTATATATATATATAATAGATAGAAAAATGAAATGAAATACACCATAAATGGAGACGGTAGGCCGTACGTACGCCTGAACGTTGTTTTCCTTTCCTTATTTACTTTAATGTAAGTAGATGAAAAATATATATATATACATACATAAATCCAGTAGAATTATTATGTCATATATATATAATTATTATTAATTATATATAATCTATAATCATTTTTTAACGGTGAACATGGAGAATGAATCTCATCGCGTCGTGGAAACGGTAATCCATACATACACACAAGCGATGTTATCGTTCCCATAATTATTGAATTGTATTGGAGTGGATGATAGAATATCTCACAATTAGTATCATTTTATAATAATTATATATAGTTATTCTTCACACCATTATACCCATCAATGTAAGGTGGTGGTGGAAAACAGATTACACCATGGCGTGGAAACAATATTCCATACGTACGCACGAGCAGTGATTTAATTTTCCATAGGATGGATAGAAGGTGAAATGGGGTTGTTTAATATTTATAATTAAATATAAGTATATGGGTGATACTGATTTTATTACTTTATAATGAAACAAATAATGAAATGGAAGTAGAAGAAGAATATTTTTTGAAATAATCGGTAAAGGATATTACCTCTTCTTCCATGCGCCTCTTCTAAACCTCTTCTTGGGTACCTAATGCTGGAATTTGAGGAATACCGGGACCTTTATTATGTTTATATGGAAGTATAGAAGATAAATGTACAAGTTTTTCTAAGTTTTAAGGTTCTAAATGTTGTGGAGAGGAGAGGGATGAGATGCCCTTTTATAAGAGAAGAGAGGGGCAGTTTTGGAAACTCAAAAATATTAATTAATAATAAAATAAAACCCCACATAAAAACATCCAAAGTGAGTAAAATTCTAATATTAGGTCATATAGGATTGAAATATCATCAAAAAAATCAAATTTAGACATGTTTTGATTTTATTTTAAACCTTATCATTTTTATTTATTAAATTTTATATATTTAATTATATTTGTGGTAATAATATTATAAACACTAAATGGTTATAAATAGTTAGTTATTTTTTTGCGAATATACCATAATTAGATAAATTATTACATTTTATACCATATAATTTTCAATTTTTAATTTTTAAATGTTTTTTTTGATTTTTAAATAATTTATTAATATGTTATTTTTATAAAAACCGATAGTGTCAATTTTGACAGTATTCAATTATTTGAATTAAAATTAAATCCATACAAAATATATATTCGAAAAAAAATATTTAATAGATTTAAAAATTATCATATTCACCTAAAAAATTCATGGATCACATTAATTTTTTGATATAACATTTATTTTAATATTTTTGAAACCATTTATTTGATATTTCCCCTAATAAAATAATTACTATAAATTATTTTATAATTATTTAATATATTTATGATGCATAAAAATTAAAAATAAAATAAAATTATGTAGATATATATAATATATTTCATAATAATACTTTTACTTGAATTTATTATCATAAAATCATAACATTTAAATATTTATATTTATTAAATTATGAAGGTGACAACTTTGACATCATTTAAAATAAAATAATATTAGTGTCCTAATCGCTTTTATTAGGCTTAAAATGGTCACATTCTAGACCATTGGATTATTATGGATTACATGTACATTACCAATACATTTTGGATAGGGTTTTGTAACTTTTATGGTCACTATTAGTTTAATAAAAACAATAGTATTGATTTTTCCCTAAATAAACAATTTATGCATCACTATTGTGTCACCATTAATAATAATTATATAATCCAAAAAAATTCTAAATAAATTTACATGATATACATAATTTTATTTTATTTCTGGTGACTATTTATTTCTTATGTTTTATGATGTTTATAACTAAATTAATATTATTACACCTATATGATATAAGAGAGTGACATGCTGTCACTTTCTCTGATTTTAATAATAGTTACATTCTTTTTAGATTTAAAAGTCACTGAAATGAATCTACTCATACCGTTTGGTGATATGTGTCGATTTTTATTCATAAAATATAATTTTTTCAGGTGTTAGGATAATTTTATATTCTTATTTTTACCCTTAATTACCTGATTTTCCTTTCATTGTGGTAAATAAAATTTACCATATTTACTATTCATAATGTCTAAAAATAAAAAGTAGCCTATTAGAATAATTTGGACCTACTAATTCCAAATATGGAATCCATTTTTCAAAATTCAAAATACATAATTTTCATTATATTATTTAAAATTAATCCCCTTGTTGAGAAAACAACTTTTAAAAGTTAAAACATTGCAAAAGATTGAAATGTTTTTACCTATGAATTCAATATAAAATTAATGATAATGACCTGAATTATATGAAATGATAAAAATATATTCTATTGATACATAAAAAAAATTAATTATTATAATATATCCATATAAATTATCCTGATGAAAAATGATTTCTTTAATTAATATTTAGTGTATTTTTTCTATTCATCAAAATTTGAATGTTATTAGAAAAATTTCAAAACATTATGAAATGTAAATTTTTATATCATGATTCACATGAAGAAGTTTATTTTGTAAAATTGAATAGTTAAATTTTTAAAAAATATATTTAAAATAGGTGTTCCATCAAAAGCCGGAAAAATGCATTTTTTTAAAAGTACTTATTTATCCTGAAAGAATTATTTTGTTCTCGTACAAGGATATTCAAAATGTGTAATATGAATGATAATTTTATAAAATTTAAAATGTGGTAAATACTATTCCGAATGACTAGTTGATAATAATATTATATCAATATTTCATTGTTTAGTGAAACTCTGTATTGCATACGACTCACGCTATTAAGGAAGGTCGCTCTTGAGATCAACACAAGCCAAGAATAGTGTTTGCGTATAATATAAGCTAATACGGTGTTGCGTATAGCACATGATAATCATGGTATAGCGTAGAACACAAGATATCAAAGTAATTAAAAATAATATTTCTCATAAAATCTCGGGGTGTTACATTGATGGTGTACCTGATCTGCAACAACAGGTTTCTTTGAAATCTTACAACGTATATGAGGCTGAGTCATACTAAATAAATAATAATATAATATTTATATTTCAAATTGTAGTTAACGCTTAGTCATTGTAATGGAAGGAATGAACAGAAGTAACTATCATATGATTATACTTGTTTGTAAAATGTTTTTTTCATTTACCCAATAAATGATAGAGGCTTAATATTTGAATTAAGCTAATTTTAAGAATAAATATTTTAAGATTCTTTAAAAGGTTGAATTACCACATTTATTGTAGAAGCCTCATTAAATAAATTGTTGGTCAATTTTATATATTCTATATGACAAAATAAAATTATTTTTTTGAATCGAGACTTCAAAATTTACTTTGGGTAAATGTTTGGTATTTTTCTGATAAAATTTATTTATTAATGAATAGTGATAAATACAATATTTTAATTCAAAACTGCCTTATAATCAATTTTTAGTATGGTTATATTACCTTTTAAATTAGTTTTTATTTTTAATTAGATTATATTTTTACTATTTAATCCAATTTTGGTCATTTGAAGTAATTTCACCTTGAAATTGGACATAAACAATTGTCAATCTTTTGATAATTATTATCTTTGAAAAAGACTTTTTTTTTGTTTTTGACAATGGGAATTACATTGAAATAAATTTATGAAAATTTTATATTTTTAATTTGGTAAAATAGAAATAATTTTTTGAAATTGTAATATCAAATATAGCTTAAGCTGAATTTTGGGGTATTATTTCTGAAAAACATTAATTTTTTATAAATATTTAAACCACTAAGTAGTAGTTAAAAAATAAATTTTTCATTTAAATGAAAATTTACCAGGTCTATGAATTAAATTCCAAAAATATGACATACATGGTTGTTATTAGTAAATAAAATGTTCTTATATAAGAATAAATATTTTTTGGTGAATATTTACTTTTGACTTTTATTTACTGTGGTTAAAGGTAAATAGTTTAAATCAAGGTAAAAAGAAGATCACATTAATACAAAATTACTTTAAAACGTGTCCTAAAATTATTTTTTGAGTCAGGGACGACCATGGGCATCCTTGAGGATATTTTTGGTATAAGGCCCCAGCCTTATAACATTACTTAATATTGAGTTTTTTCAAGAATACACTTTGAGGATCTTTTCAGGTTTAGAGTTTTAGAGAATTAGGACATAACTATTACATCTCAAAGATTACAAAGTAGACACATCTACTCAGTTTCCTTTTTTTTCACAAAATATAAACTCTTAAACAAAAGAGTCATGTCTAGTTCCATGTTTCAGACATCATGACATTTCCTTGATCCCATCCGTGACCGTATTCCACTTTTTGTCGTGTGGAAAACATTTCAAAAACATGGTATGAGAAAAAAAAACTCAGTAAGGGTTATAAAATAATGAATGTAAACATTAACCCATAAATAAATACAAATCAATGAAACCAAAACATTCATTCATAACATTCCTTAATAAATCATAATATTTAGGAGTAACACATAGAAATCATAAATCAAAGAGGTAACTTATGGCATCCATATCAAAAATGCATTGTAGCTATCATAGATAAAAAGGGAGTCACATTTGGAATACCCATCATAGTATATTACCAAAATATCTTAGGAGGAAAATTAACGTTTAGCTCTGTCTCGTTACCCAATGCATTGGAGAGCTATCTCAGGCTCACCCACCCTAGGTTTATCACGGAACAACCTGTATACATAACAATGTCCAAAAACAATAACATAATCATAACACATTACTTAAGAATAAAGTAAAGATAACATTTTCACATTTAAATAACAATATAACATTTTAAGATATTGAAATAATGAATCCATTCTTAAAACCATTTTCAAACCCATTTAAAACATTTAATAAAGAGATTTTTAAATCAAAGTGTCCCATACCACTTTGAAGCTTTTAAAATTTTTAACCATTAATATCCATATAAATAAATCCATAAAACCATCTTGAGAACATCGATATTAATGAGAAATATTTATAAGAATAAACCATTAAAACATTTAAAATGATATTTTAGTTAAAGAGTTTTTAACAAAATGAGAGACACTTGAATACAAATAATTAGGGAATAAGATTTAATCAGAACATTATAATATCATGAGAATAAAGGTATTCATGATATAATATTCCAAATGATAGTATATACTCCATATAAGATTGAATTGGTGCATCACAACAATGAAGTCTCAATAGAAATGTAAAATGAGATGAAATCCCACATAAAGAACGTATCCTTAAATTAAGGATAAATATATCTCATAGTTATGTGTGAAAAATATAAATAAACCCAATATATGTTGATATTAAGTGTAAAACAATCATAGGTCATTAACACATATTTACTGGATGACATATTCAATAACTACAAGTTGAACCCAAAGAAATCGAAATTGGGTTAAGAAGTTCCCTTGTAAAAATTCGACAGCCTAACAAAGTCACTTTAAAATTCAGAAAATGTGATGATGAGAAAAAAAGGGTATCTCATCAAATGGAAATAAATATTAAATTAATAAGGATATAGAAGAACATATCCCAAAATAATAATATGTAAATTAAAATATATAACAAAAGAAGTCTTTTAAAAAGAGGAGGGTGAAAGGATCCCTTACCGATTTGGGTAAGTTTCGAAATATACACCCCATGAAATAAGGGTCATACAATGAAGATGTGAATACCCATAAATTAATTTATATTAAATAAATAATACAATCATGGGATGTAAAAAACCCTAAAAAAGTAAATTGTGGAAAATGTATCATGAATCTCATGGTAATAAAATTTAGATGAAAAATCCCTTATGAAAACTCGGCAGCCTAACGATGCCACATTAAACATCCCAAAATGGATTGAAGAGATAAAATAGGGTCTCTCATCATATGAACATAATATTTAAAGTAATTGGAATATAAAATAACATCCCCCAACATAAGAAATAGGATCTTAAAATAAATGACATAAAAGAGAGTACTTAAAAAGAAAGAGAGAGGTAGGATCCCTTACCTCGTGTCCGACTTGACTTCGTCATTCATTAATATCCTGAATAATAAACTAGAGTTAATTTCTACTTTCATAAGACCCTTTTTTAAGTTCATTATTACTTTTATATCACTTATTACCATGGTATGAACATTTTATAATTATTTAAGTTAATAACTGTCGTTTTTTCGATCATTGGTACTTGAGTCAAAAATAAACTTCTTATAATTACAATTTGTTCATGTGGTAAAATATCCAATATATACAGAATTATATTCATTATGTAAATATCATATATATCATATATTTCCAGTATAAACATGAATTTATAATATTACATAACATTTAGAGGTAAGAAATGAAATGCACCGTTCATGGAGACGGTAAGCCGTACGTACACATGAACTCTACTTTCATTTCTATTAAGTATTTATTGAAATGAAATAATAAGGATATAAAGGTATATTATAATTCCATTATAATTTCATATATAATAACATTAACTCCATCCTTCATACGTCCCACATATGGCATTAACGAATCAGATCACTTTGAGGGGGCGATAGTCCACACTTCCTAAAATGAAGATATCACGTTTACCCATAAGGGAAACCATAAAGATATGAAATAAATGAAAAATACAGAAGAATATGGAAAACATAAAAATAATATATATCTTATACAAATATAGTTTCATCTTAATGGCCACCATGAAAGGTGTTAGAAAAATATTGAACAATCATCGTTTCGTGAGTCAGAAATTCGTCATCCACAGAAACAGTATGTTCTTTAACCATTAGATGTAGGTGTGTGTAAGTTTAGCTCGAATAATTCTCATAACAACATCCTAGTATATTTAATATACAGGTGTTGTTTCAAAATAAATGAATAAAAATAGTTTAGATGGTTGGAGAAGAAAAATAATACAAAAGAACATAAGAGAAAGCATTACATTTAAATCCGGTAACTCCTCTTGTTTTGAACCAAAAGGGTTTATTGAAGAGATTTCTGCCTAAGGTAAGGCTTATATGATGAATAGAGGGATGTGGAGAGATTAAATGATCAGATTTTGGCTGAGACAATGGCTTGAGAGGTGTGGGTAAGGTGGTAGAGGTGGGTTCCTTTTATAAGAGGGAGGAGGGGCACTCTTGGAATGATATAAAATGTTACTTTATTATAAAATGACTTTCGGATTTTAAAGGTCCCAAAAGATATATTTCTAGGATAAGGGGATAAGGTTTAAAAATCCACCCAAAAAATAGGTTATTTACAAGTTAAAGTTCTAGATTTTACATTATCTTCTCATTTTATTTAAATCGTTCATTAATGAGATAATCGCTGCATCATCAAGGTGTCATAAATAAATTAATTTATTTAATATCTAAAAATTATAAAAAAATAATATGATGTAGTGAATATTTTTATCTTTATAATGAATATGTATAATCAAAAATATGACTTGTAAAACCCCATGTAATAATTGTTTTAGTAAAACAATACATGTTTGTGACATTTTTATTTTAACTTTAAATAAAATGTTATTAATGTCATTTTCTTACCCAAGTGGCACCATGGGGTCCCCAAGTTGACCCATGGATTGACTTGGTCGGACTTGACTCATACAATAAGGGTAGGACATGTTTCAAAGTAATTTTATATTATTATAACATTATTTTTACCATAAATTACATTAATTACCTTTAATCGCGATTAATAAAACATAAAAGTTACTATTCACCAAAAAATTATTTTCATCGCATTGAACCACATTTTACTTACTACTGACAAACATTTATGTCAGATTTTTGAAATTCAATTCACATACGTGGTAATGTTTCATTTAAATGAAAAATCAGTTTTATTAACTAGCACTTAGTGGTTTCACTATTCATCAAAAATTGAAGTTTTTCAGAAAAATACCAAAAATTCACCCTAAGATATATTTGATATTCCGAATTCAAAAATGATTCCTATTTTATAAAATTTAAATCATATATGTTGAATTAATTAATTTAATAATTAATTTCCGTTGTCAAAACAAATAGTGTGTTTTTAAGAAACAAAATATATCAAAATATTGACAGTAGTTTAAGTCCAATTTCAAAGTGAAATTAATTCCAATGACCGCCATTGGATTAAATGGTAAAAATATATTCTCATTTAAATTAAAAACCAATTCAGAAGATAATATAATCATATAAATAGATTAGATTGAAATGAGTTTATGAATTAAAATACAATATTTTTTACTTATTCATTTAAAACGATCGTTATCAGAAAAATAATAAAAACATAGAGAAAGTAAATTTTGACGTCCCAATTATAAAGAAGGATTTCATTTGTTCCAATAGAATGAATAAGAGTTACCAAAACAATTTTTAAAGAGGGTTCTAAATCAAAAGGATATAAATCTACCTTTTAGTGGATATTAGAGTATTTATGTTTAAAATTGAATTCTTTTCTTATTTTAAGCCATTATCATTTATTAGATAAATGTAAAAACATTTAACAATCATATATAATCATATTTTAGTTATTTATATTCATTCCTGCCAATTCAACTACTACGTGTTAACTACCATTTAAAATAATATTATTATATTATTATGGTGCAACGTAGGATTTGAATGAAACTCATTGTTGTGTATTGGGTACGCTATCGAACATAGAAACCCCTTTAAAGTAAAATTAATATTTAATTCACAAATATTAATAAATATGAAAATGAATTTTTTTTATTTACCGGGGATGTTACATCATTCCCCCCTTCTGGGAATTGTGTCCTTGTAATTCTAAAATTGGGCCCAGAGACATCATTAAAGCCCCACATCAGAAAAGTAGTCAATAAAACTATCACTTTAAAATAATGAAAAAGAGTTTCAAAGGTAACATTAGACAACAAATACTATAATTCCATTAAAAAATGGATATGTAGGAGAAAAAAAACCATCATGTTTTGATGTAGAGTGATAAAAACATTTCTAGGAGAATGATAACCACCAGAAAATCACTAACTTGTGATGGGTTAAGTGGTATTTGATTCCCCCATTGGAAAAGTTAACAGACAACGTTTTTGTTTTATGTTTATTTCCATTGAAGAATTTATTTATGGGCTTAACTAAAACATAAGGAAACATACTTACTTGTTATGTAGACTTTCATCTTTTACTATATTTTTAACACAAACTCATATTTCCTCCAAAATATGAGTATTTAGGAAGAATTGTTCGCATTAAGAGAGCTAAAATCAACTTCGAGAGAATCACATAATCCAAAAAAGATGAACTATATATTTCTCATGTCTTTAGACCTTATGAAAATACAAAATGGTTAGTACAAGATCAGATAATCCCCAAAAAGGTTAATCTTTTACTAGAAGAAAAACTACTCTTAATGTCCAAAATTTGTCCAACAAAACCTAAATTTCATCAACCACCATTTAATAAACAGCTATCCATAAAAATCTTCAAAGTAATCAAAACTAAGAATGAAACCCAAATCTTTGAATGATTTGATCACATAGTCTTCCAAGATAAATATTAGCATTTATCTCCAAATAACATCTGTTGCTCTTAAAGTCTCGTATTAAAACGTAATTAACCTAATCCCATATTCTCCATGATTGTTTAATAATTTTCATAAATAAACCAAATTGTCATATGTCCACAATAAAAACATATATTCTTCCAAAATAAAATTCCACCGTTTCTCCTCAATTGAAATCCCAAAGTATTCTATTTTTTATAGGGATATATTGTTTCCACGAAAGAGATACCATCTTCCAAAATAACTTTTATTACTCAGTCACCAAATCATTTTCCTATGCTAAGGATACCCGTTTAATAAAAAATAAGTTCCCAAAATCAAATTATTATTGATCCATAAAATCATTTAACTAAAAATAATAAATCATACTAACCATGGACTTCACGTAGTCTAGTTGTAGGAAGTGCTCCCTTGTCACCCTTCAGTTGTGGGTTCGATTCATGTGGCCTTCCCGGACGCAACGGGTGGTCACCCATCTTACGGTTTGTCCTTTTTATAAATCTCAAAAATAACCCTAACATGTTTTAAACTCAATGGTTTCTTTATACCTCTCATTGCATCCAAATTTATTATGATCTCAACATATTAATTCTTCAAGTTCTATTTCACCATTATAAGATAAAATAAAACGATCCCCAAAATGAAGAACATTATACCTTGATCATGGTGTCCATTTTGATTCATAGTCATCTTGTTCACGTAGGTAGAAGGTCCATGCATCACAACAATGACTTAGAGATCCTTCAAAATCATTTTATTCATCCATCCAAACAAAACTTGTGCAACATGGGTTATATGGGAGTTCACAGAAAAACAGTTTTGGAAAATAATCATGTATGAAATATAATTTCAAAACATCTGATAAGACATGATTCCTATAAAATAGTCTAACCGAATTTCAATTGAAACTTTCTATTAATATTCCTTTTAATATACCATAAGTATGTGCTGAGAGACTATATTTTAAAAGGAAATATAAATAGGTTGAACAAGGGTCTCCTTATTCAGCACCTTCTTTAAAATCACAATATGCTTCAAAATCTTGTGATAAGGAAAAATATATAAAAATGCCTAGATAATATCTTCCATTCATGAAAATATGAGAATATTGTGAAAATATGATTTGTCTAAATAAAACACAGGATCCACGATGATAATGAGGTATAGTGGAGGTTTTTGATATCTAAAACAGCTGCTTTCAAGTTAGTTGTTTGCGAGAAAAAGTTTCACAATCATCCGAACATGACTTTGCAATAATTATTGCAAGAAAGTCATCAGGAAGATATATGAATTTCGATTGAGATCCTCCTCCTTACATTTCCTTGATCTGAAAAAGTTATAAAATAAGAATTTAACTTAAATAATAAACATAGGGGATAATCATGTGTTTAACTAAAACTCATAATCCCTAATGTTGTCTAAATCTCCCTTTGATACCAACTATAAGGCCCCAACCTTATAACATTACTTAATCTTGAGTTATTTCAAGAATACACATTGAAGATCTTTTCAGGTTTATATTTTTAGAGAATTAGGACATAACTATTACATCTCAAAAATTACAAAGTAGACACATATACCCAGTTTACATTATTTTCACAAAATATAAACTCTTGAACAAAAGATTTATGTCTAGTTTCATGTTTTAGACATCATGAAATTTATGTGATCCCATCCTTGTCGTATTCCACTCTAAGTCTTGTGGAAAACATTTCAAAAACTTGGGATGATCACAAAAAGCTTAGTAAGGGTTATAAAATAAGGAATGGAAACATTAACCCATCAATTAATACATATCAATGAAACCAAAACATTTCATTCATAACATACCTTACGAAATCATAAGATTTATGAGTAACACACGAAAATCATAAATCATAGAGGTAACTTATGGAATCCATATCAAACATGAATTGTAGCTATCACAGCTACATAGGGAGTCACATTTGGAATACCCATCATAGTATATTCCATAAATCCTTTAGGAGAAACAATAACATTTACCTCTGTCTCGTTACCCAATGCATTGGAGAGCTCTCTCGGGCTCACCCTCCCTAGGTTTATCACGAATCCACCCGTATATGTAACAATGGAAAAGAACCATAACATAATCATAACACATAACAAAATAATAAAGGAAAGATAAAATTCTCAAATTGAAATAATAATATATCTTTTTATGATATTGAAATAAGGAATTCATTCTAAAACCCATTTTCAAAACCATTTATAAGATTTAATAAAGAGGGTTTTGAATCAAAGTTTCCCATACCACTTTGAAGCTTTTAACATTTAAAATTATTAATATCCATATAAATAAATCCTTACAACCATTTTGAAAATATGGATATTAATGAGAAATATTTTTTAGAATAAATCATTAAAACATTTAAAACGATATTTTAGTTAGACAATTTTAAACAAAATGATAGAAACTTGAATACAAATAATTGAAGAATAACATTTAATAAAAACTTTATAATATCATGAGAATAAAGATATTAATGATATAATATGCCAAAGGATAGTATATAAACCATATAAGAGTGAATTGGTGCGTAACAATAATGAAGTCTCAATAGAAATGTAAAATGAGATGAAATCCCTTATAAAAAAGGTCTCTTTAAATTAAGGATAAATCCGTCTCATAATTATGTGTGAAAAATATAAATAAACCCAATATAAGTGGATATATAGTGTTAGACAATCATATTTCATTCAAACATATTCATAGGATGACATATTCAATAACTACAAGGTGAACACAAAGAAATCGAAATTGGGTTAAGAAGTTTCCTTGTAAAAATTCGACAGCCTAACGACGTCACATTAAAATTTAGAAAATGAGTTGATGAGAAAAAATGGTATATTATCACATGGAAATAAATTTTATATCAATTAGGATATAGAATAACATATCCTGACATAATAATATGTAAATTAAAAGACATAACAGAAGAAGTCTTTTGAAAAGAGGAGGGTGAAAGGTTCCCTTACTGATTTGGGTAACTTCTGAAACGTAAACCCCATGAAGGAAGGGTCATACAATGAAGACGTGAATGACCATAAATTAAATTATATTTCACAAAGAATACAATAATGGGTAGTACAACACCACTCAAAATTAAATAGTGGCAAATGTAGAATGAATCTCACGGGAATAAAAGTGAGATGAAAAATCCCATATGAAAACTCGACAGCCTAACAGCGCCACATAAAACTTCCAAAAATGGATTTACGAGATTAAATAGGGACTCTCATAAAATTAAAATAAAATTTACAGTAAGAGGAATATAAAATAACATCCCCCAACATAAGAAAGTGGGGCTTTAAATAATTGACATAAAAGAGAGTACTTAAAAAGAAAGAGAGATGTATGATCCCTTACCTCGTGTCCGACTTGACTCGATCGTTCTTTAATCTCCTGAATAATAAAAAATATTTAATTTTTACTTTATTAAGAACATTTTTAAGTTAATTAATCCTTTTATATCACTTATTACCATGTTATGAACATTATTTAATTATATAAGTTAATAATGGTCGTTTTGTCGATCATTGGTACTTGAGTCAAAAATAAACTTCTTATAATTACATGTTGTTCATGTGGTAAAATATCCATTATATCCAGAATTATATTCATGATTCAGATATCATATATATCATATATATCTAGTATATACATGCATTTATGATATTACATAACATTTAGAGGTTAGAAATAAAATGCATCGTTCATGGAGATGGTAAGTCGTACGTACGCATGCACGCTACATTCATTTCAATTTCGTATTTATTGGAATGAAATCATAATGATATAAAGGTATATTATAGTTCCAGTATAATTTCACATATAATATCATTAACTCCATCCTTTATACATCCCACTTATGGAATTAACGAAGCAAATCACTTTGAGTGGGCGGTAGTCCGCACTTCCTAAAATGAAGATATCGTGTTTACCCATAATGGAAACCATAAATGTATGCCATAAAAGTAAAATACAGAAGAATATGGACAACATAAACATAATATATATCATATATAAATATAGTGACATATTAATGGCTTCCATGAAAGGTGTTAGAAAAATATTGAACAATCATCGTTTCGTGAGGTAGAAATTCGCCATCCATAGAAACGGTATGTTCTTTAACCATTACATGAAGGTGTGTGTAAGTGTATCTCGAATACATCTCATAAAATCATAATATTATATTTAATATACTGGTTTTTTTACAAAATAATGGAATAAAAATAGTTTAGCGGGTTAGAGAAGCAAAATAAAACAATAGGACATAAGAGAAAACATTACCTATAAATCGGGTAACTCTTCTTGGTTTGAAGAAAAAGGGTTTCTTGAAGAGATTTCTGCCTAAGGTAAGTCTTCTATGATGAAGATAAGGATGTGGAGAGATGAAATGAGTAGAGTTTGGATAATCCAATGGCTTGAGAGGTGTGGGTAAGGTGGTAGAGGTAGGGGCCTTTTATAAGAGGGATGAGGGGCACTCTTGGAATGTTATAAAATGTTACTTTATTATAAAATAAGATACGAATTTTAAAGGATCCAAAAAGATATATTTCAAGGATAAGGTGATAATGGTTCTAAATCAACCCATAAAATTTGTTTTTGACAAGTTAATGTCTTGGATTTTACATTATCTTTTCATTTTATTTAAATCGTTCATTAATGAGATAATCACTGCATCATCAAGGTGTCATATATAAATTAATTTATTTAATGTATAAAAATTTAAAAAAATACTATGATATATGAAATATTATTATATTTCTAATGAATATTTATAGTAAAAAATATGACTTGTATAACCCCATGTAAAAATTATTTTAGTAAAACAATACATTTTTGTGACATTTTTATTTTAACTTTAAATATAATGTTATTAAAGTAATTTTCTTACCAAAGTGGCTCCATGGGGTCCCCATGTTGACCCATGAATTTTATTGGTTGGACATGACTCATCCAGTAAGGGTAGGACATTTGTAAAGGTAATTTCATATTATTATAACATTATTTTTACCTTAAATTACACTAATTACCTTTAATCGCGATTAATAAAACTTAAAAGTTACTATTCACCAAAAAATCATTTTCATCCCATTAAACAAAATTTTAAATAATAATTACTACCATGTATGTATGATTTTTGAAATTCAATTCACAAAAGTGGTAAATTTTCATTTAAACGAAAAATCAGTTTTAGTAACTACCACTTGGTTTCACTATTCATAAAAAATTGAAGTTTTTCAGAAAAATACAAAAAATTTACAATAATATATATTTGATATTATAAATACAATAATTATGTATATATTAAAAAATTAAAATCATATAAGTTTCATTAATTAATTTAACAATTAATTCCCATTAACAAAACAAATAGCGTGTTTTTAAGAAACAAAATATTTCAAAAGATTGACACTAGTTTAAGTCCAATTTTAATGTGAACATTATTACAATGACCACCATTGGATTAAATGGTAAGAATATATTATAATTTAAATTTAAAACCAATTCCAAATATAATGTAATAATAAAAATAAATTAGATTAAAAAGTGGTTTTGAATTAAAATACAATATTTTTCACTTATTCATTAGAAATGACCTTTATCAGAAAAATAACCAAAACATACACAAGGTAAATTTTGACATCCCATACTAAAGAAGAATTTAATTTGGTCCAATATAATTTATAAGAGTGACCAAAACTATTTTTAAAGAGGGTTCTCTATCAAAAGGTGATAAATCGAACTTTTAGTGGATATTAGAGTATTTATGTTTAAAATTTAATTATTTTCTTATTTTAGGCATGTATAATTTATTGTATAATTGTAGAAAAATTTAACAAACATATATAATCATATTTTAGTTATTTCTATTCATTCCTTCCAAAACAAAAGCTACATGTTAACGGCCATTTAAAATAATATTATTATATTATTAGGGTGCAACGTAAGATTTTAAAGAAACTCGTTGTTGCGTATCGGGTACACTATCGAACATAGAAACCCCTTTAAAGTAAAATTAATATTTAATTCACAAACATTAATAAATATGGAAATGTATTATTCTTTATTTACTCAGGATGTTAAATTTGGACCCCATGGAGCCACATAAGAGTGGTAATGGAACTTTATTTTAATTATCATAAAGTAAAGGCAAAATTGACATCAAAAACATATTTTAGTAAATTAATATTTAAATATTGTTATAAAATTTATCTTTTCAACCATGAATATTATATATAAATCCAAAAATATTTCTTACATCATGGTTTTTTATAGTTTTTAGACATAAAATAAATAAAATTATTTATGTCACAATAATGATGCAGTGTTAACCTCATTAATAAATGATTTAAAAAATAATATTATAAAGATTAAAACAATATCCATAACCTTTCCAATTCTTATTGTATGATTTTATTTCGAATTTGAGTCATCTTATCTTCATAATTAATGAGTTTTGTACCTTTAGAAATCGAAAATAATAATATAATAAAATAATATTTTCACAAATTCCAAAAGTCCCCATCCGCCCGCTTATAAAAAGCCCTCATTTCTAACCCATTACTCATACCAATCAAGCCCCATGGATTGTCCATCATCTGCCCAAATAAGCTCTAAAGATCCCACTATTCCTCCTAGAAGCATTAACATCGGAAAAAGGAACTTCAAGAAAACCTTTTGGTTCAAACCAAAGGGAGTTACCCGATTTAAACACAACTTCTTCTCTTAAGTTATTTTTTTAATATTACATCTCCAACCACCTAAACTCTTGTTATTCATTTATTTTATAAAAAAAGCAGTATAATAAATATACTAGGTTTTTGTTATGATATGTATTATAACTACACTTACACACACCTCCATCTAATGGGTAAAGAACATACTGTTTTTGTGGATGTAAAACTAACGCCTCACGAAACGATGATTGTTCAATATTATCCTACCACATATTAAAGTGGACATTATGATAGAAATTTATTATTATATTATATATATTATGTTTATATTTTATCTATTCTTAATTAATTTATATTTAAAAACATTCCTTTAGGCTTTCCAGTTTGTGTACATACAATAATTTCATTTGAGGAAGTGTGGACTGTCGCCCCCTCAAGGTGATATGATTCGTTAATGACATACATGGAATGTATAAAGGATGGAGTTAAGTAAATTATGTTACATATATATCCTAATATTTTATACTGGAATTATAATATACCTATTCATCATTATTTTTACATTCTATTAAATATGAAATATAAATTAATGTAGTGTTCATGTGAACGTACGATATACCGTCTCCATGAACATTGCATTTCATTTCATATCTCCAAATGTAATGTAAAATTATAAATACATAAATATACTGGATATATATTATATATATGATATCTAAATCTTTAATATCATTCCAAAGATAATTTACCCTCATCCACAAAACAACATGTAATTATAATAAGTTCATTTTTTACTCCAGTACGAAAAATCGACAAAACGACCATTATTAACATAATTTATTGAATAATGTTTATAGCATGGTAATAAGTGATATAAAAGGAATAATAAACATTAAAAATAATATTAATTAATTATAAATTAGATT
Organism: Viscum album; assembly: GCA_963277665.1. Classification (NCBI taxonomy): domain Eukaryota; kingdom Viridiplantae; phylum Streptophyta; class Magnoliopsida; order Santalales; family Viscaceae; genus Viscum; species Viscum album. The sequence continues at coordinate 1,035,112,214 of OY728133.1, read as the reverse complement.
TATTTTATTATTCAAGAGATTAAAGAACGAATATGTCAAGTCAGACACATGGTAAGGGGTTTCTTATCTCAATTTTAATTCCTTGAGATTTCCATTATTCACAACTTATTTATTGCATGTGGTGTATTTTGTACTGATATTTTAAATATATTATCATGATTATATTTATATTCATGATATTTTGTGATTCATTTGGTTGTTATTATCTTTTTTTCAAACGACTAATTCATTACTTCATGCTAAGGGTGTTTTATCTCACTTTTTATTCCCATGATATTCATGATATATTTTCCACAATTTTCTTTTGGGTGGTGTATGTAGTATCCAAGATTTCATTATTTCTGTAATATTATTTAATATATGGGTATTTAAATCTTCATTTTATAATTATTCTTTCATTTTTTCTTGTTTCATATGATACCAAATCGGTAAGGAAACTTTTTATCCAAATTTCCATTCCTCGGATTAATCTTATTATTCTCAATTATGTCATGTTATGATTTTGTGATGAATATTTTTTTATTTATTTATGTTGAAATATTCACTCCCCTTTGTGTTGATATAAATTTGATACACATAATCACCCCATTTATAAATTCTCAAGTCATCGATATGAACATGATAAGAGCAATTTTAAATTTATTTCCATTAATTGAGTTAAACATCCAAGTTATTGGTTCTGTATTAAAAAGAACACGTTTGAATTTCCATTGATTTATTTACAATGAATATCCAATCATATTGAGTGAATTAATATTTGTCTGACATTATTAGGTATTTTATTTATCCTTAATCTGAGGATAATGTTTTTATAAGGGGTTTCATCTCAATTTACATTCAATAGAGACTTTATTGTTATTATGAACCAATTCAATCTTATATGGTGAATATACAGTCCTTTGACATATTATATCATGAATTCATTTATTATCAAGATATTATAATATTCTGATTAAATTTTATTTCTCAATTATTTATATTCAAGCGTCTCTCATTTTGGTAAAAACTCATTAAATATAATAACATTTTAGTTTATTTAATGATTTATTCATCTAAATATTTCTCATTAATGACCATGTTTTCAAAATTGGTTTTAATATTTATTTATGTGTAAATTAATGTTATTATATACTAATTCAGGTAAAATAATCAAATTTGTATGGGGCACATTGATTCAAAAATCTCTTAATTAAATGTTTTAAATGGTTTTGAAAATTAGTTGATGAAGCATTGTTTATTTCAATATCTGGATTTGATATATTGTGATTAGAATGTGGAAATTTTATCTTTATTTAATGCTTGTGTTATATGTTATTATTATGTTATGGTTATTGGGAATTTTTGACATATATAGGTGGTTATGTGATAAACCTATGGCGGGTGACATAGATATAGCTCTCCAATACATTGGGTAATGTGACAGAGGTAAAAATTAATGTTTTCCTAAGATATATAGTGAATATACTATGATTCCTATTACAACATAACACACTATGTAGTTGTGACAACTACAATGTAATTATCATATGAATTCCACTAGCTACATTGATGATTTATGATTTCTTTATGTTATTCATAAATCTTATGATTTGATGATGTATGTTAGGATTGAAAATTATAGTTTCATTGATTTGTATTTATTGATGGGTTAATTTTTCCTTTATTTATTTTACAACCCCTATTGAGCTTTTTATGCTCACCCCATGTTTCAAAATGTTTTTCATAGGACTTAAAGATGATTAGGGTCAAGGATAGAATGGAGGAAAACTCATGTTGTCTAAAACATAGACATAGACATGTTTTTTTATCATTTTATTTTATGAAAAACAAATGGATACTGAGTAGAAGTGTCAAAATTGTAATTTTTGAAATGTAATGTAATAGACATGGCATAATTCTATAAAACACTATAACTGAAAAGATCCTCAGTATGAATTCTTGACTTATCTCAAGATTATGTAATGTTTAAGGTCGAGTCCCTATACTTATTTATAAAATCCATATGAGATTTTAATCTAATTAGGATTAATTAATACACATTTATAGTTTTATTATTATACATGTTATTGAATTTCATCAAAACTCTATATTATGATCCATATTATAATAGTTATATAATCTGAAGTTATTTCATTAATGGAAATGTACTTGTGCCTATGGCCATGGTTCTTAGTGAGATAAAATTGAGAATTATTTTTTCTAAGTTAAAATAATTCTAGGTAATGGAAGTTACACTATTGTTGTGGAAGTTAATGTTGTTTATTTCATCATATTGAACCAAAACATGTTCTTGATGGTATTAAAAATGAATATTTATCAAGTTATATGATAACAACCATATCTTCATTAACTTAAAATCATGGAGAATGGAATTTATATTTTAGTTATGTAATAATTTTGTATGAAAATAAAAAAAATTATGAAACATATATCATTATGGAATTAAATAATATAAGCATTACTACATGAGTAATAATTAGGCTGATTGGTTGATCAATTATCCTTGAATTTTTATGAAATGTTATGTCATCACTATTATAAATCAATAAGATAATATAATTTTAAAATAATTAAACAATCATGTTTGATAAGGATAAAAAGTATTTTATAGTTTGTACATATAGAAATGTAGAATTTTATAATTGAAACAATCATTTAATTGATTTATAATTATTCAATGGTGATCCATAATAGAAAACTACACTGTGTATGTACTATTCTATTCACGTTTTCATTTTGTTCAAATTATCAAAAAACTAATGCATAAATTTTTACCATATTTGAAGACAATAATTAAAATGAATGATGTGAATAAAATTATATCATACCATTTAGTCATTATATATATGAATTGTATTTGGTTAATGAACCTTTTATCATCTTTTATTTATATGATATTTTCTTTACCTTTAATATTTTAGGTTACTAAATATGAAATGGATGATTTTATGGAATTATATTAATATGTTTTGGAGTTGTTCGAAGTTATTTTAGGACTATTTTGTGCCAAATATGTGTTGATATAAATTTATATTATGATTGTTTAATCTATTTCAATCAAAGTAGTAAAATATGGTTAGATATAGAATTATGGATGGAATATATTTTAATTTATTCATTATTTATTAATTTTTAATGAGTATTGGATGGAATATTGTAGTCATGTAAATAACATTAATCAATTTTTTAAATTGTAATAATATTATTAGAAGATTGTTATGATGAGGGTACTCTAATAACCATTCATTAATGTTATTATAATTAATTCACTGATAATATGTATTTTTTAAGAATTCCACATGATCTTAATAAATAAGAGTATATAGGTGTGTTATTTTTTTGATTGGGATATATGACTGTCTGGGAGTTTATTTTTATAGAATGAACAACATGTGAGTGTATGATAAATATTGAGTTTTTTATTATATTTTTATTGATTATAAGATTTTATAAAATAAGAAATTATATTAGTTAAAGAAAATTACAAATAAAGCGAAGCACAACTGCACTGTCAATGGAACCATGTTGCTCAAACCCTATCCTTACACAATAATATTGATGAACACCCAAAAAAGAAAATTATATATATATATATATATATGTCTATGGGACTCATCAATTCATACATTTGAAGACATTTTTTATTTAATAGGTACTTTTCTAGGCCCTTTAATAGTTTTTTTGTTCATACCACCCGAAATTAATTTTATCTCATTAATCATATCCCAAGTTACTGAAATCTCATGATGGTTATACCCAATTGATTAACACATCCCAGATCTATCCAATAACATATATAAAATCCCCATGAATCATTTATTTAAAACATTTACAGTCCCATACTATCTCTATCATTCACCACATCTCACCAAGGCCAAACACAATCATCCATATATTCATGATAAATATAACAAGATTTCACATCATTGACCACTGATTCAACCTACAAATATAAATATAAATGTTAATGAGAATACATCATAATAATATATGGTATTCATGGTCTAAAATTCCTACCATGTGACTCAGACTAGTATGAATCCTGCAATACTACATATACAAAAAATAAACAGAAAATAAAATAAATAAAAAAATAATATCATAATATTTGATAAATTAATGAATTAATTTATTTGATTGTGTTCTAAAATATAATGTTTTTAAATATTGTGTGTTTATTTGATATTAAAATAAAAATAAATATTGTGAATATATTTTAACATATATAGTATTATTATATTTACAGTATGTGGAATGGAAACCCCCCATATTCTGGTTGTTATCATATAGAGGATCCTTTTAAATTAATAATAATAAAATTTGAAAACAATTCCATCTATTTGAATAATAGTGCAGGGGTTGGTAGTTTCACATTGTTTTAATTTTGAAAAAAAAAACACTCATGTACCAGTTTTTATAAATAGATCTTTTAATTCTCCATCAATATGTCAAAATTTATTTCACATTATCTCTTACTTGAATCCTCTAATACTTATCAATTTTTTTACATCCAATGAAAATATATTTACATCAATGATTATATCTTAAAATGATAATCCATAATAGTTTTATATACATTATTTTTTTTAAGTGTTTGTTCTAGTTTTGTGAATATTCTATAAATGTATGAAATGAATAATATATTATATTTTCAAATAAATTATTATTCTATTTTTATTTATATAAGCTAAAAATGCATATCACTATTGGATCTTATTGAATTTTGTTTCATTTAATGTAAATTTATTATTGTACAAATAGATTTAATATATTTATAAAATATAACATATACACATGATGTGAAGAATCATGTCATGACCCATCCTCGGGGCCCGTGCCGTGACTACCCCAAACCCACCTTCCAAAGGCCAGGGGCTAGCGACCAGGACCAAAGGCGTAAATACATATAAAAAGGGAAGGCATTGCCTTTATGAAATATAAACACAGACACACTCAGAGACCAAGTGGATGAAAACACAAAGTAAAGCAGTAACAGCTGTGATAAAACTACAAAGGGGCTGGAAATACAAGCCCAACAGAAAGGAACATCTATAACTGAATGAAAGTGCAACAGAAATGACAAACAGTTGAAAGGTGAAGCAGCTCTTGGATCATCCTCTAGGTTTCTACTTGAAGGGTAGGTACAAATGACCTCCTCGGCACTCCACATCTGTCCGTCTCATCTGGGTACCGACTCTTCGTGAGATCCACCCCCGGGTACTGTCCAACACTAAAAGCCTCAACCACGACTAGTGCTGTCTATCATCTCCAACTAAAACAACGAGGTGAGGGCATAGCCCATACAATGGTGAGTATAACGGTACTTTGTAGGGTCCCCGAGACCTACAATGTCTCACAAAAACCAACAAGGATAACCAAAAATAAAGATCTCAACATATAACTTTTACTTAGGTATATGGCCATACATATACCTAAGTTATCAATTAACCATCTCAATCATGAGAAAAACAGAAAGGTCATTAACTCATCTCAAACCAGGATTTTCATTAATGATATCGAAACCACAACTGCTGAAGAGATCCTCCTCTATCTAGTATAGGGACCCTGTCAGAACTCCGAGGCACTGCTCACTAACCTTGGACTGCTGAGGTACTTCTCCTATTGAGTATCGCGGGTCTGCCACCCCAACACAGTAGTGCTCTCTGACATGGGTTTGCCGCCCCAAAATGGTAGCACTCCCCCTAATAGCCTATAGAGGTGCTCTTCCTGTCCAGTACTATGGGTCTGTCACCCCAACACAGTAGTGCTCCCCGCTATGGGTCTGCCACCCCAACACAGTAGTGCTCCCCACTAGGCTATAATAGTCTCTTAGAAACGAATCGGACAAGCAGTCATCAGGTCTCAGCCAGCTAAAAGGTCTTCATACTCTGTATTTACATCTCCAGGAGGATCTGATCCATGAGCTACTGGTCGATACTTCCAAGTGTCATGAAATCTCACATGGAAGTATCTCAAAGGACTGCCTCGTCATAGGGGTCACAACGCAACAGATGGGGCATCAAACAGACGCCCGGTCTGGGAGTTATTAGTATTTCTGTTCAAGGGGCCCGGTTGGATTTCAGGTATAATCCAACCCGACCATACTCCAACTGTGTCCAAACCTATGGTGATGTATTCCAAAGGAACCTTCTCATCAAGACTAGTCCAACTTAGTCGACCACATGTCAATCGGACGTCCCATCCTCAAGTTATAAGCGTTTCTGCTCGAAGGGCCCTGTTGGTTTCGAGTTCGAACCAACCTTCCGGTACCCGAACATTGCTGAATCCTTGAGTGTAATATACCAAAACGACCGTCTTGATCCAAGAAATCATACGCAACTGATGGTGTATCGATCAAAGGTCCGTAGCTCAATATATGTCTGTTTAACAAAAAAAGCTCCGAAAATAGGGGTCTGGCCCAGGTCCAACCCGGCCCAACACCCTTGGGGTCAGCCCAGCCCGGCCGGTGCGGTCTGGCCCAACCGGCGCGGTCTGGCCCGACCTGCGTTGCCTGGCCCGCGTGGCCCGCCTCGGCCCGACCGGGGGGCGCTGGCTCGGCCAGTGGCGCGACATTAAGCCGTGCCTATCAGTTATCCGGAATGGAAAATACGTTCCGGTTTTATTCCGCCGCCGTGGTGGTCTGCTTCGGTGGTTCTCCGTCGCCACAAAATGCCGACACGACACATTGGCATCATCTTCCGCGGATGACCAGATGCACTCCGGTGGTCTGATTTGCCCTCCGTCTGCGCCTGTAGCTATCCCAGGACCTATTCTTCAATACGATGGCTTTCATACACTATTGAGGTCCCATTTCATTGTCACCCGTCAATACGCGCCTAAAAAACAATCTTACGAGGGTCGGGTTTGTTCTTAGGCCTGAGGCCACCACATTAGAAGTTTTCAATCAATATTTAAGAGTTCAAACTCAAATCCAAACCTGAAAAATAACCCCTCATCCAACACACATGTATGAGCGATCTGTGGATCAACTGGGAAAATTTTGGTCTGCACCCGTCTCTCTTTCCTCAAAAAGGTAACGAGAAATTCATAACAATACCCCTACCTCGAAAATGGTTCATTCGTTGTATATGTAGAAAGCGTTGTCGCTCCATCAACGCAAGGAATGAACAGTCGTCGTCAGTGTGTACCTAAAGATGTAGTTCCTCCCCTCATGTCACAGAGAAAAGGAAAAACGTTGTGTCGTCGTCCTTTGTGGATTTGGCGTTCTTATTTGAAGAGGCATCATTCTTCGTCAGAAGGGGCGTCTTCCTTCACGGGAGGATGATGTTTTTCAACAAAGGAGGAATTCCTTCTCCTTTTATAAGAGCTCTCTCTCAAACATTTACCTCAATAAAACATGTGCCAAACCAAATTACAATAAGGCTATGCCTTATTTTAATTAATCTTGCCAAGCATTCAAAATTAAAATCCCTTAATTAAATAATTAAAGAGTTTGAATGCATTGATTATCTTCCGTTGGAAAATGTTAAAGAGGGATAGAGAGGAAAGAGAGAGTTACACAATTAAAGAGGATTTAACAAAATAAAGAAGGGGGGTTTATGGAGTTTAGGGGATGGTGAATGGTTGGGGATCGTGTGGGCCCTACCTCTAATTTATCCACACATGGGACGATGGGTGGTTGTGGGATCCACCAAAAACTTCGCATGGGAGGGTTTAACTTCCAAGGTTACAAAATAAAATTGTTCAACAATTTTATTTATTTTAAACTTACTCCCCAAATAATATTTCTCAACCCGCTTAAAATTCAACTGCGGTAAAGGTCCCACTAAGAAACTATCGGCACTGCTAGTTCATCGGTGCCCTCATATTTCAATTCTGAGCACCGATTCAAAAGATAGAAAAAACTACTCATTCTATTACTGAACGTACCAGAGATAATCTTCAGAAATTGATTCTGGGAAAACCGGTCTTCGAAATCAAGTGCCGTCAGAAGCCACAGACTAGTAAACTTCCAAAGAAATTATGAAAAAAAATTCCTTGAAATTTCTTGTCTTTATATTACTCCCACCTTAGTGATTTACGCCCGCCTAAAACTAGAACTCATACTAGGGAAACTAGAGGGGGTACCAAGCACGCATCTGAGCCTCCCACTCCCATTTGCTCACCTAGAAGTTCTCGTGCTACCAGCGAAGCGCAGAAGAGAAATCTACCGTCCTCGTAGGACCCACTCCTATCAATCCTCAACCTCTACTAGAACCCTGTGAAATTCGCCCTGTCATCGATGTCCAGCTCCCCATGGTTGATGATGACCGATAGGTTGTGCACACATCTCCTTAGGTGAGATACGTGGATGACGTCGTGCACCCTGTGCATCTGAGGTGGAAAGGCCAGGCGGTAAGCCACCTCGTCTACTATGCTGAGGACATGTAAAGGCCCGATGAAATGTGGAGATAAATTTCCACCCTGGCCATAACATAGTAGACCCTGTCAAGGTGAGAATATTCAGAAGACATAGTCTTCACCCTCGAACTCCAATGGTCTGGTCTCCTATCATCACATGACTTATGTTTTCTCTGTATAGTTTTTATCTGCTCTTAGATGATCTGCACCTTCTCCATCGTAGCCTGAACCATCTCTGGTTTTACACGTGCTGACTCCATCACTATCCACAAAGGATATCTGAAACATGACCAGCTGCTATCTCGCCACTCCTAATAGCTAAATGCCCAATCTCCTACTAAGAGCATATGCTACAATGTTCCCCTCCCCAGGAGTATAAATCATTCAAAGTCTTAGACCTGGAGGAATTTAAGACATCAACACTGTCTCAGGTTCATTTCCTTCTGAGGGGATATACACTTGAGAAAATTGAGTTGGAGAGAACGGTAAACCGTTCACTCAACAAACAATTGGTGAGAATAAACAATTGTAAGAAATCATCTCCACACTTCTTCATCTACGTTCTACCAAAGAGCTGCTGAGATTTCTCCTCTGCCGAAAAGATAAATCTGGTCCCATCCCCTGGTTGAACCACATTGTTTGGCTGATACAGTCAATCCTTACATGAAAGGTACAATTCATGTCTTTAATGATGTCGTAAGGTCTCGACGCTATTACTAAGAGATTCGACTGTCACTCCCGCCTCAAAGGATTGGGTCACACTGTCTGCATTAGTGCGTGGTTACTAGGTCTCCTCTAGTAGGAATATCACAAGTGAGGTTCATGTCAACAACTTTAACCAGAACCACTTAGTATCAACCATACAAAAAGGACAGGAAAGAAAACATTACAATGAAAATTGTCTTTTATTACAACATCTCAAAGTACAAAGACACATAACAACCTCAAACAACAACAACATGAAAACTAAAAAACACCAAGAACAAAGGCCTCCATTCCTGGAACTAGTCCCGCTCCTGGACACCTTCTTCCTGAGCTCCATAGTCAAATGATTCAGCTTCCTGAATCTGTGCTCTCCCATATCCACTTGTTCCCTATGGTTGGGATACACCTCCTAGTGGTGGTGGTGGAAACACCTCAAAGCGTCGTCCACCTCCAACTGCATGGCCGGCTCCCCTGCCTCGATCACCTGCTCCTTACAGTCTGCCTCGATCGAAGCTCTGCCTATGCATGGGAGGTCCTTCATTTATCTTCTAATAATCCAATTAGTGGGTCAGACATTCACGAGCCATGTGACCATGTCCGCCTCATGTGTAACACAACATGGACGGTCTAGCTCTATCTCCACCCTTGGTTCCTCACACTACCGATCCTGAGTCGTGTGGTAGACCACCAGTTGGTCTGGCCCTCTTGGACCTCTGAGTTGTCTATCTACTACCAACTGCAGAAGACTCCCCTGCATGCCGGCTAGTAGTGGGTCCCGCGGCTATAGACTTCTCAGCAAGGAAACTCTCCACTAAGATTGCTCGCTCCAACACCTATGTCTGCATCGGGATGCTGTGGGAGGCAACTGAAGCTCGAATGTCTCTCTTGAGCCCCTACTCGAAGGTGCGGTCCCTAAAGAATAGGTCCCATACCATGTCTGTGGAGTAGCGCGAGAGGTATGTGAACCTCACTGAGTTCTGTGCTACTGTCATGTTGCCCTCCTGCAGATGCAGTAACTCCTATATCTACACCACTCGAAGGGTGTATGGTACAAACTCAGCCCGGAACAGGCTCTCGAAGTCTTCCCATAGTAGTGTCGCCTCGTCGTGCATCTGGAGCATCAGGATCCACCATCTTCCTAGTGCTTCCTGTAGGAGGCTGGCAGCAAGGATCATCATGAAGTCGGCTGGTGTCCCTACCAGTCTAAAGACTCTCACCATAGCCTCCAGCAAATCTTCAGCTGCCTGTGGGTTTGTCTCTCCCGGGATCCTGGGTGGCCTCTGGTGCTGGAACTCGTGCAGCACGCTCAAGTGGCGTGCATCGCCTGATGCTAGGGCTGGAGGCATCGGTGGCCGAACAGGTGGTAGTACCTCTGGTGCCTCTGATGGATGAGGGCCCTGTACTGAGGCCTCGTCACTCGGCGGCGTGTCAGTACATACAACTCTCGGGGCTCTAGCTAGTTGTCCGCGGGGAGGCATCCTGAAAGAACAGATGTGACACAGTCAAAAGACTATACCTTGTGAGATGACCTAGTTTGAGCTGATTTAAAAGAAATTTTTTAAAACTCACACGCAATCTATTATTTCGTGCACTGAGTTGGAAATCAGAAGTCAGGGTCCTGGTGTATGGATATGTTAGCCACCCACACCAACACTGGACTCCCTGAACTGAAAACCACACTCAGTACCCTTAACACTATTACTTCAAAGAAATAAAATATCAGAGACCTAAGTTCAATGGTAGAACCGAATCCTATGATTCCAATTTTTCAAGACCCGTCATCGGGTCCCGTGCTGTGACTACCCCAAGCCCGCCTTCCATGGGCCAGGGGATGGAGACCAACACCAAAGGTGTAAATCCTGATAAAAAGGGAAGGAATTGCCTTTATGAAATGTAAACACACACACACATAGAGAACAAGAAGAAGAAAACACTAAGTAAAGAAGTAACATGTGTGCAGAAAGTTAAAAGGGTCCAGAAATACAAGCCCAAAAAAAGGTATAACTACAACTGAATGAAAGTTCAATAGAAAAGACAAATAGCTGAAAGGTGAAGCATCTCCTGGACCATCCTCTGAGTTCCTACATGAAGTGGAGGTGAAAATATCCTCCTCGACACTCCACGTATGTTTGTCTCCTTCGGGTAGCGGCTCATCATGAGATCCACCACTGGGTACCGTCCAGCTCTACAAGCCTCAACCACGACTAGTGTTGTCCTTCATCTGCAACCAACACAACATGGTGTGGGCATAGCCTATGCAGGGGTGAGTATAACGATACTCAGTAGGGTACCCAAGACCCTCATGGTCTCACTAAAACCAACAAGGATAACCACAATGAAATATTTCAATGGATAACCTTTACTTAGGTATATGGCCAAAAATATACCTAAGTTATCAACTAACCCATCTCAATCATGAGAAAAAAAAAACAAAGCTCATTGACTCAGCTCAATCCAGGATTTTCATTAATGATATCGATACCACAAATGCTGAAGAGCTCCACCTCTGTTGAGTATAGTGATCCTACTATGACTCCAAGGTGCTTCTCACTAACCATAGACTGCTGAGGTACTTCTCCTGTCGAGTACCGTGGGTCTTCCACCCCAACACAGTAGTGCTCCCTGCCATGGGTCTGCCACCCCAACACGGTAGCGCTCCCCCTAATAGACTACATAAGTACTTCTCCTATCGACTACCGTAGGTATTCCACCCCAACACAGTAGTTCTCCCTGCCATGGGTCTGCCGCCCCAACATAGTAGTGCTCCCCACTATCCTATACAAGTCACTCTGAAACAAATCAGACAAGCAGTCATCAGGTCTCAGCCTGCTACAAGGTCTCCATACTCCGTATTATCGTCTCCGAGAAGATACGCTCAATGATCAAATGGTCGATACTTCTAAATGTCAAGAAATCTCATGTGGAAGCATCTAAAATGACAGCCTCTTCATAGGGGTCACAACGCAACAGACGGCGCGTCAAACAGACGCTCGGTCTGTGAGTTATTAGCATTTATATTCTTGGGGTCCAGTTAGATTTTGGGTATAATCCAACCCAGCCATACTACAACTACTTCCAAAAATCAGGTGAAGTATTAAAAAACAACCGTCTCATCAGGATTAGTACAACGTAGTCGACGAAACATCAATCGGACGTCCGGTCCTCAAGTTATAAGTGTTTCTGCTCCAAGGGCCTTGTTGGTTTCGAGTTCGAACCAACCCGACCATACCCAAACGTTGCCAAAAACATGGGTGTAATATACTGAAACGACCGACTCGATCCATGTAATACTACTCAATTGATGGTGTATCGTTCAGAGGTCAGTAGATCATGATATGACCGTTTAACCAAAAACGGTTCGAAAATAGGGGGTCTAGGCCCGGTCCGACCCGTCCCAACACCCCCTGGGTCAGCCCGAACCGGGTCGACCCGACCCGAGTCCGGGTCCGGCCCGGTTGGGTATGACCCGACATGACAGGCGTGGCCTGGCCCGGCAGGTGTGGCTTGGCCCGGTCGGCGTGGTTTGACCTGACTTGGGCGGCCCGGCCCGCGTGGCCCGCCCCGGCCCGACCGGGGGGGGGGGGGGGGGGAATGGCTCAGCCAGCGGCGTGACATTAAGCCGCGCCTCCCAGTTTTCCATAAGGTAATGCCCTTCTAGTTTTATTACACTACCATGGATGAGCAGCGACGGTCTGCTCCGGCGGAGCGCCGCCACTTCCTGACACCGGCACCGCCGTGCCGGCGGGGCGTGCCGGCAGTGCCTTCTACGGACCACCGGACGCGCTCCGGTGGTCCGATTTGCCTGTCGTTTGTGCCTGTGGCTCTCTTGGGACCCGTTATTCACTTTGATGACTTCTATATTCCTTTTCAGTCCTGTTTCATCATCTCCCATCAATACTCACATAAAAAAACAATCTGCGGAGGGTTGGGTGTGTTCCTAGGCCCGAGCCCACCGCATTAGAAGTTTAGAATCATGATTTAAGAATTCAAACTCAAATCCAAACCCAAAAAATAACCCCACATCCAACCCGTATGTACGAGAAATCCATGAATCAACTGGGAAATGTTTTGTCCACACCCTTCGTTCTTTCCTCATAAAGGTAAGGAGAAATTCAAAACAATACCCCAACCTAGAATATGGTTCATTCGTCAAAGACGCGGAAAGCGTGTTTGATCCCTCAACACCGAGAAAGAACCATCATCATCCAAGTGTACCTGAAGATGTGGTCTCTCCCCTCTTTTCGCGAAGAAAAGGAAAGAAGGCGTGTCATCGTCCGTTGAGTATTTGGAGTTCTTCATTGAAGAGGCGTCGTTCTTCGTCGGAAGGGGTGTCGTCATTCACGGGAGGATGATGTTCTTCAACGAAGGAGGAACTTCCTTATCCTTTTACAAGAGCTCGCTCTCAACCATTTCCCTCAACACAACGTGTGCCAACCCAAATTAAAATAACTCTACCACTTATTTTAATTAAACATTCCAAGAAATCAAAATTGAAATCCCTTAATTAAATAATTAAAGAGTTTGAATGCATTGATTATCTTGTGTTGGAAAAAGTTAAAGAGGGAGAGAGAGGAAAGGAAGAGTCACACAATTAAAGAGGAGTTAACAAAATAAAGAAGGGGGGTTTAATGAGTTTAGGGGAAGGTGAATGGTTGGGGCTCGTGTGGGCCCCACCTATCATTTATCCACAATGGGATGTTGGGTGGTAGTGGGATCCACCAACAACTTCCCATGGGAGGGTTTAACTTCCAAGGTTATAAAAATAAAATTGTTCAACAATTTTATTTATTTTAAACTAACTCCCAAAATAATAATTCTCAACTCGCTTAAAACGAAACTGTGGTAAAGGTCCTCTTAAGCAATTACCAGTGCTGCGAGTTCATCGATTCCCTCATATTTCAATTCTGTGCCCCAGTTCAAAAGATAGAAAACCCCGCTCGTTCGTTTTCCGAACGTACTAGAGATAAAATTCATAAATTGATTGCAGGCACACCAGACTTCAGAATCAAGTACCATCAGAAACAACAGACTCATAAAATTACAAAAAAATTATGAAAAAATTTTCCTTAAAATTTATGGGTCTTTACATATCACATAAGTGGAGTATTATATATGGTTTATTTTTTTATATTAATGTTTAAAATGTTTTTTAATGTGATTGAAATAGATTATATTATGTTATATGAATTTTTTTCTCCATTTATATATTAAAACCATGATATTTACCATCTATTTTATTTTATCATTAAAAATAGATGATATTTTAAATGTGGTTTAGTTTTCTTATTAATTTTTTATTATTCGTACTTTTTATTTTAAAAATGTATGTTGGAAGTTTTTATATTTATATAGCATGCTGAATTTATATATAAATATATATATATTATTAATTTGTAATAATAGATTGATATGTTTTTTGGTTTTATAAAATATTTATCTTTACATTTAATATAAAAAATATTATATTTTAAAAAATAAATTCATTCATTATATTTTAATACATTTAAAAATAATATATCACATATATAAAATTTTGCATTTACTAATTTCTATTTTCATTGTGATGAGATTTATTTTATGAGTTTTCCAAATATTTACCTATTTGTTAAAAATTTATGGGAATGATGATTTTCTAAAAATAACTCATAATTCATTAAACTGTCATCCAATTATTCATATAATTTTTTTATTACTATGTTTTTTGAACAAGATTTTCTATGGTTACAGAAAATTTGGATTATTTGATTTTATACCAAAAATAATAAATTTCAGTATATGTTTTGATTTATTAAATTATTCAATATTTAATTATTTGAAATACAAATTTTTCTCTATTTTATTATAAAAATATAGCGGGTGAATATATTTGCACCATTAAATTGATAATGAAACTCAATGTTTAAATTTATAAAATCATTGTTTTTTTGACGATTCAGTACATGTATAATTATAAATAATTGTATGATGAAATTTTATGGATATTTAATTAATAATTATAATACATTATTATTTCATAATATGTTACATGAAAACCATTCACTGTATTTGTTTTGAATATTAAATAAGATAGTTTATTAAATTCATAGAATAAAATTAGGATTTCAAATATTCAATATTGATAATGAATTTTTAAAGTACTATAAATGAATACAAAATGTATTAATTTTTTTTTATAAATTCTGATATTAGTTTGTTAAAAATAATTTATTTATTTGAATTCAAATTTTTAACTATTAACGAAAATATATGTTCATATTAGTGTTGTGACCATAATTATATTTTAATTTTTTTAATTAATAATGACTTTCCTAGATTAAAATAAAACCTATATAATTGGATTTTTTCCATGCCTTCAAAATTCATGTTATTTATTGTTAATATTATTTGTGATTAAAAATATAATTAGTTATGATGTGGATATTATAAATTATATATTGAAATATAGTAAATTTTATTTCCAAAAAATAAAAATGTATAATTTATGTGATTAATTTGAATTAAAAAGATATGGAATTAATTAAAGAGATGCTACTAATTGGTGAAGAATAAATATATAGTTATCATTAAATATTTACTAATATTATTCTAATATATCATAAACTAGTGAATTTAGTAAATGAATAATGAATAATGTATTAATTTGAATAATTTTAATTTTATGAATGGGTTTTATCTTCACTTATATATTTTAGTGACTATGTAGTGTAGTTAAGAGAATCAAGTATTTTAATGTTAAATGTGTAGGGTGGACATGATAGGTAATTATCATTTTTTCACATTATACATTGTTATAAATTATAATTTTTTATTTTATTATATTAGTAATAGATGATGTGAGATGAAATAATTCTCTGCACAACCACCCGTGAGGGATAACCAAAAAGGTCATATAAGAGACATGACATCTTATTGTACACCAATATCAATGGTGTTTTGGAGATGAATGAATAGATAATCCTTCATTAATTATCATCCATCTAAACATGTATAATACTGTTGTAATCTCATAATATTGAATTAGTATAGTTTAAAATTTTGGAATAGTTATATTAAAGTGGATTGGAATTTAGATAAAGATTCGTATATGTACAATGATTTTCAGGTGATTTATTTTTTATTGGGGATATAGATTGGACTGTAGATATTTAGTAGTATTTAAAATAATTTATTATATGTAAAGGGAATGGATATGAATAAAAAAATTTATATTTTTTAGGTTGTGAGGGATACAATATTAGTAGAATAGTGTGTTCGAGTAACACAACAACTATTAATTTATTATTTAATAATTAATATACTATTTGTGTATTTGTAAAATTTGTTTCCGAAAAAATGTGTTACAGATTATCTATGGGATTGTATCACTTTCCAATTTCATTTTTTACTCATTGTATTGTTATTAGTCTTATTCCATGAAGGAAAGAATGTTTCTTGAGGAAACTGACTAAATATACTTTAATACACACCCCAACAAAAATATTTTGTTTTTAGCCTTACATATTCATACAGTGGATTGTATATGATATTTATTGATCATGGGAATTGAATAAATATAATTATCCATTGTAATGTATAATATTTTAGTATTTATTTTATTCATTTGATAATTTATTTTTACATTGATATTGATTTTCATTATTTCCAATCATATGTCGTTATAAGAATTCAATTTTTATTATTGTGAGTTTTTTGATTTTTAATGGATGAACAATGATTATTTGTTCCTTAAGTACCCCTTTATTTCTTTAAAGTGTGTAATTTATTCTATTTCATTGATTATAAACCCATAATTTTGGAAAACTATTTATGGAATATGGGTTGTAGGAATAAGGTGTTACAACGAAATATACTATACAACTAAGAAGGGTTATTGTTGAATTATGCATAGATAGTAATTATAAATGATCATAAATATTTATTAATAAGATAAAATTTATAAAAATTGATGAAATGGTTCAATTATTATTAAATTAAATGTTATTGGTAAGTTATACTTTATTTAAAAAATTAAACGAAGACTATTTATGAAATAAACCATCCAACTGGGATCTCACATGGGTTAAAATTAGGTTGAAAGTTCCACAAAATTCTCACCTAATCTTTTACAATTGCTATAAATTATACTAAAACAAAATATCACATGTGGGAGGCCATATATTACACAACCTATAAGATAATTTAAAAACCAACATGAAATAAATACATGTAATTTAAATTATAAATAACTAACTATAGGAAAAATTAATGTATGAATAAATATTTATCAAAATATATGTCTCATGTGTATACCCATAAATAAATCCAAGACAAAGGATCATATAACATATAGTATTATGTATATACAAATATGATATTATATAATTTATATATGAACATCTTTGATGAAATGTCTAATTGAAAAAATCATAGTTACACAACACATAGAAACACTAAATCTCAATTATTACCAATATAATCATGCCCATCCTTAATCATGAAATCCCCACCATTCAGTGCTCATTAACACATATAAATCATGTTTTATGGACCATATTAAAATGTTAAATATTTAATTACAATATAATATTATTAAATTTAAAAATAAATTAAAATAACCCAATATCCACAAAAAACATCAATGTAAGAGAAAACTGTTATAAAGAAAATAATCATTAAGTATCAAATCTCTATGACATGGGGAAGTCCCAATGAAAATTTATTAACTCAAAAATATATAACAAATGTCCATGAAGGACCATAAATAATTTAAAACCACATATCCATATAATGTCAGATGAATGAATGTTCTAATATAGATATTGTAACGACCTGATATTTTGAATAAAATTTTTCCTAAATTTGCGTGTTATTTAATTTTATACTCCAAACAACTACATACTCTAATTAATGATTCTATACCAATCATTGGTTAATATTACCATTGGAAACAAAACTCTTAATGTTATAATCATTGTTTTTATATAAAAGAGATATTTGTTAATTAATACAGAAAGAAGAGTTGATTGTCTCATCGAGTAGACTCGGCACATATAAATCCCATATTTCATATCTTGGGAATGAGGTATCATTTCCAGGCATTACAATGGAAAATGCCCAAGGTGAGCTTCAACATGTGAAGCTTGAACGAAATATCAAAAAGATAATTTTAAGATAAGAAAACTCACTACTCAGGCAATGTTGTCTAAGCCGCCCCATGATTCTATCACCAAAGCACACCTTACACATAGGACTTATGCATGTGTTATAAAGTAATATGTAATGCAACCTTTGTAACATCTGTAAACATTTTGTATAAGTAAAATTGTTATTTTGAATTATGGAAAATATGTTGAATTTTAAATATATGGATAAGTGTAAGATGAATTTATAGGTCCATATTAGAAATGAATTTTGAAAAAAGGCATTTTAATATATTTATATAAACATTAAATAAATAATAATGTGAAATTATTTTTAGTAAATGGTCTTCTACAATTGTGACCAGTATGAAATTTAATGTCTAATAAGATCAACATAATTTTTGGTGAATAGTAAATTATAAATAGTAATTTTCCATTACGAATTGTAATGAATAGTAAATCAACAAAAAAACCTTTATCCATGAATTTATAAATACAATTTAGACATATTAAAAGTGAAAAAACAATCAAAGTATTTGTTTTGTTATTTTTATAGGTCATAAATATTTCATTTAATATTTTTTATTAATTTAATAATTTTATATGAAAATGTATTTTCATAAAATTTATTCATAAATTTCTTTTTTATTGACCTACGGTTATTGAAATATTTTATGGGAACTTGATTTAATTTTTATGGTTTTACAAAATAATTTATATATTTGTAGTTGTTTATTTATAATAAATAATGATTTTATTTAAAAATTAAATACCATGAGAAAATACCTTAGGCAGGCCCATATTTTTTCAAATACCATAGATGAGGTGTCCCATGAAAATTTATTAAATATTCAGTCACTTTTCCTATAAGTACCCATCCATTACAACATTTATATCATTCCCAAATCATTCTCAATGAAGTTGTGGTCTTTTTATCTCCAAATGAGTCAGCCCAAGGTTCCATCAAGCCCCCCAACGTCCCAACATTCATGCTTTCAATGTTACTCTTTAAGGTAATGGAACATTTCACCCTCCACTTTTAAGTAATTTCATCTTTACTATAAGTTTTATAGTTTCTATTTCATTCTGTTGGTGTATGTTTATCTATATCATTATTACTATCCATTTCATGTTCAATTGATGAGAGACCCTTTCTACTCTTAGCAATTGATATTATGAATTATTATGTGATGTCGTTAGGCTACTGAATTTTTGTAAGAGAACTCACATCTTCTCTTTTCCTTCGAGTTTCATTTTCATACAGTATTTCCTCAAAATATCCACACCATGATCTTATTTATTTTTATTCTATAGTCATACTTTATTATGAATTATTTATGAGTGGGTGACTCTTTTCCCCTCTCTTTTAAATGTTTTATAAAACCATGTTATATAACTGTTATGATGTAGATTTTTTGTATCAAAATCTCTCCCTTTTCTCAAGAAATTGTCTTTTATTATTTATGTGAACAACCAATTCTATATTAATTTAAAAGGGTATTTACCAATAATTAAAATTGATCTATATGATTTTGGAAATGACATATATATCCCCCACACCCTTTTCCATGGGTTATAAATGAAATAAAGATCAACTTATTAAGAACTTTTTAAAAATCAAGATTTTGAAATGAAACCCATTTAATTTATTATCTAAGGGTTATTTAAGAAATTTTTGATTATGATATATGTGGATAAAATGAATTTAAAAACATATTAAGGGTGCGCCTTGATAGCGATCCAATGCATTGGGTAATTAATTTAATCTCTAGAGATGGAAAGTTTAATGATACCTTGGTGAATAACCTAGGTAATTGTTATGACACCTTGTGGGTGAACCATTGTGATATGTTCATGAATTTCAAAATTAAATGTTTTAGCCACATATTCATGTTATGGTTCAGGTTATTTTCATTATGATATGCCTCTACTTTCATTTAATATGCCTTTATGTTTTTTATAATGTTCTTGTTGATTTAACAAATAAACAGATTCCCTTGTTATACTTACTAGGCGTTCTGCTAACCGTTACATTTGATGTATCTCTCCACGTTTTGTGATGCAATAAATTTACATAGGATGAACTTATGAAGAATTAGTACAAGTGAATTTGACTAATGTTTTATGTTTTCATGTTTTATGTTCATGGTTTCCAGGACACTAGACTTTAATGATCCTCTGTTTGTATTATGTAATTAAAAGTTATAAAATAAAAAGGTTGGATTCCATAGTTGGTATCAAAGGATAGTTTACATATTTATGGAAATTAGGCTATTATTAATTTTGGATGAATCCTATAGAAAATTATAAATATAGGAATACTTCCTGGTATTTTTGGGAGTTCTGAGTAAGTGGATTATCATGAAAATGTATCTCTGTTTGGATTCGAGCATATAGAGGCATCTCTGGAAAAAAATGTACCTAGGAGTGGATACTCTGACAAGGAGTTTTGAGATAGGCCTAAGATATCCTGGAACAATAAAATGGTCTATTCATCAAACTTGGTAGCAACACTCCCTGGGGATATGATTGGTTAATCAGAATCTTTTTTATTAATCATTATAATGGTCTTATAGGGAAATGTAACTTTTTTAAAGAAAGAGGGTTTGAGACATAAAATCCCTTATATTTGAAAGATTCATAAATGAAATAATATTCACACAAAATATTTATTCATTTAGAAAATGTTAATAAATATGAGGAACCATGAAAATGGTGACCAAAATGGACCATGAGATGAGGACCCTATATTGGATGCTGGAATGAAAACATTCATGAGATTGATGAACCAACTAGCTCTTGTTACGTGAAATAACATGAATCAAGAAGAGAGACTGATCTCACCGTGAAGGGAACATGTTTCTATTGAATAAATTATATGTTAATGACCTCCATCCATTAGTGGATCTACCGACCCATTGAGTGAAAAACAGTGGATCAACACTATCGAGAAGATCTTTTATGTGCTCCGATTTTTTAAAAAACTGAAGGTTACATGGATGTTTATCACATATAGGGAGAAGATGATCAGTGGTGGGAACTGATTAAAATCACAAGGCCATGAGTGGAAGTTGATGATATGAAGTGGAAAGAGTTCAGAGGTATATTCATCAACAAGTATATTCCTTGATCATTTAGAAAAAAATGGAGAAAGTGTTTCTCGAGCTGAAGCATAAGGAGAATAAACTTGTGAGAAGCTGTGAGATTAACTTAACAAATCATTTACATTACAAATCTAGCATTTTCATGGATCACAATTGTGAGGTTGGAAAATTCTATGGTGGACTGAAATATCAAATGTGCAAGAATCAAGACAACCATGATTATGATAGCTCTGAGGATATCGTGTGAAGTGGGATGGAAGTTGAACTAGAGTTTGGTGAGACACAATGGTCTCATAAATCCTATGAAAAAATAGATCGATGGAGACTTGATTAGGGAATAACTTTGATCATGTAAGAGGAGGCATGAAAGTACCAAGTCCCACATGTAATAAATGATGGAAGAATAGTTCGAGGAACAGCCAACTTGGGAGAAGGAAAACATACATATGTGGTAGAGATGGCCAAATTATGCGGAATTGTCATAGAGAGGTAAAGCCACAAATTACCAACACTAACGACAAGGGTAAGATGATTTTCACCCTATATAATGTCCAATGCTCTAAAAGTGGACAACTTGGCATCTTTTCCAATCACTATCCAAATCCGAGGGAAGTGGAGGGGAATCACCATCAGCATCAGCAATGGCCATGGGAACAAGGTTTTACTTTTTCAAATCACTACGGCTGAAGTTGAAGCACCCGATTATGTGGTGGCAGGTATACATGTTGTTCTATAAAAACTAGAAATTTATTTTTTTATTATGGTTATTATTTCATCCAAGTTTGTAATGAATTTAGAATCAAACCCCAATTTGATAAGAGTAGAGTTATTAGTCAAGAATCCTAGTGGGATTATTCAATAATTTTCAGTGTTTATAAACTCTATTATTTACTTTTGTGATCAAAATATTATCGCAAATCAAGTAGTCATTCCCATAATGGAATTCGACATTATAGTAGGGATGGACTAGCTCTCAAATTATAATGATATGATCAAATGTAGACGCAGGGAAATCATAGTAGTCTTGAATGGGAAACCTATAGTTATAGTTCATGGAGAGATATCCCAACCTAATCATTGTCTAGAAGAACCTCTAATATCTTTATTTATGAAGTTGAATTGTTAAGAAGAAGAAGTAAATGATAGTTTGAGGATAGATAATTTCCCCATCATCAAGGAATATGTTGATGTATTTCCTACGGAGTTACCTGAACCTCCCCTAGAATGATAGGTAGAGTTATTCAATTATTTTGTACATGGATCCCATTCGATATCAATGACCTCGTATTGGATGAAAAATTTGAGTTGGAGGAGTTAAAGAAACAACTTCAAGATATTTTGGAGAATAGTTTTATCTGACAGTGTAAATTTCCATGGGGATCACATGTTCTATTTGTAAATAATAAGGATGGAGTTATTCATCAATTCATTGATTATAGAGAACTGAAAGGGATCACAGTGAAGAAAAAATACACTCTTCCAAGAATTGATGACTTAGTTGACCAACATCAGGGGGCTCAGTCTTTTTCTATGATGGATCATTCATTTGGTTATCATAAAATGAGGGTGAGGAAAGAAGATATTGTAAAAGCTACCTTCCTATCAAAATAAGGGAATTACGAGTTTGTTGTTATGCCCTTCGAGTTGACTAATGCACATGCTATTTATATAAGTTTGATGAATAGTGATTTTAAGGACTACCTTGATAACATTGTAATAGTTTTTATTGATGATATTATGAAATATTAGAAATGTCTCGTGGAGTATAAAAATTATCTAAGGGTTATTTTTCAATCTCTATTGAAGGAGTGGATTTTTGGAAAGTTCAAAAAATGTGAATTATGGTGGAATTAAGTGGATTTATTAGAGTACATTGTATCTAATGAAGGAATAGCAGTTGACCCATCAAAGGAAAATGTTGCAGAGGAGTGGCCTCAACCTACAATAATAATTGAAATTATTTATTTCCTTGGATTAGTGAGATATTATAATAGGTTTGTGAAAAAAAATTCAAAACTTTCTAATCCTCTAAAAAAGTTAACTCGAAATGGGGTGAAGTTCATCTGGACAAATGAGTGTGAAAAATGATTCGAAGATCTGAAGAAGAGATTGGTTACTAAATTCGTGTTAACTTATCACTCTAGTGGAAACCTATTAATTATTTTTAGTGATGCATCTCTTAGGAGGATTGGGTGAGTACTCATGCAAAATGAGAAGGTCAATTCTTATGTATCTCGACAGTTGAAGACTCGTGAGAAGAACTGTCCTACACATGATCTGGAGCTGGATATAGTTTTTTTATTGAATGATATGAAGAAACTATAATTATTGGGAGAAATGTGATATATACATAGGCAATCAAATATTGAATTATATTTTCACAAAAAAAATAATTTAACATGAGACAATGGAGATGGTTGGAAATTCATAATGACTAGGATTTTTCCATTCATTATCATACCAGAAGAGTAAACAAAGTCATCGATTCATTAAGTAGAAAATACCCAGTTGTTCTTTCCATGATGAGGATTCAAAGAGATCTTTTGATCAATTACATAGTAATGCTAGACATGGGAAATCTAAGGGAAGTTACCTTATCAACACTTACCCAAATGATTTCTCAAACTTCATTACAAGAGAAGATAAGAATTATAATAAATAAGATCCTTTGATACAGAAGAAGATTGAGGTTGTGAAGGATGGGACGTTTCTTGAGTTAAATAGTGATCATGAAGGCGTACTGAAATTTTATATCACACTACATGTTTCATCTATTCTATAAAAAAATAAAGAGTTGATGGATGAAGCTCATATCTCTACATTCTCTATAAATACCGGACGAATGAAAATGTATAGAGACCTTCGTGATAATTATTGGTGGGATAATATGAAAAGGGAGATTTCTTAATACACTTCGAGGTTCCTGTTATGATAGTAGGTGATGTCAGAGTGACAACTTCCTACAAGGGTATTGCAATCACTACCCTTACCAGTATAGAAGTGGGATAATATCACTATAGACATCATCACTAGTCTCCTGAGAACTTCCAATGGAGACAATGTGATATTGGTTATTATGGACCGTCTCACCAAAACTACCCATTTTATCTCTATTTGGGAAGATTTATCTCTTAATCTACTTTCTAGGATTTAAGTGAAGGAAATGGTAAGGCTTCATGGAGTTTCACTTTCTATCATGTCTAATCATTATCCAAGGTTTCCATCAAAATTCTGGAGAAGTCTTCCACATGCTCTGAGCATTAAATTAAATTTTAGTTTGGCATATCAAACTCAAAATTATGTCTAATATGAGTGAACTATAAACAAACTCAATGACATGCTGAGAACATGCTCAATGGAATTTAATGGTGGATGAGATCAACACATCCCTTTAGTTGAGATCTCTTACTACAACTGCTTCTACTTGAGCATTCAAATAGCACCCCATGAAGCAATATATGGTAAGTGATGTAGAACTCCTACATGTTGGCATGAATCTAGTTAGATAATTTTTTTGGGTATGATCTTGTGTAAGAGATGATAGAAAAATATCATGACATCCAACATCTCATTAAGGATTTTCAGAGTCGGAAAAAAAGCTATGCCAACCACCATCGAAGGGATGTGGAGATTGATGTTGGTGACAATGTATTTCTTAGAATTTCACCTTAAAAAAGATTCATGAGGATTGATAAAAAATGGAAGCTAATCCCTAGGTACATTGGCCCTTATGAAATCGTTGATCGCATAAGAGAAGTGGCATATCGGCTTACACTTCTTCCAATTCTAGCACAAGTTCATGATATCTTACTTATATTCATCTTGAGGAAGTTCATACATGACCCATCACATGTGCTAAATCCAGAGGTGGTTCCACTGGAACATGACCTCTCATATAAGGATTATCCGGTGGAGTTCTTGGATTGTAGAGACAAGTTTCTACGCAACAAGACTACCCACCTTGTTAAGGTGTTATGGAAGAACCACAAATTCGAAGAAGCCATGTGGGAAGCAGAAGATATTATTTGGAAAAAGTACTCACACCATTTATCATCATAGGGTATGTGATAATGTTTCAGAAATAAATTTATTATGGGGGGAAGAACGTATTGACCCCAAATTTTTAATAATATTTTATTCCTAACTTTTTGTGTCACTTCATTTTATACTCCATAAAACTATATCCTTAAATTAATGAAGTGATACCTTTGGGTTTAGATTGTTATATGATTGTTGGTCAATATGACCATTGGAAACTAGACACTTATCATTACAATTATTGTTTATAAATACATTTGATCATGGTTAATTAGTACATAAATAAGAGTCTATGGCCTCATCCAATAGACTCGGGTCGTATAAAGCACATCACTCAGAGATTGGGTAGGAGGTAGCATCTCTGGGCTTTTCCCTGTACCATGACAAAGCTGAGCTTCAACATGTTAAGCATGAACAGAATAACCTAAGGGAGAAGTTCAAGATGATTGAAATCACCACTTAGAAAATGTTTTCTGAACTACCCCAAGATTCTATCACCAAAGAACACCTCACACTCAGGTCCTATACAGGTGTAATAAGGGGCTATGTAACACATCTTTTAGTTTCATGTGTAAACATTTTTCATAAGTAAAATTGTTTTTTCTTATTACGGAAATGTTGGTGAATTTCAAATAACCAAATAAATGTGAGACGAATTTATAGGTCCATATTACTTATGAATTATGAAAAATGGGGATTTTAAATTACTTACGTAAAAATTAAATGATAAATAATGTGAAATTATTTTCATAAAATGGTCTTCTACAATTGTGAATAGTATGTATTTTATAGTCTAATAAGAACAACATAATTCTTGGTGAATAACAATGTATGAATAATAATATACCATTATGATTAGTAATGAATATTAATGAATAGTAAATCAGAAAAAAATGGAAGATTTACCCATGAATGTATAAATACATTTTAGACATCTTAAAAGTTAAAATATTATCATAGTATATGATTTGTTAACTTTGTAGGAAATAAATATTTTATTTACAATTTTATAATTAATTTAATAATTTAAAGTGAAAATTAATTTTCATAAAATTTAATCATAAATTGTTACATTTTTATCTTATGGTTATACTATAAATTTTTGGGACCTTGATTTATTTTTCAAGGTATTATAAAAAAAGTAATAGATTAAAAGTTGTTTATTAGGAATAAATAATGATTTAATTAAAAAATAAATTAAAATATTTAATAATTAATTTTCATAAATTGGATTTCATTTTTGAATTCATAGAGTCGATATTTGGTTAGGGTATATTTTTGGGGTTTTTATGAAATAGTTGAATTTTCTATGAGTAGTAAAAATATATTTTTGTGTTTTGGGTTTTTAAGGACATTATTAATGATGTAATGATGAGGTAATATTTCTGTTTTACTTGTAAATAGTAAGGTATGTTATGAGGTGTTCCAAGTGGCCAATACCATGACATTATACCATGTGCAAGCCCATGTTTTTGTAAATACCACCAATGAGGTGTCCCATTGAAATTAATTAAATATTCTCTCATTCACATATTATGGGTTATAAATGACATGGTGATCATGTTTTTAAGAACTTTTAAAACATCACGATTTTGAAATGAAACCCATTTATTTTATTCTCTATGGGTTATTTAAGAATTTTTTTATTATAATCTATGTGTCTAACATGAATGTAAAGACATTTTAAGGGTACACATTGATAGTGCTCCAATGCATTGGGTAATGATGTTAATCTTTAGAGAAGACAAGATTCACAATACCTTTGTGAATAACATTGGTTATTTTCATGAAACCTTCTGGATTAAACTTGGTGATCTGTTCATGAATGTCTAAATGAAATGTTTTAGCCAAATATTCATGTTATAATTCCATCAAATTTCATTATGATATTCAACTACATCCATTGCACATATCTTTATGTTTTTTATCAAGTTCTGATTGATTTAAAAAATAAACTGATTCCCTTGATTTCCTTATTGGTCCTTTTGCTCAACCTTTCCTTTGATGTAAGTCTCTAGGATAGGATATGCAATAATTGTACTAAGGATTAAATTTTAATGACGTCGTACAAGTGGATTAGAAGAATATTTTATGGTTTCTTGTTTTATGTTCCTGATTTTCATGAAACTATACTTTAAAGATCCTATGTTTGTAAAATTTAATGGAAATATTTGTAATAAAAAGAGAGTATTCCATAGATATCACAAATATACACATCATTTCAATGGAAAACATTAATTACTTAACATACAATGTCATTGGATGCATTGAAAAAACCTATAACTCATAATTAATGTGTTACTAATATGAAATTATAGTGGTGTCCATGTTATCCATTATGTTATGAACATGAAATTAATAAGTAATGAACACTTTGGGAACCGATACCACATAAAGAGAAATTATTTTATAATATGAATTAATAAAACTAATAATAGAGGACATACCCCACACATACTTAGGGGGAAATATGTTATATGAATGTCTTATATCTTTCTATCATCAATGGAATAGTGACAAAAAACTGAATGGAGTAAAAAAAATTAAGATCCATCAGTTAATAGATAAATCTTCGTTATATGAGGGGGGACTGTCACAATGACATCAATATGTTTTTAGATGAGTAAAAGCTAAATTTTTACTTTTACTATCTCTCCATCTTTTTGTAATCATCCCTTAAAATACAAGGAATTGTGTCTTAATAAAATTCCTAAAAAAACACCTAATAATTAAGTGAAAATTTAAATTTGGGTTTTCATAGACAATATTAATAGTAGAGATGATTCATGTGTAAAATTCTATTTAATTATTTATGAGTGACAACACACCCACCATAAAATTCACAATACAAGGAATTTGTATCAAATGTAATAGTGTGTCGAAACATTGGATGTTAAAGAATTTACTTGAATATAATCTAAATTTGTGTTGTTATAATAAATGTTTTAGTGAAAATAGTACATGACATTTAGATAGAGGTGTATAGTGATTCTTTTACTCAAGTACACCCTTT
Organism: Viscum album; assembly: GCA_963277665.1. NCBI lineage: Eukaryota > Viridiplantae > Streptophyta > Magnoliopsida > Santalales > Viscaceae > Viscum > Viscum album. The sequence goes on along the minus strand of OY728133.1, from coordinate 1,035,083,874 downwards.
GTAACCCCCAGAATAAAAAAGGGTTGAATGACTAAGTGATATGACTAATGTAAACATAGTGAAGTATCCATCTTGGGAGCCTACCTGATTATAACTCCATTTTTTATTGTGATAGTTCTGGAGTAGTGGTCATGTTCAGTGACATTATTGTATGTTTCACAATGTGTGTGTGTGTAATTGAGGTATATACCCAATGTAAAGGAAGTATGTTGACCCGTGGGGACTATTATTATTCTGATGACCTATTCGGGCATGTGGGTGGGACCTAGGGTGGGTCTCATGTGTCTGCGTGGCCAACTGGTGGTACATAGAGGGCTAGGACCAGACATATATATTATGGTGGGGTAGTTATTATATCATTGGGACCCAGAATACAAATTTGGTATCAAAGGAGGAACCAAGCCTTAATGGTGGTGCACTTCTTAGGATTAGCCTACATGATTATAACTCTATAGTTAAGTGTGTTCATCCTAAATTCTTGATCATGGTGGGTGAACTTGATGGATGTTTCCCAGGGTGTGTGTGAGTGAGGAAAAATCACACTAGAAAGGAAAAATGTAAGCCTATGAGGACATTCATTAGTTAGAAGAATAGTTTGATCATGTAGGTGGGCCTAAGAGTGGGGACAACATGTCAATAAAGGAAATGGATGTACTAGGCAGGACAAAACCCAATGACCATGTTAAGGAGATGTGGATGTGCTTTCAACGGGACACATTTGTCACACCCTTGGTCATGTAGTCTCAAAGTACATCAAAATACGCTGGATTTCACACAGACATTTATATTTATACCACTATTATATCCTTTTCACCATTCAAAAAGTATAGACAAATTGTGTCATGAGAATACATGTTTTTTGAAATTTTATGTCTATTGAAACCCTATTTCTACAAGGAAATCAATCCAAATTTGTTATTTTAGTAATAAATGAAATTTAGTCATGTTATTCTTTCCATATTTATATTCCCCCCTAAAACAGTTCAAGAATGAAAATCCTTCATTTTAAATGTCTATCATGATATATGATCATCTGATATGTCATGATATCCCATGAAAAGTCTATTTAATGTAATTTAAAAAATTATAGACAAAATAATTCAAATTATGAACAAAAAATCATAATCTACAATTACTCAATAAACACACATTTGGTTCAAAATTGGTGACCCTTTAATCTATTCTATAATTATTCTTCCCATTATGATGATACCTATCCAAAACTCTTAATTTTTAATCTAGAATTTATCCATTTATTATTAGTCCTAACACATTATTTTTACTTTTCCTTGTAATATTTGACCATAATGATGAGAAATTATATTAATTTTTCTAAAATTGATTAGTAATTGTGAGTATTATCGTGTTGTAGAAACATGACTTTTCCAATCCATAAACAGTAATTGAATGATTTATTTTTTAACAAGAAAAATGTTGAGACTTTGAAAGAATTGAGAAATAAAATTATACATTTTCATAAAACATTATGAGGATATAAATTTTATAAAAAAATTTGGGTTAAATATATATTATGTATAAGTAATTAATTAATATTTAAAATAAAAATCCACCATGAATAAACAATGAGGAAAAAAAATGAAAATGAATGATGTATTTAATTAAATATTTTATTATACTCATAATAAAAGACTCATATATTAAATATTTAGGACCCATTATACTTATAGTCTCCCACAACATATTCATTTGAAAAATAGTAATATATTATATGGAAATATACTTGAATAGAAAAATTTTGTTTGAATAATGAGAATTACATCCGACTATGATTGTAATTTATTAATTGATAATGAATTTAGTTTTCACTGTATATGTCTATTAGATCCAAGAAAAAACCCTAATCATGACAAAAATAGGTTTTTATTTCTAATTAGAGATGATGAATCTTTATTTATGCAATTAATGATTAATTTATTTTTCTAAAACTCAAAAAATAATATATGTTCATTAAATACATAAAATTGATTAGTTCATTACGTAAAACCCGATGACATAAATTAATTATCTTTGATAAAAACCCACGAACAAAAATAAATCATCATGTTAAAATTTATTTCTATCTAATATTACTAGAGTTATGAGTTCCCACAAGACCAGTGAAAGTAATAATTTATAATATAATAATAAAATTTCACTTAAATTAGACCAAACAATGCATTTCACAAAAACATAATCCATGGGAAATAACCATATCATTCAATTTTTAAAATGTTTGGGAAGATTATTAAATTTTTAATAATATGTTGAAATTAACATATTTTAAATTAAATTTATTGAAACAAATTTAACCTATGTGTAATTGAATCATATTCTGCAAAAAATATGTTTATGGTATTTTTCCAATTATAAAACATTTTCATCCCTTACAAATAATAATACCTGAGCTATTAAATCTTGATGCTCAATTAAATGAACTGTATAGAAGTGTAAAATGAACTCACACCCTCTAAACTAAACATAAGTGGTCAAAAGAATATGTGGAAAATAAAAAATTGAACATTTCGAAATTATGTACTAATTTATCACCGTAATATAAAAATCTATATCTATAATACCACATAACCATTTGTCTGATTGTGTTGACCCAATTTTAGAAATTCATAGACAAGAAAATATAATCACATCTAAATATTGTTCCAAAGAGACAACTACTAAAATATATTGTATCATTTGGCTTATGAACATCATCAAATAATTTTAGTCTACAAATAGTTGACATCCTCAAAGATTTGTGTTGTTAATTAAAGAACCAATCATAATAATAATATTATCTATAACATTAGTCAGATAAATAATAAACATTCAAATGTGAAGTAAGTATTATGATAAAATACCTCCACATGAAACATCAATAAAAAATTGACCTCATATGTGCTCTATGGACCCAATCACCATGAGGATCTACCTAACAACCCATCATCCTTCCACATCATTCAAGTAATAATGGTTCCAATATAATCCTTAATAAAAATAAAAAACCCTCAACATATTCATATCTAATACATCAAAAATTTATAAATCATGAAAAACATTTTTAGACTCTATACAATATAAATCTATTGAATTTTAAATGGGTTTATCCTAGTATATTGTAGTTCTTTTTTGTGTAGAATTTACCAAAACAATATAAATATTAATTATAATGAAATTATAAGTTCTTGTTAGAGGATGTTGTTACATATGTGTGTTTTTTTCTCGCTCGAGTTATAGAAGGAGTAATACTATTGAATCCATATCATATACAATAGTTACTCCATCAATCAAGAAAAAATTGATAAAATTTTGGTCTGATATTTCTCTAATTAGAAATGGTTGGATTCTTGATTGATCAATAAATCATCCGTAATATTCCTCATGTGATCATTTGAATCCTCTATAATTCATCATAAAAAATACAATAAATAGTTCATTCAGTATTCAACTATTAGAGTCATGAATAGGGTGACATACTCTTCAACCTTATAGAATTTTACAGATTTATCTTATAAGAAAATGGTTTCAAGAAAGACCATAGATTCAATATAATAATGGTGGAACTATAGTAATTAATTATGAATTGTGGCACATCACTATCAATTATATATATTTGACAACATCCTTTTTTATGAAGACCATCCATGTAATATCCTGAGAATTTATTGATGTTTTAATTTTTAATAAATGTTATTTATATGGTTATTTTTATAAATAAAAATAATTATTTAGTGTTTTCATATATTAAAAAATCAATGAAATGAATGTATTTATAAAATATCTTCTACATAGAAATAAATTTCTTTTTTTCTAATTACAAATATATTACATTTATTTTCCCATCAAATATTGTTTTATTTTCAAAAAGTTAATATGATGACATTCTAGTAAATTATTTAAATTAAAAAATGTAAAATATATTGTCAATATATATTTTAAAAGATATGACTATTTTATGAGAAGTATAATTTATTATCTATAAAATTAAATAATAAACAATTTCTAAATTATTAATTTAGTAATATTTATGATAAAGTTGTTATATTTATTATTAAAAAATAAGAATGAATTATTATATTAGATAAAAATTTATTATTAATTAATTTTTTTGAAAATAAAATATATTTTATAGGAATATAATTTAACTAAATATTAACCAATTTTAAATAATTAATACGTTAGGTGAAATGTTTAAATATGGTATATGTGTACATATTTGGTCAGTTATATTTAGTATTATCATAATATATTTAAAAAATAAATTATTTCAAAAAGTTAAAATAGATATTAATTATTTAAAATTAACATTATAAATAAATTACCAGTTTTCAAAATATTATATTTTTAATATTATAATTTTTTTATATTATATTTTTAAATTTATAATGTTTATAAGAATTAATTAAATTATTAGCGATAATATTTTTTATTAATGTGTTATGAAATTTTAAAAATTTACTAAAAAATAACATATGTAGTAAAAGATGGACTTAATTTATTACGTATTATAATTAAATTCATAATCTGATGAATGAAATATAAAATAATATTTTAATGGAATATTAATATATTTAGTGTATTAAGGGTCATTAACATAGATAATTTGAATCAATTTTTAGAAAAAAATTGGCCAACCCAACATAAATGGACCCACCTCAACCACACAAGTTGTAATAAGGATTGATATTGTGGGAGTATGTTTAAGGTAACATGTCTCAATGCATTGTGGGTAGTTGTATAGAACCCACATATTTTGTCAATGGAAGTGCATAATGATTCCATATCGTTATAGGGATAGATAATAGAAAATGGAAATACGTTTCTGTGTGACTCTTGAGCCAGAGTTTTTATGTATGTATTCCCAGGTGCAGATCTCATGGATCCTTCTAATGAAATACAACCAAAAATGTTTTTACAATATAGCATCCCTCAACCCCGCACCATTTCGATATGTGATTGGGAAAATATGTACTGTTAACCTATGTGAAAGCATATACTTATATAATATATAATTCTATTTTATTCCTACAAGTCATTTTAATATCATAAGTATTTTCAACCACAACATTCTTGGACAAGCAGCATAATATTATTTTTTTACTAATAGAACAAATCATCACTTCCAATTTGTTAATTCAATAAATGTTACCACTGATAGGGATGACCTAAAAATATGTAGTCATTATGACACCCTATACTACCACTCCCATATTCACATGATGAAAAATCAATAATCCTTAAATCAAGATCATTCATTGGTCCTAATCCACAGTGGAAAAAAATAGAGGTCTTTACCTTTTATTGGAAACATGGTTAATGAAAATTAATCATAAATGTGTGTATATTTATATATATATGTTTAACAATTAAAATAAAACCGACATTGGGGTTATATACAGAATTCAGGATTTTCCAATCACACAAGAATGATCTTTATACGTGTGTGGGTGTGTGAGTGTGTGTGTGTCAATAATATTATCTATGTATCCACAAAAATTGATTTTAATCCATATTTTCATCAATTTATCCTTATTATATGACATCTAAATGATCCACAATTTATATGTAAATTAATAAACAAATTAAAATCCCATTATCATTCCCAAAATACTCCATATGTTGGAAATTTAACACCTTTTGGAACCTCATATCATAAAAGATACATTATTTTATTTTCAATGTTTATAAATATTGACATCCCAACATCAGCATCATTCATAATAAACAATTAAAAAATATGTGTAATAGCTAAATTCTACAGTATAAGAACTAGTATATAAATAAATACTCTCATACATATCATTTTTTTAGAAAATCCAAGCATCATCTCTTGTTTATCATTCTCAAATATTCCATACTACCATTTCTAATCAATATAAGTGCATAATTCCATTGTTAAGGTTCATTTTAGGATGGATATCAGTTATTAGTGTTATTTTTGGAAACCCCAATTCTAGATATAAAGTCATTATTTATTTTATATTGCAATTTCATAAAAGGATTATTTAAATTAATATTTTATTTTTTCTATCAATCAACTTTTTTTTGATATCCATTTTTCTTGGCTTAAAGGTTATTTATCTAATTTATGTTTTCATTTCAGAAAACCTCCATGTAAATAGTATTTGTTATTTCAAAACTCTAATATCAAAAACTATGTTTTTATGCATTAATGATTTTATTAAATTTATGTTGTCAATCCGTTAATGGATATTATGTTTATAAAATTATTATTTCATTTTAATTTATATAAAATGTCTAATTACAAGTAAAATGATTTAATTTTTTAATGAATTTTTAAAATAAATATTTATCGATGTTAGAACCCAGATCTTCGTTTCAGGTACAAAATTCTTTTTATGGAGTTTTTGAGAAAAATAAATTTTCTAGAAATTTTTTATGTACACGCCATGTACTTTCTGAGTACACGACCTATACTCTTTTCTCGCCCAAAGTCGTGTACCGGCCGTGTCCGGGCCACAGACATGGTGTGTAGGGGTGACGTGGAGGCCGATTTTGGAAGATTCTGAAAAAACCTAGTACATGTCGTGTACTCTAAGAGTACACGCCATGTACTTTCCTTTTTTTCACTAAATGGACCCAGGTCGTGCCTCACACTCCGAAAAAACTTCTTCTAGGTCCCATTCGTCTGAGAGTGTCGAATCTTCAATGAGCTCCCGCCCCTCCATCCGTTCTCTGATTTGAGCATGGTCGATTGAGTTGGACTCGCAGTAGTGAGTTTTTCCTCTGCTTAAACCTTTATTTCCTATTCCTTTTCTTTCTCATGTTATCGTGGTTTATGTGTTTCAGACGTTTTCTCAGATCTACGACGTTCTAAGGAGAATCTGTCATCGCTTTTTAGATAAATCGATCTCCTAGGATTGAGGTAGGTGGTTTGTGCCTTTTTATAGAATGTCCTTGAATATTTTGTGGAATTTCTCCAATTCCCTTGAATGAGAATTGAGCGTTTTATTATTTTACCTTGATTGATTTCCTGCTTGATTAATTGCTATAGTAAAAAATTACCTTTGTGAATAGAGTAGTTTTACTGTACTCTGGTTTTTTGCTGTACTTTCTTTTCTTGTTAGGCGTTATTCCAGTTGCCATGCCTTGTTATAGGATAGTGGAACTGTTGTGTTGTTTTTCTACTGATACATAGAATGATATCCATGTATTTCATGAGGTTTACTTAGAAGATGCATGCGTGCTATGCATGTTTATTTTTACACAGGGCTGCGAGAACCTAGTGTAGTGGACCATAGAGAGAATGGACGGAAGGGATTCTCTAGAGTGTCTTTAAGTTACGATGCGAGACCACAGGGTGAATTTACGTTGAGTGATTCCCCAGAGAGTCTGCAGTACCTCAATGTGGTCCATAGGGGGAATTGAAGTTGACTGCTTCCCCGGTGAGCCTTTAGTACGATATGAGACTATTGGGGAATTGATAGTGAGTGCTTCCCCAGAGAGTCTATTCATTAGCTGAAACAGAGGGGTGAGACTGTGTGTTCCTCCCATGGGGTTGCTAGTACTTATAGTATGAACCATAAGGGTTAGGCTGTGAGAACTACCCAGGGGGTAAACTTGTTTTACTTGTTGGGTTCTTTGTACTTGTGTACTTTATATGCTAGACTGTACATTGTAGTTGCTGTGTATTTTCCAATTTACTGTTCCTGTACTTTACTGTCATGTATTCATTGAATATTAGGAACATATCATTGAGTGGTTGCCTACTAGGACTTTGTCTCACACCGTTTTTGGACCATGCTTTTTGGATAATGTAGGCTATGTTGTTGCAGGTATAGATAAGGGCAAGTTCCCATATACTTCAGGTTCTTGATTTCACTGGAGCTGGAGAGCATGGGACCGAGCTGAGGCTTGCGATGCTGAGGAGTTGCTCATCTGTTTTACTTTTTTGTTTCCTTACTACTTGTGTTCAGTTGTATTTCAGCACGCTGTTGTGTTTGCTACTTTCCGTAGAAATTTGTACCTGCTACATCATTATCATCATTACTATATATTTATTCTTCTATTTTACGTTTCCAGTTATGTATTTTGTTACTGCTTCCGCTATTGACTATTATTTTTCTTACCTTCTATACCTTATCAAATGAGGTTATTTTTTTCCCAATAACTTACCAAGTCCCTCACTGCTAGATGGAAGCCTTTGGCGTTTGGGGAAATGCGCTTGAGGTCATGTGGAGAACTGGGTACAGGGAACCAGTGGAAGGGCTCCGGATTCGGGTAGTTACAATTTGGTATCAGATGGTTTCTTTTCACTTTATTTACTATTTGGAGACTTTATCTAGGGATAGGACAGATTCGATACTTGGTATTAATCTATTATCGGGAGTTGCTAACCCACATAGAGGTAAAATCCATACTACTTCGTAAATTGCAGTTTGCTGGTTTTGAGATTTTACAGTCGATATTATTTCACCTAGATTTATTCACAGGCTTGTGTTGTTATTTCCTTGAAAATTGAGGTTCTATTTATGTCTCAACCTGATGAGATGAGGGTATTACATTTCATTCATCATATAATAACTTGTAGAAATCACATGACATGCATTGTTTCCATGCCATCTAGGGTGCATTAGTGATTGCATGCAGTTGTTATAGACTTTGTGTAGATTATGCATGATGTTGTGATAAATTCTTGATAGAATCTCTGATGCCTTGTTATAGGATGTTTTGTTTCCTACTGTGGTTAAATGAACAACAAATTTTGATTCTTGAGGTGTTATGGGCCCTCACGAATCAGAAATTGGCACCTCCATGCCTTGTTTTCTGGGCTTCTCTGTAGTTTCTGAGCTACTGCCTAGAAAAACCCAGAATACATGGTTCGTAATTTTTTACTAAATGTCATGTAGTTTTTAGACTGTGTCACTGACCATGTGAGCAGGGACACGCTGTTGTAGAAATAACTTCATGAACACACCGTTTACGGTAGGTACACACCGTGTAGTTCAGAGCTATATACTCGGCTGTGTCACTAACAACACGGGTCAAGGAAGCTCTAGTAGAACACACAGTGTTATAAAAGATCATGCCGTGTATTCTTGTTCAGGTACCCGACCGTGTCAAGGACAACACGGGTCAGTGTTACCTTTTATTAGACACACCGTGTGTTTTTGGAACACGCCGTGTAGTCTTGTTCAGCTACCCGGCCATGTCACGAAAAATACGGGACAATGTCACCTTCACCTATAAACACCGTGTTTGTTCTGAACACGCCATGTAAGGATCATCCCTATATACGACTGTGTGCTTAACAACATTGGCATCCAAAGACTTGTCTAGTACACAATGTGTTTGTTCAGAACACACCATGTAGTCTCAGGTTAAGTCGGACAGTGTTGGACTGCCGTGTAAAGAGACTCGGGAAGGGGAATAGTCTTCAAGTACAAGCCATGTGTGGGGTCAACACACCGTGTAGTTTGAGGTCTTACATGACCTGCAGGGATGGGGTACATTTCCATGTCATTGGCTTAAGAATACACGCCATGTAGTTTTTATACATGTCGTGTAGTTGTGTTTTGTAAACTTGTGTGTTTTTCTTCCCCTGTTACCATTTTGTACTCTTGTTTTCTCTGTCTTTGTTAATTCTGATCTACATTGTGTTTTTGATCTTTCAAGGATATGCCTCCAAGATGTCCTCCAGTTGTGTGTCTGTTGTCAGGCAGTGATCAGACGCCAGATATGGCTGATCAGGGACTTCCTGCCGATCCTCCAGTCGGGCTAGCCTTGGAATTGGCTATCATACCAGTTGTAGGCAATGATTTGTAGTTCAGGGAAGGTTTTATGAGGATGATGCATACCTTTCAGTGAGAACCTCCTCCTGCCTCAACTATGGCAGACTTAACGTGGGGTTTTCAGTAGTAGCATCCTCCCACGTTATCGGGGGAAGGAGGACCTTAGGCTGGAGAGTCATGGCTGGAAGCCATGCTAACTATCATCGAGCATCTGGAGACACCTCCAGAGTGGCGGGCCAAGCTCGCTACCTAAATGCTCCAAGACTCCACCAAGAGGTGGTGGGACATGATCTCATAGGCGGGTCATCAGTAGGTTATGGCCTGGGAGGAGTTTCAGCGCTTCTTTTATGACTACTTCTACCCGGAGACCCTGAGGGTCGATGGAGCCTGGGAGTTCAAAATCGTAGAGAAGGTTAATCTTCCTGTCATGGATTATTCCTCTTGTTTCAATGAGCTGTAGTGTTTCACACCCCTCCGGGTTGGAAGTGGGGTGTTTTCAGCAAGGAGGATTGAGGATAGACTCAGGAGGGAGATCCTCTCACAGGTGAAGACCTTCCAGTTGACTTCCATTACTTCCATCGTGAACCAGGCACTGATTGTGGAGCGTAATCTGAGAGACTTCGGAGCTGCGATCCAGGGCGGTTCTGCTTCCAGAGCTAGTGTTCCTCTAGTTGACAGTAGGAAGCACTATAGAGAGCCTACACACGGTGATACGAGGAGGCAAGATACATCTTCAGGTAGCCAGGTAAAATGATACCAGTGTGGAAGGGCAGGGCACACGAGGCCACAGTGGTAGAGTAACCTAGTGGAGTGTCGATCTTGCGGAAAGATGGGTCACCTTCAGCGTTTCTGCCAGGTTTTCTCTCCAGTAGATGGTGACGGGGGTTCTTCAATGACTTATCATTCAGGAGAAACACCACCAGTTTCACACCAGTCAAGGAACTAGAGTTCTTCCAGCCGTTCAGGCCGAGGTGGAGGTCGAGGCCGTGGTAGTCAGTCACCATTTCTTCACCGCCAACAGGGGGGTTCAGCTCAGAGTGGTCACACAGGGTCAAAGGGACGCGGGGCAGGCCAGACTTTTGCAGTGGAGCAGACCTATCAGGAGCAGGATCCTGGACCTTCTACAGTTCGAGGTATGATTTTAGTAGCCTCAGTTTTGTCTTCAGCACTTTTAGATACTGGTGCGACACAATGCATTATCTCTGTTTCTGTTGTTGAAAGCCTTGGGCTCTGTGTCTTTTCTTCTTCCGACTCGTTGTCACTAGAAACACCTCTGTGGATGAGGACATATAATTTACACCAATGTAGAGAGTCCCCTCTTGAGGTTGCAATGTATCGTTTCTCATTGGACCTTTATGTCCTAGGGATTACAGGCTATGATGTCATCATCAGGATGTATTTGTTGGTTCCCTTCCAGTCATCCGTCAATTGTTATCGCCATAGAGTGAGTTTAGTTTCACTGGAGGGTGAGTCTTTTATTCATAGGGGTGAATGGGATGTTCATGGGAGTCGGGTAGGACTCGAGCATCATGGGCTGGGAATGGTGACAACCTAGATTTCTAGTCTTTATCTGGATGATTAGGGAACTTCGCAGCTAGACTTCCCTCCAGTGGTGGATCATTTTAGAGATGTCTTTCCAGAGGAGTTTTCAGTTTTTCCTCCAGAGCGTGAGGTAGACTTTTCGATTGAGCTCATGCCAGGAGCGGCACTGGTGTCCATTCCTCCTTATAGGATGGTTACACTTGAGTTGCAGGAGCTCAAGAAGAAGTTGGAAGATTTATAGGAAAAGGGTTTCATCCAACCCAATACTTCTCCTTGGGGTCCGCCTGTCCTGTTTGAGAAGAAGGAAGAAGGTACCATTCAACTTTGTGTGGATTATCGGATGTTGAACCAGTTGACGGTCAAGAACCGGTATCCCTTGCCAAGGATCGATGAACTCTTTGATCAGCTTCCAAGATCCCGAGTGTTCTTGAAGATCAATTTGAGGTCCAGTTATCATCAGTTTCACATTATACCATTAGATATCCCTTTTATAGCCTTCAAGAGCAGGTATGGTCTCTACGAGTATACGGTCATGCCGTTCGGTATCACGAATGCACCAGCGGTTTTCATGGCATTGATGAACTGAGTGTTCCATCCTTACATGGACTCCTTTGTCATGGTCTTCGTGGACGATATCATGGTGTACTATCTCACACTGCATGACCATGCTACCCATCTTGAGATCATTCTGAGTACACTAAGAGAGCATCAACATTGTGATAAACTCCCGAATTGCCACTTTTGGATAGATCAGATTCACTTTTTGGGTCACTTCATCTCAGAGGAAGGAGTATCTATAGACCTAGAGAAAGTGATATCTGTAGTTTCTTGGGAGCAACCGAAGAACATTTTTGAGGTTTGAAGTTTCCTAGGACTGGCTTGACACTACAGACGCTTCATTCAGGACTTTTCACACCTATAATCACCTTTGAAAGGTCTGACCAAGGAGGGGGAGAAGTTTTTATGGTCATATTCTTGTGAGTCCACCTTTCAAGAGATAAAACGGAGGTTGATTTCGGCACTGATACTAGTCTTGACAGAGCCAGGATAGAGCTATACAGTCAATTGTGATGCTTCAGGTATCGGGTTAGGAGTTGTGCTTATGCATGGAGATGGAGTCGTTGCGTACGAGTCTCGACAGTTGAGGCCACATGAGAGGAACTACCCGATACACGATCTGGAGTTGGAAACTATTGTTCATGCCTTACGCTGATGGAGACACTATCTTTTGCGAGAGCACATTGTGGTATTCATTAACCACAAAAGTGTCAAGTATATCTTCACTCAGCGTGATCTGACTCTGAGGCAGCACATGTGGGTCGAGTATCTTCAGTCCTTTGATTTTGAGATTCCCTATACGTCGGGAAAGGGCAACACAGTGGATGATACGTTGAGCATGAGAACTCAGATTCAGGCAATTCAAGAGGCCAGCAATGAGTGGAATATTATGGATATGTTCTCTGAGATGCATCTAGAGGTGCACGACATACAGGGATAGACATTCCTATCTTATGTAGCTATTACCTCTATACTACTTGATCGGGTACAGATGAGGTAACCATCAGACTCAGAAGGATTAGTCTTGCGGGAGGGTGAGTAAGGATATGACCCTCTTTCTGGATGGATAGTGGGAAATGATAAGATCTTGCGTTTCCAGGGATGCATATGGGTGTCAGCAGACATACGCGAGGAGCTGATGCAAGATTTTCATTCCTCAGTTTGGGTAGTTCATCCTGGAGTCACAAAGATGTATCGGGACCTTCATCGCCCGTATTGGGGGCCAGGTATGAATAGAGATGTTTCTGGTTTTGTCATGAGATGTTCTACTTGTCATCAGGTGAAAGAAGAGCATCAGTGACCAGTGGGGGATTTGAAGCAGTTACCCATTCCTGAGTGGAAGTGTAATGATGTCAGGATGGACTTTGGGACTGGGTTACCAAGGTCACCTCAGGGTAATGATGATGTTTTGGTTGTCTTAGACATGATCTCGAAGGTTGCTCACTTCTTGCCGATCAAGGAGGCCTTCAATGTTGATGATCTGGGGCGACTTTACATCAGAGAGATAGTTCGTCTGTATGGAGTTCCACGCTCTATTATTTCAGACAGGTATGCATTATTTACTTCTCAGTTCTGGCAGGGACTTCAGAAGGCTTTGGGTACCCAGGTACTTCTGAGTATGACATACCATCCCCAGACTGATGGCTAGTCCAAGAGCACGATCCAAGTGATTGAGGATATGCTCCGAGATTGTATCTTAGACATTTTCGGTTCTTGGGAGAAGCATATTTCACTAGGGGAGTTGGCCTACAAAAATAGTTTCCAGGCGACCATTCAGATTGCACCATACGAGGCTTTGTACGGTAGGCTATACTGATCACCCTTATGCTGGATGGAGGTAGGAGAGGCAGCTTTGCTGGGACCTCGTCTTGTTTAGGAGACTTCAAAGTAAATAGAGATGATTCATAAGAGGATAGATACAGTACAATCTCGAGGGAAGTCTTATGCTGATCAGCGGAGATGACCACTGGAGTTTGAGGTCGGGGATTATGTTTTCCTACGTGTTACACCGAGGTTGGGACACAAAAGGATTCGTAGATAGGGCAAGCTTTCACTGCAGTACGTCGGGATATTTGAAGTTTTGGAGAGAGTTGGGTCGGTCGCCTATCAGTTGCAGTTACCCTAGAGGTACATGTCCTTACACGACATCTTCCACGTCCCTCATCTCTCATGATACTTTTCAGACCCGTATCATGTCTTTCATCCTGAGGAGGTTGAGCTCAAAGAAGATGCATCTTTTGAGGAGCACCCCATCCGGATTGTCGATCGAAGTATGAAGGTTCTTTGTGGGATATCTATCCCTCTTGTACAGGTGCTATGGCAGCATGGGCGAGTATAGGACGAGACCTGGGAGAGGGAGGTCGATGGACGATCGTAGTGGCCAGTGCTATTCGGGGTTTCTTCTTCAACACCTCACTAGGGAAATTTGGGGATGAATTTCATTAAGTGGGACGTTTGTAAGAACCCGGATCTTCGTTTCAGGTACACCTTTCATTTTTATGGACTTATTTGGAAAAATAATCTTTTTGGAGATTTTTGAAGTACACGCTGTGTACTTTCTGAGTACATGTCGTGTACTCTTTTACCGCCCGAAGCCGTGTACTGGCTATGTCCGGTCCATACACACGATGTGTAGGGTTGATGTGGAGGGCGATTTTGGAGACGTATGAAAAAACCTAGTACACGCCTTGTACTCTAAAAGTACACACCGTGTACTTTACATTTTTTCACTAAATATACTAGGATCATGCCTCATGCATAGAAACATCTTCTTCTAGGTCTCGTTCATCCTAGAGCACTGAGGATCCGCAAATCTTTGAGGAGCTCCCGCACCTCCATCCATTATTCAATTCGAGCATGGTCGATTATGTTGGAATCGCAGCGGTGAGTTATTCCTTCTACTTAAGCCATGTTTTCCAATTTCTCCACTTTCTCATGTTATCGTGGTTTATGTGTTTCAGACATTTTATCAGATCTACAACATTCTAATGAGAATTTTTCGTCACTTTTCACATATATCGATCTCCTATGATCGAGGTAGGTGGTTTGTGCCTTTCTGTAGAATGTCCTTGAATATTTTGTGCAATTTCTCCAATTACCTTGAACGATAATTGTGTGTTTTCCTTTTTTTCACTTGATTGATTTCCTACTTGCTTAATTGCTATAGTAGAGGTTTACCTTTGTGAAAATAGTAGTTTTACTATACTCTGGTTTTTTGCTGTACTTGCTTTTCTTGTTAGGCGTTATGCTAGTTTCTATTCCTAGTTATAGGATAGTGGAATTGTTGTGCTATTTCTCTACTAAGCATTAGAATGATAACCATGTAGTTATTGAGGATTAATTAGATGATGCACGCGTGCTATGCATGTTTATTTTTACAAAGGGCTGTGAGAACCTAGTGTAGTAGACCATATGGAGAATGGATGGAAGGGATTCTCTAGAGTGCCTTTAAATTATGATGCGAGACCACATGGGGAATTGACATTGAGTGCTTCCCCAAAGAGGCTGTAGTTCCTTAACACGGGCCATAGGGGGAATTGACGTTGATTGCTTCCCCATAGAGCCTTTAGTACGATACAAGACTATAGGGAGAATTGACGGTGAGTGCTTCCCCAGAGAGTCTATTCTTTAGCTGAACCAGAGGGGTGAGACTGTGGGTGCCTCCCAGGGGGTTTCTAGTACATATAGGTTGAACCATAAGGGTTAGGATGTGAGAACTACATAGGGGGTTACCTTGTTTTACTTGTTGGTTGTTTTGTACTTGTGTAGTTTATATGATAGATTGTACATTGTAGCTACTGTGTATTTTCCTGTTTATTGTTCATGTACATTACTGCAATGTATTCATTGACTGTTAGGCACAGATCTTTAGGTGGTTTCCTACTGGGACTTTGTCTCACACCTTTTTTTGTCCATGATTTTGAGCCCAAGTAGACTATGTTGTTGCAGGTATAGATAAGGGAAAGTGCCCTTCTACTTCAGTTTCTTGATTTCACTGGAGATGGAGAGCATGAGACCGAGCCGAGGATTGCGATGGTGAGGAGTTGATTATCTGTTTTCTTTTTCCTGTTGCTCTAGTACATGTGTTCAGTTGTATTTCAGCATGTTGTTGTGTTTTCTTCTTTCCTTAGATATTTTTACCTACTCCATCATTGTCATCATTGCTATATATTTATTCTTCCACTGTATGGTTCAAGTTATGTATGTTGTTACTACTTCCTATAATGACTAATTTTTTTCTTACCTTTTATACCATACCAAATGATGTCATTGTTTCCCCCATAACTTACCAAGGCCCTCGCTATTAGTCAGTAGCCTCGGGTGTTTGGGGAAATGCACTTGAGGTCGTGTGGCGAACTGCGTACGGGGCACCAGTGGAAGGGCTCCAGATTCGGGTCATTACAATCGATGTTATAATATTTTCTATTTCAATGTTAATTTTATAATTATTTTTTTATGAATGGGATGTAATATTAATAATAAGGATTTTAATCATTTTTGTAGATATTAATATATAAATATATTATTAATTTAAATCATTATTTTTTATTTATATCACATACCTATTGTTTAATTCCTTCTTACTTGGATTATTGTAAATATAATATGATAAATATTGATTTCCTCAAACCAAAATTTTTTTTTCTTAAAAATTATGTTGGATAAATATTATTGTTACATTAAAATTTTTAATGATGAAAATAATTTATTTAGTTTTAAAAAATAAACAAATTGGAAAAAAAATGGGAAACAAATCCTGAAAAAATGTATTTACATAAATGGTCGAACATGGGTATAGGTCGTGATGAGGAGGAATGTAGAGTCAACCCCCTTATTTAAGGGCATATTTTCCTAAAATTGATATTAATAATGGACTCCTGGATATTTATGGTTTTCCAAGTACCATTTCATTCCATTTAAATAATTTTTTTTATACAAATGATTTTAATCATTATAGAATATTATATGAACATATATCAATGATTTATATATTTTGAATCGAATTGCATCTTCAAATTGATAAGTATCTTATTGGTGTTAAATAGAACTATGTATGGTAATGTAATCAAAACCCTAAAGTTATATTTTGGGAAATTATAAAAATAATTTTTGTTTATCGTATAAAAAATGTACTCTGTAGAGTTTTTAAACTATGTCTATAAAAAGAAATTTACTCCTGGATTTAGAACCCCTTACTGGATAATTTTATGCTCACCCTCTTTTTCAATAATATTTTATAGGAGTATTTACTATTCACAATGAGTTTGTATTCATGGAAGAGATATCATGGTATAATTCAAATTAGAATTAGTAGAAAATTTTTAATAATCGCCAACATAATCTGGGTATTTTTTTAATACTCCAAAAGATAAACAGATTCAATCCTTGCTAAAATTAAAGACTGTATATTTTTCATTGATGTTTTATGAAATAATATAGATTCTTTATATAACCAAATTCAGGATTTTGTGTCCAAATATGTATAATTAATTATTCTAGGAATAGTTAGACAACTTTGGAGAATAAGAAATTTTAAATTCCATATAATTTAATATTTCATTTTCATCTATTGGGGTTCAATAAAAAATCTTTTTTACGTGACCCTTAAGAATATTGAATTTTATGAATTCAAATATTTCCTAATTCTAAAAATTTAAATTTCACATATTCTTTATATATTGTTAATTAATTTAGACGGAACAATTCCACAAATGATTAGATAATGTAACATTTTGTTTATTTCATCATGTTTTTTTAATTTCTTATAAAATGGTTATTTTTATAAATAATATAGAACAATATAAATTTTAATATATACAATATTTTATTAAATGAATTTATTTAAATAAAATTGGTTTCGACAACAAATTAGGTTCTAATAGTAATATTAAAAAAATATTATCTTTATTTTTCCATGAAATATTAATTCATTTTATAAATATAATAATAAATAATTTTAAATAAAATAAGAATTAGAAATGAAAATTTATTTTATCAATATGTATTAAAAAATATATTCCTTTTATTCCAAATATACATTATTATTTCTAAAATTTAGTAATAAAACCTAATTTTAGATATAATGACGCGATACTGATGGTAACACATTACCGTGGTGAAACAATATCACCCGTGACACTATAACTATACTTATAATGGTAGTGTGGTATTTTCACATGGTGTAAATGAATTAGGTTCTGTAGAAAGACAAGTATTGTAGAAGTATTATTCATTATAGGGGGTTCTCAGCTAAAAATATGTACATTTATTCCATGTAATGGTATTTATTTATATATGGGACTATGAGTAATGTAATGGTTCTTCTCTATGAATGAATAAAATCCTTTATTTCCCTAAAAAACATAGGATCCCTTTAAAAAAAATCATGATTATAAAATTATTATTAAAATTAAATTGTGACATTATGGAAGTCAAGGTGATCATATAAATAGAGGCTATCATTCTCATGATTTAATAGACTTCCTTAATTTTCATTAATTTATGGATTACATGTAAAAATTTAAGGATCCTGATATTCTACAGATGAATTGAAATTATTGTAATATCCTATGATTTTCCAGAGTAGTGTCATGGTCTTTTATAGTACCGTATTTCCCCATGTTGAGTGATTTTAATTTTTGTTATGAATTAGGGTGTTTTTGTGTTAATATTTAAATAAATTGAAATATAATAGGTTGTGTATGGTTGGTTCACAATTATTGAATATTCTATACTTCATCCCAGCTTACTGTGCATTACATGGTAGTGTTGATATGAATGGTTAGGGCATGGTATGTCAATCCATGAACCCTAAATTTAAAAAAAAATCACACTAAATTTAACAGGAACATTTATTTGGTGCATGTTTAGTGAAAACCACGCTCCCTTCCCTGAAAACCATGCATTATATTTTATGTCACCTGAAAATTAGTCATTAAATCCCAAAAACCACTAAAAATCACCATATTTAACCCAAACATAGAAAAAATTAGATTTTCATAATTTCTATGCTTTATATATGTATTTCAGGTCTATCTAAACATCTTTATTTGGGATTCAAATCCATGATCGACAATATGAACCCCCTCTTCATAGGATGATCTTATCCCATTGTGTTACCATTCATCCTCCTTTATATTCAAATTATTTTTGTCGAAGATTTGAATATTATCTATTTTTATATTTTATAAATCAAAATCTAGTTTTTTTATCTATATATAGGTTTAATATATATTGAATTATAAAATATTTATTTAGTGTTATACATTCAGATCAAGATCTATGTTGTCGTGCCACTCAAATTTTGTGGAATTCTATAGGGAAAATTCTAATCTATTTATTGATATATGTGTGATATAATTAAAATACTATATCCATAATTTAAATTTTAAATAGGCAATTTTAGTATTTTAATTATATTTTTATATGTTGTTTTATTTATTATGTTAATTAATTGGGAGAATTGGTTAAATGAGAGCATGTGAATTGTGGATTTAATGAATTGTGGGATTGGAGAAAATTAATTGTAGGATTAGTTATTGTATATAGAGATAATGTATTGGATATCGTTAATTGATTATTTAATAATGTGATATTGAGATATGTTAATTTACATAATTATATATGTTATTAATTATAATATCATGAAATTTGGAACATGAAAATTCATTTTCGATTTAATTATGTGAATTTTATTTGTGAATATTGATTACATAATTGATGAATTCAATTATAGTATTGAATTACATAATTAATTTTTGAAATAAAAATGGGGTTGTATGTAGTAAAATAATTAATTATTTTGTATTGAAATATTTAAGGAAATGTAATTTTTTAATTAATATTGTGATTTAATGGTAACATGGTCATTTATTTGTGATTTAAAGAATGGAAACATATCCATTATAATGTGTTATGTGTGAATGATAATCTGGGATTTATGGTATGAAAGGTAACATGGTAATTTTGTTGTGAAAAAATGAATGTTATCATGGTCATTATATTGGGAAATGATTGAATTATATCATGGTCAATTTGATGGGAATCAAAGAATGGTAACATGTGAATTCCATTGTGAAAATTGTGATTAGAAATATTGGAATTCAATTATGCAATAATTATTTGTAATAATAGAATTTATTTTGAGATATAATATAACTTGGTAAATATTTGGGTTCTCGTATGAGACTAATTACGGATTAAGGGATATGAATCCTCATGAAACTAAAAGTTTTGTGGTTAAATAAATAGTAATTGATAATTTGATAACTACTATCCTATTAATTTTAATTATATTAATAATAAAAAATTATATACTATTATTTGAATTGAATTTTTTAAAATTCCATTGGTCATGTCTTAAAAATTAGTACTCACACTCTACATGACTTTCATGATCTGTACCTGAATAGACTTTTGTTTATTTAGTCAATTTAAGGGAAACATAAATTAGTTATATGGATGATATTGAATGGATTATAGATGAGAAAAGACGATTTGTTTTGGGAACCAAATTTATAATCATTCTTTTTATTTATTTGAGTTTAATTTATGAAACTTGACACATTCATTAGCTTTATTTATTGTCTGGTTTGGATGGATATATACTCTCTTTCATTGATTATCATGAGTTTATGATGTTTTTTTGTTAATATGTTATTCCTATGTTGTTTATTTAATTATTATGGTGAATTAAATTAATAAAATAGGTTATATACTCCCCATGGGTAACTTAAAAGACCCTACAGTCATGTTTGTAACCTATAGCATGTGGGGAGGTAACCCTTAGGTCATGTGGTAGTTTGACTCGATGAACTGGTTTGTGGAACATTGAACTGGATTTTAAAAAGTGGTATCAAATGTATTTTAATTCCATTTTATTTTTTATACTATTTGGTAATGGTATAAATGTGTCTAGGAAGTTTTGAGCCTTGATTACAAACTTGTTCATTTGAGTATCTAACCAATGTATAGTATAGAACTCAGGTACCCATGGTGGGAAATGTTATTATTTTTATTTTAGAATATTTTGGAATATTATTTTCACCATGGGTGATGAACTTTTTTTATGTGATTATAGTATGTGATATTTTATGAGAATTTACTTATAGCATGACATATCACAATAGATCAGTTTTCATGCATCATTCTAGGAACTCAAAATTATTTTCAGACAGGAATCATTTTATGCATGCATGGGAAAATGGGACTTCCATAGATTGATTAAGTAGAACAATTTTCCTTTCTTTTTGAAATTCATGTAGAAATGTCACATATCATGAATTTTATAATTATTATAAATTACACACGATGATAATAATTGGATGTCTAAATGATAGAATTTTTTATTTTGAATTTTTTTACCATTTATTACATGGACCTAGATGTGATATATTTATTGGTAGTTTTAGAGCCTTAATTTTGAAAATTTTTATAGGGTTTAGAAAATAAGAGTTGTTACTTATTGAGTTTACCTCTTACTTAAATGTTCTTATTTTATGAAAAATTCCCTATGGTGCATGTTTGGAATTATATAGACTATTCTTCCATGATGTTTATCATTGAGAGGATAACCGATTGACATGGCTAAAAGTGAACCTCTAGTGTTAGAACTTCTGGAAAGGATTATTCCATGTGAGGAAGCAAGATACCAGTTAAAATATATCTTTATCATTTCATGTTATTCATTGGATGAGAGGAGGTTGTTTTGAACAGTGTATGTCTAATCTAATGAGGGAGTTTTAGTGGCATCACCCCTTGGAATTTCCATGAGAGGGTGGATCGATGGGAGCAATGTTTTGGGATGATTCAATAGAGAGTATACATGAACACATGGAAACACCTATAGATATGAGGTTTATGTGGGGTTTATACCTTCATTCAGGATTATAAATGTTCTAGTGGAATGTTCATGTATGGACTGGACTAGTTGACGGTATGTTGTGGAAGGGATTCTTGGAGAAGTTCATGGATCACATATATCTATATCAATTGAGGTTAGTGAGATAATCAATGTTTTCGAATTGACTCAGAGGATTATTCATTTGATGGACTATGCTTCAAATTTTATATATTTGAAATGATTTCTTCAAGAATTGGAATAGCGGGAAAACTACGATGAGTCGTTTTCAAAATGATCTTAAATGTGAGATTAAGTCTGTGGTTAATCTTTTCTAGTTAAATACTTTTTAGGAGGAGGTGGATTAGTTTCTAATAGATGATTGTAAAATTAAGTAGGCCTAAATTTTATGAAAAGTTGTACCATCTAGAAGAGTATGTGATACTAAATTAGGGATTAGGATGTGTTTCTTATACAATGTCGGCTAGGTATGTGGGAGACAAAGTACCTAGACTAATGTATCAGTTTCATAGGACCTTATTTGAGATATCTTTTATCATTTATGTATGTATGGAATCATATAAAGATTTTTACATTAATCACCATTAGAGTTTCTATACTGTGGAAATATAGGGAATCTATAGAGTTTCTATAAGACCAAATGATAGACGGGTAGTGAGGGTATAACTATGGAGGATCAGAGTGGGGGATGTGGTTCTTCTAAACCATGATATTCTAAAAAATTGAGTTGCGTTAGTCGAGGACCTAGAGGGAGTGGAGAAGTATATTCCAATAATGAGGACCCATACAAGCATAGTAGAGTAGCATAGGGGAGTAATAATGCATCAAAGAAACGAGGGGAAGGATAGTTTTATGTTTTCTATCTGACACTTGTGGATAATGAGTGTTGTCCATTGACAATGAGATGTATAATTCTGGTCACCTCTACTGTATCTAGTTTTTGTTTCATCGAGTTACCTCTCATTGATTTATTTTTGAAAATATTTTTATTTTTTTGATCCTAGAGGAGGATTTTGAGAGTGGGTTATGAATATAGATACACCTATGGGAGTATTCTCTAGAAGAATTTGTTTAAGAAAAGGGTGTTCTCTTAATGTTTTTGAGTTCCATTTTATGTTGGAACTATATATCCATGACATGTTAGGTTTCTACCTAATTTTGGGTATGTATTGGATATACACATACTAAACCTACATTGATTCTTATAAGAGTTTAGAATCCATTAGGTCTCATAATGGTGATGAATATATTCACTACGTAGAGTGGGATATCCAGGTAGGCCCAATCTAGGCAATTACATATAAACAGTGAGATCTCATAGCCAAGGTTGTTATACTATTAATATATGATGAGGTTGTAGAGATGGATTTTCTTCCACTTATAGTGTAATTGTTTTAGGATAATCTTCTTGATGTCTTCATGGTGATTCCAATAGGTAGAGATGTGGAATTCTACATTGAGATCTTGTCGGGGGAAGAGCATGTTTCATATTCATCATAAATGATTTCACATAAAAAGATTCATGTGGTCAACGAATAGCTGGGTGATTTGTTGCATAAGGTATTATTCCATCTTAGTATGTCACAATAGGGTTAACATGGGTTGCTTTCAATGAAGGCTGATGGTATTTTTTAGTTTAATGTTTATTACTGAGTGTTTAATACGATGATTGTGAATAATCAGTATCCTCATTGATGTGTCATTTATTTACCCAATTGAGGGGATAATTACTATTTTATAACATATGATTGAGATTAAGGTAACAAATGTTGAGATTTAAGTCTTCTAATATACCATACTCTAATTTTATAATAAGGTATGGCCTATATATGTTTTTCATAAATCTATTTGGGATACTGAATTCAGGAACAATGTTTATGGACATGGTAAAAACAACCATTCATATCTACAATGGGGTGTTTTAGTGTTTTTTTGTGACATATTGATCACACTAAGACTAATCATAACAATTCCCAGTGTCCTGATATCGTCTTGAGTACACTGTTAGAGTATAATCTGTATGCCATGAAATCTATGTAATAATTTTTAATTAATCCATTACAATTCATGGGTCATATAATCTACATGTGAGGTGTGTTAGTAGATCCAAATATATTTTGGATAGTGGTTTCGTTGAATAAACTTATGAATATGTTCAATATATATATATTTATATTTTGAATTAGATAGATAATACAAGATATTCATTCAATAAGTTTCCTATAAAGAAAATGTCCTTTCCTAATTTTCAAAAAAATCAAATAATATTTCAAAAGTCTGATGATTTTGTATATTACATCCTGGAGTTGTAGAAGATTTTGACATTGATAATATTATTGACCCGAATAGTGATAGTGGAAAAGTACACTGTATATTATGATTCATCTAGTATTATGCGTTGAGATATTAAGATGCATGGATATGTAGTTGTAGCATATGGGTCTCGAAATCCGAGGCATCGTGAAATGAACTACCCAACACATGAACATGAGTTGGTAATGGAGGATTATGCATTAATGTTTTGTCTATACTATATTTTATAGAAACATTAAGTGTGTATACTGATAATAGGAGCCTAATGTAAATATTTTCATAGTGAAACATGAATCTCCATCAACAGAGAAGAGTTTTGTATATAAAATATTTCTATATTGAGAAAAAATATTCATCTGGAAAGGGATGGAATTTCAATGATGCGTTGATTATGAAAACACAATCTCAGGCAATTCAAATATCTAGGGATGAGTATAAAATGATTAATTTTCTAGTTGAAATATACATTGTGGTTCAGGAGAGTCTGGATAAGATGACTCTGATATTATTTTCAAATGAGCCGACACTTTTGAAAAAGATTATGAATAGAATGTTTGAGGATATGGAATTATTGACCTTCAGATAAAGCACTGAAGGTGTAGAGAAAACATAATATTTAAGCATAGATTAGGATGAGATCATCTATATAAGGCATTGGGGTGTATTTCTAATGAGCATTTGTGATGAGTTAATACAAGTGTTTGATGCATCTAAGGGGGTGATACATACAGGTGTGAACAAAACGTGTCATGATCAATGGATAAAATATTGGTGTATAGGAATGAAAAAAGGAGACAATACAGTTTGTGACATAACAATATAATTTTTAGTAGGTGATGGACAACATCAATGACCAAGAGCTTTGTTATAGTCATTTTCATTCAAGAATGGAAGCGTGATGATGTGACAACGTATTTTGAGGTGGTATCCCTGTGATGAAAATTAATAATCACTCTATCTGGGTTATTATGGATCAACTGATGAAGGTGGAACATATATTTCTATTAAGGGAGGATTTCTTAACAGAGCATCTTTGAGAATTATATTTTTGGGAGATAATCCGTCTACATGGGGTGGCCCGAATTTTAGTTTCATACTATAAATCATGTCCTACACTCTGTTTCTAGTAGGTATTGGAAAAGGTTCTTGGAACACATGATTTATTAAGTATGTATTTTCACCCATAAATAGTTGGGATGTCAGATTATAATATATAGGTACATTAAGATATGTTATGGGTGTGTTTTCTGGACATTAGTTGGTCTTTAAAGAAACAATTCGTTTTAGTAATGTTTTTATATAACATCAGTTACTAGGAAACTATATATATTTCTCCATATGGGACAATTTATGGTAGGAAATATATTTCACTACTATACTGGATAGAGGTAGGTGAGAAAGAATTATTGGAGTAATTTCATGTGTAGGAGATGCTATAGTAGTTTTTTCTGATTTGGAAGCATATGAATATGGCTAAAAGAATATATATTTCATATTATATATTCCAATATGACCCCTAGAGTTTAAAGAGGGTGATTTTGTATTCCGTTATCTGTATATTAGGATTTTTCAAAGAAATAAACGAATATCATGCACGTTTTCTCCCATATATTTCAATCCCATTGATTTTGTAGAGAGAATTGGGATGGTGACATACCGATTGAAACTTCTAATAAATATAGATAAATCCAATATGATATTTATGTGTCACAAACTTGGATTTACCAAAATGAACAATATATTTTGATCTATTTGGATAATGTTGATATTGAGATAGATGCGTCTTTGGAGGATTATATGATATATGAATTTCATCTTAGTGAGAATGTGTTTTTTGAAAAAACATGTATTTTGAAAACTTGGGATTCTGTAGGAGAAAACATTTCAAAGGAACTAGATATAATAGCTCAATGAACCAATCATTTTCATGTAGAATATTTGAGTGGATTGGGAATGGATGTCAAGGATGCAATGATATAAGGTGGGGAGATTGTAAGATCGTGAAATTTTATAATGATTTCCCAGGCTTGTTTATATATACTATTACCCTGGAGTTGATTATTTTTTATTTTAGAATTACCTAAGTGTGAATTTTTCTGATTTTTGGATAATATCTAAAGGAATCGTGGTTGTGCATGTCTGGTACATGGTTAGAGAAAATTGTGCAACATAGCCATAAAACTATGCACCCTTAGACAATGGGGATTTTCAAACTTTTTGTGCTTTTTTATATTGTGAAACCATAAAATACAATGTTCAGGTTTTAGATGCATGGTTAGGAGAAACCATGAGACTTTTCTAAAGAAACCATGTAAAATATTTCATGTCAACTAAATATTTGATTTTAAATCCCACGAACCCCCAAAAACTCATACTATTCAGCTAGAACTCATACTAACACAATTTTTCATATTTGTAGTTTTTTTAGGGTGATTTCATGACCATCCAACCTCCATTCATCATGATTTGATGCTCATATTGAAGATATGCACCACCTCCTAGTAAGAGGATCTTGTATTATTTCATTCTTGTTCCTCCAGCTTTGTTCGCACTATAATTTGGTGGTAGTTATCATATTTTATTTGATATATATCATTTTTATAATATAAATCTAAGACTATGGATCTAAATATTTATTTCAGATATCATTAATTATTAAATCAATATTTAGTGTTATGTATTTCGATCATGATTTACATCGATATGGAACTCAAATTTTGAAGAATTTTGTGGGTTTAACTCTCCAAAATGAACTAAGGTTGGCTATCTATAATTCAAATATTATAGTCATTATTTTAATTATATGAATTTAGTTTTAAGGATTTATATTATATTTTTTGAATTTTTTTATTAAATAAATTAATTAATTGGTATATTTTTATAATTAAGTATATGTAAACTGGGTTTTTAGGAATTATGTATATAATGAAAAATAATTATATAATTAAATATGAGATATATATATTGTTAATAGGATATTATTAATTAATGAATTTATTATGGGATATTTATATATCTGAATTTAGATTATTAATTATGGAATTCATTATGACATATTAAAATTTATATTGAGATAATTAATTTGATAATTAATTATGGGATTTTGAATTTTTAATATTGATTTATAAATAAATGAATTTTTTAGTGGGATTGATGTAATTAGTTAAATGGTAAGTTAATTAATTGGATGCATGTGTTAAAGTAATTGTTGAGTTACTAATCTCCTTAATGTGGATAATTTATGATTGAAAAAATAATGAGTTAAATAGTAACATGTTCATTTAGATATGATGTAAAGAATTAAAACATGGTAATTATTATGTGTGATGTGTGAATTGTAACATGGTAAGTCATGTTTGAGCGATAACATGGAAATTTAGTTATGAATTAAGAAATGGTAACACATTAATTCTATTGAGTAAAGCATAAATCGTAACACGGTTATTTAATTGTGAATTAAATAATGGGAACATTTTCATTCTGTTGTGTAATGTGGGAATTGTGATATGGTAATTCAACTATGATTTTTAAAGAAAAGATGGAATTATTTTGAGATATAAAATCACTCGGAAATAATTCAGGATCTGTTATGATATAAAGTAGGTATTAAAGAATAGGTGTCTATAAGAACCTAGTAGATATGTCATCAAATAAATATTAATATATAATGTGATAAATGATTACTTATGTATTGTAAGAATTTTATTTATACATCTTCATAAGATATTATTTGACTATATATTATTTTATACAACATTGGTGGTGGCATAATGATCTATACACACACCCTACATAGCTTACCTTATTAGTACCTATATAGAAATCTTTTCAATATAAGTTAATGGAAGAGGACAAGATTTATATAGATGAGTTGGAATATATCTTGTAAGAGCTAACCATACGTGGTTTGGGATCCTATTAGATATTCATCAGTGTGTTCCTTTTGAGTTTCATTTTAGACACTTGATATGTAAACTATCATCACATGTTTTATCTTTTAGATACATAATGATTTTATAACTTTTATTAACAAGATCTGATGTTATTGTTTATATATAATGTTAATCCACATTATTTATTTTTTTATTTGGTTTTTTTACATTATTAAGATAGGGTATTGTCTCCCCATGATTATATTATCAGACCCACATTGAATACTGTCATTCACTAGTGTAAGGAGGGGGGTGAAGCTGAGGTCATTTCAATATCATTCTAAGAGAACTGGTGTGTGGAACACATATCTAGATGTTACAAATGATTATTAAAATCCCACATTAGAGGAGGATGATCAAAAGGAACCCATTTATAAGGTGGTGTGGATACCTCTACCATCACGAGTCCTTTTCCTACGGGATACATGAGGGCCATATCCCAAGAAAATAAAAAAAAATGTGGGCTGGGCCCAAGTGGGAAATGTCATGATCATTGGATGGTATGTGCCATTACAAATGATATTCGGGCCATAGTCCATTTTATATACTATCATGGAATCTGAGACCTTCTATGTGGAAGGATTATGGAAATCCCACATTGAATCATAAGGAACAAGAATCCCACATTTAAAAGGGTATGTGTATTTATCCCCTATCAGGTGTAATTTTCCAAGGGTATTACTAAGGGCCAGATCCTACGAAAAATAATTCCATGTATTCTTGGACCAATGTGAACAATATCATGATCATCTAATGGACTGAGGCATTACAATTACTTTCATGTAAAGGAGACAAAACATGTTCATATCGAGTATATATATTCATTCTATAATTATGATAGATACATAAGTTTTTAAATATTAAATTGAATAAACACTATTTAGGTTATTTGAAATTGAAATAAAATAGAGGAAAAAATAAAATTTGAATAGGAATCATTCACTAATATAATTAATTTTTAATGTGGTTAGAATCCACTGAATTTCTTGCTTCATGTTTTTAGAAATTTTGATATCTTGGTTTAGTAAAATGAGTTTATTTTTTAATCTTATTTTGTGGGTTTAATGAAAATTTTTACATCTAAATATAATATAATAAGTAATTTTGGATAATATTCATTCCATTTTTAACTAGTTTTTCTTCACATTAATGAATGATATTTCAACTTTCATTCAATTGATTCATGAAAAATATTATTTCACTCATGTATGTATCAATGGTTTTATTTATATTCTCCTGTATCATATAAATTTATATGTCAATTTATTATCAATTGGATTCCCATATTGAATTGTTGAAAAAATTGAATTACCAAGATTCAGACGATTGTAAAATATTCATAAGAAGGATTATCATGAATACATAGTGAATAAAAAGGTCATATGATCATCTCTTACGACTAAAATCCAAAAGGGAATTTAATCTAATCCTGATCCATTATTATACATTGATAATCTTATTTGTGGACATGATAATGAATTTCCTCAAAACTCTATATTATGCACTATTATCTATTTATTTTTCTTGATTCGAAGGTATTTCATTAACAGGAATATACCTAATCCTATGAAAATTTTTCTCATTGAGAAAATAATGAAAAAAGATTTTGTTCAAGTAAAATTAATTTTAGGTATTGGAATTTACGCTATTATAGTGGAAGTGAATGTGGTTTATTTTATAATTTATGAACCACTACATGTTCATGATGGTATTAAAAATTTACTTTTTTCATGTGATAAGATAACAACCATATCTTCATTGACTAAAAATCACGGATAATGGAATTCATAGTTGAGTTCTGTAATAATTATATAGGAAAATAATTTTTTTAGTAAACATATATCATTTAAGAATTAAATAATAATCTTATTACTACATGTGGAATAATGTGGATGATAGGTTCATCGATTCTCCTTCATTTTTTTATATATTTTTATCTCTTCACAATTATATATCAATAGGATAATATATTTTTCAAAAATAAAAAGGTCATGTTTGATATGGTTAAGAAATATTTCTTATTTTGAACATACATCAATGATGAATTATCTATTGTAAAAAATAATTTTATTGATGGATAACGATTCAATGATGATCGATCATTGAAAACTACTCTGTGTATTCACTATTCTTGTCAAATGTCTATTTTTTCAACTGTTAAAAAAATAATTCTTAATTATTTATGATATTTAAACACACTAATTACATTTAACGATCCCAATAAAATTATTTCAAACCCATTCATTATAATATATACTAATTATATATGGTTAATGTACCTTTTTTAATTTATTTATTATTTGTGATTTTTTTTACCATTAAAATTTTAGGTTACTAAATGTGAAATGGATGATTTGATGGCATTATGTTGTGGTGTTTTAGAGTTGTTCACTTGTTATTTTAGGATTATTTCGTGCCTTATTACTTTTGATATAAATTTATGGTATTATTTTTAACCTATTTCAATAAAACTAGATAATTATGGTTTGATATAGAATTTTGGATGCCACAAATTTTCATTTATTCATCATTTATGATTTTTTAACAAGTCTTTGATGGATGATAGGAGTCAATTAAATCACATTAAATTCTATTTTTTTAATTATAAATAACATTATTAGAATATTTGTATACTGATGGTACACAATTAACCAATCCTTATTGTTATTATAATTAATTCACTAAAAATATGTTATTTTATTAGAAGAATGTTACATGCTCTGAATTAATAGGTGTATATGGGTGTGATATTTTTTTGGTTTGGGATATATGTATGTGTGGGAGTGTGTTTATATAGAATGAACGACAAGTGAGAGTATGATAAATATAGTTATATATGTTATGTATTTATTGATTAAAAATATTTATAAAATAATACTTCATATTAGTTAATGATG
Organism: Viscum album; assembly: GCA_963277665.1. Classification (NCBI taxonomy): domain Eukaryota; kingdom Viridiplantae; phylum Streptophyta; class Magnoliopsida; order Santalales; family Viscaceae; genus Viscum; species Viscum album. The sequence goes on along the minus strand of OY728133.1, from coordinate 1,035,053,027 downwards.
ATTAATATAAAGAGAAGCACATCCACACCCCCAATAAAACCATATGGGTGAAACCCTATCCCCATAAAAAAGTATTGATGAACTCCCACAAATGAAAATTGTTTATATTTATACATATATTTGTCTATGGGACCCATCAAATCATACATTTGAAGACCTATTTTTTTTCATAGGAACTTTTCTAGGCCCTTTAATAGTTTTTTTGTGACCATCCACCCAAAATTTAATTTTAAATCATTGATCATATCCTGTGTTTCCCAAATCCCATGATGGGTATATAAAATTGATTAATTTTTCCCACATCTACCCAATTTCATATGTAACCTCACCATGGATCATTTATTTAAAACATATCTAGTATGATACTATCTTCATGATTCACTATATCTCACCATGGACAAACCCCATGATCCAAATATTCATGATCAATCTAACAATATTTTACTTCATCTGCTATTAATTTCACCTAAAAAAATGAATAAAAAAATGAATGAGAATTCATCATAATAATATAAGGTATTCATGGGCTAAACTGCATACTATTTGATTCAGACTAGTATGTAACCTGTAATACTAAATATAAAACAATAAACACAAAAAATCATTAAATTTGATAAATTAAAGACTTATTTTATTTGATTGTGTTCTAGAATATAATGGTTTTCAATCATGTGTGTTTATATAAAATTAAAATTTAATGAAGTATTGAAAAAAATATTTTTACCATAAATATAATAAGTATTTTTAGAGTACGTGGAATGGACACCACTATGTCTTGTTGTTATAATATATAGTAACATTATTAATTAATAATAACAAAATTTTGAAAAATTTTCCGCTTTTAGAATAATTGTGCAGGGGTTTGTAGTTTCACTTTGTTATAATATTGAACAAAAACTCCCATGTATCTATATTCACGAAGAGATCTTCTCAACCTCCATCAATATATCAAAAATTATTTAACATCATACTTTGCTTATATCCTTCGACACTTATCTATTTGTTTACTACCAATGAAAATATATTTACATCAATAAGAATTTATAACAAAGAAAATTCATGATTGTCTTATATAAATTTTTCTATTTTGATTTTTTTTCTTGTTTAGTGAATATTATCTAAATATAATAAATGATGAATATATTATATTTTCAAATAATTATTCTTCTATTTTGGTTGATATGAACTAAAAATGAATATAACTATTATATCATATTGAATTGTGTTGCTTTCAATATAATGGTATAATTGTAGAAATGTAATTTATATCGTTATTAAAAATATAATCTACACATAATGTGGTGTATCAGATAAGTAGAGGATTATACATGGTTAATTTTTTTATATAAATGTTTAATTTTTTTATGTAATTGAAATGGATGGGATTATGTTGTAAGATATTTTTTATTTATTTCTTAATTACTATATTAATACCATGATATTTACCATCAATTATCTTTTATCATTAATATACGATGATATTTTAATTGTGGTTTTTGTTTTCTTATCAATTTTTTATTATTCACATATCTTATTTTAATCACAAATGTTGTAATATTTATATTTTTATTTCATTAAGAAGTTATATTGCAGAAAATATATATTATGAATATTATATACTATATTGATCATTTTTAGGGTTATATGAAATTTTTATCATTACATTTACTATGAAAAATTATTTTATTTTAAAGCATTAATTCACACATTATATTTTATTATATTTAATAATAATTTATAATATATATATAATTTTAAATTTACTAAGATTTATTCTTAATGTGATGAGATGTATTATTTGATTTATCAAAATATAGATCTATTTTTAAAAATTTATGGCAATCAAGGTTTCTAAAAATAAATCATATTTCACTAAACAGTAATCCATTTATTCATATAATTATTTTATTACCATGTTTATTTGAATAATATTTTTTATTGATAAAGAAGATATGGATTATTTGATTTTATAACAAAAATAATAATGGTCCGTATAAGGAATGAATTATTCCATGATTCAAAGTTTAATGAATTTTCTAAAAAATTAACTAATTTATTAAACATATATAGTGGGGGAATATATATTTCCTATAAAATTCACATTTACAGTCAATCTATAGATTTATAAAATCAATGTTGTTTGACGATTCAGTATATTTATAATTATAAATAAGTTTTTGATGAAATTATATCGAGATATAATTAATATAATATTATATTTTATCATTTCATCAATATGTATCATGAAAACCATTCTATAGGTATTTTGATTCATGTTAAATATTATTATTGATTACATTATGGGAATAAAATTAGGATTTCAAATATTCAATATTTAGAATGACTTTTTGATGAATTATAAATGAATTCAAAGGGTATTAAAATTAATTATATAAATTATGATATCACATTTTTGTTTAAAAATATATATTATTATTTGAAATCCATTTTTTAACTATTAAATTAAATATATTTTCACATTAGAAACACAAAAATAATTAGGTTTTTTTTGAATAATAATGGCTTTATTATATTTAAATAAAACAAATATAATTGGAATTTTTATTTGTCTTCAAAATTCATGTTATTTATTGATAACTGTATCTGTTATTAAAAATTAATTTAGTCATGATGTAGATATTATAAATGATATATTGAAATATAGTAAACCTAATATCTAAAAAATAAATAGGACTAATTGATGAGATTAATATTGAATTGAAAAAATATGGAATTAATTAATGAGATAATACTAATTGGTGAAAAGTAATATATGTGTTTTAATTAAATATTAACTAATATTATTGTTACATGTCATTAAACAGTGAATTTATGAAATGAGGAATGATTAATTTAATAATTTGAAGAACTGTAATTGCATGTATGGGTTTAATCTTCACTTATGTATTTTAATGATTAGGTAGTGTATTTAAGAGAATTATGTATTTTTTTGTTAATTGTATTGGGTGGACTTGATTGGTAATTAACATTGTTTAACATTGTTCAATGTTATAATATATAATTTTTTATATTCCTATATCAGAAATGGATGGCGTGAGATGAATAAATTATCTACACCACCACCCTTGATGGATAAACAAATACATTGTATATGATAAATGACTTCTTGTTATACCCCAATTTCAATAATGATTTGGAAAAGAATGATTGGATAATACTAAATTCATAATCATTCACCCAATCATGAATACTATTATTGTGATTTCAGAATATTGATGTGGTATAGTTGAATATTTTGGAATTGGAATATTGAAATGGATTGGTGTTTAGATGAAGATTCATCTATGTGCATGGATTTTCATGTGATACTTAATTTTATTGTAGATATAGATTGCAATGTTGATATTTATTACTATTTGTTATTGTGTATTATATGCAAAGGAAATAGATATGAGTATAAATATTTATATTGTTATGTTTTGAGGGATACCAAATTATGATATTAGTGTGTTCGAGTACCACTAATTCTATTCACTTATTATGTTATTATTAATGTATTATTTTATTATTTGGAAAATAGTTTTCTAAAAATTGGGTTACAGATTATATGTGGGATGGTATGACTTTTCATTTTCATTGATTACTCATTCGAGTGTCATTAGTCATATTCCCATAATGCATGAATGTTTCTAGAGGGAATAGACTAATTATACTTTTATGTTAAACCCTACATCTATATATTGTTTTTAGGCTCAGATGTTCATACGGTGGATCATATAGAATTTTCTTGATCCTGGGAATGGAATAAAGGGAATTCTCCATTAGAATTTAACATATTTTATTATTATTTTATTTTGTTGATAATATATTTTTACATTTATATTGATTTTCTTTATTACCAATCATTTTTCGTTGAATTAATTTATTGTTTATATATGTCATTTTTATTATTATTAATTGATGGTCAATGTTTATTGGTTCTTCAATTACCCTTTTATTTCATTGAACAATGTTAATTATTCAATTTCTTAGATTATATACACAAAATTATAGACAACTGTATATGACATATTTTTTTAGGGAATATGGTGTTGTAGCTGAATTTCTTATACAACTAGGAAGGCTTATTATTTAGTTTTTCATTAATAGTAATTATCAAAGATGATCAATAATTTATAAGAATAATATATTCTATGATATTGAAAAAAGGGTTCTAATTATTAATAAATTAAATGTTTTTTGTAAATTTTAATGTATTAATAAAATAAATGAAGACTATGTGAGAAATGACACATCCAACCAAGATCACACACGGGTTAGAGTTATGTTGAGATTTCAGTCATATTCTCACCTCTACATTTCAAACTTCTATAAAATTATAATAAAATGAAATGTCATATGTGGGAGGACATATATTATAAAACCAATAAGATAGTTGAAAAACAAACATGAAATATATGCTTTTACTATAAATATTAAATAATTAAGAATTGGAAAAAATTAATCTATGATTAAATATTTATCAGAAACTATGTCTCATGTGTAAAACCATAAAAAAATCTAACAAAAAATTTTATATAACATATTGGTGTATATATTAACCATGTTGAGCTACTATAATTTATATATGTTTTTAAAGACCTATAATTTCCATATAATTTTTTTAATTAAATGTGAATTTTACAGGTCCGCGAAATCTGACAGAGCGCGGTTCTGAGGCTAGGAGTGCCTGCAATGATACGTTGAATTTTTTGTTAAGTTTAAGTTAACGCAAGTAAGAAGTTTTCTTGAAAAAGTAGAATAAATCTTTAAAGGTAACTCGGATCAAAAATATAAGGGCACCATTGTGCTGAGGATGGCGGGTTTACCCTTAGCACGACATAAGATTAGTTTGCACATGCCTCTTGTGAGAAAACCCAAAAATGGAATAATTGTAAATAAAATAATTACACAAATTATTTTATTTTTCAAATGCATATAACTCTAAAATGGAAACTCAGATTAAAAATCAGAGACCACAGTTGAACTCATGATTGAGTGCTTTATTTAAGTTAATACTATCTTTTTCCGGCACGGGCCACCAAAGAATGTTAGGTTTTGGCTGCAAATAAAATAGTTAAGTAACATTTATTTTATTGTAAAATTCCAAAATTCTAAACAGTAACTCAGATTGAAAATTCTATAGTATTGTTGGATTCATTGATGCATGTTTCATATAGGTAAAGCATAACCTTGACTGATGCGAGTTGAGGGTGACTGATAATATTTTTCTGAATTTTTTTTTCAGGTACGTTCAGCAAACACGCGTGTGGCGTTTTGTAACATTTGAAGCGGTGCTCGGAATTGAATTCCAAGGGCACCGTTGAACTCGCAGCGCCAGTTTTATCATAATAAGACATTCACCTCGATGGAAGATGGTCGAGAATACATGATAGTTTGTGGTTTTTTATAAAAAAATTATAAAATAAAGTGTACAACACTTTATTTTATTTTAAGCTTCCATGTGAGTGATTGTTGGTTAAAACCTCCACATGGGTGTTGGAGGTGGGACCACTACACCATAACATTGCATGAGAGGTTATGGTGGTGGGGCCCACCCGAACATAACCATCCATGAGAGGTAATGATGTGGGGACCACCCTAGATCAAAACCCCACAACTCCCTCTATTAATTTCATGTGTCAACGTAAAATTAAATTCTTTAAATTTAATTTTATGTGTCAACAAAATTAAAATTCTATCAATTAATTTTATGTTTCAACATAAAATTAAATCCTATCATTTTTTTTGATGCAGGATATGTGGGGGAAGTCTGTTGGAATCCTCCAAATAATTAATCAAACACACCTTTGAATTTGCGACTACGCTATTTAATTTTCTCGACACCCCCTTTTAAATTATGTAAACACATCATTGGAATTTAGGAAGGTTCCTAATAAATTGACCTTCATTAATTATATGATAGATACATACCACACCCCCTCTCCTAGATATAGGGAGCATGGGAGTAGGATTGGAGACGACATTACCAAGAAACGAAATGCTAGAAAAGTGAAGTGATGCCCAGCACATGGCGGATTACGCCTTCTTCAATGAAGAATGAAGAACGCAGAACTTCTTCGACTTTTTCCTTGGAATCCTACACATGTGGAGAGTCGTCAACGAGATGAAAAAACTCAGGTTTGGAAGTGCATTTCCGATTTGATGAATGAAGATCCTCTATGTCTTCTTCCGCAACTACGTCAATAACCAACATCCTACTTTTTTCACCAACGTCAACCAACAACGAGCAAGGTAGGGGTTTACATTAGAGTAAGTATGATTTTTACCTATTTTATTCTACTCTCTCAAAAATGAAGAATGAGGAATTATTGTGCTTCCTACTTACGAATCAATTTCTATCACCTCTAAACGTTGAGAGTGAGGGCCAAACTAACATGGCCCGACTCCCTCCCTCTATCTTTTGTGATGTCTCCATGGCAAGGTGATGAGACAAAGACGACGAAGGTGGAAACGATGAAGGCTACTCTACCCGCAACCTCCGCAAATCATGCTGATCCCCCGCAACACACCGAAGCTTCCACCCAAACACCGCTGGACTGAGCGGTGCCCTGCCGGTGCAGCCACGACCTCCCAGCACCCTGGCTGATGCCCTTCCCTCCAGCTCACGTCCTCCCAGTGCCCTGCTCGGTGTGCGGCCTTCCTGCCTGCGTCTTTCCGGCGCCCTTCCCGCCGTGCGGGCCGCCTTCCCGCGGCCCCCGCACACAGCCCAACACTATTCCGGAAACCCTGTGGCCTGCCGGGCTGCTTCCGCGCCCTGACGGTGTCCCCGAGGCCTTCCCGGCTGCCACCATGCCCTGCCAGGCACCCCCGCGGCCTTCCCGGTGCCCTGTCGATGCCCCCGCGGCCTTCTTGGCCCCTGCCGCGCCCTAACTGGCGCAGCTGAGGCACGCCCGCACTCAATGCGGCCTACCTGCTGGTCTTTCAACCAGCCGACCTTCTAGGCCATGTCAACTGAGCCACTCCCCTCGCGGAGTTAGCCGAACTAGCCACAGCCTTCGGACCGAGCCGCATATGTGGAAACCATCGGACCAAACATCCCTCATAGTCCGCTGGGCTAGTCCCAGGGGACCGGGCCAAAACATAGCATGCTGACCCACCAAATGGATCGGGTCATACCCAGCGAGTCAGACTGGGTTGACCCAGATTGGGCCGACACAGACTGGTAAGGGCCGAGTCGGTCCGACCGGGTCAGACTAGACCCATGCCCACTACCGACCCCTGTACTTTCTTTTGGCCATATCATTGGCACCAGACGTCCGTTTGACGAACCGTCAGTGGAACCGATATTTTTTGAGAGAATTAATCCCTTTGAGAATACCTCACTAGAGTTAGGGGTATTGTTTATAAACAATTAGGTTGGATAGTAAAAGAATCCGACCGGACACTCGGGACTAAAAGGCTAAAAACTAACAGAACATGTGTCTTATTGGCGCGCTGTCTGTTGTGGGGAGACCCCTATTTCGTGGCGGAATGTTGAGATAATTCTACGTGAGATGTCGTGACAGTTGGAGTATTGACTAGTAGCTTGTGGAGTAGATCTTTCAAATAAGAGAAGACATTTGTGCGGAAACCTAGTAGCTGGCTGAGACATGATGACTGTTGACTGATTCAACTCGGAGTGATTCAACTTGCCCAGTGGGGAGCACCACTGTGTGCGTGCACCAGACCCACGGTGGGGAGAACCTCTTTTGAGAATGGCATACCCACGATACTTGACATGTGGAGTACCTCAGCAGGCTACTAGGGGAGCGCCTTTAAGTGAGTGCAACAGACCCATGGTGGAGAGAACCTCTGTGTGAGTGCATAAGATCCATGATACTCGACAGGAGGAGTACCTCACCTATCTAAGTTAGTGGGAAGCACCTCTGTGTGATGCGGCAGGCCCACTGTACTCTATATAAGAGGTGTTCTCAAGCAGCTGAAGGTTCAGATTAATAAAAATCCTGGTTTGAGCTGAGTTAATGACTTTTTTGTTTTCCTCATTATTGAGATGGGTTACTAGAAAACATAGGTATATGTATGGGCATATACCTATGTAATTGTTATCTATTGATTTCATAATTTTTGGTTTATCCTTGTTGGATTTTGTGAGACCTTGAAGGTCACGGGGTCCATAATGTGTATCTTTATACTCACCCATGCACGGGGCTATGCCCGCACCTTGTTGTGTTGGTTGCAGATGACAGATAGCGCTGACATAGGAAGAGAGTAGCAAGACATGAAGGTACATGGAGGTGACCACTCGGTGTGATGGAACACAGAGAAGAAAGATGGATGGGAGTGCTGAAGAGGACATTTGTACCTACCCTTCAGGTAGGAACCACAGAGGAGTCCCAATAGATGCTTCACTTTTCTTCAGTTGTACCTGATTTCTATTGTACTTGTACTTTCTTGTGGGGCTTTTATTTCCGGCCCCTTTTACTTTCAAGTACTTATTTTGTATACAATTTTACTTAGTGTTTTTCTTCCAGTTGTGTTCCCTGATGTGTTTTTTTATAGTTATAAAGGAAATTACTTCCCATTTTATGGATTTATGCCTTTGGTGCAAGTCACCAACCCCTGGCCTATGGAAGGATGTATTGGAATAATCATGATACATTCCCTAGGGGATGGTTATGAAAATTTTTTATCAAAGGAGACAGTTATAACAAAGACCATAGGACTCTGATCTTTCTTTTATATGAAGCAATAATGTTAAGGGTGCTGAGTGTGGTTCTCAGTTCAGGGAGTCCTATGTGGGTGAGGCGTCTGACGTATCCATACACCAGAACCTGTCTAATGATCTCTAACTCAGTGCATGAAAACAATGATAGCATGCGTGTTTTCAATTTTTTTTCATTAGGTCAGCTCAACTAGGTCAGCTCACTAGGTATAACTTTTGACCATGTTGCATCTGTTCAGGATTCCTCCACACAGACAACCAGTTAGAGTTCTGATAGAGTACATGATGAAGTCCACCGAGCAGCGAGGTTCCGGTCCATGGCCCTCTATCTATGTTGGAACCTTCGGGTGGTGTACCAACAACACCACCACCCATTGAGAAGCAGATTCCACCATCCACACTTGTGGACGGTGCACGGAGACTGAGTGCATCTCATGAGTTCTAGTGGAAGAGGCCTCTGAGGTTACGAGGTGAGACAGTTTCCCAGGAAGCAGAGGACTGTATGATGGTGATTGCAAGAGTTTTCCACCTAGTTGAGACACCAGTAGAGCAGATGGTGATTTAGCTACTAGTCTTTTTCAATGAGTGACCATGAGAATGGTATTATTAGTGAGGAGGCCCTGCTATGTGGACCATTAATCGAGATAGTACCTCCTGGTAGTGTGTCATCAATATCACTGCTTTTTGGATAGTAGTTTCAACTGGCGGTACAAGTAGGGGAGACATGTAGGCTTAGTTCCTTACAAGTGTTTTAGCATCAAATACCCCTCAGGTTATGAGGTGAGTCTGACTCATAAGAGACAAAGTAATGGATTGAGGAGGTGTCCGTGAGTTCCGTAGAACTTCTAATGATTCGGCAGGTTGAAATTTTAGTAGCTGAGTATACATTGAGGCATACTAATCTTTCCTCGTACTCAATGAATAAAGTACGATTAGTGATTCAGGAATTGAACTACTAAAAAAGGTGTGTATAATGGAAATCTGAGCTAGATATATTCCTCTAGCATTCTTACTTATGCTAGGGTGCTATAGAGAACCATTGTGGTCTAATGTTCTTTGGGTGAACAGATACAACCAGTGAATGTTAGTAGTGGGAAAGCAGGAAACCGAAGCCAGTCTCAGAGACCTGAGCATGTAAAAAATGTTTTGGGAAGAGGATGTTTTAAGGACAGATGAATCTATAAGGCAATATTCATGGAAGGAGATCTAGGAGAGCAGCATAAAGTGGTGTTCATTTCGATATGTTACAACCACTCCCTTATGTGGAACCGGACATGCTCAGGGATCTTGAGGACATGGGAAGAGATTAGCTGAATGCTGTCAAGGAGTGAGACCCAAAGGATCTACGAATGATTCGTGGTACAGTCTGTGTCTTCTACTATCTAATGCAACAATAGATATAGGTACCAATAATTCCTTCATTCCACGAATCTTGTCCAAGACCTAGAGTTTCTGGTTAAACCCTTGACATGACCCTCACGTGTGGAGATACCTTTTGGTGGAGACTCGATAATCACACTTACGCCGACATTGTGATCTTACCCTTGAGGCGAGAGTTTCGGTTGGAACCTCTTGATTGTAGAGTCGAGGCCTTACGACATTAGTTTGGGTTTGTACATGACATCCACACTTCACACTCAGATTGACTGTATTGGGGAAAGAGTTTGTGGTTTATCTGCAATGTTAGGTAGGGGTTTTCCTTGGCTGTAAAAAAGAATACCCACATAGCAGAGGTTAAACTCATGCATAGTAGGGTGTAGCCGATCACTATTTAGTTGGCCAACCTTACCCTCATGGTAGCAAGAGTTTTCTGTTTTCAGTTCCAAATAGGAGTGAAAGAACATAGTGATGTCTTTTCAAAAGAAGTTTCTAGGATTACCCCCCAAAGTCGGAGGGACATCTACTTTGGCTGGATACTACCAGAGGTTTGTTCCAGACTTCTCCAGAGTTGAAACACCACTATCATCCTTGAAAAAGAAGGGGAAACCCTTTGTGTGGTCGGAGAGATGCATGCAGAGATTTCAGGTACTGAGGTAGAGGCTGACAAGTGCCTCCATCTTAAAGATTCCATAGGAAGTCGTAGGGTACATAGTTTACTACGATGCATTGGGGACCAGACTCAGGTGTGTCTTGATGCATGAGTGATATGTGATCACGTATGGTTCTCGGTAGCTGATACATCATGAGCAGAACTACGCTACCCATGACCTAATGTTACCAGAAGTGGTCTTTGCCTTGAAGATGTGGTGACACTATCTAATTTGAGAGCATTTTATCTTGTATTCTGATAACAAGAGTCTTAGGTATATTTTCTATCAGAAGGACCAGAACTTGAGACAACGATGTTGGATTGAGTTCCTCGAGGACTATGACTTCGAGATAATCTATACTCGAGGAAGGGGGAACGTTGTAGAAGATGCACTCAATTGGAGATCTAGTATGCAGTTTCTAGGAGAGGTGATAGAGATTATGAATTCTTTATAGATATATTTTTTGGATAGAGATGGATCAGACATCCTTCAGTCTCTTACAGTCACTCCCCCACTTCATCAGACAGTCTGGGAGGCGCAACATGGGGATGCTGACTGTTAGACAAGACGTGCCAAGATATCCACATGACAGGAACCTGATGGATTTTCTAAAGGTGGGGAGAATGTCATCCTCTTCAGAGGATGTACAATGGTGCCAGTGTAACATTAAGAGGAATTGTTTATGGAGTTTCACTCATCCCCTCTAGCGGTACAACCAGGAGTGATGAAGATGTACCAGGAACGTCGACGATAGCACTGATGCCAAGTATGATGAAGGTAGTGGTAGAGTTTGTCTTTCGATGCCTCACTTGTCCTCAAGTGAAGGTATAGAATCATGTACCAGTAGGCTTGGTTCAGCCTTTAGTGGTCCCAATGTGGAAGAGGGATGAGATAATCATGGACTTTGTGACGGTTCTTCCACGTATGTCCATAGGACATGACTCTATTTGGGTGATCTCTGACCGAATCACCAATTCATCCCACTTCCTACAGACCAGATATGGTACGATCTACCACTGAGAAAGTTAAAATCATCTAGGAGTGGATGAAGACTACACAGAGCAGGCAGAAGTCATATGTTGATAGGAGACAGAGACCTCTGGAGTTCGAGTATGGCGAACAAATCATTCTACGATTCTCACCTTGACAAGGTCTGCAATGTTTGGGTTGAGAAGGCAATCTATCGCCATGATTAATCAAAACTTTTCTGGTCCTCGACAGAGTTGAAAAGGTAGCATACCTCTTAGCACTTCCATCTCAGTTGCACCGGGTGCACGACGTCTTCCACGTATCCCAACTGAGAAGATACATGCACAAATGTTCCCACATCATCGACCATGGTGAGATGGATGTTCAAAATGGCGTGATTTTATGGAGGTTCTAGTAGAGATTGAGGATCAAAAGGATAGAGTCCTTCATGGATGGTTGATACATCTAGTGCACGTTCGTTGGCAGCACGGGAACCTCCAGAAGAGTACATAGGGAGAATGAGGCTCAGATGTGTGCTCAGTACCCCCACTTGTTCCCTTAGTTGTGAGTTTTCGCTTATGAGGACGTAGAGTACTGAGGTGGGGAGAATGTAAAGACCCAGAATTTCCATGTAATTTTTTTTATAAAATGGGAATTATACAGGTCCTCTAAATCTGATGGAGCGCGATTCTAAGGCCATGTGTGCCTGGAACAATTCATCTATGTTTTTGTTAAGTATATGTTAATGCGCGTAAGCTGTTTTCTAGAAAAAGTTGAATAAATATTAACAGGTAACTCAGATCATAAATCTAAAGGCACTGTTGTCCCAGGATGGCCGGTTTACCCATGGTACGACTTATGATTATTCAGCACGGGCCACCTGTGAGAAAACCCAAAAATGCCATAATTGTAAATAAAGATAAATAAATAAATTATTTTATTTTTCAAATACATATAACTCACAAACGGTAACTCAAATTAAAAACATGAGACCACCATTGAACTCGTGAGTGTATGATTTCTTTAAGAAGATACTAAATTTGGTCGGTAAGAGGCACCAGATAATGTTAGTTTTTAGCCGAAAATAAAAAAATTAAGTGACAATTATTTTATTGTAAAATTAATAACATCAAAAAGGTAACTCTGTTTGATAATCCGAGAGTACTTCAGGTTTCGTTGGGGCATGTTTCACCAAGGCAGATCCTAACCTCAATTGGTGCAAGTGGAGGGTGACTGATAATAAATTTCCAAACATTTTTTTCAGGTACGTTTCGTAAACGCGGAGAAACATTTTGTAACATCTTAAGCGGTGCTCAGAATAGATATCTGAGGGCACCGTTGAACTCGCAACACCATTTTTCTCTTAATAAGTCTTTCACCTCAACGACATTTTGTCAATAATAAAAGTTAGTTTTTGAATTTTTATAAAAAATAATAAAATAATGTGTACAACACTTTATTTTATTTTAAGCTTCCGTGTGAGTTATTGTTGGTTAAAACCTCCACATCAGAGTTGAAGGTGGGACCACCACACCCTAACCTCCCATGAGAGGTTATGGGGGCGGGGCCCACCTGAACATAACCTCCTGCAAGAGGTTACGACGTGGGGACCACCTGAGATCAAAACCTCTCAACTCCCTCAATTAATATCATGTGTCAACGTAAAATTAAATGGTTTAAATTTAATTTTATCTTTCAAGAAAAATTTAATGCTATCAATTAATTTTATTTTTCAACATATAATTAAATCCTATTTTTTTTTGATACATGCTATGTGGTCGAAGCCTCTTGGAATCCTCCAAATAATTAAGCCAACCAACCTTTTAATTTGTGCCTACGCTATTTAATTCACTTGACCCAATTAATTAAATGCATCGTTGGAATTTAGGAAGGTTCATAATAAATGAACTGTTATAAATTCCATGATGTTTACATACCTCTCCCCCTCTCCTATATATAGGGAGCATGGAAGGAGGATTTGGGACGGCTTCACCAAGCGACGAAACTCTGGCAATGTGACGCGACACCCATCACTTGGAGGATTACACCTTCTCCAACAATGAACGAAGAACACTAACCTTCTTCGACTTCATCCTCGGACACCAACCGACATGGAGTGTCATCAAGAAGCCGACACAACTCGGGTTTGGAAGTGCTTGGAAGACACGACGAACGATGATCCTGTACGTCTTCTTCCACGACTCCGTCAACAAATTATTTTCGCCTTTTTTCACCAACGTCAACCAACTACGATCATGGTAGGGGTTTACTTTTGACTATGTATGATTTATACACATGTTCTTCCTATATCTCAAACAAGATGAATGAGGAATTGTTGTGCTTCATACTTACGAACCAATTGAAATCACCTCAAAACGTGGAGAGTGCGGGCCAAACTAACATGGCCCGACTCCCTCCACCAATCTTTTGTGATGTCTCTACGGCAAGGCGATGAGGCGACGACAGAGAATGCGACAACGACGAAGGCTGTGGTACCTGTAGCATCCGAAAATCACACATCTCCCCCACAGTGCACCGAAGCTTCCGGCCGAACACCACCGACCCAAGAGGCGCCCTGCCGGTGCACCCACGGCCTCCCGGTGCCCTGCCCGGCACGAGGCCCGCCAGCCCGCGGCGTCCAGGCGCCTTACCCGGTGCGTGGCCTGCCTACCCACGGCCCCCGCATCCAGCCCGGTGCCCTGCCGGTACCCCCGTGGCCAGCCTGGCCGCCGTCGCGCCTTGCCCGGTGTCCTTCCGGAACCCCTACAGCCTGCCTGGCCACCACCGTTCCCTGCCTGGCGCCCCTGTGGCCAGCCTGGTGCCCTGCTGGAGCCCCCACGGCCTGCCCGGCCCTTGCCGCACACTACCTGGCACACCCACGACCAGCCTACACTCTTCATGCCCTACCCACTGGTCTTTCGTCTGGCCCGAACATCCGGGAAGACTCACCTGAACCGTGCCCCTCACGGCACTGGCCGAACCAGCCACGACCTTCGGGCAGGGCCACCTACGTGGTCACATCCGGACCGAAACTCCCTCACAGTCTGCTGGGTCGGGCCCATCAGACCAGGCCAAAACATAGCATACTGACCCTCCCAATGGTCCAGGTCAGACCCAACGAGTTTGACAGGGTCGACCCAGATTGGGTCTGCCTGGACCGGGGCCCACTACCGACCCCTGTACATTCTTTTGGCCATATCTTTGGCACCAGACGTCCGTTTGATGAACCTTCAGCGACACCAGTATTCATAGAGAGAAGTATCCCCTTTGATAATATCCCACTAGAGTTTGGGGTATAGTTGTGATTTGTTCAGGTTGGATAGCCACGAATCCAACTAGGCCCTCGAGACAAAAAGGCTAATAACTATCAGACCGGGCGTCCAAGTGACACACTGTCTGTTGGGTTGAGACCCCTATGATGTGGCAGACATTTGAGATACCTCTACAAGATAATTCATGATAGTTGGAGTATCGAACAATAGATTTTGGAGCATATCTTCCAAATAGGAGCATGAATTTGTGCGGGAACCTAGTAGTTGGATGAGACTTGATGACTGCTGAATGATTCAACTCAGAGTAATTTGAATAGCCTAGTATGGAGCACCTCTATGTGAACGCGGAAGACCCACAATGGGAAGAGCCTCTGTGTGAGCACGGAAGAAACACAGTACTCGACACATGGAGTACCTTAGCAGGCTACTAGGGGAGCGCCTCTGTTTGAGCGTAGTAGACCCATGGTGGAGAGCGCCTCTGGGTGAGCGCAGTAGATACATGGTACGCGAGAGGAGGAGTACCTCAGTAGTCTATATTATTGGGAAGTGCCTTTGTGTGATGAGACATGCCCACTGTACTTGATAGAGGAAGAGTTCTCCAGCAGCCGAAGGTTCAGATTAATAAAAATCCTGGTTTGAGATGAGTAAATGAATTTTGTGCTTTCCTCATGATCAACATGGGTTACTAGATAACTTAGGAATATGTTTGGGTATATACCTTAGTAATGGTTATCCATTGATTTCATACTTTGTGGTTTATCCTTGCTGGATTTTGTGAGACCTTGAGGGTATCAGGGTCCCTACTGAGTATTGTTATACTGACCAATGCACGGGCTATGGCCGCACCTGGTTGTGTTGGTTGCAGACGACATACAACGCTAACTGAGGCACAGAGTAGCAGGACTGGACAGTACCCAGAGGTGGACCGCTTAGTGTCATGGTACATGGAGGAGACATATAGACGAGAGTGTGGAGGAGGAAATCTGTACCTACCCATCAGGTAGGAACCCCAGAGGATGACCTGGTAGCTACTTCACTTTTCTTCAGTTGTATTTGCTTTCAGTTGTACTTGTACTTTCCAGTTGGGCTTGTGTTTCTAGCCACTTTTAAATTACAACACTTATTTTTTTATAGTGTTACTTAGTGTTTCGCTTCCAGTTGTGTTCTCTGATGTGTTTGTTTACAGTTATAAAGGAAATGCCTTCACTGTTTAGGGATTCACGCCTTTCTTGCTAGTCACGAATCCCTGGCCTATAGAAGGAGGTCTTGGGGTAGTCACGATATGGGCCCTAGGGGATGGGTCGTCACAATTATCATCTATGAAAACATTTCAAATAGAATCTATAACTTTCATACAACTGTTAGTAACACTCATCCTCAGTTACGAACAACATCGAAATGCTCATCCACAATCATAAATTCCCCAACATTGAGTTCTCCTTCATTCACATAAATCATGTGGGATGGACCATATTATAATGGTAAAAATTAAATTACAATATCATATTAGAAAATGTAAAAATAATTTAAAATTACTGAATCTATAGAATACACATCAATATATGAGATAAACCATAATAAAGAAAAAAATCATTAAATGTAGAATATATATAACCCGGGGAGATACAAATAATCTTATATTAACCAAAAAATACATAAAACATGTCCATGAAAGACATACCAAATTAAAAAACACATATTCATACAATGTCAGATGAATGGAATGTTTTAATGAAGATATAACAACTATAAAAATCATTTCATTGAAAACCATGAATTACGTAAAAATCAATATATAATAAAGCAATGAAAAATCTTATAACTCCTAATTAATATGTAACAAATATGTTATTATAGGTGTGTAAATGTTTCCCATTATGTTAGGAACATGAAATTAATTAGTAATGGACCCTTTGGAAACCAACACCTCATAAAGGGAAACAATTTAATATTACGAGTTAATAATCCTAATAATACAAGACTGAGACCACATATACTTAGGGATCACTATGTTATATGAATGTTCTATGCCTTTTCATGATCAAAGAAATAGTGAAAAAAATTGATTGGAGTAAACTTACCGATGATCGTTTGGTTAGTACAAAAATCGTTAATATATGGCGGGGGTAATATCACCAAGACATCAATATGTTTTTAGATGTGTAAAAACAATATTCTCACTATTTCTATCTCTCCATATTTTTATTATCATCAGATAAAATATATGAAATTACATATTTTTACAATTCTGACAAAAATACCCCTAAAAATTAGGGGAAAACTTATATTTGGTTTGGAATAGGAAAAATTCATAGAATAAAATATTCATGAGTATAATTAAAATTAATTAGTGATAAGTGACATCCCCTCCCTACCCACAAAAGAAATTCAAAATACAAAGAATGAGTATCAATGGTAATAGTGTGTCAGACCTTTTGAAGTCAAAAAATTAAAATGAATAGATTCTAAATTTTTGTTTTTGTAATAAATTTTTTATCAGAAATATCACATGACACGTAGATATTGGTTTATAGTGAGGCATGGACTCAATTACACCCTTTGTAACACAATTTAGTGTGCTTGTCCGGGAGAATTGATCTGGTTGGGTGACTTTTTGGGAAGTTTCCTATTGTGAGTGTATGTGAGGAAAAGCCACACGGGAATGGACATGTGTTGTCCCATGGGAACAATCATTAGTTTTATGATCAGTTTGGGCTTGTGGGTTGGCCCTATAGAGAGAACAATGTGTTTGTAGGGATATTTAGTGGTACATGGTGGGCTAGAACCTAACGATCATGTAAAGAAGGGGTAGTTATACTATCATCGGGACCCAATTTTCACTTTTTGTATCATTGGAGTAACAGATCCTTAAGTGTGATTCCCTTCCCAGGTTGAGCCTACTTGATTAGAACTCCACAGTTAAGTGTGTCTTACCTATAGTATTGATCATGATGGGTGACCATTAGGGATGCTTCACATGGTGTGTGTGAGTGAGGAAAAAACACGCTAGAAAAGAAATATGTTGGCATGTGGTGAAATTCATTATTCAGATGACAAGTTCAGGCACATGGGTGTGTCCTAGGGTGGGGACCACATTTCTATATAGAAAATGGATGTACATGGCACACCAGAACCTGAACAACTTGTTATGGCATGGTGGATGCACATTCATCAGGACCCAATTGTCACACCCTTGGTCATGTAGTCTCAATGTACACGGAAATACACTGTATTTCACACATACATGTATATTTATCCCACTGTTGGACCATGTTGAAAATCCATAAATGATTGATACTTTTTTAAAGGTAACACATGTTTTTTTGATATTTTATATTAATAAAAATTGTAGTTATACATGTAAATCTAAAATGTCATATGTTTTTAGGAATAAATAACATTTAGTCAGGTTATTCATTTTATATTTGTATTTCCTCCTATGATTGTTCTAGAATTTTTTTTTTAATTTAAAATGTCTATCATATTGTACGATCATTTGATATGTCAGGATATCCCATAACTCATCTAGTTTATGCAATTAAAACCATTATACACAAAATAATTCAGAAAACGATCAAGAAACCATAGTATTCAATTAATCACTAAATACACATGTGGTTTAACATTGGTGAACCTTAAATCTATTCTAGAAAGTTTCTTCCCATGATGATGATAACACTGTACAACTTCTATGTTTTAATCTAGAATTTATACAAAGATTATAAGGCTTAACACATTATTTATCATTTTCTATGTAATATTTTTCTATAATGATGAGAAATAATATTAAATGTTTTAAAAAATGAATACTAATTGTTATTATTATGGGGTAGGAGACACATTAATTTTCTAATACCAATACAATAATTGCAAGAATTTTTTTTTAACATGAAAATTATTAAGAGTTTCAAAGATGGAAGACAAAAAGTATACATTTATCATGATGCAATATAAGGATAAAAATTAAATTAATTTTTTTAAATAAATATTATATAGATCTTATAAAATAATATTTAAAATAACAATCCATCATGAATAAACAATAAGGTGAAGAAAATGATATTGAATGCTGTATTTAAATAAATATTTCCATAGATTCAAAATAAATCCCTCATATATTAAATATTTGTGATTAATAATACATATAGTCATCAACATCATATTCATTTGAAAAATAGTAATATTTAATATAGAAATATAGTAGATGGGTGAAATTTTTTTAGAATAATGAGAAATACATCAGATCATTATAGTGATTTATTAATTCATAATGAATTAAATTCTCATTGTATTTGTCTATTAGATCCAATAAAAACTCTGTAATAATCCATATCCATAGGGTTTTATTTATAATTGAAGATTATTTATATATATTAATATAATTAATGATCAATTTATTTTTTTAAAACTCTAAAAATAATGTTTCATCATTAAAGAAATATTTTTTTAGTTCATTACGTAGAACCAGATGACAGAAATTAAATGTATTCATGAAAAACAAAATAATGTGCATGAATAAATGATTATGTTATAATTTATTTCTATTTAATATTATTATTGTTATAAGTTCTCACATGAATTGTGAAAATAATAAAATATCCCTAAAATATGACAAAACACTACATTTCACCAAAAACAAATCGAAGTATAATAACCAGGACCATCAATTCTTAAAATGGTTGGGATGATTATTAAAAGTTTAATAATATGGTGAAATTACCATATTTCATATTCTATGGATTGAAACAACATAAATCTATCATGAAATTAATCATATTCTTCAAAAAATATGTTTCCATTATTTTTACCATTGTAAAACCAATTCCTCCCTAGAAAATAATAATATAATAACTATTTAATAATGATTCTTAGTTGAACAAAATTTATCTATAGGTATCATTTACTAACATTCTCCTAACTAAATATCATTGGTCAAAATCATATACTGAAAATATAACATTTAAAATGTCATAATGACATATTATTTTATATCCATCATCTCGAAATCCATATCTAGACTACCACATGAAATATTTCACTAATTGGGTTCTCCCAATATAAAAAATTTCATGACATCATACTAAAATTGCATCTAGATATTGTTCGAAAGATAAAATTACTAAAATATATTCTATCATATTTATTATAAACCTCATAGAATAATTTTGAACAACAAATTGTTGATATCAAAATGGATGTGGTTTTCTAATAAGTGAACCTCCCATAATAATATTATTATTCATAACATTATGAAGATACCTAATAAATATTCATATGTGAAATAATTATTATGATAAAATACCTCCACATGGAACATTAATAAAACATTCAGTATATAAGTGCTCCATGGTACCAAGCTCCCTGAGGATCACCCTAACACCCCATCACCATTCCACATCATGAAAGTTCTAATGTTTCCAATATAATATTTAATAAAAACAATCCTTTAATATAATCATATCCATTACATAAAAAATTCGTAAATCATGACATTATTTTTTAGACTCTATTCAATATAATTATGTTTAGTTTTAAATGGGATTATCCTAGTATAGTGTGGTTCCTTTTTTGGGTCGGGTTAACCAGTAAATTATAAATATTTATTATGAATAAAATATGACTTAATGTTAGAGGATTTTGTTACATATTTAGGGGTTTTTGTCACTCGAGTTATGGAAGGAGTTATCCTTGGGAATGCAAATGATATATAATATTCATGCAATCAGTCAAGAAAAATTTGATATGATTTTGTACATATATTTCTATAATTATCCATGGCCATATTCTTGATGATTTAATAAATCTAAAATAATATTCCTCATGTGATTATTTGAATCCTCCATAAAGCATCATAAAAATTCCAATAAATTATCCATTTAGTATTCCACTATCAGAGTCTGGAATAACATGACATAATACCCAACCTTATAGAATTTATTAGATTTATCTTATAATAAAATTGTTTCTTGTAATTCCATAGATTCGATCTAATAATTGGGGATCTATAGTAATTATCAATGAAGTGTGGAACAACAATATCAATTGTAGATATTTTACAACATCCTCCCTTATAATGTCCATCCATGTAACATCCTAAGAATTTCATTAATGTTTTATTTTTCAATAATATTCATTTATATAGTTCGAAAACATTAAATTAATTTCACTTCAAAAAATATTTGGTCAATGTTCATGCATAATTACTGTATATATTTTTAAGGTTAGATAATAGAAAATTGTAATATGGTTTGGTGCGACTCATGATCCCGAGTGTGCATGAATGTATGCCTAGTGGCAAATCCCCTAGAGCGTGGCAATGAACTACAACCAAAAGTGTTTCTACAATATATCATTCCTAAACCCATAACTTTTTTGTTATGTGATTTGAAACAAATGTACTATTAACCTATGTAAAATTATACACTTATATCATATTTCTTACCATTTATTTCCTCCAAGCCATTTGATTATCTCAATTATCATATTCCCTGACATTCTTTGTCATTCATCACCATATTCTAATTTTTACCAATATACCTATTCATATTTTCCAATTGGTTAATTTAATTAAAGATATCAACCATAGGGATGACCTAAAAATAGGTTTTGTCGATGCCATTTTATACAAAAACATATATTTTCACATGATAAAAACTCTATTATCCATGAGGCTAGTTCATTAATTGGTCCTCATCCGTAGTGACCAAAAATAGAGGTCTCTTAATTTTATAATAAGCTTGGTTAATCCAAATTAAACATAAATTTATATATATATATATATATTTAATGATTAAAATAAATTCTACAGTAGGCGTATATATTGAATTTGGGATTTTCCAATCCCACTAGAATGATATTTATATTTATATATATATTTATCAATAATTTTATCTATGGAACTAAAACCATTATTTTTAATCCAAAATTTCATCCATTTTTCAATTATATATATCATCTATAGTGTAACACCCAACCCCTAATACATTGGAATGAGAGGTGGTGAATTTTACTTGGCCTTAAGCGACATTCCCATGGTGCCAAATGGTGGCAATAAATGCCGAGGGCTTCAAGGAACAGGGGGAACAATTTTCCCTTATGGAGATCTCCCAACTCAACCAACCAATAATGAAATATGCATGAAATACCAAACCCAACCATATGATACTAAAAAATCCATCACATCACCCAAAACCATTCAAATAGACATGTCCACCAAACATTAGAGTACAAAGAAGAAACTAGACAGCAAAACACCCCAAGCCATGACACCACCACAACTCCACACCATGCTCCAAGATCCAAGCTCCAGCAACACATCACAAGAATCACCGCGAACCACTACCAATGAGATACCTTACCTTTACCTGTATCTCGGTACACGACATCTACAAAGACACCAACAAGCCAAAGCAGGGAGTGCGTACAACTACTCAGTAGGTTTTCCCCAAATGACTTCCCTACACATGCCACTAGGATAAAACTACTAGCACATTTATATAAAACAATTTATATAAGAAAATTACAAGTGCATGCATTACCATATTCCAAACACACCCTTACCATGCCATTTCACCCAAACCATATAAACTGAGGGAAAGCCAAAAAATCATGCCATGAGCCAAACATGCCACACAAGAAATCCCAATCAACCATGCCATGCATGGAATCTAATTCAACCATTTCACATTTCCACAAAAAATTCCATATATCAAAATCAACACACAACAATGAAACCATTGCGGTGGGACTTCAGGCCCAACTAGTTCACCCCATCTTCATCTAGCAGGACTTCCTGCCAAATACATAACTACCCAATACGGTGGGAATTCCTTCCCATCCCATTCACCATTTATAGTGAGACGTCCCGCCCACTTCCACACAACCAACACAAGCCATAAAAAAGCATGTAACCCTCCAAGGTCACAATAATACGCAATTCACCACTTCCATTACATGTCAATCCACTTCAATAAATCAATCATTTATTGAAAACACCATTCAATCATTTTCGATACCAAAAAAAATTACAATAAAACAACCCTTTTTATTGGAAACCATTTTCTCAAATAATCTTAATCAGACCAACAAAACAACTCATTTTAAAATCCCATTTTAAAATCTCATCAAGAGCATTTTTCCACAAGACATTTTTTCAAAAATACCCAACCCATCCCCAAAGGGATTTCCATAAAATTTTTCACATCAACAAAACAATTAATTTTACGCAAAAAAAAATTAATATCAACCAAAACCACTATTTCTAATCATGTGGAGTCAAGAGAAAAGCCACATACCTTTAGTGTTCTGGAGAAATTGACCCACAAGAAAGTACTCATCAAAATTGGCGAACACACAACCAAAATCTCTCAAGATCCCCTTAAATAACATACATAAGCCTTATAATTAACATCCAAGGAATCCAAAACAAAAGATCTACACACAACAGGTGATTATATAGAAAACTGTGAGAGAGGGAGATGTAGATCTTGAGTAAAACAGAATGAACTCAAGAGGAGAGAGTTACCCATCAGAGACAACCTTCATTCCATGAAGAGTCCTCTTCAAAATGCATCCAAAACGAGTGGGAGATCAACATCAACCTCTGTGAAACCAAAATCATGAGTGAGGCTTGAGTGGTAGATGGTTTGGAGAGGAATGAGGCAACACTAAGTTAACCTAGGTTTTAAAAACCCTATTTTTATGTGGCCGCACGGTTAGCCAGTGCAATTTGACATATCGTGCACTAACTGTGTGCGCACTACTATCTCTGGATGAGGGGTCAACACAATTTCCTCACACCATTTGGAAAACCATGTGTAGGCTATGAGAATCCTATTGTCTCCCCTGCATGGTTTTTTAGAGAACCCGCACCCTTTCCTCCAATTGTGCTCAAACAATGATCTATAAGAAAAGCCTCCAAACTTATTCAAAACCATTCCAAACTCACCCAACTTCTTCCCAAGTCATTTCATCCACTTTAAACACATAACGAATCATAAAAAATGGCTACATACCTCAAACCCAAGGTTCTACATTCTCCCCACCATTGGAACTTTCATCCATAGAATGTAGTGAAACTATGCTTTGATGAAAGATCTCGGGCCATTACTCAACCATCTCTTTCTCCTAATCCCATGTCTCCTTGTGGATCTGGGCCTGCTACCAAAAAACCCAAACCAGACTAATGATTTTACCCCACAAGACATTCTCTTGAATATCCACAGCCTGCAATGGAACATCCACCAATGAAGCATCAGGCTCAAGCTCAACATGAACCCATCGAATAACGTGGCCCGAATCCGGCTGATACATTTTCAACTACGACACATGACAAAGATTTTTCACCACATTCAACCTAGGTGGAAATCCCGAACGATAAGACACCTCACCGACCCACTCAAGAATATCAAAAGGTCCAACATACCTCAAGGATAACATTCCCTGCTTCCAAAACAAATGATGTCCCAACCTAAGAGATATCCTCAAGAAAACATGATCACTTACCTTGAATGACAATGACAATCGATGATGATTTTTATATGATTTATGACAACTCTGAGCCATCTCCATTCTCTTCATGATTATCATAATCTTCTCCATAGTCTCTTGGACAAGGCTTGGTCCAACAATTGATCACTCACCTATTTCCACCCAGCATAGTAGAGAACGACACGACCACCCATACAACCCTTCAATCGGAACCATATGTATGGATTCCTAATAACTATTATTGCATGAGAACACAAATAATGATAAGTGATACTCCCACGTACCACCAAAATACATGACAGAAGCTTGGAACATATACTCAAATGTTTGTATCGTCCTATCAGATTTACCATCCATCTGAGGGTGATATGCCATGCTCATAGTCAACTATATCCCAAGGGCTTGATGCAAGGATTTCCAAAAAATATATGTAATCCTCGGATCTCTATATGATACAATTGAAACTTGAAAACCATTCATATATAACACCTCCGAGATATATATTTTAGACATATACTCCACCAAATGAGATTCATGAATTGAGATGAAATGGGCAGACTTCGTTATACGATCCACTATCACCCAAATGGCATCATTCTTCCTGACCGTTCATGGGAGACATATGACAAAATCCATCACTATTTGATCCCACTTCCAAATTAGGATTGTTAATGATTGAAAAATTTCTGCTGGCCTATGATACTCTGCCTTGACCTCGTGGAAAGTCAAGAACCTCAAAATAAACTTTGGCACACTTATTTTCTTACTAGACCGCCAGAACTACGCTTTCAATTATTTATACATTTTCGGAATTCTAGGATGAACAACCCCCCTGGAATGGTGATACGCCCTGAGAAGATACTCCAAACAAGAAACTCGTACAACCATCTGATTCTAAAAACACAAAACAGAATCTCAATTAATTTGCCAACCCTCAATGGTCTCCCTACCATTGAGTTTGGATCTCATGGTCACACACTCAAAATCATATATTTGCGCCTCTTTAACTTGTGAAACCAAGCCAGGAATCAAAAAGATCGGAGTGAATAACGCTCTATCACTCTGGTCCTCACATTCCAACCACATGTCAGCTATAACCGACATCAACTACCAATGTTCTAATGCATGTTACACCACCTGAGCATATGATTTTCTACTTAATGCATCTTTCATGGAATTTACCTTACCTGGTGTGTACATCAATTCAAAATCAAACATCTATAGTTATTCAATCCAACTCTCTTTCCTCAAGTTCAAATATCATTGAGAGAAAATGTTCTTCAAGCTCTTATGATCCATATATACCATGAATTTCTCACCGAAGAGGTAATGATGCCACACTATCAAAGCATGGACCACTACTGCTAATTCTAAATCATGAGTTGGATAGTTCATTGTATGCACCCTCAACAATCATGAGTTGTGCACAACCACATGCTTACCTTGTATGAGAACACACTCCAACCCTGATACTGATGCATCACAATACACCACATACCATCATCCTGGTTTAGGAAAACCCAAGATTGGTTCTAATGTAAAGAGACACTTTATCATTTCTAAACACTGCTGACACTGTACATTCCACTGGAATGGAACATTCATTCTTCTCAAAGCTATCATCAGTGAAGCCAAATGTAAAAAATCACAAACAAAATGCCGATAATAACCAACTAGACTGAGGAAACTCTATACCTCAAACACATTCTTTGGCGGTTACCATAAAATAATATCCTATATCATTTCTGGATCCATTTAATTTCACCTTTTAGAAATCACATGGCCTAGAAAATGGACTCCATGTGTCCAAAAGTCACACTTTGACAATTTTCCAAACAACTGATTTTCCCTCAAGATCCACAACACTGTATCAAAGTGCTTCCCATGCTCCATCCTTATTGTTGAATAAACCATAATATCATCTAAAAACACCACCACAAATGTATCTAGATATCTCTGAAATATATGATTCATCAATTCCATGAAAACCGATGGCGCATTCGTTAGACCAAGGGGGAATAACCACATATTCATAATGGCCATATCTACTTTTGAAAGTTGTTTTTGAAATATCATCCTTCCTCACCCACAATTGATGATATCCCAACCTCAGGTCTATCTTGGGGAACCACTGGGCTCCCCTCAACTAGTAAAAAAATCATCAATTTTCAGAATTGGTTATCTTTTCATTATCATAACTTTGTTAAGTCGACAATAATCAACATAGAGCCTCAATGTTCCATCCGTCTTTTTCACAAAAAACCATCGTGCTGCCCACGGTGATGTTGTAGGATAGATAAACCATTTGTTTTCTAACTCTTCCAAATGGATATTAAATCTCTGCATTCGGTAGGTGTTATCGAGTAATATGGAAGAGAGATAGTATTGGTACCTAGAAAAAGATCAATCGTAAACACCACTTTTCATATGGGAGGTAACCCAGAGAATTCTCCGGGAATAACATCCATGAACTGATCCACCACTGCTAAAAGAACACTCTACTAAACACCATCTACAAATTCCAACAACAACACTGCCAAATGATACAATATTGTGCTCACAGCTGCTGCCAAAAATCCCGTTGCACCCTATCATTCATGCCTATCTCCTCTAAAGAGATGTCTAACACCTTCGTGTGTCATAAAATCCATTTTCCACAGACTACAGTCGATGTGGTTCTTAAACTCCACGAGATAATCAATTCCCATGATTACATCATACCCATCCATATCATGCACTGAGAAATTACACATTAGCTCAACCTCTCCCACTACGATACAATATGCTCTACATAAGAAGTCTTGAAACTCTCTTTGACCTTGTAGAGTTTGATGTTTCAAAACGGAAGGCATCATTTCTATCCTTAAACCCAACAACTCAACAACACTTGAAACAATAAAAGAGTGTGAGGAACCCATATCAAACTACACTTGCATCAAGGTAAAATTTAATAGAATAATACCTCGCACCATGGATAGTCCCAACTGATCATCCAACCCATCCTACTCAGCTATGAACAATGCATTGGTTGGAACACTCTACTCTTTGTTGCACTGCTGAGGAGTTGTGGTGTTCTAAGAATCACCATAACTGGCTTTGCTCTGCTAACAATGGGTATGCTGCTGCCCCCATCCCATCGATGCATATGATGTCTGCGATCCATTAGGAAAGTCACATGCACCAGACCTTGGGGAATTTTAACAATAACACTGCAGATGCCCCATCTGCTCACAATTGTGACATGCTCGACATTGTTTCACATATTACCACTGGATGTGTTACAATGATCCACACTGAAAACATCCTGGCTTCTTCTGGGGATTCATAAGAAGATTTTCTGATCCCATCATCAGATTATGTGTCGTACTCCCACCCTAGGAATAAGTGTCCCTCCCCCGTATGAACCTAGAATTAGAGTTCCCAGTATTCCCCATGGGTACCAACATGCTTCCCCCGCCCGGAGCTCCCAATAGATCCCGCTCAGCCACTGATTCTCTATTCACCATCTCTGTGTAATCAACATTACACATCACTACTATTTTGGAATAGATCTTTTGTTGTAACCCTGCATCGATGATCCTTGCCTTCAAGGATGTCCTAACCTCCACCTCAGGTGAAAAACAAACTAAAATTGTTAACATAACTGCATATTTTGTCACAGACCTATACTCTTGCTTCAAACTGAAGAAATCAGTTGTATGCTAAATTCTAAACGTATGTGGGTAGAATTGATTATTAAAAAAATTTCTCAATTCCTTCCCACATCATTTCCTGGTCCATCCCCACTTGGACTACCACGTCCCACCACTAAAGAGAAAGATCCTTTGTCTTACATGTTATTAGCCTTACATTCAGCTCTACTGGAATCCCCAATAACTAAAAAATTCCATTCTTTGTGGACAACCATGCCTCTGCCCTTTCCAGTTCTGAATCACCCCTAAAGACTGGTGGATCCTACCTTTTATAATGATACACATAATCAGCATTATTTGGCTCTTCTTCTAAATTCATACTTCCCACAGCTTGGAAATCTTGGACTATTCTTTGGACAAACTGCTGGTTCACCCAGGGCTCAGGTGCAACCACATTCTCATTGGCCATTTCTAGTTGGTCTCTACGACGCCTACCCAGTGCCATTTCTACAAACAAAAAACCACCAACCATGTGTCTGACTTCCATAGACATCAATAATTCCCATTTAAAATAACATTACACAACACTATCACAATGATGATTTCCACCTTTCCCACATTTTCCATGTTTCACCATTTTTGAAAACCAATCCATTTTCAAAATACCAAATTAATTCACATTACACTTTCACACATTTGAAAATAAATTTCTAAATTGATCCCATAAATAATTATGTCCAATAAAATATGAATCCTAGAGGGAATTCATTTCTACCATGAATGCCACACTCATCTCATTCACTACACCCACGGCAATGAGATTTCCAATGCCTATAAGTGTCTCAAACCACTTTTGTACCCTACTCCCTAGTAACATGAAGTTTATCATAAAAGGGTTAGATATGTCCTTTTTTTCTATACATTCCATGTTCCAACATTCCTACACCTTGATATCATCCAAACTCAAGGAATAGGCTATGAACGAATGTCAACACCAAGAACGATGATCAACACCAAGGATTGAACAAATGATCTCACATGAACGTTAAGGATCGAACAAGCCGATACAACTTGTAACTACCTGCCCCTACCTCATTTTCTTGAGGAAGTGGTGACTTTTACATGGCCTTAAGCGATGTTAAAAAGATGCCAAAAGGCAGGTAATAAATGCTGAGGGATTCAAGGATCAGTGGGGAACTATTTTCCCTTATGGAGATCACCCAACTCAACCAACCAACAACTAATGATGCATGCACTATCAAACCCAAACATATGATACGAACAATTAAATCACATACCCTGAAACCGTCAACAAGAAATGTCCATAAAAAATTAGAGTACAAAGCGGAAGCTAAAGAGAAAAGACCACCACCCATGACCCCAACATAGCTCCACAACAAGATCCAAGCTCCATGATCCACCAACACATCACAATCATCACCGCGAACCACTAGCAATGAGATGATTTACCTTTATCTGTATCCCGGTACACGACATCTGCAAAGACAAAAAAGTGAAAAATAATGGTGTGAGTACAACTACTCAGTAGGTTTTCACTAAATGACTTATCTACACATGCCACTAGGATAAAACTGTAAGCACATTTATATACAACAATTTATATAAAATAATCACAAGTGCATCCATTACCATAAGCCAAACACACCCTAACCAAGCCATTTCACCCAATACAAGTAAACCTTGGGAATGCCAAAAAATCATTCCTTGAGCCAAATATTCCACCCAAGGAAGTCCAATCAACCATGCCATGAAAGGAAGCCAATTCAACCATTTCACATTTCCACAAAAAATTCCATCTTTGCATTGAAACACACAACAAATCCACCCTAATGGTTGGACTTCCCGCCCAACTTTTTCACCACATCTTCATCTAGTAGGAATTCCTGCCCACTACCTTACAACCCAGAACAATGGGAATTCTAGCCAATCATGTTTACCTTTTATATTGAGACTTCCCAACCACTTCCACACAACCAACATAGGCCATAACCAAGCATGTTACCATCCAAGGACACAACAATATGCAATTCACTATTTCTATTATATGTCAATCCAGATCAATAAATCAAGAATTTATTCAAAACACCCTTCAATCATTTTCCATAAAAAAACATATTTCAATAAAACAACCCTTTTCATTAGAAACCATATTCTGAAATAATCTTAATCAATCCAACAAGAAAACTCATTTTAAAATCAGATTTTAAAATCACATAAAGAGTATTTCTCCACATGTCCATTTCCCCTAAACTCCACAAACCATCCCCAAAAAGATTTACATCCAATTTCACACATCAACAAAAAAATTAATTTTAAGAAACAAAAAATAATTGCAACCAAAACAATTAGTTCTAACAAAGTGGAGTCGAGAGCAAAGCCACCTACCTTTAGGGTTCTAGCGAATTCGAACCACAAGTAATTACTCTTCAAAACCGGAAAACGCACCACCTAAACCTCTCTAGATCCCCTTCACTAACATCTATAAGCCTTAAAATTTACCTCAAATGAATCCAAAAACCTATATATATAGAAAACATGAGTAGATATAGGAAACGAAGAGAGAGGGAGATGTACATCTATAGGAAAACACAACGAACCCAAGAGGAGAGACATACCCAAGATAAACCACTATCAATCCACAATGAAACCCTTCAAACACGCTTCCAAAGAGAGTGGGAGATCACCTTCGACCACTGAGAACCCAAAATTATGAGTGGGGACTGAGTGGGGGAGGGTTTGGAGAGGAATGAGGCAAGCCCGACTGAACCCGTTTTTTAAAACCCTATTTTTAAGTGCCCGAACGGTTAGCCCGAATGGTTTGACAAACCGTTTGCTAACTGTGCACATGCTACTACCTCAAGATGAGAGGCCTACATGGTTCCCTTGCAATGTTTGGAAAACTGCGCAAGGCCGTGCGAAGCCTACTGTCTCCCCCTGCATGGTTCCCACGAGAACCCGCAAGGTTTCCTCCAACCATGCCCAAACTGTGCTCCCCATTAAAAGCCTCCAAACATATTAAAAACCATTCCAAACTCACCCAAAAACTTCCCAACTCATCCCATGCAATTTAAATACATAAATAATCATATAAAAAGGATAAATTCTTAAAACCGGGGGTGCTACATATAGGATAAAAAATATATATTTAAATTATTCTAAATATGAAAATCCATTTATCATTCCCAACTATCTTTTTATGATAGAAATCGAACACCTTTCGGAACCTCATATCATAGAAGATACAATATTTTATTTTCCATGTTTATAAACATTAACATCCCAACATCATCTTCAATTATAATGAACAATTAAAAAATTAGTGTTATATCTAAATTATATAGTATAAGAACTGGAATATAAATATATACACTCATACAACTCAATTTTTTAGAAAACCGAAACAACATCTCTTTTCCCCCCTTCCTACAATATTCCATATTACAATTTCTATTCATTAGAATTGTATAATTCCATTATTCTGGTTCATTTTTTTTTGGATTACAATTATGATTTTTTGTTTTTTTAAACCCAATTCAAAATATAAAGCCATAAATTTTTTAAAATTATAATTCCAAAAAAGATTTATTTAATTTCATTTCATTTCCTTTCAATCCTATATTTTTTTGAAGACCTTCTTTCTATGGTCAAATATTTTTTTATTAAATTAATATTTTCATTTCAGAAAACCACTATGTAAATAGAATTTATTATATCAAATCACTAATATAAAATCTATGTTTTTAATAATAAATGATATTAATAAGTAGATGAAGTCAATACATTAATAGAAATTATGTTTCTAACATTATGATGTCATATTAATTCCAAGAAAATGTCTAATTACATGTAAAAGGTTTTATTTTTTAATGAAATTTTAAAATTAATATTTTTTGAATGAATATTATTTACTATTTCTAGGTTAATTTTAAAATAATTGTTTTATGCATAGGATGTCATCATAATAAGTAGAATGTTATTCATGTTTTTAGATATTCAAATAGAAATTTATTATCAATTTCATTCCAAAATTTTAACTTATATCATATACCTATGGTTTTATTCATTCATATAAGAATTATTGTAAATATAAAATTATAAATATGGTTTACT
Organism: Viscum album; assembly: GCA_963277665.1. Classification (NCBI taxonomy): domain Eukaryota; kingdom Viridiplantae; phylum Streptophyta; class Magnoliopsida; order Santalales; family Viscaceae; genus Viscum; species Viscum album. Next base: position 1,035,020,818 of record OY728133.1, on the reverse strand, counting down.
GAAAACTAGTGTGTTGTATTCATATAAATTATATTGGATAAATATTATTGCTACATAAAAAAATTTTTATATGGAAAATAATTTATGTAGTTTTCAAAGATAATGAAAAATGAGAAAAAACTTATTAAAAAAAATGTATATATACATATGATGGAACTTGGGTATCGATCGTGATACCGAGGAATGTGGAGTCCACCCCTTCCTCTAGGGGACGTTATACTAAAATTGATATTACTAATATACTCATGGATATTTATGGTGTTCCATGTACCATTTCCTTCCATTGATATAATTATTTTGAAACAAAATTTTTAAACATTATAGAGAAGTATATGTATATATATATGGTTTATAAATTTTAATAGGAATTAGTTATTAAAATTGATATATATCTTATTGGTTTTGAATAAAATAACGTATGGTTATGTTATCAAAAACCTAATGTTATATTTTGGGGAATTATAATAATATATATTTTATTTCATATAAAAAAATATAATTAATTGAGTTTTTAAACTAAATATGTAAAATTATGTAACTCGAAGTTTTAAAACCCCCTACTGAGATATTTTATGCTCACCTTCTTATTAAATTTTTTTAATAGGATTATTAATTACTCAAAATTATGTTTGTATTCATTGAAGAGATATAATAATAAAATTTAATTTAGAATTCGTAGATAAATTTTATTACACTCCAACTCAATCTTGGTATTTTCTTAAAATTCCAAAAAATAAACAGATAAAATACATGGTAATTTGAAGGACTGTATATTTTTCAGTTATATATTATTAAATAATATAGAATGTTATTATCACTAGATATATGATTTTGTGTCCATAGATGTATAATTTTTTTATTAGAGGAATTGTTAAGAAACATTTGAGATTATGAAAATTTACTTTATATATAATAATATAGTTCATGGTCATTTATTAGGGTACAATGAAAATTTTATTTTATGTGATCCTTATGATTATTTAATTTTATGAATTCCTATATTTCATAACTATAAAAACTGAAAATTCAAATTTCATTAAATATTTTCAATTAATATAGATGGAAATATTCTTCTTATGTAAATATAATGTAACATTCCTTGTATTTCATCATGTTCTTTTTAATAAATTCTAATAATATGGTTAGTTTTATAAATAATAAGGCCTAATATGAAACTTAGAATAAATAATATATTATTAAATGAATTTATGTGAATAAATTTTGTTTCGACTACAATTTAATATATAATAGTAATATTATAAAATTATAAAATTTATTTTTCCATGAAAATGTATTTAATTTTCTCAATGTAAATATAAAATATTTTTAATATTATTATAATTAAACAAGAAAAATAATATTATCAATCATTATTAAATAATAAATGTTTTTTATTTCAAATATACATTATTATTTCAAAAATAAAATAATAATTAGTCATTATAGTGATGTAATAAAATGTACTAAAAATAAATTACTTTCAATCATATTAAAAAATAAGAAGATAATGTATCTGAATGGGGGTCTCCAGGACTCACACTAATCCTTCAAATTTAATGATCCCACTAATGCAGCCATGAGAAGTCATAGTTGATAAATAGTAAAATGGATAAGACTCTCCTACCATTACCATAACTAAAATTAAAATGGGAAATGCTGTGAGAAATTAAATAGGAAATAATTACCCTGATAATCATGATTTTAATTATGACTGATCAAATAAGATTTATGAATAGGTTTTTAATATACAAAAAATATGATGATATTCCACTTGTGAATGAATTATATAATGATATTTGTGAACATGTACATTCACTTACAGAAGGTAAAGAAACCTATGAGATTCCCAAGTGTGTCTTGATCAGAGATTATTTCATTTCAAGAGGAACTAATGCTCCTATAGTCCCTATCATTTCAGCATAACAGATTGCATATGATGCTTCGTCCAATCGAACATGTAATCTTCATCTATGGGATATACATAGATCAAAAAATTAATATTATCCATCTGGACTCTTGTAATTTTTCTATTCACATAGCTCCAATGGGTTTTTTAACAAATAAAATAATTCTTCTCCAAAAGTTACTAATTTTCCAACAGCTCATTTTGAAATTGAGGCTGGTCTTATTTCGGTCAAGGTATGAGATCCAAAAAAAGGTGACTCTTCATTGACCAAAAATTCCAGTTATATAATAGATTTAAATTGTTTTGATCCTGATCATAATGTAATTGTGAATGATTTCAACAAAACCAACATCAATCAGACCACATAGTTATTTCCGGTTGGCAATGACATGACATCCATAACCGATAATTGTTTCTCTATACCCCATACCTTAATGATTCAACTAAAAACATTCTTATTCCTACAATAAAGGTATATTAAACTCTTAATGTGGGAATAACGAAGTAATTATTTATTATGAAGGAATGTATTATCCCATATTTCAATGTATTATGAATATATGAATATATTAATTATAGATATTTGTTAATGAAGATAACATTATGTCCCATATTCTATACATCCATAAATGCAAGTGTATCCATATATGATTGTATGAAACCCAAATAATCTTATATTACATTATTTCCAATCAAGATAATATGTGATTTTCATTTCTTTATTGTAATTGATTTTTGAATAATGTGAAGAGCCTTTGGTTTTTTAATAATTATTAATTTAATGATAAATCTATAGTCATATATAGGGAAAACATGTTATATGTACGTTCAATTATCTTGTAATTTATAATTCATACTTCTTTATCAAATCCAATAATAGTTTTTAGGACAATATAAGTTTATTTTTAGACATTATATATCTAAAATATGCTATCACAAGACCCTAGACTATACGTGGGGATTTCAATGATATAATGAACCCATATGCAAAGATAGTTTCAATGACCATCTATATTTCTGATAGAAAAATTATAACATTTTATTGATCATAATGGGATGATTGAGAATAATATTGGTGCAAAAAAATATAATTGTTATAGAATCTATACGAATATTTTGTTGCAATTTAACATGACATAGCCTTTGTCAATGATAGCTCTCCCAATACATGGTGCTCTGTATCGTGTAAAAATATTCTGAGTATAAATTTTGATCATCATCCAATCATGATTTACCAATAGGGCATGGACTCCAAACCTCTATTTCCTTGCAGGATCAATGAGGATTGGGTCACTCATCCAGAGTGCTGGGAAGTTTTTTATAATGATTGGATATAGGTGGAATGTATGAATTATATATTTTGTTATGTTCATGGACTCAACCTTTTTAGAAGGAATATGATAATATTGTTAAAATATCATTTCATTTCACTTGATATTTTATTCTCCTCTCTTGAGGACTCTTTCTAGAATATGAAATTGCACAATACATTCAATGGTATATCAGATGGGATCTTGGAATAAATTTAGATGGTCACCAAGCTAGATAATAATTTCAATATAAAAATTAATTATAGAGAGATATTTTTATGGATAATTGGTTGAAATATGGTGATAGAAATTATAAATTTTCCGATTCTCATTAGAAAATCAGGAAGGTATCCATGACCCTCTCTTTGATTAAAAAATGTAGATCAACTCATTGATATCATGAATGATCTCTCATAGAATATTGTTTATTACATTATGGATATATTTAATTTATTACCTATTCATAATGATCTAGTGTAGGGTAATATTCCAAGACATGCAAATCATGTGAAAAATATAGGCTTACCTATATTCCCATGGAATTTGAGATTTAGGAAGAATTCTTTAGTATTAAATCCGAAAGTTCTTTGTGAAAATAATATTTTAGTAACTTTTTTGTTAATATTTTTGTTTTATTTTATAGATGAAATTTTTATGATGGTTATTCATTTTTTTAATGGAGTTAACCATAGTGAGGTCCTAATACTCAATTTCATGCTCTTATATGAAATATGGAGAATGATATTTAGATTAATTCTTTTTTGCTTGTATCTCTGGTGAACACCATTTATATGATTACTATAAAAAATATAGAGAAAATATTTTCTTTAATTGTGTGTAATATTGTTTCTCCAAATCAGTTATGTTTTCTTATGAAACAAACCATCAATTATTAACTTATCACTTCCTTGGAATGTGTTATCATTCATAATAAATCCACTAGGAAACATAATTTTTCTGTTAACCATGATATCAAAAATATTGGATACAATGTATTGGATATTTATTTTCAGGGTTCATAATATGATTGTGTTTAGTAGTGTTTTCCTTGCATGGGTGATGATTATTTTTGGATCTTCTCTATGGTCTATCTTAATTAATGGGTCTTATGAAATATATATTAAATTCTATATAGATTTCTGTACGGTGATTCCCTTTCTTCAATTACTGTCAACATTTTTGATTTCTATCAAAGTAGGTATCATTCCATCTTGGTTTGTAAAGAAAAATTGATGTATATTTGTTATGGAAGGGGATGTTATTATCATACACATTTTTTGTATGTTGATGATATCATAATATCCAATCGACTTTATTGTATAAATATAGAAAAAACATCTAGCCTATTTTGTAATATGAAAATGTTTTTGTCCATGAGATTAGTTGTGGAATATATTTATTCTACATTGGATGGAATATTTATACCATATAGAAAATGGAAATAAAAAATATTTTCGTACTTGTTAGTGAGTTATTCCATTCACGTATTTAGGAGTTCATATGTTTTTTGGATGAAATTATGCCTTCTAATTTTCTGAAATTATTATCTAGGTTTGATGAAAACATTCATCTTTTATGTGTATATCATTATAAATGGTCGGTCATGTTTTCTTGGTATTATATGTTTTCATTTACAAGATTTTTACCTCTTTAATGGTGTATACATTTCATATCTAGTTTATCATGTGTATCAAAGCATCTATTAGAATATTTATTGGGATTGGAAAAATTATAGAGAAAAATCCAACTATGTTTTCAAGGATGACAAACTATAAGCCATATGATGCCATAGTTTTGGGTATTACAAATCTAGGATACTTCATTGTTTTTTTATGAGCCTTAATTGTTTGGAGGTTTATCAATTGTAATTTATATTTACTTTTATATAATTTGTCTAAATTTATGAATTGTATCATGAATTCAAAATTTAACCACTTTGCACCTCTATGTTGCATTTTTTGGAAACAATTTTTTTTCTCATTTCACTCATAATCATGGTGCATTATTTATAGATACTCAAATCATAATTTAGGTATATTAAATTAGACTAGAGGAAAATTAATTTATTTAATTGATTATGAGGAGATAAATATGGTTCCTTAAAATGAAATTAATAACCAAATTAGTAGCATGAATAATTTTCCATATCACAACACTAACAATTTGGTTAATTATTGTTTCTCTAATATAGTTGTTTTCTGGTCTTAGGAACAAACATTTAATGTTTTTATGTCATCTAAATTATATTATAGATATTATAACTACTTAAATTTTGATATTTTGTGCAAAGAAAACATGAGAATAATCATTATCGGGCCATCCAGATCCATCGTGGACTAGAGGCTTTCACACAAGAAGATTTCAACTAAGTATTATCGGTAGTCCTATATATTTTTATTATTCTATTAATATGTTATTTTTCAGAAATATAGGGATGATATTGATCAATTTTTTTCTTAATTCTGCTGATCCATCAACAATTTGAAAAGAGGATTCCGATATCTTTGATGGCAACCTACTTTAGTTTGTATCTGTTTGGGACATCTTCCAAGGATAAAACAATCTTATGTTATCAGCACTTGTGATATTAAATTTCCATGATACTGTAAATGAAAAAATTCATTTTAATTTTTATTCCATGTATAAAATTATCCATGATCAATACACTTTCAAGGATAGTAATTCCCTATATTATATTATTACTATTGTCCATGATAATAATATACTGAAAGATGGATAAATGATATAATACAATTCAATATTTTTAATCCTTATTCGGGAACATGTTAAAGGTCACTTTAGTCCTCCATATTAAATTTTTTCAGTTTTATGGAAATATAATTATGTAGGATAGATAAAAATTAATTTTGATGGATCCTTAAGAGGCAATCTATGTCCATATGGTTATTATCTATTTTTAGGGTACAAAATGTATTTTTTGAGGTTTCCATAATGGTTATTATGAATTTTCATTTTCAATAGAATACTAGATCATTTTTGTCATCATATAGGTGGAAAATCCGATCACCATGGATGGAATAATATTTTACTTGAGTGTTAATCTACCATTATTGTTTTGGAAATTAGGACTTGATCTATTCATTTATCATGTAATCTCTCTATTTTTTTGGATAAGATTATTTGATTATCTCTTAGACATGGTTCATATTATCAATCATATCTATAGGGTAGAAAATTTAATTGTTGATTGACATGTAGATACTGTTTTCGATGGCATATGTTTTTTATGGTTTGACTAATTATTGGATAACATGTTGCCCCTAATTCAGAGGAATCAATGTAAATAACAAATTTCAAGACATCTATATTATTTCATTAATATTCTAACAAAATATTTTCACTTTTTGGGAAGATCTCATCTAACCAGAAAATCATAAAATATCACTAAAAATGACACTTATAATAGAGGATGGTATTAAGATTTTCTGTAAATTTATTACATTATCAGGAGGATGAAATATATATATAAACATTGATAAATAGAATATTGATATTATTTATGTTTTATATAAATTTAATTAAATAATTCTAACTTTATAATATTAAAAAAATATCCTAGAACACTAGTGGCCCACTAAATGATGAATATGGGACCAGGGGTCGACCACATGGGAAGATGGTTGGACCAGAATGATTTATTGAAGGGATCGTGTCCACATAACACTAATATATTTCTCATCTAGATGGTATAGTTCCTCTATAAAATATTAGGGACCATTCCTGTTTGTGGCCAAAATTTTTAGGTGCTTCCCAAGATCCCAATTGTTTGTGTATGTCTATTTGGGTTGTGAAAACATAGTTCCATAGAATTTTCTATAATTTTATGTGGTTGTAATATATTGGTCGACATGACCAACCATTATTTTGATGTTTGATAGGTAATGAATGTTCAATTCTCCCATGATAATACATATGCTTATTTCTAGTATTACTCGATTACATTAATATACATTTTTTGGTTTTATTGAGTTTCATTATCACCCGCTATCTAGATTTTGAACCTTCCACATCAACATTTCACTATCACCCCTCTTCCTCTCATCATTATACTCCTTCCAACACATTTTCTGACTCCCAGATATGGTGAACAAATAATTTTTCTCGATGAAACCCTATTGTACCACTAAAATTTTACTTTGATGATAAATCCAAATCACATTAAGCTAGAACATTCATAGCCCTTTGACCATTGTGACCATCAATAGAGGCAATTTTCATACTAAAAACTATTACAAAGGCTGGAATAATCATAAATGTATATATAAATATATAAATATGTATATATTATGGTAAAAATAAAATATAAATTTGATTAATGTAAATAATTTGGTTTCAACAATTCTCACCAGAATGATGGTGACATACACATAAATAAATAAATATTTATTTATTTTTAAAATACTAATTTTAATGAATGACCTTCAACGATTCATTTTAATCTTATTCTAATCACTTCATCATCATATTTCATTAACCTTATGTGATTAAATAGAAATTTAATTAAATTGTAATGCGAAAATTATATTATTTTTTTCCAGATTCCTCTATAGGCCATAAATTGATCTCTTTTTTGGAATCTCATAGAATAGTAGGCACACTGTTATATTTGTAATGGTTTTCAACTATAAAAAATTGGAATCTTACTCATTTATTACCCATGGATAAAAAATATGTGATAGGTAAATTATACAATATCTAAGTTACTAAATAAATATACACAGACTTCCTCCTTATCTGTTGGAAAACTAAAACTCTTTACAAAGTTTTCACTTATTCTATTATTCTAAATTTCCATTTCCATGCCCTAAAATTTTATAATACCATATTTTAAAAGATATTTTTTGTTGGTACAAAATAGGATTATTTGTAAAACTTATTTTTTTACAATAAAAGACATATGTTTATAAATATTATGATTTTATTTAGGGGTATATAATTTGAAACTACATTATTCGTAAAAATATTTTATTTTTTAAAATATTCTTTTATTATGGAATAAAATTTAATAACAAGGGGTTTCCTATCTTAATACACACACATAAGTGAATTTATTATATACAAACTATGATTTTCAATAATTTTTTAAATTTATAAATTTTTTATTGGTGACCGATTTAAATCTGACATGTGAAAATATGTTTTTAAAATTCTGTAACAAATTTGTTTTCATAAAAAAAATAATTAAGGATAATTTTATTTCCTTTTAAATCACTTTTCTTAATAAAAAAAAACAAAAAATATTTTCCAACATTTAAATGTGTATTTTATTATAATTATTTTATGCTTGAAATGTAATATTAATCATTTGTATTTAATTAATTATGAAAATATCGACATAATAATTTTTTTTCAATATCATTCCATATTTATTTGAAAATAATGTAGTATTTTTTTTCAATTTAAATTAAATTATAAAAAAATTTATTTTTTAAAAATATTTTTATCCAAACATCTACGTGATTTTTATAAAAATATATTTTTATTAATTATTATTTGATATAATATTATATTATTCTGAAAATAATTTATGCAGTATTCAAAAATATATTTTTTTGAAAATAAAACGAAAATAAGTAATTCATACAATTTTTTATATAGTACTTTTATCATGTGAATAAACTGTGATGACGAGGAATGGATATTTAACCCCTGAAATCAAGGGGATGTGGTAAAACACATTATAAAGGAAGTGGAATCATGGATATAATTATAGATTCCACGTTTAATTTATTACCATAAAATTTGTTATTTTCAATTAAATGTTATTAAATAATAATTATATAAAAATTAGATATTTAAAAGGGTTATATATTATGAAATTATATATGATTCCAATGTGATATTTATTTTAATATTTTTGAAAAATATTATGTAGGGATATATTTTCAGATTCTTATAGTAATATATTGGATAGAATTTTTAAAATATTTTATATATTATATAAAATATATTTTTTAAAAAATTATATATGAAAAAATATTAATAGAATGTATTTACGCCTAGTTTCTTGAAAATATTCTAGTTTATTTTAAGCTAACTATATTCATTGAATACATTTTTAATATTAGTTGAAGTTTTAAAGGTGTTTGGTTTAAGTTTTGTGTTATAACGAGTGATGTAAAAAAATTTTTGTTAAAAATTTGTATTGAACTATGATATAAAATATGTTTTTAATAATACTTCATATCATATACCAACAAAAGATCCTTTTATGTGTAATGGAAATTATAATTCTCAGTTACATTTTACAAATAAAATATACATTATGTTTTATGTTATGTATCTATTAGTGTGGGTCTTGGGATATCTCAATTTTATTGGGGAAATGGATTATAAAATAGCGAGTCATAATATTTTTTTAGGATAATTTAAATATTATAAGTTTTTATTTGAGGTTATTGGAAACTTAAATTATCTGTGACTCCTATGATTATTGGTTTTTACAAAATACCAGTTTTCCTAATTACAATTTTTTTTTCTTATTTCAATTAAATATTGTGAATGTAGTAGATGGGATAAATTCCTTTTTATGGGAAGAAGAAAACATCCAATGAATTTGAGCATATTTTTACATTTAATTTCAATTAATTGATTTATTTTATAAATAAAATGATCTATGAATTTTGAAATATAAATAATCATTTCATAAAATATATTCATTTAAAAAATATGATTAAATTAAAAATTAACTTACAATAGTGAATATATATATATTTTACATTAAAGTATCCATGAAATATTATTATTTTTATGAATGTAAATATAATATTTTTTTTACAATGATTGAATTAAAAAATGTAAAACAAACATCAATCAATATTATAGAAGTTAGGATTCATTTATTCAAAATATACATTATTAAATATAGAATTACATATTAATATCTTTTCAAATTATCTAAATAATTTGATTTTTTTGAGAATGTAATATTACTATATTTTATGAATAAGTAATTAATATTATTTTTATAACAATTTTTTTTATTATAAAATAATTTTATTATTATAAATATCCTAATAATGATATAAATTATTAAAATATAAATCAAAATAAAATAATTATATAATTTAGTAGATGCACATAATTTTTTAAATAAGTATATAAATGGTTAGATATATTTTATATTATTCTTTCAAATTAAAATTTTTATTTTCATAAAAAATACAAGTGGTTATTAATTATATAAATATAAAATTATATGAAACCTCATATTTTAAAAAATATTATGTTCATAAAATTATTACTTTTAAATAACTCATTATTTTCAACTTAAAACATTTATAATATTTAATTAAAAATTTTAGTGATAATATTTAGTATTAGTGAGTTGTAGAATTTTAAAATTCTTCTAAAACAGAAATTTTTATTATATTCTAGTATTATTATTTTAGTTTACATTATAAAATTATTACTAGTATGAAATAAATATATAAAAATTCATAAAATGAGATATTAATATATTTTTAGTTATTGAATTATTGCATTTAAATAATTTTAAACAGACATACATTAATAATTGTCTAGTCTAACCTGCTAGAGTCCCACCTCAACTACACATGTGGAACTATGGTTATATAATGTGTCGTAAAAGGTTTATCAAGATATAATGTGGTTATCATGGGTAGAAACATATCACAAATAATGTATATCTATGGTATTTCATAGCACATTTGGGTAAGTGCATGTGCATGGGTTGTGATGTTTTATGCACTGGTCAACTGAGGGGTGTGTGTCTATGTGTGAGAGCGTGGATCCCAATGTTCCTTAGTAATAATTTTAATTATAAGTAGTTGAAATATCTATTTTTCCTTGACAAAACATTTTTTTGTTGTGGGATACGAATTTAATGTACTATTCAATCGTATTAAAGAAATTTATTATAAAAAAATCCATTGCATCACATTCATATTATCCATTCAATCATATTGAATATCATCTACCCCCACATGCTCAGTCTTCAACAGAAATCGTCAACCTCTTATTGGAATACATCATTGTCTTCTTCATTCACTCGTTGAAACACATGCTATCACTTATAGTCATAACCTATGAACAACTCCTCTTGATTCCACCCTATAGTTACATTTCCTTTATCCCTTAAAGGAAAAAATATTACCTTTAATAATGGAACCTTCATAGGTATTTTCCCATGGTGATAACCAATGTAGGGATTTACATTCTCTTGGAATCTTAACAAAGATCAAATGTATAAATAAACACACACACACACAAACCTGGATATATATAGTAGTAACAACCAAATATTCACTCATGTAATATATAGATGTTTGTTTCATCCAATATCACTATAATAATGGTGAGAGATTAATAAATATATTTATATATATATGAAATAATAGTATCATATAGGGATATTTGATTGATTTTTTAAATCTAAGGTATTTTTTCATCATCCATAAGTTCTATCAGCTAAAAGATAAAAAAATATTTGTAAATAAATGTACAAATAAAAATTAAATTATTATTCCCAACATTTTTCATAATCTATAACTCAAATTCATTTTGGAGTATCATAGAATTGAAGCTACACAGTTATATATTATGTGGTTATCCCTTTTAGCGAGTACAAATCTTTTTTATATGTTTCCCATGCATAAAAATGAGTCGATTTGGTAAATTATTCTATATTTAAAATTAGATATATATATATATATATATATATATATATATATTAATAGATACTTACACCACATATGTAGGTAAAAACTAACTCCTACCCAAGTCTCCCCTACCTCCCTCATACCGTATATATATTTCAATGATTTGGTTTTGGAAAATATCATTGTTTAGTCTCAATTTTTTTTATTTAAATGAATTTCATTTAGTTAAAAATAATAATATTTTTAAAGAAAATAGTTACATTTTGATAAATTATGATTTTATTTCATAGTGATTATATATTATAAATTATTTTTGTTAGAATGTCTTAATTTTATTCCAATCCATTGTTGAATGGGAATAATTGATTAAAAAAATTTAGGTTTTATTTTCTTAAAACCCAAATAGATATTAAATTTATAGTTATTGAACTTATATAATTAAATCATTTCTTTTTATATCAAAATGTTTTTATTTAATAGTTTATTTATTTTTGGTAAGAGATATTATGTGATTAAAATTGATTTCCTATATTTATGATAATAAAACCCCCTAGATATGATTAGGTGTTTCTATTTTCCAAGGATTTTGTATATTTAATATTTTAAAAATCATTTTTTACATGTTCTATGTAGATTTTACAGTTATATGTATAGGCATGAGTGTTCCTTTCAAAAAATAGACTCTAATATTTATTGTACATATCCTCATATTCTATTGTTTTCATTAACATTTTAATATTTACATTTAATATATTATATATAATTTTACTTCCAATGACTTCATTCCTTATGAATTTAATTATTTGATTCATTAATTTTGAAATATGGATTTCTCCGAACCACTATGGTATTTTCATCAAACAATAATTTTTACAGTTTATGTGATATTATATGGTATTCTATTGAAAATAGTTTTCAATGGTCTTGAATGGATGATTTATTGCAAATGAAATGAGAAAATAAAATATTTGAAATTTTTTTAATAAAAAACATGGGACATGGGTATTGAATGAAGTGATGTGGAATTCGGAGTGGTCCCACAACATAAATATGAAATTATCTAAACGTTTTTCCTATAAGTGGCCTCCTCAATATCGTATGTTCATTAAAATATAATGTATTCCATAAAAGTTATTGTGTCCCCATATTATTATAAAAATAATAATTATAAATGATGTACATATTTCAATGGTTAATATATTTTAAAAATAAATGGATTTTCAGGGGGGTACGTACATTAATGTTTTTATAATTATTTTAAGTGGTTATATTTTAGAAACCTTATTTGTATATTTCGTAAAATATTTTATAAAATGTTTTATAGGTAATATAAAAAATTTTCAAATGGGTTTTTAAATATTATTTATCATTTGATTCAACTTCATTTATATAATGCCACAATGGGATTTTTTTCAATATATGTAATAAATTGTCTTTCAAATATTCATTATAATTACCAATGGTATTTTTATCATAATCATAATGATTGATTGATGTAAAATATGTATTTTTAGATTAATTGTATTAAAATATTATATTATGCATATTGTTTTTATAATACATCAAAACCTAAAATAAAATATTTATTATATATTTAATGGAGAGTATATTTTTTTTCAAATTTAAGAGAAAAAATAAATATCAAGCATTATCATTGATCTCATATTGAATGTCTTGAGATGTCTTATTTTTTATCAAACTAATGGTTTATTAAACATTTTAGATTATGATATTTTCATTAGACATTAAATTAATTGTTTGTGTTTTTCTTTTTAGGTTCTAGGAAAATTAAACTCTATGTAACTCATACGATTATAGATTCTTATAAATAATATTTCTCATAATTTAAAAAAATAGTTATTATTATTTTCATTAAATATGATTAGTGAATTGTGATTGTTAAATTGCATTATGGTTAAGGGGTGTACAACCTCTTTAGAATATAGAGTATTTCTCATTTTTAATAAATGTTTAATAAGTGGGTTTTTTTAATTAAAATTGAATAATATGTTTTTTAATATAATGAATAAATTATGAAATTAGTTTCTGTAAACAAAATATTTTCTTTTCTTATATGATATAAAAATATTAAATTTTCCATAATAATAATTTTCCCAGTAAATAATATTTTATTTTATCAATATTAATATGATAAATTTTATTGAATTTTATAATTAGAATAGATATAATATATTTTCAATATCTATATAATAATACACGACACTTTAATGATAAATATGAATTATTAATTATAATAAAAATTAATAATTTAATTTGGAAAATATTTAATAAATTATAATTATAAGAATGCATTATTATATATATATATATAATTAAATTTATTTTAATGAAATATATATTTATCAGCCAATTTATTTAAAAAATAATTCGACTAGTATTGAATTTTTTTATGTAAATATATATTAAATTAATATGAATTAAAAATATTTAAATGTACTTTATTAGTTATATGTCTGTTTATATATTTAGATATATTTAATATTCATTTTATATATTTCAATCATACCTTGTATAAAAAATACAAGGTCTACATAAATATTTAGATTAGTTTTAAATAATAATTAATCATTTAAAAAACACATGTTTATAATATTATGACTTCTGAATATTTGTTTTATTTCATATATTTAAAATATTTAATTAAATTTTTAGTAATAATATGAACATTAATGAGTAGTAATATTTTAAAATTTCAATAAATAGTGAGTTATGTAATAATGATAGATATTGATATATTATGAATGTTTATTACATTATTAAAAGATTGAAATAAATATATACAATTTTATGAAATAATATATTAACATATTTTTGATTTATAAATCTTTTAGGTAAATAAATTTTTACCTATAACATTAAAAAACTTCCAATAAATCTAATTAGGTACCCACCTCAGCCACATAAATGGACATAGGGTGGACCACATGGGAAGAAGGTTTACCCCAAAATCATGGAGAAATGGTTAGTAAACCCAAAAAATATAAAATAAGTATTTTGACAAAAGGGTTATAATTTTACTCTCTCCATTTATTTCATATGGTTTTCCAATTATAGTTTCATTTATTAAAAGTTATTATTTTTAATGAAATGTTTTTAAAACATAAGGATATGTCTATGTACTTTTTCTAATGGGATATTTTTTTATAGAAATGTTTTATCAATGTTATAGGCATTATACTAATTTTGAGCACATTTGTATATTGTTATAATTTGAAACATATTGAGATGATGTTTTAATAAAATTATTTATCAAATTTTTTGGATTTCACATAATTCAAAAAATTAAAATAATTTTTAATAAGTATTTATAATATTTTTTTATATTTTTATTTAAAAAACCTTAGTATAGAATTTTAGGCTCAATGTACATTTGAAATTGATTTTCATGTAAACATTTTACTTCCAATAGTGATTTTTTAATAAGTTTATAGCATGTTTGAATTGAAATATATGTTTATATATAATTTATAAATAATGATGAGAGAATAAATGGTTTTTCAAAATCATCCAATACCTAATCCAAAATGGATCCATATATGTGTAATTGATTTTACATTTTTTTATCTATTTTCATTGTAAAAAATAAAACAAATTTTTATCACTAGATATATCAGTAAAGGACTTGGATTATATCAATCCACATTCATACAATTCTTTGCAATCTTATAACATATAGATATAAAAATTATATAGAAAATAGTATTAGATGAAACACTCCCATTATATATCCTTCATTTCATAAGACATTGAATCCCAATACTTCCAAAAGACCAAATACACATCTTCCATCTTTGATTTCATTACCTAAAAGTAAAAAAATAGATCTAAAAATATGATCCTTGAAGAATAATTTTATATTAGGACATTTAAATGAATTTTAAAAAAGAAAATATATTCACTATGATTTCCATATATCCCATAAACTATTATGTATTCATTAAAAAACGAATTCCTATTATCATGATTATATAAGAATTATTAAGGGATTTTATCACCTTCAACAATATCACATGGAACTCATAATTATTATAGAGATAAAAAAATGAATCCTAATAATAATTTCGAACATAATCCCAATGATAATGGTTTTACTAAAATTTGTCTCAAATTTAAAAATCTATTTTCTACATTATACTAATAAAATACAACACGTGTATACATAAATGTTTTTATTAAAATATCATAATGACTACACTAACTATTTTCTATGACATTTAATTTTACTAGATAAATGTAATGAAATATCATTCTAGTCCTAGAATGGAAGTCTATATAGAAATAGATCCATTAATAATAACAACCTAATTATTCATTCATGAATAAAAATGAAAGATTATCATAAAATCATGATTAGTTTCAACTCTATGTAATTAATAACAAAGAAATCTAAATTTAATAAATATTTGGTATTCACCTACAACTCTTTTAAGGAAATATCTTCTATCATTCATGTGGCCCAAATCACCAATAAATATAAATCTAATCTTCTCCACCATATAACATTTAACAATGAAATTAAATAACCCCCCTAAGAATGGTATCAAAATTATTATTAAAAAAATGATGGGCACACATGTTCTTATACTCGTCAAAAATTAAATATTATAGAATACCTATATCCCCTTATTGAAAAAAACAACTATTAATACAAATGAGTTTGACTGTAATTTTAATCAATGGGATTACATAGATTTCATGTATATTCCACATTCTGGAAAAAAAATTCTATATTTTGATCGAATTTTATAATATTAAAACAAATACAATAAAATTAAGATATCTAATTTCATGTTCAAATATAGAAATGCGATAGATATTACCTAGTATTACAGATGGATATTCCTTATAAAGACAATATATAATTAAAATTATAATGATCTTACACCATGGTGGGGATGCATAATGTTACAACCCTTGTAGAAATCACACATTATAGGCCATACATGAATAATCTGTAGAGAAAATATCATACGGAGATATTTTATTTGGAGTATATTTTATATTTCTTCAATGGGGGTATTTACTCAGACTATTTCGTTCTTCACAAGTAATAATGAAATTTATTTCAAATTCAAATCCAAATTTAGTCCCCCACAATAGAACATCACCACAATAGAATCAAATTTAAAAATAGTAGATTATTTTTTCAGGGTCCTAAAAAATATGCAAAAAAGAATGGAAATCCCCTTGAAATAAGAGTTATTCCACCCAATTTCCCCCCAATATATTTGGGAAAGGTGGGGAAAGACTCAAAGGATGGCCCAAGATGAACCGGTCCATAGACCGGTCCCATGAAAATGCTACGCGGCTGGTTCCTCAACGCACCCCCTCCGCGGACCGCTGTCATTTGCGGAATGAAGGCAAAGATCCTCTGTGGGTGTGAAGCAGGACGGGTGCCAATCCGGTCCAATGTCACTAACCTCCCCAGCTACGGACCGTGTCGACCTGCCCAGGATGCATCTGCTCTCGTTCGCGGAATGGAGGCGGAACCCTAGGCGACCACGAAGCACTCCCCCGAGTTAGTTTGGTTCACAGTGGAGGTGCGTTCAATGCACCCGTGAGTTATGGATTGACCAAGTCATCCATGAAACGAGTCTCCAATCATGGGAATCCGCAAGAGATTCCTCCTGAACATAGATCCATCTCTTTCCCCACTCTATAAAAGTAGAATTAGGAGGGGAATTATGGCAGGATTCGGAGAGATCGACCAAATTCGAGTGGAAGGATTTCGAAGGAAGGAGCTTAGGATTTCTCCAGCCGTGAAGTTCCAGCCTATGAACCAGAATAGGTACGAAGGTGGAAGCGAATTAATAATGGACCAAAAACGCATAATAAATTTGTTGACCGCGAACTTAAAATAACAAAGAAAAGAAGACCACGAACCATGGCCCCTCAGCCGATGCACTCCTCGCAGACCAGATAGTTTATACCCCTATTCCGATCTGTCGCACCACGTAGCACCGTCCTACGTGGGAGAAGCCCCGACCGATGAACCCCTGACCGGCGCCTCCCTCGTCCATCGCTGCTCGCATAGATCTCTCCACATACCACTCTGGTTCGCGGGCCGAACCCGAATCCACGAACCACCCAAGTTCACGGGATGCCCATCGGTCCGCGGACAACCCTGGTTCGTGGACGACCTCTCCAGCCGCTTAGCACATCCCTACGCAATGGGTTCCACCACTCATACACGTTTGTGGCCCGCCAGGTCCTTCAAAATTCCCATTCCACAAGCCGGATAAAATCCTCTCAATCCAGCCTGATCCTCTGCAAACCCCTCATTGGCCCTTTCAACGGCCCCGAGCCGAGGCCTCCACTAGAGCCACTGAACCCCTGTGATGTAACCTTCAGGTGCATTATCATGACATTTTGAGTTCACATACCCATCATAAGCAGTGGAAAAGGGGTTTCTACGACCCTTGGGTGGATTCACGAATCATTCATGGGTTTACATTCCCATGGTAATGCGGTTTCCGAGCCCAAAATCCCCCCTTTTCCCATCCACTGGATCGGAATGGGGCACTTCTCCCATCCCTGACGCATTGTGGGATACCCAACCGATTGAAGCCCCCATGCATCTCTGTACTTCTCCACATCCATGGACAGGGAAGGGCCTAGTGTGATAAGGTGTTGCTCCGTCCTTCTTTGGGGTCAAATCCTTCTCCCTCTGCACTTTTTCGCCATAGGAATCCACCTCAGAGTAATCCCCGACCTTACGGGCCTCCTTTCTACATAATCCCCACTCCACTTCCCATGGACGCACCTTTCACGACGTGATTATCTGGTCCCTAATGCCTCTTGTTTCTCACACCGAGCATGACCCACATGGGCTTAGAGTAAGCATCGACCATGACATCCTCTTATGGCCCTCCTCAGAGTGTAATCCCCAATCCATTACTCTGGGATACCTCAGAGCGTAATCCCCAAGATAATTCAAACTACGTGGACATTGATCCTTTTCTCCTAGGCATGGTGTGTTGGATGGGTCCCTGAGGTTCAAGCCCAACAATTGGTCGATCCGACTATCTTCACGTCAGTTCCCCGCACAACTCCTAGTTCCGCCTCAATGAGTCTAGACTCCACGGGGTCATTAATCCAACGAGGGATGGTAAACCTCAGACATAAATGATTCTGAACCCCTGCGTCCAGCTGATCATTGACAACCAGGAGTAATTCGTGGATACTATGAATGAGTATAAAGTAAAGATTAAAGAACAAATGAATACATCTTAAATCTATAAGAGTGTCCTAGAACAGATAATAATTCCCCCCAAAATGGTGTGATGAGCCCAAAATCCCTTCCTCTCGACCAATGTGAGTTCTTAAGAGTTTTTGGTCAAACCGCCCAGCAAACGCCTGACCTTGGAAAGAAGGTCCACATATTACTGGATATGGAACCGTTGGGCATTTCTAAACCGACCCGAAACAAAAAATGGTGAACTCGATGAGAATCTTTAACCAGGCATGACATATTTAACCTAATCCCACCATGTTCCCCCTTATACTCTCATGGAGGGCCAAGCAAGGTCACTAATTATGCATGGGATCATGAGATGCTGCTTTGAAGGGTTTGTTTTTTGTATTTGTTAAAATGTTTTACAGGTACCACACAGAAATCCCTTCGATCCAATGGCGTCACGAAGGAACTCATAGGTGCGTGCTTCAAAAAACGCAATGACCAGACATTCTCACCAACGGTGGACCCCTTCACCTACCCAGCGTCTTCAACACTGGATCTCAGACACGTTGATCCAAGAGAACCATGTGAACGGTACTCTCCCGATGGTGGAGGAAGCCATGCACGCCCTCCAATCTGCCAAGACCCACTGGTAGCCTGCCCAGCAGCGGCTGCGAAGGAAGATCTAGGAGGCCCCTGTTGTTGTCTCCAAATGTTTCGGGAGTCTGTCCCTAGAAAGGGACATTGCATAACTCCCGTATCTTAGGGAGGTGGATGAGGTTGACGCTGAGGACATCATCCCCAGTGAACTGGGGTCCCGCTATATGGCCCCCACTAGAAGACGTCATCGCGGTCATGCCCCGACTCAACATCCTCATGCTCAGGAGGATGTAGCCCTGAGGATCCAAGCCCATTCTCCCTGAGCTCCGGCCCCTCGGATCGCCCGACAAGGGAGGCAAACATAAAACTAGGGACCAGTCATCACCCTTGTACCCGAGGAGGAGATCTTCTGCCCAATCACAAAGACACATCATGAATAGGCACATACACCTATTCGCCCCTCCAAATCCCGCCATCCATACATGAAAACATCATATGAGCAGTCGTGCATCCCTGTCGAGCTCTCTCAAGCCTGTCACTCACATAGGAAGACACTTAATAGGTATGAACCTCTCCCGGCCCAGGGTCGTGAAGCCCACCAACCCGACATGGTGGCGACCCAACGCCTGCAGGACCAACTCCTTGTAGATGCTCTTGATGCATACCATCCTGATATGTCGACGATCAACAAATCCTGCCATTCAGATGTGGCGGTAGCTAATAGGCAGGCACGTCTCCATGCCAATAAAGGCCACCGACTCAATACGGTGGTAAACCAATATATGCAGGGCCGGCTCCCTGTGGATGCATGTAATGTTCTCTATCCCGATATGGTGGAAACGGAGAGATAAACATGCATATCATGGCCTAGGGTCATATTCGTTCACCTGCCCCAACATAGGAGAATTGTTAGTACCCACTGACCACTGGTGTACCGGAGCAGGATATTCCTACTCCGATACCGGAATGGGACTTCATACCCGTTCTATCCAAAGATGTCTCTCGGAATATCCTGGAAATGATGTAGGAGCAGGTATCGATCCCAGATCATATCTTGCAGACTTGTCCGAATGTAATTGCATCAGCGGAAACATCAAGGACTCGGGTCCATGATCCCATCTCCCCAGTTTAGGTGACTCATCTAAGAGACGAGATAGCCGCCTCAGAGAAAATATGCATCCTTACTTCCGCCTAGGAGGGTCGCCGGCTATATTCCGCGATGTAAGGGAAACCAGATAGAGAAACTTCACTCGTTCTAACTAGGTGACACCCGTCCATCATGGTGGATGCTCCAGAGCAGCCATATCTCCCTACTAAAAGTCATGATGTTCGTCGGCGTATCCCGGCAGCATCACATGACCCAATTAGATCGGGACCCATAGTTGAAGGATGTTTTCAACAGCAGACGGTCCCCGCTACCCGCAAGAAATCGCCTCGAACGCGCCGAGGGAAGCTGGAAAATAAATATCGGGTCCATGACTCCGCTCTGCTAAAATATGGGGTTCCAGATTCCGCTAAGAGCATATAAAAGGCTTCGAAACCTACCCACCCATTTCCATGTTAGGGGAGAGATAGTAGAAGTTGCAAAGTTCCTCCCCACAATGTCGCTACCAACAGCTCTGAAGGTCCTCCCTAGAGCACCCATGAGGGCCTCCCCCGTGGGCATATAACGATCGATCATGAGAGTTCCTATTTTGATGCAAGTCAAGGAAACTCTCCACATGAATAGAAGATCGAGCAGCAAGAATGACCTCCACTTGTTGCGGTCCACCCGGAAGGTCCTCCCTAGGGTGTATGGTGCAAACATTCTCAATACAGTGGGACCAAAAACTATGATAGTTGTCCTCGCTATCATAGTCGAAACTGTGGAGGCCCTCCCCACAGTGATGTCTCATCATGACAAAAGGACCTCCCCTTGTCGTGGCCTTCCCTGAAGGTCCTCCCTAGGGGTTACGCTGCAATGAAACTCCGCGCAGCCAGGAATTAGATCACGGAAGTAGTCCTCTCCACTTTGATAATGGAGGTCCTTCCCATAGAGATGCTAAGCAACGACAAGGCCCTCCCCTCGTTTTGGTACATTCTGAAGGCCCTCCCCAGGGTGTACCCCGCAAATATTCTCCCTGTGGCAGTTGTAATGGTATTCCTCGCCATTACAACCGCCATTGTGAAGGTCCTCCCGGCAGTGGCCCCAAGCAACAAGAAGGTCCTCCCCTTGTCGCAGCATGTCTTGAATGTCCTCCCCAGGATGCACATCGAACGTCAAACCAAGATGGTCATCCTCACCATGATGGCAGTTGTTGTGAAGGCCCTCCCCGTAACAAAGCCACACAGCTATAATGTCCTCCCCTTGCTGCAACATGCCTTGGAGGTCCTCCCCATGGTATGCACTGCAAAAGTTCTCTATGCAGTGAGGCGTCAAGTGGTAATGGTAGTCCTCTCCATTATGGACGCCATTGCGAAGGTCCTCCACGCAATACCATATCATATCGACAGGATGGTCCTCCCCCTGCCGAATCAAGAACATAAAATCCATTGTATGTCGAGGCACTCACAAGGATGGGATCGATCTTGTCAGATCCCAATCTAGTCGCCAATGACACCATTCTTCAATCATGAGACAGTCCGCGACCACATTCATCTTTAGAACCACCCCAGAATCACCTATGTGATGATTCAACACTTACTAGTCCCACTGCCTCTGACCACACTATTAGTGAGCATCTCAGTTGGGCCGACCAGGTGGAGGAGTCACTAGAAGAGGAGTATGCTGACATGTTCCACCTGAGGAAACAACTATCCAGGGATGATATACCTGTTATGTTTTGGCCCACATCAACCTCTCAATTCGACATACCCATAGAGTTGTCGGAAAAATGTGTGCACGAAATCCTCTACAATATATGGACAACCCTCCACCGACTGAAATCAATCTTTCTACCCTACGACAGGTATGTAGGCCACGTAAAGACAATAGGAGACATCCTACGTCACATTAACCCAGAATATCTTCTTTCAGCGCGAAAACGACGACCCGAGAGGCGTAAAGGAAACATTGAGATAGCCGCCCTCCATGTGCTATGCCAGTTGCATCTCCTTATTGATGAAGCCCCAATGGGTGTCCATATCTGGGGATTGGGGGAACATGGAGCTTTGAATTTCACTTCACTCCCCGCCAATAAGAACACGTTCGGCATGGCGTCTTGAAATGTCATCATGTCAAGACAACAATCGAGTGGTCTCCCTGTTTGCGAAAGGCAACACACCAACGATGTCAGGACTTGAGTAAGACCCAGAAGTGTCAGGCCCTATAGAAACAAGCCATTCAAGAACTTCTTAATCAGGCCACCGAGATAATACAACGGGCCTCTCACCTATGACAGGCCAATCAGTAGTTATTTCCTACCTCCCCAGAAGGGATTGATTCACAGAACAACTGGGCACCAAACCCATTTTACCCCTGAATGGGGGCACACAAGATCAGGTAGGTAGCGATAACAGCAGCCACTGCCGCAATCCAGGGTCAAACCCAGCCTGCAGAGCTGTGGGAATTTTGAACAACAAATTCCCTTGTAAGACCAGTAAAAACGAGAAGAGTCTCAATGTCCAAGGAATGGATCCAAACCCAGCCCTCAGGGCTGGGGGCATTTTTACCACCTCAACAACAACCTCTCCCACGAGAATCAATATTCTATCATCTGGGGAGGACGGTCAAAAGAGGAGGTTCCTGACCTGTCCCGTCATTTGAATCATCATCCCCTCCAAGAAGGAGGTGTACTGTAAGGTCACATCAAAGAACTCTCCGTGTCACCCTTCCCCAAGGAACGCAAAAGCAATCCTGGGACAGAAGAGGGACGACCAGTAAAAGACACGGGAGATCCTCTTCATATTTGGAAGATGTCATATTATTTGCCCCACAATATGAAACTATCAACACTATAGAGGCTAACCCCGTGGGAGACACCGGAGATATTGAGAATCCAGATGGATCGTGAGATGATGGTTCCGGTCAAGTTGTGACTCATATTGAACCGCCATGTGTGCACACCCAGAACCAGAGGGCCGCCCTAAATATGGACGCCCCTTCAGCTAACCTTACTCTTCTCACCCTTCAAGCTCCAAATAAGGATAATAACAAAGGACTAGTTGTCCTTAACCCGACTCCTTATCTCGATAAAAAAGATCCACTTACGCTCGAAGAGAGATTCTCTCGACAGGTAGAGGAAATGAATGAACTGAGGAAGCTCAACGCTGAGCTACTCTAGATGAACCGTCCTATTGAAAGCGCGTCCCAAGTGGAGACACATCATTAACTCCCAGTAAGTGCGCCTCAAAGACCATGGTATTCCCCGGTAACCGAAGCATGGTCATGGATCCTTCTCAACGAGGCGCCCGAGCCGTACGACTATCTAAATGTTGATCAGGATGAATACCAAGACTTCTCTCCACTCGGAAAGAAACCAGAGAAGGTATGTCTAAAACCTACGAAGGTGTCACAAATGACACATGCACCCCTGGTTCCAATCAAGCTGGATCCTCAAGCAATGCCTCAGGCTACACCTACCCAAGATCGGGCCCAACAGGATGTAAAATAGGGTCTCACCAATACCATCAACGCACTAATAGCTCAATTGGATGCAATGAATGGTCGGCGGACTCCGATACAGCCAGAGTGGAAGCCCTACCCCGATTCGGTAAGAAACACGCCACCTCCACCCAATTTTGGGAGCCCTATATTCCCTATCTTCAATTGATCTGGTGATCCAGAACAACACTTGATGCACTACGTGTCTTATTGCGACCCTATGATTGGAACTCCAGAACAACAAGAAGCAGTGAAACACAGATGCCTCGTACGTACCTTGCAAGGATCCGCCTTCGTCTAGTCTATGAGTATGCCAGCCTAGTCAATAAAAAGCATGGAAGACCTCTGACAGTAGTTCATGTTCCACTTCAGCTCAATGTTTCCTAAATCAATAGTTTGCGATCTCTGGAAATGTAAATAGAGGGAGAACGAGAGGGTCTCGGATTTCATCGCCAGGTGGAAATGTCTGAACTAATCTCTAAATAGGCAAATTCCTCAAGATGAATTACTCACCATATGAATTGACAATATTCAATATGAGATGTGAAGACCACTCATACAATTGGTGTGAACCACTGGATTCCTCCATCTCTCAGCCATTGCCCAGAGAATTGAGGACTCCCTACAGCAGACCAATTTGAAGCCCCGAATAGCCTCGCAGGCTCCTGCAAAGTGAACAGTTAGAGCTGAAGCGTCCTCTATCACACTCATGCCATCCCCTATGCCTACTCCACTACTCAGGCCTCCACTAAATCGCCAAGGGCCCCCTGTATATCAAATTCCACCTCCACCCAGGCTAGATGATCAGAAAGGGGTGAAGTAGAACCAGTTTGAGGAATAAAGACACAAAGTGAACTCGTTCCGAGAGGACCAAGTCAGAGGCTACTTCATCACCGCCATGAATTGCAACTTGCTCCACCTCCCGGAGATGAGGAATGTAGAAGCAGTCATCTGCGATGACATGCCATACTACTATCCCTACCATAGAATATTGGGACACAATATTCGGGAATGATTCGTCTTCATAGACCTCCTACAAAACATGGTAGACTTCAGGCTGGTCGAGTTGGGACCACCCCCAGCACATGTGGAATATATTTCTACAACAGAATCCAAAAAAGGGGAGGGGTGGAAAGATGTCACCAGAAAGAAGGGGTAGAAATTCGATAACTGGATGAATCAGAAGACTATCAACCGAGCCCAGGGCATACTCCGAGATCAACTACAGCAGCCGGTGTTGCTACCAACGGCTCTCGATGCCGCACACCCAACAATGTCGGCATCACAACCCTCTATGAGCCCATCATCCAGGATTAATCCATGAAGGAGGAGAAAAACACAAGAGGAGAAATCCGAAATGAGGCCAAAGTTTTCCCTGATGTTGTCAGATTTCATGCCCTCAAACATGGCACAACGGCCACCGATCCACCAAAAGACACCATCAGGGACAGCCGACCAGGTTGACCTGTTAGAGGATGAAGAGACAATATTTGGTTCCATCAATGTCATCCATCTTATGGAATCATTCCCTGATGAAGTATATGGTTATGGACCTGAGTTCTCAACACAAGGATCTGGGTCAAGGAATTGCAGAGGCCGGGGATATCAGGGGAGGCACAATCGCATCCGAAACCAACCATACCATTGGACCCAGGCCCAAACCGTTATTATTGCGGAAAACTATGGGATGGACCTTAAATGGAATCAACAGCAGAAAGAATATCCCTCCATCTCGACAAGCAGCCACTCGGCCCCTGTCATTCTACAGTACCCATCAGAAGAGAAACATGTTTCTAGATGCCTAGAACGTGAAAACAAACCGGCTAGGTCAAGCCCCCAGAAATTGGGGACATCATCGACATATGACCCTGCAACTGGTCCCTCCTCATCACTTATTACAAATCCCAAGCAGCCCGCCAAAACTCTCCTACCAATGGAGAAGCATCGGCCAATGGAACAGAAATAAGATATCCTTAAGCAGCTGGCGTCGGCACCATCCAAATTGTCAATCCAGGATTCCATGGGTTTGTCAGCCGACCCCAGGGAAGCACATATAGAAACCTTGATCATCCCTAATGAGTTTCAAGACGAGGTAGCTACCACCGAAATTAATTGGATAGAGACTAGCTCGACTGAATGCAATGCAGTTATTTTCTTCATCGATCTATATGATGATTCCATCATGAAGGGACACATCAAATCACTATATGTGTCTGTCACACTAGATGATGTTGAGATCCGTAAAGTCTTTATTGACAACGGATATAGAGTTAACCTCCTTCCCCTACGGACACAACGTAAGTTTGGCCATAGTGAGGATGATTTAATACCCTCATCCACAACTTTGATGGGTTACAACAAGAGTCAGCAGAAGCCAAAGGGACAAATTAAGCTAAATACCCATTTTTTGAGACATCGTGGCCTACTTGTAATTCTGAGTGGTTTGGTAGAACAAAGCAGTCAATGTTCGGCTAGGATGGTCGTGGATCCATAAGAACATTGATTTTCCATAATCCAACCACCAGTGTATTATGTACTTCGTCAATGGGAAAATTGGGACATTGCATGCTGAAAAGGACCCTTTCAAGATCTACGAGTCAGAATACATTGAAGCTGGGTTTTATGAGAAAAAGTGGAAGAATCCTTTGACTGATGGTGTCAACTAGTTCTCCACTCCGAATGGTCCAGAAATGGTTCCTGACGATCCCCTCAGACAGCTTGGAAGAGACTACGTACTTCCCATTAATCACGTTGAGAGTATGGATTCATGTTCGGACACACACTCAGCTGTCTTCATGACTTTAGCTATAACGGTCGAGTGTGACAATGTGGGAATGCCCACAAACCCACTATCTGGGGTCGAATACTTGAGCGAGGATGCCCACGATGCATCACCCTGAAACCCCCGAGAGCCCTGGCCAGAAACATTCCCCACGTCAGATCATGAAGATGAGGACTTTGGAGAAGAAGAGGAGGATGTTCTCAAGGATGCACCTCCCGCATTTGAGGAAGGTATCTCCACCATGGTGGATGAGCTCAAGGAAATAAACCTGGGTACCAAGGAAGATATGTGGCCTACTCTCATTAGTGCATCCATGTCCCCTATGGAGAATGAGGTATCTACCTCTTTCTTGAGGAAAAATTGGGATGTCTTTGCCTGGAATTACACAGAAATGCTGGGACTCGATCCCAAAGTGGCAAAGAAACACCTAGGTCTAACAGAAGACCACTGGGGCTATAAAAAGGCCACTATAAGGAGACACCCATTGCATGCTACCAAAATAGAGGCTGAAGTCGATAAGCTTATTAAAGTAGGATTCATTCGGGAGGTACAATACCACATCTGGTTGGCCAATATCATCCCTATCAAGAAAAAGAACAGGCAAATCCGCATATGCATTGACTTCAGAGATCTCAATCTGCACTTCCCGAAATATGATTTTCTGATCCCGGTCATCATGTTATTAATCAATGCAATGGCCGAGTATGAGGATTTATCTTTCATGTATGGCTATTATGAGTATAATCAAATAAGGATGGCCCAAGAAGAAAAATAAGCCACTTCCTTCAGGGCCCCCAAAGAATATTCTATTACAGGGTTATGCCCTTTGGACTCAAAAACGTTGGTGCCACATATTAGCATGCCATGCATCGTATCTTTAAACCATTCCTAGGTAAAATTATCGAGTGCTACATGGATGAATTCATGGTTAATTCTAGATAGCACTCAGATCAACTGTTAGACCTTGAGGCCATCATCAAAATACTTCTACAATATAGTCTAAAGATTAACCCCTTGAGGTGCGCCTTCGGGGTTACATCAGGGAAATTACTTGGCTTCGTCGTACGCCATTGTGGCATCAAAGTTGACCCTAAAATCGAAAAGTCTATCCTTGGCCTTCCACCTCCCTGAAATCTCACCGAATTGGGAGGATTCCAAAGACACCTGGCCTATATCAGGCAATTCATAGCTAACCTGGAAGGAATTTTTTTTCCCTTTACTAGGTTAATGAAGAAGGGGGTTACCTACCAATAGACAGATGATTTATAGGAGGCATTTGATAGCCTACAGAGGTACCTCTTAAGCCCTTCAGTGCTCATTACTCCGGTTAAAGGAAGACCTCTCATCCTATACGTGACAACCCTAGATCGGTCACTGGGAGCCTTCCTCGTGTAGAAGAATGACGCTGGTAGTGAAAATAGTCTCTATTACCTCAGCCGAACCATGATTGACACTGAGACTCGATACTCAAACATTGAGAAGATTTATTTATCCTTGGTCTTCGTAGTTCAAAAGTTGTGACATTACCTGCGGCATCATAAACTCCACATGGTCTCGCGCAATAACCCGCTAAAGTACAACCTCAACCGCCCGATGCTGACTGGGCACCTATCCTGATGGGAAGTCATCCTGCAATAGTTTGACATCCAGTTTGGTCCTCCAAAGGCCTTCAAAGGCCATGGATTAGTAGATTTTCTGATAGAGCAAAATTCAACAGGGACCACCGTATGAGTCATTGATCTACCCAATGAATACATCTTCACGGTTCAAGAGGAGCTCCCATCATGGGAAATGTACTTCGATGGCATTTCCCGAATCCCAACTGGGAAGAGGATGGAAGACCCCAAATTTAACAAAGTGGGCTTGGGGATAATATTCATGTCCCCAGAAAAGGCAGTCTTTCCATATTCCTTCCTCCTATCAGAGGGATGTACGAACAATGAAGAAAAATATCAAGCCCTCATTGCAGGCCTGGAACTCGAACTCTAGGCACAAGTACAACACCTTAGGTAAATGCTGAATCAGAACTATTCATTATTCAAGTCAATGGTGACAATGATATTAAAAAGCAGGATCTGATTCCCTTATTTGACCATGTCTGATTGTTAATGGTGGAATTCTCTACAGAACCAACATTGACCTATATTCCCCGGTCTCAGAATGCCCATGTCGACGCATTAGCTAATGCGGCCATAACCCTAGCCATCCCAGACTAGGATGAAAGATTAATCAGCATTTCCCATCGTCGAATGGTCATTCCATTTTTTCAGACCAAGATGGAAGAAATCAACAAAGTCAGTCCTGTCTCTAAGCCATATGTTCCCACCACCAGTTGGATGAAACCCAGTGCAATCTACCTTCAACGGGGAGAACGTCTTTCAGAAAGGGCTGCATGAGTGAAAATAAGGAGAAGGGAAATAATCTTCGTCCTATATGGAGGCGCGGGTCAGCAAGAGGTCCTCTAAAAATGAGGCCAATACAAAATCCTCCTCAGATGCATTGATGGAGAAGAAACCGCTGCCGCCATGACTGATGTGCATGCCAGAGAATGTGGGACACATCATATGAGGTCTACGATTTCCCATAAGTTCCGAATTCTTAGGTATTATTGGCCCACAATGGCATGAGATTGCGAGCGATTTACCACAAAATGCCACTCATGAAAAATTCATCCCAACTTCATACACCAACCCCCGGAGTTACTCCATCAATCCAAGTACTCCTGGCCATTTTCCGTCTGGGGAATGGACGTCGTGGGACCATATTCTCCCACCACAGCGAAACAGCTGATGTATATCCTCATTGAAACCAAATTCTTTTCCAAATGGTCTGATGATATACCCCTTATGGATGTTGGGGCATGAAACATTGTCAGCTTCGTGAAAACCAATATCATCACCAGATTTTGTGTCCCTTATACCATACTAACAGATAATAGCACCAACTTCTACTCTACTGAATTGGAGAATCTATACCAAGAATACAATATCAAGGCTAACCACTCATCCTGCTACCATGCCACGAAAAATGGACAGGTAGAGGCTTTTAACAAGACCTTGTCCAACATTCTACAGAAAATGGTGGATAAAGACAAGAAGACATGGCCAGATAAACTCCTCTATGCATTGTGGGATTATCAAACCATAATCTTCACCACTACTGGGGCTACCCCATACACATTGGTATATGGAACAGAAGTGTTCATGCCCATTGAGATCCATTTACCCTCACTCTGTGTTTCCATTTGTGATTAGTTATACGATGGTGTGAAATAGGAATAGTGGTTTCGTGAATTGGAACATCTAGTTGAGAAATGTTTGCACACTTTGCACCATCAGGAAGTATACCTGAATAGGATTGCACGACCCTTCAACAAAAAAGTCTATCTTCGGTCTTTCTTGGAAGGAGAATTGGTGTTGGTCCTCCGAACCCCAATGATACCCGGAAAGAAACCTCCAAAGTTGGATCCCAAGTGGGATGGGCCATACGTTATACAAAAGCTCTACTCCAACAGAGCATATGCCCTGATCTCCATGAACAGGAAATTCACTACCACTCCTACAAATGGAAGATTCCTGAAGAAGTATTTCACATAATAACTAAAACCAATTATTGTCTGAGATGCAGGACATTAAACTGCCAAGAACCAAATTGTCCAAACTCTATGACCCTAAACAAAGAGTATCCCATCCTCACTGGCATAAATAAAAGTAGTTGTCGTCTGAGCAGAATGAAGTTAAACTTCCTAGAACCCAACGGTCCAAACTCTATGTCCCTAGACTAGGAGTATTTCGTCCTCACTGCATGACGTTAAACTGCACAGATCATATAAAACTATGTACGACTTGATTCCTGCCCTGTGTAGGATATGTAGCGATGCCAGGGTCCCCAATCCTGGCCCATCCATCCCCAAATAGATTTAAAAAATGTTTCCCCTTCCATCGTGTACGGACCAGCCCTGAACGGGGTGTACTTCTTTTAAATAACTGTGTGAGGCTTGATTCCTGGCCTCACAAGATACATAGTGACGCCAAGTTTCCCCATCCTGGCCCATCCACCACTTAAATAACAGTTTTTAAAAATTCCCCTTTCCCCCGTGTATGGACCAGACCTGAAATGGGTGTACTTATTTAAAAGAACTATGTAAGGATTGATTCATGCTCTCACAAGATACGTAGTGACGCTTGGACTTTGTATCCTATCCCAACCAACCAAAAAAAGAATGAAATATCCCCCCTATATGGACCAGACCTGGACAGGGTGTATTCTTCGTCCTCACTGCACAATGTTAAAATGCAGGGAAATCAGAGAACTGTGTGAGGGTTGATTACTACCCTCACAGGATACATAGTGATTCCAGGGATTCCCTTCCAAGCCCAGCCAAGCCCGTATGAAATTCAAAAATACCCTTTCCATCGTGTATGGACCAAACCTGCATGGGGTGTACTCCTCGTCCTTATCACATGACGTTAAACTGCATAGATAAGGAGATAAAAATTCCCCCCCTGTGTATGGACCAGACCCGCACGGGGTGTAATATTTGTCCTCACCGCACAACGTTAAACTGCACGGGCTTCATCGTAACTCACCCTAAGGTATATGGTGAAACAAGGTGGAAATGTTCCTCACACATTTCGATGCATCCCCTCCATACATCAGAATCCACAAACCTAATAATTATGGATCATCATAATCATTCATGGCCATTGGAAGTGGAAATTCATGAACCCATAGACACCTTTCCAAGACTATGCATACCATGCCCTCAGCGGCGCTGCATAGTGATAGCCCCTGGACTGTCTACCAAAGGCATGATTTCCATAGGCTACACTCTTCCTAGCTCCATACGCTTACCGGCCATAGAGCCCCCATACCATACCTCATGATATGGAATTTTATGGAGTAGTGGTTTTCAAATTCGTCCCCTTTCCACATCCAAACGTCGCCAGGGTATCCATACCCGGTGAGCCTATGTATCTGCCCATGGTTCACATGACGACCTGCATCTACAAACATCAAGACATGACTAGGATACTTTTACTCAGCAAGCAATTCCAGTGAAGATGTTTCTTGTATTCTCGGACACCATTATTCCTACATGTTGAACTCTTTACTATGAGCGATCTCTGGTTTTAATAATCATTCATGTCCATCGGAAGTGGAAAGTCATCAACCCGGGGACACCTTTTCATGACTATTCATACCATGCACTCAGTGGCTCTGCATATTGATAACCCCTGGCTCATTTACCAAAGGCAAGATTTCCTCAGGCTGTACTCTTCCAATCTCCATACGCTTACAGGCCTCAGATCCCCCACACCACATCTCCTGATCCAGGAAACCTCAGAGTTTCAGTTTACAACCTTCATCCCCTACCCTGTTCAGAGTATATCAGATCATGGTAACTCAGTTATCCTTCGAGTGACTGAAGTAATAGTCACCCAATGGTCCGAGCTCTATGACCTCTAAACTAGGTGCAATAAGTCCTCACCGCATGACTTTAAACTGCAAGGAGTAAAGGTGCACCCCCACACGCAAGGTAAATCAGCACAGGGAGCTCTCTAAGCATTAATAGAAACCAGGGCCGAATATGCCTGACATGTCCATGTATTTTCTTACCAGATAACAGACTTTGTGGTCCGGACAATTTCAGAACCTCATAACCATTCACGACCATCGTAATTGTAAATTTAACGACCCAGGGACACCTTTTCATGACTACGCATACCATACCCTCAGAGGCTCTGCATATTGACAGCCCCGGGACCATCTAAAAAAGGCAATATTTCCTCGGGCGACACTCTTCCTAGATCCATATGCTTACTGGGCTAAGAGCCCCCATATCATTTCTCCTGAACAAAGAATCCCCAGAACCATGATTTACACCATCAACTTCTCTCAACATCTAGGGCATGCTGAGGTGTTCAAGCCCAGTTACATTCTGATCAAGAGAAACCTTTGCAACTCCGTCCTCGCTGCATGATGCTAAATTTCACATCATCCTTTAAAAATTCCACCACCCTCACTGCATGACGTTAAATTCCACGACATCCTTGAATAATGATCCTCATCTTTACCACATGACGTTAAAATGCATGGTCAAATCCGTCATAATTATAGTAAGGAACATAGGCTTTTATCTATCCCTCAGTGCACATGTCAGACCTGGACGAACCACCGTCTCCCACCAGCGCGAGAAAGAATGAATTCACCCATTCTCGGGAAACATAGCCTAGATGTTTCTCCCATATCCAGGAACTCTCTCCTCATAAACCATACCATGTACTCGGAAAAAAATCGAACTCTCATAAACCACCCCTGGTGGTCACGAATTTCATCTTCCCTGAAGTTGCATGGCTATTGAGAGAATGCAATCATTGACCCAAGGACACCTTTGCATGAATATAAATACCATGCCCTCAGAGGCTCTGCATATTGATCTCCCCTGTCCCGTCTATCAAAGGAAATATTTCTTCACGATATGCTTCTCTCTATACGCCTCTTGGCCTTTGAGCCCGCATGTCCATCCCAGTATTCGGAAAACCTCTGTGATGCAGTTTACCAGCCTCATTCACGACCCTGCCTGAATATGGTGGAACGTCTCTTGTGAGATTACCAAGAACTAGGAGAAACCGTTCCATTCCAGATGATGTCCTAGTTGCATAACTTTAAACTATGCCAAGCTCCAGCCTTCTTTTACGCTAGATAAATGCATAGGAAGGGGACCTATGTCCACACCCTTGATTGATAAAGATGTTCTCAAACCCTTTCAGACGTCACACACCCTTTCCATTCCACCCCTTGTGGTTTTCATAATTCTCCAAACAAACCATGGTGGTTTCCATAAGTTGGACTTCCATGAATTCCTCAAGCCATTAGAAATAGAGAGTCATTGACATAAGTTCACCTTTGCATGAATATGCATACCCTACCCTCAGTGGCTCTGCATATTGATCGCCCCTGGACCATCTACCAAAGGCAAGATTTCCTTAGGTGATACTCTTCCTACCTCTGTACGCTGATACAATTCCTATGCCTTGGGGCATTCCCTGCATGTCGTTCAAACCTAAAAATTTTCTCCCCACATGTGTCTGAAAGATATCGAGACATCTTTAAATCATTCACATCTCAGTGGGCCCCTTTCCACACCATATCTAGTCAATGTGTTTCGACCTAAAACATCACTAATGATAGTCTTGATGGAAGGACTTTAAACCACTCACAAAAAGGGGCACAAAGCCTGTTAGGCTGAAACCCTGAAAAGGGAGACCTAAGAAAAAGTCAGGCCATACATGCTGGGTCAACAATAAATGGGCCCAGGAAAAATTAGGGTATTAAAAGAAAAGAAAAAATGTTTTTGGGGGATTTCTACAAAACCCTAGAAATAGTCAAACTATGCTCGCTGGATCCCATCATCCATGCAAAAGATAGAGTTTGTTTTCCCGAGTGATGAGTAATTCTGATTCAGTGAGTTGTTATTTACACAAAAATTTTTCTAGTAACAATCATATTTTACAGCGACAAAATATTGACATAGATTGTATCCCGTTTGAATAAAAAGGGAGGACGTCTACAAGCTTTGGTCTCTC
This sequence comes from Viscum album, assembly GCA_963277665.1. Lineage (NCBI taxonomy): Eukaryota > Viridiplantae > Streptophyta > Magnoliopsida > Santalales > Viscaceae > Viscum > Viscum album. The sequence continues at coordinate 1,034,986,209 of OY728133.1, read as the reverse complement.
CCTCAAAAAAAATAAGAAGAATATGGGTATGAAAAACAGAGTGTACAAGAATGGTTCTGACCGTCACAAAGGAGCCTAAATCGCTCTCTCCATCAGATCGGAAACCATGCGGCATATTTAGTTGCAAGTCTAGTCCATCACGACCCTCTCCCTGGCCTCAACCTCGGCCACCAAACGGGTATGCTCTACCGTTGTTTGGAGATCGTTGAGCCCTTTCCTAGTGTCTTCAAGGCGACCAGTCATAGTCGACAATTGATCCCTCAACATCTCTGCCTGTACTTCAAATTCACGCAACTCAGAGGATAAGATGGCTACCTAATCTCGAGAGCTCTCCCCATGTGCTATCAGCTAATGGTGCTTTATCATGGCTTCCTCAAGGGCCGGGGTCCCGCAATGAGAGGCATCAAGGTGAGAACGATTTTGTTCACTAGCAGATAATTCCCCATGGGAAATGACAACCTAGAAAGCAAGAAAATGTAACTACTACTAGTCAAAGCCACCTGACCCCAAACTCAGGAAGAGTTGTCAGAGAGCTTCAATTTTAGTTGAAATATCATCCAAAGGATTTTCGACAACAATTTCGCAAATCCAGGGTTAGGCCAACCTGCGCACTTCTTGGTGGTCCTCCATGACATGATAATCTTTTGTATCCTCACTAGATAGCACGCGGATGATGTCTGGCATTGCAATCAGTGCATACATGTGCACACATGAAGAAGGTTCTAAAGTTGGAAGGCCTGAAGCTTCTAACCATGGTTTAGGCTTGGGGATCAAGTTTCTATGTCTGATATCAGCCAGAAAAACTTCAGGAATTGTCTCCCTTTGACCTGAGGCCACATGGTCATCCTCATACATGTCTAAAATGGTGGTGTTGGTCTGAATTTTGGCCGTAGAAGGACTGGGAGAGTAAAATCCCCTAAGTCGCTTTAACCGACGAGCCATCAGTCGGTCCTCCCTCAGAGCCGATGAGGATGGTGCAGTAGGCACAATAGATGCAATGACTCCTGATTTGGGAACCTTCCGGACAGCCTTCCCCAGGATCCCATTGGGATAATGTTTCACCCACGTTCTTGCATATTCCAAGGATAGGCTAGCTGCCACACCTATTCGAGGCAAGAGAATGATTATGTGAGATCCCTCCCTCATCAGCATCAACCACCATTGAAGGAGAGTGGTCGGGTGCAGTCCTCGAGCCCGAGTAGGAGTAAGGAAAACTTGGAGCTGCACATATCCAAATTGATGAGAAGAAAGATATGAGACATACAACTCGCACAAAGAAACCCCATCGATTCGTGAGGACAAAAACCATCCCCGTAGCGAAATCTCTTAAGAGCGCTCCTCTAGGCTCCCCCGTCGTTTATCAACCATGAAGCCGAAAGGGGAATGGTAGGGGGTGAAGTAAAACTAGGAGAAGTCACTTAGAAGATCGATAAATCCATCATAACTGAAGGACTTCAAACGAACCCTGGCTATATTATGCAAGGTAGGCCGGAAGGTAGGAAGCTGGATGACAGTGTTATGAAAATACTCAGAACAACAACAATGATTCTCTATCCATCCATATAAGAATTGAAATGTCCCATTCAGATGGTATGGTGACCCTCCCTCCTGCATCAAGCTCAGTATTTCATAAATATGAGCCAAAGTGGGCACAACCAAATTCATCGGGCGGCCCTCTGCCAACTCAACTGCCATCATCAAAGTGCAAGCCCTTACACCTGGGTTGATATCTCGAGAAGGGAATATCCACCCACTCAAGAACATAGCAAACCAACCTACTAGCCTGAGCATTGGCGTCACACTGTGGAACACATCATATCCACATGAAAGGTAGTTGCATGCTTCTAGAACAACCCAGTAAGAACCTGGGATGGTTCGTGACTGTTGAGAAGGATGAGCCCTGGGGCGCTTGATCAGCGGCACAGGACCAATGATGTTCGGAAATAACCCTATCTAGGTGCTATTGGGAATTAGATAAGAGGCACCCAAGGCTTGTCCCAGTGACTGATCTTCCATAACCAGAAGATCCCTCGCCAATGAAAGCACTTGTTCAATGTCGTCCCATGCATCAGGAGTGGGAAGAAACTTGTCATACATCTGACTAATGATTGGGATCCCTCCCAATTGGTAGACGTACCACAAACTAATGCCAACTTCACCATAAGCTCAGTGAAAAGTATTAGTGCTTGAACAGCAGTGAATAAGAATGTCAGAAAGGATCAAAGATGGGGGGTAAACAACGAACTGGGAGGCCAACAATGTGGAGTGCATATTGAATGCTTCTAGTGACTCAGTAGATTCCCATCATTGATAATGGACCTAGAAGGCCCAAGCCCAATCATTTGAGAAAAGACCACCCGACCGATGATCCCACCTAGGAATTCACCCCGTTTCACGATCCACTCGAGAAAGGTTAACAATAGAGGGATAATTATTGAAGTCAGCTACTTAGGAGATGTCTTGAGTGTACTGATCACTTTGGGACCAAAAAAAATCCTCTCAAAAAGAAAGTGAATTTCGGATTATAATTAGAGTTCATCTCCCCCAATCGGGTAAGGTTCGCCTGAATGCACTTTGGTAACAGTTCTAAGAAAGGAGAAGGAAGAATTGAGAAAGTATGAGGGATAGAAACATTGCCTTGAAGACCGAAACCATAAAGTAGAAGTCAATTTGATAGTGGATAACCCAAGAGATCAGGAGAGAGAAATTCCTACAAGACACCATCGTCAGGAATGATGGAGCAACTAGGGTCCTTTTCGATGCTCTTCGTTCTACAAATCATAGCTAGACATCTCCCTAAACTAGTTGGGAGAGGCTCGGCAATAGGCCTGGGTGCAGGATGAGGGGGAACCATGTTCTCTCCCTGCATTATAAAAAGTAGGCAAATGGTTAACCAAAGGAGTCAACATGCTTTCATGGTGAGGTCCGAGTAGGCCTCATGTGGTGGTTCGCGATGACTGCATCCCATGAACCAACCCTGGGCGGAAGCAGTCCGCGGTACCCTTGCCCGGGGAGTGTTGGCCAGAAAACCATGAACCAAATTTCTCAGCGGAATCTTAATCTAGAATTTAAATAAATAGATTCGGAAGACTAAATAAATTTTCAATGTCTGGATGATTTCAGTCTGTGGACCGTCAACACCGCAGAGTGAGTTCCTCCACGGCCCGCCGTGACTTAATTTTTAGTTAATTAAGAGTATTGGTTCACGTTTGGGAGATTGGTCCATGGATAAAGGCGGCCGCGAAGGAGGGATGGTTCGCGGAAGTGGCTGCTAGTTCGCAGATGAGGCGTTTCGTGAAGGAATGAGCATGTAGGGACAAAAAGAGAGAGGGCTCTGGTTTCGCGAAGAATATGGTAAAATAAAAAGGAAGGACCCTTGTATTTATAGGTGTGGTCCCCTACCATTTCCACTCCTCTACCACAAACCATGCAAGTTTCAGGACCACTCTGCATCGGAATGGACTCCTCTTCATTCTGATCAGACCCCATTCCGATGGGGGCATTTCTAGGGTCCTGAAAAATCAGCAAAGAAGAATGGAAATCCCCTTGAATTAATGGATATTCTACCCAATTTACCCCCAAAAGAATTGGGAATGGTGGGAGAAAAATAAAAGGATCTCCCAAGATGAATCGGTCCATAGATTGGTCCAGGGAATATTCTACACGACCGGTTCTGCGATGCACCCCTTCTGCGGACCGCTGCCATTCGCAGAATGAAGGCAAAGATCCTCCGCGGGTGCGAAGCAGGACAAGTGCCAATCTGGTCCACCATCACGAACTGCCCCATCCGAAGACCGTGTCTACCGGCCAGGGATGCATCCACTATCGTTTGCGGAATGGTGGCAGAACCCGGCGCGACCGCGAAGCACTCCCCATAGTTAGTTTGGATTGCGGGGGAGGTGCGTTCAATGCACCCGTGAGTCGTGGATTGACCAATTCATATGTGAAACGGGACTCCAATCATGGTCCTCTACAAGAGGTGCTGCATGAACACAAATACACCTCTTTCCCCACTATATAAAAGGAGATAAAGGAGTGGAATTTTGGGTGGATTCAGAGATATTGACCAGATTCGGGTGGAAGGATTTCTAAGGAAGGAGCTTAGGATTTTGCAAACCGCGGAGTTCCAGCCCGCAAACCATAACATGTATGAAGTTGGAAGAGAATTAATATGGGACCAAAAATTCATAATAACATGGTGAACCACAAACATAAAATAACAAAGAAAAGAAGACCGTGAACCATGGCCCTTTTGTGGATGCACTACTCGTAGTCCAGGGTGTTTATGCCCCTTTTCTGATCTGTCGCACCGCGTACCACCCACCTATGAGGGCGAAGCCCCGACCGATGAACCCCCGACCGACGCCGCCCTCGGCCGGTGCTGCTCGAATGGATCCCTCTGCCTACCACCCAGGTACGCAGGCCAAACCTAAAGCCACAAACCACCCCGGTTCGCGGGATTTCCATCAGTATAAGGACCACCCTAGTTCACAGACGGCCTCTCCAGTTGCGTAGAACCTCCCAACGCGAAGGGCACCACCACTCATACATGTGTGTGGCCCGCCAGATCCTTCGGAGTTCCCATTACCCAAGCCAGATAAAATACTCTCAATCCGCCCTGCTCCTCCACAACCCCATCATTGGCCAATTCGTTGCCCCCAAGTCGAGGCCCCCACCAGAGCCACCAGACCCATATTTTGTAACCTTCAGGAGCATCAGCGCTCCATTTTGATTTCACATACCCACAGTAAGCATGGGAGATGGGGTTTCCCCGACCCTTGGGTGGATTTTCAAATCATTCTTGGGTTCACAGTCCCACGGTAATGCGGAGTCTGAGCCCAGGAGCCCCCTTCCTGCCCCTCCACTAGTTAGGAATGGGTCACTACTTCTCTCCCTGAGGTGTGGTGGGATACCCATCCGAAGGAAGCCCCCATGCATCTATGTGCTTCCCCACGACCATGGCCAAGGAATGGCATAGTGGGAATGGGTGTTGCTCCATCCTTCTTTGGGGTGAAGTTTTTCTCCCTCTGTGCTTTGTCATAATGGGAATCCACCTCGGGGTAATCCCCGAACTTATGGGCCGCCTTTATGCATAAGCCCCAATCCACTTCCCACGGACGCACCTTTCATGATGTGATCGTCTGGTCCCTGCTGCCTCTTGTATCTCACACCGAGCATGACTCACATTGGCTTAGAGTAAGAATCGACCATGAAATCCTCTTATGGGCCTCCTCAGAGTGTATGCCCAAATACATTACTCTGGGCTGCCTTAGAGCGTAAGGCCCATGCTAATTCTAACTACGTGGACATTGATCCCTGTCTCCTAGGAAGGGCACGTTGGAATCCTCCCCGAGGTTGAAGCCCAAAAACTTGTCGATCTGACTATCTTTATGTCAGTTCACAACACGACTCCTAGTGCCACCTCAATGAGTCCATACTCCTCAAGGTCCTTAATCCAAAAAGGGATGGAAACCCTCCGGCCTAAATGATTCTGAACCCCTGCATCCAGCTATCCATTGCCAACCAGGAGTAACCCGTAGATACTATGCTTGGGTATAAACCAAAGATTCATGAACATATGAATACATATTAAATCTATAAGAGAGTCCAGGAAAAGGCAATAATTCCCTCCAAAAGGGTGCGATGAGCCCAACTTCCCATCTTCTCTACCAATGTGAGTTCTTAAGAATAGCTGGTCAAACCACCCAGTTAACACCTGCCATTAGAAAGAAAGTCCATGTATTATTGGATATAGAACTGTTGGGTGTCTCGAAACCGACCCAAAAAAATTATATACTGTGTTTTAGAAAATTAGGCCCTATAATATATAATTATATATATCATGGTACACTTTATAATAATAATTTCTAGGAATATGGTTTTCCAAACCAGTTTCAATACATTAGTTAATAATTCCTAAAAAAACACTATTGAAATAATATCAAGAAAGAGTAAAAGTATAAGTGTCCAATATAACTAGAACTAAATCTTAACCCATAGATCATGGGTATTATATCACCATATATAGGAGAATATCTTATCCATTATATGATCTATCTTCTCTAACACTGGAAGAGGAACATTCCTCCTCTCATTGGACAATAATACCTCCCAAGAGTTTCATTCAATTAAAATATTATAATTCATTTTCAATCTTATGATATGCCTAATATATATCATGGTCCCATAATAAGAATTACTCAATATGAAATATCGCTATCTATTTGGTCGAATCCATTATTCAAAATCCAATATCAATGTTGATAAAATTATAATAATCTAAATTAAAAAAAGAATGATAAAAAGCCCATAACGAACATATTATATTTTACATATATAAAACAATCTAATCCAAAAAACTAGTGCCTTTGTATTAATAATGGCCAAATTCTTATCAGACATCATGTTTTTGGATACATTGTTCCCTAAACTAAATTGATTCTACATGGTATAAAAACCATAATAACGAATATTTAACTCCATTACAAAATATTTATAAATAAATACAACATGAATCATAACTCCAAACATGTTCCCTATGACTCTAAAAACTATGAAACCTTTTCAATTGGTTTTTATACCTCTCAAAAAACATATCAGCAGATGATAATTCAATTATTCCACCCCATTACAACCTCAATTAATATAGTGGACATATATTCGAACATATAAGAAATTAAAATGTTATACGACATAGATTGAGGAGCAATATAATATTTATGGAGATCAATTAATAATTTATATGAATCCTATAATATATAGATTTTCAATTTTGAAATATATTCTATGAAGAGAATGTAATTATCGAATATATATACACATTGAATAATATTTAATGTAATGAAAAATTGGATATCATAAATAAACACATCATTGTTACAGGAACTATGATAATAATATTTCCATTTAAATAAATCTATAATGTTCCACCCATAACATATATTCATTATCCCTATACAAGTTAGAAAAAATATTCTACCACTATGAAAACTAAAAATTATTTTATTACCTAAACAAGAAAGTCATGTTTAGAAATAGAGACTAGGATTGGTGAATATAAAAATAATAATTTATATTAAAGAAATAAGTGAATATATAAAACATTAACTAAAATTTTACTAAATTATTGTGAAATATAATGAGTCACGTAGTAAAAACATTATAATATGGGGATCATGTATACATCTAATATTGATGTGTTGAATCAAATGGGCAACCCACACTATATCACTGTCAAGAAAATATAAAAACTCCATTGGATGATTTGTAATCAATATATATAGGGGATTACATAAATCAATATGGTTTTTGGGGATCCAACCTTAGTTATTAGTACTAATGTTTTGTAATAGTGACCTCATTCCTACTCATAATGAACCCCCACCCGTAATTAAAATATTTATGAGTTAATAAAACACTACCAACCCTTAATTTCATAGAACAAACCTTTTATAATGATGTGATATATTCCATCACATTCTATACTGAAAACATACACATGAAAATACTATCAATGGGTCAATGACTAACACATATGGAATAGGATATTAAAACAACCAAATACATCAAATAATATGGCATATATATCAATAGAAATGGTGTTTGAGACCCCAGTTCTAGAAATAAATATACTATTATAGGATCCTATATATAATCACCATAATTAACATTGTGAAGGAAGGATCTCATGTGTTTTATGTAGATGGTTTATTCGGGAACATACTCTAGTACATCCCATCATCATCAAAATTATGAACTTTCTTTTTTTGAAAAAGACATACAAAATTATGGTGGAAATTGTAACATAAGGGAATCAACTATAAGTACATATCTATATTTTACGGAGGGAGCACAAATGAGAATTTAACAGAAAGTGAACATCCTATAGATTAATAGAAGAATGAAAATTAGAAACCCTGTTACCTTCTCATTATGTGTTGATCACTTACACATAACCATTCAAAACTATTTTAATTATTCGAATAATATAGATTATATTACTTTGTCTGGATTCTAGATATTGTTGTGTGATTTAGATAGTATGAGAATCCATATCTGATGCCTCTAGGCTGGTGTTCAAGTCTTATACTTACTTAATACCAATGAAAAGTGCATAGTATTCTTCCATAAGAGAGTCAACATGGCTGTATGATGTAGTGAAATAATGAATAATAGAGACCCCCTATCACCACACGACAACATACCTATCCACATAAAACCATTAATATATTTTCCATCATTATTAATTATTAGACTATTAATATGTGAAATATATTTATTACATTTACATAATGGAATAACCCTCTTGTTATAACCAATGTATTGGATGCCAGCTAAAATCGATCTCATTGAGGTAGGTATATCCCAATTATCTAGAAGAAGACCATGTTTATATACTATAGATTTTTATATTTATATAAAGTAAATATATTAATTTAAAATACAACCATGTATATTATTATTAATTTCACAATAAATGCTACATGAACTCTCCAGTAAAAGAGACATTGTCTCTTTCAGATCGTGTCTCTTCTTTATAAAATAAAAACCATGTTATTGATAAATCCTTCGACAATAAATTTATTAGGGATGAACCCAAAGGAGACCTCTATATTCTTATAGATTGATTGATCCCAGTCCATTTGGAATAATAAGTGAGTATTTTTATTCTCCTTTTAACATTTACTATATGTACACATAGAATCATAGGGTATTTCATTACGCTTCAACATAATGTCCATATGAATGGCCATTGAAGTGATTACTAATTCAAAAAATAAATAAATTTACTGGGATCAAAACAAAACATTGAATACCATCCCAACAATACCTATTGAATGATACACATATTAGATATTGATACTTTTTTTTGGAAAACCCCTAATGTGGAAAACATTAACATCAGGATATCGCTCTAATAGTTTATAGTAATACACTAAAAATATCATGTTTCTACTTGAACATATCTTATTGAAAGAAAATATGGTCTTTATTAGTATGAATGAAGTGGGAATTTGTAATTGGAAACCCATGTAATCTCAATAATAAACCTGAACAATTTTTATCAAAAAAGTTTTTATCACCACATACAATGGAAAACTGTGAGTATTGGTGGGTCTCCCAAACACCTTCATGAAAAAATTTCCAGAGCTCTGAATATCATATCCATAGGAAATCCGATTTTGAAATGAATTTCCTCTCGATAAATTTATACCACATGGAATTCCCTTCCATTGAAATACATTAAAATTGTTCTTGATTGTAGTTTAGGGTTTCGTACAAAATTTTCTAGGTATTAACCACGACATCTATCTCTTTCACCAATCTGTCCCATAAAGACTAATGATATATTAAATCCAAATATTCAACCCACATAATTTTCAATTTTTTTACTATTAATATATTCATGGTTCGGGGAACACTAAGAGTAGATAATATATAAAAGAAAATGGATGATAGAAAAATACTCTCTAAAGTAATGTGTCCTGCAATAGATTTACTTTTCAAAATTGTAGATTCAATTATTATTTTTCAATAATCCACTTGAAAAAAATGTAAAAATATTATTCTCGATGCAATTGGGGGTCATAGATAAATAATAAGGGGATTTCATCACAAAAATACCAAGGGTACACTCACTATTATTTCCCCTATTGAGAAATCAATTGCAGCTAAAAAATAGTTAATTTATTAGTTAATAATCTCCCCAGTAAACCTACTAAATTCATTCATAATAATGAAGATGTTATATATAGTTATGGTATTAGCATTTAAAAAATGAAGAACATCTTAAAAAAGAGTAAATTGAAAATTCCATTCATATTCATCTAAATCAGAAACAAAAAATTGTTCTATCATTGATTCTATATGTGATGTATGTACAGATAGTGCGTTATAAAAAATATAAATACTGGTAAATAATGGGTCCCCATGCCATAATTCCCTAATGAATTGGAAGAACCCACATTAATTCCCATTAAGACGATAGAAAACAATGTGGAACTATTATATTTAAACAATTCAGTCAACCAAGAAGAAAACACCATTCATGACATTACCTTGATATTTAAGATTCATTAAATTATTTTATATGATTTTGAATACAAATTTTATTTGTAATATTGTATCCTAGAGGTTCAATTTTAATATCTTCGATCATTTCATAATCCCATCCAATATCTTCTTGTATAGACCAACCTTTGTAAAAACCTTTTTATTATTCCAACATCAAATTTTATAAGTGTGATACAAGACTTATTTTAATAAAAGTATCCATTAACTTGAAATAGTAATTACACCTAATAATGGGTCTATTTTGGTTAATAGAGGAGGGTTATTTAACCATTGTAATGAGAAAAATAGATTTAGTAGAGGCCCCCATAGATATCCTTCCACCTAAGATAAAATCATAAATTATCCCCACTAAAACATCATTAATTATACATTGTGATGCCACATATAATGATCCCTAAAATCCTTCAAAACTAAGATCTCTCTCAAATTTTAGAGATATAACAGGATACCAACCTTTCTATTAATATGGGATGAAACTGATAGAATAGTTAATAGTGTCACAAAACACCATGTACATATTATCAAATATTTATAAACATATCATCTAGTACCTTGCCTGCATTAAGGGATTACACTCACCTTGAAGGGAATTAAAGTGGGTCTCAACTCATTCATTTTTCAAGTATTTACTGAATGATTCATATACCATTATAATGTTGAGTGTTGAATGACTACTCTTATCATTGATACAAATATGGTAAAACATTATGTTCTGGTCACCCTCTTTAATCCATAAGAATATCGATCATTCTTAAGAAACCCTTTCCTCTACAAGGATAATTTCAATGAACGTTCTACTCTGGTTGAAAAGATCACTGATAAACTCCTAATGCATGGAGTAATCTAGTTATTCCTCAACTTGTTCGATCTCTCATTTCTGAGACTATATCCATGTGAATGATAATAGATTATTTAAAATTAAAAAAATTCATATATACATTACGAATTTATTATTTTATTATGAAAACTAACACAGAAGTAGTCCATCATGGGTCTACTCCATGAAGTATGAATCATATATAGGAAGCATGGAACAAAGATATACATTTTTGAGAAACTAAATCCTTTGTGGTGTCTCATACAAGAATAAATAAAAATGAGTATGTGATAATAATTAAATAATGATCAAACATGATTACATACCTTCACAATATAGAATGAAGAAATGGACTATAAATTTAAAAAAAAACATTATCTCGCCATCTCTATGTGAATTACCTAACATTATGATTATTACAACATGTATATTTGTATTAGTAAGAACACTTATCCATTATGTTGTTTATTGATAAAAATGAAGAGAAATTATTCAAGGACATCCATCAAATAGGACCGCAACCATCTTTCTCTGTAGGATCCTTGATCGAGTTAAAATCCACCTCAGAAAATAATGGTGTATCAGTTCAGTTAAAATAACCCACACATTGGGACCTTGTACACACAACACTGAACAATTTATAAAAAATTTATCATCCTACATAGATATCCAAGAGGAAAAAGATTACATAGTAGAGTCCATTATGACATCATTAAATTCATGGTGGAAATGTGAAAGAAATCAATGTTATCTAGAACCTTGTAACTCAGTTATGTAATTGATTAAAAGAGTTAGATGAACATGAACATAATATTCTTATCCTTATCTAAGGCTATATAGGATAATTTTTTATGCCCCTTGGAAGCATGAGAAAATTTGAGAGAGTTCATATGAACAAGGGAAACCTATACATGCGATAATGAACTATTCAAAATGCTCTCAAGAATAGCCGGTATATTTTCAATAGTAGTGATAACCTTATATCAAAATATTGATGTTGGATATATTGAACATATGATGTTTCAATATATTATATATAATGAGATAGAAGATAATGACAACATGGCATGGGATACAAGGCATGGAAGTATGGTTGAGGGATCATGCTAGTGATGAAAACCATCCCCCCATTATGAGATTGTACCAGGATATAAAGGACCTTGGATAGAAAATGGCATTCCTAATTCCATGAGTTACCATGAAGATACTGGAATTGATTCAACATAGAAACCATTTCTTGAGGGAGATAATAATAGTGAATTCCCTTCATAATCACATATAACATCTTGGTGATAAAACAATAATGAATTCCATTTCTGAACAAATATATTCATATCTTCAAAATCCAATCCTTATCTTAAGAATATATCATCTCTTAAATTAGATCAATAATAATAATAATAATTAAAGGGGAAATTTTAAAAATTATTTTTTAATCAGCTAGAGTAGTAAAAAAATGCTATAAAAAGTATTCATATCATAAATTGGTGTAGGTTCACTATGGGCTGGGTTGTTTCATTCATGATCTCAAAGGCCATACACATCATGAATTATTATAAATATCATCTGAAAACAATAGATATAGTGCCAATGGTATAATCCAACTGTCATGGGAAAAATTAAAGACTGTAAAAACTAATAAACACATGAGTACCAATTGAATGAATTGTTCATATCCTATCAGAAAAAAATATTTTTCTACAGACGCATGATGTTTTTAGTTAAATATGATATTCATCCCAAGAGATATAAATTAACAATTTATAAAGAAAAAAATTATTTTTTCTGAAATATTAAATACCATATATTAGAAGGTTGATATATATTTTTTTCAGAAAAAAGAAGATAAGTTCAACACTATAATTATTAAATTTATCATCTCAAAAGAAACATTTAATAATTCTAAAAGTGAACCATTAATGTAACACCCCAAGATTCCATGGTATGCTTCTCTTCGAATAATACATTAGCGTGTGTTGTATGCAACTTCAAGTTCTAGCACACCACAACCAATCAAACTAGCCGTTCTGAATAGTAATACCAACCTTTTGAAATTATATAAATTTTATATATTAAAATAAACTTCATTTTTGGATTCGAAATATTGAAATTAGCCTAAGATGAATTTTTTTAATTTTTTTGAGTACATCCAAATTTTTTATGAATATTGAAAAATTCTAAACATTAATTAAAAACAACATTTTTAATAAAATTAATTTATAGTGATAAATTATAATATTGAGTGGTTTTAATGTATAATTACTATATATATAGTTTACCATTTAATCCAATTTTGGTCATTGGATGTAATTTCACATTTAAACTAGACATAAACAAGTGTCAATCTTTTGATAGTTAATATTTAAAAAAACACTTTTTTTGTTTTAACAACATGAATTAATTTTAAACTAATTTCTTCCATTTCTATGATTTGAATTTAGAAAAATGGATTTCATACATAGAATCATAATGCCCAAATTTTGTAAATAGGTAACTTTTATTTTTTTACAATTTTAATAATTACTTCGGTAAATATTTTATTTACAATGGTTAAAGGGTAAATCCGATAAATAAGGGTAAAAGATAATATTTTAATAATATTAAATTACCCCAACACATCCCCTAACCCAATTTGATGATGAATGTCCGACCATGGTCATATTTGGGTAGATTTGGTGACCCCATGGTGCCACTTGTATTTGATAATGACACATTATATTAATTAAAATAAAGTAAATACAAAAATAGACAAAAGCATATATCTTTTAGTAAACCCATTTTTACATATGGTTATATATGTAATATCATATATTATAAATATTTATTAGAAATATAAAATGATATCCTACATAAGGATATTTTATTTATAATTTTTTGACATTGAATAATTAAATTTATTTATGATACAATGATGATGCAATATTTTATTTATTAATGAATGAATCAAATAAATGGTATTATAAATGTTAAAATAAATATAATTTTAAAGTGTTGATGAAATGATCTAATTTTATAGGTCAATATGACATTTTAGTATTGATTAAATTAATTTAGTTTGAATTAATAAAGTTTTTAGAATTTTATCAAAAGTCAATTATTAAATGGTGTCAAAATTGACATAATGGAGTATTTAAAAGAAATATTATATTATTAATTTCTATTATATTCAAAAAATATATGGTTCGGACAAATGACTTATATAAGGTTATATATATTAATAATTGACCACTTGGGGTTCTATTGGAATGTTATTGTATGTCTATTAACCATATAATATAAAAATACAACGAGATATGGTAAATGTAAAACTATTTAACTAAGAGTAAAATATAAATGATAAGGTTAATATAGTGACCCAAACCTGACTAAAATTTATTGGTTGAAAGTATTTAGACCCATCCCCACGTTAGCCTCGAAATAAGTCACTTTGGAGCCATTATAAACTGAATATGAATTTATTGTAAAATAATAATTTAAGTTTTTCCTAAGTTTCTCCTCACCCCACTTATAAAAGGGAACTCACTATTCTCTCAAATTCATACCATAAAATCCTTTTGTTTCGTCAAACATCTATAGAAATACTATCTCAACAGTTCTTCCTTCATCTTATAGGCCCTATGTTAGTAATAAATTCATCCTATGGAGCCATTTTGATCAAATCCAATGGAAGAACCTGAAGAAGTGGTAACTTTTTCACCACCCTCTTTCAAGTTCCTTTCTTCTTCCACTTCATTTTTCTTTGTTTCTTCCATTCTAAAATAATGAATCCAGTATCATTTATATAATATGATGTTATTATAAATATGGTACAACCAAATTTATTATTCTATCCATCCCTTCAGTGACATGTTTCCAAACTTTCGTACGCACGACTTACCATCTCCACGTCGTGGTGTAATTGTTATTCAATAAATTAATTTTTTATGGGTAAAATAATGATGTTTAATTCATTTAAATAATAAATATCACATGTTTATTATTCTTTATATATGATGCACAATCCAATTAAATATTATTTTAATATGAAAGGATTGATATTGTCGCTCGTGCGTACGTACGAACTACTGTCTCCACGAACCAGATGAGATTCATTCCCCATCATATCCATTCAATAATAATTTGAATTTGATGATTAAATATAATTTTTAAGGACTTGATATTATTCTATATATGAATAAGATACAACTTATGGATAACAATCACATCTTATGCAACAAATAATTAAAAAATAAATGAGTATGTGAACACCCGAATCAACGATAATACTAAAATATTATTAACAAAGAAATATTAAAAGATCATATATAATATCATATTTATGCATATGATTCTTGTTTAATTTAATAAAAATGATTTATATATTATACAGGAGTTTAACCTACCATCTACCAAAGAAAAAATACAAGGTAAGGGTTTATTTCACAATCTCTTCATTATCCAAGGTTTTTTATACGTAATTATCTACTGGGACCTCTTTATCATCCAAATCCATTTTTCTAAAAAATGTATTTCTAAAAATTTTGACTATTTACTAGACAATGGTTAAAATCATATTTACCCTTATTTGTTTTTAAAGGAACCTTTCTTTCATTTTCCAAACAATGTACTTTTTGGCTTTTTCAAAAAATTTATGGTAAGAATGTTTATTTAACTTATACGGCAGGTGCATCTATTTTCTTCCATTATAACATCATTAAATATTCTCTTACAAGATGACAAGAATATTTTCAAAAATAATTTTTTTATAATTATGTGACTGATAATGATTTCAAAATATAAAGATATATTTCTCTAAAAATGGTTTTGATTTCATCTATGTCAACGTCCTTTGATGGATTTTATGTTTATTTGAAGGTTTTGTGAAATGTTTTACTGTGGATGTGCTATTATTAAACCATTCATGATTTATGGTTAAAGTATTTACATTACGTATACTAGTTTTAATATGAATGTTTATGATATGTTTAAAACTTTTCATATGTGGAATGTATTGGACTTAGTAAGTGACTAGTGGAGACCACTATAGCTCCTCAATTCATCGGAAGGTCTAATGAGACAACTAGACATGGAATTGGCCAAGGCCATTTCCCAATTTTTGTTTTATGGTTTTGGTGAAGGGATTAATCATTTTTAGACGTATTGGCTGAGGCCTTGAAAAAATGTTTCAGAATGTCCGACAATATACACACCCTCATTATGAAAATAATATTGATGGTTCATGTGGTCATTAGACTAGTAGAATACCAATTATTATGTTTTATTATGGCATTATTTACTCAGCTCATATTCATGCCATAAATGTATTCATGTTTATTATTGGTAATGTCATGTGGTTTCAATTATTCACCAAGCATAATATTTAATTTATCTTCCGCTGTATTGCTTACCCTTACTGAGCGTTTGAGCTCACCCCTTTCATGAGTTTCATTTTCCTAGGATATAAGTAAGTTATTTATGAGTGAATTTTAGGCATAATCATGGGGGTTTTGATATTTCTAATTAAAAATATTTGTGTAGTATTTCACTTCAAGTTGTAAAGTTGTATTTATGTATGAATCTTGTTTCCAATAATACTAAACCGATCTGTCATTTGAGAAATGATTTCCTTGTTATCATGCTAATGTTATGTAATAATGCACTAACTATAGGTAACTAGGGTCACAAATTTAAAGTTTGTATCATATGAAGTTTATTAAAAACCTTGGAAACTAGATTTAGATAAACTTTGATTAGAGCGCATAACCCTAAGATAGACTTTGAGGATTAGTATAGAATAACATCATAAAATTTTTGTATTGTAGATATTTTTTTGTGTTTTCCAAGAAATAAATCCCTATCTGGATATGAGAAGGTAGAGGTGCCTTTGGAAAAAATGTACCTAGGGGTAACACTAGAAATCACCCCTTCGAGCTAGAATCGAACGAGAATTGGTGCACGATAATGGGCCTTGCTGCACTGTTGGTTACGACACTC
The DNA here is from genome assembly GCA_963277665.1 of Viscum album. Classification (NCBI taxonomy): domain Eukaryota; kingdom Viridiplantae; phylum Streptophyta; class Magnoliopsida; order Santalales; family Viscaceae; genus Viscum; species Viscum album. The sequence continues at coordinate 1,034,969,345 of OY728133.1, read as the reverse complement.
CTGAGGGATATGCTTAGGGAAATTCTTGTTTTCTTTAAAAACAATTATGAAGGATTTATGAGAATATACATTCTCAAAGAAAACATTTTTATGATTATGGATTAAATCCATAAACTATTCAATTTATGTTAAGTGTTTTAGAAGTTTGTATTATATATTTTTATATATAAACTAATCTAGTTTATTCAATTGTTTAGAAATGGTGACTAGTGGAATGAATGGAAACTATATCAATGCATGAACTCCATGTAGTGATTTCCATACTACTCAAGATAATTATAGTGGAGATGGTGATACAACCGGTGCTGATCAGTTTATCAACATACTAGGACAACTCACTATGGTTATGAATAACAACCTTACCCATATGGATCACCCATATCCACAACGTGGGGGATCAATGTTAGATCTCTTTATGAAAAAACAACCACAGACATTAAATGGGAGAAAAAATCCATTAGTGGCTGAGAAATTGATAATTTACATGGAGAAAATATTTCATGCCTTGGAGAGTAGTGAAAGGGGAAAAGTTATCATGGAAGTTTACCGCCTCACTGGAGATGTTGATCAATGGTGGTCATTGATTCAAAATAAAAAGGAAGAATATGATGTATGAAATATGGAATGTATGGAGTTCAAAGATATTTTCAAAGAAAAATACTTTCCTCGTAACTATCGAGAAGATATGGAAAGGCAATTTCTGAGTCTGAGGCAAAAGGAGGATCCGAATGTTGTAATGTATGAGGATGACTTTACAAGGATAGTGAGGCATGCTGCAGATTATATACATAACCCAAGATGTAATATTGATCGTTTCATTGATGGGTTAAATCCATTTCTCTGTCAACAATTAGTATCACAATCCTTCTCATCATACAAATATATTGTCTTGTGTACTATCAAGAATGAAAAGGAATTATTTAAGTATTATGACTTTAAATAAAAGCAATAGATAAAGAGATCAGCTAAACAATCTGGGAAAGGAAACAAGGAAACAGGGAAGAAGGGAAGAATTGAATTTCCACCCTATGATAATTATGGAAAGAAGCACCCTGGTGCCTGTCTAAAAGGAAAAGAAGTATGCTACAAATGTGTACATAAAGGTCATCTAGATGGTCATTGTAAAGGAATGAATGACACTATAAATGTTCAATGCTACATTTTAAAGCAGATGGTACATTATGAAAATGAAGGTCCTAAGCATCAGGGAAACTTACCTCAAAAATGGCCTAGGGACCAGGGCCAAACTTATAAAATCACTAATGACGAGGTTGAAGCCCCGAATGACATGGCGTCAGGTAATTTAATGGTTTCCTCATGTTTAGAAAATGGTTTGTTTAATTCTAGATCATCACATTGTTTCATATCTTCCCAGTTTTCTATGAAAATTAGATATTTCCAATTTTATTTAATAATGTAGTTGTTAGTAAAAACATTTAAGGGAAGTACCATTGCTACAATGTTTTGTGAATTAGTTCCCATTAGAGTATATAAATGTTCTTTATCTACTGATCTCATCACCATACCCATGATTGAATTTGATATAATCCTCTGTATAGATTGGATTTCAGACCATGATGCGAAGACTTATTATAAGAAGAAGGAGGTTACGATTTTTGATGATGATGATAAAGAACACCTTATCATTAGAGCAGAATCGTCACCACCTGATTCTTATCTAGATCCATCCCCATTATCTCAACTAAATTCAATTATAGGGGAGGAAGAAAATGAAGTAACTATGATTGAGGAAAGTAATGTTCAAATATATGATGTACCTATTGTGATAGAATATGTAGATGTGTGTCCAAAAGATTTACCTGGAAATTCTCCAGAATGGGAAATTGAGTTTTCCATAGATTTAATTCCTGGTTCAAGGCCCAAATCGAAAACCCCTTATAAAATAGCAACCGTGGAATTAGTTGAACTAAAGAAACAACTATAGTAATTGAGTAATAAGGTATTTATTCACCCTAGTGTTTCCCCATGGGGATCCCATATCCTTATTTTAAGAAAAAAGATGGATCTATGAGGTTATGTATCGACTATAGGGATGTTAATGATATAACAATAAAGAAAAAGTATCCCCTACCACGAATTGATGATTTGTTGGACCAACTGCCTGGATCTCAATAATTTTCCAATATTGACATTTGATCTGGATACCATCATTTGTGTGTAAAGAAGGAAGAAATTCTGAAGACAACATTTCGAACTGGGTACAGGCATTACCAGTTTACAATAATGCCTTTTGGGTTGATTAATGCACCCTCTGTATTCATGGATCTAATGAATAGAGTTCTCAAATATATATCGATGGTTTTGTGGTGTTATTTATTATTGATATCTTGTTATAATACAAAAGCTATTAAGATCATGAAAATCACTTGCATATTATCCTAAAGACTCTTAAAGACATGAATTATATGGGAAGTTTAGAAAGTGTGAATTCTAGGTTTAAGAGATTTATTTTCTTGTCCATATTGTCTCTGAGGATGGAATTTCCATTGATCCTTCTTAGATGAAGGAAATCCAATAATGTCCAACACCGACGAGTATAACTGAGGTACACCATTTTATTAGTTTAGCAGGTTATTATCGGCGTTTCATCCAGAATTTTTCCCGATTGGCTGGCCCATTAACGATGCTCACCAGTAAAGGGGTTAAATTTGTTTGGAGAAAAGAGTGTGAAGAATGTTTTGAAGAACTGAAGATAAGAATAGTCAATTATCCTTTATTGACAGTACTATTGGGGAATGATGGGTTCATTATTTATAGTGATGCATCAATGAAAGGACTTGGTTGTTTCCTTATGCAGAAAGATAGAGTTACAGCCTATGCATCACGACAACTTAAAATTTAGGAGTAAAACTATCCTACTCATGATCTTTAGTTAGCAGCTGTAATATTTTATTTGAAGTTATGGAGACACTATCTCTATAGTAAAAAATGTGAGATATATACTGATCACAAGAGTTTGAAGTATATTTTCTAATAGAAAGAACTCAAAATGAGGCAAAGGCGATGGCTTGAACTACTCAAGGATTATGATTGAACCATACACTACCACCTGGGGATGGAAAATAAGGTTGAAGATTCTTTGAGTAGAAAAAATCATGGAGTTTTGAACAAGATGTGAATTGAAAAGGATCATATATATATGGATCTATTAAAGATATATATGGGAATAACCATGGAAGGTGAAACATAGATTCTTTTTCAAATGGTTTCCAAAACATCTTTACTAGAAAGGATAACAAGTTCTCAGACTGGTTATGATGAGTTTCAAAAGAAGATTAAAGTTGTGAATGATGGTAGATTGAGTGACTTTTTGTATGAAGATGGAATTTTGATGTTTGAGAAGAGACTTCATGTTCCTGATATACCTGATCTAAAATGGGAATTGTGGGTTGATGCTCATAGTTCCAATTTTTCAATACACCATAGGGGAACCAAAATGTATCGAGATTTGAAGGAACATTTTTGGTGGGACAACATGAAGAATGAAATTATTGAATTTGTGTCAATATGTATGGTTTTCCAACAAGTGAAACCTGGAAGGCAACAGCCTGAAGGAGTCATGCTATCTCTTCCCATATCAGAGTGGAAATGGGATAATATTACGATGGACTTTGTCATTGGACAACCAAATACTCTTTGAAGGAACGATTCAATATGGGTAATTGTTGATCGTCTTACCAAATCAGCATATATTCTTGCTACAAGAGAAGATCTACCACTTTAACTTCTAGCTAGGCTATATATTAATGAAGTTGTGAGACTTTATTGAGTACCCTATCAATAGTTTCTGATTGTGATCCATGTTATACATCAAGATTATGGAAAAGTATTCAGAAGGCCTTGGATACTGAACATCATTTGAGCACTACCTACCACCCCAAAAACGGATGGAAAATCAGAACGGACTATTCAAACCATATAAGACATGTTGAGATCATGCTTACATGACATTCAGGGTATATGTGATCAATATTTACCATTGGTGGAATTTTCTTATAACAATAGCTCCATTCAAGTATTCAGATGGAATCATATGAATCATTATACGAAAAGATATTTCACACACCAAACTGTTGGGATGATGTTGATGAAAGAAATATCATAGGCCCAGAACTGGTGGAAGAAATGATGGAAATTGTGAAGGTAATCCAAAACCACATCAAAGCAGCTCGAAGTAGGCAGAAGAGGAATGCCTATAACTGAAGGAAGGATTTTTAATTTCAGGTCAAAGATCATGTTTTATTGAAGGTATCTCCATGAAAGGGTGTTATATGTTTTTGTATTAATGGAAAATTATGTCTTAGGTACATGATACCTTTAGAAATTCTAGAACAAATTGGGGTTGTAGCTTACTGGTTGGCAATGCCGCCAAGTCTCCCCAATGTTCACGATGTGTTCCACGTATCACTGTTGAGAAAATACATGCCTGACCCAATGTACCTAAGTCATAAATGGACTTCATTTTAGGATTCAAATTATTGAAATTAGCCTAGGAGGATTTTTTGGTATTTTTTTGAGAACTTCCAATTTTTTTATGAATACTGAAAAATACTATCCTTTAATTAAAAACAACATTTTAATTAAAATAATTTATAGTGCTAAATGATACTATTGAGTGGTTTTTAATTATTATTAAAATACATATTTTTTCCATTTAATCCAATTTTGGTCATTGGACATAATTTCACATTTAAACTAAACATAAACAAGTGTCAATCTTTTGATAGTTATTATTTCATAAAAACACGCTATAATTGTTTTAACAATGGGAATTAATTTGAAATTAATTTCTTCCACTTCTAGGGTTTGAATTTAGAAAAATGGGTTTCATATTTAGAATTAGGAGGTCCAAATTTTTTAAATAGTTAACTTTTATTTTCAGACATTTTGAATAATTATTTCCGTAAATATTTTATTTATCATGGTTAAAGGGTAAATCCGGTAAATAAGTTTAACAAATAATATTATAATAATATTAAATTACACTAACACATGCCCAAAACCTATTGGATTATGAATGACCGACCATGGTCATCCTTGTGTCGATTTTGGGACCTCATGGATCCACTTTTATGTGATAATGACACTTTATATTAATTATGTTAATGCAAATACAAAAAGACATAAGCATATATCTTCTAGTAAATCAATTTTTACATACGGTTATATATGATATATCTTAGATTATAAATATTTATTGGAAATATAAAACTATTTCCTACATAATGATATTTTATTTATAATTTTTTTACATTTAATAAATAAATTTATTTATGATACCATGATGATGAAATATTTTTCTTATTATTGAAGGAATCAAATAAATATTATTATAAATGTTAAAATTAATATAATTTTAATGTTTTGATACCATAAAGTAATTTTATAGGTTAATATGACATGTTATTATTTATTAAAGGAATTTAGTTAGAATTAATAAGGTTTTTATAACTTTATCAAAAATCAATTCTTAAATAGTTTCAAAATTGACATAAAGGAGTATTTATAAACAAATATTATATTATTAATTTCTATTCTATTCCTAAAAATATAAGGATCTTCCAAATGACTTAGATAAAGTTATAAATATTAATAATGAACCACTTTTGGTTCTCTTGTCTTGTTATTGTATGTTTATTAACCATATAATATAAAAATACAAAGAGACATGGTAAATGTCAAATTATTTAACTAAAGGTTAAATATAAATGATAAGTTTAATATATTGACACAAACCTATCTATAATCTATTGGTTTAAAGGATTTTGACCCATCCACACCCTAGCCTCGAAATAAGTCACATTGGAGCCATTATTAACCGAATATGAATTTATTATAAAAAAATATTTTAATTTTTTCTTAAGGTGCCCCTCACCCCTCTTATAAATGGGCTCTCTACCTTCTCTCAAATTCATACATTCAAAGCCTTTTGGTTAGTCCAAAATCTACCCAAATAAACTCTCAACAGTCCTCCCTTAATCCTAGAGGCCTTAATTTAGTATTAAATCCAACCTAAGGAGCTCTATTGAACAAATCAAAATTAAATACCCAAAGAAGAGGTAACGTTTTCACCACCCTCTTTAAAGTTCCTTTCTTCTACCACTTCCTTTTTCTTTGTTACTTGCATTTTAAATATTTAATCCAATATATTATATATAATATAATGTTATTATAAATATGGTACAACCAAATTGATTAATCTATCCATCCCTTTAATGACATGTCACCATATGTGTGTACGTACGACTTACCGTCTCCACGTCGTGGTGTTATTGTTATTCAATACATTATTTTTTGGATGGGTATAATAATGATGTGTAAATAAGGTAAATAATAAATACAACATGATAATAATTCTGTATATATGATACACCATCTAATTATATATTATTTTAATATTAATAGAATGATATTGTCGCTCGTGGGTACGTACGAACTACCGTCTCCACGAACGTGATGAGATTAATTCCCCATCATATCCATTCAAGACTAATTTTTATTTGATGATTAAAAATAATTTTTAAGGACTTGATATCATTCTGTATATGAATAATATACAACCTATTCATATCAAACATGGCTTATGTAATAAAACATATAAAATAAAACGAGTTAGTAAACACCCGAAATGATGATAATATTAAAATATTATTAAAAAAGCAATATTAAAAGATCATATATGATATCATATTTATGTATATGATTCTTTTACAATTTAATAACAATGATTTATCTATTATACAAGAGGTTATCCTACCCTCAACCATGGAAAAGTACAAGGTAAGGGTTTATTTCACAATCTATTCATTTTCTGAGGTTGTTTATACGTAATTATCTACTGGGACCTCTGTATCATCCACATCCATGTTTCTTAAAAATGTATTTCTAAATTTTTTACTATTTACTAGATAATGGTTAAATTCATTTATACCCTTATGTGTTTTTAAAGGAATCATTCCTTCATTTTTCAAACAAGGTACATTTTGACCTTTTCAAAAAATTTAAGGTAAAAATGTTTTTTAACTTATACGGCGGGTGCATCTATTTTCCGCCATTATAACGTCATCAAATTATCCCTTACAAGCCTATAAAAATATTTTCAAGATAATTTTTTTTATTTATAATTATTTTAATCTTAAATTATTTCAAAATATGAAGAGATATTTCTCTAAAAATGGTTTTTATTTCATCTATATCAAAGTCCTTTGATGGATTTTATGTTTATTTGAAGTTCATTTATTATGATACAGAACTTCCATATTGTATTGAAGGTTTTGTGATATGTTTTATTGTGGATGTACTATTTTTATACCATTCATGATTTATGGTTAAATAATTTACATTTCGTATGCTAATTTTAATAAGAATGTGTATGATATGTTTAATTTGTTTCATATGAAGAATGTATTGGACTTAGTAAGTGATGGGTGGAGCCCGATATAGCTCCTAGATGCATCAGTAGGCCTCATGAGACAACTAGACGTGGAATTTTATGAGACCCTTTCCCAAATTTTTATATATAGTTTTGGGTGAGGCCTTAATCATATTTAGATGTCTTGGCAGAGGCCTGGAAAAAATGTTTTAGAATGTCCTGCATTATACATTCCCTTATTATGAAAATAATATAGAATTTTCATGTGGTCATTCGACTAGTAGAATAACAATGATTATGTTTTATTATGGAATTATTTACTCAGATCATATTCCTGCCGTAAAAGTATTCATGTTTATTATTGGTAAAGGCATGTGGTTTCAATTATTCACCAAGTTCAATATTTATGTTATCTTCAGCTATATTTCTTACCCTTACTGAGCATTTGAGATCACCCCTTTCTTATTTTTTATTTTCCCAGGATATGAAGAAGTTAGTTATGAATGACTTGTAGGCATAATCATGGAGGCATGGATGTTTCTAATTAAATATATCCGTGTTGTATTTCTCTTCAAGTTGTAAAGTTGAATTTTTGTATGACTTTTGTTTCCAATAATACTAATTGATCGGTCTTTCGAGACATGATTTATTTGTGATCATGCCAATGTTATGTAATATTGTACCGACTCTAGGTAACTAGGGCCATGGCATTACAATTAATCCCAGTGCTCATAAAGGCCCAACCTAATGCAGTTTGATATTTTTTTAATAGCACAATGCACCAAAGTGTTACTTGCACACAAAATGAATAATTTAATTGGCATAAATTTAACATCATTAATTCAAAAAACACTACTACATACATTTTAAAGAATTTTTAGTATAATTTAATTTATTGATACAATCAACAATAATTTTAAAACATTAACATTTAATCTCCTTTCAACCATGTGATCCCCTCTCAAAAATTTCCACCCATGATATCTATTGAGATCAAATAACCAAAACCTGAGAAAAAAATTCATCATATATATGAAAACAAATATAATATTAGTACAATCATAAATAAATAAATTAATCATTCATTTGAAATAATACATTAAAAAGATATCAAGAATATATAAAAACTCAAACATGGAGTTATACCAATAAAAATAACAATTTTAGTATGGAGAAATTGATTCAAACAAATCAATAACGAGATATCAATCTATTTTATAACATATGGAACTAAATAAAATGAGGTTTGTGGTTTTCCACATTTTAATTGTTCTATTTAAGGATTTTTTTGTAAATTTTAAATAAAGGCACACGACGAGTTATATCTGTTACACCATGCATATGATTTCGGTGGGGCAGATTCCAACATATCTGAAATTACATAGGGATCATTCTATTGACGTATCAATACAATCGTGATACATTTGATCAGTTTTCATAATGATGACTATGTTTTGATATTAAAATGAAATTTTAAACTGAAAATACTCCCTTTAAGAAATGGTGCACACACCATGTGTCGGTATTATATGACACCACTTATAAGACATTATAAATTATTTATAAATGGGTTTTCTAATTTATCAAGTCAATCAGTACATAATTTATTGTTTTTCAGATACTGACAATGTTTTTACATAAAATGTCAATTTTAAACCGATAAATGAAAAATAGAGCCATGGTAATCATATTGTGCATCATGTTGAGGTTTGGTAAATTTCTACATATAAAAAATGATATATGTATAATTTTCTGGCTGTATCATATTAATAGGAATGTGTTTTCTTAGTTTTGAGTAGACCAGTTGGCTTTCTTTCTAAAACTGATTTGAACTATAAATAAAATGATGTATATAGAGTCATATTGGTCTCACCAAGAATTGGATGGAGGGGTAGTTTATTGATACACATCTAAAATAATATATATATATATATATATTTATCAGTTCACTAATGTATGAAATACATTTTAATGTGTGTTCTGAATTTTGAGTATGATAATTTTCATTTTTACTAAAACAACTGTGAATTTTAAATAAAATGAAGAACTAGGAATCATACTAGTCACACTATTCATAAAATTGAGATGTGGTTAATTACAAAACATATCATATGGTATATAGATCAATTCGATAAATTATTAAAATAATCCAAATTTTTTCCCTTATTTTTACAATGTAACATTTTCTTTTTCTAAAAATATTGTCGATTTATAATATATAAAAATCACATGGAGTATTATAGGACACATTATGGGTCAGATTAAGGATGATTGAATCCAAAATTTCATAAATGACATATGAATCATTTTAATAATATAAAAATACATTATGGATTCATTTTCTCTAGTTTGAGTAGTTCTGTAGTCCTTTTTACTAAATGTGGTGACAAAATTAAATAAAATGACATACATGGAGTCGTAAATTTCTAAATATTTGACATATTGAGGTGTGGATAATTTTTACATATATCAAATTACTCATGGATCTTTAACATAATTTATAAAACAAATATAAATTTTTTCTCATTGTATTTATTATGTCAGTTGTTAATTTTACTAAAATTGATAACAATATTGAATCAAAAGAAGATATTGGTGTCATAGCAATCACACCAAAAATCAGATTCATGGTTTTTTGATTCGTACACATATCAAACGAATCATTGATAGTTTTCATGGTGTATCAAAGCATCCAAAATGTGTTTTTTTGTTTTTTGTTTGTCATTATTTTGGATAAAATTAATTTTAATTTAAAACTAAAATTCACAGATGGAATTATATGAGTCAAACCATGCATAATATTTATGTGAAATTTATTTATACAAGTAAAAAATTACTTATAGATCATTTTACTAAAATATTAAAATAATACGAATGTATTTTTTATTTTTTTAGTATGCTAGTTTTTCATTAAAAAAATGTCAATTTTAATAAATATATACCCTTGGATTCATACTGGTCACATCATGCAACAGATTGATGTGTATTTTATTCGTACAAGTCTCCAATGTCATATCAATATATTCCAAAATGTATCAAAACAATCAAATTTTTTCATGGTTTGAGTAGGTTAGTTTCACTTTTTAATAAAATTTGTTTCAATTTTCAATAAAAAGGTACACATGGAGTCATACTCGCCACACCATGCCTCATGATTTTGGTGTGACTGATTTATAAACATCCCAAATTACTCATGGATCATATTCTATATATATAAAAAATGATTCCATTATCTCAATTTTCAATATGTAATTAGTAAATTTTTATAAAATTAATTTCAATTTAAAAAATAATGACACATAAAAGTAATATCAGTCACACCATGTATCAAATTGAGGAATAACTAATTCATTCACATGTAAAAATTCATATCGTTGATTATAAAAAATTATTAAAACAATATAAATAAACTTTCATCGAATTAATAATTTCATTATTTTGTTTTTATAAATTTAATGTCAAATAAAAATAAAAATAAACACATTGGGAACTATGGATCACAACATCTGTCTGATATACGAATAGATAATTCCTATGCATGAAAAATGACTTATAAACTATTATCCAAAATCATGAAATGAATCCCAATTATTTTGATCTTTATGGAGAATGTATTTTTTCATTTTTAATAAAATTGATATCAATTTTAAATAAAAAGATGGTATTGAAGTCATAATGGTGACACAATGTGTTATATTGGGGTGTGTCTAATTATCGGACATCTCAAATTTCATATAGATCATTTCCATAAAGTATCAAATCAACAACAATACATTTGTTTTGTTATGAGTAAGTTAGTTTTCATTTTTAGTAAAATTAATGTAAATTTAAAATAAAAATAGCAACTTCAATCCATACTAATCAAACCATGTATTTGATTGAGTTTGAGTTGATTTCTACACATCCAAAATGACTCAAAGATTGTTTTCATAATGTCTAAAAACAATCTAAATGTATTTTCTCAATTTTTAGTACATAACATTTCTTTTTTACTAAAATGTTATTTTAAACTCAAAACATGAAATCTGGCTCATAATAGTGTAATTGTATATTGGCGATACTTGTGACTAATTACTACATATAAAAAATTATTTATAAATAAATTTCTTATATTATAAAGACATTATGATAGATTTTTATTATTTCAGTGACTTGCACATATTGAGAAAAAAATACCAATTTAGAAATGATATTGTACACTTGGATTCATACTGGAAACATCAAGGGTTAGATTGAGTTTTGACTTATTCATACACATCATATATAAAATTTATATCTTTTTCATAATAAATAAAAACAATATAAGTGATTTTTTTTGGTTTTGAGTGTTTTAATTATATATACTACTAAAAGACATGTCCAATTTTAATAAAATGAAAAACCATGAGTCATACAAAAAACACAGTGTTTTAGATTGAGGTTTCCCAAATCCAAAATATACCAAAGTTTAGAAAATTCCCAACTTCCAAATTTTCCATTAATGCAATCGTCAATATTTTTCAATATATTATAAATTAATATTGAGTTGGTGTACGTTGATGAAAATACTATCTCATTTTTGAAATATAGAATATTATATGTATATATTCATCTAATTAAATCTTAAGAAGTCAAAAAAATGGTCATAAGATATTCCTCTAATATTACTTTTCTCAAAATTAAGAAATAGTTTTTAACTAAGACCACGATATCATAATTTTGTATTGATTGGTTGAAAAAAATGAAAAGTAGTGTGTTTTCATTATCTCAGTTGCATCCTTAAAGTTTAATTTCTTACAAGAATGAGTAGCTTTGAACATAACACCCCAACTAAAACAGAAGAATCAAACTATATATGAAAGCATTTATCCTGTGTGTAATACAAAAAAATTATAATTAATAATACATAAGAAAAATTCTACTACATCTAGGAATGTCACACCCTCATTCTATTTATATAAATTATTTACCAATTTTCTTATTATTATCCATGTTATTGTCTAGAATGATCAAAAGTTTTTTTAAAAAAATCCAATCGATCTCGAGTAAAATAATCTACTTTTAGTGTCAGAATTTATCACATTCCATAATACTATCTCCACTACCATTGATTGATAGTGATAATTACCAACACTGCCTGGGTGAAAATGATTGAAGGAAGAATACATTGTCTTCATGATTAGTCAAACATTTAAATTAGATTAATTTAATGTACCTGATAATAGATAATATTATTAGTAAAACATGGAATATTAATAAAAACATTTACCTTCTCACGGAACTCTAAGTTCTATCCTCTAATTTTAATCACCAATGAGAATGAGAAAATTTAAACAAATCATTCCAACTCGATCACAGCAATCCAGTTGTCTATGAAAAAACACTTATGTGAGTAATAATAATGATATTTAAATAAAACATAAATAAGAAACAATCCACTACTTTTATGTAAGTCACATATTATTTCTTCTTTTGTACAATATGACATTAGGTTTTCTTCCCATTCATAACTAAGAAAATATATATCTTCTTATTCATACACGACTTCTTGAGAGTCATATTACTATAAAAAATACAAATAAACATAGCTTTAATTATTATTTTAAATAAAATATTAATTATTTTACAAAAAAATCTTCAATAATTCTAGGTTGTTGATGAAATATCATCTCCCTTGTTAATTTTCAGACATAATAACCTAAATCTTTTCATTTTTTGGAACACTTCATAGTTACTGGGAAAGATAATAAATTTGTTATGATATGTGTTTGGATAGTGAAATCATATTATATTTACCCCGATACATGTTCAGTTGTATTAAAGGATAGGATCTATATACATACCACCTCTCATCATTCCTTTATATTCTTGATATTTATACACCACTATATCATAAAAAATCATCATTGATTCATAATTTAAATTATATAATAGAATGATTAGTTCTAAAAAGATATATGTAGTTTATTATCAATTGATTAATTGCATCTTGTGATGTTTTTTTGATCGGTATCCATGATGTGAATTGAATAAATAATTCATTGGAGTAACCAAATTTACCGCAATGAGTATAAATTCCTTTCTAAAACAAAAATGGAAAAATAAATGAACGAATTGAAAATAAATTTGATTTGATTAAATTAAATATTTTTACTACTTATATAATGGTATTAAAAAGTTTATTTAATTTATATTTTTTATTTTTAATTATTTTACCAGGTCCCCAAATATTTAATCAATTTTTGGAATATGATTTTTTAGTAGAGGTGGTGTGAGGACTAATGAGTCCTACTTTTTTCTTGTGAAAGTCCCTTCAAATAGTGTTGAAATATATACTTGAAAAAATATTTAATTTATTTATTGATAATTAATACATTATATTATCTATTGTAAAATCAAATCATGAAATCATACCTCATGTATTTCATTGAAACTGAGCCTTCTAACCATTCGTTGTTGAGTATTTCATTTATGTTCTCAAAAGTAATGTAGTCTATAACTTCCACACTATACATTATTTATTCAAACTAAACTTCAAAAATATAAGAATTTTTAACATTGATTCATCGTGAACATTCAATGTTAGTATAGGGGGATATTGAATGGGAGGGGTAATGGTGCTTCTAGAAGATATTTTTGATATACTGGTCATTCAAATAGATTGTTTTGAGTTAACCATTCATTTCACAACTTTATCTTTTTTCATATTTAATAACCTTCATTGGTTTGAATTATTTATTATTTTTAAATGGATTTGTAGAAAAAAATAAATATAAATAAAAAACTCCTTTCTGACTTGTTCTTTTATTGGATTTGATGCCTATGTATCGAATGGTCAAATAGCTTGGCCACACATATGAATATTTTCATCATCTTATATAATAGGTATAGTTTCATTTTGACTCATCAGCTATGATAACCAAAAATCGGACAACATATATTTGATTTGTTCTACAGATTAGCTTTTCATCAGAGATATTGAACTTTTTTTTATGGATTAAGTGATTTGAAACCTTTAATGATTGTCTAAATACATTCAACGTGGTCTCATCTAATAGAAAAAAATTGTATACAATGGGAAATATATGTATTTATCATAAATTCCAAATTCAAGGGTCACCATCATTTGAACATTTATCAAACAGTTCAATGGTTTTGGCCGATAATAGAATAAATGAAAACATTCAGTTTTAGGGAGCTATAATATAAAATAAATGTAATACCTATGATCCCAGTAAAAACTGTTCGTATTTTTACCCTTCCTTATTAAAATCTACATTAATGAATATAAATTCATTAGTTTTAATATAAATCCTTATATTATCCCACTTTCATTGAAAAATCAATAGTTGTACTGTTTAACAATCCAACTTCTAAATTTATTTGATTATTCCGAAGTCTGGCATATTAACATAAATTTGATTATTGTACTTAACAGAAGAAACATACATCTCATTATAGAAAATTATTAATGAAAAAATTTTCAAGGTACAATCTTAATCATGTTCATTTATATAGAAAATATTAACATTAATTACATTACATTTGAAACATAATTCATACACACTTATCCCTCTTACTAGCTAATACACTAGTTCTGAAATTAAATCCATATTTTCATCAAATTTCATAAAAACATTATCCTGAAACAATACTATAAACTGGTGACTGTATATATTATATCCATCTTTCATTTCTCTGATGGATTCAAATTCATTACATGATATTTTTGGATTCCGAAATATAGGAATCCTCCATGCTATTATGAGAAACACAATACTTGAACTTCTCATACTCTAAAATATTTATTGAAAAAACTCATCATCCACAAATGTTTCCACCCGTAAGCTGGATGATGCAATGATATTTCAAAAGACTAGTGATTTACACACTGGATTGGTAGTTAGTATAGAACACAAGTGATTAGTTAACAATATATCTATCCACAACATAATCCTCTTGTTGATTTTGATATTTGGTATACACTTTCAAAATATTCATATGCCTTTCAATTGGGTACATTCATCTATAGTTTAAATGTGTACATATTCAAGCACCTTCATCATGTAAACCATCATGTTAACCATCATATCAATGAATGATGACATGAATAATATTTCAAATTTACATAATATTATAAAAATTTATCATTCCATAATCAGATATTTATTTTATTATATAAGTTACCTATACAAAGTATTGATAAATGAAAATATATTATTTAATTTATGAATGAAATTATTCAGAAAAATAAAATGTAAAGCACCAAGAATTAGATATTTCATCAAAACATTGAATTCATGTGATTTCAAAACATTTAACATTAAATTTTCCATTGACACTATATTCATGATATTCGAGGAATACCACTAGCAAACATGGATATCATTAAAAAATTTGAAAAACTAATATCTCCCATGTTTGGAATGAGTGTAAGTAGCTAGAGGAAGAACAGTTACTTTATCACCAGCATTATTTTCAACACATATAATATAAAAAAATTTATGACATACTAAAAATTCATGTCTGATAATAAAACAACTAAACACTTTTTCAAACCAATTTTCCAAAGGTATTTTAAAAATGGTTTACCAAAAGTACGATCCACATATATTAAAATCTCAAACATTTGACCTCCTATTAGTGGAGATAATTTTGTAACTAATTTCGAACTTCCATCAAATGATGTTCCCCAAGATTAGTACTTTTGACATCATCATAGAAATCTATGATGTACTAGAAACACAAACTTTGATGATTGTTTCAAATTAATTAACTTGTGTAACTTTTTCTCAACCCGACACCCTTGAGTTCATCTAATGGTATATTCCAAAAAATATCCATATATATGAAATGAACTTATCATCACATACAGTATGAATCTAATTGTAAAATCATAATTCCCAAAAGGACAATACAATTTTACATCAGAATCCCACAATAATTTCAAATTTTCAATCAATGGATCAAAATAATCATCAATAATGTTACAAATTTTTTCTTGATATAATTATAGATAACATGGTGAATTTTTGTTTCTTACATTACCATGATAGAATAAATTTATATACCAACCTAACCAAACAAGTATTGTGACTGTTTCTTTGAAAACCAAAAGTATTCTCTACATATATATATATATATATATAATGAAACAAAATGTTGATGGAACTCAGTTCGACGTTTGTTATATTTTTTTAAATAGATCAGTCTATTGAAGGAATAATGAATTTTGAAAATTTAATGGGTTCTTGTTTTGAATAATTTTGTGAGTCATGTTATCAAATAAGATCCATAATTATAATGATTATGATAAGATACAATAGAATCATATTATAAATATTTTATCTAGGATGATTAGGTCAGGAGTCATTTCCATTAGATCTGGACATCTACATGAGTCAAAAGATCCTGGAATAGTGATTAGGAATTGAGTAAAATGGGAGAAAACTTATAGAATTTTGAATGAATGTGGTTCTCATAATGAGTAAATATTTATGAGTGAGAATAGATCCCATAAAAATATAACTATGATATTTTTTTAATTCACCAAATCAAAATTATGGATGCGAAACATGTGATGTATGACTGGATGAAGGAAAAGAGATATCATGTGTAGAAAGTTGTATTGAGCATCATATTAGGAGAAAAGGTGCTTCTGATTTTATTTATGACAATCAAATTCAAGAAATGTTTTATAGGAAAAGTTTGAAATAAATATATTACAATAAAGAAGAGAAGTTTCAATATGTAACATTTTAATTCAGAAGATTTTAAATAAAATCATTAATTAAATCAATCTCATGAAGGAATTCATGCTTACAAGAAAAAAATGGAATAAGGTTTCCGTAGTCCTAATGTAATGTTTTTTCAAGAATCATAGTGAGATTAAATATGTTTTCCTTATTAAATTTTTGGTATTTAAGTGTTATGGGGAAACTATTTTTGAACAAATAAATACATAATAATGAAGAAATTAGAATGGAATGATTGAATTTATGGTGGTTCGGTGAGACATAATGAAATATTTTCAGATCTGGTTTGTTTGAAAGTTGGTTAAGAAAACCAGAGTGACCAAAATCCATTTTTGTAATGATGTAATTACTTTTGATAATTGGAAATGGACATTAGAATCAGACCAATTTTTATTGAGAATTATTCAGTTCTAGATTTGTATATGGGTAAACAAATCATGATGAACATCATAATGATGAATCATAATGGAAAAAACATAATGAAAAATAAAAATTTGAATAAATAATGGTTAAAAAGTGTGATTTAGATATATATTTTAAAAATATTTAAATATTCCACAACACATTGAATTAGTCAAATATTGATTCCATATTTACTTTGAATTTATGATTTGGGAAATCTAGAAAAGAGATAATGGATTTCAGATCCTCACATAAACCATGTTAATGTTCCTATATTAGGGGATCAATGTTCATTTGTAAATGTAACATCATGAATGTTCAACTTCTCTAGGATTCAATATTATGGAACATATATTCATTACATAACCAAAATTTTCATTTCATATTGATGTTATGTACGATCATCAGATTGGTGTTCAATATGACCATCCAAGAATGATCTATCAAATAATGTTCCAGGAGAAAAAATCTATTAGAGCTAGTCCATCAGAGCATCATCCATAATAGTTTGGTTCATTAAAGAAAGGTCTATTCAATGTATAAATTATATAATCTCGATTTTTTTCCTACTAAAATGAAGAAAAAAGGGAGAAAGAAAATCCAACCAGAGTGACTATTGTATAGAGCCCTTCGGATTGACATTTCTTAACAGGGAAGATCTGATTGACTCTACTAAGAATGATTTAATATCTAATGTTATTGATTAATTATGAAGAAAAATTTTCATTTGTTAACTATTGATGATATTTTGGTTTATACCCTTGTAAAATATGATTCATCATACTTGTGGAAGAATTGATGACTTTTTTATGTGGATAAAAAATGAAGAGTAAGAGTGAAGATTGTAAATGTGGATAAATACTAGTTGGTGAAATGGATTGTGTGTGTCATGTGGATAATTGAAAGTATAGTTGTGGGATATTATAAACTATAAAAGAAATGTGTCCAATGGGATTTTATATTTCTTCACAACTTATTCCATTGTAATGTAGAAATAAAATAGTTAAATAATCCATCTTGGTCAGATTACTTAGTAGGTTATGGGGTGGGCCCTTGTATTGAAACAATTATATATATTGAGCTTCAATATATTTATATATTTTACATGATAAAGGTGTGTTTGTGAGTTATATTTTATTGGATCATAACTATAAAATGTATTAGAGTATAAGAATGTTTTTGTTATAGAATTAATAAACATAATTTTCAATGAAAATGGGATCTACTAATTCACCCCCATGTGGTATTGATCCAACATGGGTACAAAATGGTATTTTTGCGAGGTTCCCTTTGAATGATCCATATATGAGAAAAGATAATTGCATTTCTGTTAACTATAAGGGGATTCTGGGTTTTAATGGAATTAAATATCATATATATAAAGATAGAATTTTCTAATATCTTCAGTCCTTTTGTTATGGTGTTTCAGAGGTTATTAAAAATGTATTTAATCCTCGCATTTAGAATAATATTCTAAATGATGTTGATAATGTAAATTTTGAGAATAATTGGATATATAAAAATTCTTTTATTTCATCACTATCTAAATGTTGTTTTCCTCGACTAAAGGATGTTTGAACATCAATTGTTATTTGGGTATGATGGAAAACCCCAGTAAATAATATAAATTGGAGATAAGTAAATGATACAACTTCGGAAACCGAATTATAAAGATTATAAAGTGTATATGCATGAATCTATTGGTTAATTCATTATAAGGGTAAATATAATTTTTATCACCATAAGATTTTTATCTGATAAATTCAATGAACAAACTATTTTTTAATAAATAATGACAATTCTAGTAAATATAATTGATTATGAAGATTAATATTTGGAATATTGATATCCTAAAACCATATCATTGGATGCTTTATAGAGTATTTTAGATACTTATTAAATGATGAGATATAATTTCATTAAAAAAATAAATGGTTCATTGGAAAATTTCAATTAAATCATTCATAAAAGAGTAAAAATACAACAAAATTATAGATGAGTAGTGTGATTTAGAAGAAGAAGAAGATGATGATGATTTAAATACAATTGTTTCCATTTTTTCTAAGAGGTACAATAATTGAAAATGGAAATGTAAAACTATTAATTGTTTTATTTGGGATGCGAAGGGACGTTTTTCACAATATTGTCAATTGAGGAATGTTGGATATTACGCATCCACAAATGATGACGATGATAAAACATTGAAACAGATGTTTAAGTAACATAATAAATTATTTCATTATGAGACAAGGGAGAAAATATCCGAGTAGAAGAAATAATCATAAATCCTTAATTATTGATGACTCAGATTGTCAAATCAAAATTATTTAGCATGATGTAATTGAATGTGAATCTTTAGGTATTGATTATAACGATGAATATTTGAAATAAATGGAATGGATTACTAAATATTATTTTGTGAATACACATAAAAAATAATTCAACTAAATAATGAAATAAGGGAATTGAAGAAATATGATGATGTTATAACATTTGAGAATGATGATCGTGATTGAAAATAGAAATGTTCTGAATAAAATACAGTTAAAAATGAGAATCTAAATAAGCTATAATCCACAGTTATTTAAGGATGAAAACATATAATGTTGAATATAGATGAATCCATAAATATTATAGCTGTGAGGAAAATTATATAGAATGAGATTGAATAGTAGTTTTTTGAAAAATAATAAATTCATCTTATAGCACAAAGTGAGATAATAAGTTTGAGTGAAAACATCAACAAATCTATAGATGATCATTATGTAATTTTTAATAAAGGTTAAAATAATTTCATACCAGTGATGGTTTTTGAGAAAACATCCTTTAGCATTAAAAATATATATTTTTGGAATGTATCATCTTGATAATGTTGGACAATGATTTATGGATAAACAACAACGACAATGTTCTGAACAGGTTAACTATCAATATGAATGATCAAGATTTCGATGTCACTATTAGTGTTATGGAATTTTTGTTTTGTTAGATTATTAGTATTGGTATCCCATGAAACAATTATGAATTCGATGGAAAATAGTGGTATAATGAGAAATAATGTTTCTAAAATAAATATGGAACAAAAAACTGAAACTCTGAAGACAAATAAAGAAGAGTATATTAAGAAACATGTGAAATAATACTTTTTTTGTTGGAAAAGATTGAGTGTTTAGTAATTTTTACTTAAAAACTAAAATTATTTTATTAATATATAAATCACATAAATCACCTTTTTAAAATGGAAGTAAAATGTTTTTTTTAATATGTTATCAATGCTGATAAAAATATATAAACAAATTCTGGTTTGAAAATACAGAAAAGATGAAATTGATGTGAGAAATAAAGAAATTTTACAAATTGATGTTTTAATATCTTATCTGAATATGTGGAAGGAATTAAATATTGGTTAAAATATCACATTAAAAAATTAGTTAAAAAGATAAAAATAAGTTGAAATTCTTATCAAAAGATTCTATAGATGAAGAAGAACATGTTACAAAATAAAATAAGGATGAGAATATGGAAGAAAATAGATCAAATGAAAAATAAAAGTTGAAGAAGAAAAAATAATGGTTGGGAGATGAATCATATACAGTCATTACTTTTTTTAATCTACGAGGTTTGTCTATATTTCTAAAACATTTTTGTATTTCTTCTAACATACAGGGAATTAAAGAAATCGAAATGAGGAATCTGATATTGTTTCTCTTACCATTTTTTAATATAAAGTAACGAGGATACAAAATGTTTGTTCTGAAACATTTGTTTATATACATGAACATAATGATATGTTTTTTAGAAGTTTTTCTATTAATATTATCTTAAAAAAATACATTCATAAATTTCCCTAGTAATGAGAATTTGAAAAAAAACATGAAAAATATTGCATGAATGTTGTGTTATAGAAAAAAACAAATAACCATTATTATACACTATTTTTTCTACATTTATTCAATCCATATGTACTTATAGTTATTTACTAAAACTATTTTATTATATAACTAATGTGGTACTTATTTTCTTCAAAATAATTGTTTCATGTTTTTTAGATAAAAATTTCAACCATTTTGAATTAGAAATATTTTGAATAAGGTAAAATTATTTTCATGATGAATTCCTTTGAATTTTCATTTCAATAATTTGGAGAGAATATATTAAGGGGGAGATAATAAATAGTGGGATCAATGAAAATAAGACATACATAATAATATGATAGAAAATAAGACCATAACATTTTTTGTATTTCAGTGGTAAATTATTGGTATTGAAGTGCGTATTGAAAAAAAGAAGCATGATTGTTAGACCCTAGATGAATTTTTGTAGTATTAATAATAAATAGATCAATAATTTTAAGGGATAATGTTTAATAAAAAGGTAATTAAATTCTATATTTAATATGGGTGTGAGTAATGATTTTGAATCAGGTCCAGAACTATAATGATAATAATTGGATCTAGAATGATCAGATTCCAAAAACCATATCTGGGTGGATTAGATTCAAAATCTTCAGTATCATATCAATACATTATCATGTGTCTATATTTCCATTAATTATAATTATAATTCTATGAATAGGTTATAATTATTTTGTTCTTGGAATGAGAATGGTGATCGTATTGAGGATGATATTTTAGAGTCATAATAGATCAAAACTAAATCTGATTATTCTACTAAATTTTGTAATTATAAAAGGTAAAAATATAGACAAGAAACATGTGAGTTATGATTTTATGAAGTAATGTTCTAGATCAGGTGACAGGATTCATATTTATCATAGGATTTATAGAAAATTTTCTTCCAAAAAAAATCTATTTAATTATGTTAAAAAAATCATCTTCTTGATGAGTTAGAATGATATATTTTTCTTGATGAAACAAAAGTTGAAATTGTATCCTTAGTATGTTATATGTTGTGTAAGTTATCCTTCTAGGTAATTGATTTCATGATGGAGATCATTCATACTCTAAAAATATGTTTTGGAAGAATGTTTTATTAATCATAATAAGAGATTGTTTTTAGAATCATAATAAGAAGAAACATGTTTTTGTTTATATATATGTCATACTGAAATGTAATGGATAATATTTTGTTAAAAATATGATTCAATATTAAAGAGTAAATCATAATTTATAGATCTAATATAAGGTGTTGAAGATATATATAATGAATTATCTTCCGTTTTGATTTGTTTTCATATGGATCAATAAATAATTGTTACCAATTTCCATTATCGTAATGAATAAATAGTATTCAACAATTAGTAAAAGGAATCAAAATCAGACAGAAGGTTATTAAGAAGTCATAAGTTCCATATTGAAATGTGTATACTAAATATAGGATAACCATTGTAATGTAGATTCATAAAGGAATATTTTACAAGAAAAATCAGAATCAGAATGAAGATTGGTTAAAAAATATGAATCATTGACTGTCTGAGAGAAAGATCAAGAAATAGTGGATATTTTATTATTTATAAATGAAATTAGTATTTCAATGATTAACCTGATATATAACGATTGTTGATGATATGTGAATTTTGGTTAATCAGGAATGGTTTTCAGAACATTTCCTAAATGACTTTTCAGGTTCATATAAACGTGGATTTTATTTCATTATAAGATGTCACTTCTATAAAGTTTATTATAT
This sequence comes from Viscum album, assembly GCA_963277665.1. NCBI lineage: Eukaryota > Viridiplantae > Streptophyta > Magnoliopsida > Santalales > Viscaceae > Viscum > Viscum album. The sequence goes on along the minus strand of OY728133.1, from coordinate 1,034,946,170 downwards.
CGATATCGAGAAATTGAGTAACATGTATTGAGTGCCCGACCAAACATTGGGTTTCTGGTGGAACCTGATGAAGATCATCCTATTTCTGTTCAATATGATCATCCATGAAATATATATTTTCTGATATTCTGTTAAAACAATATCATCAATGTTAGACTATTCGAGTTGCACCCATCATATCCATGTACTTAGAAATGAGTCCCATAAGAGACATGAATTTTGAGCTTCCAATTGAGTTACTACCCATTTAACAATTTAATGTTAGAAGGATAATCAAACCAGACTATCCATCAAAACATAGACTATCATATTGAGTACTTTTAAATGGGAATGTCTGATTGACTGAGCCATTAAATATTTCCAAACTGAGGTTTTAGAAAAAAATTAACATCCAAAATATTATTTTGTGATTTTTTGAGTTTCTTGAATGATATACATAGGCAAATATTAATTTAGTTAACTTATGTGGTAAGATATGACAATCTATTAATGATCATAATATATGAAAAAAATTGAATCTTGTAACTGTGGAATCTTTCAAGTTCGTAATAAGGATTGTTTGTGGGTGGTCAATACTAGATAGGATATTTGGGTGGTAATGAAAACTACATAAGTAGTGATTCTATTATATTATATAATTTTACACTCATTGAAACATTTTATTCTAGATATAAAATGCTGAAAAAATGCAAGATGGTGTGACTATCAAAAATGTAATGTAGTAGGACATTGTATAAAACACTGTAAATATAATGTTCTATTAAATCATTATATTTGATGCATTAAAAAGATATGGGAGTGAGTTACATTTGGATATATCATAACTTTAACATGATTAAGATATAAATATGGTTTTTTAAAAATTTAGAATATTTCTTATAATTGAAAAATGGATCCATTGATTAACCCCCTGTGATGTTTTAATCATACATTGGAATGCGAGAGAATATTTGCTTGTTTCTAAATTATAAATAGTGATGATAATTTTTCTACTACCGAGGTTATAAAGAAAAGACATTAAACATTAAAAAATCTTGAGATATGTCAATAATTCACATCGGGGATCTTTCCATGTTTTCTGTTTTAGAGAATTAGGCTATATCATTTCCATTACATCTCAGAAATATCTACATAGACACTACTATTCTATATAATGTTTCACGAAGAATAGAACTCCTTAAATAAAACAAGAGTTATTTTCTTGAAATAAATCTTCATGAATACTTGCTTTCTCTAACCTTTCCTTATACCCTAGGAAAAACATTTCAAAAAATTGTGATGATCATAAAAATCTCAGAAAGGGTTATAATATAAATAAAAAAACATTATCCCATTAATAAATACTAATAAATTAAACCATAAATTTCAATCATAACATACCTCATGAAATCTTATTATTTATGAATAACACATAGAAATTATAATAGTAGCATATGGAATCTATATTAAATTTACATTGTAGATATCACAATTACGTAGGGAGTTACACTTGGAATACCCATCATAGTATATTCCCTAAATATCTTATGAGAAACATCACATTTACCTTTGTCATGTTACCTAATACATTGGAGAGCTATCTCGGGCTCACCCACCCTAGGTTTATCACAGAACCACTCGTATACATAAACAATGCCCAATATCCATTACATATTAAAAACATGTAAAACAATCATAAAATAAGATACCATTTTCACATTTCAGTCACATTATATCATTTAAAGATATTAAAATAATTAATGCATTATCAATCCATTTTAATAACAATTTAAAACTTTTAATAAAGATATTTTTCAATCAAATTGTCCTATAACACTATAAAGATATTAAATTAATTAACATTTTAAACAATTAATATCCATATAAATAAATAATTAAAACCATTTTTATAACATGGACATTAATGATAAATATTTTGAAGATTTAATCCTTAATACATTTCAAACAATAATTTAATTATAGAGTTTTTAATAAAATGATAGATGCCTGAATATAGAGAATTGAGAATAACATTTAATCAAAACATTATAATATTTTGAGAATAAAATTATTCATGATATAATATTCCAATATATAGTATATACACCATATAAAAGTAAATTTGTTCATAACAAATTTGAAGTCTCAATTTAATGTAAATTGAGACAAAATAATTTATAAAGATAGTATCCTTAGATTAAGAATTAATTAATGACATTATTATGTGTGAAAAATAATAATAGACGCAATATATGTAGATATTTGGTGTAAAAAACTAGTGTCTATTCACACATATTAATAGAATCACATAATGAATAAGTAGAAGATAAACCCCACGAATTGAAAATGGATAAAGAAGTTCCCTTACAGAAATTCTACATGCCAACAACGTCACATTAAATTTTAGAAAACGAGTTCATGAAAACAAAAAAGGGTGTATCATCACTTTAACATAAAATTAAAAACAAAATGGATATATAAGAACATATCCCATCATTGGAATATGTAAATTAAAAGACATAACAAAAAAAGTCTTAAAAAAATAGTGTGAAAGGTTTTCTTACCGATTTGGTAACTTATAAAACATAGACCACATGAAATTAGGATCATAAAGATGTAAATAACAATAAATTAAATTATATTCCACAATTAATATAAATAATTGAATTACATACACCACACCAAAGGAAATAGTGGCAAATATAACTTGAATCTCACGGAAATAAAAATCGGGATAAGAAATATCTTACCTCGTGTCTGACTTGACTCGTATGTTCCGTGTTCTTATTGAATAATAAAATCATGTTCATTTATACTTTCATAAGAATATTTCTATTATTTAATATTAATTTTATATCAATTATTTCCATTATATAACAATTAGTTTTTTGAGTTCATATCAGACATTTGGTCGATATTCGAAAATTTAGTAAAAAAATGAACATGTTATAATTATAAATTATCCATGTGGTCAAGATTCCATTACCTCCATAATGATATCCACGATTTAGATATCATATATATCATATATAGGATGTTTATAAGTATTTAAAATATTCAATATCATTTGGATTTATGAAATGGAACGCACCGTTCACGGAGACTGTAAGCTGTATGTACGCATGAACACTAAATTAATTTCTATTTTATATTTAAATGGTTTAAAACATAAAAATAAATATGTATATTATAATTATAGTATAATATAATATTATATATATGTTACATAATTTCATTAACTCCATCTTTTATGTGTTCCATGTATTTCATAAATGAATCATATCACCTTGAGGGGGCGGTAGTCCGCACTTTCTCAAATGAAATTATAATGTTTACACATATCAGAAGGCATACAAGAATGTTTGAAAATAAAAATTATAGAAGAATAGAAAAATCATAAACATAATTATATCATATTTAAATACCATTCCATATTAATGGCCACCATGAGAGGCGGTAGGAGATAATTGAACAATCAACGCTTCTTGAGGCGTTAGTTTTCCATCCACAGAAACATTATGTTATTCACTCATTAGATGGAGGTATGTGTAAATTTAGTTGAATTAATTCTCATAAAAAAATCCAAGTATATTTTGGATCTTTATATATTTATAAAAAATGGAATAAAATGTGTTTAGGTGTTTGTGATGTAATATAAAATAACTGAAGTTTAGAGAAATTGTTACCTTTAATTTGGGTAACCCACTTAGTTTTGAACCCAACGTTCTACTTGAATTGCCTTATGCTTAAGGTAAGGCTTCTAGAAGTAGGAGAGGGATATTGAGAGCTTATTTTGGTAGGATTGGTACAATATAAGTGGGTTTAGAGGTGTGATTAATAGGATAGATTTTGTGTCCTTTTATAAGGGAGAGGAGGGGATATTTAGGAATGTTTGAAACTGTTATTTTATTATAAACATATATTCGGTTTCAAAAGGTCATAAACTCATTAAAGTAAAAGATAAAATGACTCATGTTAGAAATAAAATCATAAAATACAAATTGGACATATTTTGAATATTTTTTTCATATTAATAATCTTAATTTTTTAAACAATTTATTAATGAGGTAAATACTATATCATTGTTGTGTCATATATAATTTAATTTATTTGATTCCTAAAAATTATAAAAATATACAATAATTTATGAAATCTTATTATCTTTAGAATTGAATTTTATAGTTGAAAAAATGACTTATATAACCCCATATAAAAATTTATATACTAAAAGATATTTCTAAATGTCATTTTTGTCTTTACATTATGTTAATTAAAATAAAGTGTAATTTTCACTTTTATGTGGCTCCATGGGGTCCCAAAATCGACCCAGGGATGCCCATTTTTGGACATGACTCCTACAATATAGTTAGTACATGTTTTAATGTAATTTTGTATTATTATAATTAAAATTCATAATTAAATTACCCAATTTACATTTAACAGTGGTAAATAAAAATAAAATGTTATTGTTCAGTAAAAATTATTTTCATCTTATTGAACCAAATTTTTCTTAAAAATAACCACAATGTCAGTTTTATTTATTAAATTTAATTCACAGAAGTTGAATAATTTATCTTATATGAAAAAATTATGTTTTTTAACTTCTACTAAGTGGTTTCACTATTCATCAAAAATTGAACATTTTTAGAAAAATACCAAAAACCCAGACTAAGATATATGTGATATATGAAATTAAAAAAAATATCTTCCTTATCAAATTAAAATCATATAATTTGTATTAATTAAATATAAATCAATTCTCATTGTCAAAACATATAGTCTGTTTTTTAGAAACAATAACTATCAAAATATTGACAATTGGTTATGTACAATTTCAATGTGAAATTAATTCCAATGACCTAAATTGAATAAAATGGTACAAATATAATCTAATTAAACATTAAAACCAATTATAATGATAATATAACAATAAAATTAAAGTATATTAAAAGGAAGTTCTGAATTAAAATGCAGTATTTTTCACTCTTCATTAAAAAATTAATTAAATAAAAAAACAAAAATTTACCCAAATTAAATTTTGATACCTCAAATCTAAATAAGAATATAATTTTGTCAAATATGAAATATAGATGTCGCCAATACTATATTTAAAGAGGATTCTCCATTAAATGGTGGTAAATCAACCTTTTAATGAATATTACATTATTTATGCTTCAAATTAGATTCATTATTATTTTAAGGCTCTAGAACGTATTGGATAAATGTAAAAACATTTTATGAATATATATAATCATATAATATTATGTTATGTTCATTCTCGCCATTATAATGTCTTGGAATTTACTACTATTTAAATTTATTATATTATTATTTTTTAGTATCACTTAGTATTGTGTGCAACATATGATTACAAAGAAACCCATTGTTTTGTATTGGGTTTTCCATTGAATCATAAAATCCCCATTAAAGTAAAATTAGTATTTAATTCACTATTATTAAAAAAAATATGAAAATTTATTACTCATTAATTACCTGGGATGTCACATCCTTTCCCTTTTTAGGAAATTGTGTCCTCACAATTTGAAAACTGGGCTTGGAAACTTAATTGAAAGTCCCAAATCGGAAAAAGAGTCAATAAATATATCACATTAAATGAACAAAAGAAAAGTACAATGGTCACCCGATATATTCCCATACTAGGATTATATGTAAAAAAAGATGGATACTGAAGAGAAAACAAACAATCAAGTTCTGAGGGAGTGTGATATAAAACATGGTTAGTAGAATTTTAACCAACAGAAAATCACAAAATTATGATATGTTAAATGGTTTTTGATTACCTAGTAAGAAAATTAAATTGACAACATTTTTGTTTTAAGTTTATTTTCATAAAGTTTATGACTTTTTATACTACTTAGAATAATAACATAAGGAAATATACTTTATTTTCATGTAGAGTATCATCCATTAATAAGTTTCTACCAAAAACTAATATTTTTTCCAAACGATGAGTATTGAAGATGAATTGGTCACATGTAAAGTGATAGAATCAACTTTTGCAGAATCACATGATCCAAAAATGATGAAGCATATATTTCCCATGTATTTAAGAATTAACCAAAACCAAAAAATTTAGTACAAGATCAGGTAATCCCCAAAAAGGATAATCCTTTATAAAAAGAAATATAATTCCTAATATCCAAAATTCAATTAACAGAACCCAAATTTCAACAAAGACCATTCAATAAACAGCATTTCTTAAAATTATTCAATAAAAAAAACTAAAATTATGAACAAAAACTCAGAAGAATTTAATTCCATAGTCTTCCATAATAAAACATAAAATTTATCTCCAAATAACATCGAATACATTTAAAGTCTCATACAGGAGTGTAATTAACATAATCACATATTATCTACGATAGGTTAATCATTTCCATAAATAACCCAAATGGCCATACTTCCAATATAAAACATAGATTCCATCAAAAATAATATTTCAACCATTACTCCACAAATTAAACCCCATGATATTCTGTTTTCCATAGGTATACATTATTCCCCAAAAGAGAGAATGTCTTCCAAAATAACCAATATCAACAATCACCAAGTCATTTATATAATAAGGATATCCATTTGATAAAAAATAAGATCAACTTATTCATGATCCATAAAATAATTTAACTAAAAAATTAATTAGTCATACTAACCAAGGACTTCACGTAGGCCAGTGGTAGGTGATGTGACTTTTCGCCCTTTGGTTGTAGGTTTGAATCTCACAGCATTGTTAGAAGTGATAGGTAGTCACCCTTCCTGAAGGTTGCACTTTTTTTAAAACCATATAATTTTATATCATTCCAAAAAATGAGATAAATTCCTCAAAAATAACCATAACATATTTGAACGATAAGAGTTCTCATTGCAACTCCCATTTCATTCTATATCTCATTAAAAAAACCACTATATTTTCTTTCACATATATTGATTCGTTGTCTCATGAATGATCCAACCATTAACTAAAACCAAAAAGGTCTGTGTGAGTTTATAGATAAAATGAGCATATATTATATTATGAGGAGGGTAAACACTAAGACATAATTATTCATGTTATCCTAAAATCATTAGATTTATCTAAAATAACCATGACTCTATATAATATAGTAAACATTACAGTTATGTCCCCTATGAATAATTAACACCTTAAACTATAAAGTTATCTAAACTGGCCTATATTACCAACTATAAGGACCTGGACTTAAACATTTCATAGTCCTTAGTTAAATCAAGAATTCACATTGAGGATCTTTTAAAGATTATAGTTTTAGAGAATTAGAAATTAACTTTAACATTACATCTCAAAAATTTCAATGTAGACACTTCTAATATATCCAATTTTACACAAAAATAAAACTCCTTAACTAAAATAAGAGTTATTTTCTATACATAAATATTCTTGAATACATACTTTTTCTTACCCTTCCTTATACCATGTTAAAAACATTTAAAAAATGAGGAATGAGCATTAAAATCCTTTTAAGGGTTATCAAATAAGGAAAATAGAATTATCCCATTTATAAATGAAAATAAAATAAACCATAGTTTTCAATCATAACATACCTCAGGAAATAATAAGTTTTTTAACAACACACATAAATCATATAAGTTACTTATGGCATCCATATCAAAGATACATTGTAGCTATCACAGCTATGCAGGGAGTTACACATGGAATATCCATCATAGTATATTCCCTAAATCTCATAGGAGAAACATCACATTTACCTCTGTCACGTTACCCAATTCATTGGAGAGATATATCAGGCACACCCTCCCTAGGTTAATCACAAAACCACCTATATACTTAAAAATGCATAGTACCCATTACATATTCAGAACATGTAAAAAATCATAAAAGAAGATAAAATTTCCATATTTTAATAACAATATATCATTTCAAGATATTGACATAATCAATTCATTATAAAACCATTTACAAAACCATTTAAAAAATTTAATAAAGATATTTTTGAGTCAACATGTCCCATAACACTTTTATGATTTTAAAGGAATTGAAATTTTAAACCATTAATATTTATATAAATAAATACTTAATACCATTTTTAAAACATGGACATTACTAAGAAATATTTTGCCTTTCCTAAAAATTGTTATTTTTTTATTTTTAAAATAGCCACTTTGAGGGTAAGCGGTAACCACAATACTAGCGGGAACTGAAATAAAAGATACATAACAAAATTGAAATTTAAACAATAGACAACCAACCCAAAGAAGCCTCGAGCCTTGATTTGACCATGACAACTTGTCTTATTTCTGGAAATCAGTCATGAGAATGTTGAACTATCGTCATTCTAATCACCAGCCATAACCGACAGCGCTGGTGAATGGAGAAAACACAAATGAAACCAGATATTGGTTCAACGTAATGTAAAAGAATCAAAAATACCGACTGAAATCATCACCCTTCAACAACATCGCTATCCAAACACCATGAAATATCATCCATAAGAACATCAAACACAATAACTCAAATAGAACCCAAACAAAAATGGTACAATCTCCATCCGAGAAACTAAATCATTCAAAGATGACAAAAATCCAAAAAACCAAACCATATCCAATGTCGATGCTAAAGACACCAGCAAATAATCCTTCAGGAAACCACATCAAAACTCTAATTTGAAGATAAATGAAGACCACTGAGCTTGGATAGTGACCTAGGCTGGAATCTTTGATCACCATGACTGAATGAGAACACATCCTAGAGCCTCCTTGAAACTATCATAGAAGTCCGACTTAGAGAGAAGTGACGACACATGAATCCAGAGAAGCGATTCAGACATGGCCTCAATATAGAAGCATCATAGCTAGGACATCCATCCTGAACCATCGAAGCCACCACCATCCAAATGGTACACCTTGCAATGAAAATTTGAAACATCATTCCTCTGGTGAGAACCACCACAACTTGAATCAAACAATTGAATGTCATGCCTCCTGAAGCACTATCTGCCGAACAATCATCACCTCCCAAAGCCTTCAGACCCCACCGAAGTAGGCCTACAAGGAGGGCTATGAAAGAACTAAAAGCCAGAGCAGAGATCATAGGGGAAACGACTCCATAAAAAAGTGTGATGATTCATGAGCACCGATCCGGACTGTTAAACCCCCATAGGGAAAGTGGACACCCAAAAGAGACCGTAGAGGGATGAGAAAGCGATAAGGGAATAAGAAATGAACTAAGGAAGGGGGAGACAAATGAATAAAAATAATTGAGGAATAACATATAATCAGAACATTATAATATCATGGGAATAAAGGGATTCATGATTTAATATTCCAAAGTACATTATATAAACTATAAAATAGTTACGTTGTTCATAACAACATTGAAGAGTAAATGGAATGTAAATTGATATGAAATCCCTTATAAAGACAACATCCTTTGATTAAGGATAAATCAATGACCTAATTATGTGTGAAAAATACAATAAACCAAATATAATTGTATATTATATTTAAAACAATCAGTGTTTATTCAAAAATATTTATATCATGACATTATGAATAAGTAGAAGTTTATCCCAGAGAATGAAAATTGGGTATAGAAGTTCCCTTACAAAAATTTGACAGCCTAATGACGCCACATTAAAATAAAGATAAAGAGATGATGAAAGTGAAAATGGTATATCATCACCTGGACATAAAATTTATAGAAATAATTCTATATAAGAACATATCCAATCAAAAAATATTTAAACTAAAATACATAACAAAAAAAGAAGTCTTATAAAAAGAATAGGGTGAAATGTTCCCTGACTGATTTTGTAACCAATAAAACATACACCCCAAGAAATAAAGATCATGAAGATATAAATACCAATAAATTAAATTTCATTTCACAAGATATAAAATCATGGGTATTAAATATACCAAAAAAATGAAATGGTGACAAATATAGAATGAATCTCATGGGAATAAAATTTGAAATGAAAACCACTTACCATGTTGTAATTCAACCGAGTCATATGAACAAAAGATAATAACCACAAAATTAATAAAATAATACAATTAATATAAAAATTATCATGATATTATATATCAAATTGAAGTACACAAAACCCCACAAGCAATAAATAACTGGTGAATGATGGAAATCTCAAGTAATTAAAAGTGAGATAAGAAATCTATTACATCTTTTCCGACATGACTCGTATTTTCTGTGTTCATCCAGAATAAATATAATAATTTAATTTCTACATGCTTAACAACATTTTTAATGTTTATTATTCTTTTTATATCACTTATTACTTGGCTATAACAATTAGTTAATTATTTGAGTTTATATCAGACATTTGGTCGATGTTAGGAACATTAGTCAAAAAATGAAGATGTTATAATTACAATTGTCCATGTTGTCAAAAGTAAATTATATCCCAAATTATATTAATGATTTAGATATAATATATATTATATATATATCCAATTTATTTGTATTACAATATTCTATATCGTTTGGAGTAAATAAATGAACCGCAACGTTCATGGAGACGGTAAGCTGTATGTACGCATGAACACTACTTTCATTTCTATTTTATATTTAATGTGGTGAAAAAATAATAATAAATTGGTATATTATAATTATCATATAATATCATATGATATATATGTTACTTAATTTTATTAACTACATATTTCATGCATTCCATGTATGTCATAAATGAATCATATGACCTTGAAGGGGTGGTAGTCCACACATTTTCAAATGAAATTATCTTGTTTACACATATTTGAAAGCATAAAGTTATGTTTGTAAATAAACATTACTGAATCATAGAGAAAAAATAGAAAAAATATATATAATATATAAATAAATTTCCATCTTAATGTTCACCATTATAGGTGGTAGGAGACAATTGAACAATCATCACTTTGTGAGGCATTAGTTTTCCATCCACAGAAAAGTATGTTATTCACTCTAAGATGGTGGTGTGTGTAATTGTAGTTTGAATAATTTTCATAACAACATCCTAGTATATTGAGGATAATGGTTATTTATAAAATAAAGGAATTAAATTAGTTTATAGGTTGGTGAATTGAAATAAAAGAAATGAAGTTAAGAGATACTTTTACCTTTAATTTGTGTAACCTACATGGGTCGGAACCAAAAAAGACTTCTTGAAGTGCCCTCAGAATAAGGTAAGGAATATAAGAGGAGGATATGGATCGTGAAAGATTATTTGGGCAGGGTTTGGATGATCCAAGGGGCTAGAGAGGTGTGAAAAATGGGTTATAAGTTTTGTCCTTTTATAAGGGAGAGGATGGGATCTATAGGAATGTTTGAAAATGTTATTTTATTATAAAAAAATCTTCAGTTCTAAAAGGTCCAATACTCATTAAATTAGAATTTTTGATGAATCATGTTCAAACTAAAATCTTTCAAAAAAAGTGTGTAGTTTTTGGATAATGTTTTAATATTAATAGTCTTATTTATTTAAATAATTTATTAATGAGGTAAATAATGCATCATTATTGTGTCATAAAAAATTTAATTAATATGAATTCAAAAAATTATATAAAAAAATAAGATAACGTAGGAAATTATATTAGATTTCTAATGAATATTAATAGTCGAAACAATGACTTATATTACCCCATGTAAATATTTATATACTAAAAGATATTTGTTAGTATCATTTTTTCCTTCACATTATGTTAATTAAAATAAAGTGTCATTATCACTCTTAAGTATCTCCATGGGTTCCCAAAATTGGCCTAAGGTTTTCCATGGTCGCCCATGACATTTAAAATAATTTTAGGACAAGTGTTAAAATAATTTTGTATTATTATAATATCGTTTTTACATTGAATTACCCTATTAATCTTTAACCCCGGTAAATAAATGTCAAGGTATACTATTAACTCAAAATTATTTTCATCTAATTGAACCATATTTTAATTACTAATAAAAGACATGTATGACATATTTTCTAAATTCAATTCATAGAAGTTGTAAAATTTCATTTAAATGAAAAAGTCTGTTTTTTAACATCCACTAAGTGGTTTCACTATTCATCAAAAATTGATGTTTTTTAGAGAAATACCAAAAAATAATCCTAAGATATATTTCATATATTGAATTCAAAAAATAATGCCTATTTTACCAGAATAAATACATAAAATTTTCATTAATTATTTTAAAATCAATTCTCATTGTCAGAACAAAATGCATGTTTTTATGAAACAATAACTATCAAAATATTAACATTTGTTTATGAAAAATTTCAAAGTGAAATTAATTCCAACGACCAAAATTGAATAAAATGGTTAAATTATAATATAATTATAATTTCAAACCAATTATAAAGATAATCTATCCATATAAATAAATTATATTATAAGAAACTTTTGAATTAAAATAATGTATTTGTCAATATGAATTAAAAAATGATTTTTATCAGTAAAATTCCAAAAAATTTAACCGATTTATATTTTGATGTCCAGAATATAAAGATGGATTTTATTTTTTCAAATATAACATATAAAAGTTACCAAAATATATTTAAATAGGGTTCTCCATTAAATAACAGTACAACGACCTTTTAAAGAATACTATATATTTATGATTAAAATTAGATTATTTCTTATTTTAAGTCTCTAAAATTTATTAGATAAATGTTAAAACATTTACAAACATGTATAATAATATTGTTGTTAGTCATATTCATTACATACAATACAATGGATAGGCGTTGACTACTATTTAAAATAATATTTTAATAATATTTTTTTTCATTATGACTCCGCATTCTGTGCAACGTAAGATTTCAATGAAACCCATTGTTCTGTATTGGGTATGACATCAAATGATAGAATCCCCTTTAAAGTAAAATTAATATTTATTTCAAAAAGAATAATAAATATATAAATGTCTTACTCATTATTTAACTGGGATGTAACATAGGTGACTCTTCCATGGGACATAGTTCCACATCACTATTTTATCTATCTGTGATTCAAATTAATTTTCAAAAAATATTTCAAATTTTATATATGTTATTAAACAGTTGGATGATTCCAAGGTACCATAAAACATTAATTGGACATGTTTCATCATTATTGCATCGAAAACTAACACACATTGGGCATTCATTAAGTGTTTTATGGTTATTTATAAATAGAGTAGAATCAATTTGGATGACATGTATTCATTAAATGATCATACCAATCAAATTTATGATTTATTCCATCATATGATATCCTAGGTAAGTAAATATCGTAAAATATTATATCATTCAAGCAATAAAGCTACTCATTAAAACTAGAATCACTCCATTAGATGCATACATTAAAATTATTCAGCGTTAGTACAACTCACAATGTTGAATATTTAGTGAATCATTGTACGATAGTGTTTTTGAACCACTAATTAAATACTCATACAATTTTGGAAAATACCAATGTTCATCTTCACATTACATTTTATTTACTCAATACGATATTCATCCTTAATCATTCATATTATCACATCCCTGATTTGGCCTTCATCATTTTCGACCCTTGTAATCATATCATATGTTCTATAAAATGATGTTTTAAACGAGTAACTATCTACATTATAATGTTTCCCATGTTTATTTTAACATTTATATCCTAAATTAATTCCATGAAAAGATCAAGTGTTCCTGCAACTCCACATGACTAATATGACTTGAATATCTATAATGTAAATATATAAAAATTATTTATGAAGGGTCATATAAATGATCATTTACAAATGTGGTAAACCCTTTTACTCTATAATCATACTCATTGTTCATACAATTGGTATTATTCAATTATATATTCATATAAATCAAATTTGTTTTTGTAATATTAATATTTAATAAAATAGATACATATAATATATTCAATTGAAATCAATCGATAAAATTAGGAGTTAAAGTAATACAAAGAGACATGATAGTTCTTTAATTCAATTACAATCAGTTAAATGTTTTTTAAGGTTCATTAATAAAATATAAAATATTTATTATTATTTATTTAATATTTTTTTTCTATTAAGAACATGATTTAATGATATTAAATAAATTATAAAGTCTAATTTTTTGAGCTAATAAATGTATATCACTTATAATTGAAAGAGTGGATAATTTTATAGTGGAAAACGTCATTAATTGTATATAAATATCAATATAATTGTATAAAAACATAATATCATTGAGATTATAATATATATTGTTGTGAGATATAATTTTAATGTTCACCAAAGGAGGATATTGCAGAAAAAGTAGTATTATTTTTATTGAGAAATTATTTTTATAGAAATCACCTAATAGAACCCAAAAAACTATTTGATAATAAAAACCGAAATAATAATAGTCACATCAAAAAAATCCGGATTTTATATCTCAAATGTCCTAATGATTCCCAAACTGTTCCATAACCTCTTACTGATCATGGACACCATAGACAAGAAAGGATTATGAATCAATAATTTCTAAGGTAAAATAGATAATTCCCATACTAATCCATTTATGATTATGGAAAACCCAAAACAAAAGAAAATAGATTAAAAGAATAAGAGGAATTTTTTCTATATCATATCCTCAGAATTGACTTTATACCACATATTGAGTCATTTTATTGAGGTGAACTACTGGATAAAAAACATTAATGTATCTCTATTATGAATGATAAGAAACCCAAATCATGTATTCCCCATTCACACCAAGTGGTTAGATCTCAACGAATAATCATCATAAGAAAAACACACAAAGAATATCAAATTTTCATTTCCTTGAAAATAACACCCATATCTAAGGAGGGTTGAAATAATTTTTGATGTACATGCACAATTTGAATGTAATCCAAAATATTAAAAATAATTTCATTAATTTCATGTTAAATAATTTCAAGAAATTTAGAACAAATAATATAATTTTCATAACTAAATGAACCAAAAATCAACCATTTAAAATTTAATATATTCCTTTTACAAGGAAATATTCACACATGGATTCAAAATTTAATTAATTTATAAAAAAATTCTATGAATTAAAATTTACAAAATCCAATATAAAAATGATAAGATATGATACACCGTATTTAAAATATTTCACAATGAATAAAGTAATTTTTATTCCATCACAAATTTGGTTTTAAAATAAACCAAATCAATAATATAACATTCATCATTTAAAAATATTATTTTCGGAAAACAAAACAAAATCATATATCTTTAAGATAATTTAAATTCATTTGGAACTGTGAAATCCAAGTTCTCGAACTTGAATGTTATTGTAAATAAATTCATTTAGATTGAAAAAATTATACCATATAGAAACTAATATATAAATTAAAACCTATTGACTAACATCACAAGAAGAAAATATTTATTCATAATAAAATAAAAAAATATTATTCATTCAAGAATAAACAAATTATTATAATTGAACAAATAAAATTAATAATAATTAAAATAAAAAGAAATTAAAGAATGAAATTGAATTTGATTACTATAATTGGATATAATAGTCAGGAATCCATCTCATATTTGAGATATTTCTCTTTTATTTCCTAATTAAAAAATAATTTCATTGATATATTTTGGTGTCCCATGGAATTAATCCCTCAATTGTTGGCCTTAATTGAGTTTTTTTGACATCATAGATTATGTTTTTAACTCGCTCGATATTCCAGTAATTATAATTCATCTTCTAGTTCAGTTCACTCAACAAGGAATGGAAAAAATTGAAGAAAGGGAATGTGAATGAATCAATATAAAAATATTCCAATAGATATGAAGATAAAGGTCCAAGAAAAATAATGCAATAAAAGAAGGATTAGAAAGCATACAAATTGTGAGTGTTTGGTTCATCAAGAAAAAGTGAAACATAATCAAGTGTGATACATAAATAATCATTTCAAACAAGATAATTGCTTAAATTCAGAGTTCTAGAGGTAATTACAGGGTCTGCCGGTGGGGGTGATACACTAAGCCTGGGGCGGTGCCGATGGTACTTGGGTAAATATAGGTGGCGGAAGAGCTATTGTTTTTCAAAATATTGAGTCATGTGTAGAATCAGGGTTCAGATAGTATTATATATATATATATATAATAAAATGCATTTATTAGTGATCTTTTTAAATAATCGATAAATAAATAATATATTACAGGATGAATTTAATGATAAGATAAAACATACATTTATCAGTTATTTCTGGCATTGATAAAAATATTTCTTTATCATTACATAAAATATATCACTGATAAAGACCTAATGTTAGACAATTATTAAAATTTATAAAATTGTAATAAATATATTAATTATATATATACTATAATTTAGAAACTATTTAACTAAATAGATATTTAATTATAGTTATAAGTATAAGGACATGGTCTTGAACATTACATAATCATGTGTTGAGTAATGATTTTTTTACTTTATTTGACATTTAGGAACTTTTTAGCATGATTATTTTAGATAATTTGACCACAAATAAAAAATAAAACAACATGACAATACAAATTGGCCGCTTTCTAATATTATCCATTTTCTCCATAATCTAAGACATTTATAATAATGAATTATCATTTTTCTAAAAACACTACATGACATTTAACATGACTTCTCAAAATTATTACTCATCCATAAGTCATACATAAAACATTAAAAACTCTGTATGAGCATAAAAAACTCAATAAGGTATATAAAAAACGGATCCACTAATACATAGATATAAATTAAAACTCATGAAATATACATCCTACAGTTAAAATTTTCTCCTTTGAAAATTATCAAATACTTTCCTTTTATAATAAGATCATTTAAAATGTTTTTTTTAAAAAAAAATTACCACAAAACCTATAGAAATAATGAAATATACAAAAAACAATACATGGAAAAGAATATACATAAATGAAATAAAAATTCTTTTTTACTTCCACAAATGTCAGTATTATAAATTGAAAATATAAATATATGACTTATATACACAATGCAGTGAAGGTTATAATGTAACCCAACGTCATTGGTTTTTCACGAAACCAACTATCACTGATTTATCATATAACCACCCAAAAAATTTCCAGGTATCATTAACATGTAAAATAATGAAATTTTCAACATGAAACTCTTGAAATTTCATTCACCCTAATAAAAATAAATAATGTTATTGAAATAATCATTCAATTTTTAAAATAATATTTATAACATATAAAATTGTTATTATTAAATTAAGGTGTCCTAAAAAATGTAAATTATTTTAAAATAAATTCATTAATTAATTTTTTAAAATTCATTTCAATTTATATAAATCTGTAAAGCCATTTTGAAAACATTAACATGAAGTTTAATGATTTTTACGAATAAACCATTGATACAATTTAATAAATGTTTTAATTAAATAAGAGTCTTAATACTTGAGGAATACATGAATAAATATAATTAAATAAAAACATAAATTTTTTAATATCATTATAATATTGTAATTAATTATATAACATGTCGAAAAAAAAAATTATTTACAACTTATAGGATAACAATGATGAATAATGTCAAGATATGCCTTAATGAAAAGAGAGTGAGATGAAGTAACTTACTATGAGTCTAACTCATCATGTAGATTCATTATATTCACGAATAAAAAAATAAGCAAATTTCAATATTCATTATAAAATTATTTGTGTTTTTATTATTCCATTAATATTAGTTATTAATATGTTATAACAATAACTTAATTATTTAATTTCAAGTCGGTTTTTTCATTGATATTCAATACGTCATCCCCAAATGAAATAGGTAAGAAGAATGTTATCAAAGTGTCCATTATTAATGAATATAAATAATAATATTCATTAAATAATAATCAATTATATATATTAATTATAATTTTAAATCCATCCATTACCTATTGATATAAAAAAATTAACTACATTACAGTCATTGAGATGTTCAATTATACATATACATGAGTAACTTTTAAAATATTCAATGAAAATTATGTAAAGAATTCATTTTTTATTATGTCCTTAAAAAATGGTCATAATATCATAAATATCATATTAATAAATTATAAGAACATATATGTATTATTCAAGTGATGAGGTAAATAAAAATGAATTATATTTCTTCATGGAGTTGATAGTTCCCTCGTATCCCTGAACTACATAATCAATTTCAATTGTATTAAATGGTAAGAAAATAAATTATATATTATTATAGTATAATGATAAATATTTAATAAATATTATATATAAATAATAATTCATTCATTATAACCATTATTTTGAGACTATTAAGGAAAAAAATATATATAGGTTCGTGGGGTGGTAGTCTATCGTACACAATAATGGATTATTCATTTAACATTTGATAGAATTGGAGAATGATTTATGCTATGATATTACAAAATTATAATATAATTATATTTATTATACGATAGTTATTATTTAATCATTGTTGAAGAGTATTTTGTGATGATGATGAATAAATAAATCTGAAACACTTAAATTAAAAATTAAACACATAATTCAGGTGATTTCCATTTTATTATCACATTAACTAATTTGAGGAGGGTGTTATTAAAAAATAAGGACTCTAAAATGTGGGTAGGTGTTATTAGAAGAGATTTAGGATGATAAAGGCTGAATAAAATTGATTTTTAGGTATGAATAATAGAGAATAATGGGTTCTCCTTTATATGATAGGGGAGGGTCACTCAACAAATTATTCAAAATATTAAATTATTATAAGTTATTTTTATAATTCAAATGGGAAAAATGTTATTTATTTCGAGTATAATATAAATTTTTATCGAATTAACTTACTAAAATAAAAATTATTTATGGTTTTACTATCTTTAATCCATATATTTTTTAACCCTTATTTAACCATCTTAATTCATACCGTGATATTATTAAATTTACACTATAATGTATAATATATTTACTATGTATTTACAAAATACCAATAAATGAGTAAATTTTGTCACTTTTAGACTCATCCAAATTATTTTTCCTAGTTTTAGATTTTGATAAATTTTATATTATTTAATAAATAATTATTTATTTTAAAATTCTAGTAATGATAATTTTGATACTATTCATTATATAACATTTTAAAATATCACAAGAACAATATATATTAAAAAACAAAATTATGTAATATATAACAATTTATTGTCATCTATAAATTTTAGGTAGAAATTTAATTATTTCAAATTATATTTATTTTTTAAATTTATAATTTGATTTATTATATATTTTTAAGTTGAACAATTACTTCCTCATAATTTTGAATACAATTCAATTAATTTTCACCCTAAAAATTAAATATAAATTACCATGATGTAGATAAATATTTCAAATTTCATTATAATTTTTATATTCAATCATATCCCTGTTATTACACTATATAAAAATGGACTCACTTTATAAAACAATAGTTTGATAAATAAGACTTTTATTTGAATAAATTATTATTATTTACATACTCTCACCCAAGTGTCATAAAATGTTATATTTATGCCAAATAATGATTTTATTTTGAGAAACACTTAACCAATAAAAGTTCAACACAATTTAGGGATATATTATAAAATATATAATATTAATTTTACCCATAATTACATAATTCACCATTATTTTTTGTAATAAAATTTACTATTGATGTCAATATTAATAATATACCAAAACTATGTTCATACTTTTGGAACATAAATATGATGTTGATAAAAATTTTGTTATTTAATTTTTCAAAAATTAAAAAATAGAAGTTGGTAAAATGAATTTCAAATTATTCTTATTGAAGGATCGAGGAGACATGTTTTTAAAGTAAAAAATGTTCAAAAGTTCATAATTTTTCTTATATTTAAATTTCATTGTATTATTGATTCCAACAACATAAATTTGATTAATTGAAAATAAAATTATTTAATTTTAATTTATATATAATTAAAAATATTATTTAACTATTTAAATAAATTTTATGAAAAATCAGTTTTGAACTGATATTTTTTATTATTCAGTATTCATCAAAATAAGAAAGTTCTCATAAAAATAAAAAAATTTCAAAAATATAATTAGGCACTCTAACTCTAATTAATATGTCTATATTTATTAAATAAATTAAATTTTTGTCAAAGATATAGATATAAAATATGTTTGGTGTCAAAAGAACACAAAACTATATTTTTTAAAAAATACATGTTTTTGTGTGAAATTATATTTTTTCATATATCATGTTTATAAAACAAATAAAATTAATTTTATCTATTATATGGAATATATAACATATAGTTTTTAATATTAAAATCCAACAGAAGTGATTTTATTATTCATAAAACACACTTTTACACATTTTAGTTGTTTTAATAAATTCACTTCATTGTATTTTAAAAAAGGTATTTTTAAATTATAAATAATTCATTACCAATGAATTATATAATAATGAGAAATGAATATTTTAGTAATTAAATTAATATTATTTATTCCGAACATTCTAACGAATAAGTTATATGAGTAAAATTTAAATAATAAAATCCAGTTTATCATTTAAACTTGATGTGTTGTATCATATATATTTTCAATAATAGTATTTCCATTTTGAAAACATTTTATGATACATAATACCATTTATTAAATTTAATCCTTTATATTAACATAATGATAAAAATCTTGGGGTTTTAATTTTCAAAATAATTTTATTGAGATCCCACATTAGAAAAATTATGAATAAAACATCAATATTAAAAGAATTTATAGAATGTACAAAGGTCTCTTGTGTTATATCATCATAGGGGTCCGTGTAAGAGAATATTGATAAGTATGATAAAAGTAAAAACATGTTGACCTCACCTGTTTTTAATAATCCGAATCATTCTATAATATGTTTTGATAATCTCGATATGTACATATAATACTATATATATATATATTATACATATCAAAATAATCATTAGAATATATTAATCAATGTTTATTTATGTTTGTTCATACATTGAATTAACTCTAACTCAATATAGATGTGTTTTTCATAGAACATTTATGTATTTAAGTGTTGGGACCCTGTTACAGACCTACCGGTACATAGTCTACCCATAGACGAGGTTACCGATATGGTTATGGTCACAGATATGCATAACAGCTACCGGCAGAAAAGACCTACCAGTATGTATAATTCCACTGGTAAGAAAATTCTACTGATATATCAAGTCTACCGATACATAACAGATCTACCAATATTAAGTCTACCGATACAAGCTACTGATATAGACAGACATACACAACTACCACTATAAAGACTTATCGATACAACCAGACAGACGAACGGCTACCGATACAAAGATTCCGATACAAGTTCACCAATACAAACAGAGTCACCGATATGGGAAACTACTGGTGCAAGTGTGTTACTAATAGACAGGAAGAGCTACCGACAGACAACTACTGATACAGGGAGCTACCAGTACAAGAACTGAGAGCATCCGATAGGAATCTCACCTATATACAAAGTCCACTGTTATAAATCTACCGACAGAGAGTTACTGATAAAATGAATATTAACCAGTCAATGCTACTTAAACTCTATTTCTATTTATTTATTAAGAAACGGTCATATTTGATGATTTTAATGCAATTAATGTTATTTAATGATAGTTGTTGGAATGTCAGAGAATCGTACCTCGTCCCTGTCAAAGGTAATCATTCCCATTTTCTTACCTAAATAGAAGGGATTATCTAGATACTAGTGAACATGTGAAGAGATGAGAATACACAGACGCATGTACATACAAAGAATAATACATGAAGAACTTGAAGAACTCTCATACTCATCAAGTACAGAAGTTCGAAGAAGAAGCTTAAGTGCTACAAAGAATGCTCTCCTACTCAAGCTGAACACATACACAGGAAGTGAAGTAAAAAAATGACGAAACTCTATTTTTCATGACAAATACCAGAAAAGGACTGAAAATATTCTACTGATTCCAACCAAGGTGTCCAGATCTCCACTCACAACACATCGATCATTCTAAACTTATCCTTATTTGTTTATATCTGTTGTGTTTCTTTCATTCACATTTTGAGCAGTGTGTGCACTCTGTATATTCTATACACACATTGTCTCCTGTGCTAAAATGGTGAATCTATAAATACTCATACTAAACTTCTTAAACTCTATTCTATCCCACTGAGGATAGTGGCAGAGGTCATATAGGACCTATAAATCCAGTGTTCTATTTTTTTGTTTTCCCACGTAGAACTCTGGTAGAGGTATTAGTACCTAGACAGTCTATGTGCTGTTATTTACCAATATATGGGGTGTGGATCAAAATTAATATAAATTGTTTGAGAGGACTAAGTCCCGACTTGAGATTGAACCTCTAGTTTTAAATGCACAGTGCTTACTCATTTTAGTTTTAACAAACACAGAATATTGAACTGTTAATTACATTAAAATATAAAACTGTTTTAATTTTATTTTGATAGTCAATCTAGCAAGTGTTTGTAACTATTTTAGATAAGTAGGTTATTTTAAAAATCTAATTTAATATTATGATTAAATTAGCTGAGACCTAATCAATCTTTTGAGAACCTAATAGAACCCTTACAGTTTTACAAATTTACTACAGTTTAACTTAGTTTTTAATTGGGGGATTTTAATTGATATATTTTTAATAGAAATTTTTAATTGGAACTCAATTCACCCCCATCTTGAGTATCCACTTCGACCAACATTTGGTATCAGGGGATTGTTATTTAGAAAGGATTACCAAATACTCTGTTTTCCAACTGTGATTTTAGTTGTGTCTTAATGATCGTAACTTTCTCTTAGTTACAATTTTTTCTCATTAAATATATTTTCTAAAATCATATTATGGATAATTGACAAGAAGGTGATGCTACCAACATGACACTATTATTTAATGGTAAAAATTATTCCCAGTGGAAAAATGAAATGAAAATTCTTTTGGTGTGTATGTGATTTGACATATGGAAGGCTATAGAAACTCAATATAAGATTCTAGAAACCGAAATATCTACTTGGGATGAACCTACTAAAACTGCTTATATTAATAACTATAAAGCAATCTATGCTTTGTAATGTGATTTAAGAGATGAATAATTTAATCACCTATCTGCTTGTAAAACTTCTTACAAAATCTGGGACACTTTGGCTATTTCCCAAGAAGGAACAACCAATGTTAAAGAAATGAGATTGAATGACTATACTATTAAGTATGATAATTTTAAAATGGAGCCTGATGAAAATATTAATAACATGTATCTCAGGTTCAATGATATTTTCAACACTATGAGCTCACTTCGAAAAGCCGTTACTCCAAAAGAACAGATCATGAGGATATTAAGATTTTTACCAGACAAATGGAGAGGCACATCCATGTCAATTTGAGAATCCTGTGATATTGGTTCTTTACTTGTTAAGGAATTAATTTTTAAGATTATGAAACATAAAGAAGAACTGGAAGTAAACAAGGAAGAATATTATGAACCATGGAAGAAGTTAGTATCCTTCAAGACATCTTCTTAAAAGAGAAAGGACAAAGAGAAAGTTCACATACCAAATGAAATCTCAAGTAGTGATGAGAGTACATCTGACAATGATGATGATATGGCTCAAATAGGAAGAAGATTTAATAAAGTATATAGGAAGAATAAATTATTTAGAAAATAAACTTATAAAGGAAAATATGACAACAAAAGTCATTGGGAGATAGACTGGAAAATGTCTGATAGAAGTGATGAAATTGTCTTCTATGAGTGAAAAAGGAAATTACATGTTAAAGTAGATTGTCCAAAATTAAAGTTCAAGAAGAAAACCTACTACAAGGATAACAAGTACAAGAAAGATATAAAAGTAAACTGGAGTGCTTCAGAAGATAGTACAAGTGAGTCTGAAGTTTCTTATTCTGAAAAGAATCGTAATAACTTGTGTTTTATGATAAGCACATCTGAGGTAACATTAGATACTCCTTCTTTAAATTCATATTATTCTGGAGTTGATTCTGATTCTGAATCTGAAAATATTTCTAGTGAATAGTTATTTGAATATAGTAATATTCTAGAAGAAACCTGTAATAAATTAAAGTACGAGTATAAGACCTTGAAGAAATAACATGCTTTTAACAACTCTATTAAATCTATACTTGATATAAAAAAGGAAAAGAATGGTCAATTACTTTAGGAAAATACTGAACTGAAATTGTCAAATGAGAAATTAAGGAAGGACATAGAAAAATTCACTAATGGATAGAATACTCTAACTAAAATGTTAGGTAATCATGTGGCACAAAAATATACCACTTGTATAGGCTATCAGCCGGGAAAAAGGAAAATTACTAAAACTAGATTTATTCCTAAATCTGGATAGAATGCAGCCAGTTCTAGTTCTGGAAGTTCATATGATTCAACTATTTATTCATGTGGTTATAGATCAAATAATGTTTATCATTCAAAATCTATCAATTATGTAAATTATTTGAGACCCAGTAGACAAATTTGGGTACCAAAAATTTAGTTTGGAAACCTGTCTGGACCCAAGAAAATGGGGGTACCAAAACCATTTTCTGTTTAAACCTGTTTTTTATGAAACTTTCTTAAAATGTTCCCATAAGAAGGTATGGTACTTGGACAGTGGATGTTTAAGGAATATGATTGTATATTAATCATTATTCATGAATTTAATCAATGTTGATGGATGCTATGTCAACTTTGGTGATAATTCAAAAGGAGAAATCATCGTATTAGGCCCGATTGTTAACACTAATTTAGTTTTAATTTCCAATTTTTTATTTGTTGATAGACGTAAGTGTAACCTATTAAGTATTTCTTAGTTGTGAGATGATGGTTTCAATTTTAAATTTGAAAATGATTCTTGTAATGTTTTTAATTACAAAAATATTTAATATTTTCTTCTTTGAGAAATGAAAATGATTATGCTATTGATTTGAATTATTTAGCTAAACAGAACATTACTTGCTTAAATTCATTTCATAATGAGTCTTGGATTTGTCAAAGAAGATTAGGACACTGCAACATTCATTCACGTAGAAAAATGACTTAGAAAAACCTAGTTAGAGACCTACCTAACCATGAATTCACAAAATAAAAAGTTAGTAATCCCTGTCAAAATAGAAAGAAACATAACGTTTCTTTTAAATCAAAGAAAGAAGTTTCAACTTCT
Organism: Viscum album; assembly: GCA_963277665.1. Taxonomy (NCBI): domain Eukaryota; kingdom Viridiplantae; phylum Streptophyta; class Magnoliopsida; order Santalales; family Viscaceae; genus Viscum; species Viscum album. The sequence goes on along the minus strand of OY728133.1, from coordinate 1,034,921,001 downwards.
CAACCTTTTGAGTTGGTTCACATGGACTTGTTTGGACCCTCTAGAGTTTCTAGTTTAAATGGGAAGAACAATATTAATGTATTAGTAGATTTCTATTCTAGGTACACTTGGGTATACATTTTAGCTCTCAAAATTGAAGCTTGTTCTTACTTTATTAAAAATTCCAAGTATGTGGTGAACCTTAGTGGATTGACAATTAAGAACCTGAGAAGTGATCAAGGTCATGATTTTAAAATTCATGAGTTTTGATCTTATTGCTCACACAATGGCTATAGTCAAAAAGTTTCTTCCCCTAAAACACCTCAGTAGAATGGTGTAGTATAAAGAAGAAACAGAACCCTTCAAGAGATTTCAAGAACTATGCTTAATGAGTATGACATGCTAGTTTACATTTGGGATGAAGTTGTAAATAAAGGATGACATATTATAAACAGAGTCCTGATTAGACCTGTTCTCAAGAAGAAACCTTATGAATTGTGTAATAAATAGGAATCCTAAGGTTAATTACTTTAGGGTTTTTTGTTGCAAAGTATTTATTCTCAATAAAAAATATATCCTTGACAAGTTTGAATCCAAGTGTGATGAAGGAATTTTTCTTGGTTATTCATTAACAGGGTAAGAATATAGAGTCTTTAGAAAAATAACCAAATGTGTGGAAGAATATTTTCACATTAAGTTTGATGAAATTGATCCACATGAACCCAAATATTTAATTGAAAATATTGAATAAGATTTGTTTGTTTTGAACAATAATGATAAAATCAATGAACATGTTGTAAAGAAATCCAGTTCCGGAAACTTTCAAGAACATATTTTTGTAGAGCCCGAATCAAGTGAAGAACATGAAATTTCTTGTCATACCTTTACTAAATCAACTAGGATACTAAAGAATCATCTTTTAGATGTTTTTTTGGTAATCTTGCTAGAGGGACATAGACTAGAGCTTCTCTAAGAAACCTGGTTGAACATCAAGATTTTCTTTCATAGTTAGAACCTAAAAATATCAATGATGAAATCAATGATGAATTTTGGGTAATGGCTATGCAAAAATAATTAAATCAATTTGAATGAAAAAAGTATGGGAATTAGTTAACATACCTAAGGACACTTTGACCATAAGCATTAAATGGGTTTTTAGAAGTAAATTTGATGAATCTGTAAATATAGTTAGAAACAACGCAAGGATAGTTGCACAAGGGTATAGTCAAGAGTAAGGAATAGACTATGAGAAAACTATTTACCTAGTATCTAAATTAGAATCCATTTGGATTCTACTTACCTATACTTCTCATCTGAATTTCAAGTTATATCAAATAGATGTTAAAAGTTCTTTTCTAAATGGTCTTTTAATTGAAGATGCGTTTGTTGAAAAAAAACCTGGATTTACTAATACCCATTTTCCAAATCGAGTTTATAAGCTATCTAAAGATTTATATGGTTTGAAACATGCTCCACAATCTTGGTATGATAGACTTAGCAACATTCTTATTTCAAAAGGTTTTACAAAAGGAACTGATGATCCAACTCCCTTTATTAAAATAATTTCTAAAGTTATTTTGATATTAAAAATCTATGTTGATGATATTATTTTTGGATATTCTAAAAATAATTTGTTTAATTATTTTTCAAAGAGTATGAAAAATGAATTTGAAATGAGTTTAATGGGATAAATCAAATATTTTATTGGATTTTACGTTTTTCAAAATAAAAATGGTATCATTTTAAATCTAAGTAAATATACAAAGGATATTTAAAAAAGTTTTTGTTTAGATAGTATTATGGAAAGTGATACACCCATGAGTACAACCTGTAAGTTGGACATTGATGAATCTTGGAAGCCAGTTGATCATACCAATTACAAAGGTATGGTTGGTAGCTTACTGTACCTTACTTTTACTAAACTAGATATTATGTTTACTATGTCTTTGTGTGCAAGGATTTAAGTTAATCTTAAAGAATCTCATTTACTTGATGTTAAAATAATTTTCAAATATATTAAACATACGGAAAATTAGGGTATGTTTTATCCAAAAGGACAATATTTCTATTTAATAATTTATTTGGATGATGAAATTGTTTGTTGCATGTTAGATATAAAGAGAACATCTGGGAAATTCCATCTATTAGGAAAGTCCTTAGTATCATTGTGTATTAAGAAACAAAATTCAGTTTCTTTTTCGACTACTGAAGCATAGTATATAGTTGTTGGTAGTTGTTGTGAACAAATTAGGTGGATAAAACATGCTCTTTTGGACTATGGATATAAATTTATACATGCATCTATTAACAGTGATAACACAACTACAATTAACATCTCTAAGAATCATGTGTCTCACTCTATGACCAAACACATTGATGTAAGGATACATTTTTTGAGAGATCATTACCAAAAGGGTGATATTCCTCTTGAGTTTATTTGTACTGAACATCAATTAACTGAAATTTTCACTAAGCCTTTAATTTCGGATAGGTTAAGGTACATTAGACATGGGTTAAGAATGAATAACCATGACCGGTAGAAACCTCACTATTATACCTCACTGGTATGAACCTCACTGTTATACCTCACTGGTATGAACCACACATTTATACCTCATTGGTATGAAACCTCACTATTATACCTCACTGCTATGAACCCTCACTGTTATGCCTCACTGGTATGAAACCTCATTGTTATACCTCATTGGTATGAACATCACTGTTATACCTCACTGGTATGAAACCTCACTATTATACCTCACAAGTATGAAACCTCACCGGTATGATCCTCACTGATATACCTCACAGTTAGTGGACCTCATCATTAAGAATTCTCACTGGTATACCCTACTATTAGTATGCGATGTTTTAAACTTCTGTCTTTAGCTGCTGTAATTTTAATCGTTTATAGTAAACTTATTATGTTTTATTTATTTATTTAATGATTCCTAAATGATAAAACTATGTCTTAGTTACTTCTCAATCCAGCAAACTCTCATCTCTCAAACCCTACTCCTTGAATCCCCAAACCTCGCGAAAACCCTATGTTCTTCAATCCAGAGATGAAAAAAACCAAACTTACGACTGTCAGAGATGCCTTTGATGAGTCGAGTGTGAAGAATCAAAAGACCAGTCCTGAACCAAGTATCAGTGTTAGTAGAACAATATCGGGGAGGCATCTAGTAAACTCGCATTTACAAAATAGAGATATTGTAATTGAGAAAGAGCTCTGCATAGAATGGATGATGTATAGTAAATCCTTAGTTCTAGATGTGCTGGAAGATCAGAAATGGGTAGAATGCTTCTCGAATAACAATGGACACTACTATCTGAAGCTAGTAAAACATTTCTATGAGTTCTTTCAGTTTTGAGAAATCCGATGAGGAAAATAGAATGTCATCATGGGTAAATGGAAAGGAAATATCCTTTTCATCTATTGAGTGGGATGAAGACCTGAGAGTACCACATGAAAGATTTTTTTGATATTAATCAAAGAAAGTACCACCTACAAGTGACATATTTGATTATGAGACTTCTTTAGAGGATCTCAATGGTAGTGGAAAGTAGATAAAGGTGTTGGATGCTGAAATTTATGGAGAAAATAGATTATTGTTCAAATTTGTGCACCATGTGCTATGTCCAAGAATAGGGGACTTTGAAAATTTGAGATATCAAGATATCTATCTGTTATATCTCTTGATAAATTGTGTGAATGTGAATCTGTGCAGGCTGCCAATGATTCAAATGGAGGATATGTACAGACCCAAATCAAAGACCAATGATTTATTATTTGATAATTTGATTTCAGTTATGATTAATGTAATGGGAGTATCTGAGTCTCAGGATGAGACAGTGGTGGTAAAAAATAACTTTTGTATCTCAAGAACAATGTGTAAGTACATGAAGATAAGCTGGAACCATGGAGAGGGGAATGGGTCACTAATGAAAAGAAGATATATGATAAGTTTAATCGTGTGGATCATACTATTAGGCCTTAGGATGTGAGTGATCTAGGTCTAGGACCTGATGAGGAGGAGCACAGTATAGTGATGATTCAGAAGAGGATGATACCTATGCAACAGATGGAGGAGATATAGACTTGACTTCTAGCCCGACTCCTGAAGTTGTATCACAAGAAAAGGGATGTGCTTCTTTGAACCAACCTAGTATAGAAACTATTTTAGGTGTAAGAAATGAAGAGGAACCTATATATGAGGAAGACTAGAAGAGATCAGATCAGGAAGAGGCTTCCCTATAAAACGACAAAGAAGAATTACGATCTGAAACTGAAGCATCTGCTTCTACCACCTTGATCTTAAGTCCTCTAATTGGATGTTCTGTTGTGCCTTAAGAGGATATTCTTGTTGAAGTTGATAGACCTGATCCTATTCACAAGGAGACTCCTACTGTTAGAGAAATGTAGAAAGTTGTCCAAGATTCTTCTGAGGAGGAAGACTGAGCAGCTGAGGGTTCTATTGGTATAAAAGAGAATTCACCAGTTGAGGGGGAGTTTCCAACCAGATTTTGCACTATTTCAGTGGTTGATGATATTGAAGACTGGGTAGATGACCTAGGGTTTGTATTTTAAGGATTGGATTACCCAGATTCTAATAATAAGACATCCCTCAGTCAACCAGATGTTAGTTATAATATTCTATCTTAGATATTACATGAGAATGTGGTAAGAACATCTGTTATGGATCAGTTGAAGTCTAATCATAATACATCATTTTTGGAAGAGAAAATAAAAATGGATGAATCCATAGTGTCATCTATTCATTCTGTTATGAATAACTAAGTGGAAAGTATTGTGTTTGAAATAGAACTTGTTGTTGTGCCTGCTAATATAGTCACTAAGTATGACTTAAAGTCATTGAAGGCTGAGGTGAAAGAGTTTTTGAGTGCTTCTGTTGCAGAGTTAAAGAGTCACATTATTGAAGAGATGATCAATATGGAAAATTAGTTTGAACTATCTATTGGTTGTAATATGTAAACCTTTGTGGAAGAGATAGTTAATGAAATCACATCTTCCCAGAATCAGGTTTCTAGCTTGGCAGAGGATGTTGAAGTTCTAAAGAGACCAGTTGTCTCTTTGGAATCTTATATGTGTTCTAAATCTCAAGAAGAAAAGAATTTGGCATATGTAAAGAGTGTAGTCTGCCAAACGGTCTCGATTTTTGAGGAGTTTAAGTATTGAAATATTGAGAATGTTATCACCTAAGATTCTTCAGTGAAAATCTTATTAGTGGGATAACTAAGAGATTCAAGGAAACTGTTACCTTTCCTATTGTTTCAGTTTATCCAAGACCCTAAATAGAATTGGATCAGATTAGATCTTTGATAAATGAGGAGCTCGGTTGAGCTTCAACCATTAGCTCTGTAGACTCATCTACCCAGACCAAAGTGGTGTCTACCACTAGAGATATAATGAATATTGTCCAAGATTATATGACAGTAGCTTCTTCATCTCAGAAAGAAGTGAAAAACAATGTACATTACTATTTCTAAAGGGTCTAGACCAAGCATAAACTCAACAACCATTTCAAACTTATGTTAGAAAACATGAAGCTACCTCCTGTCAATCAAGACTTCAGAGAACAAGTCAGAAAACATAGGGAATTTACTCCAGCTTTGGACTATTTTATGGAAAACAAGGATGATTTCATTTCTGCGATGGAGCAAGGAGAGGTAATCATTATTGATTTTAAAAATCTCTTATTTCCCTTCTATCATGTTGATGCTCACCCAGTGATTATACCTCCGACTTTACCTGCATCTTCCTATACTACTTTTCCTGCTAAGATGAATCCAGTCTATGCCATTCAGAGCCTTTCTCATATGATCACTCAAAGAGCTCCATAGTACAGGCCATGATCATTTTCAGTAGCTCAGCCTCCTCTGATCATTTTTTGTATTCATAATCCTTAACCTGCACCAACCTCACCTGAATACTATTCTGATCTCAAGGGTAAATCTCATACTGAGGATGTGGATTGATTAGTGGCTAGGATCTATGATATGAATCACATGTATTTCATTGTGTTTCATTTTAGTATTTCATTGTATCTTCTTTCACCATGAAATACAAATTATCTTATTCCATTTTCCACTCTGTTATTTCTCTTTCATCCCTTTCATTTTTGTCCTGCGTTTTCCTAATCACAAAGGGGGAGAAATAATATATAAGGGAAATGGAAACATATGTGGGGAGAAATAATATCTAAGGGGGAACATGGAAAACTATTATTAAATATTATTAGATTTTATGAGCATAATAAATTTCCCTCTGGTACATTTGTTTTATAATATATTGTTTTCTCTGATACAATTTCATATAGATACCATATCCTCTGATACTTTTAAAACTCTCACATTTAAATATGCCATCACTCTCACTGAGAACTACGATCCATTATAATTTATACTAATACATTAGTTATTATTTGGGATTATAATACAATGAGATGTGATCATCAAAAAGGGGGAGATTGTTTACCTCACCTATTTTGATTATCCCAATCATGGTTTAGTATGTTTTGATAATCTCGATATGTGCTTATAATTGTATATATATATATATATATATGATACATATCAAAGTAATCATTAGAATATGTTAATCCATGTTTATCTATGTTTTTTCATACTTTGAATTAACTATAACCCAATATGGATGTGGTTTTCATAGAATAGATAATTATTTAAGTGTTGGGTCACTGTAACTGACCTACCGGTACTTAGTCTACAGATTGATGAGGTCACCGATACAGTTAAGGTCACCGATATTCATAATAGCTACCGACAGAAAATAGATACTGGTATGTATAAGTCAACTGGTAATAAAATGCTACTGATAGATCAAGTCTACCGATACAGAACAGAGCTACCGATATGAAGTCTACCAATACAAGATACCGATACAGACAGACAGACACATCTACTATTATAAAGACCTCCCGATACAACCAGACAGACGAAAGGCTACTGATACAATGCGACTGATACAAGTTAACTGATATAGAAAGAGTCACCAATATTAGTAGCTACTGGTACATGTGAGTTACTGATAGACATGAAGAGCTACCGACAGACAACTATCGATACAAGGAGCTACCGATACATGAACTGAGAGCTACAGATATAAAGCTCACCGCTATACAAAGTCAACCATTGCAAGTCTATAGACAGATATCTACTGATAAAATGAATGTTACCTAGTCAATGATACATAAACTCTATTTCTATTTATTTATTAATCAACTATCATATTTGATGGTTTTATTGCAATTAATGTTATTTATTGATAGTTGATGTCATGTCAGGGAACCGTACCTTGTACCTGTCAAAGGTAATCACTTCCATTGTCTGACCTGATTAAAAGGGAATATCAAGCTACTCGAGAATGTGTAAAGAAATGAGAAGACAAAAATACACCTTCATGCAAAGAAGAACACACGACAAACAAGAAGAACACCCATACTCGTCAAGTACATAATTTCAATGAAGAAGCTTAATTGCTACAAAGAATACTCTCCTACTCAAGCTGAACACCTACACAGGACATGAAGTAACATAATTACGACACTCTTTTATTCTTTCCAAATACAAGAGAAGGATTCAAAATATTCAACTGCTTAAAAACAAGGAGTCCGGATCTTCACTCACAACACATAGAGCATTATAAACTCATCCTTATTTGATTATCTCTGTTGTGTTTCTTTCATTCACATTTTGAGCAATGTGTGCACTCTGTATATTCTATACACACACTATATTCTATGCTAAACATGCGGATCTATAAATACTCACACTAAACATATTAAACTCTCCTGTACCCCATTGAGGATAGTTGTATAGGTCATGTTGGACCTGGACAGCCAGTGTGCTGTTGTTTTTTTCCCACGTAGAACTGTGGTAGAGGTCTTAGTACCTGGACAGTCTCTGTACTATTGTTTACCCCGATCCAGGGTGTGGATCAAAATTTAAATAAATTTTTTGAGATGACTAAGTCTCAACTTGATTCTGAAAAACTTGTTTTAAATCTGTTGTGCTTACCCATTTTGGTTTCAACCTACACTGAATATTCCGCTGTTAATTACTGTGAAATATAAAATTGTTTTAAAGTTATTTTGATAATTAATCTATAAAGTTTTTGTAACTATTGTAAATCAGTAGGTTATTTTCAAAATCTAATTTAATCTTCTAATTAAATTAACTGCTACCTAATCAATCTTTTGAGAAACTAATCAAACCCTTAAAGTTTTAAAAATTCACTACAGTTTAACTTAGTTTTTAATTTTGGGATTTTAATAGAAATATTTTTAACAGAAATTTTTAATTGGAACTCAATTCACCCCCTCTTGAGTATCCACTCCGACCAAAAAAACCTTTTTATGATGGTTATTGATAGTGATTACAGTGTTTATAATGTTAGGAAAGATAAAACCCTAAGTGTGTTAGGAATTAAATGGTGATAGATCTATTTGTAAAAAATGCTAATGAGAAATAATATTAATTTAATATCAATTCATATAGACAAAGAATTATTTTATTTCATGGGAAATGAAAATATATAAATATACCTAATTGAAAAGTATTGTTTCATGTATTAAATAAATTCCACCACAAACTCATCTATTTCTCAAAATGATTAGTTTTCATGGATAAAGTTATCACACCAGATGTACTAAATTAAACTTATAGATACTAACATGATCCAAAAAAGAATAATTATCTATTTCTCATGACATTAGACATTAAAATAATATTGAATGTATAGTACAAGATATTATAATTCCCAAAAAATAATGATCCTTTATATGAATATAGACTATAGTATTCAATAAAAATCAACAGATATACTTGAAGATAATCATATTCCATTCAACAAAGAACTATCCATGGAATTCCACAAAAATAATATATCTATTATTAAAAAAAAACTATTTTATCACATAGTATTCCAAGATAAATTTCAATAAGTATATCCAATAATATCTACAACTCTTAATGTCTCATAAAAAAACGTAATTGCCTATGAAATATTCAATTTATGCTAACATTTTCAATTAATAACCTAAATCATAATAAGTCATTATGTAAATAATTTATTCATAAAAAATATAATTAAACCTTTATTAGAAAAAAATACCATATTATTCTATTTACCTTGATCATATATAATTCCCAAAATAGTTAACATCATCTGAAATAACATTGATCACTTAAAAACCGAGTAATATTTCCAATAGGATATGAATTTTGTTCCCAAAATAATCATATTCATATCTCATAAAATACATTAACCAAAACGATAATTTTATAATTACCTAGGACATAACATTATGGTATGTTAGGTTTGGAACACTTCTTTCCCTTCAGTTATAGTTTCAAAAATCATATCATTTCTGAATGTGATAAATTGTCCCCAATCTCAATGGTTTCTATTTTAATAACACTATGTAATCCATATAGCACTCCCAAAATATGGTAAATACATAAAAAATATCTATAAATAGCTTTAAAATCAAATTTTATCTTATATCTTTAATTTTCAACACAACAATTAATATCCCATAATTATCTCAATAAAAAATTTCCTAAAAAATATAATTGATCTCTATAAATTTTCAAAACATAATGCCTAAAAAATGGTTTATAAAAAATTAAATATATGATAAAACATTAAATTATAGACCAATTAATATATACACAAATATTATGAAAAAAACATAATCTCTAATGTTGTTTAAATCATTCAATTTAAAACATCAGTAAGGACCCATCCTTGAATTGTACATAATCTTCAGTAAAGAAATGATATTGTACATTCGTTCACATTAAGGATCTTTTGAGGTTTAGTGTTTTATATAATTAGTTTGCTACTCATTCATAACAAAACCAGAACAATACAATGGGGACACTACCAAACAATATCATTTTTTTCAATAATATAAAACAATTTAAATAAATGATGAAGACTTTTATTAAATGGCACCATTTCATTTAACAATAAATCTAAAAATTCATAATAATCATTATGTCCTATGAATAACTTATTAAACATGGGGTGTGAAATAAAATTCTCAATAATTAATATAAAAAAGGTAACCATTAGTCCATTTATAAACATTAAAACAAATTATTTTTTTCATAAATTAATATTTTTTTAAAGATAATAATTTTTAAATTCATTCCATTGAAAAGAAAATTATTTCATACTTTTTTTATAATCATATGATTACAATAAAACCCATAGTAAAAAAATAAAACATATAAATGGTACTTGGAACATAATTATAATTATATTTAACAACCATTCAGTCAATACCTATAAATGTCACTCTTATAAATGGAATATCAATACAACTGTCTTTCATACCTAATGCATTGGAGTTTATAACCTATCCATCCATCTTCAATTTATCACAGAACCACCTATCCGTTTTTTATCATGTAACAAAACATAGAATATCTATGTACCAATAAAACATAAAATCATGAAATTATCAACATGAAACTATTAAAATTTTATTTACACTAATAATAATAAATTTAATGTTATTAAATAAAAATAGATTTCCGAATTTTTTTGAGAAATTTATTAAAGGAATTGTTTAATCATAGTGTCACATACCACTTTTAAAATTTTAAAATATATTAAAAAATTATCATTTTATTAAATTCAAGAGAATATAAATAAATATATAAAACCAATTTTAAATATAGTGCATTAATGTGAAATAATCAGATGAAACAAAACATTGAAATACATTAAATGATATTTTTGTTGGAATCCCTTACCACATGAGAAATAAATGAATAGATAAAATTAATTAAGAATATTATACAAACATTATATATAATTAGAATATATTAATTCAAAATATAACATTTAAAAAGGGTTTTATAGACACCGTATAGGACACTAAGGATGAATAACATCAAGAAATGTGTTAATGAAAGGACATTAAGACGAAGACCATTACAATGTGTCTGATTCATCACAGAACATATTTATATTCATGAATAAAAGACAAAAGATAATTTAAAATGGGTTGATATCATTATATAAAAGTTTATTATTTATATAGTGTCAGTTATTACCATTTCATAACAACTACTTAATTATTTAATTTCATGTTGAATGTTTTGATGTTATTCGGTAAATTCGTTGAAAATGTCTTCGAAATATGAAAACGTTCAATGATTTCCTTACTAAATAATCACTGGAATAATATCCATGGAATAATAATCAAATTTATATTTTAATTATATTATTTAATTCTTCCATTACGTATTTATATGAAATATTAACAATGTTACAGTCATGGGGATGGTTAGCCATACGTGCTCATGTGTAACATTTTCATTTTTAAATGGCCATTACAGAAATAAGATATGAATTATTTTATAGTAAAATAAATTGAATTATATAATTAATATCATAAAAATCTTTTTTAAATACTTAAATGTTATTATTTTTCTTTTGTGACTAAAAATTAATCACATCTCTTCCTAGAGGTGGTATTCACACGTACTCATGAACGACATTATGAATTTTATGTGTATTGAAATGTAAGAAAATAAATGACATGTTATTATTTAATAATAATAAACATGTCATTAGTATGATATGTAAACAGTAATTCTATCATTATAACAATTGTTATAGGATGGTGATAGAAACAAATTAAACTGGTTCAGGGAAATGTAGTTCGTCGTACACACGAATAAATAATTCATTTAACATTTAATCAAATTGGATAGGTATTTAGGTTATGATACTAACATAAACAATATCAATATATTTATTATAATGTATATATTAGTTCATCAAGGTTTTATAATATATAATGAAATTAATGAGGAAATATAATAGAAATAGTTAATTAAAATTGATACCTATAGTATTGTAGATTTCATTTGATTATCACCTTAAAACCTATAAAGAGAATTTCCCAACTTTAATAAGGCCAATAAAATGTGGGAATATATTATAGAAATATATATAAGCATATAATTTAAAAAAAAATATTGTTATTAGGTGTTTTGTATGTCAAATAATGAGTTCCCTTTAATATGAGAATGGAGGGAAACTCTTGAAACTCTAAAAAATATTAAATTAATATAAATTAATTTTCTAATTCAAATGGGACCAAGTAAATTTATTTTAATGATATTATCATTTTTTTTCAAATAAAGTTGATCGAATTAAAATTAAATATCATTTCACACTTCTATAATCCTTATATGTTTGTTTCAACACTTAACTATTTTTATTCGTACTCTGATACCATGAAATTTATAGTTTAATGGTTAATATAATTACTATAAAAATAAATAAACTAATAAATGACTCATTGGTAAAATTTTGGAACAAATACTATTTAGTGGGTGGAATTATTGAATTTAATGAATTTGAAATCATTTAATAAAATAATATTTATATTAAAATATTAATAATGTCAATTTTGATATTATTCCTTAACTGACTTTTTGTAATGTTCATAATAATATATCATAGAAAAGAAATATTAAATAATTTATAACAAATTATATTGATGAAAAATTTTGTCTATGGCATTAATTATATCAAATTATATATTTTTTAAAATTTTAATTTCTTTTATCTGACATTTCCTTTATTTAAACAATTACTAAATAATCACTGTAAAATAATTTAATTTAATTATTTCCTCAATTATAATAAAAATAAATTACCATGATGTTGATAAAAATTTAGATTTATAAATAATATATATATATATAATCTACCTCATTTAACCCCATATTAGAATGATTTCTCTTGTTAATGACAAATGTTTGATAAAATTGACTTTTCATTGAATAAAATATTATAAATATCATACTCTAAACCAATGATTTACAAAATTTATATTTCAAAAAATGTATTCATTAATGGCTAAACAAAAAAATATAAAAAAATTATGACATGTTTTGGGGAAATATAATAATGTTTATAAAATTATTTTTACCCAGTAATAACTGATTTACCGTTAACTATGGTAATAAAAATATTTAATAAATTTATCATTCATAAAATACTAGAATTATTTTGATCCTATTAGATCACTAAAACAATAATTATTACAAAAATTTAGGTCATTTCACCAAAATTCATAACACATAAGTGGATATAATTTTAAAATTAATCTCGTTAATGTATTGAGAAAACATGTTGTAATGTAAAAAGGTTCAAACGATCACAATGTTTTTATATTCCATTTAATTATAATTTTTTTTCCAATGATCTAATTTTGATTAAATGATTAAATTTTTTATTAATTATATTTAAAAACTAGTTAAAAATACTATTTAACTATATAAATAAATTGACGAAAAAGTGGTTTTGAACTAATATTTTGAATTATTCACTATTCATCAAGATAAAAACGTTTTCATAAAGATACCAAAAAATAAAACAATGATGATTTTGATATGAATATTATACTGAATAATTATAATTTTTTTTAAAAAATGAATGTGATCAAAAAATATTTTTGAAATTTGTGCACCATCAAAAGGCGGAAAAATAATAATTTTTTTAAAAAAACTTGTTTTTTGGTGTAAAATTGGATTTTTTAAGATATCATTTGTAGAAAAATAATAAAAATAAAATAAAACAATATTTTTAATATACTACATCTATATTTCATTAATATAATCCAAGGAGAGTGATTTAATTAAATATTAAAAAAACATGTTCACATTTAAATTGTTTTTGAGAAAAATATTTCCGGTTAATTTAAAAATGGGTCATAAATTAATTTATAAATAAATGGTAAACGAATAATTTTATATGTGTGTGTGAAAAAATTCCTAATTCCATTAATACTATTCATTCTCTCCATTCTAACGATTATGATGTTACTGTAACATTTAAATTATAATCATTATTTGTTTCTTTAAATATGATGTGTTGTGTCATAAATGCAATCGAATATAGTCTTTCCATTTTTAAACTCATGATGTAACAATATGTAAAAATAAATAAATATTTATTTAAATAATTATAAAAATATGATATATATTAAAAATCAATTTTAAATTTTACACATTTTTTGTTTTTTAAATAAATAAATTTTTATTTACATTTATAAGTAAATAAAAATATATTTATATATTTAAATAATTAAAATAAATAGGGGCCAGAATACAGTCCCAACTGGAAAGTACATGTACAACTGCAATGCAATACAACTGAAGAAACAGAAAGATAGCTACTAGATCATCCTCCGGGGTTTCTACTTAAAGGGTATTTACAGATCGCCTCCCCATCACTCCACATCCATACCTCTCCTCTACATACCGACACGTTGTATGGTCCACCTCCATGTATCATCCAGTCCTAGTACTCTCAGCCTCAGTCTGTGCAGTCCGTCATCTGCATCCAACACAAAAAGGTGTGGGCATAACCCGTGTATGGGTGAGTAAAACAATACCCAATAGGGACACCAAGACCCTCAATTTCTCACAAAATCAAACAAGGATAATGCAAAAATTATGAAACCAACAGATAACCATACTTACGTATATATCAAAACATATACCTATGTTATTAATTAGTTTATATCAACCACGAGGAAAACAGAGAGGTTCTTACTCAGCTCACAATAAGATTTATTCTAGGGGTATTAACAAGTAACATTTAGAGTCACAATGTTTCACACCTCAGCTTCTGGATAACTCTTCTACTATCAAGTACAGTGGGCCTTCCTCATCACATAGAGGTGCTTCCCATTAACCATAGACTGTAGAGGTACTCCTCCGGTCGAGTACCATGGGTCTGCCACGTCACATAGAGGCACTCCCTACTGTGGGTCTTCCGTGTCATACAGAGGTGCTCCCCATCAAGGCCTACTATGTTAATAATCCAGTAAAGTAATGTGGGTCTACCGCATGACCAAGGTTCCCCCCACCGTGGGTCTTCCGCATCACCAAGGCTCTCCCCACTTGTCATGTCGAGTCGCTCTGAGGTGAAATGGTCAGCAGTCATCAAGTCTCAGCAAGCCACTAGGTTTTATCCCAATGGTCGCTCGCCTCTAGGAGGATCCACCCCATAAGCTACTGGTAGATACTTAAACTTACAAGATGACCAATGAAGAAGTATCTCAATGGTCCGCCACGTCATAGGGTTCTCAACACAACATACAGTGTGTCAATCAGACGCCTGGTCTGTGAGTTATTATCCTTTTAATCCCAGGAGCCCGGTTGGATTCATGATCGATCCAACCTGACCATTTCCCATATTTATCTAAAACATATAGGGTTGTCACTCAAAGGTACTGTCTCGCTCCATAATTTCCAACGCCGCTGATGGTTCATCCAACATACGACTGGTGCCAATGTTATGGCCAAAAGGAAGTAACTAGGTCATAGCGGGACCTGGTTCAGTCTGACCCAGTCGGTCCAAATAGGCATGTTTGGTCTAGCCTAGCCTGTGAGGGAATGGAAAGGCTGCGAGTGTAGATGACCGACTACATGTTATAATTCTAGCTGTAGGTTAGCGGACTGGCTGCAGTTTTGAGGCAGTTCATTCTGCAGGGCAGAGCGACTCGGCTTGGTGGTGTAGCACGACTCGGCTCGGCGATGCAACATGGATCGGATGGCGGTGTGGCCCTGTGGACAGTGGAACATCTCATATTTAATGGTGGAATGGATCACCTTGTTGGTGCGGCATAGCTCAGATGGCGGCACTACACCGCGTACGACGACATGACTCAACTCGGATGGCGGTGCGGCTCGGCAGACGGCGGTGCGGCTAGGCCGATGGAGGCACGGCTCGGAAGACAGTAGC
The DNA here is from genome assembly GCA_963277665.1 of Viscum album. Classification (NCBI taxonomy): domain Eukaryota; kingdom Viridiplantae; phylum Streptophyta; class Magnoliopsida; order Santalales; family Viscaceae; genus Viscum; species Viscum album. Next base: position 1,034,905,202 of record OY728133.1, on the reverse strand, counting down.
GTGGCATGGATCACATGTCATCTCACCTTGTATTGGCGGTGTCAGGGCTCGGATCGGACTACGGGTCAGCCGGAGTGGCGCGACGTGGTCGCGGGTCGGCCAGGGCGGTGTGACAGGGCCATAGGTGGCGGCATCATTGCCTCCATCGTCTTCATCACCTTCCTCCATTATGAAGAACACACCAAAGAAGAACATAAGAGGGGTCAAGATGTGTTTGTTTGGACCACACCCTCTACATTTAGAGTGGTAGCAAGAGTTTCAGGAGGAACAAATCATGAATTTGTAACCATAATCTTACAGAATTCTTGTTCCCAACCCACAAAAGAAAAGAATAGAGTACATTGAATGTGATAAACATTTTGGAAAAAACCCATACCTCGTCTGCATGATGATGTTGGCCCAAGAAGGTAATATGGTTCTCGATATTCCGTAGATGAGGATGTCCCGTGTCAGAAGAAGTCCAGATGAAGAAGGTCGAAGTTAGTTGGTGTTCTTCGTTGGCAGAGCATTCTTCATTGGAGATCGTTCTCCCAAGTTCCCCCAATCCTCATTTGCAAAAAAAATGAATAGGTAGCCTAAATTAATAGATTGCAATATCTATTATGTTGTTTATATAATATTCAAAAATGATTTAAATAATTAAAGGAGAGTAGGCATAGTAAAGATATGTGTAATGGCATAGTTAATGTAAAATAAGTCAAGAGGATCCTCCACATTAACGAGTTGGGTTGAGAGGTTTTTCATCATAATGAGGGGAGTTTATGAGGTTTAGTCATTGGAAGGTCCCCACCATAATAACCTCTCATTGGAGGTTATGGAATGGTGGTCCCCACTTCTCATCTTCCATGTGGAGGTTTAGTTTCCGTTGGCCCCATCTCCCAACAACCACACGGGTGTTGCAAATAAAAAAAAATTCCACACTTTTATTTTTATATTATTCATACATGAAAAACCCAAAAACTAACATTCAACCTCGACCATATGTCATCGAGGTGAATTTCTCCTCAATAGAATATCGGCTCTTCGTGTTCAATGGTTCCCTTAGATTTCTATTCCGAGCACCGGTTCCAAAGATATACAATCCATCTCGTACATTTATTGGACGTACTTGAAAAAAAGATTAGAAATTCATTCCCAGAACTCTGGGACACAAATTCATAATCCCTCAAACTAAAGGAACAAGTGGGGGTACTGAGCACACATCTAAGCCTCCTGATCCCTTCTCCTCTCCTAAAGGATCTCGTTCTGTCAGCGAACACCAACTAGAGGTAACAAACATCCACAAAATACCTGCTCATATTGATACTCAATCACAACTAGAACCTCTATAAATGTCTCCCCATCGTCGATGTCCAGGTCGTCATGGTCTATGATGTGAGAAGGGTTGTGTATGTATTTCCTCAATTGGGATACATGGAAGATGCCATGCACCTGGTGCAATTGAGGTGGTAGAGCTAAGTAGTATGCCACCTCTCCAACTTTGGTGGGGACCTAAAAATGTCTGATGAACCTCAAATATAACATCCACCTCGGCAAAATCTCCATTGACCTCTTTGGGGTGAGACCCATAGAAAGACGTGGTTTTCATCCTCTAACTCCATAGTCCTCTGTATCCGGTCGGCATACGACTTCTCCTTGCTTTGTGTAGTCTTCATCCATTCCTGGATGATCGTCACCTTCTCTATGTTAGCACGTACCATCTCTAGTCCCACTTGTGCTGACTCCCATGGGTCCGTCCAGTGCAATGCTGATCTGCATAGTCACCCGTACAACACCTCAAAAGGTGTCGTGCAACGGTGGAGTGACAGTTATAGATGTATGCAATCTCTACCATAAGTGATCCTCCTAGATGCGACCGAAGCCAAGGACACAATCATGAAGCATTCCCTCTAGGGTCTGAATAGTTCGCTCAATCTGACCATCCGTCTGCAGATGGAAGTTGGTGCTTAAACAAAGTTGCATCCCGAAATACTCCTACATACCCTTTTATAGCTGGGATGTAAAACATGGGTCATGATTGGAGACCATTGTCTTGGGGATATCATGTAGCTGCACAATCCCCTGCACATAAAGGCGTACCATGATCACTACTAAATACTACTCTATGATCGACAAGAATTGGGCTGACATGGTGAGTGAGTCAACGATTAACCAAATATAGTCATGCCCCCTAGATGTATGTGGATGTACTATCACAAAATCCTTGGATATCCCATACCACTCCCACTCTGGGACCTCTAAAGGTAGAACCAAGACTACCGGTACATGATGCTCTACCTTCACTTGCTGACAAGTGAGGAACTGTGAGACAAACTCTACAACTTCTTTCTTTATTCCCATCCATCAGGGCTGTCGTAAGAGATCCCGATACATCATCACCACACCTAGATGTCCCACTAGAGGGGATTTGTGGAACTCCCTCATCAATTCCTCCTGAAGTGACACTGTTACCATGGTACGTCCTCTAAAGAGGATGACATGATCCTCACCTTCAAAAAATCCATCAAGTGCATGCCTTGTGGATATCTGAGCATGTAGGGCCTCACAGTCAGCGTCCCCATCCTACGACTCCCTGATTCGCTGAATAAGTGGGGGAGTGACTATAATAGATTGAAGAAAAGATGCTCCATCACGTAACACAAAATGTCTCTACATAGTAGCCAACTGCTCTGTTTCCTCACATAGTAGTAGTATACCAAACATCCTACTGAGTGCATCTGCAAAAATGCTCCCCTTCCTAGGAGTATAGACTTTCTCGAAGTCATTTTCCTAGATGAACTCAAGACAATATCATTGTCTCAGGATCAAGACCTTCTGAGAGAAGATATACATGATACTCTTGTGATCAGAGTACATGGTAAAACACTCTCCCATTAGATAGTGTCTCCAAATCATCAAGGAAAATACCACTACTGCTAACTCTAGTTCATGGGTAGCGTAGTTCTGCTCGTGTTGTCTTAGTTGTTGAGAACCATAAGTGATCACTACTCTCTCTTACATTCGGATGCATCCAAGTCTTGTCTCTGATGCATCACAGAAGACAACATACCCTACTACCTCATATAGAATCCTCAATATTAGTGCACTAGTCATCCTCTACCTCAGCTCCAGAAAACTTTATTGGAATCTCTCTAGACCCTCAGAGAGTTTCCCCTTCTTCATCAAGGATGATAGTGGTATTGTAATTATGGAGTATTCTATCACAAAAATCGAGTAATATCTAGACAAACGCAAGAAACATTATACCTCTGTCACACACCTAGGTGCCTCCCAAGAATGTACCACCTCAATCTTTAATGGATCCACTGCAACTCCAGCCTCTGATATGACATGTCCCTAGAAGAGAACCTCTCGAATCCAAAACTAGAACTTTGATAGATTAACATAAAGCTGGATCTCTCAGAGTGTGTCCTTTACTACATGTAAAATATTGTCATGCTCCTCTTCAGAAGTCGAGTATATCATAATGTCTTCATTGAATTCTATGACAAAGCGATCGATGTATGGCTGAATGATTTGTTTTTTGTGCCCCATAAACAAAACTAGAGTGTTGGTTACACCGAATTGAATAACCAAGAACTCATAATGGTTGTACCGACTCTAGAATGTCGTATTCTATACATCCTCAACTCGTACTTTGAGCTGGTGATAGCCTGATCTGAGGTCTATCATCGAGAACCTCTGTTCTCCCTTCATCGGATCAAGGAGGCCATAAATCCTCCATAGTGGGTACATGTTCTTCATGGTCAACTCGTCTAGGAACCTATTTTAAACACAGTGCCTCAAGCTCCCACCATCCTTCTTGGGGAACTGAATCGGGGCTGCCCAGGGAGAAACACTTGGTCAAATATATCTTTTCCCTTGAAAGTCCTCCTATTGTACCCACAGCTCACGATGCTCCGTGGGAGCCATATGATATGCTGGTGTAGATATCAGTGTCGTCCAGGAGTAAAATTCAAGTAAATTTACACCTCTATGTGAGGAGGTAGACACGGAACATCATCAGGGAATACATCTACATAGTAGTCCACCACAACCGGATAAATCAGACTCTCCACATCAATAACTCTGAGGTTAATGATAGCCAAATGATGAGTAATCGGCTACACTCTTCTCATGTTAAGTCCATACTGCATTGAAAATGATCCTTTCTCACCAGGGAAGGTAAACCGGGTCCCATCGGTGCAGACACATTACACATTGCACCTAATACAGTCTATCTGATCATGGACTATAGATAACCATTCCATAAACTAGATGATGTCGTAAGGCCTCGACATAGCTTCTAGAAGATCCTATCTGACGTTCTCTCCTCCTAGAGTAATATCACACTTCTGACATCAGTGCTTAATTGTCGAATATGCTCATGTAAGAGTATCAAGCTGTACTCTGAGCTCCGAACGAGGGAATTGGAAATAAAAGAATGATTGGAACCTGTGTCTATATGTACTTTATATAAGGTGGAGTAGACATATATCATGACTCATATCATCTTCATAGCACCATGATCGTAGGCCTCAATTGCCATGAGCTGAGATCACCCATGCCCACCTGCTCCCTGCATTCGTGGTAGACCTCATAGTGGTGGTGGTGGTAATACCTTGAATCGTCGCCCACCTCTATATACATAGACAAATCCTCTTCCATGTCTGCCTTCTCCCTAAAGAACTCCTCATAAAAATCATTGTCTCTAGCTAGTAATTCCCTTGACTGTCTGCTGAGCATCTATATGGCAGGTCAAACAGTCACATGCCATGTGACCATGCCTGCAATATGAGTTACACTAAATGTTACTGGTATGAATAGCTTCGATTCGGTTTCCCTTCACAACTTATCCTAACACATGTGGTAATCCACCTATAGGTCTTATCCCCTTGGACATCTATGACATCTTTCTTCTGCCAGCTGAAAAAGAATCCACTACAGGATGACTGGTAGTGGGTCTTGCTGCTGGTGAATACTCATAATGGAAACTCTCCACCAAGAGGGATATCTCTAACACCCCTTCCTGCATCAAGACGATAAGTGAGACCATCAAAGCTGTAATATTCTACCCGAGTCCCTGCTCAAAGGTCGAACCCTTGAAGAATGGGACTCACACTATATCTGTAGAGTAACATGAGAGGTCTGTGAACCTCACTGAGTACTAAGCCACAGACATGCTGCCATGTTGCAGATGTAGAAGATATTCTATGTGCTATATGCGAAGAGTCGCTCGAAAAAACTCAGCCTTAAATAGGCTCTCGAAGTATTCTCAGAGAAGCGTCACCTCGTCATGAACCTAGAGCATCAAGCTCCACCAACTGCCTGATTCTACCTATAGATGGATGGCAGCATGAATCACCATGAAATCAGTTGGTGTATCTACCAATAAGAAAAATCTCACCAAAACCTGCAGCCAATCCTCAGCTGCCTGTGGGTCAATCTCTCCCATGAACCTGGGTGGACTCTCATGCTAGAAATCGTGCAACACGCCCAAGCGGCGTGCACCGTCTGCTGATGGGGCTGGTGGCATCGGTGGCCGAACATGGAATAGTACAGCTGGTTCCTCCATTGGTTCCTATACAGGATGAGGGCCATGCACCGAGGACTCATTGCTCGGTGGGATATTTGTGCGTAAAACTCTCAAAACTATATTTGGCTATATGCGTGGAGGCATCCTGAAATGAAAAAAGTGCGCTACAGTCCAATTTTATACCTGTTGAGGTGACCTAGTGAGGTGACTCAAATAGTTCACAAAGATGACTCTTGATAACACACATAAAATTAGTGTTTTCAGGCACTAGTTCGGATATCAGAATCAGGGTCCTGATGTATGGATATGTCGACTGCCGCACCAACACTGGACTCCCAGCACTGAAAACTGCACTCATTTCCCCTTAATCGATATGTTCACAGAAAATAATTTAGTCCTAGATATGAAGTAGAACAGACCCCTTTGATACCAATTTTTTAGGACCTGCCCCTGGGGTCCCATACCATGACAATCCCAAGCCCTCCTTCCATGGCCCAGTGGTTGGTGACTAGCACCAATGGCATATTCCGTAAAACTAGGATAGCATTTCCTTTATAACCTGTAAACACATGAATCCAAACACACAAAAAGATACAAATTAAAGTCAACTATAGTGTAAACAAGTGAGTACAGTATGTAAAGAGGGGATAGAATAAAAGACCAACTAGAAAGTACAAGTTCAACTGAAATGCATACCACTGAAGAAAGAGAAAGACAACTACTGAATCACCTTCTAAGGTTCCTACCCGAAGGGTAGGTACAGATCACCTCCTCAGCACTCCACATCCACCCGCCTCTTCTACGCACCGACACATCGTATGGTCCACCTCTAAGAATCATCTAGTCCTAGTACTCTCGGCCTCATTCAGCATTTTTCATCGTCTACATCCAAAATAACATGGTGCGGACAAAGCCCGTGTAGGGGTGAGTATAACAATACTTAGTAAGGACCCCGAAAACCTATAAGACTCACAAAATCTAAAAAGGGTAGAACACAATGTAGGAAATCAATATATAATATTACATAGGTATATTCCCATACATATACCTATGTTATCAAGTATCCCATATCAATCATGAGGAAAAAATAGTGGTCCAGACTCATCTCATGCCAGGATTTATTCATGGGGGAGTAACAAGTAACATTTCGAGTCACAACGTAGAGCACCTCAAATACTGGAGAACTCCTCCTATATCGATTATAGTGGGACTTTTGTGTCATAATAGAGGTGCTTTAAAATAAAATTTGACTGTAGAGGTAATCCTCCAATTGATTACCGAGGGTCTCCCGTGTCACACAGAGGCGCTCCCTACCATGGGTCTTCCACGTTAGAAAGAGGAGCTCCCCCTCAAGGCCTACTAAAGTAAATCTCCTTTTGAGTGTCATGGGTCTGCGTGTCACCAGGGAACTCTCCACCGTGGTTCTGCTTCATCACCATGGTGCTCCCAACCGGGCCTGTTGCGTCACTCTGTGCTGAAATGGTAAGCAGTCATCAAGTCTCATCCTGCCACTTGGTCTCAGCATTATGTTCGCTCATCTCTCGAAGGATCTTATCTCTAAGATACTGTTCAATACTAAAAATACCATTAATTCCCATGAAGAATTATCTAAAAGGTCGTCTACATCATAGGGGTCTCAATGCAACTTATAGTGCGTTAATCAGATGCCTAGTCTGTGAGTTATTATACAATTATTATAGGTGGCCTGATTGGATTCGTGCTCGATCCAACCTGACCATTTCCCATCTTGGTCCTAAACACATAGGGGTATAACACAATGGGACCATCTCTCTCCATGATTTCCAGTGCTGTTGACGGTTCATCAATCAGAAATCTGGTGCCAAAGTTATGGCCAAAAGAAAGTAATTGGGTCGTAGTGGGATCAATTCTGGTCTGAATCGATAGGCTGACCCGGCCTGGGCTGACCTAGTTTGGGTTTCCCTGGTCCAGCCCGCGAGGGATGCAAGGGTGGCAGACTGGCTGCGAGGGCATTGTCTGGAAACGAGAGTGGCGAACTGGCCTCAAGAGAGGTGGACCAGCCGCGGGTCAGCATTCTGGCCACGAGTCGGCGGACCGGCCATGATTTGGTAGTGGTTCGGTCAGTATGGTGGAGCGGCTCTGCTCGGTGGCAGGGCTCGGTTCAACGGTGCTTCTTGGCAGTAATGGTGGTACATCTCAGGTCAGACGGTGGGGAGGCTCGGTGGATAGTTTCATGTCTCAGATCGGACGGCGGCGCAACACAGCTCGATGGCGGAGCTCAGCTCGAATAGTGGCACGACTCGGCGGACGGTGGCACCCTACATCTCAGATAGTGCCATGACACAAAAAATGGTGGTGTGGATCGGTGGATGGCGGCGCAGCTCAACTCGGACGGCGGGGTGTCTTGGTTCGGCGGTGGCGTGACTCAACGGATGGTGGCACGACTCGGCTTGTATAGCGGTGAGACTTTCCTCGTATAGTGGAACTACTTGGTTCGGACCGTTCGTTGGCTGGGGCGGCGTGGTGGGGCGGTGGGTCGGCTGGGGTGGGGCGGTGAGGCCGCGTGTGGCAGCACCTTTGCCTCAATCATCTTCGTTGCCTTCCTCTATTTTGAAAAACATACCAAAGAAGAACGACAGAGGGTTGGGATGTGTTTGTTTGGACCACACCATCCTCATTTTGAGTGGTATTAGAAGGTTCATGACGAACAAGGAATGAACGGGAAACCATAATCTTTCGCAATGTTTGTTCCCAACCCACAAAGTAAAGAACACAGTACATGGAAAGTGATTAACATTTAGGAATAAACCCATACCTCGTCCTCTTGATGACATTGGTGCAAGAAGGTTGTACGGTCCTCGATTATCCATAGATGAGGATGTCCAACGTCGAAAGAAGTCTCGAGGAAGAAGGTCGAAGGAGTTCGTCATTCTTTGTTGGCGTAGCGTTCTTCATTGGAGATCTTTCTACAATGTTCTCCCAATCCTTAATTGACAAAAAAATGTATAGGTAGCTCAATGTATAAGATTGTAATATCTATTATGTCATTGGAATAATATTCAAAATTTATTTAATTTAAAAAGGAGATATGGAATAATAAAGATATGTGTGTTGATACAATTAATGTGGAGGAAGTCAAGAGGCTCCTCCATATTAATGGGGGCGTTTGAGAGGATTTTATTCATAATGAGGGGAGTTCAAGAGGATTAGGTCTCGAGTGGTCCCCACCACCACAACCTCTTATGGGAGGTTAGGTTCAGGTGGTCCCCACCACCATAACCTCTAATGGGAGGTTAAGGTCTTGTGTTCCCCACTTCTCAACTTTAACATGGAGGTTTAGTTCCGGTAGATCCCATCTCCCAAAACCCACATGGGTGTTCCAAATAAATGAAAAATTTCATGCTATTTTATTTTTACTTTATTATTATACAAAAAACCAAAAAACAAAAATTCACCCTCGACCATATATTGTTGAGATGAAAGTCTCCCCAAGCGAACACTGGTGCTGTGAGCTCAATGGTGCCCTCATATTTCAATTCTGATCAAGTGTTCAAAATATATAAAAACCATGTCACAAATTTACTGAATGTAACCAAAAAAATGTTCTTACATTCATTCCAAGCACTCCGGGTCTCGGAATCATGTGCCATAAATTTTTGAAGACTCGTAAAATTCCCATTTAATTAAAAAAACTACATCAGAATTTTGGGTCTTTGTAGTGGTGGTGCAGCTTATCTGGCGGCTAGGCGGGATGGCGGCGATAGCTCGACAGATGACGGCAGTGGATCGGTGGATGGCGGCTATGGCTCCATAGATGGAGGTGAAGGCATTACAGACGGCAGGGGAAGCTCGGCCTAGTTAGTGGTGGTGGCTCGGCCCGGTTGACGACGGTTGTGGGAGGCACGACGGGGTTGCGGGTGGCAGATCTACGGGGAACAGTGGATGTGGGTGACATCGAGCGACTCTTTTATGGGGGTTCCATGAAGGCATAGATGTTGATAGGCAGTGGAAGCCACATGTTAGTGTTGCTGTGTTGTTGCCTTCATCGCATTCAACACCACAAATCATCACAAGATTTGTGGTAGGGGTCGGGCCATGTTTGTTTGTCCTGTACTCTCCACGTTAGGGTGGTAGCATATGGTTCAATAAGAACTTGAAGTAGAACATAGATATTTACAAACCCCGACAATGATTTCATTCCAAAACAAAAAATGTATTCAAGGGAATAACATGGGAAAAGTATTCATACACAAATAAACCCCTAAGTTGGATTGTTCATCTTTGAAGATCACGAGGGAGGAGAGGACATCATTGGGGAGGGAAATATGATCGTCGATGGAAGACGTCCCACGCTGGAGGATGTCCCAATGAAGAATGTTGAAGACATGCATCAAAATTATTTTTTGAGTGCTTTTTCCCAATTCTCATAATCTCTCCCCTTTTCCAACCCTTTTCCCCAATTCCACCAAAATGAAAATATAGCCAACATCTTAATTTATGTTTTCAAATTAAATTATGTTTGAAAAATTTCAAAATGGGTTAATTAATTAATTGATGGGTGGCATAATATATAATGGGGAGGTTTGTAATAATTAGTTGGGGAGCTCAAGATGATTCTCCCCACTTAATATGGAGTTTTAGAGGTTTCAAACCTCAGGTGGTCCCCACCACCATAACCTATCATGGGAGGTTAAGCTCAGTGGTCCCCACCTCTATAACCTCTCATGGGAGTTTTTAATTCATGTGGTCCCCACCTGTGAAATTTCTACCCATGTGGTTACAACAAATAAAAGAAAATGTGAGATTATTTTAGTTATTATTTCCACGAAAAAACAAAAAAAAGTAACTTTCACCCTCGACCAAATTTTTTTGAGGTTAAAGTCTTCATAAGTGAATATTGGCACTACGAGTTCAATGGTACCCTCATATTTCAATACTGACCACCAGTTCAAAAGTTAGAAATGTCACGACCCGCCCTCGGGGCCCGTGCCGTGACTACCCCAAGCCCGCCTTCCATAGGCCAGGGGCTGGCGACTAGCACCAAGGCGAAAATCCCAACAAAAAGGGAAGGCATTGCCTTTGAAAAGTAAACAAGCACCACAGAGTAAGCAAGCGGAAAAGTAAACACTAAGTAAAAACTGTACAAACTGTGCTGAAAGTAAAAGGGGCCGGAAATACAAGCCCAACTGTAAAGTACAACTGAAAGGAAAAACAGCAACTAAAAACGGAAAACTGCAGCGTCGAGCCGTCCTCCGGATGTCCCACCTGAAGGGTGGGTACAGATAGCCTCCACTGCTCCTTGGGTCCACCTAACCGCTCCGAGTACGTCCCACCCTGTGGTCTACCTCCAGGTACTATCCTGCTCTGCACGCCTCCTCCACGATCAGCGTTGTCCGTCGTCTGCAACCAACACCACGAAGTGCGGGCATAGCCCGTGCAGGGGTGAGTATAATCTTCTCAGTAGGGACCCCGAGACCCCCGAAGGTCTCCCGAAATCCACAAGGGATAATCCACAAAGGAAATATACAATCACGAAGTAACATCTGACACAACTTAGGTATATGCCCATACATATACCTAAGTCTTCAATTCCCGTTCGGCTCCAACGTCCGAGCCCAAGCACAACCCAGTCCACACAGGAAATCAAAACGCATACCCACGCAGGATAGAACAACACAATCCACGAAGGAGAGTAAACAGTAAATCCACACAGGATAGCTCAACAAAATCCACAAAGGAGAGTAACTCAAGATTCAGCTCACACAGGTATACTTCTTCGGATGACGATAAAGATGATCATTGAACCATCTAGGTTGTCGGACCCACGAAGTATCGATAGGTACTAACCTTGCAGTGACCCACATAGGATCGGGCCCACGCAGGACCTGTAGAAGTTGGCTCACACAGAACCGCTGAGAGATGACCCACACAGGATTGGGCCCACACAGGACCGGGCCCACGCAGGACCTGTAGGCGCTGGCTCACACAGAACCGCTGAGCGTTGACCCACGCAGGATCAGACCCACACAGGATCGGGCCCACACATGACCGGGCCCACGCAGGACCTGAAGCACTGATCCACGTAGGTTCGCTGAGTGCAGGAGTCATCGCAGTCCGCTGAGTATCTCTGCACAGTCGTCGTCGCAGTCCACTGAGGATCTCAACACGGTCGTCGTCGGAGTCCACGGAGGATCTCTGCACGGTCGTCGCTGTCGAAGTAGCATTCGCAGCCAGCCTAGGGTTCCCGCACACAGCAAGCTCGTTCGGGAGGGTCCACTCCACGAGCCGAGAGGCTGATACATCAACTGACACGAAGTCCGAAGTTGATGTATCCAAAAGTTCCGTATCGTCAACAGGAACTCAACGTCGCAGACGGCGCGTCAATCGGACGCCCGGTCTGAGAGATATTGGCATTTTCGTCCCAGGGGCCCGGTTGGTTTTTAAGGCAAAACCAACCCGACCGCACTCCACCTGCGTCCAAACCTCGGGCGGAGTATGCCAAAAGATCCGTCTCACTTAGAGGAATTCAACAAAGCTGACGGCACGTCAATCGGACGTCCGTAGCTCAAGATATGAGCGTTTCCGCTCCGAGGGCCCGGTTGGTCTCGTGTACGAACCAACCCGGCCGAACTCAAAGTATTCCGAAACCTTGAGTGCGATATACCGAAACGACCGTCTCGATCCAAGGATCGCGTTGCCGCTGACGGTGAGTCGTTTGGAGGCACGAAGCTCAAGATACGGGCGTTTGAACAAAAACGTCCGGATATGGGGGGTACGGGCCCGGGCCGACCCGGCCCGACCCCCCCTGGGTCGGCCCGAACCGGGTCGACCCGGGTCCGACCCGGCTGGCCCGGCCCGGCCCGGCCAGGGACGGTCCGGCTCGGCCGGCTCGGCTTGGCCGAGCGGCACGGGTGGAAGCCGCGGGCGCTGACCCGTGGCTTGAGGAAGAACCGCGGACGCGCTGAGCCGCGTCCGCCTGGACGAACCGGACCCGCGCACCGCGGGACCGTTTGCCGTCGCCGCCGCGGCTTCAGCCGCGGCGGATTTCTTCCGGGGGCGCGCCGGGGCGCCGCCGCCTCCGGCCGCCGGCGCCGCCGGCAACTTCCGCGGGCCGCCGGCGTCGCTCCGGTGGCCCGTTTTCCTTCCCGTCTGTGCCGTTGCTCCTCCCGGGATCCGTTCTTTACTGCGGGATCGTCAAACGTCCGCTGCGGAACGTTCCATCGTCGACCGTCAAATCCGCACAAAACGAAGAACGGCGGAGGGTCGTCGGGCCGTGTTCGTTTGGCCCGCACCCTCCGCGTTAGAAATAAACAACCGGGAGAATTTGTTCAACACATGAACCAACAATTTTAATTTTTTGATAAAAATAAAATTGTTTCATTAAATCCGGTTCTTTAATTTTTTAAAGAAACAAAGACGGGAATTAATTTAAAAAGGGGGTAATTCCCATAATGAAATCCCTACCTTGATGATCATCGTGCGCGGGCGTTCTTCGCGGAAGAGATCGTCGCGGAAGAGATCGATCGTCGCGTCGTCGCGGGGAGGCATCGCGTCATCGCGGAAACCGGCGTTGAGTCGGCGAACTCAACAAACCAAGAACAACAGATTTAAATTATAATTAATTAAATCTGTGTTTAAAACCAAAAGAAAAGAACCTTGAGCGGAAATCCGAAAGCACTCACCTCGAATGGTCGGTGATCGGAGATCGGAGATCGGGGATCGGAAGAACGTCTCTGACGAAGGCGTCGTCGATTTCTCGGTTCGGCGTTCTTCGCGTTCTTCGCGTTCTTCGCGAGGGAGCTGAAGAAACAGGGATCCTCTCAAATCTTTACAAAGGATTTCTAGGTTGGTCTTATTTTATTAATATTCCAACACACGAAACCGGTTAAGAAACGATTGTATTTATTCGTTGAATTAATTCAACGAAAGAAACATGCCATTTAATTCACGAAAGAAACAGCCCATTTAATTCACGAACGAAACAGCCCATTTAATGGTCTATTAAGAATTTAGAAAACGCGTCAGTTGACTTTCATTAAGACGGGTTTTCACGGGTGCGTTTCTTAGCGGAAAGAAACGGCGGGGCTCGTGCGGGCCCCATCTCACAAATATCCTACCAAGGGGGTAGGATATTTCTAGATAGTATCCTATCCAGTTCAACTTAGTTCAAGCTGCCTTTAAGTGTCTTCAAGTGGCTTCCAAGTTGCTTAAGTGAAATAAAATAAAGTTGTCGCAAAATTATTTTATTTCTTAACTTTAAGCCCGAAAATTAAAAACCACACCCGAGCAAACGAAACACTGGAAGAGGCGTTTCTAAGCGAATACAGGCGCTGCGATTTCATCGGTGCCCTCAGAATTCGATTCTGGGCACCGGTTCAAAAGTTAGAAAAACCCGCTCGCCCGTTCACTGAACGTACCTGAGCCAAACTTCGGAAAATGATTCCGGGCACATCGGGCCTCGGAATCAGGCGCCGTCAGAAACTGCGTTCTTGTAAAATTCCAAAGAAAATTAAGAAAAACAAATTTCCTTGAAATTTACGGGTCTTTACATTACTCCCACCTCAGGACTTTACGTCCCCGTAAAGATACATCAAAAACTAGGGAAACAAATGTGGGTACTGAGCACGCATCTGAGCCTCCCGCTCCCAAGTGCTCTCCTGGAGGTTCCCGTGCTGCCATCTGATGCTCACAAGAGGAATCGATCGCCCACCTAGGACCCGCTCCTGTCGATCCTCTATCTCCACTGGGACCTCCGCAAAAGTCGCCCCATCATCCACATCTAGCTCCCCATAGTCAATGATGTGCGTCGGGTCGTGCACGTATCTTCTCAGCTGGGATACGTGGAAGACGTCGTGCACCCGGTGCAACTGAGGTGGCAGAGCCAGGCGATAAGCCACCTCGCCAACCCAGCTGAGGACCTGGAAGGGTACGATGAAGCGTGGAGACAACTTGCCGCCTCGGCCAAATCTCCTCAAACCACGTCGAGGTGAGACCCGCAAAAAGACGTGGTCTCCATCCTCGAACTCTAGTGGCCTCCGCCTCCTGTCGGCATAAGACTTCTGCCGGCTCTGTGCTGTCCTCATCCGCTCCTGGATGACCTGGACCTTCTCTGTCGTGGCCCGGACCATCTCTGGTCCCACAAGTGCTGACTCTCCAGGGTCTGTCCAGCACAAAGGAGATCTGCAAGGCCTGCCGTACAACGCCTCGTAGGGTGCCATCCCGATGGTGGAGTGGTAGCTGTTGTTGTACGCAAACTATACCAAGGGTAGGTGGTCCTGCCAGCTGCGACCAAAGTCGAGGAAACATGCGCGGAGCATGTCCTCGAGAGTCTGAATGGTCCTCTCCGTCTGACCATCCGTCTGAGGGTGAAAGGCGGTGCTCAGACGTAGTCGCGTCCCGAACGCCTCTTGCAACCCCTTCCAAAGCCGGGAAGTAAAACGAGCGTCCCGATCGGAGACGATAGTCGATGGCACACCGTGAAGTCGTACAATCTCCTGAACATAGAGACGCCCCAAGCTCTCCACTGTGCCCTACTCTCGGATGGGTAAGAAGTGTGCCGACTTGGTGAGTCGGTCAACAATCACCCAAATGGAATCGTGACCTCTGGAAGTGCGTGGAAGTCCAGTCACAAAGTCCATAGATATCCCGTCCCACTTCCACTCCGGGACCTCCAAGGGCTGTACCAAGCCTGCTGGTACCTGATGCTCTGCATTCACCTGCTGGCAGGTGAGGCACCGTGAAACGAACTCTGCCACAGCCTTCTTCATGCCCGGCCACCAGTGCTGTCGCCTGAGATCCTGGTACATCTTCACCACTCCAGGATGTACCGCCAAAGGAGAAGTGTGATACTCTCTCAGAACCTCCTCTCGTAAGGCGACTGGTACCCAGGTACGTCCTCTGAAAAGGAAATCTTTCTCGACTCCAAGGGAGAAACCATCAGGTTCCTGTCCAGAGGATATATGTGCACGCCGTGTCTCACAGTCAATGTCCCCATGCTGTGCCTCTCTGACCCGCTGAAGAAGTGGAGGAGAGACTGTGAGAGACTGAAGGAAGGCTGCTCCGTCTCTATCCACGAAGGATATCTGCAAAGCGGCTAGCTGCTCTGTCGCCTCCTCAAGTAGCTGGATGCCCGTCCTCCTGCTGAGGGCATGAGCCACCATGTTCCCCTTCCCAAGAGTATAGACTATCTCAAATTCATAGTCCTAGAGGAACTCGAGCCATCGCCGCTGTCTCAGGTTCAGGTCCTTCTGAGAGAAGATGTACCTGAGACTCTGGTGGTCAGAAAAGACTGTGAAGCGCTCTCCCATCAGATAGTGTCGCCATGTCTTTAGGGAAAAGACTACTGCTGCCAACTCCAAGTCATGGGTAGCGTAGTTATGCTCATGAGGCCTCAACTGATGTGATCCGTAGGCAATCACGGCCCGCTCCTACATCTGGACACACCCGAGTCCGGTCCCTGATGCATCGCAGTAGACTACATAACCAACTCCCCCCTCAGGCAACCTCAAGATAGGTGCGCTGGTCAACCTCTGCCTCAGTTCCTGGAAGCTCTGCTGACATCTGTCTGACCACACGAAGGGTTTCCCCTTCTTCGTCAACGCTGAGAGTGGGGCCAAAACTCTGGAGAAGTCCGGCACAAATCTCCGATAGTATCCGACTAGGCCCAAGAAACTCCGCACCTCTGTCACGCTCTTGGGTGGCTCCCAAGCTAGCACTGCCTCGATCTTCGCGGGATCCACTACAACTCCCACCTCAGAAATGACGTGCCCCAAGAAGTGGACCTCACGTAACCAGAACTGACACTTCGAGAGCTTTCCATAAAGCTGGTGCTCTCGGAGTGTGTCTAGTACAACACGCAGGTGGTAGGCGTGCTCCTCCTCCGTCGTCGAGTACACCAAAATGTCGTCGATGAAGACCACGAAAAATCGATCGAGGTATGGATAGAATATCCTGTTCATGAGGCTCATGAACACTGCTGGAGCGTTGGTCATGCCAAAAGGCATAACCAAGAACTCATAGTGGCCATACCGACACCTGAAGGCCGTCTTCTTCACATCCTCGTCTCGAACTCTAAGCTGATGATAGCCTGACCTGAGGTCTATCTTCGAGAACCACTGTGCTCCCTTGAGCTGGTCGAAGAGATCATCAATCCTGGGTAGCAGATACTTGTTCCTCACTGTCACCTAATTCAGGCGATGATAATCGACACACAGTCGCAAGCTCCCGTCCACCTTCTTGGCGAACAAAATCGGGGAAGCCCAGGGCGAAACACTGGGTCGGATGAACCCCTTGCCCTGCAAGTCCTCCAACTGTACCTGCAGCTCTCGAAGCTCAGCGGGGGCCATCCGATATGCTGGAGTGGATATCAGGGCTGCCCCGGGGTACAGGTCAATATAAAAGTCTACCTCTATGCGAGGAGGTAGTCCTGGAACGTCGTCGGGAAAGACGTCCGCATACTGATCCACCACTGCAGGAAAACTGGGACTCCGCACGTCAACCGCTCCCAGGATGAGGCTAGCCAACTGATGAGTGATGGGCTGACCTCTCCTATGCGTGAGTCCATCCTGTGCTGCTAAGGCTCCCTTCTCGCCGGTGAAGGTGAACCTGCTCCCGTCGGTGCGCACACATCGTACCTTGCGCCTAATGCAGTCAATCTGAGCATGGACCGTAGATAACCAATCCATGCCCAAGATGACGTCGTAAGGCCTCGACGCTGCTAAAAGAAGATCCCAGCCGAAGCTCTCGCCTCCTAGAGTAAGCTCACACTGCCGGCACCAGTGCGTAATCGTCGAGTCTGCTCCCGTAGGAGTCTCTAGCCGTAAGGATCGAGCCAACGGCTCTGTCGGAATCTCCGAGCTCCGAACAAGGGCAGTGGCTATGAAAGAGTGACTCGCTCCTGTGTCTATCAGAACTGCAGCAAGGGTGGAATAGACACAGATCGTACCTCGAATCATCTCTGGCGCGCCGTGGTCGTAGGCCTCCGCTGCCTGGAGCTGAGCCTGTCTCTGCCCGCTAGCTCCCTGTGGTCGGGGCGGGCCTCCTGATGGTGGTGGTGGTGGCAGAGCCTTAAAGCGTCGCCCACCACCTGCTGCTCGGCCAGCTCCTCTGCCTCGTCCGCCTCCTCCCTGCGGACCGCCACAATCGACCCTCTGCCTCTGCCTGGGTGGTCCCTCCACCATCTGCTACCCCTCGGTATGACGGGTCGGGCAGTCACGAGCCATGTGGCCCTGCCCGCCGCACTCGTAGCATTGTCTGCCTCTCGGAAGGCTGGCTCCGGGCCGGGTGCCCTGCACTGCTGAGCCAGTGTCCCGAGGTCGCCTGCCGGAAGGTCTGGCCCGCCTGGAACGCTGAGTCATCCGCCGGCTACCAGCTGCCGAAGACTCCGCTATCTGCCGCCCTGCGGTAGGTCTCGCTGTGGACTCAGCCAGGAAGCTCTCGATCAGGAGGGCTCGCTCCAGTACTCCTGCCTGGGTCGGGATGCTGAGGGAGATCAGCGATGCCCTGATCTCGTGTCTCAAACCCTTATCGAAGGTCCGGGCCCGGAAGAAGGGGTCCCGTACCATGTCTGTCGAGTACCGAGAAAGGTCGGTGAATCTCGCCGCGTACTGAGCGACCGTCAAGCTGCCCTGCCGCAGCTGAAGAAGCTCTTGGATGCGCACCGCTCAGAGGGTGGACGGGACGAACTCTGAGCGGAAGAGGCTCTCGAAGTCCATCAAGATGAGGGTGGCCTCATCGTGTACCTGGAGCATCAGGCTCCACCATCGTCCGACTGCTGCGTGCAGTAGGCTCGCCGCGAGGATCACCATGAGGTCTGCTGGTGTCCTCACTAGCCTGAAAACTCGGACGACCGCCTCTTGCCAGTCCTCGCCTGCCTGGGGGTCCGACTCCCCACGGAACATGGGTGGTCGCGGGCGCTAGAACTCGTGAAGAGCTCCGAGGCGTCGTGCGTCGTCACCTTCCAGTGCTGGAAGCATCGGGGGCTCGGCGGGTAAGGGTACCGCCGGTGCCTCTGCTGTCAACGGGCCCTGTAATGAGGCCTCATCGCTCGGTGGGCTGTCGTCGCGCCCTACTCTAGGAACCCTAGCTGGCTGCTGTCGTCGTGCCATCCTGAAAAGGAAACAAGTATGCCACGTTCAGAATAGTATACCTGGTGAGCTGACACAAGTAATCACAGAGAAAACTTGAAACACACATGCAATCAATGTTTTCGTGCATTAAGTCGGGAATCAGAAGTCAGGGTCCTGGTGTATGGATACGTCGGCCGCCGCACCAACACTGGACTCCCTGGACTGATAACCACACTCAATACATTAAACACTTTTGCTTCACATAGGAGAAAGATCAGAGTCTGCGGTAGAACCGACCACCTCTGATACCAATTTGTCACGACCCGCCCTCGGGGCCCGTGCCGTGACTACCCCAAGCCCGTCTTCCATAGGCCAGGGGCTGGCGACTAGCACCAAGGCGAAAATCCCAACAAAAAGGGAAGGCATTGCCTTTGAAAAGTAAACAAGAACCACAGAGTAAGAAAGCGGAAAAGTAAACACTAAGTAAAAACTGTACAATCTGTGATGAAAGTAAAAGGGGCCGGAAATACAAGCCCAACTGTAAAGTACAACTGAAAGGAAAAACAGCAACTGAAAAGGGAAAACTGCAGCGTCGAGCTGTCCTCCGGAAGTCCCACCTGAAGGGTGGGTACAGATAGCCTCCACTGCTCCTCGGGTCCACCTAACCGCTCCGAGTACGTCCCGCGCTGTGGTCCACCTCCAGGTACTGTCCTGCTCCGCACGCCTCCTCCATGATCAGCGTTGTCCGTCGTCTGCAACCAACACCACGAAGTGCGGGCATAGCCCGTGCAGGGGTGAGTATAAGCTACTCAGTAGGGACCCCGAGACCCCCGAAGGTCTCCCGAAATCCACAAGGGATAATCCACAAAGGAAAGATACAATCACGAAGTAACATCTGACACGGCTTAGGTATATGCCCATACATATACCTAAGTCTTCAATTCCCGTTCGGCTCCAACGTCCGAGCCCAAGCACAACCCAGTCCACACAGGAAAGAAAAATGCATACCCACGCAGGATAGAACAACACAATCCACAAAGGAGAGTAAACAGTAAATCCACACAGGATAGCTCACTACAATCCACAAAGGAGAGTAACTCAAGATTCAGCTCACACAGGTATACTTCTTCGGATGACGATAAAGATGATCATTGAACCATCTATGTCGTCGGACCCACGAAGGATCGATAGGTACTAACCTTGCAGTGACCCACACAGGATCGGGCCCACGCAGGACCTGTAGAAGTTGGCTCACACAGAACCGCTGAGAGATGACCCACACAGGATCGGGCCCACACAGGACCGGGCCCACGCAGGACCTGTAGGCGCTGGCTCACACAGAACCGCTGAGCGCTGACCCACGCAGGATCGGACCCACACAGGATCGGGCCCACACAGGACCGGGCCCACGCAGGACCTGAAGCACTGATCCACGTAGGATCGCTGAGTGCAGGAGTCGTCGCAGTCCGCTGAGGATCTCTGCACAGTCGTCGCCGCAGTCCACTGAGGATCTCTGCACGGTCGTCGTCGGAGTCCACGGAGAATCTCTGCACGGTCGTCGCTGTCGAAGTAGCAGTCGCAGCCAGCCTAGGGTTCCCGCACACAGCAAGCTCGTTCGGGAGGGTCCACTCCACGAGCCGAGAGGCTGATACATCAACTGACACGAAGTCCGAAGTTGATGTATCCAAAAGTTCCGTATCGTCAACATGAACTCAACGTCGCAAACGGCGCGTCAATCGGATGCCCGGTCTGAGAGATATTGGCATTTTCGTCCCAGGGGCCCGGTTGGTTTTTAAGGCAAAACCAACCCGACCGCACTCGACCTGCGTCCAAACCTCGGGCGGAGTATGCCAAAAGATCTGTCTCACTTAGAGGAATTCAACAAAGCTGACGGCACGTCAATCGGACGTCCGTAGCTCAAGATATGAGCGTTTCCGCTCCGAGGGCCCGGTTGGTCTCGTGTACGAACCAACCCGGCCGAACTCAAAGTATTCCGAAACCTTGAGTGCGATATACCGAAACGACCGTCTCGATCCAAGGATCTCTTTTCCACTGGCGGCGAGTTGTTTGGAGGCACGAAGCTCAAGATACAGGCGTTTGAACGAAAACGTCCGGAGATGGGGGGTACGGGCCCGGGCAGACCCGGCCCGACCCCCCCCCGGGTCGACCCGACCCGGGTCCGACCCGGCTGGCCCGGCCCGGCCCGGCCAGGACCGGTCCGGCTCGGCCGGCTCGGCCGGCTCGGCTTGGCCGAGCGGCGCGGGTGGAAGCCGCGGGCGCTGACCCGCGGCTTGAGGAAGAACCGCGGCCCGCGTGCGGGCCATGCTGGCGAACCGCGGACGCGCTGAGCCGCGTCCGCCGGGATGAACCGGACCCGCACGCCGCGGGTCCGTTGGCCGCCGTCGCCGCGGCTTCAGCCACGGCGGATTTCGTCCGGCGGCGCGCCGGGGCGCCGCCGGCAACTTTCGTGGGCCGCCGGCGTCGCTCCGATGGCCCGTTTTCCTTCCCGTCTGCGCCGTTGCTCCTCCCGGGATCCGTTCATTACTGCGGGATCGTCAAACGTCTGTTGCGGCACGTTCCGTCGTCGACCGTCAAATCCGCACAAAACGAAGAACGGCGGAGGGTCGTCGGGCCGTGTTCGTTTGGCCCGCACCCTCCGCGTTAGAAATAAACAACCGGGAGAATTTGTTCAACACATGAACCAAAAATTTTAATTTTTTGATAAAAATAAAATTGTTTCCTTAAATATGGTTCTTTAATTTTTTAAAGAAACAAAGACGGGAATTAATTTAAAAAGGGTGTAATTTCCATAATGAAATCCCTACCTTGATGATCGTCATGCGCGGGCGTTCTTCGCGGAAGAGATCGTCGTGGAAGAGATCAATCGTCGCGTCGTCGCGGGGAGGCGTCGCGTCGTCGCGGAAACCGGCGTTGAGTCGGCGAACTCAACGAACCAAGAACAACAGATTCAAATTATAATTAATTAAATCTGTGTTTAAAACCAAAGGAAAAGAACCTTGAGCGGAAATCCGAAAGCACTCACCACGAATGGTCGGTGATCGGAGATCGGAGATTGGGGATCGGAAGAACGTCTCGGACGAAGGCGTCGTCGATTTCCGGGTTCGGCGTTCTTCGCGTTCTTCGCGTTCTTCGCGTTCTTCGCGAGGGAGATGAAGAAACAGGGATCCTCTCAAATCATTACAAAGGATTTCTAGGTTGGTCTTATTTTATTAATATGCCAACACACGAAACCGGTTAAGAAACGATTGAATTAATTTGTTGAATTAATTCGACGAAAGAAACATGCCATTTAATTCACGAAAGAAACAGCCCATTTAATTCACGAAAGAAATAGCCCATTTAATGGTCTGTTAAGAATTTAGAAAACGCGTCAGTTGACTTTCATTAAGACGGGTTTTCACGGGTGCGTTTCTTAGTGGAAAGAAACGGCGGGGCTCGTGCGGACCCCACCTCACAAATATCCTACCAAGGGGGTAGGATATTTCTGGATAGTATCCTATCAAGTTCAACTCAGTTCAAGCCGCCTTTAAGTGGCTTCAAGTGGCTTCCAAGTGGCTTAAGTGAAATAAAATAAAGTTGTCGCAAAATTATTTTATTTCTTAACTTTAAGCCCGAAAATTAAAAACCACACCCGAGAAAACGCAACTCCGAAAGAGGTGTTTCTAAGCGAATACCGGCGCTGCGATTTAATCGGTGCCCTCAGAATTCGATTCCAGGCACCGGTTCAAAAGTTAGAAAAACCCGCTCGTCCGTTCACTGAACGTACCCGAGCCAAACTTC
This sequence comes from Viscum album, assembly GCA_963277665.1. Taxonomy (NCBI): domain Eukaryota; kingdom Viridiplantae; phylum Streptophyta; class Magnoliopsida; order Santalales; family Viscaceae; genus Viscum; species Viscum album. The sequence goes on along the minus strand of OY728133.1, from coordinate 1,034,882,840 downwards.
GGAAAATTATTCCGGGCACACCGGGCCTCGGAATCAGGCGCCGTCAGAAACTACGTTCTTGTAAAATTCCAAAGAAAATTAAGGAAAAAAATTTCCTTGAAATTTACGGGTCTTTACAAGAAACCCCCGCTTGCACGTTTATTGAATGTACCCTTAACAAAATTTCAGAAATTCATTTTGGGCACTCTGGGTCTCAGAATCATGTGGCATCAATTTTTGCGGACTCGTAAAATTCCCATATATTTAAAAAACATTTAAAAGTAAATTATGGGTCATTACATTCTCCCCACCTCAAGGATTTTCATGACCATAAGCCACAACTCAAACTAAGGGGACAATTAGGGGTATTGAGCACACATCTAAGCCTCCCGCTCCCATTTTCTCTCCTGGAGGTTCTAGTGCTACCTGCGAACACGCAGCATAGGTATCAACCATCCACTAAGGACTCTATTCTTTCGATCCTCAATCTCTAATGGATACTTCATAAAATTCACTCCATCAACGACTTCGAGCTCACCATGGATGATGATGAGATAAGGTCATGCACATATCTCCTCAGCTAGGATACGTGGAATACGTCGTGCCCCTGGTGGAACTGAGGTGGAAGAGATAAGAGGTATGCCACCTCGCCAACTCTGCTGAGGACCTGAAAAGGTCCGATGAATCTCAGAGATAACTTTCCACCTTGGCCAAATCTCTGCAAACTATGTCGGGTTGAGATTTGTTGAAAGTCGTGATCACCATCGTAGAACTATAGAGGTCTCCATATCCTATTGGAATACGACTTCATCCTGATCTTTGCAGACTTCTTCTACTTCTGGATGATCCACACCTTCTCTGTGGTCACCCGTACCATCTCTATTCCCACGTGTGATGACTCTCCTATGTCAGTCCAGCAAAAAGGTGAAATGCATGGTCGCCCGTATAACACCTGAAAAGGTGATATCCCAATAGTGGAGTGATATCCATTGTTGTATGAAAACTCCACCGAAGGTATTTAATCATCCTAGTTGTGACCATAGTCGAGGACACAAGAAGAAAACATGTCCTCGATGGTATGTATAGTCCACTTAGTCTGGCCATCCGATTGAGGATGGAAGGCGGTAATCAAATGAAGCTGCTTCCCAAAATCCCCTTGAAACCCCTTCCATATTTGACAGTAAAGAGTGCATCACGATCAAAGATAATTGATGAGGTAACTCCAAGTAGTCCCATAATCTCATTCCTATAGTGGTGTCCCATGCTATCTACTGAAGCCTTCTTTCTAATCGAAAGGAAGTGGGCCGACTTGGTGATTCTGACAATGATCACCCAAATCGAGTCATGACAACTCGATATATGTGGAAGTACTATCAAAAAGTCTAGGGATATCCCATCCCACTTCTACTCTGGGAACTCTAAAGGATGAACCAAGCCTACTGGTACCTGATGCTCTGCCTTCAATTACTGACATGTGAGTCACTGAGAAATAATTTCTGCAACTACTTTCTTCATTTCAGGCCACCGGTGCTGTCTTCGGAGATCTTGGTACATCTTCGCCGCTCCTAGATGTAACGCTAGAAGGGATATGTGGAACACTCTCAACAATTACTCTTGATGTGACACTGTCACCATGGTACGTCCTCAGATAAGGATGGCTTTCTCCCCACCTTCAAAAAATCTATTAGGTGTCAACCCTATGGATATCTGAGGTTATCGAGTCTCATAGTCAGTGTCCCGATGTTTGTCATCCCTAACTCGATGAAGGAGTGTGGGAGTGACTGTAAGAGAGTAAAGAAAAGTTGATCCATATCTATCCATAATGTATATATGTAATGAAACCGACTGCTCCGTCACATCGCCTAACAGCTGTATACTAGATCTCTTGCTGAGTGCACATGCAACAATGTTCCCCTTCCAATGATTATTGAATATTTCAAATTCATAGTCCTGGAGGAACTCTAGGAAACATCATTGTCTTAGGTTCAGGTCCATATGAGAGAATATATACCCGAGACTCTTGTGATTATAGTAGACTGTAAAACATTTTCCCATTAGATAGTGCCACCACATCTTCAAGGCGAAAACCACAACTGCTAACTCCAGGTCATGGGTAGTGTAGTTCTTCTCATGTTGTCTCAGCTATCGAGAACCATATACGATAACTAATCACTCATACATCAGGAAATATCTGAGTCTCTTCCCTGATGCATCGCAGTAGACAACGTACCCTATGCCTTCTTTTTAAAGCCTCAAGATGGGGGCACTATTCAGCCTCTGCCTCTGATCTAGAAAACTATGCTGGCTTCTCTCCGACCACACGAAGGGTTATCCCTTATTCATCATCACTGATAACACTGCTATAACTCTGGAGAAATCTGGTGAAAATCTCTGGTAGAATCCATCCATACCTAGGAATCTTCATAACTCTGTTACACACCTTAGTGGATCCCAAGAATTTACTGCCTCAATCGTTGATGGATCCACTGCAACCCCGGCCTCGGATATGACATGTCCCAAAAAGTGAACCTCTCGGATCTAGAAATAGAACTTCTAGAGCATACCATATATTTGGTACTCTTTGAGTGTGTCAAGTACTACCAGCAAATGATTGGAATGCTCCTCATTAGTATCAGAGTAGATTAGAATGTCATCGATGAAGACTAATTTAATATGATCATGTTATTGCTGAATGACTCGCATCATGAGTCTCATGAACACTGCCGGATAATTGTTCATGATGAATGGCATAACCAAGAACACGTAATGTCCATACTGATATCCAAATGCCATCTTCTCAACATCCTCATCTTTTACTTTGAGCTGGTGATAGCCTGATCTGAGGATTATCTATATGATCCATTGTGCTCCCTTTAACTGGTCAAATATGTCATCAATCCTTATGAGTAGGTACTTATTCTTTACGGTCACTAGTTCAGGCGTCGTTAGACCACACAAAGTCTCAAGCTCCTATCATCCTTCTTGGTGAAAAAATTGGGGCTACCCAAGGTGAAACATTGGTCCGGATGAATCTCTTCGACTCAAAGTCTTCCTGCTATAATGTAGCTCACGAAGCTCCGTAGGAGCCATCCGATATGCTGGGGTAGATATTTGTGTCATCTCGGGGTATAAGTCAATGTAAAAGTCCACCTCTCAGTGAGGAGGTTGACCCAAAACATCATCAGGGAAGACATCCGCGTACTAGTCCACCACTACAGGATTCCTATGACTCTCCACATCAATATATCTAAGGGTAAGGCTAGGAAACTGATGAGTGATTGGCTGTACTCTTTTCTAGGTATATCTATCTTGCGCTTCAATGGCTCCCTTCTCGCTAGTGAGGGTAAACCTAGACCCATCCCTTCTAACACACCACACCAGGCACCTAATAATGTCTACCTAAGCATGTACTGTAGATTACTAGTCCATACACAAGATGATGTCGTAAGGCCTCGATTGATGCTACTGGGAGATCCCAGCCGATGCTCTAGCTTCCTAGAGTAAGCTCACACTGCTGGCACTAGTGCGTAATCATCAAATCTACCCTCAAAGGAGTCTCTAGCCATATGAATTGAGCCAACAGCTCCGTCAGAATAACTGAGCTCCAGATGAGGTAAGTGGAAATAAATTAATGACGAGAACCTGTGTCTATAAGTACTGCAACTAATGTGAAGTAGACAAAAATCATACCTCATATCATCCCTGGAGTTCCATGATGGTAAGACTCAGTAGTGTGGAGCTGCGCTATTCTGTGTCCACCTGCCCACTGTGGTTGGGGTGGACCTCCTAGTTGTGGTGGAGGTAACATCTCGAACCGTCGCCCATCTCCTACTGCACGACTAGCTCCACTGCCACATCCACCTACTCCCTGCGGACCTCCTCGGTCAAAACATTGACTCTTCCTAGTCGATACCTCGACCGTCTACTGATCATCCATACGGCAGGTCAGACAGTCATGATCCATGTGACCCTGCCCTCCGCATGAGTAACATTGCATGATCCTTGCCTGATTTGTTCCACCTCAGGTTCCCCGCACAACCGATCCTTAGTCATGTATTCTTCCACCTGTAGGTGTAACACACCGACCCCAATTACCTAGAGTTGGTGCGTTATTACATAACATATTCATGATAAAAAAAGACCATGTCTTTAAAGACTGATTAGTTTAGTATCCTTGGAAGTAATAAATACATTCATAAGGTTTACATTACATCATAAAATAGAAAACAACAACAAAATTATTTCCATATAAAACACATATATCCCATATACTATCCCTAGAGGTTAGTAATAATATACATCTTTGTATCCTGGGAAAAATAAAACATAGAAAGGGGTGAGCTCAGACACTCATTAAGGATAACAATATAGCATAAATGTTCATAAATAAGAATAAACATTTAAGGCAATGTATAAGACTAAAACAAAATCCTTTTAAACTTGATCATCAGAATTAAATGCAATATATTAATTCAAATAATTCCATTTACTTATTCACATGGAAATTCTACTAGTCAAATAATCACATTCAATATCAATAGCGACATTCAAAATGATGGAATGCATAATGTCAGTCTTTCATAACCATATAATAAAGGCCTTGTTCCAAGACTAGAAACAAGGCTTTTCCAAGACCTTGTGCCAAGATAATAGTATTTCTCATGAGACCTATTGAAGCATCGAGCAACTATAGTGGGATCCACCGATCACTTACTAAGTCCAATGAATTCCTCATATGAAATATTTGAAACATAACATAAACATTCGTATTAAAACTAGAATATTAAATGTCAATAATTTATCCATAAACCAAGATTGGTATGAAATAAAACATCCATAGTCCAACATATCACAAAACATTCAATACAATATGAATGTTTTGTATCATAATAAATCATCTTGAAATAAGCATCAAATCCATCAAAGGATGTTGAAATAGATGAAATCAAAACCTTTTTGGAGAATATATCATTATATTTTGAAATAATTTAAAATTTATATTATTATATAAGAAAACATTTATTTTGGAAATATTATTATTATCTTGTAATGGTTTCTTCGACGACGTTATAACGGTGGAAAATAGCCACACCCGTCGTATAAGTTAAAAAGAAATATTCTTACCTTAATTTTTTTTGAAAAGGTTATAAATGACCTTGTTTGGAAAATGATGGAATGATTCCTTTATAAACATATTATAAAAGTCAAAAAAGGGCATAAATGACTTTAACCGATATTCTAGAAAATATTAATAATGTTTTGAAATATTTTTTTAAGAAACAAGGATGTGGATGATAAAGAGGTCCCTGTAGATAATTATGTATAAACAACCTCGGATAATAAAAGGGTTTTTGAAATTAACCATTAACTAGTACATTACCTTGGTCAAGGGTAGGTTAACCACCTGTATAATGGTGAAAAATTTGTTATGAAATTATAAAATAATCATATATATTAAAATGATATCATATATTATCTTTTAATATTGAATTGTTTATAATATCTTAGTATTATCGTCGTTTCGGGTGTTAACTGATTTGTTTTCCTATATATGATTTGTTACGTAAGTTATTTTTTTGGATATAATGTATCTTATTAATATTAAGAATTATATTAAGTATTTGAAAATTATATTTAATCATCTAATGAAAACTATTATTGAATGGATACGTTGGGGAATGAATATCATCACATTCGTGGAGACGTTAATCCGTGCATACGCACGAGCGACAACACCATTCATTTGATATTAAAATAATTCATAATTTGATTCTATATCATATATACAGAATCATTATCATGTTATATTTATTATTTACATCAATTACACATCATTATTACACCCATCCCAGTAATTATGTATTTATTAACTATTACACCACGACGTGGAGACTGTAAGCCGTACGTACACACGTATGGTGACATGCAATTCAAAGGATTGATAGAATAAGGAATATGGTTGTACCATATTTTTAATAACATCATAGTATATAGAATATACTGGAGTTATTATTTGATAATGGAAACAAAAAAAAGAATGTGGAAGAAAAAAGGAACTTGAAATAGGTGATGAAATATTTACCTCTTATTCGGGTTCTTCCTTTTGATTTGATCAAAAGTGCTTCTTAAGATAGATTTATGAATAAATTAAGGCCTCTAGGATGAAGGAAAGACAGTTTTGAGGGTATTTGGGAAAGGTTATACTGAGCCAAATGGCTTTGGAGGCGTGAATTTGAGATATGTAGAAGTTCCCTTTTATAAGAGGAGTGATGGTCACCTTAGGAAATGCTAGAAATATTATTTTATAATAAAATCATTTTTGGTTTCTAATGGCTTCAAAACAAATTATTTAAATTCTATAGTGGATATCGGTTTAAAACCAATCAACCAATAGGTTTTATACTAGTTTGGATAAATATGTTAACATTATCTTTTAGATTTAACTTTTAGTTAAATAGTTTGACATTTACCATGTCTCTTTGTATTTTTATATTATATGGTTAATAAACATACTATATACATCCAAGCGATCCCCAAGTGGTTAATTAATGATACAAAAATCATTATATAACTGTTTTGGACGAACCATAGATTTTTAGAATAGAATATAAATTAATTATATAATATTTATTTTAAAAAACTCATTTATGTCAATTTTGACACTATTTTGTATTTTTTATTTGATAAATTCATAACAAAATTATTTCTTTGATAAAAATTCCACTAACCAACCCTATAATTTTATATTAACCTAGAAAATTAGTTTAATTCATAAAAATTGTCAAATTACAATTATTTGGATATTTATATTATCAACTATTTTAATATTTCATTAATTAGGTAATTACTACATCATCATTGTGCCATAAATAAATTAAATTATTTAATGTCTAAAAAATATAATTAAAATAGCATTATGTAGGAAATAATTTTATATTTATTATTAATATTTTTAGTCAAATTTATCTTATATGTAACCCTATATTAATAATGTTTTAGTTATTAATCATTGATTTTAACTTTTTTAACTATTATTTATATAAAATAATAATAAGTGACCTAATCTAATCCATGTGGACCAAAGAGGTTAATATTTTATTCCTAAGGATTATTTTGGTCTAATTATACTTTTCTAAAAGAATTAGGACATGTGTTACTGTAATAAAAATATCATTTTTACCCTTAATTATCTATTTACTTTTAACTGTCTTAAAAAAAGTAAAGTGATACTATTCACCAAAAATTATAATTAACTTATTGAACCACATTATAGTCCTTGATATTAACCATGTCCCTTTAATTTTTTAAAAATATACTAATAGAAGCCGTAAAATTATGTTATATGTGAATTTGAAAATTCTCTTAGGAGGTGGGTAAAAGATGGTGAAAAGTTCATTAAAATTTTTATATGTCTAAAATTATTATAAACTAACTCCAATGAATTAAATTGAACATATATAGTTATTATATGACTATTTTGACCTAAAAAAAATTTAAATGAAAAAAATAATTATGTAAATAAAAATTCAGTTTCAAACTATAACTTATAGTTTTTCAATATTCATAAAAAATGAATGTTTTTAGAAAAATACCAAAAATTCACCCTAAGATAATTTCAATATTATGAATCCAAAAATGAAGTCCATTTTGAAAGATAAAATTTATAAAATTTCAAAAAGTGGGTATTACTATTCATAACAGCTAGTTTGATTGGTTGTGGTGTGTTAGAACTCAAAGTTGTGTACAACACATGCTACTCTATTATTCAAAAAAAAGCGTACCATGAAAGCTTGGGGTGTTAAATTCTAAACTCCTTCAAATAATTTCATCCTCAAAATTTCTATAGTATTACTGTGTAAAATGTCTCAGGTGGTTCTTTATCATATGTTCCTCAGGTTCCCACGTTGCCTCTTCCATCTTATGGTTTCCCCATGGAACTTTTACCAGACGAGTCATCCGGTTTCTCAACAAATGTTCTCTTGTATCAAGAATAGTAATAGGCTCTTATCAATAAGATAGATCATCTTCCAGTTCCAATTCCACATAGGTGAGTACATGCATTGGTTCATGCATGTTTTTTTCTCAATAGTGATATGTGAAATACATCCTGAACATTGGAGAGACTTGGCGGCATTGCCAAATGGTAAGATAAAACCCCAATTCATTCTACAATTTTAAAAGGATCAATGTACCTTGGACTCACTTTTCCCTTCTTATCGAAACATATAACACACTTCTATGGAGATACCTTCAATAAAACATGATCTCTTAGCTGCAATTCCAAATCATTATTTCGGTGGTCAGCATATCTCTTCTGGAAACTTTGAGATTCCTTGATGAGGTTTTGGATTTCCTTCACCTTATTCATCATTTCCTCCACAAGTTCTGGACCTACAAGTTTTCCTTCGCCAACATCATCCCAACAGGTTAGTTTGTGACATCACCATTCATATAATGCTTCATATAGTGCCAATTGAATACTTGAATGAAAATAATTGTTATAGAAAAATTCTACCAGAGCTAAATATTGATCACACATACCTAAAAAAGTCAAGTTAGAATGATCTCAACATGTCTTCTATGGTTTGAATATTCCATTCTAATTCTCCATCTGTTTGGGGGTGATAGTCTATCCTCAAATGATGTTTTGTATTCTGGGATTTCTGAAGACTTTTAGAGAATATTGATGCTAAACGGGGATCACGATTAGAATCAATCGATAGTGGTACTCTATTTAGTCTCAAAACTTCATTAATATATAATCTTGCTAAAAATTCAAGTGGTAAATCTTCTCTTATAGTAAGAAAATGTTATGACTTGGCATGAAGATCAACAATGACCCATATTGCATCATTCTTTCTATGAGTATTTTGTAGTATCATGACAAAGTCCATCATAATATAATACCATTTCCACTCAGGTATGAGAAGAGGTTGCAATACTCCTCCAGGCTATTGCCTACCAGCTTTCACTGGTTGACAAACCATACACCCTGACACAAAATCAGAAATCTCTCTCTTCATGTTGTCCCACAAAAAAATGTTCCTTAAAATCTCTATACATCTTAGTGATACTTGGGAGTATAGAGAAATTAGAAATATTAGCATCATCCAACAATTCCCTTTTTATATCAGGTATATCGGGAACACATTGTCTCTTCAAAAATTTCAAAATTATTTCTTCATACACAAAGTCACTAAATTTCCCATCATTCAGGGCATTAATATTCTTTTGAAATTCTTCATCACTGGTCCGAGAACTCTTTATCATATCTTGTAAAGATAGTTTGGAAACCATTTGAAAAGGTATTGATGTTTCACCTTCCATGGTGATTACCATATCCATTATTACTAGATCTATATATATAGGATCCTTTTCAACTCTCATCTTATTAAAAACTCCACGATCATTTCTTCTCAAAGCATCTGCCACATTAGTTTCTTTCCCCAGGTGGTGGTGTATTGTGAAATAATAATCCTAGAGTAGTTCCATCCATCACCTTTGCCTCTTGATGAGTTCTTTTTTGTGAAAAATATACTTCAATGTCTTGTGATTATAATAAATCTCCCATTTTTCACCATATGGAAAGTTTCTCCATATCGTCAAAGAAAATACTATAGTAGCTAACTCAAGATAATGAGTATGATAATTTTTCTCATGAATTTTGAGCCGTTGTGATGAATATGTAATAAATCTTATTATTAATAAGGACACAACCAAGTAATTTATTCGAAGCATCACAATAAATAACAAAAAAATCATTCCTCAATGGTAGAGTCAAGATTGCATCATTGAATAATATTCTCTTCAATTCTTCAAAAAAATATTCACACTCTTTTTTCCAAACCAATTTTACCCCTTTTTGTGTGAGCTTTGTTAATGGCTTAGCCAACCGGGAAAAATTCTGGACGAAACATTAATAATAACCTACTAAACCAATAAAACTGTGTACCTTAGTTGTAATTGTTGGTGTTGGCCATTCTTGGATTGCCTCGATCATTGAATGATATACGGAAATTCCATACTTAGAGATAATATAGCCAAGAAAAGAAATCTATTGAATCCAGAATTCACACTTGCTAAACTTACCATATAATTCATGTCTTCTAAGAGTCTTCAGGATAATACGGTTGTGATTTTCATGATATTTGTATATTTTGGTGTATACCAAGATATATTCAATAAATACCACTACAAAAGCATCAAGATATTCCTTGAAAACATTATTCATAAATCCATGAAGATAGAGGGAGCATTAGTCAATCCAAAAGGAATTACTGTAAACTCATAATGCACGTACCTGGTTTGAAATTTTGTCTTCGAAATGTCTTCCTTATTTATGCACAACTGATGGTATCCAAATCGAAATTCAATCATTGAAAAGTATTGAGCTCCATGAATTTTTCAAATAAATCATTAATATGAGGTAGGGGATTCTTGTTCTTTATTGTTATAACATTGTTCTCCCTATAGTCAATGCACAACCTCATATATTCATCTTTATTCCTAGAAAAAAGGATAGGGGATCCCCATGGAGAAACATGAGGGAGAATAAATACTTGATTACTCTATTACTAAAGATGTTTGATTAGTTCCACTAATTACACAATAGAAATTCTATAAGTGGTCCTCGATATGGGACTTGAACTAGGAATTAAATCAATGGAAAACTCAATTTCTCATTCTGGAGGATGTCCAGGTAAATAATCTAGAAATACATCAACATATTCTTCCACAATAGGAACATCCTCTATTTGAACTTTCCTTTCCTCACCCACAGTTATTTCATTATCTTCCTTCCCAATAATTGAATTTAGTTGAGCTACTAGGGGTGGATCTAGATAAGAATTAGGTGGTGACGATTCTTCTCTAAAGATTAGGTGTTCTTTATAATCATCATCATAAATCAGCACCTCCTTCTTCTTACAATAAAATATTTCATCATGCTCCGAAAGCCTATCCATACCGAGTATTATATCATATTCAATCATGGGTTTGATGATGAGATATACAGATAAAGAACACTTATATTCCCTAATGGGGACTAATTCACAAATCTTTTTTGCAATAATACATCCCTTAAGAGATTTTACTGTCAACTACCTTATAAAATAAAATTGGAAATATCTAATTTTCATAGAAAAATGGGATGATATGAAACAATGCGATTATCCATAATTAAATAAATCATTTTCTAAACATGAGAAACCATTAAATTACCTGCCACTACGTCTTTCGGAGCTTCAACCACAATAGTAGAGATATCATAATCTTGACCTTTATCCCTTTTCCTTTTCTGAGGTATGTTCCCTTGGCTATTAAGACATTCATTTTCATAATTCCCCCTTTCTCTACAATTGCATCATTCAACATCGATAGCCTCTTTCTTCCCATGGAAATCACGAGTATGGTGGCCTTTTTCACCAAAATTTTAATAGACTCTCATTCCCTTCAAGAAAGTTCTAGGACGTCTCTTCCCACATTTACCACAGGATGGATATTCAACATTTCCCTTCTTCCCCTTATTTCCATTTCTAGAGTGTTTGGCAGATCTATTTATCTCTTGAATTTCTTTAAAGTTGTAAAATTATATAATTCTTTTACTACCTTGATAGCACATGAGACAATATCTTCGTATGACGAGAAGGATTGTGAGACTAATGCTCGATGATGAAATGGTTTTAACCCCTAAAAGAAAAAATCAATAATACTTCTTGGGTTACGTATACAATCTGCCACATGCCTCATTAAACATGTAAAGTTAGCTTCATACATTGCGACATTATCATCCTTCTTTTTCCTCAGACTCAGAAATTGCCATTCCATATCTACTCGATCTCACGAGGAAAGTATTTTTCTATGAAAAGCTCTTTAAACTCCCTCCATTACATAATTGATACTTCATCATCTTCCTTTGTTTTTTGAATAAAGGAGCACCACTGATCAGCATCTCTAGTGAGGCAGTAAACTGCCAGGACAACTTTGTCCCTTTAAATACTCCCTAAGGAATGGAATATTATTTATAAGGAATTTATCCATTCCTCAGCTACTAGTGGATTTGTACTCCCATTTAATTTTGGTGGACGATTACTCATGAAATGATATAAAATTTATCCTCCTGGCTGTGGATCTGGGTCCTCCATACGTGTAAGGTTATTATTCATAACCTAAGTTAGTTGTCCAAGTGTGGTGATTAGTTGTTCAACACCAATTGCATCACCAGCTCCACTATAATTATCTTGAGTAATAAGTAAATCCATACACTGAGTGAATGTATTGATATGGTTTCCATTCCTTAAACTAGGAACCATTTCTAAACAATGGCATAAACAAGATTAGTTTATGAATCACAATACATAAATCCAATCTTGTAAGAAACATAACATTAATTGAACAGTTAATGGATAAAATCTATAATCATAATAAATGTTTTCTTTGAGAATGTATATACTCATAAACCTATCATAATGGTTTGTAAATAAATGAGAATTATCCTAAGCATATCTACTGGGAGTGTCGTAACAAAGAGTGCGGAAAGGCCCATTGTCATGCACCAGTTCTCATTTGAGTCTAGATAAAAGCAGTGTTTTCGGGTTTTACCGCTAGGTACAACTCTGCTAGAGTCGCCTCTACCTGCTCGTATCCAGACAGAGATGAAAATATTGGAAAATTAAAAAATATCTATAATACAAAAATTCTAGGATGTTATTCTATACTAATCCTAAATGTCTATCTTAGGATAAGGTGCTCCAATCAGAGTTATTCTAAATCTCGATTTGATGGTTTTTACTAAACATCCTCCAGTACCAACTGTAACACCCCGACCCTAGTTACCACGAGTCGGTGTATTATTACATAACATTGGCATGATCAAAAAAGGTTAATTCTCAAATTACCAATTTGTTTAGTAGCTTTGGACGTACTAGATACATTCATAAGGTTTACATTACATCATAAAATAGGAAAAAACAACATTGTTTCCATATACAACACTAAAATCACATAGAATATCACTACAGGTCAGTCATAATATACATCATTGCATCCTGGAAAAAATATTACATAGAATGGGGTGAGCTCAGATGCTTAGTAAGGACAAAAATATAGCGGGAACTTTCATAAATAATTATTAACATTTAATGCAGTGTATAAGACTGAAACAAAATCCTCTTAAACTTGAACGTGAACATAATATGGAAAATATAAAATCAAATAATGCGATGTACTTATTCAAATGGATATTTTACTAGTCACATAATCTGAGGCAATATCAATAGACATTTTCATAATGAAGGAATTCATAATGCCAGAATTTTATAACCACATAATCAAGGCCTTGTTCCAAGACTACAAATAATGTTTTTTTAACGCCTTATTCCAAGACACTAGTTTTTCTTATGAGACCTACCAATGCATTAATGAGCTATATTGGGCTCCACCCATCATTTACAAAGTCTAATGCTTTCCTCATATGAAAAGATTGAAACATAACATTAACATTCATATTAAAACTAACATACGAAATATCGATACTTTATCCAAAAACCATGAATTGTATGAAAGAACAAATCCATAGTAAAACATATCACAAAACCATCAATACAATATGGATGTATGGTGTCATAATAAATCGTCTTTGAATAATCTTAAAATCCATCAACAGATGTTAACATAGATGAAATCAAAACAATTTCTTAGAGAAATATCTCTTTCTATTTGGAAATCATTTAAAATTTATATAATTATAAAAGTAAACATTTATTTAGGAAATATTCTCATTATCTTGTAAGGGATTATTCGACGATGTTATAATGGTGGAAGATAGCCACACCCGCTGTATAAGTTAAAAAGAAACATTTTTACCTAAATTTTTTCCAAAAGGTTATAAAGTACCTTGTTTGGAAAATGAAGGAATGATTCATTTAAAAACAACTTATAAAAGTCATAAAGGGAATTAAATGACTTTAACCCATAGTCTAGTAAATTGTTATAATGTTTTGAAATACATTTTTATGAAACATGGATGTGGATGATAAATCGGTCCCAGTAGATAATTACGTAAAAACAACCTTGGATAATAAAGAGATTGTGAAATTTACCCTTACTTGTACTTTTCCATGGTCGAGGGTAGTTTAACCTCTTGTATAATGGTGAAATAATTTTTATTAAATTATACAATAATCATATATATTAATATGATATCATATATAAACTTTTAACATTTCTTTTGTTAATAATATATTATTATTATCGTCTTTTTTAGTGTTAACTGATTCGTTTTTCTTATATATGATTTGTTACGTAAGTAATGTATGTTATGGATATGATGTATCATGTTAATATTTGGAATTATATTAGGCCATTAAAAATTATTTTTAATCATCTAATAAAAATTATTCTTGAATGGATATGTTGGGGAATGAATATCATCACGTTTGTAGAGAGGTTAATCTGTACATACGCATGAGCGACAAGTAAATTTCTTGATATTAAAATAACATATAATTGGATGGTATATCATATATACAGAATCATTATCATGTTATATTTATTATTTACATCAATTTAACATCATTATAATATCCATTCAAATAATAATGTATTGAATAATAATTACACAACGACATGGAGACGGTAAGCCGTACGTACGCATGTATGGTGACATGTCATTCAAAGGATGGATACATTAATGAATTTGGTAGTACTGTATTTATAATAACATCATGGTATATAGAATATACAAGATTTATTATTTTATAATGGATACAATAATGAAAAAGGATGTGGAAGAAGAATGGAACATGATGGAGGTGATGAAATATTTACCTCCTCTTCAGGTTCTTCATTTTGATTTGATCAATGGGGCTCTATAGGATGTATTTAAACTAAATTAAGGCCTCTAGAATGAATGGAGGAAAGTTTATAGGTTATTTGGGAAGGTTTTGGACGACCCAAATGACTTTGGAGGTGTGAATTGGAGAGAAGGGAAAGTAACCTTTTATAAGAGGAGTGAGGGGCACTATAAGAAAAGATATAAATATTATTTTATAATAAAATCATTTTCGGTTTATAATTGCTCAAAAATATATTATTTAATGTAAAAGTTGGGTATGGGTCTATAAAAACACAACCAATAGGTTTTAGATAGGTTTGGGTCACTATATTAACTTTTTCTTTTTGATTTAACTCTAAGATAAATAGTTTTACATTTACCATGTCTCTTTTTATTTTTATATTATATAGTTAATAAACATACTATATACGTTGAAGAGAACTCCAAGTGGTTTATTAATGATTAATATATCATTATATATATTTTTTGGATGATCCTTAGAATTTTAGGAATATAATATCAATTAATAATATAATTTTTTTTAAAAACTCTTTTATGTCAATTTTGACACTATTTGGTATTTTGTTTTTTCTAAATTCATAACCACATTATTACATCATAAATAGTTCATCTAACCAACCCTAATATGTCATATTAACCTAGAAAATTAGTGTAATTCAAGAAAATCTAAAATTACATTTATTTGGATATTTATAATATAAATTATTTTAATATTTCATTAATTAGGTAATTACGACATCATCATTGCGTTATAAATAAATTTTATTATTTAACGTTTAAAAAATATAAATAAATTACCATTATGTAGTAAATCATTTTATATTTATAACATAATTTTATAGTCAAATTTATCTTATTTTTAACCCAATATTAATAATGTTTTAGTTATTAAACTTTGATTTTAACTCTTTTAACTCTTCCTTAAATAAAATAATAATAAATGTTCTATGCTAATCCAAGTTGACCAAATAGGTTCATATTTTATTCCTAAGGTTGTTTTTGGTCGAATTATACTTATCCAATTGAATTAAGACATGTTTAGGGTAATAATAATATCATTTTTACCCTTAATTATCCTACTATCTTTTAACTTCGGTAAATAAAAGTAAAAGGTTACTAGTCACCAAAAAGTATTTTTGTCTTATTGAACCAAATTTTACTCGATGATATTAACAATGTCTCTTGGATTTTTAAAATTTCACTCACAGAAGCGGTAAAATTATGTTTTATTTGAATTTGTAAATTCTCTTAGGAGGTGGGTAAAGGACTGTGAAAAGTCACTAAAATTATATATATATATATAAATATAATAAACTAACTCCAATGAATTAAATTGATCATATATAGGTATTATGTATCTATTTTGAGCTAAAATAAATTTAAATAAAATAAATAAATATTTAAAAAAAATTCGGTTTTAAACTATAACTCAGTGTTTTTCACTATTCATCGAAAATTGAACGTTTTCGGAAAAATACCAAAAATTAACCATAAGCTAATTTCGATATTCCGAATCCAAAAATGATGTCCATTTTGAAATATAATGTTTATAAAATTTCAAAAAGTAGGTGTTACTATTCATAATGGCTAGTTTCATTGTTTGTGGTGTGTTAGAACTCGATGTTGCGTACAACACATTCTACTGTATTATTCAATGAGAAGCATTCCGTGGAAGCTTGGGGTGTTACAGTAGGTCTGGCCCTCTAGAACCTCTATGAAGTCTGTCTACTGCCAGCTGAAAAAGTCTCCGCTGCATGATGACTGGTGGTGGGTCTCGCAGCTGGTGACTGCTCAGCAAGGAAACACTCCACTAAGAGGGATCTCTCTAACACCCCGGCCTACGCCGAGATGAAGAGTGAGATCATTAATTCCCTGATCACCTGACAGATCCCCTACCCAAATTTTCGGGACTTGAAGTATGGGTCCCGCACCATATCTGTGGAGTAGTGTGAGAGTTCAGTGAACCTCACAGTGTACTAACCTATAGTCATGATGCCCTACTGTAGATGAAGAAGCTCTTGTATGTGCACTATGCGAAGAGTCACTGAGACAATCTCTACCTCGAAACATGATCTTGATGTTTTCCCAGAGAAGCGTAAGCTCATCATGAACCTGGAGCATCAAACTCCACCATCTACCCACTGTTGCCTATAAAAGGATGGCGGCATGTATCGCAATGAGATCGGCTGGTTTCCCTATGAGTCAAAAGACTCTCACCACAGCCTCCAGCCAATCCTCACTTGCCTGTGGGTCTATCTCTCCCCTGAACCTATGTGGCCTCTAGCACTAGAACTCATGCAACGCGCTCAAGTGGCGTGCACTCTTTATTACTGGCGCTGGTGGCTTGATGATCCCCACCTCCATAACCTCTCATGGGATGATTTAATTCAGGTGGTCCCCACCTGTGAAATATCCACAAGGGTGGTTACAACTAAAAAAATAAAATGTGTGATTATTTTATTTTATTATTTCAACAAAAAACCCAAAAAAATTACATTCACCCTCAACCAACTGTCGTTTAGGTGAATGCATTTTTATGAAAATATCGGCGTTGCGAGTTCAATGGTGTCCTCGACATTCAATTCTGAGTACTGGTTCAAAATTTAGAAAAATCTCCTCAAACATTTACGTAACGTACCCTGAACAAATGATTCAAAATTAATTTTGGGCACTCCGGGCCTCAGAATCACACGCCTTAAATTTTCACGGACTCATAAATTTCCTATATATTTAAAAACATTATATAGAAATTCCGGTTCATTATAGCCCAAGCCGTTCTGGGTGGGGCTAAGGATGTCTCAGCCCTTTGGGCCAATGTACGGTTCTCGTGGGCAAGTGGGGTGGCCCGGAATGGCGACCCGACAAGAATAGAAAGGCCCGCAACGGGGAGGCCTTGCCCGTGTGGGGATGTGGACTGCTACTATGGCGACACAGTCTAGGGTTGGCGGCCCACTCCGAGGGTGGTGACCCGACTCCAAGGGAGGAAACCCCACTTGAGGGTGGCGACCCGACTCAAGGGTGGTGGACCAGTCTGAGGGTGGCATCTCGACTCGTGGGCGGTGGCCCGGTTGGGTCCGACGAGGCAAAGTGTTACCCCCTGGTCTCCCAGATTTCTAAACAGTCGTAAGGTCATTCTGTTGGAAAGGTGGCAGCACCGCGTGGACACTGCTCAGTCATAGTAGATCCCAATTGAGGTGGGTTCATCCTCCACTGCATATCTGGTCGTGGATTCCATTTGCTAGTGGTGTGATGGTCACACCACCTTCCTTCTCGTGGTCGGCCGTCCTTCCAGCCACCACCTCCGTTCTCCAAGCCTTATGAGTCGCGACCTTCCTCTTGTGTTGTGTGTCGTTGTACTCATGGTCTTCCATGATGGCACATATATAGAAAGATGTTGGAGGGTCGAGTTGGATTCGATAACCTTGCGCCCTCAGCGTTAGATTGTCAACATGACATGGGTTAAGGGTGTTATAAAAATTTAATTTAACAACAAGATTAACCCCACATTTTTTCCCACAATAAACATCCGCAAAGATGAATGAATCATGGGTCAACCAATTAGTTGGTGGACATACATTCTTTATTTAGTTTTGTGAATGGGGAAGGGGGAATCAAAAATTCAAAAAAATACCCCTTACCTTGAAATGTTGGAGTAAGCTCATTGTTGAGGGAGTCTTGTTATTCAACATCCCAACAACAAGTTTTCCACACTGCCAATCAAACATTAAACTCTCATTCAGTGTTTTGGTGATTCATGAAACCTTATTCTATGGTTGTCTCCATCCTATAAGGTCTAGGCCTTATATAAATCTACCAGAACTACATTGTTTGGAAAGGCATGTCTAATACCCCTCCTTCATGCTCTATATTTTTAGAAGAGGGGGAGAATATGTAATGGTGCTGGGATTTAATGGGGCTCTTAAAATAGGAATCTCCCTAATATCCCCAACATCATCGTTGATTATTTATGGTAGGTTAATCCCTTTAATAACATGACACACTGTTGACCACACCCAATAATTGTTCTGTTGGAGTTTTATGATATAAAATGTCAAAAATTACTTTATTACATTTCTTTTAAAAAAATCACAAACATAAATTTTTCTCTAGATGTGATATTGTCAAAGTAATAACTCCCTTAAGTGAATATAAGCACTATAGATTCAATAGAGCCCACGTATTTTTAATCCGGGAAACAGTTCAAATGTTAGAAAATGTCGCTCACGCGTTTACTTAACGTACTCAAAAAAAGTTCAGAACTTCATTCTGAGCACACTAGGCTTAGGAATCACACACTGTAAATTTTTGAAGACTCACAATAATTCCATATAATTATGAAAAAACATTACATGGAAAAATATGTGTCTTTACATTCCCACGACCTTACGGCTTTACATCCCCAAAAGCCTCAACATAGACTAATGATACAAATGGGGGTACTAAGGACGAATCTAAGCCTCATTCTCCCAAGTTCCCTACTGAAGGATCCCATACTGCTAGCGCCTATGAACTAGAGGAATCGACGACCCATGAAGGACCCGCTCTTGTCAATACTCAATCTATTATAGAACGTCATTAAATGTCTCCCCATCGTCTAAGTCCATCTCGCCTTGGTTGAGGACGTGAGATGGGTGTAACACCCCGAGATTTTATGAAAAATATTCTTTTTAATTTCATTAATGTCTTGTGTTGTACGCTACACCAAAGGGATATTTTAAAACATGCATTATTGACTTGCCTTGAATTAAACGCAATCGTGACCTTCCTCGATAGCGTGTGTAGTACGCAATACCGAGATTCACTAAACAACGATATGCTATTAAAATATTATTAAAACTGGCCGTTATGAATACTAATAACCACTTTTTGAAATTTTGTAAATTTTATTTTTCAAAATGGACTTCATTTTTGGATTAGGAATATTGAAATTATCTTAGGGTGAAATTTTTGTACTTTTCGGATAACTTTCATTTTCTGATGAATAGTGAAAATTACTAAATTTTAAATAAAAACAACATTTTTAATCAAAATAATTAATAGTGATAAATTATTAATTTGAGTGGTTTTAAAGTATATTTAGAATATATTTTTACAATTTAATACAATTTTGGTTATTGGATGTAATTTCACCCTTAAACCCAGACATAAACAACTGTCAATCTTTTGATAGTTATTATCTCTTAAGAACACGCTATTTGTTTTCACGACGGGAATTAATTTTTAAATTAATTAATGCAATTGATATGTTTTTAATTTCGTAAAATAGACATCATTTTTGAGTTCATAATATCAAATATAGATTAGGCCTAATTTTTGGTATTTTTCTGGAAACTTTTATTTTTTGATGAATAGTGAAACGACTAAGTGGTAGTTAAAAAAATGAATTTTTCATACAAATTAATTTTAATTCTTATGGGAGTGGAATTTCAAAAATCCGAGAGACACAATTGATGTCAGTAAGTAAAATGTGGTTCAATGAAATGAAAATAATTTTTGGTGAATAGTAACTTTTTATTTTTTTTACCACGGTTAAAAGTAAATAGGGTGATTAAGGGTAATAATGATATTATTATTACCCTAACACATGTCATAATTCTATTGGATAAGTGTAATTCGACCAAAAACAACCTTAGGAATAAAATATGACCATTTAGGCCCACTTGAATTAGATAAGTACATTTATTATTAATTTATTGAAAGAAGGGTTAAAATAGTTAAAATCAAATTTTAATAAGTAGATAATTTTTAATATAGGGTTATACATAAGATAAATTCGACTATAAATATTCATTAGAAAGAGAAATTTTTTTCCTACATAATGGTATTTTATTTGAAATTTTTATAAATTAAATAATTTAATTTATTTATGACACGACGATGATGCAGTAATTATCTTATTAATGAAATATTGACATAATTGATGTTATAAATACCCAAATAAATGTAATTTGAGACTTTTTATTAATTACACTAATTTTATAACTTAATATGTCATGTTAGTATTGATTTAATTAACTCATTTCGAACTAATCATTCTGTTATGATTTTTACAGAAATCAATTACTAAATAGTGTCAAAATTGACATAAAATAGTTTTTAAAACAAATATTATATTATTAATTGTTATTTTATTCCTAAAAATCTAAATATCAGCCAAATAACATAGATAAGGTTATATATAATAATAATAAACAACTTGGTATTCGTTTGGATTCTTATAGTAAGTTTATTAACCTTATAGTGTAAGAACACAAAAAGACACGGTAAAAGTAAAATTATCTAACATAAATTTAAATATAAATGATAAGGTTAAAGTAGGAACATAAACTTGTATAAATTCTATTGGATGAGGGAATTTCGACCCATACCAACCTTATCTTATAAATAACTCAATTTTGGAGCTATTTAAAACCGAATTTGGCTTTATAATAAAATAATATTTTTTGTTTTTCCAAAGGTGCCCCTCTCCTCCCTCATAAAAGGGAACCTACTCCCTCTCTTCCTCACACCAATTTGAGCCTTCATGATCGCCCAAACCCTAAAAAAATCTCTTCTCCACTTCCCTAGAAACATCTTAGAGGTCCTGGTCTTCTTCAACGAACAATTTTAGTGCCCTAAAAGGAGGTCTCAAAGAGACGCTTCAAAGAAGAGGTAATACCTGTTACCGATTCTTTCATCATTATTTCTTCTTCCACTTCTTCTTCTTTAGTTATTTAATTATTAAGTAATAACATCAGTATCACTCATATACTGATATTTTATTATAATTATGAAACAACCCTATTAAACCATTTGTCCATCCTATGGAAAACGAAATCACCACGCGTGCGTACGTACGAAATACCATCTCCACGCCGTGGTGTAATCTATTTTCCACCACTACCTTACTTGGATGGGTATAATGGTGTAAATAATAACTATATATTATTATTGTAAAGTTATATTGATTCTATAACAGTATACATACACTCCAATAAAATTCCATGATCATGGGAACGATATCATCGCACATGCGTACGTACGGAATACCGTCTCCACGACGCAATGAGATTCATTATCAATGATTAACCGTTCATAAATGATTATAAAGTATATATAATAAGTAATCATGAAATTTATGACTTAATAATGATACTGGATTTATGTATATATATATTTATGTCATCCAATTAATTCAATTCAATGAGAAAAAAACAACGTTTATGGGTACGTACGGCCTACTCTCTCCATGAACGTTGTATTTCATTCCATTTATCGATCTATTATATATATGTATGTTCTGAATATATATATTATATAAATCATGTTCTATATTCTTGAATTAAGTAATCATGATCTTTGTAATCATATGAAAAATTACAAGTCAAAACACGGACGACAAATGAAACGATTTTACCCAAAACGCTCTTTAACATGGAATTTACAAAAGAACGGGTAATATAAATTCATAAGTGAACCATATATGATATCATAACAATAAATATGATTCTGTAATAATTCAATGACATTATTTAAATCATTATACATGAGTTTAGGATACGTACAAAGCATATCGGACCTAAGGTAAGGGATAATTCTGCAAATATCATTTTTATCCGAGATTTCTTATTCGTAAGTATTTACTGGGGATATTTATATAATCCATGTACATGTTTTATAAAAGTGTTTTCATGTATTTTTAAAGTTCTTTTTAACAAATCATGACTTTTACTACAAGGTATGTAATGAATCTTTCTTTTGTTTACGTTACGAGGTACTTTTTGACTTTTCCGGAAAAAGTACGAGAAGAATGTTTTTTTAACTTATACAGCACGAACAGATTTTTACAGTTTTATAAAGCCTTATTTTCATGAAGATTACTCCAAAATATTTCATTAATATTTTCAAAAAAATAATTTTCATTTAAAATTTCCTGATGTTTTGTGAAAATAAATTGATTTTGAAGAAGAAAGGATATTTTCCTCAAGAATTCATTTCAAGTGTTTTATCAAAACCATTTTCTATCTAAGATGAAATAATTTCATATGTGTATGGTTAAAGTATAATGTCTCTATGATTTACATGGTATCAATTTTCTTATGATGAAATATCCATTTGTTTTATATGGATTATGTGATGATGGGATGATGTTTATGAAACCCATTTTATTCTTTGGGTTATGATGAATGTTTTATGTTTATTTTGTGGCACAAGTAAGAATGATTTCACTATGAGATGGGTGGGACCTATATCTCCCTAAAATTAATTGGGTAATGATTTTATATCACATGATATAGACATGGCTGGAATGGTATGTTAAACCGGTTCAGTGTTACAGGACTGAAACGAGGAGTGAACTCGATTCAGAATGGGACTTTGTCCACCAAGATGGTCTTGGGAGCAATGAATTGGCTACTATGGAAATCATTAAATGTGATTAATTGATTCCACAATTAAATGTTTTATTCCCATGCTATGTTTTCATGATTTATGTTCCATTATGATCTATGCCTTATGCACTTCCATGTTTTAAGTCGTTGCTCAAGATTTTGATGTTTAAACATTACGTTCATGTTTTTAAGTTCAAATGTATATGGTATGTTTTATTTTATCCATGCTTACCATTACTGATCATGTGAGCTCACCCTTTTTATGTTTTGTTTTCTCCCAGGATTAAAAGAAAGATTTTAGGTAAGGAAACTAAAATGGGAAGATCTTTATGGGAGATTTTGAAGATCTTTCACCACGATTAGAAGATTACGTTCCAAGTTTCCAAAGACACTAAACTATTACAGTACTTGTGTTTGTGTTTTTGTTATGTAATAAGTATTCCAATAATGTAATGTAATTTCCATGTACGTCAGGCTTCAGGTCTCTACTGTTGGTATCAGAGGAAAAGTTTAGTCAACCTTTGGATACTAGGATGTGAAAACGTTAGTGGGATCCCTAGAGATATTTCTAAGGTATGTCTAGGGATGTCCCTAAGGATAAGTATAAATATATGATATAGTCCTAGAACTATGGTAATGATATTATATTAAACCAAAGATGTTAGATATTGAATTTACTCCCCCTTTATTATGATTTTTTTTCCTCTCACACTATTATTTTTGTGTTTTAGAAAATGGCTGGAAAAAAGATGATTCACGATAATAGAGGATATGATGGACAATGGAATGATATTATTCATGAGAAACCAAATGAAATGGGATTTGGGAGTCCAAACATCATTATTATGCCGAATTAGCAATCTCATAATATGATCAATAAAGTAAAATTTGGTAAGTTTCCTAACTCGGCTAATAAGAGAAAGATGGAGTTTCATGATGATCCTAGAGGAAAGAAAGTTCAATATCCCCTATGTAAATCATGTGTGAAGAGGCATCAAGGAGAATGTTTCAAAGGAACTGGAAGATGCTTTGGGTGAGGAAAAGAAGGACACAAAGCCAGTAAGTGAAAAGGAAAAGGTTCAGTTAACACCAGGGATGACGATAATGGTATTTCTATGACATCAACAATGGTTAAATGTTTTAAATGTGGAATGTACGGGCATTATTCAAACCAATTCCCTAAGGGAAAGTCTCCTGAAGAGAATCAGTATGGTCGTATGGGTAGTATTTATGTTGATGATGATGAAGAGACTAAAAATGATATGTGAGATGAATGAATTGTTGAAGCTCGATCAATGATTTAATAATGTAGTGGAATGATTACATGTTTATCATGTGTAATGTTTTATAAGTAATCTCATGGTACTATGGAATAAAGAGACATCTAAGGATTGTTACACTGTTTTCTTTCCTTGAGTTTTGAAAGTGTATGAATAATGGTACCAATATCCAAGAAAGGTTACTCAGATATTTTTTGAATGTAGATGATATGCGCATAATGAAGGGATAAGGAGAAAATTAAATGTTTGATAGTATTCATGAGCTCCTGACTGATATAAGGAGAAGGTTATATCATGGTTTGAGTATATAGAATTTTTGGATTTTGGTATGTGGAAAGAGTTAACTTTTGACAACATTAATGTTTTCACTAAGGTTTAATGGGTATTCATTTTTCAAGAGAATACATGATTAAGGTATTCACATGAATGGAATGTGACCAACAAGATATATGGGGGATAAATGATGGTATTTCGATGCTTGGTTGATGACATTTCAAGTAATCATTTTCTTTATACTATGAGCTTGGACCGACGTATTTTAGATAAGCCTAAATATTGGAATGGATTATGTTGACCATAAGTTAGTATTGTTTAAGGATTGGACCTTTTTTTGATATTATTTATGTGATGTTATATTAATGTAGTTTTAGAAAAAGGACAACCTGCAGGACGGGCGACATCCCATCGCGTCGGACAAGGCTGTGGGAATCGAACCCACAATCGAAGTGAGACTGGCCTTTATTTCCTACCACGGGCCTACAGGAAGTCCATGTTTAGTAGAAACTAGTTTTATTATATTAAGTAGTATAATATAAGAAGTATAAGTCCATTTTAGGAACCATATATGATTAATCTCACTATAGATGGACTTATGTATTTTTTGATAACATTTCTAACCTTTTGTTTGAGACAGATGGAATGACCCATCATTGTATCACATGATCTACTAACACATCATGAATGACAAATTCAACTTCATTTCTTTAAGTGATAAAGTAGAAATTTTCCAAATAACGACCAATGGTGAGACTATTCCAAAATCACGAAAGTATTTCTTCTAATTCAAATTTCATCAACTTTAGGGAAATGATCTTGAAAAACAAAAATGTTGTCCTAGTGCTCTTATATCTGATGAATTAGATGGTACCTTAGATCATCACAAATTTATGGCTTTGTGTTTGCTAGATTTTCCATATCAATGTTCTCTACCACTCTCCATCATAACATAATGGTTAGATTTCTCTTCCATATCTATATTTTCACCTATGTGGAAACCCAGTGATTAGTTTATTTGGGTAACCATTACGTTTCGTACTTTTGTTTATAAAGATTGGTTTTGGTATTCCATTTTACGATGTGGGTTTCTATTAAAAAAACTTTCGAGTAGTAAACCATTTATAACCCCGATAAATTTTGAGGGCGAAATTCATTTTAAGGGGGGTAGAATGTAACACCCCGAGATTTTATGAAAAATATTTTTTTTAATTTAATTAATGTCTTGTGCTGTAGGCTACACCAAAGGGAGCTTTCAAAACACGCATCATTGACTTGCCTTGCATTACACGCAATCGTGACCTTCCTCGATAGCGTGTGTAGTACACAATACCGAGGTTCACTAGACAACGATATGCTATTAAAATATTATTAAAACTAGCCGTTATGAATAGTAATAACCACTTTTTGAAGTTTTGTAAATTTTATTTTTCAAAATGGACTTCATTTTTGGATTCGGAATATTGACATTAGCTTAGGGTGAAATTTTGGTACTTTTCGGATAACTTTCATTTTCTGATGAATAGTGAGAATTACTAAATTTTAATTAAAAACAACCTTTTTAATCAAAATAATTAATAGTGATAAATTATTAATTCGAGTGGTTTTAAACTATATTTAGAATATATTTTTACAATTTAATACAATTTTGGTTATTCGATGTAATTTCACATTTAAACCAGACATAATCAACTGTCAATCTTTTGATAGTTATTATCTCTTAAGAACACGCTATTTGTTTTGACGACGAGAATTAGTTTTTAAATTAATTAATGCAACTGATATGTTTTGAATTTGGTAAAATAGACATCATTTTTGAGTTCATAATATCAAATATATATTAGGCCTAATTTTTAGTATTTTTCTGGAAACTTTCATTTTTTGATGAATAGTGAAATGACTAAGTGGTAGTTAAAAAAAATTAAATTTTCATAAAAATTAATTTTAATGCTTCTGTGAGTGGAATTTCAAAAATCCGAGAGACACGGTTGATGTCATTAAGTAAAATGTGGTTCAATGAGATGAAAATAATTTTGGGTGAATAGTAAATTTTTACCTTTTTTTACCACGGTTAAAAGTAAATAGGGTAATTAAGGGTAAAAATGATATTATTATTAACCTAACACATGTCCTAATTCTCTTGGATAAGTTTAATTCGACTAAAAAAATCCTTATGAATAAAATATGACCATTTAGGCCCACTTGGATTAAATTAGGACATTTATTATTAATTTATTTAAAGAAGGGTTAAAATAGTTAAAATAAAAGTTTAATAAGTAGATAATTTTTAATATAGTGTAATAAATAAGATAGATTAGACTATAAATATTCATTAGAAATATAAATAGATTTCCTATATAATGGTATTTTATTTGTAATTTTTATAAATTAAATAATTTAATTTATTTATGACACGATGATGATGCAGTAATTATCTTATTAATGAAATATTGACATAATTGATGTTATAAATACCCAAATAAATGTAATTTGAGACTTATTATGAATTAAAATAATTTTATAGGTTAATATGACTTGTCAGTATTTATGTAATTTACTTTTTTCGAACTAATAATTCTATTATGATTTAAAAAAAATTACTAAATAGTGTCAAAATTGACATAAAATAGTTTTTAAAACGAATATTATATTATTAATTGTTATTTTATTCCTAAAAATCTAAGGTTCAGAAAAATGACTTAGATAAGGTCATATATATTAATAATAAACAACTTGAGGTTCGTTTGGCTTCTTATTGTATGTTTATTAACTTTATAGTGTAAGAACACAAAAAGACACGGTAAAAGTAAAATTATCTAACATAAAGTTAAATATAAATGATAAGGTTAAAATAGGAACCTAAACTTGTCTAAATTCTATGGGATGAGAGGATTTTGACCCATACCCACCTTAGCTTATAAATAACTCAATTTGGAGCTATTTAAAACCGAATTTGGCTTTATAATAAAATAATATTTTTAGTTTTTCCAAAGGTGCCCCTCTCCTCCCTTATAAAAGGGCACCTCCTCCCTCTCTTCCTCACACCACTTTGAGCCTTCAAGATCGGCAAACCCATGAAAAATTATCTTCTCCACTTCCCTAGAAACATCCTAGAGGTCCTGGTATTCTTCAAAGACCAATTTTAGTGCCCTAAATGGAGGTCTCAAAGAGGCGCTTCAAAGAAGAGGTAATGCCCGTTACCGATTCTTTCATCTTTATTTCTTCTTCCACTTCTTCTTCTTTAGTTGTTTCATTATGAAGTAATAAAATCAGTATCACTAATATACTGATATGTTATTATAAGTATGAAACAACCCTATATCACAATTTTTCCATCCTATTGAAAACGAAATCACCACGCGTGCATACGTACGGAATACCGTCTCCACGCCATGGTGTAATCTATTTTCCACCACCACCATACTTGGATGGGTATAATGGTGTAAATAATAACTATATATGATTATTGTAAAGTGTTATTGATTCTGTAATAGTATACATACACTCCAATAAAATACCACGATCATGGGAATGATATCATCGCACGTGCGTACGTACGGAATACCGTCTCCACGACGCGATGTGATTCATTATCAATGATTAACCATTCATAAATTATTATAAATTATATATAATATTTAATAATAAAATATATGACATAATAATGATACTGGATTTATGTATATATATATTTATGTCATCCAATTAATTCAATTCAATGAGGAAACAAAAACAACGTTCATGCGTACATACGACCTACCGTCTCCATGAACGGTGTATTTCTTTCCATTTATCGATCTATTATATATAAGTATTTTCGGAATATATATTATATATAAATCATTTTTTATATTCTGGAATTAAGTAATCATGATCTAAGTAATCATATGAATAATTACAAGTCAAAACATGGACGACAAATGAAACGATTTTACCCAAAACGCTCTTTAACATGGAATTTACAAAAGAACGGGTAATATAAAGTCATAAGTGAACCATATATGATAACATAACAATGAATATGATTCTGTAATAAGTCAATGACATTATTTAAATCATTATACAGGAGGTTCGGATACGTACAAAGCATATCGGACCTAAGGTAAGGGATAATTCTGCAAATCTCATTTTTATCCGAGATTGCTTATTCGTAAGTATTTACTAGGGATATTTTTATCATCCATGTACATGTTTTATAAAAGTGTTTTAATTTATCTATAATTTCCTATTTAACCATTCTTTACTTTTATTACATGTTATGTAATGAATATTTCTTTTTTTTACATTACGAGGTACTTTTTGACGTTTCCGTCAAAAGTACGAGAAGAATGTTTTTTTAACATATACGGCACGAACAAATTTTTACGGATTTATAAAGACTTATATTCATGAAGATTCCTCCAAAATATTTCATGACTATTTTCAACAAAATCATTTTAATTTTAAATTGCATGATGTTTTGTGAAAAGAAATTGATTTTGAAGAAGAAAGGATATTTTGCTCAAGAATTCATTTCAAGTGTTTTATCGAAACCATTTTCTATCTAAGATGACATTATTTCATATGTGTATATTTCAAGTATAATGTATCTATGATTTACATGGTTTCAATTTTCTTATGATGAAATATCCATTTGTTTTATATGGATTATGTGATGATGGGATGATGTTTATGAAACCCATTTTATTCTTTGGGTTATGATGAATGTTTTAAGTTTATTTTGTGGCACAAGTAAGAATGATTTAACTATGAGATTGGTGGGACCTATATCTCCCTCCAATTCATTGGGTAAAGATTTTATATCTCATGAGATAGACATGGCTGGAATGTTAAGTTAAACTGATTCAATGTTACAGGACTGAAACGAGGAGTGAACTCGATTCAGAATGGGACTTTGTCCACAAAGATGGTCTTGTCAGCAATGCCTTGGCTACTATGGAAATCATTACATTTGATTAATGGATGACACAATTACTTGTTTTATTCCCAAGCTATTTTATCATGATTTATATTCCATTTTGATCTATGCCTTATGTACTTCCATTTTTTAAGTCGTTGCTCAAGATTTTGATGTTTAAACATTACGTTCATGTAATTAAGTTCAAATGTATATGGTATGTTTTATTTTATCCATGCATACCGTTACATAGCATTTGAGCTCACCCTTTTTATGTTTTCTTTTCCCCCAGGATTAAAATAAAGATTTTAGGTAAGGAAACAAAAATGGGAAGATCTTTATGGGAGATGTTGAAGATCTTTCACCACGATTAGAAGATTACGTTCCAAGTTTCCAAAGACACTAAACTATTACGGTCCTTGTGTTTGTGTTTTTGTTATGAACTAAGTATTCAGAAAAAGTAATGTAATGTCCATGTACGTCTGGCTTCGGGTCTCTATAATGGGTCATGCCTGTATCTCCTTTCTTGGGATATGTGGAAGATGTCACACATCTTCTCCATCTATGGTGGAATTTCCAGGTGGTATGCAACATCTCCTATCCTCCAAAGTAACATAAATTACCTCATAAACCTCAGTGATAACTTACCGCCTCCGCCAAATCTCTGCAGTCCCCATCAAGAAGAGACTTGATAGAAAACGTGGTCCCCCTAGTACTACAATGGTCTCTGTCTTCTGTTAGCATATGAATTCTGTCTGCTCTCTAAAACATTCATCATCTCCTATATGATCTTCACCTTCTCATTGGTAGCCCGTACCTACTCTGGACACATAAGTATTGACTCCCTTGGGACTGTCTAGCATAGAGGTGATCTGCAGGGTTGGCCATAATGGTCCTCAAATGGTACCATACATATGGTAGAGTGATAACTATTTTTGTATGAAAAATACACCAAGGGAAATTGATCCTCCCAACTACAGCCAAAATCTTCGACTCATGCACGAAGAAAATCCTCTAGCGTTTGAATGGTCCGCTCTGTCTAAGGATGAAATGCGGTGCTCAAACACAGCAGAGTTGGGAATGCCTCCTGCAATCCCTTACAAAACCAATATGAAAAATGTGTGTCATAGTTAGAGATGATCATTGACGTCAACTCGTGAAGTGGCTTGATCTCCTCAACATAGAGGCGTCCAAATAATTATTCTAATCCCATCAATCGGATAGGTAGGATGTGGGCCGACATGGTGAGTAGGTCAATGATCACACTTATAAAATCATGACACCTAGATGTATGTTGAATCACTGTCACAATTTCCATGGATATCCCATCCCACATCAACTCATGTACCTCTAGTGGTTGAGCTATGCCTGTTGGAACTGGGTGCTCAGCCTTCACTTGCTGATAAGTGAAGCATCAGGAAATAAACTCTTCCACTGCCTTCTTCAACCCTGGCCACAAGTTCTGACGTCAGACGTCTTAGTATATCTTCACCACACACGAATGTACCACCAGATAGGATGTATAGAACTCCCTCAACACCTACTCCTATTGTGTCACTGGTACCATGGTCCATTATCTAAGTAGGATGACATGCTCCCCATCTTCAAAAAATTAATCAGGTGCCTACCCTGATGATAACTGAGCACATCGAGCTTCATCGTGTATTAGTAGAATCATCCTACACCATCTCCCTGCTTCATTTGGAAAAATTCAGGCTTTTAGGATCACTATAAAATCAGCTACCTTAGAAACTAAGAAAAAACCACTAGACACGGACTCTTGCCATTCATCATCCCCCAACGGGTCAATCTCAACTCAGAACCTTGGAGATCTCCACTGCTGGAATTCATGCAATTCGCTCAGTCGACATGCATCCTCTATTGGTGGGTCGGATGTACACAACTGTACAATGGATAGTGGTTCTACTGGTACACCACCCAATGGTTCCATATCTATAAGGAGTCCCTACAATGAGGCCTCTCCACTCGACGGTCTTTCATCGCGTACTCTCTCAGGGAACCTTGGTGGTTGTCTTCATGGTGGCATCCTGAATAGAAACATGTGTTCTATGGATAAAAGTCATAACTAGTTGTCTGACTCAATAAAACAAAATAATGTCTTTTAAAAACACAAAAAATCAATATATTCGTGCGCTTAGTCAAAAATTTGAATTTGGGGTCCTGGTGTACGGATATGTCGGCCGCCTCACCAAGACTGGACTCCCAGAACTAAAAACCACACTCAAAACACGTTACTATATTTCCACATAGAAATGGTCAGAGTCATAGTTCATTAGTATAACCTACTCCTCTAATACCAATTTTTCATGTCCTGTCTCTCAGGGCACATTCCGTGACTACCCCAAGCCCGCCTTCCATACCCTAGGGGCTGGAGACTAGCATAGAAAGGAATTTTCCCTAAAACAGGAAGGCGCTGTCTTTTAACCTGTACAAGGACACGGTCTGATAACACATTGGAAAAAACTGTCAAGTAAACTATTGTAGTAAATGTGTAATAAATGTAAAGGGGATGGAATAAAATCCCAACATGAAAAGTTCAAGTGAAACTGAAAAATAAAATACAACTTATAGATGAATACCATCTTTTGGATAGTCCACTATGGATCCTACCAAAATAGTTGGTACAGATCGCCTCCATAGTGCACCATGCCCACCCGTCTCCTCAACCACATGTCAGGTTGAATGTCCAACTCCGAGCATCATCCAGTCATGGTCTCCTATAATTCCACAATGAAAAACTACAGGGTTGCACCATGAAGGTAAAGTACCACACAGTTAATGTACCACATAGCATAACCACAATCACAAGTATAATGT
The DNA here is from genome assembly GCA_963277665.1 of Viscum album. NCBI lineage: Eukaryota > Viridiplantae > Streptophyta > Magnoliopsida > Santalales > Viscaceae > Viscum > Viscum album. Next base: position 1,034,850,350 of record OY728133.1, on the reverse strand, counting down.
AGAGGTAGCTCACCCCAGAACTTATTCTAGAGGTAGTAATATGTAACATCTCCAATCAAAACGTCGAATACCTCAACTGCTAAGAAACCCCGCCTTTATTGAGTAATGTGGTCTTGCCACATCAGAAATAGGTGCTTCCTAGTAACCTTGAACTACTGATGTACTACTCCCCATCACGTATAATGGGTTTTCCGGGTCACACAAATCCATCCCCCCAACATGGACATCCAAGGTAATCCTCCCCATTGAGTAGCATGGATTCTCCCCACCGTGTCATGCCATGTCACACATAATCTCCCACCCCCATCGTGGAATACATTGGTACTCCTCCGAATCACATATTGCGGCATTCGAGTCACTCTGAGTCGAAAAGTTATTAGTCGTCTGGTCTTACCCAGTCATAGTGTTCTGTAAGTATTGTTCTTGGGAGAACCTCTCCCCAAACCATTAGTAGTATATAAACCCAAATTAAGTCTCACTGTGAAGTAACCCAATGATCTACCGTGTCATAAGGGTTCCAATGCTACAGACGATGTGTCATTCAGTCACCTGGCCTGTTTGTTATTGGCATTTCAACGCCGAGGGCCCAGTTGGATTAGGGTGCAATACAACCCAACAAAACTCCATATTTCTCTAAACCAATAATGGAGTAAATAAAAAGGATCTTATTTCTCCAAGGGTCCCAATGACACATATGTTTTTTCAAACGGGCCTCCGGTCCTCAAGATAAGCCCCATAGAGTGTTTGATGGCCCGGTGGGGCCCGGGTCTAGTCGGAACTCGAAGAACCGACCCGACCCGACATTGTCTAGGTGAGGCCAAGGAGGAAAAGGCCTAGTAGGATGATTTATGGCCCAACCCACACATGGGGAGACCCATAAGGGAGACCATGCCTGAAAGGTGTGTCCCACAAAGGGGTGGCCTGACCCGCGTGGTGAAGCGGCCTGCTAGGGCGACGACCCGATATGGGGGTGGTGGCCCACTTCAAGGGTTGTGGCCTGACTAAAAGTGGGGTGTACCGGCTCGAGGGAGGCGTCGCAGCTCAAGGGAGGTGGACCGGCTCGAGGGTGGTGGCTGGGTTTGGTCTGACGATGTTGTGGTGTAACCCCCTGGTCTCTCAAATTCCCGAACGGCCTAAAGGTCATTCGGTTGGAAAAGCATCGATGTCGTGCAGGTGCCACTCAGTCATCGTGGAACCTGCCAGAGGCAGGTTCTGCCTCTTTCGCATCATTATCCAAGACTTTGATTAACTGTTGGGATGGAAGTCAGACCTTTTTTCCCCCACTCTATTGTTGTGTCGGCCTCCTCCTCTATTCATCACAGCTAACGAGCCTCGACCTTCCTCTTGCAGCATGTGTCGACGTGCTCATGGTACTACAATGTGGTGCAAGGATAAAAAGATAACAGATGGTTCATGCCAGGTTTTTTAGACATATGACCTCCATGTTAGCTCTTCAACATTGGGGGGGGGGTACGTGTTTAATAATAATTTCATTAAAAAACAAGATTAAAACCACAAGATTCCCGAAAATAACCTCCCTCAGAGACGAAAGAATTGTGGGTCAACCCATTAGTTTGTTAGCCCGCGTTCTTCTTATAATTTCATGAATGGGGAAGGGGTTATCAAAATCAGAAAAATAAAAATAACCCCTACCTAGAAACATTGTAGAGTGCTTGTGGTTGAGGATGTAACATTGTTCGTCTTCCCCACAACAAGCTGTCTTCATCTCTACTCGAACATCACTGTCTGGTTTAAAGTTTCGATGTCGCACGCCGCCTCCCGCAGGGGTCATCTCCATACTCTATGGGCTCATCATTATGGCACTCTAATAGAACATAGATTATTGGTGAATCTTATCAGATACCCCTCCTCCAATATCTATATTTATTAAAGAGGGAGAGAGTATGTAATGATGCTGAGAGTTAAAGGGGTTCATAAATTAAGAATATTCATAATCTTTCCAAATTCATTATTACCTATAGTTAGATAGTCAAGACCATTAATTTCTTGATAGACGTCCAAACCCACTATTTAATTTTTATGTTGGAGGTTTCTGAAATAAAATAACAAAAAATATATTATTTCACATCATTTAAAAAAATCTCAAAACATTACATTTTTTCTAGACCTACTACGATCAATGTAATTCCTCCCATAAGTGAATATCGGTGCTGCGAATTCAAAAGTAAACTCAAATTTTTAATCTGATCAAAGGATGAAAAGATAAAAAAAATGAAGCTCACTCATTTACTGAATGTAAGTGAAAAAATGATCAGAAAAAATGTTCAGACACACTGGGCCATAAAATCAAACGACGCCAATTTTCATAGACTCCTAATAATCCCATATAATTATGAAGAAAAATAATACATTGAATAATATAGGACATTACAAACTGATTGATTATTTTCAGTTGACATGGTTTTTATTACATCAAATATCTGCTTAGAACACCCCAGAAATGCCTCATTTTGTCCCACATTTCCAAAGTGATATTTGTATCCATGACAATCACATTCCCTTGATCAGATGAAGATGTAATAGGCTTGTTTTTTATAGGATGGTGTATTTGAAAGACATAAACATCCCCAAGAATATCATTCCCCCTCTTTGATGTTGTTAAAAATAAATTATTACTCAATTCAAAATTAATATCTATTTTAATAGTACCCTCAAAATCATATACCTCATCATCAATTTTATCACATAATCGATCATCTAGTATGTTCATCACTACTCCCGATAGTGAGTTAACCAATTATAATACATCATAAAATTATTAATAACATACAAAATCCTTCTTATGCACCTCATGATGTCCCACCATGTAGTATGAGCTACCATCATGTTGAATATCTTGCACCCAATTCTTGGAGTCCATATAATACATATTAGTATATTGATAAGGGGATTGGGTAGAATGTTCATATTGTTCAAACAGTTATAAATCTATTATATCCAAAATAGTGGAAACAAATCAACATTGATTTTCATAAAAAGTATTAATCCTCTTCAATTTTTTTATTCCTTGATGCACATCAACGACAGTAACTGAGTAGAAAGTGAATGTCACTTCCCTAATACAATTCATCTTTTCATGCCCGATAAATTTACAATCTGGGTAAAAGTGAGGCAAGTTCTCAAATTCCATTTGAAGATCAACATCATCATAAAATATATACAGAATTACAATGTAAAAATGATTTTTTATGGATCAATTTCAATAACTAGCCACATGGAATGGAAAAACATGGAATTCGATGTATCATGATCCATTTTTATGGGTGAATCGATCGCAGTTGTAATGTCACGAAGGATGTGTGGCTACCATAATATCAAGTTTACTCCATGGACTTTAACACACACTTGAACAAATGAATTTGTGACTTGTAATGTTCTTAAAGATCAATCCCCTTCCCAATTAAAAGGAAAATGATGGTTGAGAAAAAAATATCCAAATCATTATGACCCTGACTTCAATTCCTATGTGAGAAATAGAAATAGGCAGCAGTCACGACCAATGATGACCGTTTTCTATCCAAAAATTCACATAATTTTTAGAAGATGGATATTTAGGTGATTAATTCTCTAGGGTTTTAATTTCATCAATAGAAAAAGTCGACCAATAATAGAAATTTTACCATTATACATCCATTTTTACCACAAAAACCTCATCATTAACGTGTGCTACATATCCATGGTTGTAACACCCTTTTGACACTACTTTTTCTTCATAGAGTCCAAAGAAATGTAAAGGGAAATGACTTAGCACAAATTGATTCATCATTTGAAGAAAATATAAAAAATCGACAGAGGCATGAACAAGGTATCAAAAGCACCTATGCCGCATAAGTTCTATCACTGTCACGCAATTCCACCTGCGCGACACCTTATGGTTGTGCAAGTGACTTGCGCGACCTAAGTGATAACCACCCGGTATCCACCCTGGGTCTTCTCCTTCCTATAAATAGACCATGTGGGCCCCCCATTCGGGGAGGGATTTTTTCCAGAAACTCAGATTTGAGCTCCCGATGCCCTAGTCTCTTCTCAAAGATTCTTAAACACTTCTAAGGTAATTTCTTACCTAGAACGGAAGATCTATAGAGGGGGAGGAAGGCATATGTGTTGAAACTCATCAACACTTACGCGCCTAAGTGGACAACCCTTAAGGGAAAAGGGTCACACTTGTGCGCCGCCTTACTCCTTCAACAGATCTTGCGCGCCCCTCTCCTGGAAGAACCTCATGAGAATTCTAAAGGCTTTAATGAAGAGTCAATCAAGTATTACCCTGCTGATTAATTGTCACGAAAGTACATCATGTATCGCACAGGCGTATACCTGCATGAAAAAAACTTGCGTGCCCACGCATTACCTGGGCTCCTTCCAGGACTTGCACGCCTCTACCTTTTTGGGTGCCTTTCGTTCCCATTTCACCTCTCTTAAGCCATTACACCTTTCCTGTTCAAGATTTAGTCTTCAAGACACTCTTCAATGCCATTTTTATGGCATGATTTCTTGATTTTACTTCCTTATCTGAAAGTAATTTTGTAGAATATCTCTCAAAACCTAGTGATTTATACATCTTTATGTCACTAAAGATTGAGAGTTCATTCATTCAACCTCATCCTTTAAGATGAGAGAATCCTTAACATGGGTTTCCTTTTTAGGAATAATCTCCAGTCATAAGTCCTCTAAATATGGGCATCCTCTTTAGGAGTAAGCCCCATGTCCCTTAATTTGTTGGCATCCTCTTTGGAGTAAGCCCTAGATCCCCTAACCTGGGCTTCCTTTTCAGGAGTAAGCCCTAGTCTCAAGCTTGGGAATCTTCCTTAGGAGTAAGCCCCAATTCATAAAATTCCCAAATCTGGGCATCTTCCTTAGGAGTAAGCCCTAGTCTCCTAATTTGGGCATCCTCTTTAAAAGTAATCCCCAAACCGTAACCCGGAATTGGGCTTCCTTTTCAGGAGTAAGACTTAGTCTCATGCTTGGGAATCTTCCTTAGGAGAAAGCCCCAATTCTTAAAATTCCCAAATTTGGGCATCCTCCTTAGGAGTAAGCCCCAGTCTCCTAATTTGGGCATCCTCCTTAGGAGTATGCCCCAGTCTCCTAATTTGGGCATCCTCCTCAGGAGTAAGCCCCAAACCTTAATCCCTGACTTGGGCCTCATTTTTAGGATTAATCCCCAGTCTTAATTTCTCTTAACCCGTGCTAATTTACCTTTGATCTGTGATTCCTTTTAGGAGTAAAACCCAATCATAAGTCTTCTCCTAATTTGGGACTCCTTTTCAGGAGTAATCCCCACGTTAGATTATTAAAAAATCTCTATGAAGCACATATACCTTTATGGACCCTATTCGTGGATTTCTTCCCTAAAGTAAATCCTATCCTTCATTTATCTGGGCAGTCATACATGCATAAGCCCCACATTATTTCCTATGATTTCATCATTCATGGAACAATTGTCTAATTTTTACCAATACCTCTTGTTTCTCACACCGAGCATGACACACGTGAGTTTAGAGTGTAAAAGTAATTGTGACATCATTCTTTGAGCCATCAATCATAAAAATCATACTCCCTTACTCGAACTACGTGGGTTCTGATTCCTTTTCCAAACAAAGGATACGTAGGTAGCCCGTATATGGGTTCGATCCCAACTATAAAATAATCCATGTCCTTATGAATGAAAATAAACTTCAAGTGCCCCACTTAGTGGCTTTAAAACCAGCATGGTCATCATAATGACCAAGATACTTTTGTATGAATGTGTCGAAGGGTACCATTTACCAAGAATCTCTAACAAATATAGGTGATTCTCTATTGGTGAAGAACCTCGAATACATAAAAAAGATTCTCTAAATTTCTTACATATTTAATCATTGATTGTTAGATCTGAAGGAAATCTCATTTTAAACTTGGTAATGTCATAAGGATTAGTAAACATAACTTAAATCTATAAAGAGATTCCCAGAGTAGACAATAATTCCCCTCAAAAAGGTTTTATGAGTCCGAACTCCCATCCTCTCGACCAATACAAATTCTTAAGCCTCATTAGTCCACAAACTAATGAGAACCTACCTTTGGAATGTAGGTCCGAATGGATGTGGAATCATTGGATGTTTCCGGTTCAACGAACAAACTCGTTAGAAACCGATTGGAACGTTTGAACCTCCCATCAAGGCGGTCATCCCGGGATTCCGAGGGAAACAAAAACAGTGAACCTGATGTGAATCCTTAACCAAGTAAAAATGATGTTTTACTTATTTGTTAGGCCCCTATTTAAAACTAAATGAGAGGGCCAACAAAAACAATAATTGACATATGTTCTCATCCAAAAGATGTAGTGGCTTAGTTTATCTTGATTACGTCTATTATATCAAACATGCACTCTTTTTCCAAGATCTTCTACATTTCTAGAATGACTGCTCTCAATTTAACACTTGTGAATACTAATACTGTAAATGCCAATGCTGCTACTCCTGCTGGATCGTTTTCCTCTCTTAGGATGATATCACCCACTCAGCATCTTCAACGTTGGGTATCAAACACACTGGTTAAAGAGTACCGCCAACACGGTACCATCCCAACCCTGGAGGCTTCCCGACAAGCCCTCTATGTAAATAACTCACATCGGTCATCCGGACAACGACGACCAGTGATCAAGAAGCAGGCAGTGCGGACTACCATCTCCAACCATTTCGGGTCGTTATCCCCAGAACGCAATCACCATTCGCTCCCTTATTCTGGGGAGGTGAATGAGCAGGTCCCTCCGGACCTTAATTCAAACAGACAGGAGTCCTTACTGAGGGTTCCCACCAACAATCACCGCTAGACTCGTGCGGCATTGCGCACTCAACATGATGAGGGTACCAACTCCAGGCGTTCGGCTCGGGTTCATCGAACCCGAGAAAGCAAGATGAACCACTAGAGGCGGAATCCGGTCAACAGTGAGAAGGTTCTCATCTCTTCCATCTCCGGAGAAGTACAAAAACCTAACTTGGTGGCAAGCAACGAGCAGGCACATAAACCTGTCCGTTTTGTTTCCACTGTCCAGCAGACTCGTCTGGCAGCATCACGCCAATCCCGCCAGGAAATTCCGGCGGAGTACTATAGGCAGGAAAATACACCTGTTTATACAACATCAGCTAGTCAGCAGGCCCGTCTGACTACATATGATGGATCTCGTCAACCACATTTGGAAAAGTGCAATCAGTAGGCACATACACCTGCTAGTATTAATCAAGACTACCAATAGTATCACTTGGTACCTTTCAGAGAAGTTAGTCGGAAATCCCCGACAACAAATAGGAGGCAGACTCAACTCTCTACCCCCAAACTTGAGTACTGTCAGGATTCACTGACATGAAAAGGAGGACAGGAGTAGGCACATACACCTGCTCCAAGCCCAGAATGGACATATATTCCCGTTCAACCATCTGAAGTCACCAATCATATTCTATCAATGGTGAAAGAGCAGAAACAAATACCTGCTCATATTATGGATGCCTGCCAGGATATTATAACAACTTCAGCGGAATCTCAGGGAAAGACACATAAATCTACCTCTACCAGTAGAGTGATACATCAACAATTCACTCCGGAACAAACACACACATTTGTCCAAGTCCAAGAGGGTTATGGGGCATACTCCCCCATATCATACTAATGACCAAGTTAGGCACATACACCTTATTTGAGAGGATATCTTCAGCATAACCTGACCATCTTTCCTGATCAGGCACATACACCTGCTCAGAGTAGCCACTTTCGTCAACAGGTGGTTTCCAAGTCGAGTAAGAACGCGTCTAAGAAAAAGTCCTTCCCAACACAGTCAGGAGATCAAGATCCTATATGTAACAAGGCGTTGCTCGATGATAGAGTTCTTGAAGCCCTCAGAAAATTATCTGTTTGAATTCAAGATTTTACTCCCTCAGTTCCCAATAATGGGAACATTAATTCCGAAGGTCTTCAATATACACTTCCTCATGAAGGCTTTCTTCATGACAATTAATTCAATCTCGAAGTTTCATCTTCAGATGAGAGCCACATGAACACTCTGTGTGTTCAGAAGACCAAGGAGCAAGAGATATCATCTTTTGCTGTAACCCATTATGGTGGTCCTCCCCATGATGATGAATTTTTCTGTGAAAGTTCACTCTGCAGTAGTGATGCACATTTCCTGGAAAATGCTCTAGTGGACAATGTAGTGCTGAGAAATCCCTCTTATCTTGACGCACTTGAAAATGCGAAACCAGTCATGTCTGAAGCTTCATCGCTAGCAGGTGAAATACTTTCTCAATAAAAAGATATCCCAGGGTGTAAGTCATTCTCCGAACCACCCCTAAGTCATGCATCTTCTAGTTTGATCAATAATTTCTCTACCAATCTTGTTGAATCCAATGAAGAAACAAGGAAACACCAACTATGGTCAAATCAGGTAGATGAATCATCATCAAATGATAAAGCGGAAATGCTGAATATGAGAAAACAACTTGCGAAAGGTGAAGTTCTAGTCATGTTTTGGCCTCTGGATGACTCTCAGTATAATATTCCAGAAATGTTGACGGAATATGAAATTCATGATATTCGTCTCAACATATAGAAAAATCTTTGTCAGTTGAAAATGAAAGTATTATCTTATGATGAATATGAAAATCATCTTAAGATAATAGAAGGGTTACAACGTCAGATTGATTTGGCATCTCTATCAGTCTCTCGATATCCGAAGGCTAAAAAGTAGCAGAGAGCCCTTCAACGTTCATCCCTTGGCGCACTAAAAATATTGCGTCAGTTAATTTCCAATGCCCCATATTGTATTCGTGTCAGAGGATGGGGTGTTCATGGAGCACTGCATTTCACGGTGCTCCCTAGTCAGCAAAGCCCGCCGAAAATGGTCTCATGCAATGTTATTGCCCATGCCCGGCCACAGTCAATGGTCTTTGATTGTAATCAAAAGCTATCCCAAGAATAGTCTTCAACTAGTTCCTCTCAAAATCAATAATACATAGAACACGTTTTTGAATTACTCTTGCATCAAGCAAACAAGAATATTGAACTGGCCTCTCATTTGGAGAAAGCACGTCACCAAGTGAAAGAAGTGTCGGAAATAATCCAACGGTCTTTTGAACTGGATGATAAAAGCGGATACAGGTTAATGCATCCAGCTAATTTCTGGACTATGGTTCACAAGATCAGGAGGACTTTCAAGAAAGTCTCAGACATAGCATGTCAAGAACCACCCCAGCTCGCCAGACTGGGGAATCTTTTAAACCAACCCTCGGAATCAACAAAAAGGATTCAGGGAGTTGAGCGAGGATAGCAGGAACAACCCCAGTACACTAGACTGGGGACTTTTTCAAATCATCAATCCCCTCCTCAGAGAAATTAGGTCTTTTCTCGATTTGGGAAGAAACTTCAAGAGGAACGAAGAACCAAATTATCAGGAGATTCCCTCCAAATTACAGTTCATCAAGATGTTCCTGAGGGATTGAATCAACAAAAGAAAATGTCTCATCAAAGACACGGAAGAAGGAAATATCACATAAATGCTGATAGAAGGGAAGCGATGAGTTATGCATCAATCAATGTCATCAATTCTGTTATTACTGATCCACCAGATAAGGCTCACTCAGGGGACTCCGATGAAGAGGTTCCTACTCAAGAAGATGTACGCACTGACATAAATGAAGAAGGTGTGTGTACACGAAGTCAAAGGATTACTCAGAACTTTGGTAATACTTCAAGTAACCCACTTCCTCCTCATTGAAAAGGATCCAGAAAAGGGAAGGGAAAGAACTAGGTTACATATCCTTCCTCTGGAAAAGGTCAATCTATCTCACTAGAGCAGAGGTTTGCACAACAGGAGGAAGAAATGAATGAATTAAGAAGGTTGAATGTAGAACTACTTAAGAGTAGTCTTCTTCTTAATCATGCTGGAGTCAGTCAGCCAAAGAAATTTGTTGCATCTACTGAGATGGATCAAGAATATCCTCCTCAATCAGTACACCCTCACAGGTCTAATCCTATGGGTCAAGTGAAACAACAGTTGGAAGTGCTACCATCAGTTGCATCACCAATCGCCACATCATTCCAAGCTCCATTCATTGCACCTACCCAAGTCCAAGTTCAACCAGATGTTTCTCAAAAGTTAATAACTACTATTGAGTCATTAAGAGCTCGGTTAGAAACTATGGAAGGGAAACATGCGCAAGTTAAACTAGAAAAGAAAGTTTACCCTGAATGGGTAGATTCAATTTCTCCTCCACCAGGTTTTGGGAATCATGTATTCCCTATTTTCAATGGATCAGGAGATCATGAACAGCATTTGACGCATTACATGTCTTGTTGCGATCCTATGATGGGATCTTCAGAGAAACAAGAAGCAGTCAAACTCAGATTCTTCATGCGAACCTTGCAAGGACCCGCTTTTGTTTGGTATACAAGTTTTCAATCCCGGTCAATTACCGGATGGGAGGATTTTTGCCAAAAATTTATCCTTCAGTTCAGCTCAACTTTTCCAAAGACAACAGTTTTCTATCTTACAAATTGTAAGCAAAGGGAGAATGAAAGAGTCTCTAATTTAATTTCTCGATGGAAGGGATTAACATATTCCTTGATTTTAGCACTCCCTCAAGAAGAATTGTTCCCAATCTGTGTGGCAAATCTACGTGATGAATTATGCACACCGTTAATCCTTGTGAAATACAAAGGAGGGTTTCGAGACCTTAATTTAATCGCTCAGCAGATTGAAGATTCCCTTATACAGGCTGAGGCTAAATCTCGTGTAATTCCATCAGCTCTAGGAAGGAGAATATGTAAAGCATAAAATGCAACAGTTATTCTTAAACAAGTATCTGTACCTATTTCTACCTCAAAACCTTCATCTTCTCGAAGGACTCCACCTTCTGAGCGCCAACAACAAAGGCCTTTTCATCCAGATGATGAAAAAGATCAAAGACGAAAAAATTTTGAGGTTCTGACGAGAAAAACATATTCTTTCCGAAATGAACAAATTCCTGGTTATTTCATTTCGGCTCTGGAAAACAATTTGGTTCAATTCACAATACCCAAGGGCCAAACAAGAAGAGAGATGAAGACCGTCCCAATTATTTCCCTTTTCATAAAATGTTGGGGCATCCCATCCACGAGTGTTTTGTCTTCAAAGACCTCCTGAAAAAGATGGTCGACTCAGGACAGGTCACATTGAAAGGCTCCTCAGCCCAGGTATCATTTGTCACTGCTACAGTTCCATAGGAGGAAGGTTAATGCCAAGAAGTCAAAAGAAAAAATGCAAAGAAGTATGATGATTGAATGGTCAGAAAGACAATCAATAGAACTCATGCTATTTTGAGAACACAATTAAAGAAACCAATTGTGTCTTCTGCCATGAACGTTGTGGAAAAACCCTCTTATTTAGAGGGAATGTTCTCAAAGAAATAACATAATTTAAATAAGAAAAAAGAATCAGATGAAGATGAGTATGTGTCAAATCCTAAGTTGACTTTGACTCTGGAAAACATCATGCCATTTACTTCAAAGCCAGGGGCACCGCCCCACTAAACGGCACAGCCTAAACAGGCTAATCAGGCAGAGTCTTCATCTAACAAAAAGTTAATCTTCGGTTCTGTTAATATGATTCAATTAATAGATCCATATGACAGTCGCAATTTCAATATTTCCGAGCCTGAATTCCCTATATCAAACAGAGGAATCAAACAAGGTTTCAGGGGCTCAAGATACAGGGGAAGATGTGGATCTTTCAGAAGCCACTATTCCAATTCTACCCCTGCTAGAACAGTGTATGCAACAGAAACTCGTGGTAGAGACCTTCAGCAAGCTCCGCAAGAATAATCAAGTTCTTCTACCAATAGCAAATTCAGTCCTGGCACAATTATTTTGGATGACCGGTTGAAGGTTCCGTCTTCTTCCTATCTGCATGTAAATGGATGTAATTGGTCTAATATTCCAAAACCAGGAATATTTCCAACTCCTATCCCAATACAAGATGCATCAACTTCCAAAAAATCGTCTTCCAAGGTACCTACTAAACCACATATTCCTATTGGGAAACACAGACCTCTGGATCAAAAGTATGATATATTGAAACACTTGGCCCAAGTACCAGCCAAGTTATCAATTTTGGATGCGTTGAATCTATCAAAAGCTCTTCGGGAAGCACTCATCGAGGCTTTGTGAAGTCCTCAAGAGTTTGAAACTGAAATTTCTACAGCTGAAGTCTATCACATAGAGAATAATCCTGCAGAATGCCATGCAATAATATGATTTACTGATGAAGAGGAAGATGATGTTGTGCATGGACATATTAGACCATTGTACTTGTCTGGAAAAGTCAATGTCGTGGATGTTCAAAGAGTTTTCATTGACAATGGTTCAGAAGTCAACCTCATGCCCATTCGTACACTTTGTCGATTGGGCCTCACAAAATTTGATTTATATCCCTCCACCATGATGCTACAGGGATATGATAAAAATGAACAAGAACCACTGGGTGAAGTTACACTCATAACTCAGTTTGGAGATCTTTTATCCAATTTATATTTCATGGTTGTTGATCAAGACTCAACCTTCAACATTTTTCTTGGAAAATCCTGGTTACATCAACATGCGGCTATCCATTCATCATACCATCAATGTCTCAAATATTGTTTCGATGGTCAAGTTGGGACGTTGTATGGTGATAAGGCCCTGTTCAAGACATGTGAGTCTCAATACATTGAGGAAGAATTCTATCACATGAATCAAATGGAGAAATCCATAACAAAGGAGATTACCAAAGTTAATGCTCCATATGGTTTGGAAAAAATTATAGTAAATCCATTTACAAATGTGAGTAAATATTTTGTGTTGCCTATCAGTCAAATTGACAAGATAGACCCAAATCAAAATGCTCTTATGGAAAGATCCATAATGTCAATTATAACAATCGAGCCAGACAACATAGGAGGAATTGGTAATCTACCAAGCAGTGATGAAAGCACAAATGGTGACGTCTTCATTTAATCTGTTGAAATACAACAATTCTATGCTTCTCCAATTAGGAAAGAAGAAGTTATAGAAACATCGAAGGTGAAAAATGATGTCGATTCTCAATCCATCATCTCCTCTTTATTACCTAATGAAGACCCTTCATCAGCAATAGGGTCAAAAATGGAAACTTCATCTTCAAAATGTGAAAATTTTGACATCTCTTATGATCATGAAAATTCCACTTTGTCATCTACTATGCAAGTAGAAATGGATGAAATAACACATGATGAAGATGAAGAGGAAGATCTCAGGGATGCTCCTCCATCATTTGAAGAGGGTATCTCTACCACTATGGATGAACTCAGAAAAATAAATCTGGGTACAAAGGAAGATCCACGCCCCACTTTAATCAGTGAGGCCATGACCCTTGAAGAGCAAGAGATGTATATTTCTTTTCTAAAGGGAAATAGAGATATTTTTTCTTGGAACTATATATAAATTCCCGGGCTTGATCCTGATGTAGCTACTAATCATTTGGGTTTACCAGAAGAAGATCGAGGATTTAAGCAAGCTGCAAGAAGAACACACCGAACTTATGCTTCCAAAATTAAAGCTGAACTGGATAAGATTATTAAAGATAACTTTGTTAAATAAGTTCAATATCCCAAATGGTTGGATAATATTGTCCCTGTAAAGAAAACTAACGGACAAATTAGAGTTTGCATCGATTTCAGAGATCTCAATCGGCATTGTCCTAAGGATGATTTCAAAGTTCCAATTACAGAACTTCTAATTGATGCAACAACTTGCTATGATGCACTTTCCTTAATGGATGGATATTCTAGATATAATCAGATCCGAATGGCCCCAGAAGACGAGGAATCTACAGCCTTCAGAGCCCCTCAGGGTGTGTTTTTCTTCCGGGTAATGCCCTTTGTCTTAAAAAATGCAGGTGAATCTTATCAGCGTGTCATGCATCATGTCTTCAAACCCTTCTTAGGGAAGTTTGTTGAATTCTGTGTAGACGATTTGGTTGTTAAATCCAAACAACGTTCTAATCACATGGCTAATTTGGAAGTCATATTCTACAAGCTTTGACAACATAATTTGAAGATTAACCCCTTAAAATGTGCTTTTGGGGTAACCTCAGGAAAATTTCTCTGCTTTGTTATATTCCATCGTGGTATTGAAGTCGATTTTGAGAAGACCAAGTCAATCCTTATTATGTCACCTCCTCAAAATTTGTAATAATTAAGGGGAATTCAATTACACTTAGCTTATATTCGGCGTTTCATCGCCAATTTAGTAGGTAAAAGTTTACCCTTCACCAAATTGATGAAAAATGGAGTCACTTACTAGTGGACTGAAGAATGTCAAGAATAATTCTATATTCTCAAGAAATACCTCTTGAGTCCACTGGTACTCACACCACCTGTTGAAGGAAGACCACTTATCGTCTACGTGACATCTCTAGAGCGATCATTGGGTGCCTTTCTTGCTAAAAAGAATGATGCTGGGAATGAAAACAGCCTCTATTATCTCAGTCAAACCATGCTTGAAGTAGAAACCCAGTATTCATGTATTGAGAAGTGCTGCCTGGAATTAATCTTTGCAATTCAGAAGTTGAGACATTACCTACAACATCACGAGCTCAAATTGGTATCTAGCAATAACCCGCTAAAATTTATCCTTAGTCATCCAATGCTTACAAGACATCTAGCAAGGTGGGTAGTTATTTTGCAGCAATTCGACATTCAGTATGTGTCTCAAAAGGCGATAAAGGGCCAAGATCTGGCTGAACACCCTTCAGTGGAAGACATGTTTATAGATATGTAACTCCTTGATGAGGAAGTCTTCTCAATTCAAGAATGTCCTCAAGCATGGGAAATTTATTTTTATGGTGCTTCCAGAAGTCAAACAGTGAAGAAAATGGAAAATCCTAAAATCAACAATGTTGGCTTAGGAATTGAGCTCATTTCTCTAGGAAAGGCAGTGTTACCTTATTCCTTCTTATTGTGGGAAGGTGGTACCAATAATTAAGCAGAATACCAAGATCTCATCGTAGGTTTGGAATTATCACTTCAAGCACAAGTGAATCACTTAAAGGTGAAAGGTGATTCAGACCTGGTAATCAAACAAGTCCATGGGGATTATTCCATCAGAAAAGAAGAATTAATCCCTTTGTATGATTACATCAGAGATTTAATGGCAGAATTCCCTTTGGATACGAAATTTTCTTATGTCCCATGATCACAAAATGCTCAAGCTGATGCATTGGCTAATATAGCCACAGCTCTGCCAGATCCTAATCGGTAGGAGACAACCATCAGTATTGCCCACCGTCATCCAATGTCACCTTATGTTCGAATCAGGACAGAGGAAATTAATAAAATTTGTCCCATTCCTAAAACGTATGGTCATACTACAGGATAGATGTCACCTATCAGGGAATACATTCAAAATGGAACACTTCCTCATGATAGAGCTGAGAAAGAACAAATCCGGAAATGTGTGGTCAATTTTACTCTTTATGATAGCCCAGGTCACCTAGAGAAAATTCTCTACAAACGTGGTTTTGATTGAGTTCTATTCAGATGCATTGATGGTGAAGAAACAATGGCTGTCATAAAAGAAGTGCATGCAAGAGTCTGTGGTGCCCACCAGTCTAGACATAGACTGTATGATCAAATTTGAAGGCTTGGATACTTTTGGCCTTCAATGATATGAGATTGTGTTGATTTCACAAAGAAGTGTCATTCATGCCAAGTACATGCCATCTTCATTCATCAACCTCCAGATATTTTTCATATATCTAAATACTCATGCCCATTTGCCACATGGGGAATGGATGTGGTGGGACCTTACCCTTCATCTACAGCTAAGCAGTTTAAGTATATTCTTACTGCTACTGACTTCTTTTCCAAATGGGCAGAGGCAATACCACTCAAGCATGTCAGTTCTGAATGCATTGTTAGATTCATCAAGTCTAACATCATTACCATATTTGGTGCCCCTCATACCATATTGACAGACAATGGCACCAATTTCTGTTCATCTGAGATGAAGAAGTTGTATCAAGAATACAACATCAAATCCAACCATTCATCTCGGTATCATGCAGCGGCCAACGACTAGATAGAAGAGTTTAACAAGACTATTTCAAATATACTACAATAGATGGTGGATAAAGATAAGAGTTCATGGACTGATGAAGTCTTTCATGCCTTATGGTCTTATGGGACTACCACCCACACTGCAACTCGGTCAACTCCATATACATTGTTATATGGAATGGAAGTCGTCTTGCACATTGAAGTTCAACTACCCTCACTCAAAGTTTCCATTTGTGATCAATCATCTACAGATGAACAATCTCAAAAGCGATTGAAAGAATTGGAATGGTTAGATGAGAAAATATTGTTCACTTTGCACCACATGGAAGTCTATCAGAATCGAATAACACGAGCTTTTACCAAAAAAGTTCATCTTCGTTCATTCACTCAGGGAGAATTGGTATTAGTTCTCAGAACTCCGATGATACCAGGAAAGAAACCTCCCAAGATTGAGCCAAAATGGTAAGGAAATTATTCAATACATAGGGTCTCCTCCAATGGAGCTTATTCATTAATCTAAATGGATGGGGAACTCGTCACTACTCCAACCAATGCCAAATTTTTGAAGAAGTATTTTGTATAAACTACAAAGTCCTACTTTGTCCCCGCAACATGACACTAAATTGTGCGGCACCCGATCGTCCTTGCTCTATGATGTTAAGCTATATAGAAATGGTCCAAGCGTATGACCCTAAACTATTTGCACATACGTCCGACATGACGTTAAATTGTGTCACCTACTTTTTCCCCGCAACATGACACTAAACGGTGCGGCACCAGATCAGCCTTGCTATATGATGTTAAACTATACAACAAAGGTCCAAGCATATGACCCTAAACTATTTTCACATACATCCAACATGACGTTAAACTGTGTCACCTACTTTGTCCCCGCAACATGACACTAAACTGTGTGGCACCAGATCGTCCTTGCTATATGACATAAAACTATACAGCAACGGTCCAAGCATATGACCCTAAACTATTTTCACATATGTTCAACATGGCGTTAAACTGTGTCACCTTCATCATCCTAGCTACATGATGCTAAACTGTACAAAAGTCCTTATATTCTTCCTACATTACATTAAACTGAACTTTGTCCCCGCAACATGACAGTAAACTGTGCGGCACCAATTCGTCCTTTCTATATGACGTCAAACTATACAACAACGATCCATACATATGACCTTAAACTATTTTTACTTTCCTCCCACATGACGTTAAACTATGAAAAGGTTCCCTAAATGGTCCAATATGACCTTAAACTACAACTAGGTCCTGTATGACCTTAAACTGCATCATCAACGGTCCATGCATATAACACTAAACTATTTGAAAGTCCCTTACATCCAGCAAGACGATAAACTGTGACGTCCTAACTACGTGACACTAAACTGTATAAAATTACCTTACGTCCGGAAATACGTTAAACTACATAATAATCAATGGTCATGTATGACCTTAAACTACACCACCGTCCAGCATGACATTAAACTGCACCATCAACGGTCCATGCATATGACCTTAAACTATTCTCTCTTTCGTCCAACATGACGCTAAACTGTATCATCCCTGTATCGTCCTTTTTTCGTCCAACATGACGTTAAACTGTGGAAAAAATCTCCAATGCGTCCAACATGATGTTAAAATGGTGCACTCTTTTGTCCTCCCTGCATGACCTTAAACTGCACAGTCCCCCCATTTTCGTCCAACATGATGTTAAACTCAATTGTCCCCATCGTCCTAACTACATGACGCTAAACTGTACAAAAAGTTCTTGATACGTCCTACATGACATTAAACTGTATTTTGTCACTACTACATGGCACTAAACTATGCAGCACCAATAGTCATAACTGCAAGACTTTAAACTACATAGTCCCTTTGTATTTCCTACATGACATTAAACTATGCATCATTAAGGTTGTTGTTACCTCTTGTTTCTCACACCAAGTATGACTCACATGAGCTTAGAGAAAACCTCAACCATAACACTCTATCTAGCTGCTAACCATGTGTAAGTCCGAACATCATTTTTTTAGGTCATTGTCCCCAAGAACAACTTGATCATTAATTCATTCTTTAATTGAACTACACGGACTTTGATCCTTTCCTTCTAGGTTGGAAATGTAGGCAACCTCCCAAGGTTCAAGCACAAACCCAATCTCTTAACATCGGTTCACCTCCATCTTATACGATGTTGATTTGTGAAACCGCCCCTAGAATCAATATCTTTACATTGGTTCACATTCGACCTTCTTATACGATGTTAAACTATACAACACTTTTGTCCAGTATGACAATAAAATACAAATTTCTATGATACCCTCACCTGAGAGGGAATCATTATTTTCATTGATTTTTCAGTCATGTTTCATTTCAAAGACTATGTGAATACATGGAAAAACTCAAACCTTTTATCTTGGGTTAAACCATCATTTCACTAAAGTACCCTTTCACCCATTACATGTACGAACCAAATTTGTACAGAGGGTAGTTCTAGAACTACGTGGGATTGATTCCCATTTTTATGGGATACGTAGGAACGTTCGAGTGTCCCTCAAATTCAGTCCCAAGTCTTTGGGCCTAACCCCAAATTCCACTTTCAGTTCCTTGGCTGAAAATTCCCCATGAAAACACACACTGTGTATTTCATACAATTGCCCACGCTCTATGACCCTAAACTAAGATCTCTAATAATTTTATCCCACACGACGTTAAAATGTAGTTTAAGAACTACGTATGGCGTGATTCTCATCCTTATGGGATACATAGTGAAGTCCAACATTTCAATTCAGGACCCAGACACAACATGATTGTGGTTAGCATTGATCTATGTATCACTGTACACATTGAACAATACCCATCTTTATGTGTTATAATCCTAACCTTAAATATTTTCAGATCCTCATAACCCTTTTCATTACTTCTAGTCACAAAAATGGA
Source organism: Viscum album (assembly GCA_963277665.1). Classification (NCBI taxonomy): domain Eukaryota; kingdom Viridiplantae; phylum Streptophyta; class Magnoliopsida; order Santalales; family Viscaceae; genus Viscum; species Viscum album. The sequence continues at coordinate 1,034,831,301 of OY728133.1, read as the reverse complement.
AAACTTCTGAGAGTTCTTTTGTCTGACTATGAAGCACATGCCCATAGGCGGCTTTGCATAAAGAGTCTACATAACAGACTTGTTTGCCAAAAGATAATATTATTTGACTATGCAGCCAATTCCCTTAGGTGGCCCTGCATAATTCAACCCCCTAACGGGTTTGTCGGATAGTGGTAACTTCATTCTTTGGATGAATGCCTCTTTTGTCCTTATTTGTCTTAAATGATAGTATGTAGGTATCTGCAAAAATAGCCATCATAAACATATTTTTCCCATATCCTTTTTCATGATCTGAAAGTATTCAAATCTATGGTTTATATTCTCTTTCCCTACGTTTGGTTCAGACCTTCATAGGAGTGATATTCATCCAGTTCTTCGATAATTTTGTTTTGTAAATATTTTCCCCATATTCAAGTACCTCTTTCCATAAAGAAAACTCTATACTTTGGAAGATTTGAATCTCCATAAACTTTCACTAGATTTTAGCACTAGGAATGTAAATTTCTGAGAGTTCATTTTCCTGACTATGCAGCACGTGCCCATAGGTGGCCTTTTATAAACAGCCTACATAATAGACTTTTTATCCAAAAGATACTATTTTATTTAACTATGCAGCCAATGCCCTTAGGTGGAACTGCATAATTCAACCCCCTAACGGGTTTGTTAAATAATGGTAACTTCATTCTTGGAAACTACTTCTTCTAATGCCTTTTGGCTCTCTTTCATATCATTCCTTAGATACAAAAATTATTAAATCATAGCTTACATATTTTCCATCATACTTGAGTATGGTAATATGTTCTCAGATGAATTTTCAATTAATTGAGTCAATTCTAATCCATTTCGGTCAAAGCTATTTCCACCATAAACATTATCCTTTTTATGTCCGACGTGAATGACTTTAAACATCCCATAAAAGACAATGGAACTCTGAATAAAAGTCAAGTTCCTAGCTCATTAAACATACATTTTTGTATGATTTAGTTAACATTGAGCAATTAAAAGGTTCGAAGTTTGAAGGGTTCTTTACATTAATCCTAGTAAAAATCAATCTATGCTTACTAGGCCCATTGGATTAGGTAAAATCTAAATCATGTAGAAACAGATAATGCAGGTACAAATGAGTGAAGATGAAAGTGTTTTTCATTGATTCACAAGAGTTAGAAGGACATCCAAAAACTGTAGTCTCTTCTCTTTTTCAATAATTACAAAATGCTTTCAACATAACCCTTCATTTGATTTACGGCACCCCGAGCTTCATCAGCAATAACTTGGAATTCATTCATTAAACTGGATACAATAAGAGATACAGTGATACCGGCTCTTCTTGGAACAATTGTAAAAGGATGATCTTGAGTACGGTTTGAGAAAATTTTTTTCTGATCAAACAGTGACTCTTTTTCTGTCCAAGAGACTTGGAAGATTGATACATGGATTTGAGAATGGTGCATTGGAAGTAAAGATCCATTTGGAAAGAGTACTCTTTTCAGATATTGCTCTAATGCCAGGTTTGTCTTCTCTCCACCAACTGACAGCGGAAAAAATTTCAGCCCATGGGTTTTCCAATTTCATATCTTCAAGGAAATGACATGGAGGAAGAATTTGAAAGTTCACACCATTGTTGTTGCTATTAATGCACAACATAACCGAAATGTAGGAGTAGCGGTGCAACTGCATTTCAAGTGTATAGTTCCTTGCATCTGGAACATTGACTCCTTGCAGATGACCATGACCATATAGAGGCAGGTAAATGCTCTGTGGGAAATTAAGATGATATTTCTTCATGTACTTAGCCAAATATGGGAGAGTGCTATCGCAGATATCATAGTAATCGTGGTCAAAGATGTTCATCATGTCATCAATCCACTTTCTTGCCAGTTCATCAGACGTTTTAATTCCCTTAGGAGACATTGAATCTACACAAAAGATAAATAAATTAAACTCTTAAATGGGATTATTTTTCATAAAATTTGTGAAGGAATTCGAAAAAAATGTCTAAGGCATTAAGGCGCACAAGTCTAAATATGACACGCAAGTGTTCGTGTGCCACGCTAGTTTTTGACGCGCAAGTATAAACCGCGCAAGTAAAAATACCTATATAGTATCGCGACATCAAGGAAAACAATGGAAAACAGAGAAACCCGCGCGGCTAAGTTGACCTGCGCGGAGAGAGCTCGAAGGTATGAAGTCTGGAAATCCGGATGCTTGTACAGATGTGAGGCCCTATAATTATAGACGCGGATGGGACCCTGAGCGCCATACCCTGTGCGATCAAAGGACGTATCCCTGTGCAATGCACACTTGCGCGCCGCCCTCTGCGCCATCAAGACTTGTACTCCACCTTTCCTTTGGTTTTCTTCTTTTCCTCTGAGTCAAATCCTCATTTCTTTTGGATCCAACTCTGAGGGGGAACTTTTGTTGATGCTCCGTTTTCGTCACAGAGTCCATAGAAATGTAATGTGAAATGACTAAGCACAAATTGATTCATCCTTTTGAGAAAATATCAATAGTCGACAAAGGCATGAACAAGGGATCAAAAGCACCTATGTCGCGCAAGTTCTATCATTGTCGCGCAAGTCCACTTGCGCGGCGCCTTATGGTCATGCAAGTTACGTGCGCGAACTATGTAATAACAGCCCGGTAACCACCCGTGGTCTTCTCTTGCCTATAAATAGACCCTATGGGCCCCCCATTCGTGGAGGGATTTTTTTCCAGAAACTCAAATTTGAGCTCCCGGCACCCTAGTCTCTTCTCAAAGCTTCCCAAACACTTCTAAGGTAGTTTCTTACCTAGAACGGATGATCTAAAGAGGGGGAGGAAGTCATAAGTTTTGAAACTCATCAACACTTGCGTGCCAGAGTGGCCATCCCTTAAGGGAAAAGGGCCACACTTGCGCGCCGCCTTACTCCTTCAATAGATCTTGTGTGCCCCTATCCTGGAAGAACCTCAAGAGGATTCTAAAGGATTTAATGAATAGTCGCTCAAGTATTACCCTACTGATTAACCGTCGCGCAAGTAAATCATGTGTCACGCAGGCGTATACCTGCGCGACCAAAACTTGCGCGCCCACTCAGTACCTGCGCGCCTGCCAGGACTTGCGTGCCCCTGCCTTTTTGGGTGCCTTTCTTGACCATTTCACCTCTGTTAAGCCATTACACCTTTTTTTATTAAAGATTCAGTCTTCAAGACATTCTTCAAAGACATTTTTATGGCATGATTTCTTGATTTGACTTCCTTATCTGAAAGGAATTTTGTTGAATATCTCTCAAAATGTAGTTATTTAAACATCTTTATGTCACTAAAGATTGAGATATCATTCATTAAACCTCATCCTTTAAGATAATAGAATCCTTAACATGGGTCTCCTTATTAGGAATAATCCCCAGTCATAAGTCCTCTAAATATGGGCATCCTCTTTTGGAGTATGCCCCGAGTCCATTAATTTTTGGGCATCCTCTTAGGAGTAAGCCCCTGATCCCCTAACCTAGGCTTCCTTTTCAGGAGTAATCCCCAGTCTCAAGCTTCGGAATCTTCCTTAGGAGTAATCCACAATTCTTAAAATTCCTAAATCTAGGAATCATTTTTTGGAGTAAGCCCCAGTCTCCAAATTTGGGCATCCTCCTCAGGAGTAAGCCACAAACCTTAATCCCTAACTTCGGATTCCTTTTCAGTAGTAAGCCCCAGTCTCAAGCTTGGGAATCTTCCTTAGGAGTAAGCCCCAATTCTTAAAATTCCAAAATCTGGGCATCCTCCTTAGGAGTAAGCCCCAGTCTCCTAATTTGGGCATCCTCCTCAAGAGTAAGCCCCAAACCTTAATCCCTGACTTGGGCCTCCTTTTCAAGAGTAAGCCCCAGTATTAATTTCTCTTAACCAGTCCTAATTTACCTTTAATCAGGGATTCCGTTTAAGAGTAAAACCCAATCATAAGTCTTCTCCTAATTTGGGACTCTTTTTCAGGAGTAAGCCCCAAGTTAGAGTATTAAAAAATCTATATGAAGCACATATACCTTTATGGACCCTGTTCGTGGATTTCTTCCGTAAACAAATATAATATTTTAGAAAAATAAAAATATTAACCCTAACATATTTTAATTTATTAAATATAAAAAATCAAAAAATATTTGGTTGATTTATTATCTTTATGTTGTAATATTTTTTAAAATATATGCACAAATAATGAAAAATATGTCTTTTTTAAAAATATTGTTTTTGAGAAAACACTTCTTTTTCTTTTATGTGATTTATATATGATTTCAAATCCACAGATAAATGTAATTTTAATTGTTTATTATTTCCTATTTCTGACCACCATTACTATTTATATGTTTTTACTATTATTTTAAATAAAAATATTTTAATCATATTTCATATTTAGTTTAATCAATTTATTATTTGTAATGCTATATAATGAATATATTGAATTTATTTAAAAATAAATATAACTAAAACTTGGTGGGTGTTTTATATTCTTTTATGATTGGTGTTTTTTTATATATTTTATCTAAAACCATGTCTTAATTTTTAAATATAATGGTGTTACCTTCATTGCACATAATATAAATCATGTTCATGAAATGTGAACATGATTTCACTGGAAAAATGTTTGGAATATTGGAATTTTATTTTTCAAAACTGACACATTTTAATAATTATTAATAGTATGTTGACATTATAATAGAGGGGTGGTTGTCTAGATATCATATGTAATAAAATATTATGATGTCTTTATAGAGGATAACATTGTTGGAATGAATGATGTTCACAAGGATGAAATTCGTAAATAATTATAGAGAGTATCAATTGAATGTTTAGGGCATAAAAACAATAAATATGTAATGATTTATAATATCATATCATAACTAAAATTCTAATTTTATATGAAATTATTTTCAATATCATTTTCATATATATGTGGAATTATTTTAATATCTAATATTATAAGGACATATACTATGTGGATGCATTTTTCATTCATAAGAACAATATCATCCTTTGGTTGTTTTATAATCAATTTCCTACCCATCCCATTATCTATGAAATGAATTTTAGAAAATGAATTTTTTATTCATTATCTGTAATTCATATTTTAATGGATTATAACATACGAAAAATATTACAAATTTTTTCCATGTGTCTCTAACAATTTTTGAAAACCAATATGGTTAGATAAAGATATTATGTATAGTATCATTATCTTCAATCCTCAGAATAAAAACCATTGCTTCAAAATAAATCATTATTTATCAACTGTATTATCAAGTCTTATATTATCTAGTATATCATAGAGGTCAGTGATATTCCATAAATAATTATCGATTATCAAGAATCGGTTCAATAACCATTGTTTTAACACCCCAAAATTTCATATTACGTTATTTCTTCCATGTAATTTAATAAATTGTGCTACACGCAACGCGAAGATCGAGTGCACCATGACTTTACAAACAAGCTTTTCAAATGTAGATTTGAATAATATTATCTACATTTTGAATTTTATATATTCCATATAAATTTTAACATCCATATTATGTGTTTGATTCACATAATATGAGAAAAAATTCCTTTTTTTTGTAAAGGATGTATTTTTTAGAAAATGTGATTTTACCACCTTTTAATAGAGAATACATTTTAAATCAAATATTAGACATTTAATTAATAAAATTGACAAAATAATGTTCTTCATTAGAATCATGACAGAAAAATTTGTTTTCGATTAATTTTTGGTGTTTTTATGTTAACTTTTATATTTGGGTGAATAATGAAAAATTCTAAATTTTAATTGAAATCAAAATTTTTTAATCATAATAATTTATAATGTTCAATTATATATTTGAAACCTTATTAATAATAATTCGATTATATTTTTATAATTTATTAAATTGTAGGTCATTATATGTATTTTCGAATTTATATTTGACATAAACAAATGTCAATGTTTTGATAGTTTTTACTTTTAAAAAACCCTATTTTTGGTTTTGACAACGAGAATAATTCTTAAATTAATAAATGAAACTTATATTTTTGTAATTTGGTAAAATTGACTTCATTTTTGAATTCATAATATAATAATTATCTTAGGTCTAATTGTTTGTATTTTTATGAAAACATTCAATTTTTTATAAATAGTGATAAACATTGTGTTATTTGTTAAAATAGACTTTTTATTTAAATTATTTTTTTTGTCAAAATAGAAACATAATACATATATATGTTCAATTTAATTCATTAGAGTAATTTTATAATATTTTTAAATAAATAAAAATTTTATTTAACTTTTTTCCATATTTTTCCCACATCCTAGGAGCATTTGAAAATTTTCATAAAACATAATTATACAGCTTTTCTAAGTTAAATTTCAAAAATATGAGTGACACATATAATATTAGAATGTATAATGTGGTTCAAAAATATAAAATTAATTTGTGGTGAATAATAACTGTTTACTTTTATTTACCACAGTTAGATGTAAATCTGGAAATTAAGGTTAAAAATAAAATCATAATTACCTTAAGACATGTCCCAATGTTGTTGGATAAGTAAAATTCGACCAGAAAGATCCTTAGGAATAATATATAACCCCATTGGGTCCACCTGGATATAATTAGGACATTTATTATTATTTTCTTTAAAGAAGAGTTAAAAGAGTAAAAATAAATGTTTAATAACTAATTTTTTCAATATAATGTTATACATAAAAAAAATAAACTATAAATATTAAATAGAAAGATAAAAAAATTTAATATGTGTTTGTATTTTATTTATAATTTTTAAAGATTAAAAAAACTAATTAATTTACGACACAAGGATGATGTAGTAATTACCATATTAATGAAAGATAAAAATAATTGATATTATAAATATCCAAATTAATGTAAATTGAGAATTATTTTGAATTAGACTAATTTTAAAAGTTAATATGACATGTTAGGGTTTTTTAAATAAATTTAATTCAATGTAATAATGTTTTATGGCTTAAAAAAAATCGAATACTAAATAGTTTCAAAATTGACATAATTGAGTTTTTAAATCAATTATTATATTATTAATTGACATAACATTCCTAAAAATATAAGCATCAGCCAAAGTACTTAGATAAGGTTATATATATTAATAATGAACCACATTGGATCCACATGGCTTGTTACAGTATGTTTATTAAACATATAATATATAAAATACAAAGTTACATGGTAAATGTCAAAATATTTATCTTAGAGTAAAATCTAAAAGATAAGTTTAATATTATGACATAAACCTATATAAATACTATTAGTTGAGTTGTTTTCAACCCATAACCACCTTATATTTTAAATAATTAATTTTTTAATCATTATAACCCAATAATTATTTTATTATAAAATAATATATCTAGTTTTTCCTAAAGTGACCCTCACCTCTCTTATAAAAGGGAACTTACCATTATCAAAATTTCACACCTCCAAAGCCTTTTGGCTTGGCCTGACCCTGCCCAAATATCCTCCCAACTATCATCCATTTATCTTAGATTCCTTCCATTGCTCATAAAGGTAACCTAAATATCCCTTTTGATCAAATCAAAATAAAAAACCCGAATAAGAGGTAAATATTTCATCGCCTCATTTAGGTTCTTTTCTTCTTACACTTCTTCTTTATTTGTTGTTTCCATTCTAAAATAATAACTCCAGTATCTTCTATATACTATGATGTTATTATAAAAATGATACAACTATATTCATTATTCTATCCATCCTATAAATGACAAATTCACCATACGTGTGTACCTACAAATTACCGTCTCTACGTCGTCGTGTAGTTTTTTATTCAAACACCTCATTATTTGGATGGGTATAATAATGAGTATAATTGATGAAAATAATAATAATAAAATTTTAAGGATTCGTCATATATGGCATACCATCCTATTACATACTATTTTGTATTCAATATAATGATATTGTCACTCGTGTGTACGTACAGATTACCATCTCCACGACGTGATGAGATCCATTTTCATGTTCACCATTCAATGATGATTATAGAATATATATCATTAATAAGTATGTAATGTATGAAATAATAATGATATTGGATATATATATATATAAATAAATATATATATGTGTACTTACATATATCTTATTCACTTAGTTCTGTTCAATACGATATGAAAACAGAAACAGCGTTTACGCGTTCGTACATCATACCGTCTCCATAAACGGTGTTTTCCTATTCATATATATGTCTATTATATATATTTATATTCAAAATATATATGAAATTTAAATCATTTTTGATATTCTGTAAGTACTTAAATAATGATCTATGTGATACAATCTAGAGTAACAAGTTAAAACACGTACAATAACGAATGCAATTATTAAATAAAATGTTAATTTAACTTATAAATCATTGTTAAATGGATATTATAATGTAATAAATGAATAATGAATGATATCATAAATATTAGTATGGTTCTGGTATAATTTAATAATATACATTGTTCATTATATAGGTGGTTGAACGTAACCTTTACTAAAAGAAAGTGCATTGTAAGGGTTAATTTAAAAATCTCTTTATTATCTGAGGATTATTTTACATATGTATCTACCGGGACATATTTATTATATATTTCGAATTTTAAAAAACAAATTATCAAATGGATTACTTTTAAGGTACTTTTTTACTAAAAAATTATTTTAAATGTTTTATATATTTATTCTTCTAAATCATTCTCATTAATGTCCATGTTTTCAAAATAGGATTTAATGGTTTATTTATATGGAAAATAATGTTGTTAACATGTTAATTCCATTCAAAAGTTTCAAATTTGTATGGGACACTTTGATTCAAAAATATCAATAAATGTCTTCCTTTATAAATTTTGCGAATTTTATATTTTTTCCTAAAAAAGAGTTATTTATCTCAATGAGTTTTACAAATCATTTTCATCTATGTCAACATCATTTGATAGATTTTAAACTTTTTTTATGTTGATTTATTATTATACAAATCTTACATACTATATTGAAGGTTTTGAGATATGTTTGAATGTGGATGTGTTATTTGTATACCTTTCACGGTTTCTAGATAATGTATTGACATTTCATATGCTAGTTTGTATATGAATGTTTATGTTATGTTTAAACATTCTCATATAAGGAATGCATTGGACTTAGTAAGTGAAGGGTGGAGCTCACTATAGTTCCTTGATTCATCTGTAGGTCACATGAGACAAACTAGTGTCTTGGAATATGGCCTTTAAAAACTCTTATTTATAGTATTGTCATAAGACCAGGACTATGTGGATTTGAAGTATGGAATTATGCATTCCATCATTATGAATGTGGCTATTGATATTGAATTTTATTAATCAGCTAGTAGAATATCCATGTGAATAGGTAAATGGAATTATTTTATTGTATCATTTCCATATTATGATGATGTTAATGGTTAAAAGTCATTTTTTAGAATTATAAATTACCTTAAATGATAATGCTTATTTAAGAAATATTCAACCATACTGTTATATTTACTAAGCTTATGAGCTCACCCATTTCTATGATTTAATTTTCCAATTATTCCATGAATTGTATAATGATTGATAAATATCGTTAAATTAGGGGATTACTGGAATTCTCAAAGGAATATTTTTGTTGTGTTTTATTTTCTAATGTGTAATGTAACATTCATGTTTGTAATCTATTTTCTAAGACTGATAAATTTATTGGTCTTTCAGAAATTTATTCCTTGTAATCATGCCAATCTATTAAAATAATGCACCGACTCTAGGCTTCAGGGGTTGGTGAATTATAGTTTTTATCATTGTATGATTAGAAACGAACATGGAAATAGATTTAGATAAACTCTGATTAGATAACATTACCCTAAGATATAATTTTAGGATTTGTATTGAAGAACATCTTAGAATTTAGGTAATGTAGAGATTTTGGGTATTTTTCAAGAAATACATCCCTTTCTGGATACTAGTAGGTAGAGGAGGCTCTAGAAAAGATGTACCTAGGAGTGAAAACACTGATAAGGAGTTTCATGATTGACTCAGGGTATCCTTATACACAAAATCGGGCCTTGTTGCACTCATGGACATGGAAAACCCAAGGGACATGCTTAGGGTAATTCATATTTTAATTAAAATCTATTATAAGAGATTTTGGAGTCAAATTATCTCAGAGAAAACATTTTATGATTATAGATTATATGAATAATCTTTTCAATTTACCTTAGATATTTTACAAGAATGGAATTTTGAATTGTGATTCGTAAACTAACCTAGTATATGGAATTTTCTCGAAATGACACATAGTAGAAGGAATGGGGACTCCCACAATACGCAAGATCCAAATATTAAGAAGTATCATATCTTTCATGTTATTAAGACAACATTTATAAAGGAAATAGTCTCCCACATTTTCTCATCACATGAAGAAATAGTATCATGTGTTAATAAGATAAGTAAAGAATTATATAAGCCATATGGGTTTTAAGGGAAGCAAGAGAAGAAAGCGATGGAAGATAAAACGATGGATACAGGGGAGAGGAGAAAGATGGATTTTCATATATGTGATAATAGTGGAATGAATCATCTTGTTAAATGCTTGAATATTGTGGGATATTGTTATAATTGTGAAGAAAAAGAGACCAAGTACGTGACTGAAATAGTAAGAAAATGCTTTCAAATGTACAATACATCATCTACATTGAGTTGGGACTATGGGAATCAATATCCAGATCATCAGAGTATACCCCAAATTCGGCTATAGGTTAATAATCAAGTAATGATACTGCTGAAGATGAATATGAATGACTATAGTTCTTATGTTGTTATTAAATTATTTTTTCATTAGAGTATTTTATTAAGGATTTACAGGCAATAACAATTATAGAGTATATATGGATTGTAATGTAGTACTATTTCATTAAGGAAGTGTGATTTTGTGGAACCAAGAAAAGTTACTCAATGGTAGGTTTATTTTTTTTGAAAATATATGGTTGATAGAAAGATAAACCTTAATATGATTCTGATATAAAGTTAGTGATTTTAGAATTAAATAATATTGATTTGAATAAATTATATTGGATATTTCTTGACTACCTTGAAACTGATTAATGATTTGTATATTCCATCATTATTGGAGTTTACAACATTTTTGGATATATGGAGTATATCTGGTATTCTATAATCAATAAGAGAGAATGAATGTAATAAATACAATTATATGATAATTCATGTTGTTACCTTGTTTTAAATGAATACATGTTGAAGGTATTCACATGTAATTAAATGGAAAAGAGAACTTCATTTTGTTTACCTTTCTTGTAAATATTGTACATTGAGTTTCGATAGAAGTATTTTGGGTATGCCTAATGGGTCGAATTGATTATGTTTGGAATTGAATACTATTGTTAATGTTATGTAATTTCTTGTGATTTTTTTGGGTTGTCATAGAAAGAAAAACCTGGAGGTCAGGCGACAACCTATCGCGTCTGCCAAGGCTTCCATACATGAACCCGCAACCGAAGGGTGACATAGGTGCATCACCTACCACTTTCCCAAGTGCTATCCAAGTTTGTATAATGTAGTTTTTTAAATGGGATGATATATGAATTATAAATTCAGTTTATTTTGAAAACCTATACAATTTGTTGAAATTGAATATTTTTGAGTTCTATTATCTTCTGGAGTGAAAGATGAGTCTGTGGTAGAAATTAGTTAACAAATGGAAATCTACTTGTCAAGTATTCTTTTTTTAATTACTATATGAAGAAATTAAATCATAACCTTTAGGTAAGGGATCTTAAATCCAAATATATGTTATCCTAATACATTTTTTGGTCGAATCAACGATATTATAAATCATCATAGATTGATGGATTTGAGGCTCCCAATTTTAAAATTGTCTATGATGGATGAAATCAATAAATCTTTATAAATATTTACGTGTTTCCTCCATTTATATTTCTCTAATTTCCACCAATGTTCTTGTAATCAAGATAATAATTTTATGGTGACTTTTTTTATTTCTGTTTCCCTCTTATTAAGACTAAATTTTATTATCCCAATTTATGATATTGGTTTTTTTCAAAAAATGTATTATTCTATTTTTAAAAAAATATTTTCTATGAAAAATTTCATATTGTGAGGACTCAATTTATTGAAGGATGAGAGAATGTAACACCCAAAAATTTTATAGTGTGATATTTCTTCAATATAATTCAATAACTTTTGCTCCAAAAACATCGAGTTTGAGTACACCACGACTTACCAAACTTGCTGTTCAAATGCTGTTATGAATAATATTATCTTAATTTTGAATTTTTTATATTCCATATAAATTGTGACATCCATATCATATGTTTCTTATAAATAATATAAGAATAAATTCATTTTTTCAGATAAAGGAAGTATTTTTCAGAAAATGCAATTTTTCTGAAATTTAATGGGGAAAACTTTTTTAAATAAAATATTTGACAATTTTATATATTGAATTTGAAAAATATATATTTATTCATTAGTTTCAGGACATAAAAATTTGGTTTCAATAAATTTTTTGTGTTCTTCCGATAAGAATCTTATTTGGGTGAATAATGAAAATTACTAAATTAATTTAAAAACAACATTTTAATCAAAATTATTTATATTGTTCAATTATACATTTGAAGGGTTTTTATACATAATTAGATTATATTTTTATCATTTAATACAATATAGGTCATTATAATTAATTTCAAATATACATATCACTTTAACACATGTCAATCTTTTGATAGTTTTTATTTTAAAAACCCCACTTTTTGGTTTTGACAATAAGAATATATTTTGAATTAATAAAAGAAACTACTATGTATTTAATTTGGTAAAATAGAGTTCATTTTTTAATTCTTTTATTTAAATTATTATTTATTTTATGAAAAAATAGATACACAATACATATATATTTTCAATGTAATTAATTGGAGTCATTTTATAATAAGTTTAGATATATAACATTTTTGTTGAACTTTTTACCATCTTTTACCCACCTCCAAGGAGCATTTGTAATTTTTCATAAGATAAAATTTTACCGCTTGTTATAGTTGAATTTCGAAAATCCAAGAGAAAAGGATAATATTAGTAGCCAAATGTGGTTCAATAAGATGAAAAATATTTTTGGTGAATAGTAACATTTGACTTTTATTTACCGTGTTTCAAAGTAAATACGGTAATTAAGAGTAAATAAGATTTCATAATTACCATATCACACGTCCTAATTCTATTGTATAAGTATAATTAGACAAAAAACAACCTTAGTAATAAAAATTGTCCCCATTTGGTTCACATGGATAAGATTAAGACATTTATTATTATTTTATTTAAAGAAGAGTTAAAAGTGTTAAATTCAATTTTAAATAAATAAACCATTTTTAATACAGGGTTATTCATATGATGAATTAGAATCTAAATATTAAATAAAACTAAAAATTATTTCATACATAATCATATTTTATTTATAATTTTTAGACATTAAAAATTTAATTTATTTACGACATAATGATGACGCAATAATTACCTTATTAATAAATGACTAAAATAATTGATATTATAAATATCTAAATAAAGGAAAATTAAGACATCCGATGAATTAAACTAACTTTAAAGTATAATATGACAAGTTAGTGTTGATTAAATAAATTTTATTCAATGTTATAATGTTTTTATGTAATAAAAATATCAAATAGAAAATAGTTTCAAAATTTACATAATTGAGTTTATAAAACAAATATTATATTATTAATTGATATAATATTATGAAAATTCTAATGTTTTCCAAAAGGACATAGATAAGGATATATATTTTAATAATGAACCACATGGTGTTTTCTTGTCTTGTTATAGTAATTTTATTAACCTTATAATATAAAAATAAAAAAGACATGGTAAATGTCAAACAATTTAACTAAGAAATAAATCTAAATGATAAGGTTAATACAATTAAATAAACATATAATAAAAATATTTTTTGAGATGTTTTTGACCCATAACCACCTTTTACTTTAAATAATTTATTTTTGATCCATTAGAAAGGGAAAATTATACTATTATAAAATAACATTTCATTCTTTTCCTAAAGTGACCCTCACCTATCTAATAAAAGGGATCCCCCATTCTCTTCATTCCCCACCTAAAAACCTTTTTGGAATGGACAAACCCTACCCATAAATCCTCATAACATTCCTCCCTTTACCTTGGATTAATTACTTTGGTCAGAAAGACAACCTATAGAGCCCATTTGATCAAATCAAAAGGAAGATCCCGAAGAAGAGGTATATATTTCATCACCTTTTTCATGTTTTTTTTATTCTTCCACTTCCTCTTTCATTGTAGTTTTAATTATAAAATAATAACTCCAGTATATTCTATATACTATGATGTATTTATAAAAAGTTTATAACCAAATTCATTCTTCTATCCCTCCTATGAATGACAATGTCACCAAGCGTGCGTACGTACAGATTACAGTCTCCATGTCATGGTGTTATTTTTTATTCCAACACTTAATTATTTGGATGGGTATAATAATGAGTATAACTGATGTAAATAATAAATTTAACCTATAAATGTTCCAGTGTATATGGTATACCATTATATTACATACTATTTTCTAATCAATATAATGATATTGTCGCTCGTGCATACGTACGCATTACCGTCTCCACGACGAGATGAGATTCATTTCAACTTGAACCATTCAATGATGATTATAAAATATATATCATTAATAAGTATGTAATAAATGACATAGTAATTCCATTGGAGATATATATATATATATATATATATATATATATGTTCCTTCATATAACTTATTCACTTAGTTCCGTTCAATATGATATGAAAATGGAAACAATGTTTATGCATACGTACGGACTACCGTCTTCATAAACAGTGTTTTACATTTCATATATATGTCTATTATAAATATTAATATTCTAAATATATATGATATATAATTTTTTTATATTCTAGAGGTATTTACATCACGATCTATGTGATTAAATCAAGATTAACAATTTAAAACACGTATGATAAAGAAATATATTAGAAAATGTAATTTAATATGGAAATTATTATTAAATGGTCAGTATAAAGACATAAATAAATCATGTATGATATAATAATTATTAAAATGGTTTTCTTATAATTTAAAAACATACAACGATCTTTATACAAGAGGATAAATGTACCCTTGACTAAAGTAATGTGCAAGGTATGGTTTAATTTCTCAATATCGTTATTATATGAGGTTGTATTTACATAAGTATCTACTGAAAAATATTTATAATACATGTCCATGTTTCATAAAAGATATTTCTAATGTATTATTTTTGATGGAATTTGTTTAATAAAACATCAATTTTAACGTTTTAAATATTTATTATTATAAATAATTCTCATTAATGTACATGTTTTCAAAATGTTTTTTATGGATTTATTTTAATGGACATGAATTATTTTAAAATGTTAATTTGATTAAAAATTTTCAATGTGATATGGAAAACACTGATTAAAAATGTCTTTAAATTTCTTCCTTTCTAAATTGTGTGACTTTTAAATCTTTTCATGAAAAATAAATATTTCTCTCAAAGAGTTTTAGAAATAATTTTCATATATGTCAACATCCATTGATGTATTTTAAACTTGTTTGAATTTTATTTATTATGATACAGATCATCCATATTGTATTTATGGTTGTGTGAAATGTTTGACTATGGATGTGTTATTTTTATACCGTTAATGGATTATGGATAATGTGTTGAGATTTCGTTTTCTCGTTATCATACGAATGTTTATGTCATGTTTAACCCTTTTTATAAGATAAATTCATTGGACTTATTAATTTGTTTTCTCAATGATTCAATTAAATTATCACTTCATTAAATATTCTATGATAGAAATAAATAAAACCAAGATGGAAATTAAATATTAAATAATGTTTCTATAAATTTTTTTTTCTTTTTCAAAGGTTACAATTAAATATAACTATCCACTTAAATTTAATTATGAAAATAAAATTTAAAAATATATTTGATGATGAAACATAAAGAGAATTTCTTTTACAAAAACAATGTGATGTTTATGGAAAATATAATAAATTTTTATATGAATATTTTAAACATGAATTATATACATGTAACTCAATATAATATTTTCTAGATAAAATATGAATTTTATATTTATTTAAACTCTTCCACTATATCAGAAAATAAAACATAAATTAATAAAAGAATGTGTTTTTTGAAACATAAATTATTATTTTATATCAAAAAAATTTTATATAACATTATAAATTTCAAAATAAAAATTATATTTACCATTAAAATTCTATTATAATTTGATATTTTACACTACAAAAAAATGTTCCTTATATTAATAAACTACCATTTTTGAAATCATTAATAAAATTATTTTAAATTAATTCATATTACCTATAACTATATTTTATATACTAATAAATTAGAATTATTTTTATGTGACCTATCCCCAAGATATAACTTTATTTTTAAAATAATGAAAAGATGACTATAAAATCAATTATAGCGACTGATAAAATTCATGTGTGTGAAACTAAAATGGACTAATAAGTAATTGTAAAATATGTGTTTGGATAGATCCTATATCATGTTGCTTGGGGTTTCCAAAATTTTAAAATCATGCCTTTATATATTAGATAGAAAATTCAAATAATTTTTTAATTTTCTAAAATTTTATACATGGTTTGAGCACATTGATCATATTACCTTATTTACTTTGATCAGAATAATTGATATTAAATTTAAAATTTAATCATATTTATTAGGCATTATACTAATCATTATGACTAATACTAAATTGAAAATATGGACATACATATGTAAATGAGTTTGGTTTCCTACATTGATCGATTCAACAATTTAAATCTATTACGTGTTACTATTATGAAATTCATTGTCTTAGCCTCATGATTTAACAATATTTAAATTATTTTGTTATATAATGTGATTATAGTATGTCTTCTATGTATTAATTTAAATAAATTACGTTTACATTTATTATCATAATAAATTAATGTGTATTTTATTAATGTAAACATCATTCAGATATGTTATTAATAAAATATAATGATTATTACCTTTTAATAAATCAGAAATTCTAAATTGAAGTATTTATTAAGATGAAAACAAAATATATTATTGGGGAATCATAATCACCATATGTCAGATTAATATATTCCCTCCCATTTACATACATCACGATCTAACAGTTTCAACCAAATCCTGAAAATTGGAATTCAATTCCTAAAATATGACAATGAATATATATATGTATATATATTTTGTAGGTTTCATAATAATGATAATAAGAAACATTTTGAACTATTTAAGACTCATAAAGATTGTGGTGTGGTGAAATTGATCCAAATGATCGGGTTTTTGTGAACTATTATATTTTCAGATATAAATTGTACATAAATATATATATATACCCATTCATATGAAATTATCAATAAATCAATATTTATGATTTAGAAGACAATGGAATGTTTTTCGGAAATATCATTTGTTCGATCTCAACTTTACACTATGTCCATGATTGATCCAACTTGGCCCATGATTTTAATGACATGGACTTCCTAGATAAATTAGTTTTTGAATTTCTAGTGTATGAAGTTTTTTGGAAGGTAATTATTGATCATTTCATGAGTTTTTCATAATTATGGTTTTCCATTAGTAGGTAACATTGGTGAATATGCCTTAGTAGTTCATTTTAGTAGGTGGTATCAATAGTTCGTGTCAGTAGCTCAGCATTAGTGGTTCAACATTGTTGGATCATGGTCAGTAGCTTAGTATTGGAAGGTCTGACATTAATAGGTCTAGTGTTAGATGTTCATGCATTGTTAGATTGAGCATCAGTAGTTCATGAGTCAGAATGTCAGTAATAACTAGGTTGGGCTTTGGTAGATCAGATGTTGTTTGTTCGAATACATGGCATCTATGACTCATGTTAGTGGCACACCCATTAGTGAGTTATTTTAATCTCTCCATATTTTTTTCTATTTCTCCCATGTTGCATTTTATTTGACATAAATTGAGTTTAAAACCATGTTAGATATTTTCTTACGTTGGTTTAAAGGATATTAATTTTATGATTAATTTTAAAATTCTCTCTGGACATTGAAATAGTCAAACAAAATTTTCCTTACTATGATATGACTTTAATGAACATTGTAACCATTACCATTCATTGATATATGATCCAGATCTTCTTTGCTGAAAACTTATCTTCCTCGTGTGTTATCATTTTTCTCATGGTGTACCCAAATCCTTTCTTCCCTATAGCATTTTTTTTAGCGATGTGGGATTCAGATTCATTTTCCATTGGAGTATCCTTATTCTTGTGAGAAACACTATTTTTGTGCCATGAGGAAGTGGTGATAATCTATTTATCGAGCTAGGGATTCCAAAAAAATTTATAATTGTGTATCATGAGGGGTGGGTTATATGTGTTTAATTAGTGATTACAGTTATATCCTAGTGTTACAAATAATGTCTAACATTATATAATGATAATTGGACTTGTAACGATAGTTTTTATTCATACATTAGTAATAAATGGTGTGTGATGAAGATATAGATGTTGTTTTTTATTATCTATTATCATTGAGACATACTTTGAATTGTGTTGGAAGTATGAATTCTAAAAATCAGGGTTGTTAGATGTCTTGGTTCTCACAGAAGACTCTTTAATTCTTTATTGTAATCATTGATTAGATAGATGCGAACATGAAAACTTGGCAAATAATGTACAACCCGTTAATTAATTTCATTCCCTAGGATCACACTTGTTTTGTGATAAACCTAATTTCTCAATGTGGAATTATTGAATGAGTGTGATAAATCTGAATAAAATTTTCCTTTTTTGGTCTAGTTTTTTGATGTGTTTGGATAATTTTCATTCTTATGATTTTTACAGTTTTATTGGCTATGATGCTAAGAGCATGGAAATTAGGGTAAATGGTTTGATGGTGAAATGAGATCTTAGGATGAGAGATTAATTGATTTTGGAGTGTATGTACTTGTTCAATTGTGGGTCTGAATATGGGTTGTGTTAAGGATATTGATTATTGTCTGTTTATACAATGGTACTACAACCAAGTTGAGTTTTTTTTTGTTTTAATAGATGTGGTTCTTTTTCTGCAGTAGTGATGTCGAGGACTGTTTTGGTGGGATAATGTTAAATACAGATTTTCATACCTTGTATGGTTTTTTCAAATGTAGTTTCTATGGACCAATATATTTGGAATGTGTGTTAGAGTGGATTCTTTAACAATTTTCATTCTTTCTCTATTTGGCCTTTGTAGTGGTTGTTCTGGATTCTTCTACTACATTTCTTGTGCTGTGTTTGGTAGATGTCTTGGTAGGGACGAAATTATTAATTTTTTTTGTGAAATAATGAATTAAAATTTGTTAAATCAATGAGATGGTGTTAAAAATTATGCCTACAATTTGTCGTGTGGTTATGCATCAGATGTGGAAGCAAGGATATATTTTTGTGGACTAGTTTTTTGTTTTCAAAACACATAGTTTGGGATGACAATTTTGTAGTTATATAAATACATGTGATTTATTGTGATCTATATAGACAACTCACATATGTTGAGCACTGCATGATGAACACACACACTATTATGGGTGAGGTTGTCATTTCCAAACATTCCAGGATGAGGATGGATGGATGGTTATAGGTTCTTCTATACTCCCTCGTACAATCTTTGGTATGTATGACTCTTTGGGCTGGTCATGTTGTGGTTTTGTGAAATAGGTGTATGCGAGTGAGGTGTTCTTTAACAGGTGTCTTCAAGATGAGATATATGGTGCCTTACCTAGTTTATTCTAGATGATATTGTGGTTTTGTGGCCCATGGATTCGGTGTGGAGGATGTGATGTGGTTGTGTCCCATATGATTTTGGGCAGGATAATATAGAAGGACTGGGTGTGTGCAAGAAATTTGTGATAGTGGGGATTCTGGAAGATCATGGTAGAGTTGGGCTTTTTTCCATTATATATAAGATGAAAACAATTGGGAAGTGGTCAAGGTACAATATCATTAATTTTTATACTAATTTACCTTAATCGACTTTATTTATCTGGTGAGCATTCCTTCAGCGAGGTTTCGGTTTGATTGTATTCCATTTTAAGTGCATTTGTGTTTCATTCATTTTCTCAGAGAGGCCTTAGTATGCTCCACCTCTTGTGCACAACAGACTATGGATATTATTTTTGAGTATACATGTATTCCCACCCAATGTATATAAAAATATTTTTAGGTATCTTGGGGGATTACGATGATAGGGCTATACATTACTAGGTTGGGTATTAGGATAGTTCTTGTGTATCTTATTTTCTTTCTTTTTCTGGTAATTACATTGAATTATTTTCATTTTATTTAAAGCGGTATAACATTAAAAATGCATGTGTAATGGATTGTGGATTATTTTAATATATATATATATATATATTAGAGTGTTTTTCTGGTTGATACATCTTATCTCCCTATCATGGTTACTATAAAATCGGAAATTACTCCAATTTTGTTAGATTTCTATACCCATTGTGTTGGTAACCACACAAGAAACTACTGGAGGGGGGACTTGAGGGGTCAATATCACATTTTCTACATATACATCATAGGAGGGGAATCATTAGAGGGAGGGGTCATGACCGAATGGTATCAAATGTGATGTTCAAGAGATAGGATAGTGTTTGGAGTTATGAATAGTGAGTATTTCCTAGATTAGTAGGGAAACTATGTTAGGATATATTGGTGTGTGACTTAGGTCGGGGAAGACCATCTTAGATATGGTATTTTAGGTCCCCATTGACCCAATATATAGAATATGATCATATTGAATCACCATATAATTATAGATTATTTTCATGGTAGAGACCATTGGAAAGGTAAATTCATCATGATGAATTCTGTTCTTGTTTGAATATTTTTATTTCATGGATCTTGAAAAAAAAAGAGATAAAAATAATCATGAATAAATTTCCATACTACCTTGGATTTGGAGGTAATTTTATACCGTTTACCTATGGAACGTAGTCATCATTCATGAGGGGATCATTAATTGTAGGTTCATCAGGCTGATATAGATGATCGGCAGAGGGCTGATACATGGGAGTGAAACTAGTGGTAGATAACGTTATGTGATATCAATATACAATCCTTATGATAGTTTGAGGGTAGTGTCTCAAACAAGGATATAGAGGGATGGAACGAGGAGTATGAGAAAACCATCAGCATAATCATGGATTCGACATGGTACTTTGTTCTCTTGGTTTTTTTGTCAGATGAGGGGAGACATCCGTTAATGGTGGATGTCATACCCATGGGAGATAAGGGTGGATAATGATTTCTTGGTTGGTTTTCAAAAGGCATTTTGGTGATAATTTCATTCTTCAATCATAAATGTCAATAGGGAAATTGTGCTACTCTCCCACCACCATGGTATTTTGTTAGTACGATTTTTTGGGATATTGTCCACGGATCTCCTTCGATTGACTTTAGATCACATTCCAGATGAGGTGTCTAGGGTGATATGCTTATAGAATTAATTCGTTTTATCAATTATGTAGTTAATCCCTTCTCATTTCCCACATACCTATAGGTCCATAAAAAATAGGATGTTGTTTAGTCTATTCACTGAAGAGGAGGACTACCTTGAGAGGGGATCTATTAGAATTCAATAAAGTGGACTCCTTCTATTCTCATGTCTCAAGCCCTAGGGCCATTGTGTATTAGCCGAATGGGAAGAGTACCTCATTAGTTTCTGTTCTAACCCAATAATCCTCATGATTTTTCCAATAGTAATTGAAATAAGGCGTTTCAATTGTGGTGGATGTGGGAACCTTGACAGATAGTTTAATATTTGATCTCACTATGGTGGAGGGCGGCTGGTTTAGTGCCTGCCTCAGTTGTAGTTGTCGGCCATACCATTTTAGCAGTAGATACAAGAGGCACTTACACCACTGAGGGGTGATAGATCTAGTTGATGATAACCTTAGGGTGTTCCTTAGGGACCTTGACCCAAATGTCATCGAGGAGGTGGTCATCAGAAAATGTGATGAGGATCTAAGAATGGTTAGTTTCACACCCTATAGGCATTAGTTTCGGTGAGGGTAAAGATAGTTTGAGGTAAGATCATTCAGGTATGTACTCTTGTTCATGACTTGTTTTTTTTGGGTTCTTCAAATTTCTTCATTTCACTCATTCTATTCCATGCGCTAAGACTAGATAATGAGATTATTTTCATGCACATAGTGTTGAGTACACCCGTTGGAGTTCAGACCAACATAATTGATTTTTTTGGATAATGTATTCTGATTTGGGGAAACATCATTCTATTGGGAATCTTATTATACAAAAAAGCATATAAATAATATCTTCCATGGAATTGACAGGTTTTTTCCATGTAGGCTGACACAGACTAATTCTGGAGGAGAGTCATGTTTTCATATGTAGATACACATCATGTGATTTTCATTGGTGAACATATTTTTCTAATTGGATGTCATCATGTTGAGAATTTTCATTATTTTCTGGCCATGATGTTATTGGAATCAGTGGATTCTGAAATGATGGATGTATCAAGTATTTTTGGGGAATATATGGATTTATTTTCTAATGAGTTTTTTACTCTATGGCTCAACATGATGTAGATTTTGGGATAGTCTTATATCCGGATGGTTCTCATATTTTAATGGATCCTTATCTAATTGAACCATCCTATCTACAAGAACTAGGAATATATATTGATGAAATAATTAAGAAGGGATTTATATATTCCATTTTATCTCCATGGGGTTCTATAGTTATGTTCACAAAGATGGAATATGGTGGTCTGAGGTAATGCGTATACTACTAGAGGATGAATTGGGTAATACTCATGAACCATTTCCTTATCTCATGAATAGATGATCAGTTTACTAGATAGTTGGATCATGATAGTTTTATATAATTGATATGTGGTTTGGTTATAACATATTGAGAGTGATAGAGGGTGACAAACTGATGATTTCCTTTAGGTGTGGGTATGACCACTCCATGTTCATCATTATGTCATTCAATGTATCAAAAACAACAGCCATACTAATGTGACTTATGAACTCTATTTATGGTGAGTTCCTATAATATTAACCATTGTATTCATTAATTAAATGTGAATGTACATGAATTCTTAGGCAGAGAATATCGATCATATTAGGAATGTCCTAAAGGTCCTTCGATGCCACCAGCTCTATATAGAGTAGTTCATGTTCATGTTTTGTACATGGTCAGTCCACATCCATAGACACGTGGTGTCTGAATTGTGTGTAGCAGTGGACCCATCATTGGTTTATAATTCTTTTTCTTGTAAAGTACAGAAAGATATGGAAGCGGAAGAGGATTGTAGTATTCACATTATAGCAAGCAATTACAAGAGATTTGTATCAGATTATTCACGAGTAGCAACTCCATTACCAAATCTGACTAGAACTGGCCAGGACATTGTGTGGATTGTGTAGTGTCAGCAAACATTCATCTACCTGAAGGGGAAATAAGTTATTCTTCTAGTTATTCGGTAGAAAGAGGAAGGCTTGTTGTTCAAGGTGTTTTTCAATACATTCTATGTTGGCATTGGGGGTGTGCTAATGAAGTAATGATAATTGATCTCTTATGTGTCTAGTTAGTTAAATACCCATGTTCATAAAAATTCCACAGTAGATATGGATATAGAAGCGGTCATGTTTTCGCTATTTTAGTGAAAAAATTACATTATTGTGGATTTCTTTGTGGTATACACATATCACAACAACATTTGGTAAATCTTTTCCTAGTGAGATCCGAACTAATGGAAGAAGAGGTAGATGTATATCTTTTAGGTGTATGATTTTGAGATATTATACACAACATAAAAGGGGAATTGTTTGGCTAATTCCATTGGAATGAAGTCGTAAATGGTTTTTGTTCAGAAATTTGCAGTTGATTATAGGATGATGGAAGAGTTGGCTTCCTTGCACATAGATGCATTAATTGATGGTAGCAAAGGCTGCCTATTTCAGATTAGGGTCTAGTCATCTTTGAGGTAGCAGGTGGAGGAGTCTCAATGGGGAGACACAGAGAATGAGGTGATGTGTGATCGTGATAACTAGGGTGATGCTTCAGATGGATGGTCATAGGATGGTAAAAATCAGATATTTTTTCCTGACAATCTCTGTGTTCTTTTGGTGATGTAAGCGGGAGTTTTTTGTGAGTTCTATATATCATTCCAAGATGAAAATACAAGAGTTTTGAAGATGTATTTTGGGATGAAATAAATGTTTTGGTGTCATGGGATGATGTGGGATGAGTAAATGTTTTAGTAATGGTGCCTTGTGTTCTAATAGGTGAAGGATGAGCACCAAGTTCCAAACAGATTGTTGTATCCCCTAGATGTCCCCGAGTTGATGTGGGATGGAATCTCGATGGATTTCATCATAGGAATATTGAGGTTATAGAGAGGTTATATTGATATCTCGGTAGATGTTGATTGGATTCTGATATCAGCCCATATCTTACCAATTATGGAGTCACGCATAATGGTGTCCTTAATAATAAGTTATGTGGATGAGGTGGTGAGAATGGATGGGGTTCCAAGTTACATCATATAAGATTGGGATTCATTCATTACATCTCGATTCTAGAGGCTATTACAACGATTATTTGAAACTAAGAAACTCTTTATCCCTACCTTTAACCATTAAAAATATTGTAAAATAGAGAGAACCCACCAATTATTGGAGAAAATGCTATGAGCATGCATCATGGACATTAGAGGGTCTTGGATGAGTTATATTCCCTTTAAGTGTTTTCTCACAATAATAGATATCAATCTATCATTAATATTTCTCCTCCTAAAGCCATGTATGAGATATTGTATCATTCACCATTGTGTTAGATATATGTTGTAGAGGTAGGTTATCTTGGTACAGAAATTGTGGAAAGTACAACTGATAAGATGTGACATCTTTTTGAGAGGGTAAGCGAATCACATTATAAGAAGAATTAATATGTCGATCATAGTATATGGCACATGGAGATATAATTTGTGTACCATGTGTTCTTGAAGCTTTCCTCTCTCCGTGGATAGTAGAGGTTTGGCTGAGGGAGTAAAATTTCACCAAGTTTCCTCATACCCTTCATACTATTGGGGCATGTTAGAGAGTTAGAATACAAATTGGAATTAAAAATGATGTTAGATATGATCCCTGATGTATTTTATGTCTTTTATATTTTATAGTATCATAATTATTTCATTAATTTCATTGACTGGGAAAGTAAGATATAATGGTGAAAAAACAATTTTGGAGGTCTATGATTGTCGGGAGAAGGTCATTCATGGATAGAACATTATGTTGGTTCATGTATTGTGGATTCAATGTGGCCTAGATTAGAGTGGATTGGTAATAGATATGTAGATGCATGCCCAATACCCAAATTGGTTTTGAGTGTTTCTAGTTTAGTTTTCATTGTTATTTAATACATGAACTTTTGTTTGTTATAAGATGGGTTTCTTTCGTGTTTTATAACTTGTGATAAAATATGAACACATTGAGAAGGGAAGAACATATTCCTAGTAAGGATGTATGAATGCAATTTCAATTAAACCTATGTGTGAGTCAGGGCCTCCAAAATCATTTTGTAACATGACATGGATGATGGAATTCCCTGATCCAAGTGTCCAAGAAGAGTTGTTTTGGTTATTTTTTAGTGGTTTTGTGGTTATTTCTGTTAGATGATGTTTCTAAATGTGTTCATGTATTTTTTGGATTCAGTGCACCATTCATTCAACACTGGATAGTTTATCATTGAATTTGGATGATGGTGGAGGTGTTTTAAATGAGGAAAGATCATTGAGAGGTATCATGGGGGTGGTAGATCAAACCCCACTTCCTTCTGTTTATGGTTTTTCATTCTCTAGGAAGATAATAATTTATGATGTATCAAATACAACGGAACGAACATCCAAGGTCATTTAAATTGTAAAAACGATGTTTTTGGAGTTTCTAGGAGGGAAATGATAAATCATTTAATGAGTTAACAAAGATTATATTTTATCCATCAGTAGGCTGTGTCAATGACATAACACCAATAGGTTGCATTGGTAGGTGGTATCTGCAGATTTTGTCAGTTTCTTAGTGTTAGTGGCTCAACATTGATGGATCAGAATCGTTGGTTCGTTATCAATAGGTCGTGATCCATTTACAGTTATTCCCATTATTTCCACTTTCCCCCTCTTTCATTTTAATTGATATAAATCAAGTATAAAACATTTTTGATCATTCATAAATGTTATTCAAATTCTATTAATTATAAATTTTGTTTTATAATGCTACCAAGACATTGAAGTACACATAATGCATAATCATGACCATGATCCAACTATAATGTCCCTTGAAAATGTTTCCTTCTGTTGATGTAGGATCTGGATAATTTAAGCCATGGTATTCTATTTACTATGTGATACTATTATTGATTTGGTTGGAAAAAATATATTCTTCCTCAAGCTGTTTTTTGGTGTGGTATGGCTTTCTGATTTAGTTTTTCATCGAGTGTTAAACTTCTTGTGTGACCCTATGTTTTTATTAATAGAGGTGTTGCAAATCGAATGTTTCTAGATGTAGGTTTTCTTAGTCCTAATATATTTGTGTATCATGCTATGTGGGTAAACTTATTTCCCATTCTTATTATAATTAGATCCTAGTATTACAATCACAATCACACATGTTATATTTATAATAAGAATTGTGATGATATAGTCATTTAATACATTAGTAATAAATTAGTGGTGGGTAATATGTTAATGAAGTACGTTTTATTTTATCTATTATCATTTATAGACGTAGTGAGTTGTGTTGGCCATATGCCTTATTAAAAAAATTTCCATTGGTGGTCTCTATTTATGAACTGGTCTCCCGAATAATATTTTTCAATCAACTTTTTAATGGATGTGAAAATGAATACATGATTAATCATGTGTATATAGTTAATTAAATAGAATCCCCAAGATCAAAAATTTCATGTGATGATCCCAAATTTATTAAAGTTTAATTAAAGGACATGTGTGTTGAATATAAATACTATTTTCCTTGTTTGGTGTGGTTGTGTGATATGCGTGGATACCTTTATGTGTTGTAATTCTTAAAGGTAGGGTGGTGTTGTTTTTGAGAGTGTGGCCATGTGTCTAGATGGTTTTTGGGAGAAATGGAATGTCATGTAGAGAAATTGATTGATTGTGTAATGGATGATTTTTTTGAATAGCATGTATTCATCATGGGTGTGTTATGGTGGTTGTGCATGTTCTATTTGTGTAGTGGTGGAACTAAATCTTGCTCATGTTTTGTTATTTATATGTATTTTTTTTCTTTTTGTGTAGTAGGGAATCGAAGGATGGTTTTTGAAGGATAATTTGGGTGAAATATAGTGTTACCTTGACTGTGTGTTTCACCCAAAGACTCTAGGGACCATTTTATAAGGAATTGTTGTAAGAATGGATTCATTTAGTCTGGACCATCTTTACCTATTTAACTTTTGTACTTGTTTTTAAATTTACATCACCCTTAAAATGTGTGATTTTTATTGTAGTTTCTTGGTAAGGGTTTGAATTAAAAATTTCGACTTTTGAAATAATGAATGATAATTTTTTAAATTAATTAGATTGAGTTTTGAATTAAGTTTGTGGATGGCTATTTGGTAATGCATTCATGGTGGTAATAATGGTAGTTTTGTGTTGTATGGTTTTTTGTTTTGAAATCCCATAGGTGTGGATGATTATTTGTGACATATATATATACATGTAGTTCCTTATGATTTCTATATATACCCATCCTATGTTGAGAACATCATTCTGAAGATCCCCATTGTTTTGGGGGAGGGTGTCCTTTCCCACCATTCTGATGGGAGAGTGAATGGATGGTTATTGGGTTTTCTATGTTCCCTATTCAAGGAATTAGTATCCCAAGACTCTACGAGAAGGTTTTTGGTGTTGTTGTCTGGCCTTGGTGTGTTCGGTGGAGGTGTTCTTTCTCAGCTATCTTCTTGAAGAGATTTTCTATTCTTTCCTTTGTGTCATCAGCAAGGGATATTGGTTTTATGGACAAGGTATCTGTGGGAATAATACATTGTGATTGTGGTCTGTGTGTTTATCAATGTGATGAGGTAGGTATCCTAGGTGTGTGTTTGAAGGTTGTGGTTGTGGTGCTTGTAGAAGAGAATGGTAGTGTGATGATGTTTTCCATTACGGATGAATAGTTAATCATTCAGAAGTGGTGCGAGGTACCCTATCAACATTGTGATTACTAATTACATAACATTACATGAATTATTTGGTGAGTGTGACTTTGGTGAGGTTGGGGTGGATAATTAGCATTGTTAAGTTCTTTTGAGTTTTAATTGTTTTCTCACCAGGAGTTACTATGCTTCCCCCACATGTGCACGAGAGACTTTGGATTTTCAAACCAAGTATAATTGTATTCTCAAACTATGTATAAGAATCTATTTTTAACATTCCAAGGTGATTATAAGGACCGTGATGGAACATAATAGCATAGGATTCGGGATAATGTCTAGGTTGCTTCCCATAATTGTTCTATTTGTGTTTACATTTTAGAGTTTCATTATATTTCTAGTCGTTTTAATTTGAACATGAATGTGGGATGGATTTTGGGGTCTCTAGTATATATATCACAGATTTTCATTGAGGTTGATAAATATTATCTCTAGATCAAGGTTAATATAAAAATGGTAATGCCTTTCTTATTGTGAGATTTCAATACCCTTGGTGTTGAATGCCACCCCAGGGACAACTAGAGGTGGGAAACATGGGGTCATTATATATCTTTCTCCATTTCTAGCTCATGAGGGAAATATTTATAGTCAGGGGGTCTTCACAATTCTAAATCACTCATGCATGACCGAGCCCTCATCATTTTTTATGAACTTTCAGCTAATATAATGTTTTATTTTTATGTTACAGTGCCCCATTTTTCATCATTATTAATCCCTTTCAAATTTTAATACCCAATAATATTTTTTTAGAAAAATAAAATTTAGAATATGTTTTTATTTTGACATATTCATAACTATAAAATTTCATATTTATTATTATATTTCGCAAAATAAGAACATTAATTTCAATATTTATTTATATTTTAAATTTAATTATGACAAAATGGATATAAAATAATTTTTTTGACTCTCCTATATAATTTTTATAATATAATATATAATAATGTATATAAAATCTATTATAAAAAAATTAATATTTTTGATAATTATCATTATTATTTAATATAATAAATTTAATAAATAAATTAAAGTTAAAAAATAACTTTTAACATTGTTGAATAATTTATATATGTTTTTATAAACTATTCCAAAAAAATTATTAATTAATTTTTATATATAAATTCAAAAACATTTCTAAAAAACAATTTTAAATTTTATTTCTTTCGGAACAAAAGGGTTGTATTTAAAAATAACATTTATTATTTTAGTATAGTTTTCATTATATCAATAATGTACCATTTTTATCTATAGATTACAAAACCAAATTCAGTTTTAACTTAATAAATATTAATTTTAACTAAATCTAAAATTTATTATTTTGCGTGAAATAAAACTAAAAAATATCATTATCTACATCTATAAATTTCATTATAGATCCATATATTCAATTGAAATTTTTATTAATAAGATAAATCTTGTTTAAAATTATATATTTATTAAAAATATATGTCTACTGTAATTTAAATAAAATATATTATTTGGGAATTAAAAAAACATATATACTATTTAAATTAATATTTCATGAATAATCATAAATTTTAAAATAAGAATAATGTAGAATGATAATATATTAATATAATGTTTCAAATCATTCTTTCTTCTTTATGATTCATTTTCAACATAACGTTATTTAAAATAAGAATATATATATATATATATATATATATACATTATTGTGTATGAAATTATTCCCATTAAATAAATTTAACCCCACAATTTTAATATATCATAATCTTGAAAACCGAAGATATATTTTTGAATGGAACACCTATATTAAAAAAATATTAATTAATAATATATCTAAATTATAATAATCCTAAAAATGTTTCAATATAGTAAACTATAATAATAAATATCACCTTATTATACAATGTTTTCTAAAAACCTCATTTGATACCAATAATAACTGCATTAACATGTACTCTAGAATCTTGTGATAAATATTTCATATTTTTTTGGGATTTAATACCAATGAATAAACCTAATTTTAATCATTTTTAATTTAAAAATATTAATATAAATTGACACAATACATATATAGTAATATCTATGGTGATGTTAATTTTTGAATTCAAAAAACATATATTCAATCCAATAAAAAAACTAAAAAATATTATTTTAAAACAACACTTATAAATTAATCTCAACTTCTTCTATACTATAATATTTAATCACAGACCTAGGAAAATAGATTATAGGATGTCACTGGGCCATGTTAAAATCACTTTGAAAACATGGGTTGAGAAAAAACTAATCAGTAAATAGTTTTACATCAAATCATATTCCATTTTTAATTAATATTTAAAAAACATTAAAATTAAATTGTTTTCTTTTTAATAATAACAAAAATCATGGTACGACATAAATTTTGACTTTTAAAATTGTTATAATTTATGAAAATAAAGATAATAATAAAATCATAAATCAATGAAGTGGGTACTTTATAATTTTATCATATGAATACTAAAAACACACTTTCTCTTAAAACATCTTATACAATTGAATGTACATTTTATAGTAATCAAATTTCCATCAAAAATCGTAAGTGATTTAATCTTAATATAATTATTTTAAATTTAAGTTAATGATGAGGATGCATCTTACAATAGTATGACCAATGTGGTGACTTGGAATATCACTTTGTGGACAAAATTTACTTAATGTTATGGGTTTTCCACCAACTCCTCAATATATACCATTCTTATTATAAAACTTTTATCAACCAATTTTAGATTATATCCATTATCATTAATTTAATGAAAGTATAACAATAATAACATAAAATCACCCAAATAATATTTAATTGATTGAAATTAATTACATAAGAAAGACGGATTTAAAAAAATCTATATTTATAAAATTTCTAAAATAATAATTTTTAAAAAATATTTATAAATCCATGAAAAAAAATCAAAACAATATATGAAATCGATGAAAAGAAGAATTTAAATTTAGAATATTGGCGTATTTTAAAGGAAAAATATGGAGAATGAACATATAATGTAGATAAACATGAATGAAATACATGAAATTTAAAACTACAACTTAATTGTTAAATAAAAATAAAAACAATTTTGAAAGCTATATTTTAAATAATAAAAATTTTTAAAAAATATTCAAATACAATTTCATTCAAATATAAAATTGAAATTTTAGTGGAAATATTTTCACCTTATCTAAAATATTTTTTATTTTCTAATTTTGTAATCATTAAAAATAATCATGTTTAACTTTTATATACCCTTGAAAATTATTATTTTTTGAATAATGAGTCTTACTTAATAACATGAAAATAACTATTTTAAAATGACCATGTTACTATATAAATAAAATGTAGAGTGATATCGTAAAAATAATTTATATGGGTAAAATAAAAAATGTATAATAAAAACTATATCTCAATGTTTAAGAATATTCAGAAGATTATATAGGGATATAACCACATAAAATGTATTTAAATCAAATAGTTGGACATGGAAATGGAATATAAGTGTTGTAAAGGATCATATGTCATGATTTTAAACATTTCTATTGTGAGTATCAAATTCCATTATATATTATATTTCAAAAAAATCATTATCAAAATATTTATAAATTGTATTCATGTTTGCTGAACATTGTTCATATCTTTTGATTTTATTTGATCAAAAAATTTATATTCATTTCAAATGATCATCACAATTTAATTAATTTTATTTGGTGATGTACTTATAAATATTTCATTTACTATTATTCTTATATTCATTAATGTAAAAATTTATGGTGTCTTAATATGAGAAAGTAAATAATTTAAACATATTTTTGTTACATTCATGAAATTTAATAGATTTTAATTTTTCTTCATGATCAATATGAACAAGACTATATATCTTGTTATTACTCTATGAAGTATATGGATTTTATTGAAATAATTTTATTTATATGTCCTATACATATCAATCTAATTTTAGTATATAAATAAAAATATCGTTCAAATAATTTTTAAATCAATTTTTTTTGAAAGACATCAGAAATCAAAAATTAAAATTGAAGTTATCAATTTAGATGACATATGAAATGTAATATTTTTAATACAAATAAGTATATGTGAGATTCATGAAAACAATCATTATAACATGATAAATGATATATTATATTCTATAACAATCATAATTATAATTCGGATAAAAATACATGAAATTGGATAAAAATTTTAATATATACCTAACCTTAAAATTTTTGTAATTGTTATGATTGAGATAAAATTAAAAATAACACACACAAAATGATGTGTGAAGAATGTGATGAATCTAAAATAATCCTAATGATTTTTTCATGATGATCTATTTTAATTTTATGTTCAATACATAAATCCATACCATTTAAAAAATCTATAAATCTATAATCCAACATAACAAGATAATGCAGTCATTATATGAATAATTCTATGATTGATCTATAGTCCATACTCTTTCTATGATCAATTACTCTCAGTTCACACTTGATTCCTCATCTATGTAAAAACCATCACATTATTTTAATCTAATATCGACCACATTTTCTCTTGTCGACCACATTTCATTAGATGAGTTTGACCACATCCAAAAATTTTCATAACCATCCTCATTTATTATATATTTAAATATTAATAATATTCATAATTAAACATATTATTAATGTAATAATTTCATTTTTAAGTTAATATGAATTACCCTGAAAATATTTATTTCTAAAATATAAATGTTATAAATATTCTTATTTCATAGTGGATAGTTAATAATTTTTTAATATCATATAATATTTATTCTATATACATATATATAGACACACACACACACACACACACTCACACACATATATACATATTATATTTTTAACATAAATTATATTATACATAAATTTCAATATTATCTAGTATAATACATCATATAAGGAAACATAACTATAAATTAAAAAACATATAGAATCTATAATTATTTGTCTTTTTATTAATTTTTTGCAACAAAATTTGATACAGTTTTAATTATGTATAAATTGTTTACCATTTTTAAATCATTTATATACACCCAACCGATCATCGGTGATGCTGCTCTGACCTCGTCCTCTCTTCACTGACGTTCCATGTTGGCCTTCTCCTTCTCTCCACTCGTCTTCTATGTGATTCCATCATACTGTACTCATACGTTTCTCCGACGTGTTTCTCCTCACTGTCTCCTGACTCGTCGGGTCCAACGAGGTTGCTCGCATAATTCCACTCTCCGAGGTCTTGCGGGTGGCAACACAGCAACAATGGGATGTGGTGCATCTATGCCTTCAGCCTTTTTTAGATCTGCGCAACACCTCCCTTCTCCTACAGTGGTGGAGGCTCTTCACACTGCATCTAGATGTGCCTCTGCGCGAAGGTGTAGGACACCGAGTTGTTCTGTTTCCATCGAGCGATGGACTCTGATGGATTGTTAGAGGATTGTAGTTTCTTTTTGGGGTCGGTTCATCATGCCTTCTTTGATCCACTGGTTGATATCTGCTCGAGATTTGATGTTGAACCTTCTTGATGGTTGTTGCCTGTAATTTCCTCAGTGGTGTCGATGGATGATATTCCACACTAGTTGAGCATATTTATTTCATCGGTCATTTTTTGGATCTCATGTAGTTTTCCTTGTCCTCTCCACTGGTTTCGATCTGATTTTCAGATCCATGCCTCACTAAAATGTTGCAGCAATGTGTGGTTGTCGTGTTTCCTCTCCTGATGCCTCATCTAGATGACATAGTTTGAAGATAATTTTTTGGTTGGGTGTTGTGAATTTGGATGGTGGGACTTTTTTAAACGATCTTGGATGAACTTTTTTAGATATTTTGAGTAGTTTAATATTCACTTCATTGCTGATGTCTCTTGGACAGTGGATTCTGGTCATGGGTATTTGAGGGGAGGTCGTGGGTTGTGCGATGCTTGCTGAAATGGGATTTATAACATAAAATTTGTCTTTCCTTTTCTCTAACATCGAATCGGATGTGTCACATTTAGATTGATTTAGACATGTCTGCATCCTTTTCACTTCGTCTCATCATCCTTTGATGATGGATTCGTTCCCATCACCGCGGTTCCCTGACAGAGTTTGAATATTTTGTTTCTCGACCTTTGGGTCTTGGTGGAGGCAGATTATCCCTCTTTGCGTGGACTAGTACTCAACCCTAACTTATGCTCTTGCATTTCTTTGGATTTCTCAATTCGGCTTCTACTATATCAGAATGTCATTATGAAGCAAATTTTCTTGTGGGAGCTTGTTGTTGGTCTTGATTCATTTGGATGGAATTTTCTGTGTTGCAGATTGCATCGGGTGGGCAGCCTCGATAGAGGGATGGGTGTCTTGACACACATCATTCAGACGACTGTCCTTTTTGATTGATGGGTACCCTGACTGAACATTCACGGTGTTCTCTGATGGATGTTGCGGGGCATCAGGTTGATGGTACATTGACTCTCTCATCTGCACCATCGGGGGGGGGGGGGGGGCTCGAAAGAGAGATAGGTGTGTTGGCACCAATCATCCAGTCCTCTCATATTTCTGTATGAGTTGGAGGAGTGATCTGCGTTGGGTTTGTTTCCATAACAACACACTTCATCACAGAGGGGGTGACATATCATCTTGGTGGTTTCCGCTACTGCATTTTTTGTTATGGGGGGTGTTGAGACATTCTGGCATGATCTTGCTTTGATTTTTGTCTCCTTTTGACTCTTGGATCCTGGTTGTCCACGAGGCCTGTTCTTATAGATGTTTTTTATATTGTCTATGTAATGAGTTCCTCGTTCTTCCCTTTAAATGGAGTTTCTTTCTTGTTCAATAAATAGGGGATTGTCCCCTTTACCTTAAAAAGAACTCTAATTTTCATAATAATTTTTTTTAATGTGACAAAGAATGACATGTAATTTAAATAACATTCTACTAATATTTATCATTAACATTTAAAAAATTAACATATAAATTTATAAATATCAATATAGATCTATATATTTAATATAAATATATATTAATAATAAAAGCCATGTTACTAATACTATATATTAAAAAACAAATTTTTTCAATAATGTAAATTTTTTTCTTATTTGGTCATAAAATCAAAATGTATACATTTTTAATAAATTTAAATTATTAATCAAAATTTTCAAATTATGAATAAAATATAAAAATTAGTTATTCATTAAACATTTCTTTTAAAGAATTATATTTTTCAATCCATTCAACATAGTATTATTCTTAAAGATATATATATATATATATATATATCAATGGGAATTATATACATAATGATGTGATGGTCTGATAATGGGTGCATTGGTACATTTTGTTTAGTTTTTTTACAATTATTATATTTCATGTAATAAGAGATGGAGGTTTTTCATTACGTACATGTGTGTGGGTACAAGTGTTGTTGAATTATACTATTAAAGGTAAAATTTATCTTTGTTTAAGAAAAGTCGACATTGATTGAATTTTAGGTATGTTGATGTGTGGGATTAATGAAATCATTATGATTTTAAGATCAAATTGTGGAAGTCCACCTAAATTTTGGGGAAAAGTCATGATTATTAAGGGAAAAATAATATTTTTTCATGTGACACCATCTTAGTTTGTGGTTTTGGGAATTTGTGATGTTCATGTTCAGTGCTCTGAAATAAATTCATGAGTATAAGATATTATGAGGTTTTAATGTGTTAAAGTGGTTTCTAAGACCCCATAGTAAACCGAGTTCATGTATTAAGATGATAGGTTTTCCGTGAATTAGTGGATGATCATTAATGTATATAAATAAGATATTATTCACCATTTTAATGGTGTTACACACCATTTCATGATTTAGATATTGAATTGAGTTTTATAATGTGACTCTTTAACAAGATTTTTTTATAACCATGAATTCTCTAATCCTGGTATCAAGGTATTGACATGAAAAAAATAACACATTGTAAGGCCCCGACCCATGCTACCTAGATTCATTGAATTATTAAATAACATTGGAATTATCACAAGATATCATGTCTTGAAAGACATATTAGTTTATTAGGAATGGTAATAATAGATACATACATTAGTTTTTCATTACATCACTAAATAAAAAAAACAATATTTTCCCCCTTGGAACACACTCATAACCATCATCCTATCCTTTTTGTTCAATCATAATTTATTTCATTACATCATTTGAAAAAGACTATATAATAATTGGGTGATCTCAGATCTTCAGTATGGATAATCATATAGAGGAAACTAGTATAAATAAGCATAAAGATAAGGAAATGTATAATAATAAAACAAACGCCATTTTAAAATAATCATCATGGTAATATGGAAAAGATTAATCAAATAAATACATTCACTTATTGACAAGGAAATTCTACTAGTTGAATAGTCACATGTTATATCAATAACGAATTTAATAGTGATGGAATTTATAATGTTAGACTTCATAACCACATAGTCAAAGCCTCATTGAAAGACTAAAAATAAGATATTTTCAAGGTCATCTTCCAAGACACTTTTTTCTATCCAGAGTGCTACCGATGAATTGAGGAGTTATAATGGGATCCACCCATCACATACTTTTTCCAATGCATTTCACATATGAAAATATTAAAACAAAACAGAAACATTCTTATTAAAACTAGCATACAAAATATTTATACATAAATTATAAACCATGAATGGTATAAATATCACACATCCATATTTAAATATATCACATTACCTTCAACACAATATGGAAGATTGTATTATAATAAATCAACTTCAACTAATTGTAAAATTCATCAAATGATACTGACCAAGATGAAATCAAAACTGTTGGGCATAATTATATCTTTCAATATTGAAATCATTAAAAAAAATATTATTAAAAGAAAATATTTATTTTGAAAATATTTATATTATCATGTATGGGAAGCTATAAAGGTGTTATAATGACAGAAAATAGCTTCACCCACCATATATGTTAAAATCATTCTTACCTTACTTTTTTAGAAATGTCCAAGAGTACCCTGTTTGGAAAATGATTGAAAATTTTATTTTAAAGAAATTATAAATCGCCAAACAAGTGTATAAATGAATTTATCTCATATTATAGGAAATAATTTTTTTCCCAAAATAGGTTTTTAAGAAACACCAACGTGGATGATAAAGAAGTCCCAGTATATTCTTACATATAAACAACCTTAGATATATAAAGTGATTATAAAATTAGCTCTTACCTTGTACTTTTCCTTTGTCTATGGTACTTTAACCTACTGTATAATAGATATATAAATTCCTTTAAGATATAAAAAACATCAAACCCAAATATGATATCATATATGATCTTTTTATATAGCATTGATAATAAAATTTCACTAGTACCGTTGTTTTGGGTGTTAAATGATTCATATTCCATTATATGTATTGTTACGTAAGTCATGTTCATTATAGAGATGATGTATTTTATTCATATCCAGAATGATATTAAGTTCATGATAATTTTTTAAATCATAAAATTAAAATTAATCATGAATTGTTACGACGGGGAATGAATCTCATCGCGTTCGTGGAGACGGTAGTCCGTACGTACACACATATAATGACTTTTCCATTCATAGGATGAATAAAACATTTAATATAGTAGTACCATATTTATAAAAGAATCAAATTTTGTAGAATGTACTAGAGTTTTATTTTGGTATGGAAACATAAATTAAATAGGAAATGGGAGAAGAAAAGAACATTAAAACAGGTGATGAAATTATAATATCTTCTTAGGGTTCTTTATTTTGATTTGATCAAAAGGGATCCATAAAATGTAATTATGATAAATATAGGGCCTCTAGTATAGAGTAATATAAGTTTATAGGTAATTTGAGTAGGTTTTGGACAAGCCAAATGGATTTGGAGGTGTGAAATTAAGATAATAGAAGTACCCATTTATAATATAGGTGAGGTGCACTTTAGGGAAATATTGAAATAATATTTTATTATAAATACATTTTTGGTTTATAATGGTTCCAAATTGATGTATTTCTTGGATAAGGTTGGAATATGTCTGATGCCTCTAAACCTATAGGATCAATATATGTTTATCTCACCATATTATCCTTATCATTTAGGTTTAACTATTAGTTAATTAGTTTATCATTTATCATGATCTCTTTTATTTTTTTATTGCATTCTTAGTAAACATACAATAAAATGAAAATAGGACCTTAGGTGGTAAATTCAATACATATATCTCATTTTACAAGTCCTTCAGAACATGATTATATATTTTGGAATATTATGCCAGTTAATAATAATGTATTTTTTATAATACTCATTTATGATTATATTGACACTATTTAGAATTTGGATTTGGTGAATTTCAACAAAAAAACATTACATGAAAAAATACAATAAACAAATCCTAACATGCCATATTTACCTGTAACATTAGTGTAATTTATCAAATGTCTTTATTGAAATAATTTGGATATTTATAATATCAATTATTTTATTCTTTAATTAATAACGTAGTTACTACGTCACTGTTGTGTCATAAATAAATTTAATTTTTAATGCCTAGAAATTAAAAATAAAATACCATGATTTGGGAAATATTTTAATATTTCTAATGAATTTTTATAGTCGAATTTATCTTATATATAACCCCATATAAAAAATGTTTTACTAATTAAAATTTGAATTTAACATTATTAACTCTTCATTAAATAAAATAATAATAAATGTCCTAATCTAATCCATGTCAACTGAAAAGCATCATATTTTTGTCTTATTGTTGATTTGGGTCGAAATACACTTATACAAATGAATTTGGACATGTGTTATAGTAATTATAATATAATTTTTTTTCTTAATTACCATATTTAATTTTTACCGCGGAAAATGAAATACAAACATTACTATTCACCAAAAATTATATTCACCCTATTGAAACACATTTTAATTTCTGACTTCATCCATACCTCTCGGATTTTTAAATTTTAAATAAAAAAAGCGATAAAATTAGTTTTTATGAAAATTAGAAAATGTTCCTAGAAACTGGTTGAAAGACATTAAAAAGAAAAATAAAATTTTATATATCTAATCTTATTGTTATATAACTCAATTTAATTAAATAATACGAATTTACGTATAATGTAACTATTTAGAAATTAATTTTTTTAAAAAATTAATATATATTTAAATAAATTGTTCGTTTTAAGGTGCTATGAAGTATTTTTAAAAATTATTCAAAAATTCAATGTTTTTGGAAAAATACAATAAATTCACCCTATTCTCATTTTGTTATTGCAAATTCTAAAAAGTCTTTTTTACAAAATTTAATTTTTATGAGTGTATAATAATAATTTTATTGTTATACTCAAAAAGACATAAAAAGTAGTTCTCTTAAGAATATAGTTTTTCTAGATATAAAACTATATATCAAAACCTATAAATTTCATTATAAATATGTTTTATTTTTGTGAAAACAATATAAATAACAATAACAAATAATTTTTTACTTTTCGTCAAACATTATTTAATTTTAAATTAAATATATAGTTAGAATAATTATTATACTAATGTTTTATTTCATAGACACTCTATCTTGCATATAACATATTCCATGTTGGTGTTGCATGCAGTATAAGATATTGAATTACATTAAAGATATAACATACAATGAAATATTGGGTTGTAACATTCTCCCTTCCTTCAATAAATTTCAACCTCACAATTTAAAAATTTTCATCAAAAATAAAATGACAAAAATAGAGAATACCATTTTTGAAAACCCACATCAGATATAGGGTTAATAAAATTTAATATTAATAAGGGGGAAATGTAAATGAAAAATTCACCAACAAATTAAGATTTCAAATAGGATAAAATTGGTGAAAATTAGAAACAAATAATCAGAGGAAATTTGTAAATATTAATAGGATGTGATTGAGGGTATCAATCACAAAAAAGTGAACAATAAATGGAAAATTGATGACCATAAAGCCATAAATCCATGACGATTTAAAATATCATTGGATCAAAAAACTAGGTATTAAGATTACAGATTTTTTTGTGTTTATTTATTTAATGTTGAAGAATTTTTTTTTCATATAGTTAAGAAAAAAATGAATACTTGGAATGTAGAGTTCCATCCGTTAGATAATTTATACCATAAACTCATCATTCACATCAATGAAAATAGAACTTCAAAATATATTATTTAACCTAATCTTATAGGGATCCAGAAAAAATACATTATAATTAATATTTCATACAAACATAAAAAATAAATTATAAAAACCAGGAAATAACTTACACCAGTGGTATATGATGCACCCTTGGCACCCTTCTGTTGTAGGTTCAAGTCTCACAGCCTTTCCAGACGTGATGGGTTATCGCCCGACCATAGGGTTGTCTTTTTTTAGAAAAATCCAAATATAATCTTATGAAATGTTTTAACCATAAAATATAGTATCCAATTTCAAACATAATATTTTCAAACATTAGACATATCCAAAATTCTTATTTCCATACTCATAGTCTAATTTTTTTAAGGAAGGTCAACATATCATAATAATGATTTCTTTTTTCCACTTAAAAATATGTGAGTTGCATAATTATGTATTCTCTTAAAACATAGTAACACCTTGAATTACCATAAATCAATATAGATTACTTTCATTCTCCCTTATTATATATAAAAAACTATATATATTCCTTATATACAAATAAATTTGAATACTATAACAATTATTGAATAAAAAAACAATTAATAAGTTCCAAGGTATCCTAGAATAACAAATATAATTTATCCAAATAAACCTTCTCTAATTACAAAATAACTACATTGGTATTAGGTCTATATTAATGTATTTATTTACTTTATCCATGTATTTTCCAAAATATTTAACTTGTTGCTGAGAAACTTTTCCTTTTACCATATAATCTCCCATCCCCAAAGAAATATTTTTTCATTACAGTAATTATTTATATCCATATTTAAAATAACCGGTACATTATTGATACAACCCTTAAATGTCATAATTAATTAATAAAAATATAATTAAACTAATTATTAATCATTATCAGTGTTATATCATTAATGAATTATTATTTAATATTATCATTTTTGTTATACACAGATGATTGCGACATTGATTCCCTTAGTGACCCTACTCCTTGTAGATAATGCATGTAAATTTAAACCCTTTTCTTACCATCTCAATCACTTAATTAGTGTTCTTTTTCTCAACACTTTAACAAACTCCCATTCTCTAAAATAATTTATCAAGGTGATTACTTCCACAATTATCATATATAAGAAAATCATTATTCACATTTTTATGTTTATCCATATTTCCCTCTAATATCTTATTCTTTTCTATATTACTTTAAAATACATACCTCTC
The DNA here is from genome assembly GCA_963277665.1 of Viscum album. Taxonomy (NCBI): domain Eukaryota; kingdom Viridiplantae; phylum Streptophyta; class Magnoliopsida; order Santalales; family Viscaceae; genus Viscum; species Viscum album. The sequence goes on along the minus strand of OY728133.1, from coordinate 1,034,789,533 downwards.
ATAAAATTCTTTAATTATCTTATTATTAAATGATATTATTTCCCTATATGATGAAAATACATGGGAGTCTATTTCCCTTCAAAGTGATTTCCTATGAACACGAGTGATATGATCCTTCTTACACTATGGATCATGTGTATTAATGTATCTTTCATTTCATCAACTACGAACCATTTATAAACAATGAAATACACATGGTTAGTTTAGGAATCAAAATACATAATTCTATACTTGTAAAACACCTAATGTAATTTTTAAAAGTTTATGAATATAATCCAAAATAAAAAAATTGTTTTCATTAAAAAATTATTTACTCTTAAATCATTCATAATGGATTGTAATGAAAATGCAAATAATCCTAAGCATATCCCCCAGGATATTCAATAGAAATAGTGTAGTGAGGCATTTTCACTTTTCTAGGATACCCTGGGTCAAGACCGAAACTCCTAGTTGGAGTTTTCAATCCAAGATATATATGTTCCAGAGCCACCTCTACTAGTTTGTATCCAGAGAGGGATGTATTTTCTTTAAGAAACCCATATAATATTTACACTATTAAAATTTTTGGATGTTCTTCTATACTAATTCTCATAGTTTATCTTAGAGAAATGATCTATTATATGATTTTTTTCTAAATATAATTACCAAGGATTGTACTAATCTTCCTATGATACCAAATGAAATTACCTGACCCTATTTACTCAGTGTCAGTGCATTATTACATAAAATTGGCATGATCAAATTAGATCAAGTCTCAAAATACTGATTAGTTTAGTAGCATTGAAAATAGTAGATACATACCTAATTTTTACATTAAATCATGAAATAAAAAATACAACATTATTCCCCCATTGAACACACTCATATCATTTAGCATATCCTTGTAGGTCAATGCTAATATACTTATTCACATCAGATGAATAATAATACATAATAATGTGGTGAGCTCAAATTCTCAGTAAGGATAATAATATAGTCGAAACTATCATAAATAAAGATAAACATTTAGGCAATGTATAATACTAAGAAATAAGCATTTTAAAAATAAAATTCATCGGAATATCACAAATATAAATCAAATATAGAATTTACTTATTCACATGTATATTCAACTATGCTAATAATCCCATGTAATATCAATAACTAATTTCATAATGATGGAATACATAATGTTGGACATCACAACCACATAGTCATGGACTTCTTCCAATACTACAAATAAGAGTTTGTTAAGGCCTTGTTCTAAGACACTAGTTTGTGTCATGATACCTACTGATTCATCGAGGAGATATGGTGGGCTCTACCCATCACTAACTGAGTCCAATGCATTCCTCATATGAAAATGATGAAACCTAACATTAATATTTATATTAAAACATGAATACTAAATGTTAATAGTTTATCCATAAATCATGAATAGTATATAAATAATGCATCCTAAATCAAAAAAATCACAAAACCTTAAATAAAAAATGGAAGATTATATCATAATAAATCAACTTCAAAAAAGTGTTAAATCCACCAAAGGATGTTGACATAGATGAAATCAAAACTATTTGAGAGAAATATCTCTTTATATTTGGAAATAATTAAAAATTTATGTATTTATAAAAGAAAGAATTTATTTTTAAAAAATTATAATTTTCTAGTAAAGGAATCATAGAAGTTGTTATAATTGTGTAAAATAGCCACACCTGCAATATAATTTAAAAAACATTATTACCTTAATTTGTCGAAAAATTCATAAAGTATGTTGTTTGGAAAAAGATGGAATGATTCCTTCAAAAAAAATTTATAAAAACTGAAACATAGTAATAAATAAATTTAACCCATATTCTAGGATATAGTGAAAAAATTTTGAAATTTTTTTTTTATGAAACATGAATGTAGATGATAATGAAGTCATAATAGATACATACATATAAACAACCTCAGATAACTAAATAGATTGTAAAATTAACATTGGACTTGTATTGTTCCTTGGTAGATGGTACGTTAACCACCTATATAATCATTAAACCAATGATATTATATTATAAAATAACAACATACATAAATAGGATATCATATATAATATTTTAATATTTCTTTGTTAATAATATTTCAGTAGTATCATTATTTTGGGTGTTAACTGATTTGTTTTCCTTTATAAGTTTTGTTATAAAATTCATGTTTGTTATAGATAGGATGTATCTGATTCATATCCAGAATGATATTATGTTCTTAATAATTATTTTTAATAATAAAATGAAAATTAGTCTTGAATGGTTACGAGGATTAATGAATCTCACTGCGTTTCTTTGGATGGTAATTTGTACATATGCACGTATGTCGACTTTTTCATTCATAGGATAGATAGCATAATGAACATGGTTGTACAATATTTATAATAAAATAACAGTATGTATAATGTTATGGAGTTATTTTATTAGCATTGAAACAAAAAATAAAGGGGAAGTGAAAGATGAAAACAACTTTGAAAGAGATGAGGAAATTATTACCTCTTCTTTGGGTGCTTTTTTTGATAAAAAGGGGTCCATAGGATAACTTTTTTATTAAAGTATGGACTCTAAAAATATGTGAGGGTAGTTGGGATGTTATTTGAGTTTAGGATGGAAAAGAAAAAAGGCTTTGGAGGTGGGAACATAAGAGAAGGAAAAGTAACCTTTTATAATAGAGGGGAGGGGATCATTTTGAAAAGATCGAAATATTATTTTAGTATAAAATATTATTCATTATCTAATGGATCAAAAAAGATTTATATCGATGATAATGTGGGAATGGGTATAAATAATCTCAACTAATAGGTTTTAGACATGTTTATTTCACTACATTAACCATATATTTTCGATTTAACTCTATGTTATTTAATATATATTTCACCATGTAATCTTGTATTTTTATATTAAATGGTTAATAAAAATAGTGTAAAAAGCCAAGAGAACCTCATGAGATTAATTAATGTCATATCGACCATTATATAAGTTCATTTGATGAAATATATATTTTTAGGATTATTATATGATTTAAAAATTTTGTAGATGTTTTAAAAACACATTTTGTTCTATTTGGACACTATATAGTAATATGTTTTTGTGAAAGTCATCAAAAAATGATTACTTCTGGAAAAATAAATTAAATAAATCCAAAAATGACATATTAACATATAAAACTAGTAGAATGGATCAAAATTATCAATTTACTTTTATTTATATATTTATAATATCAATTAATCTAATCATTCATTAATAAGGTAGTTAATGCATCATCATTGTGTCATAAATAAATACAATTATTTAATGTATAAAATTTATAAATAAAATACCATGATGTTGGAAATAATTTTATATTAGATATTAATATTTAATGATAAATTTATATTATTATAACCACGTATTAAAAATGTTTTATTTATTAAAATTTTAATAACACTTGTAAGTTTTAATTAAATAAAATAATAATAAATTTCCTAATCTAATCCATGTGGACAAAAAGGATTTTATTTTTACCTAAGGTATATTTTGTTCGAAATAATTTTTTTCTATTAAATAATGACATGTGTTAGGGTAATTATAATATAATTTATACCCTTAATTACCCTAATTACTTTAACTGTGGAAAATAAAATTCAAATGATATAGTTAAAAAAATAATTTTCGTCCTATTGAACAATATTTTAATTACTAATTTCAACAATGTCTCTCTGATTTTTGAAATTCAAGTAACAGAAGTTGTAAAGTTAAATTTTACACAAATTTGAAAATGTGACTAGAATGAGGGTAAAAGATGTTAAAAAGTTCAATATAACTTTATATATCTCATCTTATTATAAAATGAATCCAATGAATTACATTGGACTAATATAGGTATTATCTATATATTTTGACATTAAAATAAATTAATGTAAAAATAATAATTATTTAAATAAATATTCTTTTTTATATACTTTTTAGTCCTTATAACTATTAATAAAAAACAGAATATTTTCAAAAAAATACAAAACATTTACCCTAAGATAATTCTGATACTCTGAATCAAAAAATGAAGTATATTTTACAAAATTCAATTTTTATTAGTTTCTATTATTAATATTATTATTGTTCACAAATGGACATAAAAAGTAGTTTTTTATAAATATATATCTATTTTTACAAAACATATACATTTCATTTTAAATATATTATATTTATTAGAAAACATTATAAAAAATAATAAAAATTTATTTTTGACATTCTTATAAAAATATTTAATTTATAAATAAATATTTTCTTTGAATAATTATAATACTAATTTTTTGTTTCTCCAAAACTCAATCTTTCATATAATGCAAGCCAAGTCTATGTTGCGTGCAGTATAATATAATGAAATATAATAAATATATATCATACAATATAATGTTGGGGTTTTACACACATTATAACATAACTAATATTTATGAAATGGTCTCAATTGTGAAAGGATGAAATTAAAATTGGAATATGATGTTGTGGATAATTTGAAACATTAAGTTTCTATGAGTCATGAGCTATGGAATTTCGGGGAATGTATAATATAATGTAATGAAAATTGAGAAAAACAAGATATAAAGGGTTTATGTCATATATTATGACATATTTGGAAATACATTAGTTTATTGACATTTTAGTTGGTTGAACATAATTTATTGATATGTTATAGCAATATATAATCTAGCCTATAATGTATTTGAAGACAATATTCACATGTTGGAAAAAATAGTAATGGGATATGAATTATGTCAATAAATTATATGTTTAATAGTCATTAATTTTATATTTCATTGAAAATTAGTTTCCTTGTAATCCTTTTTATCCTAATAAACATAAAAAATTATTTTATATAGAATTATTCAATACATTGATCAATGCTATTGAGTTTTTGTATATTTATAATAGTGGGTATCATGCATATTCATTCTCATTGATCGATGATAAGAGAAATTCTATTGATGGGATATTCCAATCAATTGTGGAAATCATAGAATCATAATTTATATTTTTATGAGTTTTAAGATAAATAATATTAGTAACCTAAATTTTTAGAGGCTAAAGATGGATGTTATTTCATAGATACAACCTTACTAGTTATGGGATGCAAATGTAGAAACCTACATATGTGTATTTTTTTTGTTAAAGATAATGGTAATTAATTTTATGTAACAGACCATATTAATTGATTTATATATTTCCTATAAAATATATAGGGGAAATATAAATGGAAATAACTATTAATATGAAAAGGATAATTGGGTTCTAGTTCCTATAGAAAATAGTAAAACAAATACAGTAAGGCATTACCTTGAGTTATTTCTCTGATCTGAATATAATGATTTTATATTTTTAAATGTGTTATTAGGTATTAATATGCTGTGACAATAAAAAAGTGTTTATCTTGGGTAGACCTGAGATATCAATAGATGGTTAGTGATATAAATGGATTAGGATTTCAAGAGTTTCTTATAGGGTTGTTTATCATCATAGAATTGGTGGAAACATTCATTACTATATGATGTGTGTAAATAGGATTTTCAAGATTATGTATATAATTGGTTACATGTTTTTATATTTTCTTTTTATTCAAATAAAATTGTTATGATTAAATTTATGAAATACTTTTTAGGAAATAGTAAATATTTTGAGTAGTTTAGGAATATAGTAATTTAGAGTATTTTTTAATAGATATATTTTGGTTTTATCATTTTCATATCCATAACTAGTGGGTTATATAGAATTAAATAGTGCATCGACATTTAGTGATTACGATGGTTCATAAAAATTTCATGTAAAGGGTTATGTGGGATGTTATGATTTATCATAGATAATTTTTAACTAATTACTCTAGATTAGGAAATTTTATACATGAATTAACTAGTTTATACTAATACAATAACCTAAAAATGTTTAAAATAATTAATTTGTATGAGGAATTATAATCCTTTGACTCTTTTAAAATTCTTTATTGGACATTTTTACGGTGGTGTCTTAGGTGTTGGAGTTTGAATATGTATTTTTTGTGGTTTATGTTATATAAGTGGGTATTTATATCATAAGCCACAGTGGAAATAGTTATGTTGGTTTAGAAAAATGATAATATTGAAAGTGGTTCCCTCTTAATTGATCCATCATGTAATCAATTTATGCAATAAGGTTACAAGAGAAAAATAGAATAATTCTAAAACCATATAACAATGTTTTAATTTTAACATGGATCAATTTTTTGTGGGGTAATTCTTATATATTAGGATGTTTATATTAAACCAATCATCATGGTTCATTAACAAGAATCTATTAAACATTAAGTAGTTATCTAATCTCATCATATCTACATACCAAATTTTCCTACATTGATAAATATGAGTTAGATATTTATTTCCTTGTCATTTTATATATGTTCTTATCACCACATCATTCCTTATTATACAACATTAGATATCACTAATTTTTGTGTTTTTGATTAATATATTTATAGGAAAATTTCCTATACCATAGTATAATTATTATGGTGAGATATATTTTTTCATATGGATGTGGATATTAGTTTCTTTATAGATGAATAAAATAAGTTACATACATGGTTCCTAGGATCAATAACTTCCATTAATTATTTATCTTTTCAATGAAATTATATTATATTTTTTAATGGATGAAAATTCAATTTAGGGATATTGTAAAGAAAATTTAGGTTGATTATGGAGGTTGTACCAACCAAAATACATGAGTATTAGGCCTTATAAAATCAACTTGTGAATTCATTATTTGATATATATATATAGGTAATTAATTATGAAAATAGTTCTCAAATAATTTTATAAAAAAACTTTATTTATTATTTTCTTTTTAAGTTATTATTGAATCTAATTAGTTTAATTTATGGATTGCTGATACATAGTTGATCATGGGAAATGATTATACATTTAAATTTATAATTATAATTAATATTATTTGTGTTATGTTTCTAGTAATAATTCTCTCTATGGATAATGAATATTGTTATGTGATAACTGATATACAGACACTCTGAATGTGGGTGATTGATTTTTTTAGAAAAACCTATTTTTTCCTTGGATGTTATAACTGATAAATAATATTTAGGGACACAATCTACCCTTTAATCCTTATTAATTTTTCAAATTATTTCGATTAATAATTAGATTTAATTAATTTACGAGTTTAATGAACTTTATATAGAAAAAATGATTTTCAATACAATGTTAAAACCTATAGGACATCTGTATTGTTGTGACAACCTCAAATGGGTACATGTTGTGATTGATTTAGATGTTTTTTAATGGTATTCCTAGTTGAAATTTTTATTACCATATAATATTTTTGATTTTTTATTAGTTTATGGTCTGAATGTTCCTCCCCCATTAGAAAACTGTATATAGTTGTGTACACCAGAGGGTGTACTTATGATTATGTTGTGTAATGGGGTAATCACATAGTGAGAATATGTGGTAGAGATGAAAAATATTATATAAACCATGATATTTTCATAGATTATATATATTTCCTCATATAATAAATCATAAGTTTAATGTGGTTGTATTTCTAAATATTCTTTTCTATTGATTGATAGTCCTATAATATTTTTTTAAAACATCACTAAGTGAACCTGTGGGGGTGTCTTGATAATGAGGTATCTAGGTGGAACATAATATAAAACTATTTCTAATTTATTTTATATGGTTAATTGATATTTATTTTCTAAAATGGGGAAAACTATAAATTTACAGTGTTGTTGAATCATTTTAAGAATTTCAAAAACTGACATTGACATAATGTGTTTTTTAGTTCTTGAAAAAAGTATAACCCATGTGACACTCCTGTTATATGAGTGTTTATTATTTTATTTCATTTATTAAATATATAAATAAATTTAATTATTTATTAAAAGTGAAAATATATTCATTTCTAAAATGAATGGATAAAATTATTAATTGGGAACAATAGAAAACTATTTTAAGGAGTAATAAAATGAAGGAGGATTGTCAGAGCATTCCAAACACATGAAAAAAAGATATAATTGGATGAGTTATGTGTAATGGATTGGGATATCAAGCCACCCATTTTAATTTTTGCTGACATAGATTATTTTATGAATCATATTTGAGGGAATACCTATCATGGAATGATTTTTACTTGATAAGGATAACATGTTCGTCGTTGGTATGTGAGTAATTATGTTATGTGTGTAGTGATAGAGATTTTTAATTAAAAAAATAGAGATGTTATATTGAGATATTTTTGTTTTTATTTAATCCATTTAAATATATATGTTTTGGGTTGGGAGTTCTAGGTAACCATGTGTGTCAAGTTAGATATAATGATATGTGTTTTCATTCAGGTGACATCAAAACAATGGGAATATTGAGACAAGGTCTTGTGTATGATTATCAACTATTGATGTGATACCTTATAAGGGATTGAGATAAATGTTGAATATGTTATATGGAAAATATGTTATGAATAATGTGGATTTTGTTATACGGTGAATATGGTTCAATTACTTTTGATATTCTTTAATGATAGAGGGTCATAATTTCCATCAGTATTATATTTACATAGGATTTGTAACATTATATTTTTTAATATCAAAATAAATTAATTCCAAGATCAAATTCTAGTGACACGTGTGTGGATACACTATCATAGGATGACATAGTTATGTTAACTAAATTGTATAATAAGAGTCCCCTAAAGACAATAAAATTATTATGTTTTTTGTTTTTATTGGATAATTCAGAAAAAATAAAATAATTCATTAACTATATATACTAGATTCATAAAAAAATTATTTTTGATGGCCAAATTAGTATTATTCAAAACCACTGATTGGTAGCCATTGAACATTGGCACACAAGAATACTATATTTTATAGTTGTAGATACCTAAACGACCCTATGAAGGATTTTTGGGATGTATAACATAGATATTTTCCTATTTTCTGGTTGGTATGGGGCTCAAAAAATAAATAGATTTTTTTAGATCAAATCATTTTGGGTTAGTTTTCTAAGATCATCAAATAAGAGAACATGTTCATATCTCCCAAACGTTTGATTATTGTATAGAACTCATATTTATTTATAATTGTGATGTTTTAATGGATATAAACCCAATTTTTTAATGTATAATTTATTTAACATTATTATGGATTGTTCCAATATTTATCCATTTTATTTGAGATGGTGTTATACTGTATAGTATCCCAATGTGGAACTAGTTGACACAAAATGTTATTAAACATCATTTTATGTATGTGGGTCTATACTAGATTATGTTTGGAACTAGAATATAATCATTTAATGGGTAGATATGGAAAAGATATTATAATTTTTGTAATAAATTGATTATGAAAATAGAATAATAAATTAGTGAGTTAATCGTTACCTGATATTCCACTCACCCCGATGATAATGAAATAAAACCAATTTATAATTCTTTCACAAAAAAAATAATTTCAAATTTCAATCATTAGTCTCTGACATTAGTCTCATATTACAGTTTAGATTTTTTAATTATTGGAAAAGGCAATTTGATTCCAGGATGTTCAAGTGAAAAATATTTTTCTATTCATCTATCATTATTTTAAAATATAATTTATATTTCTAAAATCAATTTTAAATATAATTTCACGTATTTATATTCAAATGATGTTTTATTTTACGACACCATTGTTATATTTTTCAACAAATATTATTCAATAATTTTTAATATACCCTTTCATTATTTCATTTCCAAAGTATTTATTTTCCTCCCCTTATATTCTTTTTGAAATAATTTTTTTTTGTTTTAAGACACATATTAAATCCATCATTGAATTATTCATTGTTCATTATAAAATGGTGTTACCATCCATCTAACAAATAATAAATTTTTTATTATCTTATCACTATTTCTATACCATTATAACAATCAATGTAATATCAATGTGTATGTTTTATAATAAATTCAATTCAATTTATTATTGTTATTATTTGTTTAAACCATTAAAAAAAATTATATTGATTCTATACTCTAATATATGTTACAAGATAAATTTTTTTATATATTATCAATTTTATATTTGAAATTTAATATCATTAATTTGTTCTCACAATCCATAAATATGAAAAAATTGTAGTCTAATTAATCTCATATACAATCATTCATATAAAACAATGATGTGGTTAAATGAGATAAATTTAATGGGGTTTTAATATTAAATTATTTATCATTCCATCACATAAATATTTAAAGAATTTATACAATTTTAAAAAAATACTTCTAATGTGATATTTTACTATGAACATTCCTTTTTGCAAAACAAAAATGTGTCCCTATTATGGAATATTGAGTTAATGTAGAAATAATTGGTGATTTCATAGTGGTTATGGGGTTCCTAAAACACATTACTTCCATAACATTATAACAAGTCCGATGTATTCTACACCAGTTCCATGTAGAGTCATATCATTAATTTTTGTTTTTTAGTGATACATTCATATGTTATAATAAAAAAAATTTAATATGAAATATTGAAAATAAAAACATAAATAATTCAATTAATATATTCAATAAACTTTTAATAATATATAATATTATTTTCTAATGGTTTTTTTGTCATCTGCAAGAAATTCTTATCAATTTACTAGATATTAAATGCATTGAAACTTATTCATGATTAAAGGATGAATTATGATTTCCATTATTATTGTTAATTATTTTTATCAAATTAGTGTTATTTATACATTGTATGTGTGTAACTTTATCAGATATGTGGTCCTGGATAAGTAGACATATAGTGAATTGGATGTTATTTATTCATAGAATATATTATTTGTTTATAATTATTATGAAATCAATACATTTGTAGGATTGCATACTATTAATTATACTCATATAAAATTGTTTTAGAAAGTTTCTTTTCTATCAAACGTAGTTAAAAATGAACATAATGACTAGTATCCATTCCCATGTATCTATTCATTTATTATATAGTTCATGGATGCAATCTCTATATAAAACATTTTGATATAATGGTATTAATAAGTATCCTTGAAATCCAATCACTTAGAAAACCAAAAATTTGGAATGAACCTATAAGATTAGTGATTTATGAAATATATATAATGACTCAACAATAAAAATTACATAATCATGAATTAAGTAAATAATTCAAATAGGGGATCATTATAGGTACTTATTTTAAGAGAATTAGGTTACAACATATACATAACAACGTGGATATTACATGTAAACACTTGTACCCAATTTCCATTTTTTTCACAAAAATAAAATTCTTAAAAAAATAGCCATGTTTAGTTCCATGTTTTAGACAACATGAATATTCCATGATCCCTTCCTGGAAACTATTCTCCTCTATGTTCTGTGAAAAACATTTCAAAAACATGGGATGAGTATAAAAATCTCAGTAAGGGATAGAAAATGAGTGAAAACTGTTAGTTTTTCAAAACAAGAAGTAAAAAATGAATAATTTATCATAAGTAATACTTATTACCTTTATGAAGTAGTAAATAATCATCACTAAATAAAAGATCAGTGATTGACATTTTGTAACCACAATATTACCCTAAAACAAAATAAATAAAATATAACATATAAAGGTATCTTGGGATATAAACATACTTAAATGGAATAACCATATGGTCGTCTTCCACACATATCACTAAAAAGAATAGCCATATGACTAACTTCCATACCCAATGCATTGGAGGTTATAATGTAACCTCCCGTCCTAGTTTATCACGACACCACCCATTACATGGTTCATCACGTAACCACCCTTAAAATGTCCAAGTACCATTACAAAATCATAACACATACAACAAATATAAAATATAGAAAACATTTCCACATTTCAATCACAATATATAATTAAAATATATTGGCATAAAAATTATATTATCAAAACTATTTCAATACCAAAATACATAAAATAGTATATTGTATTTATTTTCCATTTAAAAATATTATATATTGTTAAGGAAGCCAAAGAACAAATAATACATGTGGCAGCAGAAAGGTTGTTGTCATGGCTTATGTTAAAAATTTACATTCCTTTTTTTCGTTTAGTAAAACTCATTGTATAAAAAGACTCACTTTGAATAAATGAAATTTAAAAGGTGTTTATACAATTTATATAAGAAATTAGTGTATAAAATAATTTATATCACAATGAAATCATATTGAGAAGAAGTCTGTTACCTCATGTCTGACCTGACCTATTCATTCATTAATCATTTAAATAATAAAATAATGATAATTTATACTTGATTAATAACTTTTTTTTATTGTTTATCATTATTTTTAAATCACTTATTACCATTTTATAACATTATGTAATCATTAAAGTTAACAACGGACATTTTGTCGATATTTGGAACTTGAGTAAAAAATAAACTTCTTATAATTACAAATTTTTCCTGTGTTCAAATATAAATTATCTATATAATAATATTCATGATGCAGATATCATATATATAATTTATCTCTAGTATATTTATTTATTTATAATAGTACATAACATTTGGAGATAAGAAATGAAATGCATCTTTCATGGAGATGGTATGTCGTACGTACACATGAATGCTACTTTCATTTATATTTCTTATATTAATTAAATTAAAACACAATGATACATAAATATATTATAATTTCTGTATAATATAAATTATAATATCATTAAAAACATCCTTTATTAGTTCCACACATGGCATTAAAAAATCATATCACTTTGAGGGGGTGGTAGTTTTCACTTCCTCAAATGAGATTTTCATATTTACACATTATGTAAAAATTGATGGTATTTTATAAATAAAAAATACAGAAGCATATAAATAATAAAAAATATAATATATATCATATATAAATATAGTTTCATCAGTATGGAAACCATGAGAGGTAGCTGAAGATATTTGTACAATCATCGTCTGGTGAGGCAGTAGTTCACCGTCCATAGAAACAATATGTTCTTTACCCAATAGACAAAGGTGCATGCATGTGTAGTTCAAATAATTCTCAAAGAACAACCTATTATATTTATTATAATATTTTTTTATTTAATAATTGAAAAAATAGAGTTTAGGGGGTTGGAGAAGTAAAATAAAACAAAATAAAAGAAAGGAATTTATGAGAAAAAGTTACCTATAATTTGGGTAACTCCCACTGGTTTGAACCAAAAGGAGTCCTTAATGTGACTTATGCATAATTTATTTCTTCTAAATGGAAGAGAGGGATCTTTAGAGAATATTTGGTTAGGTTTTGAATGATACAAGTGTCCTGATATGTGTAAGGAATGGGTTAGAAGTGGTTTCCTTTTATAATGAGGTGGAGGGGCTCATTTGGAATGTTTGAATCAATTATATTATAATAAATTTGTATTCAGTTTCAAAAGGTCCAAAAATAATTAATGTCAAAGATTATATGACTCATGGTCAAAATAAAATCATACATTAATATGTTTATAGGTTTTTGATACTATTTTAATATTTATAATCATTTTTATATCATTTCTCAATGAGGTAAACCCTACATCATTATTGGGTCATAAATAATTTAATTTATTTGATGTATGAAAATTTAAAAAAAATATCATCATTTAGAAAAACTTTTTAGCTTTCCAATTAATATTTACTGTAATTGAATACCTTATATAACCCAAAGTAAAAATTTATTAACTTAAAGATATATGTTGGTGTCATTTTTTTCTATACATTAAATTAATTAATATAATGTGTCATTATCACTCTTATGTGGCTCCATGAAGTCCAAAATTGACCCAATGGTGACAATAGATGTATATGAATCAACCAATAGGATTATGACACATGTTAGTGTAATTATAATAATATTTTTTACCTTTATTTATCATATTTACCCTTTAACAATGGTAAATAATATTTTTACTAATGTCAATATTCATTATGTCTACAAATAAAAGTTACCTATGTACACAAACTGGACTTCCTGATTCCAAATATGGAATCCATTTTTCTATATTTAAACCCCATATGTGGCAGAAATTAACATAAAATTAATTTCCGTTGTCAAAACAAAAGGAGTGTTTTTACGAATTTTTACCTATCAAAAGATTAACACATATTTATGTCTAATTTCATAGTAAAATTACATGAAATGATAAAATTTTAATTAAATAGTAAAAATAATCTAATTAAAAAAAATATTAAAAATATAATCTATCCAAATAAATAAATTAGATTAAAAGGCAGTTTTGAATTAAAAAAATAGTATTTTTCACTATTTATAAAAATGAACTTTATGAAAAAAAATCAAAAGTTTTCCCATAGTAAATTTTGATGTCCCGAATATAAAGATTAATTTTATTTTGTCACATATAACATATAAAAGTATCAAAACTAGATTTAATGAGTTTTCGCCATCAAAAGGAAGTGAATCAACCTTTTAATGAATATTTTTGTATTTATGCTTCAAATAAGATTAGTTTTTGTTTTAAGCCTCTATATTTTATTTGTTAAATGTAAAAACATTTAGCAAACCTGTATAATCATATAGTAGTTAGTTATATTCATTTTCTCCCATACAAGGACATAGAATTAACAACCATTTAAAATATTATAGTAATGGTTTACAGTAGAAGATTTCAAAGAATCTCGTTGTTGTGTATCATGTATGCCTTCAAACATAGAAATCCCCTTTAAATTATAATTAATATTTAATTAAAAAAATTAATATGAAAATGTAATATTTCATTATTTACATGGGATATTACATATTTCCCCTATTTTAGAACATGTTCCCTCACAATTTTATTCACTTATTAAATAAATGTGTTTATTTATCCCTCAAAGAATTTTCAGATTCCCATGTCGCCTCTTCTACCATATGTTTTTCCACAAAACCATTACCTAGTGAATTACCTTATTCCGCAATAATTTCTCTCTTCAGTCATGAATCTATACTGGTTGTTCCTCATAATATTGATTCTTTTCCAACTGAACTATCATTAGGCTCAAAACATGATATGGATATGGGATATACTTTATCATCATTGAAACATGAAAACTATTGTGTACCTGGGAAAAACTTGGAGGTAAAGCCACTTTGTATGCAACTGATCCATCATTCTCCTAGATTTATTAAGGTCCAATGAAACTCAGAACCAACATGCCATTATTACCAAAATCCATCACACTCTTCCATGAAGAATCTTTTAGAAAGACATGATCACATACATCAAAATAACGATCCTTCCTCCGATTATCCGCATAAATTTTCTTATTGCTCTGAGCTGTTCTCATGTGATTCTGGAGTAACTGAACTTTCTCTGACATCTCTTATTTCAATTTTGGTCCCATAAGCTTCCTTTTACCATCGTCAAAAAAAAATATAGAGTTCGACAATGATTTTATTATAATGACTCGAACAGAGCCATCAATATACTGGAATGAAAACTGTTATTATAAGAAAATTCAATCAAAGAAATATGTTTATCCCAACATACCTGGTAATCCATTGAACAAGAACGTAACATATACTTCAATGTCTAAATTGTTCATTCTAACATTCCATCAAAATGAGGATGAAAAGGTGAACTAAATTTTAATTCAGTACCAAATGACTTCTAAAGGGATTTCCAAAATTAGAAGTAAACTTGGTATCACTATCTGATACAATGGAGAGGGTAACACCATGAAACACAACTATCACATTAACATACAACTAAGAAATTTGATCTGGATATAAAATATCTAGAATAGGATGGAAATGAGTATATTTAGTTAATTGATCAGCAATAAACCTAATTGCATTGTTACTTCGAGATGTCTTTGTTAATCCCACAATGAAGTCCATAGATATATTTTCCCATTTCCACTCTAGAAGCAATAAAGACTGAAGCATCCATTTAGGTAAATTCCCTCTTCTTAAACCTGCTTAAAATTACATCACATCATAGTAAAATCAATATTACCTCTTTTCATTCCATCAAACCAGAAACACATTCGAAGATCTATATACATCTCAGTAGTTCCAGGATGAACTGAAAATGGGGATATATGAGCTTCACATAATAACTCATTCATTAAATGTGAATTAAAAAGAACACATAATCTATTTCAAAATCTAAAAACACAATCTCAATCAACGTTAAAATTAGGCTACTTACACTTCTCAACCAACTCTCCCTTTTTCTGCATCTCATTGTCTTCTTTCTGCACTTTCTTAATTCGATCTGGTAAAGATGATCTCACCAACACTTGAAAAAAATAGAAAAATTTCCTACACCAAAAATAGTTATTCAAATGTTCATCAAATAAAAAACTAAAGGATATTGTTCCCAACGTATAATGGTTAATGAAGCATTACCTTTTTGACTCAAAGTATCATCCACTTTTTTCTTTTCCCATATTGAAAGGGGTTGTGGAATCATAATCCTTTATTAATTTTAACCATCTCCCCTTTCTCATGTAAAATTATTTTTGAGTGAATATATACTTTATTCTTTTGTGATCGGTATATATTTCACACTTTATTCCATAAAAATGATCCCTCTAAATATAAAAAACAACAACAAAAGAAAATTCCAAATCATGTGTAGGGTAACTTAACTCATGAGCTTTAAACTGACGTGAAGCATAAACAATTACCTAATCATTATGCATAAGTACACATCCATGTCCTTTCAATGAAGAATCACTATAATTAACCAACTCACTATTTCTAGAAGTTAGTGCCAAAACTGGATCATTAATCTATCATCATTTAAACTCCTAAAAACAATCATCACATTCTTTTTTTCCAAATTTACATAAAAAATTTTCGAGTTAACTTTGTCAGTGGTCTAGATAAAAATGAAAAATTATCAACAAACATCCTTTTATAACCTTCCAAACAAATAAAAATATGAATCCTGGTTATATTTGTGGGTCATGGCCATTATTCAATAACTTTTGTTTTAGAAGGATAAAAAATTGTGCCACTTTTTAAAACAATGTGACCATGAAATGATTTTTTTTGTAACCAAAACTCAAAATTTCAGAATTTCCTGAACAATTTTATTTATTTTAATGTTATCAAGAAAACCATTAAATAACATTCATGTCCATCCTTTCTATTAGAATAAACTAGAATATCATCAACGAACACAACCACAAACTTATACAAAAACTCATAGAAAATTCTATTCCTAAGATCCATGAATACAATAGGTGCATTGGTTAAACCAAAATTCATAACTAAAAATTAATAATGGCCATATATAGTATGAATCATGATCCTTAGAATGTCTGATTCTTTTGATTTCTACTAATGGTACTCCTAACTCGGATCAATCTTCGAAAAATACTACGTTCCCAGGAGTAGATCAAACAAGTCCTCGATTTGAGGAAAAGTATGCATGTTCCTAACAATGATGTTATTCAATTATCTATAATAAATGCAATGTCTTATTGAACTATATTTTTATAAGAAACAAGAAAGGAGAACCCCATGGTGACGTGCTAGGTTGAATGAATCCTTTATCTATTAACTCCTGTAATTTCTTCCTTAACTATAAAAGTTCAATTTGATCCATTTGATAAGGGGTATTTGAAATTGGTATGGCATCAGGAAGTAATTAAACAATAAATTTAACTTCTCGATCAGGTATAATACAAGGAAACTCTCCCAAGAAAACATCAAGATACTCATTTACCACTGGAACATCATTAATATGAGCAGTTCCTTTTTTTCAACCATTTGTGAAAGGTAACATTCATATCCATCTTCTACTAGTTTCTCAGCTTCTTATTATTTTATCAAAATTAATGGTTCATTCTTGTCTACCAGGTTATTCCTTTCGGCCTGAAGAATACGGGTGCCACCTATCAACGGGCTATGCACCGAATATTCAAGCCGATCCTCGGGACACTGGTGGAGTGCTACGTAGATGACCTGGTGGTTAAATCTCATCAGCACTGGGACCATCTCAAAGACCTTGAGAAAGTGTTCGGTTTCCTCCGTTCTCGTCACTTGAAGATGAACCCGTTGAAGTGTGCATTCGGGGTCACCCCTGGAATGTTTCTTGGCTTCATTGTGAGGTATCAGGGTATCGAGATTGACCCCGAGAAGATCAAGGCCATCAGTCAGATGCCTCCCCCGAGTAATATTCGGGAGCTTCGAGGCCTCCAAGGCCACTTAGCCTACATATGCCGATTCATTGCGAATCTGGCCGGCAAGTGTAAGCCCTTCTCTCGGATCATGAAGAAAGGCACTGCCTATGGGTGGGATGAAGAGTGTCAGACCGCTTTTGAGGAAATCAAGCTGCATCTGCTTCAACCTTTGGTTCTGATGCCACCCATTCCCGGAAGGCCACAGGTCCTTTACATGACTTCCCTGGAGCGATCCCTCGATGCCCTTCTCGCCCATAAGAACAACGAGGGAACAAAGAATAGCCTCTACTACCTCAGCCGTAGGCTCCTCGATGCAGAGATTAGATATTATCCCATTGAGAAGAGCTATCTGGTGCTCGTATTCGTCGTACAGAAATTGTGGCACTACTTGCAGCACCATGAGGTACAACTGTTCTCTTGGGTAGACCCGTTGAAATACATCCTGAGCCGGCCTATGTTGACCAGCTGATTGGCGCGCTGGGCGGTGATCCTCCAGAAGTTCGACATTAGGTTCGTACCTCAGAAGTCCGTCAAAGGGCAGGCATTGGCAAACTTCTTCGCCGCCCACCCAACCTTTTCAGACCAGCCAATGGATTCAGGCTTTCCTGACAAGGCAATACTCTCAGTCGATCACACCATCCCATGCTGGAAGATGCACTATGATGGAGACTCCTGATGCCCTACTGGTAGAAGGCTCAACGATCCTAGGTGTAACAAAGTGGGCCTGGGTATCGTCTTCATCACCCCGGAGCGAGCCGTTCTGCCATATTCTTTATTATTGTCAGAATGCTGCACCAACAATGAGGCAGAATATCATGCCCTCATCACTAGCCTCGAGTTGGCTCTGGAGGTTAACGTGCCCATCTGTGTGTGAAAGGGGACTCTGAGCTAGTCATCAAGCAGGTTAACTGCAGCTATGCTGTTAGGAAGCCATAACTCATGTCATTGATGGAGTGCACCCTCCATATAATGGCTAAGTTCCCCTCCCGACCAGATGTTGTTCACGTTCTCCGGTCGCAGAACAGTCGAGCAGATGCTTTGGCCATCCTGGCCGCATCACTCGCGGAGCCCGAACCGGATGACCTGATCATCCACGTGGCACACTGGAGAGTCATTGCTCCTGTTATCACTGCCCATGTTATCCCAAAGGGTGATCGTGGCCCACGAGTGAACCATATCACAGTTGGTGCCCCTGCTCAGGACCCCTCGGGGTTCCAGGCGTGGTGATCGATATAGGTCCTGACTGGAGGACACCTCTAGTTGAATATCTCCTGCACGACAATCTTCCAATGGACCGAGCAGAGTGGGAACGAATCCGGCGCTGCGCGCCGTAGTTCACCCTTCAAAGTGGTCCCAGCCGTGAGCATCTCCTTTACAGGCGTGGGTTTGATGGTGTTATCCTCCGTTGTCTTCAAAGAGTTGAGATCCCATAGGTCATGCAGGAATTGCATGCTGGTTCCTGTGGCTCCCACCAGGCTGGGTCGAAGTTGTCTCACCAGATTCGGAGGCTGGGATACTTCTGGCCTTCCATGATCCACGACTGCATCGAGTACGCCAAGAGGTTTCATGCGTGCCAAGTTCATGCTAACTTTGTGCATCGGACACCAGAGCCTCTCCATTCTACTAAATATTCCTAGCCCATTGAAGTCTGGGGGTTGGATGTCGTAGGGCCTTACCCGCCGGCGACGGCCCGCCAGTGCCGGTTCATCTTGACCGCTACTGACTTCTTCTCAAAGTGGGCAGAGGCAGCCCCTCTCTGGGATGTCAAGGCTGGTTCTATCGCCAACTTCGTGAGCTCCAATATCATCCATCGATTTGGAATACCCCACGCTATCATCACGGATAACGGAACCAACTTCCGAGAGGCCGAGATGAAAAGATTTTACGCTAAGTACAACATTCGCTCTAACCACACCTCCCGCAGTCATGCGCAGGCAAATGGACAGTTTGAGGGTGTTTAACAAAACCTTCTCTAACATTTTGCAGAAAATGGTTTGTCAGAACAAGAAAAGTTGGCTGGATAAGCTCCCCAACGCCCTCTGGGATTATAGTACGAAGACTTGCAATTCCACCCAGGTGACTGTGTATTCCCTGTTATACAGAGCTGAGGCCGTCTTACCCATCGAGGTTCAGCTTCCCTCATTGCGCACGGCGGTCTACGACCAGCAAGCGCCGGATAGAGTTCCCGAAATCCGTCTAGCTGAGTTGGAAGCGCTGGACGGAAGTAGGCTTCGCGCTTTACATAACTTGGAAAGGCACCAGAGCAGGATGGCTCGAGCTTACGATAAAAAGGTTCGCCTCCTCTCCTTCCTGCAAGGTGACTTGGTGCTGGCTCTTAGAGCGCTGATGATTCCCAATAGGAAGCCACCCAAGTTGGAGCTCAAGTGGGAGGGACCTTTTATTGTCCACAAGGTCTATCCCAATGGCGCGTATTCCCTGGTGACTATGGATGGTGAGCGTATCACTCCTCCCACCAATGCCAGGTTTCTCAAGATGTAATTTGCTTAGGCTCTACGGTCCAACACGACCTTAAACTGCATTTTTCCCTACATTTGGGCTCTACGGTCCAGCATGACCTTAAACTGCATTTTTCCCTACATTTGGGCTCTATGGTCCAGCAAGACCTTAAACTACACTCTACCCTACATCTGGGCTCCATGGTCCGAGCTCTAAGACCAAAAACTAAGATCCTCATGGTCTGAGCTCTAAGACCTAAAACTATGATCCATATTTCATCCAACATGACGTTAAACTGTAGTGCCCGAACTACGTCTCGCGTGATTCCCATCTTAATGGGATACGTAGGGACACCCAGACCTTCCGTCTTTGGGTCCAACTTGAGGTCCGCCGTCATTTATATCTCTCCTCCGGGACCTTAACCACAGGATCACGTGGCATGGTGTGAGATCATGTCCTCATTCACATCTGGTTTGAAATAGCTGCACCACATGCACCCTATCCTCAGGATTTAGTCCTCCTATATACAATGGCACTAGAAGACGCTTTCAAGAACTATGTATGTCTTGATTCCCATCCTTATGGGATACGTAGGACTACCTGAACACACCTAGATGTCTGGTCCAGCCCCATCTCTTAGGAGATCCCACGATCTCTCGGTTCCCAGAGTGTTTGGCATTACGACCCCTCTATTTCCCGGGGATCCGCCATCTTTTGGCCGCTCTCGTACTGAGCCCTATGACCCTTTCCAGTGGTCTCCCGATGTGCTTAGGGTACTCTGGTCTAGGACATGGAGTCCCAGATTCGACTTAGGCATGTTCTATCGTCTTGCCAAGCGTCGTGTTCCCCTTCATTCGGGCACCTGTCATCCTTCACACCCGGAGGGACCCCCAAGAATGGACTGGATACAACTCCCAAGGTCTCTCCTACCATCATGGGTCAATGACCCTGAGGGTTTCAGACAACAAATATATACGAATCCCGCGTTGCGAACATGGTCAGCGGTTGATGCTCATTTGTTTGTCCCCATGGCTAACACGACAGGATGTTGTGTTGCGAACATGGTCAGCAGTAATCCTCAATCGTCACGCTGGCTTCCATGGGCCCTGGATGTTGGTGGCATGGTTCATGCCATGTTATACCCCACTGTGTCAAGGTGGAATCTCGACACTCCTTGTATTAACCCTCAGTACACCCCCACACATCAGACAAACCGAGCTGCGTAACAGTGTCCCTGGGGCTCCTGCGATCTGAGCACTGGAGTATGTGCTTGGGTCTATTATTTACGGGTTGCGTGCAGCTTGACCCTCATCCCCATGGGAAACGAGGAGTCGCCTGGACATTGCGTTTCGGGCCCAGCACAGTTGGGAGCTAGCATCTCCTGCCCCTCCCTGATTGTTGAACCCTCGTAGGCCCCTTTGGCCTGAGGCTCCTCTCTCGGTTGGTCCAAACCATATGACCTTAAACTGTATTGTTGGTCCAAACCATATGACCTTAAACTGTGTTGTTGGTCCAAACCATATGACCTTAAACTGTGTTGTTGGTCCAAACCATATGACCTTAAACTGTGTTTTGGTCCAAACCATATGGCCTTAAACTGTGTTGTTGTTCCAAACCATATGCCCTTAAACTGTGTCGTTGGTCCAAACCATAGGGCCTTAAACTGTGTTGTTGGACCAAACCATACGACCTTAAACTGTGTTGTTGGTCGAAACCATATGACCTTAAACTGTGTTGTTGGTCCAAACCATATGACCTTAAACAGTGTGTTGGTCTAAACCATATGACCTTAAACTGTGTTGTTGGTCCAAACCATATGACCTTAAACTGTGTGTTGGTCCCAACCATAGGACCTTAAACTATGTGTTGGTCCAAACCATACGACCTTAAATAGTGTTGTTGGTCCATACCATACGACCTTAAACTGTGTTGTTTGTCCTATCACATGACCCTAAACTGTGACATTATCGTCCTGGCTGCAAGTTGAAAAAACGGCACTGCATTGTGGTGACCTCGCTGTAGAGGACATCATGTTGGGTATTGGTATTGTACCATGCCATTTGTCAATTCCTATCACGGCTTGATGCTTGTGGCGACACCACTGCCTACTGCTCTTGGTCTCTCGCTTCACAACCAAAAAACCCTCATTCACATTAAAGGGCAAACAAGATTTATCAAATTCCGCTTCTTTCAGTGCAAGGGCCACGCCCAAACTCCTCTTTTCCCTGGCACTGGTATCTTACCATGTCACCTTTCAGAACTACAATGGCTTGATTCTCATCCTTATGAGATACGTAGGAGCGCCCGGGGCACTTCCCCGTGGGCCCAGCCAGCCAACCTTCGTGTTCAGTCCCTCGACTAGAGCATTTCCACAGAGAGCACATGGTAATTAGGGTTTAGGTCCTCATTCACGTCGGATTTCGTAACTGCTATGCCATGTGTTCGTTTCTCCCTTTTCCCACCATTGGTCCAAGCTCTAAGACCTAAAACTAAGATCCTCTTGGTCCGAGCTCTACGACCTAAAACTAAGATCCTCATGGTCCGATCTCTAAGACCTAAAACTAAGATCCTCAGGGTCCGAGCTCTAAGACCTAAAACTAAGATCCTCACGGTCTGAGCTCTAAGACCTAAAACTAATATCCTCACGGTCCGAGCTCTAAGACCTAAAACTATGATCCTCACGGTCCGAGCTCTAAGACCTAAAACTAAGATCCTCACGGTCCGAGCTCTATGACCTAAAACTATGATCCTCATAGTCTGAGCACTAAGACCTAAAACTAAGATCCATATTTCCTCCCGCATGACGTTAAACTGTATCTCGTTCTGCATGATGTTATGCTGTATTCCATCCCTCATGAGGTTAAATTGTATTTCGTCCAACATGACGTTAAACGTTTCTTAATGAACTACGTGTGGTTTGATTCTCATCCAAATGAGATACATAGGACAGCCAGAACACTTCGTCTTAGGTCCAGCCCCATGGATTGCTGAACCCCATCCTTCTTTATTGTCGGCCCATCGGTCCGACTCCATGAGAAGTGGTGTAATCGGTACATTTACCCCATGAAGGTTCGGGATGCCCCATGGTAATAATGGGAAGGGGCAATTTTCTCATTAAAGAGATCCTGCCTGGAAATTGGGACGACCAGTGATCAGGTCAGTATGTCCGCCTAATGCGCCTTCGCCGTGGTGGCGCAACATCGAGAGTGTTGGACTCAGTTCGAACAAGCCAACACTCCACCTCCCATGCTATGCGTTCCCCCGTATTCGGATCCGCGTTTCCATTCATGTTTGACGGGACCCCCTAACAGTATGGATGCTCGACCTATGGTCCACCTACTGTCCTGGGCTAACGTTCCAGAGGACTGGTCATGTTTGATGGGAACCCCTGACAGTATGGATGCTCGACCTATGGTCCACCAACTATCCTGGGCCAACATTCCGGAGGACTGGTCATGTTTGACGGGACCCCCTAGCAGTATGGATGACAGACCTATGGTCCTCCTATTGCCTTGGGCCAATGTTCCGGAAGACTGACCGACGATATTTGAGTTAGGCCCCGTGTTGTGAACATGGTCAGCAGTTATCCCTCATTTATTGTCCCTATTCCAGGCCAACATGATATGGATGCTGTGTTTTTGCCATGATTGACAGTTAAACTCCATGGTTGCGCCCTGTTGGGTTCCTAATTTGGGCAGCGTGATGCACCCTTTCTCTCCATCCCCCTATGTTCGGATGGATTTCAATGCCCCCAGCATTGCCCCGCTCGTGTGTTAGGACACATTGAGAAGTCGACACATCAATCGGCCCGGGGTCTCCTCAAAATTCCAGGCCCGATTTTGGATGCCTGAAGCTTGGATAATGCCCCACGGTTGAATGGAATGATGGTACGTGCATCCCTTGCTTCTTGTGTTGGGCATGTCCCACATGAGCCTAGGGGTGAGTTGTTATTCCTTTCGAAAATATGGTTGAGCGCATTAAACCAAGGATACAAAAGAGTGGATTTGGCCATATATTGGATTGAGACGATGAGCAATACAAGCAAAGTTCATGAGATGGAAAAAACAAATCCATTAGGGATTAGAATGCTGAAGTAATCTTTCCAGTGCTGCTACCCTTTGGCTGGTAGCCTCTAGGGCCTCTTTTCACTCTGTGAAGACTCTCTCCTCATCGGCCACCATAGAGCGCAGCTCGCCAGCCCTAGCTTGTGCCTGCACCCACTCGCTTCAATGCACGGTCATCTGGTGACTCGCCTACACCAGTTGTTCCTGTGCATCAACCAGCTGGTCCGTTAGTTGCTCCATGAGCTCAGAGCATGTTGCGATGAAGGCCTCATTATCTGCCGCCTACACTTTGAGGTGCTGGAATTCCTGCTCCGCCCTCAGCATCTCTTGAGCCCCCGCCGATCATTCCTGGCACTGGGAAATGTCGGTGCGCCGGCTTCTCTCGTGCATCTTCTCGGCCATGTAATCACAGACCGTCAGATAAAGGCGCTGAGCGTCAGCCCCTCCGACGCACAGGAAGCACAGCCAGGTATGAAGTGATCCCATCCGCCTCAGCCAATCAGAATGGGGATGCCTGAGAAAGCGCTGGATACACTTCCACCCCTGGTGCCGTGTCATCTGGCTCTCCTCAGCTACCTCTTAGTCGAAGTCATCTATCTCCTCAGGGTCAGTGGGTCGGTATGTAGGGAAGGCCTCCAGCAGATCGACAACAGGATCTACCCCAGGGATATCTTCGTGAGGGATAGAATCCTCTACATCCGGGTGACCTTCTTCCCTCGCCCCAACAGCAATGATGCCTCCAACAGCTTCTGAACCCATCTTAGGAATAGCGCCGCTGATGTCCACCGCCCCCTGTTCATCAATTGTCGGGGCTGACTAAGTGCAGAGAGCATGTTCCGAATGAGGTGGTATGTCTGCCGCTGGTCCACTCACGGACGGCCCGGGCTCCGCAGCCTGATGTGCCTCCAGTGTTGAGATCACTGCACAAGGCATACGCTGGTTAGATGGGATCTTTTTCCACTGAGCACCAGTAGTGAAGTGTGAGACTCACAGGAATCCAGAGTGCTGTTCCCTAGTGTTTCGGCCTCCGCAGGAGCCGCCATGAGGAGAGACCCCTCTACGCTTGTTGGTTTAATGATGGGTGTCGGATCCCCGTCATGTCTCACCGGTTCCTCCCCTCCATCCTCTGGTGGGGACGCCCGTCCAACGCTCAACTGCTCCTGAGTAGGATGTGGAAGTGAGTCAGAAGTTGAAAATGAGAATGGATGAGTAAGGGAAATGAATGAAGACAAAGACAAACCTCGAGAATCTCGGTTAGGTCGAGATCAGAGTTGAAAATATCGCCACTCTCTCGGAGACTCCCTTGGTAGGTCGCCCCTTGCGACCCCTCACCTTCTGGCTCTTCTTCTTCGTCTTCTCCCTCGCATTCATCCTCTCCAGTTTCCTCCCCCCTCCGGCTCCTCGTCACTGTCGCCTTCTCCCGGCGGCATTGCTTCCAGATCATGTTCCCGGCCGAGCATCACTTTCACTAGGAATGTTGGCTCCGCACGCCGCCCCCTCTGGCGTGAGTATGCATCGATGTCAGATAATCATGCCACCGATGGAAATTTACTCGGTTGCCAATCTGAACGAGGCCGACCTCTGGCAGTTGGATCCCATTTTGCATTATCTTCTGCCATATGGAATCGATGCTCAGTGATTGCCGCAGGGTCATCCAGGCCGACCACAGTGCCGAGAGAAGTGCGTCTTGGGACGGTTCGAACAGATATCTTATCTGCTTCCCGGGCAGTTCCCTGGCCGCCTCATGTGACCCACCTGCGGGTAACGAGGACGTGGAGGCACCATGTGATGTCCCCGCTGCTGAAGCCCCGGCCTGCGCAGGCCTCCCTGCCTGACGCGCCCTTGGTTCCACCATTCCGAAGGCATCGTGCATTCTTTCCCGTCGCCCGATTTCCGCCTGAGTGACCTCGAGTTGCCGGACGTGCTTGCGTAATTTCCCCTCAGGGTACGCAATGGTCCAGTGTTTAGCGTATTCGGTTTCTAGTCCGGCATCGACCCTGGCGGGGGGAAGAGTGACGACATCACCAGAGCCTAAGGTGGTAAACATCAACCACATCTGGCATAGGACGCATGGATTATTCTCATGCTAGACAGTCATGAATACCTTATTCATCATTCACTGGAGGTATCCGAACTGCCTGGCGAATCGGGATGCCAGATACGGCTCGCAGATCACCTTCCCATCGATCTGAGCCACGAGCACCCCACCCCGAATGCTCTGGAAGTATTCCTTCTCTTCCAGAGAGCCTCGACCATTGTACACCAGCTGGCCGACCGGGGTAGGGAACAGGCTGAAGTTGAAGTTGTCATGGTTGCCGATGCGGATCCTCACACCCTCCTCGTTGAGCGTCATCGGTGCCACCCTTGCGATATTTAGCAAGGACGGTCGTAGACCATTTCCCAGAGGACGGACGACTTTTTGGAAAGTATAGCCTCCAAGATGCGCCTCCACCAAGCCATGGAAGATCTGGAAGGGACCACATACTTTCCAAGGGAACCACCCCCGTGAGATGCGCCCCAGAATGGTATACAGCTTGGCCACTACGGGGACGCCCAAGTTGAACCGTTTGTTGGCGGCCATGGAGCCCGCCATCACCAATGTTGATGGACAGACACCCATCTTCACGTCCCTCATTGGCAGGAGCCACCCGCTCAGGAAGGCGGCAAGGAACCCGGCATACCGGACGTTCGGGTCCTGGGCCTCAATGATGCGGTATCCCCATGATTGGTATTTCCCCGCCTCCAGGGTCCTCTAGTATGACCCATACCTGCTCCTGTGAGTCACGGTTGGGCACCGTTTCCCCGTCCCGACATCTTGACGGCCGGATCCTTTTCAAGGAACAGGCTGAACCATCCCTTGAAGTCCACATCCTTCAGGAAGTCCTTGACCCCCATCCTCTCTTTGGCCAGCTCCAACAGGTGCCACGTCAGCATAGGCGTTCGCGTCCTGTCTCCCCAGGTGTTCTTTGGAGGAACGAACTCGTCATATTGGTAACCCTCCAGTGGGATACCACTGATGCAGTGAATGTCCCAGAGACTGATGTCGACTTCCCCAAGATGAAGGTGGAATGTGTTTGTGTTAGAAGACCACCGGGCGAAGAGCTCCGGTCCGAGTTCAGGCAGGTGGTGGAAATGGAACTGTGATGTCCATACCGCCTCGAACAGGCCGATATACCGCAGTTCGTACCCAAACTGGTCACAGGTATGGCAGACCCAGAATGGCCATGCCCATTCACTGGTGAAGTTTCCCCCGAACCGCAGGTCCCAATCCTTCATCCAGCCCTTCGTGTCATCTGTGATGCTCTGACGGAACGTGCTCGCGTAGAGGGCCGGAGAATCCTCTGCCACTGGCTTGTCCCCGGTAATGGTCCTAGTCCTCGGGTTCAGGAAATATACATCCATATATCTAGTTTCCATGGCGGGATGGCCATTGTTGGTGATGTTTTAGCGAGGAAGTTCGTCCTCCTGAGTCACCCAAGACCGCGACGTGTCCACTTCGAAGCCCGGCAGTGGCACCTCCTCCAGGATGCCAAAGTTCCAGAGTGGGACGTTGTCAGACAGGGGATACGTCTTTTGGGCCGGATTCAGCAGATTGAACAAGGTCAGATTGTTGGAAACAATCACCTTGGCACCATAAACCTCCTCGTTCACCGCCATTTCTATCCTACGGGTAGCAGCTTCCCGCTCATCGACTCGGTTTGTAGCCATCTTGAATTTTTTGGTAGTTGGGAGAAATCAGAATGTAGTGCGTGGAATCAGAGAGTTTTGCGCGAAATCTGAAGGAGTTGCGTGAAATCTAGGAGATGAGCGCGCAATCGGCACGCATAGTGCGGAAGATCCCTGTCCAGCGCGAAATTACGGCCAAATTTCGGAAGGAATTCCACGCTTCCAGTGCGTTATTATGCGCAGCCGCGGAGCGATTTCGTGCAAGAGAGCGAAAATCTTATCGCGCGGAAAAAGAGGGTGTACAGAGTTGGGTCCTAGCGCCCCTTTTTATAGGCGAGGCCAGGGTTCTATGCCGCGTGAAAAGAGGGTTCCGCGTGAGTCCGACATTTTGCGCGCCCCATCGAACTTTTGTGCGCAGCTGGATCAGGGGAAGTAGCATTTCGGTGCTTCGGCGTTTCCCTTGGAATCCGATCGTTGCGACCTCTCGCCGATCCAAATTCAAGGGGGGCATTTGTTGACGCCAAAAAAAGCCCGTAACTCTTAGAGGAAGTTTCGAAATGACGAAGCGAAGTCATATTCAGAATCAGAGGCCCGATCCGGAGCCCCGGGAAGTGGTGCGCGAAATAAAGGTGGCTCCACGTGAAAAATTGTTTTCCGCGCATAGAATCACCAGGTTTAGTGGAATTGAGCAGATGCAGAGAGTAATAATTGCGCGCCCCTGTACTGCGCGGTGATTTTTTGCACGCCGGCTGCGCGCGGCGTGATGAATTTCGCGCGCCGCCTGGATTCCGCGCCGGAGGTCGCCTACAAATATAAGGTGACCCCGAACAGTTTGGGGGTTAATGAATCCAAAGCGACTCTCATGCGGGCAATTCAGCTCCCCCTGTGCGAAAGATGACTTCCAGGTAAAACCCTCATTTCGCACAACCTTGCCCCGGAGTTCTCCTTTGTGCGCAACTCTACCGGCTTCATTGAATTTTCCCCTTCCCCCAATTTCCCGACTTGCGCGCAATCCGTGTCTCGTGCGCGCAATAGCCTACCTTGCACGCAAAAACTTGCGTGTAATTCCCTCTTCGCGCACAATTCCATTACTCCAATTTCGCGCCATCCCGGTGTTTTGCACGCAAACCATTCGTTTTGCGCGCAAAGCCTAGGACTCCTCACCTTTCCGCCCCTTGGCTGCCCCCTGCACTGGCACTTGATGTCTCCCCTGCCTGGCATGCGCGCCATGTGTTGTTTTCCCGCACGGCCTTCCAGGCTCGTGCAAAGTAACCTCAAGGTCCCTTGGGCTGTGTTTCCCGTTGCGTTGCTTTGACTTCTGCTTCTCCGCATTGGCACGCTAACGGCTATTGCCTCTTCGCATACCCACGCTAACGTGGACCCCCCGGTGGTTTACCCTGCGGCCCCCTTCACCACGGCCTTGCCAATGCCTTCCCTCCCACAAGGGGTAGAGGGTGTTGGGCATCTAAACCCTAGGGGTGTGGAGAAAACCCACCCCGTCCAAGCTGTAGGACGTTAAAATGCTAAGCACCTCGTCATTAACATAAGACATTAAACTGTGGTCCGACCTCATGCTTCGCACGCAGGGTCCCCCCTAGCTCGGAAATTTTTTACGCCACTCGTCTCCACGGGAATGGACTCTTCCTCACATGGAATGAGATCCTCCTTGTCGGAGCGGCGTTTGTCCGCGGGGGAAGGGCTGCCTCAGAGCGTAAGCCCCTAGCCTCCCTTGCAGATGACTACACCTGTGCGTCTCCGTACTTCCCCCCTGCCAAGGCCAGTGGATTACTTTCCCACTGCGCTTTGTCTCACCACGGGCCTCCACCCTGGAGTAAGCCCCGACACCAAGGGCCACTAACCACGCGTAAGCCCCTATTTCCTCTTTGGGCCTCTCAACGCGTAAGCCCTATTCCTCTTCTCACAGACGCACCCTTCGCGACGTGATCGTCTGGTCCCTGCTGCCTCTTGTTTCCCACACCGACCATGACTCACGTGGGCTTAGAATGCGCACCGACCATGAAATCCTCTTATGGGCCGCCCCAGAGCGTAAGCCCCATACCAGAAAACTACGTGGACTTTGATCCGTGCTAACGCATGGTACGTAGGAAGTCTCCCTAAGGTTCAAGCCCAACAATCATTGGCCCAAACCGTCTCCTTATCGATATGCCAAGCCCCCATTCCCCCTGAACTACGAGGACTTTGATCCATGTCAAGGCATGGTACGTAGGAAGCCTCCACAAGGTTCAAGCCCACCACCCAGTTATTCCGAACTCTTCATGTCAGTTCACTACCCACCATGGGCCGCCTCAGAGCATAAGCCCCATACCAACCTTGGGACACCTCAGAGCGTGAGCCCCACATGCCCTCGTCCCGCATGACGTTAAACTGTATGGACCTCGTCCCGCATGACGTTAAACTGCATTCCCCCTCTTGGGCCGTCCCAGAATGTAAGCCCCATGTCTCACTCCACCATCCATCCTGATCCTTACCCAGGCCGCCACATCCCGGTGAGATCATTCCACCCCATCCTACTCCATGAAAATTGGGAATTCGCCCACGTGCTGGCCCCAACATCGGTGTTCCCCCCCTAGGGGTCCTTCACCCCGATACGTCTACACAATATGTTAAACTCGCGACATAACCCGTGTTAAACATGGGAAGCTGAGGAAAACCTCAGATGGTACACATTCACCGCGTTCGATGTGGGATGCCTCGGGCTTCCGCGCCCTCAGAAGCCCTGTGATGAGGGAACAACATGTTTAAAATAATTTTTTAAATGATATTTGAAACATGTTATCAAATCAATGAAAAAAAATTTAAAATATTTCTTGTGGAAAATTTCCATTCATATTTTAAAATATATTTTCTAAAAAAACATTTAAAATTCATTGTTTTGTGAAAAATAAATTGAAAAAATATTATAGAGGATTATATGAAATGATTTCTCATCTTGTTTGAAGTAATTTTTCGTGCCATGCAAGTTAAAATGGTGTTTCCATTCAAATTTTTAGAAAATCATCAAACTTATTTATTGATAATGAAATCAATGTTAATTTAAATGAGTTTTATTAATAATTAAAACAAGTTTAACATATATTTCAAAACTAATTTTATAATAAGAAAACATTTTATTAAATATTTCTAGAGAACATTGTTTTATAAGAACTAGTCGTCTGACAAAAAAAGAGAAATAACATATCATTTTCATAGAATTTTATTCTTAATTATCATAAGTTCTATTGAGTTCAAAAAGGTAATACTAGATTCATATATCATGAATAAATGAGGGATAAGAAAATTCATGATTTTATTTAGATACGAATAATAATAAATAATCATTATAAAAATATTCATATACAATCTTGATAGAAGATTTGATTGTAACATAATATATTTACCATTTAGGTAACATAGATTTGTAATCCCCTAGAATGAATAAAATTATTTAATCCTATAAAATCATGAATATAATAATTTTCATTATATTAAAAGTTAATTAAAAATTATATAGATCACATAGAAGAATATATGTTCATAACATAATATATATCACAAAAAAAGAAAATTATGACAAAATCCCTTTAGAGGTTTGTTAACTTTTGGACAATAATACCATTGAAAGAGAAATCCTAAATTGTTTTATTTAGAAAACAATATTTTTAAGGTAATAATACTCAAATTAATTCTGGGTAATTATATTCATATAATTAAATAAAGTCCTGGTAAATATGGAAAGTGTCTCAATGAAAAATAAAAGTGAGACAAACTTCCATTATCGTATGTATCGACATCCATTGTACATATTAAAACCTCATTTTATAAAAAATATAAATTTATTATATATTTATAAAATAAGTTTATACATATATATGATTCCATATTTTTTTCTTTTGATTTTTATAACTTCTATACTAACAATTTCTTGTTAAAGTCATGTTTCAGGAAATAACTACATTGTGTTATGGATATATTTTTATTTTATATTTCTTATACTCTTTCCATGATCATGTTTAAATAAAATATGTAATCATAAAAATAAAATAATTATTATATTAATAAATAAAACATTCTATTAATTCAAATTATTGACTATGATTTATTAAAATGATGAACATTATTATCATAGAGAGGGTCTGCCGTACATACACGTTATTGACATTCACATTTTTCAATCATCATTAATGAAATAAGTTATGTAATATATTATCATAAAATACTAAAATAATATAATATAAAAAATAATATTTCATTAAATATATTTATATAAATAAAACATGTGGTGTGGTGTTGAAAATTGTATAACATTTATGTTTGAATGTTTTATCCCCCCGTACAGGAGAGACACCATCATCATTCATTAATTGGAAAGGTAAGAAAGAAAATGATATAAATATTATTTTATGAATTAAAAATAATTCATTAATATAATAATTTTTTAATTTTTTACAATTTATAAAAAATTCCATTACCTTGATCATCTTCAATTTAAAATGTGAATTTGTCTCATCAATTCGCGAGGTAGCAGTTTCCGGTAAACACGAGTGAAATTATGTTTTCAAACAAAAATAAATAATCATGTTTTGAGTTATATAATAATTATATGTGAATAATTATATTTTAAATAAGATGTATAAAAATATATCCAAAATTATTTCCAACCATTATTGGTGTAATTGAAAAACTAATAATAATAGTTTGTAATGTGATAGTCCACCGTACACATGAATGTTGATTTCATAACCAATTTTGTGGAAGTGGAGATTCTTTTAGGTAGTTATATTGTATGAAAAATAAAATTATATGTAATATAGTGAGGTTATTTCTTTATAATTGTTTATCAATAATTTTATTAGTTTATGAATGTAATAAAATAAAAACTCTTGGTGAAGAACATTACCACTTCTTCATGTATCTCCCTTAGTTTTTCATTGAAAACATCTTATGAAATAGTCAGATAACAGAAATTCATATAAAATTATATTATGGATTTAGGGAAGTTATTTGGGTTGGTATTCTATAAACCAAGTAGTTTTTTATGTTTTAATCTATGAGGAGATTCGGTATCCATTTATCACTGGGGGACATGACACAATTGGAATTGTTTATATGATATAAGTGCTCCCACATTTTCTATTTAACATGAGGGTGAAAATTATGAATTTATAAATATTTAAAGGTGTAATTTAATATATATGTATATATAATACTTTCAATACGAGGGATGATCATGATGTGCGCCTAGAAACAATGTTACAAATCTTAAGAGATAAATTTTTGTATTCCAAATTATTAGTGTGTGAGTTGTGGATATATGAAGTATGTTTCCTTGGAAATTCCATTTATGATAAAAGTGTTTATGTTGATACTAAAAAGATAGAGGTTGTTATATCTTTGGAAATGACTGAATAATTTGTTCAAGATACGGAGATTTCATGGTCTATCTGGATACTACCATCACATTGTGCATTATTTATCATGACAATATTCAACCATGATAGCTCTAACCAAGAATAATGGACCATTCTAATGGATGGAAAAATGTCAGATGTCTTTCCAGGAATTGAAATTTCTGATTAAATCAACACCTTTCTTCATCTTTCCATAATTTGGACATGGGTATGTTGTGTATTGTGAGGATTCAGTATTATGTATGGGGTTTTTCTCATGTAAGGAGACCTTGTGGTTTCTTATGGTTCAACACAATTAAGGGCGCATGTGAAGAATTACCCAACACCTTATTTGGAGTTAGCTATAGTCATCCATGGTTTGAAAACATGTAGACATTATCATTTATGTGGGAAATATACTGTGTTTATGGATAACAAAAGTTTGAAACACATTTTCTCACAAATAGATTTTAATATGAGTAAATTGAGATGGTTAGACTATCTCTAGATGTTTGTATTTTACTTGATGTACACACCGGGGAAAGAAAATTCAGTGGTGGATGCATTGAGTAGAAATTCATATGCTTAGTTGGTGAAAGAGACACCAGATGAATGGTAGTTGATGTCAATCATTGCCAACATGCATGAGTAATGTGAAGTCCGAGGTGATGTAGAAGTTTTATTTTAAGCTACACTTGTTCTTGATTTATTAAAAATGATCAAAGAGGCACAAACATCAGATGAAGAATGTATGGTTATAAGTTAAAAACTCAATGGATGGGAGACCAATGAGGTATGGAATCATGATGGGGGTTCAGTTTTGTGTTTCATAGATCTTATGGTCATACCAATAGGTTTTCAAGAACAACTCTTTCATGATTACAACCATTTGAGATGGGTAGTACATCTAGGTACACATAATTTTTATAAGGAATTAAAGTCATGGTTTTGGTGGAGTGATATGAAAAGGAAGGTTCTGAGTTCATCTTCTGATGCTTAAATTGTCATCAAGTTAAAAATGGGTATCATAAACCAGCTGGTATGAGACAATATTTTCCCATCCCTGTGTTGAAATGGGATCAGATTGCAATGGATTATGTTATAGGTCTTCCAAGAACATTCTGGAAACAAGATTCCATTTGGGTGATAATAGATCGTCTAACCAAGTCAGCCCATTTCATCCATATTTGTGAAAATCATACAGTGGAGGATATTTCAAAAATATATATCAAAGAAGTGGTAAAGAGGAATGGTGTACCAGTGTCAATAGTCTCAGATAGTAATCTGAGGTTCACATCTCTTTTCAAGAAATCATTACAATAATCCCTTGTGACTCAGTTGACTATGAGTTCTGTGTATCATCCTCAGACAGATGGGAAATCTAAGAAGAAAATTAAAAACTTTGAAAACATATTATGGGATTGTTGAATTGATTTTGGTGGCTCATGGGTGGTGAATATATCCTTAGTGGATTTCTCATATAATAACAAATATGAACCCTCGATACACATGGCTCCGTTTGAAACATTGTATTGGTGTCGATGTAATTCTCCATTATGTTGGGTGGAAACTGGTGATACATCACTATTCAGGCCAAGCCTTGTCCATGAAACAATAGAGAAGATCAAGTTGATTAGAAAGAGGGTATAGAAGACCCAAATTCATTAGAAATCTTATCCAGATCACCGTCGAAGAATGTTGTCGTTCGTTGTAGATGATCATGTCTTCTTAAGGAGCTCTCTAAGGATTATAATTCCTCATTTAAAATATTAGTTCATGTAATATCCTAGATACATTGACCATTTGGATATAATATAATGGGTTTTAGAGGTGGAATTTTTTTATGCATTACGACCATGGTTCAGTTTGGTGCATAATGCGTTCTATGTATCTCAATGAAAAAGTATCAGCCTGATCCTAACCATGTAATCAGATGGGATAAAGTTGTCCTAGATCTAGATTCCTCATTGATAAATACCCTTATACATACTTTGGATAGTCAAGATACGTCATTTTGTGAAAAAAGCATCGGTCTAGTGTGGGTTTTATTGAAGCATGGTCAGATTCAGGAAGAGATTTGGGAACGGTAGAAGAAATGAAACAATAGTGTCCAAAAAATATTTTAGTTGGTGAATTTTTACTATGTTATGAGAATGGAAATTCAAATTGTTGGGAGAATGTACTACCCCTGGTTTCTGGTATGTATCCCTTAAATAATTCCTTTCATTTCTATAATGTTAAGGGTGATGAATGGGAGAGTCGGGAGAACATGGAATGATGTTTTGAGGCAAAAGGGAAGTCGCACAGGCGGCGCACAGTTTTTCTAACCATGCGACCAACCCATAAATTATATCCACTTTTGAGGAAGTGGATTTTTAATGTTTGGAGCATGGTTTGGGTGATCATGCAATGCGGTTGTGCGAGGGTCCATCGAGGTAGTTGCTAACGAACAGTTAGTGAACAGTTTTCCTAACCATGCGAACTAACCCTGCGGGCACATAAGTGATATCCTAAAAAAGTGGATCTCACACATATTAACATATACTTGGATTGTTTTTCCTCTTAAGATCCCATAAAATGGGATTTTTCTCCACCATAGGAAAAATAAGGCTCTTCTATCACTTTAGAGGCAATCTGAAGGTTTCCCTTGGCGAATGGAAACTAGATTCTTGTGGTATGTGATCGTTCATCTTCGTGCTTGTTCAATTCCTTAGAACTACTTCAATGTACATCCCCTATTCTTTAGGTTTCATAGATATACACCAATTATTCGTAGATCTAGTTGTGTGGATTCCAAATATGTTGAGATTTCGTCTTTTTCTTGTTATGAGAAGAGATCTAAGGTGGGTTCCGGAAGAATCGACCCAGTTTTCTTGAGTGTTCTATGATCATTGTGGTCTTCATCCAAACCGTTATGGTAGGTGGATTCACTCTAATATCCACTTTATATAATTTACAGTCTTAGAATCAAATTTGCTTATTTATTTTCAAATGAATTAAAAAATATTCATTTGTGATGATTTATGGTTTTTGTGAAATTGTGTGATCATGGTGAATAGTTGTGCAAAAGAGTGTTTAATTTAAAATAATTATATTAAATTATTGATTTTCTAGAATTGCGAAATGGTTGATGAAAAATTGGTTTTCAATTGAAATGGTTTCAATAAAAAGGAGTTTTATTTAAATGGTTTGGTGTATAATTGGTTTAGCATTGAAACGTTTTGGACGAAATAGTTTTCAATAAAAAGGTGTTTTTATTGAAAGGAATATTTTGGATTGAACATTGGGCATATGTGTTTTGTGTTTTTATTGCATATACGAGGCTTGTTTTAAATATGACCTTTTTCTCTATTCCAATGATTTAATGGCACAACGGAATTGCATATTTGGGGATTGGTTGAAATATGGCCTTGTGATTTGTGCCAAAAGATTAATGGCACATGGGAAACAATTACCTTTTTAGAACATTATATATGGATGAGAAACCTCTCATGATAATGGAACTCTTATAATGATGAATGAATAGTTGGTTTCATGGATTTTTGGAATGGTTGGTTATGCCAAAAATGGATATTGTGAAATGATTTTAAATCTTGTTTAGTTATTTTTGTGGAAAAATATCTAGCTGGGGATGTTGGTTTAGTTTCACTTGTATGCATTTGTTAATGAATGGTTTTGGATACTTTTTTATATTTAGTTATAAATTTCTTTTGGGAAATTATTTTATATAAACCATTTTATATAATTGTTTCTAACTCTTCTTTCTGCCTTGCGTGAGTAGGGAAGTCATTGGGGGAAACCTACTAAGTTTTATACTAAAAAATTCTTTGGCACATTGGTGCTTTTGTAGATGATATCTTATAGGACAAGAGAGAAGGTAATATTTTACACCTGTTTAGCACTACCTCGTGATGTTTGGGTTGTTCAGAGATTTTAGAGCATGTAGCTTGGGGATCATGGAGTCTTGAGAGAGTCTTGTGTAGTTTTTCATTGTGAACTTTGATACTTGGTTATTCATCGATTGTTTCTAACTTTGATGTGGTTTTGAGATACTTGAAGTTATTGAGTTTTCTTTCATTTGTTCTTGTATCATATATTGAATTATGGATATGCTTGATATGTTTACTAGTTTATTTCTTAACGGGTAAATTTCCACCACTTGTATTTGAAACCCTTCGGTATTTATTGCTAACCTTTAGAATCTTAGGGATGTCACTTAAGGCCTAGTAATTACTCGCTGTACTCTCATGACAATGAGATTTGGCGTGTCATTACAATTTTGTATATCATTTTACCCAAATAAATTTAAATTAATCATCCATTAAAAACATTTTTACCTCAACCACAATAATTAATTTTTACGCCATTCGATATTCATTTTGATAAAATTAAGAAAAAATATTAGATAATATAATTTTTTATTATTCAAACTACTCAATTATTTTGTTCTTATTATATTCATAGAATTTTCAAATTTAAATCTATTTTTATTCATATAGAAACGATGATAAATCATCTTTTTAAAGTGAAAAAGTCCAGAAGTGTGAAATGTAATTTCATAAAAATATAATAATGAAATTGATTCCAATGATTATAAATATATTAATATATATAAAATTTCTACAATTTTACTCTTAAACCAATTGAAAATATAATTCAACATGAAAAATAATTTAAAAAAAATTCACTTTTAAATTAAAATTCAGAAATTTTCAGTATTTATTATACAACTAATCATTTCAAAAAACCACAAATATTTAAAAAATTCTAATCATAAAATTATGATAAAAAATTGATTTTAAATTTATGAAATTATTTTTTATAAAAAATGTGAAATATAAATTAATAGTTGTGAAACAAAATTAGACAAAACTAATTTTTTGAGGAATAGAATTTTAAAGGTAAATTTTGATTTTATATTTTATTTTATAGAAAAAAATAAATTAATGTTAAAATAAATTATAAATATATAACATATATATAAATAAAAGCATTTACAAAATGTTTTTTTAGTCAACTTGTTGACATAAAACACAAAATTGGGTATACTACATAGTTCCTCCGAGAAATATATTTTTTATTTTTTATTTGATTTTATTTTCAATTTGATTTAATTTATCAACAAATAAATATAGTTATATACATTTTACACATATATTTTCACTATTTGTTCAATATAACTGAGGAGCACAATTAAAATGGTTTTATAACCATCAACATTTTATTAGTTTAATAATCTATTTAAAATAAGTCAACCTCAATATTATATTATATAAAACTATAAATAATATTCTGTCTAATAAAAATATCAAAATGATTAAATTATTTTACAAAATATTTCACAAAATATAAGTGTGTTAAATTATGCCCCCATGAAATGTATTACCCCTCAAAATTTATCGTAGATATCAATGTTTTGATAATTGAAAATTGCATCATAGAAACCCATATTGTAAAAATAAAAAATAAAAAATCATTTAAAAAGGGACTATTAATAAAATGGTTATCCCTAGTAACTCATAAATTATTTTCCAAATTTCATAACATGGGTGGGGGTGAATATTTGGAATTCGAAAAAAGAAAAAATAATTTTAGAGAGTCATAACGATCACTGATCATAAGAATGAGGGTTACATAGGGAATGTTAACAACCACAAGACTAAAATCCAAATATTGTTGTAAAAGTCCATTTATATCATAAAATAATAATGATAATAAGAAAACATTTAATTTCCATATAATATTCCTAAATTTGAAAAAAAAATGATGTTTATTTATACTTAATTTAAATCATTCCATTTCATAAGAATAATATCAACAATTTTCATAAGACTTGATCAATTTCAAATAATCGTAATCCATTAAGTAAAGGAGAAATTTAAATTACTATATTATTAAAGGGACACATGAACAATTAATATTCATAATTCAGTTATTTTATCTATTGTTTTATGAAAATGAAATAATTTATCACATGTACTAAAATATGAAGGAAAAAATACATTAATCTCATAAATGTTATTTAATGTTCAATAAAATCCATTTAATAAAAGAATACTCATTTTAAAATTATGTTATATTAATATCTAAAAGTTCAAAAAAGTTCAATAAAAATATAAAATGATATTTTCATCAATTCCTAAAATAGCTTGAAATAGTATATATTTTTCACGTAGCAAACATTTGACTATATTCATTATGTATAATTTTAAAACGAAAATAAAAAAATAAAATTGTAATCATAAATTATTCCACATCCATTACATAAAATTATTATTATATATATTTCTTATTTATAGTAATGTTCTAGAACCCATTAATTATATTATCAACATATTTTTCAACAAATAATTAAAAAATTCCAATGTAATTAATACTATAATATTTACTTAGTCATATCCAAAATATCATTATCATGGAATTGTTATCTCAACATCCAGAACATTGAAAAGGTCATATTTCCCCAATCAGAATATCAATATTCCATTAATTGACTTTTCTGGTACATATGTACAATTTAATATATTCATAAGTACCAATAACTAAAAATATATATTGAACAATCCTTATATATTTCATGATTCAGATAACACAGTATTTGAATTCCAATACATAAATACAT
The DNA here is from genome assembly GCA_963277665.1 of Viscum album. Classification (NCBI taxonomy): domain Eukaryota; kingdom Viridiplantae; phylum Streptophyta; class Magnoliopsida; order Santalales; family Viscaceae; genus Viscum; species Viscum album. The sequence goes on along the minus strand of OY728133.1, from coordinate 1,034,749,189 downwards.
CATTAATATCACATATTTCTGAAACCATTATCTATTCTACAATATCACATTCCTTAATAGATAACACATTTCATATTGAACATATAACATCTTTATCATCAGTAATATCAACATTACTCATAAAACCTTTCTGATTTTCATCATGAGATTCCCTATCGAACATTGTTTTGAATAATTATTATAAATTCCACATTGAAAGAAATCAATAGTCAATGATATCATAGGGAGGCCAATATTCCCACCAATCCAGTTAACTAAACATTTTATTTCACTATTTCATTTAATTTCATTATTTCAATATTTTCCAAATTCATAACATCTTCTAATTCCACCAAATCACTCACTAGGGTACTTCTATAATCATTATTTAAATATAAGAAACATACTCATCTTTTTTCCATAGTTTACATCACCCAACCTCCAATAAAACACATTATCTCTCTTCATGGGTTAGACTGAGAGTTAATTAAATAACAATTTGTAAATCATGTTATGTGAAAACTAATTAGGCATAAAAAATCATTTTTAGAAGTCATAACTTAAATTGGCTTCTTCATTAGATAATCATCCATCACATGCAATGTTTACATAGTTCATTTAGGTTCTTCTAACTATATAACACCCAAAATCATAATGTGTAAAACAAAAATCATAGTTGAAAACTACATAATAATCGAAAAAGGTAATTTTAAGGATTCAAAATCATGATATAATATTTTTAATAAATGAAAACTTATTTTTATCTTTAGAAACTTATAGTCATCATCTAATAAAAAAAATCAGGTTCATAGAAAATTTGTGAATTTTTAATCCATATCAATCGAGAGTTTCAAATAAAGAGGGTAATAATACCCATTGTAATGAAAAATCACTCGATGGAGTCCATCAAAATTTTGTTTTTTAGTTGTTTTTACAAATAGGTACAACAATTCAAAATAAGAAAACGCGTGTACAAACCACACATGGATGAAATTTATTGTAAACCACTCACACTATCCAATACGAAAATTTCAGAACATTTTCCTAAAATTTGTTTCATCCTTACAATACCCTTAAATTCCCCCTATACATATCTGTAGAAATAACCTTATGTATATAACTTTTTTTAAGTCATAATAAATTTTAAATATTGACTAAAACATTGTTTTGATACCAACTATAGACACCATCGATTTTCATACATTTATATTATATATATTTAGATAATTGTTCATCTATTTATTGAAACAAACACCTGTGAACATAATATTTTAATGAAATTAGAAATATGTAACTAAATATTAGTTGTTCATGATTGATCATGAATATATCTAATAATTATATTACATTGTACTAGTCCTACTGATATACTTTATTCATAACATAGGTAATGTAATCATAACAATCAGTGATCTCAGATGTTCAATGAAGGTGAAAAAGGGATATAGATAAGTTTAGAATGAATTTAATTGTGTGGTTACAATATCATATCATTAAAAATAAACATCTATTCTCTAAAATATAGTAACCTTGAGTAATGTAATAAATCAGTGAAATTAAAAATATATGAATTATAATATAATAAAATATTAAGATCCATGAGTTAATAACATTTAAATATGTCATAAAATTTATGTAATTCACATAAGCATAGAAAAATAGTATACAATTTATGTGTTAACTTCCTAATTTATCATTGTTGTCCTAGTTGACTACCAAAAAAATCATAGTGGGAAGTGTCCCATAAAAAACTGAGTTCACTCTCCATTCAAACCATGTCATACTGAACCATGATCACTCCCCATTCATGTAATATATTACTAAACTAGGTTCACTACCTATTGGTATAATATCATACTGATATGATTTCACTCTTCCATTATTTTCCTATCACACTGAACAAGGATTAAACATTATTCATGTCTTGAATATCACATGTGATATTATCTTCACTGAAAAATACATCCTTCTTAGTCTGTGGACTATAAAATGTGATCAACAGAATCATCCATCCAAAATGGTCTATATTCCTTTAATCCACACACAAATGTCCCATACGAAAAAATCTATACACAACGGGGTCATTTGCGCATAGACATCTCAGCGATAGGCTCTACAGCATCCTAGCTTAGTGTGAGTCTAATGTTGGAAAAAATTCTCTCCACAAAATCATCCCCTCTACAGCCCGCTCTATGGAGACCACATCAACAGACCTCTTTGTGTTGTCAATCACTACCCATGATGCTGAAGTGGGCGATGGAGGGACTCCTTTCTATAGACTCACCCATCTCTTACATAGGTTCTATGGCCCGACCAACTATGTTTTCTTATAAATTTAATTCTCACCCCTTATCCTAACAAATGTAACATTTCCCATTCACCTTCTAGCTCCAAATTCACAACAACCTTAGTGAAACCCTCTTATGAAAAACCAAATTTACTTGGCCACTATGATTCGTACCCCTTTTCATTCTTTTTATCACCCGCCATTGAGAGAGATTCCATATGTGAAGGCCAATTCCATTTTCCGAATAAGGGATCCCTTTAGGGTGTTTGATGTTTCATGAATAATAGATCCTTCATGAAAATATCTTCATAAAAAGAGGTATTCATTATGATGACACCCTTATCCATAAAATTTTCCTCTTCAAGAAGCCTTTTCTATTTGTAAACCCCCCCTCTTCGGGGAGCCCTTTTCCTTCAAAAATCCCCTATTCTTGAGGTATATTCCATTTGTGAGGTCGATCCTCTTAGAAAATAATTATTTATTAGTAAAGCCCATCCTTTTCACCAAGAGCCTCATTCCAAGATCAAATTGTTTTCAAACCCCTTTGTTGTATGGCCCTCCAGGCTCATGTGAAGTGATTTCAAGGCCCTATGGGAGGTGATTCATATTGTATTTTGTAGCCTCATTCATCATCATCTAGGAACCCTAACAAATATTTCTTCTTCACATAGCCACCATTATGTGATCCCCACAATGGATTACTCCACAACGTCATCCCTCCATGTCATTGATTATTCTTTCCCTTCCAAAAGGGTGGGTTGTTATCTGTTATGTATGCCCTAGGGGTGAGGAGTGAACCAATGTCACCTGATATATAGGACATTATAATTCCAAGCACCATCATCCTCAGCACATGATGTTAAATTATGGCCTCGGCCCGTGAAATATACATTGGGTTCCCCATATCATACAATCTCAACCCCCACTGGTCTCCATTGGAGTGAGATATTCTATAGATGGAATGAGATCCACATTACTTGATTGGAATCTATCTATGGGGAATGTAAACCATCAAGGTATAATCCCATAGAAATTCTTGGGGGAGGTAGTATCCATACCCCTCTTATCTCCTATCGTGTGAAAATTCTAGATGATAGAGGGGCACAAGAACAATATTTACCCATACCTCTCCCATTGGGATTGAACACTAATGTGATTCCATTATGTAGTATCTCCAAATATCCATCTCCCTGGGCCGTTAACCATGCTTAAGCCCCCCATTAATCTTTGGGGAACTAAACACATGTAATCCCCAACCTGTTCCTTGTGGGCACATATTTATTATGTGATTGTCAGGTTTTCTATGCCTCTTGTTTCTCACACTGATTAAGTATCACATGGTCCAAGAGTAAGGAATGACCATGGAATACTCTCTATGTTTCCTTAGAATGTAATCCACAAACACCCATTCAGAACAATGTGGTATTTCATCCTTTACCATTCCAAGAATGGTGTGTTTGAAGCCTCACTGAGGTCAATCCCATCACCCATTAGTCTCAATCACTTAACGTCAGCTCACCCTCGTCTTTTATAACATTAAACTTTATTCCACAACTTTTTTATCCAACATGATTTTAAACTGTATATATTCAAACTATTTGGGTTTTGATCTCTATATCCTAGATAGGTTATTTAAGAAGACTCCCTAAATTTCAACTTCAATCCCTAGAAAATTTCAGTGTCCCCTTTGCTGGGACACACATATCTATTTTAGCAACATGGTGTCAGACCAATCCTCGGGCTGCTAACCATGAAAAATTCCCATCATGTCTTTGGGTCAATTCCCTCCATGTACACCCTAATTTCATGTCTCAACTCAAACTACAAGGGTTATGATATATTTCTCATAGATAGGGGTTGTAGGAATCCTCCCTCAAGATCCACCATAATGAATAGTAAATTTCAAGGTCCCCTTTCCTTGGACCCATATATCTGGTCCACCCCCGTGGTGTTAGACCAATCCTCAGGAATCTGACCACATGTGAAACCCATTGTGTATTTGGACCACTCTTCTCTATGTACACCCCAATTTCATGTCTCACATCAAACAACATGGGTTTCGATACCAATCTCATGGACATGGTATGTAGGAACCACAACAAAAAAAATTACTTTTACTAACATAAATGTCATGATAGATAACATAATTGTTGGTAAAATTGAGTAATTCCAACAGATATTATCTTTTGATAGTTTTTACTATACATAGAAACAATTATTGTTACCATCAGATATATCTGTTGATATTAATTAATTAATACCAACAAATACTTTACTAACAATTAAATTTGTTGTTTTATCATAACTATAAAAATATATTTTATATAATAAATAAATCTTTTGTTTTTAATTACTATTACTAATAAATATTTTACAATAAAAACATCATTAAAATAAATTGTTCAATATTCAAAAATCTTTTATTAATAAGTAAATATATATTTTAATTAATTATTTAGTATTAATGAATCATTTTATAATAAAAATATATGCATAAATGTTTAGTTAAAATAACAATTATTTAATATGATATACTGAAATGATGATGAATATTATAAAATTAATATAAATGATAAAAAATATGAGATTATATCTATTTTTTAGAAATATTATATTTTTATGACATGGAATATTCTATTATTTTTATTAGACCAATTAATGCTTAAAAAATCCCCCCAACCTCATCTCCCCCAAATCCCATTGTGTCATAGCGTGATTCGCAATGCTGCTCCCCATATCCTTCCACTACTGCTCTAACGATCCATGACTGACCCACTGCCTTTGCTGTGCCGTCGCACCCCCCCCCCCCGAAGATGCTGCTTCCCTCAACTCCGCAGTGTCGTGCCGTCATCTCTTCCCAAACCCACCATCATTGTTCCCCCCAAACTCACTATCATCTCACACATAACCCCTCTATCGCCACCGCTCCCCTCGATCCCTGCGTTTCTAGTACTATGTCAACCCCAACATCGCTGTATCTCTGGGATGTTACCTCCGATGTGACTTGTTCACTGCCCTGCCTCTATCAATTCTCCTCAACAGCCACCCAATTGTATTTCTTGCATCTAATTTTTTGTGTCATTTCCATAATCTCTATTATTTATAAATGTTTTAAATATATAGTATTTGTATAATATATTTAAATTTATTTTTGTCTCTCTAAACTTCTATATATGCTTTCGACTTTGATTATTTGAGGATAATTTTCAGTCTTCTCATGGGAATGAATCATGGGTTTCATAATTGGCCATTGTGATTAAGTTTCATTTATTTGGTTGTATTTTTTTATCCCCTCAATATTTCAGTCTTTACATTTTTGTAAGATTATGTTTTATTAATGGTTTATCACTTTTAGTAGTTATATAATATTCAAGTAGGCTTCCTATTGGTTAGATAGTTATAATATATATCTCTACTGATGCTTTTGTTTGTGAACACATTGAAATTTATTATAGCACTAGTGATTCACATGATTATTTTATCTTAATATAGTTTATAGAATCTTCAGTACCCCAACTCCTGTTACATGTGGCTGTCATCTTTCCTCAATTGATGTACTATTAGCACCTTCAAGTGTAGCCTGCAAGGTAATGGGACATAAACCACATTTAAATGCAGATATCTGGCCACACAATGGTTGAATTATTGAATTCTAAAATGAGGCTTCTTAATATTCTGTTATATTAGAGACACATGGTGACCATTAAAGTTAGAGTGTAGTTGGAATGCTTTGCTGCTTCAACTTTTGTGCCTTAATCTTTCCTCAACCGAATCTATATGAATTCAAAATCAACTCTAACAATAAACGACGGTCCTTGGTTGATTTACATATTACAATATATATAGTAGCTGTAATTGTTTTTGATTAGGATATGTCAAATGAAGTCCCATGTATTGTAAAAAAATTCTATCTTGAATGATAAGTTTTTATTCTTCCTTTTTATTCTATTTTCTTTATTCTAATTATTGTATTTGTGTGTAAGAGAATATGAATATGAACATTTTTGAGTTGATTGTTTTCTCAATGATCCAAACAACATACTTGCATATTTTTATTCTTGTTTCTTTCAACCATTTGTGCATACCTCATAAAATACTTATTCTTATTTCTTATTTTCATTTTTCTATATGGTCTTCTTTTGTTAATTTTGAGATACTTGTATAAAATATTGAAATTGTGTTGTATTTTGATTATTAGTTGAAATTTTATGGTAATTCAAGTATAATATTCTAGTTAAATTCTAGAATTTACTTGATCACAATTTATGTATTGTTGTGTAATTGAAAAATATGTATAATACTTATTATTATGATATGTATTTATTATGGTCATCTCATATTGCATGTGGATAAATATTTTTTATATGCCTATAAAATTTATGCTGGGAATTTTGATTTACTACAAATTGAACCTGTATATACTTCATCATGTTATTATTAGGAAAATAAAAAGTACTTATTTAAAAAGATTAGGTTTGTATCATCTCGTGGGAGGGTGAATTGGTTTGGATTATCAAAAAAATTATTTCACAAGTCTATGGGTCCTCTTGATCACTCAGGTATTAGTGTGTAATTTGACTTTAAATTGGTAAATTATTGATAAGAATGTATATAGAACTTATTCAATTCAAATTAGATACCTTTTTTCCTGATATTCCATACAATTTTATTCAGGTAAATCGTTTATTTCATTCCTCTGTTATGTATTATATGAATTAATATTTTATTTTTCTTGTTTTTCTGAATTTTAATATTCTTTGTCGTGCACTTTTTATCACATATCATGAGTGATGTTATGTTTTTCTATCTTTCCCTTTTAGTTTATAATGGGAATTTAGTACTTCGACCTTGGAGCTATCATTTTTTATTCGAAGTTTGATGGTTTTGTGTGCAGTTGATGACTGTTGTATTGATGGTTCTACAAATCATGGCTTCCATATATGTTGGACCACATGACTCACCCTTATCTTGCTTCAAATCATTTTGGATTAATATGTGATCATATACATACATGAGGATACTATATTTTATGTCCTCCAATGTTCAATTAAATAAGAGGCCGACTCGGATTTAGTCCTTCCCTTCCAGACTCTTGTCTTAACAGATGGTGGTTTTTGACCATATGTTCTCGATTTTTGGGTTTGGTTTTCATTTGAATTGTGTTATTATTGTCTCTTATCATGATGAAATGAACTACATGGAATGGCTTGAATGTTTTTTCATGGTTTACATTCCAATTTAATCCTCTTACATGTATTGGATCTATTACAGGGGTTGATGTCCATTTCTGGGGTTGATCTAAAATACGGCATGCACATGCCATACCCTTTACTCTGATGTTATGTGTTACTGAATCCTTTTTTTCTATTTGTTTCATTCTCTTTTATTAGATTTTCTGTTGGAGGAAGCATGCATGGGTAATTTTCTAGTTTGATTATCTTAGTAGTAGACCATTTCTCTATGCTGGGAGAGGGATCTTCTCCAGCAATCTTTGTCAGACAGGTGGTGCCTTGTGCTACTACTAGCAGCCCAGGTTTTGATCTGCTGCATCTTCAGGGTTATGATGTCAAGCACTTGGATTTGTTTGTTCCAGATTGTGTAGGGTTGTGTTTCTTGTGATGAAATGGTTGTTGATCGGGTGCATTGCTAGGGAAGATGTTGTGGCGATGGAGCTGTTGCGACAGTATGTTGGCGTGATAGTGGTGCCATGATGTTGCATGATGTCGACGACGACTTGACATGCCTCGTTTCTCGTCCCCTTCCATGTAGCTCGAGGCAAAGATGGTGCGTAATAGTTGGAACTCTATGGGTTTGAATTTTTAATTCTATATGTTTGTTGGATTTGTGGATTTATGTGATAGGTGCAGTCTGGTTTCCAGTTTGTATTGGTTCCCACTTGACCACAAAGTGTTTTATTGAAAATATTAATAAAAAGTGATTAGTGTTCTCATGCTTCATGTGATATTTTGATGTCATGTTTTTAAATGATGTTTGAACATGTTTGTTCAAATATAACATTAGCATGTATGAGTTTCATTTTAGTTAATTTTATAATTATTATATAATAAATATATAATAAATAATTAGATTATTATAAATAATGTATAATTTTAGTGACAGATAATATTATGAATGGAAATATATAATTATTGATAATAATATTACCAACAGATAAATTTGTTGTATGAATATGTTTCTAAGTAATTCAAAAAACATATATATATATTATCTATTTGTTTTATTATAAGTGAAACAGAGCTATTTTATCTGTCGCAATAACATTTAGCGACATAGTTTTTACCGATAGTTTAGTGACAGGGACATATATGTTGGTAAAACGTTTTACTAACAGAAAATGTACTTTTACCAATAGATATTCCAATGTTTGAAAAAGTGAAATATTTTGTAGTGAATACTCCATGAGGTTTATCCCCAACCAAAGGTAAGATACTGTAGTTCCCAAACAATGGTAAGACATTGAATTCCCCTTTGTTGGGACCCAAATATCTAGTCCATCCCTATGGTGTCAGACCATATCCCTGGAAAATAACTATGCATAATCCAAAGTATATTACTGGGTCGCTATCCTTTGGTTACACCCTGTTTCCATGCCGATTCATGAACTTCATGGACTTTGATTCCCTGCCATATTGATTTGTAAGAAGAACCTATAAGGTTAAAGTTCATCATTCATATCCCATCCCCATCTCTCTCATGAGCCACTATTTTTCATGATATCCATGCCCCAACCCAAAGGTTCTACATCCTTCGAGTCCCATCCATGGGTTTATTATCATGGGTAACCTTTCAAGGTGTCCCATCATCCCATTTAACTATGTGGACTTTTATTCTAGACCACTTGTATATGTATAATCCTCTATGAGGTTCAATCCAAAAATCATCGTCATATTCAAGTTAGTTTTATATCATTATCCATCCATATTTCTCAGTCATCCATATCCATCATGATTCTTACCAGGGTTTCCACATTCTAGTGAGATCATGTCACCCACATCCATGCTGCTCCTAGCCGCAAATGGGATGCTAACCAAGCATAATTCCCACAAAATCTATAACAATCAAACAAAGAGAACTCCTCTTGAGATGAGCTGTTATCCTCATGCATGCCTAATAATTTCTCTCGGACATTGTCCTATGTTGACACCTTGATTAATCAACCAATTTAACAGTGAATGTTTTATCCCTATCCCTTGGGATAGGGTATGAAGGAAACCTTCTTGAGGTTCAATCCCAGTTAATGGAAAACACTTGTGTCTCTTTTATAGATACCTAAGAAACCATTAATCTATCATCCATTCGATGTCTCGATCCTCCAATCTAGTAGGACTCTTAGATTCCCCCTCTGGGGATGCACCCATCTGGTCCACTTTTATTTGTGTTCTAGTTAGTCCGATCTATCTTTTCTAGACAATAAAATCATGCAATACCTTTTGTTAAACATGTGAAGCTATGGAAATCCTCTAAGACATTCCCATTGAATATAAATCCCGACACTCGACGTGGGGTTCCAAATGTTTTTATTCCCTCTTCGAAGACCCATCATAATGCTTTGTAACCAATATGCCTCAGTGTTTCAGCATCCAAACATTCTAGCAATGTGTAACATCACTATTACCCAAATTGAAGGTTACTGCCCTGATTTGACCCCATGAAATTGCCTAATAGATGACGTGTAATTTACTGGAGACCATAATGATATTGTAATGGGAAGAGATTCAACAATAATGTCTTAATATATAATGGATACTGAGACGAGATGACAAGTTCATTGGAGGAATCCATAGTAGTGGGATCTGAAATCCTATAACCCCATATTGATCAACGAGGAAATTTCCCTAAATAAGATACAGATGTCACCCACCATTTGGAAATATGGAATGTGAGGAAAAAATTATAATGTACTCAACAGATGGATGCGCACCCCAGTGAATGTGCCCGAAACAGATATAGTGAACATGACGTGAAGTTATTCTCCTCAATCTGGCGATTAGTTGCATTCAAGACCTCGGTAGATAATCATGTTACCATACGAACTTATACTATTCTATGTCCCTCCATGAAAATAGTGGTTCTGGCATAAAAATCACCATAGATTGGAGGAGTTGAATGTAAGACATCACTGCATGTGATGTTCTCAGTCTGGATATTTCTTACAAACCATAGGAGACAAAAGGACATTAGGGCACTGGATACATATTTCCTTCATTCAACATTAATTATTTAGTCTCCCTGCATTGTAGAAACAATGCTTCAATGGCAGGAAATCGATCTTCACCTACCCACCGACGTAGGGGCCATGTGAACATCAAGGAAGAAATCCGTCGTGACCTCATATAATCTATGATGTCCCCCAAATACATAGTTGATGGGCACCCACTCCCCACATCCCCATCCGAACTCATTTAGAGGAGGGTGATTAATGACCTCATTTGACGATATGAGGATGAATGAAATTATCCCAATTTCCCATATGACCAAACCAGACCTAGAGTCTTCTACAACAAATCATCGCCACAACCCCCAAGGGCCATGTAGGGATCCAGTACTACCTTATCTACATACAACTATTTTGGGAGCCTCTCCCATGAATTCATTGAGGACTCCATCACCAACGCTAATGGGGTCAGGGAAGTCTATGACATCCCAATTGTTATCCCTTCCCATGGGCCACCAAGAATAGATCCCACCATGAATTTCCAGTGCTACCATCTAGCCCAACATGCTGAATAATAGGTGTGTTAGGTACCTGCACCACTTGCACTAGTTTTGATAGACCTGACGCTAACGTTGGACATAAGATGAGGAGGATGCTCACCCGGGGTGTCATCATCGACGACCAATATGTCTTCTTCCACCACCGACGTATACTAGCAATGACCCATTTATACTGATAATGAGAAATTATAGGCTATACCCGGATCGAAGCCCAAACCACCCATAGGGTAGGATGGGATGACACTCTTGGTCATCAATAAATTTGGAGTCTATCGTGGGCCAATCCGCAGTGATGACATCATAGACAGAGTTCCTCCCTTTGCCAAAACCAAGAAGGCCATAGTTCCCCCCCTCTCCCTAGCACAGATTGGATGCCTTCTACATGCCACTGTTAGTCTGAGTGACAGTTATTAATGAAAGGATACTCCTCATCTAGTCCCCCATCAGTGTGGGGTCCTTCTCCAAGGTCCTTAGAGAGACCAATGAAGGTCCTCCTCATCATGGAAATCAGTGAAGTAGAGATCTACATTACATAAATTGCATTCATCATGGAGGTCCTAACAGTGTTCATTTTTACTGGTATCAATGCTCCACTCATAATATCACTTCTATGGGAAATAAACTTAGATGTACTTCCCATGATCCCATCAGCTTCGGTAGAAGTCATACCAACTCTGACACTTTCTATAGATATTATCTCTAGGATCCAATCAGCATAAATAGAGGTCCTCCCATGTTCTCTTTGACAATTTTTCATGGGTGCTCGTCAAACCCATGTTCACCTAGGTGGATGACCTCACAACCATTGCATTAGTTTTAATAAAGGACCTCCACATGCTGAAGTCCCACCCTGTCCTGAAGAACCATTACGGGGTATGATGATGGGTCCGTGATAACAAAGTAAAAATATCGAGATTTTTCAGAAGAGGTATAAAACTGTATGATCCTTAAATTCCTTGGGTGAATTTAATTTAATAAAATAACCTCACCCCAATGTTCAGTGTCATGGTCATTGGGTGGAACAATGTTTATAAGAATTAACGTTGTATAGTTTGAGGTCCATTGGATTCCCTCCTCCCTCCTAAGGGACATCCAATAGGAGGATTATTTTTCCTCCTTCTAGGGATGGGTCATGCAATCATTCATGTCGTCAAGTAGATAATACTTAAACTCAATGATAGATCACATAGTGTTATTCTAGTGATAGATGGAGGAAGAGAATCATCATGGATCACCATCAATAACTACATACCCAAAATGGAAAATTTTGGTTTCCTGTACGTCTTACTATGATTGGTGGCTCAATCCTTGAATCTTCATAATACAACCAAATATGTGGCAGCAATTTATCTCATTCACTATATTCTCCACTGGCCAGCATACCATCTCAATAGTCTTCTTCAGTGTCCATACATGTTCCACAACATCCCTAGTACATGAATGAGGCGACCATGGCCTATATTATGATTCTGAGCTGAGGATCTTGTGGGACATCTTTAACGCAGACAATTTCCTAGAGATGTTTTGGAAAATTGATACCACAAACTTCATGGAATCAGAATCACATAACATCGAAGATGTTGCATGTTTTGAAAAAAAAATTGAGATGAAATTACATCTCCATAAACCAAGAGTTTCGTACCCCAATAGTTAATAGAACCATTATATATATGGTCCATTAATGATATATGGTCGACTTGGATGTGCTCCTGGTTTCTCATCTTCTGGTGACTCCAAATAGCCACTGGGCCCTCCTGCTGTGGTGCGTCCAGAGCATTAAAGTGCTCCATAAGATTATCAAGGAGGATTCACCCCACATTAAGATCCATGTTTGGGGTTAGTATTATTCACTTTATCATATTTATACCTGGCTCTATCCCAATATGCCATGTGAAATTGAGGATATGCCTTCTGGATGATTCGTGGTTACCATGCATGCCCTATTAGTGGGGGAAATTAATATTTATCTCACTGAAGATAACATAACATATAATATATTTACACACCAATTTTATTCATTGGGATGCATCATGGGCCAAAAAATAAATTTACTAGTTCTTCCCGTACCTACTGAGTCATTGTCCCTCAGCTAGAATCCCAATAAGGGCAAAGAGCATATTGGGTCCGTCTAAACCTCTTACAAGTATGGATCTGTGTAGAAGATGAAATATGTTACCAAAATGGTCGTGCTGCATAAAAATAACATATAGAATAAGAATATGGTCTATGACCTACTTTTTGAACATGTTTTAGAGTGTTGACCAGACTATAGTGATACTCGAACAGGGCAACAGGTGCAGCTATAACACCCCCAGGAAAGATGTCTCTAGGTGACCCTGACCATATTTTCCACATAGATAGGGTAGATGCCTATGTTTATGTAAATAGGGTGATATATGTATCACTAAATCCACATTAACTGTGCGATAGTCTCCAAGACACAAATCATGATCCCCCAGCCGCTCCACAGGTCTTTCCCCCAACAGTCTCACAACTCATCCCACTAGCTTCTCCACAAGCCACAAGGAATATTTATCATTTTGAAAAAACTTCCAATGCCATGGTTGCCTTGTACCCTATACCTTATTGGAATCCTTGTCCAAATGATCCAATTCCATTGCACATTTCCCACCTCGAGGATTTAGAAACTCAACAGTTGGCAATTATGCTAGATGGAAAGCCATATTTGTCATCTTTGGATGATATGCCAGCCCCACCTAGTTTGAAAAACCCAATAATTCCCCTACTTTAATGGGATAGGTGTCCCACTATATCATCTGGCCCACATAATCTCAATGTGTGGATCCATGGTGGGAACTCTGTTTCATCAGGTTTCCTCCAAAATCTGGTGTTTTTTAATGAACATTGATAGAGACCATGTCTGTCTGGTACATCCAGCTACCCATAGGTTCAGTAGCAGGATTGGAGGATCTTCATAGGAATTTTCACAACAAGTAATGTTCCACTACATGGAAGATGTATATTTTAGACCTATTCATGTAAAAGTAGAGGCTTGGCTACGACATCATAGATTTTGATACCGAGTGGAAAGTTCACAACTACTCCATGGATATGCTGCTGACTCAAGAACAAATGATGAAAATGTGTTTTGTGAATGTCAAAAATTAATTGTTCCCGTATATCATCATCTGGAATTACACCTGGGGATTTAAGGATTTCATTGATAAGGCCCAACATCTAGAGGATGCCTTGTTGCAGTACAAAAAGTCACATCCACTACCAATTTTAGTTCTAGTGAGAAGGGCCTTTAATGACGAACCCATCATAGTAGCCAAATAGAGGCCCATATGTAGCTGGAGTTATTACCCATGGATCCCCCAAAACAATCTCTTTGATGCCACCCCCTAAGGTTCAGCCTCCAGCCATGTATTTCCCATCTTTAATTTGGTATAAGACCACTTGTAACAGCCTGACATAACATATGCAAGAAAACCATGTTTCACCTCCTCGATAGAATCCTCAATCGCCACATCAGGTCTAGGATCCTAGATCCCCCTTTTTGAATATAAGGAATCTAACCTACTCATTTAATTAGGCCCAGATCTATGGATATTTTTTTTGTTCCCTATAATATGGAATCCTACATTTACAGGAATTCTAGAGGCCCAAATAGGTAGAAACCACTAACCACCCAAATTACTGCCCTTAAAAACAGGTCTTGGGGAAAACCCACGAGTAGTGATATGTGTTTAATGACTGGAATCATGACTAGGTTGATAAAAACATATTTAGGTTAGGCCCAGAACCAACACATGTAGCTTTTGTATTCACACAACCAAATAGTGATAGTGCCATCATTAGTGAATGGAAATATGTTTCAATCAAAATGTCTCAAAAATATGAAGACCAGATGTCTCATACGGTATTACTTTATTAACATGGTATTATCCATGGAAATTTGAATCAATTCAAGAATTCAAGAAGTCACTGCATCTCCTGCATCCACTACTTTTGTGTCGAAGTCATAGACTTACTCATCACAAAAAGAAAATCATAGACAATACAATGGAAAAAAACCCCACTGATTCTATCATCATTTTGAACACTCAGAGCCTTCCTGCCCCCAAATTTGTTTATTACCCATAGGATCCAACCAGTGGTGGTGGTTTCTCCATGTGAGGGCCAAGGTTATAAATCAATTAAAACCATGGAGCTAGTAAACCTTTATAAGATTCATGATGTTGAGGAGAAAAAAACAATTCTTCCCAACCTCCTCAGCTACTGCTAGAGTTGAAAAATTCTTTTTTCTATTTGAGACATTGGAATGCCTCTACTAATACATCCATTCTAGCTTATCATGTTAACAAAACCAAAAAACATTCTCGATGTGAATCCCAACACATCCAACCTTCTCATCGCGTTTCACCATGTCCAACTTCAATATTGTTTGTGATACATGATCAAGAAGAGCCTCCCCAACTACGGTATGATCTGCCGTGTTATATTATGTACTAACCTCAGTCATCTATCCCTCATCCTAAATTCAATCCATGAGTTTGGATTAGTGAGAAATGAAATATTCCAAACACTAGTTGGCCACATGTTCAGCTAGAATGTCCCGTCCTATTATTGTCATAGAACGTCCACATGTTTGTCGATGTTTAGTCTTGGCACAAGATTATGAAATTCATAAAAATATTTACCGCATTCTTGTGAGACACCCTATCTTTGAAACCCTTCTCATGTCAACGGATATGTGTTGAGCCCTTGATGAAGCTTTAGGAAGCATTTTCATGTTTGAGATAGAGGTAACAACCACCAAATCATTCATTGCTGAGGTAGTCAAAAATGTAAAATGGTAGGCCATAATCTATCTCTCTTGGGAATATTACTGTTCACCCATATGAGGCACATTATCCCACTGTAAATCAATGGAGATCTCAATGGCGTGGAGGTTCACTGATGTATTCTCATAACTAGGTCAGGTATAATAATTCTCTTGACCCGAACGCTTTGAAAAATTTGAATATTAGAGGATGATCTGAGTCCCTATGAACTAAAATTCAAAGTTAATATTTATGAGAATAGAATCTGGTCAACAAGATCCACCTGAAGACCCATTTCAGTGGCCTTGTAGAATGCACCATGTTCATAGTTGTCTTGTAAGAAACAACTTACGACACATAGATTGGTATTACATGGATCAAGTCGTATGCGGAGGCCCCCTATACATATCACTAATTACTTATGTATTCCCTTGATGGTAGAATGAGTGTAATACAAGGTGATAGATCCCCCTTTTCCTCTTGTGAATCCCACTACCTGGATGCTGATTATTACAAGATTAAGGAAATGATAATTCATGACAACAAGGTTAAACACGCTACAACTTTTATCGACCCATGGAAAGAGATGGATGTTTCTTACATTATTCTTATCCCTAAATTAGAGTTCATGAACCCAGACACAGAGTAATGCTTTTTTGTTTCTTGAATGAGGGTGTTAGTAATTCACATGTCTAATGGATTTTGGAAGATCACCTCATATTCTTATACAAATCAGGCTCTAGTGATCCCATAGCCTAATACTCCCATAATGTATTGGAATTTACATGCTATAGAAATTATAATACATCATGATTTTTTTTGTACCATCGGGCTGGAATAAACTAGGTAAAGCCAAAATTCCACTATTTCATTGATATCACCATGCATGGACCCATGGTTCAATGTCCAGATGTGATTGGGTTGAAATGTTTTATCACAATGGTTTTGGATGTACAAGAGTCCCTCGATGTGGTTTCCATCACTGCTTAGGCTAGCACTAGTGTCCCATTGTGATCTGTCCATTCAATATAATCACCTCTATCCAATGATCCATACTTTGTGAATGAAGAATAAAATCTGATTTATTCTCCCCCCACATTCTATGAGGGTGTCTCCACTAGGGTTGATGTATTGGTACAAGTGAACCTTGATAATTAGACATATCCAAAACCCACATTGATAATTACCTCTATTCATGTTGAAGAGGAAAAAAAATATGTGAACATCATGAATTAGCATCATGACTTTCTTTCCTAGAGTTATGATTGTATGTTAGGACTAGATCCTCATATTTCCATCCACTGCCTTAGCCTTCTAGAAAATAATAATGGGATAAAATAGACTCCCTGAAAAATGTACACTTTTCAAGGTACCATGGTCATGGTCGAGATTCATAAGACCTTCAGATAAAACATCATCAAAGAAGTATAGTACTCTAGATAACTGGCAAACATTGTTCCCATTATGTTGATTAATGTTCTGATCTAATTCTTCATCGACTTCTGCGAACTCAATCTTTAATGTGTAAAGGATGACTTTCCCCTTCCAGTAGAGGAAGTATTTATGGATGACACCATTGGGATCCAGGATCTCTCCTTCATGGATGGGTATTTCGGGTAGAACCAAATTTGAATGTACCCTAAGGATGAAGAGTCTACAACCTTTTGGAAAACACAATGTACTTTTGGCAACCATGTAATTCACTTCAGTTTAATTAATGTAGTTTGTACCTATCTATGTGACATGAATCACATATCTATGTTGATCCTCAGGTCATTGGTTGAATTATACTTGGATGATCTGGTGTTCAAATATTTCTAGAACTAGAACTGTCTCAATGGTCTTGATAAAGTGTCCAAATTCCTCAGATTATTCCATCGGAAGATTAACCCCTTGAACAGTGGCATTGGGGTCACCTATGGAATTTTTATAAGCAACGTTGTAATATATAGAAGAATAAAGATAAATCTATAGATGATCAAGGACATCGGTTAGATGTATCTTCTGAGAAGCCTCATAGAGCATCAAGGTTTTTAAGGACACATAGCCAATATAAACAAATTTATCATGAATTTGGATGGACTGTTTATGCCCTTTTCTAGGTTAATGATTAATGGTGTTGATTATTAGTGGGATGAGGAGTGTCATACTACTTTTGAGGAAATCATGCAGTACCTATTATAGCCTCAAGTCTTAATCCCACCCTTTTCAAGAATGTTGTATGTCCTCTATAGTACTACTCTGGAACAATCACTTGGTTTTCTTTTCACCAAGAAGAACAATGAGTGAATAGAGAATAATTTATATTGTCTTAGCCACGTGATCCTTGATACATATACCATATATTCCATTATCATGAAATGATTCAATGGATAGGTATTCAAAGTTCATAAATTAAGACACTAATTGAATAATCATGAGATATAGCTAGTGTACCAATTGTTTAATTTGAAGTACATTCTGTTCCACCCCATTCTCACAGACCATCTAGCATTGTGGGTAGCGATCCTCCATAAGTCTATCATAAGGTTTTTTAACAAAAGGCCATTAAGGTACATGCATTCTAATACATCTTCGCCACCCATCAAACTCCCATATACTAGTCCCTAGATATTTATTTTCTCTATGAGGAAATCCTATCGGTAAACAGAGTCTTTCCTTATAAAAAATAAACAAGGATGGTGCTTCCCAAAGCCCTACCAGCAGAAGACTCAATGACCAATGACTCTACAGAATGGTCCTTGGTATCATCTTCATCATGCTAGAATAATTTATCGAGAAATACTAATTACTATTGTCAGATGGTTATACCAACAATGAGAAAAAGTATCATGATCTCATTACTAGTCTCGAGTTAGCCCTCAATATTGATGTTCCCCACTTTCCCTTGAATGTGGACTCTGAACTTGTAATTAAACATATCAAAGGTGAATATGTTGTTAGGATGTCAATGGTCATACCAATATTGGAATGTACCCTCTGTTTGATGGCCCAGTTCATATCTCATCTATAAGTTACTCTTGTACCTCATTCATAGAATATTCGAGCTGACTCCATGCGTAGATTGGTTGCATTTGTTGCATAACAAGACCATGATTATTTTATTATTCTTGTGGTGACCAAGAGTTTCATCAATCCCATCACTCCGGATGACGATGATAGCTTGTAGGTAAGACAACATACTGCGAAAGCCTCCATGTTAGGACCCCCAGGTTCCCATCTGCAGTGTAAGTGTTGAATCCCAACTAGAGGACCCCCTTTATCATGTATCTCTATCATAGAAATCTCCATGTATATAGAGATGAGAATGAGAGAATTGGACGCCATGTGAAGAAGTTTACCCTCTATAGTGGTATTGGTCTTGATAATATCTTCTACAGATGTGAGTTTGATAGGGTTATCCTATTTTTCATTCAAGGAGTTGACATTTTCCTGTTCTTGAAGGAGGTTCATGCCGGTTCTTGCGGGACTGATCAGATACAGAAAAACTCACTCACCAAAACTAAAGATTGGGGTATTATTCACCTCCATGATACACATCAATATCGAGTTTTCCATGAGGTGAAATTTGTTCCAAATATACTTGAATTTTTTTCATCGGCTGCCAAAAACCACCCCACACTATCTTGTACTCTCATCCCTTCATGTTCTAGGGAATCCATGTCATGGGACCCTATGCACCGACCACTGCCTGCCTTTCCAGGTTCATCCTAACCACTATGAATTTATTTTCCATCTAGCCAGATGAAATTCTACTCATGGAGGTCAAGGATTGTTCTATCATTCAATTTGTGACATCCAATATGATCTACTAATTCAAAGTCTCTCATGCCTTCCTCACTGAAAATGGAACTAACTTCTAGATAGAAAAACTAATGAAGCTTTATGGAAAGTACAAAATTTATTCTAACCATACCTTGTGATATAACATGCATAAATTTTGAATGATTGAATTGTTAAAAAAATCCCGCTCTAATATTATGCAGAATATGGTTGATCAGAAACAGAAGTGTTTGCTAGATAAACCCCCAATGCTCTATGGGCTTATCGGAAGGTGACTCACAATTCCACTCAATTGAAAACGTATTCCCTATTGTATAAAATTGAGGTAGTCTAAAACATCTAGAATGAGTTTCCTTCATAGTGCACAACATTCTACGATCAATAGACACTAGATAAGGTACCCGATATCCATCCAGCTGAACTGTAAGTACTTGATGAAAACAAGATATTTCCCTTCACAATATGGATAAGAATAACCACCAAAACATTACATACACTGCTATTACTTCAATATTTATTTATATTTATGACTAAATATAACAAAACCCTAATAGTTCCATATAGGTACGATGTCATTATATACAGGGAAACATAAAAATATTCTTCATAAAACATATATATTGTCTCTTATTTATTTCATCATGACTAGATTTTTTTTTTGGAATATCATACTTAATACCCTTCAACCTCACATAGGGAAACAAATAATTTGAAAGGATGAGCTCAAATGCTATCTAATGGTAAACAATAGAGATATCAATCATTTATAACATTTGAAAATTGTATCCTTCATATATGAGATCATAATATCATGTAATGGGATTTATCATAAAATTGAAATGTAATCACATTAATCACAACATAAAACATGAAATGTTCTATCAACAACACATATTCATAGAATATCATTTCATATTAGTCATGTATACATTTAAAAACCACCATAGCAGACAAAGTCCATAACTTAACTGATTCATCTCTTCGTTCCGGTCTTCTATCACTAATCCAGATTAAAAAGCCATTCCATCCTTGTCTATCTCATGATATCTAGTTCATTTCCCAATGAATTATAGGGAGATATAGGTCCCACTCATCTCATATTGAAACAATTCATCAGTGTTTCACAAAAATATATATCATACATCAAATCATAACCCATGCAATAAAATTATATTCTTAAATATCATGCCCTCATAACATTATAAATTAATGATTAATGGACTTCATAAAGATAATTCCATCATAATGTAATCAAATGAATTTAATAATAGTTATTGAAATATATCCCTATTTCATCGTAGATGTAAAATGATTTTGAAAAAAATACTTGAACATAATTCTTGTGGATAATATCTTATCTTATTATAAATCATTTTCATTTCTCAAAATGGTGTGAAATTTAAAAATAAAATAAATTAATTCAAAATAAACATGAAAACAAGTTAAATAAGATTCATGTAAATAATTCATTATAAATGCCTAAAATTATGTTCATTCATTATATGTTAAAAAATTCTCCACGTACTATTAATAGAAATGTCAAAAAGTAACTTTTGGGTAAACAATAAATTGATTCCATACATACCATGTAGTAAATGTCATAAATTGGTAAAAATGACTTTAAACTTACATTGAATAATACCGCACATTTTATGAAACCATTCTTATAATAAATCAACATGGATGATAAATATATATCGAATAGATACTAATGAATAAACAATCATGGATAAAATGAGATTGGAAGAGTTATAACATACCTTATATGAGATATGATTCATATGTGTCCTAAAATCCTTTGTAATGATTAAAATAATTTTAATGATTTATTTATGAATCATAATCAATCTAAAGATTTCATTTACGGTCATCTTTTAATCCCTTTGTTAGTAACACCTAAGTGTAACTCTTTATTTTGGTATTAAATACTTTCTGTTCTTAAGTATGTTTTATCAAATAAGTCCTTATTAATATTATCTAGTTATATTTATATCATTGCATCATGGTTTTAGTATTATATAAATAATATATATTCAGTAAATTATTTTATATAATAATGATTTAATGATGATAATGTATAATGAATCACATAGCACAATGGGGACTGTAAGTTGTACGTACGCACGAGCGATGATAGCATTCCCATAATTGTTTAATGGTATTGAATTGGATGGTGTATAATATATAATAATTAGTATCATTTTATAATAATATTATTGAGTTATTATTTCATCCATTACATACATCCATGTTAGGAGGTGGTGAAAAACATATTACACCACGCCATGGAGACGGCAGGCCGTACGTATGCACACACGATGATTTCGTTTTTTATAGGATGGATTGATAGTGAAATAATGATTTTTAATATTTATATTAACATATAAGAATATTATTTATTCTTATGTTATTACTTAATATTATAATAACTAAAGAAGATGAAGTAGAAGAATATATAAATTAGAATGAATCGGTAGAAGAGATTACCTCTTCCTCAACTTGCCTCCTTTAAATGTCCTATTTTTGAACAAGAGTTGGTCTTTTGAGAAGACCAGAAATAAAAGAATGTAACTTCGGATGTTTATAAGAGAAATTTTCAGGGTTTGGCCAATCATGAAGGCTCAAAATGAAGTGTAGAGTAGTGGGAGAAGGATTCCTTTATAAGAGATGAGAGGGGAAGTTTAGGAAACTCTAAAAAATATTAATTTATAATAAATTTAATTTTGATAAAAATGGACCACAACATATTTAACTAAAATATAAGATGATTTGGGTTTTAATACCCATCAACAAATAATATTTATACTTTTTTAGAATATTTTTTTCCTTTTCATTTTTGATTAACCCTTATTTTACCCTTTTCAGTCGTACTGTGATATTTATTTACACATTGTGGGTTAATGTAAATACCATATCATGTCAAACGACCCGAAAAAAGATATTTTTGACATTTTGGAGATATATAAATCATTTGGGTGATTCACTGTTTTTTAGGAATATTAGATCCTTTAATAAACTATTTTATGTTTTAATTTATATACTGTGTCAATTTAGGACACAATTCATACATTAGTTTTTAAAAAAATTCATAAAAACATCATTCTTTTAAAAAGATGGCAATAAATCAAATATATTATGTCAATGTAGTCCATAAAATTCGTTTATTTCGTTAAAATAATATAATTAAATTTGTTTTAATATTTATAAATTCATTTATTTATATCATTCATTAATGAGGTAATTACTACATAATATTTGTGTCATAAAGAATATTATTTATTTTATATTTAAAAATTATAAATAAACTACATAGATGTAAAAAAAATTTTATATTTATAATGACAATTATAAGAAAATATATTGGGTTTTTAATAATGTATTATAATTTATTTAGTAAAAATTATATTTTTAGGTTATAAATATATTTACATTAAATTATTTTTTATAAAATGACCTTTTCACATCCATATGAATCCATGGAGTCCGAAAATTGACCCAAGGATGCCCATGGTCTGAGAGGTTTAATTAAATTAGATTAGGACACGTTATAGGGTAGTATTATATACTTAAATTATCATTTTTAACATTATTTACTAGATTTACCCTTTAACCTAGGTAAATAAAATAATTATAGAAAATACTATTCATAATTTCCAAAAATAAAATGTACCTATTCACACAATATATAAATTCTAATTCAAAATATGGAATCTGTTTTCCCAAATTAAAAAACCATATGTTTCATTAATTTATTTAAAATTATTCTCGTTGTTGAAATGAGAAAAACGGTTTTAAAAGTTATAACATTGCACATGATTGAAATGTTTGTAAATATGAATTAAATGTTATATATATTATAATGAATTACATAATATTAACTGGAAAAAATATATTCTATTTATACATTCAAACCATTCAGTAATATAATTTAACCATATAAATTATCTTGATGAAAAAAGTAGTTTTTAAGTAAATTTTGTAGTATTTTCACTATTCAACAACACATGATAGTTATTAGAAAAATATAAAAAAATTTCCTAATTAAATTTGAATTTCTCGAATCAAAATAAAATTTTATTTCTGTCATATATAAATCATTAATATGCAAAAATATTAATTTAAAATGTGTTCTCCATTCAATGTTATATAATTGACCCTTTTAAAAAATAGGTTCATATACCTAAATATTGTTTTATTCATACCCTATGACTAAAATATCAATTGGATGAATATAAAAAAATACCATATTAAGTATATAACACATATATATCATTAATCTCATTATCAAATGTAATTAAATAAAAAAAACAAAAAAAACTAATTGATTTAAATTTTTCATAAATAATTAATAGCCAAAGAATTCATAATGCATATTCATATGTTAGTTCTAATTTTTCCCGCTAACCAAATGGATAAGCTATAATGATAATTTTATATTAAAGGAATATTGTGGTTTGTTTAAAATCACAATTGCATGAAAAGAAATCTACAGAATCATAAAACATTTTTAAAAACTATAATTCATAAAAACGTAAAGTTGCTACATTCTACCCACCTTACACCGAAATTCACCTAAAATATTATTCTCATGAAAATAGAAATATGATAATACCTATCCCTCAAAATATCCTCAATTTCCAATTTAGATTCTTTTAACTGTTGTTTCCTCAATAATAATTTAACCAATCGAGTGGTCTTGTTTTGTTAAACTTTTTCATTGAGATAAAAAATCTCTATCGGTTGTTCTCCATAAGAATGATCATACTCAAGTAGTAATACATCTATGAAAAGAAAATTTGAAGGATTTGGAATGTACTTTTTCACTGAGATAAAAAATCTCTATTGGTTGTTCTCCATAAGAATGATCATACTCAAGTAGTAAGACATCTATGAAAAGAAAATTTGAAGGATTTGGAATGTACTTCTTCATGAGGTATAAATTGAACATATCATGAAATTGATATGCATTTGGTAGGAATTCCAATCAGTATGATGCCTTCCCAACATGATTTAGAATTTCAAAAGGACACATATACCTAGGATTCATTATGCCCATATTTACAAATCTCATTACTCTCTTGCAGAGAGATATTTCATAAGAACACCTCACCACCAAAATTAATCTCGTGGACTTTTCTATGGTGGTCAACATAACTTATATGTAAAATTTGAGATGCTCTTATGTGTTGTTGAATAGTTATGAAATTCACTATCATTTCATCGAAAACATCAGGTCCAAATAACATTCTTTCTACAAATTCATCCTGTCATGTTGGAGTTATGCACTTCATTCTATATAGGTATTCATAAGGATCCATATGAACAATGGAGTGGAAGTAATTATTGTTTGCAAATATCACCAATGGTAGGTGTTGATCCCAACCACCTTTTTAATCCATTGAGAAGGATCTCAACATATCTTCTAGAGGTTGAATTGTCGTAAAAAACTGAAAGTATGTCTTGGGATGACAATCAGTGCTGAAACATAATACTTTATATAGATCCTATTGAATAATTCACTAGAACATCAAGATAAAACCTCGAATCTCGATCAGATATAAGGTAATTTTGTACTCCATGTAATCCTACCACTTCTTTTACATATATCTAGGAAATCTTATCAAGAGATAAATCCTTTCTAATAGAAATGATTTGTTCCAACTTCATAAGGCGATCAACTATATCCCAGATATAATTACTACATTTGGATGTTTTGGGAAGTCCGAGGATAAAATCCACAATGACGTTTTACCATTTTCATTTTGGTATGGGTAATGTTTGTTACATCCCCTTAGACTTATGTCTCTCAACATTAACTTATTGACAAACCAAGCATCGAGAGACATATTCTACACCATCTCTTTTCATTCCATCCCACCCGATGTACTATTTCAGTTCTCTATATGTCTTTTTTCATCCAGAGTGAATATATAATGAAAACTATGAGCCTAATCCAATAAAAACTTATTTAATTCTAGTATGAGAGGAACACATACCTGATTCCTGAACCATATAATTTTTTGAAAATCAAGGTTGAACATAAAAACGTTTCTTTCCTTCTTTTATAACTATATATCTTCCTTATATGTTTATTTAATCTTCCCTTGTATAGATGGTTGAATGTTCATTTGAGACAGGTAAAATATATCCTGTTCTATTATAATTTCAAGTACCATTCTTTGAAAATCCATAAATATTTAATCTTTCATGATCCACCTCGTGGATATGAAAGCATTGTCTCGTTGAATTAATGCATCTTCCCCATTGTTTTTGTTCCCATGGTGGTAATGTATTGAGCCGCTGTAATCCATAATAAACTCCAAAATAATTCTTTGAAACATATTCATATCCTTTTGTGTATAATTATTCATTAATCTATTATGATTAGTATAAATATCACACCATTCTCCATGAAGATAATCTCTCTATATCATTAATGAAAATATTACCATAGCTAACTCTAAATCATGTGTCATTTAATTTTTCTCATGGATTTTCATATTTTTTGAGGAATAATCTATCACCATATCATTTTTCATGAGATAAAAAAACAACCCCTTCATGGATTTATCATAGTAGATCACAAACCATTCACCATAACCAGGCATTGTGTGCATAGAAGCACTAGATAACCTTATTTTTAGCTCTTTTAAATTATATTCACATTCCTCCATCCTAACAAACATAACTCATTTTTTATTCAACTTTGGTAGTAGATTAGATAATAGTGGAAAATCATTCCAAAAATGTCGATAATATCCATCCAATAAAAGAAAACATCACATCTCATTTATTGTTGTTGGTCTCAACCATCTTTCAATATCCTATATTATTACTGGATCCACAAATATCCCCTCTATTGAGATTATGTGACCCATAAATAATACTTTTTTAAGATAAAATTGAAACTTGGAATTTTTTTAAAAATGCTTATCCTTTCAAAGGGCCTTTGGAACAATTCCAAATTGATCATCATTTCTTAGATTCTCTTTGAATAAATAAGAATATAATCTATATAGAATACCATAAACCAATTAATATAGAATCTAAAGAATATATTCATTAGATTCATGATGATATCTGGGAAATTAGTTAGACCAATATGCATCACTATAAATTCATAGTGTTCATACCTTGTATGGAATGACATCTTCGGTATTTCCTCAATTTTGAACCATAATTGATGATACACTGAATGAATATCAATCATAGAAATTTATTGAGCTACACATAGTTGGTCAAATTAGTCTTCAGTGTAGGGAAGATGATATTTTTTCTTGATAATGATCTTGTTATGTTCTCTAGAATCAATGTAGAGTCTCATTGATCCATCGTTCTTCTTAAAAAACATAACAAGTGATCCTAAAGGTGATTAACTAGGGAGTATGAATCCCTAATCAAGATTCATCTGGAGTTTCATCTTAAATTCCTACAAATCTATTGAGGTAATTCTATAAGGTGTCATTGAAATAGGCATGGCACACGATATGGGTTATATTGAAATATCATCCTAATTATTTGGAGGAAGTCCTAGAAATATTATGGTAACGTCGTCATAAAACTCCCCTACAATGGGAATATTCTTAATGGTGAGTTTCTCTCCATACATTTGAGATAAATAAACTTATTTTATTAGATTAATGACCCACAATATAGAATAAATTTACACTAGATGGATATATTCATCCTTCCACTGAAAAATGATCACAGGTTGATCTTGAATTTGAAATGAAAATTCCATTATTTGAAAATTGTTATGAGATCCATATCAATAATTACAATCCATGCCATGAATCACATAAAATTCCACTATAAGAAGGATTATATGATTTTTAGGAATAAATTTCCAACATTATTCAAATGGAGAGGAATGGTAAACTTTTGATGTAACTTTTGAGCCATTAAGAGTTCTCATAGCTAACTCAATATATAATTGTTGAGGTAGTTTTGAGATATACTTATATAATTAATTATAAATAAAGTAGTGCATGGATCAAGAATAAAATAAAACATTTTATACATTAGTGTTGATGTTAAGTGTACCTTTAACCACTTTATTAGGATAATCCATATCACCGGTAGTAAATGCTTGCTAATTTCAATTGTCGTTGGTCTTAAGTGTTTTTTTACATCAATAATCATCAATATCACTTGGATTGGAACATTGATTTGCATAATTACCCATTTCATTTCACTTGTCTCATTAAAGTGTATGAGGTGAATTCTATGTATCATTTTCTTTGTTTGAATAATTATACATATTTTTCCCATCAAATCGGCATTCAGTTCCCTGATGAGATTATTTTACACACATAAAAAATTTACTATATCCATTATCACAATTTTTGCTGTGTTTTATTCCACACTTTGAACCTAAGGGAAAAGTCATCATATATTCAATGTGATCCTTATAAATTCCTTTCAATTCCATTTTATTCTTCTTTTAATACCCATATTATTGATGGGTTACTCAAATATACAACTCAACATTGAGTGCACATCGAATAATTTCATTGTAGATATTGAAGTCACTTATGGCTAATGCCCTTCAGAGACATGGTTTTAGGCCACTATAGAATATATCAATCTTACTCTCAGGTTGGATAATATTTCAAAAAGTGTAAATTTCATGTCTTATATAATTTTATTTATTGGTACTAACAAATTCAACATCCTTTTGCGTTATTTCAAGGAACTCCTTCTCCAGCATTGTTTCAAGAATATGAGGAATGTACTTATTGAAAAATACATTTTTTACATCATTCCATTACATGGACACTATTTCTCCTTTTTTCATCATTCTATTAATAATATTCCAACATTAATCAGCTTCACCTTCAATATGATATAATGCTAATAATTTTTTATTAGGTTCCTAACATTGTTGATCTAAAATATCTTTTATGTTGTTCTGATCAATTGTTCATCCACCAATGGATCAAATGACTTGTTGAATGAAGTTGGATGCTGATTCATGAAAGAGTCAAACGAATGTTTCTCCTTCCTCGTCTCATTTGGAAATCCTACCCGATTCATATGTTGAGAATGTTCTGTGACCATGGATAAAAGATTTTTCATTCCATCTCCCATGACAATTGTTTTTTCAGGGGAATGATTATTTCATTCACCATAACATTCATCATTAACATTGCTCCTTCGGTTTCTATACAATTACTAAATCCATTATGCATAGTACAACAAACACTAATAATAAATGGAAACCACATAATCAATAAGAAAATGTCAATTTTTCACACATTAGGATGTATCATGGGAAATTCATGGTCATTTCATGAACCCTAGGATTTAATATTATACATAGACAAATAATTATGGTTTTTACTAAGGCTTCCTTATTCTAGTTTCCAATGGATAACTATACGTTTTATCTGATAACAATTATAACAACCAATACTTTACATACACTGATATTACTTTATAATTAACGTATATTTATTACAACATATAAAAAAACAATAATATGATTGTATATGTAACATCCCAAGTATGTAATGAATTATATATATTTTTATCTATCTCTATTAATGATTAAGATAGTGTTTTAGAGTCTTAAAATGAAAATAAATACAATCTTATGCATGGAATACACTAATATTCTTACAAGATAGTTTTACTGCCTTTTGATGGAAAACCCTTTTTAAATCAAAATTTTGACAATTTTATCTATATTTTTCCAAATAAACATATTCTTTTTCTATTGGGACATCAAAATTTACTTTGTGTGAATTTCTGGTATTTTTCAGACAATGTTCATTTTTTTAATGAATAGTGAAAAATACTTCATTTTACATCAAAACTGATTTTTAATATAATTTATTTATATAATTAGATTATCTTTTGAATTGGTTTTGAATTTAAATTAGAATATATTTTTACCATTTTATCCAATGGTTGTAATTGGAATCAATTTCACTTTGAAATTGGACTTAAACTAGTGTCAATCGTTTGATACATATTGTTTCATAAAAATACGCTATTTGTCATGACATCGGGAATTAATTATTAATTTAATTAATGTGACTTATAGGTTTTGAATTTTGTGAAATAGACTTCATTTTTGAATTCGGAATATCAAATATAGCTTAGGGTGAATTTTTGGTAATTTTCTGAAAAACTTAAATTTTTTATGAATAGTGAAACCACTAAGTGGTACTTATAAAAACTAATTTTTCCGTTTAAATGAAATTTTGCCATCTTTGTGTTTTGAATTTAAAAAATCTTACATACATGGTTTTAATTAAGATGTAAAATGTGGTTCAATGAGATTATAATAATTTTTTGGTAAATAGTAACTTATTAAGTTTTTAATCGCGATTAGTGGTAATTAGTGTATTTTAAGGTAAAAATAATGTTTGAATAGTATGAGATGAGCTTGACACATGTCCTACCCTCATTTGATGTGTCATGGCCGACCAATACAAGCCATGGGTCCACTTGGGGACCCCATGGATCCACTTTGGTTGGGAAATGACATAAATAACTTTTTATTTAATGTTAAAGTAAAAATGACAGAAACGTGAGTTATGTTACTAAAACAATTTTTAAATGGGGTAATACAAGTCAGATTTTTGACTATAAATATTAATTAGAAATCTAAAAATATTTCCTACATCATAGTAGTTTTTTATAATTTTTAGACATTAAATAAATTAAATTATTTATGACATCATGATGATGCATCGATGACCTCATTTTTTAACGATTTAAATAAAATGGAAAGATAATGTAAAATCTAAGACCAACTCATTGCCAAAACCAATTGGATGAGTGGAATTAAAACCCTTATCACCTTATCATCGAATTATATCAATGTGAGACCTTTTTAATCGGAAACCCATTTTAAAATAAAGTAACTTATCTTTACCTTCCAAGAGTGCCCCTCCTCTCCTCTTATAAAAGGCCCCCACCTCTACCTCCTTACCCACACTCCCAAAGCATTTTTCTCGGCCAAAACCTGCCCATTTTGTCTCTCCACTTCCCTCTCTTACTCATGGAATCCTCACGTTGGGAATAAGTCTTCCCAAGGAAGCCTTTGAGCTCAAACCAAAGGGAGTTACCCGATTTTAATGTAATGTCTTCTTCTGAGTCATTTTGTTTTATTTTGCTTCTCCAACCCCCTAAACTCTTTTTTTAATTACTTTTGTAACAAATAAAGTATTCTCAATATACTAGGATGTTTTTATAATAAGGATTTGAGCTACACATACACACACCTACATCTAATGGTTAACGAACATACTATTTCCGTGGATGGTGAATTTATGCCTCCCGAAACGATGATTGTTCAACATTCTTTTAACACCTTCAAAGGTGTCCATTAAGATGTCACTATATTTATATATGATATATAATATGTTTATGTTTTCCTTAAGCTTCTTTATTTTTTTGGTCATACCTTTATGGTTTCCATTATGGGTAAACGCGATATCTTCATTTAAGGAAGTACGGACTACCGCCCCCTCAAAGTGATTTGATTCGTTAAATACCATATGTGGGACGTATAAAGGATGGAACTATGATATTATATATGATATTATACTGGAATTATAATATACCTTTATATAATTATGATTCCATTCTATAAAATACGAAATAGAAATGAAAGGAGCATTCATGCGTACGTACGGCTTACCGTCTCCATGAACGGTGCATTTCATTTATTACCTCTAAATGATTATGTAATATTTTAAATGCATGATTGTACTGGATATATATGACATATATGATATCTATATCATGAATACCATTTTGGATATAATGGATACATGAACAACTTGTAATTATAAAGGGTTTATTTTTGACTCAAGTACCAATGATCGTTAAAATGACCGTTATTAACTTAAATAATGACATAGTGTTCATGACATGGTAATAAGTGATATAAAAGGAATAATGAACTTGAAAAAGGTTCTTAAGCAAGTATAAATTATCTCAAGTTTATTATTCAGGAAATTAAAGAACAATCGAGTCAAGTCGGACCTAAGGTATGGGACTTCGTCTCAATCTCCTTTCATTGAGGCATATTTTGTTATATACACAACCTTCTTTTATACGGTGTATAAACCCCTTTGACTTTTACGTTTTTTCAAAATGAATCTTTTTTATACGAAGCGTTTAGTAAACGACAAAAGGGAATGTTTTCGTCGTACGTATGCATCGACAATGACTTTTTCGCCACCATGACCATTATTTGAGTTTCAGCTTCCTCTACAAGTCATACCTTTTTAAAAAAAAAAAATAAATACCATGTTTTACTTTTCTTTTATTTTGGTATTGAAAATGTTTTTCATAATGTTTTTATATCAATGTGTTGTATTGATATCTTGTGATTGAAATGTGGAAATGTTATGTTTCCTTTATGAATTTTTTATGTGATACAATTATGTTGAGGTTCATGGGCATTATTATGAAGACAGGTGGTTCTGTGATAAACTAAGGGAGGGTGAGCCTGATATAGCTCTCCAATGCATTGGGTAACGCGAAGGAGTGAAACGTTAAGGTTTCTCCGAAGAGATTTAGGGAATATACTATGATGGGTATTCCAAACGTAACCAACAGGGTTACTCCCTACGTAAGGATGTTATGAATGCCTCAAGTTACCTTTATGTCTTATGATTTCTAGGATTTATTCATGATTTGATGAGGTATTTTAAAGTCCATATGTTTTATGGGTAAAGTATGATTTCATTCATATGTATATATGTAACCATGTTTCCTTTCAATATTTTTATATCCCTTACTGAGCTTTTTATGCTCATCCCATGTTTTTGAAATTTTTTTCACAGGTCGATGGGAAAGGTACATGATATGATGATAGTGTCAAGGTAGTGTCAATAAATATTCAATGTTTTATTTTAAATGCATATACATTGATGGGAATGAAGAATACTATCTTTATGTAACCACTTTGTTTATACGTGGAATGTAATGCATGTTTTATGATCTAATTCTCTAAAACTCTAAACCCGAAAAGATCATTAATGTGTAATCTTGTAAAAACTCATGATTAAGTAAGGTTTAAGGTTGGGGCCTTATAGTTAGTATCAGAGGTCGGTTTAGATAACTTTATGAGTTAGAATTCTATTAAATGATTGTCCAATTTTTTTTTGAAATGATATAACATTTGAAGATTACTATGTTTATTCATCTAAGACATGTTTGTTCAGAATGGTTTTCCGCAGAGGAAACAGGGAAGTAGTGCTAGGAAGGCATACAGAAGAAAATAACCTTACGAATCAGCATCCTGAGATGGTCAGAATTGGAACTGAACAGTTTGTTGCAGTAATGGCGCAGTTGACTCAAGCGATAAATGGCGGTGGTATCCATACACGAGATCAGCCAGATCAACCGCAGAGGAACATGTCAGTGGTGGAACATTTCATGAGGAAACATCCACCATCATTCAGAGGATCATCTGACCCTGTGCTAGCTGAAGGGTGGATTAAAGCACTGGAGAAGATGTTTGATGTAATGGGTTGTTCAGACAATCAAAAGGTTAGTCTTGCTATTTATCGTTTGGAGGGTGAGGCAGATCAGTGGTGGTCTATGGTTAAAAATATCAGGGACGCTGATGAGATTGATTCTCTTGACTGGGATGAATTCAAAGGTATGTTTCTTGAGAAGTATTTTCCTAAGGCTGTTCGACATAGGATGGAAAATCAATTCTTGGAATTGAGGTAATAGGAAGACTCAGTGGCTACCTATGAAGAAAGGTTCACTCGATTGGTAAGGTATGCTCCATATTTTATCCGAGACCTTGATATTAAAATCAATCGTTTTTACTCAGGATTAAAGCCAAAATATCGAAGGGTATTATCTTCTCGTGAGTTTAAAAGTTGTGAAAAGTTTGTTCGATGTGCTGAGAAGGTGGAAATGGAGTTTTCCGATGATCAAGTGTTCTATATCAACCAACAGAAGAAGAGACCGAGGTAGCAGGAGAAAGGTAAGAATTCTTCAAAAAAGTCTGATGGTAAGAAAACTAAGTTTCCAGTTTGTGATAAATGTGGAAATAGGCATGCTGGGAAATTTCTTCTGAATTCTGGAAAGTGCTATCGATGTGTTAAGATGGGACATAAGGCTCGTGATTGCACAGAAAAGAATCAAGGTGAAGGTAAAAACAAATTTGATTTATAGTTAGTGAAATGTTTTAAGTGCAATGAGATGGGTCACTATGCAAATGAGTGTCCGACAAAGATCTTGAGTGATGGGAAGTAGTTAGACTAAAGCAGAAAGGGGTGGTGAAATCCTTCGCAACTACTTCAGCATATGTCTGGCCATCAAATGAAGTTGTATCAGGTACTTTGTTTGTTTTTTCAGATTATTCTAGTGTGTTGTTTGATTCGGGGTCTACACATTATTTCATCTCTGAAACCTTTTCTAGTAAAATGGGAATACCATCTCATGAAATGTCTCCTGAACTTTTGGTAAAAACACCTGGGGGGAATGTTGAGGCAAAAAGAATTTATAAGAATCTTCCTACCCTTATCTGTGGAAAGAACCTACTTGAAAACCTTATTGTTCTACCTCTAGTAGAGTTTGATGTTATCCTGTGTATGGATTGGCTCTCTATTTACCATGCTAAGATTGACTGTAGAGCTAAAGAAGTTTATTTTCAGAAAGACTTTCAGTTTGTGTACAAGAATGAACCCTTATTGTTGATAACTTATCAAGAGGCCAAGAAACTTGTAAAAGATGGAAATGAATGTTACCTTGCACACATCGTTGAAAATAAAGGAACTGTTAAAATTAATTATGTGCCAGTGGTAAATAAGTATCCTGATGTTTTTCTTAATGAGTTTCCTAGAATAATAATAGATCAAGAAGTTGAGTTTACTGTTGACTTAGTTCCTGATGCTAAGCCAATTTCAAAACCCCCTTATCGAATGGCTCAAATTGAACTTTTAGAGTTGAAGGAGCAATTGCAAGATTTATTAGACAAAGGTTTCATTCAACCTAGCACATCACCCTGGGGTGCTCCTATTTTATTTGTTAAAAAGAAAGATGGTTCTATGAGACTTTGCATTGATTATAGAGCCTTAAATAATATCACTGTTAAGAACAAATATCATTTGCCTCATATAAACAATTTGTTTGATCAGATCCAGGGAGCTCAGTTTTTTTCAAAGATTGACATGAGATCGGGGTACCATCAGCTAAAGGTAAAGGAGGCAGATATTCCGAAGACCGCGTTCCGTACAAGATATGGACATTATGAATTTGTAGTAATGCCTTTTGGGATAACCAATACACCTGCTGTATTCATGGAATTAATGAATAGAATTTTCCATGAGTTCATGGATAAGTTTTTCGTGGTTTTTATTGATGATATTTTGGTGTTTTCCAAATGTAATGAAGAGCATGAAAGACATTTAAGGGTTATCTTGCAAAACATAAAAAAAAAAAAAATTGTATGGGAAATTCAGAAAGTGTGAGTTTTGGTTTCAACAAATTTCTTTCCTTGGTCACATTGTTTCTAAAGATGGGATAATTGTTGATCCTGCAAAAACAAAAGTTGTGGAAGACTGGCCAAGACCCACAAATGTAACAGAGATTCGTAGATTCCTTGGTTTGGCAGGATATTACCGAAGGTTTGTCAGAAATTTTTCACGGTTATCTAGTCCAATGACTAAGCTAACTCGGAACGGTGTTAAGTTTATCTGGACAAAACAATGTGATGATTGTTTTTAGAAATTGAAAAGAAGATTGGTGAATGCTCCAGTTTTGGCACTACCTTCCAGGAATGGTGAGTTTGTTATCTAAAGTGATGCTTCATTGAAAGGACTTGGTTGCGTCCTAATGCAGAATGATCAGGTAATTGATTATGCTTCACGACAGTTGAAAACTCATGAGGTAAATTACCCTACACATGATTTGGAATTAGCTGTTGTTGTTTTTTCTTTAAAAATTTGGAGGCATCATTTGTATGGAGTAAAGTGTGAAATACATACTGATCACAAAAGTTTAAAGTATATATTCACTCAGAAAGAATTGAACATGAGACAAAGGAGATGGCTAGAATTAATCAAGGATTATGATTTTACAATTCATTACCATCCGGGAAAAGCAAATAAAGTGGCTGATGCTTTGAGTCGAAAAAGTAATGCTTCATTAGCAATGTTGCATTTGGAACGTGATATTTTGGTTAAGGATTTGATGAACTTTGTCATAGAAGTTGTGGGTGCAGGAAGTTCTTCTATTTTGTTTTAGCTATCAGTGAGATCATCTCTATCAGATAGAATCAAGCAAGCACAGAAGCATGACAGTGAGTTGTAGAAAAAGGTAGAGCTGGTTCAGAAATGTAAGTTGCCTGAATTCAACATTGATAATGATTGCGTTTGAGATTTGGGAAGAGATTGTGTGTGCCATGTGATTCACAATTGAAGAGAGAGTTGTTATGTGAAACTCATAGTACTCCGTTTTCAGTTCATCCTGGCAGTACTAAGATGTATAGAGATCTACAGGAGTATTACTGGTGGGATGGAATGAAAAGAGATATTGCTGATTTTACTGTGAAGTGTTTGACTTGTCAGTAGGTTAAAGAAGAGCGGCAGTTACCGAAAGGGATGCTTCAACCATTACCAGTTCCAGAGTGGAAATGGTAGAATATATCCATGGACTTTGTTGTGGGATTACCGAAGACATCTCGAGGTAATAATGCAACCTGGGTTATTGTTGATCGCTTGACTAAATCTGCTCATTTCCTTGCTATACGAGATACTTTTTCCCTCGATCAACTTTCCCGTTTGTATCGTAAAGAGATAGTCAGGTTAATGGAGTTCCCCTCTCCATTATATCTGATCGTGATCCCAGGTTCACTTCTATCTTTTGGAAAGGCCTTCAGAAGTCGTTGGGAACTAAATTAAATTTTTGTATAGCTTTTCATCCTCAATCAGATGGGAAGTCAGAACGAACAATTCAGACATTGGAGGATATGCTACGTTCTTCCTCTATGGATTATCAGGGATGTTGGGACCAACATCTTTCATTGGTTGAATTTTCATATAATAACAGTTTTCATTCCAGTATACAGATGGCACCATTTTAGGCATTATATGGGAAGCGGTGTCGAACTCCAGCTTTCTGGGATGAAGTGGGTGAAAGGAAGTTGATGGGACCAGAATTGGTAGAAGAGATGGAAGAAAAGGATCAGTTGATTCAGAAGCACATGAGAACAGTTCAGAGCAGGCATAATAGTTATGCGGACAACAGGAGGAAGGATCTCTCTTTTGAGGTAGGTGATCATGTTTTTCTCAAGGTTTCTCCTTGGAAAAGTGTGATGAGACTTGGTAAGAAAGGAAAGATGAGTCCAAGGTTTATTGGACTATATGAAATTCTGGAGAGAGTTGGATCAGTTGCATACTGGGTGGCTTTACCTCCGAGTTTATCTCAGGTACACAATGTTTTTCACATTTCGATGTTGAGAAAGTATATGCCAGATCCATCTCATGTTTTGAGTCCAAAAGTAGTTCAGCTGGAAGAGAACCTATCATATGAGGAACAACCGGTCCAGATTCTTGACCACATGGAGCAAGTGTTACGGAATAAGGTGATTAATCAGGTAAAGGTTTTGTGGAAAAACCACATGATGGAAGAGGCAACATGGGAATCTGAAAATGCAATGAGGGATAAGTACCCCCATTTATTCGATAAGTAAATAAATTGCGGGGACGCAATTTTATAAAAGGGGGAAGGATGTAACTTCCCAAGTTAGAATTGAATAATATATATTTTTATCTATGTCTATTAATGATTAAGATAGTGTTTTAGAGGCTTAAAATGAAAATAAATACAATCTTATGCATGGAATACACTAATATTATTACAAGATTGTTTTACTGCCTTTTGATGGAAAACCGTTTTTAAATCAAACTTTTGACTATTTTATATATATTTGTCAAAATAAAAATATTCTTCTTTTATTGGGACATCAAAATTTACTTTGTGTGAATTTTTGGTATTTTTCAGACAATGTTCATTTTTTTTAATGAATAGTGAAAAATACTGCATTTTACATCAAAAATGCATTTTAATCTAATTTATTTATATGATTATATTATATTTTGAATTTGTTTTGAAGTGAAATTGGAATATATTTTTACCATTTTATCCAATTTTGGTCATTGGAATCAATTTCACTTTGAAATTGGACTTAAACTAGTGCCAATCTTTTGATACTTATTGTTTTATAAAAACACACTATTTGTCATGACAGCGAGAATTAATTATTAAATTAATTAATGGGACTTATATGTTTTGAATTTTATAAAATATACTTCATTTTTGAATTCATAATATCATATATAGCTTACAGTGAATTTTTGGTAATTTTCTGAAAAACATCAATTTTTGATGAATAGTGAAACCACTAAGTGGTACTTATAAAAACTGTTTTTTCCGTTTAAATGAAATTTTTCCATCATTGTGTTTTGAATTTAAAAAATAAGACATACATGGTTGTCATTAAGAAGTAAAATGTGGTTCAATGAGATTATAATAATTTTTTGGTGAATAGTAACTTATTATGTTTTTAATCGCGATTAGTGGTAATTAGTGTAGATTAAGGTAAAAATAATGTTTTAATAGTATGAGATGAGCTTGAAAAATGTCCTACCCTCATTGGATGTGTCATGGCCGACCAAGACAAGTAATGGGTCAACTTGGGGACCCCATGGAGCCATTTTGGTTGGAAAATGACATAAATAACTTTTTATTTAATGTTAAAGTAAAAATGACACTAACATGAGATATGTTACTAAAACAATTTTTATATGGGGTTATACAAGTAATATTTTTGACTATAAATATTCATTAGAAAGATAACAAGATTTAATACATCAAAGTATTTTTTTTATAATTTTTAGACATTAAATAAATTAAGTTATTCAGGACATCATGATGATGCAGCGATGACCTCATTATTTAACGATTTAAATAAAATGGAAAGATAATGTAAAATGTAAGACCTACACATGGCCAAAACCAATTGGATGGGTGTATTTATAACCCTTATCACCTTAAACTCTAATTATATCAATGTGGGACCTTTTGAATCCGAAACTCATTTTAAAATAATGTAACTTATCTTTACTTTCCAAGAGTGCCCCTCTTCTCCCCTTATAAAAGGCCCCCACCTCTACCTCCATACCCAAACTCCCAAAGCCTTTGTCTCGGAAAACCCCTACCCATTTTGTCTATCCACTTCCATATATTACTCCTTGAAGCCTCACATTGGGCAGAAGTCTTCCCAAGGAAGCCTTTGAGCTCAAACCAAAGGGAGTTACCCGATTTTAAGGTAATGTCTTCTTTTGAGTCCTTTTATATTATTTTGTTTCTCCAACCCCCTAAACTCTTTTTTTCTTTTCTTTTGTAACAACTCCAGTATCCTCAATATACTAGGATGTTGTTATAATATGGATTCGAGCTACACTTACACACACCTACATCTAATGGTTAACGAACACACTATTTCCGTGGATGGTGAATTTATGCCTCCCGAAACGATGATTGTTCAACATTCATTTAACACATTCAAAGGTGGCCATTAATATGTCACTATATTTATATATGATATATAATATGTTTATGTTTTACTTAAGCTTCTGTATTTTTCTTTTTGGTCATACCTTTATGGTTCCCATTATGGGTAAACGCAATATCTTCATTTAAGGAAGTGCGGACTACCGCCCCCACAAAGTGATTTGATTCGTTAAATACCATATGTGGGTCGTATAAAGGATGGAACTGTGATATTATATATGATATTATACTAGAATTATAATATACCTTTATATAATTATGATTCCATTCTATAAAATACGAAATAGAAATGAAAGTAGCGTTCATGCGTACGTACGGCTTACCGTCTCCATGAACAGTGCATTTCATTTCTTACCTCTAAATGATTATGTAATATTATAAATGCATGAATGTACTGGATATATATGACATATATGATATCTATATCATGAATACCATTCTGGATATAATAGATACATGAACAACTTGTAATTATAAAGGGTTTATTTTTGACTCAAGTACCAATGATCGTTAAAATGACCGTTATTAACTTAAATAATTACATAGTGTTCATGACATGGTAATAAGTGATATAAAAGGAATAATGAACTTGAAAAAGGTTCTTAAGCAAGTAGAAATTAACTCAGGTTTATTATTCAGGACATTAAAGAACGATTGAGTCAAGTCAGACCCGAGGTATTGGACTTCGTCTCAATCTCCTTTCATTGAGGCATAATTTGTTTTATAAACAACCTTCTTTT
Organism: Viscum album; assembly: GCA_963277665.1. NCBI lineage: Eukaryota > Viridiplantae > Streptophyta > Magnoliopsida > Santalales > Viscaceae > Viscum > Viscum album. Next base: position 1,034,709,320 of record OY728133.1, on the reverse strand, counting down.
ATACGGTGTATAAATCCCTTTGACTTTTATGTTTGTTCAAAAGGAATCATTTTTATACGAAGCGTTTACTAAATGATAAAAGGGAATGTTTTTGTCTTACGTATGTGGCGACAACGACTTTTCCGCCGTCGTGACCATTATTTGAGTTTTGGCTTCCTCTACAAGTCATACCTTTTTTTTAAAAGAAAAATAAATACCATGTCTTACTTTTCTTTTATTTTGGTATTCAAAATGGTTTTCATAAAGTTTTTATATCAATGTTTTGTGTTGATATCTTGTGATTGAAAGGTGGAAATGTTATGTTTCCTTTATGCATGTTTTATGTGATACGATTATGATGAGGTTCGTGGGCATTATTATGAAGACGGGTGGTTCCGTGATAAAATAAGGGTGGGTGAGCCCGATATAGCTCTCCAATGCATTGGGTAACGCGATGGAGTGAAACTTTAAGGTTTCTCAGAAGAGATTTAGGGAATATACTGTAAGGGGTATTCCAAACGTAACCAAGATGGTTACTCCCTACGTAAGGATGTTATGAATGCCTCAAGTTACCTTTATGTCTAATGATTTCTATGATTTATTCATGATTTGATGAGGTATGTTAAAGTGCATATGTTTTATGGGTAAAGATTGATTTCATTCTTATGTATATATGTACCCATATTTCCTTTCCCTATTTTTATATCCCTTACCGAGATTTTTATGATCATCCCAAGTTTTTTGAAATTTGTTTCACAAGTCAAGGGAAAGGTACATGATATGATGATAGTGTCAAGGAAGTGTCCATAAATAATCCATGTTTTATTTTAAATGCATTTCCATCGATGGGAATGAAGAATACTCTCATCATGTAACCACTTTGTTTATATGTGGAATGCAATGAAAGTTTTATGATCTAACTCTCTAAAACAATAAACCTAAAAAGATCCACAATGTGTAATCTTGTAATAACTCAAGATTAAGTAAGGTTTAAGGATGGGTCCTTATAGTATAAGTATAGTTCCTTTAGAAACATGGAAACATAAACAAATTTTCCATAAAACATCTATATATTTCACTATTTATTTCATCATGACTAGAAATCCTATTTGTCATATAATACATAATACACTTCTTCCTGACCTGGGGAAAAGAAACCTAAAAAATGGCGATATCAAATCCTCAGTAAGGGTAAACAAAGAAGATATAAATCATATATAACATTTTAAAATAATATCCTACAATTTAGAAATCATAATATCATATCATAGGATAAATCAAAAAATTGCGATGTAATCCCATTAATCATAACATAGGACATAAAATTTAGTGTCATAGAAACATAATAATAGAACATCATTTCATATTAGTCATGGATATTTTTCATGACTAACATAGCTGACAAAGTGCATTTCTGAACTGATTTCTCTCCTCATTCCGGCCCTGTATCACTGAACTAGATTTAAGTTACATTTAAACCATGTATATCTCATGAGATATAAAACATTAACCAATAAATTGGATGGAGATATAGGTCCCAACCATCTCATAATTAATCCATTATTATTTGTTCCGCACAATCATAAATCATACGTCATATCATAACCCATGTAATAAAATGAGATTCATAAATATCATGACATCATAACATAATCCATATAAGAAAATTTTATATCATAAAAATAATTACATCAAAACATAATCAAATCAATTTAATAATATAGATATAATCATAACCTTGTGTCATCATAGATGGGATATTATTTTTATAAAACACGTGAACTTTGTTATTGAGGAAAATATCATTTCTTCTTCAAAAAAAATTTCATTTCTAAAAATGTCATGAAATTTTAAAAGAATAGATGATCATTGAAAATAAAAATTAAAACATTTAAAGGAATATTCATAGAAATAATTCTATATTAAAGTGTAAAAATTTGTTCTTTCCGTATAAGTTAAAAAATATTATCCTCATACGTTTACTGAAAATGTCAAAATGTCCTCGCGTGGTAAAAAAATGAATTATTCCATCCATACTATGTAGTAAAAGATAAAATAGGTAAAAATGACTTTAGAGATACTTAAAATAGTATAATTTTTTTATGAAAAGTGTATAATAATACAAGGACATGGATGATAAATATATACCAAGTAGAAATTTACGAATAAACAATCTCAGATAAAACAAGATTGGAAGAGTTATCCCATACCATATGTGTTATCAAATTCATATGTGTCCAAAACTCCTTTATAATTATATAATTAATGTTACTGATTTATTTAGGAATTATATTCATTTTTATGAGACCATTTATGACCATATTTTCATCTGTTTTTTATTATCACTTAATTGTTACTCATTATTCGGGTATTAGCTACTTTATGTCCTTAGTTATGTTTTGTCGGTTAATTCATTATACATCTTTTTAGGTTATATTTATATAATTATCAGAATGTTATTTTTAAAATATATATAATATATATTCAGTAAATTCATTTATATACTATTTATTTAATTATGATTATGTAAAACAATTCACATCGCAATGTGGAGAAGGTAAGTTGTACGTACGAACGAGCGACGATATCATTCCCATAATTGTTTAGTGGTATTGATGTGGATTGTGTATAATATATCATATTTAGTATAATGTTATAATAATAATATATAGTTATTATTTCCACCATTATACTCATCCATGTATGGTGGTGATGTAAAATATATTTCCCAATGGTGTGGATACGGTACGACGAATGTATTATTGTGCGTTGATTTCGTTGTTCGTAGGATGAATTGATGGTGAAATAGAGTTGTTTAGAATTTATAATATCATTTAATTTATTAGTAATACTAATGATATTAATTTATAATGAAAAAATAAATAAGATGGAGTAGAATAAAAAATAACTTTGAAAGAATCGGTAGAAGAGATATCCTCTTTCTCGATGCGCCTCATTAAAATTTCCTCTTTAAGAACTAGTGTTCTTCTTTTGAGAAGACCAGAACCTCTAGAATAATACTAGAAAATTTTATAAGAGAAATGGTTAGGATTTTCCCAATATTGAAGGCTCAAAATTGATCAAAGATGATAGGGAAGAGGTTCTCTTTTATAAGAGAGAAAGAGGGGTATTGTATGAAATTAAATTAAATATTAATTTATAATAAATTAAATTTCAACTAAAAATAGTAATAACCTAATTTAATATAAATATAATAAGGTTTTGTTCGAAAATACATTATTCAAATTATTTAGACATGTTTAGAGTACATTTTTACACTTATTTTTTGGATTATCCATTATTTTACCCTTTTTAATCATACCATGATATCGTTTTCTTTACAAATTTTGGGTTAATGTAATTACTATATCACGTAGAAAGACCCAAAAAAGTTATTTATGACATGTTTTAACATATATAAATCATTTGGCCAAATAATTATTTTTTTATAATTTAATACCATTTAATGAACTAATTTATGTGTTGAGATATAAATTGTGTCAATTTTGGATAGTATTTGTACATAAATGTTTATAAAATTCATACAAACATTATATAATAAAAAATAATTCATTAACTCAAATATAATATTTTACTATCAGCCATAAAATTCATCGATGACCTAAAATTAACCAAATTGCATTCATTATTAATAAAAATTTCATTTATTTAAATCATTCATTAATGGGTTAATTACTATATCATATTTGTGTCATAAATAAAACTATCTATATAATATCAAAACATTATAAATAAAATACCATGATGTTTGAAATTTTTTTATATTTTTAATTACTATTATTAAGAAAATAGATCATTAATATAACCATACATTATAATCAATTTAGAAAAAAAAAATTGTGATTAGGTTATAAATATAATTATGTTTAATTAATTTTTATAAAATGTGATTTTCACAACCATGTGAAATGATGTGGTCCAAAATTCGACAAAAATATTCCCATCATCAGAAATGTTTCACCTAAAAAGAATAGGACCAGTTTTATGGTAGTATTACATTATAAAATTAATTTTTACCCTTATTTACAAGATTTAACCTTTTACCATGATAAATAATTTTATTACTGAAGTTATAATTAATAATGTCCAAAAAAGGTTTCATATTGAAAAAATATAGAACATCTAATTGAAAATATAGAATACATTTTTTCCAAATTCAACGAATAGAATATTCACTAATTTAATTAAAATTAATATAGTTTTTCAAATGTTAATATGTGTTTTAAAAGATAAAGCATTTCAAAAGATTGAAATGTTTTTACCTAGGAAATCAATGTAAAATTTATGATAATGAATTAAATAATATAGCATAATAAAATATATTCCACTTATTTTTTTTAAACCATTCATTATTATTATTTAATCATTAAAATTATCTCGATGAAAAAGATGTTTTAATTTAAATTTAGCGTATTTTTATTATTTATTTAAACACGAAAGTTATCAAAAAAATATCAGAAAGTGTTCCCAAGAAATTTGTTATAATCCGAATCAAAATAAAATGTTTATTCTCTCATATAGAAATTATTAATCTGCCAATATATTGACTAAATATTGGTTCTCCATTCAATGTTATAAAATTGACCCTTTAAAAGTAGGTTGTTATACATAAATTGGGTTTTATTCATACATTGTGACTAAAAGATAAATTTTATGAATATCAAAAATAAAATTTATTAACTATATTACACAAATATATCAATATTCTCATTAACAAATTTGATAAACTCAAAGAAATTCAAATATCTGATTGATTAATATTTTTCATAAATAATTAATATCTAAAGAATTCCCAATGCATTTTCATAAGTTGTTTATAATTATTCCCGCTTACCTAAAGTCTAGGATATAACTATAATTTTATATTAACGGTATATAATAGTTCATTTAAACTCATTATGGCATGAAAGGAATGATATTAAAGAACCTTTTTTCTAAAAGAAATTATTTCATAAAATCATCCAGGAGTTAATAGGGGAATCAGAACAAGATATACAATTATTTAAAAAAGAATTTTTGCCTCTATTTTTTCTTACAAGGTGACAGATTGTTTTCCCTAAGATCATCGATGGTAGCTGGAAGGAAACCACTAATGTTGGAGGCCACATGGGAATGAGAATACATCATTCACAAGTTTTAACTGAATGTCTTGTACTCATTTTATACCTTAGATGGTATGATGATCGATCCTCACACAAATGAAAAATTACTTAAGTAGTATTTTTTTATGTAACTATATTTGGTTACCATGACCTTAAATTGTTCCATCATAGCTACATGACATTAAAATGCATGATCTGTCCAGTATGAATGACATAAAACTACCAATCACTTGTCTAGCATGATGATAAACTGAAATTTTTCCAGGATCTATGACATTAATCTAAGATCTCCATGCATTCTCATCTAGGAATACTTTAAACTACATGACATCTCTAGAACGACATATGGCTTGATTCCAATACTCATGGGATACATAGGAGCACTTGGATGCATCATCATGGATTATATCACCTGTTTCTTTTATTTTATTACTCCACAGGATATAGTTCCCTTGGAGGATAGCACACAGTATAGTGTAGACATCATTGGCGACGACGATTAGAATAATCGCACCATGAGAACCTCTAATTCTTATATCCTCCCAGTTCCTCACCGGATGATGTCAAACTGCATGTCCCTTTCAGAACAATGTGAGTATGCATTTCCATCATCATGGGATATATAGTAATTCCCAAACATTTCATCTATTGACCCAACCCCAAACATCGGGGTCACCCATAGGTTCAAACCCTTAGCTAGAATACCTCTCAAAACACATGGTGTGGTGAAGGTTTTTATCTATTATATTTACGTTGGGTTTTTCATGACTACACCATGTATTCTCATCCATGGAGCTCTCCACTTCTACTATCCCAAGATAATGAAATTAAATTGGGATTATATGGTCAATGCTCAATGACCATAACTCATATCTACCACAACATTTTTTCATGATGTTAAACAACACGACATCTCCTAGAAAAACATGTGGATTAATTCTCACCATCATAATATATTTAGTAACACATGAACATTTAATCTTGGGTTATATCCCTATTTTATAGAAACCAACTCATCTTTCTGGACCCCTTTCAAGATTCCTTCGGGAGGGGGTATGTAGTGTGTTCTAAGATAATTCCTTCATTCACGTAGTTTTTGAAATATCCATGTCGCCTAACTCTATCTTGGTAACCATTTATCACCTTTACTCACTTTGGTACTCAACACCAATCCAAGACGCACTCAGATTCGAGACCTAGAGTGTTGGAATCTACATGGATAGGTTTTCACCCCTTTTCATTCTACATTTCCCTATTATTCAGGTATCCATTATATTTCACATTCAATGGAACCAACAAACTACATGGATTCTGGCCCCTACGGCTCTCCTACCATCTCACGCAAATGACCCTGAGAATCTTGAACAACAATTTGACACAAGTCCCGCACTGTGATTGTGGTCATTGGTCGACACACATTTGTTGTCCCCGTTTTATGTCACACGATATTGATGTTTTACATCCATCATGGTCAAAAGTTATCCCCCATAATTATTCAAATACCCACTAAGCTCTATATATTGGGTGCATGATTCACATATGCCACTATATCATGTCCATGTGGAATTCCAACACACATGGTGATATTCCTAAGTTCACATGAGCGCATTAAGAGTATGAATTCACGATATTGTGTCATTCAATATGTGGTGACAATTTCACTTTCAATGCATTCTATGTGTTTTTGAGATCTTAACTACCATTTTTTGACATCGAGTGTCGTTCACATGGTCTTAAGGATTTGTTCATGGTTTAAACCAAAATGGAAGAGTCTCGCTTCTACTGTCTGAGATCAATGCCTGTAAACTAAGATATACCTTTTCCATTTCCTATGATTCTAAAATACATGACATTTATTAGAACTAAGTACATATTGATTACCATAAATATAGGATATGTACGAACTCATAGGCATTTCTTCTTCGGTCCAGCTCATGTAGAAATAATTATCTCTTATGTTAGAACTTTTGGTCCCATATTATATAGGATTTCATGGTGAGGTCTATTTGGTCTTTTGCCCTCATTCAGGTTAGGTTTTCAATAGACACCCCACATACTCCCCTTTTAGGATCTAGTCTCTCCTACCTCTTGTCCGGCGTGATATAAACTACACAATCAGAACCACATATGTATTGATTCCCATCCTCGCGGGTTGTGTAGGAACACCTAGACATTTCTTCATCAGGTCTAGCACCATATCCTGCGATCTTTTCCATCCCCTTTTTTGGATGTTTATATACAATATATGCACGTGGTATTGTGTGGATAATGTCATCAATCACATTGGGTATGATTTATCACACCCCGCACATTCCATCTAAAACCATGATCATGTATATGAGACCATGACAGATGACCTTAAAATATGTCTCAGGGTCCCCCAAGACTCTAAACTATTATGTTGACATTGTTCATGGTAAAAATATGTGGGTTGGTTTTATCTTATGACACAATACATTGATATTATTTTCCTTGTTGCATGACAAAAACATCACAACCTAGTGATGACCTCACTCGAGGGGACATAATTTTTTGTATCAATTATCCACCATTACATTATCAAGGCCTAAATATGGATTGATTCCTATAGTGAAGCCCATATTCCTTGTCATGTGGGTTTTGCTTCAAAAAAATACATATATCCTAATTAATAAAAAAGATCTATAAAATGTCGCTTCTTTTGGTGTGTGGGCCAGACCCGCATGACATTATTGTATTGGGAATTAGTACCCTAACATTCCAATTCTAGAACTATATACTTCTTAATTCCCATCATAATGGGTTATGTATTAATTCCCAAGAAATGTTACCTAGACCAAGCCCAACTTTCACATTTGGTCCCCTGACCTAAAAATCTCCCATGATAGCACATGGTGTGAACGAACTCATTTTTTAATCGTTCACATCATATTTGTCAATAGCCTCACCCAGTTTCTCCCTTTCTCTTTTTCATTATGGTCTGAACACTAAGAACATAATACTATAATCCAACAATTTCATTTTCATATGAAATTAAACTTCTTTAAATTTTCCATAAATATTTATTCCTTGATTCCCATCCTCCTGGGATTCATAGGAATGCCCAAACATTTCATTTATAGGTCTAGACCTTGGTATTATAAATCCGGCCCATTTTTCAGCCCCTATTTTCCTGAACTCTGTAGGAGGCATGTGGTGTGGTGCTGAAAATTTATGGAAATAAATTTTGTTAAATAATAATCCTTCTATAGGAAATAGAGATGGAGATTATCATTCAAAATATGGGTTGTGTCTGAATAATGACGTTCAATAATAAAATATATAACTCAATGAAATGAGTTAAAATTTCATTGTCCCATTCCATTTATATTTATTTTATTACATTAAATTTATTTATATTATATCATGAATAAAATCATCTTAATTTCTTATTTATTTTACATATTCATATAGTGTCTTATTTATAAAAATCATTGATAAAAGTTTTAATTTTGTATTTGGATTTTATATCCTGTTTTCAAAATCAAGGGTTAATAATTTTGATCATTTTTAACAAGGGTCACAAAATTTGTGTTGATCCTATATATTTTTTAAAATTTAATAATTTATAAACCTTCAAAAATTTTATTATTGATTTTTTAAAAGTAATAATAAAATATAAATTTTGTGACATCAGGTTTTTTATCTCACATTATGAAAAGTAAAATGGTGATGATCTAATTTAGGTTTATTTAAGTATATCAATGGAATACATTTTAAATTATAATAATATATTTTTAGGAATTGAAATTTATATTCAGCTAATTTTTAATTATCTTTCTCATATATTGTGATAATTAAAAAATTAAAAATATCCACAATGATAGAAATGAAAAATGGAATACATCATTACAAGAAGTTTTAGTCTGTAGATGTGTATTTATGATGCTTTCATTTTATAATAATTGGAATATATAAGTAGAGTTCTTTTTAAATTAAAAAACATATTTAAATGCTATATATAAATATATCATAAAAATTTACATTATTACACATTTTTACTAGTTACGTTAGAAATTGATGGAATATACAACATGTTACATTGTAGAATGTATAGTCCACAAAATACTTAATTAACTATATGATTATTTTTAATAAGTATGTTAATTTCTATAAATTCATGTTCCATTATTATTTAATAATTTAATAATAATATATATGTTTCCATTATAATATGTAGAATTTATTTTTTAGAAATATATATTATATGAAAACATATAGAGAATACATGGAATTGGAATGTAATCTATAACTTTCTACATAGATTATATCTTTTTGATGGGGGTTAACACATTTCATGATGATATACATAGAATAATTGAACCCAATTATGTATTAAAAATGTTTTATTTTACATTTTAATTGATATGGTATTAAAAAATTGGTTTTTATTATGTGGGAAAGTAATGACTGGAGTTCCTCTTTCAAAATTGAAAAGGGATATTTTTTTTGTAATTACCCAAATATATTAACAATTTGAATTTAATCTCATGAAACCTAACTAAATCTAGAGTTTAATTTATAGGAAAATATAAAAGGTAATTCCATAGTTCAAAAATTAATTATAATAATGTTTTTTCACTTTATATATTAGGTTACTCATTTTTACCCTTTTGGATTCCCCCTGGATAACTAGTTTTTTCCGAGTTAATTTAACCATTTTGACCAATATAAAAATGGTACTTGTTATATATAAAGAAACTATTTATTTCTCAATCGTAACCCTTTTAATATGAATAAATTTTATTATTTTTGAAGAATTATTTTTAAAATAATAAATGTATAATGTATGAAACTAATTATCTTTCAATATATAATCTCTGATTTAGTATGTCAAATATTGCTTTAAAAATTTATACCATCATTTTAAAAACAATAAATTCACTTTTGAAATATATTTTTTCTATGAAATGTGATTAATTAATATTAAATTCGTACATAAAAAATAATATTACAATTAATGTAATTTTTTTATAAACATTTTTTATCACTATTATGATAAAAACTATTATAATAATTAAAAAATCATATTACTATAATTTTCAAATGAAAAAATCAGAAATTATATTCGTTTTTTAAAATTAATATCCTAAGACTTATAATTTATATTTATAATATAAAACAAACAAATTGTAGTGAAAAATTTTATATAAGAAAAGTTAATTTTTAATATTACCTCTGTCTCTATTATGATAAAATAATAATTAATATACTATTTATCATTTTTTCTAGTAAAACATATAATAAAATTTAAAATTTATATTTGAAGAAATATATTTTATTGGTAAAATATCTATAATTATTGAGTTCATATTAATAATTATGTATATTTATATTCTTTTCCTTATATAAATATTTATATTTCATTCTTTTATTTGAACTATTATCACTATGGAAAATTATTGATACCTTACAGTTGTCTATAAATTTTTCATTTAGATTTTTTGGGTAGAGAATTCTCTGGAATATTGTCATTATTAAGGGTGTTAAAATAGGATTTTCACATTCTAAAACATTGAAATGGAGTTCTTACTAATGATTTTTCGACATGGATGAAAAAATTTGATGATAATTTTATCTCTTTACAAACTCAAGTTCCAATTTAGCCATCTAAAAAATGTTATTACTCAATATTTAATTGAATATATGAGTGTTTTTTGGATAATAATGATTTGTAGTTCTAAGATATCTATTGGATATTCCACATATGAGAGACCATTCTATAATTAAACAAATTATGAATATAGTAGAATTGGAGGGTCGATTATATAATTTATAAAAATTGATAAATGTAAGACATTTTTTACTTGGTAGTCATGTGATGGGAGTTATAAAGGCTATCCAAAATCCTCTACATGTTCAATGATTATAAAGAGGCTTATATACATTGAGTTTAGGTTCACCATATTATTAAATCTCTAAAAAAATGTCTAAATTGATATAGAGAGGAAAAAGTATTCAATAATATAATACTCTAGATCTCATTCATTTTTTCATATGTCTCATTTTGTTGTATTTGTTTTATATTCATGTACAAAAAATATTTTCTAATATTATTTTTATTTCATTAACAATGTCTATTCAACTTATCTTCCTTTATCAAGAGTCATTCCAAAATAAATAATTCATACATTCTTTCCTATTCATATCCTCATAATGTAAATTAATAACTTCGTAATGTAATCTACTATCACATGAGAACTATACATGGTGGTGTTTTAAATTTATACATCCTTAGAAATCCATTTAATATGATATAAACTTATCTTATAGAGATTTAATTTTCATATTATATATGTCTTCGATATAAGGATGTTATATAGTGCTAAAATGCATACAAGCCTCAAATTATTTCATAAAAAATATGAAAACCCTTTAGGTAATCCAAGAATCATGTCTATATACTATATTTTGTTGAACTGCATAAAACCCTACCTCATCCCTTATATTAAGACTAGTCATCTACTGAAGTGGGGAATATTATTTAATGGATATAAAATAGGATGACATAAAATGGTGAATGATAATTATCCAAAAATTCTTTTGGTTGTTAGTTATTTTCGGGAGTTATATGAGATCATATATATGGATGTTTTCACATTCCATACTAGTATGGGTAATTGTTAAAGAAAAACCTTAGGAAATATTATATAAATTTTTAATGATGGTATATGAATAATAAAGATATGTATTCTTTATTGTAACTCTTTATTATATTCAATAATAAGTATATTTAGGTCTCTATACATATTAAAACATTATAAATGAATAGAGAATGATGGTCTATATTCATCATCAAAAAAATAATCCAAATTTTATGGTTTTTTATGAGATAAATATATGTGTGTTAATATATATTACTATATAAATGCCATTGATATAACCACACATATTCATTACATTTTTTTATATATGAACATCAATATATTTTCGATTCATTGTTCTTCGTGTGAATGAATAGATGTGAAGTAACCTATGAAATTTAGAATTTACATGATTTAATCAAATATTAAAGATTCATCCATTAAAAATATATAATCATTCAGTAAATTTTAATCCCCATCATAGATAGTGCAGTACACTCCCCTTTACTCAAACCTTCATCACCAATATTTTCATTAAATTAGTTGCAATGTATTTACTATTCACCGTCTTTTATACATTCTAATAATATCCTTTGATGGAATTTAAATTCCTTTTATATGAATATATATTATAAGACCCTTATGATTTATACATATATAACAACATTATCTCTATAAATATTCCTATAAAATTAGTAATAAAATTTCATTGTTGTTTGAATGAAACTGTGATATATTGTTTTATGAGATGTTTTTATTTTTCAAGAGGAATCATGAAAATCCATTTCATTCTTCATGAAGATGCATCCCATGCCCATGTTCAAGGAAACAATATTTAATAAAATTTATTCCCACTCTAGGCTAATGTATGCATATTTGATCTTAATTATCTATTCATTTGTTCCAATAATATTTTTTTACATTTTTACATGAAATAAATCATCACTCCATTAGACGAATGGTCAATGGATTTAATAAATGTGATGAAACATATCCAAAATCATCAATAGTTTCCTACAAACCAATGAAAAATAAAATAACTCTATTAATATGTATGGTCATCATTAATCGATATTTTTGAGATTTGAAAGATCTATATATTTTCCCAAAATATATATTATATTAGCGATGAATTCTAATTTACCTAACCATAATTTCTACATGATAAAATTTTCATACAACATATATGTTCTAATGTTCATCAACACAATATGTAATAGATATTAATTCAGATCTATTCCATTTTAAAAGATAATGATATCACCCCTAAGGAATCATGACATTTTGTTGAGGTAGTTTCTAAATACTCTTTTCATTATATACATGAAGATAATGATAGAATTCATAATTCCAATATCCATCGCATGAAATTAATTTAGGAAATACCTCATAATAAAAAATTTATTATGGAAATGACCTAACCTTTAACCCAAAGTTGAGGATATATAGATCATATATCAATAACAATTAATTATCCAGATTCTCGTAGTAGATCAAATTTATCATTTAAACGGGGAAAAGTGTATATATTCATGATCATGATTTTATTATATTCTATACTATTAATCCAATGAATCATTGATCAATCATTTATTGAGCTAAAAAAGGAATGGTACACCATATGGTGAATTACTATTGTTGGCTAAACCATTGTATAAATTTTATTATAATGGATTCATTAATTTTTATGACTCAATGGGTGATAGTTTATCAAAATTCTTATTATGGCCATTGATCGATATATGAGTTCTATTGAAAACTCAACCACTTTTTCATTGTTTATACAAGGTGGTTCGTTAAAGAATATATATGTATGATACCACTAAATATGAATTTCTTCAATAATTACTTCCACACTATCCATATGTTCCTAGAATCTCACAATCTATCCTAGAAACTATCCCATTATAACGGTCTATAAAGATAATGTGATATAATATAGTATATCACATGGAAGTATTAAATAAAGTGATCTATGTGGCCTCTATTTAATAAAAAAGGTTTTTATGGATTGAATAAATAGTTTTACATTTTTAATGTTTTTACCAAAAGGTATATCTATTCAAGGGCATTCATCCACTTGTATTGTCCAGAAAAGGAATTTAATTTCTATGTGAATTACTTTATCTTTATATTAACATAATATTAGGAACATAAATGATATTCATTATCATCACAAATATTTATCCATAATTTCTTCCCTAAAATTATCTATACTAATCATTAAAAACAAATAAACCCTATGTAGACAATTACCTTTGAAAACCATTAGAATCCTGAAAAAATACAAAAATATCTTAATTTAAAAATATATGCGCTAGTATGGTATATCAACTAATGACTTATAGGGTTAGTTCCACCTATATTATCAACAGAATCATTTCATTTCACATGAAATGAAAAAAACATCTCTATAATTATTCTCAGATATATAATATGATAGAAATATCACATGATATAATAAACATTGTAAAATGGGTGGATGAAACATATGAATTGGTTGAGAAAAAGTTATATGTATGGGGTGGATATAAATTTTTACAAGGATGAGTTCATAATTGTTTTATAAAACATGAACAGAATTGAAATATAATAATTTCTTTGGTTGTAATCATAAGTCATATGTTTTATTCCAAGTATATTTCATATAAAAAATAATAATAACATGGAAAAATAATATTTATAACATCAAGTAGTAACATTTAAGATAATATATCAATAATCAGATAATTATATCATAATGATTACAATTCTATTACTTTAAAATATACATTATCATAGAGATATATGACACTGATGATAAAAACTATCAATTAAAATTCTTAAAAAATACTAAAATTTTAATAAGAACAAAAATCACATGTGATATATATAATAATCCAATTTATTAGAGGGTGAAATTGGAATCCAAAAATCAATTATCCATACATAATTCTTCCAATTAAAAAGAGTTCAAATTTCACAAAAAATATATTTTACGTAAAAGGTAGGTTTTAAAAAAATTTAAAGTGAAAGTAATTATATTATCATGATAAATAACAGTTTGAAATAATTCAGATCACATAAAATATCCTAATGGAAATCATTCAATACTTATTAATAACCATTAGAAATAAAAAATTTTTCATAAAATATCAGTATTTTATAGAATTATATCATGAATTATACAATTTTATACAAAAAACATTATAAACAAATAACCAGATAATAAAATAAAATATTTGGTAAATGTTGAAAAAACCACTACATTATAGTTACATAATATTTTTGATATAGATAAAAATAAAAAATAAATATTGAAATTAAATTTCAATATTTTATTTTTTGTTAATCAATTTTAATTCAATATTTATGATTCAATTTTTAAAAAGTCTCTTTATGAAAAAAATAATTTAAATGAAACTCATTCAATAAAGAGGATTTTGACCTATTGATTTTCTACATAGAAATATAAGAGGGAAAACTATTCAACTTTTATTATCTTAGAAAATTGGATTTCAATTTTAAATTTTATAACACAATGAAATGATTTGAGTTACTAATTACATTTCATATACCATTCATTTCTGAAAATGTCCATTAACCTACCATATCCAAAAGTTAAAATTAGTATGTATATATTTTGGGAAATTATTCAAATAAATGTCAATTTATACTCAACATAAATAATAATAATCATCATTTATTATATTGTAATAATCTATTTTATTCATAATAGTTTATTAATCATGAATTCTTCAAAAGGAATTCAAATAAGTTGTCTCGTTATTTCAACATATCTGAAAAATAATCAATTCAAAACCATTAGTGTAAAAATAATGTATGATTGACAAGTACCTTTAATATAATAATCACATTAGAAGTTAGTTTTACTCAATTTTCATGAAGATGAAATTGGTGACGAAATTTTATATTCTTATTTACTGATATTAATTGAATACCATTTAATAATATTTTTTCATTAATATTCATAAAAAATTATTTTGACTGAATATATTAATCATAAATTTATTATATAAAAATAAAAATAAATATTAATCAATCCATAGCTAGTTTAGTGAAAATTTGAATTCATCATTCCATTGGTGTTGTAGTCCACACAAAATCATGGATGATAATTTCATATTTCAAATGGTTGAATAATTTTTTTAATATTGGTATTAATGTAATAAATATATATGTTTTATTTAACATGAAAATTTATTTTATTGCATTTTTCGACCATCCAGTTTAGATGGTTATATATAAAGAATGATGTTACTTTACAGAGGTTGTAATCTGTAGAATCTATGGGTATCAGATTCATTATTCTTAATAGATGGGTGATTGGTTTAGTGAATATAGTATCATCATTATAATATCGTACCCACATAATATTTTTACATATTTATTCAATTTATTATGTTGTCATTAAATTTTAGTAACAAAAAGGGATATAACTAAATATGACTGATGGAGAATGGGTTATAAATATAAACTATACTCCATGTACTATCTCAATTGAAATGATGGATAATCAATTCAGGGATAGTCTACTAAGATTCCCATAACTTCATTAATGGTTATATAAGGGTTATATACAAGGTTTAGAAAATTTTTGATTCATAATTGTGGTTCTTGATAGAATTTGTGACATGAAATTCCACTTTTATAAACATGTTTATTATCATTTTAGTCCCTTTACATATTTGGTTACTCATTTTTACTATTTTTCTTTTCACTATAGTATGTACTTTTTACTTAGGTAATACATTGTTTATGGGAGTCCTTACTATATTTCTATGACCTAATATTTTTAAATTTTGGACCCATTAAACATGTTTACATTTTTATTATTTTTAAAAATAAATTATACATTTAAATATTTCATAATATATTGCAAACTATTTTCCAGAACATAAAATTGATGTTACAAAATTTAAAATATAGCATTATAAATTAATTAAAACAATAATAAATTAATAAAAGAACTTATAATATAATTATTTTGACCCAAAAATGGTCTCATGAATATTCAATTCATTAATAAATACTACTAATATAATTAATGTATTTGTTTTTAATATTCAATATTCCTTTTAAAAAACAAATTTATATGAATAATTCTATAAAATAATCATAATCTAATATTTTCATGAGATATAAAAAAAAGTTGTATCTTTTTTAAAATTCACATCCGGAATTTTTTTTAAATTATTTTCAATTAAAAATATATTATTGGTAAAAATATTTTTTTATAAGAAACCCAATTTTTTATATTATCAATAACATTATTCCTATAAATAATTAAATAATCTAATATTATTAAATTATAAAAATAAAAAACATTATAAAATACAAGAAATAAATTGTAGATAAATCATTTATTTTACATAATAATGTATTAATTGATTTGGTATTTAAATTGAACATTATTTGTGATTTTTATTCATATATATACATATATCATAATTTTATTTCCACGTTTTATACATACCAATATTATAGCTACATTACAATGGCATATTTTTTTCATTTTTGTGTTCAATATGGATCAAGGTTTCCAAAATTTTATTTATTTTCGGTTGAAAAGCACAACCAGTCACATATCGGTTCCATTAACAAATACCAATATATCTTGGATACTAGATAGAGTACCTCAATAGTGTCATGTGATACCAATCAACCCAATCACATATCACAGAGGAGGGAGTAAATTTATAAATATCTTTAGTATTAATTAATCTTATTAGGTATGCATAAAGTAGATACTATCTTATATAAATCGTATCGAAAAATTTTCATTTATATAATTTTTTTTAACATGTTTTATCTTGGGTATTTATGTTTCCAATTTCATCTATATCATATAACGAGTGAAATTCAATCCTTATAAATCCAAAATTACAATATATTCATCACAATTTGTTCTGATTCATGAAATAGTGATGAATATTGGAGAAATAATATATAAAGATACTATAATATTATAAATAACAAATATGATTCATATTATTATTATATTTATTTATAGTAGTTATTATTGTAAGATACAATATTCTCATGCCTAATAATATGTTACATCATTGAGAGTGATATATTTTATTTCATATAGTGTCTTTTATATCATATTTTATTATATTCGTCATCATACATTAATTCAGAAGTAATTATAATTCCACAAAAAGTTAATTGCTTCCCTGGTATCATGTTGTATATATTATAATATACGATTGAATTCTATTCGGATAATCTCATACATTTAAAGACATCTTTTGATAAATATTTTGTAATATTATATTTGGATTAATAATATTTATACTAGTGGATAGAGATATCGTGGTATTAAAAGGGTGAACATAGTATTAATTGATGGGTTAATCTCAGACATGCAATTTGAGCCACTAAGAACAACGTACTATATCTTATAATATATGATAGAAAACATTATAATGCTATATTATGATATTCATCATTGAAAGTGTCCTTTGAGATGAATATATCATTATATAGTTTGTATATACAATTTCTATTAATCATGGATTAGTTTTTAAAATAATATTAAAAATTTATAAATTATTTAAAATATATGGTAAAAGAATTTTTATATATTTATTAAATATACAATTTATTATAAATTATTTAATATAATATTTTTTAAAATTATATATAAAATTTTAATGAACTATTTAGACATTAAATATCATTCAAATAATATTTTAGTCGACTAATATCATTTTTAATTTTACTGGAATAAGAAATAATTATGATATACAGTGATTACATGGAAATTATAATTCTAATTTATAATGTTTTTGTTTATTAAAAAACAATTCAAGGAAATAAAATATTTATTATTTATAATTATGTTATTATCATATTTATTCATTTCAATTATTCAAATTGAATTTCATTATTTATAGATATTATTTTATGTATATAAAAAAGATGTTTAACAATGGATATGATCTAGAATTAAATAATATTAAATAATTCATATAAAATTATTTAAATTCTCAAATAGAAAACATGATGAATGGATCTCATGCTCATGTATTCCACCCCAAACAAATAATGATCTGAATGCTTGATTAAGTATTGATTCATGGAAAACAATTTTTCAGGATTGAAAATTGGTACATTAATAGAAAATACCATGTTTCCCTAATTAGATTTAATCTATAAAATTTTAAAACTATTTATTTTTACAATTATATGTATAGGGATATTACCCAGTACTTCTTATTATTGTTTTTCAAGTATTAAAATTTAATTTGTCAAATATTTAAAATGATATAGGTTTTAGTTGAGTGAATTAGATTCCTATAACAAATAGTGGTTGTGTTGTATTGTGACTGAATTCATCTTCTCTTTAGTGATATACAATATTTTTTATGGATTTTTTAATAAATGAATTAATATGTTCAATTCATATTTAACAATGGAACCATGATTGTCTCCATATACCATGAATTATTTTATAAATTTAATTATATATTTTTGGAAATCCATTGATGTTTATTATAACCAATTCATTTTTAATGTTTATATCAAACTGATATTAACAACATTAGATATCAAATTAAATAGTAATCAACAAATTAGATTATTTTACATCTACATTTTCTATTTATTTTCATTGATTTGGATATTTTTAGTGAAATTGATATATTCATTAGGTTTTATAACATTATGCAAGGTTTATCATAAGTTATTATTAATTAATTACAATTTTTTTTTTTAAATTTCATAGGCATGAGATTTTATTTGATTAATTATATCTTCATGGTCATCCATGGAAATCATGAAAAAATTGAAGTGATACTTAAAATAGAATATACATCTCAAAAGAATTTATGTGTTTTTTTGAATGAAATAATTAAAATACTAATATTTAATCATTAAATTATTTTATTTTGAACCCCTTAGCCATAATTTTTCATCTCTATAGGTTGAACCCCAATGAATCCCCCTAAACTACAAAACCGAGAATCCTTTTTTCACTATCAAATAAGTTTCCTTAATATCATTTACTATGTTAATTATTCACATGATATTATTTTTTTAAGAGTCTCAATTAGATTTATAGTATGTATTGGTAGAGATGTTATTCAACCTTGTTCAAATAAAGTATATATTTTTATACATTAATAAAAAAACCCAGATAACCTAGAGTTTTCTTTTTTTAATATACCTTAAAAATCATTGATCCATTGATCACTTGTTATTCAATAGTGGGTGATTATATTCCCTAATAATCATTTAACAATAATACAGAACAGAAGTCCCTTGATTAATCATTCCATATAATATATGAGTACTCGTATATTAAAAAAATATATAGAAAATATCAATTATGTGACTATGTTGAAAAATATGGTTTTACTCTAAACTACTGTAAATAATTCAAGAAATTCTAACTATTAAATGATATATTTTTTAAAAAATATGCTTATAAAACTATATGATATATTTTAATCATATTTTTAATGAAAATATTGTTCATAGGAAGAAACTATCATTTATTAAAAATATATTTAGACATCATAAATGATTATTTATTTTGATAACTTGTTTCATGTTTCTCTATTATGTTTTAATAATTATGTGGAAGAGGGAAACATGGATCTTCAAACTCATTTTAAAATTTCATCCTAAATACATTAAATTTATTATTTTTTCCCTTGAGGGTGATGTATGGGATAATGAAATATCTGACCATTTGAAAAATGAAGTTCCACTTGATATAACAATATGTGTCTTTTTTCATTGTGAATTTATTTATTATACCAATCTTATGTTTTATTGAGTTATTTTGGTTGTTTTTTTATGGGAAGAATATTATGGGGTCATATTAAATATGTCATGGGGATTTATTATAAAAAATATATTAAATGGATTATGAAAATTATTTATTATATAATTATAATATTTAATATTTATATTTACTTTTCTCTCTTATAATAATGTAAAATCCCATATAATTTTTTTAATGATGGAATTTATATTGAGAATAACTTTTATATTTAGTTAATATTGTAATGTTCATATTTTTTAAATGTATACAATGGTTATAATTTATTAGTTTATTAATTAATCATAATTTTTTATCTTCTTCTTAAATATATGAATTAATCATTTATTTTGATTATTACATGATTTATTAAGTGTAATAATTTTAATATCATGAATATTTCTAATTTTTGTGCTAAAATTATGAATTGATTATATAGACCATAATACATGAATATTAAAAGGGACATAATATGTATGATAATTGATTTTGTTTTGATCTACCATGACATTGGATTTTTGGGTTACGATATTGGATTGAGTAGAAAATTAACATTTATACATATTATATTATATAATTTTACGACAATTGATTTATCTCTTATATGATGAATACATGTTTCATGGTAAATTCATTAATAATTTTCACCAGCTAGGATGAATGATCCATATAAGAAAAGTGAAAATTAAAAATATAATACTATTAGTATAATATTTAAGGATTTTTTATTTAATATTAATATATTACATTGCAGGACTATGATTCATGTACCATGTCCATGCCATGAATTTTAAAATGTTTTAATATATGTGGATTTTAATTTGTATTAGTAACAGAAACTAGGATCATCTAAATTGTTTCACATCTGTAAATATTGATCATATTTATTTGGATAAATGATATGAATTCTAAAAAAATCAGTGTATGATTTAATTCATGTAAAGGAAATACATGAGATAAAATAGTGATAATTTTGCATATATAAATACTATGTTCTATATTATATCTAAAACACACTTTTATATACCACGCTTATCCATAAGGGTAGGGGATATTGAATAAAAAGTCAAAGAAATTATCTTCTGTGAGAAATAATATAATGTGTACAGTATAATTTTTGGGTTGTGGATTTTTTATCACTTTCATTTTCAATCACAATGCTGGGACACTAATTCCACGAGGATAATAATGGAATAGATATAATTGGATCCAAATATTTTATTAAGGAAATGTGTTAACCAATGTATTATGAACGTTCCATATATTATATGGTTTATATTATTTTCTATAAGATATAAACATAACATTGTCACGCACTAAACCAGTGTATGTCATGAATAAATCTGAATCTTTGACCTCTATTGGATATGGTGGAATCAAAAATGGTATCATTTAAGTTAGGGAATATTTAATCACATCACTTGATTAATGTATTTAATAATAAATACAAATAAAATACATATATTTTAAAATTATTATAAACAAACATAACATTTAAATAATTTTGATTAATTATTAAGAACAATATATATAATCTCTTATAGTAGTGTATATTCTAATGAAATATATCCATTATAGGAAAAAAACTAGGTAGAGTGATACCTTCATTAGTAAAACATTATTAATATTATTCAATTGTTTTTTTAAATATAAAAATAATTTTTTAATTAATATTGGTTTGAATAGATTTATTTTTGAAATTACATAAGAAACATCATTCTCCTGCAATATAATCATTATGATAGTGTCTTTCATGACATGTTGAGACTAAATAATTCGATTCTAAATTATTCATCCTATGAAATGCCTTGTATACTTATAAATTAAAATTTTACAATAAAGATAATGATTTATATAATTATTATAATATAATATTTATGTTTTGATGATAAATTAACATGGAATGTTTTGTCTAGTTTCTATAATTATTTTATCAGTGGGTAATTTTCCAAAATATAACAAAGTAATGTTATTAGAATATATATATTATATTCATTATATAGAAAATAAATTTACATAGATTATGAATATATTTTTAGGATTTATTAAAGAATATATTATATTATTGAACATTAGAAGTTATTTTAATTATTAATTTGGAAAATTCTTGGAATTATGATGTTATTAAAGTGTATTAAAATATTAATACATATATTTTGAAAGGATTTTGTCAAAAAATTGAAAATTTATAAAATAATTCATTATATAAAAGTTAGTAATAAAATTATGAGTTTATTTTTTCTATATTTTTAATTTTATTCATTATGTGATGGGATTCCAAATTATTTAATTGAATATGAAATAAAATACTATGTAAAGACAAACTTAATACTGTTTGTTTATTTTTCATATTATTTATCATATATGACAATAAATTTTTTTTATTATAATATATTCTAGGTGATTAATATGGGATGATATTTAGAGAACATTAGTTTTATGATTCATTACATACTATAAAATGGTTAATAAAAGGAAAATGAAAATAAAAATTATTTCAAAATTATTTTTGATAAATTTTATTTTTTATAAATAAGTGAAAATATCCTTTTACAGGTTAGTGGAATATTATAAAAAATGATAATATTATTTCAATATAAAAATAAATCTATAAATTACATATATTATATAAATAATGTAATTTTATTATTCAATATTTATATATAATGTTATTAAATTTCTCTACCTAATACATATGAGATTGCGTTTCTTAGTAATCTAATATTAATATAATATTTTTTATAATAGGATATTGTGATTATGTTTGAACATAATGAAATTAAAAATGTTTTAAAAAATTTATACAGAACAATATTCAATGTGAATGTCACATAATATTTTAAAATTATTAATGTATATTCATAAAAATATAATGTAATAAGATTTATTATTTATTGTAACAAAATGAAAACAAATTTTTGTGTTATATTTTTTGATGGTTTGTTAGTAAATATAAATATTAAAGGGTAATTTATTATTACTATCATTATCATTGGTAATTGATTTTATATTATAGTACAACAATTGGTGATAATAGTGAACTTAAAATCTATCTAGTTAGATATGATATTTTTTTAAAAAAAATTCGGTTGATGTTGTAAAACTAAGGGGTTTGAATACATTTTCAAATTTTTAAATATTAGAGAATATGACTTCCAGTTCATGGCATTATTGAAACTATCATTCATCAAACATATTACTCTCTAAAAGTGTCTATTTATAGTTTTTTATTAAATATTCCAATAGAAGTGTGGTTAAAATTACATAGTTAGGTGATTTTTTTAACTCGAACATAATTGTATAGAAAAAACGTATATTTAAGAAGACAATCATATATGTTATGATCATATATCTGATTAAGTATGTATTTTAATATTCATAATATTATCTTTAAATGGTGAAATATTACACATTATAAAAATAGTTGTATCTACAATATCATTGTGTTTTTATGTAAATATACTCACACTATTTAATAATAAATGAAGAAATAATGTGTGAGATTTTATTATCGCTAACCAATTAATATATTTTAATAATATTTGCTATGAATAAATGTAATTTTATTCATTAGTAATACTCTTAGGTTGATTTTTGTAATATGATCATTGGGTAAAATAGGCTTGTTGAGCTAAATAATCCAAGCAGAATATGTGACATCATTTTACTAAATTGGAGGTATAAACTTTGTTTGGTTGTTGGATATCATTAATTTGATGTTCCCATTTTTCTCTTTATGTGATATTGTAGTAATTTATTCTTAGTTTTTACCCTCATTTTAGTTATGAATTGGTGTGGCAGAGGGTTATTGAGTCAACATTTATTTGCCGTTCAATTTTGGGAAATTTTATATCTATGGTTGGCATGCTCTTAATTCTCAAAAATTGATAGGATACCCATATGTTGGACTTTAAGGTAAAAATATATCCAATGGGGGGTTGTTAGTGGAATTACTTATAGGAAATCCAACAGAATGCAATTGAAATGGTCATTGGTACATGTTTCTTCATATCCCATCTACCAACAAATGGAATCACATCATCTACTCAGTGGGATTTTTCATGGAATAGGCATTCTGTCCAGAACCTATGGGTAACAAGTTGAATCTTCCATAAATCCTGGGAAACAAAATGATTTATTTTGATAAGGAAGTATAATAAAATTTATCAGAATTTTATTTCTAAATTGCATCCCTAAATTTATATTCGACTGTCATCTCCATGGATGACCTTTGGGGATTTCTTTTATACCAACCTCACATCAACATGGATAAATATTCTAATTAGTGTCTTGGATTGGTTTTTTATTTGTTTTCTCTATTTTATAATTTACCATATTTTTCCTCATTTATATATTTATTTGATAATGATGGATATTTAAGTTGTTGATTTATCCATGTCATGACTAGATGATTTCTAATTTTCAGAATCATTATTAGTTTCTCTTGAAATCTAATCTCCTTTATTGTATCCTATATAGGTGGTTTTTGATAATGATTAATTTAAATGGGTTTCCTACGATAATCTCAATAAATTGAAACAATTGATGATTATTTGAAATAATTTGTGACTTCAAATTTATTTACCATATATTAATTCAGGAAGATGATAAATGACTTGAAATAAAGTGGTGTGAGTGTGTGACAGATTTCAATGAACCATGGAAAGAAAACCATGTCATTTTTGAAAACCATATGGATGTTATTTTACCCACAATAAAATATATTGGATGTGTATCTACATCTATTCTTATTATGGGTATATAGATTTTAATTTGGGGGGATGGTTGAAGGGATCATTCGAAATAATTTATTCACCAACATCCACTACATTAGTAGGGTTCTAATAATCCAAATGAGGTTGTCAATTTGATAAACAAGGTTGTGAAATAATTTGATTTTTTTGAGATTCTTGAATACATTAAGGTGAAATGTGACAACATCAATCATGAAGGAATTGGTTTAATGTATTGGGATATTATATTTCTTACTATGAATAATGTAGGAATTTAGTGGAATGACATCATTTCTATTTTTGTAGTCTAATTGAATATAAACAATATGGAATTTCCTATGATGATAAACATCCAAAAAAGCAATCAACGTGATATAACTATGAATATCAATGCCAACCAATCACAATTCTTGTTTATTTCCTATATAAGGTTGTATTGTTTAAAAAAAAGAAATATTTGATGTTGGATATGGTTCTTCATTCAGATATCTTATATCATATTTTCATGATGAAGAGCATATCATTTTTGGATGCATTGGATATATCATTGGTTTTAGATGTTGGCATAGATTGATGTGACGTTTCATGAGAGTTTATACAACACTAATTGGTATATAATGTATTCCCATTAAAGGGTAGAAAACGTAGGAGGTATCTCTTAATGGGGGATATTAGTAGTATATGTTTTATAAATATTATTTAGTAAATTGTATATTTCCACAAACATAATTCTAGTGTGAAAATTACAGGATCTAAAAAAGATCATTTATAATGTCTATGAATATATATAGTTCATGAGGACACGAATGTCACCTTTAGTGGGTTTTCATATTCTATACCACCACTCAATGTGGAATGGGATGATAGTATCAAGTGGATTTTTGATGAAATAATATTATTTGAGAAACTAGCTTTCATAAAAAACCAGATATTCTGGAAACCATATAACCAATATAGTCATGACATATCCTGATGTTCATTCCTGATCTATGTAGGTTAATGACCTACACCTGACATTAGACAAAATGGACGTGTGAACAAAATTTCGACAGTCAAAATGAAAACATGGAAAAAATATAGTTCTAATACAAGTAAAACTCAAATGTGAGAAGTGTAATAGGAGTCAAACATGAAAAAAACAAATGATTAACTGTAATGTTCTAGAAAATAGTATAATAACCCATATCGTAGTGTAAAAAATTTCAAACCCCATGGAGAAACATCCACTACCACTGTAAAATATCTCATTTCAATTTCTCAGAACTGGAAGAAGAAAAGCTATAGAAATATCATTGCACAAGATTAGTGTGAGCTAATATCCCCGTAGGTTATCCATAATAATTCCATAATATGTATTCAATATATAAAGAACCAAATGAATAAATAAATTTTAAATAAAATCTATAGAATTCGAAAATGATATTTATAAAAAATCATTATTAACATTTCAAATGATGGATTATTGTCAAAAAAATATTAATAATCATTTTTATAAAAACATTATATAAATTAAAAAGAAAAGTATAAAAGTTTACAATATAAATGGAATGTTTAATTCAAATATAAATAAATAATATACATATTCATGTGTGATTAGGTACAATAGTTCCAGGATATGAGTCTCCCTCAAACTCAAATAATAATCACTACAATATTTGTATACACACGTCTTCCATTATACTGTCAATGGATGACAAGCCATCATCCCATCAAGTATGTTTCCTTCTTCATTAATGTATTCATAGTGTTGTATATCATATAGTGTGATCTCTAATATGTCACTAACTACTATGTATATATTGACCTCAAATAAATTCAATTATGTGAAATTAATTTTCAAATTGTTTAAAATAAAATTAATCTCATTTTCTCTTTTCAATATTTCTAATTTACATTATAAATTAAGATTTTTAGTCTAAT
Source organism: Viscum album (assembly GCA_963277665.1). NCBI lineage: Eukaryota > Viridiplantae > Streptophyta > Magnoliopsida > Santalales > Viscaceae > Viscum > Viscum album. Next base: position 1,034,682,190 of record OY728133.1, on the reverse strand, counting down.
AATTCCTTCAAACAGTAGAAATAAATGGGTTTATATCGAAATAATTTTAACGATTTTTTACCAAATAATTATTTTAAATAAATTCCAGAAAATCAATTTCAAAAAATAAATTAAAAAATTTAAATTTCACCAAAATACATAATTTTAACATATACAACCCAATTCCATGGAATTAGGGAGTTTTCCTAATTTCATGCCAAATTATAATTTTAAATCCCCAATTAAATGTAATTTTGTTTTTAAAAAAGAAGTATAAATTAATTTCATTAATTCCATGGAATTTGTTTTAAATCACACAATTGAATTTATATCAAAATATTAAGGTTATAAAAATATTCCATCAAAACAAAACCACCTATATCTGGATCATGGGATGTTAAAACACTATTATTTTATCGACAAACTTTAATGAAGAATTATGGAAATGAGGATCTATGAATAAAATAAGTATTAAACATATTCAGCAATGTGGATTAGATCCTATAACAATACATAATGATCTATAAAACCCTATGGATAAAATAATACAAAGTGATGGATCGATATTAAGAACAGGAAAACTATTGGGTAGAGAATGAATGTTTAAGTAATAGATTATATTTTCCTTAAAAATTTTGTAGAGGGGAAAAGTCACCATATGGGAGATATCATAGAAGAAAAAACATAAAAAGTATTATGCAGGGTAGTATAAAACCATAAATGAGTGTTTTTGGACTAGTAAAATGAATTGTTCGATTAAAAAATCTTGTATATACATTTAGATTTTCAGGGCCACACGGTAAGACAAACCACAAACCCTATACATGAACTCCCAATAAAGAGTTGTGTAGTTTCTCCTTGTTTGGAAAAAAGTAATTCAGAATTCACTTTAATAGTTATAAACATCATTACCTTTGTTCGTACAATTTCCATTAGTATGAAAAAATGTTTTGGAAAACCGTGTACCAACTTTTCATATACCAAAATCCCTTTTGCTGATTTCACCTGTTTTGATAATCTCAATTTTGTTTAAATATGATTTGATAATCCCCAATAATGATTATCTTGTATTAATTATTCATTAAATCTATGACAACATATTATGAAGTTAATAAAATATCTTTGGAATGCATTATTCAATGTTTATCTATGTTTATAAATATCAAGAAATGATTAATTCTGGTACTAACTCAATCTGGATATTATTTTCATAGAAGAGATAAGTATTATGTGTTGAGTCCATGATATAGACCGACCAGTAATTAGTATACCAATAAGTAAAGGTCACTAATAGACCATGATTCCTATGAAACAAGGTCATTGGTACACATCTATCGATACGAAGTCCACCGATACAGAAAAATACTTATAGAAAACTACCGATATGAAGTCCACTGATACAGACAGATACATACAGACAACTACTGACAGAGGTCTACTAATATAGTCAGACGGATACCACTACAAGTCTACTAATACAGGCAGAACTACTGATAAAAACAAACAGACAGACGTACCGATACAAGTAGCTACCGATATAGTGCCACTGATACAAGAAAAAGACTGATATAAACATGTTTTTGATACAAAAAATCTAATGATACATGGAGCTACCAATGGAGAAGGCTACTGATACATAGAGATACTATTATAAATATTAACAACTACCGAAATAAGACATACTGACTGAATTCCACCATTACAATCTCACTGTTACAAGGAGCTACAGATGGAAAATAGTCTTTCTTTCTCTAAACCATACTTATGTTTGTTTATTAACAATGGTTATATTTTGTGATTTTAATGCAAACTAATATTAATTAAATAATGTTTGATGTATGTCAGGAAACTGTACCTCTTACCTAAAAACAAATAATGATTTATGTCGAATAGGATGAGCTATAAAAGGATATGAGGATGACCCACGAAGAGACACACATGCTGTAAAAAAGGAATATATGCACGAGAGATAAAAGTGTGAAGAACATTGCTGAGTAGCTGAAGAACATTGTTGTTATACAAAGACTAATGCAATCTCAAGAAAACACCAATACCTAGAAGTCAAGGAACAGAACATCGACACTCTGTTTCTTAGACAAATTCATAGAAGGACTCAAACAAAATCTGCTCAAATCAAAAGGAGTCTAGAGATGCATTTCCATCACACAGAGCCTTCTAAACCCATCTCATATCTTTTAAGCTATGTTTTGATTTTCTTATTTACTTTTCGAGTAATGTATTTGATTCTGTTCATCTTAGACACACACTGACTCCTGAGCATAACTGGAGGATATCTAAAATCCGCACATAAACAATTTTAATTCTTTTAATTCCCATTGTGAATTGCGGTAGAGGTCAAGTGTAACCTGGATAGTCTATGTGCTATTGTTTTTGTTTTCCCACTTAGAACTGTGGTAGAGGTCTTAGTACCTGGATAGTCTTTGTACTGTTGTTTATCCTGATCTAGGGTGTGGATCAATGTTAATATAAATAGTTTTAGAGGACTAAGTCTCTTCTTGAGACTGAACCTCTTGGTTAAATATACTATGCATATTATTTATGTTTAAAGTACATTTTCTATTCTGCTGGTAAGTATTTTAAATATAAATTTTTATTAGATTAAATATGATAGTTAAAATAGAATGTGTTTGTAATTATTGTGATCTAGTATGTTATTTTAAAAAGCTAACTTAATCTTCAGATTAAGTTAACTAAGAAGTAATCAATCTTGGAGAAACTGATTGAACACTTACTATATTTATAAATTCACTAAATTTTATCTTGTTTTTTGAATGGGGGGGATTTTTATACATATCTTTTAAACATAAATTTTTAATTGGATCTCTATTCACCCACCTCTTGAGTGTCCACTCTGACCAACATTTGGTATCAGAGGATTGTTTATTATTACAAAATTTTCAAACACTATGTTTTTTCAACTATGATTTTAGTTGTATCTTAATGATCATAAATTTATGTTTGGTCTAATTTTTATCTCTATAAAAAAAATTTCTAAAATCTAATTATTGGTAATAGATTAGAAGGTGTTGCTACCAACCCACCACCTTTATTAAATGGTGTTAATTATTCTCAATGGAATATGAAAATGAAAATTCATTTAGAAAGTATGGGATTTGATATCTCGACTACTATAGAGACCCAGTATAAGATTTCAGAAACTGAAAGAACTACTTGGGATGAATTTACGAAAACTTCAAACAATAATAATTGTAAGTAAATTAATACTCTATATTGTGCTTTAGGAGATGATGAATTTAATCAAATATCTACTTGTAAGGTTTCTTATGAAATCTGGGATACTTTTTCTATTTCCCAAGAGGAAACAACCAAATTTAATTAAACGAGATTGAATAACTACACTATTATGTATGAATGTTTTAAAATGAAGCTTGATGAACCTATTTCTGACATGTATCTCAGGTTAAACGAGATTGTAAATACAATGATCCCAGTTGGAAAAGTCGTTCCTAAAAAAGTGAAAATCATGAGGATACTAAGACGTCTGCTAGACAGATGGAGAGGCACATCAGTTTCAATTAGAGAATCTTTGACATTATTTCTTTTCTTATCAAGGAACTCATTGGTAAATTAATGATTTATGAAGAGGAGCTAAATTTAATCAACGAAGAAGATGATAAACCAATAAAGAAATCATTATCCTTCAAAACCACTACTTCAAAAAACAAGGACAAAGAGACAATTCATGCTGCAAGTGATAGCTCTAGTTGTGATGAAAGTGCATCAGACGACGATGCTGAAATGTCTCAAATAGCCAGACGATTTAATAAGTTCTATAGAAAGAAGATGTTTTTTAGAAAAAACAATTACAAGGGAAAGTATGACAAATAAAGGTCATTGGATGAAGGATTGGAAAAGGACAGATAAATGTGATGACATAGTCTGCTACGAATGCAAGATAAAATGACATGTGAATGTTGACTGTACAAAATTAATGTATAAGAAAAATATTACAACATTAACAAAAAATACAACATAGCTATGAAAGCCACCTGGAATGCTTTAGAAGACAGTTTGAGTGATTCTAATTCTACTCAGGATGAAAAATCTCACAAAGCTAATATGTGTTTCATGAAAAACACATCTGAGGTAACATTGGATACCCTTGTTTTATATTATTATAATTTTGGAGATGATTTTGATTTTCAAAACATGACCGGTGAAGAATTATTTGAATATGTTAACATGCTAGAGGATACCTACAATGAGCAGAAAGATAAAAGGAAGTCATTATAAAAACAATATGACTTCACTGGAACTATTAAATCTGATCTTAATATAGAAAATGAAAAAATGATCAACTGTTAAAGGAAAATACTCAACTTAATTTGTTCAATGAGAAACATATAATAGAATTTGAGAAATTCACTAATGGAAATAATACTATAACTCAAATTCTTGGAAAACAAGTTTCCCCAATGTATAATACTGGTTTCAGATACCAACCTAGATAGAGACTGCTTGGCAAGAATAAATTTATTCCAAAAACTACACAGTTTGGTTCTAGTTCTAGTTCTGGAAATTCTATTGCTTCATCTAGATTTTCATATTCTATTTGACCAAACAGAATAAATTATTCAAAATCTTTGGAACTTGATTGTTATGGGAAACATATTAGACAAATATGTGTACCAAATTTCTATTTTTATATTGTTTATACCTAATAAAATATGGGAACCAAAATCATTCTTTGTTTAAACTTGTTTTATAGGAGACTTGATTGAAGAGTTCCTATGAGAAGATATGGTTCTGGGAAAGTGGATATTCATGGAATGTGACTAGATAATTCTCATGTTTCAAAATAATAATCAAGGTTGATGGAGAACATGTCACCTTTGGTGATAATTCAAAATGAAAAATCATCAGCTTAGGCCATATTGGTAAAACTAATTCAGGTTTAATTTCTAAAGTATTATGTGTTCATGAATTAAAATACAATCCGTTATGAATTTCTCAATTGTGTGATGATGGTTTCAATGTTATATTTTAATATGACACTTTCCATGTATTTGATTCAAAAAATTATTTAGTATTTCTTCCTTGAGAAATGAAAATGTCCTTGTTGTAGACTAAAATTATTTAGCCAATCAAAAAGTTATTTTTTTTGAATTCTTTTCATAAATAGTCTTGGCGTTGGAACAGATGATTTGGACTCTATAATGATCATTCACTTAAGAAATAGACTACGAAATATTTTGTAAGAGACCTACCAAAACTAAAATACCTATCAGACAAAGTTTGTACTCCTTGTCAAAAGGAAAGCAACATAATGTTCCATTCAAATTAAAGAAATAAGTTTCAACTTCTCAAACTCTCATGTCAGTTCAATGGATATGTTTGGACCTTCTGTAATTTCTAGATTGAATGGGAAGAACTAGGTTTATGTCTTAGTAGATGAAATTTCTTGATATACTTGGGTATATTATAATGCTAACAAAATTAAAGCTCGTTCCTATTTCATTAAGTACCCCAAGTCTTTAGAGAACATTAGTGGACATAAAATTAAGACCTTGAGAACTGATCATGGTCGTGAGTTTGAAAATCATGATTTTGAAACCTACTACTGACAAAATAGCTACAATCATAATTTCTCTGCCCCTAAGACATCTCAACATAATGGTGAATTTAAATAAGGAATAGAAATCTTCATGAAATTGCAATAACTAGGCTTAATGTGTATGACCCTCCTGTTTACTTTTGGGTAGAAGCTATAAATATATCTTTCTATATTATAAATAGAGTCTTGATAAGACCTGTTCTTAAAAAGACCCCTTATGAACTGTGGAATAGTTGGAAGAATAAACTAAGTTACTTTAGGGTTTTTGGATGCAAAGTCCTTATTCAAAATACTTAAGATAATCTGGATAAATTTTCATCTAAAAGTGATGAAGGAATTTTTCATGATAATTCATTAACTATAAAAGCCTATAGAGTTATTAATAAAATAAACAAAATTGTGGAAAAATCTGTTCACATCAAATTTTATGAAACTAATCCACATAAACCTAAGACCCCAATTTATAGTCTTGGAAAGGATTTATCAATTCTAAATCACAATTACAATAGTTGTGTCCTTGTTTTCAAGAAAACTAGTTCTGAGAATATTCCATAATTTGCTTATGGTGAACCCGAACATAGAGAAGAACCTGAAATTTCTAGTCCTACATTTAACAGATCAACTAAGATTTTAAGGAACAATCCATTAGATTTTTTTGTAGGTAATCCTGAAAGAGGGACATAGACTTGAGATTCACTATGAAATCAGGTTGAACATCTATCCTTTCATTGTATGTTAGAACATAAAAATATCAATGATGCCATTGATGATGAATTTTTGGTAATGGGTATGTAAGAATAATTTAATCAATTTGAAAGAAACAATGTCTGGGGATTATTTGAAAAACCTATGGATAAATTGACCATAGGAACTAATTGGGTGTTTGTAAATAAATTTTATGAATCATGGAATATCATTAGAAATAAGGAAAGAATAGTTGCACACAGATATAGTAAATACGAAGGAATAGACTATGAGGAAGCCTTTGCACCTGTAGCTATATTAGAAGCTATTTGGATTCTACTAGCCTATGATACTCATCTAAATTTCAAGATATATCAAATGGATGTCAAAAGTTCTTTTCTAAATGGTTTTATAAATAAAGATGTTCTTTTGAACAACCACCTGGATTTACTAATCCTCATTTTCTAAATTGAGTTTTTAAACTTTCTAAATCTTTATACGGTTTTAAAAAAGCCCCACGAGCATGGTATGAAAGATTTAGTAATTTTCTAATTTCCAAAGGTTTTTCAAAAGGGATTTATGATCCAACTCTCTTTATCAGAAGAATTTATAAAGAGGTTTTAATAGTGCAAATCTATGTTGATTATATTATTTTTGGATCTTCTAAAAATACTTTGTGAATTGATTTTTTAAAGAGAATGAAAAATGTATTTGAAATGAGATTATTGGGAGAACTCGAATATTTTATTGGATTTCAATTTTTTCAAAATGAAATTGGAATTATTATAAATCAAATTAAATATACAAAAGATATCAAAAAACTTTTTATTTTGGATAGTAGTAAGGGTAATGACACAACCATGAGTATCACTTGTAAGTTGGATGCTGATGAAACTGGAAAACCAGTGGATTAAATCAACTACAGAGGTATGATAGGATGTCTGATCTATCTTATTGCTAGTTGACCAGATATTATGTTTAGTGTGTATGTGATAATTATTTCAAGATATTCCAAAAGAGTCACACTTGATTGCTGTTAAAAGGATTTTCAAATATCTTAATCATACTACTAACTTAGGAGTATTTCATCCAAAACGAGAATTATTTAATTTGATAAGTTACTTATATGATAACTTTTCTGATTGAAAGTTAGATATAAATATCACTTTTGGAACTTGTCATATTCTAGGTAAATCCATGATATCTTGGTGTAGTAAAAAGCATAATTCTGTTGCATTGTCTAATGCTGAACCAGAGTATATTACTGCTGGTAGTTGTTGTGCACAAATTTTATGGATGAAACATACATTATTGGACTACAGATATCATTTTAGTCATATATCTATAACCTGTGATAACACTAGTGAGATAAATATATAAATGAACCCTATATCTCACTCTAGGTCCAAACATATTGATGTAAGGAACCACTTTTTGAGATATCATTACCAAAAGGGAGATATTGATCTTGAATTTATTGGTACTGAACATCAATTTGATAACATATTTACCAACCCCTTATGTTAATATAGGTTAAGTTATATTAGGCATGAGTTAGGAATGATAAACATTGTAGAATCCAAACCTCACCATTATCCAAACCTCACAATTATCCAAACCTCACCGTTAGCCAAACCTAACAGTTAGCCAAAACTCACCATTAAGACAAACCTCACCTTTAGACAAACCTCACCGTTAAGACAAACTTCACCATTATCCAAACCTCATAGATATCCAATCCTCACCGTTATCCAATCCTTACTGTTAGTCAACCCACACTGTTAGAGAAAACCTCACCGCTAGAGAAAACCTCACCGATAGATAAACTATATAGTCTAGGTGCTCACTAGTAATTGTCACCGATTTGTCATGTACTATCATATTTTAGAAACTCTTATTATTTTCAGTATAATTCTTTTTTTTACATGTAGGTTACTTAATGATATAAACTATGCCTTAGTTATATTTAAATCCACTGCAAACCCTCCTCTCTTCAATCATCACTTCTCAAACTCCCACACTACGCGTAACCATATGTTATTCGATTGGAGATGGAAAGAAAAAAGATCCTGATTGTTCAAGATGACAGTGATAAACTGAGTGCAAAGAATCAGACAATAGGACCTGAAGGTTGTGGTAGATGCAATAGAACAAGGTCAGGAAGGAATGTAGTGAAACAAGATTTTCATAATAGAGAAATTGTAATAGAAAAGGAACTTTGTGTGAATTGGATTATTTGTAGTATGTCGTCGATTCTGAGGATATTAGAGGAGTAGGGATTCCTCAAATTCTTCGCAAACAAAAATGGCCTCTATTATCCTAATCTTGTAAAGGATTTATATTCATTTGTGCGCTTTGAGAAATCTGAAGAGGAGAATAGAATGGATTCATTTGTTAATGGAAAAGACATATCTTTTTCATCTGTTGAAATGGATGAATGTTTGAAAGTACCACATGAACGTGTTTTTGGGTATTTATCAAAGAAAACTTCTCCTACCAATGACGTTTTTAATTATGATATTGCCTTGGAAGAGCTCACTGGTAGTAGAATACAAAAGAAAATAGTAGCAGCAGAGATGGATAGAGAAAATAGATTTCTTTTCAAGTTCATCCAACATGTGCTAAGTCCAAGAAGAGGGTTATTTTCAAATATGAGGTATCAAGATATAAATTGGTTGCATATTTTATGAAATGGTGTTAAGGTGAATCTGTGTAAGCTTTTTATGATTCAGATTGAGGATATGATGAGGCCCAAATCAAAGTCCAATGCTTTATTCTTTTCCAAGTAAATTTTAGTTATGATCAATGTGAAGGGAGTATCTAAGTCTCTGGCTGAGACACTGGAGGTAAGGAACATTTTTTGCATCATAAGAACAATTTTTAAATATATAAATATTTGGTGGAACCCATGGAAAAGGCCGTAGGAAATTGATGATGAGAGGGTTTATGATACGTTTATCCCTATTGGACATCCAAATAGGCCCAGAGACAGAAGAGATCCAGGTCTAGGACCGGATGAAGAGGAACCTTAGTATAGTGATGATACTAATGAGGATAATAACTCTGTAGCATATGGAGGGTATCCTGATTTTCCACCTAGTTCAGCTAGTGGAGTGGTTTCACATGAAATGGAATATACATCCTTGAACTTACCTTGCAAAAAAAACAGTTATGGGTGTATGTAATGAAGAAGTAGGTGTTGGAGAGGAAGAACAATCAAGTTTAGATAATGAGGAGACTGCTTCAGAGAATGGGGAAGAAAAAAAATCTAAAACTGAAGCATCTGTTTCTACCTGGTCGAGTCTTAGTCTACTGATTGGGCACTCCTCAATGCCTATTGAGGAAATTGATAAATTAGATATACCTGCACCTATTCCTAAGGAGCCTCTGGTTTTTGAGTTGGAGATGGTTGTGGATGATTCTTCTATGGAAGACCTACCCACTGAGGCTACTATTATTTAATATATACAGGATAATGAACATGTTGCGGGGGAGAATCCTACCAGACATGGTACTATTTCAGTTGCTTATGAGATTGAAGATGGGGCTGGAGACCAGGGTTTTTTAGTGTTTGGTTTGGACTATCCTGATGAAGAATATGAGACACCCATCAATAGACCTCTTTTCACTTATAATATCATTTCTAAAACATTACCTGAGGATATAATAAGAAAATATGATTTAAACCAGTTGATGTCTGATCTACAAGCCAGTTTTGTGGAAGAAATAAAAAGACTAGAAACCCCTTTAGTATCTTTTATTCAGTCTATGATGACGGAATCAATATCTAGTGTTTTGGATAAATTCAAGACCTTCCATAATCAAGTTTCAATCTTGGTAGAGTATTTTGAATCTCTAAATTAATTCATTGTCTCTATGGAGACTTATATGATCTCTGAATCTCAAGTATACCAAGACTTGGCTTTTGTGAAAAGTTTAGCTGGCCAGATGGTATCAGTTTATGAGGAATTTAAAACATCAATGGAACAACATGTCAGCACCCAAGAATCTCTTGTGAAAAATCTCATAAGTGGGATGAGTAAATACTTTATGGAAATAGAAGACTTTATTATTACACCTTTGAGTACTACCCGGTATTCTTTTGATATTGATTAGATTAGAGCTATGATGATATATGAAATTAGACAGTCCTCTACCAGTGGCTCTATAAACTCTGCTTCTTTGACCCACGTAGTGACTATCACTAGGGATAGAGGGAAAATTGTTCAGAATTTTATGATTGAGGCCACTGCTTCTCAAAAAGAGATCAAAGACAGAGTGGATTTCTATTTCCATAGGATCTATACTAGGCATCAGTTGAACAATCATTTCAAGCTTCTGTTAGAAAACATGAAACTACCTCTAGTCACTCATGCTTTTGGATAAAAAGTCAGCAAGCTCATGGAGTTGAATCCTCCTATAGATATATTTATGGACAACAAGGATGAATTCATTTGTTCAATGGAAAGATAAAGAGGAATAATTATGGAAATTAGGAATCTATTTCTGCCATTTTTGCGTCAATATTGTACCCCTATCATTGTACCTCCAACTCTTCTTGCCTCTACTCAGTCAGCCTCCATTCCTCAAATCACTACAGCCCATGAAATCAAGAGTCTCACTCTTATGATCACCTAGAGAGATACAAAGTATAGTCCATGCACTATATTAGTAGCTCAGCCTCCATCGATCATTTATGGTGTTCCTAAGCGTCCACCTACATCCAACAAGCCTAAATCCACTTCTGATCCCAAGGGAAAATCAGATGCTTAGGAGGTGGAGTGATTAGTGGCTAGGAAATTTGAAAGGAATCACTTTTAATCATTTTGACTCAATTCTGTATCTCAATTTATTTCACTCAAGAAATATACATGATGTCTTTCTATTTTTCTATATTTCTATTGCTTACTATTTTTTTTCTAATCACAAAGGGGGAGAAACTAAGATATGAAGGCTAGTATATTCTATTGATATGAAACCTCATATCTTTTACCTTAGGTAAATTTGTTTTATAGTTTTACCTTTGATCCATTTAAAATCTCACATTTGAAAATTTCATTACTCACAATGAGAAATAAAAACCATTGTATTTTATAATGATACATTACTAATTATTTTTATTATAATATAATAATTGGTGATTATAAAAAAGTGGGAGATTGTTGACCTCACTTGTTATGATAATCTAAATTAAATTTCAATATTCTTTTATAATCCCAAATAATGTTTATCTTATATTGATTATTCTTTAGTTATATGAAAACATAATATGATGTTGGTAAAAGTTCTTTGGAATGTGTTATTCAATGTCTATCTATGTTTATAAATACCTAGAAATGATTAATTCTAGAAATAACTCAATCTGGACATGATTTTCATAGAAAAAATAAGTATTAAGTGTTGATTCACTAATACAGACCTACCGGTACTTAGTCTAATTATATGTAAAGGTCACTAATAGACCAAGATTCCTATGAAACAAGGTCACTGGTACCCAGATTTTAATATGAAGTCCAACGATACAGACGGATACCGACAGAAATCTATCGATATGAAGTCCACTGATACAAACAGATACCGATAACTAGCTACTGATACAAGTCTGCTAATACAAGAAGACGACTACCACTACAAGTCTACTGATATGGGTAGATCTATTGATACAAACAAACAAAAAGATCAACCAATACAAGAAGCTACTGATACAAAGCCACTGATACAAGTAAGCAATTGATAAAACATACTGCGAATAAAAACAATCTACCGATACATGGATCTACCAATGGAGAAGGCTACTGATACATAGAGTTACTGTTAAAAAGAGTAACTGCTACCGACACAAGACATACAGACTTAAGTCCACCGTTACAAGATCACTATTACATTGAGCTACCGATGTAAACTAGTATTTATTTATCTAAACCATACTTATGATTGGTTATTAACAATAGTAATATTTTGTGATTTTAATGATAACTATTATTAATTAAATAATGTCTGATGGATGTCATGAAATCATACCTTGTACCTACAAAAGAAATCTTTCTTTATGCTGGACCGAATAAGCTATAACATGAGAAGAGGATGACCCATGAGGAGACACACATGATGTAAAAAGGAATATATGCAAAGTAGCTAAAATTGTGAAGAACGTTTCTTAGAAGATAAATAACATTGATGTGCTACAAAGCCTACAACAATCTCAAGAAAGACACTAATACCAGAATGTCATGGAATAGATCATCGACACTCTATTTCTCAGACAAATTCAAAGAAGGACTCAAACAACATCTACTCAATTCCAAAGGGGTCCATAGCTACATTTCCATCACACAGAGCCTTCAAAGCCCATATCATAACTTTTTAGCTCTGTTGTGATTTTCTTATTTAATTTTCGAGTTCTCTGTGAGATTCTGTTAATCTTAGAAAAACACTGACTCTCCAGAAAATGAGAGGATATCTAAAATCCTCAGTCAAACATTCAGAATTCTTTTAGTTTCCACTATGAATTGTGGTAGAGGTCATGTGTGGACATGATAGTCTTTTTCTATCGTTTTTGTTTTCCCATGTAGAACTGTGGTGAGGTCTTAGTACCTGGACAGTCTTTGTATTTTTGTTTACCCCGCTCTAGGGTGTGGATCAAAGTTTATATAAAATGATTGAGAATACAATGTCTCGGATTGAGACTAAACCCCTTAGTTGAATCTGTTCTACAACTTATTTAATACTAATGTATATTTTCTATTACACTTCTTAGTATATTAAATATAAATCTTTTTTAGAGTAACTATGATAATAAAACTAGCAAGTGTTTGTAGTTATTGTGAGCCGATAAGTATGTTTCAGAAGATAACTTAATCTTCAGATTATTTTAATTGAGAAGTAATAAATCTTGGGGAAACTGATTGAACTCTTACAATCATTATAAATTTACTATAGTTTAACTTATTTTTTCATATGGGGGATTTTAATACATATCTTTTAAACATAATTTTTTAATTGGAACTCAATACACCCCCTTCTGGAGTGTCCACTCCTACCAACACCTTTAATATTTAATAAATATCACCTAAAATATCCATTAATGGAAACACATCCAAAACATAAAAAATGGTGATTAGTAATAATTTAAAAGACTAATTTTATGTAACATCCTCCCAAAAATTGATAATTTATATCCATATAAATCATACTAATAAGATTACAAATAAAAAATGTTAGGCAACTTATCTCTCATTAGCTCATGTATCTCTCATTTCTTATTAGAATAAAAACCATGATTCTATAGGGAGTTAAAGAAAGGTATCATATTCCCATAATTTACATTTGATTCATAGTAAACTATCTTATATAGGTAGTCATTGCTGGATAATTCATGTGTATACTAAAGATCACTCCATCTCAGATCATGAGATAAATCAGATTGATACATTATTAGAAGAGATACATGACACATATTTTGAATTAATTTAATCAATGGTGTATGTTATAAATTATAATCCACTATCATAACTTCTAAAAAACACAACAGGTCCCATAAAAGGAGTATAATGTTTCAAATAACTCTATATTTTTCAATGACCCAACTGCGGTGAGACATTAATGAAAATTAATACAATAAGAAAGTATAATATTATATGGTACTTAACAACTTTTTTTTCTTATATGGAGTAAATATAACTTTCTATAATATTAGTACATATATTTTTAGTTGTTTAGATGCTTAAAATGAGAACGAATTCAATTTTACTCAATAGTACTCTAATATTTTTAAAAGGGAGTTTTACCTCCTTTTGAAGTCTAATCCTTCATAAATATTATCTTTCATAATTATATGTATTATATATGAAAAAAATAAACATCTCATAGATATTATAGACATAAAAATTTATATCGGTTGAAATAATGGTGTTTTTTGAATAAAATCTATATTTTATGAATAGTGAAATATAATATATTTTAATTTAAAACTAAATTTTCATCTAATATATTTATATTTTTATATTATAATTATAATTTAATAGTATTTAACAAGGATAAAATTTTTATAATTTATTTCAATGTTTGTCATTGAATTTGATTTAACATTATAATTGGATATAAACACATGTCATTATTTTATTTGTTTTTACTTCATAAAAAATAATTTCTAGGTTTCAAAAGAGGAATTATTTTTAAATTAATTTCTACCAATAATGTATTTTAATTATTGAATATTGAATTATATATCTGGAGTCATAAGGTCAAAATTTTGTATATGTGTGTCTTTTATTTTTCGAAAATATGAATAAATACTTCTGATTTTTTTTTAATTTACTATGGTTCAGGGGTAAAATCATGGAAATAATTGTTAAAATTAATATTATAATAATATAAAACAACTGTAAAAAATTATCTATTCTTATTGGATGAGATATTAATTAAGATTAGCAGTTTTAGTGTGAACATTGATATTTTAGAGAGATTTGGTAGTTATAATGACATGTTACAATAATTTTTTTAATGTAAATAGAAAACTAAAATTAACATGTATCATATTACTAATTTTTTATAACAGTTTATATATCTGATATATTTTAATAAAAAATATATCTAGAAAGATTCAATGATTTCCTTCATCAAGATATTTTAAAAATAATTTTTAGACATTAAATTTATAAATATAATTTTGACACATTGATGATGAAATGATTTCATGATTAATAATCGATTAAAATAAATGTTATTTTAAATATTAAAAATAATAAACATAATTATTTCCTTCCACGAATTCTATTGGTTAATAAGACATTTCAAATTTATAAAATGTTTTTTAAGGAATCGAGTTCCTTGGAAATTGTAGAAAAGTTATGTATGAATAATGTCCACATTTGACAGAATTCATAACATAAAATTTCAAATAGATTAATAAATGATATTAAATTCCTAAAAAATAAGTATATGAATAGTTTTTATGATATGTAAATACATATGATAAAATATTTTTTGTGGGACTTTTGACATGATATTGTGATTATAGTAATCCACAATGTGAAAATAACCTGATATAACTTTAAGATAAAAAATTGAAAAATAAGGGTTAATCAAAAGAAGATAACGATAATTAATAATCAAAACATGTATAAAAATTATTATATGATGTTTATTCAAACCAAAATCTTCATATATTCTAATAAAATGGTATTGGGCAATTTTTAATTAAAATTTAATTAATAATAAATTAATATTTTCAGACATTCCATATGGGTCCCTCCTCCTTATGAAAGGCCACTACCTCAACCCACTTACTCAAAACACTAAATCACCTTTTCTCATCCAATTTCAACTAAATATAGCTCAAAACATCCCTTCTTCCCTATTAGACATACCTTGGGCATATGAAAATTAAATATATCCTTCTAGATTAAATAAAAAGAAGATACCTGACTTAGAGGTAATATCTTCTCTCAAGACCCTTTATTTTATTTTTTTCTTCACACACAAGGATTTTCATATTCAATAATTACGTATCATAACTATAATAATATATATAGTATGATATTTTTATGAGATGTTTTCAAAATACTCTTACACACACATTTATCTAATGGATACGAATATATTGTTTCTGTGTATGGAAAATTACAACCTAACGAACTGATGCTTGTTTTATTTTCTCCTTTGGCCACTCATAGTGGACATTATAATATAACTGTATTTATGTATAATATATGACATATTTATGTTGTATCTATGTTTTTTCAATTTTTATTTACAACATAGTTTTATGCTTTCCATGCTGTGTAAATGAGATAATTTCATTTGAGGAAGTGGGGATTACCACCCCCTCAATGTGATATGACTTGTTCATTCTATTTTGGGAATGTAAAATGTTTTTATTATTAAAACTATAATACATAAATGAAATAAATATAATAATCGTATTTTAATTTTCTAATATATAATCTTATTATTATTCTTTTAATATGAAAAATAAATAAATGTAGAATTCATGTGTACGTACGGCCTACCGTCTCCATGAATAGAGAATTTAATTTCTTATCTCCCAAATTGTGGATATTTTAAATTAATATGTTATATATATATATATATGATATTTAAATCAGGAATAATAATCTATCGATGATATAATTTTCACCACGCGGAAAATTTATATCATACAATTTCATTTTCGTCTCGTGTATCAAATATTGACAAACTGACTGATATGAACATAAATAATTATGTATTTTTATAACATGATTATATTTTATATAAAATGAATAATAAAAAATTTAAAATGTTTTAAATTATGTATAAATAATCCTATGTTTATTATTCATGAATATAAAGAATGAACGAGGCAAGTCAGTTTCAAGGTAAGTGAACTTCTAATCCTGATTTCGATCCTTTTGGGTATTCTTCTAATTATTGATTATGTCATGCTAGGACTATGTGAGAAATTATTTTTTTTATAATATTGTGTTTTTATAATTTATTTGTTAGTATTTAAAGGATATACAAGTTATCAATCAATTTTATTGGAAAAAATGATCATTGTTTGTGAATTTGTAAACATAATTTCTACTCATTGGGTTTAAAGCATATACCATTGATTAAAAATTTCCCAAATTATGTGAGGAGTAATTGTTCAATTGTTTATGTTTTAACATCCACTTCCCTTTTCTTGGATATATTATTTATACACATAATCTCTACATTTATAAATTATTATTTCATTTATACAAATAGTTTAAGGGAAATCATAACTCAATCTCATTTTACTGTGTTAAATGTCAATGTCATTGGTATTGTTTTTCCAAAATATTTGTGAATGACCACATATTTTTTAAAACTAGAAATCCATTTATATTTGGTGTATTTATATTTGTCTCCCATAATTATTCCATTGATATACACATACTATAAGGATATGATATTTCAATGAGATTTCATTTCAACTTACATTTTGTTGAGAATTATTTGTGGTTTTCACTAATTCACTATTGTATGGTGTATATATTTCCCGTTGATGTATTATATCATGAATACTATTATTCCCATGGTATTACATGTTTCTTTAATTTTTATTCTTTTATGTATTTATTCATGTATTTTATGTGTTAATGTATTCTTTAACTAAAACATCATTTTAAATGTTTTAAAGAAATTTTAATTTGAAACCATAAATTTCATGTCTACATTTTCAAAATTATTTTCAAGAATTAATATATATGAACTTGAATGTTTTAATATGATAATTTATTAATAATGATTCAATTATTGATGGGACACTTTTAATCAAAATTCTGTTTATTATTATTTTAATTTTTTTTTGAAATGGGATGAATATTTATATATTGTCAACTGATATATTGTGGTTGCAATATGGAAATTTTATTTTCTATTATGCTTGTTTTACATGTTATGATTATTAAATGGTACAAGGACGTTTTAATTTTGGTTATGGGATAAAAAAAATATGTGTGGTTATCTGATACCACAAAAAAAGGTTGTTTCTGTGATAAATCAAATATTAGTGGTTATGTTATAACATCTAATGCATTGGAAATGGTAGACGATCATAAGGATATTCTATTTATGGATATGTGTGTAAGTAGACCATATGGTTATTCCATTAATGTATGGTATGTTCCATGTTACCATGATATGTTATATGTTTATTAAAATGGGTTTACGGTAACATTTTTGTTACAAAAAGGTTATGAAATTAGCATATATATTGTGAAGTATTTTTACAATTATTTAAAGGTAAAAAGTATTAATTTATAATAATGTATTCATGGTTTTCTTGTTTTCCCAAGAATAATTTTTTTAATCTTTTTGTATCTCTTACTGTGATTTTTATTCTCATCCCATGATTTGAATTTTTTTTCAAAGGAAATATTGAAGAATAGATTCAAGGATGAGATCAAGGAAATGTTCAGTTTCTATTATTGAAAACCATTCCATGTATATTTTAAAACAGATTTTGTTTTATGAAAAAATGGACCATTAGTAGATGTATCTACATTAAATATTTATGTACCTATGAATGCATTATGGAATAATTGAGTTAAACATTATACATTAAAATATACTAAATGTTAATTAATGTAAAATTAATGAATTATCTTAAGATTATATATCTTTTTTATATAAGGACTTATAAATTGATCTAACGTGGTCATCCTGCGACGTACAACCCATATTACATTATAATTTATAAGGGTACAACAGAACCATAAAATATTATCCATATATATACTATACTTTTTCCTATATAGCACTAGATGTTGATGATGTAAACACAATGGCTTCTGGTGCTCCCATGTGGCCTATTGGCATGTACAATAGTGATCACCACACTCAATAATTCATGATATCATATATTGCAAACAAAATTTCCTCAACCTTCCGTATCACATCATCAGGGTTATTGGGTTCACTACCCATAGAGTGTTATGGGAATCCACTATCACAACACTCCCTAATTATAAAATCACATCAATGATGTTCTGACTTTTTAGAATTCCATCGTTGGAGAATGACTAGTCATTTATGGTATCCCATACATAAAGAGTGTCTATAATTTTATTAAACTCATCATCAATATAATTATCTTAAATAATCATTTTGTGAAAATTATATTTCAACTGAACTCTAGCCAAGGAAACCATGAACCCTAATTCCAAGATTCTATTATAAAACTAAAAAAATGAAAAACAATTTCAAATATTCCATTTATTCATTCACCGAAGGTTTCATAGTTTTCTTTCTCAAATAATCTATAGAATACTTCATTTTCATCAATTTAGAGGCAATGTAAAACATTAAAGACAATACAAATTCCACCTAACTCTTATTGTATAGGTACAAATATTTTTTAAAAAATTTTATAACTGAAGATTTTTTATTAGAAAACTATGTAGACATTTTATAGAAAATATAATTCTTTCAAACTCTTATATGTGTGCATCACATATGATGTTTCATGCTTATAGTTTGATTAGTTCTTATCACGTGGAGAATGATCATGAGATCCATAGGTGATGATATTATCTATATACATTAGTATGAATATTGAATCTATATCCTATAAATCACATAAGACAGCATATCCTTGCTCAGCCACAAGACAGTTCAACAACAACTTAGTAGTCAATGGGTATTTCATCTTAAAAAAAGAACTAAATCATTTTTTATGCAATGAAAATAATCTCCCTTCTCATTCGAAGTGGTTATCAGATAATCCAACATTGATATATCCTTTAAAAAGCTAATATAATAATCAGATGAACCAAATATGAACTGAATGTCAAAATAAGGTCATGTTTGTTCCCATGTTAAAAAAAATTCATTTTTATAGTCTACTAATATTCCATGTTTTCAGTAAAATAAATTCCTTGATAATGATATAAAAGATTAAATTATTTGATAAATGTTATTGTTTTATTACCTATTCTATAATTTCTATAATCTGACACACATGATCCTTCTGTAATTTAGAGTAATCCAATATTATTTAAAAAAAGATAACCTTGATGGAATCATGATTTTCATGGATGATCATATTGATTATTCCCATAATATAAAATGTTTATCAGTTAGACCAAAAGGCATGAAATGGTACAAATAATGGTAGTACATACATTTGAATGGTATTTTTAGGAATGATAGATTCTTTTATCCTCAAATTATGTTTAATATATCAATGGTAGATCTTCATTAACTAATTTTCCATATTTAATTAATAATATTTTTCATCACCATGTCATACCAAATAATTTTTCTTTACCATTACTCAATTTGTTTTTGATAATGGACACTATTGTGAAGGGAACCATTGGTTTTCATAGTAAAGACAATATACCCACCTAATGTTTAAATAATCTATATATAAATTCCATCAATACAATATTATCTAAATGACTCTTCTACTCATTCATTTCTGTAGGGTCCATTAAGAATAATGTATTAGATACTAGTTGAGTACCAGGAACTGATTTAATAGAAAAATGATAAATTATCAATGGTAGAAAACATTATTAGTCACAAGGAAACTCATTGAAAAACTCAATGAAAGAAATAGGAATATAACTATTCAAATATTAAATCATTATGAAAAATTAAAACACAAATATCATTTTTATCAACTTAGGATAATATTTTCTAACTCTACTAGACCTTAGTTCTTGGTGTTTAAGAAATATACTGAAAAATCCATCGGGTGTGTTAACGTAGACACACAAAATATAATAATAAATTCATTATTTTTTATGAAAGATCTAGTCCATCCTAAAAATTATATCATGTGGTTCCATGTCGACAACATGAAAATAGTCATCAATATTGACATCTTAAAATGAGAAAACATAAGTTGGACTATGGAGACCACAACCTCTCAACAATACAAAATGTTTTGTTATATCCATAACATAAGAGTAAATATCCTTATATATATTTATTAAATTAATAATACTGATTTAAATTAATTATTTAGATGTACTAATATCAAATAATGTAGCTGCTAAGGATGAATCCATTGTGACAGTACCTCTCAAATTCACTATTCCTATATCTAAATCATTTATAGACTCCTGAACTCTGTAAATAAGATTCATTGTGAATTAGTTTGGTTCAAAACCCTTTTATATAAATCATCTAATTGGAAAAATTTTTATTAGGAACAAATATCCTTGTGCCACAACATAGAATGGAATATAAATGGATGTTCTACATTATGGGACCTGAGTATTTGTATTGCCACATATTTTAGTTACCTTAATTGAATGATTCTTTGAGTGGCAAGGATTTCCTTTCTTGTAGAAAATTTTTGATTTTTTTCTAGGACAAACATGTGGTTTATAAAAACCCTCACACTGAGAAACATCATGAAAATCATCATTCTTTCACATTAATTTAGAATAATTCCCATTACCAATAGTATAAAAGGAAACTCATTTCAACCATAACAATATAACATGTTCCATTTCGACAATTAGGACTCTATATAGTATATCATCAAAATAATTAATTGTCATTAAGAAACCGAATGAGTGAATATCATATTTCAATCCCTTATCAAACATTTGACACATCGTCTTCTGATTTGATTCCAGATCTGGTAACAAATGAACTATCTCATCAAAAAAATTTCCAAACCCCATCATGGACAAGTTAACTTGTCGAGTTTGATAAACTGAAGTCCCTTAACCTCCAACATCGACTCTACATATAACTATTTATTGAAAATTTCATTTAATTATATTAACTATAATCACACATTATTCTTCTTTATCAGTGTCATATCCCACCATAAATTTAATTGTCCATACACTATGAAGGTGTAACACTTAACCTTCATCTACTCATGTGTCTTAATGAACTCAAATGAATACCCTATCTTTCTCAACAATTCTGCATCATCTAAAAGGTCGTAGGATAAATTGAATGATGGTGGTTTCTGGTGAATAAAATTATTATATTGTTTTTTCAAATAACCCCTTTTACGATTCCATAGATTTATCCAAAAAGTGAACATGTGGTGGTGCATGTTCTAGATCATGGGTAGTATGAACTATCATCTCAAATATAAAAGGGTCCAAAAAAGGATTTTCTCACTGTGGTTCATTAGTTGATTCAGGCAAGAACTTATTATCAAATTATTTCATATGCATGATGCTGAAAAAAATCAAAAGATATCATTTAATCCAATAGATAAATAATGGAAACAAATCCAAACTAATATACAGTCAATCTTTATATTTCAATCTTATCCAATTCAAAGGTACTGAAAAGTATACATCTAATATTTATTGTGACCTTCCCAAACCCATTATTTATTATATGAGACTCATTTCAATGAGGTCAAGAAATGAAGAAAATAAAATCTAACTCATATGTCCTAACAGGATTACAAAACAACATACTAATATAAACAATTTATATAAAACATATAACTTTGATACCATATTTTCTTGAACCAACCCTAATACCATGGTACCCTAATAACCTTTATGGTTATAACATATGAAAAAGGAATTCCTGGTCCCCAAGGGTTAGGGAATATCCCCTATAATCATTAATAATGAATATAGGGATGAAATTTTCAAAAAAATAAAAGAAACCAGAAAACAAATTCCATATGAAAGAACTTATAATCCACAGAGGGTTGTGTACCAGAAGAGAAATAAGAAAAATCTTTCAAATATGAAACCAAAAATTACCATAAGAAAATCATGCTTAAAAGAACACAACTCATCAGGCACATGAGTCAACATGAAATAGATCCTCCATATTTCCACTTACCCTTTCTATAACATGGAAGAATATAATATTTGAATGCCATAAAGAAATAGTATGTTGTGAGAGAAAAGACCAATTTTTTCTCCCCAAGGATTCCATAATAAAATTCCATCATTTAATTAAGAAAATAAAACATTAAATTTTATGTATTGTGAAATGACATTTCAAATCCATATTTACTAAAAATCATTACACACATTTAAAATGTGGGAAGAATCAGTAATACAATTGCTAATTAAAAATTTTACAATAAATAGTTTATATAAATTAATAAGGCATGTGAAATAGTTTACAAGAATAATTGAAATGGTTTTTCAAATAAGAACTAAAGAAAAATATTTTCATTTGAAAAATTTTATGATAGTTTTATTCTATTAGACTCACTAATACCCAAATATTCATCATGAAAATATGTTTATAAACTTGTTATCATCCATACTGACCTAGTATGTCATATCCACATCCCATTGAGAACATGTCATGCGAAATTTATTTATTCATATGTTTTAAATCATAGAATGTTTTCCAAGATTATTTTCTAACTTCATAAGTCCATATGTTCAATAATAAAATCAATGATTTCCAATTTAATTTATATGTTTTTAAAATAAAATTAAACCCATTAACCCTTTTCAATATCCCAAATTTCCATTTATAAATTAGACATGGATTTTAATAATATAATTTTTTTCTAATTAAAATTATATTGGTTTCCATAAAAATACATTTAATCCATTTTACATAATTGACAATATGATATCAATTCCATACAAATAATTTCAATATTTAAATTCAAAAATAAGAACATAAAAAAATTTCTTCAATTTCAAAAATACACACTAATTCATTGGAATTGGTTAATTTCACCAAATTCATGCCATAATTCAATTTAGAAATGATAGTTCAATGTAGTTATGTTTTTAATGACTCAATAAAAATTACATTCATTTATATAAAGAAATTTAATTTAAATAAATCATTTGGATTTAAAATAGAAAATTTCGATTAAATTAAAAATATCCATGATAATAGATTCACCCACCTTGGTAAAATGTGATTTCAAAACACCAAGCTGCAATTGTAAAACTATCATGAAGAGCGTCAATAATAAGGATCCATGTATCAATCCTAAAATAAATATTTTAAATATAAAGGATTAGGTTCTCCAGCAAAACACTTATATCTTTAGAACCCTATGTAGAAAAGAATAACATGTAGGAGAAGTATAATAAAAAGAGGAAACCTAAATGATTTATATTGAATGTCATTCTCCAAGCATCAATCTGCTTCTAGTAGGGTGTATTGTATCCAATATAACATCTTTAGAGATCTTATTGAAGAATAAATAATAAAAGGTTGAAATATGTCAATCGAAAAACATAAATAATGGTCTAATTAATTTTAAATATAATTTTTTCTTTAAAAATTTAATATACAAATAGTTTTCTGTGAAGGGACACATGGTTAAAGAAACCATGCTCCCTTGATGTGAACCCCTGCTAATGGGGTTGCATAGTTTTTTCTTGGGATTCACATGATTATACAAAGCATGCAGCAACTATGAAAACCCATAGTATATTGGTTTTCATGATTTTTAATAGAAGGGTTTATGGTTTGGGAAAACACTGTGCCAAGCAGGAACCAAATTTTATCAACCAAAAATCCCTTCAAAATTTCACGTGAAGATCCTTTTAATAAAACCCGAAAAAAATCAATTAAAAATTAGGGTTTAAAAATACCTGAAAAAAAATATGATTTTACCCAAGGAGTTTTCACCATATACATAAAGAATAATTCTACCTCATGTAGTTTCATTTTATTAAATTAATTCATATACATGATCCATAATAGTGAGATAATGAATTACAAATTCATTAAATTAAATATTTTATGTATTTTATATTGGTTCATTGAATTACATCCAATATTCATTATTATAATTTTTGTTTAACCATTATATCGAGATTATACATTAAGTTATATTGTTTTTACTCTTATTGAGATGAAAAGAGAGTTGTATCTATGATTCCTTTCATGTTATTTATAATTATTTGTATTTTATAATAATTGGATTTTTTTTTGGATAAAATTATTGTTTTGGATGGTATTATGTCTTATAGAGGTGATATTGATTGTTATCTTTAGTTTTTCATTGTAGAAAACCCTAATGGGGTAAGTTATTTTCTTCAAAAAAATTTAATCATGTGGTCTAAGTTATATAGGCCTCTTTATATACATTTGGGTTGGTTGTTATAATTTTTTTCTATTGAATTGATGTGTGAACATTTGAGTGGATAAATATTTATTGATGAACAAGATCTTTCTAATGTGTTTCCTTTGGATGTTTCTAGTTCTCCACCTAAGAGGGTGGTGGATTTTTCAATTTATACATTAAAAAAATACTCAAAAAGTTACTATTTGTTCCAACTATATGGCACAAACAAAATTAAATGTGTAAAATACTTTTTTGGATGTATTTTTGTATAGTAGATTCATTTGAACCAGTATGTGACCCTTGAAAATGATTTTGTTTCTCAATAAAATGGGATAGAACCCTTATTCATTCTGTTTATGACATAAACAATAATTGGGTAATGATTACGAAAAATTTTCATTTTCCAAAAAATGAATATTAATAACTATAATAATGGGACGAAGGATTTACAAGTTTTGATCATTGTTTTGGTTAACAACAGCTTAGTTTAATGAATTCTATTGTTTTAATGATAGTGATTATAGTTATGGGCGTCCAATATGAGTAGACAATTAATCCATTAGTTTTGACCAATGATCCAATTATTTTCTTTGACCTAATGAAGATTTTGTTAAACATAGAAAATTTATTATGATGAATTGTTATTTATGAATGATATATTTGTTTGCTGAAAAAATTATGTGGATTAAAATCATGAGTTGGGGGAAGGTTTGGACATGATGAGAAATAACATCATTAATAAAAATATTTCTTAATGTATATTTAGAAGCGTGAGTTCATGTTTTTTGGTGAAATTTACTATTAAAAATATAATTTATTTGATCCTGATTTGGGGACTGATATTGTTGAATGAAAAGAACCATGAAATGCCTTCGAGATTTACATAATCATAGGGTTTTTATTTTAATGTTACAATTTTTTAAATTATATATAAATTAATGATTTTATATTGATATCTTTTACATGGAAAGCATTGTATTTTGTATGGTATTGAAAATATGAGTCCTCTATTAATGATTTGAAATGACATTGTTTGTCATATGATTTGTTGACTCATCGGAAAGTTGTTCTAGTGTATTTAGCCTTCTAAAATGTATTTGGTTTAGGTTGGGGATATAAAATTATATAGTTCATTTATGTCATGGATTAAGGTTTTTTATTATATAACTCATTTAATGAACTATCATATGAATGATTTTAAACTCTTAGATGTGATTCATGGTCAGAAGAGTTGTTTACATTACCATATAAGATAAGGTTTTACTGTAAATGCTTCAAAAAATATTAAGTTATATCATGTCAAACAAATATATTATTACTCATAAGAGAAATTGGGGGATTACTTTATGACTTTTAATTTCATTACATACTATATCCATGGTTAGGTTAATTTTATAGATATATTGTTGAATAAGAACCATCAATCCTATTCAATGAAAACTCTTATGAGTTATTAAATCAAATGGGAACCTTTCTTATATACATTTTAAATATTTATATAATGAGACTATGGTTGAGTTGGCATGTGTTTAGTTGAAATACTCACTTCCTAAGATTGTTCTTGGGGAATAGTTATCTGATGTTGATTTATGAGAGATTAAAGATTATTTAAATGGTTGGGATACTATTAGAACGTGGAATATATCATTAATGTATATATTCATCTACTTCAATAATCCTTATAATGTTAATATGTATTAAAGGATGGATTTGAGGATATATTTCAATATTTCTAATTGGTAGGTAAACCCTAAAACCATGAATATTTTTTTTATCAGGCTCATTTTTGGATTCAAAAAATTAGATATGATATGGATAATTTATTCCCCATTATTATATATAGATGAATATTAATTTCAAGAATCACATTCCATCATGATTTCTTATTCCCCTTCCTATAACAACCATGAAGTGGGATAAGTTATTTATAGACATGGTTGTTGGGTTTCCATTTTATTGTCATGTATATTATTATATATGGGTAATTATTGTCCAATTTAACAAAATCAACCAATTTTATTTCAATTAAGGATACCACCATTGTTGTGGACTTTGTAGATATGTATGTACTTGTGATCCTCATATTTCAAAGAGTTATATTAACAAAGTTTATTTACATTGGATAAAAAATTAACATGTCATTTTTTGTGAGGCCTCTAGAAGGAGATGGGATCCACAATAATGTAATGTACAACAATTAATGATATGAATATTGGATAGATAGAACGAGCTATAATTTTTTTAAGATTTTATTTCTGACATTAGAAGAGATATAGATTTCTACATAAGACTGTTTGATACTTCATATAACAATAGTAACCATTCAATCAACATTATGATTATATTAATTCCATATATGGGTAACCTCAAATATCAACACTATGTTGGTCATAGATTGGTGAATATTATTTTGATGGATATTGATTGATCATAGTAGAGATTTAAAAAATGTAAATTCCTTAGAAAATTACATCAGAACAAATCCATTATGAATCTTATTGTGATAATAGATGATGACCTATGATGTTTTTTGTTAGAGACTGATGTTTTTCATATATTCACTTCAGTTGGGTTACTATTATCTAAGAAACAAGGACATATTGCATAAGGATATGAAGGACCACTAGAGCTTGTTTTTCATATTTAAGAGATGGATTACTAATAAGAATTTATACCACATATGAAATAGATCCATGACATGTTTCATGTGTCATAGTTCATTAATTTACTCTTTGACCAATATCATGGAATGATCATGAAGGATAATGATTGTAACCTGATTTGTCTATACTTGAGAAACATGTATGATTTTTTAGATATAGTCTTTTTATTGAAAATATATTACATTTTACAAGTTCATTAGAAATAGTAGTATTTATTATAATGGTACATGGAATTGTGAGTAATTTATGAGAGATAAGAGGGTTCACCTATTTATGCACTAGTATTCTTGACATGCATTTTAGAGGTAAAATAATTTAGGTTGTGAAAATTGTAACATTATCTTACATGGAGTTTGTGAATTTTTTTATATTTTATAACTTGTCATTTAAAACAATTTTGGGACATTTTTTATTAAACTTATTGTTTTCTATTATATGGATTGTTTCCCATATATAATACTTGTATTATTGTGTCAAAATAATTTTTTGGATGTGTTATTATTGTGCATGAATCTTTCCCACAATATTATAAGTGATGAAAATGTGATTATATCATATATATGGGGAGGAGAAATTCTCCTAGGACATTTTGTATAGACATTAGGTGTGTTATGTTTATTGTTTAGTGACATTATATCATATAATGATAGAAACATTAATTCACTTTCATATTACGATTTAATATTAAATAATATGTTTTCAAAAACACATTGCTATATAGACATCCCTCAGTATAGATTTCATGCATTAAATCATCTATAATGTGATCATTCTTGATTTGATAATCAATATTTTCTATGGTATATTTCATATCATATAAACTGTTGGAGCCCAACTATTACTGTAATTTTTCCCTCATATGAGGATTATATTAAATAATCCCTAAATAGAAAAATTCTAGAAAATAATAGAATTATACATCTATAGAAAATGAAATATACGTATTTATTATATGTTGTGTATGTGATGTGAGTATCTATAACGGTAAATGACATGTGATGTATTCATCGACATGGATAACCTATAATAATTAAATAGAGAATTTATGTTCATATATATGATATTATAATGCTTAATTTAGATGTTCTATAAATTCCCTTGGAAAGGTAATAATATTATATTTAATTTTTTACATGGTTTTGATATTGTAACTACATTTGAAAAATCATGAGTTTGATAATGATCATTTAAGTAACATTGTAGACTTAGTTTCACTTATTCGTTTCTAAAGGTCAATTTCATATTTCATAATTGAATTTTTGAATTCATATATTTTTTCAAGGATATAATGTATCACGGTGTTACTAGTTATATTATATTTAGAATTGATTGATTTTTAATAAGACAGAACACATAACATCATCTAAGGTCAATCCAAAATATTTTTGGGATGGTTGATGACATAGTGTATCATAATATTATATATATATATATGTTGATTAATTTATATAAATATTTACCAAATATAATAAATGATATTTGGATATAATTTAATATGTTATTTTGTATTATACAATATTAGTTGAAATGGAAAAGTCTCAGTTGATTTGGTGGAATTGAGAGATTGTTAGAGATGCGAACTAAATTTTGCATGAATAAGATGTATTTAAGTCATATATTTATATTATTATGAAAAATATAATGATATATTATAATTGATAATAATTACTAATATTCTATATGTTATGAAATTACCTATTTCATTGTGAATTATATTATCCGGTTAACTTTATCATTAACAAAGGTACCGCAATGTTAAATGTTTAATGTTAGGTTCTCCTTATATCTTCTATTTTTAATAACATGATGGAGTTATAAAGAAATATTTTTGGTTTAAGGGTCAAAATATTTGTTTCTATTTCTATTTACATATAATATGGGAATAAATACACGGGGATATATAAAATCAAGATTTCTATATAAGGAATTATTAATGATTTTATTGTAGTGTGCATATAGGGTTCGTGTGTCTGATCGAATATCCCTCCTCAATGATTCTATTTATATAGATAACAAATTTCCATCATGTGGTAATATCTTATAAAGGGTGTGTAATATATATTACTTCCCATAATAAAGTGACTTATATGAACCCTTGTATACATCACAAAGTATGTAGTGAATAAACCAATTTTTAGTTATCCTCATCTAGCATATGGTATAAGACAATAGAAGCTTCCAATAACATTTTCAGTTACACATGTTTTCATGAATAATATATTAATTTTTTTTTGTGTTATAAACGTTTGATCAATGTTTTTGAGGATTCCAAATGGTTATTCAATTTTTAAATATTGTGAATCAAATATTATAATCTCATCAAAATTATATGTAATTATTGTATTAAATTGATTGTTTGATAGGTATATCATTAGAAAATTATGTTTAATTTAATTAAATTTGAATAAAAATAATCCTTCTTCATTATTATTAAATATTACTTACAAACATATTTTTTTGTTACAGTCATTATCAAATTTTGTAGAAAATTTTAATGAAAAATATAAATATAATTTATATTGATAAAAAATATCAAATTTTAATGGATCTATAGAATATAAAATCAATTATCAACATGATTTTATCTTAATACTAATCAGTTATTGTAATAATATTCATTATAGAATTATAGACAATGATATTTTTATCATAATTGATCCTTATAAAAATAGTATTAAAATTTATGGGGCCTTTTATTATATTTATATTCAAAAACATTACACAAATTAATTAAAACAATTATATATGGAATACAAATTTATTTATTACAGATCTATCAATAATAAAAAAATTCATAAAATATAACATTTATAATTAAATTTATTAAAGAAATTATAATGAATATTTTTTTGTAATTTAAATGTGGTTATATTATTTAATAAAATTTCATAATTTACTATGAATGAATTATTTAACGTTGTGATATTTAATTTTAATTTTATCAAAAATATAAATAAATGTTTTATTTTTTCATATTTTTGTTGATTTATTTTAAAAATGACAAATATCAAATAGATTGTTGAATTATAAAATCGTTTTCTATGGATACTTTTGTTCTATACACCAATAAATATTTATGATTGTGTAATAAAGGGAATAATTATCTAAAATGGCAAAAATTGACATAGGTACTTCATGAACGGTTCTATGTAATATGGTTTATAATTTATTTATATAATCTATTTATTGAGGATATAACATCTATAATACTTTATAGTGAAATACAATTTTTTATCCTATATTAATTATTATATTAATGTAAACAAATAATAAAATTATTTGATCAATTCCATAAAAATATAATTAAAACCCTATCCTAAAATATATATAATTATTATTTACAATCCATTTTACATTGACAAATCCACATTTATTGAATGTAAAATGGAATATATTAAGTGTTATTAATAAGGATTATTTAAAAATAAATTGATATATAAATTTAGTGATCTAAAAATACCAAGGATTTTAAATGTATCAAATGTTGTATTTTTTTTGTTACATTAACATTTGATGAGTTCAGTTTCTATTTTATACAGATGATTCATCCTGGGTTTGTTTTTGTAATTTTATGTTATATATATTGTCAATATAAAAATTTATTTTTTAGGATTACTGTTTCATTACAGTAATAAATAAAAATAATACATTTTGTGGTGTTGCAAACAATGTAATTATACTCATGATTTTTTTTTCATTCATATATTGAAGCGACTAGTTAATGGGTGATAGAAAATATTTATTTTCATGGTTATTATTTATTAATTATTTAGAATAATATCATATATTGGATCTAATATGATATCTTGGTTGTACATTACATTGTGTAAAATAATAGTCACACTATTATATTTTGATCTAATAAGGATCAAAAATACTTTTTTTAACTATTACTTTAGGAATCCATCATTTTTTCCGTTCTGTAATAATTTATTATGATGTTGGAGAATTTATATGTGAACATCATACATCCATATCACTATAATATATATACAAAAAAAATATTGAATACATAAATAACTTGGATATTCATTTATATAAATGAATTCATCACAAGTTAGTTATGGATACACTTGATATAATAACATGATATTTTAGTATAGATGGGAATTTAATTAACCAATCTAATGAATAGCTTCCTACACATGAAAGAACAAAAATAGTTAAAATTATATAGGGTGATTATTGTTAATAAAATTATAAATATAATAAAATCTTTTGTAAATAATTAGATATTAATCCACAAAAAACATTATATGTTGAGGGAAATTAATTGATAAAATTTCACAAAAAAAATGTTAATTATTAAATAACTATTTATTAAATGTCATGAATGTGTTATCATAATAAATAATTTTTATCACATTTTAAATTTCGTTAATTGTTATCTAATATCATAACTTACATTATGATAAAAATTGATAATAATTAATTATGATGTTAATTTATGTTCAAAAAATATTATTTCACCAAATAAATTATTTTGATTAAGTATTTTTATTTAAAATATATTGTCATCAAACATATAATTTGAAATATAAAAAATTAATATCACTTTTGAAATAAACATTTAAAAATTAACAATGAACTATTTTTTGAAATAATGGATTTTTTATGATGTGTGAATCGTATCATTTAACTAAACATGTAGAATTTATGACTCAAATAATAACCATATAATAAAAAATAATAAACTATTTTCATTGTAATTTTTTTAATTATGTTGTGTCAGGTTTCATTTAAAAATCAAAGAATAATTCAGAAAGTCCATGTATAAAATTTATGATCATTATGGAAAATTATTCTAATATAATATTTTATTTGTATTCCTCATTTAATGTTTTTTATAGGATAAATTTTGATTATAATTATTAAAATTTCATATATGTATACTTTATAATAACAAAATAGTTTATGTCATTACAAAAAGTAACAATGATATTTTTTTTGTAACAGTACTCTTCTGGTTAGAAATATAAATTTTATATAAACGTTTATTTAAAAATCACATGTGAAAATGTAAATATTAATTTTTATAAATTATATAAATATAGTTTGGTAAAAAAATTTAATAATTATGATGAATATTTTGGAATAATTAAATAAGAAAAAATTTCATATAAATTAAATGTTAATTTATATGATAATAAAAAGTTACCATTTTAAAAATGTTTTTAATTAATGAAAATATAACAGTAATATATGTAAGATGATTTTTTTGATGATTAAAAAATAATGGTTGAGTTGTATTTGACCTTACAGTCATCCACCACTTAATTAATTTCCATTTTTATTCTTTATACCATAGAACATTGTCATAACAATTTCATAAACTAATTTTTAATAATAAAAATTCAATATTATTAACATACAAAATGAGGTCACCTCATATAAAACATAAAAAACCCATTAGATGTATTTTCCTTATGAGAACACATACCTTTGCAGTCATAAATTACTTATTCATGTCCCATAAGCCTTTATCTTTCAAAAAAACGTTCTAATGATACATGCATTGTTAAATATTAGGGAACATCTATAGAGAGTGGTAAAATTTTCAAATAAGCTATATTAACTGTTTTATTTTTCCTCCCCACCTAACATAATCTAGATATTGAATATGTATAAAATCAATATAATAAATTTTATTAAATCTTATAACAAAATTCGAATATCCATTTGTTAACTTCCTCCAAAAAATATAAAAAATTTCAAATGTCATTTCAGATATGTGTGAGCTGTCGCTTCAATACGTAATGTGATACATTATATATAACCAACATACAATAATTGTTCAATTTTATGATTAGTTAATAAATACTGTATTTTTAACATTATTATTAGTTATTAATTTTTTTTATATTCCCACCTCATGTAAACATTATGTAAATGATCATTTCATGTATGTGTATGTGAAGGCAACCACCTCTATTACTGTAACACATTTCATTTTTCATGATTGAATTTATTCATTATTGAACTCAAATAAAAAATGTTCTAACATAAAAAAATTAAAATAATGTTATAAACCATATATATTAATGATATTGTTCAAAAATAATAACTTCTATATCAATACAAATCTATGTATTTTAGACTGTTCATGTAATTTTAAATTTTACCCCCTACTTTACAGTGTGATAAATATATATCATGGATGAAAATAGAAACCTAAATAAATGTGTTATTGTATATTAATGGGAAATTAATTTTTATATAATATTTTTTGATATAATATAATTATTTTTAAATAATTAATAGTATTCCATCATTTTTTGTCATAAATATCCAAATTATTCTCACAATAAACTTTCATTTCGCAAATAATAATTAAATATCTCCTAAAATTAAATTAAAAAAATTATAAATCCTAATTTCTCAAATATTATAAAAAATATAATAATTTAGCAATGAGTAACTTTGAATATGTATAAAATATTCAAAAAATTCATTATTAAACTATTATAGAACAAAATATTGAATAAATTTATATATTCTAATTAAAAGGAAATATATATGCATTATATTCATGTAAAAAATGAATATAATATGTAACACCCAGAGAATTTAAAATATGTTTAATATAGAATAAATGTAAGACTGAGTCTCCACAATACTACTCTTTATTATAACCTCGCCAGTATACATAACATTTCCATCTCAGTGGTTTGAATTTCGAAAAACTAACAGACATGGTTGCGTTCAGTAAGATATTTAGAGTCTTATAAGAAAAATTTAATTTTTGTTGAATAGTATAGCACACATAAGAATAGTAATATTAATAGTAAAATAACCCTTATGAATTGTAAATTATATTATTATTTTATTATCTTAATATTTTTAGATAATGATATTTTGATTAAAATTTCAAATTGATATAAAAGAATTATTTTGTTAATTTTTTAAATCAATTATTCTTTTAAATAAATATTAAATTAATCATATTTATAAAATGTTTTTCAAAAAATGGATATAATTTTTTATTTTCTCACATCAAAAAATTATTAATGTAAATTTTTTGGTTTTTTCTGTGATACTTGAATTTTTGGTGAATAGTAAAATATGATAATTTACCCAATATATATATTTACAGATAAATTCAATATTCCTAGCATAATTGATAATGTGAGAACAATTTTTTTGATCTTATATGAACTTATTACTATTATTGGTCTCATGAATATACATTATTGGTTGACTTGAAGGAAATTATAAAACAGTTCATTAGATATTCTCAAATCACCCCTCTCCTCCCTGATAACCCCCCTCAATACCTATTATCTTCACTCCTATGAATCCTTCTTCCTTGCCTAAAATTTTCTCAGTTAACCTTTCAAGGTCATCCCCCAAGTCTAGAATCCCTTTCCCTTAAAAAAATTCCATAACATCTTCCTTAAAGTGGATCTCAAGGATGATTACATAAAGAGGTAAATTCTTCTATTCATTTCATTTATTTCATGTTCCCTCTTTTTCATTTTCATTCATCACCACCTATCATGAAATTTTTTGATGACACCTTTACCTTACATATACTAGAATGTTTTTATGATAATGGATGAGTTATTCATCATATCTCATTTTAGCAACATTTATACTAGTAATGAAAACATCATCTGAGATGTGTTATTTTATCACATTCAATGATTATAGGTTTTTCAATTTCTATTATCATTTTAAATTCTAAACATGAAAATATTTTAATGGTCGATACATAATTTATTATATGTATTATAACTTATTTAATGATGAAAAATATTTTTGTACAAATTATATTAATTTCAAAATCAAAATAAATTCGGTGTTAAAAAACTACCAATTATCCCAAATAATTATCATTAATATTTTATATAATGGTTATTATTCATTAAAAATAACAAAAATATTTTTATAACCATATAATATTATGGATGATAAGAAATAAAATAAAACCCATATTTTTTATAAACGTTCTCATCTTACATGTTTATACTTATATGTATAGATGTAAACCAGTCATGAATACCAAAGAAAAAACAGTTCCAAACAAAAAATTGAACCTCTTAAACCCATCACAAAAGACATTAATGAAAATACGAATTCCTTAATTAATAAATTACATAAATAAGTGGTTCTTGACATATTAATATATGAATTTAATTTCATTACCCAGGATTATAAGGTCATGAGATGAAGACAAACGAATATAAGGTTTGGGGTTTCTTCAACTAACATCTATTTTTGTGAGATATTATGTATTCACAACTACTACTTGTGTATAGTATATGTATAATACACATTGATTTGTCATATCATGAATATATTTATATTAATGATATTAAATGTATCATTTGATGATTATTAATTTTTGGGCATATTATACAATTTAGTACAAGGATGTATGTATTTTATACCCGAATATCAATTTCCATTTGGGTTAATCATATTGTCTACATACCCCAATTAAATTGTTATTTATTCATAATTTATTCTCATATATTATTTATAATGTTTTAAAAATATTTTATC
Source organism: Viscum album (assembly GCA_963277665.1). Taxonomy (NCBI): domain Eukaryota; kingdom Viridiplantae; phylum Streptophyta; class Magnoliopsida; order Santalales; family Viscaceae; genus Viscum; species Viscum album. Next base: position 1,034,646,261 of record OY728133.1, on the reverse strand, counting down.
CAACCAAAATCCTAATTCTATTTTTGTAGAGTGAAATGTTTTAGAGTAATCTTCCAGGAATTATTCTGGATGGAAAAACATTTCAAGGAACTTCTTGAATTTCAACATATTTTGATGTTCCCATTATAATATGTTTTATTATATATTTATCATTTTAAAATAACACATTTTTACATGTTTCATCAGTATTTTTCATTTATGGTTTTATTAAATCTATCATTATTTTGTGATTTGAAATCCTTTAATATATTCTATAAACCACACTAAAATGTTTTCTTTCTAAAGATTCAATAAAAATTCCTTTAAATGATTTCACCACTATATAACATTATTTATTCCTTATATATAATTTCAATGAACATTCCTTTTTTATAGGATATACATGTTTATAATTTTATTTCTTGAAAAATAAAATGATTATCCAAAAGAACACTTCTTTACAAATAAAATGGATTTTTATCATCTCACATTATATTTTATGATATAAAGTCATTTTTTTACAACTCAGTTAATTATTGTTGGGTATTTAATTCCCCTTAGTATATCATAGTACGAGTCTCTTTATTTTCATGATATTGTAATGGTTTATGAATTGATTTTATCAAGGTGGTAAAAGACACATTGTAATGTGTATGGAATACTTCGTCATGTATTTTTCAATGGTCCCAGTTAAAATAATCTTCATATATTTCAACAAAACTTGTCAAATATTTTACATGCATGAGGTTTATCTCCAAATATATCATATACATATTTAATTTTTTATTATTATTTTGATTGTTGATGATCAATCTTAAAACCATTCACCAATTTTATTTAAATGATTAGTGTATATGGTTAATGTTCATGGAAAAATATTCAAATTACAAATATTAGTATCAATATGAATGAATATTTAATTTTTTTAACTCTTTTTCATATTATAAATGAATCAGACTTATTATGTGTTGGGTGGGGCCTGTTATAGACCATATATACATCGATAGGTCTCATGAGACAAACTACAGTCTTGGAACGAGCCCTTGGAAAAATGATAACTTTTATTCTTGGCACAAGTCCTTGAAAGTATGGTTTCGATATCCCACATTATGAATTACCTCATTATTAAACTAGTAATTGAAGGTCCACGTGATTATTAAATTAGTAGAATAGTCATGATTATTTATTATTATGGAAATTTTTATTAACCTGTTTATTATTTTCATAATGTGTTCATGATTATTTTTGAAGATATGTTCTTTTATTTATTAACCATGCCTAATTTTTATGATTATGAGATCATTTTATGTATTACTTACTCTTTCTGAGAATTTTCGTTCACCCATGTCTTATGATTATTTCACCAGTTTATGATGTTGACAATTTTTAATTAGCATTCCATCATGATATTTATTTATTTGTTATAATGTATATTATTATATTTTCATTTTCTAATGTATTATGGATATCATAAATATAATATGTTTTTCTGAGACAACCAAATTTATCATTCCTTCATGATTTGATTACATGTAGATCGAATGGCCCGAAGGCTTTCTTTTTATTGATTTTCTATAACCCCATTTCATGGGATTAGGGGGAACCCTTACAAGGCCTGTAGGAATAGAGAATAAATGTCCCATAGATATTAGAAAATTTATATACTATACATGGAACTTCTCATCCCCATATTCATTATCATGATATCATTTCTCCACATTCAAATGGCTTGTTCTACTAGGATTCTCCTGCAAGCACATGCTTGTCCCAATGGCAAAGACATTCCATCTCTTTCTGTCAAATCCTCTTAGCTTCTGATCTAGTGAATGTGCCTACTCTGAATCCCTATTTGAATTCTACTCCATGTAGTGTCTATCTAATCATTGAAGTGTAATTTCAGTTATCCTCAAGGCATTGAGTTTTCCCAAAGTCCTAGAGGTGGCCCGAAGGCCATCAGGTGTCCCGAAAGGCTTACTGGCCTGAAGGCTTTAGGTGGCCCAAAGCCTGTAAAGAAACCGGGGCCCAGACCTATGGATGGAATCCCCAAATAGATAAATAGTTCTAGATTCTATAGTACTTAATAGTGAATGTTATAGTACCCGCTACAATACTGTAACTGTAACCTGGCTATTATGTCTATTCCCAGTTTTGAAATCTGGTCTCTCAGATGCACTTGCTGAGTCCTCACCAACTAGATGAGGATCTTGTGCAATATTGGATTCATTTTAATAATTCCAATGTAATAGAATAATTCACATGCCCCAGGATTAAAGGGTTGGGGAATTGAAATTGGAATCAAATGATGTTTAGAAATAACCATGGAATATTGATTTATAAAATGTAGATTTCTGAAATAAACACTATGATAGTCTTGAGAAATAAACCTTCAGAAACATCATATAAAATTGGTAACTATTAGATTATTTAGATCATCCTACTAAATAATAACTTATTTATATGTCACATGTTGACATGGTTTTGGAAAAAATGTGCATTTGTGTAACACATCTAAAATGGTATTCTGTGATCGACACATTATAATCTGGTACACGAAAATGGGTTATAATGCTCACCTAGTTTTACACTCATGAGGTATATTCTTAGGATAATTCACATTTTATTTACCCAACATTGCAGTATTTATGCCCCCTAATGTAACCAAATATATGGTTATAGGATTTATAATGCATACATTTATGCAAATTTTCGTACCATGTAAAGGTTCATAATGAATTCATAAATATATGAGCTAATATATAATTTATAATTGATTAGAAATGGGGATGAGAGTATTTAATGATAACATCACCAATGCATTTGATTAATATAGTAAGAATGATCATATCATTAAGGGTCATAAGATATCATTTCAATGGAAGAAAGTATCCCATGTATCCTCATCATTTGAGGAAATAATGTCATGTTTTAAAAAGGTATGCAAATATTTATTTGAGTCATATGGTTTTAATGAGAATAAAAAACAGAAGTGAACATTAACGAAAAATATGGATAATGGGTAGAATGAATAAAAAGGGATTCCGACATGATATAACCACGGAAATAATCACCCTTGTTATTTCATGGAGAGAATTTGTGGTTGTTATAAGTGTGGATAAAAAGGACCTTACTTTCATGATTGATAGGGTAAGAAAAAATTTTACAATGCAAAATTATTCAATGATAATGAGAAGGGACACTATGTGAATCAATGTCCCAAGATTCAATGGAATATACCCCAAATGATGATAATGGATAATGAACATGTCATGATGATGTCTCTGATGATGTAAAATTATTAATATGTCTAGTCAAGAATCATGTCATTTTAATATTTTTATATTAATTTAATGTTTATATTAATTATGTAATATATTTGAATAGTACTAAAATGAATTTCATTAAAAATTGGACACCATAAGTATTATGGAACAAGAAAATGTATTATATGGAATATAAAATTTTTGGAAAACGCATGATAGATGAAAGGAAACCCCTTAATATATTTCAAATGATAAATAAAATGATGAATAAATGTTTCATTTGGATATGTACTGACTACTTGAGAAAAGATTTTTGACATTATGACAACTTTTATGTGCCATAATTGATGATGTTTACAATAATTTATGATATAAATAATATATTTAATAGCATGTGTAATGATGAATTTATGTTTCCAATAATGTTTTATGGTAATTTGAGTTAGTACCATATTTCAAGAAGAAGCATGATAATGATATTCAAATGTTTGGATTGTCAAAATTTAGGGTTGACTAATGTTGGTTAAAGTATAATAAGGTAGAAAATAATTTTATCAGGACAGTTACTCACGTTCTAATGAAAACGAGGGTTTACAAGGACCCCATGTACATGGATATAATAAGTATTGGTATGTGAATAATTATAAATAATTAAATTATGTTCTTTTGGATTGTTAAACGATTTGTAAAAATGTATATGTAGATCATTATATGAGTTTTTGGAGTTTATTGTCACTACATGATGCAACCTGGGGTAGGTGATGACGTATTGATATTTCAAGGCACAATCAAAGGATAATATTATGTTTATGAAGTAGAAAAATATATTCATAAACTTATAGAGTTAAATAATTAATCAACTCTTTGAAATGTGTCTTAAATATTTTTTTTCCCAATTAAATTTTTTTTTCTTTATAAAAACAAAAAATTCCATAATTGTTGTTTATAGTTTAGTGGTAATGATAATTAATCTGAGCATGATCGGTATCAGTGTCCATCTTAACATGATGGATTGTTTATAATTACATGAACATATTTTCTAAATAGATTGTTTATTTTTTATCTGACTGATAGATTTCCATTTCGATCTTATTAATGGGAAATTTTAACTGTATTCCTGATGTGGGTTCATATAAAGAAATTTTCATGAATCAGCCATTAGGTTTTGAAATTTAATTTCAAATTTTGGGGATCAATGTTTTGTAAGGAGGGGAGAATTTAACCCCCAATAAATTTACAAATATATTTAATAAATAATTAATGAATCTATGAGCCTCCACAAACACATCCTGGTTATATCCACTCTAGTAAACATTATTTTTCCACCTATGGGATTTGAACTCTAAAAAATTGGCATACAGGGATGAGTTTATTATGATATTTAGACTTTGATATGACAAACCAAACTATTGGTGAATATTAAAGAACCCTTATGAATAATAATATTAACAGTAAAAGGACCATTATGATTAGTAAATCAAACTATTGTTTTATTGTCTTTATTTTATAAGATAATTTGGTCATGATTAATTTTTCCAAGTCATATAAATGAATTTTAGTTTTAATGTATTTATTTTTAGAATTAATTATGATTTCATGTGAAAATTAAATTAATCATATTTATACAATTATTTTCAATAATTTCAGTACATTTTTTCGTTTTATAATTCATATAATGGATAATTCGAATTTTTGGGATTTTTTTGAGATAATTGAATTTTGGATGAATAGTAAAATATGGTAATTTTCCATATATACACATTAACATTTAAATTCACCGTTCCTTTCATCATTTCTATTGTAAGAACACTTGGTTCGAACTCAAATACATGTATTATTGTTATGGGTGACATTAATCAAAACTATTGGTTGTCTTGAGGGAAATAATTAAACAATAAATAAGATATTCACAAATCTCCCCTCTCTTATATTATAAAACCCCCCTCACGTTCTCTTCTCATCCCTCCACTCAAATCCATTTACCATTTCTAAATATTTCTCAAATATCCTCTCAATATCCTCCACCAAATCATGAAAACCTTTGTCTCATAAATATATCATAACCTATCCTCTATATAGGCTCTCATGACTGATTATTTATATTGGTAAATTCAAAATTTCATTTATTTTAATTCATGTTCCTTTGTTTTCTTTTTCATTTATCACCTCAATTCATACAAATATTGTGATCATTGTAGTATAGTACAAGTGTATTAATGTATTTATTATAAATTTAAAATTCATTATCATCTATCTTTTACCATTCATTTATACTGGAAATGAAAACACTATTTGAGATTTGTTAATTTATCACATCCAAGGATGACAGGTTCTTAAATTTCTATTTATTTATTCCATTATGTTCAATAATCCAATTTAATAGTTGAAACAGACTATAATATATGTATTGTATCATATATAAGGTTCTATAATTTTTTTACATATTATATTAATTTATAAATCAAATAGAGTATGTTGTGGTGACAAACTGCCTATTGACCCAAAAAATTGTCACTAATGTTTAATATAATGATTAATCATCACTCACAATAATCTATTTAATTTTATAACCATGTTATATTATGGAGGACAAAAAATGAAATAAAACATATATTGTGGACATCCATTCTCATCCTAAATGTTTATCCTCACATGTATATATGTAAAGTGGTCATGAATACCAATGATGAAAACACTCCAAAACAATAAAATTGATCCTCATAAACCCATAAAGAAGTTCATGAATGGGGTATATAAGTCTATAATAAATCATTTACATAACAAAAATATAATTTATATATTTATTAATGAATTAAATTTCATTATATAGGACACTAATGTCATTTGAACAACACAAATAAGGCTTAAGTAAAGTTGTTTCTTCATCTCAATTCAATTTTTAATAGATATTCCTTATTCAATACTATTACATGGGTATAGAGTATATATAATGAAAATTGATGTTTAATATTATTAATGCGTTTATTTTCATGATATTCACCTTATAATTTTATTATTATTATTATTGGGGCATACAAATTCAATCAATTACAATGTTGTATGTATTTTTTATAAGAACCTCCATTTTCATCCATATTACTCTTAAAATCTAAATACCTCAATTAAAATATTATTTATTCATATTTACTCTACAAATACATTTTTATAATTATATATATATATATGAACCAACCGGAATCCTACTTTCACTTATGGGGAGTTTCATGTTTTAGAATTATCATTCAAAACCTATTCTGAAATGCAATCCCGATTCAAAGAACTTATCAAATTCAGACATACATTTATGTTCACTCTATAATCTATTTTATTCCTTAAAATTCTTTATAAAATCACACATTTTAAAAATAAAAATAAATTTTATGTATTTATGGTTTTATGAGTGCCAACATGTCATTTTACTTTTTAAATCCTTTAATATTTTCCTCATACCGCACTAAAATATTTTATTTCAAAAGTTTATTTTAAAACTATTTTTAATTTATTTCACCCAACAAGAGTTTATTTAAACACCAAATATAATTTAAATATCCATATATTTTATTTTCATGGATATAAATATTTAAAATATTATTTCCTAAAAAATAAAATTAATTTTCCTGTAGAATACTTCTTTCCAAATTAATAAAGGATTTTCCTCCTCTCACTATAACATATATGAGATATATGTTGTGTTCTCCACATATTTATTTATTATGGTTTATGTAATGACCTTTGCTATATAATATAAATATTCTACATATTCTCATGGTATTTTATGGGACTATGATTTAAATGTATGTATTGTTGTATGTGACAGTTTTGAATGTTTAAGGACTATTTCCAAAAGGATTTTTCAACGCTATAAATTATAAGTATATTAATTTATGTCAAAAAATTTCTTAAAAATTGTATTCCATTGATTTTTATCTTATGTTATATCATCTATAATATTTAATTTAATGTTTTTTTATTATTTTTATTGTGGATGTTCTATCTTATAACCATTCACTAATTTACTCCCAATGGTTATTGTTTATGAAAAATAATTTGGGAATGATTTGTAAATATAATATATTAGTTTAAATAATAATGATATTGGTTGTTAATGTTTATCATCGTTCATCTGAAGAATTAATTGGACATTGTAAGTGTAAATTGGGGAAAATAATATCCCCTTGTGGCATTAATTGGTGAAATAAAAAATTCTATGGTCTACGAATGCAACCTTTAAAAAATGGTTATTTATTATATTAGCATGAGGCCATGAAAATATGGTTATATTGACCTACATTATGCATTCCCACATTATGATACTAGTAATTGAAATTACGTGTAGTTATTCGACAAGGATAATACCCTCAATTTTTATTTATTATTGCATTATTTAATTGGCTATAAATCCTTATATAATGTGTATCTTTTTATTTTTTTAATTCATGTTCTTTTAGTTATTCAACATGCCTAATGATTGTCATCGTCATCATCAGATTAATATTTTTTAAAATGAAGTGGGAAAACCCCAAGATGAAGGGGAAAAACAGCACATGATAAGATGCTTAAGGAGGCCTTTAATGATGCAGACCAAGAGCATATCATTTAACCAGGTTAACACAATCAGGATTTAAAGAAATTAAATCATGAAAGGAAACGTTATGTGGTTCCTCATCATCAATAGAGGAAAGATGTTCTGTGACCAAGTTCCCCTCTCGCATGGTTTGAATAACTATGGTGGCATTTTTGTTCAAGCTATGACATTTACGAATGATATAGTGAATCAACAAGGGTTGGAGATATTTCTATGTATTTAATTATTAACGATTAAGGATTCAGTTTTTGACCTCTGATAAACATATAAATTTCAAGTGTTAGAGGGATAGGCCATATAACATTGCCCTGGAATCAACTTAGAGTGGGGATCTATGGCCACGTCGAGCAGAAGACCCCACAATGATTGACCCCTACGTGTTCTGAACCACCCAAACTCCCCTATGGACCCCTTGTTGCATGATTCATCAGTATTAAATTTGAGGCCCATGCTCTGTAAGGACCAGTAGACCCATCGACCTTTAGTGTAGCTTCTATCCTGTGGGAATTTCATGTAATATATGAATACATTGTAGGGAACTCACCTCCCACAAGTTGACAATAACTCTATCCATATCTTGCATAATGTTTACTGTTCTAAAAATGATTAAATGAAATGATGAAAGGACCTCCTTGAATCAGGCTTTATAACGATCCTTCCAAAGAACCCAACAACATGCGTGTAAAACCATGGTGTGGTCCAACTTTCCAGGGACACTCTCCCCCTATCCATGGATCCATCGTTAAAGAAAAGGCTTATCAGTCTAGTTGGTGATGTTGATAGTCTTAAACATTAGAAAATATAGCCAAACCATCCTTGGCCAATCACCCTAGACAAACCGATGCCCGATTCATTACGCATTTCGGTTAGAGATTCAGGGACACCGAGAATCTAGAAGAATATCGCAACATATATTATTATCATTAGTTAGGAGATACTTGTGTAGCACCCTACAAGAAATAATATTGTACATGATGGGTATGTATTTAGGCCACAAAATATCATTCCATGTATCACACTAATTATTCAGAACCGGTGTGGTAAAAATCTTTAGAGGATATGATCTCCATGGGGGAGAGGGAGAATACACACCTGTCTGGTTCATAGTTGAGTTCAGTGACATAGAAATTGTCATGTTGATAATTTTCATGAACTACATCAATAAATGACAGGTTTCTTCTGGCCTCCCAAAATGAGATTTTTGTGGCTGGACAATCGGGGAATCCTGCAATAATCATTTCCCAGTTATGATGCCATAATTTAAAGTCCCCCAGCACAATTTCCAATATAGAGTGGGGATAAAGGGCATTGAAGAGGGGAGATAATGTACTAAAGTGGGGAAGAAGGACCTGTAACCTTCAGCTCATTCCAAAGGATAGATCTATGCATGGTAATCCCCAACAGTGAATGTTGCTCTAGAAAATCCTAGGCTAGATGCACATGGATGCATAACAGGGGCTTTTTCAGACTGTGAACAATGATTTTCCCTTCCCTAACAAGTATTTCCACCCTATCTAGAAACTACAAGTTGAAATGGTTCTAGATCAGTGTACATTGGAGTAACAATTTTGAAAAGGTGTTTCGGGGTAGACCTGGAGTATCCTGGAAGAGACAAAGTGACTTACTACACAACTGGTTTTACACACACATAGAATATTCTTAGGATAAATAAAATTTTATTTACCCACCATTATGAAGGATGTTCCCCCCATTGAAACCAAATATATGGTTTTAGGATTCACAATGCATAAATTTATGCTCTGTGTTGTAACATGTTTAGGGCCATAGAGAATTTATAATTTAATGAGATAATATATAATATGGAATTAATTAGAAATGATTCTTAGATTAAGTACTGATAAATTTACTAATGAAAATGATGCTAAGTGTATAAAAGATCATAACTATAATGTTGTTAAGCCATAATTTGAAAGGATGATAGTCTCTCATGTGTCCTCGTCATATGAGGAAATATCATGTGTTAAAAAGGTTTGTAAATAATTCTCTATGTCATATTCCATTAATGGAAATAAAAAATAAGCAGAGGAATACAAATAAAAATAATGATAATGTTAATATTGAAAATAAGGGATTTCTAACATGTGATAACTGTTGAATGAATCACTATGGTAAATACATGAAAGAAATGTATGATTGTAATAAGGGTGGAGATAGATTACACTATGTTCAGGATATTAAAGGGTATGAAAAAGACTTCCAATGTAAAATGATTAAACATCTAAGATATGTGATATTATCTGAATAAATTTCCCGTAATTCAAAGCAATATAGCATAAATGATGATACTAGATAATGACCAAGTTATGTTGATGTCATAGATGTAGTATAATTATTAATACACTTATTCAATAATAATATCTTTTGAATATGTTGTTAGTAATGTGGTGGTTATATGAATTACTTATTATATGAATATTGAAAAAAATAAATTTCATTGTGGATTTCCAACCATAGGTAAAATGTTACGAAGAAATGATACTTATTGGAAGTTATTTTTTTTTGAAATTTAATGATTGGGGTAATGGAAACCCTTACTGTAGTTTTAATAATGAATATAACAGTGGATAAATTATTCATTTGGATCTGTAATGACTACCTAAAAAATCGTTTTTTACTTTTTAGTAAGTGGTATATTATATAATTGATTATGTTTATTACATTTTTATATATAAGTAACATACCCAATAGCATATTTAAGTATGAATGATTGTTACAAATATGTTTTTATTGTAATGTGAGTTATTACCATATTCTATGAGGACACATGATGAATATATTCTCATATTTGGAATGTAAATATTTCGAGAATCATTATATTAATTAATGGAAAATAAGGTCGCAAATTCAATGAGCGAGATAGTTTATCGCATTTTAAAAAAGAGGATTTCCAAGGACCTCATGTAAATGGATCTTGCAATGATAGATACATGAATGATTCTAATGTATCGTATTATGGTCTTTGAAAATGATATACCATTTATAAAAAAGATTAATTATATCATTGTATGAGGGTTTATAGTTTAATGTCAATACATCATACCACATGATCTAAGATATGAAGTATAGGTTTTTCGAGGCACAAAAAAAGTATAAGATTATGTTAAATAAATAAAAATGTATTTTTATACTCTTATTGAATGAAATAATTCATTAACTCTTAAAGAAGATACATAAAAATAACCTTGGCCATGTTATCATATTTTTTCATGATATCAATAAAATTTATCATAATTTTAGTTTATGGCTTAATGTTAATGATCTTTCATATGATCATGTTTTATGTCAATTTCAATCAGAACCTGAAGGTTTGTATATTCATCCATGAACACCAATTATAATGTTTAGTTTTTTTGTAACTAATGCATTAACATTTTACCCTTATTAAGAGTTTATTTGAACCTTATTCATGATGTGGGTTTCCCACAAAGTAATTTTGATATAACAACTATTAAATTTTGAATTTCAATTTCGTATTTCGAGGATGAATTTTTTATTATTATAAGTATGTAACTTCCCAATAATTTAAATTTTTTTAATATAGAATGAATGAAACAACGAGTCTCCAAAAAACATCTCATTGTTTTAACATAGATAGGTAACATAATATTTTCACATCTATGATTTGAATACGAAAAAATAGACAAACAGTGATGCGTTCAGTATGACATTTAAAGTATCATAAGGAAAAAATAAGTTTTAGTTAATAGTAACATACGCTTATAAATAGAAATTAATTTAGTTTAATAACCCTTATGAATATTAAATCATATTTTTATGTTACTTTCACAATGTTATATGATAATTAAATGTAAACTAAATATTCAAAATGATATAAACAAATTATAGATTTATAATTGTAATTTTTTGAATAAAATATGATTTTAATTAAAAATAAATTTATCCAAAATTAAAAATTTATTTTCGAAAAATAGAGTTATTTTTGGAATTTTACACCTAGAAAAATGGTTACTGTGAATTTTTAGCACATTTCTGATATACTTGAATTTTTTATTAATTGTAAAATATGACAATTTACAGTATAAATACATTAGTAGTAAAATTCACTATTCGTAGAATTATGGCTGATGTAAGCACAAATGGTTTGACCTACATTCACTTATTAATATTATTGGTCATATAAATCAACACTATTGGTTTTAATTATTTAAATAATAAATCAATGAATAATATATTCACAAAACACCTCTCGCCTCAACTATAAAACCTTCCACACTCTATTTTGTCTTCAATCCTCGAAATCCTTGATCCTTTTACAAATTCTGATCAAATATCCTCCCAATATCATCTCCCTTGTACATAAGACCATGGTCTCATAAAAAGACAAAAATGTCTTCCCAAAATAGGCTCACAAGAAATATTATTTCATGAGGTAATATAATCTTATAATTTATTTGATTTCAAATTTCTATATATTATATTTCATTCCTCGCCTAATATTATCCAAATGATTTGGTAAATCCATTACACTACATGTTATATAATTTTTTATGATAAATTTATAATTCTTCATCATCTCTCATTTCCAAATCATTATACTTCAAATTAAAACAAAATCTAAGATGTGTTAATTTATCAGATTAAAGGATGAAAAATTCTTAAATTTCTATTACCGTCTTCTATTCTAGTCATGAAACCATTTTAATAGTTTAAAAGTACTATAATATATTTATTATTACTTATCTATGTTTATAAAATCTTTTTAACATTAATTTAATTTCAAAATCCATATGAGTTCTACATGACAATAAACGGTCAATTAACCAAAACAAATATCATCAATCATTTATATGATGGTTAATCATCACATATGATAAAAAAATGAATATTATAACCATGTAATATTCATGATGTTATCATATAAAATTAGTCTTATATTCTTTGAAACCATTATTATCTTACATGTTCATCCTTCTATCTATATATGTAAAATAGTTATGAAATATAATGAAAAACACTCCCAAAATATAAAATTGAACCTCCTAAACCCATCACGAAGAAAAAAATGAACATAATAAGGATATTATAAGTAAATTAAATATATAATCTGTTGTAGAAATATTATTTAATGAAATATTTTTTTTTATCCAGGGAAAAATGATCGTGTGAAAAACACAATCGAGCATAAGGTCATGGTTTCTTCATCTCACTTCCTTTTTTGTGAGATATTCCATATTCACTACTGTTACATGTGTATGGTGTTATTTTTCTGAAAATTGTTGTTTCATATAATTATTATCTCTATTTTTATTACATTAAATTTATCATGTTATGATTACTAATTTTTAGGAATACGATACAATTTATTACAAAATTTTTATTATTTTTTACCATTGCCTACATTTTCATCTTAGTTAGATATATTGTCTACATAAATCAATAAAATTGTCATTATTTAATATTTACTCATCATATATTATTTTATAATGTTATATATATATGAACCAACCAAAACCCTACTTTCAATTAAGGGGAGTCTTATGTTATAAAAGAATCTGTAAAAAATTCATTAAAAATTCAAACCCAATTTAAGGAACATTAAAAATTCATAACTACATTTACATTAATATTATAATAATTCATATTTCATATTTGTACTTATAGAAAACATGATATTAACATGAAAAAACTAATATTTTTAATTTTTGGTTTATGTAGTCAAACATTACTTTTCACTTTAATGTACTTTTATATTTTCCCAAAAACGCACTAAAAAGTTTAATTTCTAAAGTTCCTATAAAAACACTTTTTAAATGTTTTCACCTCAATATTATTTTATTTAAGCCCCTAAAATATAATTTAAATTAAATTTAATTTAATTTTATATGTTATTATCTTTTTACAATATGATTTTTTTGAAAATATTAATGATTTTTTTAAAATAACACTTCTTCCCAAATTAAAAGGATTTTTCTCATCTCACATTATAATTTTTGAGATATATGAATTGTTCACCACTTATTTCATTCTTGTGATGTATTTAATTTCACTTGGTATATAATAACAAGTTTCTCCTTATTATCATGATATTCAACGAGATTATGATTTTAATGTTTCATGTCTATATGCGACAATTTGTATTGTTTAAGGATTATTTCCTCAATGATATTTCAATGGTAATAATTAAATGTAACATCAATTATGTATATATATATTATGTCTAATAATTTATATAATTTATGTTTATCTAATATTATATCATCTACTATATATAATTTAATGGTTTATTAATTTTTTTTACTGTGGATGTGCTATCTTAAAACCATTCACCAATTAACTCCAAATGGTATGTGACTATGCTTAATAATGTAGGAATGTTATTTTCATTTCATATATTATTTTCCATATGAATGTATATATTTTTTATTATTATCCTTGTTTATATAGAATTGATTTGAAAATATTATGTGTTACGTGGGGACCCTTGTAGCCCCTAGATGGATCAGTTGGTCTCATGAGACAAACTAGGGTCTTAGAATGAGGACTGGAAACAATATTTATTTATGGTATTAGAACATGGAAATGCTGAAATGGTAATGATGTACCAAATTATTCATTACCTCATTATCAAACAAGTAATTTAAATTTCATTTGGTTATTCGACTAGTAATATACCCATTATTTTTTATTATTATGGCATTATTTATTCAGATCTTATTCCTATAATAATGTGTTCATGTTTATTATTAGGTAATGTTGTTTTTGTTATTCACCATGCCTAATTTTTATTTTTCAGAAATCTTCTACTCTATTTCATACCCTTAATAAGCATTTGAGCTCACCCCATTCGTATTATTCTTTCCCCAGTTTATAAAGAATAAAATTTTGAATAACAATTTAATGATGATGTTTATATTATTTTATATTGTCTCTTATTATATTTTATTTCACAAATGTATTAGGGAAATATTGAATGTAATATGGGTTTTCAATACTGCTAAATTTGTCGGCCCTTTGGGATTTGATTCCTTGTAATTAGAAAAATCAATTATAATAATGCACCAGCTCTATGATTTTGGGGTGGAAGCATTACAAAATCAATTGTTGTTAATGATTTTGGTTAAGAAAATGACGTTATTTTTCGAATATAATTATTTTTATTAAATTGAATTTTAAATCCATTTCATTGAATTCAATAATAAATTTTATAGATTTTACATCCAAAATTTACTCTATTGAGAAGTGATGTGTATTCAAAAATTATTTCCATATATGGTGAATATATTATTCATGAATTTTTTTCTCATAATTTATCCTTAAATATATTTTATCAAAAAATTATTCTCATTTTTTAACTTTCACAAGTTTTAAAATAAAATTAATATTACAATATAGAAGTCTATTCTCTAAATTTTCAAATCCAGGATACATATTTGATATTACACCGCATATATTCCATTTTATTGTGTATTCACAACCTTATATGGTATCGATATTAAATTTTACAATAGTATAATTTTTATTTTATTATCTTCATCACATGATCATTTGTAAAACACTAAGCTTTAATGGTAACCATTTATATTAAATAATTCAATATTGTATATTGTACGCAACACTAGGATCTAACGCACCATGACCTATCAATCTATCCATTTAAAAATAATTTTTTAATATTATTAACCACATTTCTTATTTTATATATCCTATATAATTTTAACATTAATGAATATTGTTTCATAGAAAAAATATAAGGAAAGATTTAATTTTTAGATAAAAAAATTATATTTTAGAAAAAGAAATTTTCCACCATTTAATGGAGAACCATTTTTCAATCCAATATTTTACACTATTATATATTAAATTTGACAATAAAAATTTATTCTTGGTAATAGGGAGTGAAAATTTTATTTTGGATAAATTTTTGATACTTCTTATGCTAACTTTCATATTTTGATGAATAGTGATATATAAAAAATTTTAATTCAAAATTATTTATTAATTGAAATAATTGTAATTTTAAATTATATATTTGAGTGGTTTTAAATTAAAAATAGATTATATTTTTATCATTTAATATAATTTAGGTCTTTGGATGTAATTTAACATAAAAGTTGGTCATAAACATATGTCAATATGTTGATAGTTTTGACATGTCAAAAACAGGCATTTTGGTTTTGACGATAAATATTAATATTAAATTTATTACTATAACATTTGTGTTTTTAAATTTTAAAAATAGATTAAGTATTTGGAATCATGCGGTCAAAAGTTTTTAAATAGTTCTATTTTATTTTTGGAGATAATTAATAGTAACTTCAATAGTTATTTTTATTTAGCATTGTTAAAGGGTAAATCCATTGAATAAGGGTATATAAGGAATAATATATAATATATAAAAACTCTAAAACATTTTCCAATACTATTGGATGGTATATATTGTACTGGGATAATCCTTATGCCTAATGTTCGGTATTTGGGGACCAATTGGGTGTGATAATGACTTGTAATAAGAATTATTTGAATGTTAAAATAATTATAAAAAAAATATATCTTTAAGGAAATATATTTTAATATAGTTTAATATAACTGATAACTTGGACTATAAATATTATTTAGAAGTATATAAAAAATTCCTATATCAGGTAATTTTATTTTTTATTTTTATACATTATATTAATATATTTATTTACGATACAATTATGATACAATGATAAATTTATTAATAAATTATTCAAATAAATGAATTTTAAAGTTTTATAAATAAATGTAATTTGAGTATTTGGATTTCATCAAATAATTTTTGAATGAAATTGACATATTAGGGGTGAGATAGTTTATTTTTTTTCAATGTAATATTGTTTTTATGGCTTTATAAAAAATATAAATAATAAATAGTGCCTAAATTGACATAATAGAGTTTTTAAAAAGAATACTACTTTTTTAAATTATATAATAGTAATAAAAATATACAATAATTACAAATTACATTAATAATGTTACATATGTCATTAATGAACCCCTTTAGTCTCTCTAGTAATTTTATATTAACTATATTAACCAATTAGTATAAAAATACAAGAAGACATAGTAAAACATTAACTATTTAACTAAGGGTTAAATCTAAAATATCCGGTTAATATGGGGACCTAAACATGTATAAAAACTATTTTTTAGATGATTTCTCCCCAAAAACATTTTATCCGTTGAATAAATCAATTTTTAGAAATTTTAAACTAAAATTATTTTTTTAATAAATTAATATTTCATGCTTTAACTAAATTTCTGTCACCTCACTTATAGAAGGGTACTTCCCCTTATATTATTTTCAGACCTCGAAAGCCATTTGGATCATCCAAAACCTACAAAAATATGTTAAAATCTCATATCACATAAATATGGAGGCCTAACATTGGGTATATAATAATCTTAAGGATTATTTTTGTTCAAATCAAAATGAAACACGTAAAGAAGAAGAATTTGTTTTATCCCTTCTTTCAAAGTTCATTGTTTCTTCTACTTCCTATTACAAAGTTGTTATCATAATAAAATATAAACTATTTATTCTAAAATACTTTTAAATGTTGTCATTTTTTTGGGAAAACCATATTCATATTTTTACCCATTCAAGGATAATAAATACCACCATATGTGCATACGTACGACATATAATCTACATGTTGTGATGTAAATTGTTTTTCATGTTCACCAACTTTATACGGGTATAATGATGAATATAATAGTTTTAAATAAAACATATTACATTATATTTATTCTATAAATGTAAAATTACATCAAATTCTATACTATTTGACAATTAAGGAAATGATTTCATTGATCAAGCATACGTACAGCCTACCGTCTCCACGACGTGATGAGATTCATTATCAGCATTAACAATCCAAGATTAAATATAAGAAATATATTATTAATAATCATAATTTATGTTACATAATAAGTTAAATAATGTTATATATATATCTATAAATATTTATGCACATATATGTGATTCACATACATGCATTCTATTTATAAGAAAACTGAAACAATGTTTATCTGTACGTATGACCCACCATCTCCTTGAACAATGTGTTACAATTTATATATCTATTTATAATATATATATATATATATTAATATATATGATATATAAATCATATTATATATTCTGTTTGTAAGTAAATTAGTATCTAACTAACCGAGAATAACAAGTCAATACACCTATTATATTAAAGTGATACTATTAGATATTTTGCATTAACATGGAATTTATGACAAACAGGTAATATAAATCCTAAATTAATCGAATATGATATCATAAATATTATTATGATTCTAATATAACATAATAATATGCTTAAAAACATCATACATTTGTTTTAGACAAGTACGAGGAGTATCAAATCTAAGTTAAGGGTTAATTTTACAATATCATTATTATTCAAGTTTGTTTATACGTAAGTTTCTACATGGACATCTTTATTATCCACATTTGTATTTCACAAATAATTATTTCAAATTTTTTTACTATTTCATATAATAGTGGTTAAATTAATTGATAACCATGTTTGATTTTTTTTAAAAATGAAGTAATTTTTCCTTCTTTTTCGAAACAAGGTACATTATGACCTTTTCGACAAATAATTAAAAGAATTTTTTTAACACATTTGGAGGGTGAAACTTTTTTACACCATTATAAAACATTTGAATCTTCCATGAAAATATTATAAGATTAATTTGTGTAAAAAAATTATTTTATAATTATGAGTCATTTAAATGATTTCAATGATTAAAAAGTTATTTCTGTAAAATAGTTTTTGGATTGATTTCATATCTGTCAAAATCTATTATTGGATTTTTTGTTTTATTAATGTTTATTTACTATTATACAATTCATTATTGATAGTTTTATGATATATTTGACTATGGATATACTATGTTTATGTCATTCATTATTTATCATTATAGTATTCACGTTTAATATACTAGTCTAATACTAATGTTTATGTTATGTTTTACCGTTTTCATGTGAGGATTTCTTTAGAAATAGTAACTAACAAGTAGCACCCACTATATCGCCTCGATGAATCGTTATGTCTCATGAGAAAATATAGTGTATTGGAACAGGGCCTTGAAAACCTTATTATTTATTGTATGTTCCCAAGGCCATTACTATGTGGTTATGATATCCAACAATATGAATTCTATCATTACGAAAATTTATATTGTTATTACATGTGATTTTTTTCTAGTATAATATCCATGTTAATAAGTAATTGGAAGTATTTGATTTAGCTTTTTCATATTATGTACATGTTTATGTTAAAATGTCTTGTGTTTTAGTCTTATACATTGGCATAATTATTTATGGATATTTATGTTAGTTTCTAATATATTTTTGCCTTTACTATGCATTTATGCCCACAAATTTTTATGTTATAATTTTTCTAGGATGCGAATAGGTTTTTTATGACTGACCTACAAGGATATGATATGGTATATGAGTCTTTTAAATGAGGTAACTTTGTTTTTTTTCATTTCATAATATAATGTAAAACTTATGTATGTATCTATTACATCCCCTGATACTAAAATGATCATAATATCGAGACAAGATATCTTGTGATCATTCCAATATTATATATTAATGAACCATCACTAGGTAATTGTTGTTGGGGAACTACAGTTTGAACCATAAGATTTTTATTGCAGACCTTGGAAACATGATTTGTAAATACCTTGATTTGAGAATATTACCATAAGATAGACTTTTAGGATTATTATCGAATAACTTCGAATATTTTTCTTAATGTAGATATTATGTGGGTTTTCATTGAAATTCATCCCTCTATAGTTAATACAAGTGGATGTGGTTCTAGCGCATATAAACCACTAATTGAAAAATACAAAAACTAGTTTTGGGCTTCACTTATGGTAACCTGGTACAAAACAACATGCTTTACTATGCACCTAGTTTAGCACTCCTAGAGGATATGAATTATATAATTCATATTTTTTGTTCAAACCAATATTAATGATGTATAAGGAAATATATCCTCAAAATAACCATATTTATCATTATAGATTAGATATGCCTACAATTTCCAACTCATTTTAAGTATTTTAATAGTTCAGATTTATGAATTTTGATTCCTAACCTAATCTAGTGTATACCATAGTTTTGAAAATGCGTATTGTGGAAGGAATTGATTTCATATCAATGAAACTAATCCAATTAGGAAATTCCCCCATATGCAAGATAATGATAGTGGAGCTACTGATAAAACTGGTGCTGAACAACTTATATCCAGTTTGGGACAACAAACTTAGGTTATGAATAATAACTATACCAGTATGGAGGATCCTTCTCCCCAAAGCATAAGTCCAATGTTAGTCCACTTGATGAGACAAAAACCACCAACATTAAATGTAATTAAAAATACATTTGTTTATGAAAATTGGGTAGGTTAAAAAAAGAAAATATTTTATTTTTTTAGAAGTAATGAATGAGAAAAGGTTATCATGTTAGTTTATCATTTCTCCCATGATTTGGATAAATAGTGGTCATTAATTCAAAACAAAAAGGAGGATGAAGAAGTTTAAAATATGTAATGGTTCTAGTTTAATTAACTCTTCATAGGTAAATACATACCTTTTGAACATTGAGGATATATTGAAATGAAATTTCTAAGAATTAGGGAAAATTAAGATGAGAATGTTGTAAAGTCTGATGCTAACTCCAAAAGGATAGAAATTCATTTTACAGACTACATAAGTAACCCAAGAATTAATATTTATTGATTATTTTATAGTTGAAAACCACTACACCAATAATCATTGGACTAAAAATCTTTCTCATTGTATGAATATATAGCCTCGTGTGTTATCGTGACCTAAAAGGCATTCTCTAAGTCATATGTCAATAAATTAATGAAAGAGGATAAGATAATGGTGGAGCAAGAGGCATATAAATGGATATAAGGAAAGAAGGATTCTCCCTTATGTGATAAATATTGGATGAATCACTCTTGTATTCTCTTAAAAGGAATGGGAGTTTGATACAAATGTGGAAAAAATTCACCATGCATGTGATTGTATGGGGAAAAAAGAGGATGTCAATGTTGAATTCTAAATTTGAAAAGAAATATGATATAATTCAATTTATAATACAAAAAATAATGAAAATATATCTCATAAATGGATCATGGTGTTTATTTTCTGTTAGTATAGTTGAAGTTGAATAAATTATTTATTTTTTATTCATGAATTATATTGTGCATATAATATGAATGTTATATATATAATGATTTTACTACAATAATTTTTATTCATTATATATTTAATATGATGAGGGTAATCATATACTTTTTAAGTGTCAACAACAGAAACATTATGTAGTTTCAGGAATCCGATATTACAACCGATTTTGCAAATGTGTGGTATATTTAGATAGTGATTGGGAAGATGTATTTTAGATTACTCTGAAGGAAGGAATGTACAGTGTTTCACATTGGATAGTGTGGTTTAAGGTTAAAAAATTAGACAAATTATTTTTGTAATGCTATTATACTATAGTTTTATAAAATGGACAACATGTAGGTCTGGCAATAACCCATCGTGTCAGAAAAATCTATGTGAATTGAAACCATAACTTATGTGATACAATTATTTGTCTAATAGCAGTAGCCTACAATAATTAAATGGTTATTATAAAATAATTTATCTTATTTAAATGTAATATTTTTAAATTTGGTACCTTATACAATTGAGATACTTAGGATAATTTTTAGTTTTATCTTTTGAAGAGAAAGATAATTTTGTGGAAGGAATTACTTAAAGGATTAACCTCTAAATGAAAATTAAGTAATATTCCATATGGTTATTTTTTGTAAATTATATAAATTATACAACACTAGTGAATGAATCATAAAACTAAAAATTTTATCCTAATACATTCTTTTGTGATAAATGAAATTGTCCCTTATCATCGAATCTTTATAACATTATGGTTGTTAATATTCTCTTAATAATATACTTTATCACTCTCGATCGGAACATGAAGGTTTTTTTTCTCTTCCATATATATTTTATAATACATGAAACCCATGTTTGTGTCATTTTTTGTAACCTTCCTAATTACCATTGTTTATTTTAAAATAGAGGCATCATTAATCTGTTCTTGTATGTTAGATTTCAACTAAGATATTTGTAAATGTCAAACCCCTAGTTTTCAATACGAATTTTAAATTGTGAGTATTAAATTTTTTGAAGTATGAGATTGTGTAACACCCCATGCTTCGATGGTATGCTATATTTTTAAATAATTCAATAGCGCAATATTTAAGATACACTAAGTTTAATCGCACGACGAGCTATCATAGTAGCCGTTTAAAAATTAGTTTATGAATAGAATTTTTTTTTGGAATTTTACATTTCACATATTATATTTACATTCATATTTAGAGATTTTATACATTATATTACAACAAAATCAATTTTTTAGATAATAGAACAACTTTTCAATAAATGAAAATTTTCAGCCTAGTAATAGAGAACCCTTTTTAAATCCAAAATTGTAAATAATTGTAAAATAAATTTGACAAAAAATAAATTATTCTTTAGAATAGAGACATAATAATTTATGTTGGATATTTTTTTTACATTTCGTATAAATTTCTTATTTTGAGGAATATTGAAAAATAATATTTTTAATTTAATATATTTTTTTTATTGAAAAATAATATATTGTTAATATATAAATTTTAGTGGTTTTAAATTATAATTAAATTATATTTTTTATCCTTTAATATTTCACAGTTCATTGAAATATATTTCATATTTAAATTTTACATAAACAGATGGCAACATTTTGATAGTTTCTACTTATTAAAACCCACTTTTTTTGAAAATGGAAATTAATATTAAATTAATTACAAAAAAAAAATATTTTCAATTTGGAAAAATGGATTCAATATTTGGAATTAGATGTTCAAAATTGTGTATATAGTTACCTTATAATATTGGTCATTATGAATAGTACCTTGAGTAAGTATTTTTATTTACCATGGTTAAAGGGTAAATCTGTTAAATAATGGTAAGAAAATAATAATATAATAATATAAAAGAACCCTAAAAAATTTAATAACACAATTTTATGATAAAATTTCGACCATGAGAATCATTATTCTTAATTTTTGGCATTTGGGCACAACATGAGAGTGATAATGACTTGTCATCAGAATTATTTGAAAGTTTTGATAATTATAACATAAACCTATATCATGTAGTAATTGAATATTAATTTAAGCATATATAAAAATTGAATTTTACTATAAATATTATTTATAAATATAAAAACATTTCCTACATCATGGTATTTAATTTTTGATTTTTAGACATTATATAAATATATTTATTTATGACAGAAATATGATGCAATGATAACAATATTAATGAATTATTCAAATAAATGAATTTGTAAATTTTATAAATATATCTAATTTGTACATTTTTAAGTCATGAAATTATTTTTTGGATTAAATTAACATATTATGGATGAGATATTTCCTTTATTTTGAATGAATAAATTTATTATGATTTTAAAAAATCAAAATACTAAATAATTTCAAAATTGACTAAATTGAGTTTTTAAACCAAATACTATTTCATTAAATTATATTATCATCCAAAAAATATATAATTTCAAAAAATGAATTATATACTGTTAGATATGACATTAATGAACCACATTAGGTTTTCCTATCATTTTAGAGTAAAGATATTTAAAATGTAGTATAAAAATACAACAGGACATGGTAAATGTTAAACTCTTTAACTAAGAGTTAAATATAAAAGATATGGCTAATTTGGATACCTAAACATGTATGAAACCTTTTGTTTCAGAGGATTTATAACCAAATACTATTTATCTAAATGTTAAATCCATTTTTATATTTTTTAAACCTAATATAATTATATATAAAATTAATATTTAATTCTTTTTCTGAAGTGCCCCTCAACTCTCTTATAGAAGGTTACACACCCTTCTTGTAAATTTACACCTCAAAATCCATTTTCCTTTTCCAAAAAAATATAATATATTCTATAAACTACCGTAAATTCAACTTGGAGTCCTAACATTGAGCATATATCCATCCAATTGAGACCTTTTTTTCAAATCAAAAGGAAACATACGGAGAATAGGTTATCATTTTATCCCTTATTTCCAAGTTAATTTCTACTTATACAACATATAAATAAGTTTTTATGTTACTAAAATAAAAAATATTGAATATAATATATGACGATATGTTGTTATGTTTAAGGTACATCCATATTTCAATTTTTTCTCATCCTTTGGAAAACACTACCACCACGTTGGCGTCTGTACGACTTACCATCTCAACATCGTGATGTAAATTGTTTTCAACGTAATCCATAATTATAATGGTTTAAAGATGAATATAACTATTGTAATAAAATAAAACATAATAACTATTATAAAAAATTCATTTTCCAATCAATTCCATAACATTTAAACATTATGGAAATAATATATCCACTCATGCATACGTACTGCCTACCGTCTCCACGGCGCAATGAGATTCATTCTCCACATTAACAATCCAAGAATAATTATAAATAATATATTTTTCATAATTATGAAATAAATGACCTAATAATACTACTGAAATGATATATATATATATATATATATATATTAATTTAATTGTATTTCATTCACTAACTTCTGTTCAATACGACAAGAAAACGGAACCAACGTTCATGCGTACGTAAAGACCACCATCTCCATGAAAAATGTGTTCCTTTATATATATAATATTAATATTTTTAATATATATGATATATAAATTTTATATACGTTCTAGAAGTAATTAAATCACGAACTATGAAATCCTGAATTACAAGTAAAAACACGTACGAAAAAAAAAGCGATATTACCCGAAATGTTGCATTATATTGGAATTGATAATAAAAGGGATATATATATTCATAAAATAATTCTATAAAAAACCATTATAATTATTATTATTTTCATATAACATTATAATATTTTAAAAACATGATATCAATGTTTCAGACAGATACACGGATTATCAGATTTAAGGAAAGGTTACATTTTACAATCTCATTATTATTTGATGTTTTATATAGTTAAGTATCTACATGAACTTCTTTATCATCAACATCCATGTTTCCTAAAAACATATTTCAAAAAAAAATTCTTTTTCCTTGAATATTGGTTACTGTAATTTACATCCATGTTTTAATTTTTATAAAACTTTTTCAAAGAAATATTTCCACCATTTTCCAAACAAGGTAGTTTTTGATGTTTTTGACAAATTATATAATGGAATGGATTTTAACATATATGGAAGGTTTGGTAATTTTACACCACTATGACACCTTTTAAGATTCACATAAAATCTTATAATAATTTTTTAAAAATAAATGTATTTTTATTATAACTATTTAACATTTAACTAATTTCAAATTAGAATTAAATATTTCCCTCAAATAGTTTTTTGATTGATATCATCTGTATCAAAAAATTTATTGAAATTTTTGTTTAATTTAAGTTGACATATTATGATACAATATTTCATATTATATTAATTGTTTTATGATATGTTTGAATGCATATGTTCTATTTCTATGTCATTCATGGTTTATTGTAAACGTATTAACATTTTTTATTCATGATTAATATGAATGTTTATATTCTGTTTTCCCTATATTATATGAGGAATGCATTGGAAATAGTATGCAATTGTAGGGGCCCACTATATCCCCTTGATTCATTGGTAGTTATTACGAGACAAACTATTGTCTTGGCATAATTAATTGAAAACATTTTTATTTATAGTTATGAAATGAGGCCATCAATATGTGCTTATGATGTCTATCATTATTCATTATAAAATTATGAGATTAGTTATTGATATTACATTTAATTATTCATCTTGTAGGATATCCATGTTAAAAAGTAAATGGAATAATTTGATTTATCTTTTCCATATTATGCTGAAGTTTATGTTTAAAAGGCGTGTATTCTATTCTTATACATTTTGTTTAATGTTTATAGTTATATATGTCATTTTCCATTATATCATCATCCTTAATGATCATTTGAGCTCACTAATTTCTTATGTTTTAATTTTCTTATGATGTGAAGAAGTTTATTATGATTGGCTATCTAAGAGAGGCTATTATATAAGAGGGTGTTTAAAATATACACAATGTTTTTTTTTCAATTTCATAATGTAATGTAAAAAAATATGTATATTTATAAGAATTACAAGGAAACAAAATTGATCCTCCTTTCAGGGCTTGATCTATAATGATCATTCCACTGATATATAATAACTCGCCGACTCTAGGTAACTGGGGTTGGGGCACTACAGTTGGTATCATATAAGGTTTATTATAAAATTTTGAGACTACTTTTGAAGAAAATTTTCTTAGATTACATTACATTAAGATAGACTTTATGGATAATAATTGAGGAACATAAATTTTATTTGTTAATGTTTATATTATGAGAGTTTTCCAAGAAATACAGCTCTATTTGGATACTACTAATGGATGTATTTCTAGAATAGATGTAACTAGGAGTGAATAATCCAATAAAGAGTTTCGTTCTTGACTTGGGGTAACCTGTTACATGACAACAAGACTTACTGTTCACATGGTTTATCATATCATGGGGATACTCTAAAGATAATTCATATATTCTATAAAAACCATTTTAAAGGATTGAAGAGTAAATATGTCCTCAAGGGAACCATGTTTATGATTATGGATTCGATATGCATAAAATTTTCAATTTATTTTAAGTATTTTAGTATTTCAGATTTATAAATTATGATCCATATTCTAATATAGTTTAAACTATTATTTAGAATTAGTTCACTATGTAAGGAATGGAAATAAAATAAGTTAATGTGATCCATATAGGGATTGACCTCCTATGAATGATAATGACAGTAGAGATGGGGGTACAACTTTTTGTGAATATCTTATAACCATATTCGGACCATTGACTCCGGTTATGAATAATACCATTACCCATACATATTATCCGGATCCATGACCCAAATGATTAATGTTATACCTCTTTATGAGACAACAACCTACAATAGTAAACGGAACTACAAATCTAATTGAGGCTGAGCTATGGATAAGTTCCTTAGAAAAATAAATTTCATATGCTGGGAAGTAATGATTGTGAAGAGATTATCATGCCATTTTATTTTCTCTCAGGTGATGTGTATCAATGGTTTTTATTAATTAAAAACATTAAGGTGTATGAAGAAGTAGAAAATATGGAATCGAGGGAGTTTATAAATATATTAAAGGAGATATACTTTCCTCATGAACAACAAGATTTTATAGAATGTTAGTTTCTATTCCCGAGTTAAAAGGTGGATGGGAATGTTGTAATGTATAATGATAACTTCAAAAGGATATCAAGGGAAGCTATAGACTACACACATAACCCATGAAGTAATATTTATTGATTCCATTATGGCTTATAAAATTTACTCTTACGAGCTTTGGTATAATTATCTTTCAAATCATATGAATATATAGCTTTGTGTTCTATCATGAAATAAAAGGAATTATTTAAATTTTTTGACAGTAATGTAATGCAACAGATGAAGAGAATTGTAGTGCTAGAAGTAGATAAAGGTAAAATGTGAATGATGTATTTCCTTTTATTTGATAAATGTGGGAAGAAACACTATAGTATTTGATAAAAGGAATGGAAGTTTAATACATATGTTGAGAAAAAGACCACCAATCTCATGATTTCAAGGGGAACAAAAATGATTTTAATGATGAATTCTGTAATTTCAAATTTATAGTACATTATGAAATTTTTTGTCAAAATAATCATGGAAATATATATTAGAAAAATAAAATTTATCAAGGTGATTTTTATGAGTTAGTATAGCAGAAGATGAATAATTAACATGTTTTTGTTTCTGTATTCAAGAATTATATTCTGGTTATATGAAGAATGTGATATTAATAAAATAATTTCTAAATAAAATTTTGTTTCCATTATTGTTTTAATATGATTATGGTAATCATATATTTTTTATGTGACAATAATATCATCATTACATTATTTGGGGAACTTGATGTTATAATTGATTTTGGAAATTTAAAGGAATTTTAAACAAATATTAGATAGAACTATTTTGGATAACTCTAATGATTTTAATGGACTACGTTTCACATTTTATAGTGTGATTTATGTTTAAAAAATTCCGTATGATTAATTTTGGAATGTAATCATACTATTGTTTTAGAAAATGACAACCTATAGGTCAGGTGATTACACGTTTTGTCAGATAAAGCTTCGGGGATCGAACACACTACTGAAGTGTGACAAGGATTTATCACATACCACTAGACTACTAGATGATCCTTGTTATTATAAAATAATTTTCTTCATTTAAATGATAAATGTTTATATATGGTACCTCAAACCATTATGATAAATAGAATTTTTATTTGAGCTTTATCATTTGAAAAGAAAGATGAGTTTTAGAAGGAAAAAAGTTAAATGATAAAACAATAAAGGTAAATTATGTATTCATCCCTAAGTTCTTAGTCTATGAGATAAATTTCTTCTACAACAGTAGGTAATGTATCAAAAAACAAAAAAACTCCTAGACCATTCTTTTTCGATAAAGCTTATGGTCCCCTAGATCCATGCAAATATTTATCTTTCTGGTTGTTAAATTTCATTTAATAATATCCTTTATCACTATCCATCAGATCATGATGTTTTTTTCTCTTCTAAATATATGATTTCATATGTATAACCCAAATATGTTATATATCAGGTAACATTTACACTTAACTTTCTATATTTTAAAATACAGACCTCATTAATCCATTTTTTAATGTTGTATTTCAACTAAGACAGTTTTACATATCAAACCCCTAGTTTCGAATCCATGTATTAAATTGAGATGACACAATTTATTGATGGAAGTGATAATTTAACACCCAAATCATCTATTGTATGATTTCTTTTTAATTAATTTTATATTGTACAATGAATGCAACATTGAGATCAAGTGCAATACGTCTTAACAAATTAGTCGTTCAAAAAATATGTTATGAAAAAGATTGACCATATTTTTTATATTATATATCCCATATAATTTTAAATTCATATTTATTGTTTTTTAGACATTATATAAACAAAAATTCCATCCTTTAGATATAAGAAATATTTTTTAAAAAAATGTTGTTTTTCTACTTTTAATAGAAAACCCATTTTTAATCCAATATTATACACTAAATTATATTAAATTTGAAAAAATTAAATTCTTTTTGAGAGTCAAGAAATAAATATTTAGTTTTAATATATTTTTTTTACTTTTATGATAACTTTCAAATTTTGATGAATTGTGAAAAATAATAAATGTAAATTAAAAATAAATTTTTAGTCAAAAAATATTATAGTGTTAAATTATAATTATATTTTTTTTTAAAATTTTAATTATAATATATTTTTATCATTAAATGTAATTTATTTAAATGGAATTAATTTCATATTTAAATTGTACATAAACACTTGCCCATCTTTAGAAAGTTTTTACTTATTAAAAACATGTTTTCTGTTTTGACAACCACAATTAATATTAAATGAATTACTGAAGAATTTATGTTTTCAATTTGAAAAATTTATTCCTTAGTTTTATTAATATGGTCTATATAATTTTAAATAGGCACCTTTTAATTTTATACATTATTAATTGTAAATTCAGTAATTATTTTTATTTATAATTTTTCATTCGTAAAATAGGGAAATAATGGAATGAAATTATAATATAACAACATAAAAGAACCCCAACACATGTCATATTCCCATTTAATGATATATATTCGACACTGAGATTAATTAGGCCTAATTATTGGCATTTGTTTACCACTAGGGTGTAATAATGACATGTTATAAGAATTATTATAATGTAAAGAAAATTATTACATAAACATTTGTGTTTTACTAAGTAAATATTAATATAATGTTATATAACTGATATCATTGTTTATAAATAATAATTATAAAGATAAATATATTTAATAAATCATTTTATTTATAATATTTAGTAATTATATAAATATATATTTTTTTAAATTGTTATGATGTTGTGATTACATTATTAATGAATTATTCAGATAAATGAATTTGTAAATTTTAAAATAAATGTAATTATATAATTTTGATGCCATAATAGAATTTCATAGATTAAATTTACATATATGATATGATATTCTTCCTTTTGTTCTATGTAATAATGTTTTTAGGACTTTAACAAAAAAACAAAAACTAAATATTGTCAAAATAGATAGAATAGAGTTTTTAAAACAAATAATATTTAATTAAATTATATAATATTCATAAAAAATGTAAATTTGGATTAATTACATAGATAATGTTACATATGTCATTAATTATCCACTTTAGGTTCTCTTGTCCTTTTTGAGTCACTATATTAACCATGTAGTATAAAAATACATGAAGACATGGTAGAAGATAAACAATTTAACTAAGGGTCAAATCTAAATGATTGGGTATATACAATTCCCTAAACATTTATGAACCCAATTTGTTTGGATTATTTGTACCAAAAAACATGTTATCTTCAAAATAAATCAATTTAGTGCTATTAGAAACCTAAATTAATTTTATAATAAATTAATATTTCTTTATGTTATTAATGTTTCATGCACATCTCTTATTGAAGGGTACTTTACCTTTTCTTAGTTTCACACCTCCCAAGCCAATTGGCTTTTCCAAAACATGATCAAATATCCTCCCAAAAACACTCACTTCATCATGTAGTCAAAAATACGGGAATAGATCCATCCAAATAGATGTTTTGTTCAAATCAAAAGGAAACAAATAAAAAAGAGGTAATTGTTTTATTCATTCATTTAAAGATCATTTATTTTTATTTATCATTATTATTAAGTTGTTATTATAATAAAATAATAACTATATAATCTATTATATTTTGATATTTATGTAGTTTAATATGACAACCAAATTCATATTTTTTCCTAGCCTAGGAAAAACAATACCATCATTCATTTGTGCGTATGGCATACCATCACCACAACATGATGTATCTTTTTTCATGTACACCTTATTTTATAATAGAATAATGATGAATATAATTGTTGTAAATAAAAAATAAAACATTATATTTCTTTCGTAAAATTTATATTTTATCTAATTCTGTACTATTTTATCATTAAGGTAATTATATCAATTCTCATGCGTATGTACCTATTACAATCTTCATGACTCGATGATATTAATTCTCCATAGTAACAATCCTAGAATAATATAATAAAATATATAATTCATAATGATGAAATATATTAACTAATATGTCTAATATATATATATATATATTTTAATGTACATATATGTCATTCATTTACATTCATTCAATACGATAAGAAAATAGAGACAACGTTCATGCATACGTATGACCCACTATCTCCATGAAGGGTGTGTTCCATGTTATATATATATATATGGTATATAAATAATATAACACATTCTGGAAGTATTTAAATTATGATCTATGTAATAAATAATTAAAAGTCATTATATTTATGATAAACACTTTGATATTACCCTAAATGTTTCATTAACATGAAATTATTAATAAATGTGGATTTTAACTAATAAAAACATATTTGATATCATAAATGTTATTATTATTATGATATAACTTAATAATAATTTTAAAAACATTTTTATGGGTTTTAGACACATATAGAGAGTATCCGATCTAATGTAATGGTTAATTTTACGATCTCTTTATTATTCGAGGATATATATACGTAAGCATGTACTTTGAATATATTATCATACACATCAACTTTTATTATAAATTTAATTTTATTTTTTTTACTATTTACTAAACTATGGGTTAAATTCATTTGCACCCATTTCTGAATTTTTATATTTTTTTTAAAGGAATCATATGGTAATTTTTATGACAATGTAATTGATGACATTTTTGATAATTTAAGGAATGAATGTTATTTTTAATATATAATATGGATGTTGATGTATTCTATCATAATAGCACATTAAATGATTACCTTAATATCATATATGAATTTTTTCAAAATAAATGGTGCATCTTATAGTTATGTTACTTTTAAATGATTTCAACGTAGAGAGAGATTTTTCTCTCAAATAGTTTTTGATTGATTTCATATGTGTTAGCATCTATTGTTATATTTTATGATTAATTGATGTTGATTTATTATTATACAATATCAAATAATGTATTAATATTTTTATGATTTTTTTCTAAATATGTACTATTTTTATGTCATTCACAGTTTATCATTAATGTATTGTCATTTTTTGGGTTGTATAATAAATATTATTATCTTATGATTCATCTTTTTCATAGGAGGAATGCATTGGATGTAGTAAATAATGGAATGGGCTCACTATATCCCCATGAGGCATCGATAGGTCTAACTAGGCAATCAAGTCTCTTGGAACATGGATTGACAATGAATTCTATTAATTATGTTGGCACGAGGGCTTGACTATGTGGTCATGTTGTCCAATATTAGGCATTCATTCAATATATTATTATCTATTTATATAACATGTGATTATTAATCTTGTAGAATATCCATGTTAATAATTAAATGAGATTATTTGATTTATCATTTCTGTAATTTACTGATGTTTTTGTTTAATATTCATGTGTTTTATTCCTATAAAGTGGCTTAAATTTTTATGATTATTTATGATAATTTATTCTATATTGTTATCCTTAGAGAGAATCTAAGCACAACCATTTCTTATGTTCTATTTTTTCCAAGATGTGATGATACATATTATGACTGACCTATAGAGATAGGCTATGTGATAAGAGTGTATTTACTATTGAGATAACATTTTTTCATCTGAAAATTTAATGTGAAACTTATAAATGTATCTAATACATCGAAGGATACTAAAATTATCGGTCTTTAGGTACATGATCTACATTGACCATTCTAGTGTTATATAATGACACACATACTTTGGGTAAATGGGGTCAGAGTGCTACAAATAGTATCAGATAAGGTTTATTATAATCCATTAAAAATATAATTAGAAAAAAATGATTAAATAACATTACCCTAAGATAGCATTTGGAGATTAGTATTGAAAAACATCCCAAAATTTTGATAATATAGATTATATGTGGGATTTACAAACAATACATCCCAATATGGATAATACTAGTGGATGGGGTTCCCGCACAACTGTACCTAGGAGTGAAAACTCTAACAATGAGTTTTGGGCATTACCAAGGGTTATATGGTACACAAATACATTCCTTACTGCTTAAATGGTATAACACTCCTAGTAGATATTTTTAGGATAATCCATATTTGATATAGAATCCATTATAAAGGATTTGTGATTTAATATTTCCTCAAGACAACAATATTTATGATTATGTGTTAGATATACATTAAATTTTCAATTTATGTTATGTATTTTTCTAGTTTCAATTAATGTATTATGATTCATAACCTAATCTAGAGTATATAAATTTTTAAAAATAGTGATGAGTGGAAGTAATGTAAATCTTATCAATGAACATAATTCATGTAGGGATTTCCCACTTATGGAAGATAATGATAGTGTATCCGGTGACACAACAGGTTCTTAACAACTTATAACCTTATTAGGATAGTTGAATCAGGTTATTAAAAAGATCCTTACATGTATGGATTACCCTAATCCAAAACGCAGTGTATCAATGTTATACTTCTTGAGAAGACAACAACATTAATAATTAAATAGAAATACAAATCAATTTGTGGTTGTGAAATGTATAACTTATAAGAGAAATTATTTCATTCTTTTGGAATCAATGACAGGGAAAATGATTTCATATAATTTTTTCCTCTCACATGATATAAAAAAAATTATGGAAATTAATTCAAGACCCGAAGAAGGATGAAGAATTAAAAAATTTGGAATGGATGGAGTCTAAAGAACATTTCCAAGATAAATACATTCCACATAAACAGAGAGCTTATATTGAAAGGAAACCACAAATCCTGTGAAAAAGGAGGATGATAATTTTTCAAGGTTTTTGGAAAACTTCTAGAGGATATAAATGCATCCTATAGACTACATTTGTAACCCATGTAATAAGATTTATCGATTCTATGATGATTTAAAACCATTCTGCTAATGATCATTGGTCTTACAATATTTATCATCATACAAATATATTGCCTAATGTGCTATCAAGACAAAAAATGAATTCTCTATATCTTATGAAAATAAAGTAATGAAATATAATAAGAGAACTATGGAGCAATACATTGATAGATGGAAAAGGGAATGACCGATTTTTCATTATGTGATAAATGTGGGAAGAAAAAATCTTGTATTTTCGTAAAATGAATCGTAGATTGTTATAAATGTGGAGTAAAACTCCACTACGCTCATGATTGAAAGGGGAAGAAAGAGGTTTTCAATGTTCAATTATAAAATGGAAGTGAAATATGAAATAATGAATATGTTGGTCCAAAATATCAAGGATATAAATACTAGAAAAATAAAATTGATA
This sequence comes from Viscum album, assembly GCA_963277665.1. Lineage (NCBI taxonomy): Eukaryota > Viridiplantae > Streptophyta > Magnoliopsida > Santalales > Viscaceae > Viscum > Viscum album. Next base: position 1,034,611,792 of record OY728133.1, on the reverse strand, counting down.
CTGATGAGGCTTATAATGATAGAAAAATTTATGTTGAATAATTAATGTAATTTTTTTGGATTAAATAATTATACTCTATTTATAAGAAGAATTATATATATATATATGGATTGTACTTAAATAATTTTTGTTTTCATTATGGTTTTAATAGGTTGATTTTAATTATATATTTAGTATGTTACAATAAATCAAAATTTATGTGGTTTGGGTAATCTGATGATAGAAATGATTTTCAAAATTTAATGTCCTTTTCGATTGAGATTGGACATAAGTATTTTGGATAAATCTAAATTATGGAATATAATATTTTTAACATTCTATACTTTTTTAAGGTTAAAAATTTTCTTAGGATTATTTTTGGAATTTTATCATACTATAGTTTTAGAAAAATGACATCTTTTATATCGATTGATAACCCTTCTTGACGAACAAAGAAGCAAGAATCGTACTAACAACTGAATTGCGATAATGCTTTATCTTTAACCAATATCCAATAGAGTATAACATGTTATTTTAGAACAATTTTCCTCGATTAAATGTCATCTGTTTATATTAGGAAGGATAGATGATAAATATGAATTGAATATTTTTGACGTTTTTATTTTTAAGACAAATCTTAGTTTGGGGAATGAATTAGTTAAAATATGAAACTATAAATATTAATTAAGTATGATTACTTGTGTTCATAGTCTAATAATTGAATTAATTCTACCAAAATATGGAATGTATCATAAAACCAAAAATGTTTTCTTAGTACAATTTTTTTCGATGAATCAAAAAAATTCTTAGATCATCACAAATTTATAGTTTTCTAGATTTTAACATTTTTCATGATAATATCCTCTATCACTATCATCAGAACTTGATGTTTTTTTCTCTTCCATATCCATGTTGTCATACATGGAACCCTTGTATGATTAATTTATATTAAACATTATACTTACTGTAGTACACTTTCTTTTTATATAATAAAATAGCATACTATGTACACAACACTGAGTTCAAGCGCACCATGACCTGTCAAAATTGCCATTTAAAAAAGATTTTATTAAGAATATTACCAATATTTTATATTTTATATTTCCCATATAATTTTAACATTAATCATTAGTGTTTGATATACATAATATAAGGATAAATACAAATTTTTAGATAAAATAAATATAATTCAAAAAATGCATTTTCCACCATTTAATGACATACCCTTTTTAAATCCAATATTTGAAACTATTATATATTAAATTTGAAAAAATTATTTTTTTTTTGAATATAATAACATAAAAAAATTGTTTTGATTAATATTTGTTACATTTCTAATAACATTCATATTTTTTTGAATACTGAAAAATATAAAATGTTAATTTAAAACAACATTTTCAATCAAAATATTTTATACTGTTTAATTATAAATTTGATTTGTATTAAATTATAATTAGATTATATTTTTATCATTTAATATAAATTTTCCCATTTATATTAAATCCATATTTAAATTGGACATAAACACATGTCAATCTATTTAGTTATTACTTCGTAAAACCTACCTTTTTGTTTTGACTACGAGAAATAATTTTAAATTAAATTCTAATAACTGTGTGACATTAATTTAAAAAAATTGGTTCCATATTTTTAATCAGATGGTCAAATTTTGAATATATTTACCTTATAATTTTGTAAATCATGAATTTTAACTCTAGTGATTATTTTTATTTACCATGGTTAAAGAATAAATTAGGCAAATAAGGTTAAAAAAAATGAAAATATAATATTAAAAAACTACCCTAAAACATTTAATATACTATTTAATGACATATATTTTACCATGATCTTCCTTGGGAAGAAATTTTTACATTTGGGGACCAATTGGGAGTTACAATGACATGTGGTAAGATTTATTTTAAAGTAAAGTTAATTAGAACATAAACTTATATCTTTTACTAAATATATTTTATTGTAGGGTTAAATAACCGATATAATTGTATATAAATAGTAATTAGTAAACTAAATATGAATCCTATATCATGGTATTGTGTTTATAATTTTTTGACATTAGATAAATATTTTTATTTATGACACATTTATGATGTAGTGAAACCATTATTAATGAATTATTAAAATAAATGAATTTGAAAGTATTGAAATTAATGTAATTATTACATTTTGATTCCAGAAGATAATTTTCAGGATGAAATTGACATATGAGGGATTATTTTGTTCTTTTTTTAAAAAACATAAAATTTTGATGTATAACAAAAACCAAACACTAAATAGTGTCAAAATTGACATAAATGAGTTTTTAAAACAAGTACATTTTATTAAATCATATATTAGTCCAAAAAATATATGATTCAGCGAAATTACTTATAAAAATATAGAAATGTTATTTATTTACCAATTTATAATCTCTTGGAATTTTATTGAAACAATATTAACAATATAGTATTAAAATAAAAGAAAACATGGTATAAGTAAAACTATTTAACGAAGGGTTAAATCTAGACGATATTGCTATTACGGAACCTAGACATGTATAAAACCAATTTTTTGAGAGGATTAATACCCATACCCAAATTAGTGTCAAAATTAATACATTTTGAGACATTATAAATTGAATATAATTTTATAATAAATTAATATTTCAATATTTCTCTATTGTGCTCCTCACTACTCATATAAAATGGTAAGTTCCCTTCTCTTAAATTCACAGCTCCAAATCCATTTGGCTCAGCCATACCATTCATAAATCTCCTCCAAAAATTCTTAAATTCATATGAGTGTCCTCAAATTGGGTATAGAACTATCATAAACTTTCTTTTTGTTCAAATCTAAAGAAAACACCTGAAGAATAGGTATTCATTTTATCCCTTATTTCAAGGTTCATTTCATCTTCTACTTCCTTTTACTAAGTTGCTACCATACTAAAATGCTATCCCTATCATATGATATATATTTAGATTTTGTTTAGTTTTTGGGAAAACCATATTTTAATTTTTACCCATCTTATGTAAAACAATACAACTATATATGCGTACATACAACCTACCGTTTTCAAGTCATGGTGTAAATTGTTTTTCATGTACACCATATTTATATGGGTATAACGATGAATATAATGGATGTAAATAATACATATAAAATTACTTTTATTCTATAAAAATCATATTACATCCAATTCCATAACATATAATCATTAATGAAATGTTATCATCCATCATGGGTACTTACGGCCTACCATCTACACGACGCGGTAAGATCTATTCTCAGCTTTAACAATCCTAGAATAATTATAAGGAATATATTATTCATAATTATGAATTATATTACCTAATAAGCTTATATTAATTATATATATATATATATCAATGCAATTATATTACACTCACTAACATCCCTTCAATACGATTATAATGTGTAAACATCGTTCAAGCATACATATGACCCATTGTCTCCATGAATGTTGTGTAACATTATATATATATTTATATATATCTAATATATATATTTATACTATCAATATATATGATATATAAATCATATTATACACTATGTAAGCATGTAAATCATGATCTAGGTAATAAATAACAATAAGTCAAAACAAGTACTATAAACAAAGAGATATTACCCTAAATGCTGAATTAACATGGAATTGTTAATAAATGAGAATATAATGTCATAAAAGAATCATATATGTTTTCATATATAATATAATAATTCATATATAAGATAATAATATGATTGAAAACATTATACAGTAGATTTAGACATATACAGAGAGTATCGTATCTAATGGAAGAGTTTGTTTTACAATCTGTTTAATAATCGAGATTGTTTATATGTAAGTCTCTATAGGTACATTGTTATTATAAATATATGTGTTCCTTAAAAATTTATTTCAAATTTCTTACTATTTCATAGATTATATGTTAAATAAATCTACACCCTTTTTGACTTTTTATATATATTTTTGAAAGGACTCATTCTGTCCTTTTCCATATAAGGTACTTTATAAGATTTTTAAAAAAATAATGATGGAATGATATTATAACATATACAGCCGGTGAAGATATTTTCTTCCATTTTAATACCTTAGATTATTCCCTTAAAATCATATAAAAATAATTTCAAAAAATATGTTTTATTTAATAATTATGTATCTTTTAAATGATTTCAATGTAGAAAGAGAAATTTCATTCAAATAGTTTTTAAATAGATTTCATATATATAAACATATATTGTAGGATTTTATGTTAAATTGAAAGAGATTTATAATGATATAATATTCTATATTTTATTTATAGTTTTATGATATTTTTTATAGTGGTGGTGCTATATTCATTTTATTCCTGATTTATGGATAAAGTATTAACATTTTTTATGCTTGATTAATAAGAATTTTAAGGATATTTTCACACTTTTTATATGAGTAATGCATTGGAAAAAACGAAGTAATTGGTGGGGCCCATTATAGCCCTCAGATGCATAGTTTGGTCTCATGTGATTAACTAGTGTCTTGTAACAAATCCTAGAGAATATTTTTATTCATAGTTTTGGAATGTGGCCTGGAAAATGGGGTTATGATGTTTGAAATTCTGAATTCCATCATTATGAGATTATGTATTGATATTACATGTGATTATTTGTCTACTAGAATATTATTTTTAATAATAAAGTGGAATTAACGGATTTATCATTTTTGTATTAGGCATATTTTTATGTTTTAATTGATTTTTTCTTGGTCTTATACATTGGCATAAATGTTTATTCTTATTTATGATAGTTTTTGTTATATTCTAATCCTTACTGAGCTACTGTTATCACTCGATTGTTATGTTTATATTTCCTAGGATTAAAAGTATTGTATTATGACTAACCTATAGGGTTAATCTAAGTGATACAAATTTAAATATATAGAGATAATTTAAATATATATCAAAATGTATGTTGGTAAAAAATAATCAATGTGAAAAAGTTAGTTTAAAATAATGATAAGTGATAAGGCAAAGAAAATCAAATTGGAATCTGTCTTGTTAATAAAACATTAAATTTATCAATATTAATTAGATTTAGTTTTCACATATACAACATAAGGATTAGATTAAATTGTTCAATATTTTATGATATATTAATGAAAAAATATATTATTTTTCAATAATTGAAGTGATAGGGTAACTGATTCATGAAAATATAGATCATAAATAATAATCAATTATGAGGCTATTATAATGGGTAATTTTAAATTGTGATGACATTATACTTTTACAATAATGTTATCATGATGAAAAATATAACCCCAAATAAGGTTGTGATGTGGTCTAATTAGGTATATTTCAATATAATGTTGTATAATAAAAATTTTGAATGTGTGAAGATGTTAATGATATTTTCCACTAATTTAAACAACGAATTTAATAATATATATAGAATAATATATATTTTTATGCGATATTTTTTATGTTGAAATGTAAATCAGACCCTAAAAAATAAGCGTGGAAACATATGATACATAAAGCCAGAATATTTCACAATCAAATCTATTCAAGAGAAAATCAATATTATGACAAATGATAAAAATATATTTCTAGGGAATATTGAATTCAAGAATATAAAATTCAGTCTAAATATAAAATTTTAGAATAGGTATACCATGAAAAAATATCATTTTAAGAAGAATAATACCTTCTTTAATAAACTGAGTAAGAATAAAATATTTTTTTTCTAACAGTTATTTCTATTTTTATTAAAAAAATATGTGATTGTTTGTTTTTAATGAAATGAAATTCCCATCAGAATTGTATTTGAATGATTTTCTTGTATTATATTTTGTGTAATATTCATTAATAATGTCAATGGATAACATTGTATATCATTATATTTTTTCAAACATTTTTTCAACTATCATTTTAGGAAACAGAAGACAATACACATTGTTACTTTGAATAAAAATAGTAGATATTTTGATTATGGTAGTGAAATGTTTATTTGGGGTAGAAACAATTAATGTTGGGAATGTATTATAAAAATAAATTATAATGAAAATGGGGATAAGAAATGATTAATGGATAGAATTCTGTCCTTTTGAGAGATATTATCATAAGGGGGAATTAATCCAATTCAGCTGGATATATTATATCTGATATAGATGGTTTATTAACACTGGGATTGTTAATGTGAAGTATTAAATTATTAAGATGATGTTCATAAAATAAATATGGTTCATATTTTCATACTTATTATTCTAGTATGTTTTGGTTTTTTTGTTTCCAAAAAGGATGAGTTTGTCGAGTCGGAAATTATATTTCTCACATTTCTAATCATTATGTTTTCGAAATGAAAAAATATTCCTAAAACAGATTTACTATAATTTTTCCAAATATCATATGTTAGTTTGGAAGGAAAAATTATTTTTTACATTACATATAATATTTTCCTATTTATTTGATTTGAAACATTAAAATTCATCATTATGTTTACTTGAATGTGGGTTTGTCTAATTAAAATAATATTCATATTATTATAATTGTTGGTTATAATTTATATCTTTAATTTAAAGTGACAATATATTAACAATCATAAAATTACATGTCCTGATAAATATTAGACCAACCATCATGAATATTATCATAATTAAAATTCTAATGAAGTCCATTAAACCATGTTAATAATTATAATCTTATTATAAAGTCATATTTCTAATGTATAGAATACATATTTCACTATAATTGTGAAATATAATATGATGATATATATTAATTGTTATATGAGGTAGTTATGCGATTTATTGTTCTTGTAATAAATTTTATTAGACGAAAATATGGAAAATATGATCATTGGGATGGAAGTATGGTCATTAGGGATTTAATTATAAATAAAATGTCATTAAAAGTGATTTGAGTTTGGAGAAATTTTTTATGATTTCCTTCTCTATCAAATTTATTAAATCTTACTTAGATTGAGTATTTTTTTCTTAGTCTCTAGTTATTCTCTAAATATATTATTCATAAATAATATATTCCACTTTATCCCCATATGAATTTTATTTGCAATTACATTTTAAATCTTATTGTTGTTTTTATAATTGATATATACTAATGATGGAATGATATAGAGAATCCAATCATATTGATCAGGCCCTCACAAGGTTTGTGAGATATTGTGTTTAATCAATTATATTAAGGGATTATATGGCATGGAATGGGGATAAAAAACATTTAATCAAGGTTTTTCATTGGTGAGGAAATACATAATTTCATATAAGTATAATATAAGGGGTGTTATTAACCAAGTTTAGTGGAAACCTATCCCATAAGAATAAATGTATTATATTATTTTAATAGTATCTATATTTAATTATTTAATATTATTTCTATTATATATCTTATTTATATAAAAGTAACTCATCGAAATTTTTTAAATAATATAAATAGAACATTCATATTCATTTTTCTGTACTAATTTTTTATCGTAACTAAATTAATTTCAATTAATTTAATTTTATTAATGGGATCCATAATTACTATAATATTCTATATTGCTTAGAACATAATGAGTCATATATAAATTTTTTAAATATGATAAATCACAATAATTTTTTTTGTTATACATTATTACTATGACTGATGCATGTGACCAAATATAGTATTTATATATAAATTGGTTTATGAATTTGATTTATTTAAACACTAATAAACTATGTTTTTTATAACTACAAATAAGACCCCCTCTTTTTATAGATCCATCTATAAAATATTATTATTGTCTTGATATCAATATAATTAATATTAGTATCCAATAATGACAATGCCCTTAATGTGTATTACTTATGACAACCTCACAAACCAATATGAATCATTAATAATTTTGTCTTTACATTTAGGTAATAAATATTTTTTTAAATAAACATATTTGATATACATGTGACATAAATATGGTTTTGTAATATTAATATATTATTTTCCATTAATTCTTTCTATCTATAAAAAAATTGTAAATTGTGTACAGGTTTACAAACAACATATCATATCCATGAATGGTGTATTTTATTTTCTATATAATATTTTTAATATCTATATATATATTTATAAATAATATTTTAATATAATAAAAAAATACTATATATTATGTTACCATGATCAATATATGAAGACCAAAAAATTAAAAAACTAATAAGAAATGAAAAATATTGTTTATTATCTATAATGTTGGTTGAGAGGCAAAAAGGTGTTGTCGATGATAGAAAAAACGATGCATCCTCTTCTTCTCGATCCATTGATGTGACTTCAATTTCATTGTCACTCCCCCCACCCAGCCTCAAGATGTTAAGACACTCCCATCATCGTATGGGGGATCTACTACTATCCTTTATCCCATTATTTATCCACGATTTCCTTCATCCCATCCCTAATATATCCCTTATCCCTAATTTTCCAAAAATGATTGATGGTTTCCCATATGTCATAATATTATACATGGATTTTACAGTGGACACATTTATTTTGAATCTAAAATTATATGAATACTTAAAACCAAATATTCCATCAGTTAAATCATTTTATAAATTTGGGTTCAAATCATGTGATTATAGAAATGAAAAAATGATGGAGTCCTAGACCATAATAACATCATGATTAATTTTAAATCAGAACACGATATGATACTGGACTGGTTCATACATGCCCATATTTTATGAGGATCCAATTTATACTAATTTTGTTTTTCTTAGGAGATTGAGATAAAAAAATAATCTATATGTGGTGCTATTGGTTATATTTACTGAACGGTCTCTTACATATTTTAATCCACATATCATTCTAATGAATTAGAATATGTGGGTGAGATATTAATTTTCTGATAGTAGAAAAAGATCAATTTCTATCTTATATCTCATTAAATTTTAATTATCATCAAGGTTATCGTTTCTTGTTTCTAGTGGAGTTTTGAAGGAACATGTCCAAATTGTTGATATATTAGAATGATCATGGGAAGATTAAGGGGTTTAGACATCATTTTCTTCATACCTAAAAAATATCAGTCCATATAAATCTTCTTATTAAGTTGTATCTCATGTTTGATTTGTTTATACTTAATAGTTGTTGATAAGGTAATTATGTTAGTAATGTATAATTGTTAACATTAAAATTTGATTTTCAATATAGGCCACTATGTATAAAATTGAGGACTTGGTGAATCACTGAATAGGTCATTTACTAATAGAATCCCTCTGAATCACAATAATGGAAACCAGTTTAAAGGTGTAAATTATAAGGATCTAGTGCAAGATAACAGCAAATGGAATATTATATTAATAATAGAAGAAGGACAATCTTATGTAGATGAGGAAAATATAGACCATTTACTAGAGGAGGATATAAATGAAGAGGGAGTGACAGTTGTTGATTTATTTATCCAATAATCAGTGGACACAATAGAGGGAAAGAATATTAGGGGACTTCACATTCATAATTGGATGAAGGGGTATAATGTATCCTCGACTCAAGATAATCCATTAGGATTATGTGGAGGAAATCTAAAGAGTGTAATGAATACTACAACATTCCTAATACGACAGATAAGTGGTCAACAAAAATGTATTAGACCAACATGATGACTGAATGAAAAAAATGGTACATGCCTAGGTTTATAAGAATATTTTTAATATTCATGGTGAAAATAATATGAATTAGTTGGGGTTTATCTATGGAAGAAGACTATGTTTTTAAATGATGGATGTTTTATTTTAGATATATGGTGGCTTTGTGGTTTTGGGTAAAACAAATAGTGTTGTCAAACATCAATATATTGAAGTCAATAAAAATAAAAAAGGATTAGACCAACATAATGACTGAAATAAATAAAACATTACATCCCAATGATTACAAGAATATTACTAATATTCATGGTGAAATACAAATAAATTAGTTGGGGTATATCTATGGAATAATACCATGTTTTTTTAAATGATTGGTGATTTATTTTAGATGTAGGGTGGCTTTGTTGTTGTGGGTGAAACGAACTGTGTTGTCAAGCTTCAAATTTTTTAAGTCATTATAAATAGACTTGTGTATCAAAGATAAATTTATTTTTTTGTTTAAATATATATATTTTATATTTTGATGTTTAAGGAATTTTTATATCAATTTTTACTCCTTGATTAAATAATATGACTCACCACTAAATGTAGTTTAGGGATGTAAATACCATCATATTGATGTTTTATATCATGAATCTCTTTATTTTCGTGATATTTAACATTTAGATTTATGTTTTTCATTATTATAGATTATTATAAAAAATATTAAAAAAATAAATAATATATTTTTTCTTAAATTTTCCTTCTTTGAGTGATATGTTATGTTAATAACATATACCAATTAATGATGTATATATAAATCCTATTTTTCATGTAATAAAATCATTTAATTTATTTCCATGTTATTTTGAAATTAATTGAATATTTTTCTCTAATTGTGTTTATGATTACATATCTCCAATGTGATGATGGTTATATGGTATAATCCAATCATTTTTAATTATTATTTATGATTATTAATCAAATGAAAAAAATAATTATGAAAAAATATATCAGTAATATCAGGAATTTTAATACCTTATATTCACATCCATAGATAAATTCCATTTATTTTCCAAAATTTATAAACTAATGAATAAAAATAATTAGAATTATAACAATATTTTGTCCGTCTTTATTCAAAAATAGCTTATCTTTCCACAAATAATTTTTTCTAAACGCAATTGAAAAATTATTTAGATATTAAACAAATAATAAAATAAACACATTTCAAAAAATTGTTGACTTAATATAAATATATTTGAAATTAATTTTCATTTCATTTTGGAATGAATTACAATTTGGATTTTAGTAGATATCTCAAATTAGTAGTTTTTTATAGTGTATTTAATGAAAATAATTTCCCATCATTATGGACCCCAAGTGTTCCAAATATTTCCTAATGATCAATAGTGATTATTTTGATGGAATATTAATTAAAGAAGATTTAATGAATATTTAGTTATAAAATATTTATTTTTAATGAAATGTTTTTTTCATTAAGATATGTTCTCAATGTCTATTCAAATCCATTTTCCATTTATGATGGAATCATTTTAAGTTATTTATTATTTAATTGGGATATTATTATGGTATATCATTATTATTCATTCAATGAATGGTTATTTATAGTGAAAATATTATTATCAAACAAATTTCACTTTCATAGGTTATATGATGGTAGAATTATTATAAGAGTCAAATATTTTTCCCTGTGATATTATTTTAGGAAATGATGTAATGTATTTCAAATCAATATCTTCTACATGTTTTATGGTTGGATATAATTATTATGTGATTGATTTATTTTCTAGGGTTCTGATACGATATATGTTTTATGATAGTGTGTCACAAAAAATTTATTATTATAACTATTTCTTCGTTGTTATTTTTTAACCATGAATGGTGGTTATGTTATAACAATAATGGATGGGACATATATCTCCCTCTATTCAATTTATAAATGATTAATGTTATATGACCTCAAATGTGACATGGTTGGATATTCCAAAACCCAAAGGGGTTCTATAAGAGGTTATCCCATGACTAATAAGTGGTACATAATATATTTTACCAAGCCCAAATTTTGGTTACATGAGAGGTTATATGAAACACATAGTAGGTATAATTGTGGTTATCCCAATCCTAACATGTTATAAATTCCTTTTAAGTTATCCTTGAAAAAATATTGTTCCCGAGGATGGGCTTGGTTGGTGTCTGTCTATTCTTTCTATTTGGAATGTGTTCTCTTTGAGGGTAATGCCTCCCATTTTGGTGTTTACAATACCCTCAGTGCTAGTTGACAACCCGAGGCCTAATGGAGGCATGACTAAAGGGTCATTATCTCCCTTCTCACATTGTCAACCCATGATGGGTACAACTTTTATGAAGGGTGTCATGACTGAGGGGTATCAGAGGTCTTGTTTAGAGGTAGGATGGAGTTTGGAGTTATTCATAGGATAGGTTGCACGAGTTGGTAGGGAAACAATGTTAATCATGATTAGCAAGCGATGTAAAAATTGGATACTCGATGAGACATATGCATTTTGAGACCCGTATGATCTGATGTAAAAACCATTAAGTTTGCAATTTTCACTAAATGAGGTTATACTAGTTGCATGGTAGAGACCAAGGAATGGATCATGCTTCATTATTCCTTGTGACTATGTTTGAATGGGTATACCTTTGGGATAATGTAACCAAAAATTAATAAAAGAAAAAAATAATAATTAATTAATGCCAATTCTTCGTTATTCCATGTTTAAAGGATCTAACTATTTGTTTTTTTAACAGGTATGGCTCCAGGTCGAAGCCCTTGTCATGATCACATAGAAGATGTCCAGAAGTGTATGCCTGCAGATTGCTGCTGGGTGGATGTTGACGGCGACGACACATGGAGGAGGACACTCTGAGTGTTTCTGTTCCAGAGTCTGGGGATGTACAATGTCTCTGTTTCAGATGTAGTCAAGGAAGACTGTTTGGTGGATTTTGAGATAGTATTCCATTCAATACATGCTTGGAATGTGCACTCGGTGAATTTGGTTGTGATGATTATTGGTAGAGAAATGAGGCAGTGGTGTTTCCTCATCCTTAGGGATCGTGAGGAGTTAATGATATCATGTGTGGAGTTTGAAGACATATTTAGAGTCGAGTTTCTTTCTATAACCATGAATTCATCCAGTCTCCATGAGATTTTTACTCTTGAACATGGGAGCTCTAGTGTGAGAGATTTTGGAATCTATTTCAGGATCCTTTTTTTATATACTTCAACCTGTTTCCAGATGTGGTGGCTAGAGTGAGGAATTTAAAGGATGCTTTGCATCCAAATATCTAGTTCTTGGTCACCCCATTTATGATGAATATATACCTTGAGGTGCTCGAAAGGGTAGAGTTTTTTGAGAGGACATTGGCTAGAACATGATTATCATGAGAGGGGAATCATCATGATTCATCATGAAGCAAATCTGTGGTATGGGGTTCTTTGTTTTCAATGAAAGAAGAATTTATGTTCAACTAGGGGTTGGTCCCAGCCCTCTGCATCATTTTTCTCCAGATACATTATCTCCCAAGTCTATTCCAAGAGATAATGGCCTTGTTTTTATTGTGGTTTTTGAGGTCATCAGCAATGAGAGTGATCGACCTTTCATATAAGACAACGTGTACCGGGTTCTCCGCTCTAGGTTCATCTGTTGAGGTAGTTCCAGCTGATGCAGTAGCAGTAGTTTTCACTATCATTGGATCAGCAGAGGGTAGATGGGTTATGTAGAGGATAGCACACTGATGATCCACATCATCATAGATAATAGAATGGCCATGGTGGTGGTCCTCATCCGGGTCAAGGAGGTCTTGAAGGAGGTCATGTTCAGCGCCATGGTTTTGCGTTGCTAGCTCAAGGAGAGCCTGACATAAATCGAGGTACTATTTTTTTAATACCATGGTGTATACATTGATTTATTTAGGAGGGAAACACTCCTTCATATCACCTACCATTGTCCATGCTTTGATAGAAGATGTAGAGAGGCCTACAGTTCCCTTTTCATTGATTACGCCCGTTGGAGGCTATGTTAACTTCATTGATGTATGTAGAGATTGTGACCTAGTGTTGGGGAAGCAACTCTCTTGGAATGATTTATTATGTTTACGGATACAACCATATTATTTCATACCTGTAATGGGTTGGTTGTATTTGTTGTAGGCTATATTGGATTGCATTAGGAGGCACATAGTGTTCTTCTATGCGGATGGGGAGTAGATGGAGTTTGTTGGCGAGCGAGACCCTCAGATGGGTTAGAGGAGTGTTCTATCATTATCATCCATGATGGTTGGGATGATTCTAATTTTATTAGAGGATCAGCAGTTGGTGTTTCATTGGTTTGTAGAATAGGACCCCGATGTCTTTCCAAATGACGTTTTACCATTACAACCTCGATGAGAGATCCAGTTCGGGATCATGCTTCAATAAATAGTATCTGTTATCTATATGTATCCTTATAGGATATTCCTTCTAAGTTAAAAGGGATACATATAAAACTTGATGTATTCTTACAATGCTATTTTTTCGACTAAATGTGTCAACGTGGGGCACATGGGTTTTCTTTGTAAAAAAGGCTGATGGTGTGTTGTAATTTTGTGTATATTATCATAAGTTAAACAAATTGAAAGTGAATAATCAATATCCTCTTCTATGGATTGATGATTTATTAGATCAACTGAAGGATGAAAGATGCCTCTCAAAGAACATATTGTGGTATGGATATCAACTAATGCATGTGAAGAAGGATTATATTTTGAAGACTAATTTCTATTGTCATCAAGGGCATTATGAGTTCGTTGTAATGCCATTTGGAGTAAAGAATGCTCCAGCTGTATTCACGAGATTGATGACAGTTGTGTTCTATGATTTCCAAGACATTTTCATGGTGGATTTCATCAACAACATCTTTGTGTACTCCTTGATTGTGGTGGATCTTAAAAATCATCTTCACACTATTTACGGAGTTATTCCTCAAAATGAGTTGTTTGGGTTGTCAAAACATGATTTTTGGACTCGATAAACAATTTCTTCGTCAATGATGTGTCCCAATAGGGATAAGTTGTAGATAAATCGAATATATAAGATATTTTGTCTTGGGAATCCCCCCAAGACATTGTCAGACTTGCGAAGTATCCTTGGTCTCACAGGCTAATATAGGCGGATCATAGCAGATTTATCTCTTGTTGGGACTCCTCTGATAACATTGACCAAGAAGGATGAGGCGTTCATATAGACTAATCAGTGTTGGGAATAAATTAAGTATCTAATGTTGATGTTAGTATGTTCTATAGTTCATTTTCTTCTAGTAGTGGGAGTTCATTTTGATGTTTTCAGCAATGCATTGCATCTAGGGTTAGGTTGTTTTCTGATGCAGCAGAGATTAATTTTTTCTTATGGTACTCGGCTATTGAATCCACATTAAAGTAACTATACAACCCATGATCTTAATTGTTCATCCATTGTGTTTGATCTGAGGATTTAGAGACACCACCTCTTTGGAGAGTTCTTTTTAGTTTTCATTGATCATAAGAGTATGAGGTATATTTTCTCCCATCATGACATGAACTTACGACATCATCATTGGATGGTATTATCAAATAAATTATACTTTGAAATATTGTATACACCTAGAAAGAGTAATTTTGTAGCTGATACGCTGAGTCATAAGTCACGTACTGATGGAGTGTGAAAATCTAGTGACTCTTGTAGTGTAATGGAAGATCTGTCATCATTGCATCTTGATATTTGGACAGTTGGGGGAAAAGGTTGTTTTTTTTTCAGATGATGGTGCAATAATCACTATTATAGATGGTGGAAGAGTCCAAGTAGGGGGATCTAGAGGTGGAGGTTGGGAAAGAGAGTTTTTTATGTTGAGGCCCTAGATGGTTGGTTTGAGGAAGAACATCAATGACTGATTTATCTTAGAAGGTTACTTTTTTCCTTTGATGAAGTGTGAGACTATTCTCAAGTAGTTATATAGATCTACATTATCATAGAATCCTGGTGTGACAAAGATGTACTGAGCCGTGAGAAGAAAAATTTGTTCACATGGAATGAAGGGTGCAGTTGCGATGTTTGTGTGTCGATGTTTGGTCTACCAGAAGTAGAAGGCCTAACATCTCTTTACTGGTGGTCAGCTCTAGCAATTAAATGTTCTTCAGTGGATATGGTATGATATCTAAATGTACTTTTTATTGATTTTCCATTGATCTCATGGAGGAGATGATGCTATTTGGGTGCTAGTAGATCATTTATAAAAATTAACCCACTTCATAGAAATTGAGGTGTCATGCTCAGTGTATTTTTTGTCGAGGAAGTATCTGCAGGATGTGGTGGGACATCATGGAGTTATTAGGATTATCATTTCTGATAAATATCCTCATTTTCCCTCTATGGTGTGGAGAGATCTCCAACATGATTTTCATTCTCAATTATGCCTTAGAACTAATTTTCTTCCTCAAATAGAAGGTCAAACAATGCGGACCATCCAGACTCATGGAGACATGTTATGCTCTAATGTTATAGATTTTGGAGGTCTTTTGATGAGGAACATACCATTGGTTGAGTTCTCTTACAACAATAGTTTTCACTCCACCATCGGTATGGCGCTGTTTGTAGCCTTGTATGGTTAGCCTTGTTGTTCTCTGTTATGGATCAGTTGTTTATGAAGGTGACTCCCTGTCATGGGAAGCGACCGTTTATTCATGGGAGTAAGCTTTCTCCACAGTTTGTTGGTCCTTTTGAGGTGTTAGCTAATGATGGAGTTGAGGAAAATTGAGTATCACTTACACAACATTTGAGCCAGATTGACGATGTTGTACATGTTTCACATATCGGTCATTATCTTCAACATGAATCTCACATCATCAATTGGGGAGATATCGATATTGATGATTATGCGACCTTTGAGGAGAGACAAGTGGAGATCAAAGAATATAATGAGAAGTTGTTGTGCAGGCATTCTATACAAATTGTTCATGTATTATTGTGACATAATGGCATGGATGATAGTTCATAGTGATGTGATTCATAGAAACGTGCTCATTACTCAGAGTTTTTTGTTTAACTCTTTCCATGTAATGATATCCCCTTTATAGTTATAGACCATTCATGTTTATGATATGGCTTTCAATGGTTGATACTTATTGATTTCTATTTTTTGGGAGGTATCTTGATGGGTGGTTGTTCAAGAATATACTCTATTCCCTTTTATGATGGTTTTTATTTTTCAAGTTTGATAATGTTCTTATAGGTGGGTGATGTAATGTCTCAGACATCACTGGTCAATTCCTTTTCAAATATCTGTTGTCTGGGGT
This sequence comes from Viscum album, assembly GCA_963277665.1. Lineage (NCBI taxonomy): Eukaryota > Viridiplantae > Streptophyta > Magnoliopsida > Santalales > Viscaceae > Viscum > Viscum album. The sequence continues at coordinate 1,034,594,877 of OY728133.1, read as the reverse complement.
TGATGTGAACTATTCTGTCGGTGAGGCTTCAAGAGTGACGTTCCTTAATAGTGTTTTTCATTTTCCAAATTTCAATTTGATGAATTGAGTTTCCATAAAGGGGAGGTTCTAATGGTGGTCTCTTTCCATTTCCAAATTATGAGTTCATAAACAGTGCTTCCAGAATGGTGAGTATCAAATGGTGAGGTTTCAATGGTGAGGTTCATGAACAATTCTTTTCCTTATCAAAATATTGTGGTCAAAAATAGTGTTTCCAGAATGGAGAGGTTCTAATGTTTAGGATTTAATGGATAGGTTCATGAATAGTTGTTTTTACATGGCCTAATTTTGTGTCCATGAACAGTGTTTCCAGCTTCCTACAGTTTTCCCTGTTTAGATTTCCATGGACATAAATTTATTTTAAAGGCTCGTTTTATAGACTATAAGACTAATTAATAGGCCGTAACTCCTATTTTAATATCTATAAGGCTTTGAATGCTTTTACATTTTAGATCTATATGGTTCAATGAGTTCCTCTTTTAATGGAGAATCCAATGTATCATCAACCACTACTCTGTTAAATATTCTAAAGTCATGAGATATCTTTTTCCATAATTATTCCACCACGTTCTCAGTAGTGAGACGCTCAATCCTTTCATTCCATATCATCGGATTGGTGCAATAAAACATTCCAATATGGATTGGTTCCCTTTGAGGTTTGATGCATCCAAGCCATATCGATCAATATTTTATATATATTATGATCTATCGTCATTATACTGGGTTCAAATCGTTCTGTTTCCCCTTTCCCATTTATTGAATTTTACCTCCATGTTCTTGTTGGTCTTTTCATGGGTTTCCTCTGATGTGTTGGTGTCTCTGCATCCTTAGGTGGATACATATTTCAAATGGGAGGATATCGTAACCATTTGTGTGGATCATTATAGTATAAAGTACATAAAGAACTGTTTGAGATAGGGGATTCAATGCTTATCTTTTATTTTACATGCAACTGTATAATTAACATGTTTCATCCCACTGGATCTCAATGTAGTTGACATAATAAATTATTTAACTGGATAACTAAATTGATATCAATTGTATTTTATTTCCTCATGTATGGATAAATAGTTTCATATCTATTCATGATTTGTTATGTTTTTCATTATTGATGGAAATTAGTATAGAATTTTATTATGAAATAAATTGGTAATTGTTTGCCTAAATATAAAGAGTCATGTAAATGAAACTATTTCATATTATTATAATTTTATGTTAATCAAATTGTTTCATTAAGCATGTTTAATTATTTATTATAGATTATTGTTTAGGCTTCCCAGTGTTAGAACCAACGAAAAATAAATCGGTTAATCCAAGACGGATTGATGAATTTATTGTTTGATAAAAGCTAATTATTTGTAGGGTTACGAGTTATCCTTATTATTGATTATGGGACAAGATCCAAATTTGTATGATGTTTTTTCCTGCTGATTTTGTTGTGTTGTGACCTAGGAAGGATATTGTGATATGTGGGGGAAGGGAGGCCTACTGGTTGTGGCACAGGTTGATACCTAGAGTTGTGAGATGCATCAGTTTATGAATTTTGGTGTCGAGGAGGACACCAAGAATAATAAAATAGGTTTTATAATAATGTTTTTATTCTTGCTGATTAATGTTTTTTTATATTCCTGAAATTCTCCACTTATCAATTTAAATGGTCATACATAACCTTAGTATAAAAGGGTTAATGTAATGCGGGGTATGACACGTGCTTTCTGTGTTAAGCATTTCAAGGGATGATGGGTCTACACTCTAGAAATAGGTGGAAAAGACTTGATGGGTAGTTCATCTACTCACTATGTTGAACCCCCTTATATTTAGAATCATTGTATGCTTTTCTAGATTTCTTGGGAATATGGGGAAGTAAAAATATAAATTTATAATTGAATAAATGATGTTTACACTTGGGGATGGGGTTTGTTGGGGCGCTATGATGAGGGTGTAATTTAATTTATGAGTTATCTATGTTTGTGATGGTAATGAAATATAATGTGGAAATTGTTAATTGTTAATTAATGTTTAAAGAATATATTAACTTAATGTTTAACTTATAAAAAGTGAATGATGTAATGTAACTATGTTCTTTAAATGGTTGTGATCTTATAGGATAACAAGTAATATAAGTGGAAGATGGGAGTCCTTGAGATGTTAGCTGATGTTGTGTCTAATACTAGGTTATTCCCATAGTGCAGTTTTGAGCTATAGTACATTCCGTACTTTTTAGTTTTTTATATGTAACTCCACCCCTTCTTTTAGGGAAACTGATACCCCACGAATTCTGAGCCTTAGGGGGTGTTTTTTCCAACATTATAGTGGGTGAATGGATGGCTTACTACCCCCTTTTTCCCCATTCCCTTCTCTTGGTAGTTATTTGTTCTTGTTTGAAAAATGGTTAGTTTTCCCGATATATGTGGGTAGAGGGATGTATTGAATTTCAATTATTCACAAACTTATATTTGGGATACAATTTACTATGGACTACTATAGGTGTAACATGTATTGGCTATAATGGTTTGATAATCCTTACTCAGTGTATGGGCTATAATGGATTGAGGATTAATGCCCGATGTGTGAAATATGTTTTGCGAGCTGTGGTGGTTCCCAGAAACTACCAGGTTACTTTACATACATGGATTTTGTGGTTTTTTTCATGAGGTACATATTATGGTGATTTTCCCTGGTGTGTGTGGGAAATCCTTTTTAGAGAGAGTTTCTTAGGACATCCGACATTGGGAAAATTCATAAAACTAGTGGGGAATTATTAGTGGGGTTCCATTGATATTAATTATTTGATACGTGCTGATAGTAGAAATGGTGAGGTAGGAAAATTTGTATACCTGTTCAGGTGATTAGTTAGTTTCACTTATTCATTGATGTGCTTTAGCAAGGTTTTTTTTTGCTCGAGAGGATTTTATTGGGGATCCTACTAAGTATACATTGATACTCACCATATGATTTTATAAATTTTTTTTAGGTCACTTGTAGTGGGTCAGAGATCTGGCTGGTTTCTACTAGCCTGATGATGCAAGAGATGTTGGGGATTCGTGGATACTGTTGTTTTTACTTTCTTTTGGGTACTTTCATTTTTTAGCCTTTCAGTTGTAGTAGTTTCTCATGACAATACATATGTGTACATGCATTTTCTTTTATACTGTTATCTGTGTTAGTGTTGGATGGAGTTTTTCTTATCTCTCTCATTTTCATGTGTTCTCTTAGAGGTTATTGCCTCACATTTGAGTGATTATTATACCCTCATTGATAGTCACCAACCAGAGTCCTACAGAAGGTGGGACTCGAGGGGGTCATTATCTCCCTTCTCACATTGTTGGCCCAGGATGGGTAAACCTTGTGGGGAGGCGGCCGTGAAATATCTGATATCTATTATAATGGTGAGTATGAAGAAGACTAACTAAATTATGATTATATATTGTTTAATAATTTATATTAAAATAACTCATTAGTTGGAAATTAATTATAATCAAATCTTGTTGATAATAATAGAAATAATTTAGAAGAAAACAATAATTTTTAAAATAAAAAGTTCTTATGTAATTAAATTAAACAAACCTCTTTTGGGGAATGATTTAAATGATATGTATACATTATATATTATATAAAAATTTTATCATTCATCTTTTGTGTTTTCTATTTATGTGATAAAAATAAATCCATAATTATTTTAAAATTTTTTGGTTATAAACTACATTTTTAATTTATTTGATGAACTTATTTCAATGTTAACTTATACCATGACTGGAAAATTTATTATAAAAAAATTCCATTTTTGAAAGTGGAATTTAATAATTTTTATAGTGTTTATTGATTAATTTCATTTCGAAGTATAATATTTAATAGATACAATAAATTATTAAATATTAATAGAAAATTTCAGTTCATTTTAAATTATTGATAAATATAAATTTATATAATTTTTTTTAATTTTAGTTAATTAATTTATAAATATGTTAATAAGATTTATATTATTCTAATATAATTAAAATTTAATTATGATATAAAAACTTTGAAAACATAAAACTTTTTCTTTTTTAAAAACCACATTTTAATTGTGATTGTGGAATTAATATTGAACTTATCATTTCAACGTCTTTAAATTAATTTTTTTTAAAAATATTCCTTATATATAATCATAATACTTTAGGTAACCAAATATGTTTAATGTAATTTTGGGTCTATAATTAATCATAAAATAATAAAAAATTGTATAATGTGGTTAGGTTAACAATGGGTTTACTGGTGGGGGTTAAAATAAAAAAGATAGGTGATAAAAATAATCCAAAACATATCAAACATAAAAAGGATGGAAATATTTATACGATATCTATTCATGGTTTTAGAATTGTCTATTACTTTATCCTTGTGAAAAGAAACCAATATGGGTGTGATCATTTCTTACATATAGTGAAAGTGTGCCTCTCATCCCAGTTGTGAAAATCCACCACAACTTCGAAATTTTTAACACCAGAAAACACAATTGGATTGGACATTACTATTCAAAATCACATAACATATTCCCACTAAAAATCATAGAATCCTTATATTGTGAAAAAATCTATCATAGTATATATTTGGTACAAACTAATGAGTTTACCAAAATATGAGGTATAAATCGTCGAAATGTTTTTTTATTTTATTTTTTCAACTAGCTACATCTATTATATTTATTAATTCTGACCTCTCTTAATACCATGTGTCACGCACCTGTTCTTCTACATCAATTTTTCATTATGATTCGCTTTACAACCAATTTACGTCGCTCCTCTATGTGAGATTTCTTTGTTTCTTGTCCTATAATTTTCTCTACTGTTTAGGTTTTCAAGCGATTCTACCTGCGCAACCCTCAGTGTAATGGTCGGGACCTCCCTGGTCCATTACTTTGTGAAAATGTGACTTATCCCCTTGCTGCTGCCTACCGGTAGCTCCATCTACCGGTAGCGGCTGCCTACTGGTTATGGGTAGCTGCTGCCTACCGGTAGCCGCCGCTTACCAGTAGCTCGGTCTACCGGTAGCTGCTGCCTCCCGGTAGCTCGATCTACCGGTAGCGACTGCCTACCTGTCACCGGTAGCTGATGCCTACCGGTTACTGGTAGCTGCTGTTTACTGGTAGTCGCGACGTACTGATAGCTCGGTTTACTGGTAGCCGCAGTCTAGCAGAAGCTCGGCTAACACTTTTCAAATTTCCAGTTCAGTGAACAGTGTTTCTATCGGTGAGGTTCAGTGAACAGTGTTTCTATCGGTGAGGTTCTATCGGTGGATATCTATCGGTGAGGTTCAGTGAACAGTGTTTCTATCGGTAGACTTGAACAATGTTTCTATCAGTGAGGTTCTATCGGTGGACTTCTATCGGTAGACTTGAACAGTGTTTCCAGAATCCTAAGAGCTACCGATTCTATACTTTGCCAAATTTCACGAATGAACAGTGTTTCCAGACGTCATGAGAGCTACCGATTCCATACTTTTCCAAATTTCACGAATGATCAGTGTTTCCAGAATCCTAAGAGCTATCGATTCTATACTTTGCCAAATTTCACGAATGAACAGTGTTTCCAGACTTCATGAGAGCTACCGATTCCATACTTTGCCAAATTTTGAGTATGTGAACAGTGTTTCCAGCTTCGCAAATTTGACGTTTTCTTTGACGTAAAATACTTTTAAAACCTTATTTTAAGGTCTTTAAGGCCGATTCAAAGGCCATAAATTCTATAATAATTATTCCTAAGGCCGGGATGTTTTTACTTGGTCAAACCGCATGGGTTAATGCAATCTGTTTTTAATAGAGAATAAATCGGATCTTAAACCGTCGCCTCTCTAATTTTTTTTAAAGGAACAAGATATCATTCTTTGTTGTTCTTCCTCCTGGTTCTCATCTACGAGACGGTATAACCTTGCAATCCTTCTCGTAGGAGTTTCACAATCAAACGTTACTCAGATCAGTTCTGCTCTGTTGATGCAACCAAGTTGTGTCGATCGTTCTTCCATATAAGGTATGTTTTATCATCGTTCCTTCGGGGATCACCTTCTCTTGTTCTTCCTTCCATATTAGCATGTAATCTCCATGGTTCTAATGGGTTTTCTTGGGGTTGGTTGGTACTGTCGTACCGTGGCATCCTCAGGTGTATGGAGCTGTCGTGAGGAGAAGAGGACTGTGACCCGTTGTGTGGATAAAGGACGTCAAGAACTCTTCGAGGTAAGGGATTCATGGCTTCTCTAATTGTGTATGTGCAATCGTAGAATTAGCATGATTTAGTCCTTTGGATCACAATGAAATTGAACTAATTAAATACAAGAACCGGATTAAAATAATTGGTTGATCACATGTTGTTACTTTGTACCGTGATAACGGTTTGCCTCATGTTTTCCTAGATAGAGTGATATCTATGTTTTTCTTTAATTTGCTGCTCGTTCATGATGGAAATTGATAAAGAACGTAAAGAAGGAATTACTTGTTAAATAATTGGCTAAATATAAAGAGGCATGTTAATGAATCTGTTAATTCAAGATGGATTAAAGAACTATTAGTTCAATAATTTCAAAAGGGTTCTGTGTTACCCGCTTTCTTATAAGGCTGAATTCTTTGTGGTTTGGAGCTCTGAGTGCTCATCTTGTATGAAGGTTGAATGCCTTGTTAAAGGTCCGAGAGCCCGTTTTGTGATCTTTGATTTCCTACTGCTTGTGATTTGATGTTAGCCTGGATGGCTGTTGTGATATGTGGAGGCATGGGGACTTGTGGTTGTGGCAGTAGATGACGCCTAGTGTGGCGAGATGCATCGGTTTATGCACGTTGGTGTCAGGGAGGACACCAAGGATGATGGTATGAGATGAATGTGATGGTTTGATGTTGGTGGGTTGATTGTTTATCTGCTTTACTTTTCCCCACTGCTCAAGGCAGCTGGTTTTGCTTACCCTCTTTCTGAAGGAGGCGAAGACACACGGGGTATGCCACGTTCTTTCCGTGTTTAGCCTATCGATGGAGGATGGGTCTATGCTCTTGCTATAGGCGGCAAAGACTCGATGGGTAGTATATCTTCTCACCGTGTTGAGCACTTTGTGTTTAGTAGCATAGGATGCTTTTCTAGAATGCCTGGGAATATGGGGAAGGTAATTCAATAATGAAATTTTGGTTAAATGGTTATAATTCACGGCGATGGAGAAACTGGAATTTAATAGTGATGTGAATCCTAAAAAGGAGTAGTTTTTGAATGTGATGCCAATTTAGTTTAATGTTGTAAATTGTTCATGGTTAATTAATGTTTAAAGAATTAATTAACGTACATTGGAATTGATAAAATGGGAATGGAGTAATCTAATAAAGCTCTTCAAATGTTTGTGTGCTTATATTATATCTAGTCTTAGAAGTAGCAGCATGGAGTCTGAGAGACGTTAGCTGCAGTTGTGCCTATGACTAGGTAATGCCCATTGTGTAGTTGTGAGTTATATATATTCTGTACTTTTTGTGTTTCTATACGCTACTCCACCCTGTCGGTAAGGGCAACTGACACCCCTGAGATTCTGAGCCCTGGGGGGTGTTTTCCTCAACATTCTGATGGGAGGTTGAATGGATGACTACCCCCTTTAGCCCCGCTCTCTTCTCTTGGTAGAGACTTGTGTCATGAGGCAAGCGGTTAGTTACCCCATATATGTGTGTAGAGGGCTGTAATGGCTTGTGGTTATTCACACGCATATATTATGGATATAGTATCCTATGGACTACTATAGGTGTAACGTGTATAGGCTGTGATGGCTTGAGGATCCTTACTCGGAGTATGGGCTGTAATGGCTTGAGGTATTATACCCTACGTATGATACACGTTATGCGAGCTCTGGTGGCTCCCAGAAACTACCTGGTTACCTTTGGTTGTGAGGACGGTGTGGTGCTTCGCCCAGGTGTCTTCGGGCAAGCCTATGTGGTGCACGAGGTGCAGATTGTGGAGCTTAGCCCAGGTGTCTGCGGGAAAGCCTTTGGAGAGAGATGCACATGACGTATGTCGTTGGGGCAAAGCGGCAAACCAGTGGGGAAGTAGTAGCGGGGTACCCTTGATATTCTATGCTATATGCTATATTCTAGTATGTGTTACTTGGTGAGAGTAGCCATGGTGAGGTTGAGAAATTAGTATACCTGTTTAGGTAATGAGTTAGATTCACTTGTTGTTCACTGGGCTTTAGCATGCTTTCTTTACTTCTGCATGAGAGGCTTGAGGAGGATCCTACTGAGTATACTATTATACTCACCCTATGTACATATAAACTATTTTTCAGGTCACGTGGAGCAGTTTGGAGATCAAGCTGGTTACTACTAGCTTGCGGTTGGAGGAGGAGCTGTTCGGGCTTGTGGTCTCTGCCATTTTACTTTCTTTTGGGTACTTTTAGTTTTCCCTTTCAGTTGTAGTACTTTTGCATGACATTTCATATATGTACTTGGGTTTCATTTATATTTCAGTTATGAGTTAGAGTTGGTTGGAGTCTATTCTATCTCTCTCTTCAGCATGTGTTCTCTTAGAGGGAAATGCCTCCCATTTGTGTGTGTATTATACCCTCGGTGCTATTCTCCAACCCGGGGCCTACTGGAGGCGGGACACGGGGGTCATTATCTCCCTTCTCACATTGCCGGCCCAGGAGGGGTACACTTTGTGGGGAGGGGGTCATGACAGAGTGGTATCAGAGGTCTGGTTGAGGGATAGGATGGAGTTTGGAGTTAGGCACAGGTGAGGATGCATGGGATGGTAGGGGAACAATGTCATTCATGTTTAGAAAGTAGGGTAAACACTGGAGACCAGCAGAGATATAGGCGTTTAGGGCCCCCTATGATCTGTTGCACTGACCTTTAATCTTACGATGGCTACTAACCAAAGTGATACCGGTTGCAGGGTAGAGACCTAGGAAAGGATCATGTATCATTATTCTTTGCGCTTGTGTTTGAATGGGAAGACCTTGGGATAGGTAACCTAAAATAAACAAAACAAAACAATTAATTAATTAATGTTGAGTCTTCCATATCCCAGGATTAGGAGATCTAACAGTTGTTATTTTGCAGGTATGGCTCCAGGTCGACGTCCTCGTCAGGTTTGCGCAGAAGATGCCCATCAGGTTGTTCCAGTAGATCGCCCCCGTGTAGAGGTTGACGACGATGACACTTGGAGGAATACACTTCGAGAGTTTCAGCTCCAGAGTCTACAGAAGTACGAGGGATCTGTTTCAGATGCAGTCACAGAAGACTGGTTGGAGGAGATCAAGATATGCTTCAGTTCGATTCATGGTCGGAAGGAACACTAGGTGTCCTTGGTTGTGACGATGCTGCGTGGAGCAGCGAGGCAGTGGTGGTTCTTGTTCCTCGGTGATCGTGAGGAGTCATAAATCTCATGGGAGGAGTTTCGAGACAGGTTTAGAGTCGAGTTTCTTCCGTCGACTGCGAAGGTGTTTAGTCGCCAGGAGCTTCTTACCCTTCGACAGGGGAGCTCCAGTGTTCGAGAAATTGGAATCTATTTCAGGAACCTTCTACGATATGCTTCAGACCTGTTACCAGATGATGAGGCCAGGGCGAGGCATTTTTAGGAGGCTTTGCATCCAGAGATCCAGTGGCAGGTCACCCCATTTATGTTGAAGACATATCTTGAGGTGCTGGAGAGGGAAGAGGTTGTTGAGAGGACTTTGGCCAGGACTGGATCTTCACGAGAGGGGAATCGTCATGATTCCTCACGAAGCAGAGCTGTGGTCCGGGGTTCCCGTTTTTCAGGACAGAACAGTTTCCTTTCACCTGGGGGTAGGTCCTAGACCTTCCCATCTCATTTCTCCGGAGGCAGAAACTCTCAGACCTATGCCAAGGGATCAGGCGCTTGTTTTTCTTATGGTGGTCGTGGTCATCAGCAGCGGGAGTGCCCAACTTTTCAGAGAAGACATCGCGCACCGGGCGCTCCACTCCTGGTTCCTCCGTTGAGGCAGTACCAGCCGAGGCAGCAGCAGCAGGTTGCACCAGTTTTAGATCACCAAAGGGTAGATGGAGCAGGCAGAGGACAGCCCCATGACGCTCCCCGTCCTCAGAGAGCAGAGCGTGGCCGTGGTGGTGGTCGTCATCAGGGTGAGAGAGGCCGTGGAGGAGGCCGTGGCCAGCTTCATGCTCTAGCGTTACCAGCCCCAGGCGAGCCAGATGTCGTTCGAGGTACCCTTTTCTTGTTTTCTACCTTGGTGTATGCCTTGTTTGATTCAGGAGCAACACACTCCTTCATATCACCTACCCTTTTCCATGCTTTGGGACTTGAGGTAGAGAGACTTCCAGTGCCCTTGGCGTTGACTACGCCAGTTGGAGGTCGAGCTGACTTGTTTGAAGTATGTAGAGACTGTGAGCTAGTGTTGGGGAAACACTGCTCTTTGGGAGATTTCCTATGTTTGCGAATACAACCATATGATGTCATACATGGCATGGATTGGTTGTATTCGGTGCAGGCTGTTGTGGATTGCTACAGGAAGAATGTCATTTTCATTGATGAAGATGGAGAGAAAGTGGTGTTTGTTGGTGAGAGAGATCCTCGGATGAGTCATAGACGAGTTCCATCCTTATCATCCATGATGGCTGGGATGACGCTGAGTTTATCAGAGGTTCAACAGTTGGCGTTTCCTAGGGTCGTAGAGGAGTACCCTGACGTCTTTCCAGAAGAGGTTGTATCTTTACCCCCTCGACGAGAGATCGAGTTGGGATCGAGCTACAGCCATGAGCGTCTCCTATCTCTATATTTCCATATAGGATGGCCCCTTCTGAGTTACGAGAGCTACGTATTCAGCTCGACGGTCTGTTGCAGTGTGGTTTTGTTCGGCCAAGTGTGTCACAGTGGGGTGCACCAGTTCTGTTTGTGAAAAAGGCTGATGGCAGTTTGCGGTTGTGCGTCGATTATCTTCGGTTAAACAAAGTGACAATAAATAACCGCTATCCTCTCTCGTAGATTGATGACCTATTCGATCAACTGAAGGGTGCAAGTTGGTTCTCAAAGATAGACTTGTGGTCAGGATATCATCAGATGTGTGTAAAGGATGAGGATATCCTGAAGACTGCTTTCCGCTGTCGTCATGGGAATTATGAGTTTGTTGTAATGCCATTCGGCGTGATGAATGCTCCAGCTATTTTCATGGGGTTGATGAATGCTCTTTTCCGTGAATTCCTGGAGATGTTTGTTGTGGTTTTCATCGATGACATCCTTGTGTACTCCACATCTGAAGAGGAGCATGCAAAGCATCTACGAGCCGTTTTGGGAGTTCTTCTCCAACATCAGTTGTTTGGGATGTTGTCAAGTGTGAGTTCTGGGCTCGAGATGTTCGTTTCTTGGGACATTTTGTGTCCCAACAGGGAGTAGCTGTGGATCCTTCGAAGATAGAAGCAGTGGTGTCTTGGCCAGCCCCTAAGACCGTGTCAGAGGTGCGAAGTTTCCTTGGTCTCGCAGGCTACTATAGGAGGTTTGTAGCTAATTTCTCCCGAGTTGCGACTCCTCTGACAGCTTTGACCAGGAAGGATCAAGTGTTCATATGGACTGATCAGTGTCAGACAGATTTCGAGTATCTAAAGGAGAAGTTGGTAAGTTCTCCCGTCCTTTGTCTTCCAGCGGAGGGAGTCCAGTTTGATGTTTTATGTGATGCTTCACATCTGGGGATAGGCTATGTTCTCATGCAGCATTGGTCAGTTGTTTCTTATGGGTCTCGGCAGTTGCGTCCCCATGAATGCAACTATGCCACCCATGATCTCGAGTTGGAAGCCGTGGTGTTTTCTCTAAAGTTGTGGAGACATTACCTCATTGGTGAGCACTTTGTGGTTTTCACCGATCATAAGAGTTTGAGGTATGTTTTCTCCCAACGTGACTTGAACTTGAGGCAGCGTCAGTGGATGGAGTTCTTGCAGGAATACGACATTGAAATATCGTATACACCTGGAAAGGGGAATGTTGTAGCTGACGCACTAAGCCGGAAGATACATAATGATGTTGTACGTGAATCTGGTGAGTCTTGGAGAGTGATGGAAGAGCTATCATCTTTGCATCTTGATATGGGAGATGTTGGGGGTAGAGGTTGTCTTTTCCAGATGACGGTGCAGTCATCCCTGATGCAGAAGGTGGAAGAGTCTCAGTTGGGTGACCTAGAGGTGGAAGTTTGGAGAGACAGAGTTGTATGTGGTGAGGCCCCTGATGGTTGGTCGGAGGATGAACAACACCGAGTGTTGTATCATGGCAGACTTTTTGTTCCCTTGGCGACGCGCGAGACGGTTCTCCAAGAGTTATATAGTTCACCCTTGGCGGTACATCCTGGTGTGACGAAGATGTACCGATCCTTGAGGAGTCGGTTTTGGTGGCCTGGGATGAAGCGTACAGTTGCAGAATGTGTGTCTCAATGTTTAGTCTGCCAGAAGGTGAAGGTCGAACACCGTGTTCCTGGTGGTCTTCTCCAGCACTTAGAGATTCCTCAGTGGAAGTGGGAGGACATCTCAATGGACTTTGTTACAGGTTTACCTTGAGCTCCGGGAGGACATGATGCTATATGGGTGGTAGTGGATCATTTAACAAAATCATCCCACTTCATAGCGATCAAGGAGTCGAGCTCAGTGGAAGTTTTGTCGAGGCAGTATCTGGAGGAGGTGGTGAGGCTTCACGAAGTTCGTAAGACGATCATTTCTGATCGAGATCCTCGTTTTACCTCCAGGGTGTGGAGAGGTCTCCAGCATGCTTTTGGTTCTCAATTATGCCTTAGCACTGCTTTTCATCCTCAAACGGATGGTCAGACAGAGAGAACCATCCAGACTCTGGAAGACAGGTTGCGCTCTTGTGTTCTTGATTTTGGAGGCTCATGGGTGAAGCACTTACCCTTGGTAGAGTTCTCTTACAATAATAGTTTTCACTCTACCATCGGTATGGCGCCGTTTGATGCCTTGTATGGCCGGCCATGCTGTTCTCCGTTGTGCTGGACTGGGGTCGGAGAGTCAGCAATTCTCGGACCAGAACTAGTGTAGAATACAACAGAGATGGTTCAGGTGATTCGTGAGAGGATTAAGACAGAACAGGATCGTCAGAAATCATATGCTGATCAAAGAAGGAGACCGTTAGAGTTTAATGTTGGGGATCATGTGTTTCTAAAGGTGACTCCCCATCGTGGGCAGCAAAGGTTTGGTCGTGGAAGTAAGCTTTCTCCCCGGTTTGTTGGGCCTTTCGATGTGTTAGCTCGTATTGGAGCTGTGGCGTATCGAGTAGCACTTCCCCCTCAGATGAGTCAGATACATGATGTTTTCCATGTATCACAGCTCTGTCGTTATCTTCATGATGAAACTCATGTTATCGATTGGGGAGAGATCGATATTGACGATGATGCAACCTTCGAGGAGCGACCTGTGGAGATCCAAGACCACAAGGAGAAGGTGTTTCGTGGGCGTTCAATCCCCTTAGTTCGTGTCTCGTGGAGACACGGTGGCATGGAGGAGAGTACCTGGGAGCGTGAGTCACAGATACGTGCTCAGTACCCAGAGTTGTTTAATGTTTAACTCTTTCCATGTAATGACGTTTCCGTTATGGTTAGACCTTTCATGTTTTATTTATGTACCTTTGATGTGATGTTATGTTTGGATTGTTTGGTTATGGATTATTTGTTTCCATACTCTCATATGTCGTAGTTTTGTTCCATATTTTGAACAACTCATGGTGGTTTTCCCCTGAGAGGTATCTTATGGCGTGGTTGTTCGGACCCCTCTTTTCTTCTGGGTTGGTTTTTAATTCTCGAGGATGAGAATGTTTTGAGAGGTATCTAATGTAATGGTCGGGACCTCCATGGTCTATTACTTTGTGAAAATGTGACTTATCCCCTAGCGGCTGCCTACCAGTAGCTCGATCTACCGGTAGTGGCTGCCTACCGGTTACCGGTAGCTGATGCCTACCGGTTACCGGTAGCTGATGCCTACCGTTTACCAGTAGCTGCTGCCTACCGGTTACCAGTAGCTGCTGTCTACCGGTAGCCGCCGCTTACCAGTAGCTCGGTCTACCAGTAGCTGCTGCCTACCGGTAGCTCGATCTACCGGTAGCGGCTGCCTACCAGTTACCGGTAGCTGATGCCTACCCGTTACCAGTAGCTGCTGGTTACCGGTAGCCGCGGCGTACTGATAGCTCGGTATACTGGTAGCCGTAGTCTAGCAGTAGCTCGGCTAACACTTTTCCAAATTTCCAGTTCAGTGAACAATGTTTCTATCGGTGAGGTTCAGTGAACAGTGTTTCTATCGGTAGACTTGAACAGTGTATCTATCGGTGAGGTTCTATCGGTGGACTTCTATCGGTAGACTTGAACAGTGTTTCCAGAATCCTAAGAGCTACCGATTCTATAATTTGCCAAATTTCACGAATGAACAGTGTTTCCAGACGTAATGAGAGCTATCGATTCCATACTTTGCCAAATTTCACGAATGAATAGTGTTTCCAGAATCCTAAGAGCTACCGATTCGATACTTTGCCAAATTTCACGAATGAACAGTGTTTCCAGACTTCATGAGAGCTACCGATTCCGTACTTTTCCAAATTTTGAGTATGTGAACAGTGTTTCCAGCTTCGCAAATTTGACGTTTTCTTTGACGTAAAATACTTTTAAAACCTTATTTTATGGTCTTTAAGGCCGATTCAAAGGCCATAAATTCTAGAATAATTATTCCAAAGGCCGGGATGTTTTTACTTGGTCAAACCGCGTGGGTTAATGCGATCTGTTTTTAATGGAGAATAAATCGGATCTTAAACCGTCGCCTCTCTATTTTTTTTAAAAGGAACAAGATATCATTCTTCGTTGTTCTTCCTCCTGGTTCTCATCTACGAGATGCTAGAACCTTGCAATCATTCTCGTAGGAGTTTCACAATCAAACGTTACTCATATCAGTTCCTCTCTATTGATACAACCAAGTTGTGTCGCTCTTTCTTCCATATAAGATATGTTTTATCATCGTTCCTTCGGGGATGACCTTCTCTTGTTCTTCCTTCCATATTATCATGTAATCTCCATGGTTCTAATGGGTTTTCTTGGGGTTGGTTGGTACTGTCGTACCGTGGCATCCTCCGGTGGATGCAGCTGTCGTGAGGAGAAGAGGACTGTGACCCGTTGTGTGGATAAAGGACGTCAAGAACTCTTCGAGGTAGGGGATTCATGGCTTCTCTAATTGTGTATGTGCAATCGTAGAATTAGCATGATTTATTCCTTTGGATCCCAATGATATTGACCTAATTAAATACTTTAACCGGATTAAAATAATTGGTTGATCGCATGTTGTTACTTTGTACCGTGATAACGGTTTGCCTCATGTTTTCCTAGATAGAGTGATATCTATGTTTTTCTTTAATTTGTTTCTCGTTCATAATGGAAATTGATAAAGAACGTAAAGCCGGAATTATTTGTTAAATAATTGGCTAAATATGAAGAGGCATGTTAATGAATCTGTTAATTCAAGATGGATTAAAGAACTATTAGTTCGATAATTTCAAAAGGGTTCTGAGTTACCCGCATGCTTATAAGGCTGAATGCCTTGTGGCTTGGAGCTCTGAGTGATCAACTTGTATGAAGGATGAATGCCTTGTTAACGGGCCGAGAGCCCGTTTTGTGATCTTTGATTTCCTGCTGCTTGTGATTTGATGTGAGCCTGGATGGCTGTTGTGATATGTGGAGGCATGGAGACTTGTTGTTGTGGCAGCAGATGACACATAGTGTGGCGAGATGCATCGGTTTATGCACGTTGGTGTCGGGGAGGACACCAAGGATGATTGCATGAGATGAATGTGATGGTTCGATGTTGGTGGTTTGATTGTTTATCAGCATTAATTTTCCACACTGCTCAAGGCAGCTGGTTTTTCTTACCCTCTTTCCGAAGGAGGCGAAGACACGCGGGGTATGCCACGTGCTTTCCGTGTTTAGCCTCTCGATGGAGGATGGGTCTAGGCTCTTGCTATAGGTGGCAAAGACTCGATGGGTAGTATATCTACTCACCGTGTTGAGCCCTTTGTGTTTAGTAGCATAGGATGCTTTTCTAGAATGCCTGGGAATATGGGGAAGGTAATTCAATAATGAAAGTTTGTTTAAATGGTGATAATCCACAGGGATGGAGAAAA
The DNA here is from genome assembly GCA_963277665.1 of Viscum album. Classification (NCBI taxonomy): domain Eukaryota; kingdom Viridiplantae; phylum Streptophyta; class Magnoliopsida; order Santalales; family Viscaceae; genus Viscum; species Viscum album. Next base: position 1,034,578,726 of record OY728133.1, on the reverse strand, counting down.
TGGAATTTAATAGTGATGTGAATCCTAAAAAAGAGCAGTTTTTGAATGTGATTCCAATTTAGTTTAATGGTAAATTGTTCAGGGTTAATTAATGTTTAAAGAATTAATTAACGTACAGTGGAATTGATAAAATGGGAATGGATTAATCTAATAAATCTCTTCAAATGGTTGTGTGCTTATAGGATACCTAGTCTTAGAAGTAGCAGCCTGGAGTCTGAGAGACGTTAGCTGCAGTTGTGCCTATGACTAGGTAATTCCCATAGTGTGGTTGTGAGTTATATATATTCTTTACTTTTTGTGTTTCTATACGCTACTCCACCCTGTCGGTAAGGGAAACTGACACCCCTGGGATTCTGAGCCCTAGGGGGGGTGGTGTTTTCCCCAACATTCTGATGGGAGGTTGAATGGCTGACTACCCCCTTTGGCCCCGCTCTCTTCTCTTGGTAGATACATGTGCCATGAGGCAAGCGGTTAGTTACCCCATATATGTGTGTAGAGGGCTGTAATGGCTTGTGGTTATTCACACACATATATTCTGGATATAGTATCCTATGGAATACTATAGGTGTAACGTGTATAGGCTGTGATGGATTGAGGATCCTTACTCGGAGTATGGGCTGTAATGGCTTGATGTATTATACCCGACGCATGATACACGTTATGCGAGCTGTGGTGGCTCCCAGAAACTACCTGGTTACCTTTTTTTGTGAGGACGGTGTGGTGCTTCGCCCAGGTGTCTGCGGGCAAGCCTATGTGGTGCACGAGGTGCAGATTGTGGAGCTTAGCCCAGGTGTCTGCGGGCAAGCCTTTGGAGCGAGATGCACAGGACGTATGTCGTTGGGGCAAAGCGGCAAACCAGTGGGGAAGTAGTAGCGGGGTACCCTTGATATTCTATGCTATATGCTATATTCTTGTTTGTGTTACTTGGTGAGAGTAGCCATGGTGAGGTTGGGAACTTAGTATACCTCATTAGGTAACGAGTTAGTTTCACTTGTTGTTCACTAGGATTTAGCATGATTTCATTACTTCTGCACGAGAGGCTTGAGGAGGATCCTATTGAGTATACTATTATACTCACCCTATGTACATATAAACTGTTTTTCAGGTCACTTGGAGAAGGTTGGAGATCAAGCTGGTTACTACTATCTTGCGGTTGGAGGAGGAGCTGTTCGGGCTTGTGGTCGCTGCCGTTTTACTTTCTTTTGGGTACTTTTAGTTTTCCCTTTCAGTTGTAGTACTTTTGCATGACATTTAATATATGTACTTGGGTTTATTTTATATTTCAGTTATGAGTTGGAGTTGGTTGGAGTCTATTCTATCCCTCTCTTCTGCATGTGTTCTCTTAGAGGGAAATGCCTCCCATTTGTGTGTGTATTATACCCTCGGTGCTAGTCGCCAACCCGAGGCCTACTGGAGACGGGACTCGGGGGGTCATTATCTCCCTTCTCACATTGCCGGCCCAGGAGGGGTACACTTTGTGGGGAGGGGGTCGTGACACTCAGAACCCCGCCTTTGTCTCACTGTCTTCATCAAGCCAGTTGTAGTCAATTCACCCCCGCCTCCATTCACCTTGTTGTCATACTAATCTCCTCACTTTTCCTTCTACAAGATTTTACTCCAATCTCCACACTATTCCTTCTACTAATCATGCTTTGTATTTAGCACTTCACAAGCTAGGGTTCAAGAAAAATTTCGATGTTGGGGTAATCCTCCTCATGGTTTCCCTATAGTCCATCTTCCGCCTACTCCTACTAAAACCTTGGGAGCTCAAACTCGACCATGTCTACCTATGGAATGTACAAATACGGTTATCTTACACCATCCATTCACATCATAGTCTCCAGAATCCAACTACCTCCCTATCTCCACATTCTTCCATTCTTCAACTTGATTCATTGATGCACACAAGGGTCTCAACAAAATCATCTTTGTAAACCTGGAAATACGAAATTGGTGTTAAATCCTGAAAGATGGTGGCTTTTCTTCATCAATTAGGTTTTTTGTCACTCAAAATAGATCTGGTTCAATGAAAATTATTTTTTTGGATCAATGTTAATTGGTTTCGAGCTCAGACTGTCTACTCAGAATAACTCACTTCAGCAACCATCCATTTCAAAAAAAGTAAATTCATATAAAACAGTGTCGGCTCGCCATTTGTGCCATATGTATGTAAGTTAACCATTATTTTACAGTGTATTAACCTTCACACATTTCAAATCCCCCAATAGATCATGATTGGTCTTCCTTATATATATTATAACACTATCATTTTTTCTGCTTCCACACAAACCTTCAGTTTTCTATTACATTTCATTCTATTTTATGTTTATCTAATTAGCATCAATGTGCTGCTCACCAAGTTATAGTTATGAAGAATACATTTTTTTCCTGTGCAAATATCACCTTTCTTCACCATTTTATCTATCTACTACTTAAAAAACGTTAAATAGGTGAACCATCTTGTAGTAACTCAATCTTTCACACTTACTTGTATTTGTAATTCTATAAAATTTATGACAACATTCATACAATTGGTTATAGATATCACTTATCCTGATTTAGCAGAAGCATCTAGACTAATTTTGGTTACTTTGAAAGTATATGTACCAGCATTTCCTTCTATCTCTTGCATAAAATCATATAATAAAGTGCAGGTATGAGTAATTTCTTATAAACATTACCTAAATTTCTATATGCATCATGAATTCTTTGTCTATTGGGTCCATTTCTTCCACCAATTTTTTTATTAAAAATTTTCCTTTGAATTAATGAAAAACAACATAGAAAAAAACGGTTTCACTTATTCACATGTTCAATTGGAGCCTACTTCTTCATGGGTTCTCCTTGATAGATGGTTCTTTGGAAAATCAATGTAAACAAAGATGTTACAAGAATGTATTGATGTTGTTAGAGAAGGTATATGGGTATCCCTCCCATTAAATTGTTTATTTTTTCCTTTATAGTGTTTTTATAGTGAAATATATATGTATTTTTTCCTCAATTTGTTTTCTTATGAACACCTTCTATAAGATTAATAGTAAAAGAACAATCCCGTAGTTTTTATTATTAAATTGATCAATTGTTTGTGAAGCTATATTTGGCATGATTACACATAACAAGTATGGTAAATTTCTGGATGATTATACAAAAGAAAATTGCTTTTCCAATGTTTTTGGACATGAAATGACCCTCCCTGAATAATGGTTATTCCATACATGAATATACAGTTTTCAGTGTTACAAAAGAACAAGACAATTATGGCTAGCTCCACCATAAGTCTATTATTTTTCAATGATCATAACACACGTATTGTAGTAAAGGATGCAAATTTTGGGACATGTGGTGATTTCTTGCTCAAAAGAGAGACTAACGATCATCCTAACTATATGTAAATTAGGCTATTACAATATTTCTAATTATGATTTGAGGTGTGACTTATTTAATTTATGGTCAAATATCTGACTACTAAATTATTCTACATGAATTGGAAATGAATACATGAATTCTGTGAAAGGATCATGAAGATATCAAGATATCATACCGTTATGTGTTGTCATTATTAAAAAAAATCTATTTTTATAGATTTCAAAAGTAATGATTTGATGTTTTCTCCTTCAGTGCTAGATGAGGATTCTATTTACATATTTATTTCACTGTGTATCTTTCATATTTAATTTATCAGTTCATGTGAATATATTAAGAATATCTAGAAATGTTCTTGATTAACAAACTCTAGTGGTTTCCATTAATTTTTTTTAAATACTACCTCATCACCTGAATTTAGTGCATAAATCCCAGTCTCCAAAGGACTATAACAATAATTTACAAAAATTTTATACTTTCATGTGAATACTATAGACCATGATTTTTTAATAGTGAATAATGAACTAGTGTATAATAGTTAGAGATACATCCATTCTATTTGAACATGGGAATGGTAGATGTGGTAAGTCATTGCAGATATATACTAAATAAGTGACAATATCATGAAAGTTGCATTTTTTGGAAATTTATACTTAAGTCATTACTGAAATATCCACCCAATGTACTCTCAATGTGCCTTTTACCTAACATAACAAGTTGGAATGTTTATTTCATCCCTTTTACCGTAATACAATATGTACAGAGAGAGGTCTTAATGGACATTGTATTGATTTAAATAAAGATGAAGTTCAAGTGGAACTACAATGAAAACTAAATAGAAACAAGATGTGTTTGTTTCTACTCTGATGACCACACCCGCTAATATATTGGGGTTGACCAACTGGAACTATCCAGTTGTGCATAGGTTAACTATAACACATGGTCAGGGTTTTAAACCAAATAATTCTTGACCCTTTTCTTTTCATTTATTTCATTTGTTATTTTACTATTTAATATCATGTTTTTTATGTTTTCTGGAAAGGAAAAAAGATGGTCCACACCTCACACACCTATAGAAGATAAAATAATAGTGATTTTAGAAGCATAAACAGAAATCCAGGTCATGGTTTCTACATTGTAATCAATGTTTTTGATGTTTTCCTCCTTCCTCTTTAAAGTGTATACAGGTCATTTCTCATTTAATGTGCAGGTTTCTCTAAAAGAATTTCATATGTAGCCTTCACGTAACTTCTATCCAAGAAGTGATTGAGTGCTCTATATAATGGACATTTTTGAACTATTCAGGTAAATATATCATTTTTTGGTGCACTCTACTTCTATTTAAGCTGTATCATTATTATTTATTTTCTCAGTGCAAGTGAATAAATTAAGAAGTTCTGGAAATGTGTTTGATTTTTTAATTCAATTTTGACCTAATGAGTTTTGGTTCACTTTCTCCATAATTTATGGAATTTTAGTTTGGATTGAAATAATACCCTTGTTTATATCCATTTAGATCATACCAGATATTTTTTATAGTATATATGGCATCCCTCATTTTTAATACATAACTTTTCATTACATTTTACAAACAGTGGATCTTTAAATTCTAGTGTCTTGGAAATCAGGAACGTCATACATGAAAACAATATAATCAATCATCTAAAACACTTGAATGGATTCGTAATTGTTAATACTATGTTCATTAAAACATCTTATAACCAGGGAGCATACATCAAAGGAAAGGGTGAGTAGAAGGCCCAGTAAGTGTACAAGAGAAACATTATACATGTGAATTTGAGATACTTCAATAAAGTCATAATAAATAATTTTATGTAATGAGAAAGAGATCATGAGTCATGTCATAATAAAAATAACGTGTTTTGTAACCTGAAGACGTTTCTACAACATTTAATTGATGCAATCATTTCTGTATCACCATGGTCCATACCCAAGGTGTCATTAAAAATTACTAATGTGATTCACCAAGGTATCTTAAAATGGTCATCTCTAGAGATTAAGTCTTACCCAATGCATTAGAGAGATATCAGGGTGAACCCTTAATTTTTCTTTATTATCATTTGAGCCACATATATCATCATAAATATTTTCTTAATTTACCCTTATATCTTAAAACAATTGGGATTCATTTCATAATCATAATATTTTAAAAACTGCTTTATGGACATGATCTTTAACTAACTATAAAACCACGAAAATGGAAAGCGGAATTCATTTATATAACTCACAGAATTTAAAATAGAAATTTTTTTTATATATGTGAAAACCCTTTTATAATGAAGTTTTTTTAGTATTCACTTAATAATAGAATAGATTTTGAGAAAAAGAGAGAGACAGTTTGAGACAAAAATTCAGCAGCCTAACTGTTATGTTGCAGGGTTTTAGTGAATAATGAAAAGAGAAGGTACATGAGTCACCCACTCCTAAATGATACATAAAATAGTAGAGGTACTAAAAATAATAGATATAGGAACATCATAATGAAAATTGATGGACATACCATATGAGATGAAAAACAAGAAAGGAAGACAAAAATAAGATTTCTATTATTAAATTCGGCAGCCTAACGGCGTCACTTAAAACATAAAAAAATTTATTGATGAGATCAAATAGGGAATCTTTTCATATGAACATTAATAGTATAGTATTATTTATACAGTGAAAATACCCCAACATAATAAAATGTAACTTGAAATATTTGACATTAAAATAGAACATTGAAAATGAGAAGGGTGAAATAATCCCTTAAAAAAATAGGAAGCCTTACACTGCCACTTAAACATTCATAAAATGAAATGATGGGAGCAAGAATGGGTATATAATAATATAAACATGAAATGGATAGTAATACAAATATAAAAGAACTCCCCAAATAGAAGAACATGGGGCTAAAATAAAATGACATAAATGAGAGTACTTGAAAAGAAAGAGAGAGGTATGATCCCTTACCTTAAAAAGAATCTCTTAAAACTCAATGGTCTAGACCATGAGGGATTGAGGGCACCATGGAAGAACTCATTGGGAGGTAACGAGAGCATATCTTCTTTGAGCGATAGTTTGGAGTGAAATGAATAAGGGAATTGCTTGGTATTTATAGGAGAAGTGAGGGGACAAAGCATTAATTTCCATGGGACACCTCATCAGTGGTATTGACAAAACCTTCGGCCTGCCCATGGTATTTTCCTATTGCATTGGACACTTTGGATACCTGATACCTAATCTTACAATTCATAAGTTGACCATAATTATTTCATAATTTTTACATCCTTAATGAAGTCATTAAACACCCGAAACTCAAAAACTGTATTTTCATTATTCAATGAAAATTCAACCTTCTCCGAAAATTCCCAAAAATTCACCTTAACCAAATAACGATGCTCTAATTTCAAAAATGAACTCCATTTTATGAAAATAATTTTTTAAATAATTTTAATTTAATTTTAAAATAAAAACACTATTCACATAAAAATTCAACTGTTTCAGATAAATCCAAAAAATTCACCTTAAACAAATATCGGTGATATGATTGAAAAAATGACCTATATTTTATGAAAATAATTTTCTAAATATTTTTAATTTAATTTTTAAATAAAACACTATTCACATAAAATTCAACTATTTTTGAAAAATCCAAAAAATTCACCTTAACCAAATATCGGTGCTCTGATTTCAAAAATGAACCCCATTTTATGAAAATAATTTTTGTAATATTTTTAAATTTAAATTTTAAATAAAAAAACACTATTCACCCGAAAAAACTAATACATAACCTATTATTTATGAAATAGTTATTTACTTATTCTATTAAATCACATTACTTAATCAAGGTTCATAGATTATATTAATGCTTTCCTATGTGAGGTTACATATACCATTTTATCAAATTACTAATCATAAGCGTAAAATCATTATTCAAAATTTACAATTCATCAAAAATTAAGTTGATCTTATTAGACTCTAAATTTCTTACTGAACGTTACTATAGAAGACCATTTTTAGAAAATCATTACACATTATTAATTATTCAAAATTTATATAAATATTTATAAAATAATTTTTTTTCTAAAATTCATCAATAATATAGATACTATATTTATCCGGACATTTGAAAATTCACCAAATTCATCATAAGAAGACATAAAAATTCGTATTTAAAACAAAGGATTATACAAGGCAGTTACAGTCTTGTTTCATAGCCCCTTATAACCCTAGTATAAGACCTAAGAGTAAGGTGTTATAGTGAGATAGAACATTGGGGCGGATCGGCCAAAATTTATCGAGTAGTGATTTCTATTAGCTTGATCTCCTCTTGAAGGTGATTCTGTTCTAGCTTTACACGATGAAGTTAGGATTGGCTTTGGTCCAGAGCAAAGCCCAAAGGTGCTACCTCCATCCCGAGTTCCATCAGACGGGCTTCGATCGACCCGAGACTACTGGATGAGGCCATCAAATCATATTCCTATATTAATTAATCAAGATCACTTGTATTTATAGTCAATAATCGCAACATTTAGTTTCCAACGTTCATATTGACCAATAGTCACATAACAATCGAAACCCAACAGTCATATTTTAATTATACTCATTTTAATAAATTAAATAGATTTGTTGAGTATAAAATTAAATAACCCAAAAATTTAGGAAACAAAATTTATTCAAACATTCGGGTCATTACAATCATCCCCCCTTAAGAAATTGCGTCCTCACAATTTCAAAATTGGGCTTGGAAATTTTGTTGAAAGTCTCAAATCAGAAAAAATTGTTAGTAAAACTATTAATTTTATAGAATAAAAGGGAAGTACAAAGGTCACTCATGTTAACCCATACAATGATTCCATGTAAGAAAACATGGATATAGGAGAGAAAAGGAAGGGTTAAGTTCTGATGGTGAGTGATAGAAAACATGATTAAGTGAAAATTAACCACAATGAAGTCACAATCTTAAGATGTCATAAATGGTCTTTGATTACCCAGTAAGAAACATAATGCATCAACGTTTTTGTTTTACATTATTTATCATAATTTGGATGAATTGATTTACTACATAGGATAAAAACATAAGGAAATACACCCACCTTAATGTAGAGTTTCATCCGTTAATATGTTTCCAGTAAGACTAATATTTTCTCCAAACAATGATCATTCAAAAAGACCAGGTATCATAAAGAGCACAAGATTCATCCTCTAGAGAATCACATTATCCACAAGTGAATAACTATATTTTTTCCTTCTCTTTAGTCATCAACTAAAAAAATAATGGTTAGTACGAGATCATATAATCCCCAAAAAGGATAATCCTTTATTAAAATAAAAATGACTATTAATCTCTGAAATTCAACAAAAGTACCCAATGTTCTAGAAAGACCACTCTATACACAACCATCCATAAAATTCATCAGAAAAATACAAACTAAGATTGGAACCCAAAAATTATAAGGATTTAATCACATAGTCTTCCCCAATAAATCTTAACATTTATCTAAAAATAACATCGACTACTATTAAAGTCTCATACTAAGGTGTAATTAACATATTCACATATTATCTATGTTAGGTTCATCATTTTCCAGAAATAACCCAAATCAGAATATGTCCACTATAAATACATAAAAAAATCAACCATTCCTCCTCAATTTAATTCTGGTTTTATTTTATTTCCCTTAGGCATATAGTACTCCACATGAGAAAACATTGTCCAAAATAGAGGTTATCATTTAATCAAAAAATCATTCTCTTATACAAAAGATATCCATTTGATGAAACATATGCTTCAAAAATATACTTACTCCTATTCCATAAAAATAGTAGCTACATTAGTCAGACCTAAGGGCATAACAACAAACTCATAATTCCCATATCTTGATTAGAAGATAGTTTCGAGAATGTCATAATTGTTCACCCTCAATTGATGAAAACCAGAATTAAGATCAATCTTAGTGAAGAATTGAATCCCATGAAGTTGGTTAAATAAGTCATCAGTTCTTGGTAGAGAGTATTAATTCTTCACTGTTATCCCATTTAGTTCTCTATAATCAATGCATAGCTACAACGATCCATCCTTATTCTTCACAAATAGAACTGGTTCTCCCCATGGATACACACTTGGTCGGATAAACCCATTCACCAAAAGTTCTTGGAGTTGTTTCTTTAATTCCTCTAGCTCCACATTTTCTATCCCATAGGGGGTCTTTTTTAAATCTAATGATATCCAGGTATGAGTTCACTGGAGAAATATACCTCTCTATCTAGGGGAGGTCCGGGTAACTCCTCATGAAATACGTCAATGTATTCATAGATGATGAGAACATTTTTTTAAAGAAAAAATCCTTTTTGAGAAACATATTTCATTTATGAATCTTTTATCTAAAAAGGATTTTATGTCTTAAAACATCATGCTTAGACAATTACATTTTTTGAATAATTCCTTCATATTGATTAATAAAAATATTGTGATTGACCAAACATATCCCTCGGGAGTGTCATAACCATGAGTGCAGCAAGGCACATTCTTATGTACTAGTTCTAATTCGAGTCTATCTCAAAGTGGTGTTTTCGTGTTTTACCCCTATGTATATCTGTGCTAGAGCCACCTCTACCTTCTCTTATTGAGACTAAGATTTATTTCCTTAATATAAAACATACTCAATACTCACAAAAATTCCAGTAAAATTTCGTATATTTAAAAAAATTTATAGGTTTATTTTAAAGGTTTTAATATCCTAATTTCCATAAATAACTAAAATATCCTTTGATACCATCTATGTAATCCTGCCTTATTAATACATAACTTTTCATTACATTTTACAAACAGAGGACCATTAATGTATAGTGTCTTGGAAATCTAGAACAAAATACATGAAAACAACATAAACATTTTCCTCAAACACTTGAAAGGCTTATTCATTGTTTATCCTATGTTCATTACAGAATCTCATAACCGGGGAGAATACATCAATGTAAAGGGTGAGCAGAAGGCCTAGTAATGGAATCAATATAAACGTTTTACATGTGACCTTTAGATACAACAACAATGTCATGGTAAATAACATTATGGCATGATAAAGTGATCATGAGGAATATCATAATAAAACTATCATGTTATATAAATTGAAGATGTGGATACAACTTTTAACTTATAAAATAATTTACTTATCACCAACGTCCATCCCCATGGTGTCCTTAAAAAATTTCCAAGGTTATTCACCAAGGTATCGTTAAAAATCGTCATCTCTAAATATTAAGTCATTACCCAATGCATTGGTTCTCTATCAGGGAACACCGTTAATTTTTTTATTATCATGTGAGACACTTATATCATCATCAAAAATTTCATAAATATCCCATATAGAATAAATGAACTGGGTTTCATTTCATAATCATAACATTTTCAAAACTGCTTTAAAGAAATGATCTTTATGTCACTTTGAACCCATGGAAATGGAAAGCGGATTTCATGTAGGTAACTCCATGAATTTAAAATAGAACATTTTGGTATATATGTGAATACACCTATATAATAAAAAGTTTGGAGTATTCACTTAATAAAATTATGTAATTTGAGAAAAAGAGAGAGACATTTTTAGACGAAAATTCATCTGCATAATGGTTGTGATGAAGGTTTTTAGAGAACATTGAAAATAGAGGGGACATGTGTGACCCAATAATAAATGGTCAATATAATAGTAGAGGGAAAAAATAAAAAGGATATAAGAACATGGTATTGAAATTCAAAGGACATAACATATGAAATGAAAAACATGAAAGGAATAAAAAATAAGATTTTTCTTATGAAAATTCGGTAGCCTAATGGTGTCACATAAAACATCAATAAAACTAATTGATGAGATAAAATAGGGTATCTCCTAATCTGAACATAAATTGGATAGTATTATGGATATAGAGATCATACCCTGACATAAGAAAATGTAACCCTAAATACTTGATAATAAAATTGAAATTGAAAATGAGAAGGGAGAGAGAATCCCTTACAAAAATTCAGCAGCCTAACGACGCCACTTAAACATTCATAAAATAAAATTTTGAGAGAAATATGGTGTCTCTCATAATTTTAAAATGAAAAGGAATGTAATATGAATATAAAATAACACCCCCAAAATAATAATATGGGGCTTAAAAGAAATTACATAAACAAGAGTACATGAAAAGAAAGAGAGAGGTATGATCCCTTACCTTAAAACGTACCTCTTAAAACTCAAAGGTCATGACCCTGAGGGATTAGGGGAACCTTGGGATGACTCGTTGGGAGGTAATGTGACCATTGATTCATTTAGGGAGAGTTGTGAGTTAAATGAATGAGGGAAAGGCTTGGTATTTATAGGAGAAGTGAGGGGACAAAGCATTAATTGCCAAGGGACATCTCATCAGTGGTATTGGAAAAACCATGGACTTTACCAATGTATTTTACCATGGTATTGGAAACATGGGACCCCTAATACATTATATTACTATTCATAAGTCATCTAGAACTATTGCATAATTATTACATCCTTAACGATGTCATTAAACACCTGAAACTCAAAAACTGTAGTTTTCAATATTCACTGAAAAATTCAACTTTCTCAGAAAAATCCCAAAATTTCACCATAACCATATATCAATGCTATGATTTCAAAAATGAACTCCGTTTTAGGAAAATAATTTTCTAAATATTTTTAATTTAATTTTTAAATTAAAACATCATTCACAAAAAATTCAGATGTTTCATAAAAATCCCAAAAATCCAACTTAAACAAATATCGGTGCTCTGATTTCAAAAATGAACTCCATTTTATCAAATTTTTTTCTAAATAGTGTTTATTTAATTTTATAATAAAAATAGTATTCAAATTATATTCAACTATTTTATAAAATCCCAGAAATTCACCTTAACTAATGATCGGTGCTCTGATTTAAAAAATGAACTCCATTTTATTAAAATAAATTTTTAAATACATTTAATTTAATTTTTAAATAAAAAAACAATTCACCTGAAAAGACTAAGAATTCACCATTAATTTTTGAAATATTTATTTACTTCTCTTATTGAATAACATTACTTAATCAAGGATCCTAGATTATATTAATTCTTTCCTAAGAGATGTTACTTAATCAATTTGATCGCATTACTAATCATAAGCGTAAAATCACTATTCATAATTTATTATTCATAAAAAATTTAGTTTATATTATTAGTCTCTAAATTTAATACTGAACATAACTGTAGATGACCATTTTATGAAAATTATTACACATTATTAATTATTCTTGGTTTATAAAAATATTTTTACAGTATCTTTTTTCTAAAATTTATTAATAATATGTATAATATATTTATCCGGAAAATTCAAAATCTACAAACTTCACCATAAGAATTAATCACAATTTTTATTTAAAATAAAGGATTATAGATTGCAGTTATGGTCTTGTTACATATCCCCTTATAACTCTAGTATAGGATCTAAGAGTAAGGTGTGATAGGGTGATAAAATCTTGTGGCGTCTCAGCCAACATTGACCGAGTAGTAATTTCTATTAGCTTGAACATCTCGCAAAGGTGATTCTGTTCTAGCTTCACACGATGAAGTTCATCTTGGGTTTGGTCTACAGAAAAGATTACGGGTGCTACCACCTTCATGAGTTCTGTCAGATGGGCTTCTATTTTCCAGAGACTACTAGATGGGGCCATCGAATCTTCTTTATATATTAATTAATCAAGATCACTTATATTTATAGACAATAATAACAAAATTTAGTTTCCAACGGTCATATTGACCAATGGTCATATAACAATCGAAACCCAATGGTATTATTTTAATTATACTTATTTTATTAAATTAAATAGTTTTGTTGATTATAAAAAAAAACTACACACAATGTTAGGAAACACAATTTATTCAATATTTTGTGTCGTTATAGTATAATGAACGGAATCCTGCTCCAATGTTTCATATAGTTCATGCTCCAAGGATAAGTTGTTTTCAATTTGGATTTAAACATAGCATAGAGCCAAAATATCCCTAATTACCTTACATTGATAATTTTATTTTTTTTATTATAACTTATACGACCCAAACCAACATGTATGTGACTCGTCTATTTTTATTTACAGTGATGGATAATATGAACTAAATTCATTTCAATTGAGAATGCTTTCGGGGATAAAAATGGATTTGATACCATACTCTCTCACAATATTGATGACTTCTATAAATAAGGTAGTCTCCGTTTTATTGTTAATGTATAATATACGTACATGTTTTTGGATAAAGTGTTTTATATTTTAGTTGATGAAAATGAAATGTGAGTTAAGGTATTTTACATTGGCACCGCTGGGTAACTATGAGTGAGTAGCTACATAGACCTCCAGGTTTTGACTATATCTTCTAGATTGGTAAAAATTCATAATATTATTTTATCAACTTTGATGTGGATGTAATTTTTCCCTTATCTATTACTTTTAGAAAATAAACATATACACCTTCATTCTATATTTTCTTGTGGTTGTATTATTTCCCTTAATTGGATTTTTATATTCCACATAAAATGAATCTATATTTCTATGGACCGATTCATTCATTGTCTGGGTCATGTATAATCTAAAGAAGATGAGCAATAAGTTATTTCACTTCTCCACCATGATCATCATTGATTAATCCTTTATGTTTTTCACATCATCACTATAGGTGAATATGCTCGATAACACTGTTTCGGGTCTTAAGAAGGTATTCCTTATTTCCTATAGTTGTTTAGCTTCCATTAATTAGGGGGTACCTTCTCGGAGGATACAGTGGCTAATGACATGTTGACTCCAATTCATGCAAAAATTATATGAATGTTCAATCCACTATATTCTGACTATTTCATATTCTTATCAATGGTTTATCCTCCAAATTGTTTTCATTTTCTTTTATGTAATTGTTTTCAGAAATCTTCATTCACACATATTTACTAAAGGTGAATTTCATAGTGTCAGATTCAATATAAATAATTTATCTTCAGAAAAAGAAATAATGTATATTTATTTTCCATTATTTTATTTCAGATACCATGGGTGATGTATTAGTATTTCTTATAGTGGAATATGATATTAATGTTGCAGTCCAGTTGCTAAAAGAAGAAAATCAAATCTGTGGACAAAATTCCATAGGTGAGTCTATAATATATTTTATAGAATTCAAGAAATATTATGACAGTTGAAATCCTCCTATATAATATATTACTTTGACATTATTATTGTTTCAACTCCTCAGATGTACTGATAATTATTCTGGATATGTTTTATTTATTATTGGAAGATACTTTATATTTTTAGGAATATATAATGCAATATAAGAGAACAATTTATTATTCAATTTCATTACCATACATACTGTATAGTTATTGTACAAAATAGGTTCAACTAAAATTTAATAAATATGATATTTACTTCATAAAAAAGCTATATCTTTTCCTTCATATTACATGATTTATTTCTTGAATGATGATGGATCATTTTCCTACAAATTAGTGTTTTTTAAAAATTATTTTCCAAGGGAGATTTTGGACAGTTTATGTCTACATAGTTTGGGTTTCTATTGATAGAGATGGGCGATAAGCAATGGTGCTGGAGATTTGTGACATTTTTAGCTTACTGTTAGAACAAATAAAATTTTAATCTTGACGGATCTATTAATATTTTTTTAATCATTATGTTACCTGTAGTGGCATCAAAACCCACTATTGGTAAAATAAATATTGAAATTTCTAGTTGATTTTAAAGAGACATGGACTTAGTTGTAGTGGGTGTAAAATTCACATCTAATTTCTTTCTGTTATCATAACTCTATGGATCAAATTCTCCCAGTTCATTTACATCCTTTTTCTCATTTTATTTTGTTTCAGTTAATTGTTTATCTTACTTATATTGAGTATGATTTATAATTTATTTATTTTAGATTTCATTTCTAGTCTCCCCAGTCTACTGATGTACTTTCTTATAATGATGTAGTATTATAAAAAGATTACCCTCTCCAAATACATGATTTCCAGAAGAAAACATTGTTAATTTAAAAGCATGTACAAATACATCAAGAAATTGTTTGAAGGTAGAATCTAACCTGAAGATGCATAATGTCACAGACCAAGATCAATTCAACATCGTAATAACTAAGGGAACACAACAAATAATTCCATTTACCATCAATCCATGAGGATTCCATAATTTACAGTGATGATTCTAAAACATCTGGTACAATTGATGAAAAAATAACTATTCATATGATAATGAAGGATTGTTTCAGAATATAAAAGAATAACCAGTTGGGGAGTGATGATTTAAATGGTTCCAATTATATAAGTAGTCTGTCTTATTGAGTAGTGGGTTTATTAGTGTGTTTCTTATTGATAAGTGGATGATTTATTTAACTAAATTATTTATTTAAATTGAGAAAGTTTTTAGACCATTAGAACATGTATTTTTCAGTTTATTGGATTGATTAGTTAGTTATTTATTAGAGAATTGAAATAAATGAAAAAAAGTCAGTGAATGGATGGCTGTATAACATTATATTATAGAAAATCTTCTACAAATTTATGTGTTACAAAATATGTAGCAATTACATACATTCTAAAAATTTCTAATTAATTCCATCATTTTCACATTTCTCATTTTTATTATTATAACCACTTTCTTATCATTGACTTATCTGTCAGTTATTATTTCAGTAAACACATTATTGTTGTGATTGAAGTTAGAAATGAAATCAAATTCCATCTACAATATTTACAAATTCATGTACTATTAATCTATCATTTTTAATTGTTAAAAATTTTAATGGTCTCTAAATGAAATGAACTTTTATTCCATTATCACACAACCCATACTGTATAATTAAACATTAATAAACCTTATTTTTTCTTCTAACATTTTATAAATACTAATTTCTTATTAAAAGAAAAACTAGTACTCGAATAATCAATGCAACAACACGAGCGAGTAGTAGTTAATTATTTTTATATAATTCAAATAAAAATACGTCATTATGTTATATATATTTTTAATTACAGAAAACCATTTATACATCCATATAATGTGTTAAAAAATCAACATTTGTTTGAATAGAGGACTAATGCATCCCAAACTAATATCATTAGTATTTCCATTACCAACTATCATGTATGGATATAATTATGGATATAATGTGTTTATATGATATTTTTATCATTATTATACCACTAGATTGATTTTATTTTATATTAATTTTTTTACATTCCAATTAACATAGATAAGATAACAACACATGCATGTACGATGGACTAGCACCTCAAAAATCGATGTGATTCCTTTATTATTAATGATATGTATGATTGATTATAATGATATGTATATGTGAAATATATGAAATAATTATTATTTTAATGATATATTTATCATTATGAAAATATAATATATCATTTTTCATCTTTTATTTTCTCTCACTAGATGATGATAATGTTAACCATGTACGTGTGTAATACCTCCTTGTGAAGAAATGTTACTCTCTATTCCCCAGAACACCACATGGTTGATATATTGATGTATATTGAAATAAATAATTTTTTTTATTAAATTATTATAATTATTTAATGATAATATATTAGTGCACTATTTTCCATATTGATTTTAGAAGAATGTTAACATTTTACATTCATAAATATATCCTATTATCTCTGTGATAAGAACATTTAAATTTTCACAACACCATATTCATAATAGGTCTAAACAATATAATTTTGGAATAAATATTAAAAATATTTCATAAATATTTGTTTGTAAATTAAAAAATCATGATCAATGTAAAATGATCAAAAATAAAAATCGAAACATATAGAAAAAATAATTTTTTTATTAATTAAAATGTGACATTAAGATGGAATGTTTAATAAAAGGTGAATAAAATGACATAAGTATATCATATATGGTATTATATATAATTATGGGTCATTAATTGATTTAAAATTAAAATATATTTATTGAAATGATTATTTCGACATGTATAAATGAAGCCAATAATTATGGTAAGTTATTTTCAACACCACTTTAATTTCTCAGAGACATATGAATCATCACCACTCATTAATTTTATGGGGATTATATAGCTACAATAAATTTAATCTATATTTAATACCTTACATTATATGATATTAAATGTTTCGGTTTATTTTTTTCATTATTGGTTTTACTATTCAATATAATAATAAAGTGGTAGAGGTATTCTAATAAACATTTATTTTCCATTGAGACAAATACCATGTTCACCACAAGATACTATTATATTGTATATGTAGATCATAAGATCATTTATTATATTTTTTATACAAAATAATATTTTTATTTAAATATCAATTTTATGATATCTATATTATGGGATTTATGCATCTAATCGTACAAAATTAGTGATGGACCTTTGTCTCATTTCTATTTATTCGAAACATATAACTATGATATACACAAACATTATTGTAAAAGGACTATATACAGACCCATTTTCATGTTATATAATGAATTTATTTATAGTAATGCAGTTTTATGGTTATTTTAACTATATTATTTCATTGTTCTTACATTTAAATGTTTAAAAAGTAAGATTTTTTTTGTTATAATCTCATATTTTTGTAGGATTTTTTATGAATATGATTCATATGGTAAAATATTTTGATACATCACTCATGAACCCCATTTAATTTGATATCCAATATTTATTCCATGAGTATAATATGTTTCGAATAAATTTGGATTCGTTATGTACATCATATTTCATAAAGAATATTTTAATAAAAATTATATATTCATTTCATAACAATTTTTAAATTCATACCCATTTTTTTAAGTTTTTGTAGAAGAATGTTTTTAACCTTTTTAAATTAATTTATTTAAGAAATTTTTACCCATGTAAGATTTGGGAAAATATTTTTTTATTGGAATACACATGTCTTATAATAAACATTTCCAGTCATTGTTTCACCAAATTTGTGAATGAAAGTTATTTATTTTAACATGAATATCCTCAATAATATTCCTGTAGTCGTAACCACTCAATGAAATCAATATTTCTTTATTTTTTTTAAATTTATATTTCATAAAAAATGATTCCCATTACATTTTTTGAAAATATTATATTTCAAATAGATCATTTATAGTTATAATGTATTTGTAATGTGTTTTATATTTTAAAAATAATTATAAATAGAATAAAGGATATTTATCATCATAAATGTTTTAAATTATATTTATGTTATATATTATAATTTATCATGTTAAATTTCAATGAAAATAATTTTGTAAATTATTGTTTTAAAAAGACAATTTCAAAAAAAAAATTATTTTCCTCAAGATATTTCCATAGTTATTTATCATTCAAAACCAATTTCTACTTATGATTTCATCCTATAATTTTATTTATTCAATTACTAGGCACCTGAAACAAATGATGCCATTCTAATTAGTTAAATAAATTGTATATGGGAAAAGGTCTTTATGATAGGTTTATCTATTGAAATAATTATTCCATGATAAAATTTATTATAGAACATACATATTTTTCCATGGTTTATGATATATTATAATGATTAGGAAACTATTCAAATTTACATGATTTATGATATGGTGAGATTATTATGAAACAAATTTAATTATGTGGGTAATGATATGGTATTTTTTTGACATTATGGAGAACAAATGTATGATTTTCACATTGTGATGGATAAGGCCTATATAATTCACCAATGAATTGTGTAATGATAAATCATCTTGGAGCTCAGATGGTACGTGCTTGGTTATACAATTTTTTTAAAGTAGGGTACGATCGTTGTTACATAAATCCAAAAAATATAGAACATGGGTGGGTATTACAATCATGAATCAAGTAAACTAGTGGTATTCCGTATCGTAATTTGATAAGAAATCTAAGATTGGTAAAATTGAAATAACAATTTATATTCTTTTTTGTATTCCCCAAATCAACTTGTTATCACAATGTACTACTCTAATGGAACATGTTCATTTATTATCTAATGATTTATGTTTTATCAACTACAAATAACTATGTCATGTGACGTGTTTATATTATATAACCTAAACAATATGATCATATTATTTAATGTTCAACATTATAAAAACATATTCTTTTATTATTAATTCATATTATCATATATTGATACCTTTTATATTTATCTTTATTGAGTTTCTAAGCTCATCCTTACTTATTTTTTCTTTCTCGTTGTTAAGATAATATTATTAGATAATTTATATTTATTTGATTCCAAATATGAAATGTATTTATAAATATTCAAAAATCTATGTGGAAAATGTTACATTAATGTAATTCCCACAATTGTGTTGAGAAAGTAGTTTTTAAAATAGAACGAGATAATAAGGTTATTATAATTTTTTATCTCTATTTAAAATAAAAATCATCATAATTACTTAAATTATATTAATATTTTCAAATTATTTCTATCATTACTATAAAAAATTATAATGAATATTTAATTTTGAAGTAATATAAAATAAATTCATGTTTTTAATTAAAAATCATTATGTTTCACTCTTCATAAACAAAAATATATTAATAAAATTATATAAAGATTCACACAAATATAATTTATTCATGTTGATTTAGAAAATATATTTCATTTTGTTATATAAATAAAAAAGTGTCAAATTTTTTTGTACAAAATGAAATAATATAATTTCCCTTTTCATAAAATAATATTTTTGTAGAATATAAAGTATTTATCTAAATGTTTTGTAATCTATTAAAAATTTAATATTTATATAAATCCATTATACTTGACATTTAAAAATATATTATTAATATTAATATCACTAACTTTAATGGCTAGGTTATAATGGTCACATTAAAATTATAATAATAATATATAATTCATTGACCAAATCCTTATTATTTATCAATATAGTATATTATTAGTGGCATGAGATTTTAATGAAACCCATTAATCATCAATGGGTTATTTTATAATGAAGTGCTTAAATGTTTGTGAAACGTGTATTATTTCAATGATTTATGATTTCATTGTATGTTGAATTTTTTATAATCCACTGGAAAAAAATTATAATTTTAATTATGTGACTTGACATAGTATAATTATTTTCAATCTAATGATTTTCGTAACATATGGATATTTTCTGATATAATAAGGAAATTAATGTTGAGAAAATATAGTTTATAAGTATGTTTTTGAACTGTTATGTTTTGGGGATTCAAATTTGATTAAAGAAGTCATGTAATGTGTAGTGAACCCAATAAAGTATGATGTGATTTGATATTTATAATTAACTAGGTAAATGATTTTATAATATTACATTATATAAAAAATATTAATTATTTTCTTACCTTTTTCTTGTAATATGATTAAATATTGATTATGTTTCACTTTTATGAATAGTTTATTCTATTATGAAGAAATCATACTGTATGTCTCATGATTTAATATCATTTATTTACAGGGTGAGATTTTTTTATGTTATGAAATGATCAACAAACCCAGAATATTTGAATATTATAATTAATAAACAATAATTGGTATATCTTATGATTACCGTTACTGGGAATATTATCTCACACAATTTTAGGATTCATTTCCCAATGTATTGATGAATTGTTTTTTTATTATTCATTAGAAGGGAATAATTAATTTTTAAATTTTGGGATATATTGAATATACTTCATGAAATTTATTTTTTATAATTCCATTCCTAAAATACACTAAAAAAATATAGATAAATGTTGTGTTTATTTGAGAAATATATTGAATCATCATCATAATTATGTAATAAAATTTTTGTTATAGTAGGGTATCTATATTATATAAAATAGAATGTATTAGAAAATAATTGTAGATTTTTTTCTAAATCATTTGTGAAATCATAAGGGATATGTCCATGTATATCATAATATCTTAATGGTATGGTATGTTAGATATTTGTTTTCATCCAACAAGATGAATCCCCTTATAGACACTAAAAAGATGATGTGGTGGTGGTACAGATGCAAATTTGTGTATCTAAACTAAATGGTATGGGTATAGTATTAACTTAATCGTCACCATTTCTTGATCAGTGTTCCTAATATATCACATAGGGATTGAAAATAAAAGTATATATTTATTTATTAAATAAAATTTAATTATTGAAACATTATGTTGAAGAAGATTATAAAACATATGTATGCCTATAAAATGACATAATGATATTGGATAAATAAAAATACTCATGGTTTTGTAGCCATGACCCCTCTTCTTACTGTGTACCCCTCCTATGCTGGCAATTTGAGAAGAGAGATATTGAGCCAGAAGTCACGTCTGTAGTTTCCCCCATGTTGGTGACTTTCACCGATTCTATAGAAAACATAAAAATGTGAAAATGCTCCTTCAATGAGAAAATATACAAAATAGGGAGATTATATAGACACCAACAAAGTCTAGATAAGACTAAAATATAAATTCACACAAGTGGAAATATTTAATTTCCAAAAAAACTACAACATTAAGCAGAAAACTGCATGTACAAAAGAGCATAAAATGGAAATGACCACAAAGCCCAAAACCCCCAAAATAAAATACTTGAAATTAGTATCCATCATAATCACTAACCTACTCCATGTTACATGAAAACAAATTATTTTACCACAAGGGTTATTATAAGTGTATACTAGGTTGGACCCTCCATGGAACCTCTCATGAATATATAATGAATTCATGCAAATGGACGGTGACCAAAATGTGAAACTAACTCATCACTTATAAAGGTATAAAAACATCCCAGCCTTGCCATAGAAACTCTCACTAAGTATCACATATGACTGTATATATATATTAATTAAAATAAAGGGTATCCTAATAACACTTCCCACCTAATTAGTTTATTTCACCCAATGTTGCACATCCTGAGCATCACTCCCCAAAAGGATTTCCCAGAGACAACATGTTGAAGAAACACAACATGAATCTATGGAAACTCCCCACGAAAACAACACTACCAAAAGTAACCATGTAGTTACTAGGAGCCACCACATCTCATATATCATGGGCGATACATCAGGTATTATACCATATGTCATTACCACCCACACACAGAGTAAGTATCCTCTAGCCATCACATATAATACATGTTATTCTAATAGTATCAATAAGGACCATATATCATGAATATTTGTGATTGAAATAACCACAATCCATTACGTCCCTTGACACACATAAATGGTAAAAACATTCCATTATTAATTACATCACATGTGACTACATAGTGATGCGATCACGACCAAATAGTGTAGTCCACAATCCATCCTCCCATCATTATGTTAGCGAAAACACCCTCATGGCTCAAAATATCTGGTGTGTATGTTTCCATAACCAAGAAAGTTGAGTAGTATATTGAAACACAGAATGTATAGGATATGATATAGCCTAAATCTACACTATGGTAAAAACAGATTCATATACTCAACTACAAATAATGTCTCTCAGACTCTCGGTGGCCACTGTTAATACTATATGTCATATACGCACACAACTATCTAAAAAGACACATTAAATTACTTATCACTTTTTATAAGATTCAATTTTAAATAATTAATTTTTTAACAATTTTTTAACCATTATCACTCACACATCACATTCCATTATCATTATAACCATGATCCATTCCCCTCAGGCATATCCCAATAGAGTCCGAAGAATCTATGAACCAAAACCCAATCATTTCACCACAGAAAGATTCAAACTCATTGTAACACCCCAAGATTTTATGAGATATATAATTTTTAATTTCATTGATTTCTTTTGTTATACACTACACCAAGACTAGCATGTACTATATAGAACACCGTATTAGCTTGTAGTATATTCAACACTATTATTGGCTCGTGTTACACAAAATTTCATATTCGTTTTGTGGAAATTATTCTACACAACGTTAAGTATATATATTTTTTAATGTATAAATGAAATAAGATTTGATTATGTTATACGCAATTGTAAACAAAGCTTTCACTACACACAACCCTAACTTTTCTTGCATTACACGTAGTCAAGACCTTCTTCGATAGCGTTTGTAGTATGCAATACCATGTTTCACCAAATGAGATATTTTTATAATATTATTATGAACTAGCCATTATGAAAAGTAATACCCACTTATTGAAATTTTATAAATTTTATCTTTAAAAATGGACTTCAGTTTTGGATTTAGAATATAAAAATTATCCTAGGGTTAATATTTGGTATTTTTCTGAAAATATTCAATTTTTTATGAAAAGTGAAAAAACTAGGTTACTATTTAAAAACCGAATTTTTATTTAAATAATTATTTATTTTATTTAAATTTATTTTAAGTAAAAATTGTTACATAATACCTATATATGTTCAATTTAATTCATTTGAGTTATTTTATAATAATTTTAGATATATAAAAAGTTTATTGAACTTTTCACCGTCTTTTACCCACCCCCTAGGAGAATTTGAAAGTTTTCATAAAACATAATTTTACAGCTTCTTTGAGTGGAATTTTGAAAATCTGAGAGACACGGTTAATATCATGGAGTTAAATTTGGTTCGATAAAATAAAAATATTTTTTTGGTGAATAGTAACTTCATACTTTTATTTACCACGGTTAAAAGTAAATAGGGTAATTGAGGGTACAAATGATATTATTATTACCCTAAAACGTGCCCTAATTCTATTGGATAAGTGTAATTTAACCAAAAACTACCTTAGGAATAAAATATTACCCTTTAGGCCCACTTGGAATAGATTAGGTCACTAATTATTATTTTATTTAAAGAAGAGTTAAAATAGTTAAAATCAATGTTTAATAACTAAATTTTTTTAACATAGGGTTATACATAAGATAAATTCTACTATAAATATTAACATGAAAGATAAATATATTTCCTATGTAATGTTATTTTATTTATAAATTTTAAACATTAAAAAATTTAATTTATTTATGACACAATGATGATGCAGTAATTACCTTATTAATGAAATATTAACTTAATTGATGTTATACATACCCAATAATTGTAATTTGAGACCATTTCTGAATTACAATAATAATATCGGTTAATAAGAAATGTTAGTATTGATTCAAATATTGTTTTTGGTTCTAATCATGTTATTATGATTTTCACAAAAATAAATTACCAAATAGTGTCAAAATTGAAGAAAAATTGTTTTTTAAAAACATATTATATTATTAATTGTTGTTATAATCCTAAAAATATAAGGATAGTCAAAATTACTTAGATAAGGATATATATATTAATAATGAACCACTTGCTGTCTGTTTGGCTTATTATAGTAAGATTATTAACCATATAGTGAAAGAAAACAAGAAGACACTGTAAAAGTTAAATTATTTATCTTAGAGTTAAATCTAAATGATAAGGTTAAAATAGTACCCTAAACATTTCTAAAACCTATTGGTAGAGATTATTTCGACCCATTCCTACTTTATCTTAGAAATAAATCAATTTGGAGCTATTATAAACCAAGTATGACTTTATTATAAAATAATATTTTATGTTTTTCCAAAGGTTCCCCTCTAATACCTTATAAAAAGGGCACCCCTTCCCTCTTCTCTTCACACCGTTTTGAGCAATAAGGATCGTCCAACCCCTTCCAATTACTCTTCAAAACCACTATAGTTATATCATAGAGGTTCGGGTCTTCTCAAAAGACAAACTCTAGTGCCCTAAGAAGAAGTTTAACGGAGGTGCGTCGAGGAAGAGGTAATCTCTTCTACCGATTCATTCAAGTTTTCTTTCTTCTTAAACTTCATCTTATTTAGTTGAATAGTTATAAAGTAATAAAATAAGTATCACTAATATACTTATATGTTATTATAAATATAAAACAACCCCATTTCACATTTTATCCATCCTACGGAAAACAAAATCACCGCATGTGCGTACGTATGGAATACCGTCTCCACGCTGTGGTGTAATCAGTTTTTCCACCACCACCTTACATGGATGGGTATAATGGTGTAAATAATAACTATATATTCTTATTATAATATCATACTGATTCTAAGATATTATAAAATCCCCTCAAATTCCATTCAATAAATATGTGAACGATATCATCGCTCGTTCGTATGTACGGATTACCGTCTCCACGACGCGATGCTATTTATTTTCCATGTTAACAATTCAAGAATTCATATAAAGTAGATTTAAAAAGTAATCATGAAATATATTAAATAATAATGCAACACGATTTATGTACATATATTTTTATGTAATCTACTTAATTCCATTCAAATCAATAAGTAATGTAAAACAGCGTTCATGCGTACGTACGACCTACCGTCTCCATGAACGGTGTATTTCATTTCATTAATCTACCTATTATATATATATATAAACTGAATATATATGATATATAAATAATGATTTACATTATTTAAGTAATTAAATCATGATATATGTAATAATAATATCAAGAACAACATTTCCAAACAAGTACGATAAATAAATCAATTTTACCTAAAATGATTCTTTAACATCGAATTTACAAAAAAACGGGTAATATAAAGTCATAATTGAACCACATATGATATAATAACAATGAAATTGATTCTGTAATAAGTAATTGACATTATTTAAATCATTATACAGGAGGTTCAGATATGTACAATGCATATCAGACCTAAGGTAAGGGATAATTATTCCAATCTAATTCTTATCCGAGATTGTTTATTCGTAAGTATTTACTGGTGTTATGATTCTTATACATGGGCATATGTTCTCAAAATGTTTTCATAAAATGTTTAATTTTCTTCCATGTATTTTTAAAGTCATTTTTACCATTTTTTACTTTTACCACATTGTATGGAAGGAATCTTTATTTTGATTACCATACGAGGTCCTTTTTGACTTTTCCGGCAAAAGTACGAGAAAAATGTTTTTTAACATATACGGTATGAAAGAATTATTACACTTTTATAACACCTTATTTTAATGAAGAATAGTCTACATTATTTCATTAATATTTAAAATTTTTTATTCTTTTCAAACTTCAAGGAATTTTGTGAAAATAAAATGATTTTGAAGAAGAAAGGATATTTTCATCAGGAATTCATTTCAAGTGTTTTAACAAAACCATTTTACATCTAAGATGACATTATTTTCATATGTGTATGTTTCAAGTATAATGTATCTATGATTTACATAGTTTCACTTTTCTTATGATGAAATGATATCAATTTTTCTATATAGATTCTCTTATGATGGGATGATGTTTATGAAACCCATTTTATTCTTTGGGTTTTGATGAAAGATTTATGTTTCTGTTGTGGAACACGTAAGAAATATTTCATTAAGAGATTGGTGGGACCTATATATCCCTCCGATGAATTGTGTAAAAATTTATATCTCATTAAATAGACATGTATGGAATGATAAGTTATTCCGGTTCAGTGTTACAAGATTGAAACGAAGAGCAAACTCGATTCAGAAAGAGACTTTGTCCACTACGATGGTCTTGTCAGAAATGACTTGGCTACTATGGAAATCATATCATGTGAGTAATGTTTCTCCACAATTAAATTTTTTATTCCAATTCTATTTTATTATGATTAATGTTACTTTATGACCGATGCCTTACGTACTACCAAGATTTATTTCACAATTCAAGATTCTGATGTGTAAACTTTGTGTTCATGTTTTGAAGTTCAAATGTATATGGTTTGTTTTATTTCCTCCATGCATACAGTTACTGAGAATTTGAGATCACCCTTTATATGTTTTCTTTTCCCCAATATATGAAGAAAGGTTTTAGGTAAGAAAAAAAATAGGAATATCTTTATTGGAGATGTTGAAGATATTTCACCACGATTAGATGATTATGTTCCGAGTTTCCAAAGACATTAAACTATTACTGTCCTTCAGTGTTTATTTTTGTTATGTATTAAGTGTTCCTCAAAATTAATGTAATGTCCATGTACCTTAAGCTTTTAGTCTCTACAGTTGGTATTAGAGGAATGGTTTAAATAATATTTGGAATCTAGGATGCGAAAACTTTAATGAGATCCCTAGATATATTTGTATGGTATGTCAAGGGATGTCCCTAAGGTTATGTATAAGTATAGGATATTGTCCTAGAATTATGGTATCAATCTTATAATTAACCCTAAGATGTTATATATTGATGGTACCCCCTCCCTTTATTATTTTATTTTCCCAAGCATGATTTATTCCTCTCACACTATTCTTTTTGGGTTTTAGACGATGGCTGGAACACGAAGGAACCGTGTTGATCAATGTAATGGACAATGAAATGATTGTTCGCCTGAACAAACCAATGTTATGGAAGATGGAGTTAAAAATGTTATTGCTATACATACACAAGTTATGAATCGTTCTAGATTTCAAAATTATCAAAGAAGGGAACAATATTCTATTGAGTCCTTCATGAGGAAACGTCCACCTCATTCAATGAGTCTTCTGATCCACTTGTTGCTGAACAATGGATAAGTAAAATTGAAAAGTTATTTTCTATACTTTTCTATTCAGAACATGATAAAGTCATTTTAGCTGTTTACCGTTTAGAAGGTGAAGCAGACCCGTGGAGGACTCTAATTAAGAATACAATGCCCCACGATGATATTGAATCCATGGAATGAGATGAGTTCAAGAACTTATTTTTAAATAAGTACTTCCCTCGTATTATTCGAAAAAATATGGAAAAGTATTTCCTCTAGCTTAAGAAAAAGGATGATGAATCAGTTGGTATAAACAAAATGAATTTCACAAGGCTTGCAAGCTATGCATATGGCTTTATCATCCAACCTGAAAGTAATGTTGACTGATTCTTCTGTGGCATAAAACCAATTCTTCGAAGGGAATTATCTATAAGAGACTTCAGTAGCAATGAAGAAATTATGTGTTGTTATATCAAGGTAGAAATGGAATTTGGTGTTACATATCCATCTCATGGTTTTGATAAGAAACGAAAGATGGAATTCAAAGAGAAATCTTAGAATAATGGTGTAAATAAGATGAATGTTTCTTTATGATCAAAGTGTGGAAAGATTAATGGTGGAGATTGTCTAAAAGGGACTAAAAAATGTATTAAGTGTGGAAAAAAGGTCATCGAGTAGCTGAGTGTTGATGTAATGGAAAAAGGGTTGATAATGATGTGAATAAAGAAAATACTGCAGAGAATGCACCACCAACACTTCAATTCGTCAAGTGCAAGGAAATGGGGCATTAGGATATTCAATGCCCTAATCCAAGGCTTAACGATGATCAACGTGAGAAATCACTTAAAGAAAATGATAAATGGATGTCACATGCGATCACAATTTGTGATGTTGAGTATGAAAAGGATGTTGTGAAATGATTAACTTTTTATGTAATGGGATTTCAAAATAGTATCATGGAATCTCATTTATGGAATCGTGGAATTTTGGAATATCAATGTAATGGTTTTCAATAATTATCTGGTACCAGTAACCATGAGAAGTGATTGGAATATTTTTGGAAAGAAGATGATATGTGCATAATGAAGGGATAAATAAAAAATGAAATGAGCTCATTATTGATATAAGGACAAAGTTATATCATGGTTTGAGTATATAGAAATTTTGGGATTCTGGTATGTGGAAAGTGTAAAATTTTGACAGCATTCATGTTTTCACTAAGGGTCAATGGGTATTCATTTCTCAAGAGAATACATGATTAAGGTATTCACATGTTTGTAATCTGACAAACAAGATATATCATATGATATATGTGGGATAGATGATGGTATTCACATGATCGGAAGATGAAATTTCTAGTAAATGTTTTCTTTATACTATGAGCTTGGATATAAGTGTTTTGGATAAGCCTAAAGATAGGAATGAATTATGTTAGTCATAAGTTAGTATTGTTTAAGGCTAAAACATTTTTCGATATTATTTATGGAATGTTATAATAATGTAGTTTTAGAAAAATGACAACCTACAGGATGGGCGACAACCCATCGCGTTGGACAAGGCTGTGGGAATCGAACCTACAACCGAAGTACGACATGCCTTTATCGCCTACCACTAGCCTACAGGAAGTCCCCGGTTAGTAGAAACTAGTTTTATTATTTTATGAAGTACGATATATGAATTATAAGTCCATTGTAGGATCCATATATGATTTATCTCACTATAGATGGATTTGTGTATTTTTGAAAAGTTTTTCTAACCTTATATTTTTGACAGATGGAATGACCCATCATTTTATCACATGATTTGCTAACAATTCACGAATGATAAATTCATCTTCATTTCATTAAGTGATGATGTGGAAATTGTCCAAGGAATGACCAATGGTGAGATTGTACCAAAATCAAGAAAGTATATCCTCTAATTCCAATTTCATCAACTATGGGGAAATGATCTTGAAAAAAAAAAATGTTGTCCTAGTGCCCTTATATCTGATGAATTATATGGTAACATTGATAATCAAAAATTTATTTCTTTGTGATTGATCGATTTTTCATAGCCATGTCCTCTTCCACTCTTCCTCAGAAGTTGATGGTTATATTTCTCTTCTATATCCATATTTTTACCTATGTTGTCCTATGTGGAAACCCAGTGGTGAGTTTCTTTGGGTGACTATTATGATTCTAACATCCCTTATTTAAAAAAATTATGTTTTAGTATTCCTTTTAACAATGGGGGGTTTCTATGAAAGAAACATTCAAGTAGTAAACCATTTATATCCCTTGTGAATTTTGAGGGCGAAATTCATTTTAAGGGGGGTAGAATGTAATACTCCGAGATTTTATGTGATATATTATTTTTACATTCATTGATGTCTTCTATTATACACTACATCAAGATTAGCATTCACTATAGGCAACACCGTATTATCTTGCAGTATATGCAATACTATTCATGGCTCATATTAACCACAATTTAAAGTTCTTTTTGTAGAAATTATTCTATAAAAAATTAATTATAGATTTTGATTAATGTATAAATGAAATAAGTTTTGATTATGTTATACACAAAACCAAATGAATCTTTCACTACACTCAGCACTGACTTGTCTTACCTTACACGAAATCAAGAAATTCTTCGATAGCGTGTGTAGTACGCAATACCAAGTTTCTATAAACGAGATATTATTATAATATTATTATGAACTAGCTGTTATGAATAGTAATACCCACTTTTTTAAATTTAGTAAATTTTATATTTCAAAATGAAATTAATTTTTGGATTTGGAATATCGAAATTAGCATAGGGTGAATTTTTTTAATTTTTCTGAAAACTTTCAATTTTTGATGAACAGAGAAAACACTAGGTTACTATTTAAAAACCAAATTTTTATTTAAATAATTATTTATTTTATTTAATTTTTTTAGTTCAAAATTTATAAATATTTCCAATATAATTTCAATGTAATTAATTTGAGGCATTTTATAATAATTTTAGATAAATAAAAATATTATTGAACTTTTCACCGCCTTTTACCCACCTCCTATGAGAAATTGAAAATTTACATAAAACATAATTTTACCGCTTCTTAGAGTAGAATTTCTAAAATCCGAGATACACGGTTAAAATCAAGGAGTAAAATGTGGTTCAATAAGATAAAAATAATTTTTGGTGAATAGTAACTTTTTACTTTTATATACCACGGTTAAAAGTAAATAGGGTAATTAAGGATAAAAATGATATTATTATTACCCTAATACATCTTCTAATTCTATTGGATAAGTGTAATTTGACCAAAAACATCATTAGGAATATAATATTAACCATTAGGTCCACATGGATTAGATTAGGACACTTATTATTATTTTATTTAAAGAAGAGTTAAAATAGTTAAAATCAATGTTTAATAACTAAAACATTTTTAATATAGGGTTATACATAAGATAAATATGTATATAAATATTAATTATAAATATAAAAATATTTCATACATAATGGTATTTTAATTATAATTTTATACATTAAATAAGTAAATTTCTTTATGACACAATAATGATGTAGTAATTATCTTATTAAAGAAATATTAAAATAATTGATGATATAAATACCAAAGTAAATTTAATTTGAGACTTTTTATGAACTCAATTAATTGTCTTGGTTAATATGATATGTTAATATTGATTCAATTAACGTTTTTCTAAGTAACCATGTTGTTATTATTTTCACAAAAATCAATTACCAAATAGTGTCAAAATTGACATAAAATAGTTTTTAAAAAATATATTATATTATTAATTGTTATTATATTAAAAAAAATCTATGTTCAGAAAAATGACTTATATAAGGTTATATATATTAATAATTAACCACTTGTGTTCCGTTTTTCTTGTTATAGTATTTTTATTAACCATATAGTGAATGAAAACCAGAAGACACAGTAAATGTTAAATTATTTAACTTAGAGATAAATCTAAATGATAAGGTTATAATAGTAACCTAAAATTTTCTAAAACCTATTTGTTGAGAGGATTTCAAACCATCATTACTTCAGCTTCAAGATAAATCAACTGGGAGCTATTATAAACCAAATATTACTTTATTATAAAATAATATTTTATGTTCTTCCAAAGGTGCCCCTCTCCCCCATTATAAAAAGGGAACCCCTTGCCTCTTCTCTTCACACCCTTTTGAGCCTTGAAGCTCGGCCAAACCCTGCCAATTCCACTTTTAAACATCAGTAGTTATATCATAGAGGTTCCGGTCATCTCAAAAGAAAAACTCTATTTCCCTATGAAGAATTTTAAAGGAGGTGCATCGAGGATGAGGTAATCTCCTCTACCGATTCATTCAAGTTTTATTTCTTCTTCAACTTATTCATATTTATTTGTTTCGTTATAAAGTAATAACATAAGATTCAATAATATACTGATATGTTTTTATAAAAAGGAAATATTACCATTTCAACTTATATCCATCCTACAGAAAATGAAATCATCGTGCATGCGTACGTACGAAATACCATCTCCAAGCCGTGGTGTAATTAGTTTTTCCACCACAACCATACTTGGATGGGTATAATGGTGTAAATAATATTTATATATGATTATTATAACATCATACTAATTCTAAGATATTATATCATCCAATACAATTCCATTCAATAAATATGGGAATGATATCTGCACTCATGCATACGTACAGATTACCGTCTCCACGACGTGATGAGATTCATCTTCCATGTTAACAATTCAAGAATGATTATAAAGTATATATAATAATAAATCATGAAATATATTACATAACAATTCTACTAGATATATATATATATATGTATGTCATCTACTTAATTCCATTGTTGTCAATAAGGAAATGAAAATAGAGTTCATGCATAAGTACGACCTACCGTATCCATGAACAGTTTATTTCATTTCATTCATCTATCTATTATATATATATATAAACTGAATATATATGATATATTAATAATTATTTTCATTCAATAAGTAATTAAATCATGATATATGTAATAATAATATCAATAACAACAAGTCCAAACACGTACTATATATAAAACGACTTTACCCAAAATGATTCTTTAACATGGAATTTACAAATGAACAGGTAATATAATGTCATAAGTGAACCATATATGATATCATAACAATGAATATGATTCTGTAATAAGTAAATGACATTATTTAAATCATTATACAGGAGGTTCGGATACGTATGAAGCATATTGGACCTAAGGTAAGGGATAATTATTCCAATCTCATTCTTATCCGATATTGTTTATTCGTAAGTATTTACTGGGGCTATGTTTATTATCCATGTCTATATGTTCGCAAAATATTCTCATAAAATGTTTAAATTTCTTCCATTTATTTTTATATTCATTTTTACGTTTTTTTACTTTTACCACATCATATGGATGGAATCTTTCTTTTTTTTACCATATGAGGTACTTTTTGACTTTTCCAGAAAAAGCATGAGAAGATTGGTTTTTTAACTTATACGTCATGAATGGATTTTTACGGTTTTATAACACCTTATTTTCATGAAGCATACTCTACAATATTAAATTAATATTTTCAAAAAAATCAATTTTTGTTAAAATTGGATGGAATTTTGTGAAAATAAAATGATTTTGAAGAAGAAAGGATATTTTCCTCAAGAATTCATTTCAAGTGTTTTATCAAAACCATTTTCCATCTAAGATGAAATTATTTTTTCATATGTCTGTGATTCATGTATAATGTCTCTATGTATTACATGGTTTCACTTTTATTATGATTAAATGATATCAATTTGTTTTATATGGATTATGTAATGATGAGATGATGTTTATGAAACCCATTTTATTCATTAGGTTATGATGAATGATTTATGATTATGTTGTGGAACACGTAAGAATGATTTAATTATGAGATGGGTGGGACTTATATCTCCCGCCGATTCATTGGATAATGATTTATATCTCATGGGAAAGACATGAATGGAATGGTAAGTTAATCTCGTTCAGTGTTACAAGGATGAAATGAGGAGTGAACTCCATTCAGAAAGGGACATTGTCCACTAAGATAGTGAGGGTAGAAATGCCTTGGCAACTATGGAAATCATATCATGTGATTAATGGTTTTAAAAAATTAATTGTTTTATTCCCATGCTATTTTTTTATGATTAATGTTACTATATGACCCATGCCTTACGTACTGCGAAGATTTATTTCACAACTCAAGATTTTGATGTGTAAACATTATGTTAATGTTTTGAAGTTCAAATGTATATGGTTTGTGTTATTTTCTCCATGATTCCCATTAATGATGATTTGAGGACAACCTTTATATGTTTTCTTTTCCCCATGATATAAATAATTGTTTTAGGTAAGAAAAGAAAAGAGGAAGATCATTGTGGGAGATGTTGAAGATATTTCTCCACAATTAGAAGATTATGTTTCATGTATCCAATGAAACTAAACTATTATGGTCCTTCGATTTTTGTTTATGTTTTGTATTAAGTATTCCTAAAAAGTAATGTAACTTCCATTAATGTAATGCTTTCGGTATCTACAGTCATGGTTTAAACATTTATTAAATAATTTTTTTAATAGAATTACCTCATTCCATATTTCTTGGTATTCTAATAAATTATTTTATGATACCAAACACAAGTTTGCATCATGGTGTGTAGTTGAGCTACCCATAAAGTCATAACCATATATAGTTGATGTGTAGATTGATCCATCATTGAGAACCGAAACATGGAATGCATTTTAATTACCCTAACGTCATCACCTCTTTTGAATGACGATTATGAAAAACCAGCTACCTAATGAAGTGAGGAATTTAAAAAAGGTTACATTCATAATATTAAAAATAATCAACTTTCACATCAATGGGTAAGCCCAACATAAATCTGTTGCGTTATTCATGGTTTCATCCCTGACACTCACAAGAAAAAACAAATTCATCTCACTAGACTAGGGGTCAACTACAACCACAACCACTGGAGCTTCCTACCCCCACACACCTAAACATCCCTACAAGCCCATCCATCATATTCACTATCACATCTGGGCCTCCTGACCCCCACAACCACATGACTCTTATTCATAGAACATCATAATCAGCAGGAAAACATATTACAACAGGGATTCATCCGAATTCAATATATTCATCCATAACAAACAAAAATTTCTCACAACTCCAATGCTCAAGAACCTTGAATTTACATGAACAAAAGGAAACTCATTCCCAAAAAAGAATCCGCATTTATCACACAACTAGTATTATTATATAATTAATTTAAAAATACATTATTCATAGGATTAAACTACATAAATCCTACTAAAAAATATCAAATGTTTTTAAAAAATTAATTGAACAATTTATATAACATTCCATTAATAATTTATCAATAAGAATAAAAATTGTTCAGGTTTGTTAACCAATTCTATTATATATTCATATCTACATTAATTTGATTAAAATTAATTAAGAATAACAACAACCAGATTCATTAAAAATGCATATTTATCCTTTATAAAATTTATTAAACAATTAATTCTCCCATTATTTTATTCTACAAATTTTATCAAGAAAAGCATTATAAATCAAGGATGTAATGTGTATCAAAATATCTATAAATTAAATATGTAAACCATTATAATGGTATAAAAAATGGCATCAGAATGTGATCTACACCAATTTATTTAAATCCAGATATTATAATTATTAAGTCACTCTCATTTCCTTGCAAATAGATAAGTCAGGATAGCTCTATGATTTCACAGTTGTAAATATAGAAGCATTGAATCCCATACCTCAAAATTCAATTGATTTGTTTCTCAGAAGAATAAATCAAATCAATGAATCATGATCACCTCTTCCACTACTAATATATCCTATAATGAAATCCATGTAACAAACACCACAAATAACCACAAAGAAAACTCTAGTAGAAATAGGAAGATCATTCATCACGAGATGGAAAGGAGAAATAGACGGTTAAAAGTCAGTGAAATAACATGAAAGGATGTAGATAATACCTTATAATGAAGGTGTATCACTACATATTGAATTAGTGTGTGAAGTATCATTTCATGAAGAAGAAATCCCCAAAACGCTGAAGAGGGTGTCATTGGGTAACCTAGGGTCAAGGGAGAGTCAATGATACCATAGGTTTGGCAAAACTCAGGTGGCTGTAAAACACATTAAACATTCAATGAGTGTCATGTAATTCCCTCTCACATCATGTAATTCCTTATGGTTGAGTTCTTCTAAAAAGACACACAGACTCATGACGTAATATTATTTTTTAGATCACAGTTAATTTCAATTTATGAACAACTATTTCACACTACGATAGAACCAATGAAAATTTATTTCATATCATGTAATATAGTTACATTAATTGTAATCCCATCATTCATGCTTTTAATTAACTAAATTTATCCAAATAATATCTGATCCACCGTGGAGAACTTTGATCATTAAAACATGCAATGGGTTTAAACACACAGATCAACACCATTACATTAGATACCTCTGAAAACATTCTCTTCATAGTTAATCTAAAAAAACACAGAGAGTAAAAAGAAAGAGGTCATTCAAAAAACCACACCGTGAGATACCTCACAAGGCTCCCTCCACTAATGTATCTCACATCCTCACTTGATAAATAAGCATAAATCCATTGAATAATCAATATCCTATAAACACTCTCTCGTGGGAGATTTCTCACAAAATTGATCACAAAAAAATATCAAACTATAGAATGACCTATAATAAAAAGAAGGTTATACTTCCACAACACCAACTGTGTTACAAGAGGATATGTAATCATCAAAAAGCATAAGGTACTGAGAAAATATCTATTACTCACATTCCCATGTACACTTCTCTACACCATTTTACCAACACAATTCATTGGAAAAGTGTATATCATGCCCAAAAAACACCTTCTTCATAAAATTATTGATCTGTATAAACTGCAACTCAGAGGTAACATCATTATCAACATCTATATTGCCCCAATCAATGTTGTTTGGGTCTTTATGAAGATACTTATAGAGAATCAAAATATGTAAAATGTGGTATATCTATACTAATACGTGGGGTGTTCTATCTATTATTCCAAGATTCAAACAAGAGAGAACACCATGAATGTCCCAAAAAACCAGGGTGGAAGATTACTCCCATGAATATACATTCACATCCCATGGTGGGGAGTCTCCATTAGAAACATGCGATCCACCACATCAAAATCTTGTGCTCTCCTACTATGATGGGAATTATATTTCTTGTCATCATGTGATTCCTTAATCACCACAATAATCACATGAACCTCTAAAATTCCGGACACAATTGCTCAATTTATCTACAAGATTTTAGATGGTCTTCTCTGTCTGATCATCCATCAGTAGAAGAAAATCATATCTATGGAATACCAGATATCCAAAGAACATTTGGAGGACACTGAAGATCACAGAGTTATAATGAGGATCGTGATTAGATATGTTCCTCCTCAGGTCTCAGTGGAGTCTCACATCTACCTCCATTTATTTCCTCCAGAAAACCTATGTTGAGCTTGATCCCTTGATCATTCTGAAGTCAGATGATTTCATAAAATGATCCACTGCCACCCATATAGAATCATGTCCTCCTTGACATAGAGGTAAACTAGCATAAATGTTAATCGATATGTCCTACCACTACTACTAAGGAACATATAATTGTCAGATAAATCCCTTAGAAACACATTTCATAGCCTTCACCTTCTTGAAGATGATTCATCAAGACACTTCAATGAAAACTAAACTCTTCATCATAGGCCCCATAAAATGAATCCTCAATGCTCAGTACATCATTCTCATGCTAGGTTGTTCTGCAAACTATGAAATGTGGAACACTATGTGAATCGTCTCTCTCGATGACATAGTAATGTAAATCCTTCTAGAAATCAATACTTACTATTTTTCATCCTCAATACGACCATTAGGGGACTCACCACAAATAAACCATCCTCTCCCAAAATCCACCTCAAGATCACCATTCCAGGACTCTTCCACCTACATCCCTAAAGTTGACTTCACCATTAACTGGATAAGAAAACACCTACCCCCAACATCTCCCATAACCATATATAATGTTGAATGTTCATCTATCACTCGCCAAGAATATCCATATTTGTGCAATGCATCAATGAATTTTTAATTAAAAATTTCATTAAAAAATATTTCACATTAGAGGTGTATAATAAATCTAGATTCTGTATTCGCGTATGAAATCCATCCACCAATGTTTGAGAAAGATCATGCCACACTATGAGAAAACATTGCTCAAGATTTTATGATTGGTGAACACTATAAATCTATTTTTCATGAGGTAATATCTATATAACACCATGTCAAACACCATCTCTTCAATATAAATATATTGGTTGTCATAGTCTCATTAATGGGGATATAAATACTGAGACCCATAAGAAATGATTGATCTCTACTGCATCAGAACACATCCTAATCCTAGATGCAAAGCATCATAGAAGACAACAAAATGTACTCCTTCTGCTGGAAGAAAATAAACCATAGCACTGAAAAAAAACTCCTTCAAATAATGATTATATTTCATACAATTATTAATCTGTATGAACTTATGATACTCTCTAGTTAATCATTTATGAGGAGTCTCACCCTGAGAGAAATTTTCTAAAAATCATCGATAATTATATGCATGACCAAAAAAATATCACAACTCTTACAATTTCATGGGGGATTTCCAAGACACAACTACTTATATATTCGATGGATCCATTGATACTCTCATCTTGGATAATACATTCCCCATGAAACAAAATTTTGGAACATAAATCCAGCATTTCGATAACATCCCAAACTACTTATCTTGACAAATAACTGTTATAATGTCATATAGATGCTCTGCATGCTCCTCCTCGGACATTTATTACACAAATATTTTTACAATGAAACCCACAAATAACATATCCATAATATAACGAACACATTGATCATCTTCCAAAATAACATAACTAGAGAGTCCATCACACCGAATAACATCATAATGAACTCATAATGCCCATTATAAAAATAGAATTTTCTGTTCGGGATATCCGGAAATTCACACATATATGATGGAACCCAAACTAAAAATTGGCCATCTAAAAACAACATTCAATTTCTAGTTGATCCAATAAATCATTAATCCATAGGATATGATAATAGTTCCTCACCGTCACTCAATTCAAGTGAGAATAATTGATACACAACCATAATTTATCACCAGCCTTCCTCATGAAATTAAAAGGTTCACACCATAGTTAAATGATTGGTCGAATTAAACA
The DNA here is from genome assembly GCA_963277665.1 of Viscum album. Taxonomy (NCBI): domain Eukaryota; kingdom Viridiplantae; phylum Streptophyta; class Magnoliopsida; order Santalales; family Viscaceae; genus Viscum; species Viscum album. The sequence goes on along the minus strand of OY728133.1, from coordinate 1,034,539,521 downwards.
ACACTTGAATAGTCCATTGATATGTAAATTTTGTTCTTGAAATATAGAAGGTGACATAATTTATAGATACATATATAGGGGAGACACAAATAGATGTAGCTCAATCCCAAACATTACCTCTCATTATGGGATAAATGCTATGAACTATTCTGGAATGACATCAGGGTGATCTTCTAAAACCCTATGAAACAAGAACTAATAATCCTATGATGAAATCTTCATCAGTTTAACCATTAGGGATGACATGTTTGGAACACACATACGACCCACCCGAGGGTCTCACTCAATAATAATCACGGTTGAATCTCAAAAAACATAGAAGAACAACACCTACATCCTTAAGAAATCAGTGATATCCTACACCGAATACAACTAATCCATGAAAAGGATGAAATAATATGGTAGTATTTTTAAGCATAGTAAATATATTCAAGAGATTTGATACACTAACACAATCTCATAGTCTCTATATAAATACGTATCAGATCAACCACAAACTAGTGTAGTTAATGCCTAGGGAAACTCAATCCTTTATACCTTAGGCCATAAAGAACATTATAGAGAAAGTCATAAGAAGGATTGAATCACTTCAGAATCATAAATGGCATACACCAATGTTGTAAACAAGAAAAAGGTACCTCAAATGAAATATGGATCACCAAGAATTGAAAACATAAATTCATGAAGATTAGGACAACTTTATCCAAAACAACTCTAACCCTACTGATTAAAATCTTTATGGCCTCACTCTCTCTTATAACAAAGGGGTGAAACCCAAGACTGTACTCTGTCTAAACCATATACTCTCTACTGGTCCAAAACTGGTGCACCATACTAAAGCTACTTTTCCTAGAATTTACTCATCAATGGATCAATAATGGAACACCGGACACACTTGGACTACTCATAAAAGTTTGATAATATCTATACAAATTTCCTTGTCCTCCTAATGATAAAGATGATTATTATACCTTGGAATAGTTCAATGATCTGAAGCCCGGAATAAATGAGATACTATGGGATGGGACCAACCCCCCCCCCACGCCGAATGGAAAATTATATTCCTTGATAATCCATAACCCACAGAAAACATATAAACATTGTGAAGAATCCTGATTACTCCCCTCTTATGTTGATCCAAATGTCACTAACATACTCTTGATAACAAATCCAATCACAATTACCTCATAGAATGTCGTCAGTACAAATGAGTTTACTAGTTGAAAGATCATTGGATGAAAAGCATCATTGAAATCCCTCACCCTGGACTTCTAATCTAGTATCAAGGTCAAATCATGTCTCATAAGGTTTCTAAACCGGATCCTAAACTCTCACTCATTGGATGTTTCTTGATAATAGGAATTTAGCTCCTAGAAACTGACCAACATTTCTGGTCAAAGAATGAAACTCATCTCTAACCTTTTCTCTGAACGTTTCCCAATATACATCCAAATCCTCACCAAACCTAAGAATCAAGAACCACCATAGCCTTTCTTTCCCACGTAGAATCTTCACAACCAATGAAACCTTGTGCTCTTACCGAGCACATATCGAACTAAATCCTATCCTAACCACCTCGATCCATTCTATTTTAACTGTATATGAAACATCTCCCTCATTCTACTATAGACTCTCCCATTGGAAATTCTAAAGTTCCCTTCGTAAAGTGTCTTCGTCCTCAACCACTTCTCAATGGTGATCTACTTGCGCCACCTACTAGATATATTTTGTGTGAAGCTAATGAGGATGTCGTCCTTGAGCTATAAATCTAGAAGGATATTGAGTTAGATCTCATAAAAATAGAATACGAAAGATGTTAACATAATATTTTAATTTATTTTATTCACTTTAAGTTAACCTACCCCACGGTGTACCCATTAGAAGACATGCGCACAGAAGAATGATGTGTGATCCTTTCATAAGTCTATACCCTGCGACCTGTATCGCCATGTTTAATACAAATGGTAAACATAATGGTTTATGAATCAGATTATAGGGGTCCCTAGATAAATGTCTCTCAGTCAGTATCTCATGTTTGCAGCACATGGAGAACTTGATTGACATTGATTTTGACCAATCTATGAAACCTCACATGTGACTAACTACAAACTCAACCCCATCCCTCATGAAGACTAAAAAAACAACTTTTTTCACAACTACCACCACAAAAAATCTATCCTTTCAATTCTAGGAATGTGATAAGATAGATAATGACCAATGAGTCTTCTTCATTAGGCCCTAGGATGGCTACTAGCATGGATGTTTTTGTAAACACACAGATGAGAAACATGAAACTATAAGAGAAAACATACCAATGAGAGAGATTATATAAAAACCAACAATATTCATCATAGAGTACAACATAAAATAAAACTCAGTTAAACATAAGTAATGCCATGAAATATTACTAATAATGATGGTGGAAAACTACATGTTCCAAAATAATGTAAAATTAAAATGACCTAGAAGAAATAATAGCTCATGCCAAACCCACATGCTAGTGGTAACAATCCTGATATCCAACCAGCTTCATATGGCCTTACAAAATTAGATTACCATGTTGGGTGAGTATAACAATATACTCATAGATTCCCTCCCTGTAGCCAGTCATGTGAAAACAATGAAAGAATTAGAAAACACAGTGAACTAAAAGTGAAACTAACTCATCACATAAATAAGTATACTACGTTCCCAAAATCACCATGGGTACTATTACCATGTAAATCACACATGAGTATGTAATATAATAGTGATGATTATGGGTACCCTGCTCCCACTTCCTCATTGGTTTCCCACAATAATATGATGCTTTATGTCATGAGTATCTTTCTCCATAAAGGATTTCACACAAGCACTTCGGAAAATCACCACCAAAAGCAAAACATGCTACTCACCTCCACAACCCCAAACTAAAATGTAACTAGTTAGTTACCAAGGGCCAACCTAACACTTATATCATGTATCATCAATCATGTATTATACCTTAATCCAAGACCAGCCATATTCTTAATAAGGATCCTTAATACATGATATCCTATACGCGTTATACCAATAGTGCCACTAAGGAAACAATATAAAAATTATATGTGTGCAAAATAACCAAAATCAATTATAAACCTCTACAAAAAAATATGGTGAAAACAAACCACCATGCATAACAGTATAAGTAACAAGTAAGATAAGAGAGTGTGGTCGAAGGAGTTATTCATCCATCATTACTTCTATCAGGATTTTGGGGAAAGCACCAATTAGGGAACAAAATCATTGGGCTATCGGTTTCTCTAACCGGAATGTTTCAGTATTGTATCATGAAACAATATGAATGGGATATTATATAGCTCAAAGCCAAAATATGTAAAAAAATTATTCTTATACTCAAATAATTCTAAAGTATCTTGGAATCCTAGAATCCACTAGAAAGACAATATATCCAAAAAACACATAACCATTCAAAGAGATAGACTAAATTTCTTATCCTTTGTTATCATTTTCACGTTATAGTAATTAATTATTTAACCATTAATTACCCACTATCAAACCCACATCACATTCCATTGGAATTCCAACCACGATCCATACCCTCAAGGAATAACCCTACTGAAATTCCTCAACCCCAAAAGCATAGAGCCTGTGAATTAATTAAATACACTGGAAATATTAAATGAAATCATGTCCCGAATGACCGATCATCTTAGCAGTCTTGGAAAATATATTATATACATGAATGTTAAATTAAACATTAGAAAATAAGACATAACATAAATGAGATTCTGAGAACACCACTATTTCCCTAGATTAACCCTACTTATAAATCTTAATAAACTTCTTGGAATCTCTGGAAAATAAAACATAAGAAATGGATGAGCTCGAACTATTAGTAAGGATAAAAATATACTGGAAACTATCACAAAAAAGGATAAAAAATTAAGGAAATGCATAAAACTAAAACAAATTCCTTTTAAACATAAACATTAGTATAATATAGAAAAGAATAATCAAATAATTCAGTTTACTTATTCAATGGATATTCTACTAGTCGAATAATCACATGTATAATAAATAACTAATTTCACAATAATGGAACACATAATTCCAGACATCATAACCACATAGTCAAGGCCTTATGCCAAGAATACAAATAATAATTTTTCAAGGAATTGTGACAAGACAATAGATTGTGTCATGAGACCTACTGATTCATCATGGAGCAATAGTAGGCTCCACCCGTCACTTACCATGTCCAATGAAATCCTCATATGAAAAAGTTTAAACATAATATAAAAATTTGAATTAAAACAAGAATACAAAATGTTAATACATTATCCATAAAACATGAATGGTATAAAAATAATACATCCATAGTAAAAAATACCAGAAAACCCTCTATATAATTTTGATGATTTTTATCATAATAAATCAACCTTGATCAAGAATAATGTCCAGTAAAGGATGTTGACATAGTTGAAAATGATAAGTAAAACTCTTTGGGGGAAATATTCCATTTCATTTAATCATTTTAAAAGTCAGAAAATTTATAAATGAAGTCATTCAAAAGTTATTTTGGAATATAAGTGACCCATACAACTTTGAATATTTTGAATGAAATTTAAATTTTAAAACATCCATGTCAATATTAATAAATCCTGACAATCTTTTTCAAAGTATGGACATTAATGCAAACAGTTTAGATGAATAAATCATTATAACATTTAAAATAATTTTTTAGTTAGAGTCCCTTAAAAAGAATAATTTTAAAAAAACTTTTATGAATCATGGACATGGATCATAAATATGTCCCAGTAAAAACATACACATAATCATTCTTGGATAATAATTATATTGAGGAATTAACTCTTACCTTGCACATTCCTTTGGTCGAGGGTACATTTAAACTCCTGTATAATGAGCATAGTGTGTTATTAAATTATAACATTACCATAATAAAAATTTTATATCATATATGATTCATTTATGACTTAATACTACCCATTTAATAATGATTGCTATATTAAATTAACATTTTGGTTAATAATTGATTGTATTATCATAGACATTTTAGCTTGTCATTATTTATCTTATCATTTAGATAAGGATTTATATACATCCAAAACATAAACCTTGATTAATATATTATAAATATTTATAATATAAATATTAATAATATATAGATATATTAAATGGAAGGAACCATTTATGGATATGGTAGGTCGTACGTACGCATAGACATTGTTTTTCTTTTCATATCGTATTGAATAGAAGTAAGTGAATAAGATATATGTATGTACACACACACACACACAAAACACACACACACATATATATATCTCTACAGTAACATTATTTTGTCATATATTACATAATTATTAATAATATATATTTTTATAATCACTGTTTAACATTGAATGTGGAAATGAATCTCATCGCGTTGGGGAGACATTAATCCTTACATACGCACGAGCGACAATATCATTATATTGATGGTGAAACCATATGTAATTGTATGATATATAAAATATTCTAAATCATTAGAATGTTATATTTATTATTTACATCATTTAGACTCATTATTATTACCACCCAAATAATGAAGTGGTTGAATAACAAACTACACCATGACGTGGAGACTATAAGTCATACGTACACACATATGGTTACTTTGTCATTTATAAGATGGTGACTTTGATAAAAAAGGCTCCATATATTGGAATTATGATAAAAGTATGGCCTCTAGGTCTAACGAAGGAATGTTTTGAGGAGATTAGGGTAGGGTTTGGCTGAGCTAATTGGCTTTGGGGGTGTGATATTGAGAGAATAGAAAGTGAACTTTTATAATATGGGTGAGGGACACATTAGGGAATGATTAAAATATTTATTTATTATACAATCATATTCAGTTTATAATGGATCCAATTGAATTTATTTAGAGCCTTAGGAGTTTTTTGGTTGATTTCCTCTCAACTAATATGTTTTAGTCAAGTTTAGGTTATAATTTTGGCCTTATCTTTTAGATTGAACTCTTAGATAAATTATTTAAAATTTATCATGTCTTCTTGTATTGTTACACTATATGATTAATATACTAACACTAAACAACAAATATAACCTCAAGTGGTTCATTAATGTCATATATAATGTTATTTACACCCTTTGGATGATCTTTAAATTTTAATAAATATTATATCAACCAATAATACTGTACTTGTTTTAAAAATTAATTTCTGTCAATTTTGACACTATATGGTATTTGTTTTTGTGAAAGTTATAACAAAATTATCACTTCAAAAAATATTTATCTATTGAACCCAAACATGGAATATTAACATCTAAATTAGTGTAATTTATCATAAGTCAAAATTTATATTTTTAGGATATTTATAATATCAATTATTTTAATATTTCATTAATATAGTAGTTACTACATCATCATTGTGTCATAAATAAATTAAATTATATAATGTCTATAAATTATAAATAAAATACCATTATGTAGGAAATTTGTTTAGTTTTTAAATTAATATTTATTTTCGAATTTTTATTGGGTGTATCATTATATTAAAAATGGTATAGTTATTAAATATTGAATTTAACACTTTTAACTCTTATTTAAATAAAATAATAATAAATGTTCTAATATAATCAATATGGATAAAAGAGGATCATTATTTATTCCTAATGTTGTTTTCGGTTGAATTAAACTTATCCAATCGAATCGGGACATGTGTTAGGGTAATTATAATAGCATTTTTACTCTTAAATAACCTATTTACTTTTAACTGTGGTAAATAAAATTCACCAGATACTATTAAACCAAAAATATTTTCATCTTATTGAACCAGATGTTACATAATTATGTTAAGTGTGCCTCTTTTATTTTTGAAATTAATCTCATATAAAGGGAACAAAATATGTATTATGGAAATTGGACAATGTACCTTGAAGGTGGGTAAAAGAGATTAAATTGTTCACTAAAATTTAATTCATCTAATTTTATTATAAGATGGCTGAAATGTATTAAATTGAACATATATAGGTATTATAAATATATTTTATCTTAAAATAAATTTAAATAAAATAAATAATTATTCAAATAAAATGTCTCTTTTAAATAATAACATAGTGTTTTTCCCAATTAAAGTAAAATTTAATGTTTTCATAAAAATACCAAAAATTCAGACTAAGCTAATTTTGATATTCTAAATTAAAAATGAAGTATTTTTTACTAAATTCAAAATATATAAATTGAATTTATTAATTTAAAATTAATTCCCCTTGTCAAAACCAATAATGTGGGTTTTTTAAAAAGTAAAAACAATCAAAATATAGACATGTGTTTATGTCTATTTTAAAAAGTTAAATTACATATTTTGTCCTATATTTTATTAAATGAGAAAAATATAATCTAATTATAGTTCTAAACCAATCAAATTCGAAATTTAATATAATAAATTATTTTGATTAAAAAGTATTTTTCAATTAAAATTAATTATTTTTAACTATTCATAAAAATATAAAAGTTATTAGAAATGTTAATTTTTATCCAATATAAATTTTTATGTCCCTCTTCTAATGAAGAACATAATCTCTATAAATTGAATATATTAAAGTGTCAAATATTGGTTTTAAAAAGGGTTCGTCATTAAATGGTGGTAAATTTTCATTTTTTTAAAATAATTATTTTATCTGAAAAAATTGAATTTGATATTATATTATAAATAATAAAAAAATAATATGGCTGTTAAAATTATATAGAGCATATAAGATTAAATATGAAGTTAATAAAATTCATAACCACTTTTTTAAAGAAAACGATGGTAAGTTGTGGTCCTCCCAAACTTGGTGTTGCGTGTTACACAATCTATTGAATTACTTTAATGAGATAATGTACTATGAAATATTAGGGAGTTACACCAAATGAGTTCATGACTTCTAAGAATAAGAAAAATAACATTTAACTACAAAACTATCCCACCACTTGGGTTAAACATTTATTCATTCAATTATTTAATATAATTACCACTTTCCATATTTCTAAGAATACATAGAAAGCATTATAATCTACAAATACTAAAGGAGTTAACATAGTTAGTATTTGATATACCCATCATGTCTTTTCCACCTATAACAGGATAATATTACCATATATCCTATAGAAGATAAACACATAAATATGGTGGCATGTCTCATGAGTCTTCTCTTATTTTGGAATGAGAGTATGAAAAACATACTGCCTCAAGAAGAGGGGAATTTACATAAAAAACAATAGATTCTACAGCAACGACTTTCAAATCAACAAGTAAGACCAAATTATACTTATTCCATCATCCTTGATGTCCTCCATGACTGCCAAATTCATAAACTAATGAATATCACCACTCTAGGCATCAACTACAGCCACAAGCAATTGGCCTCCCTACCCCCACATACAACTACAGATCACCAGGATCATCCATACCAGTTTAACGTCGTATATAAGCTTACAAACACCCAAAACCCAAGTCTCATATCCAAATCTCATCACAATCATCAAGAACAAACATAGAATTGAGCTTTCATCAGCAAATCTTGTAATATATCCTTTACAAGTAATGAGCTCTCACATATCCAAATCACAAGATCATGAGTTTATAAGAATGAGGGGACATAAAATATACAAAGAATTAACATTTATCACACAACATGTTCTTATTATATCTTGAATTAAGGGATCCATTATTCAGTGGTTCCAAATATGAGAAACATAAGAAAAAAACTATCATAGGTTGTCACCAAAAAATTCAATTTTTAATTTAACATTCCTTAAATCAATTATCAACAATCATCAGCATGCATCATGTTTATTTATAAATTCAATTATACATGGTTGTCTATATAAATTTTATTATCCTCAATTTAGAACAATAATAACCATATTCATTAAACATGCCTCTTTATCATTTTTTAAATTAATTAATTAATTAATTTATGAATTACATTTTTTACCAAATTCCAAAAAATCACTAAAAATCAATAAAGGCATAGATATAAAACTATCTAAAAAATCAATACGCAAATAATTATCACCATATTAAATAATGACTTCACTATGTTATTGATAAAAATTTCTCTAATCTAATTAATATAATAATTAGGTCAATATCATTGCAATTTATAAGGATAAATCATTTTACCTCTACAATTTCATGTAAGTAAATAGAGAAGTATCATAAGCACTACATCAAAAGGTCATTGATATTATTTGAAAATGCATGTATAAATGAAACGGATCATGATCACCACTCTTATAACAATGTTATCCACCCAAGAACTTGAAAATACAACTAAACAAACTAATCACCTTGAAAACTATATTAGAAACATTTATATCACACCCCATAACATATAAACTAGAAGACGAATGAAACTGGTCAAATAATTATCCCGAACAAACATAGATCATACCTTATATCGATGATGGATCAAAAAAGACCGATAAAGGGTGAAAGGGATTGTTCCATGATGAAGGAATCCCCAGAAAACATAATAGAGGACTATCATGTCTCCATGGGTTAATGGAGAGCTGATTCAACCATAGGTTTGACAAAACCTCATTAGATTAAAAACACCCCAAAAATACATTATCAGGGATTTGAATAATGTGTAATTCTCTTTCAGGTTGTGTAATGATTTGAGGCTGAGTTCCACAAATAATTTATAACATCAATTCTCTATTTTTATTCAGAACATAATGTATTTCATGTTGTGAACCACACTTTCTGGTCATGAATCATACCATGAAATAAAATGCTATACCATGTAGTACTATTACATGATGTGTCATCCCCTCCATAAATATTTTACTTAACTAAACATCTCTACACATATTCTGAACTAACATTGAGAATTTGGATATTTGAAACATGCAATGGGTTGATCTACTGAGATCCAATCCTTTATATTTATATGTATTTGTCTTATCATAAGTATCTACTCGTAGATACCACATTTTTTATGTAATTATATTTTTTATTGACATGGATATTTTTTGCGATATTTATAAGAATTTTTTTTTTGTTTTTTCATGTGTTGTACTAAAAATGATATTTAATGAATAATGATACTAAATTTTTTAACATGTCATTAATGAAATTGATAACATGTAGGGATTATATGATATTCCATTATGTGGTAATAATGGTTAATTAGGTTAAATGTGTTATAAAATTTTATGATTATATAATTATATTATATAAAATACTGGTATTGAATAATAAATTTGTAAATAATTGATTACTAGTATGTTTTTAGTAATTGAACTATATATTGAACATTATATGACTATGATAAACAGAAGTCAATGAATGAATATTCAGATAATTTAAGAAATAATATATGATTATCACGTGGGTATATTGTGATTCAACTTAATTGTTGAATTTATTTGCATATTTAAAGAGAATATATAATCATGATATTCCGCTGTTTGGTTTGAGAAATTATGTCATAGTGTATCTTGGTTCTCGATAAATGATACATATTTTAATATAAATAATACATATAAGAAGAAATATAATGGGTTTTAGGAAATTGAGATTAGTGGTACATATTTTAGAGGAATCATAAGGTAACTATTTGTGAAAATATTTTATATTATCAGTAGTTATTATTTTAAGGTTTCAAATGTTAATGATATATTATTTCACTTGAATATTTATACATAAAGATAACTAGTTCTAATTATTTTATTTCTTATATATCTAGAGTCAGGAAGAATGAATTATTATTCATTTATGGTTCAAATGATCTGTTAAATGTTAGTAATAGTTCATTAAGAAATAAAAGTTCATCATAAAAATAAATTTTGTGGAGTAACTGATGAAGTTGAAATTTAAATAATAACAACAAAATGAGAAAATAATTCATCTAAAAGAAGAATAAATCATTTATGTATGTTATTTGGTATTTCATACATGATGGTAAATTATTTCCCCAACACAAGTAAAAAAGAATATAATTATATAATGTATTATGTTGTATGTATCAAAAAAACATCAGGGTATTTTTTTGGAAAACCATGAGAATTATAATGTATCATAAATGATATTGGATATAAATAATTTAATTTTTTTTACATTCTATTAGGAATATAGAAATATTAAATCATTATTTTATCCAATTAATATTTTATTACTATATCATGCATATCTTATTCTAGTATGTTATATTTAAATTTTATCGGGTATAATATATTTAAAGTTGGTTTAATGAGAATCCCTATAATTTTTTAATATATTATACTTAAATAAATTTTATGTATTCGATAGTGTGTTTTATACAAAGTATCTTGTAAAAAAATAGTGATATAAAATAATATATTATTATTTTCAAATAATTGTTACAACAAAGTCATTGTTTTATAAGTTGAAAAGGAATTTTTATATAGTCAAATATAAAATTAGTCAAAGTGAAATTTTGGTATTTTAAATAATATTATTGAATGTTATGTGAATAGTTATAATAAAAATTTTTCAAATACCATAATTCCTTTTAGTTAGATATATTATTTTAAAAGACAATCTATTTATTCATGTTGATCATAAATATAAATATGATCTATTTTATTCAAAATAATCATATAATATCTATCAGAACCATTAATATTCATGAATTTGATATACATTAATTTCATACACATAATAATTATCCTTCATAATAATATTTTTTGTTTCATTATTAGAATTTATATTATTAATAATTATTTAATCATTTAGAAATTGACTCAATGTATTTAATTCTATATATTTAATATGTATTTTAAAATATGGTCAATATGTGTCTTTTATAATTAGTCATTACTAAATGTATTCATGCTATATATGAGTCACTTTGGTTTGGGTAATAAAAGTAAAATAGTGTTAATAATATATATAAGTGTCCAAAGTTACACTTCAAATTTCCATTATTTTGTTTTATTATTTTTTTTACAATAATCGTCCACAAATCTATGATTTGGAAATTTTTCATCATTTATCATTTATAATAATTTATATATTATTTTAGGTATTTAAAAAATAAAAATATTGGACTCTTATTTTAAAAACACTAATATTTTATGATAGAGATTAAAAAAATTAATTTTATTTTTAATTGTTTTTATTTTGAGTATTACAAAGTCATTCTCATGATATTTATTTATTTATATTTTTAGTGGTGTTAAAATTATGATAAATTGTTATGTAACACTAACGTTGTTCTTATAGAATAATTAGAAACATTTAATAATTAATTATCAAAACATTATAATAAATATGTGTAATGCCCTGAACGTAGAATTCAAGAGCTAGTGCATTATTTTAATACATTAGAATGATTAGAAGGAATCAAGTCCTGGATGATCAATTAGTTTAGTAGTCTTGGAAACAATATGCATACTTACATTCAAAATTAAAAATTGAAACGAAAATAACTCTAAATTATTCCATTAGAAACATCCAAGCTTCCAAGATTATTTCTGTAAGTCACTCATAACTAAAATCCTCATATCCTGGGAAAACGAATGATGAGAATGTTGTGAGCTCAGATGCACTATATGAGTAAGAAATTCAATGGAAGATAACATAATCATTAGGCATGATAAATAATTGAAAACACATGCCTTAACGAATAGTAAACATGAGCACTTTATTGTAGGAATATAAGCTGAGTAAATACTGCTAAAATAAAACATATTCATGGGTTTTCTACTAGTTTAATAACCACATGAAATATCAATATATAATCTCATAATGATGGAATGCAAAACGTCGAACATTTTGAAACATTTTGTCTAGTCCTTGACCGAGACATCTAAAAATGATTAAGGCCTAATCTAAAACCAAATATTAAAAATTGGGAAATACCTCATCCAATTCAACACCAAGATGTCTCATGAGTACAACTGATGCATCGAGGATGTTTACCAGGCTCCAACCATCACATAATTATTCCAATGCATTCCTTATATGAAACTGTTGAAACATAATCTAAACAATCATATTAAATTTTCTATATGAAATCTCAATATTTTAACCACGAACAATGAATGGTATATCACATACATAGTCAAACATAACTCATTATATTAAATATAGTATATTTTATTATAGTAGATTAACCTAAATCGATAATAATTAAGGATATTGACATAGATGAAAATAATCATAAAAATTTTATTGGAGAAATATCCCCCTTTTTCTTGAAAATATAAACGTGTCGCTATTTATCAAGATTTAATTTAAAAATGATTTTTGAATCAAAGTTTCCCATACATAATTTAAATGTTTAAATGTATTTTAATTTGAAAACATTAATTTCCATATAAATAAATCATTAATACATTTTTTTAAAACATGGATATTTATGAGAAATATTTTGAAGAATAAAATTTTAAAACAATTAAAAATGATATTTTAGTTATTGTTTCTAACCAAATGATAAAAAATTGAATACAAATAATTTTGGTAGTAAAAATAATATAATATCTTGATAATAAATGATTTCATGATATCCAATGTCAAAGGATATTATATTCACTATATAATATTTAATTGGTGCATAAAAAAAATTCACTACGGAATGTAAATTGAGATAATGTCCCTTATAAAGAACTCATCCTTAGGTTAAGGATAAATCAGTGACACTATTATGTGTGAGAAATAAAATTACACTAAATATTGTTGGATATTCATTATAAATAAATCATAGTATATTCACACATAATCTTGTAAAAACGATAGTAATGACTTTGATGTTTAACTTACTCAATGGAAACTGAGGTAAGATTACTATTATCAAGTTCATATCAATGACATAAGAAATTAAATATCAAGTTATTATGTGTATAAAATGTGTATACACACAATGGATGTGGAAATTAATACATAAATAATAAATACTAATTCCACACATAATTTCAGAGTAAAATAATCCACAAAGTATGCATAAATCTGAATGAGTGGAAATTGAAATTTAAAATTCCCTTATCTATTTGGTTACTTACTATACATAAACCATATAAAAGAAGGATCATAAAATTATGGTTTAAATACCCATAAATTAATTTATATTACATAATTAAAGTATTCATAGATATTACAAACGCCACAAAATTGAAATACTTTCCAATTTAGCATGAATCTCACAGGAATAAAAAGTGAGATTAAAAATCCGTACATCGTTGTAATCAATAGAGTCTTATGAAAAAATGTTAATAATCATGAAATTAATCACATAATACCATTAATATATATAGATTCATTATAATATATATCAAATGGCAGTACTAAATAAACAAAATTCAATAAACACGTTGAGAAAAATGGAAATATCACAGAATTAAGAGTGAGAAAAAAACCCCTTACTTCAAGTATGACTTGCCTTATATGGTCCATGTTCATCGTAAATAATAAAATTAAGTTAATTTGAACTTGATTAAGAAATTTTTTATTATTCATTTTATTTCACTAATTACCATTCTATAACAATTAGTTAATTATTTGAGTTCATATTGGATATTTTTATCGATGTTTGGAACTTGAGTAAAAAATGAACTTGTTTTAATTACAAATTTTCCATTTGGTCAAAAGTAAATAATCTCCATAATGATTTAAATTATTTAGATATCATATATATATTCTTTATGTATATGTATTTATAAAATTACATAACATTTGGAGATAAGAAATGAGATGCACTGTTCATGGAGATGGTAAGCCGCACGTACGCATGAACAGTAATTTCATTTCTAATTTTTATTTTAATGTAATTAAAACATAATGATACATAGTTATATAAAAATTAAAATATAATTTAATATATACTATCATCAAATACATCCTTTATACGTCCTACACAATTCATTAACAAGTCATATCACTTTGACGGGGCGGTAGTACACACATCCTCAAATGAAATTATCATGTTTTTTCCATAATGGAAGACATAATGGTATGATATAAATGTAAAATACAGAATCAAAAAGAAAAAATATACATCATATATATCATATATGAATACATATCCATCTTAATGGCCTCTATGAGAAGAGGTTCGAGATAATCGTACAATCATTGTTTCGTGAGGTATTACATTGAAAACCACCAAACTGTATGTTCTTCACCCATTAAATGGTGGTGTCTGTTTGTTCAGTTCAAATCGTTCTCATAAAAACATAGTAGTATATTAGGGATATGGGTGTTGTTATAAAATAATGTAATAATAATAGTTTATGGGGTTTGATATGTAAAATAAAACAAAATAAAACAAAAGAATTTAAGAGAAATGATTACCTTCAATTTCGGTAACTTCCTTTGGTTTGAAAAAAAATAACTTATTAAAGTGAATTATTCCTATGAAAATTAATCTAGTTCTAAGAGAGGGTTCTTGTGAGATTATTCGGTCAGGGGTTGGACAAGACAAGGGGCTTGAGAGGTGTGTGTAATGGGTTAGAAGTGGTGTCGTTTTATAAGGGGGAGGAGGTGCTCTTTAGGAATGTGTGAAAATATTATTTTAAGATAAAGCTATATTCGATTTATAAATTCCAAAATATAATTAAAGGAGAAGATAATATGACTAATAGTCGAAATAAAATCATCCAATAAGAATTGGACTGGTTTTGGATATTGTATTAATAATAATAATCTTATTTATTTAAATCATTTATTAATGAGGTAAATTCTACATCATTATTGTGTCATTAATATTTTAATTTATTTGATGTCTAAAAATTAAAAAAAATACATTAATGTAGTAAATTATTTTATCTTTTCAATGATCATTTATAATTAGAAATATGACTTATATTCCTCATGAAAAAATTTATTTACTAAAGGATAATTGTTTACGTCATTTTTGTCTTTACTTTATGTTAATTAAAATAATGTTTCATTATCATTTAAAAGTGGATCCATGGGATCCCAAAATCAAACCATGGATGATCATGGTCGTACATAACTCATCCAATTTGGTTATGAGAACTGTTAAGGTAATTTTGTAATATTATTATATTCTTTTTACCTTGAATTGACCAATTAATCCTTAACCGTGGTAAATAAAAGTCAAAAGTCACTATCCACCAAAAATTATATTCATTTTATTGAACCTCATTTTACTAACTAGTAACAACCATGTATCTTGTATTTTTAAAATTCAATTCGTAGATGCATCAAAATTTCATTTAAATGAAATAGTCGAATTTCTAACTACTTCATAGTGGTTTCACTATTATAAAAAATCGATGTGTTTTAGAAAATACCAAAAATTCAGCTAAAGATATATTTGATATTTAGAGTACAGAAATTGTTTTTATTTTACCAAATTTAGAACATAGAAGTTGTAATAATTGAATAAAAAATTATTACCATTGTCAAAACAAATATCATGTTTTTATGAAACAATAACTATCAAAATATTGACACCTGTTTATGTATAATTTAAAAGTAGATTAATTCCAATTACAAAAATTAGATTAAAGGGTAATAATATAATCTAGTTACACCTCAAAACCAATTTAAAATATAATATATCCTTATATATAAATTATATTAATAGGCAGTTTTGAATTAAAACACAGTATTCCACACTATTCATAACAAAATGAATATTATTAGAAAAATAAAAAAATTTCATCCAAAGTAAATTTTGATCTCCCGATTCTAAAGAGGAATTTCATTTTG
This sequence comes from Viscum album, assembly GCA_963277665.1. Classification (NCBI taxonomy): domain Eukaryota; kingdom Viridiplantae; phylum Streptophyta; class Magnoliopsida; order Santalales; family Viscaceae; genus Viscum; species Viscum album. The sequence continues at coordinate 1,034,522,833 of OY728133.1, read as the reverse complement.
TCAAATTTAATATGTAAAAGGGTCAAATATTGGATTTCGAAATGGTTCACCATTAAAATGTGATAAAATTGATTTTTTTTAAAAATACATTTTTTATCTGAAAAATTAAATTTGTTCTTAAAATATGTCTATGAAACAAATAACTCATATGTTAAAATTATATGGAGAATATAAAATTCAAAATCTAGTTAAAACTATCCAAATTAACTTTTGAACTACTAGTTTAGTAAGTCATGGTGCGCTCGAACTCCGTGTTTTATGTAGTGCGTGCTATTTAATTTAATGAAAATTACATACTATTAAATATTTGGTTGTTACAATCTCCCCTACTTCAATAAACTGTATCCTCACAATTTGAAATAGTTATTCAAAAATAATATTTTGAAAATAGAAAAATACATATGTGGAAAACCCACATTGAATATTGGGTTAAGAAAATTTAATCTTAATAATGGGGAAAGGGAGATGAAAAAGTCACCACCAAATTATTATTTATATTAGGAGAACATTGGTGGCAATTAGAGACAAATAATTAGAAAAAAATGAAAATATTTATAGGGAGTGATTGAGGTCACCAATATCAAACAAGTGTAAAATTTAAGGCCTCAAAGCCATCAGTCTGTTATGATTTAAATTATAATCGTTTCAAAAAAAACATAAAGCATTTGGATAACTCATTAATGGTTTTAAGATCCATTACCTAATGTTTAATCATTAATTTATTCATTAAATAATAATAATAATATACTTGATAATTAAAGTTTCATTCTTTATCTAATTTTGACCACAAACTCATCTTTCACTCAAAATGATGAGTGTCAATGATGACATGATCAAACCTGAAGTGCCAGAAGAAACTTATAGAGAATCATATAATCCAAAATTTATGAACTATATATTTCCCTTTTTGATAGAGATTATACAAAACCAAAAAGGATAGTAAAATATCAGATAATCCCAAAAGGATAACACTTTAGAGAAAGAAATACTAATATTAATTTTAAAAATTAATCTAGAAATACCCAAAGTTCAATAAATACCATTCAATAAACAGTGGTCCATTAAATATTTCAATATAATCTATGATATTATTAAAACCCAAAACTCAGAAGATTATTGTTACATAGTTATCCACATTAAATTGTATCTTCAAATACTATAAACTACTCATTAATTCACATATTTAAAATTAATTAACCTAATCACATGTTCTATATGATAGTTTAATCATTTACATAAATAACCCAAATATCAATAAATCCAAAATAAAATCATAGGTAAAAAAACACCATTACTCTTCAGATGAAATCCTATAGTATTATATTTTCCTTACGTATATAGTATTACTAGTAAAGCAAATGTCTTAAAAAAAATTAAAATTTAACACTTAATCACCAAATCATTTTCCTATACAACGGACATCCATTTGATAAGACATAAGATCCCCAATCAACTTATTACTGATCAATAAAATCATTCAAATAAAAATAATTATTCACACTAACCTGGGAATCATGTAGTCTGGTGGTAGGAGACAAATCTCAATCACATTATGGTTGGGGGTTCGATTCCCGCACCTTTTTTGGACGTGACAGGTTTTCTCATGGTTTACGTGTTGTCCCTTTTCAGAAAATATATAATTTTATAATATTCCCATGAAGGAGATATATTACTCAATGTAACTATATCATAATTTCATCATAGATGTTATCTCATACATTGGTTTTTCATCCCAATGTTTAATAACTTGTAATTTCCACAATTTCAATTGATCATATAATACCAAATGGTTATTTATAACTATATCTATTATAAAGGATAATTCTTCCCCAAATATCATTTTCATATGAAAAACAGTTGCTTTACAAATACAAGAGAAAATTATTCAAAAGTAAACCCATCAAAAAAGAGCACTAATACTTTATAAACATTTTTAAATCCATTTATTTCAACATATCTTTTCCTTAACCAAGAGGATATCCTATAGAATAGGGAATTCATTCGGGAAATATTCAGGTCCCATAAATTTAAGGAAAATGATTGTAAATGTATTTTTGGGATGGATATTATTTTCTTCCATAGTACTCTTCATTTTTTCTCGGCTATCGTTTACATTATGTCATTCTTTCCCACACATAATGCATTTCTTTGTTCCATTTAGACACCTTCCTAGGTGTCTCATTTCATATTTCTTGTAAGATTGAAAATGAGATTTCTTTTTTCAATGGTCTTTAATCCTTGATCTCTTATAATTCATCACTTTTCTCTTATTTTTTGAATCCAAGAGTTGGTTTAAATATATGTTGTCGATCATATTTTTGGAAAAATTATTCCGCATAAACATACTATCTTTTACACCTATCAACATTCCATTTCTTTTCTCATGTCCACCAATGTTCCTACCATGTACATCATCTTCAATGATACTATGACATCCGTGGATTCCAACCATTAACTAACACATGAAAGCATAATGTCTGTCATAAAATCATTTAGATCATATCCTTACACTGTATTTTTAATCTAAAACACATTAAGATTAACCATGGATATTTATTCTCACCTATATTATAATCCTTAAAGTAGGTTTGTAAGGAAAATGTGAATTATCCTAACCATATCCCCTAGGAGTGTCATAACCAAGAGTGAAGTAATGACCATTTTCAGGTACCAGGATACCCCGAGTCAATTCTAAAACTCCTTGTCATAGTTTTTCACTTCTAGGTTCTTCAATGACAGAGCTGCCACAACCTACTCGTATCCAGATAGGGATGTATTTCTTGGGAAATAAAATAATATATACACTAACAAAATTCTAGGATGTTCTTCTAAACTAATCCTCAATGTCTATCTTAGTGTAATGTGCTCTAATAATAGTTTATCCAAATATAGTTTACAATGTCTGTAATAACATCCTCGAATACTAATTGTAACTCCTTGACCCCCGAGTCCTGGAGCTAGTGCATTATTTTAATAAATTGACATGATTACAAGGAATAAAGTCCCAATTGACATATTAGTTTAGTATTCATGGAATAAATATGTATACTTATGTTCAAAATTACAATTTTAAAATAAAATCAACACTAATTTATTCCATTAGACACATCCAACCTTCCAGGATTATTCCAGAAAGTCACTCATAACTAAATTCTTCATATACAAGGAAATTTAAACATAATAAAGGGGTGCACTCAAATGCTCAGTAAGAGTAAGTAATATTGCAGAAGACAACATAATCATTATACATGGTGAATAATTGAAAACACAAGCCCTAAAGAATAATAAACATGACCACTTTATGGTTAGAATATGAGCTGAGTAAATAATACAGAAAAAACATAGTCATGGGTGTATTACAAGTTGAAAATTCACATGAAATATCTATAACTAATCTGATAATTATGGAATTCATAATTTTGTACATTCTGAATCATTTGGTCTAGGCCTTATCCAAGACGTCTAAACATGATTAAGGCCTTGAAAAAACCCATATATAAAAAATTGGGAAATACCTCGGCCAATTCCAGGAGTAGGTGTCTCATGAGACCAACCAATGCATCGAGGAGCTATAACAGTTTTCACCCACCACATACTAATTCCAATGAATTCCTCATATGAAAAGGTTGAAACATAATCTATACATTCATATTTAAAATAGAATACAAAATGTCAACATATTTACCATGAACCATGAATGGTATTACACATCCAAAATAAAACATAACCCATTCAATAAAATATAAATGATTGTGTTATAATATATTAACCTAAATATAGAATGATGACAGATATGGACATTGATGAAAAAAATCATCAAAAATATATGATAGAAATATCCCCCGTTTTCTTGAAAACATTATAATGTTACATTATTTATCAAGAAGTCGTTTAAAATATATTAATGAATCAAAGTTTACCTTACCAATTTGAAACATTTAAAAGTGATTTTAATTTGAAAACATTAATCTCTATATAAATAAATTCTTAAAACCATTTTTGATGCTTTGAAATTTATGAGATATATTTAGAAGAATATATTTTTAAATCATTCCAAAATTATATTTTAGTTAGAGTATCTAACCATATGGGAGACTCTTGAATAAAAATAATCGAGTTAATAAAAAAATTATTATATCATGATAATAAATGGTTTCATGACATACTATGTCAAAGGAGAGCATAAAAACCATATAAAATATAATTTGTGCATAATAACAAAGATGTATCAATTGAATGTAAATTTAGATAATGTGCCTTATAAAGTCCGTATCCTTAGGTTAAGGATAAATCAATGACATTATTATGTGTGGGAAATATAAATACACTCAATATGATTGAATATTCATTATAAATGAATAAGAGGACATTCAAATATATTATTGTAAAAAAAGAAATGACTTAGATGTTTAACTCAATGAATTGAAACTAAGTTAAGATTCCTCTTATAATGATCATATCAATGAATCTCAAGGGAATAAAAAGTGAGATGAAAAATCATTAAATCATTGTAATCAATCGAGTTGTATGACCAAAAGATAATAATCACAAAATGAATCAAAGAATATCATGAATATAAATTGATTCATGAAAATATATATCAAATTTTAGTACTCAATAGACAACATGCAAAAAAAAAGTGCCGAGAAATGGAAATCTCACGAAATTTAAAGTGAGATAAGAAACCCCCTACCTCATGTTCGACATGTCTTATATATTAAATGTTTTTTCTGAACAATAAACTGAAGCTAATTTCTACTAGATTAAGAAAATTTTTATAGTTTATTCTTCCTTTTATATAACTTATTACCTTTCTCAAATAATTAGTTAATTATTTGAGTTCATATTGAATATTTTATAGATGTTAAAAACATGAGTAAAAAATTAACTTGTTATAATTACAAATTTTCCATGGGGTAAAAATTCCATTATCTTCATAATGATATAATGATGTAGATATCATATATATATATATATATATTCAGTGTATATATTTATTTATAACTATACATAACATTTGGAGATAATAAATGAAATGCAACATTAATGGAGATGATAAGTCATACGTACGCATGAATGCTACTTTCATTTCTATTTTTTATTTTAATGGAATTAAAATATAATGATACATATGTATATTATAATTAAAGTATAATTTCATATATAATATCATTAAAACCATAATTTATACATCCCTCATAAGTCATTAATGATTCATATCTCTTTGAAGGGGCGGTAGTCCACAGTTCCTCAAATGAAATTATAGTGTTTTATCCATAATGGAAACCATAAAGGTATGATATACATGTAAAATACAGAAGCACAAAGAAAATATAAACACAATAAATATCAAATATAAATACAGTACCATCTTAACAGACACCTTGAGATGTGGTAGATGATAATCAAATAATCATCGTTTCGTGACCTGTAAGTTTTCCAACAACAGAAATAATATGTTTTTCACCCATTAGATGGAGGTGTGTGTAAGTATTGTTTGAATAAATCTCGTAAACAAAAATCCTAGAATATATAGGATAATTTTTTTTATAAAACAAAGTAATAAAAAGATTTAAGGGGTTTTGAGAAGTAAAATAAATCAAAATAAAACAAAAGAATTTAAGAGAAACTGGTATCTATAATTTGGGTAACTTCTTATGGTTTGAACCAAAAGAACTTATTTAAGGGACTTATTACTATGATAATGATTCTAGGTGTAAATGAAGAATCTTAAAACCTTATTTGGGTAGGGGTTTTATGATCCAATGTTCATTAAAGGTGTGTTGAATGAGTTAGAAGTGGTGTCCTTTTATAAGGGGGATGAGGGTCACTTTAGGAAGGTGTGAAAATATTATTTTATTATATAGTGATATTGGGTTTCTAAAGGTCCAAAACCAATTAAAGTCGAAGATAAGATTACTCATAGCCGAAATAAAATCATCCAATAAGAATTGGATAGGTTTTAGATATTGTTTTAATATTAATTATCTTATTTAATTAAATCAATTATTAATGATGTTAATACTACAACATTATTGTGACATATTTATTTTATTTTATTTGATGTCTAAAAATTATAAATAATACAATAATATAAAAATATATTTAGACTTCCAATGAATATTTATAGTAAAAAATATGACTTATATTACCTCATGTAAAAATTTATTTACTAAAACATATTTTTTTATCATTTTTTCCTTTACTTTATGTTAATTAAAATAAAGTGATCTTATCATTCATAAGTGTATGCAAGATGATCCAAACTTTACATATGTTAATATTTTCTTTACATTGATTTACCTTATTTACCTTTAACTGAGGTAAAAAAAATTCAAAAGTGACTATTCACAAAAAAATATTTTCATCTTATTGAACAAAATTTTACTTAATAATGTAAACCATGTATCTCGGATTTATAAAACGTCCGCCTAAGCTATATTTGATATTCTGAATTCAAAAATGATGTCTATTTTACTAAATTTAAAACATAGAAGTTGGATCAATTAATTTTCATTTAATTATCATTATTAAAACAAATTTTTCATTTTTAAGATATAATAACTATCAAAAGATTGGCACTTGTTTATTTAAAATTTAAATGTGAAATTAATTCTAATAACCAAAATCATATTAAAAAGTTAAAATATAATCTAATTACTCTTTAATACCAATTTAATATATAATATATCCTTATATATTAATTATATTTAATTTAAATTTTGATTTAAAATACATTATTTCTCATTACTCATTAAAAATAGAATATTATTTGAAAAAAACCAAAATTTCATCCAAAGTAAATTTTGATGTCCAGATTCTAAAGAAGAATTTTATTTTTTGAAATGGAATATGTAAAAGGGTAAAATATATGATTTAAAAAGGTATCACCATTAAAATGTAGTAAAATGGATTTTTTGGAAAAATACATTTTTATTCGAAAAATTTAATTTTTTCTTTAATATGTCTAAGAAACACATAATACATAGGTTAAATTTATATGTAGTATATATAATTCAAAATCCAGTTAATATTATTTATATCTGCTTTTGGATGGCTATTTTGGTATGTGTTGGTGCGCTCGAACTTGGTGTATAATGTATCACAAGCTATTTAATTTAAATAAAATAACATACTATGAAATCATAGGGTGTTAGAATTTGTTTTAGTTTATTGTTGGTTTTCTACATATTTTATTGTTTATTATTTTGTATAAATTATGGATAAAGGGTTCATATTTTTTATTAAATAGATTCCTTCATATTATTAATGTCAAAATAATTAAATAGTCCCAAAATTTCCTTTGATGGTATTTTATGATAACATTTATTTTGAAAGATGATTTAAAATAATTAAAAAATAATGAAGAAACATGGAATTAGAAATTCTATATAAGGACATAAACAACCCGTTTATGTTAAATTTTTTAACATTGATATAAATTAATTTCCATAATTATTGAATATTTAGTTACCATTGTTAAGAAAAAAATACATTAAGTGGGGGATAAATTAAATAGATAAGTCTTAAAATGTCCAAAAAATGACTGAACAATATATGATGATTTTAAATCATCCCAATCTTTTATATAGTTTCAAATAAAAAATTCTATAAGGAATTTTTTGTAAAAACACTGATTTTATCAATGTATCATGATTCGTCAATTAAAAATGTGTTACATTATATCATAACATATTATACACTTACAAGATATATTGAAACATAAATTTTTTTCTTTTATTAATAAAAATATATAAATTAGAAAATAAACTAAATGAATAAAAAAAAAATATTATTATGGAATTTAAAATTAAAATTAGCTAAACTACAACGTAGAAATATGGATTGACCCAATATGATAGATTCGTCACTCAAAATACAAAACTATGTATTGAATAAAAATGTGTTTAAAACAATAAAAAAAAATTAAAAATGAAATATAAAAACATTTAAAAATTTTAGGAGAATAATAAATTAATAAATTAAATTTTATTTATGTGTTATATTGGGATGGTTACAAGATAATTTAGACCATTGGAATTGTAAACATGCAATTGGGAATATTTAAATGATCATTTGGAATTGTTTGATTACCACTGGAAAAGTAATTTGAACATAGAAAAATATAATTTAATATAAATATTATTTAAGAGGACAATTTTCAGTAAATATTAATATTACAATGCCATAAAATAGATATAATGATCTATTCTCATTGAAAAATAATAAAAAACATCATTACATGTTTTTTAATTTATTTTAAAAAATCATAATGTTTGAATTAAATATTAAAATATTATGTGATTGATTTTTTTTGTAAAGATAATTTGATTTTTTATATCACCACTTTGAAATTGTTCGATGGTTGATTTTTGTCAATATATGTTAAAAAAATCAATTTTATTATTATTTATAACAATAATGTTTTTTCATAATCTATTAATTATAAACATCATAATTCATTATATAATAATTAACTAATAATTTGTAGAACATGTTGCAGGAATAAAAAAATTAATTTGAGAATGTATTCATTAAATTAGAATAAACATGATTTCAAAACAAAATTATTTAATTCAAAATGGTAAATTCAACATTATTATTTTAAACAAAATAATTTATACTTTTTAAAATTCCCTTTCTAATAAATTATTTAATTAAAATTTTAAAATGTTTTGATGTCATAAAATTGAAGAGTAATAAAAAAAATAATTCAAGAATCTAATTATTCACTCGATGTATGGTATCCCAGAAGTATCAATCAATGAAATTACTATGAAGGATGAGGACAATAGATTATATGAAGTAATGGTACATGTGACTAAAAATATATATAATGTATTTTGATAAATACATAATACTTCATTTCGATATGAGGATTCAATGGATTGAATATAAGAGTAGAGAAATATATTCAAATCTGTGATATGTGGGTTCAAAATTTTAAGGAAGTCCTCAAAGAAGATATGAAAAATAAGGTAACTTATTTATATTAGGTATTATATATAATTATTCATTTTAATAATCTAATCCTTATTTTCAATGATTTTGTGAGTTCCTTATATTTTAAGTGACAACATTGTAATCAGATTTTGTGGTTTCCCACTTTTCTAATGAAGTACTTTTAGGAATAAAATTTCTATATTTATTCAATGAAAAAACAATTATAATTTATTTATTTATAAAAAATAATGTAATGAATATATCTATATTAAGATGTAATATTGATATATTATTATATTAAATATTTTCAATCAAAACACTCATATTGTCAATTTTAAATAACCCCCTCCAACTCAACATTGATAAAAACAACCCACCACATGTAAAATCCAGATATCTTCCAAAAGCCTCTCTCAAAGACTTTTATCAACCATAGGGTCTTCTTTAATTAACTAAATCTGTTTATAAAAGAATAATAATTCCAAACAAGATAAGAGACACTAAAAAAGGGTATGTTTTTATCATTTCATCTCCTGCATTCCTCATCTCTTCCCATTCATCTAATTTTATTCAACTGAAAATTTTATAAATTTAATTGTTTAGTGTTATTAAATTATATTATTAATTCTACCCTATATTGATATTGATATTTTTTATAAATTTAATTTTTATTTAATTCTTTATCCTATAGTGGTAAAACCTCATGATAATTGTCGATTAACATCCAATTATCCGGTTCTAACAAAATTACCTATCACCAAATTTGTGGATTGTTATAAGAAATATAATATGATATATATAACATTAAATATTATTTTTTAGTGATCTAAACTAATTTTTTTATACTTGTAAGCTGCATTTCCAAGATAATGAGATATCTAAAATAAACTTATTTTATTAGGAAAAAATGATACGAAAAGAGTTTCTATTTAACAAACAAAATTGTAATATATATTATCATGATTTAAATTAATAAATAGTAAACTTATAATTATTTCATTTATTTCTATGTATTATTTTAAAAATATATATCTTATTCCTGGGACAAAAAGGAAATGTAATAATGATGGATTTTGGAAATGGCCATTCTCGAATATAACTCATTTTTATTTGGTTTACAAATATTTATACTCATTTATTGTATGCATTTTATCTTAAAATTAATTAAATATCCATTCAATATCTTAAAACTATATTTATTTTGGATATATATTATTTTAAATGTTACAAAATTATTTATATGGAAAACAAAATGATTTTTCAAGAGGCTTATCTTTTTTAAAAACATAGTTGTGCATCTGGGGTTGATTATTTTTCAGTAAAAAATGTTAATGTTTTTAAAAATATTATTTCCATTATTCATTTTGGATCATAAAAAAGTTATTAAATAAATCATTATTTATGAAATCCATACGAATCTCATTTCATTCAATTAGATATTTGAGGACTATAATTCTAATATGATGAATGTGGCATGAATGTTTCTAGGAATTTATGATTTGAAGGGTATTAACGAAATTATTTCTTCATATAATGAACTAGTTAATGTTAAAAAAATCATGTTTTAATATTAATTATTTATCAAAATGATGCAATTTTTTCACTATAATGATTTTTTGATTTATGAACATATGTTATGTGTGGATATAATGATATATTTGTCTAATAAAATTGTTGGTATATGACTAATATAAAATGGTGTTTGTTTTTATTATAAGTACACAATAATATACATTAAATAATAATTCCCTCGTGAATTAAATGATGATGTTTATTATGCTCACCCACTAACAATTGATTCATGTTTCAAATTACACCCATTACTTGGCTTATATCATAACCAATTCATTTTTGTATGTCCATAGGTGATTACATTTACTAGTGAAACCATGAGAGATATAAAACGATAATGAATAATAATTTATATAATTTTAAAATACTATTATTAAAAAATTATGTATGATCCTTAATTTCCCTAGACACTAAACCTTTTGATTATGTACTAAGTCATTATAATGTTTTTTATAGAAATATTTTAATAGTCATGTATGAAATTGTAGAGTATCAATATTTGGTACCAATTCATCAGTTTTGTTATAAATGGAAAATTTAATAGAAAATATTTGTAAAAAATATATGTATAAATATATTTATAGGAAGAAAACATAGAATTATCTTTATAAAAAATGATATACATGGAATTAGATAGGATATTCCTTTTATGTTTAATTGGGAAAATGAATTTATTATTAATTCTTTCTTTTTTATGTTTTTTAAATCATTTTCCATTTTATTATATGGTGGGAACCATGAAAAAACCATGAAAGAAACCAATGTATTGGAATTTTCAACTATTTTTTGAATATCACTCTCAATGGGATGGTAGATAGAGTTGAAAACATCTTGGATAACTAAAACCATATATCAAATGATACAAAAAATATCCCAAACCATGTGTAACATTCAAATTTTACCAATATGGATAAAACAAATATCATATAATTTTTGGAAAAGTGAATTTTGAGTTTTTGTGGATCATCGTATCAACTTTAATAGAAACAGTTGTATAGCTCAATGAATAAAATCATTTTTGTTACTACATGTTTCATATAACAAGATGGTGTCTATGGATATAGTGAACCTATATTTTCATATATTATTATATGATTATATAAAAAATACACATCATGATGGTTCTTAGAAAAAAGGATCTAAATGTTTTGTGTCTTGGGAAAGGCATGACCTTACATAAATTTTACATAATAATAAAGAAACACCTATTTAAATACTTTTTTCTAGCTTCTAATTTTCCCTTTGGTTCACCTCAGAACAAGTAATTGTTTATTGATATACTTAAATGAAAGTGGTGAGATTAAATCATTGGGAAAGAATAATGAAATAATTGAAAAAATATAAAAAAATTTAGAATAAAAAAAATCATAACCTTGTGAGTAACTATAGATAAAGTCATGGAATGAAGAAATACATAAAAATAAAACATCATGTCTTAGTGGTTAACATCTACATATAGTTTTGAACAAAGCTAACAATGTATTCATGCATAAAATATGTGCATAAACATAATATAATTTTGTTAAACAAAAATTTCATCATTTTTATGAACATTCCACATTATATCATGAGATATCAATATTTCCCAATTAAATTAAGAACAATGTAATTTAGAGTGCACATGTCACATCATAACATTTTTTGTGTCATGCCTTCTGCATGGAACCTATAATAGTATTCAACATAAAATTAACCATGGAAATAAAATTGGATTAATTATAATTTCATAAATCATCTTTAATGAATAAATATTTGTTTTCCAAAAATAAAAATGAAATAACGTACCTTGTATAAGAATCATCAATCTTGAGTGAATAAGAAAAAAAACTCAACAAAACTAAAAGAAGTGGTTTTCTAATGAAGTGTTATTTTGGAAAAATAATTATAATTATCACAACACTATATTGGAAACATATATATCACATAAACCTAAATGTTAATAATATTTTAATAATATAACATTGACATTAATAAAGTGTAAGATAGAATAACCCCATATAAAAATGTTTTTGGGAATTCACCTTAACTTATGCCTTATTTCTTTCAACATTTTTTATCAAAAAGAATTTATTCAAATTATTTAATTAAAAAATAATAATCTGTTCTACATTTTTTATCATTTATATTTATATTGTGTTATTATATGTACATTTTTGTGATTTATAGTGTTCAATTTCATCATTTTGTAGTCTTTGTTTTTGTGGATTTCATGACGAATTCAGTTGTATACAACAAGAGAAATTCATGTAAAATAGGGATAACAATCCAAAATTTATATTATATATTATTAATGAAATTAAATATTGTTAATTTGACTTATATATCATTTTTATATAGTATGAGGATTAATTATTATATTAATTTCTAATGATAATTTTTTTAGGTTAATTTTTTATTTTTTCAATTAAAACAAACTCATTTTGTTTTATCAATTTTTATTACGTATATATTTTTGTTCTAAATTACAAAAAAATGATAGCCAATAATTTTTCCTTAACCATTATAATGGTATTAAGACCATCCTGGAAGATGGTAATTGAAAATGAGAACTTATCATCCTTGAAATTGATAAGGAAACACCTCATGGATTACATTATCAATTTTAGAATAAAATGGATATGTGAAGGGGTTTGATAATGTATTTTTTTATTAAAAAAAAATAAAATTATTGATTATAAAAGGTATAGGATATTTCATTTCACTTTCATGAGGCAATTTGAGGAGATAATATGCAATGAAATGAACATGAAATGAAATAAAATGAGGGGAAATAGGATTTTACCTCCTGAATTCTACTCAATAAGAACCATCATAGGGTGAATGTTTTAGAAGTTTTTGATAAAAAAATTTTCTACATGTGAGGAATGGAATTGGAGATCATATTTTTTAAATATAGTCAAATCTGAAATATTTCATGGACTTGGGATAAGAGGTGATGAGGGATGATATTTATAGAGGATGAAAGGGGTATTTACTTGTTATATTATTCATTAGATTGTTATGTTTTCTTAATTATTGGAATAAATTGAATCATATGACTAAGTATTTTAAAATATTTATGGAGAGTTATATAACTTTTTATAAAATAATTCTTACATCAATAGTGAATAAATATTCTATGTATTTAGAAATAATATTAAAATATCATATTTTACAAATCACTAATAAATTCATGTATTTTAAAAAAAATTAAAAAAATATCCAAACCATTTTTTATTTCTTGAATTTATTTATAATCTCCATTTTTAGAATATTTAACTTCCAAATATTCAAAAAAATAATTTTTATTTAAGTTCATCAATTACTAGGAAAACACCAATTTTAATGTTATAACTGATTTTATAATACTTTTAAAAAATTTATTAATGTCTCCTCAAATTATATTATAATCATAAGACATAATAAATACTGTTTATGAATATATTTAATGAAAATAATTTTTATTTTAATTAATTATCTTAAAATAACATTAGGAATAAACATTATTGTCCTCTAAAAATACCAACACAAAATTAATATTTTTTTTAAATATTTGTTAAAATATTTCATGATATAGTTGTATCGTATTATCATTTAAATGATTCCATAATTTAATTTATACATTCATATATGAAGTTACAATTTTACTAAAATAATTATAATTCATAATGGTCATGTTACTATTATAAGACTAATTTTACAACTTCATTGGGATAGGTTCCAAACATTCTAGAAATACTATTTCCTTCATTAATTATTCATTCGTAATGTTTATATTGTTTTCTAAATGATATTTTATGACTTTTTATTCTATGTTTCATATTTATAAGAATTTCATATCCAATGATAATATTCCAGTTTTTTACATTATCCGCCCACGTGAAATATCACACACGAAATTTTGTTTTACATACAATGGTAAATAAATAAATGGAATATATTGTCACGACATTCCCCCAGGGCCCGTGTCGTGACTATCCCAAGCCCACCTTCCTTTGGCCATGGTCTGTCAACTAACACCAATAGGCATATTCCATAAAACTAAGAAGGAATTCCCTTTATAACCTGTAACACACACAACAATGCACAAAGAATGAATCATGAAAAAAGTAAATATTTATAGTAAACATGGTGTGTATATAAAGAAATAAAGGGGCAAGAAAACAATCCGAACAAAAAAGTACATGTAAACTGAAAAGTACATGTAAATCTGAAAACAGATGCTGTGAACACCCACCACAGTTCCTTGATAAAGGGATGGTACAACTCTCAAACAATCATCTCTGTAGTACACATTTTCACTCTACACATTATTGCAACCTTCAGTTATGATACCCTCTCCCTCAGTCAGCGTTGTCCATCGTATGCACCAAACACAACATGGTGTGGGCATAACCCATGCAAGGTTGAGTATAATGATACTCGGTAAGGACCACACGACCCTCCATGGTCTCACAAGATTGACAAAAATATAAACCACAATGCATGGAAAAAACAGTCAACACTACTTAGGTATATACCCATACATATACCTGAGTTATCAAGTATACCCATCTCATTCATGAAGAAACAAAAGGCCCAACTCAAAATCCCAAATCTCAATTGTTCCTCGGACGGAATATTACCATGATGATAACACTCTGAAGATATGTACCAGAAAGATAAATCAAAACATATGTACACAAAAAAGGTATTTCAATGAAGGTAATGACAACAAAGGTATCGCTACACAGAAGAATACTACAATGGGATCACCACAAAGGTAAGTACCACAAAGGTATTTACACATATAAGAATACAAAAAAGGTATCAACACTAAGGTAAGTACAGAAATGGTAATCCCACACATAAAAATACCACAAAGGTATGGTCTAACATCACACCAGATATAACTTTGATATGATAATAAAGATGATTAGATGTAACTACTGAATCATGTTCCTCTGTTAAAATGTTGATCCACGCAGGATCCTAAATCATTAGACCCACGTAGGATCCTAGTATATCAGACCCACATATTATTATAGAGTAGTCCCATGTGGATTACTATAGAGGATCCATGTGGGATCCTCAAACATAGACACACGTAGGATTCCCAAGAACAGACCCACATAGGATCCTTTTCTCATATAATATCCAGCCATTGGGTTCCCGCACTAAGTTCACTTGATTCCGGGAGGGTCTGCTTCTCAAGCCACATGTAGATAATCCAACTTCTATGATTTCCCATGAAGAAGTATCCCAATGGAATTCCATATAAAATGAGTCTCATGGACCCAAACGGTGCATCAATCGGACGTTCGGTATGTACGCTATTGGCCTTTTAGTCCCGAGGGCCTAGTTATATTCGTGTTCCATCCAACCAGGTGATAACCTAGCATTATCAAAAACTATAAAGCAGTTTACCAAAAAGGAACATATTGATGCAATGATTTTGACACCAGAAATGGATTTTGGAATGGGGGATTGTAGCTCAATATATAGCTAAATGAGTGGAAAGGGGTCGAAGCTGGTCCGAGTCTGGTCTGACCCAGTCGGGGAAACCTGAGTCCAGCCTTAGGTCAAACCTGGACCTCTGGGTCTGGGCTACCCCACCGGCATGGCCGGGCCTGCCACAGGGTGGCCCTTCGGAGGGGTCCACCCAAGATTCCACCCAAGGTGGAGGCGCCCCCTAGGAACCCCGAACGACCCAGTCATTTGGGTTGGTTTGTCAACCGGCCAGCGCCACGTGGTGCCGGCTGCAGGCATGAGAGACCCGGGATGGCAAGACGGTTATCCCACCCGCATGGCACGGTCGCATTCCATGACCCTAGTGGTGGACGATAGTGAGTCGGCCACCCTCAATTCACCGCCACGTCCTCGTGTCGCGGCTCGTGCACACATGGCGGCGCAGACGCGTTCCACCACCCCAATCGCGCGGTCGGTTATACATCGGCCGACGCCCTTGCTCCGCCATGTCCAAAGGGACACGAAACATCACCAGAGGCACAGTTTTGCCGCTGCTACAGTCGTGGCCGGTTGGACAGATGACCACCGCTCCCAAGTCCCATCGGTGCTGGTTTCTGTCATGGTTGCCGATGACGTTCCTCGAGACACCGAGCGCACTCCAGTGGCATGTTCATCATTCTGTAGACTACCATACTCACCTTGAGGATTCTCAATCGATATAATATCACCATGGTTAGAAATTAATCATCCCAAAAACAAGCTGCAAAGAACACCAAAATCCACATTAGTTAATGAGAGGTTGGGATGTGTTCGTTTGTCCAGTACACTTCGCATTATAAAACGATAGCAATCAAAAAAGGATTTCATATTTCAAAAATAATTAAAATATTATGGTAAAGGGTATAAAAAAATAACAATGATAACCATTATTTCTCCTTGAATTGGGTGAGGATAGGAGAGTACATATGTATGTTTGTTGTGGTTGAATATGTTCCTCGTTTTGGAACCTTCGACGGAGTTCTTCATTAGGGAAAGTGTTTTTATTTGGTGGGATTGTTTCTCAACAATTCTCCCATGTTCTCCTTTCCCAAAAAATCATCCATCCCATAGGTGGAAATCCAAATTAATATGATTAATTTTATTAATTAATGTAATTGTGTTAGTACATCAATGTGAGGGGAAACCAAATGTTACCTCCCATTAATTTGTGTGGGGGGGGGGGGGTTAAAGATGTCGAGTGGTCCCCACCATTGAATTCAAATTTGCAGTTTTCAAGATTGGGTGGTCCCCACAACCAAAATTGAAATTTGGAGGATTAAATTATATTAATAAAATAAAGCATCTTTATTTTAGTTCATCCCATGAAAATATCATAAACTATCATTCTCCCTCGACCTACTACAGTCGAAGTGAAGGTCTCTTTAAGCGTATATTGACGTTGCTTGTTCAACGGTTCACTCAGATTTCAATTAGGATCACTGGTTCAAATGCTACAGAATCCCACATGCACATTTACTGAGTGTACATAAAAAAATTCAAAAATTCATTCTGGGAACACTGGGCCTTGGTATCAGATGCTCTTAATTTTAACAGACTCGTAATATTCCCATATAATAAAAAAATTGAAAATCCGGGTGTTTACATTCTCCCCACCACAGGGATTTTCATCACAGAAATACACTTTACAAAAACATGGAAAAAAAGTGGGGGGACTGAGCACTAATTTGAGACTCCCAGTCCCACATGCACTCATAGAGATTTCTGTACTTCCAACGTAAACACACTTAAGGTATCGATTGTCCGTTAAAGACTCTCTCTTGTACCTCATCAATCTCTTCTACAACCTCTGTAAAAATCACACCATCATTGATTACCAACTCACTATGGTTGATGATATGAGATGGGTCATGCATGAATTTCCTCAACTGGGATAAATGGAAGAAATCTTGCACCCGGTGCAACTGAGGGGGTAGTGCTTGGCGGTAATCCACCTCGACAACTTTGATGAGGACCTGGAAGGGTCGGATGAACCACAAAGATAACTTGTCTCCTTGACCAAATCTCCACAAAACTCATTACGGTGATACCTATACAATGAGGTGGTCACCATCCTCAAACTACATAGGCATCTATATCATGTAAAGATAATACTTTTCCTACTCTGTGTAGTCTTCATCTGCACTTGGATAGACTGCACTTTCTCAGTGGTAGACCATACCATATCTGGTCCCACTAGTGCTAACTCCCCTGAGCTAGTCTAGCACAAAGGTGTTCTTTAAGGTTGGACTTACAGAGTCTCGAAAGGTTCCATCAGAATGGTGGAGTGATATTTGTTATTTTATAAAAACACCACCAAGAGAATTTGATCCTCTCAGCTGCGATTGAAGATGATGATGTAATCACACAACATGTCCTCGAGTGAATGAATAGTCCGCTTAGTCCGACTATCCGTCTGAGGATGGAAGGCGGTGCTCAAATGATGTTGCATCCCAAAATCCAACTAAAACACCTTACATAGAGTTTAAGTGAAACATGCATCAATATTAGAGACAATTGTCGAGGGTACACCATGTACCCGCACAATCTCATCCATATAGAGGCATCCCAATCTCTCTACAGAACCCTGCTCTTTAATTGATAGGATGTGGGATGACTTGGTTAGTCTGTCGATGATCACACGGAATGAATCCTGACCCATGAATGTACATGGATGTACTATCACGATGTACATGGTTATTCCATCCCACTTCTATATTGGGATCTCTAAAGGATGAACTAAGACCGTTGGTGGCTGATGATCTGCCTTCACTTGCTAACAAGTGAGGCATCGATAGAAATACTATGATACATATTTCATCATTCATATACACTAATGCTGTCATCGAAGGTCTTGGTTCATCTTCAATGATTATATATGTACCTCTAGAGGGTCTGTGTGGAACTCCTTCAACACTTCCTACCAAAGTGACAATGGTACCATGGTACGTCCTCTGAAGAGAATGACATTCTCCCCACCTTCAGAAAATCTATCAGGTTCCAGTACTATGGATATCTAAGAACATAATTCCTCGCAGTTAAAATCCCCATGCTGCACCTCCTTGACTCACTATAGAATATAAGGAGTAAATGTAATAGACTAAAGAAAGGATTCTTCATCTCGATCCACAAAGGATACTTGCAAATCACCCAGCTACTATGTCACCTCACCTAACAACTATATACCAGATATCAAGCTGATTGAATCTTCTACAACATTTAGCTTTCCAAGAATATAGACTATCTCAGAGTCATATTCATGGTGGAATTCATGATAACATTTTTGCCTTAGGTTCAGGTCCTTTTGAGAGAAGATACACCTGAGACTCGTGTGATTAGAGTAGACCGTAAATCGCTCACCAATCAGATAGACCCACCACATATTCAAAGTGATGACCACTACTATTAACACAAGGTCATGGGTAGTGTAGTTCTTCTCAAATTATCTCTAATTTTGTTAAACGTATGTGATAACTTCTCTCTCCTACATCAGGACACATCCAAGCCCGATCCTGGATGAGTTGCAATAGAAAACGTACCCAATGCCCTCCACCAGAATCCTCGAGATGGGGGAAATTGTCATCCTCTACATCAGATCATGAAAACACCACTGGCATTTCCATGGCCGCACAAAGGGTTTCCCCTCCCTCATCAATTCTAATAATGGTGATTCAACTCTTAAAAAATATGGGACAAATCTCTAGTAATTTTCAGAAAAAACGAAGACACTCAGTACCTCTGTCACACTCATGGGTGGCTCCCTAGAAATTAATGCCTCAATATTTTCTAGATACACCAAAAATATATCCTTTGAGATGACATTTCCAAGAAAATGAATCTCTCAAATCCAAAACAATAACTTTTGGAGTTTTCTATAAACATGGTGCTCTCAGATTTTGTCCATTACTACCTGAAAATGATAAGAATGCTCCTCATCAGGAGCCAAGTAGATCATAATTTCAATGATGAAGACTACTACAATGAGCTCATGGTATGGCTAGAAGATCCTGTTCATGATTCCCATGAACACAGCTAGAGCATTGGTCACGCCGGAGGTTATAACCAAGAACTCTTAATGGTCATACCGACATGTGAAAACTGTCTTCTACACATCCTCATCTCGTACTCTTAGTTATTGATAGCCTGATTTGAGGTCTATCATTGAAAACCACCATGTCCCCCTCATTTGATCAAGGTGTTTGTAAATATATGGGAGTGTGTACTTATTTTTAACGATTATCTATTTCAGGCATCGATTGACCACATAATGTCTCAAGGTCTCATCCGCCTTCTTGGTGAAAACAATCAGGGTTGTCCAAGTAGAAACAATGGGCCGAATAATCCCCTTCACCTATAAGTCCTCCAACTATACCTGCAGCTGAAAAATCTCCACAGGAGCCGTCTAAAACACTGGTTTAGATATCAGTGTCGTCCCATGGTACACGCCAATGTAAAATTCCACATATCTGTGAAGTGGTACACTTAAGACATCAACAAGGGGGACACCCATGTACCGGCCCAACATTACAGGATAACTCGAACTCTCCACATCATCAAATTTTTATGTAATGAGGCCAACTGATTAGTGATCGACTGCACTCTCTTCTGGGTAACTGCATCATGTGCTGAAAATGATTGCTTCTCACTGGTGAAGGTAAACCCAGTCCCATCAGTGTGGACACACCACCCATTATGCCTAATACAATCAATATGATCATGGACTACAGATTAAAAATCCATAACCAAGATGATGTCATAAGGCCTTGACACCAATACTAGGAGATACCAATCAAAGCTCTCACCTCCAAGAGAATGCTCACAGTATCTTCTCTGGTGTGTAATCATCAAATCCTCCTCTGTAAGTGTCTGTAGCCATAAGGAATGATCCAACGAATCCACTGCAATATTCGAGCTCCGAATGAGGGTAGTGGAAATTTAATAATAATAAACACTTGTTCCTCTATGTACTGTAGCTAATGTGGATTATACATTTATCATACCTCGTATCCTCTCCAGAGTGTTGTGGTCTTAGGCCTTAGCTTCCTGCAACTGAGTGGGGTGGACCACCTCGTGGTGGTGGCTATAACACCTCAAATCGTAGCTCAAAACCGACTTCATGCCCATATCTTCTGCCACATCAGCCTACTCCCAGTGGACCTCCTCGGACGAACCTCTATCTCTGCATGGGCAGTCCTTTGACCGCCTGCTGATCATTCGTAAAGCGGTTTGGGCATTCATTAGCCATGTGACCTTTCCCGTTGCAAGCGTAAAATTTCCTACTCCTCACATGAATAGCCGTGTCTCTGGTGCCCTGCACAACCGACACTGAATCCTACGGTCATCCACCTATATGCCTTTTCCACTTGGACCTATGTGTCATCTGTCTGCTGCCAGCTGCAGAAGACTCTGCTACATGATGCCTGGTGGTCGGTCTCGTTGTTGGTAACTATTCTGCATGAAAACTCTCCACTAAGAGGGCTCTCTCTAACACCCCCCCGAGTGTTGGGATGCTGAGAGAAATCATCAAATCGCTGATATATCTCCTGATTCCCTGATCGACGGTTTGGTCCCTAAAAAAGATACCACAGTATTTTAGTGGAGTAGTGTGAGAGGTCGGTGAACCTCACTGAGTACTCAGCCATAGTCATATTGCCCTACTGAAGATGAATAATCTCCCATTTTCACATTGTGGGATGGGTCACTGGGATAAACACTTCTCTAAACAGGCTCTAAAATTATACACAGAGATGTTTCCTCTCGTCATGAAACTTTTTTCATCGATTTCCACCATATGTCTGCTGCTACCTATAGATGACTGGTGAAAGGATCACTATGAGATTAGCTAGTGTCCCTTGCAGTTGGAAGACACTCACCACATCCTCCAGCCAATCCTCAGTCGTCTATGGGTCTGTCTCACCCCTGAACATGGGTATCACCTGGCACTGGAACTCATGCAACAATTTTATTTGGTGTGCACTCTTTACTGCTGGTGTTGGTGGCATTAGTGGCCTAATGGTTAATGGAAACACTTGTGCCTTCTCTAGTTCATCTAATGAAATAGGGCCCTACACCGAGGCCTCATTACCCTATTAGCTATCATGAAATACAATAACATAATCCCAGGTTGGATGCCTACTAAGAGGAATACTGAAAGAAACAGGTACACCATAATCAATAAGATATACTTGTTGAGCTGACTCCAAACGATCAGAATGAAAATTTTCGAAACACGCTGATTTTTAGTGTTTTTGTGCACCGATTTAAAAAATTAGAAGTCATGGTCTTGGTGTATGGATACTTCGACCATCACACCAACACTGGATTCACTAAAATGATAACCACACTCACTACACATTACACAATTACAATGTAAAAAATATTTGTAGTCCAATGTTCTACCATAGAACTGACTCATCGGATAAGAATTTATCACGACCCGTCCCCCGGGGCCCGTTCTGTGACTACCCCATGCCCGCCTTCCATAGGCCAGTGGCTGATGATTAGAACCGATAGGTGTATTTCCTACAATTGGGAAAGAGTTTTTTTATATCCCATAACTCATATAACTAAGAAAAAATAATGACCAAATAACAAAGTAAAACTATATAGTAAGTAGGGTGTGTATAGAAAGAACAAAAGTGGTTAGAATAAAAAACCAACTAAAATGTACTATTAAACAGAAAGTACAAGTAATACTGAAAACAACTACAGTGAACACCTGCCAATGTTCCTACCAAAAGGGTTGGTACAACTCTCAAATGAACATCTATGAGGTATGCCGCCTCTATTTCCACCTTCATGCTACAACTAGTCCTGGTACCCTCTCCCTCATTCAGCATTGTCCTTCGTATGCACCAAACAAAACTATGTGCGGGTATATCCCGTGCTACGGTTATTATATCAATACTCAGTAGGGAACCTGAGACCCTCAAAGGTCTCACAAAATACACATATTATAAACCGAAAATCATGGAATGAATATTACACCCAACATAGGAATATGCCCATACATATATTTTAGTTATCATGTATACCCATCTCATTCATGAGGAAACAAAAGGCCCAAATAAAAATCCCAAAGATCTACTATTCCATGGAGGAAATATTTCCTTGAAAATAACATCCCAAGATAAGTACCACAAAGGTAAATTCACATTGAAGTGTGCCAAAAATGTATCACCACGAAGTTATTTACCACAAAGGTATTGTCACATAGAAGAATACCACAAAGGTATCAACACAAAGGTATGTTACACAATTGTATCACCACACAGAATAATACCACAAAGTTTTCACCACAAAGGAATATACCACAAATGTAACTCCACATAGAAGAATACCAGAAATGTAAGTACTTAGCTCACAACATGTATAACATTGGAATGGTAGTAATGATGATTAGATGTAACTACTAAATCATGATACTCTGTTAAGAGGAATAAACAAGTAGGATCCTAAATTGTCAGAACCACGTAAGATCCTAGTACAGTAGACCCACGTAGGATCCTAGAGTAATCCCACATAGATTCCATGTTCAGATCCTTTTGGAATCCTCGAACATAGACCCATGTAGGATCCCATGGAATAAGCCCACATAGGTACATTATATCATGTCGCATCAAGCCACAGGGTTCCCGCACTAAGCTCGCTTTATTCTAGGAGGGTCTGCTCCTCAAGGCACATGTCAATACTCTAAATTCCACAAAGTACAACGAATATGTATCCCAAAGGAATTCCATATAAAAGGAGTCTCAATGCAATAGATGGTGTGTCTATCAGACACTCGGTCTGTATGTTATTGGCCTTTTAGTCCTGAGTGCCCAGTTGGATTCGTGTTCTATCCAACCCGGTCGTACCACAACATTTTTCAAAATTCTAGTGGGGTATCTCAAAATGGACCATATCAATATAGGGTTTCCATCTCCATAGACAGTTCAATATAATGGATGCTCGTTCGTCAAGATATAGCTGATAGAGTGGAAAGGGGTTGAAGCAAGTCCAGGTCCAGTCTGACCCAGTCTGGGTGGTCCTGAGTCTGGTCCTAGGTCATACCTAGACCGCTGTTTCTGGATCCCTGGTTTGTGGCTAGGTGGCCCCCCCAGTTTGGATCTACCTAGCTGCCACCCAAGGGGGAGGCGCCCCCTGGGTACCTCGAATGACCCAGCTGTTCCTGTTGGGTGGCCGACCGACCAGCGCCCCGTGGCACCGGCAGCGGGCATGCGAGTCCCTAAGTCTCTCTCGAGTACCCAGTTGGCCAGAGACCCCAGCGCACTCATTCTGCTTGGTGATGCATCACACCACCCCCGGTTGTCGGTAGTGAGCCCACCCCCCTTCACTGTCTCGAACTCGTGCTGCGGCTCCTGCATGCCCGGTGGTGGAGATGCGTTCCGCCTCCCCCATCAAGATGTCGATCATGCGTCGTCTGCCGCACATGCTCTGTCATGTCCGACAGGCCACGACCCTTCTCTGGATGTGCATTTTTGAGGTTGCTGCTATCGTAGCTTACCAGAGTGTCGGTAGCTGCCCCTGAGTCCCAATGGTTCTGGTCACCGACATGATCGCTGGTGATGTTACATAGGTCACCAGGCGTACACCAGTTTCTAATTATTCATTCAATAGACTCATGCACTTTCATCTTGACATCTCCATATATTCATGGTCACAATAGTTAGAAATATCTCAACCCAAAAACATGATGTGAAGAACACCAAAATCCACAATGGATGCGAGGAGGTCAGGCCTTGTTCATTTCGCCCGAACTCTCCACGTTAGAATGGTAGAAATCGAAAAAGGTGTTCATAAATCAAGAATAATGAAAAGAACTAGGTAAGGTTTATACAAAAAAAATACAATCCCTACCACAATTTCTCATTTACGTTGGTGGGGAGACGAAATGACAGACATCTTATTGTCGTTGTTGAAGATATTCCTCGTTTGGGAACCTTTGACAGAGTTCTTTGTTAGAGAATTTATTATTCATTGGAGAGATTGTTTCTCCAAAATTATCCCAAGAACTAATTTTCTAAAAAATACTCGAACCATGAGTTAAAAATCACAATAAATAAGTTTATGTTTATTAATAAAACTAAATGAGTAGGCACATCAATGTGATGGAAAAACTTGAGTTACCTCCCCTTAAAGGGGGAGTTCAAGAGGTCGGGTGGTCCCCACTATTGAATTCAAATTGGATGTTCACATGATCATGTGGTCCCCACCAGAAAAATCAAATTGTAAGGATTAAATTTTATAAATAAAATAAAGATACTTTATTTTTTTCTCCCACTAATAGCACAAAAACTAACTTTAATCCTCGACCTACTACGATTAATGTGAAGGTCTCCATAAGAAAATATCAATGGTTCGAGTTGAACAGTGCCGTCAGATTTTAATTTCAATCACTAGTTCAAAAGATACAAAGACCTTTATGCATGTTTACTGAACGTACTTAAAAAAATTCATAAATTCATTCCGGTTACACTGTGCCTCGTAATCACATGCTGTAAATTTTCAAATACTCATATTATTCCCATATAACTAAACATAATTACATGGAAAATTTGAGTCTTTAAATAGATAGATAATAAATTATTCTAGTTATAATGTTTCCTCTTTGTGCTTATGTTTTAACCAAATTTCATTTACCAAGTGAGTGGTATTTTTGTATATAACAAAATCAATATGGTCAAATATATTCATCAGCATCTCTTGGTAAAAGATATCATTTTCTGACGATACAACCTTTTCATTATGTATATTTAAGGTATAATGTATTTACTTCCTAAATTGGTATACATAGAATACATCATATACTAGATACATGAACTTTGAATGTTCCATTCGAATGGACACAAATGCAACATTATTGAAAATATAAAAGGTGTCAATGTACCTAGTACTCATATTTCCATTATTCCCAAATCTCATGATCCTATTCTATAGATATATGTTGATTAATAACTTGTCTCCATAATTAAACAATAGGTCTCATAGATGATAATGTTCATATATATTCTATCAACTTTTGGAAATACTGAATTTATTTTGAATCGGTTTTTCAATTTCCATCATTTCTCCAACCAGATATTTTTCTAGTATCTTATGTTCACCAACTATATCCCAGCATGAAATTATTTTGCATGTTTTCCCATAAAGGGATTAATATGGATTCATTTTGATTCTTTAGATGAATTTTCTTTGAAGATTAACTCATACAAATTTATATATTGGTGACAAAATCCATTTAAATCTTTATAAGATACTCTAAAAATATCTTCCATTTTTGGAATTGACAGCACAGATTATCCATAAGTTTGATGATGATAATATTTACTGAATATAATTTCTGTACTTGGAGAATTTTGGAAACATTTCCAAAACATGAGGTTAAATCTAAAATATTAATCAGCTAAAATTGATATTGTTACTCCATGTATCCTTTTCACATCATTGATGTTTATTCTGGAGGGTCAATAGAGTGTGAAATAAACCCATATTGTCATAAAGTAATCTATAATTTTGAGACGATCCAAAATAAAAATATAGAATTATTTCTTATAGATTTCATCAGATGTCTAGAGAAAATGATCATAGTAATGTTTAAATATTTAAATATTTGTATGGGTAATGTTTAAATCATCCCTTTATAAATATTTTTCATCCTTTACATTATGAAATACCGACCAATCTAATGTATGTTATGAGATCCCCTTCTTTATATTTTCTCACAAATAGTTCTTCCATATATCTCAATACATATTTATGATCTACATTGACTAGAGAAGATTGTTATATATGTGTCCCTTATAAGATATTAACATATCACTAGATAGTATCGTACCAATAGTAATTACCAAGATCATGCAACTACATCCTCACAAATTATGAACACTATGGACTTCCCATTTATTTTATATTCAAATTTCATCTTAATTTAGACACTATTTCATTGAGCATCATTTATTTACTCCATGTGAAACATCTTGTTTCTAATTAGACATATATTCTATTAATATTACAAGGGTTTATAATATTCTTTTAAAATGTTGTTTTGAGAATTAATTGTGGGGATACATATAATGATGATGTAATATATTAGTTAATCACTAAACATTGATCATATTTTAGCAGTCAATTGAATTACAGTGTAACTAGGTTACATGACATGTAATATTTTATAGACATGATTCATTAAAATCTTCACACTATGAAATTTAAATATTTTCTATGTCCATTACATGGCATGAAGTATTTAATTTATTGTTTTCAATTATAGTTGAATCATTTTTTGGGATGTTTTGAATATTTACTATTTCATGATGTAAAATTATTTTACATGTTGTGAATTTCTGTAACATTTTTTTAAATGTTTAAAACGATAGATATTACATTTCTCCATGGATTTAGTTTCAACTCCCTTGCTCTAGATCCTTTGGTAGGTGATCTTGATGTTCTCCAACCTGTCTAGATCAATTTTTTAGGTGTTCGATCATCATTGCACATGTTTTTTCATTCATTGGTAACCCCTACCCCACAATATTCATATATATATCTCATTCAAATATGTTTAAAATCCAATAAATCTTCATGATAGTGATAGATATTTTCTTTATGGTGTTTTCTCACATTTATAGGTTGGGTTTTGGGGTCTTCCCCAAATTTTGTATTGTTTATAGGTGTCATTTATAGTGTTATGTTTTGGGTAAATGTAGGTGGGTCCAGACTAATTTTCCAAATTTAGTATCCTTGTGTTGTGTGATATATCTATATAGTTTATTTAAATTATATTGACCAATGATTCATTTCATTTTATCTATAAAACCCAATTCCAGTGAATTGAGAGGTTTGAAATGGGGTTGGCATTGAAATTGAAGAAAACCCTATTTCCATTGAATTGAGGTGTATTTATTGAAATATTATGATTTTAAATATTGAAGTTATATTATTGATTTTTTGGAAATGATTTAAATTATACTTTTAAATTTAATTGTTTCCATAAATATTGAAATGATGAAATTGGGATTGAATTTATATCAATATTATTCAAATGGATTAAATTTTTTTACAAACATAATGGATTAATCTATTGAATGATGCAGTATTTGGATTTAAACTATTTTTCATTTTAAATGGATAATTGGACATGAAATAGAATAAATGGATTTAATTATAAAATAAGTTTTCTTAAAATATTTTTCCTACAATTGATTATCTAATTTTATATGAAATCATTAGAGAGTTGGAGATTTATTTGGTCACACTCTACCATATAAAAATGTTCTAAAATAGACATGAATCAGTTTTCATCTTTGATATGAGGGTGATGAGACCCTTCTAACCAGTGTCAGGGGTATGTGTATATTCACACAATGTTTAAAACAATTAGAGAGTGTGGTGCCTTATAGACAGAAAAACCGTCATACCAATTTGTTAGATGACCATTTTCCCCACTATCTTATATTAGAGATATAAATGTATTATAATGTTGTTGGAAAGGAATTAAATGCCTCTTGAATTTCTAAAAGATATTTTACATAATTTTTTTATTTAATTTTTTTTTATAAATATTAATTTACTGTAAATATCTTTCTTAAAGTATTTTCCATTATTTGAGTTGTATATATGGATTTGATTAATTATTACAAGATATGAAAAACCTTTTTTCAAATTGAATTCATTAATTTGGTTAATCATTTTTTTTGAATCTCATGTGGAATCATTTGTGAGATCATACTAGGGTTTTTATGTCACACACTACTTTTTCCATCTGGTGTTTTTAAAATTTCCCCTTTGAGGTTCGAGTAAGGGAAAAGGACCTCATGGAGGTGGATACAACTATTGATCTATATACATGGTGAGTTGTTTCATTGTGACTTGAGTTGTTTTTTTTATTTTTTACACATCGGTTTTATTACATTGTGATTTTTTTTCTAGTTTAATTTTTTTATATTACTCCCAATAAAGATTCCTTTTTTTAATATTATCATGATTTATTTTATTCAACTATGTTATTTGGAAAACATATCCCCACAAGTCTATTTGTATAATTCTAGGTTCTAGTCATTGAACCCCGGTAATCAAGAACACCTATTACGCTATGTCAGGTACAAAAAATTTATTAGGTTACAAGAGTTCCTTGAAAGGTGTGTGAAAAATTATTTATTGTGGAGGCTGTGGATATTTTATCTTAATGTCAGTATGAATTTTTTTAATAATTTTTGGTCATTGATTTTATTTTTAATTGAGTGAATTGAGAGATCATAATGCACAAAAACATATTCTTCTATAGATGGTTTGTGTATGAAATATTATGGATTAGTTTTAGTTCATTACATATTTTGATTGGGATAGAGTGGAATACAAATATGATTGTTCTATTTTTTGGAAATGATTTACTATGTCGATCATTTAGAGTGTAAATCTAATGTATTTCTTGTTTTATTTTGCAGATGTAGTTTCGCATCATGTCTCTTGGAAGAAATGATAACTTGATATACGAGTGTGGTATTGTTGAACCATAGTTATCAAATACTAATGTGGGGCCAAATCAAGTTGAGTTGATTAGGCTCACTATCCATGATCACAAACAATAACTGCATCCATTTCCCATTCAGGATCAAGTTATGTTTCCACAATGTTATGTTATTCATAACTATTCTCAAGATCTCCATTTCAATAGGATAAATGTTTTCTGGATCTCCATTAATCCTCAAAAAACTATTGAATGGCTGGGTATGATAGAACATATGTTTTAGTTCATATAGATGCCATACATGATCAAGGTGAAATGATCCACTTTGTGCTAGAAGGAACCATCATGAGATTATGCGAAAATATAGTGAAAAATAAGAAACATGATGTGTTAGAGTGTAATGAAATCATGGTTATTTTAACTGATAAGTACTATCAATGGGAATTGGTGTGGGTCATGGATGTGATTTTTATTAATCTTGATGAAGATTATTGAACTCTGAATGGTTATTAAAATATCATTGTTGAGATGGTCGAGTTTGTTAATGACATTTTATCAAATGAAAAACCAATGCTCAAAATATTATATTGTGACATTGATCAGACATACATTTTCAGGTTTTCTTACCAAATCATCCAATATGTACCTATGTACATAATTGGGAAATGATTATCAAGATAAACCCAGCTGGAATGTCAAGGTTATCAATATTTTGTTTCCCTCCAACTTGCAATGGTAGTAACATAAATGAAAAAAGGAAGCGTGGTTATTTTCATGGATGTTTCTAATGATAGGTTCATTATTATCCTATTAAAGTTCTAGGAGTTTTTCCTTATAATTTTTATTAGTGGGGAAAGCCAATACATTCCAACAGAATGTTCAAATATGCACCCATGAATTGTATCTCTTGTGGATGTTCAATGCTATTACAAAGATTACACCTTAATTTTTTTAACTTCTATAAATGTAATGAGATAATCATATATTCCTAATTTAGTAGGGAAATATTATGCTAAATGTATAAAAGGGTTCAATTCACATGAAACTGAATCAATGATACTTCATAGAGTGGAAGAGTCTCTACAGAAAGTAGACACAAGTACAATAACTATGAGAGGTACCATACATATAACATAATCCTTAGTGACTTCTCTGTTTGATATTGGTGAACCTCAATCATTTATTTCACCATGAATTTTCAATATTCTTAATAATTTTTTGGAGATTTTTTCTTTTTAATTGGATATTACTCCACCTATTGTACCAATGTGATTGTGGTGTATCAATTGTTTGGATTGTGTCTTCAGTCTATTTGATTTCATGCTATCTTGGGGTTTTTTGGTCTTAGACAAAAAATCGCATGACATAATATCTAGTATTTATTTACTCAGTAAAAATAAATCATAGATTATTTGTTATCTTAAATGTGTCAACCTTACTACAATTAATTGTTTTTATCTTGTTAGTAAAGAATATTGGGACCCAAGGATGAGAAAAATAAAACATACTTATCTAGAGTTGGATAAATTAATATCATTTCTTTATATTTATTTGGTTCATTAATCATTGATCTGTGATCTCCCATAAGTTTTCATCATTTTTTCTAATGTATTTGCATGTAAATTTTCGGGTTTTCTAATAATATGGGAGGTTGCGTTTTCTATTAAATCTATGCATGGCACTATACTATTTTAAATTACCTCATAAAGAAAAGAACTAGTCAAAATGAAAGAGATGATGTCCCAATTGGAAAATATTCATTGGAATGGATTTATAATCCCAAGTGTGTCACCTTGAATGACACCATTTTTCATCTATTAAAATGTTGATGGTTCCCTTATCTTATGTGTTTACTACTGAAATATCAATAACATTTAAAAAATTAAAAACTATTTGTTTCTATGGATTGATGAACTATTTTATATGTTAAAACAAGTGAATTCTTTTATAAATATAAAACATTGACATAAATACCATAAGTTATGGTTAATGGAATATGAAATATAGAAAAAAAAATTAGGATAATGTATGAGTATTTTGAGTACCTTGTTGGGCCATTTGGTCTTAAATATTCTCTTTTAGAAATCATGGAATTGATGAAAATGATTTTCCAAAAGTATATGGAAACCATTGCGGTAGTCTTTATAGATGTCATCCTTGTATAATCCATATCAAAGAAGAACCATGTGCATTATATGAGTATAGTTCTGATACTTCTGGGAAATCACCATCCTTATTTGAAGCATTCAAAGTGTAATTTATGGATTTGAGAAGTGAATTTAATTGGGCATGTGGTTTCTAGACAAGGAATATCAGCTTATCAAGATATTAAAAAAAAGGATATTATGTCCTGGGAGAAACAAAAAAATGTATTCTTTATTTTAAGATTCTTGGGCCAAGCATGATATTATTGTAAGTTCGTGAAGGGATTCTCAATGTTGGATTCCACAATGAAATCTATGACTATAAATGTGGTAATGTTTTCATAAAATGTTATGGTTCTGTGTTATTTTATTTAGGTAAATAGAATAATGACTATTTGAGTAGTGTTGAATATTCTTTTGATTGTGAATTACAATGTTTTATTTTTTATGTATTGATATTAAGAATCGATTGTGTTATTATAAATGGAAGTCATGTACTATCATATGGAACATGAAATCTTAGGCCACATGAGAAGAATTATCATACCCCTGTCTTTGAATATGTAGTTGTGAGGCACAGACATACTATTTTCTATAAATACATTTTTAGAGAAATATTTACTATTTATTTATACAAAGAATCTCCAATTATATCCTCTCTAAAAAATATTTTATTATCCATCATAGCTATTGGGTGGAGTACCTATAATATATTATCATTGAAATCTACTATACCCTAGAAAAAAGGATTTTCATTGTAGATAAATTGTGTAAGAAGCATCCTATATAGGTTAGGAAAGAATCTTCAGAATTGTTTTATTTGATGGAAAATTTGGAATAGATTCAAATTACTGATCAGGTGAAAGGGGAAAAAAATATTTGTCTATTTTTCATGTGAACCCCAATATTCTCAAGAAGGATTCTCAGGACCAATATCTTGAATATGAATACTTTATAATAAGAGAATATATTTATTATGGGGGTATATTTTTTTAGGGGTTGTTCTCAAAATACAGATTTCTATGCTAAAAGAATCAATTCTTTGTGCTATTAGTATGTAGTAACATTATGACGGAGGATATTCATAACTTCTATGGGGTTTTGCATTAAGGATCTACTATGATGTTATATGAAATGTGATGATATATCTAGTCTCACTCTATGAGAAGAGGACTTTATGAGTTTTTCATTCATTATTATAAGTTTCATCTCGTTAATGTTGATCCTTATAACAATTCAGTTTTACATCAGCCACTTCCAATACCTATATAGATGTGGG
The DNA here is from genome assembly GCA_963277665.1 of Viscum album. Lineage (NCBI taxonomy): Eukaryota > Viridiplantae > Streptophyta > Magnoliopsida > Santalales > Viscaceae > Viscum > Viscum album. The sequence continues at coordinate 1,034,489,964 of OY728133.1, read as the reverse complement.
ATGATATCTCTATAGAAATTGTGGTTGAATTGGATCATACTCATAGAAATAATAATTTTTAATGGTTTTTTATTGACATGATATACTTGTAGGCTCACTTAATACCCATCCAAGAGAAAACAATAGTTGAGTAGTTTGTGAATCACTAGTTGAAAGTGATTGTATGATTGTGTGGAGATCAATCTGCTATAGTATCTCATCGGGTACCATGGTTTCATTATCTCTTTTTGATAGGCACTAGGATCTCTTGTCCATTTATTCATGTCCTACCATCTACAATCATATTTATTGATATCAATACCTAAACATATTTTTGATGATATTATTTAGGCTTATTTTCTCATCTTTAGTGGGTCTGGTGATGATCTTTTATGGATGATCTATTTTCTATCAAAAATAATTACTACTTCATGATTTTCATGGCTCTTTTTGATTATTATTATGGTTTTCCTTGTAAATCTATATAATTTTAGTTAATTATTGTAGAAGGTTCTTTGATTAGACCACGTTTGGTCGAAGAGACAATTGCTAATATTGAGCTAATTTGATATAGAATGTTGCTATCACCGAGCCCATATATTTCTTATGAAGCTCGACAATGCAGACCATTAGAGTATTTAATTAGTGACTATGTGTTCCTGAATGACTTATTTTGGTTGGGTCATCAATATCATCAGATAAAAGGGAATATTTCTCTTATTTTTTGGTACCTTTCATGTTAGTTGAGAAGGCTGGTAATGATTCATACCATCTATCACTACCCCCACAAATAACAATTATGCAGAACTTATTCCATGTATCATATTTTAGAATGTATCTCTGTGATCTATCTCCTGTATTAATCTTGACTTATCTTGATATTTACCTTGATTAATCTTTGACTGAGTGGCCATTCATGATAGTTGATTCTATGAACAATGTACTTAATAGGAGTGGGATACCTTTGGTTTGTGTGTAATAAAGGAACAATCATGATAATCATGATATGTGTGATTGTGAGGCAATATTGAGAGAGAAGTGGACTCATATTTTTTGCATTAAATATTCAGCATTGGATTATGGGGATGAAATGATTTTATGGTGGTGAGGATTTAACATATCATTACGCATTTGAATGGAATACATTTAACCATGACATTTTTCCCTCTTCTATGACAAATTAGGGTTGATAATGGATTGTAAGGATACCTATAATGGTTAATTCATGTATTATGTGCACTATCATGATTAACAAACAATTTCTTTAGTATTCTATAGGGTTACAAATCGTGTAACTAGTTTGGAAGTTTTTTTGGATTTTATGATGCAAGTCATGAAAGGCTTCATGTTGCTAATGTTACGCATCATGACTATAATTTACATGTCATGAAGTGCTTAAATGATGTTTTTTAATTCAAGGTTAGAATATTTTGGTGGATTGAAATATTTACTACTTCACCATACAAAATTAAATTACACATTGTGAAATACATTGACTAATTGTTTTAAAACAGAAATCACAGTTGTAATTTTGTTCACCTATACTATATTTTCGACTCCCAGAACATAGATCCTTATCTAGGAGATATTGAATCTCTCCATGAATATTATATACTTTCATTAGTCATTCAATCATCATTGTTATTATAGTGTTATTCTTGTGTAATACATCTCCTATGATAATCACCTTTCTATATTTCTCCTCATGTGGGGTTTTAACAGATTATAATGATAGTGATAGATATATGCTATGTGGTGTAAGCTATCATTTCAAGGATGAGTTTTGATGTCTTATCCATATTATTTAACAATGGAAGGTGTTGTTTCGAGTGATGATTTGTAGTAAAAAAAAAAGAAATTCATTCCTCATTTTACATATTGATTGACGTAGTATTCATTAATTTATTTCAACTATTTATTGAAATTATAATTGTAAAACATTCATTCAATTGACTCTAAAAATCAAAATTAATGTGAATAGGGATATTTGAATGGTTTTTGAATATGAATGGTGAAAAACCAACAATTTTATTGAATAGGGGTGTATTAATAACAATTTATTTATTTTAATTATTCAATGTATATTATGGATTTGATAGAAATCATTTCAATTGAATTATTTATTTTATTTGTATAAATTCATATTGAATAGACAAAATTGGTTATGAAAATATTTCAAACATAATGAAATGGTAATTTTTTTTATAGAATCATAATTGTATTATCTTTTGAATTAGGATTGTTTTTTATTAAAATAATTCATTTAAATTGAATCATAGAATTAATATGGAAGAATGTGACATAGTTTTATTTTAAGAATTCTTAAAATAAATTACCCACCATTGATTATGTAAGAGAGCATGAAAGACATAGGTAGTTTGTGATGTATTTGGACACACTCTATGTTATTACAATGTTCTAAAACATATTAGCAGTGGATCACATTCCCAATGGGCGAGCAATGTGTCACCATCAACCACTGTTAGGGGGAATGTATATACACACATTTCTCAGATCACATAGAGATTGAAGATTCCTACAACCATAAATATCATCATACCTATTTTGAAGAGGGAAATGATTCTCCCTTGATTTATATTTGAGATATAAATGTATTCACATATTGATTTAACTAATTTAAATGAAATATGAATTTATTTAATCATGTTTAAAAAAATAAATTAATCTATTGCTTCATCAATATTCAATCACATGTGATGCCAACGATTTAATTATTTTTTCCGGATTTTTATTTTTACAACATTATTTGACTAAACATTCTATGAAATTATAAACATTCAATTTTTAAAATATAAATAATTCAATGATTTAATCACTTATTTTTATCTATTATGGAATACTTAATGAAACATTACTAGGTTTTTATCTCACACCCAAAGTTTATATTCAGGTGATTCTATTATTTATCCTTTCATGCTATACTATTGAAAACAGACCTCTTGAATGTTGATTCAACTAGTGAATTTTGGAAATTTCTGAGTTGTCTCAATAGGGATATGGATTGTATTCCAATTTTTGGTAAATGGGTTCTTGTACTGTGGGATTTTATTCCTTTTTGAATTCATATAAATTACTCAAACACATAATTCCTTTATTATTCATTATATCTTGTTTCTATTTATTCTATATTGTTTTGATGGATATTAATTCCCACATTCAATTTGAATGAGGCTAGGTACTATTCACCTCCATATGGTGATCAGTAAAGGCCTTCGGGGTATGTCAGGGATGGCTCAGTTATTGGGTTTCTAGGTTACCCAATCTAGTTCGTGAAACCGTGAGTGATTTCTGAAAAATTATTTGATAGTAGATTGTTTTGGTTGTTTCCTTCGAGATCGATATGTTAATCCTTCTAAAATCAAAGCTGATTGGATCCCTCTCAATAATTGTCCATGATAATGTTGCAGGAACATTTCTTCTTGAAAAATCTTGCTCATTATTTTCATTTCCACTACTATAATAGAATGAGAATTCATAAACCTTGATGATCTATAACCTTATATATGATCTCATATTATGTTCCTTCTATGCGAATATATATTTGAGGCTCTATTGATGTGAATATATTTCAAACATTCACCCCTAGAGATAATGTCACCAAATATTCAACATGATGATTGTAGCTACTATTCCAGATCATGTGTTGGGTAGTTTTCTATTGATTTTTCTAATTTTATGATGATTAGGCAATCACTTTATCATTGTGCATCATTACACAACATATTACCTTATTTTATAAATCATTATATGCACCACTATCTCCCCTCTTTATTGAACTGTGCGTAATGAAACATTGATAAGACTGCCTTTTCACTCATTGAAATAGTCATCACATTCATTGGTCTAGAAAAAATGTTTTTCCATTTAATGTCAGCTTGTCAAGATGGTATTACAATTTTGACAATATCTCCAAAAATCATCGGTAATATCTAGTTAGTCAAATGATATTTTAGATCTCATTTAGAAATGATGGAATGGGCCACTCCTTGATTTTCATTATCTTAGAAGGTTCCATAGATAATACTTTTATAGTGATAATATTTGCTAAAAATGATACATTCTCCATTCACAACTCTCATTTACTATAAAATACATTATTTTTCCCTTCACAAATTCTATATAACTATTTTCAAATTCTCATCATGTGTCCCCTTTCACTTGGAGTATAACAAAATATCATCAATAAAAATATCAAAAAAATTTCTAGGTAACTCAAAAAGAATCAATTCATTATGTACCTAAATATTTATATATATTTTTTGTGATTGAATGGTATAACTATAAACACAGTGTCCATAAATATTTTTAATGGAAGCCATGGGAAATCATCTTTCTGCACCTCTAAATGGGGATACCTGATTGATGGATCACCATAGAGACATACATGGCCCTTCTTAGTTTAATAAATAAGTAATATATACTTAGAAGAGGAAAATTTTAATTTATCATGAATTTCGGAGACCATGATTATCAATTTAGAGGCACATTGATCCATCCTTATTTTTAACAAGTTCATTAGTTATACAAAATCAATGTTTTCCATTATGTAATTTTTTTATTAGGAATGGAACAAATATTAATTTAAATTGAGAACGTAGACTCTTTGTCAATAGGAATTCTATATAATTCACCCTGGAACACACAAGTGTAGTCCATCATAATTGTCCTGTATTCAAACATGATTCTCTCATATTTCTCAAAACATTGAACTATATATTATTTCTCATATTAATATAATTTCCACAGATGAGATTATGGTTATAGAAAATCTTCATCTTCCTCCTTATACATTTTTTGAATTATGGGATTCCATGGGAAGTGAATAGTACTACCACTTTTCTAAAAAGTGATTCTAGATTTGTATAAATATAGGAAATCCATGCCCAAAATAGAATAATAATCCACCAAAGTATGTTATAAATTCTATTTTAGGTGGTATAATCCACAAAAATTATATGGGGGGATTTATATAATTTGTATTCAATAATAACCCCATAATTTATTCTCACAAATAACTCAGAAGCCATATTTTGAGGTGGTTTTTCGATTGTTCTAATAAACATGAATGAAATAAAGTAATTCGTATAGATAGAACCAAATATCACATTAAAAGTTATTCAATGAATAACCAGTGTACCAATCACCACATCATTATCATAATACACCTCAGTATTGGTGATGTAATAAGAATTCCCTCATTAATTTGAATGTTTTGGTTCCCGAAACTAATTACCCATGAGTATTCAATGTTTGGTTCCCTGGTTTTCATAGTTTACATGGTCCCCACAATTGTAGAATTTAACAATATGGGGTTATCTTCGATCATCAACCACATTTTCAAATACCCTCATATATATTTGACATTCAATATCATGGTGGATTATACTCCAAAACATGAAGCAATTCCCATCACACAATGTAAATTCCCATGAATCTTCTTCCAAATTTTTTTAGATTTGAGTGGTCGAGATTTATTCGCACCTTTATCATTAGGTCCCCCAACATGAAACTCCCTATTTATTTCAATGTCTCCATACCCAACCGAAGATTCAAAAATCACTATATGAAAATAGATTACACATTGAAAAACTTATTAATAACCCCTAAACTGTCTATTTTCTATATCGCTTCAATGTTGTGGAATTAAAACACAAAACAATATATCTATTTTTCTATATATATTAATAAAATATCCTAATGTTTAACTTGAAAGGGTTGTGAAATTTTCATCATAAGCCATGGTGGAATCACATTCATTTTAAATTAGTTCTATGAATCGACACTCCAAATCTTTTTGATGAGTTTTATAGAAATAAATATTAATAAATATTTTTAATGTCTTCCCACACCATGTGTTAGATTTTTACATTAGTCTTGGTGTTTTTAATCGACTACTAACATTGTTAACCCTATCCATCTAAATTATATATAGTTAGAGTCAACCACTCCATCTCGTGATAGTGGAGAATAAAAATGAACTTCTCTATGGATTTGACCCACAATTCGACGAACGGTGGATTAGAGGATCCACTACATGCTAGTTGATGTCACCAAATAAAAGACCCAATAGAAATTATTCCCTCATAGCTGAAGGAGTATATACCAAATTATTCATGTTAATTTTCATATCCTTATATTTCCAGGAAATAATTCCCAAAATGAATTTAACTTCACCTCACAATGAATTGGGGGTGTCCTTTAGGTAATCTCTATATTTTTCCTTTAACGTATTTTTGTTCAGGCATCTCCCATTTCGACAAATTTTCTAAAATATAAAACTCTTTATCAAGATACAAGTCAAAATTTAATGAATAAATAACTAATATTTTTTCTAAAATAAATATAAAAGAATATTTTTTGTGATCAGTTTTTTTATAATTTTAAAATATAAATATTATATAATGATTATATATATATATATACTCATAAAAAGGGTTTTCCTTGTGGTTCACTAATCATAATTCCCAAATTTACATAACCAATCTCTGAAACCAAATATAGTGACCCTACTTTTTTATACATTAAAATTACATATTTTTAAAGATAAAAAATATAATAGTGATAAAAAACAAGGTTCTGAAGTTATAGTGTATTGATAAAAATAGGACCATAAAATTTTTTAATGACTGAAACATAAACATTTATTTAAATTATTCTTCTCTAGATTATAATTGGACCACCTATTTTCTTTATAACATGTAATCAATTGAGGATATACATCCATGAAAGGGGTAAGCTAAAATCCTAGTATGATTATAAATAAAATCACTAATAAATATTACATTGTATATCATAAATATCATTATAATATCATTATAATAAGATTAATCTTATATAATTTTAATAATTAGAAAATTCATAAAAAAGAAACACCATATCATAGTGGTCAACTAGAAAAAAATTTTGTTAATAAAGATCGAATCAAGTTCACACAAACAATGTGAGCATAATTATAAAATAACCATTTTAAAAAATTTAGATTCATATTCATTCATATTTGACATTATGTCATGAGATAAATCAAATTAACCAATTCGTTATGTTTTTATATAATTCTAGGTGCACCATTAAAATAATAACATTTAAATAATCATGAATGCCACAATGAACGTATACCAGTATTTTACATAAATTAAACCATGGAATGGTAATGGGGTTGATGATAATATCATAATGAATACTTGGGTTAATAAATATTTTCATTCAAAAAATAAAAAATGGAATAAAATACAAGGGATATGATCCATCAATCTGGAGTAAAGAAGAAACAATATCAATAAATAAATATTGTTTTATTGTAATGATGATTTCCCTTTAAAAGTTATTTTTATTATCCAAAAAATCAATTGAAATTAATTATATCTTATAAAAGAAAATTAAAATATAATATTAAGAAGATAATATGAAAATTTATAAGGAGTAATATATAATAATCCCAAGAATGGATTTGGATTTGAGAATTCCCATTACTATAAGTTTAAATGTTTTCTTCACATAATATTAATGGATAATAAAATTAAAATAATTAATTATCAAATAATGATACTATTATATATGTTTATGATTTAATATTTTTTATGTTTTCTGGATTTTCTGAGTTATGGGGTCCAAATTAATCATTCATGAGTGATCTATTTCTTGGTATTCATGATTGATTCACATGTATACATGCATGTAAATTATTATAATATGGTGTAAACTATCTAGAATTGATATAATAAGTTATTAATGAACATATATTAGTTTAATTGTTCTAATATATCACATGGTTATATGGTATGAGGAAGAATCAATCGATAGATTTTTTAATGATAATCATTATTGGTTATTTTTGGATGTTTTTTGATGACAATGAATTTGTTTGGTTTTATCATTTAGTATATGTATATATGTTAGATAGAGAACATAAAAAAGTTTATTACATAATTTTTACAACATTTTAAACCATTATAATGGGTTTCAAACCATTAATCAAGCTGATAAAGAAATGTGAGTACTTGTAAAAAATGAAGGAGATAAATCAACACCTCATTGATGGGATTTTTATTTTTAGAATTAAAGGATTAAGGGAAGAAGATTGATGATAAATTATTACATTAATATAATAATATTATAGTATATTTAACGTACACAATTATCATTCCAATTTTATGAGGGGAGTTTAGGAGAGTATAAGAAAGGAAAAGAACATGATATGAAATTAAATGAAAAAAGTGTATTTTATATCCTGAATCATTCTCATTGAGAAGATTTTATGTGGCATGTTTTTTTGGGTTTTGTAGAGTCAAAAGTCTTGTGGTCATGGGGAGGGGGAATCATAAGATGACCGGGAATATTTTTCACATGTATCCATTCTTGGATGGTGTCAGGATAGTAGTTACTGAGTGGTTGTATTTATAGTGGAGGAGAAGGGTGTTTTCTATTTATTTTATTCATTACATTATTATTTTAGAGAAAGAATATGATCAGATTGAACCATATAATTAAATAAACTAAAATAATGAATTATAATTTTTTATATTTTGCTGAAATTAACTTTACATAAATAATGACTAAAAAAATCATGTATTTAGAGTTTATTGTAAATTATATTATTATATAGTTCAACAAATATTCATGTTTTTTTATAAGCCCCAAAAATTCACCCTAAACATTTTTTCAAAAAGTGAATTAATAAGTGAAATATGTTTTCTTAATATATTTTTATAAATATGTAAAATCTATATTTTCATTAAAATAAACATTTATATGGAAAATAATATGTTTATAATTATAAATTATTTTAAAATAGATTAAAAAATTAATTCTGGTCTATTAAAAATATTGTAAAATTGAAGAATTTTTTTTAAAGTAATATATATCATGAAAATATAATTTTTTTCAATAATTATATTGAATATAATATTATAAATTAAATTTCATGTTTTATAAAAATAAAAATGCTTGATTAATATTTTTAAAAATATTTATTTACTTGTACCTTCATATAAATATATCATATTATCATTTATAAGATTCCTAAATTGTATTTAACAAATCATAGATAAATTTACAATTATATTTCCAAAATTAATATTATTAATAATTATGTTACCATTCCAATGGTCATGATAGTAATTCATCAGGTTGAGTTTCATTATCCTCTAGAAATATCTCATATTTCATTCTATAGTTATTTAATATTTTCTTATTATTTTATCAAAGTGATTTTATTTGTTTTATACTATATAGAATCATTATTTCAATGGATTTACCATTGATAAATGTATGATTTCTACATTATATGTAATCAAATAATATTTATAATATAATCCTTGAAGAGTGTTAATAAATAACACTAAGCCGACGGATTAAATGTATGATATATAATGGAAAAAGATAAGAAACTATTTCACAATAATTGTTTACCAATATCTCTTCAATAAAATTAGAGATTTAATTCATATATTTGACAAAAATGGTGATGAATCAGTAAGGGGTTTTAGGGAAAACATCACTAGACATTTAAGATACACATTGTTGTTTTTATCAAAAATAATATCAAAATAGATATATTTTTTGTTTTTTATAACTCACCATTAAATGGTTATAGTTATTACAATACTATTTGAGTTTTGAAGATGTTTTTTGATTTAAAATTAGATTAGAGAGATATTAACAAATGAATGTATGTTTACGGAGCTAATAAAAGAATACTGGAGTATGATTTTGTAAATTGAAATGAAATTGGGTTAAAGATTATTCATTATCCCACATGTAAATATTTCTAGAATAATAAACATGGAAACCGTCTCACTAGGATAGGGAATTATTCATGCATGGGAGAGAAATCCACTGAGAAAGTTATTTTCAATGATATATGAATAATCAAACCAAAACAAAAGAGGAAAGTAAGGAAACCCCAATTGTACTACCAATGGTACACTTATTAATATTAAAGGAATAATACGTGATATATTTCTATATCTAGTATCTATGAGGGTAATAAGAGTCTGTTGTGAGGTAGCCGTTTGGGCTTAAAATCAATGTTAAAAACCGGACACGCGAAACTCGTGTATGTTTTCTAACCAGATAAATTCCCAATCCTAGGAAAGTCACAAATGGTCCACATTAAAGCATAATTAATTTTGAACATTGTTTTTGAAGAAGAATCAAATGTCTCAACACCATTGCTCCATAACTCCTGCAATTCATCAATCAAATGCTACAAGTATACATCAATATCATTTCAATGTATTTTTTTCAGGAATAATCATCGAAAGGATAAAAGTTGTTTGTTTCATACTCATAAATGGAGGAATACTAAAAGTGATCAAAACAACAGGAAAAATGTTATAACTGGTACACAAAGTCCCAAATGGGTTGAATCCATCGACATCCAATCCCAATCGAACATTCCTTGGATCAGCTGAGAAATCAAGATGTCATAAATCAAATGTCTTCCACAATTGAGAATCTCTGGGATGTCTCATTAACCCATCATTGTTATTATCTACAGAATTCCACTTCATGTATTCAGTGGTTTTTGATGACATAAATAATATTTTCTTTTGAGGCTTCAAAGGAATGTAATGAAAACCTTTTGCAGGTCTGTTCCTTTTCTTCTTCTCCATGAAATTATGTTCATTAAGACTTCAAACATCACCCTTTTCCTGCCATCTAGAAGAAGAACATTTCTTGCATTTTTGTCTACATGAATTCTCTCCCATATAAAGCATACAATAATTGGGACACAAATGTATATTTGTATAATTCAGACCAAGCTTGTTAACAACTTTTTTCATATCATAAAAATATTCGGGGATTTTTTTCTTCTGGAAATGCATCATGAATCAATTCCAATATCATGGAAATTTACTTATTTTTGATTCCACATTGAAATTTGATATGGTACAACTTCAGAAAAAATGAATGCTTTGAATATTTCAAACAACAACTATACAACTCTTGATTTCCATAGTCAACTAAATCATGAAACACATTTTACTATGTGAAGTTTCTCTTACATTTGGCTACACAGAATCAAGAGGATAATCCAATGATATGTTACAATTTTGATCTGCATGAGTTACAGTGTGATATACATCACATGTCACGTTGCAATTTTTATCACCCTCTTCTGATTGTTCTGATATGTTTTGATGCTGATACTGGTGTCTTGAAATGCCGAATGCATCATTTATGAGGTTTTTCATTTCATTTTCAATTGTCGACAAACTTGGGACCTAAATATGCATATTAACATCAGTGCTCAATATTTCTTTAATATTCAATTCTCAATGCCAAATACAACACAAATAATGACAAGGGAATTTATATAGTATTAAATGTTTATAAACCTCATCTCTCTTCAACCATGTTATAAATTTACATTTAGGACGTGGACATTTTATTATCCATTCAATATATCGATTAGAAATTGAAAAATCTGAAAACTCATTCAAACCCTTAACATATTGATCTGTGTTACTCGGTAATGTGATCCATCATTTATACATGTATATCACAATGTGACTAAAAAATAATAAGAGTAATTAAAACACACAATTACTTCTAAATATAGAAAGTGGTTCATATATATGATACTATAACATTACAGAAACATAATATATTAAAGATAATCCTATGAGTTAGATATGAACCCTCTAGTGCTTGGGATATGGGATGTTTCTTTGGTAATGATAAATAGTGTTCTAATAACGTGGTAAATAATTTACCATGAAAACCAATGCATATTGTTAATTTGGAATTAGCCCAACCTAATTTCTCTATAGAGTCTTCTTATAAAACTCTAATATTAAATAAATCTATTATAAATAATATTTAGCAAAAAACTTATGATTCTTACAAAAATCAACACATTGTTAATTTGGAGTGGCACGAACCACGTGAGGGATAGTCTTGAGGCATGATAAGTGTAGGTGTTCATCGAAATGCATGATGATGCATTTAATCAATAATGATCAATGAACATTATATAACATCAAAACAATAAAATTATTAGAGGGGGTGACACGTATGAGAGGAATCGCCTTCTTAATTTCCTGGGTATAAAAATAGAACCTCCAATCAACGTAAAATATATATATTTATATATATAAGTTTAATTAAATTAAAAATTTCATACAACTTAAAATCTTTATAGTAATGAATATAATGAATCAAGAACAATGAAAAAAGACCTCTTATGATCTAATCTGGCTTCCCAAATAGTAACATCTAAAATCTATACCGATTTTCCAGGAAAAAAAACTCAATAACTCTATAGAGGGGGTGAACACATTGGAGTGTTCAGTAGGAATATATTTATAAGTAGATATATTTCCATGCAATATATATGTTCCAGAATAGACATACGTGAAAAAACTAAGCAATACTAGAATATGGGATATGGTAAAAATAAATGTAACACATTATATATTTTCAATCATTAACTATATCACTTGTAATGTTTTTATCATATTAAACCAATGGATTATGAAAAGAAAGTAAGAAAAGGGGATTTTTATTTCGATGTAATTATAAAAATAATATATATATTCCATATTTATAACATCATCATCAAATAATTATGCCACTTCACAAAAATTTTCATAATACAAAAACCATCAATAATTTCGACAAAACAGAAAACCCAACTCTTAACATGTGTCAATCATCACTGTCACATCATTATATTAGATAGAAAATAGGTAATCCCAACACTCAACCTATGACAATCATCTCATCATAATCTCATAAGCATAACAATAAAGTTCAACTCTCAACCATTGTTAACCATCCCAACGTCCACTATATTTCCAAATCATTACCTCAATGAAACATGTTATAACCTCGAGCCATCACAACCAAAAACATGAAATAGACATAAAGCCATAACAACCTAGGGTAATTTCAACATTTTATACCTTAATCCATTATAACCCACAATATAAGAATGTATTGTAACTATGAGCCATCACAACCCATGAGTATAGTATCAAACAACCACAAACAATCAAGTAGATTGAAACAAAATAACTTAATAATAAAAACTAACAACCACATACAAAAAATAACATGCAATAAGTAGAAAAAAAATAATCATAAATGAAAACATCTACATAAAATAAAATAAATATAACATTACAATTTATTATAAGAAACAATAATAATAAATAAATAACTAATATCAAAACAACAAAATAATTAGAATGGAACCCTAGGGTTCCGATAGGTCATCGGGGAAGCAGGGTTGCTAGGGTCATGGGGTCGCTGGGGTCGCGGGGTTTCCAGGGTCGCGGGGGGCTGGGTCGTGGGGGAAGCGGGGGTCCAGGGGAATCATGGTTGCTGGGTGATAATGGGGAGGTTCGTGGTGGGTGGAAGGGTTGGGGCTATTAAAAAATGTTTCAGGGTGGTTTATTATTAACCACCGTGACACATTTTTAAAAAAAGGAATAGCGGTGGTTCTAGTAACCGCTGGTAGTGTATGGCCCTAAAATATATATTTACGTTAAGGTATATGAATTTGAAATTGATTTTTTGGTTGAAGAATGTTCATACTTTTAGTTTTAATATGTTTAACAGTCATGGGAATGTGAATCTTGTAGGTGATTCTTTGAGAACAAAATTTCTAACACAAGCCTTGGTGTAATTCGTTCTTTTAGTTTCCCTGAAGAATGAGTTAATGTAATGTGTTATATAGTAATGTAGTTTCATAAAAAATGTTGAAACGAAGATGTATCCCTACATGAGATATGAATATTGGTTTCTGGGGATGTGGTGGTCAGTTGTAGTTTTTGTTTCACAATGTCTCTTTTGATATAAAATTAAGGAAGAACACCACATACATATAGATTTGTTTCAACCCTTACAAAATATTGTATGAAAGTGGAATGAATTTTTCAATAGATTTCATCATTGGAATACCATTTAATCCTTGTGGGTGTGATGTTATTTGGGTTATCATTGATCAAATCATAAAATTAGCACATTTCCAACCTTTCAAGTAGATGAAATAAGTTGATCATCTTAGGGACTTTTATGTCAATTATATTATGGGGAATCATGGGGATACTGATGTGGTTGATTCTAGTATGGATATTTGTTTCACAACTACATTCTAGATTGGTATATATGTGTTTATGGGTCCCAATTTATATTTATCATAGTGTATTATCCCATTATGGATGGATATTTGGGGAGAGCTATCTATGCGCTTGATTATATTCTTAATACTTATCTGCTTCATTTTTTCATATCTATGGAATTGAATTTTCCATGAAAAAAAATTCCATAAGATTTTTATCATGTATATATATATATATATGTTTCCCTTTAATTAATTATATTAGATAACATTATTATCTACCATGTGCAAGGATAAATTGGTATAACCTACTTTTCTTGGGATGAGTAACATTATGGATATGAAAATTTGGTTCCATTGAATTGGTAAAGGATGGTAACAAAAATAGTCCATTAAAAATATTATATATACTATCATCATCATCTTCTTGTGAATTAGAATGGTGATTGGTTTATTATCAAACCTTCACCTCCCATATATAATCAGTTGTATAAAATGAAGGGTTATTTGTTTCAAATCATTTTTTTCGAAATTGGGATAATGGTGAATCACTAACTGGTTTCATATTAGTTTAAAACATAGTCTCATTTGAGATAAATCCATAATATATTTCATAATTCTGAAATATAGAGGTACTACCTTGATCACTATAGGATGATTAAATGGTTTGATATTTATATTGATCATGATAACAAGTTTTTTGAGATAATGGATTATACAATGGATCTCTAGGATAATTTAATATGTGGTAAATGATTAACTTAATTAGGAACTATGTTATTGCAGACGAGATTGACATGTTACATGGGATTATGAATTGTTGATGAGGAACTAGATTACTTCCATTACACAGTGTCTCGGATCATGAGGATGTCTTAAGTCAATAGTGTGCGTATTCTGATGATATTATATATTACATTTCATTATTAGTTATGCCTTAGTCAAGCAATGAATTTTTGATTTTATACCTAAGAAAGATTCCGATTATAATTGTCTATAAACAAATGTTTTAGAGGAAATATTCATGGTATATATTTATGTATTATGAGTATATTAACCATTTTCATATAGTTTGATAAAGATAAATTGTTTCATAGCGGTTGTTTCAAGGTTTTATAATAGATAATGAAATTGTTTGGCTCGCAAGGGATATTCATACTAGGCCAGGTACTTATCTAACGGTGTCCCATAGTTGTCACATAGTTTTCATATATCAGCTATCCTAAATATTATACCATTCATACCATGGATATAATGTAATATAGGGGTGTAGTGTTGGGTTCACCATTAATTTAAATACGTTTCCACTTCTAGTAACCCATTTGAACCCCCCATCAAATAATAATATAATAGGATTTTACAATTTTTTGATTGTTAGTTAAAATCTTAATCACACCCTAATCACATAAGGTCTCATAAATATCCTTTTTCATTGATTTCAAAGTCTCTAAAATTGAATTAGAAGTTGAATTCATTCATTCAAGAGATATCAAATCTTGTTATGTTGTGATTTTATAATATTTATCTTATTATTCACCAATACATTCCAGATATCATATCAACTAATGTATTGGAAACCAAAGGGTATGTGCATGCTCTGTGTATGGGTAATGTTTTAGTATTAGTGTTGTTTTTTATGGATCTATGATTATAATGACTCAATATACACCTCTTATGATGCCCTTGTGAATGAAAAATCTTTATTCCTCTATATATTTGCTTATTCATTTAATTGATGTGATTAGTGGTTTCATGGATTTTTTGGAGGATACGTTTTATTAAATATTTTTTTATTTAAAAATATTTTTTCCATTAATTGGGTTTAATTAAATTCATGATTTTTTTTGATTTGGAAATAGGTTTTGAAACCTGAATGAATTATTTAATAGAATTTAATTTTTTTATATGAATTATGATCTTAAAAAAAATATTTTGATAATGATAAATTAGGAACCTTGGGTGCATCATGAAAGGGACGTAAATGACTATATTGTGTCTGGAAATACTAGGGGAAGAATTATAGTATTGATGGGAATTAGTAGGGCTTGATAATGTTTAGTACCTATATATTAATATATTAGGTTATTTTATACATATATGGTATTCTCATATTGTATTTTATAATAAAGAGAGATTTTTCAATTTTATAATTTTCATTGTTTGATTTTTTTGTATTAGATAGATTCTCAAAATTAAGATTAACTATAAGAAATATTTCGTTAATTAACAAGATTGACTTTTTCCTGGATATGTTTTAATTATTTACGTTATTGTGTGTGAGCATGAATCCATAGTATTTCACTCTTATTTTTTATATTCCTTGATTTTTCAATATGATAATATTTGAGGAAATCTGAAAAAATGTTATTTATAAATTATTTTGAAACACTATTTTTTGTAATAAAAATCTATTGAATTATTTTTTACAGTCCTTAGATGGATTCTATTGTGGTATCCTACTGGAATCTTTCATGTCAACCTTATTTTTTATTTTGGATGTTTTCATATTATTTATTATTGGATCCTTGTACAATTAAGGTAATAATTTATAATGATTGATACTATTTTCATTGATTCATTCTTAAAATGATGTTTTGGAGGTTATAGTTTATTAAAATGATATATGTTGGTCATGTAATTTTGATAATTTTTTATCTATATAAGATTTGTATATAAGGATTTATATGTACGTCTTTATTCATATTTGT
The DNA here is from genome assembly GCA_963277665.1 of Viscum album. Lineage (NCBI taxonomy): Eukaryota > Viridiplantae > Streptophyta > Magnoliopsida > Santalales > Viscaceae > Viscum > Viscum album. The sequence continues at coordinate 1,034,473,188 of OY728133.1, read as the reverse complement.
ACTTTGGTTGATTGTTTGATTTCTATTATACAGTTTCACCTCCTCACCATTATGGGCCATCTCAGTTGTATCATCTAGTTGTATCGTGTTTCCTCATAAATAACATTACCCTCATGTGGAAATACAAAACATGATATACTTTTCATGTGTCATACCACCTCTTTTAATTCAAATGAATCATTTTTAATTTAACTATTACATGGATGATAATAATGATAGAATTAATAAATATAAATTAATTCTATATAATTATTATTAAATAATATTTAATTTTTATTTTTAATTCTGTCTAAATATAATAAAAAGTGCAAATATTACTGAATCACATGTAAGGATTAGCGTCTCACAAAAGTGATATAATTCAATATTCATCGCTAATTTACATGAATATTAATTATTTTCTATATTTTGAATAAATGAAATAAATATATAAAATTAAATTTTTTTTAGATGATTAATCCAGTATACTTTTTCATTTAATGAAATAATCAAATGTAATCATTCATTTAAAGCATACCAGTTCTCAGATGAATGCTCATTTTGATGAAGAATTTTCAAATAAAACATTAGTAAGAAATTATAAATTAATGATTAATAGTATATTAGGATTTAATGTTATTTTATAATATATTTGTTTTTTATCATTAATCATAATATGTTATATTGTATTAGATATAATGAAATAATTAACTTATGATATGTGGATTTCTTGTCTCACTTTTTCTTATTTGTGACATATTTCATATTAAGCAATGGTTTTCACTATTATATTTATATAAATCCTATAAACATAATTTATTAACATTAAAATGATATTTATGTAGACATAAAAGGCCTTATAGAGTTTTATCCTTCAATATTATTTTCATTAGTGGATAATAATTTTTTTGTGTTTATCATCCCAAATTACCTCAATTGGGACTTAAGCTTTAATATACACCTATGAATTTTATAACATATATTTATGTATAAATAATCCTAAATTTTTTATAATGATTATAATAATGTTAAATATATTGAATTTTTCTATTTATGATATTTTGTAATGAGGATTAGGTTTCATTAGTTATCAACGAGGAAGGTGATTTACATTTCAATAGAATTTAAATTATGGTTATTTAAAATTGGATTTCTAATTTGAAAATTATATTATTCTTATCACATTATAATATTTCATTATATTATTAAATTTTAAATTTATTTTTTGTTAATTAATATAATTTTCAATTTTTGTTCTGAAAATAATTCGACATTTAACTAAAAATAAGTTTTGTTTATTTTTTGTTTGAAAGTATTTTTATTCCATGATATTGTTTTTAGTAAAATGAACTAAACAATGAGTATAATATTATGTTATTATATTTAAATTTAAATACTACCATATATTATTTTATATCATAAAATTGATTGAAATAATATTTTCATTTTCAGAATGAGATCATTTTCTTTAACAAAAGCTGAGAAATAAATATTTGTTTTAATGCAAATGGGATAAACCGAATGGTTTTCATAATTATGCCCCAATTAATTTATAAACACATGATAATTTTATATGAATATTGTTCAATAAAATTATTTCAATTATATTTTTAAATATTTTTAATTTAATTATTTTATTTCAAAATGAAAATTGAATTTTCCTAGAGATATTACTTTCTGATATTTTTAAGATATATTATAATATATGATATCATTATTTGATTTTAATTATTATTTTTTTGGGATATGATCATGGGTTACCTTCGTTATTATATCTCATTTTTTTATAGTGTTTTGATTTTTAATAAATTCATTTAAAATTTCTTGGTTATTCTATGATCCAATTTTGAATTATTTATTAAACCTATATTATTTCTTTATGTTTTGACATGTTGAACAGATTAATGATATATGATATTATTCTATAATTAAGTTTGTTTTTTATTATTTTAGTTTTGGTGTATAAAATAAATTTAAATATATTTAATTGGTTAAAATGTATAAAACATTTGATTATAAGGCTATGAATGTGTATATAACAATGTTCAAAAAGGGACTTTTCCACATTGATTGTCATGTGTGTAATCCATAAATAATTAATCTATAGAATTATGTGTAAAACCAACCCACTATGATATCATTTGATGTGATCCATTACTAAGTAAATAACATTTGATGCTTCTGTGTTTGTATCAAAACCATCTCTTATTGGTATGTACTTTTATCATAGACGGTGAAATGTTATTTATGATTACTCATTCTCAAGACTAATTATTTATGTTATAAAATATTTTTATTAAATTATTTATGAATAAAATCATTTATTTATTTTATTTATATTTTTTATGTTGTGATAATGTTATCTTAACCATATTCATATCCATTAAACATTTTGATCATCGATATATGTATCTTATTTTTACCCTTCTCAGAAATCTCTTATAACCATATTATAAATTTACCTTTCCACAGTTTTAAAAAATATGTAATTCAGGTATTTTTATGATGTGGATTATGATATAATAATTTTATTTTTTTAGAATATCTTTTATGAAATGTGTTTTCATGTATCTAATTTCCAAATCCACTAAACCATTATGGTTGATAGGCATGTTTATTTTCTTATATAAGTTGAATAATAATAAAAAATATATAATTAATAAATATTTATATAAAAGACAATATATAATTAATATAATATGATTTTATTTGGTAAATTTAAGAAAAATAATTCAACTTATTCCATAAAACCTATAAAAAACTAAATTATTTGTTTTTACTTGACCGTTATAGCCTAATAAAATTATGGAGTTCATTTATCATCTCCACCTATAATGTTTGGTGTGAAGTATTTTTTTAGTAAAATTAAATGATTCCTATATAGAAATTTTAATTCACCATATAACAACATTTTATCAAATTGTTTTGACAACATTTGTTACTACTACTCCTTATGCGAGGACTACCTTTTCCATAATTGATGAATTTCATTTTCCATCAACACCCTATATGGATGGTTTTTATAATTAATTTGACTGAGGTAATTTAATTTTTTGATATCAAGTATTTTATAAATATGTATTATTAAAATTATATAAAAATATTTCATTAATCAGAATATCATTTTAATATGCACTTTTTTTGTTATGATTTAATGATTAATAAAAATATTATATATTTTTAATATTATTATTTATTAAGGAATTTTATTTTATTTTAATATCATGTAATATTAATAAATTTAAATTGTTTTCATATTCCATAATTTTGTATTGATATTGATATTTCATATTCTTATATCAAGATTCAATCATTAAACTCATCTAATCTAGTTCATGAAGATATAAATTTTCAAATTATATACCTTTATTATTAACTGATGTAAAATGGAAAGGGATTAGTCATTAAAACTAATTTATAATATTATCATGGATTATAAATTGACTATGATGTTTCTCTAAAATCCTGAATTAAGAATTTAATATAAAATTATTATAGAGTAAACAATTAGAGATTCTATCATATGATATTGAAAATAAACCATATTCTATGGATATATATGAAATAAATAGTTATAAATAATTTTTATATATATGGATACAAAATAAGATATAAATATTGTTATATTTATTATACATGAATATAGAAAAAAGATTAGTATGTGAGAATACATGGTATGTATTTATTATATCAATTTTCACTCCAAGAGAAATATTTATCAGTATTCAAAAAATATTATTATATATAATATTAACTACACCCTTTAGTGTTATTTATCATGATCTTATCATTATTCATATTATTTATTGTTTCATTTTTGAATATATTCTCTAGTGATTATTACATGAATTTTTAGGATGACATGGGGGTTTTCACTCTCTAATTTATATATATTGAGACATGTTTACGTTAAATAATTTTTTTTATTTTTTAATGTAATTATATTACCTTTTATATTGAATATAATAATTCTATCATTATTCGTGTTATTTAATTATCCATCTTATATTAACTCCCTCAATGGTTCATGAATTAAATGATTTTAAATATGTAAGTGTAATATATCACAAATTTGAACACATTGAGACCAGAATGATGTTATACACCACATTTAATTATTTATTATCTATTAAATACCATATTATAATTAATTATAATTAATATAATTTATTTAATTATATTTCATTTTCATGGATTTAATTTTGGGTATAGTAAGTTCGAGGTTATGAGTCAGTTATTATTGATTCCATCTCAATTTTTCATTAATAATGAATTATTAATATTAAATATTTTATTTAATTTTTTTGTTATATATTTACAATGGATTAAATTTTATATCATCTTATTCCCTTTTCCATTTGGTTATTAAACTCAATGATGTTAATCCATTCATTTTTTTCCAAATAATCCATTATTATAGGATTTACATTTATTCAAAAGAATGTCATATAATAAAACAATGTTTTCAATATAGTGTTAAGATGTAACTCAACTAGATAATAATAAATTTAATGATTTAAAGAACAAATGAAAAACAAATAAAAATAATCTATATGTTTCTATATTGAGTTTTGTTACTTAAAAACATATTATAAATATTTGTTACATATATATTGACATTATCAATACTAATTATTCTATCACATATGTTTATTAAATACTTATAAAAGATGAATATTTATTATTTTACCATATACATGAATTATTAACATGGGTTTTACAATGTTATTAAGAAGGTGTTTATTTCCATTTAATATATTTTCATCATAATATAGATTTTTATTATTAACTGTGGAATATATATTATGATTTATTTTGATCGTCATATTAATCATATATTTGGTTTATTATAGATAAATAATTACATTCTTATAACTCATAAAATATTTCTTCTCAGATCAATGGTGTTTCTCATAAAAAAAAGTTTTGGATTGGCATATTTCTATCCGGTGAAAGAATTGTTTCTTTTTTTACTAATATTGAAATAACGATGTATTTCCAATGGGTAAGAACTGAATTAAAATATATTGGTATGGTATTATACTTTAGTTACCATGATGTAAAAAATTATTCATTCCATTATTATTAATACAATTTTTGGTTTCATTGGGTTTATTTACTTTATAATCCAAAATTTTAATTCAATACGATGTTATCAATAATGATTTTTTTGTATATACATTTATTCCAATAATATTATACATGCCATGTTTATACCTCAAAAACACTGGATATTCAGATTCCCTTAATAAATAATTTGTATCAACCTTACTATGTTTCCATTTACCTATATTATGAAGAATATAATTACAAGTTCTTTTTATAGAAGTGTATCTTGTGTTGAAAAATTTGAGGGAGATTTTGAATACGTATTATATAATAATAAATTTATTATAAAAGGGAAATAATTTTTATTTTAATATAAATTCAATTGAATAATGTTTTAATTTTTTTTTACAACACTCTAAAATGTCAAATTTAAATTGATTTTCAAATGTATGACACTCAATATTTTTTATTGATTTTGTAATTATTTACTGTTAAATTTTACTAACATTAGTACATATTAAATTTAGTGTGTAAATAATTTCATTCATAGAATAGTATTTTGAGAGAACATGTTCTAAGTAATAAAAAATAATCAAAAATGAATTACATCACTTCATGGAGGTTGTAGTCAACATGTCGAAATGACTGATAAATTCATTTTACATTAAAATATACAATTAATTTAAATAATAATTTATCAAACAAGATTCATAATTATATAATATATATATAATACCTAAATATAATTTGAAAAAAAATCCATGTGAGGTGGTTATGAAACATTAAATATATCTCTTCATGGAGACTAAAACTCTTACTTATGCCTGTGGGAAAGTTCCCCTTTTCAGTGGATATATGAAAAATATATAATGGAATTTCATTTTCAATAATGAAATTTAATAATATTCACAATATTGATTTCATTATATTATGCCAGATATAATTTATATGATAGTTGGGGAAGAATAAATAAATGAATATTAATTCAGTCAAGATAACCACCACTTGCTTGATTATTTTCCATTGACAGAAACAATTAGAGTTCACTAGACTGAATAATGGGGTGAACAATAATTCTAGGATATTTGGAGTTCTATTGTTTTAAGATTTCGGTAAATATGGGATGATCTATAGAATGAAATAATTTTAATTTTGTGAGTGTATATTATTACATATTATATTATAGGGGAGTGGATATCTAGTAAATATTAAATGGTTTATAGTTATAAAATTTAATTTTCATGGTAATGATAAACATGTATAATTTTTTATTTTTATCTAATATTATAGGGCTTATATCATCAATTATAGTTAATATAATATATGATTTAGAGATATTAAAATCCATATGTCATAGTTTAACCCCCTCTTTACTCATTTTAAATACATAATATGATGATTAAATTTAAATATAATATTTATTTTGTTTGACCAAAATTTGAATAAAAATTATAAAATATCATGAATATTAAAATGTTGAATATAAAAATTATTTTATAAAATATAATTTCATGTGGTTGTATAAATAATTATTAAAATAATCATGAAAAAAATATTGAATATATTTTTTTAAAAAATATGTTTCTATGAATAAAACTACATATATAATTATTATTATAGAATAAAAACAATTGACTTATTTTTAAACTATTTGATTGAATTAAATATCTAAAATTTTTATTAAAATATTTTTTTAATTGGGATATATTTAATTTTAAAAAATTAAAACATATTGTTTATATAGAATTGGATTTCAGAAAATGTATACTTTTTCTGTAAAATTACTTATTATTTTTTTCAAACCAAATTATATCAAATTTCAAAATAGTAAATCGTTTTAATTTAACTTTTTGAAATAAAATTCAATATATTTAATAATTATATTTAAAAAGTTAAGTTGAAATTATATAAATATCATAGAAAACAACATTGTAAAAAATATTACTGTTAATAAAAACATTTTTGATGTAACATTACGGATAATTTTTCAATTACATAATGATTTTTATTAATTTATTATATTACATTATTTTAATGCATTGTTTTTAATTTGTATCCTTTATTAAAATATTAAATTTTAATTAAAATTGTCATAATAGTTTGTTTTGACTAGTTTTTATTTTTATAAATGACAATGAACATTTAAAAAATCATTCCATTAACCAATTTCATTTATCAATATACTAATTTCATCCATTTTATAATTTTAATAATTTTATATTCAATTATTTATGGAATTTCCTACATCATTATGTAATACTAATATATAATTTATTAAAGAAATATATATTAAAACATATCAGTTCATTACATTCAACGATCTCATAATAATTTCATCATTAATATTTGGTATAGTTGATGAAAAATATGTAGATACCTATTTTTTATTACCTTTATCAATATCCCCAATGTTTCCTCGAAGAAGGAATCCTCTATATAAAATTAAATAGGTTATTAGTCAGGTGCTATTAGAAATTTTTTCAATCATCTTTGATTTATACCTTTTTTTCCACATCAAAATGATCATGCTCTAATGGTAAAACCATTGATCTAGATACATGTTATAGATCAGGTATGTACATCTATAAATGCTATATATTTTTAACATCATCATCATTGGAGATGCTCAGTATAAGAAACAAGTTTATTATATCATTCTGATAAGAGCTAAATTTACATAAAGACTGATTTTTTTGGGGCTCATCATCCATTTACGTAAAATAATAATTAGATTTAGTGTATGATATATTAATTAGAATAAACTATATCTAATATATATATATATATATATATATATTATAATTGATTATCTATAACACATTGAGATTTATTAATTTTTACGTTGAAGGAAATATGTTGAATTAAGTAAATGTATTACATGTATCCTTTAGTATAAAATAACTACAACATCAAGTTACCATTAATACATAGTTGTTAGATTATATAGTATTATATATATATTATAAACATTATTAAATATTTATATATATACACTTTTTTATATTATATAATTTTTTTAATAATGACTATTTTATAATCATTTTATTTTAATAAAACCATTACATTATTAAAAGACCTACATTTATGTATATATATAGTTTTCAATGTGTTATTATTTTTATCTTATACAAATATTTATAAATCATATAAATGTGTATTTAATTTAATTTATTCCTAATATAAGAATAATTATATAATTATAAGTGATTTAATGTATATGAGTGGTGGAAAAATAATTTTAATATAAAAGGGTATATTTTTTTTTAGAAAATGTATTTATTTTTGCATTGTGTTTTTTTAATAAAAAAATTATATAAAAAATAATATATTAAATATGTTAAATATTTAATACATAATTTATAAAAAAATATAATATATCATTAATAAATTAATTTTTAATTGTACGGGACATATAATATTACTACCACTGATATTAGAAACACGTTCTAAAAAATTAATCTTTATTACATATTAAAGAAATTTTGTTATAAAAATTAACACCTATATAGAATTTTAATATGAAAAAATATTTTCCATATTTAGAGATATAATTACCATATTTTTTAATCAGACAACATAAATTTTTTAGTGAGTAATAAAATAAATAAATGGTGTTCCCACAGAAAGGGATAAAATGAATTTAGTTTGGGTGTTAAAATAAATGATAATGGTAGAGAGTCCATCTAAAATTGAATAAATATCATTATTAAAATACATTTTGAACAAATATTTACTCCTATTCAATTTTTATTACTTTTCATACTGCATGAACTTGAAAAATAACATATATTGTTTAATTATTTTTTGTAATTCGATGCAACTACCACCCCTCACTTATAAAAGTGGATATCTTGTACAATATTAATCACATATATTGATTCTTATATTCCAAAAGTGTCAAAAATAAAAGAATGTTGATCTTCCACCAATTTTTTATTTGGATGCAACTTAAAACCTAGGATGTTTCTAATATGGGTAATGTTGAAATCAAAAGGATGTATCTCAAATAAGATATATTCATCTTGATAGATTCTTTCGATGATTCTGTCTTATTATAATTCCCCTGAAGGTTTTATTATAAATTATAAAATAATGAATATATTATAATAAATGAACTATAAATTTTTTATTTTTATTGGAAAAAAACATTAATAAATATTTTCATTAAATTTATAAATTATTGTATCTCTTACTTGTATTTTTGAAAACAACCAGAATGTAGTGATATGAAAAATTTCACATAACCATAATTCAAATATTTATTTTATGATGTATTTAATTTTTTATTTTATATTCATGATATAAATAATATTATAGAATTATAATATCACTTTTACCTTATTACATTCCCATCCATTAAAAAAATATTTTATTTTTAATGAGTATGTATAAACTTTTAACCACAATTATGTCATGATATTTCTTTTTTAATTTCTATTTTAAAACGATGTTAAAAGTTTATATTTAGTTAATATAAATGATATTATTAAAACAAAAATTATTCTATAATGATTTTATTAATATACCTTTATTTCATAATATTACAAAATTTGTTGACAACACCCATTAATAAGTATAAATTATCATCAAAATGTTGTGATGTAATTCAATTTTAATTCCCAATTTACATGAATAAAATTAAATTTATAAATGATGACTAAATAATATTTTATAAATAATTAATTTTATTTCAAGTATGATCAATATAAAATTATTCTAATATTTGAACCAAAAATATGTGGGAATGATGTAGTTAACAACAAATATTAAAATGACTATAGTATAATCAAAATTAATTGGTGATAATATGTAATATGTAAACCATTTATATTTTACATACATATATCGTTACATTATATACATATAATTAATTTATATTTATTAAAATGTTAGTTAGATTTATTATGAACAACATCTGTTCTGAGGAAAGGAAATATTTTCTCACTTTTACATATGTGATACATATTTCATATTCACCACATGTTTATTTTTTGTTGTGTATATAAATATATTGAATAAAATTTATTAATAATTTAATTAAATATATTTGTTATTATACAGAATTCAATTTTTCCCTCTAGTATTTTTGTTTAGTTAATATATTCTCAAATCGATATGTTTTTATTTTTCAATCTCATTTATTTTTGAGATTTAATATTCTAAATTATTATGGAAAATTTTTTATAGATATTATCCTATAAACCCTATATAATTTATTAACTATTAATTCCAATAGTTTATTTTTTATATGTAAAATTTTATACTATTTGGTACTTAAGATGATTGAAAAAATATTATTAATGAAAAAAAATTATTTACCCTATAGTTAATGCCATTTTTCCATTAGGTACACGATCTTCAAAAATGATCATTATATTATTTTGTGGATTAATTAATCTTTTAAAAATATCATTTCCAATACATTTTAATTCATTTAAAATAGAATAAATGAAATATTATTAATGAATATTTTTCTAATCAAATCCATGTTGGTATTTTAAAACTAGAAAAAGATATTTTTCATTAAATATTTACATTATAAATTTATTTTGCTGATAACAGAACTATTCATTTTATAGAATATTTTATTATAATTTATAATTTCAAATTTAATGAAAAATATATAAATTCATATTATGGTAATTCATAGATTATGTCTTAATATATGAAATGCTATTCTGGTCATTTTTCAATGAATATCTTGAATGATTTGTTAAAATAATTTTTCATCTATCTCAACATACCCTAATTACTATTTTTTTCCCGGGGGATATTCAGATGCAATTAAATTATCATTTAAAATTATTTATAATAATGATGATAAAATGATGACTACCTAATACACATTTGAATAATGGAATTTATCCATTATGATAGTCCCAGGAGTGAAAAAATAAATTATATAATGTCGAGTTAAACTAATATTGTATGGTATTATTTATTTGTTACCTAACTATGGAAATGATTTATAATGTTTACATGTATTCCATAAATTATATCCTTACACTTAAAATATGTTCCCAAGGATCATGATTTATTTTTAATCATTACAAAGTCTTTTGACTCATATGATTTTTATAACCAATAAAATTACCATGATTTTTCATTAATGATTACTGAAAAATTGTGAATGAAATTATTATATAATGATCATGTTGTCATAATCTTCTTGGTATGGTAACATATTATCATTGAATAGTATCTCCCATGATTATAATTATAGATTATATGAGGTCACCCATTCTCATGTTTCCACATTCCAATTTTTATGATTAAATGTGTCATGTAAGAATTATCTAATATGTGTAGAATATGAAAAGTATTTTTTTCGGATATGTGGATGTAGTTTCATGAAAAATGATTATTATTTATCTATCTACCAAATACATAAACCGATTATAATACTTGGTCGTGTACTATTGTTACATTGTTTTTCTTATTCATTTAAAAAGATATCATTTTTATATATTCTATGGTTTTGTATCCATAATTAGATTCAATGTAAATTTTTGTTATTTTGTCAATTTGGATTATAAAACATTAGTGAGATCAATTTAGTAAAGCAGATGAGTATATAACATTCGTATTATTGGTAATTAATGGAGTATGGTATTACTAAAAAATAATTCATTGTTTGGATTATTGAATGTTTTTATGGTAATTAATATATTTCAAAAATAGTTACAACCTTGACTGTCATGGGTTTTATATTAAAAAAATAATAGTAGATTCATGATGTCAGGAAAAAAGTCTACTAACCTAGAAATACACTATCATGATATATTCTTTGGTTAATTCAAATTTTAATGAAAATCCATTTTGAATCATATTAATAGATAATGAACAAAAATTACATAAGTTAAACCAAATTTATCATTGATTTAAAATAAAGGGTCATTATATATACATCCTATGAATTATCATTCAATATTACCATATGACACAATATGATTGTTATTTATCATGGTGTGTTTTCAAGTCCATTTCATGAACTAAGTTTTATAATGTTAAATATTAATAATATTGATAATGAAATATTTTATATAATAATAAAATATGTATTGGGATATATATTTAAATGTATTATATATATGGTTTGGAATACTTTCATTATATGTATCATTTTGAACATCCAAATACCAAATGTATGGAATTATTTAATATTGAGTCTTTCGTGAGGAAACATAATCCTTCTTTATGTGTGTTGTCCATTACCAACATTATTGATTAATGGAGTAGTATCATACAAATGATATTTTTAATTCTCCAGTTATCATATCATGAAAATGTTTTTTCCTGTAAATTTATAATTTTTTATTTTGAGAAGATCAATGGTTTATTGTTTTCATGAAAATGGGGTACGGGTTGTAAATTTACTACATGACACATGATTACAATAAGATTACATTTTTTATAATTATTTATCTCAAGACCATCACACTAGAAAAAATAATAAATTTCGAGACTTGAAGAATAATAATTATAAATCCATTAATTTCTTTGAGGAATATTCCAAAAAACCTAAAATATAACTTTATGGTTTTATAATCTAGCATAAATTTAAAATATAATGATTAATTAATGCATTGATTCCTAGTCTAAAAAATTAATTTCATATAAGATACATTAATTTTAATTATAATATAACTCAATTTTCTCTCATTAAAAAAATAGAGATGGGTTGACCTCTTCGAACTCATGTTTAATGGGATAAGAAAATAAAAAATGAATTTTAAAGAAATTCAAATGATAAGTGTCATGGAGGAATGAAAAATAAGATTTCATATATAAAATATCCATTAGTGGAATATTGTTTCAAATTTATATATGGAGTCTAGTAAATGAAATATTACTTGAAATGAATACAATCGATCTGATGAATCCTAAATTGATGAAAATTTCCCATTTAGTGAATTTAACATTGATAGAGATGAAACAAATGTTTTAGCCAAAATATAATATAATAATATTAATGATTACATAAATGTCAGGAATAAATGAATTATTACACAGTTTGATAATGAAAATTGGAATTAACAATCTCTGAAGACAATATATAATGGAAAATAACTTTTGATCACAACTGTGGAAGTGGGTTGGGATACTGATTTTTTAAGAGGTATAGATAAAATCCCCTCTAGAACAAACCCAAATATATTAAATTCCATAAATATCTATCCTTTTATGTCAAACTTATTTGAAAAGAGTTTAATATCACCAGTTGATTAAACTAATTTGGATTTATTAGTAAAATCACATAATGGAATAATTATCACATCTCATGTCTATATCACCTATCCAATTTATTATTGTTAATTTTTTTTATAAAATATTATTGTTAACCACTAGTTTAATTTTAAATTTCTTTCACATAGAAAGTATTTATTTAATGAGATCCCATTTCTTTTTATAATGAGGGGATGAGAAATTTTATATTTTGAATAAACCCTTGGATACCTTTAAATTTAGGTATAACTATGAGTTTTTAATGTAATTAAAAAACATTTTATTAGTAATGATTTATATAAAAATGGTGAATTTATATTATATGTTCACAATTAACTAATAATCAATGATGGGAATATTTTAGGAATAATTGATTATATATTTAAAATTTATTTTCCTTGTCTACTTAAAAATAATGATTTTTAGTTTTAACAGAACTCATATAAGATGTTTAACATATTTCAAGGAATTCATATCAAATAGATCTGGTTATGTTGAATATATACAACCTAATACATGAGGATAATATAGAATATGGATACTATTATCCATATTTTTAACCATGTAGTGATCCTATTACAAATGATAAGATTAAAACTAATTCAATGAAAAATGAAATTGGTTATCGAGAACAGATCAATATCATTATCAAATATTGAAACCAATGCAATATATTAATTACAGATTACATTAACTATAAAGATATAAATGTTATTTAATTATTTAAATTCATTCTGAAAATCATCTATTGAAGTAAAAAAAGGAGTTTATAATCATAATAACATTTCATTATAGTCATATGTATTATTTATTTATTTTTTGATAACATTAGAGATTTCATTTTCACTAAAAATATTAATGTACTTAATAAATAACGTATTTAGAGATTACCTCCATAAATTTGTTTTACTCATCATCAATTATAGTCTTTCACACTATTTGATAAATTAATAACATTATAATCACTTTAAAATATTGTATATGGCCTCATGGAATATGAAAGTAAATGTTATTTTCAAAATGTGTATATTTTGAATAATTAAATTATCATTCATCAGAGACATAATATTATGTGAGTGTATATTTTTATATCCATTCAAAAGGATGTAATTGAATATTATTCCATACTAACCACTTTGACATAGACATATAATTTACCTAGATTTAATGGTAATTATCTATTCTTAGAAAAGAATATCTCATTATTTACTTTTCAAATTAACAATTTAACTCAAAAGAGACTCATGTACCTTTCAAATGATGATTTTGATGAAAATTTTAAGTAGATGAAGAGAAAATCAGTCATTTCACATGTAAACACATTAACCTATAATAAAAAATGGGTTTTAATATAAATCGATGCATCAAATAAGTTATTGAGATATTTTATTTTTGAAAATTACATAGTGGTATCTTATTATTCGTGTAAATGTATAGATTATGTTAAAAAATACATGATTCTATACATGGAGTCAGCTATATAAATCATTATAATAATAACATAGAAGAATTATATTTATGTGGATTTTTTAAACAGAAATAATGATAATAATAATTTTACCAATATATTCATCTAGAAATAGTATGATATCATCAAGAGAAAACTAATGGATTTCCATATGAATTCTCATTTTCCAATACATTACAAAATTCATTATTAAAATAAACTAGCCAATGAATCTGTTCAAAAGGATCATGAAATCCTATTTATATAGTTGATAAATAATATCCATTATTATATGTTTTATGATGGTTGGGGTTTGAAATTATAAATTAATGGGGTAAATAATATCTTCCTTAAATATGTTTTCAATAACATATCTATTAGAATAGTAATTATTTGTAGAAGGAATATGTAATTCTATAAACAATCTATGATCTTTTTCTTATGTTAAACCTATACTGTAATGGAATGATATGGTCCATAAAAAAATATCAATCCTCATAAAACCTGTATTGGATAATAATATATTTGAATAATCATATAGTTTTTCATTACCTATTTATATGTAACGTTTGACTATATAAATTGATATTAATGAGTAATTATTGTGCGATAATATGAAGATATATGTTATACATTATGATTAAGGTTGAATACTTTTAAAAAATTACTACAAGAGCAACAACTCAAAGAATATGTCAACCCCAGTTCACATACAAAAATTGGAATGTTGAAAAATTTCGATGAATTTCATCATACATCTCCATATGAAATCCAAAGGGATATTTCTATATAGTATTTAGTTGATTGCCTTATGAAATAAAAACTATTAATTTCTATTAAGGAATATATTTTTTTCTTGATCATATACATTATATGATCATTAATGACTTCTAATGGTCTCATGGATTATGAAATTATATTGCTTGTGATCTATATTGGATTTGTCCTTGAATTTTAGGATTTTTCATTAATATTTTTTATATGGAGTTTTCTCTAATTCCTATCAACTTTAATAAGGGAGTCCAATAGAATGTACTTTTCAAATACCATGGGATATTATATGTTACAATTTTCTATATTTATATTTTATTAGGTATCAACCCTATAAACATATTTTTTATTTTTACACTAATTGAATTTACAAAATAATCTATAAAAATTAATATGATCTCTCTATTGGAATTTTTGATAAGAATATATATAATGGGATAATATAATATAAATAAACATATTGATAAGTGAGGTTACAATGGACATCGATGAGATGTTTATATCTATTTAAAATCACATTAAAGAGTGTAATTTTTTATCAAAAGGGTTATTATTAAAAAAAGTTGCTGACAAAATTTATTTGATGAAAGTTAGATGTAATTACAGTGAATTATTCCATGTAAAAAGGATACGATTTTTAAAAATAATCCAAAAAATATATATTTATATATTTCCCTTATTGAGATTCAAGATCAATTAGAGACGATTTCATTTTACATGTTTCTTCAATTGATCCTCTGTCATGTTCATGATGTAATGATACAAGAAATTTAAACATATTAGTACTTCATTTATATATATATAAATAAAATAAGTATACCAAAATGAACATGATGAGTAATCTCATTAGAAAACATGTATAATATTATATCAAAAGGAAACTAAAACATTATAAGGACCTTTGATATAGTAACCTAGTGTCATTGTCTATTTTATTAAATTGAATAATAAAAATAATCCATATATGGAAGGACCAAATATGTTTGTAAATTTGTTGAAGTAGATAAATTTATGAAAATGAAATTAAATTTTAAAATATAAAATACAAAAGGTAGATTCATTAATAATTCCATTGTTCCCCTCTGATTACACTTTGATATGAATCTAAAAAATTATTTATTTCATTGGAAATAACATAAGAAAATGATGATTGTGGATGATCAAAAAGGATATTAATAAAATAGAATACATAATTAGTAAATAATAATAATATATATTAAAAGATAAATAAATGAAGCATATAACATTCAATCAAAAAATTGTTATTACAGGATAAAAATTTAAGACAATAAAATACATCCATATAATTAATCATGTGATCTTAAATATTGTAAATGTATAATCTATATAATTATATAATCACATATTTCTTGATAATTGATGTCATAACTAGGGAATGAAAATTAAGGAAATATTAATTTAACATTAACTTTCAAAAGATGGTTTAAATATTTAGGTTTAAACTAACCTAATATGGACTACATATTTTTCTCCTGATACGTGTCGTCAGATAGAGGTCCTATCTATAATAAAATACCACAAGTCAGATACTAAACAATGTTAATTAATTATATAAATTGGTGGAAAAATTGTATTAAAAAATATGTGTTTGAAAAATATCATAAAATATATTAATACATCCCCAAATCAATACACAAAATAATAAACAATCTAGAGTAATATGCAGTATTAAAATAAAATTGTACAACATCTATCAAATTGACCATCAACCATATATTGATATTATAATGAAGATTTAAATTATATATATATATATCTATAATATATCTGAATTAAAATATTTTTATGATTTCATAAATATAAATACAATAAAAATTACATTAATAATATTTCTGATGAGATAAAACATTTCATGTTGAAATAGTTTTTTAATTAAATGTGTACAAAATATTTGTAAAATAATTTTCATCAAAAATAAAATTTTGAAACTTTTAAAATATTCTTTATCACATTGCATTTACATTGTGTATGAAAATTTCACTCATGTAGTAAACATTAATAATAAATTTGCATTCAAAAAAAATTCCTAATGGTCCATCTTTAAAAAAACAAATTATCATATATTTATATAATTAAACAAAATAAATGTGGGGAAAATATTATTTAATAATTAATTTTCATATTTTCAAAAAACAGATGAAAATATTATTATATTTATTGTATTTTATGAAAATATATTTTCAATTGAGTATCGACTTATATTTTCCTTAAAATTATATAATAAAAATTTTATAAAAAAACTACAAAAAATTAAAAAATTACTTGTAATATTTAAAATAAATATTTGAGACGATTTTTTATACATTTTAGGATATTAATATAAAATAATACCCTTAATGTAATATTGTAAAAAACTATATCGAATAATAGTTATAATTGGAGAATAATACCTAACAACTTTAGTAAAATTAGAATTAAATCCCAATGATATAAATGAAGTCAAATCACACATTAAATATCATAAAGATATATATATCTGTGATATAAAATATAAAATTTTTAATATATTAAATTAACTTTGGAATAAGTGGTGGATATGTCATATTTACATAATAAATAAAAGTTAGATGTGAATCTCTTATATGTGTTTTGATTCCTTATAATGTTTTCGAACATACATAATAATAATATATTATTTATTATAAATATATTAAATAATCATACCCATATATTTCATACCATATATGTTTTATAGTATATTTTCACTTGTTCAATGATAATTGTTTGATTAAATCTATGTTTTTGGTAACAATTGATTCATGTTTCAGGATTGAATTAGTTTTATGATTTTGACCCTTTTAATTTTGTAGTGGATAAATCCAAAATATTATTTTAACCATTATATTAGTATAATATATATTCTTTATATTTTATTTTTTTTAATCCAATATTGTTAGAGATATAAAATGTATAACATTTTTCATGGACACAACATTTCTTACATTTACACGAATGTTGCTTCTTATTTTCATATAAGTATGTAATGACAGGAAAATTAATACTTATTTAATGATGTATAATATATATTATCACATATATAGAATTTTAGTACTAAAAAAATTCAGTCTTACGAAACAATGAAATCTAAAATGCAAAACATTTCACATTGATGTGTGGTGGTGATAGCCCACACGTATACATGAGTGTCATTATTATATTATACTAGATTATAAGGAACACATGTAGATGTGGTATTATATTTCTAAAATATTTTTCAGGTAAAAATATCACATATATTCATTATTTTTTCCCTTAATAACATCAATGTAAATATTAATTGAAAAAAATTTAACATCTCTTCAAGAAGTTGTGGTCCCTATGCACATGAGAAGGATTATCATATATCATGTTGAAGGAATGCTTTATAATTTATTATTAATATTAAATTTAATTAAGTATAAAAATTTTATAAATTTCATCTAAATTATTTAAATCCCCCATTATATACAAATATTAACATTTTTAATTAAAATAAATTACAATAGTTCGTGAGGATGTCGTTATTGGTAAACATGATCATCGATTCATATTCTTGTATAATTGAGGTGTTAATGGATATGGGGAAATAAATTCACATATTAACTTATTTTATTTTTTAAATAATGTATTTCTAATAATATCATACGTTTATAGGATTATAAGAGATTTATAAGAAGATTTAATATGCAAATCTACACATAAAAACATTATATATTCTATTATAAACCAAATTAGTTAATAAATGGATTTTATGATTGGATTTATGAAAAAAAAAGTACATCATGATGTATATATATATTTGAGTAATAAATTTGTGTTAGTATAGGAAAAAAACGATTTTGATTTATGAATAATGGGAGGGAGGGGTGACCTTATATAAGAGAAAAAGATGACACAAATGAGATTATTCCAAAAATATTTTGATACCCTCATTATTCTCATTAAAAAAAGACTTAAAAATTGGTCATTATCAAACCATATAGATTATTTTTTCAATAACTGTTACATTTATTCTCTACAGTTTAACAATTATAATCTTATATTCACTCCCATTACATGCCATTGTTTACTATAACCATGGTATCTAACTTTTTCATCTATTTAATCTAAATTATGGAAAATCATATATTTATATTATTATATTATATAAAATATTATTATTCATAAAGGATTATATTTTTTAAAATAAAATTAAAAAAAGAATAATAATCCATCTTCAAATTAAAAGGTAGACATAACAACATCACATACATCCAATGTGACAATTCTCATATATATATGATGTTTTACTTCCAAAATCAGATTAAAATGTATCAGAATTAAATAATCATTTTAAAATTTAAAATATTTTATGTATTTTTAATATAATTAAAATTTACAATTAAATATAAAATATTAGATATATAATTTATTTAATAAAAATGTTCTGTTAAATAAAAATCAATATTTTTGGTATTAATCAAAAATCAAATATTTTCAGAAATATTCCATAAATTAACCATAATATAACTATTATTTTATGAATTCAAAAAATAACATCATTTTCTAAACAATAATAATAATATTAAACATATTGAAAAAGATCCCAGGAATAGAAGTGTTTATTTTTTATTGAAATAATACATTTTTTAGGAAACATTTTGTACTTATTAGAAATTGATTTTATTTTATTTATAATCATAGTATAACCAATGAGATTATTTAATAGAAATGTAAACCATTAAATTCAAAAAAATTATTTAGTCCTTTTTATATCCTCAAACATTAATACTAGATAAATATAATATAATTTTAATAGAGTATCACATATCCTTAAACCAGGTGTTTTGTGCATTGAAATGAATCAAATTTGTTGAATTTATTTAAAATAAAATATATTTTCAAGTCTTTGGGTGTAAAATAATATTATAATATTGTTATTTCATCTATTATATTCTATCAAGTATTTTTTCCTCTTTTAATTTAAAATATATGATATTCTATCCTCATTGATAAATTGATTCTTCACAATTTATTATTGATCTCTTTAATAAAGGGTTTTACATTTGAAAATTCCATTAAAGAATTAATAAAATATTATCTACATATGTGATATGGTAGTGTTTTTAGTTCATATAAACTAATCACATATATAGGTTTCGAATGAAAATAAAATTAATTATATGTTATGATATATACATTGAATGGAAGGAGAAAATGTTATAGAATGTTTTATAGATCACTAATTAATATAATGTGGATAATAAATTTATGTTTTAATAAAAAAACTCATAAATGTTTTACGTGATAAATCGGCATATGTTGATCAATGGTACAGTTTTTATATAATAATATTTTTTTATG
The DNA here is from genome assembly GCA_963277665.1 of Viscum album. Classification (NCBI taxonomy): domain Eukaryota; kingdom Viridiplantae; phylum Streptophyta; class Magnoliopsida; order Santalales; family Viscaceae; genus Viscum; species Viscum album. The sequence goes on along the minus strand of OY728133.1, from coordinate 1,034,452,373 downwards.
ATCATTTTGCAATATTTTATTAAATAAAAAACTATTTAAGTATGTATGAATATATTGTATGTATTTATCATTTTCTTTCATATGATTAATTTAATCAATTTAATTTTCTTTGATCGATTTCAACATCATATCTTATTCTAGAAGATAATCATTAAAAATGTAATATTTATTAGTAGTGTAAAAAAATTATCTTTTAACAGATCATAATATCCAAAAACAGAAAAAAGTTAATCCTCTTGTCTTATCTAAATTTTTTTATGAAATGATTTCCAATAACACACAAATTTCAACATAATTAATTCCATATATTATAATCATAAAATTCTATAATATATGTCCATAAAAATTCATAGACGAAAATTTTTACCCATCTTCAAAAAATTTACATTATATTCCCCAGAAAATATGAATTCCATCTTAATGTCACAATCTAAATATTTGAATACCTTTATCGACATAACAAAATAATTATGAAATTTATTTCTCATTAAATAAAAAATAATTTTGTTGAATAAATTTTATAAATCAATACTAGCATAAAACAGAAATAAGTATTAAATCCCCACTAAACATATAACTAATTTAATTGTGATGACAACTATAATAGAAAAGTATCATTATTATATCAAAATTTGTATGATATTAATTGTTATCATCCATTAATAATTTTTTTTCTACGAGGTTCAACGTGTCACATAATCACTTTTCTTGAACACTAGTAACATTCGACACATGCTCTAAAATGCATTATAAAATTATAATTTGTAAGATCCTTATATATTTTTTATTCGTATAATTAGAATATCATTGTTAAAATACTGCTTTAATATATTTAATGAATCATTTTCCATGAATATTAATGATTAGACTTCTGTTGTATCCATATAATATACTTAATCTTGATACTTTAACAATTTATGTGATGTATCCCCTTGATGCTTGATAAATTTGATTATTTTTTTTCTATATCACTATATAGTTTATGTATTGAAAAATGGAAAATTATTTCGTTACATTTTAATCATGGGTATATTTCCCTTTCTTTGAATACTATTAAAATAATTAAGTTACCATAAATCAAGTACCATGATGTTTTGTTACCAAGTTATCAAATATGGGAAAATTTTAATTCCACTCTTACATTAATCACACTATTTATCTATTTTTAACATCTTCCCTTTCTCAAAATTGTGGACATTGGGATTTTATAACACATTCTATGTAAGGAAATCACATTATACGATGTCCTCATATGTTGGAAATGTTTTAAATAATAATTCCCTTTGTAAAATTTGGTTAATCCCTTGAAATAAATAGTTAATATTTCTCTTCAGATTACATATGTCTACAATTTCATGTATTTATAATAATTTAATGTTTTCTTCAGACATTAAAACATTTTCATCATTCTTCTATATTTTATTTCAAAATTGAATCCCCTTATTATATCGTTGATTGATCGGAAAATTCATTCTGATGAATATGGCTTTATAAAATCCTTTCCATTTTTATATTTCTTCTTATACATGTGGATTTCAACTAATGTACATCATTTATCTGTATCTCAGGAGTTTTGATAATCATCTATGATAATGTTATCCCATTATGTATATAAAAACGAGAGAAATTTATTTTCTAAGGAACATATCCTTTTCTTAGGTACCCATATATTTCGATTCTAATTGAATGAATGGGGTTTTAGACATGTTAATGGGAATAATTTTGTTACAAAATGAGGACTATCATCATTATTCTCTATATAAATTATTTTATTATTTATAACCTTAGTGACATGAACCATTATGATCATTATTTTATCTGTTCAAGCTTCAACACATTCTAAATAATTATTATATTTCAAAAGAAGGAAATACCACCATGGGTTTAATACAATTTTATTGGACACCATTACTTATTATACCTTCAATTTATATATAATTTCATAATATAGATTATATCATAATCATATAGAGCATGATTTATAATCACAAAAATATTAATTGACATTATATCAATTTAAAAAAATTATTCAATGTTATTCTCAAAATCATATAAATGGTTTCATTGAGATGTTTTTCAATGAATAAATTTTTTAATATCCCTATTAATTAATTTAATGGAAAATATAATTATAGAAAGGTAATATCCCATGAGTTTCAAACCAACTGCGATGTTAATCCAATTTTCATGTACAATATAATACTCATGTCAAAACATATATGATAAGTTTTTACCCTAACTCATGTATCCATAAGACCATAACATCCCATTAAAATATACCATAAGTAATATAAACCATCAACATTTCCAACTAGGATTCCATGGGAAGACAAGAATATATTCCACCGTCTATATTAAAGAATTATGAATTATGAATTCAACTCTACAATATATACATTTTACTATCACAATTTTAAGAAGACATCAATGAGAGAATAATCCAACTATTCATTTTTGAACACCACTAGAACCAGACGTTGTAGGAAATATTTTATATCATGGAAGGTTTTTTTATAATAATTAAACACCCCTGCATATTAAAAACAGTGCATAGCCTAGCCCAAATCATAATACAATGAATGCAAAAGAACCAAGAAATAATGAATCATCAGGAGAGTGAAAATATGGGAACCAAATGAGAGATCCCATGAAAATATCCTGATTGATTGAAGGATGATATCCATTTCATATAATTATCCAAAAATTAATTCACATGGTTATATTTCTTACACTATTCCTTCGGGTATTTTCTTTATAATATTTATAATAATCAACCATTGACACTGAATATAATGGCACAAAATCATGTATCCTAGAGATGGTTTCGTTTTTTTACATTGATACCTAATAATGGTATCAAATCTGAATATACAATAGAGTTTAGTAGTCTTAGTAATCATGATACATACTCAATTCCCATATTACATTATAAATCCTAATTTAAAAAATTTATTTCATTTTTTGATAGAATTATTCCACTTAGAGTATATCATTATGTCAATCAAAATATTGTTCCTTATAAACATTGGAATAAAAAATATATTAACTTCTTGAGAAAAAAATTATAAATATGAATAAGATTACATAATATGAAATCATGAATAAATATGAAAAAATATGTAATGGGAAATAACTAATCCACATTACATTTAATTAATAAAAATAGCATTATCTAGATGCAATTAATAATGATTGAATAAAATAACGTAAATGACCACATGAATTTGAATCATATATATATATATATATATATTATATCTATTTTAATAATAACATAAACATCACTAAAAGATATCAAAATGAATTTATGCATAATTTTTTATTTCATTTCTAATGGATTGTGGTTATTCACACAAATATATTATAGATACAGTTTTATATGTATTTCTATATGTGTAACTAATATAGGCAATGATGGCATGAAGATCATTAATTTGTTTATTGGTTATAATGACTTAAAGAATAACACATGATGTATTATAAACATTATTCGAGCCGTTGTGGATCATGAAAACATCCTGGTTACATTGATTATGTGGACATGGTGGTAATGTTGAATGCTGTAAATATTGTGGTTTTCCACCCAGGTGTATGCGAGTATGAATTTTGGAGAGTGATTCGTAGGCTATTTAATGTTGGGGAAAACATAAAAAACAAGTGGGGAATTGGTTGCAAAGTACACATAATATTAATTATTATATTATAACGACCCATACTTTACATACATGGTTAATACTTAAAAATTGAAGCACACTTAATACAACATATAAAAAAACCATGAAAGGACCGTATAGGTATAGAGTCTTTAGAAACTGGGAAACATAAACAACTAGTTCATAAAGCATCTACTTTTCCTCCAATTTATTTCATCATATCTAGAGTCCCTTTTGGCCTATCCTACTTCATAACCTTCTTCCTCACCTGGTGAAATAAAACATACAAAACGGTGATCTCAAATGCTTCGTATGGTTAATCAAAAGAAATATCAATCACATCATTTACATAAGAACATTACTTTTGGAAATCATATCCTGCAAAAGATATCATAATTTCATAACATGGGATATATCATAGTAGTGAAATGTAATCCCAATAATCATAACATAAAACATGAAACATTGTGGCATACACACATAATCATAGAAAATAATTTCTTAGTAGTCAAGAGTCATTTCCAATACTATCTTATTGGACAATGTCCATTTCTGAACCGATTTCACTCCTCGTTTCAGTCCTGTTTCACTGAACCGGTTTAACATGCCGTTTCAGCCATATCTATCTCACGAGATATAAAATCTTTACCCAATTCATTGGAGGTAGATATAGGTCCCACCCATCTCATAATGAAACCATTCTTATGTGTTCCACAAAATCATAAACCATATATCATAGCATAACCCAAGTAAAAAAAATGGGAATCATAAACATCATGACATCATAAAACAATTCATATAAGATAAAGGAATTCATAAAAATATATCCATCACAACATAATCATTTAAATGTAATAATAGGGATATAAACAGAACCCTATATTATCTTAGATGGAAAATAATTTTGATAAAACACTTGAACTCCATTCTTGAGGAAAATATCCTTTCTACTTCAATTTTTTTTTCTTTTATTAACATTTCATAAAATTATAATCTAAAAGAAGTTGATTAAAAATAAGATTGAAAACTTCTAAAGGAATATTCTTGTAAATAATGTTTTAAAAAACCATTCATGCCATATAAGTTAAAAAAACATTCTTCTCGTACTTTTGTCAGAAAAGTCAAAAAGTACGTCGTATGAAAAACGACAAAATATTCCTTTCATATCTTTTACTAAAAACTCATCAAAGTGTAAATTTGGATTTAAACAATTGTAGGTGGATGGAAATAATTTTAAATATTGAGGAAACATGGATTTGGATGATAAAATACACCCCAGTAAATACCAAAGTATAAACAATCTCGGATAAAAAAAATGAGATTGTGATATTCTCCCTTACTTTATGTCCGATATGCTTTGTACGTGTCCGAACCTATAGTATAATGATTTAAATAATGTAATTGACTTATTAAAGAATCATATTTATTATTATGATAACATATATGGTCATATTTTTAGCTCCTTATTAGTAATATTTCATTACGACTTGTTATTCGGGTGTTTATTACTTTTTGTTCTTATGCGTGTTTTGTCGAATAAATTGTTATTACTCTTTATAGGATATAGATAAATAATTTACATAATGTTTTTAGTGTAATATATATCATATTCATTTATTCAATTAATTTATATAATAATTAGTCAATTAAGATCATATAAAACGAGTCGCATCACATCGTGGAGATGGTAGGCCGTACGTACGCACGAGCGATGATATCATTCCCATGATCGTGGAATTGTATTGAAGCATATGTATACTATTTCGGAATCATTATCACTTTTCAATAATCATATATAGTTATTCATTACACCATTATACCCATCCAAGTAAGGTGGTGGTGGAAAACAGATTACACCACGGCGTGGAGACGGTATTCCGTACGTACACACGCACGGTGATTTCATTTTCCGTAGGATGGATAAGAGGTGAAATAGGGTTGTTTAATATTTATATTAACATATAAATATATCAGTGATACTGATTTTATTACCTCATAATGAAACATCTAAATAAGAGGGAGTAGAATAATAATGGAAGTTGAAGAAAACGGTAGAAGGTATTACCTCTTTCTCGAAGTGCCTCCTTTAAACTTTCTATTAAGGCAAAAGAGTTGGTCTTTTGATAAGACCAGTACCTCTAGTAGGATTCTGAGAAATTGGGGAAGTTAAATGGGAAGGTGTTTTCCGAGCATGAAGGCTCAAATTGGTGTGAGGAAGAGAGGGAGGAGGTGCCCTTTTATAAGGGATGAGAGGGGCAACTTTGGAAAGTGTGGAAATATTATTTTATTATAAACTTATCTTCAGTTACAAAAGGTCCAAAAATCATTAAAGATGAAGATAATATGACTCATGGTCGAAATAAAATCATCCAATTGGAATTGAACATGTTTTGGAAAATATATTAATCATTATAATCTTATTTATTTGAATCATTTATTAACGAGGTAAATAATTCATCATTATTGTGTCATAAATAATTTAATTTATTTGGTGTCTAAAAATTATAAAAATATATCATTATGTAGGAAATGTTTTTATCTTTCTAATGAATATTTATAGTCGAAAATATAATTTATATAACCCCTTATAAAAATTAATTACTAAATGATTTTTGTTAATGTCAATTTTGTCTTTACATTAAATTAATTAATCCAAATTGTCATTGTCACTACCAAGTGGCTCAATGGGGTCCAAAAAACGACCCAAGGATGCCCATGGTCGGCCAATACTCATCCAATAAGGTCAGGACAAGTGTAAAGGTAATTTTAAATTATTATAATATTCTTTTAACTTTGAATTACCCTATTTACCTTTAACCGTAGTAAATTAAAAAAAATTACCGTAGTTACTATTCATAATATCTAAAAATAAAAGTAACCTATTAACATAATTTGGAACCACTGATTCCAAATATGGAATCCATTTTTAAAAATTAAAAACACAGAAGTTGTAGTAATTAATTTAAAATTAATCTCGTTGTTAAGCAAATGAGTTTTAAAAGTTAAAACATTGCCAAAGATTGAAATATTTTTACCTATGAATTCAATGTAAAATTAATGCTAATGACATACATTATATTAAATGGAAAAAAATTCTATTTATACTTTTAAAAAAGAAATATTATAATTTAACCATATAAAGTATTGCGATGAAAAAATGTTGGTTTTAATTAAAATATAGCGTATTTTTAAGAGATAATAACTATCAAAAGATTGACACTTGTTTATGTCTGGTTTAAATGTGAAATTACATCCAATGATCAACATTGTATTAAATTGTAAAAATATATTCTAAATATACATTAAATCCACTCAAATTAATAACTTATTACTGTTAATTATTTCGATTAAAAAAGTTGTTTTTAATTAAAATTTAGTAATTTTCACTATTCATCAGAATATGAAAGTTATCCGAAAAGTACAAAAATTTCATCCTAAGATAATTTCAATATTCTAAATCCAAAAATGAAGTTCATTTTGAAAAAAAATTTAAAAAATTTCAAAAAATGGTTATTACTATTAATAACGTCTAGTTTTAATAATATTTTAATAGCATATCGTTGTTTAGTGAAACTCGGTATTGTGTATGACCCAAGATATCGAGGAAAGTCGTGGTTGCGTGTAATGAAAACCAAGATACTGTTGTGTGTAGTTAAATATTCTTTTGATGGTTTATAAAAAAAATATTTCTCATAATAGTATCAGGTGATACATTCTACCCCCCTTAAAATGAATTTCACCCTAGAAATTCGTCACTTTGTAACAAAAATATGATGATACCTCTCCCTCGTCATATAATCAGGCTCCCATGTAGCTTCTTCTAATTGGAGGTTCCTCCATAAAACTTTCACCAAGCGAGTGGTCTTGTTCCGTAGGACTTTTTCACTACGATCCAGAATCTCTATCGGCTGTTCTTCATAAGAAAGAACTTGCTCCAGCGGTACAACTTCTGAGCTGAGTACATGTGAAGGATCAGGTATGTACTTTCTCAAGAGAGATACATGGAACACATCGTGAAATTGAGAGAGATTCGGTGGAAGCACCAATCGGTAAGCTACCTTTCCAACACGATCCATTATTTCGAAAGTACCGATATATCTAGGGCTCAACTTCCCCTTCATTCCAAATCTCATGACACTCATCCAGGGAGATATTTGTAAGAACACTTTATCACCCACTTCAAACTATAGGTCTTTTCTTCGGTTGTCAGCATATCTTTTTTGTCAACTCGGAGCTGATATTATGTGTTTTTGAATAAAAAGGACCTTTTCTTTCATCTCGTCAACAAGATCATGTCCTAATAGATTTCTTTCCCCAACTTCATACCAGCAAGTTGGAGTCCTGCATTTATTTCCATGGATAGCTTCATAAGGATCCATATAAATACTGGAGTGAAATCTATTATTATAAGAAAATTCCACCAAAGTTGAGTGTTGATCCCAACCACCTTTTAAATCCATTGAGAATGCTCTCAACATATCTTCTAGAGTTTGAATTGTTCTCTCAGACTGACCGACTGTCTGAGGATGATAAGTAGTGCTGAAACCCAACTCTGTATCCAGAGTTTACTGAAGACTTTGCCAGAACATTGAGGTAATCCTTGGATCCCGATCAGATATAATAAAAATTGATACTCTATGCAATCTTACCACTTCCTTTACATATATCCTGGCAAGCTGATCCAGAGAGAAATCCTCTCTAATAGCAATGAAGTTTGCAGAATTTGTAAGATGATCAACTATGACCCAGATATCATTATTGCATTTGGATGTTTTAGGAAGTCTTGTGACAAAGTCCATAGTGATGTTTTCCCGTTTCCATTCGGGTATGGTTAATGGTTGTAACATCCCCTTAGACTTCTATCTCTCAGCTTTAACTTGCTGACAAACCAAGCATCGAGAGACATATTCAGCAACATCTATTTTCATGCCATCCCACCAGAAGTACTCTTTCAGGTTCCCATACATCTTCGTGCTTCCAAGATTAATAGAGAATGAAGAACTATGAGCCTCATCCAGCAGCTCCTTATTTAATTTAGGGATGCGAGGACACAAACCCGATGCCTGGACATTATTATCCCATCAAAATCAAGGTTGAATTGAGGAATATTTCTCACCTTCTTTTATAACTCTAAATCTTGTTTTTGTGCCTCTTTAATATTCACATGTATAGATGGTTGAACATTAATTTGAGAAAGATACAATTTTCCCCCTTCCATTATATTTCCAAGATCCATCCTTTTTAAATCCATAAATATTGGATTTTTTGTGATCCTCATCATGGATAAACTGGAATGGTCTTGTCGACATAATGCATCTGCTACCTTGTTTTCTTTCCCAGGGTGGTAATGAATTGAGTAGTCATAATCCTTAATCAGCTCTAACCATCTTCTTTGGCGCATATTCAGCTCCTTTTGTGTGAAAATATACTTTAAACTTTTATGATCAGTATAAATGTCACACCTTTCTCCATAAAGATAATCCCTCCAAATCTTTAATGCAAAGATTACCACAGCTAACTCCTAATCATGAGTTGGGTAATTTTTCTCATGTATTTTCAACTGTCATGAGGCATAAGGTATCACCATATCATTTTTCATAAGAACATATCTCAATCCCTTTGTGGATGCATCACTGTAGATCACAAACCTTTCTCCACTACAAGTCAATGTGAACACAGGTGCACTGGATAACCTTCTTTTCAACTCCTTGAAATTCTCTTCACATTCCTCTGTCCAAACAAACATAACTCCTTTCAAAGTCAACTTGGTGAGTGTATTATACAATCATGAAAAATCTTTCAGAAAACGTCGATAATATCCAGCCAATCCAAGAAAACTTACGATCTCGGTTACTGTTGTTGGTCTCGAACATCTTTTGATAACCTCTGTTTTTTTCTGGATCCACAGATATCCTCTATTTTGAGATTATGTGACCCAAAAATGTAACCTTTTGAAGCCAAAATTCACACATGGTAAATTTGGAATAAAGCTTCTCCTTTCTCAGGGTCTTCAATATAATTCTCAAGTGATCTTCATGTTCTTCCTTGCTCTTTGAATAGAAAAGAATATTGTCTATAAAGACTACCACAAATTGATCAAGATAGTCTCTAAAGACTCTATTCATCAGATCCATGAAGATAGAACATGCATTAGTAAGACCAAATGACATCAATATAAATTCATAGTGTCCATTCCTTGTACGGAAAGTCGTCTTTGGTATATCCTCCCTTTTGACCATTAATTGATAATACCCTGAACGAAGATAAATCTTGGAAATGTATTGAGCTCCGCGTAGATGGTCAAAGAAGTCATCAATTTGTGGGAGAGGATATTTGTTCTTGATAGTGATCTTGTTAAGTTCTCGATAATCAATGCATAGTCTCATTGATCTATCTTTTTTCTTAACAAATAGAATAGGTGCTCCCCAAGGTGATGCACTAGGGCGTATGAATCCCTTATCATGATTCTCTTGGAGTTGCTTCTTCAATTCCTGCAACTCAATTAGGGCCCTTCTATAAGGTGTATTTGAAATAGGTAAAGCACCTGGTACGAGTTCGATTGAAAACACAACTTCACGATTTGGTGGAAGACCCGACAATTCCTCCAGAAAGACATCATCAAACTCTAGTACAATGGGAATATTCTTAATCATGAGTTTCTAACCAACCATTTGAGATAAATAAACTTCATTTAGTGGAATCAAGACCCATTAGATGGAAGAAATTTTCTCTGGAAGGTTATGTTCATCCATGCATCGATAGACGGTCATAGATTGATCTGGAATATTAAATGTGACTTCCCTTATGTGGTAATTGATATGAGCTCCATAAAAAGAAAGCTAATCCATGCCAAGAATCACATCAAATTCCACTATAGAAAGGATCAGAAGATTTTTAGGAAGCACTTTCCCACAATCTTCAATCGGGGAAGAATAATAAAATTTTGATGTGAATGTTGTTCCATTAGGAGTTGTCACAGCCAACTCATCATCTAATTGTTGAGGTAATACAGTTATACCCTTAGAAAATTCTTCAGAAATAAAAGAGTGGGTGGATCCAGAATCAAATAAAACATTTTCTAATTTTGAGTGGATGGAAAGTGTACCTTTCACTACATCGTTGTCATACTCCACATCACTGATAGAAATTGCATGTTACTTTCCTTTGTCTTTAGCCTTAAGAGTTTGTTGACATTGTCCATCATCTTCGACCCTTGGATTTGGGAATTGATTGGCATAATGCCCCATCTCCTTTCACTTGAAACATTGAAGTGTAGAAGGTTCATTCTATGTATCCCTTCCTTTGATTGCATCATTATACATCTTCTTCCCATCATTGCAGCATTCAAATGCCCGATGACCTTCCTTTCCACGTTTGAAACATTTACATGTCCTTTTAAGACAACTCCCTCCATGTTTCTTTCCACACTTTGAGCATAAGGGAAAGCTCATCTTAATTTCAGTGTGCTCTTTAGATTTTCCTTTGAATTCCATTATCCTCTTATTATCAAACCCATATGACTGATGGGTTACTCCAACCTCCATCTCAACGTTGAGAGCACATCGAACGATTTCCTCGTAACTATTGAAGTCCCTTATGGATAAGGCCCTTCGAAGACTTGGTTTTAAGCCACTAAAGAATCGATCGATCTTACTCTTATGTTGGATAATAATACCAGAAGAGTACCTCGAAAGTCATGTAAAATTTTCTTCATAGGTACCAATAGATTAATCATCCTTTAGATTCAGTTCAAGAAACTCTTTCTCCATTTTTGTTCGGAGAATAAAAGGGAAGTACTTATTGAAAAATAAGTTCTTGATCTCGTCCCATTCCATGGACTCAATTTCATACCATTGCCTCGTATTCTTAATAATATCCCACCATTGATCAGCATATCCTTCCAAACGATACACTGCTAGGATGACTTTATCATGTTCAGAACATTGAAGAACTGAAAATATCTTTTCAGTAGTACTAATCCATTGTTCAGAAAGTAATGGATCAGTAGACCCGCTGAATGAAGGTGGACGCTGCCTCATGAAAGATTCACCAGAATGTTGCCCCTTCCTTTGCTCGATTGGAAGTCCTGCATGATTCATATCTTGAGAAAGTTGTGTGATCATGGCTACAATATTTTGCATTCCAGCTCCCATAACGTTTGGTTTCTCAGGTGTAAAATCATTCCATTTCCCTTCACTTTCCACATTAACACGGTTTCTTCAGGTTCCAGCCATTGACTAAAACTAAGAAGAATAGTGTGAGCAACACTAATTATAATAGGAAAACCACATAATGAAGAATAAAATTTCACACTTAATGTCTTATCCTAGGTTATTCATGGTCATTTCTAAAACACTAATATTGTGTTCTATGCTTAGACTTATCCTTAGGGTTCTTACTAGGGATTTCACATCCTAGTTTCCAAAGGTTGACTATACCTTTCCTCGAATACCAACTATAACGACCCATACTTTACATACATGGTTAATACTTCAAAATTGAATCACACTTATTACAACATTTAACAAAACAAGGAAAGGACCATATATGTATATAGTCTTTAGAAACTAGGAATCAAAAACAACTGGTTCATAAAGCATATACTTTGCCTCCCATTTATTTCATCAAATATAGAGTCCCTTTTGGCACATCCTACTTAATAACCTTCTTCCTGACCTGGGGAAATAAAACATACAAAAGGGTGAGCTCAAATTCTCAGTAAGGGTAATCAAAAGAAACATAAATCACATCATATACATAAGAACATAACTTTTGGAAATATTAACCTGCAAAAGAGATCATAATTTCATAGCATAGGATAAATCAAATTAGTGAAATGTAATCCCAATAATCATAACATAAAACATGAAACGTTGTGGCATACACACATAATCATATAAAATCATTTCATAGTAGTCAAGACTCATTTCCAAGACTATCTTAGTGGACAAAGTCCATTTCTGTTCCGAGTTCACTCCTCGTTTCAGTCATGTTTCACTAAACTGGTTTAACCTGCTGTTCCAGCCATGTCTATCTCATGAGATATAAAATCTTTACCCCATGCATTGGAGGGAGATATAGGTCACACCCATATCATAATTATACCATTCTTATGTGTTCTACAAAATCGTAAACCATACATCATAGCATAACCCAAGTAATAAAATGGTAATCTTAAACATCATGACATCATAAAACAATTCATATAAGATAAAAGAATTCTTAAAAATATATCCATTACAAAATAATCATATAAATGTAATAATAGGGATATAAACATAACCCTATATTATCTTAGATGGAAAATAATTTTGATAAAACACTTGAACTCCATTCTTGAGGAAAATATCCTTTCTACTTCAAAAACATTTTTCATTTCTTAACATGTTATACAATTTTAATCTAAAAGAAGTTGATTAAAAATATGCTTCAAAACATGTAAAGGAAGATTCTTGGAAATAATGTTTTAAAAATCCAATCATGCCATATAAGTTAAAAAAAACATTCTTCTCGTACTTTTGATGGAAAAGTCAAAAAGCACCTCGTACGGAAAACGAAAAAAGATTCCCTTCCAATCTTTTAATAAAAACTCATCTAAGGGTAAAATTGGATTTAAACAATTTTAAGTGGATGGAAATAATATTACATATTTAGGAAACATGGATGTGGATGATAAATTACACCCCAGTAAATACCAAAGTATAAATAATCTCGGATAAAAAATGAGATTGTGATATTTTCCCTTACCTTATGTCTGATATGCTCTATACGTGTCCGAACCTCATATATAATGATTTAAATAATGTCATTGACTTATTACAGATTCATATTTATTGTTATGATATCATATATGGTCATATTCTTAGCTTCTTATTAGTAATATTTCATTACTACTTGTTATTCGGGTGTTTACTACTTTTTCCTCTTATGCGTGTTTTGTCGAATAAATTATTATTACTCCTTATAGGATATAGATACATCATTTACAGAATGGTATTAGTGTAATATATATAATATTCATTCATTCAATAAATTTATATAATTTTTATTCAATGAAGATCATATAGAACGAGTCGCATCACATCGTGGAGACGGTAGGTCGTACGTACGCACGAGCGATGATATCTTTCCCAAGATCGTGGAATTGTATGGAATCGTATGTATACTATTTCAGAATCAATATCACTTTTCAATAATCATCTATAGTTATTTTTTACACCATTATACCCATCCATGTAATGTGGTGGTGGAAAACAGATTACACCATGACGTGGAGACGATATTCTGTATGTAAACATGCGCGGTGATTTCATTTTCCGTAGGATGGATAAGAGGTGAAATAGGGTTGTTTAATATTTATAATAACATATAAGTATATGAGAGATACTGATGTTATTACCTCATAATGAAAAAACCAATGAAGAGGGAGTATAAGACGAACGGAACATGAAGAAAACGGTAGAAGGTATTACCTCTTTCTCGAAGTGCCTCCTTTAAACTTTTTCTTAAGGCACTGGAGTTTGTCTTTTGATAAGACCAGTACCTCTAGTAGGTTTCTAATGAAGTGGGGAAGTGAAATGGGCAGGGGTTGTCTGATCATGAATGCTCAAATTGGTGTGAGGAAGACAGGTAGGAGGTTCCCTTTTATAAGGGAGGAGAGGGAAACCTTTGGAAAGTGTGGAAATATTATTTTATTATAAACTTATCTTCGGTTTCAAAAGGTCCAAAAATAATTAATGATGAAGATAAAATGACTCATGGACTAAATAAAATCATCCATACAGAATTGGACATGTTTTGGAAAATAATGAAATCATTATAATCTTATTTATTTAAATCATTTATTGACGAGGTAAATACTTCATCATTATTGTGTCATAAATAATTTAATTTATTTTGTGTCTAAAAAATGTAACAAAATATTATTATGTAGGAAATATTTTTATATTTCTAATGAATATTTATTGTTGAAAATATAATTTATATAACCCCTTATAAAAATTAATTACTAAAAGATTTTTGTTAATGTCAATTTTGTCTTTACATTAAATTAATTAATCCAAATTGTCATTGTCACTACCAAGTGGCTCAATGGGGTCCCAAATTCTACCCAATGATGCCCATGGTCAGAAAATACTCATCCAATATGGTTAGGGCAAGTTTCAAGCTAATTTTTAATTATTATAATATTCTTTTAACCATGAATTACCCTATTTACCTTTATCTATAGTAAATTAAAAAAATTACCGTAGTTACTATTCATAATATCAAAAAATAAAAGTAACCTATTAACATAATTTGGACCCACTGATTCCAAATATGGAATCCATTTTTCAAAATTCAATACACAGAAGTTGTAGTAAATAATTTAAAATTAATCCTGTTGTTAAGCAAACAGGTTTTAAAAGTTAAAACATTGCCAAAGATTGAAATGTTTATACCTATGAATTCAATGTAAAATTAATGCTAATGAAATACATTATATTAAATAGTAAAATTATATTCTATTTATACATTAAAAAAAATCAATATTATAATTTAACCATATAAATTATTGTGATGAAAAAAGTTGTTTTAAATAAAATATAGCTTGTTTTTAAGAGATCATAACTATCAAAAGATTGACACTTGTTTATGTCTAGTTTAAATGTGAAATTACATCCAATGAACAACATTATATTAAATTGTAAAAATATATTCTAAATATACTTTAAATCCACTCAAATTAATAATTTATCACTATTAATTATTTCGATTTAAAAAGTTTTTTTAATTAAAATGTAGTAATTTTCACTATTAATCAGAATATGAAAGTAATCCGAAAAGTACCAAAATTTCATCCTAAGCTAATTTTGATATTCTGAATCCAAAAATGAAGTCCATTTTGAAAAATTAAATTTACAAAATTTCATAATGTGGTTATTACTATACATAACGACTAGTTTTAATAACATTTTAATAGTACATCGTTGTTTAGTGAAACTCGGTATTGCGTACGACGCAAGCTATCGAGGAAGGCCGCGGTTGTGTGTAAAGAAAACTGAGTTACTGTTGTGTGTAGTGAAAGATTCCTTTTATGATTTATAAAAAAAAATATTTCTCATAAAAGTCTTGGGTGTTACATATATTATATACCCTGTTATGAGATAATTGGTGAGAGTATCTATAGTATGATTGGGTATATAATATGCATGTTTGGTGATAGGTTAGTTTCAATTGTTGTGAATTTTTATTTAGAATTCTCTTAATAATTTTACAAGAGAGGATATATGGGGGATCCTAATGAGTATATTGTCATAATCACCCTAGGTATGTATAAAATTTTATTTATGTTAGATAAAGATGATTTGATATCATACATGTTATTACTAATTTGGGGATAAAGGATTTTTTTGGGCTTCGTGGTTGCTGTCAATTTATATTTTTGGGTACATTCAGTTTTCAATTTCAGTTGTAGTAGTTCTTTCATGACATTACAATTGTGCACATCATATTTCTATTGTATTGTATTCAGAGTAGGATATGGTTGTTGTCTATATTATATCTTCCTTTCACATGAGTTCTCTTAGAGGGAAATGCATCTCATTTGTGTATTTAAAATACCCTTGGTTCTAATTTCCAAATCGGGTCCTACAAAAGTGAGGACATGTGGTTCATTATCATTCTTCTCACATTACTGGACTAAGTTGGGTTCACCTTGTATAAAGTGGTCATCAACGACTGGTATCAGAGGTATAATTGAAGGATATTTTGGTGTTTGGAGTTTGGAACATGAGATGTTTCATGAGTTGGTAGGGATACATTGTAATCTATGTTTAGGAAGAACAGTAAACACGATATAAAAAATGAGACAATTGTATATAGAACCCCCTGTGATCCAATTCATGGACCATTATGTTTATAGTGGATAATAAACAAGTTTATACTTGTTTCATTATAGATCCCTTGGAAAATATCTTGCATCATTATTCATTTTTCATTCGTTTGAATAGGTAGACCTTGGGATATGTTAAATCAAAATTATTAAAAGAATATAATTAATTAATTAATGATCATATTTCCACACTACAAGGTAAGAAGCTTTATCAATATATTCTTTTTATAGTTATGGAACTAAGCCAATGTTCTCATAATGTTCACAATGAATATATTCAGTAGGATATTCAAGTTGACCAGCATAAATTATAATTCAACAATGAGTAAAAAGAGATGAGGAAAATCCAATTGTTTTTACATGAGTGACTCCATAAGTATGATGGATTAATTTCAAATGTATTCATGGAAGATTGTTTGGAAGCGATTGGGATTTCCTTTATCTTAATTTGACCATGGAAAAAGCACTAGGTGTCGATGGTTGGGATAATGGTTTGTATAATAGCAATGTAGTGGAGGTTCTTTTTCTTAGGGTTCACGAGGATTCGATAGTCTTAAGGGTGGTGTTTTGAGAAAATTATAGAGTCGTGATTCATTTTCCTTTCATGAAGGTGGCCATTAGCATGGAGTAACTTACCCTGGGAAAGGGGATATCAAGTGTAGGAGAGTCTGAATCAGTTTTGAGAACCTTTTAGGATATGCATCAAGAAATTATTCCAGATGAGGATTCACAGTCGAGTCATTTTGGGGAGGGTTTAATTATTTATATATAATAGTTGGTCACCCCATTTATGCTAAAGACATATCATGATGTCTTGGAAGAAACAAAGGTCATTTAGAGGATTTTATCTAGAACCATGTCATCATGATAGTGGATTCGTCAGGATTTCTCATGGAGCTGAGTTGTTGTTTTGGTTTCTCATTTTTCAGGGTAAAATATTTTTTTGATTCATCCATGGGAACATCCAAGCCCTCAAGTTCTTTTTTATCCATGGAATGTGTGTCTCAGACCTATACCATGGCATCATGGATTTTTTTTGGAGGTCAAGGTCATCAGAACATGTAGTGCCTGGCCATTATTAGAAGTCACCATGCACATGGTGTTTTAGTAAATCTTACTTCTTTGAGAATTTTTTAGCTGATGTAGCTATAACATGTTTAACTAGAAATGGATTAGTAGTGTAAATATGGCGAAGGAATAGGAGATCCTTGGGAAGCTCCTCATCCTCAGAGGATATATCTCTTACATGTTGGTGGTTTTCCACATGGTCAAATAGGATATTTAGTATGCCATAGACAGATTCATGCCTTCTCACTGCTAGTAATAGGCGGGATAGATATCGTTCGAGGTACCATTTTTATGTTTTGTACTTGTTTTTTCCTTGTTTTATTTATGAGTTACAAACTCTTTCAAAAAACCTACATTGTTCAATGTTGTAGTACATGAGGCTGAGAGGCCTCCATTGACATTTGGGTTTATTATGCAAGTTGTATGTCTCTTTTACTTGTTTTATGTATGTAGAGACTATTAGATAGTGGTGGGATAAAACCGCTGTTGAGAATATTTCAAATTTTTATTGATAAAACCATATGTTTTCATCCATGACATATATTATTTGAATTCAGTTCATTGTATAGTAGATTTATTTAGGAGGAAGGTGGTGTTCTTCATTGTTGATGAAGATCCACTAGTGTTGGTTTTTTGAGTGAGACCCTCAAATGGGTCCGAGGATAATTCCATCCATGATATCCTTGATGGATGAGCTAAGGATGAGTTCATCATAGGTTCAATAGTTTTTGTTTTCCATGTTGTATAGGATTACCCTGAAATCATTCAAGAAGAGGTTATAGTATTACCCCATAAATGAGATATTGATTTTATGATCAAGCTACAACCAGGGTCATCTATTATATCAATTTACCAATATATAATGATTCCTTTTGAGTTGTGAGATCATTGTATATATCATTATGCTCTATTATCGTGTAGTTTTGGTCAGTCGAGTGTGAAAAAGATTGGTGCACCATTTTGGTCAATGAATGAATGATAATGAATGTTTGTTGTTGTGTATCGATCATTGTCGATTAGAAACTATGAGATTGAAGAATCATGCTCCACTACTATGGATTGATGATTTATTCCATATATTAACCAGTGAATGTTTTTTCATGAAGATTGACTTCTGGTCATGACATCATCTAAAGCATGTGAAGGATGAGGATATCCCAAAGAATGATTTTTTGTTGTCTTCATGGGAAATATGAGTTTTTTGTAATGATTTTTGGTTTGAAGAACAATCATGATAAGTTCATTATGTTTATGAATGTTGTGTTATGTTAAATCATGGATATTTTCATGGTGGCCTCCATCAATGAGATTCAGGCATACTCTTAATCTGAGGAGGATAATGCAAACAATCTAAATGTTGTTTTGCGAGTTCTTAATCGATATCAAATATTTTTTCATTTCTCTATGGGAGGGGGGGGGGGGGGGTTCTGGGCTCGGGAAGTCCGTTTCGTGGGGAATTTTTTATCCCAGAATGGAGTTGTTATAAACATGTTGAAGATAGAAGAACTTTTTTTTGTCATCCCCCATGATGGTGGAATAGTTGTGATGTTTCCATGGTCATTCCAGCTATAATAGGAGGTTCATAACCAATTTCACTAGGGTAGTAACTCCACAAATTTTGTTGAATAGAAAGGATCTAGCGTTCATGTAGACTGATCAGTGACAAGAATATTTAGTGTATCTTAATGAGTTGTTGATTGGTGATCTAGTTAATTTCATTCCAATAGAATGTGTTCATTTTGATGTTTTTTATGATGCTTCACATATGCTATTATGATGTGTTCTGATGCAATAGAGATCAGCTATTTCTTATCGATTTTAGAAGTTTCATCCCCACATATGTTTCGTTGACATTCAGTCCCATTAGTTTGCATTATTGGGTTTTCCCCAGTTCTTTTGGATACATTTCCTTGACAAATAGTTCTTTGTGGTATTCACTAATCATAAAAGCATCAGTTATGTTTTCTTAAATTTTGACTTGATCCTGCATCATCACTAGTTGATAGAGTTCTTATTGAAATATGACATCAAAATATCGTATCCACCTGGATAGGGGAATGCTGTAGGTGATGTTCTGAGCATGAAGTCATGTAGTGATATTGTTTTTCAATCAGGTGATTCCATGATAGTGATTCAAGAGATTTTTCATTACATGTAGATATGGGAAAATTGGGGAAAGTGGTTATCTTTTGTCAGATGATGGTAAATTAAACATTGGTTCAATAGGTGGAATATTCACAGTTGGTGGATGTTGAGTTAGAATTTTGGAGAGAACAAGTTGTTTGTAGTGAGTCCCATGATTGATAGTCTGAGGATGCACAACATTAGGTGTTGATTAAATGAATTATTTTTTTCATTCCATTGGATATATGTGAGATGTTAATAAGAGAGATTCATAAAACCCACTTAGTTTTACATCATGAAGTAACAATGATTCCCTGAGCATTATAGAGTTAGTTTTGGTGGCCTAGTTGAATGTGTGTTGTTTTAGACTTTTTATCTCAATGTTTGGCCTTCATAATGGTAATGTCCAAGTAATATGTTTCAAATGGGTTTCTCTAACGGATATTTGTGCCTATGTGAAAATCAGATGAAATAATTATGGACTTTATAAAAGGATTACCATTTGATTTTGGAGTATATAATGCTATATGGGTTTTTGTGGATCATTTTATGAATTCATTCCACATTATAGGGAACAAGGAGTAGAGCTTGTTGGAGGTTTTGTTGAGATAGTGTATAGAGGTCGTTGTGAGAATCCACAAGGTCCCCTGAGTGATTATTTTAAATTGAGATCCTCATTTATTTACTAGGGTGTGGAGAGGAATCCCCCATGATTTTGGATCTCAGTTATTCCTTACCAATACTTTTCATCCATAAATTGATGGTTATAGAGAGAAGAGATTCAATTCTTTTGAAAACATGTTCCACACTTGTGTACTAGATTTTGGAGGTTCATGGATGAGGCACTTACACATGATATAGTTAGTCTAGAAAAATATCTTCCACTACAAAATCAGAATGGATTTTCCAGAAGCCTTGCATGGATAAACATTCTTTTATCTATTAGGATGGAATGGGGTCAAAAAGTTAGCAATTCATAGGTCAGAACAGGTACGAGACATGACATGGTTGGTTTAGGTGATTTGTGAG
Organism: Viscum album; assembly: GCA_963277665.1. Classification (NCBI taxonomy): domain Eukaryota; kingdom Viridiplantae; phylum Streptophyta; class Magnoliopsida; order Santalales; family Viscaceae; genus Viscum; species Viscum album. The sequence goes on along the minus strand of OY728133.1, from coordinate 1,034,431,625 downwards.
ATGATCGAGGAAATATAAGAGCTTCAGAAGTCCAATGTCGTTCATCTGAGGGTACATTTTAGTTTTTTTTAATTGGGATAATGTTTTTATGAATGTGAATCACCTTCATGGGATGTGAAGGATTGTTCATGGGAGAATGCTTTATCACCGAATTTTTGTGCCTTCTAGTGGATGGCTCATGTTAGATCTATGGGGTATTGTGTAGAACATCCACTGTAGATGGGAAAGATACATGGAGTTTTTCACATGTTGTAGCTCCATATTAATCACCATGAAGACTCCCACATCATCAATTTTTTCGAGATAATTTATTTTTGATGAAACAACATTTGAGGAATGGCCATTTGACATCCAAAAAAACAATAATTAAGAGTTTCGTGTTCTTGGAATGCCTTTTTTGTGAATTTTAGTGGCACAGTGTCATGAAAGAGAGTACATGGGAATGTGAGTTACAAATATTTCCTCAGTACCATTAGTTTTTTTATGTTTATCTGTATTCATGTAATTATGTTCATCTTTTGGATGTAGAAAATTCTTGTTTTTTAAAAAACATATATTGTTTCTTATTATGGATAGCTCTATTTTTAGAGGTATATCCCCATGTAGAGTCTGTATGATCTAATTTTAGTATTTCTGTGGTCTTGTCTTGTTCCATTAAGGAGGTTGTTGACCTCTATTAGTAGTGAGACCATTTGAGGCATCTAATATTGTGGTTTTTCATAACATTTTTATGTTTACTATGTATGTTAGTTTTGGATTATCAAGGAAGATATTGTTTTCATAAGAATTTAAAGTAATATCTCTAACCACTCAAGTCCATTCCTTTTCAAAAATCGGGAGTTTTATGTGTTTTGGGAGGTCATGGTGACTTATTACCAACACTATTCAGAATTTCCATTTCCCAGAATAGTGTTTCCAGTTCATTGAACAATGACATAGATGATTTATCAGTCGATGATTCATCATTTGGTGATTCATCTTTCGGTGAGTTATATTTTTGTGAGTTATCTATCGTTTCATCATATATCATTGAGTAAATTTTCATTGAGTCATCTATTGATGATTCATTTATAGAAGAGTCATCTTTCAGTGAGTCATTTATCTTTGAGTCATCTGTTTGGGAGTCATCTGTCAGTCAGCCTTTTATTGGTGAGTCATTTTATAGGGAGTAATCTCTCGGCGAGTCATATATTGATGTTTCATTTTCTAGTATGTCATCAGTCGATAATCATCTATTGACGAGTCATCTTTTAGTGATTCATCTATCGGTGAGTAACCGCTCAGTGAGTCATCAATATTTGAGTCATCTATTAATTATTCATATGTTGGTGAGTCATCTGATGGTGACATAGTTGTTGATGAGTCACCTGTCAGTGAGTCATCTTTGGTTAGTATCTATAGTGATTACAGATCATCTGACAAATAATGTTTCTAGGTACCCATAGTTTCATACCCATAGCATTTTGTTAGATATGAAATACAATAAAATCATTATTTTATAAGAAATTTATGACAAATGAAATACCAAAACTCGTATAATAATTTTCCTAAGGGATGAGATTATTTTACACAGTAAAATCTTGTAGTCCTATCAATGTACTTGTAGACCCCAAAAAACGCGTCCCCAAAATTTTCCAAATGCTTCCATACATGATCAAAGATCGTAGTCCATTTCGCAAGCTTCGATTTGGTAGGTCGTAGGGGCCGAACGGAGTTACGGATTAGGAGTTATGGATGTTTGAAGTTGGGTTGGAAATCTGGTTCGTGAAGCCCATTCGCGAAGCCCCCTCCGTGGTCGCGGAGCGCCGCCGCGAAGTAATGAGGCGAGAGGTTCCGCGAACCCGTTTGACGTTTGCGATGCGCCGCGAAGACCCCTCGCGAAGCACGAATGCGAAGCACCGATGCGAAGCACCCGTGCAGCGCGGTCCCGCGAAGCCTGCCGCGAAGCGTCCCGACCATCGTGGCCTCGCGAAGCTCCAGAGGCAGTGATGCTCCGCGAATGCATTTGACGTTCGCGAGCTGCCGCGAAGCTCCAGAGGCGGTGATGCTCCGAGAACGCATTTGACGTTCGCGAGCGCGCCGCGAAGCTCATGAGGCGGCGCGGAAGTTCTGCTTCGCGGTTCCCCTTCCTATAAATACCCAGCACACCCCCCTTCTCAAAGAGGACGGTCACGGCCACTTCGCCCCTTGGGAGGCCGAGCGGAGCTCCGCATTGCGGCTCCGCGAAGCCATGCTCCGCGAGAAGCTTCCTTCGCGTTGCTGCTCCGCGAGCCGAGACTCCAGGAGTCCATGCTCCGCGAGCCTATGCTCCGCGATGCTGCTCCGCGAGACCAAGCTACGCGAGAGCACTTTGCTCCGCGAGCCCTTGCTCCGCGATGCTGCTCCGCGAGACCAAGCTCCGCGATGCTGCTCCGCGAGACCAAGCTCCGCGAGTCCCCTTTGCTCTGCGAGAGACCATTGCTCCGCGAGGCCATGCTTCGCGAAGCTACATCGCGAAGACCCATCCTTTGCGAGGATCCTACCTTCGCGCCCACCGGCCCATACCGCGGGGGCTGCGCCCCCGCTCCCCCGCTCGGGGTCACTGCCGAGCTGCAGTCCCGGCCCTCCGGGCCCGTCCCTTCGCTACCGTCACAGACCCCCATGAAAAATGGAGAGCCGCACCGCGAACTTTTCGGGCCGGGATGCCGGGATTTTCCATTGCGCCCTTATGCGCTCCCACCTACCACATATGGAAAACCATGATTTGAGATACTCCTCCACACACCATGGAACACCTTGAGTTGACATATTCCTCTTGGTTTCATTCCATGTTGTGAGTTGAGATTCTCGTCATCAATTCCCCGGGTACCTTGAGTCGAACCATTCCTCAGGTAACTCCTCCAAACCCAATCACTTGGCCCCTATGCCAGGTTGAACCAGAAAGGGCCGCCCTTGCATAAGTCCCAAAACCAACCATTTCATGGCACCTTCTGCCTAACAGTCCTATCTACATGACTATAAACTGTAGTATTCTCCCTATGATCCACACATAGGATGCCTCTTGCCCTATACGAGAGATGCCTTATGCTCCTAGCATGAGATGCCAGTAGCCCTATCTACATGACTATAAACTGTAGTATTCTCCCTATGATCCACACATAGGATGCCTCTTGCCCTATACGAGAGATGCCTTATGCTCCTAGAATGAGATGCCAGTAGCCCTATCTACATGACTATAAACTGTAGTAATCCTTATGTGCCAAACATAGGATGCCTCTTGCCCTATACAAAAGATGCCTTATGCCCCTAGCATGAGATGCCAATAGTCCTACCTACATGACTCTAAACTGTAGTAATCTCTATGTTCCAAACATAGGATGCCTCTTCCATTAAACAGGAGATGCCTTGTGCGCCAAGCATAAGATTCCTAACACCATGATCACAGTGGCGTAACATCAAGAGCGTTGGAATCCATTCAAACATTCCATCACTCCACCTCACGCATTGCGTGTCCTTCGTTTGGATCGTCATTCACTTCCAAGTCTGGAGGGACCCCCTAACAGTATGGATGCTCGACCTATGGTCCGCCTGCTGTCCTGGGCCAACGCCCCGGAAGACTGATCACGTCTGGAGGGACCCCCTAACAGTATGGATGCTCGACCTATGGTCCGCCTACTGTCCTGGGCCAACGTCCCGAAGGATCGATCGACAACACTTGTGACATGGTCCCATGTTTCGAACATGGTCAACGGTCGACCCTCATTTTTTGTCCTCATTTCTGGCTAACGTGATATGGATGTTGCGTTGCGAACATGGTCAGCAGTAATCCTCCATCACCACGCCAATCTCACGACGTTCTGAATATTGGGCATGTGATTCACACTTTTCAACTCCCTTTGTTGGGATAGATTCCAATGCCCTTGGCATTATCCCGCTTGTGCACTAGCGCATAGGTGAAGGCCTCAACCCACCAGTGAGTTGGGATTCCCTCATGGTCAGACATGAGGATGACATTACGGGAAGATTCCTAGCGTAATCCCCATTCACCAGTGCCACTCCTTAGTGGCACCCGGGCAGAATCCTAGCGTAAGCCCCATTCACCATTGTCGTTCCTTAGCGGCACCCGGGCAGCTTCCTAGCGTAAGCCCCATTCACCATTGTCGTTCCTTAGCGGCACCCGGGCAGCTTCCTAGCGTAATCCCCATTCACCAGTGCCACTCCTTAGCGGCACTCGGGCAACTTCCTATCCTAAGCCCCATTCACCAGTGCCACTCCTTAGTGGCACCCGGGCAGCTTCCTAGCGTAAGCCCCATTCACCATTGCCGCTCCTTAGCGGCACCCGGGTAGCTTTCTGGCGTAAGCCCCATTCACCAGTGCCACTCCTTAGTGGCACCCGGGCAGCTTCCTAGCGTAAGCCCCATTCACCAGTGCCACTCCTTAGTGGCACCCGGGAAGCTTCCTAGCGTAAGCCCCATTCACCATTTCCGTTCCTTAGCGGCACCCGGGCAGCTTCCTAGCGTAAGCCCCATTCACCATTGTCGTTCCTTAGTGGCACCCGGGCAGCTTCCTAGCGTAAGCCCCATTCACCATTTTCGTTCTTTAGTGGCACCCGGGAAACTTCCTAGCGTAAGCCCCATTCACCAGTGCCGCTCCATAGCGGCACCTGGGAAACTTCCTAGCGTAAGCCCCATCCACTATTGTCACTCCTTTTCAGCGGTAAGCTGTTGACATTCCTATGCAGCGGTAAGCCGTTGACAACCCAATCCAGCGGTAAGCCGTTGTGATCCTATTCAGCGGTAAGCCGTTGACATCCTCATCCAGCAGTAAGCCATTGTGACCCAATCCAGCGGTAAGCCGTTGTGATCCTATTCAGTGGTAAGCCGTTGACATCCTCATCCAGCGGTAAGCCGTTGTGATCCAATTTGGCGGTAAGCCGTCACCAGAAGAACTACGTGGTCTTTGATCCATGTCAAGGCATGGTACGTAGGAAGCCTCTTCAAGGATCAAGACCGAAATCATCATCATTCTTTTCTTTGGGCCTCCATCCTGGAGTAAGTCCCAACACCATGGGCCGCCCAACGCGTAAGCCCCTCTTCGCTTCTCACGGATGCACCCTTTGCGACGTGATCGTCAGGTCCTTGCAACCTCTTGTTTCTCACACCGAGCATGACTCACGTGGGCTTAGAGTGAGCACCGACCCTGACCCACCATTTTGAACTACGAGGTCTTTGATCCATGTCAAGGCATGGTACGTAGGAAGCTTCCACGAGGTTCAAGCCCACCTGTCGCTCCTTCACGTCGGGTCCCATTCCGGTCCAGTGGTAAGCCATTGCGACCCACCATTTGAACTACGAGGTCTTTGATCCATGTCAAGGCATGGTACGTAGGAAGCCTCCACGAGGTTCAAGCCCACCCGTCGCTCCTTCACGTCGGGTCCCATTCCGGTCCAGTGGTAAGCCATTGCGACCCACCATTTGAACTACGAGGTCTTTGATCCATGTCAAGGCATGGTACGTAGGAAGCCTCTACGAGGTTCAAGCCCACCCGTCGCTCCTTCACGTCGGGTCCCATTCCGGTCCAGTGCTAAGCCATTGCGACCCCCCATTTTGAACTACGAGGTCTTTGATCCATGTCAAGGCATGGTATGTAGGAAGCCTCCATGAGGTTCAAGCCCACCACCCATTGGGCCAAGGTCCACTTTCACGTCAGTTCACCGACAAAACCCATTTGAACTACGGGGACTTTGATCTGTGTTAAGGCATGGTACGTAGGAAGCCTCCATGAGGTTCAAGCCCACCCGTCGTTTATTCACGTCAGGGTTCACTATCGTCCCGCATGACGTTAAACTGTATTCTCCGAACTACGTGGTCTTTGATCCATGTCAAGGCATGGTACGTAGGAAGCCTCCACGAGGTTCAAGCCCACCAATAGTGGACCAAGGTCTACTTTCACGTCGGTTCACCGGCGAAACCCCACCTGAACTACGAGGTCTTTGATCCATATCAAGGCATGGTACGTAGGAAGCCTCCACGAGGTTCAAGCCCACCAATAGTGGACCAAGGTCTGCTTTCACGTCGGTTCACCGGCGAAACCCCGTTTGAACTACGAGGTCTTTGATCCATGTCAAGGCATGGTACGTAGGAATCCTTTATGAGGTTCAAGCCCACCAATAGTGGACCAAGTTCTACTTTCATGTCGGTTCACCGACACACCCACCCATCGTTTCATTCACGTCGGGTCCCATCTTTGTCCGGCATGACGTTAAACTACATTCTGGTCCATTGGTAAGCCATTGCGACCCAACCCCATTTGAACTACGAGGTCTTTGATCCATGTCAAGGAATGGTACGTAGGAAGCCTCCATGAGGTTCAAGCCCACCCGTCGCTCATTCACGTCGGGTCCCATTCCAGTCCAGTGGTAAGCCATTGCGACCCACCTCCCGAACTACGAGGTCTTTGATCCATGTCAAGGCATGGTACGTAGGAAGCCTCCATGAGGTTCAAGCCACATTTCTCGGTCGTTCATTCACGTCGAGTTTCACCCACGTCTAGAACGACATTAAACTGCAATTCCCGTCCGACGACAAGCCATTGTGACCATCCCGAACTACGCGGACTTTGATTCCCTGCCACAAGGATAGGTAGGAAGCCTCTTCAAGGCTCAAGCCCAACTTGACCATCGCCCCTGCGATGGTCCCATTTCATCCTCCTCCACTTCACTCATCCATCCATCACCCATCCTGATTCTCACCCGGGCCGCCACATCCCGGTGGAATCATGCCATCCACCTCCTCGCTGCTCCTAGCAGCGTATGGGCCGTTTTCCATGTGTAATCCCCATCATATCTCCGGGTCGTTGTACTCTGTGTACACCCCGATTCATCACCCTTTTCCCCTCTAGGGAGTTCACTACTTTGGATCCGTCCTCATTGGGCGTTCTGATCCATACATCTCTTAGATGTTCTTCTTTTGGGATATACCAATCTGATCCGTCTCTATGGGACGTTCTGATCACCATCATTCCGTCTCCGCAAGACGTTAAACTCACGGCCTACCTCGTGATAAACATGAGATGCCTGAGGAAAACCTCGGATGGAACGCCTTTGGCGTAACCGTCTTCGCAAGACGTTAAACGTGCTGCATACCCTGTGTTAAACACGGGAAGCTGAGGAAAACATCAGATGTACGCCTCGGGTTCTGCACCCTTGAGATGCCCTCTTATGAGGAAGAATACAGGTTCCCCAATGTCCACGCACCCAGAGATGCCCCGACATTCTTGATGTTTCCGTCTACTCCGACCGAAGGTTTCTACCATGCCAAGACCCTATGGAAAGTCTTGACGAAAGTAGCATAATTAACCGGCGTCCATGAAAATATGGCACCGGGAATGAGATTCACGAACAACGTATTAAATCTATGAGGGAGACCCAGACTAGGAGATGAGTTCTGAGGAGGAATCCACAGAAGGAAGAACCGACATCCCATCATCCCGTTTCTATCAAGGAGCAAACGTACCTGAACAAGGAACGAATGCCACTCGCCTTTGGAAAGCGGGAATGCGGGGCAACAAGCTGCGCGTCCTCGCAGACGGATGCGCGCGCCCCGGCGAAAGCGTCAGAAACAGTACTCCTTTAATGGTAAATCTAAACTATATCTAAACCATTTCTCCATTTATATTTTTTAAAGGGATTATATTCATTTCCCTCTATTGTTTTCTAACTCATTTCACATGGTGCGTGGTTCCATGAATCTTTATTCCCAAAGAGATTTGTGATTTTTTTATCCATAGTTTGCTTCCTATTGTATTTTTCATACTGCACATCCACCCCCTGTTTTGGTGCAACATGAATGTGTTGATCTATCTTCGATAAGAGGTATGTTATGCATCTGTTCATCCGTGTTAATTGACCAATTTCCTATTATTGACTAGGTTATGAAATGGTATGTTATATCCATATTTATAATGGAACATTCATGGGTGTTGGTTGATGTGGTTGTTCCATTGAGTCCTTGGGTAGAGGTAGTTGTTCAAGGAGATGTGATCATGATCCATTGTGTTGGCCCATTATCATGAAAATATAATTTGAATGATTTTGGGGTAGCGGATTCATGGTTTTTATTTTATATTCATTTTAAGTCATATAATTATAATTATTTATAAATTGGACCATAATGAAAATGTCATATTAAAAATTGAACCAAATTAAAGATTTAATAATGGTCAATTGTTGTTTTTTTCTATATTGATAGCATTTGGCCTCTTTATTTTCTAGATTGTGTGATATCAAAGCTCTTCTTATTTAGAATTTAGTTATAAATGGAAATATGTAAATAACCTATATCCCTGAATAATTATAATTATATTGGATAATGATAAAGTGACATGTTTTGGTAATACAATATTGTTTGTAATTGGTGATAAAACAAATGGATATTTCAATGCCTAATTAATTCAATGAGAAAATTAAATAGGAATAAAAGACCAGCTATTCTATAATGATAATTCCTTAAAGGGTTATGATTTTCCCTCATTATTTTAAATTCCAAGAGACATGAGTTTTGGATATTTTATTGATCATTATGTGTGAAGGATGATTTCCTTATTCAGGGACAAGAGCCCAGTTATTATAATATATATTTTTTGAAACATCTTTTGTTTTGTGAGGATGAGATGACATATCATGGAGGATTTTGGTTATGTGGGGGTATGGAAAACTAGTGGGTGTGGTTGTTTTAGTTGATTCATTGAGAGGATAAGTGCATCAATTTATACATGTTAGAGTTATGAATGTCAATAGATATGATGAATCAAATTGGATGTTAATGTTGGAATAAATTTATTATTGTTACTTTTTTATCTTCTTTAATTCTGAAAATACTTGACAAATAATTTCATTCTATCAATCCTATGAAAATATGTGATGAAGTTCATGGTATGACATGTAAATTTTGAGTACATATTTATGAGGACAGATTGACATATAATCTATTTATTGTTGGAAGTGACTCAGTTGGTAGTTCGTATACTCACCATTTTGAGCCCGTTGTTTTTTAAATCATTTAACATTTTTATATTGAATACCATGAATTAAAGAAAAGTTATAATGTTTTTAATAAATGGGAGAATAAATTATGTTAACCCATGAATTTAAAGATCACTGGGATGGAATACTGAGTTTACTGTTTAAAGAATATTTTGACCTTGTTTGGTTAGGCCTCGAGGGCTTGTAACATTTGTGTGATACTAAAGAAATGTAATGTGGAAATTATAATGGTTAATTAATGGTTTAATAATTAATTAATGTAATTTGAAACTGAGAAAAAGGGTTAAATTATTATAATATAGCTCCTTAAATGGTATTGTGCTTATAAGATACTTAATCATAGTAGTTGAAACTGAATGTTTTTGAAACCTTACCTTCTGTTGAGTCTAAGAAATAGTTATTACCATATTGTGGTATTGATATAAATTATATTTTGTAATTTTATTGTTTCTATATGGAAATCCACACCATTTGTTAGGATAACTGAATCCCTTGGGATTCTTAGCCCTTGAGGTGTTTTCCCCAAATTTCTGGTGGGTAGATGGATGGATGAATTCCCCCTTTATCCTCACTATCTTCTATTGTTAGTTACATGTACTGGTAGGAATTAAGGATAGTTTTACCCACATTTGTGTGTAGAGTTCTATAATATCATGTTGTTATACACTCACAATATTCAACATTTTTCATCTATAGACATCTATATGTAGAACTTATATATGATGTGATATCTTGAGGATCTTTACTCGATGTATAGGTTATAATGAATTTAGATATATTACCCAACATATGATACACATTATGAGAAATGTGTGGGATCCCAGAAACTAGCTATTTAAATTGGCTACAAATGATATGGTGGTTGTGTTGGACACAGTGCATTCTATTGTTCTTTATCGAGGTGTCTGTGGGAAATTCATTTTGGATAGAGATGCATTGGACGAGCGATATTGGGGAAATGTGGAAAAATAGTGGGGGAAGGGGTAGCGGGGTACCCAAGATGTAATTTATAATAATATATGATATTTTTTTGAAACATTGTGATATTATACATGGTGGGTCTAGGGAAATAGTATTCCTATTTATGTGACTTGTTATTTTCACATTATTTAACTATACTTTATCATGCTTTCCTTAAATTTTCATGAGAATACCCAGGGAGGATCCTACTAATTATACTGTTATAATCACCCTACGTATATATAAACAATTTTTTGGCCACATGGAGATGGATAGAGATTAGGATAGTTACTACTATATTGGGGTTATATGAGATATTTATGATTCATGGTTTTATTCATTTACAATTTTCTTATACATGTAATTTTTCCATTCAGTTGTGGTAGTTCTTATATTATATTACATATTTCCACTTGGGATTCATTTTATATTGTATTTTTAGGGGGATTTGGTTTGTATGTTTCTTAACTCTGTCTTTCACAAGTGTTCTCATAGTTGGTAATTCCCACCATTTGTGTGTTTACTATACCCTCAATGATAGTGTCTAACCCAGTTCCTATAATAGGTTCGAATCAAGTTCCATAATCTGTATTCTTAAATTTCATACCCAGTAGGGATACACATTATCGGGATGGTGTCATGGAATAAAAAACTATAGGGAACATTCAAAAGATAGTATACATATATGGGCATAAAACGATCAAATATGGAAAAATGATTTTTCTCAGGTGACTAGTCAATTCCAAATGGGAAAATATATTACTATTCCCAAACCATAATAAACTAATTACAATGAATTACCCTTATTATAATAGTAAAACATAATAATCATAATTATTTTTATTGATAATTTTTTTTGAAATGTTAATTTTTTAACCTATCAAATAAATATAATCGAAAACCATATTGATTGATATGTTGATTGATAGTAATTTTGTACATCCTCATCAAAATTCATCATAAACCATAGAAAGAAATAATAAGGATTATTTCAATATTTCATATCCCTAGAAGCTCAAATTTACCAAAAAGTTTTTATCCCATTGGTGAATATGAATACCATAAAAATGTTATTGAAAATAATATGTAAGAAAATAAAAATTTCACAACTAAAATATATTAAAAATCATAATATAATGTAAAAAACTATTAATTTTAAATAAAAATTTAAAATTAATAAATATTCATTAAAAAATTATGTTATCTTGATTAATGATTTTTTTCATGATATACACATTAAAAATATGATTCCCATCACAACATCTATAAATTACATTGTATCCTTGTTTTTAAAACAACTTTAAGATTACAATAAAATATATATCATTCAAAAATGGGTAAAAATATTATTAGTAAATAATTTTTAATTTAAAAAAAAATATAAAAAATATTTAAAAATATTTGTTTTTTAGATGGTTTTTTGACTAAAGAGAAAACTATAGTCGTATTTTCATAAATTCATTTTGGATATCACTTTAATACAAAAAGATTATATAATGGTAAAATTAGTTGAAAAATATCATGAATAACAATATGAATATATTTATTTAATGATTCAAAAATTTAATTACCAAATGGGAAACATAGTCCAATAAATTCACTTATAAGGATTATATTTGAAATTAACCCTTACAAATTCTGATATGATTGAAAGAAACATAAAAGAAACAAGAATGAAGATTTAAATTATAAAAATTTAAATAGATTAATGATATGAAATATAAAATTGTGTATTATATAAACCACAGATAGAATATATTTTGGATATGGAATATGATTCAGGGATGTAAATGTGAAATGAAAAACCCTTAACAACGATTCAACTTCCTCTATATATATGTGAAAATAAATTCTAATATATATATATATATATTATAAATACATTAAAAAAATATTAAACTACTACAAAAAATAAATGAATTATTTATATTATTTTTTTATTACCAATAATTCATGGATAAAATCACGTTTTGGGGTTTTACTTGCTTGAGCAATCATATTTATTTTAGTTCAGTAATGTTGGTCCCTTTAATTTTGTAATTATCAAATAAAACCAATAATAACAACCCTGATATAAATATAATTTATATTACATGTATTTGTATTTATTTTAATCTAATATCTTTTCATATATAAAATTTATTTTTTCATTCATAGAACTGGACGTAGGAAAGATCCATGTTTCTATATTCCTTGATGGATAAAAGTAATTAAAATTAAATATTTATTCATCATTGAAGAATCATTATCATTTAATATATATTTATAAATTAGTTTAATCAAACACATATTTATTATAATTAATATAATAATTAAATAGAATTTTTTTTACAATGTTAAGTTGATGTTATAGTCCACACATATGCACAAAAGACTTTATTGATTTTCAGTTGATATGATGGTATGCAGTAAGATGTTATATTAATCATCCAAGTTATTCAAATGAGAAAAAATAAAACTAATATATAGTGATATATATATATATATATATTTCTTACATTATACGTAAATCATAAGAGAAAAATAAATCACACTGCTTCATGATGAGGTAGTCTTCCAAACACATGAGCGGTGATATTGTATCCTCCATAGAAATGAAATTAATAATTTATACACAAAATGGTTATCCCTAAATATTAATTTATTTATGAAAGGAAAAATATACATTTTAAATGCATCATTATATCTATCCTTGAGAGTTCTTGATGGAAAGAAAAATATATTTGTTCATGGGGTAATAATTTGTTGTACACCTGCTACAAGATTTATCATCTCATTTCAGGGAAGTGGATTTTGTTTAGGGTTATTATTCTAAAACTATATGATTTGTGTATATAATGAATACTAATATTTTTATATTATATTTTTATTAATAATATAATAATTTATATGAAAATATAAAATATACACAATGTTAAAAATGTACCTCATCTTTGAGAACCATATTTAGGTTTAATCTAATGGAAATGTCATTTTAGTTTTAAATATGAACTATGAATATGGGGTGTGTTTATGGATTTAGTTAATTTTTTGTGGTAGGTATTTTATGAACCAATTGGTTTGTTAGATTGATAATAAGGAATTATATGTGTAAAACATTATACCTGGTGGAGACAACACACATGGAATTTTCGAAATGATAATGTGATGCCCATGTATTTATCATTCTAATAGCCAATGGGTTTTTTATAGTGACTTATAGAAAATATGGTCTTAATATTTTCATCCAATATTTTTGGAAATTTTTTAGTTAGTTTTTAACTCATATTTTTTTATCTTCAGTTAAACTATTTTGACAATAACCGTGATAGTTATGTTATATTATTTCCATATTAATATGGAAAAAAATTATTTTTCATTATTAGATGATATAAATAACGATGGATCATGAAATTCATTATAATTTTAAAAAATAATTTTATGAAATTTTTATAATCCATATTAAAATTAAATCATAGATTGGAAAAAAGATAAGGTATCCTAAGAGGAAATTCTAAAAAATATAAAATTTCTTAATATAAAAAACTGATATAAATGGGATTTAATATATCTAAAATAGATAAAATATATTATAATAAACTAAAAATTACATTAAAAAAATTTATAATGTTATATATCTTTATTTCTAATTACATAGAAACTACACTTTTCAAAAAATATGATTATTTATTCAATATTCTCCAAAAAAATTAAATATTCCAAAATATCTAAAAATTCACTCGAAGATATTATTGATATTATGAATTAGAAAATCAATTTCATATTATTAAATTTATTTTATATAATAATAATACATTAATTTTATCATATGTGTGTATTAAATGACAAAACTGTTGAGATTGAAATAATAATATTTTTTGAAAAAACATTTATTTTTCATTAAGATTGAAAAATGCATATTTATTGTTAGTAAATAACTAATAGATTAATTTTATAAATTATTAATTTATATTATTTTTAAAATTTGGTTATCTTGATTCACATATACAAACATAACTACTATGTTGGAGTAATAATATTTCATCATAGTATCACATTTCATTTAAACCTAATGTTGTGTTAATACAAATATATCTAAGATTTTTAATTTATTTTAAACGATATATATTGTAATGTATCAGTGAAATACATTATCTTATAATCACATTATTTCTTTTCATATATGATATTTAATAGAATTATTATCTTTTAAAATTAATAGGTATTCAAAACATGTAATATTTATTTCATTTTCTATAATGACATCCTAAATACATTTTATCTTAAACTAAATAGGATAACTTGTTTTATAAATTAAATATTGTGGATAGATATAAATAATGTAATTAGATTAAAAACATAACATAACATAAAATTTGTGTAAACTTGTCACGAACCAACCATGGTGAATCCCGAACTAGTCACTCAAACTGATATGTGACAAGGCCTGAGAGGGATTATCAATATTCTTAATCTATAAAATATATTATAGAATCAAAATTATGCTGTTGGGGATGAGTTGTCCCAGAAAAATACAAAAAAAAAGTAAAAATTAAACAATAAAAAGGTAAACATTGTAAATGGAAAATTCAATAAAAACTAAAATGAAAGGACATACCTCCTTGTGACCATCTCGGTCAACATTAACCTCAAAACCAATACTTCCCAAAGTTAACATTCTAAGTAAAAAAGAAGGACTAGAAACCAAAAACAAATATAATATACAGAAACGAGTATTAAAAGAAAATATGCATGAACAAATAGTAGATTCTCAATATATTAACATTGAAATTACATTCATTAACAACTAGTTTGAAATCCAAGGATATTAATATAAAATCTCCACACATATAATATTTATATATATAAAAAATCTTACTCATCTACCCTTATAATTTTACATAGTCTGTTCCTTCATGGGAATAATGAACATATAAAAGGAAAGTAGAAAATACAATGAATAGGTTGATCAGATTAAAATAAATGGAAATTTGGGACTTTCACTCTTTCAAAATATTAATTTAAATTTTATTAAGGAAATAAAAAAGTCTAATTTACCAAAGAGACACCATGGTATATAAACATTTACTAGCATCACACATCATGGATAATGGGATATTGGTTCTGATGTAGACATAATAGGACATTAATCTAAATAATCCACCACAGACAAAATACTACTGAAGAAAACATTGGGATTTCTAGGAGATTAGTGTAAAAACCTAGAAAATAAAAACTTCAAACACTTCCAATAGGCATCCGTAATTTGATGTCATCAATATGTCCACATTATTAGCTTATTCTACATGGAATAACTGTGGTGAACAATTCCCACTATGTTAATTTTCTTACTAAGGTACAATAACTAGAGAAGTGTTCTAAACTATTAACGAAATATTTCACATAATTCCTCATATTTATACTTGGTTCCCATGTCATGTTCACGAAGGGGTGTTCCATATAAAACCAATCAATGAAATATACATAAAATCAATCATAGAAGTCACACACAAGTTTTAAACGCAATTGAAACCAAAAATAATAGTCAAATTTCCTTACATAATCATATCATAAGGGAAGTCCCAAATATAGGATAATCTCTTATCTTCATCATCCAAAAAGGATATGGACCAATTACAAGGATGGATTTACCTATGATTATATTTTTACCCATCAAAAAAAGAATAAAAACCATTTAATGTAAATAATCTATTAAAAAAAAACTCTCACACAACTATTAATAGATGAAATACATTTAAACCACTTTTGAGACATAAATCACATCATTTGAACCTCAAAACTTTTTTATAGACGCCAAACTATAATTACATTATATAGTTAACATGGAAATGACTATATAAAAATTTCATTTAATAATTAAAACTTGGTTAATTCAAATAATTTCATTCCAAACCTTTTTTTAACAACTTTAAAACAATAGTTAAAATAAAAACAATGTGTGAAATGAATGAATCATTTATTACATAAATTTAATGGAAATTTGAAAAGTGATCCTACCTCAAAATAAAGCTGCACCTAATAAAATGATAAAATCTATATTGATGTTTTTTATCTTTCACACATATGCAACGTCACATATATAATACATCACCTAGACCCTATCTACATATTTTTATTGAGATATATGTACATGTGGATCATTACATATATTTTTATACATGTATATACAATTTTAAACATACAGATGTATGATGTTCTATATAGAAATTTCTTCATACCTAGCCTTATTATATATATTAACCCCACCCAGGCTAGGCACAAATACACATTTAATCTTATTAAGCCACAAGTATTTTAAAATAATGTGCTCACCATGACTCTAGAGGCTTCCAAATCACATATCCAAACTGTACAGTTTTCATGTAGGTAAATTAAACATACACAATCCATGTGTGACACAACTATCTCATGTGGTCACCTTTTCTTGATTAACAGGGTTTCTAAAAACTATGTTTGATAACCATGAAACAAATAAATGGTTTTGAAGAAGACGTTAAAATTTGACCCACTGAATACCAGATCTAAAAAATACGGCATTACAAAATTAAAATGATTAATTCATCAATGTCTGGGTGTATGGATTCCCAAAAAATACATTCATCCCCTGGAATGTAACAGAATCTAATGAAGTACTGATATTGAACAAGAAATTGATTTAATGGTAACATAACCACCATCCAAAAGGTCACTATTTTAACATCTAATGTTACACACGAAAATTTATAAGGGAAACCATAATGAAATATATCCATGGTTGATCTCTCAACCACAATAGACATTTTAGAGTAATATAACATAGAAATAAACTATGAAAAGATTCATGGGGGGGACTCACCATTAATTAAAAAACTACTTAATTATTCCATCAAAAGATCTCCCAAAAAAGAGATAAAATACCGTAATAAATATAAAACTCATGGGAAATATCTAAAACGAGGAACCAAACCAAACCTTAGTAAATAAATTCCAAAAGATGCAATCATTTGAAAATCAAACACCCCAACACCAAAATATAACCATATAGATTACAACAACTCTAAATTCTGAAATAAAATGTTACCATTGACATCTATGAAATCATGGAAACCATTACATTTATAATAGAGTGTATATAAAATATAATGATTATTACATGGAAGGCAATAAAACATCACCACTTCAACAATAAATACAATAGTCAAACTGAGGTTCTTTTCATGCATGATAATCCTGAATATGAAAAAGAATCGCTCTGGGGCCTTTGACAATAACACTGATATATTGAGTTTTCCATTACCAAAAATTCATGTTTTTACATCCTGTAGCTAATACCTCCTCATATAGAATCATCGCTGACCTGAATATTCCAAGACCAACACATGAACACACATTTAGATGATTACAACATGATGTCTTAGAGTGCCAAAATAGATCATAATAGAAACTATGAAAAGAATGGTCTACAAAAAAATTAGGGACAAACAAGTGTACATATCTGTTGAAGGATCCTATGGTTCATGCTCTATATTGGATGGGGAACCTTCACAATCAAAAAAATAAACCACATTCTTGACACTGAGAAATGAAAAAAAATATAAAGAGTATATTACTTATAATCACCTAAAAGAATTACTGGAGAGAAAAAAACTAGTAATCATAATTATCAACATACCCATATACATTAGCAGACCTTATAATATGTCAACAAGTTCTGTCACATTATTTTACATAACTTATTTAATAATAAAAAAATATTTGAATGTCGTCTTAATAATTTCCCAAGACATGCCAACTTGCAATGAGAATTTGGAAACAACCTTTTACTCCTCCAGTCCATGTCCTTAAATCATATGTTATGTAACTATGATATTATTATTATATGGACATACCCAAAACCAAAGAAACATAATTTCATCATGAAATTCAACAAACTATGATAAGTCGCAGTAGCTACAGACAAAATATAAGGACTAGGAATCACTATTCTCCACCACTCCACTGGGAGACTAGGATGGGCCGACAACATGAAGTGAATCCTTAGCAACCTTCTAGGTATTTCTTGGATTCATACATTGAACAAAAGAAGTAAAAAAACATGATTAACAAAATACCGAACATTGACCAATTACTATTTTATATTATATAATGAGTTCATAAACAAATATATCAAGAAACCAATTCAATGTATAATATGGTTTTAACCAAATAAAATTACAATAAGAGAAACATATTCTAAATTAGTTAAAATTTCGAATTCAACTATTTCCAAATATAAATCCATATTTCAGAATCAAAATAATTATCCTTTTCCAATATAATTTCTGTATATAGACATTAAAATTTCGTAATATTACCTTACTGTTCCTTGAAAAACAACAATTTCTTTAAGTATGAAACCACCATTTTATTGAAAAATGATCCCCGGTTAGAACCCACATTTGAAAAAAAAATCAATCCTTTAATTTTATATACAATCCCATGGTATCTAATGAATCGTTACATGTGTGGTAAACCCTAATTCTTCTTATATCATACATACATGTGTTATAACATTAAAACTCCACAAACACACACATGCATATAGTTCAATTCCCATAATAAATTCAATGTGTCGCACATAAAATATTTCCATCAAAACCATAAATTTTAATCATTATTCCAATTTTATATTTCATAAAACCATTCAGTATTTGAATCATCTTATTATAGAATTTATAAAAAACCCCAAGCGTCTTCGATTTTTTAATACAATTTTAGAAAGTTATGCCTTATTTTATAACTCCAGGGAACATACCAAAAACAAAATCATTATTATTCAAAATAAAAATTTGTCAAATAATCATCGATTAAAATCAAAACGAAGTCGGGAAATAGTTGTCATGAATACCTAATAGACATTTTTAAAAATACGATTCCTTGATTCTACACCAATCACTATAAGAATACAAAACAATGTAATGTACTCTAGATGTTTTTCAACACTAAGTGAGATCAGAGTGTACCATCAGAGCACTTCCAATATCATTCCCCAATATAAAAAACTCATTACACTCAAAAAATAAAGTCATCATTAACTAAAAACAAAAAATAATGATTTAAAACCCAGCTACTCATGTATACTTAGGTCTCATCACGAGTAATGTAGATCATTTAATCACTAATTTCTCCCTCAAAAGAAAATAAATTTTTATATTAGATCGACATAAAATCCCAAATAATGTTTTCCATACACTAATAACATATTTTCACAAACCAAAAAGTTGAAACCTCAAACTATTCAGGAGAACTAGCACATGAAAAGGATTGAAAGGTGTTCCCAATTGCCCCTGCTAAAAATTTGTTCCTTCCATCATGATTACATCATATGGAATGATTTTTCAAATAATGAACTGTAAATGTACAATCATTAAATATTAATTAAAAAAAATGGTACTTGAAATCAGAATAAAAACACATATTGAAATGCAATCCTCTATATGACCCTATGGGTCCCCACTGTCCTAAAAAATGTCTCACATGGTGACCTATTAAGAGTAGGAAGCTGCAATAGATGGTGAAAACAAAAACATAGCTATTAGTGGGAGTATTAAAACTCATTTTAAATACACAATCAGTTTATTCTCAATAAATTTCCATTAGATTAAAAATAAATTCATATAAATTTATTAATAAAATGATATAAATGTATTTATTTTAATTAATTAATTAAATAGTAATAATCTAACGACCATGTTATCTAAAACATTGTTTTCAATTAATAAAATCATTCACATTTAAGTGTTTATTATTAATAAAGAATTAAAAGGTTGTTAACATTAAAATAATTGAATGGGGGTCTTCTATTATTTCTGAACATTGGTTTGGATCCTTTTTTAAAAAAAACCTCACATTCAATTCTATGGATGCACTATAAATTAGTAGTAGACACTATGATCATAGAATGAGGGTAATTGGAAAATGATACCCCCATTATAATTATTAGAAAGGGACATATTTTATCTATTATAGATAGTTATTTGATGATGAAATCTTGGGAATTATGATGATCTGAGTCGAAATTCAACAATATACATACACTTGGCTTATAATGTAAGAATTACTATGTTGATGAAAGTAATCCTCCCACATGATTTGTTCTACCCTACCAATACTTTCCTAGGGGCACATTCACATTGTATCTCAATGACTTAAGAAGGGACATTTTCAATATTTTAATTCTAAACTAGTGAAAACAGAATTATCATATGTCATCTTATATGTTCATGGTTCTCATTTGATTTTCACGATGAGGTTTTCCAACAATTCCATGTGATGAACCATTAATAAAAGTCATAATAGAAGTCACACACCAAATGACACCTCACTGGAAACCCTAAAGAGTATTTTGTTTCCATTAAACCATAATGCCCTAAGGGAAGTCCGAAAATGTATAAAATATCGTCTTTTCATAATTAAAATAAATGATTGAACCTTTCCATGTATGGTTTTTTCAAAAGAAACCTTCATTGTTACACTGACCAATCATCACATTACCAATTAATGAATACAATTTCTTTAAGAACTAATCACACAATAGATTCGAAATCATAAATACATTGAAAATGATTTTATACACATCAATCAGAATATTTTAAACCCAAATAACTTTATTAAATGAAAACCAAAAATTTCATCATACATTTAGTGTTGAAAATAAAGTCAAAATTATTCTCAAAATCTTGAAACCTATGGGAATCCAAATCATTTCATGCTAATTATTTTAACCAATGTATATCAATAAATATAATAGAAACTATGTTTTAAATGAAATTAATCAATGATTCATTAAATTTAATGGCCAAATACAGAGGCATATAAAATAAACATCGATGAGTGATACTTTGAATGAAAATAAATATTCACATTTAATAATACATTATATTTTACCTTTTATATATATATATAAGTACAAATAACCCCTTTGATAATATTTTCATAGAAAAATATGTACAAGTGGATCTATACATATATTATTAAACATGCATATATCCATATATAGTTACGCTCGTATGAACATACATGTACACATTTAAATAAAACTATCACCATTATATATTATTATTCCATAGAGAATAAATATATATAAATGGGTTTGAGACATTGATATAATCATACCTATCCATACACTTTCATGTCATTGAAAGAAGTCAACCTAATACAATTCCCGGATGACCGATAATCCCTACAAAAATATTAATAAAAATTATAATAAAACATCCAATTACAATTTTTAGAATAGTAACTGTAGAATAAAATCATCACATAATTCCCAAAGGGTAGCTTATAGAAATTCAAAATTCTTTTCCTTCAGTGGAGGATAATGAAACACACCCAAAGACAATCCAAGTGACCATTCACACATCCTCTAAACTAAAGAAAAAAAATGAAAAAATTATCTTATGACATATGGCTTGTGAAAATGATACATGGTGATTAGGATATAGAAATTAAATCTAAATAGGGATAATAATGGGAGAGGAGTGATAACAATGAGACATAAATGGACAATACTAGTGAAAATATTGGGGAAATGGTGGGGAGAAAGATCTCAAAAAAGGGGGTGGTGCATTAAAATTAAGGATAAAAGGAGGTGTCTTTTCATACACATTTTTAGGGAAAAATTGTTAAAACATGAGAGGAATAAATTAAATTGAAAATAATGAATGAAATAATCATTTTATTCTGCGGACTCGTATGGTTTGCAAACAGTTTACCAATCATTATGTCAACCATGTTCACGAAACAACATAGACTTGTATCCCACACAAGTTTACTACTAGTTTGTAATATGGACGATAAAACCATGTTCAAAACATTCCACTCGATACTAAACTCTACAATCAAAATTTACTGTTTTAAACATTCATTAACAGTCAATATTCAAGTTGGGTGCCAAATAAATTTCACACAATGGATTTTCTTGGGTAACCAAATGGACACAACTAACCTTACATGATGGCCATGAAACAACTAAAGAATTTAAAAAAATATAAAATTCTAATGACAGACTACTGTAACAGAAAAATGTGAATTAAAATAATTAGAAGAATTAAAATAACTAATATTTCATGGTCAAGGTGTGACACAATTGTCTAACAAGATATCATAAAATTTGAGGTTCATAATTAATCACATTGGAGGACTACATAGTGAACATGGTTTTATAATCATATTGTAATAAATGATATGTGGATGAATTTTATAAAATATCCTAACATGGAGTTAAGGATCACTACAAAGTATATATCACATGGTGGAAAAATTCCCATCATGGATTTGACCTACACCGAAAATCCATTCATAACATCTCATAAGTCTAAATAATATTCCAATTAAATAGAGATATATTTGGTGAAACCCAATGTAACATATTAATGATCTATGTGTACCACATAATATATCTCATTCATAAAAAATTGTTTATAATTTACCTCTTGAAATAAAATGTGTTACAAAATATGTTCACATATTGTAATCAATGAAAAATTTATAACAAAGGATTATATGAAATGAAAACAATATATATATTACCAAGTCAATAAAAGAATAACTATGCTTTATATTTATTTTATATAATTGTATAGGGATCCTAAGTTAATTTCATATCATTATTTAGAGAAAATGTGAGTTTGTTAGATATGGGTAATTACAAAACAAAATGTGTGGATTAGAGAAATCCATTTCCCAAAGGATAATTCATAATGCGTGTTTTTTAATTCATAGTAGTAAATATATGTAAATTAGTTAGTATATTAAGAAGGGATTTCAAATCTATTATACCATTTAAATTATTCATCATCGTGTAATACTAAATTCATTACTCATTTTGGTCCATGTAAGATGACATAATAATGATTGGATCATTTGTTCAAATTCACCATGTAACTTTGACTAGTGCCAAATTAATTATTATATATTCATATCTAGAATAATTATAATTAAATAATTATCAATTTCATACATAAGTATAATTTTTTAAAAACTATATCAGGATATATGGTTGTGAAAAGAGATCAATAATTTAATCATTGATACGATATGACACGTGTGCACATGTGTAAAATTTATATTGATCAATGATCATAAAGGAATGAATTTAAGCTATAAATGATCATTATAGAGTCATAATTATATAATAAATATCATATTATTTATATTAATAAAATATTATATAACATTTAATTAACTTATTAAAGTAATCATATAAATCACCTCACAGAATATTGAAATTGGACGTACACACAAACGACATTATCATTCTAAATGGATGGTAATCTGTGATTTTATATAAAATATTAACATTCAATAATTATTAATATTAAATTAATATCATATATAACCATTATAAAAACACATGTATCATAATTGATATGTTATTAAGGAAAAAGATTTACGTCAGTTCTCTAAGAGGTTTTCCTTATTAAACATTATCGATGATATTGTTTCTCGTTCGATTGAGGGGGATATATATTTATGTTATTACATATGAATAATAATATAATATTATATATGAGATATTTTGGTTATTATATCTACATATTTGAGTATTATTTTTAGGCATGTGGGAGATGAAGTTTAACTATGATGATATGTTAAGAGCAATACCTATTCTACAAACAACTTATTTAGGATTATTTCTAAACCATCCATAAATTGGATTTTTGATCAAAAAATGAATCGATGATTTTATGAGGGATGCAATTTTTTATGTTTAGATGAGCAAGATGTAATTTTACTTCTATATAAAATATAATATGGGGATTAATATTATAAATCGGGGAGAGGATACATGTATAATTATTGGAATGATAAATGTTATACCATCGTTCTAAAAATTAAATTAAAAAATCTACCATTCATTAACCATTAAAGAATATTAAATTAAATATGGATATATTAAAGTATTTGGAAAAGTTTTTAGGTCACATTGAACATTATGATTTATGTTTAACAACTAATAATAATGTATAAAACATAACTCCAGTAAATAATTTTTTGTAATTTACTATTGATTATTACAAATATTTAAGTTCAACATATTTTATATAATATATTTTTATGATTAAAAACATGATATTAATTTTTATAAATTTAATTTCTACATATATAGATTATAATTAAATATTAGACCTTTATATTTGAGGAAAAATTTCTATTTTCAATGAAATGTTTTTCACACGTATAATGAAATTTATAGAAAAAATCAACATAAAATTAATTTAATGGATTTAAATTTGATTACAAATTTTTTATGAAAAAATATAATATATAATCCATTTTGAAAAGGTTATGAATCTATACATTATATATCTGAAAATTTAATTTTCAATAAGTTCAACTATTTTTATCTTTTCATTAATTAATAAGCATTTATGAAAAATTCAAAAATATTATCGTAAATTAATATTAGAAAAGTTATTCACCAAATAAGTTTTTTATATAAATATTATAAAAGTTATAAATATTTTATTTATATTCACGCAATGGGAAATAAAAAACAATTTTCAAAAGAGTGAATTTTCAATCTCTATAATATCCTTCGAAAAATTAAGTACACAATTTTCAATACATTTTTTTCACATAAAAAATTATTTTTTAAATTATTTTTATTTCTTTTAATTATTCAAAATAGAAAGGGTCTTTTATAGGGGCCATGTTTTAATATTAATATTAATATTTTAATATTGATCATTGAAACTAATTTTTTAGAATAACATAATTTATTGAAAATTAAAATCATCATCGTATTTTAAAAATAATCTAATGTTATATTTTTTTAAAATTAAATAATTTATCACTTTATATTATTAATTATATTTGTTTTTGAAAATATGTTTTTGTTGATACTACTTTATTTAATCCTTTTATTCCATGGTTTCCTTGTTGTTTTTATGTTTCTTCCATGTCACCATGACTGGATTATTCATCATATTGAATAATATATTTCAACATTTCCCATGATCGTCACTAGTTTATCCTCATATGATATAAAATATTACAGAGGTACCATGTCATCATTATATACTCTTGATCTATATCGAAATTTGTATCTCAGAAGAGATACATGTATTAAACATTTTATTTGATAATTGGTTAGTTCATGTGCTAGTTAATAATCCTTAGATATGATGTGATAGTGAATCTCAAAGGTGATGATTTACATAGTTATTAGTTTTCTGATATTCTTAAATATCTTGAATATATTTCATGTATATATGAATATTAATACTATATCCTCGACCTCAAAAAACATGTGTCATCAATAATTATCAACATATATTTATTATACTCCGAGATGTCAAGATGTTTCGATGAATTTTTTAATGTTTTCCTACTCATTATAATAAATTTGAATTCTCAACTCCATTATTTTATATACATAAAAATCTGATGTTTTTCATCATAACATGAAATAAATTGTTTAATTAATATTTATTATGGATGATTGAGTAGAAACTATGATTATAAAAGAAGCTAACTACAACAAGATGTAAAACTAATAATATATTCAAATCTATCAAATTTTAAGTCATCATTTATTCCATTTTATGAACATTCCACCCATACAGTACATCATTTTTTTGTTTTAATATATATTGATATTTAAATCAATATTTAGATAATATAATAGGATCGTGAAATAATTGGTGGATTTTCTGGGAACTCAATTTGATACAATAAATATTGTTGTTCCGGGAATTATTATTCCCTCATGAATATATATCATTAAATATTCATTTATTTATAATAATAATAAAATTCAAATTATGTTAGACGAATTTGTAAGATTATACACCACCTCACATATTAAATTGTTTGTTCTTTATAAATTCAAAATAATATTGGAAAATACAATGATTATATTTTACATTTTCTCTATATGATGGGGTAATGGATAGAGCATCCCATATACTATTTCATTTTATCCTTCACATTCAAAAATTACAAACACTTTTATGTATACTTTGTGATCTATTTATTTATTTTAACACACCAAGAGTTATATCAGAGATCATAATGCATATCCATTCTCCCTTCTTGGATGTAGATGTTTGAGATTGGTTTATAGTTTAATAGCTTCTTATTTATCTCTAAATTTTAATCGATATATTTTATTTACTATAATTATACATATCCTTCTTCGAAAATTTTGACAATCTAGGATTTTTGTACTTATAAATCTCACCTTTTTCCAAATTCCCACATCATCTATTTTTGAATCCTTTAACTTATTGAGAATGTATGGTCAAGACATCATACGAGAAATTTATTATGATATTCTTACCAATTATAATTCATAATTAAATCATTTTTAAGTATATAAAAATTGGATTCCCCTCAATTATAATATCTTATAAATACACTAAAACCATTGTACATCGATAATCTCAATCATTTTTTAATATGAATATAGTTTAATGGGTTTTTTAATTCATAGTCCTTGATCAAATATAACTTTCTACACTAATTATTGTTATGATGTTTTTAATATTTATATTTTAGGATTTTATATTTGGTTTATATATATAACATCTATCCATATTGATAATTTTACCATATTTTCATTGTAAATGTCACTTTAGAAATTTCTAGATAAGAGAATGGGTATGTTTTTATAATGGAACATGATCATCAGCCCAATTGGTGAAGACTCGTTAGGTGCATCCGAGAGACTTGAGATCAAATCTGGGTGGAGGTATATTTTACGGGTTACTGTAGTAATACTATAGTAGCACTCTAGCATGCACTGTTCGGTATAATAGCAGCCAGAATAACTCATCCATCTTGGAATTCGGGCCATCGGTTTGGTCCCCATGTCTTGCAAGGATTTTGGGCCACCCAATGCCTTTAGGCCAGTTGATTTTCTAGTCCTTCGGGACACCTTAAGGACTTATGGCTACCCCAATGCCTTCGGGACACATTAATACATGCCCCAAACACACTACAAAAAAGAAAGATCCCCATAAATGGATTCATTACAGGTGTACACACCAGAGTGAAGCCAAAATATATTTTCAAAATGAGAGGGTATAGATATTCCATTGGTACCAGCCAGTGTTAGCATGAGAATTATAGACATAAGGTCATGCAATGGTGGAAACCTACTATCAGGATGCAAATTTTGGGGAGGGGCAGTTCTTTGTAGATATTCTGTTTCAATTCTATATGACCTCTGGGTCATGTAAACTCCTAAGCATGTGGGCCATGTAATCTCTGAGACTATGGGGATTGTAAGGGTTGCCCCTCCTCCCATGAAGGGGGGGGGGGTTCAAAAATAAATAAAAAATCAAGGCCATCAGGTCATTTAGGAAGTTATGTTTTTATAATGACCATTAAGTTTATTTTTAGAATACATTGTAACTATATCATTCTACATCTGTTCATATCGCATCCATTCCTAGAAGATTATTTATATGCTACAAAAACATCCCCACTCTAGGACAATATGTGAAGTTGTTTATTTACAAGGAAAAATTAAAATTAATTAGAGCATTTTTTATATTAAATTATTTAGAATATACAAAACCAACTTCTATGTTATCATGATTTTTCTATTTAAAATATAATAGAGTTTATAAAAAAATCTATGTAATGGATAAATAATCCATGGAAAATATGGATCTCCATATGAGATGATGGATAAGACAAAAACTTAATTTAAATTTTATTAATATTGTCTAGATATATCCATTTTTTGTGATAATATGACCCATGAATTATACATCCTTTATCCATAAATCACATTTATATTAATTTTCATATTAATTTTCATTTCTCCATGTTTATATAATAATATTAAAATACTCCCCAAGAAGAAATTTCTGTTTTGATTAAATTAGAATATCATAAATAATGAATACATAAAAGTCTATTATATAATATATAAAGAGCCAATTAATTGAGACAATAAATTTCAGTGGAGAACTATTGATTCCTAAAATAATAGATATATACTCATACTTCACATACCATTATTAAAACATTTTTTTTTCAAATATCATTCTTCCTCATTTTTAATTGCCCATATCCCTAATGAAGGTAAAAAATGGAGAAATATTGATATCTACATAGTTTACATAAGAATAATTTATATATATATTGTGATATTTTCTGTTTTTATTAATTTTATTTCATTTAAAATATTTAATTTATAGGGACATAGACCCGTCCTTATTAACGATTATGTGCACCGGCGTACCCAACCGTGAAGCATTGAGGTTTGTAAAACCCTTTTGTAAGATATATTGTATCATATTCGTCAGTTATGAATAATAAATTGAGTTAATTGTGTACAGAATATTGGAAATTGGAATATATCAATCAATAATTACAATTAATATCTCAATATATCATTAAAGACGCCGATGAGGACTATCTTTCCTGTATAATGCAAAAAAATTCCTTACAATCAGGATGTCATCAAAAATTATTCTAACCTCTATATTATTCAACTATGTTAGATATAGTTTTTTATAAAGAAATAGCTTCATTTCTTCTTTAGGAGACTCACGAGGAAATTTATCATACTATATAAACATTTATAGATATGGTGAACGTCTTTTTGATGAATAGTGATAACCCTCTATCAACAGTTGATGTTTGAGTTATATTTATATAATATATTAATAAATAAGTTATAAAAAATTCATACAATGAATGTAAAATGATAATATCTTTGTTATTTAGTAACGAACATTTGATGGGTGGAGTTATAAACCATGGATGAAACCATTAATCCATTTCATGGTATCCTAGAAACCTCATAAAACATGTCTTCAGGTGGTTCATGAATATTTCAACTAAACATGAAAATTATAAAATAATTTATAAAAATAATATTAAATTATAAAATCCTTATTTTGAAATTAATAAAGATACATCATGTCATCAATTATAATTTTAGGATCCACCTCAGCAATTGAGATAGCAGAACTATACAATTGTAACAACCTAGGAAATGATTAAATAAATTGGTTTTCAAATTTATTAGTATTATTAAATTAAATTAATAATTATTGATATAATATTTGTGTAACATACTCATGCTTTTTTTAAATTCATCCAATAATATTGAATTTATAAATATAATAATAAATAAATCTTTATAAGAAAAAGTTGTTTTAAAAAAATTCTATTTTATATCCTTTTAATGGAGAACCTCGATTAGAAATAAAATTTCAAAGATTAATAAAATTTTTACTAAATAAACATATTTTTAAAATCAGAATAGGGTTAGATTTAACTATTTTTTTTGAATAAGTGTTATTTCATGACCAATAATAAAAAATAAAGAATTATAATTAATATCTTCATTTTCATATATTTAATTTATTTTGATATATTTTGTTTCATATTGGTTGTTAAGAATAATTATTACAATTATAAATCATTTAATCAAATTTAGGTCATTGTATTTAATTTCACAATTAAATTGGATATAAAAATATTATAAATATTTCAAATTTTTCACATTAGAAACACACTTTTTCACT
Organism: Viscum album; assembly: GCA_963277665.1. Lineage (NCBI taxonomy): Eukaryota > Viridiplantae > Streptophyta > Magnoliopsida > Santalales > Viscaceae > Viscum > Viscum album. Next base: position 1,034,402,132 of record OY728133.1, on the reverse strand, counting down.
GAATCTATGGGTTTATTTTGAACTGTATTATTTATAATTATAGGAATTGAATTTTGAATAAATATTCATTATATATAATCATAATGACCATATTATTTTTTATTGTTGTTTTTATTTTTAGGAATTAAAAATAATGATGTTAGAAAAAATAGTTTCCACGACATAGGTCTAATAATGAAATAGGTTAGCGATAAAAGTTATTGTATTAATATGCATATAATGATCAACATTAAATGGGGTTTTACATGTTTCTCGGCCCTAATAACAATTATGAACATTAATTAACATCCAATAGCATAAAAATTAATGTCTTCTTAATATGGTTTGCTATAATTATCAAACAATAATTATTAAATCACATTAAACCACACCGTATCCAGAATAAATACAAACCCTCTCCATCCCATTATCGTCATCATCCTTGGTGCTAGTTAAAAATATAATAAACCATATCCTCCTCAATATCCCCATGTCCATGTTCTATAGGTATCTCCAAAAGTAAAATTTTATTTTATTTGAGGTGTTCTTCATAGATTTTATATTTAACAGGACGTTTGACCACATTTGAAGGATATCAATCATGAGGTTAGGGAATTCGTTAAAATATCCATTATTTGGGATAAAAAACAGCATTTGGTTAATTTTGAGTTAATTATATTTTTGAGATTATTTTTTGATATCATATGATGGATTACATGTTTTTTGAGTATTTATTGTTTTGAAAATTAATAGAGTAATTTAATTTATATTCAAATCATTGATATGTTTTTTTAAAGGAATATTTTTCAAACACCTATTTTAGTGTTTCATTTGAAACTCTTTTATAAAACTAAATAAATGATTTTGTTCTTATATGAAATGAGATTCTCTTTATGAATTCATTATGATTTAATTCTTTTATATATTCATTTTATGTTTATTCATTTTTAGTATGAGAAATATTTTTCATTCTTATGTTTTTTTTGATATATTAATGATTTTTTTTTAATTAAACAATATTTTTATATCCAAAAGTGTTTTAACAATGGTTATGAAATAGAATTCTAGGTATGTATTCCTAATATAGTCCTCGAAATTTTTTTATTATCCATAAATAACATTATACTTTAAGATATGATAGGTCATGACCCATTATATCTCATGATGTAATGGGTTGATCACCATTATATTTCATGATATTGTTGGTGATATCCATTATAGATGTCCAATATATTGGGCACTCCAATGTTGTATCTCAATAGTTTTTTTATTTCATTTTTATGGGTGAACATAATATTTATATGGCAATGATTCCCCAAGGCACCTATAAGATTTATTTATGACGTCTAATGTTGCGTTTTGAAATAGGTTTTAAGGGTATTATTTTATTAACACGAATAGTGATTTTGTTACGTAATATACCTTAATGTGATTTTGATATTATATTTTAAAATTACTATAATTCGAAATGTTTAATAATTGTTCCTTACTATTTGTATCTGAGAATTGTTTAGATTAATTTAGGTCAAGGATAATGTTAATAGAATACCCATAAATGATTATTAATAATTTTTTTTATTGGAATGATATAGAATTTTATGATAAATATAATTATTGATCTATGATATATTTATTAAGAATGGTTTTCCATATTTGAAATATGTCAATTGTGGGGAGAATAATATTAGTGGAAAGTATCCTTCTAAATCAGTATCCTGAAATTGTTGGAATTGGAATAGAACTCTTTGTCATAGTGATGAATCAATTGATCCACCCTATAAATGTGGGTGAATACAAGAATGAGTGTTTCCAGTTCAGCAACATATGAACATATCATTTGAGGGGAATTTTATAGGACAACATCATTCATCATTTAGTGCACTATCAGATCTATTTGTAGAAGAAATTGAAATTAATGAACTAGAAATGATTTTTCATGTCATGGGGTATTTAGAAAGCCAAATCACAACCCTAGTCATCTTAAAATTTATATATGAATCTGATTAGTTTTTTCCTCTAGTGATGAACAATATATATAAATATTATATCAGATAGTCTATAGTTGTATTATTTTAAGATTCATTTTCTATATTGTATTTCTCCAAAAACAATTTTAATGAGAATAGAGTAAAAATTCCCAGAAATTTGGAAAAATGATGATAATTATTTCCTATGTATGATTATAGTTTTACAAGACTAGAAATATATGTATCAGGTTATTTGAGTATATTGATATTAAAATTAATAGTATTTATACAAGTATTAAATAATTAATATGAAGGTATTTGTTTTGATGATAATTTTAAAGAAATGAAAAACATGTTCATTATGATAAAACAATTGAGTTAGATTTTTCTAATAGGTATGTTTCTCATAATGACATGTATAATAATTATATAGGTGTTTAGGCATTGTGAAAGAATTCATGAAATAAATTCAGAGTGAAGAAAATCAAATTCCTTTATAATGTTTTTTTAAAAAACAATCCTATGGATTATCTTTTAATTTATAGTAATTTTTACATATGTATAATTTTTTGACATGTGGCTTGTGTGTGAATGATTATTGATCATAGAATTAAGTGGAATATTATGGTATCATGTTTTAATTTTATGTTTTTTTCATTTCACTAATATGTTTCAAAAGTTAGTTACATAGGGAGAACGTCAATAATAATGGAAAAAGAATATTGTGGAAACTTTACTAAATCATCTTCATAAAATGATGGCTCATCTAAATAAGTTGTATAATGTACATTACTTTTTTAATAAAAATTATTGTAATACATATCTATATTAAGGGATGACACATTAATTCATTTAAGAGAAATGTTCTTATTGATTGGAAATTCAACCTCAAGAAATGATTCTAGGACATACAGTAAAAACACAAGTGGAAAATATTAATTAAATAATAAATTAAATACTACTACAATTGATATTTTTGGAATTAATTTACATGAAAAAATAATTTTGACCTAATTTTAGTTTGATGTTATTATGTTCAGTGTGTTGATTTAATTTTACTATGCTATGATATATTTTAATATTAAAAAAGTTTCTTTTTAGGGTGATTTAAATATTGTATATAAGGTTGATCCCATAACATTGATTATACATAAGAAGCTGAGAAACTATTAAAATATGTAAATGGTTGTTTTCTTGCACATGTGTTTATATAATTTAATTGTTCAAACTAACAATGGTTATGATTTGATTGAGTTCCAGAATGTTTTAATTACTGTTATTAGTTTCATATACTTGATCGGGGAGATGGATTGACTATTGAATCGGATCTAAATCTATTCCAATTTATAATTTACTTTATCATACATAACATGTATATATCATATAATTTTAAACCAAGTTAATGTAGTTTCTAGTTAAATGTTTTCTTTAGCATATTACTTCACCATTGGGTGATCTTATTTTCCATGATAAAAAAATTCTGTTCACATGGAAGAAATATTTATTAGAGACAATTAAATAACATAAATTTTAATCACATGTATACAATCAATAATATCGATGTATTTTTTTATCATCTCTAAGGATCACAATACATTGAAAATACTAATATCAGTTTGGGTACAATTAGATGAATGTGATAGAGGATGGTATTCTGATGAATTCATTTCATATTATATATGAGAATTATGTTTTGTTTGTGTTTTTACATGTGTGTTTAAAATTTACCGTATTATTGTAATAGATTTTAGTAATACGGTGTTCTACGAATATTTATATAAATTTGTGGGTTTTTATAGATGATATTTTTGTTTGTATAACGTTTTATGAGGGTAATTATCATATTTTCCATAGTATACATTATGATGATTACAGTAACTATACACATATACCATCAGCACCACATTATAATTTGAACCAATAATTTAACACATTTATCTTTGGATCTGTTTCATTACATGTGACCAATATGATTCACATTAAAATTTTACTTGTTTTTGGATATTGGAACACACCATGGGTAGAGCTATATGGAATAAAAAATCTCAATGAATCTCATCTAGATCATTATGGGTCTATAACATCATTTATCAAAACATTTTAACAAATATTAATAAAGGTTTCTAATACACATCATAAGGGGAGTAATATCATAAGAACCAATTCAAAAAATAAAAAATAAAACTATTTGATATAAATTCATGTCCACCAACCTTTAATTTTGAAATGATATCTCAAATAGACATGGACATAGATATGGATTCATGCATCCTTTGAATCACAAAAACAATTACATTGGAATGAGAGTGTTTTAGGGATTTAATTGAAGAAGATCAAAAAAACCAGCCCTTATACATAAAGGGTGAAGTAGAATTTTTTGACACACCCAGAGATTCAACCTGCACCCATTGACACTCCAAATGGATTTAAAGTAAATAAATAGACCCATGTGAATATTTTATTGATTAGGATCATTATAAGGTTTTATTGAGAATAAATGGGGGACCAAATCCTTTAGAATACATAAAATACTAATGGGGAGAAAAGGAAAATTTTCACTTTTTAATGGGCGCATGGTTTATCCCTAATGTTTTCCACACCTTGAATCAAACAAGTCCATGTCTCTAACCAATTAGGGTCTATGATTAATGTTTATTTTTTAATTCTTTATGCTATAAAAAAAAGTGTGGAATACCGCTTTCCTTCCATGTACATTTTTTCCTCCCCCGTCACATAGTTTACTCAAACTATGTGGCAATAATGAAATATTAATAGGATGGCCTATGTCCCCTTTATTTCATGTCCAACCCCCAAGAAGAACTATGAGAATCCTTATACACTCGATAAACATTTAATTATCTAACCTTAAGGGACTCAAAAAAAAATTAAATAAATAAAACACCTTTATATCCTATAGGATGTTATAACCTCCACATGTTATTATGGATTCTGGTCGAACATATCTTTGGAAGAATCCAAAAGAATCCAATAAATAAATTTGTCTATTAGGTCCTCATATCCAAATCTATATCTCAAGATTCATCTTTTACCCAAAAATTTTTCCAAAAAAACTCAATCCATGGACATAATTTTATTCTACATGAGAATCTCACTACGATCTAAAATATTAATTGGATGCTCCACAATGGATTCATTAGCTTCAACCACCACATTCTATACATAAATCAAATAAGATAGGTCATCGTCATAATTATGATTTTATAACACATGAATGACATAATTCATTCAACAATATAATTATTAATGATCAACTTAATATGCCATTGGTCTTAAAATCTCCACAATCATAAAGGCCCCCGTATACCTGGATTCTAATTTAACCTTTTTCAGAATCTCATTGGGACCCATCGTTGGAAATACCCAATTAAATACATAATGAATCACCATTAACTGAAGTGGTCGAATAGACCTATAAATAAAAGATTTCAATCTTATAAAATTCATATTGATATGCTTCCAAATCAACTAAAACTATTAAGACATCACCTTCCTGAGACATAGTTAAAAAAACTCTAATTAATGTTCCTCTATCAAACATAATGGACATTGAAACCATCTATCGTAGAGTACCTCAAGTTGTTTCCTCCAAATCATATCATGAAAAAAATCTCATAGAATAATTAAAATAGTAATAAGGGTTATTCCCATGATCCAATAAAATCTAGGAATCCTTCCATCAAAATTTCTCTAACACCAAATTTGTATTCTATGATTTCCCATACATATGTATATTGAAATCCATCAGATGAACCACATCGGTACGAAGAAAAATATGAAATATCTACCGTAAAAATGATGTGTAATGTGGATCAAGATCTAAAATTGTGGTTTCAGGATCCCCATGAAGCATCACTAACTATCAAACAAACTACCCACCAAATTAGTTCACGTTGTATAACCCAGAATGGGTTGTGGCTACAATATAAAACCCATCCACTAATTCCCATCATTCTGTTTCTTTCATGTAATTCCCCACACGATGAAACGTACAACCACATTCTTAATTCCTGGTATCCAATACTACATATGAATATATACATAATGATTTTAAAATCTAGGACTCATTGGCCTATTAAATTCATGAAACCCACACATAAACTATTCACATAGACACATGGTCACAACAACATGACCAGAATCTTAAAGGGTTCCATCATAACCAACAGTCAAACCCCCAGTGACTGAAGACCATTAAGACATTCACATAAAACTAAACATTCCATGTTAACACATTTCCTATAAATTGACAATATTACAAATGAGGACCAAATATATTTTGAATAAGGGTTATCTTCCCTTTTCCATTTTGAACCTTGATATGCATATTTGAAAAAAAAATCCAAAATATATCACTCGTAACTGGATTCATTGATTTATTGGCATTATTTCTTATGAATATATGATTCTGAAACACTATCAACCTTTCCTAGAATTTAAACAAACTCAATGTCAAAATAAATTATGTTATTGATCCATATTCACTTATCAAGATTCAAATCACAGTAATAGAATATTTACGTAATACATATATGATTATTATACACCATGAACCATTCTCAAAACGTCTAATATAACTATGAATTTAAAAGATAACCCACCACATATTCCATGTGATCATGTCGAATGTAAAATAATTAATGAGGCAAAAAATGTCATGACATGTACGTGAAAACCCAATCAACATGAATCAGCACTACCCCATGAATGATTCTAGGCACATCAAAAAATAAGGAAAACTCCATAATTGTCTTAGGTATGATCATAAATTCTGTGATAGTCAATAGATGATAAATGTCTTGAAAATCATTATCACACGCCTCATACCACCCAAACATGATTTTTTCATCTTAAATCCCAAATTTGGTGTTTTAAAGTGGGAAAAGTCATTAATAGTTCTATGGTAGTGAACTATTGACCACATGATAAATTTAGTAATTAGAAACATTCTGTGGATAATACAAAAACATTACTACATGAACTTTCTTATGTTCCACTAATTAACCATATAGTGAGATGGTGTGTCCCATGAGATAAAACCTATAAATAAATAAATTTTGTTCTAATATCTTGGATTATATCATATTTTATCATATCATAATCAAAATGATGCTAGGATGGTTGGAATGATTATCATGAGTCTTATAGTATACTATGATTTCATCAACCAAAACAACCAAATAATGGTCATATTAATGGTGAAATATTCATTTTAGTAAGCATATAAGCACTCTACGTTCATTTTTCAAACTCAGCATCATCAAAACAAACTCATATAATCCATACATGATTTAAAAGGCACTCCAAAATACATCAGAATACCTCACCATCATCTAGTGATATGCCAATTTGAAATAAATAGTATAGAACAATATGGAACCTCTTAAGATTTCAAAGATATCATTGATTTTATGGAGATGGTATCTATTATTAAAATTAATATTATTCATCAACATAAAATTGTCTCATAACCCTAACAACTAATCATCATTCATGGAAAACAACACTGATGACACCCAAGTATACATACATCGGAGAATAAAACCATAATTTTAAAATTCCCCCAACTATGTTTTATATTCATTATGTTTTGTCAGATATATTCTATATAGAATAATGAAAATGGTTCTTCTCCCATAATAAACTCTATCTGTAACATCTTGAGTATTTAAATTTGATACAATTTGTTTGATAACGTATATAATACCCCACAATAAATTTAGGTGGACAAATAAATATTTTTATGTTACCTAATAAGATATATATTATATTTTAGGTAATGAATAAAAATAATTTATTTATGAATATACTATGTAAACTTTTATTTAATTAATTATTTTTTGAAAAAATATTTTTATATGATAAAAAATATTTTTAATTAAAAGATAGCGCCTTCCACATAAACAATTCAAATTAAAATAGGTGAATATATAAAATATTAAAATAAATCATGATGGGTTTTAATAATTAAACATATATTAAATATATTCAATTTAATATTTAAAATTCATTTTATATGTTTTCACTTGACGAGATAAGAAAAAATTTAATTTTATGTATAAATGAGGATTTTATTAATAATGTTGTTTTACTAGAGTTTGATAGAATATTTATTAATTTTTTTTGACAAATGTTTTTTTAAATATGATAAAATATTCTAATTTCATGGAATCAGAAAAAAAATTATATCGGATGAAATTTTAGATTTTTTTTGATAAAATTATTAATTTAATAAATATTGAATAATAATGCATTCTGATTAAAAAAATGTTTTTCATATAATTTATATAAATAGTTAAATTAATAATTTTATTTGGTATTATGTGTATTTGTACTATGTGATTAACATTTAATCCAATTGTGGTCATTGTAATTAATTTCACATTGATATTAGATATAAAATCATGAAAAATAATTTGAAGGTTTTTACTTTTCAATACATGTTTTCTCTCTTTGACAATATTTATTGATATTAAATTATTTACTTGAACATAAATTTTTTTTATATTTTTAAAAATTGATTATACATATTATTTAGTGGGTTCAAATTATGTAAAACGTTCCCTTTTATTTTTTGCCCATTGGGAAAAGTAACATTTTTAATAAATACTTTCAACGGTTAATTGTAAATCATGTTAATTATGTTAACAAATAGTATGACAAGATCAAACAAATTACACTAACACCTTAAAAAATCATAATGTATGAATAAGAGTTGACCATTATCACCTAAGGATGAAAATGGATTTGTTTAATGGACTTTTTCCAATGAATTTTATATAATTATAATTAAAGGAAAAGAAATTGACAACATTTCACTCTTTTATATATAATAAGTATAATAATTTTAATTTATTGATAAAAATAGAGAAACATTGAGAATAAATAGTATAATCAAATATAAGGAAGTTATATAAATCATGTGAATATTTTTTAAAAAATTATATATTCAACAGTGACCATTAATATTGACACAACAATTTCAAACTAATTATTTTATACCGAGAAATATAAAATAATTGATGTTTTAAATAATAAAATAAAAATTATATGAAACAGTTAATGTCATACATGGTTTTTAAAAGTGATTATGAAATTTTATACGACTCTAAAATCCATCAGATCATTATTATCTCCCTGTATGGATTTTTAGAAATCCAATAATGTGAATAGATTAAATATTAACGTAATGGATATTTTATAAATATTATAATTCAATAAATTACTTAAAAATACCAAAAATATATTAAAATAATAAATTGAATATTATAAGGTCAAACTCTTCATTATGTGTCTAATTAAGGGAAATTTATGTCATATATGTAAAATTAATATCCTATTAATAATTATAATGTTGTTACCATAATTAAAATTAAAAGAAAATAATTATTGGTAAAACGTTAATATTAGGATTACGATAAAATAGATTCATGTAAAAAAATTATTGAATGATATTATTTTGAACTATAATCATCATAAATTGGACACATATCAATTTTGAGCCATATCGATGATAAAATTAATTTATATAAATTTATTACATTAAAGGTTTCAAAGGGTGCCCCTCCCCTCTCCTATAAAAAGGGACCATCTATTCCCTAATAATTAAATACCAAAATACATTTTGTTAAGACATTATCTATCAATAAGTCTTCCAATAATTTGCCCCCACATATTATAAGCCTTGTTTTACGGATAAAAAATATCATATAGGTGTTAATGTGTTTATCATATGAGGTCAACAAATAAAGAGGTATCGTTTTCTCTAAGGGTTTCTATTTTGTTTATCCATCCACATCCTTCAAATCACGTCCTACCATGATGAGACAAAATATCCAGTGTTCTAAATATAATAATATTTTATTTTGTTAATATCATCCTGGATATTCCATATTTACTTCCATTAAGTGGGAATGGAATTTATAATTCATTTGTTTGTGTGAATTATCACCACCATGAACTGTTATAGTTTGATTTTCATTACCATCTATAAATATTGTTAATAATAACTAAATTAGTATTCATATGTTATATTTTATACATATTAATAGTTATTATAAATTAATAATTCAATTAAATTCTTAATTACAGGTTTATAAAAATGATAATTTTGTTCTGGTGTATAGGTAAACTCTCACATCCGTGAAGTGGGGTAACTCATTTTTATGAATTATATCTCTTTCATGATATATATAAATATATTTAAATTATTATTATGATTTTAATAATGTCATTATAATTCACGAAACATAAAATTTTAATTACATTTGTCCATATTGGTCAATGGAAAATTGAAAAGTTACTAATGCATACATATGACATTTCGTCACAATAATTATGACATTGTACGTTTTTCAAACACATAATTAATAGTTTAATTTAAATAGTATTATTAATGTATAAAAGTGATGAATATTTCATTGATAATATTTTGGAGATTATGTAATTATGGCTACATAGTCATGGGACATCCAAACCATTTTTGGTTTCGAATCATGTACTGAATATCAGAAAAATGTCACATATGCAATTAAATAATTACTCTATTTTTATAAAATAGTAATATGATATTTAAGGGGAACAATAAACATGTATTTATTTTCAAGAATATATAAATAAAACTAATTTTATTATTAAATAATATAATGATTTTACGTGATGATTCAGACTCAAGGAATGGGAAATCTTTCCTCAATTTCTATTTAATGAGTTAAATATCCATGTAATTGGAGTTAATTTTCCATGAATTCGTGTGAATTACCTATAATTGTTTTACACTAAATATACAATTATATTGGGTTTATTAATATTTATCACAAATTATTATGTCATTGATTGATCTTTAATCTTATGACGATATCTTTGTAAGGGACTTCATCTCAATCTCCTTTCAATGAAGCATATTTTGATATTGATATACTTTATATCCATTAAAGATTATATATAAACCTTTTAACATGTTATATCATGAATTACTATATTCTCATCTTATTTAATATTTTATTATTATTATTATTATTTTTTTATTTATTTACTTTTATCCAACTATTTCTCATGTGGTAAGGGACTTTAAAACAATCTCTTTTTATTGAGGAATATTTTAATTAATACATACCTTATATTATATTGTGTATATTTAAACCATTGGACTTTTAGAATCATTCCATGATTTTAAAATGAAATATTTTTATACAAAGAGTCATACTAAATTACAAAAATAAATATCATTTAATATATGTAGCAATGATGAATTCTCTTACACTGAAATAATTTTTGGACATTTGGATTCCTCTAAAATTCATAATGTTTGTAAAATAAAAAATATTAGTTATCCTTATCATATATTTTATAATTTAAGCTGGTTTGGATAAAATATTTATTATGTCAATATCACAAAATGATAACTTGTCATGGAAATGTGTGAGTGTTATTTTTTATACATGTTTAATGTGTTTTTATAATGTCACGGTTCTTGGGAATTTTGTTTGTATATGGGTGGTTCTGTGATAAAACAATAGAAGGTGAGCCCGTGATAGATCTCCAATGAATTGGGTAATGTGATGGTGGTAAATGATAAAATACATCCAAAGTGATGTTGGGAATTTACTATGATGGGTATTCCAAATATAACCACAAAAGATACACCAAATGTAGATGATAATCCTATAATGTATGTATTCATTGATGCCAAGAAGTTAGATTTTTTATTTATGATCTATATTTTTTATATAAATTTTATAATTTCATAATGTATGTTAAATATATTATGTTTTATAGGGTTAATATTATGATTTAATGAATTTAAAATTATTTGTGGAATATTATATTTTTATTATTCAATATCTCTTACTGAGATTTTGTGCTCATCCAATATTTTTTATTTTATTTCACATAGTATATAGATGGGTAAGAGAAATGAATAATTTAATAATATTTTTACCATGAAAATTAAATCATGTTAACCTTAGTTTTTTTATATATAATACAAGAAGTTGATAATATTTTAGAAATATCAACTTTTTCATTAAGTTTATTGTAAAATTCCCTAAACCTGTAATCCTAAAATGATTAATAATGTTAATTAATGTCAATTAATTGAATTATCTAATGACTATGTAATGTTTATGGAAGGGAACTTATAGTTGATATCATAGGTCATTTTATAGAACGTTGGAGATTAGGATGTCTTCTTATGTGATATATATATATATATATATAATATGAGTCTATAATATTAAATATTAACATAATATTAACAACATATATATCCATTTGGAGCCTTATGTTATGAAATATTTATGTAATAATGTTATTTTTGGAGACATTTGTTTTTTAGGATGTTATGATATAGTAAATTTTGGGATGAAAAATGGAATGTATAGACTAAAATTTGAGGATAAAAATTGTTACAATAATTTTTGAGGATTTTAAATATTTTGTTAATGTTATAAGAGTTATATAGTTTTATTAAAAGTACAACCGATGGGATGATTGACAACTAATCGTGTCAGGATATTTTGTGGGAATCAAATCCATAACTAATTGGCGACACGGTTTTATTTTTTACCACTAGCCTACATGGAGTCCCTAGTTAATATGAATTTTTATTTTTAGTTAATCTATTTTATGGAATAAGATTATGTGGATTTTAGGAACCTTTATTTTATCAATTGGATATCCATAGAATTGGAAAATGATTTGTGGATTATGTGATAAATGTTACTTTGGAATAAAGGAATTTTTTTTTGAAATAAATATATCTATGGTAAATAGTAAACATCAGTACATTAATAGAGAGATTGTGGAATTATATTTTTTATGAATCTCTGATTTCAATTGTGGAAATTTTAGAATTAGGTTATTTATGGATTTGATATAAATATATTACAGAAAATTTTATTAGGTTAATTACTTTTGGGTATGATTCGTTATGTATGGTTGATGTTAATTAGAGATAAATTTTAAAACATATCATAAAATAAAATGTGATCAAATCATTTTGAATATTTTGTTTCAATCATAGTTTAAATTATTTGAATAATTTTAAGGATATTCAGTATTTTACAGGTCTGTGTTAATTATTAGGTATTAATATTTAATTATGATGATTAAAAGTAGTTTTTTTATTATAATGGATTATCCTATTGTTGTTAATTATATGAACTTATAATAACTAATTTTTCTTTGATTAAACTTTAACTATAGATTAAATATATAGTTCATATATTGTACATTATGTGATTCTCTATATGCTGATTCCAGTGCTTTAGATGTGACCAATTCATCTTCAATACACATCATTTGATGAAAAGGTGATTTTTTGGTAGAAATTTATTAAATGATAAAACACTACATGAAATTTAATTATGTTTCTGTGTGTTCAGAGTCAATATCGTAAATAAAATCATGATCATTATAAAAACGAACTTCAAAATAACGATATTTGTTTACTTTTATTACTATGAAATAAATAACTTTTTAATATATCACATGTTTTTGGATATAGGATTGTTAAATTTTCCCTGATAATTATTCCTATCTATCTTATTCAAAACATGATGTTGATTTTTCAACCATATCTATATTTTCTTACATGTAATCCTAGTATGTGATATCTCGGGTGACCAATGAACTTCACTTGTATTCATTTAATGTCGATGTTTTATTAATACTTCTTCCAATGTGGGGTTGTAATAAAGGTGTTTTGAAAATACATAACCAAGTTACTGAACCCAAATTCTAATTGATATGATGCAATTTCAAAAATGGGGGTGAATTTAACATCTTAAGTTTTTAAAAGGGATACAATATGTTTGATAACATACATAATAGAACAGATCAAATTTAACTGAAAAAAATATTATTATTATATTACCTGATAACATAACTGTATAAATGGTTGGAATTAATATTATTTATTTATTTATTAATATATTCTTTACACATGAATATATTTAATTCATTTTTGAAAATTTATATATAAATGATAATAAAACTATTTTTATAAAAAAATGCTAATTTTCTCAAACAACAAGTTATATGATAATTGGTGTGTTTATAAAATAATAAAATGACACTTAAGGGATTTTATTAATCCAATATATATTCGTTATATTTTCAATTTTATGTTTAAAATTTAATTTTTATGTTTTCAAGACATGATATAAGAAAATATTTAAATTTATGGATAAAATGAATGTTTTCCTAAAAGTGGTGTTTTTGAGAAAATTGATGGAGAACCTATTTTAAATATAGTTTTTAAACCTTTATATTTTATATCTTATATAATATACATAATTTTTAATATTGGACATCAAATGTTAATTTGGTTTAAATTTTTGTATTTTTTGACAAAATTCACATTTTAATGAACAGTTAAAAATACTGCATTTTAATTCAAAACATCATTATCGTCTCTTTTTTTATATAGTAATTTATTTTTATAAAATTGTATTGAAGGTAAATTATTATATATTTTTTATATTTAATCCAATTTTGGTCATCATAATTAATTTCAAATTGAAGATTTATATAAAAACATTCCAATATTTTTATGGTTTTGAATTTAAAAACACATATTCTCATTTTAAAAGAGTGGATTTATTTTATAATAATTAATACAAATTATGTGCATTAAATATCAATGAATGGATTGACTATTTTGAATTTTTGGGTACATTTTATTTATATAGGTCTATTTTATTTTTGTTCATTATGAATTGTAACTGGTAATTTTTATTTACCATGGTTAATGGTACATTAGGTAAATGATGTTAACAATAAATATTATAAGGACAAAAAAATTACCCTAAAACCATCATTAATATTATTATATGATAAAATTATACCCTTAACACCTTTATATGAAAATTTATTCTTTTAACAGAAGTTTTTCTCCTAAGGTGTTATAATTTCTACCAAAATAAACGAAACTGACAACATATAACTCTTATTTCTCATATATAAATAATAATTTTAATTTTCAAAAAATATGATGAAAATAAAAATAAAAATAATTTGAAGGAGTATAATTAAACTATCAACATAATCTTAATTTACCTATAATTTTAAGATATTAAATATTACCATTAATATTGACAAAAAAGTGATGCACTAATTATTTTATTAAGAGAAATATCAATTAAATTATATTATAAATATTAAAATATATATTATAGGAAATAAATTATTTCATACATGATTTTTTAGGTGAATATGACATGTTATAATACTATTAAATTTATTTTTTTAATTTATCTTTCTATTAAGGTTTTAATTACAAAAAAGTGGATAACATAAAAATTGCCATAACAGATATTATATAAATATGATAAATAATTTAATTTCTTAAACATGATAATAATATTATAAAATTGGAATGTGAATACTGTAAGGTCATAATTTTGATTAAGTTTCCAATTAATGTATATTTACCACATATATTAATTTTAATAGACTCTTAATTATTAATATGTAGTTACAATAATTAAAATTAGAAAATAATAATTAAGGGTAAACCGAAAAGATAAATTTTATGATAAACTCAATAAATGTCTAAAAATAGTTTACGGAGATTATTTTGAACTTTCCTCTTCATATTTTAGAAATATATTATTTTAGAGTCATTTTTATTTAAAAATTTATTTATATTAATTTAATAATTTAAGTGTTACCAAACAGAACTCTCCCTACTCCTATAAAAAGGCAACCTCTCTTCTCTAAAAATGACACTTAAAAAGCCTTTTACATCTGCAGAAATCTATCAAACAATATTCATATAATACCATCCCACTTTCTTTAATCCATAATATTGGGAGAACACCCTTTATAATGTTGTTAGGGTGTTCTTTTAAGGCGATCAACCAGATAAGAGGAATTTTTTTCATGAAGTGTTTCTATTTTGTTTCTTATTCTACATCCATTAAATCTTATAAACACATTAAGAGATAATAACTATATTATCATAAATATAAGAATTTTTTTCTTTTAATATCATCCATTAAAATCCATCCTTACGTATATCAAATGGGGAATAAATTAATCACTCATGCGTACATGTGAATTAACACCTCTATGACCCAATTTATTTAATTTAACGTTACTATCAATCAAAATTTATTATAATTATAAAATTAATATTAATATGATTTATTTATGGAATATTAATAATTATTGAATAATAATATATGAAATAATTTATTAATTATATTTCCATAAAAATGATAATGTCTTTGTACGTACGTGTAAACTACAACCCCCACAAAGCTGTGTGACTCATTTTTATTTATTATATCACATATATAATATATATAAGTATATATAAATCATTATTTTTAAGTAAATAATTTCATGATAATTTTGGAAATATAAAATTATATTTACCATATTTCAATGGAAATGTTGCTCACACATGCGTAAAACCTATCGACTCTATGATTATAACATTCTTTATTTTACATAACCATAATTAATGGTTTAATTTAAAAATTATTATTAATGTATATAAGTGATAACTAAGTCATGAATATTATTCAAAATATTTTGAAATTATGAACACATGGACTAGTGACATCAAATCCCAATTAATATTTCACTCATGCATAGAATATTGAAAAACCGGCGGATATGAACATAAATAATTATATAACATTTTATCATGGTAAAATGTAATATAAATTTAATAAACCAAGATAAAAGGGTGAAAATAATGTATAAATAAATGAATCATTATTACAAAGGAATGTAATTATTGTATAAGATGAATTAGAGTCAAAGTAAGGAAAATATTACCTCTATTTCCATTTATTGTCATAAATATCCTTGTAATTGGTTGGGTTTTTATATGAATTTGTTTTAATGACATATTATTGTATTATATTGAATATCCAATAATATTTTGTGTATTTATATTAGCACACATAATTATTACATTGATTTATCCTTAATATAATGATATGTTATTTGTAATGGACTATGTCTTAATCTTATTTCACTGAAGAATATCCAGATATTGTTCATATTTGTTCTCCATTAAGATGTATATACAATCTTTTTGGCATTTTATTTAATGAATAACTAAATTCAAAAGATTTTTTATCTTTTTTATAATGTTATAAATTAATTATTATAATCCATGTGTATCTCTAGTGGTATGGGACTTCATCTCAATTTCCTTTCATTGTGGAATGTTTTAATTTATACAATTCCTCACTTAATACGGTGTATACTCAACCCATTTGAATTTTAAATTTATTCAATGGTTTAAAAAATAATATTATACAAATATTTTCACTAAATGAAAAAGAGGAATTTTATTTAAATTTATATGGTGAAAATGACTTCTCTACCGCTGCACCCATTATTTGATATTTGACTTTTTCATCATGAAATAATTTTTCTAAAAGAATAATAAATAATTTATAACATTTTTTTGAATTTTATTATTTAAAATGGTTTTTATAAATAATATATCATGTAAATATCTAGAAATTATCTCTTGTGATTTCAATGTGGAAATCCTATATTTTCTTTTTAAATTGTTTTCTATGTTATGATAATGTTATGGTTTTGGGAAATGTAATTTTATACGAGTGGTTCTTGGATAATACAACGGTGGGTGATCCTATGATAGCTCTAAAATTAATTTGGTAACATGATTCATTTAAATGAAAATGTATCCCTTTATATATATGGGTAATATACAGTGATGGAAATTCCAAATGTAACATTAAAGGATACTCCCTATGTATCTTTAAATAAATGTATATATGATATTGATTTTACAAGAAACCCTTATGAATTATGATGTCTATTAGTTTTTTTATAAATAATATTGTTTCATGAATTATGTTAAAGATATTATGTTTTATGGGTGAAATGAATGATTTAATGGGTTTATAAGAATTCAGGGACTATCATTTTCAATCCCTCTTCTAAATCCCATAATAATATTTTGAGCTCATTATGTGGGTTTGAAATGTTTTTATAGGGTATAAGTGTGGTTAGAGAAACAAAAAAAGATAAGATAATTTTTATCATGAAAAAAATAGTGGTAAAATAATTTTTTTAATATATTACAGATGAAATGGATGCAGTTATAATTTTGACTACATTGAATGTCAGAGTTATGGCCTAATTCTCTAATACTCTAAAACTAAAAATATTTTCAAGGTGAAATAATGTAAATTTTTTTACATATCTAATTATTATCTAATTTTTATTTATAGGGACATATTATATCCTAATATCATAATACATATTGGGTTTCACAACAAAGAAGTCCATTTAAAACACATTCTAAAACTGATCCATCAAAGGTGGAATGACAATATTCTATAATCCCTCATTATAAAGAATGATTAAGTCACATGGGATATAAGGTCACCCAATGAATAAAAAATTTGCCCAATATATCCAGGAATTTTATCCCATTAACCATACTAGACATAACTCACTTCCTTATAAGATTCTAATGTTACCCAATAATGGTAATAGAAAATATGGTTATGATAAAACACTAGAAAGATTTTTTCTTAAAATTTGTTCCAAAAAAAAATATCATGCCCAAAAAATATCTATAGATAATATTTCTGACCAACATCAAGGAAAAAACTAATTACATTACATGATAAATTAAATTATAACCACAAACAATGTAGCAATTATGTTGACCCTACTCTAATGATCCACTACTAGGCCCAACACGAGCACTAATTGTGGAGATATGAAATAATGCGAGGAACTTCTATCAAATAAAATATGAAAAATTGTTTAAGCTATAAGAATCATATTTTATAAAATTTGTTGTCTATCCTGGCCACCCCCTACTATATTCTGAACTAAATGATGATTTCACGATCCTCTACACTATTTTGTAGTCTACAATATTTGGGTTCTATTACCCTATGAATAAGTAAACTTAGATAACATATTACTATTACCAACACCTCAATGGTGATGACTTGTCATTCGACAACTACCTCTATTATCTGTAGTAACTGACCCCCATCACTTCACTCTTCACTGGTCATGGTACCCCATTTATGGCCAGCCATTGAGGGTTACTAATGAAACTAGGAACATTCCCCATTATTCTTCAAAGTCAACACTAATCTAATGCCCAAGGTGACTAATCACACATGTGTCCTGACTGAGCACAATAATAGAAAAACACCTAATCGCCACCTTGAGAGGTTAATCCTCTTTATGGATACACTTCACAAAACCACATAGGTAAATATCCCAAAAATGATACTTCCTACCCCCAATAGACACACCACATAAACATTTAATTGGATCATCAATGCCACAACCTAAAATGTCTTTTATGTTCCCTTATGAAATAAGTTCATAATCCACGACCTATGTAAACTTCATTAAGAGAAAAATATTTACTTGGGACATGACATTGTGTCTATGTTAAATATGATATCATCTCTAAATAGAATCCCTAACACATTAAAATGCAACAAAAATGTTTTATAGTATGTAAAATTGCTTATTCAATCCATCACTAAAATATTTCCCTAGTTCAACCACATAAACTCTGCATCCTAAAACTATTTTCGGGTATTTAGATAAATGTGTTCATGAATATTTTCCAGGAATTCGTTACATAATATAATTCAATCTATCTATATATAAACAAATATATATAACCAATTCTTTGCAGATACAGACAACATATTTAATATATACATTACACTATTTTATACAAGATTATTTATGTGATCCATAATCATATAGATATACTCTATTGAGATCATTGTGACCATAAGTTCACCCTATCTAGAAAATGATGAACATTTCTACAACAGAATCTATATGGTATAGAGAAACATACCCATCACGAACCACTCTAGGTCCCTCTTCATTATATGCATAGAATAAGTGATCTTCATACAGATATAGTCCTCTAATATGTTATATTGGAAAAACATATTTCCTTTCTAATCTATTGTGGCTATATATCATATATATTATATTGTTAAGAAATCGGTAAAAACTATAGTGGTGTTATTTATATATATTTCCACAAAAGATTCAAATAACACATATGATAATTTGTTCACTAGTAACATAGGGACACATCTCCAATACAATAAAAAACATTTTTCATACCGTATCCCAATAGAAATGATCACACATAGAATATTATCCTAAATAATTCCTACCACAGTCCATCACTACAGTGTGGAAAAACATACAAAGTCAGAAATATTTAATTAAAAACCTTTTTTATAACCATTTACACAATGATAAGGGTAATTATTTATATTTTACATATTTATTATATCAAAACCAATTACATCAAAATTTTAACACACTTATAACCTATCATTGTGAAAAATAATTCAATAACTCTATAAAATTTATTCATTTTACCCATTTTTTCATCTTTATTAGATATAATTTTCAATTAAAAGAATTATGAATGTAATGTGAATGATACCCTTTATGTACCCCACACCAACCCCATGTATTTTTATCATGATTCATGACACCAATTCTCCTAGGTTCATACAATAATCGATGAATTCAGAACCTTGTGACATAAAATCCATGATATATATATGAGTTTATTTCCCCATTACATAACATGAAAATCACGCAACAGTGAAATATCATTCAACTACAACAAAAGACTTCAAGAACAATAATTACCACCCCATGTTCTTTGATTTTCCAATGTACATGGATTAGCCACTCCCATGAATGAGTTCATAACCAAATACCAACACTTCCAAATCACATGTCTACATTTTACAAGTAGAAATTCACGGAAAAAAACTTATACAATACCAATTTATAATTCCTCTATCATACGAGGCACTAAACTACAAGATCGAGCCGGGTCTCCTCATAATATCTTCCCAAACAACCAGTATTCACGTGGTTTTTAACTAAGAGATAAGGAATAATAAATAACATGGGAAGACTCTACCATCTCTACTAACGTAATCCACCAATGATATCATACAGAGTTGATGAAGTGATAAACAATAACCCATAACATGTATAACCAATTACTTCCCAAATGAGGTATAAACAAGAACCAAACCATACATATTACATGTCATGATAATAGTGAAAAAATTACAATAAACCACAAATAAATGAAAATCAATGAATCTAAAAAATCATTTCTTACTCTATGTTTGGATCCCAAATCCATTCACATCATATTACCAACTCTACCCTCAAGTAAATATCATTTTCCATTTTCCATATCAACAAAAATGAAATCTGCTCATGTACAAAATAGTGTCCCATGATTGGTGTGATAAATAATATATAGGCCACCACAAATGGCATCTAGAAAAATTATAGTCTTAATATAATCTTCATGAATGTACCAAATAAATTATTATTTGATAAAAACAAAATCATGTTCCATTAGTTGAAAATAATAACATTACACATTTTCATCATGTGTTCCATGGGAAAATCATATAAATCATTTACACCACGTACTAATATAGATAATTATCCGGAATTATTAAATAAATCGAGTTCCCCATATCAATAGCGGAAAAAATTCCATAAAAAATACATCAGATGTACCTTGTTGGCTCAAAATATGTATACATGTCAACTAAAAACTAAAATGTAATTAAACCTCGGTCCCCTTCCCTTCCCATTTATTATTGGGGTGGGGTTTTAGTTACTTAGTCAAATATGACACAAGGGTTTATATCAAGATGAAAAATACCCCAAAAATTATCAATACATTTTCACATGATCATTTATATATTAACCACATATACCATATCACAAACCATTCTCATGTTAAACACATCACATTTACAATTCAAATTTAATTCCACAAAAAATTTATCGAGTTTAAATCAATTGCACGTTTTCCATTTATATAGCATATCCCATTTCACCCATTTATATTTCATAATATTTCCCATTTAATATATTAAAAAATTTCCATTCATTATCCCATTTCAGAAGGAAACTCATATCACATTCATTATTCCATTAATGAAATTCCATCACAAACTCATAAGTCATTTTCTACCTTCACATTATTACATTTATACTGTTTTCACTTTTATCCAAATAAAATATAGTACCTAACCACAATTACTGAATTATTATAATTATAACCAACATGTTAACATATTTATTAGGGGATTTATTATAATAAAATTGATCATTATTCATCTTATTACAATTTTACATGTTGTAGAATATTTGAACTTCCCATAAGTGGCCCTAAATGAACTTATAAATCTCAGTTAGACAAACATGGATCATGAGTGGTATAAATCATCATTTATCTAACCATTTTAGAAAATGTTTCATAGTTTTTCAAAAGCACATCAATAGGGAATTAATATCACAACTAATAATTCAAAAATAAATAATAAAACAATATGATATAACATGTAGAGAACCATCCTTGAATCTGTAGATGAATGATCACATAAATGTAGCCTTATATCATGATTAAATAACTATTTTTGGCGGGACAAAAATGTACTAAAGAAAAAGATAATTTTTGGGGTTCAGAAGAGTACGAGTGAAAACCACAAGACCTAATACAATGATGAGATGAAAGAGATGTATTAGACCCACCCAGAGCATTGATTTTCACCTAAAAGACTACAAACATCCTATAAAAAAAAGAGATTGATCCATTCGTAAATTTGTGATCTTAGGGACGTCACATGGGTTTTTAGAGATTAAATGGGGAAAAATCATATAAAATACATAAGATATCAATGTTGGGAAAAGAAAAATTCATTTTTTCACTGGTACATAGTTCGGTGAACTGTTCCCTAACTGTGCTCTTTCATCATTCCAAGATGGGATGATGTTTAATGGTTACCTATGGATTATAGACTCTTTGAAAAAATATGCTTCAATAATTTTTAATTCCACTGTTCAAGACCACATCGTTTGGAATACATTTCTCATAGTTTAATTTAACCTTGTGTCTATCAAGAAACATGTACATGTTGTCTAGATTCCCCATTTATTTTTACCCCAAACCCCCGAGACACCCCCAAGCTTCTTAATACACCATATTAACTATAAACTTTTAAAATATAAGGGATTATAAACAAAATATAAATAATAAAATACCACAATGATTTTTTTATCTTATTTCAATGTTTTTTTATTTATTGATAAACGATGTCCTTTATTGATCATTTTTTGCACAATTAAAGACCCTCTATAACAATAGTAAACAACATAATTATTAAATGCCTCCATTAATAGATCTTTTTATACATATAAGCAAATATAATGTAAACTATTCATTTAGAAAGTGATTTAAATTTTCTAGTACTTGATAAACCTATTTTTTTAGAACTAATTTATTTTAGGATATTTATTATATGGATTATGTTTTTGGAGACAATGAAATTCACAAAGATATGGGTTTTTATGAAAATGATAGGTTTGATGAATAAACATATGAATTTGAAAATATGACAAAGGAAACATAAATCGATTTTTTTTATGTGAGACACATTATGTGGTTGCAATTACCAGAATTAGGGGAGAATGTAACTACCCATGTAGTGATAGAAAAATGTTATTTTCAAATTTATTACTATTATTAATTAAAATTACAAAATATAAATAAATATAAAATAAGAATGTATATATTATATATTAAATTAAAATTTTTCAAATTCATTCATTATGATTTGTTGTCTTATAATACGAATATATCCACTTTAAATTCTAAAAAGCTATATATTACAAAAATGAAAAATTTACTCCCTCTAAAGGAACGCCTAATGTAATGACTCCAACTTATTTACCTTTAGTCAGTGCATTATATTAATACAGTTGCATGATTACATTGAATTATGTCCTGAAGGACAATTCAATTTACCAGTCATGAAAAATAGATTACATTCCTGAATGGTACAGTACATTATAAAATGAAAAAACAACAAAATTTTCTCCATTGACCACATTCATATCCCATAGACTATCTATACAGGTAGCATACAATATAAATCACCACATCCTTAGAAAAATAATGCATATAAAGGGGTGATCTCTGATGCTCAATAATTATTTCAATATAGAGAAAACATTCAAAAATAATAATAAATATTTATGTCAATGTATAAAACTAAAACAAAAGCCTTTTAAAGATAAACATTATTATAATATGGAAATATTAAATCAAATAATGATTTTATTTTTTTGAATGGATTTTCTACTAGTCAAATCATCACATCTAATATAAATAGCTAATTTCATAATAATGGAATACATAGTACCATACTCTATAACCAGATAGTCAAGGCCTTTTGCGAAGACTAAATTTATGTTTTTTTCATGGCCTTGTGCCAATACACTAGTATATCTCATGAGACCTATAGATACATCAAGATGTTATAGAGGTATCCACCTGTCACATTTTATGTCAAATGCATTCCTCATATGAAAAGGTTTAAACAACACATAAACATTCATATTAAAACTAGCATACAAAATGTTTATACTTTATCAATAAAACATGAATGAAAAATAATAACACATACATAGTCAAACATATCCCAAAACATTCAATACTTTATGGAATATTTGTATCATAATAAAAACATCAATCAAGAATAATATCCCATAATTTATGTTGATATAGTTGAAAATAATCCGTAAAAATCATTGTGAGAAATATCAATTTTTCTTGAAATCATTTAAAATTAATATAAAGTAAGTAATTTAAAATATATTTTTGAATCAAAGTGTCCAATACCACTGAGATTCTTGGGAATGGAATTATGATTTTAAAACATTCATGTTCATCAAAATAAATCCTTAAAACCAATTTGTAAACATGGAAATTAATGAGAAAGGTTTATAAGAATAAATAACTAAAACATTAAAAATGATGTTCTAGTAAAAATGCCCTTATAAAGAATCTATTTGAAAAAAAATTTATGAAACATGGACATAGATAATAAATATTTCCTAGTAGATACTTACGTAGAAAACATCTCGGATAATAAAGAGATTTTCAAATTAACCATTACCATGCACATTCATTTGTTCAAGGATACGTTTAACCTCTTGTATAATTAACACAATATGTTATTAAATTTTGACTTAAACAGATTCATATATATTATATGATACAATATTCATTTATGACATTATATGTAAAGACCTAGAAATTTCAAGGAAATTTTTTTCTTAATTTTCTTTCGAATTTTACAAGAACGCAGTTTCTGACGGCGTCGGATTCCGAGGCCCGGTGTACCCAGAATCATTTTCCGAAGTTTGGCACAGGTACGTTCAGTGAAGAATGAGCGAGTTTTTCTATCTTTTGAACCGGTACTCTGAATTGAAATTTGAGGGCACCGATGAACTCGCGGCGCCGATAATTGCCTAAGGGGACCTCATTAGGTGGTTAGTTTTTGGGGATTCGATAAGTCTTAAATAAATTGTAGTGTTACAATTTATTTTATGTGGAAGTTAATTTCTTCATAGAGAAGTTGGAGGTGGGGCCACACCCCACCTAACTTCCCATGAGATGGTATGACCAAGGGTGGTGGTGTCCGCATGAAACCCCAACCCTTCACCTTCCCTTTAACCCCCACAAACTTCCCCCCATTTAACACCCCTTGTGTTTAAATGTATAACTCTACAACCCCCCCCCCCCCCCCTTAAACTCTCTTGCTTTTAATGTGTCTACTCCCCATTAATCTCCTCTACCATTAAGTTTGTTAAATCCTCTAATTTTGTGTAACTCTTTATCTTTTCCTTCCACCATTAATTCATGCCAACATGCCTTAATTAATGAGATGAGTCTCTTCATTTGTTTAATTAAGTGGTTTGGTTTGAATTTAAAATCTTTTTTCTGTGAATAAAGATAATATCATGGGATATTATTTTGAGTTAGAGCTTTTGGTGTGGGAGAAAACTTTAGAAAAGTCCTAGAGTTTTTGGGAGAGCTTTGGTGTGAAGAAGAATAGAACATTCCTTCGACGAAGAATGGTTCTTCTTCGATTAAGAACACCTTCCCTTCAACGTATAATGACTCGGCGTCCACGGTTCTCAATCCTCTTCTTCTATAGAAACAAGTTATGGGATGTCGTTTCCTCCTTGGATGCACCCCGACGTCCACGTAATCTACGCCCGACCCTGCGACGTCATTCTCGTGACACCGATTTCCACGCCAACAACGAACGAATCCTGAATCGAGGTAGGGGAATTTATTTTTCTTTTCTCTTATCATTTGAGAAAAGAACGACGAGCGTGGACGAACCAATTCCAGGTTGATCCGCGGATCGTTCGTTCAAGCGGATTGATGTTGAGGATTATTGTTTTTGTCCGTGAATTATTTCTTTCCGAACATCAACTTCTTTTAGATGGTCGCTTGCTATCATTATAACGGGAGGAGGTCGGACCGCACGAACACGGCCGACCCTCCTCCCCCATTTGTTTGAATTTGTTGTGGCATGTGAAAGGCGGCGCAATGCCATTTCACCGCGCGGAAATTATGAGGAAGGGCTAAGAAGCGCGGTGCTGTCGCGCCGCGCCGATGAAGTTAAACAAGCCACGGCGCCGTCGCGCCGCGCCGGAAAATGAAAAACGAAGCCGTACGGGCATTGTGGGATCTTTGCAGCGAAGTTCGGGTCCCGGGATGATGATTTTAGAAGACTTCAGGCGAATTGGACCACCGGAGCGCGTTTGGTGGTTCGCGGAAGCCCTTGCCGGCGTGCCGCACCGGTGCGGCGGCGCCGGCGGTCGGGGGTGGAGGCTCCCAGAGAGCCACCGGAATAATCCGCCGCGGCTGAAGCCGCGGTGGCGGAATACGGTCCCACAACTACGCGGGACCAGAGGGGAGAAGCGGGACGTGGCCGGCTACTGCGTCCGCTGGCACAGGCAGCCCCATGCGGGGCCTTGGCTCTTCACGTGGGGGCAGCGCCCCCCGCGTGGTTCGGCCGTTCGGCCGAACCCCCGGCCAAGCCGGGCCGGGTTGGGCAGACCGGGTCGGGCCATGCCGGCCGGGTCGGACCCGCACCCGGGTCGGGTCGACCCAGTTTCTGGCCGACGCAGGGGGTCTCGGGCAAGGTCGGTCCAGACACGAAACCCCCGTTTTCGGACCCCTCACGGTCATTTGCCCATATCTTGAGCTGTAGACCTCCGATCGATGCACTGTCAGCAGCGATGTGATCCTTGGATCGAGACTGTCATTTCGGTCTATCGCATTCAAGGTTTCAGAATACTTTGGGTTCGGCCGGGTTGGTTCAGATACGAAACCAACAGGGCCCTCGGAGCGGAAACACTTATATCATGAGCTCCGGACATCCGATTGACGTGTCTTCGACTTTGATTGATTTCTCTAAGTGAAACGGATCTTTTGGATTACTCCGCTCGAGGTTTGGATGCCGTCGGAATTCGGTCGGGTTGGTTCACTCACGAAACCAATCGGGCCCCTGGAACGAAAAATCCAATAACTCACAGACCGGGCATCCGATTGATGCGCTGTCTGTCTCGTTGAATATCTCTTGATGAGACGGAACTTTTGGCATACTTCGCCTGAGTTTTGATTGTTGTTGGATAGTGTCCGGGTTGGATCATACCCTAAAGCCAACTGTACCCTTGGAACGGAAAAGCTGATATCTTTCATACCAGACATACGTTTGACGAACCATCAGTAGTGTTGGTGATCATATTGAGAAACGGTACCTATGAGTATAACCTATGAGAGTTTGGGGTACAGTTGAGATACGGCCGGTTTAGGTCGCTCATGAAACCAACCTGGCCTCTAGGACAAAAAGGCTAATAACTCATAGAACGGGCGTCCGATTGACGCGTCGTCTGTTGCGTTGAGACCCCTGTGACGAGGCGGTCCTTTGATATACTTCATCGTGGGACTTTGGGATACATGGAGTATCGACCTGTAGCTCGTGGAGCGGACCCTCCCAGAGACGAGTGTGCAGAGTACAGAGACCGTGTAGACGACTGAGACCTGACGACTTCTTGACCGACTCGACTTGGAGTGAGTCGACTAGCCCAGTGGACGGAGCGCCCGGTATTTGGCGGAAGACCCACGGAGGACGGAGCGCCTGGTAGTTAGCAGCAGACCCGCGGTACATGACCGGAGGAGTACCTCTGTAGGCTATTAGGGGGAGTGCCCGGTATTTGGTGGCAGACCCACAGCGGACGGAGAAACCAGTATTTTGCAGCAGACCCACGGTACTCAACATGAGGAGTACCTCAGAGATTTGGATTATTGAATAGTATCTCAGAGTCATGACAGGACCATTGTACACTCCAGAGACGGGGCTCTTCAGCAGTTACAGTTTCGATAATGAAAATCCTGGTTTGAGCTGAGTCTATGACCTTGTGTTTGCCTCATGATTGAAATGGGTCACTTGATAACTTAGGTATATGAATGGGCATATACCCGGGTAGTGGTTATCCATTGATTTCATAATCTTTGTGTTTCCTCATGATTGAGATGGGTTACATGATAACTTATATATATGTATGGGCTTATACCCAAGTAGAGGTTATCTGTTGAGATCTTTTTTGTGGTTATCCTTGTTGGTTTTAGTGAGACCTTGAGGGTCTCGGGGTCCCTAATGAGTATTTTTATACTCACCCCTGCACAGGCTATGCCCGCACCTCGTTGTGTTGGTTGCAGACGACGGGCAGTGCTGATGGAGGCCGAGTGATCGAGGACTGGACGGTACCCAGAGGTGGACTACACGACGAGTCAGTATCCAGAGGTGGAAATCACGGTGAGACGACACTCGGAGGATGTTGACGAGCGAGATCATTGTGGAGGCTATCTATACCTACCATTTAGGTAGGATCTTTGGTGGACGATCCAGGAGTTGCGCCATCTGTACCTACCCTTCAGGTAGGATCCAAGGAGGACGTCCCAGGAGCCACTTCCGTTCTTCCAACTGTTGTCTTTTTCTATTGTACTTTTTTTCAGTTGTAGTTATACTTTCAGTTGGGCTTGTATTCTAGCCCATTCACTTTACATCACTTCTCTTTGTACTTAGTGTTTTACATCTGCTTGTACTCTGTGGTGTTTTTTTACTTTTATAAAGGAAATGTGTTCCCTGTTATCAGGATTTACGCCTTTGGTGCTAGTCGCCAGCCCCTGGCCTATGGAAGGCGGGCTTGGGGTAGTCACGGCACAGGCCCCGAGGAACGGTCGTGAAAAATTGGTATCTAAGGAGTCGGTTCTACAACATAACATATAACTCTGATATTTTCTTTCTATAAAGAAATATTGTTAAGAGGACCGAGTGTGGTTTTCAGTTTAGGGAGTCCACTGTTGGTGCGGGCGGCCGATGTATCCATACACCAGGACCCTAACAACATATTTCCAACTTTGTGCACAAAAACACTGATTGCACGTGTGTTTCAAGAAGTTTTTAAATATCAGCTCAAACCAGGTCAACTCACCAGGAATAAGTCTTTTGAGCATGTCATGTTTGTTTCTTTCAGGATGCCTCCCCGTGGACGACTAGCTAGAGCCCCAAGAGTTGTTCGTACTGACAGCCCGCCGAGCGACGTGGCCTCAGTACTGGGCCCTATCCTAGTTGAGGCACCATTAGGCGCACCAGCGGTACTACTACCCGTTGGGCCACCGATGCCACCAGCCCCAGCAGTAGAGGGTGCACGTCACTTGAGCGCACAACATGAGTTCTAGGGCCAGAGGCCACCGAGGTTCCGGGGAGAGATGGACACACATGCATCTGAGGATTGGGTGGAGGCTGTGGTGAGAGTCTTCAAGCTAGTGGGGATGCCGGAAGAATTCATGGTGATCCTCGCTACCAGCCTTCTTCAGGCAGCAGTAGGCAGATGTTGGAGCCTGATGCTCTAGATGCATGACGAGGCGACAGTTCTTTGGGAAGACTTTGAGTGCTTGTTCCGAGAAGAGTTTTTACCAGCCACCATTCGAGCAGTGTGTATACATGTGCTACTTCAGCTGTAGCAGGGCAACAGGATAGTGGCACAATATTCAGTGAGGTTCACAGACCTCTCACGTTACTCCATAGATATGGTACGAGACCCATTCATCAGGGCCCGAAACTTCGAGCAGGGGCTCAGGCGAGAGATTAGATCTTCTGTTGTTTCTCA
Organism: Viscum album; assembly: GCA_963277665.1. Classification (NCBI taxonomy): domain Eukaryota; kingdom Viridiplantae; phylum Streptophyta; class Magnoliopsida; order Santalales; family Viscaceae; genus Viscum; species Viscum album. The sequence goes on along the minus strand of OY728133.1, from coordinate 1,034,372,079 downwards.
CAGCATTCCAACCCAGACTGGGGTGTTGGAGAGAGCCCTCTTAGTGGAGAGTTTCCTTGCTGGGCAGTCTCCAGTGGCATGACCCACCACTAGCCAGCTTGCGGCAGAGTCTTCTGCTGCAGACAGTAGACCGATGACGTAGAGGTCAAAGAGGACCAGACCTACCGGTGGCCGACTGCACGACTCAGGATCAGTTGTGCGGGGGAACCGGGGTGGTGTCAGAGCCAGTCATTCCAAGAGCAGAAAGTGTTACTCCTGTGGAGGGATTGGTCACATGGCACATGACTGTCCGACCCGCCATGCAGATGACCAGAAGTTAAATGAAGAACCACCCAGGTAGAGGCAGAGGTTTGATCAGGGAAGACCGCAAGGAGCAGGCGGCCATGGAAGAGGAGATGGCCTTGCAGATGGAGGTGGACGACGCTTTAGGGTGTTTCCACCAACACCACCAGGAGGCCCACCATGACCGCAGGGGACAGGAGGACACGGGAGAGCTCAGCTTCAGGCAGCTGAGGCCTATGGTCATGGAGCTCCGGAAGCAGATGAACAGGAGCGGGACTAGCTCCAGACCTGGAGGCTATAGATCATGTTGCTTCTAGTTTTGTTGTTGTTACATTTGTGTCTTTGTACTATGAGCTGAAATAATGAAAAGACACTTATCTATGTAAAGTTTGCTTTCCTGTCATTTTTTCTGGTTCATACTGAGTTGTCCAGGTTAAGACTGTTGACTTGACCCTCACTTTCGAGATTTCTACTGGAGGAGACCTAGTGACCTCACACTGATGCCAGAAGTGTGAATCGACCCTTGGAGGCGAGAGTGACAATTGGATCTATTGGTTGTTACGTCGAGGCCTTACGACTTCATCTATGGGATGAAATCATCATTCAGGTCAGGATTGACTATATTAGGCAATGAATGTGGTTCGTCCAGGGGATGAGACCAGATTTCTCTTATCTGCAAAGAAGAAATCCTAGCAGCTCTTGTGAGACTAGAGAAGGTCCAGGTCATCCAATAGAGGAAGAGGACAGCATAGGGCCGACAGATGCCTTATGCTGACAGGATTTGGAGGCCTCTAGAGTTCGAGGATGATGATCACGTCCTTATACAGGTTTCACCTCGACGAGGTTTATGGAGATGTGGCCAAGGCGGCAAGTTATCCCAGAGGTTCAGTGGCCTTCTTAGGTCCTCAGCTGGGTAGGAGAAGTGTTTTACCACTTGACGGATCCACCTCAGTTGCAGCAGGTGCATGACAAATTCCACGTATCTCAACTGAGGAGATACGTGCTCAACCCTCGCATATCATCGACTATGGGGAGATAGACTTTGGTAATGGGGTGACTTTCACGGAGGTTCTAGTGGGAATTGAGGATCGATAGGAGAGGATCCTATGAGGATGGACGATTCCTCGGGTGCACTTTCACTGGAAGTATGAGAACATCCAGGTGAGAAAATGAGAGCAGGAGGCTCAGATGCGTGCTCAGTACAGCTTTTGTATCCCTAGTTTGTGTTGAAGCCTTACAGGGACGTAAATCCCTGAGTTGGGAGCAATGTAAAGACCCGGAAATTTCAAGAAATTTTTTTCTTAGTTTTCTATGGAATTTTAAAAGAACGTATTTTATGACGGTGTCTGATTCCAAGGCCCGGTGTACCCGGAATCATTGTCTGAAGTTTGGCTTGGGTACATTCAGTGAACGAACGAGTGAGTTTTTCTATATTTTGAACCAGTACTCGGAATTGAAATCCGAGGGCACCGATGAACTCGCAGCGCCGATAATTGCTTAAGGGGACCTTAAGAGCAGTTGCTTTTTTGTTTCATGAGGTGGTTAATTTTTGTTGATTCGACAAACTCTTAAATAAATTGTAGTGTTACAATTTATTTTATGTGGAAGTTAATTTCTTCATGGAGAATTTGGAGGTGGGGCCACACCCCACCTAACTTCCCTTGAGAGGGTATGACCATGGGTGGTGGGGTCCGCACGAAACCCCAACCCTTCACCTTTCCTTTAACCCCGACAAACATCCCCCCATTTTGCACCCTTTGTGTTTAAATGTATAACTCTACAACCTCCCTTAAACTCCCTTGATTTTAATTTCTCAACTCCCCATTAATATCCTCTTCCATTAAGTTTGTTAACTCTTCTTATTTTTTGTAACTCTTCACCTTTTCCTTCAACCATTAATTCATGCCAACATGCCTTAATTAATGAGATGAGTCTCTTCATTTGTTTAATTAAGTGGTTTGGTTTGAATTTTAAATCTTTGTGGTGTGAATAAAAATAATATCATGAGATATTATTTTGAGTTAGAGCTTTTGGTGTGGGTGAAAACTTTAGCAATGTCCTAGAGTTTTTGGGAGAGCTTTGGTGTGAAGAAGAAGAGAACTTTCCTTCGACGAAGAACAATTCTTCTTCGATTAAGAACACCTTCCCTTCAACGTAGAATGTCTCGGCGTCCACGGTTCTCCATCCCCTTCATCCATAGAAACAAGTGAGGAGACGTCGTTTCCTCCTTGGACGCACCCCGACGTCCACGGAATCTACGTCCGACCACGCGATGTCATTCTCGCGACACCGATTTTCGCGTCGACGACGAATGAACCTTGAATCGAGGTAGGGGAATTTATTTTGGTGTTCTCTTATCTTTTGAGAAAAGAACGACGAGCGCGGACCAACCAATTCTAGGTTGATCCACGGATCGTTCGTTCATGTGGATTGATGTTGAGGATTATTGTTTTTGTCTGTGAATTATTTCTTGCCATACGCCATGTTCTATTAGATGGCAGCTTGCTATCATTATAACGGGAGGTGGTCGGACAGCATGAACACGGCCGGCCATCCTCCCCCCTTGTTGTTTGAATTTGTTGTGGCACGTGAAAGGCGGCGCGGTGCCGTTTCACCACGCGGAAGTTATAAGGAAGGGCTAAGAAGCGTGGCACCGTCGCACCGTGCCGATGAAGTTGAACAAGCCACGATGTCGTAACGCCACACCGGAAAACGAAAAATGATGCTGCCCGGGCATTATGGGATCCTTGTAGTGATTTTCGGGTCCTGGTATGATGAATGGCGAAGATGGCAGGCAAATCGGACCACCGAAGCGTGTCCGGTGGTCCACGGAAGCGCCTGCCGGTGCACCACGCCGGTGCGGTGACGCCGGCGGTCGGGGTCGGCGGCGCCCGGAGCGCCGCCGGAAGAATCCACCGCGGCTGAGGCCGCGGCAGCGGAGCACGGTCCTGCGACCGCGCAGGACCGGATGGGAGCGACAGGATACGGCCGGCTGAAGCGTCCGCTGGCACGGGCGGCCCCACGCGGTGCCACAACTCTTCATGCGGGTGCGGCGCCCCCCGCAGAGTTCGGCCGTTTGGCCGAACCCCCGGCCGAGCCGGGCCGGCCTGGGCAGACCGGGCCAGGCCGCGCCCAGCCGGGTCAGGCCGCGCTGGCCGGGTCGGACCCACACCCGGGTCGGGTCGACCCTGTTCGGGCCGACCCAGGGGGTGTCCGGCTGGGTTGGTCCGGGCCCGAAACCCCCGTTTTCGGACTCCTCACGGTCTTTATCTCATATCTTGAGCGGTAGACCTCTGATCGATGCACCTTTAGTGGTGATGCGATCATTGGATCAAGACGGTCGTTTCGGTATATCGCACTCAAGTTTTCGGAATACTTTGGGTTCGACCGGGTTGGTTCGGATACGAAACCAACCGGGCCCTCGTAGCGGAAACGCTTATATCTTGAGCTCCAGACATCCGATTGACGTGCCATCGACTGTGATGGATTCCTCAAAGTGAGAAGGATCTTTTGGCTTACACCGCTTGAGGTTTGGATGTCGTCGGAATGTCGTTTGGTTGGTTCGCTCACGAAACCAATCGGGCCCCTGGAACAAAAAAGCCAACAACTCACAGACCGGGCGTCAGATTGACGCGCCATCTATCTCGTTGAATTCCTCTTGATGAGACGGAAGTTTTGGCATACTTTGGCTGAGTTTTTATTGATGTTGGATAGTGGCCGGGTTGGATCGTACCTGAAATCCAACCGGGCTCCTAGAACGGAAAAGCAGATATCTTTCAAACTGGATGTCCGTTAGATGAACCGTCAGCGGCGTTCGTGATCACGTTGAGAAACGGTCCCTATGAGTTTACCCTATGAGAGTTCGGGGTACATTTGAGATACAGTTAGGTTGGTTCTCTCACAAATCCAACCAGGCCCCTGGGACAAAAAGGCTAATAACTCACAGACTGGGTGTCTGATTGACGCGACGTCTGTTGTGTTGAGACCCCTATGATGAGGCAGTCCTTTGAGATAATTCTTAGTGGGACTTTGAGACACTTGGAGTATCTACATGTAGCTCAGGGATCGGACCCTCCCCGAGACGAGCATGCAGAGTACATAGACCGTGTAGACGACTGCTTGACCGACCCGACTTGGATTGAGTCGACTAGCACAGTGGACGGAGCGCCCGGTATTTGGTGGCAGACCCACAGCGGACAGAGCGCCTGGTAGTTGGCAGTAGACCCGCGGTACTCGAACGGAGGAGTACCTCTGTAGGCTATTAGAGGGAGCGCCCGGTATTTGGTGGCAGACCCACAGCGGACGGAGCGCCCAGTATTTGGTAGCAGACCCGCGGTACTCGACATGAGGTGTACCTCAGAGACTTGGATTAGTGAGCAGTACCTCGGAGTTGTGATAGGACCATTGTACACTCTAGAGACGGGGCTCTTCAGCATTCACGGTTTTGATCATGAAAATCCTGGTTTGAGCTGAGCCTATGAACTTGTGTTTTCCTCATGATTGAGATGGGTCACTTGATAACATAGGTATATGTATGGTCATATACCTGGGTAGTGGTTATCCATTGATTTCATAATATTTGTGTTTCCTCATGATTGAGATGGGTTACTTGATAACTTAGGTATATGTATGGGCTTATACCTAAGTAGAGGTTATCTGTTGAGATATACATTGTGGTTATCCTTGTTGGTTTTAGTGGGACCTTGAGAGTCTTGGGATCCATACTGAGTATCGTTATACTTACCCCGGAACGGGCTATGCCTTCACCTCGTTGGGTTGGTTGCAGACGACGTGCAGTGCTGATGGAGGCCGAGTGTTCGAGGACTGGACTGTACCCGGAGGTTGACTACACGACGAGTCAGTATCTGGAGGTGGACTTCACGGTGTGATGACACTCAGAGGAGGTTGATGGGTGAGAATGTTTTGGAGGATACCTGTACCTACCCTTCAGGTAGGATCCGTGGTGGACGATCCAGGAGCTGCACCATCTGTACCTACCCTTCAGTTAGGATCTACGGATGACGTCCCGGGAGCCGCTTCCATTATTCCAGCAGTTGTCTTTTTTTGTTTTAATTTTGTTCAATTGTAGTTGTACTTTCAGTTGGGTTTGTATTCTGGCCCAATTACTTTTTATCACTTCTCTTTGTACTTAGTGTTTTACTTCTTCTTGTACTCTGTGGTGTTTTGTTTACTTTCATAATGGCAATGCCTTCCCAGTTATCGGGATTTACGCCTTTGGTGCTAGTCGCCAGCCCCTAGCCTTTGGAAGGCGGGCTTAGGGTATTCACATCAGGGGCCCCGAAGATGGGTCATGACATTATACTAACCTTTTAATACTAATTTTCATGTTAAATTAACATTTTGGGAAATAATCAATTTCTTTAGCGTACGTGTTTCAACTTGTAATTCTTGATCGTATCATTTAGATCATTGTTTAAATATATCAAGAATATAAACCTTATTTATATATCATGTATATTTAGAATATAAATATTTATAATAGATTCATATATGAATCTAAAGGCACTATTTCTGGAGACGGTAGGGCGTATGTACGCAAAAACGGTGTTTCTTTTTTCATATCGTATTGAATGAAACTAAGTGAATAAGATAAATATAATTACATAAATGTATGTATATATTTATCCAGTAGAATTATTATTTCATATATTACATTCTTATTAATATTATATATTTTTATAATCATCGTTGAATGGTGTAGGTGGGAATAAATCTCATCACGTCATGGAGATGATAATCTTTACGCTCGCATGAGCGACAATATCATTATATTGATGGTGAAATCATATTTAATTGAATGTTATATCATATATAAATAATAATTAAATTTTTTTATATATTAATTAAATCAGTTATACTAATGATTATACCCATCCAAATATTGAAGTGTTTGAATAACAAACTACACCCAGACGTGGAGACGGTAAGTCATACGTATGCACATATGGTTACTTCTCCATTTATAGGATGGATAGAGTAATGAATATGATTGTAAAATATTTATAATAACACCAAATTACGTATATGTTATTTGAGTTATATTATTTTTATGGAAACTAGAAAAAAATAGTAGAAGTGGAAGATGAAAGGAACTTGAAAGAGGGTGGTGAAATTATTCCATCTTCTTCAGTAGTTTCCTTTTTAGTTGATAAAAAGATCACCTTATTTTATCCATAAGATCAATTTAAGGACTCAAGGTTGATATTATTGAAGTTGGGAGGATATTGGGTTAGGGTTTGGCTTAGAAAATTTAATTTGTAGTTGTGATATTGAGGGAAGGGGAAGTTCCTTTTATAAGAGGGATGAGGGTCACTTTATGAAAAGATTAACAAATTAATTTATTATACAATCATATTCAGTTTATAATGGCTCCAAATAAATTTAGATCAACACTTATGTGGTTATGGGTATAAATAATATCATCCAATACTTTTTTAGACAAGTATATGTTACCATTTTAACCATATAATTTAGATATAACACTTAGTTAAATAGATTAACTTTTACAATGTCTTCTTATACTCTTACACTATACGGTTAATAAATATACTCTAAACATCCAAGAGAACATCAAGTGTTTAGTTATTGACATATATAATATTATTTAATCCCTTTGTATGAACCATTGAATTTTTTGAATATTATATCAACCAATAATATATTCTTTGTTTTAAAAATTAAATTATGTTAATTTTGACACTTTTTGGTAATTTGTTTTTGGGAAAGTCATAAAAATCATATCAAATTGAAAAAAAAAATTATCTAATCAACCGTAAAATTTCATATTAACCTTGAACATAAGTAGAATTCATCAAAATTCTCATATTATATTTTTGGATATCTTTAATATCAATTATTTTAATAATTAATTAACATTGTAATTACTGCATCATCATTGTGTCATAAATAAATTAAATTCTTTAATTTCATAAATTTATAAACAAATTACCATTATGTCGGAATTATTTTTTTATTTTTAATGAATATTTAAAGTCAAATTTATCTTTTTTATAACCGTATATTAATAATGGTTTAGTTAATAAACATTTAATTTAACACTTTTAACTATTCTTTAAATAAAATAAATCAAAACGTCTTAATATTATCCAAGTGGTAATAAAGGATTAAATTTTATTCCCAAAGTTGTTTTTGGTTGATATAGACTTGTCCAATAGAATTCAGACATGTTTTATGGAAATTATATTATCATTTTTACATTTAATTACCTTATTTGATTTTAATCGTGGTAAATAATAGTCTAAAGTTATTATTCAATAAAAATAATTTTAATCATATTTAACCGCATTTTATATACTGATATAAACCATGTCTCAAGGAATTTTGATATTCAACTCATTGAATCAGTTTAATTAGGTTTTATGCAAATTATTAAATGATCCTAAAAGGTCGGTAAAAAACATAATAAAGGCCAATAAAATTTTATACAATTAATTTTATTTTAAAATGACTCCAATTATTTATATTTAAATTATATATTTATTATATATATGTTTTTACATAAAATAAATTTATATTAAATAAATATTTATTTAAATAAAAAGTCGGTTTTAAATAATTAGGTAATGTTTTTCACCATTCATAAAAAATTCCATGTTTTTATAAAAATAAAAAATACGCCCTAAGATAATTTTTATATTATTCATTAAAAATTTAAGTCTATATTACCAAATTAAGAACATAGAATTTTTTATTAATTAATTTAATATTAATTGTCATTTTCAAAACCAAAAAATGGGTTTTTAAAAAGTAAAAACTATCAAAACATTGACATGTTTTTATGTTAACTATAAATGTGAAATAACATATAATGAACTAAATTTTATTAAATTAAAAAAATAAAATCTATTTATTCATCAAAATCATTCAAATGATAAATTTAAAACTATAAAATATTTCCGTTAAAAATGATGTTTTCAATTTAAACCTAGTAGATTTCACTATTCGCCAAAATATGAAAGATATTAGAAAAGTACCATAATATTATGAAAACTAATCATTTTGTTCCCACCTCTAAATGGGAATTCAAATTCATTAAATTAAATATTTAAATGTATCAAATATTTTTTTTAAAGCGGTTCCCTATTTAAAGGAGGTAAAATTGAATTTTTCATGAAATACTTCTTTTATGTGAATAAACAAATATGTTCTTATATAATGTCAATGAAACACATAATATGGATGTTAAAATTATATAATGTATATGAGATTCAATGTAAATTTTATACTATTCATATCCACGATTTGAACGACGAGTTTGTTAATTTGTGGTGCGCTCGAACTTGTTTTTTCATGTAGTACATGATATTGATTTACTTTAATGGCATAAAGGAAAATGAAATCATGGGATGTCATATTCTCCCCTACTTAAATAAATTTCATCCTCGTAATTTGAAATTTTACTTCTAATATAAATGGATAAAAATATAAAAATACTTTTGATGAAAACCCACATCAGATATTGGGTTAATAAAATATTGACTTAATAAGAGGGGAATGGGAATGAAAAATTAAACACCACATTATTATCTCGATTATAAGAACCATGGTGGCCATTAGGGACACCTAATTATAAGTAAAATGTAAATATTTATAGATATTTATTGAGGTCATCAATCACAAACACGTTTAAATTTGAGGGATTTAGAGCCATAAATCAATGATGAATAAAATATCATTTGTTCAACAAAAACTACTGTATTAGGATCAAACATTTTTTGTTTTAAGATCCCTTCTATAATGTTTCAGAAATATTTTTTTATAGACTAAGAGGGAAAAAATATACTTGGAAAGTAGAGTTTCATCCTTAAAATAATTCCTACCACAAACTCATCATTAATTCCAAAAGATAATAGAATTCAAAATTATTCTATTTATCCTAATCATATAGGGTTAAAAATATAATTTATTTATAATTAATTTGTTAGAATTTAAAAATAAATAAATTATACAACAGGGATATCATGTATTAATGTGGTAGATAATCCACCATTGTCACCATTCGGTTGCAGGGTCATGTCTCGCGGCCTTGATGGACACGATGGGTTGTCGTCTAACCACTAGGTTGTCCTATTTATGAAAATCCCAAAACAAATCATGATATTATTTAACCATAACTATATAATTTAATGTTAATCATAATCGATTCTTACCTTTAAACATAAAAAAATTATTCATTCCAAACTCACAGTAAAAAATTTATAAGGTAGGTAAAGACATAGAAGATCCCTTTTTTCATGTAATAACATGTAAATACATTCATCTTGTATTCTTTTAAAACACTATAACTCCTTGAATTACCATAAAATCAAATTGATTACATTAATTCTCCCTTATTCGTTATATAATACTGGATAAACATTTTCTATCCAAAAATTTTTGTAAATTGCAACAATGAGGAGATATACAAATCATTTATCAGTTTCAAGGTAGTCAATAATAAATTATATATTAATCAAAAATCACTACGTCAATATGAGAACCATATTATGGTTTATCATTTTGAAATCCATATATATTTCAAAAAAATTAACCTTTTATTGAGTCACATTTCTTGGTTCCACACAATCTCAAGTCCTTAATGAAATAGAACTACAGTACAATCCATTTATAGACTCAAATTATTATAACATGTACATAATTAATATAATAATGAAATGAAAGAATTCATTAATAACAAAATAAGAAAACTAATCAATCTTGTTTATATTCGGTAGTATCATAACATGATTATAATCCAATAGTTGCATATGGTTTATACTCTGATGATTTGGTCATCTCTTAACGTAGTGTCCCCACACCTAGTTGGTGATTCATTGTACATTTGAAACCTTTTTCATACCCTTGAAATCATGTACATGGTGTCCTTTTTCTCCAAACTTATAAAAAAATCTCATTCCCTTCAAAAAATTATGAAGGTGATCCTTTCCACAGTTATCACATGTGAGAAAATCATTTGACTCCCCTCGTCCCTTTATCCATCTTTCTCTCATCCATAATTTTCTTCTTTTTCATCCATTCTATGCTATATGACTTATAGAATTCGTTTCATATCATATTAACACATGATAATATTTATTCATATGATGAGAATATGTGGGAGACTATTTATCTTTTAAATGTTGCATTAATACCCTGAAAGATATGAACATTATTAATCTTTTAATCATACATATTTTAAGAATTCTCATTCGTTATACAAGGTTCCATTTCAAATCAATAGCACAGACTAGGTTCAATTATGAATCACAATTCGTAATTCCACACATGTAAAACACATAACGTAAAATGAAATGATTATGCATATAATCAGTAATCGTAAAATTTTTTCATCGATTAAGTATTTTTTTCCTAAATCCTTTAAAAAGTCTTGTAATGAAAATTTAAATTATCGTAAGAAAATCCTCGTGGAGTTTTATAACCAAGAGTGCAAGAATTCCCCTTGTTGTGTACCAGGATACATTAGGTCAATCCTAAAACACTTTTTCATAGTTTTCACTCCTAGGTACATTTGGGACAGAGTAGCCTCTACCTACTCATATCCAAACAGGGTTGTATAGCTTGAAAATACAAAAAAAATTAAATCACCAAAATTAAATGATGTTCTTCTATAGTAATCCTAAAATTCTATCATAATGTAATGTTTTCTAATTATAGTTTATCTATATCTATTTAAATTATTATTTTTAAATATCCTCTGATACCAACTATAATGCTACAAACATCATTACCCATAGTCGGTGCATTATTTTAATACATTGGAATGACTACAAGGAATCATGTCCCAAAGGAACGATCACTTTAGCAGTCTTGAAAAATAGATTACATACATGAAGATTACATTAAATTATAAAATATAAAAACCACAACAACATTTTCTCCATTGACCACATTCATATCCCTTAGACTATCCCTATAGGTCAGTCATAATATACTTCATTTCAACTGAGGAGAAATAATACATTGAATGGGGTGAGCATAGATGCTGTGTATGGATAACAATATAGAAAAAACATTCATAAATAAGCATAAATATTTAAGTGATCGTATAAAAACAAAACAAAATCATTTTAAACATAAACCTTATCGGAATATGGAAAATGATAAATCAAATAAAGCCATTAACTAATTCACATGGATATTCTACTAGTCGAATAATCACTAGTAATATTGATAACTACTTTAATGTTTATGGAATGAATAATTCTAGACATCATAACAACATAGTCGATGAAATTTTCCAAGACTATAGTTAATATTTTATCATGGACATGTTCCAATACACTAGTTTGTCTCATGAGACCTACCCATGTGTCGAGGAGCTATATCGAGATCCACCTAACACATACTAAGTCCAAAGCATTCTTTGTATGAAAAGGGTGAATCATAACATAAACATTCATATTAAAAGTAGCATACAAAATATCAATATTTTTTCAATAAACAATGAATGGTATAAAAGGAACGTAACCAAATTCAAGAAAACCGCAATTCCTTTAATACAACATGGATGATTTGTATCATAATTAATCAACTTCAATCAAGAATAATTTTATTTAATGGATGTTGACATAGTTAAAAATGCTAAATAATAATCCTTATGTCAAATAACCCATTTTCATGAAATATATTAAAATTAATATAAGTGAATTCATTTGAATGATATTTTTGAATAAATGTGTCAAATACCACATTGAAACATTGGAATAAAATTAACATTTTAAAACATTAATGTCTATATAAATAAATCCTTAAAACCATTTTGAAAACATGGATATTAATGAAAATGGTTTCGAAAAATATATCTTTAAAACATTTAAAATGATTTTTTATCAAAAAGTCCCGTAAAATGAAAACATTTGTAAAAAAATTATCAAATATGGACATGTATAGTTAATATGTCCCAGTAGATTCTTACGTAAAAACAACCTTGGATAATAATGTGATTGTGAAATTATTGCTTAACATGCACATTAATTTGGTCAATGGTACATTTAACCTCTTGTATAATGACCATTGTATATTAATAAATTATAATATAACCATATTCATATTTATTATATCATATATGATTCATTTATGACTTTATACTGCCCATTTAATAATTCATTTCATGTAAAATTAATATTTTGGATAATAATCGCTTTCTTTATCGTACTTATTTTAAAATGGTATTATTGATCAAATAATTTAGATCATGATTTAAATGTTTTTAGAATATAATACTTGATTTATATATAATATATTTTTATAATATAAATTTTTATAATAGATATATATTTATATAATAGAAGGCACCGTTTATGGAGACGGTAGACCATATGTACGCATAAACATTGTTTCTTTTTTCATATCGAATTGATCGAATATAAGTGAATAAGATATATGTAATTAAGTATATATATATATATCCAGTATAATTATAATGTCATATATTCCATACTTATTAAAAATATATATTTTTATATTCATCGTTGAATGATGATCGTGAGAATGAATCTTTTCGCATATTGGAGACGATAATCAATTTGTACACACGAGTGATATTTTCATTATATTTATGGTAATATAATTTGTAATTGGATGTAATATTATATAAACAGAATAATTAAAATGTTACATTTATTATTTACTTCATTTATACTCGTTATTATAACCATCCAAATAATGATGTGTATGAATAACTAAGTACACCACGACGTGGAAACTTTACGCCATACGAACACACGTAAGGTGACATTGTCGTATAGGGGATGGAAAGATTAAATAATATGTCTGTACCATTTTTATAATAAGATCATATTACGATGGAGGTACTAGGGTTATTATTTTGAAATGGAGACAATAAAGAATTAATAAGTGGAAGATGAAAGGAACTTGAAAGAGTGTGGTGCAATTATTACCTCTTCTTCAAATGTTTCCTATTGAGTCGAACAAAAAGGATCCATAATATGGACTTATGATCAATGAAAAGACTCTAGTTTGATGTGAGGGATGTTGGGAGGATATTTATGTAGGGTTTGGACGAGCCAAATGGCTTTCAAGGTGTTATTTTGAGAGAAGGGGATGTGAACTTTTATAAAAGGGGTGAGGGTCACTTTCGGAAAAGATTAAAATATTGATTTATTATACCATCATATTCGGTTAATAATGGAACAAAATCAATTTCATTCGAGACTTATGTGGTTATGGGTCGAAAAACTTTCAACCAATACGTTTTAGAAATTTTTAGGTTACCATTTTAAACTTATCTTTCTGATTTAACTCTTAGATAAATAGTTAAACTTTTACCATGTCTTCATGTATTCTTACACTATATAATTAATAAACGTACTATAAACATACTAAAAATCCTAAATTATTTCATTAATGAAATATATAATATTATTTACTCTATTTTGTTGAATGATATATTTTTAGAAATGTAATATCAACTAATAATATAGTATTTATTTTAAAAATTAATTTCTATCAATTTTTACACTATTTGATATTTTGTTTTTGTGAAATTTATAAAAATCTGATCACATCAAAAAAAACCCAATCTACCCTAATATGTAATTTTAACCTATAAAATTAGTGGAATTCATCAAATGCGTCAAATAATTTTTATGTGGATATTTATAATATCAATTATATTAATATTTTATTAAAAAGTAAATTACTACATCATCATTATGTCATAAATAAATTAAATTATTTAATATCAAAATATTATAAATAAAATACCATTATGTCAGAAATATTTTTATCTTTCTAATGAATATTTTATGTCGCATCTGTCTTATGTATAACCCTATATTAAAAGTGGTTTAGTTAATCAAAATTGAAATTAGGACTTTTATGTCTTATTTTAATAATATAATAATAAATTTCCAAATCTAATCCAAGTTAACCTAAAGGATTATATTTTATTCAAAGGTTGTTTCTGGTCAAAATAAACATATCCAATGAAAATAGGACAAGTGTTAGGATAATTGTAATATCATTTTTACATTTAATTGCACTATTTACTTTCATTGTGCTAAATAAAAGTCAAAAGTTACTATTCCACCAAAAATATATTATCTTATTGAAAAAAATTTTACTTAATGATATCAAATGGGTCTCTCTCATTTTTGAAATTCAGCTCATAGAAATATCAAAATTATGTTTTAGGCAAATTTTCGAATGCTCTTATAAGGTGGGTAAATTTTTTCAAATAGTCCAATAAAATATATATATATATATATTTATTATAAAATGACTCCAATAAATTACATTGACCACATATATGTACTATATCTCTATTTTGACTTAAAATAAATATAAATAAAATAAAAAAATATTCAAATAAAAATTAGTTTTAAATATTAACTCAGTGTTTTCCAATATTCATCAAAAATTGAATGTTTTCAGAAAAATAGTGAAAATACACCGTAATATAATTTGATATTATAAATTAAAAAATTATTTCTATTTTATCAAATAAAAAATATAGAAGTTTGAAATTATTAATTTAAAATTAATTCTCGATATCAGAACCAAAAAGCGGGTTATTAAAAACAAAAAACTATTAAATGAATGACTTTTTTTAAAGTCAAATTTTAAATTTAAAATTACATGAAATGACCTAAATTTTATTAAATGATAAAAATATAATCTGATTATACATAAAACACTTTCAAATTCATAAATCAACATTATAAATAATTTTGATTAAAAAATATGTTTTCAGTTAAAACATAGTATTTTTCACCATTCGTCAAAATATGAAAGTTATCAGAAAAGTTCCAATAATTTATCTGTACCAAATTTTTAGGTCCCAATTTTGAATAAGAATTTAATTTCATTAAATTGAATATATAAAAGTGTCATTTAATGGTTTAAAAAATGGATCTCCACTAAAAGGTAAAAAATTTGCATTTTTTTGAAAAAAAACTTATTTTATCTAGAAAAATGAATTTGTTATTATATTATGCCTAGGAAACACATAATATAGATGTTGAAATTATATATTGTATACTAGATTCAAAATTCAGTAAATAATATTCATAATCTCTTTTTAATGGTTAGTTTTGTTTGTTGTGGTGCACTGAGATTTGGTGTTGCGTGTTGCGCAAGATAATGAAATACATTAATGTGATAAAACACTTTGAAATATTGGGCTGATACACCAAATATAAAAATACATTTTGAATAGTATTAAAAAAATATTTTAAAAAATAAACACCATTTATGAAGTCATAATCTCTATTTTATATTAGGGTTACATTTTAATTTTTTATGTCTATATTTTTTTGAATAATGAATCATAATGAATAATAATTGAAATGTTCAATTTTCATCTAATATATTTGTAATTTTATATTATATATTAAATTTTACTAAAGTATAACTTTTTCAGTTATACACTATTAAATCCTTTTTATATTTTTATAATCACAATCATAATGATATTGACATAAAAAATTGTATACCTCTACGATTTTCTTATTAAAACTCTAGTTTTATGACCCTAGAGGTTTTTTAAAATAAATTATTTTTTCTAATGATATTATTTTTATTTTAGAAATGGAATTATTATTATCAAGCATATTTCCCATATTATAATTTATATTCATTTAAATTTTTACTCAAAAAAACATAATAATGTAAAAAAAATTCATTTCTATTGGTAAAATAATGAATCATGTTAATGTTAAAAGGAAAAGGAATAAAATAAAAAAATATTACAATGTAAATTGGTTATTTGATGTTTTACATAACCATAAAACTAATTTTCAACATAAAATATCATCCAATGTCATGATTATTAGTTAATACATAGTGTGGTTAACTTTAAATGTATTATGATCGCTATTTAATCACATATAACAATCCCACCTCATGTTTATATAAAACTATCATAAACTATTTCTCCCACAAGACATTATGATATTCAAATCACTGCTAAACTATATCTTTGTCACTCTTACCATGTCCATGTACTGTTTCTCTCCCCAAAATACCAAATCCAATTTCCTCAAGAGGTCATTCATTTAAGTGATTTTTAAGAGGAATTTTAATCACAATTGAAGGATGTAAAACAAGAGGTAATGGAATTCATAAATTAATTTCAATAATTTTTTTACAATTCCTTTTCATTGTTACATCATACTAATCTTATTTATTCATTTTACCTTGTTTATCTTATGTTTTAATTCTAATTATTTTTTGTGGGTTTGCAGAGAATACAAATAATCAAATCATTTTACTAACACCCACATTATTGTTATGATATTTTTAGGGGAATTTATTTTAAAATACCTCATCTGATAATTCTAATTCATCAATTTTAAAAATTCAAAACAATATTTTCACTATATGGAATTAGTGGTTTTAATACCTTTCTGCCCCATTAATTCTATAATTTTGATTTTATGAGTTTACTTATTTATTTTCAATGAAAAGTGTTTCATTATTTTGTATTCCTTTTATCATTTATAAAAGATATTTATAAAATAGAATGATATTTTAATGTACTATTTCATTTAAAAATTGTATTAAAAGAGTTCAAATGGGCTTTATTTGTGTTGTAAACCATAAAAATTATTTATTTTGGATTATGTTACCTATATCTAAATATATGATAGGTTGATACCCATTATAGATCATGATGTGGTGGTTTAAGCTTCATCCTAGTTCATGATAAGATGGGTGGTCCTCATTATATCTCTCTTATTCATTTGGTACTTGAGAAAAGTATGTTATCCATTCATATATTTCATTTGTATGGTTGAACATATTACATATATGTTAATTATTTCCCAAGGAATATTTATGATTTTTTCTATTCATGCTAATGATTTTTTCTGAAAATTTTAATAATGTTTTTTCATGTTTTCATTGGTTTAACACCATTAGAATTTATAAAAAAATTAATATAGAACGTAATTCACACAACATTGAGTATCTCTAAAAAAATACATTTTTATTAAATTTTTTTAATGAATACATTTATAACTTATCCATTGAACATAATTTTTCGCCTTATCAGAATTATTTTTAAAAAATAGACATACATGGTTTCAATGAAAAAGATATTTTGACTCTAATAAGATCAACATAATTTTTGGGTGAATAGTATATAGACTGTTTTAAATTCTACCGTTACACTTATGAATTGTAATATGACCCTTATGAAAAATAAAATGGAAAATAAATAGTAACATAACCCATGAATGTATAAAAATGTCTATTAATCTTATATATCAATTCATGACACAATTATATCATTTTTTATGTAAATCAATGTTTTCTAAATTATTAATTATGTATTATTATTATTATAATATATAAATGTTTGTCTTCAATTTTCTAAATAGTATATTTATTAAAAAGAAAATGTTTTTTTAAATTAGAATCTTTATTTTATATTTTAATGTCTTATGAATATATGGTTATTTTATATTACCTTGGTTAATTTTTAAAAGTGTCATAAAAATAATTATAATTTTAAATTTTGTATATATCGAGTAAATGATGATTTTGATTTAAAAAATTAATTTCTCATATTTAGAAAAATGTTTTAATTAAATAATTTTTAGTTTAAATTTAATATATCATATAAATCGTTAGGTTGAATTGTTTTTCATATATACTTGATTTTTTTGGGGAATTGTAAAATACGGTAATATTGCATATATATACATTATAAATAAATTCACCATTAATGTATTCATGGATTATTTAATAATAATTGTATTTCATAATAAAATACATTAATTACTATATATAGTCACTAAAATTAAGACTATTTCATATCCTAAGAAAAATAATAAAATAATGATTAATGTAATAAAGAATCACCTCTCTCATCCACTATAAAAACCACCCCTCATCACATAATCACATCAATCCTCTATGAAAAAAATAATGAAAATGTATTGGAAAAATATTCTTATCTAGTATATCATAATATCTTGGAACAATTTCTCAAATAAAAAAACTCATTTCCTTATGGATGTTTCTAAGGAGGAGTATTCAAGTGGTCAAATACACTTATTTTTTCATTTTATTTTATTTTCAAGCCCTGTATTTTCATATATTATACTCTCCTAATATAAAAAAATGAGAATTATAACTAAATTATAAATTATATCATAGAATTATATCATGTTATTGATATAACTATCATCAATATGATTACTCACTCTCTTTTATTTAGAAATTGAAATCATCATCTGGAAGGTGCAAATTTACAACCTTCTTGAATAACGGACCTCAGTTATTTAATATCTTATTCAAGAAATTTCATGATACAATTATTATTGTTAAAAAATATATATATTATATGTATTATATCTTATTTAATATTTTAGAATAGATATATATATATAATAATAATTCATTCGAAAGAACTAGATCATGATGATCATAAATTAGGAAAATTATGTAAATGATTATCACAAATGTTTTATCTAATAACTCATTGTCATTCCATAAAAACAAATAAATTATATATAAATTTAATCTAATGGATATTAATTAGTATACAATAACATAAATTATGTAGAATTATATCCACTTTACATGAACATCATTACTTATAATCAAGTGATCCAATCATGAATATGATGAAAATTAATGCTCCTGAATGATGAAATTAATCTTTATAACTCATCAATAATTTCATAAATCAACTTAATAAAAAAATAATGAATCAAAAGAATATATAAAAGTTTTTTAGTAATTTAATTATAGAATTTGTTTTATTATATAAGACAACATGGTCATGTATATAACTCATTCTGACATGAGGTATGTGTTTTCTAATATCACTTCCATTTTTGTGAGATATTTATTGTTCACCGTGATTTCTTGTGGATGTTCTATTTTTAATTTATGTTTATCTAACATATAATGAATATATTTATTTTTTATGATATAAAAATAATCTTTTGATTAGTATTTGTTTTGGAGAATATGATTGTATTGATTATGAAGTGGTAATAGATTCAACCTAAACCCATGTTTTTCATTGACGATACTCATCCCTTACCATTAATCAATTTTAATATAAAATGATTTTTATATTTATTTTTAATTATATTTTTGTCTTCTAAAACCATATATCTATATCATACAATCCTTCATTAATAGATATATTAATTTTCTAAAATGTTACTTTGCTCATTTTTCGTGATTTACAAGTCCAATTAAAGAGAACATCTAAAATTCATACCCATTTCCAAGTTCACATTATAATTTTTTAAGAAATAATTATTTTTATAAAATAAAAAAAAATTATCATCACAACCCATTTTGTTCCATTTATATTTTTATTAAAATAAATATTTCTTTTCTATTTAAAATAACTTTTTGGTTTTTTTTAAACCATAATAAATTTTATATTTATGATGATTCTTAAAATATATTTTTATAATTTTTAACTTATGTTTTGATCCATTAATTAACTAATATAATTTTATTTTATACCCATATTAATTTTATAGGATATATTAGTTAACATTATTATTTTATGACAAATTCTAATGATATTCAAAAATGACTCTACTTTAAAAAGTAGAAAATGGTATTCCTCATCAAACATTTTATTCTATGATATATATATTCCAGCATAAAAACATATTCCATTAATATGGTTTATGTAATAGCATTTTGTATATAGAATATTTATTATTGTAATTTTTATGTTATAATATTTATTAAAAATAAAATGTTTCATTGTGGTATGGGAATATTTGGAATGTTTAAATATTATTTTTCTAAAAAATATATCAATGATTTTATTACAATATTTTTATCCATTATTATCATTAAAATATTTCAATGTTACATTGGAAACATAAATTTAATCATGTAATTTATTATACATATGTGTACTATATTTAACATAATAATTAACAATTAAGGACCATTATAGTGACTCGATGCATCAATAAGTAACACCCTGAGTCATTATAATATTTTTATTTTTAAATAAATTTAATTATTTTCTGCTTGATTTTTATATATCACCATCGTATGCTTACTCTACACACATCAATTAGTTTTCATTCATTACATGCACATCTCCACATTTCTAAATAAGAATAAAGTAAAAGATATTATAATTTAATATTATATATTTCTATTCTATTAAATTAGTTGATATGAATATTATTTAAATTATTTTTAATTTTATATATTTTATATAATATTCTCATTCATCTTATCTACATTAAAGAAAGTATATAAAAAATATATATTTCAGATAAAATAATTTTTTTTAAAAAAAAATTGTCATGACCCCCTCCCCACAAAGTGTACCCCTCCTGGGCCGACAATGTGAGAAGGGAGATAATGACCCCCGAGTCTGGCCTCAAGTAGGCCCCGAGACGGTGACTAGCACCAAGGGTATAGTAAACACACATTTGAAAGGAATTACCCTCTAAGAGAACACATGCGTAAGAGAGAGATAAGATAGAAACCAACCAACTCCATCTCAGAACTGAAATCTAAAAGAAACACAATAACATATATGAAATTCTATGGAAAAGTACTACAACTAATTGGGAAAACTAAAGGTACCCAAAAGAATTTAAAACAGCAACGACCACAAGCGCAAACAACTCCGCCAACCACAAGCTAATAGTAACTAGCTTGATCTCCAACCTGCTCCAAGGGACCTGAAAAATAGTTTATATATATGTAGGGTGTGAATAACAATATACTCAGTAGGATCCTCTCTAAAGCCTCTCGTGCAAAAGTAATGAAAGTATGATGAAGCACAGTCAACAACAAGTGAAACTAACTCGTCACCTAAACAAGTATACTATGTTCCCATCCTCACCGTGGCTACTCTCACCAAGTAACACATACAAGAATATATCATATAATAAATAATATCAAGGGTACCCCACCACTACTTCCCCACTGGTTTCCCACTTTTCCCCAACGACTTACGTCTTGTGCATCTCTCTCCAATGGTTTTCATGTGTATACCTTGGAAAAGATCCAAAATATGCACCATGTGCACCACAAAGGCATTCACGCCGACACCTAGTATATGCACCACACCATCCTCACAACTGAAGGTAACCAAGTAGTTTCCGTGACCCAACACAGCTCGCATAACGTGTGTCATACGTCAAGTATTATTCCTCAAGCCATTACAACCCATCTTCCAGGTAAGGATCCTCAATCCATCACAGCCTATACACAATACACCTATAATACTCCATAGGATACTATATCCATAATATATGTGTGTGAATAACCACAATCCATTATAGCCATATACACATAGATATAGTAAAACTAACCACTGAGCCTTCCAGCACAAGTATCAACCAAGATAAGAGAGCGGGGAAAAGGGGGGAAGTCAACCATTCATCCTCCCAACAAAATGTTGGGGAAAACACCCCTAGGGATCTGAATCCCTGTAGTGCCAGTTTCCCTTACTCATAGGGTGGAGTAGAGTATAGAAACACAAAAAGTACATAATATATTATTTCTCACTAACACATTATGGGAATAACCTAGTATTTGTCTCAACCGTAGCTAATGTCTCTCAGACTTTAGGCTGCTATTTCTAAGACTAGGTATCTTATAAGCACACATCCTTTTAAAGAACTTCATTAGGTTACTTCATCCCCTTTTTCATCAGTTCCACTTTAAGATAATTAATTATTTCTGAATTAATTAACCATTAACAAAACCACATTTACCTTCATTAGCATCACAATCAAAATAAATTGTTCCTTTAAATATTCAACATCACCTTTAAACTCCAGCATCTCCATCCCTGTGTATTATCTCCATTTAATAAATCATTCATTAGAGAAATTACATTCCCATATTCCAAGGAATTCTAGAAAAGAAACCGATGCTACTAAACATAAGGGGATCAACACTGTCTGTAGATGTACTACCCATCGTGTCAAGGCCACCTATAGTAAGAGCGTAGACCCATTCTCCCTAGAGAGTCTAAACACGGAAAGCATGGGGCATACCCCCGCATGTCTTCGCATATTTCAGAAGACGGGTAGGATAGAACAGCTTCCTTGAGCAGTGGGGAAAAGTACAGGAGATAAAACATTCAATCAACATCCTCATGCATCCAATAAACACATCCATCCCATTCCAGCATCACTTGTGTCCTCCCTGAAACCCACATGCATAAACCGATGCTTCACGCCACACTAGGCATCATCTGCTTCCATAACCACAAGGCCTCCCTACCTCCACATATCACAACACCCCTCCATGGTCACATCACAACACAAGAATCATGAAAAACTAACAATCCATAAAATGGGCTATTGGCCATTTAACAGGGCATCTAGCCTTCATACATAATGAGCAATCATGGCTCTAAAGCAGATGGCACTCGACCTTACAAACAAGATGGTAACAATGAACCCTACCAGGAGTTATCTTTTATCAATGAACCAGTTATTTAATCCCTACGAAATTAACAGATTCAATTCGTAGTTTCCAATTCCAAGAATCCTAATCAGTATGTTATCACAGAAGATATAACATGCTTACCATGCCAATTTGATTAACATAAAATTAGAACAACTACCACAATGACAACAACCAGATTCATTTAACTAAATTTTTATCGTTAGAAAATTAATTATCAACTAATTCTGGCTTTATGTTATTTATCAATTTTATCAAGAACCCCATGCTAACAAGAAAAGCATAGATATCACACTATCTAGAAAATAAATAGGCAAACCTTTACACCGTACATAACTACTACATGTGATCAAACCAATTCTTTTAATCTAGATCAATTATTTAATTAGGACAATTTTATTATGATCCAAGGGGTTAGATCATGCAAACTCTATGATTGCACATGAACAATTAGAGAAGCCACGGGTCTCCTAACTCATAGGTTTTTGAGGAAAACCACAACGGTCGATGAACGCCTATGAAACTAGGCCAATTATCCATGAATCCTCTTTATATCTCATTTCCTAACACAAAAAAGATCAAGCTCATCATAATCGACAACCACACACTTAGATCTACCCATAAAGGGCGTAGATCTAAGAAACAGTGAGAAGAGGAGGAGTAGATCTATGTATATCTAATAAACCAAGAAAGAATGATCACATACCTCAAGACACTGGCATTTATTCACGAAGAGAAGCCTTCATATTGCTTACAAATAGCTTGGGAGAGGTTCTTCCACCACCAAGGAAGGGTAATCTCGAGTTATGGACTCTTAGTGGAAAAAACAAGGTTATTAAAGGTAAAATGAGTTAGATCCAAAATTTTAGGATCTAACTTTAAGTTCCCGCACGGTTAGTCCGCACTGTTTAGAAAACCGTGTGGTAACCTTCCGTTAGATTCTGCCTCGCCAAACACTCCTTACACAGTTAGTCAGCACGTTTAGACAAATCGTGCACTAACTGTGTATTAGCCACTGCCTCCAACACCAACCTTGCATGGTTTGGCTGCATGGTTTAGGAAAACCGTGCACCAATAGTGCAAAAGTTATTTCCCTTTATGATTCTTTAAAATTCCACCCAAACACACCCCCAAGTCACCTTGACTTCCTGGAACACCTCTAGCACCACATTTTCACAAAAGAATGGGCCGGAGAGGTCCGAGCCATTACAAAAATTCCAATTTGGTTACCTTTAAATGGGGAAAAAATTTTAAATACAATATTTTAAAATTGTATAAATATAATATGAAAAAATTAATATCATAATTGAAATCATAATTTTATAATTTACATTGGATGAGCTTTTGATATATTTATGAAAAAATTAACATTTTTACGAATAGTAATAATATAGAAAATTTAAATAGAAAATAAGATTTTTCAACAAAATAACTCATGTGGTACAATTATATAACTTAATGGTTTAATTTATAAATATAATAAGTTTTTATCATTTAATATAATTTAGGATATTTTCATAAATTAAAAATTGATGTCATATGTAAGGATATTTCAATATTTGGTATTGTATTAACATTTAAAAACATGTTTTTCATTATCAAAATTTGATTCCTATTGAAATACTTACTGATTTTTTTTTTAATTTTTAAATATGGATTCCATATTATTAATTAGTTGTTAGATATTATGTTAATTTGTTAGTTTTAATTTTTGGATATTTTGAATTATAACTTTAATTTTTTTTATTACTACAGTTAAGGGTAATTTGGGTAATTAAACATCAAAATAATTTTAAAAAATTACCATAACACCTATAAAAAATCTATTGGATGAATAAATATGACACTTATCACTGATGTTTCAGTGTTAAATCATTTAATGGGCCCATTTTTATAAACTTGACATGATTACTATTAAACTTAATGAATTTGAAAAAATGATACACTCTTATAATTAGAAGTATTATATTTTTAGTATAAAAAATCTAAGAGAAAAAATCTATTGTAAATAATATTAGAAAACATAATATTTACCAACATAATTTTAATTATTAATTTATTTTTATAAACTAAATAATTATGATTATTTATGACATGATTGTGATACAAGTATTATTTTATAAATTGAATATCAAATAAATGATATTAAATTTATTAAAATAAAAATAATTTTACATATTTAATGACGTCAGATAAATATATATATATATATAATAGAGACATGCTATTGAAAAATTGTGTGTATTTATTATTAGTAATCATTTTAGTTTTCTATTTTTAGAAATAAAAAAATAGAAGACTACAAAATTTTTGATAAATTATACTTAAAAAATATATTTTATTAAATGTAATAAAATTTATAAAAATATCAGGTTCATCGTAATAACTAGGGTAGTATTATATATGTCATAAATGATATGGTTGGGGTTTTATTTTAACTTTATAGGTAATATGTTAACCTTATATTATAAAGAGTCTAGTAGAGTCTGTAAGAGTTAAATTGATTAAAAAATTGTTAATCCCAAAAGACAATGTTACTTTTGTCATATAAATATTTCTAAAATTCATTTGTTGAAAATATTTCTACACATCATCATATTATAATTGAAAAACTCACTGTGTATGCATTTTTAAATTAATATTAATTTATATTAATCTAATATTTTTTGGGTTTCCTAAAGTGCTCCTCTCATCTCTTATAAAAGGGAACATATCCATATCTTTATTTCAAACCTCTAATGACATATGAATCATCTAATATATGACCATTATCCTCAAAACATTAATAAATGCATATTGGAGGATATAATTTTGGCTAAAATACATACTATGGGGTCCTTTTGTGCTAATCATAATGGGATACCCAAAAAAGAAGTAATTTTTTTATCACCACATTCAACATTCATTTATTCATCTACTCATTTTTTATTTATTGTTTTTATGGAAATGTAATTACACCACTATCATAAATAAAATTATATTTTATTATAGTAATGGGAAACCCATATTCATCATTTTATCTATCCTATGAATAACAATTCCTCTGTTCGCGTGTGCCTACTTACGTTTTACGATCTACAGGGAATAATAATGCTTCTTGTCCATAAGTATGACCTACTGCCTCCTTTATGCAATGAGATAAATTTATACACTATCCATTCATGGATGATTATAAAATTAATAATATGGGTAATTATTTTTACTTAATATTATTATATATATTAATTCCATATTCCCTATGAATAAAAAAGGTGACATACACAACACAACAAACATAGTAAAATGATGTAGGTAACTCAAGAAACAAAGGAAATAATGAAAATTTTAAAACAAAATGATGTAATAGGATCATATATTATATAATAAATATGTATATGGTTATTTTATAGTTTCATATCATTATTCAAATTATATATATGATATTAACGCACCCTCGACTAATGGAATGGTCAGGTAAGTGTTAATTTTACAATCTCATTATTATCTGAGATTTCTAATGTGTAAGTATCATATGTGTCATCATTAACATACATGTCCATGTTTCATAAAAAGAAGTAAATAATATTATTGAAAATTTTTTTATTTTCTTTTAACCAATGTTTTTCTTTTTATACATCATTTTCAATAGAATCATTCTAATGTTTGACTAATGAGTTACTTTATAATAGTTTTAAAAAAAAATTACAGAATGATTATTTTCATATATAGAGAATGAGTATATTTTCTAAATTTATGATGCCTTACCATACTATCAAATGCATTAAAATATTACTTGGTTATTTTAAAAATTTATATTTTCTTTTATAATTACATCAATTATTAATTTTTTTTTATAAAAAATGAGATTTTTCTCTCAAAGTGTTCTATAGAATTTAGTAGATTATGTTCATCAATGTCAATATATATTGTTGTATTTTATGCTTAATTGTTGTCAATCATTATTATAAAATCATCATTATTTTATTCAAGGATTTATTATATATTTAATAATGGATGTGTCATATTAATTCCATTAAATAGTTGTAGGTAAATAATTAACAGTTCATATGCTAGTTATAATACGAATTATGATTTTATGTTTTACCCCTTCTATAAGAAGAATTCATTCGACATAGTCTGCGATGTTTGTGGCCCACTATAAACCATTAATTATTCGGTAGGATTCAAAAAACAAAAAATATATGATTTTGGCCACGATTGAACACATTAATTATATTCTTCGTATAATTCCTTGAAAATATCAACTTCTAGTTATAAATACATGATGATATTATATTCATGGAAATAAACTTCAATAGTATGTTTCAAATATACAATATTATGTATTCCTTCATTATGAGATTAGTTATAGATATTATATAATATTATTAGACTAGTAGGATATCCATGTCAATGTCTAAATTGAATTATTTTATTTATTCATTCAATATTATTATTAATTTAACGTTTGTATGGTTTGTGATTATGTTTTATACCATGGAATAATATTATATACTTATTTATGAATGATTTTGTCATATTTTTTCCTTTACCTATTTTATGATATCACTTATTTTTTTATGATTATCATTTACACAGAATGTGATGAAGAATAATATTAGCAAAATGTAGAGATTTTTTTAGGAATATGAGTGTTTCCAAAATATTTTTTTTGTTGTTCTCCATTTAATGATGTAATGTGAAACTTATGACTAAATTTAGTTCTTACAAGGATATTATACTGATTGTTCCTTTGAAATTTGATATCTTGCAATCATACAAATTTAATAAAATAACTTAAAACTTTGGGAATCTAGGTTCACAGTGTTATAGTTGGAATATAATGATGTTTAGTACAATCCATGAAAACTGGATTTAGAATAACATTGAATATGAAAACATTACAATTAGACATACTTTGAGGATTAGTATATTAGAAAATCCATGAATCATGGTATTATAGATATTATTTTGGTATTATTGGGAAATAATTCATTGTTTGTATACTTCAACTAGAATTTGTTTTGGTTTAAATGTACCTAGGTGTAATAAATCTGACAACGTGTTCCAATCTTTACATAGGGTAACATGGTCTATGAACATAATCATTAATATGATCCTTATTTGAAACACTTTGGGGAAATGATCAGGATAAATTAAAATTTCCATACAAATCATTATGAAGGATTTATATGTAATTATTTCCATAAAAAATTTTATAACTATGAGATTACTTGTGGATAAAATTTTCAATTTATGTTTTATATTTTACGATTTGGATTAATGATTTATGATTAATAACTTCATTTTGTGTCTGAGACTATATAAAAATATTGCCTAGTGGAGGGAATATAAATTATATCAATGCATGTAATCCATGTTTGGAATTACCTCATATGCAAGATAATGATAGTGAATCTATTGATACAACTAGTGTTAAAACATGTAGAACCATACTAGGATAGCTGAATCAGATTATGAATGATATCTTTACATGTATGTAGCACCATGATCAAAAACGAGTTAGAATAATTTTAGAACACATCCTGAGACAAAGCCTTGAACATTCAATGAATCTACAAATCCTTTTATAGATGAGAAATTGATAAGTTAGTTGGGAAAAATAGTTCTTACTCTTTGGAGTAACAAAAGGGACAAAAATTTATGGTTGTTTATCATCTCTCTGGAGAAGCAGATTAATATTGGTCAATAATTCAAAACACAATATAGGATGAAGTAATAGAAAAAATGGAATGTGGTTATTTTAATGCCATTTCCCAAAAATTCATTTGTATCCAAATATTTCTCATCACATGATGATATAGTCTCATGTGATATCTGTATATATAAAGAATTTTCAATGACTTATGAATTTATGGGAATGATTGAGTAGAATTTATGAGAAGAGAAAGAGGATGATAGTTGGAAGAATGGAAATAAAGATTTTTCATCATGAGATAATTGTCGAAGGATTCACCCTGGTGCCTGCATAAAAGTAAAATTTTTATGTATTAATTGTGGATTAAAATGAAACAATGATCTAGATTTCAAGTAAAACAATGTATTTACAAATTTTTAATGTTTCCACTGTAATGATATTGGGGAACTATTCAAATAAATTCCCCGAGTGTTATGGAAATATAGATTACAAAAAGAAAATTTATCATGGTCAACCTATTCTATTACTATGGTCTATGTGGAGTAATTACTGTATTTTTTTATTAATTAATTATGATATTATATTCTGTTTATATGAATACTGTGATATATACTGATTGTAGTTCATTACACCTTCATTAAGTATTTTTAAGAATAAAAGTTTTAATTTTGGATTTAATTATGATCAAATATTAGGTATATGAAAATACTATATACATTATTTATTTGGGTAATCAAATTTCGATACTTATATAATAAATTTAGAGACCTTTTTTATAGTGAATTTGAGTGCACATATTTTGGTTGAGTAAAAATATATTAATGATGTAATTTGTACATTGGATAATGTTATTTGATGATAAAACTTTTCATTTAATGTTGAACATACAAAATGATATTTATGGATTTATATAATAAAAAAAATTTATAAAAAGAAAAATATGTAGGTCCGGAGATGACCCATCATCTCGAAAGAGGCTATGAGAATCGAACCCACATCCAATGTGTCCTAAGTCTTTATCACCTACAATTATCCTACAATATGTCCCTTATTAGTGTATCATAATTTTTTAAATTTAAACACTAAGTGTTCATTTTTTAAACCATATAATAATAAGATAAATATAATATTTTATATATTTATTTTATTTTTATATAAAATATTATTTTGGGGATGGAATTAGTTAAATGATGAAACTATACATTTTTAGTAAGTATGCATACATGATTTCTTATTCTATAATGTAAATTATTTCATAATCTCTATGGAATGAATCTTGAAACACAAAATTATATATTAGTAATTTATTTTATGAATCAAATGGTCCTTTAGATCATCAAATTTATTGATATTTGTGTTTTTTTACATTATCCTGATCAAATTATCTATCTCTCCCCATGAAAACCTAAGGATTTTCATTCATTTCCATTATTTCCATCATTGAATCAATATATGTGTTATCTCGAGCGACCAACATTATTCCCATTATTTATTTTAATATTTTGTTTCATTACTCTCTGTTAATATTTTATATTTCAGAAATATGATTTGAAATTTTGACCCCTATTTTTCATTCCTGAGTTTTAATTACGAGGACACAATTTATTGAATCATGTGAGAATGTAACAACCATGTATTTATAAAATTTTGATTTCTTAATGGAATTAAATTTTTTTATTTATTTATTTTTAACTAACACCCCATTTATCTAATGCAACACACAATACTTAATTGGATTTTATTACTCTTATGAACCAACATTACAAAATAATGATATATTAATAAAATATTGTTACTGAATATAATAAATTACATAAATATTAATTTACACTTTATGACTAGTATTTACCAAATATATTATATTATATATTTTAAATAATTTTAACATTAATCTTATTATATTTTATACTTGATATTAGAAAAATAATAATTTTTTGGAAAAATGAAATATTTTAAAAAAAAGTTCTTTTCTTCCTTTTAATAGTGAAAACTTTTTAAATAGAACATTTGATTGCTTTATAATTTCAATATTAAATCAATATTAATAGATTAATAACAAAATTTAAATTTTATTATATCATGATATGTTGCTAATAAGTTTGATGTTTTTAATATTAAGAAAAATATAATAAATTTAAATTGAAAATACAATTTTCCATTTAAATAATTCATCATGTAAAATTTTTTATTGAATATTTTTAATCTATAAATAGAATATGTTTTTATCATTTCATATTTTTTTTGTAATTTCTATTAATTTTCCATTGAGGTCAAATGTTAAATAAATTCAATCTTTTACTGAATTCTATCTTTTAAAACCCCATTTTTCATTTTGTACGAGCTATATATTAAGTAAATTAATGAAAACTTTGGGCATTGATTTTTTTAAAATATATTGCATATTTGAAATAAGTGGGTCTAAATTATGTTAATAGGTTACTTTTAATATTTTTATACTATGAATAGTAACTTTATTAAAAAATTAT
Source organism: Viscum album (assembly GCA_963277665.1). Lineage (NCBI taxonomy): Eukaryota > Viridiplantae > Streptophyta > Magnoliopsida > Santalales > Viscaceae > Viscum > Viscum album. Next base: position 1,034,341,242 of record OY728133.1, on the reverse strand, counting down.
TAATGTTGTAAATGGTAAATTAGGTAAACACAGGTAAAAATAATTTTATAAAAATAAACAAACACCTATTAAAATATTATTGGTTACAAAATATGACGATTATAAAAAATTTTAGAAGTTTAATAATTTAATGGATATTATTTTTGTCTAATATTACTACAATATTATTAATATTATCTAATGTCACAGAATTTCATTCACTGATATCTTTTAATAATAATAATTTTAATATTGAGATATTTGGTTAATAAAATAGATTATAAATAGTATCTTGAAATCTATAAGAATTACCTACATAATAAGAAATATATTTATAATTTTTAATGATTAAATAATTATAATTAATTATAACACAATAGTGATAAAAAAATTAATAATAGAAATATGTAATATATAATTTTAAAAATATTAACGTAATTATAATTTTACTTAATTATTGTCAAATATTAATTTTATACAAAACATAAAATTTTTACTGATTTTGTTTGAGGTATTTTTTTATGTTATTATGGTTTTTTATATTTTTAAATTCATAAATATTAAATATTATCAAAAATAATGTAAATGATAATTTAAAATAAATAATATTTTATTAAAATATATAATATTATTAATAATATAATGTTCATCCAAATAGAAATTAATTCAATAAATATTTCATAAATTATCCCATCAAAGTTCTTTTGGAAATTTATTTGTAACAATATATGGGATATAGAATATAAATACAAGTACATGTAGCAAAAATTAAACTATTTAACTAAAGGATAATCATAATAGATAAGTCTACTTTTGAGAGTTAAACATGAATAAAATTCCTTGGTTGATGATATTTAGACCCATAGTCATCATAGACTCTAAAATATCAATATATATCAATTTTTATGGATAATTAATATATATTAATTTAATATTAATAGTGTTTCCTAAACATTCTTCTTGTATCTTATAGAAGCTAACCTTTCCTTCTATTTAATTCACATCTCTAATGCCCTTTTTTTCAGATAAACACAACCATATTATCCTCGAATGTCTCTCACTACATCATAATGGCCATACATGGAGCATAAATCAAACCACTATCGTCTTTTTATTCAAATCAAAATTGGATATCTGAAAAAGTGGTAATTTTTTTATAACATCTTTTAATGTCCTTTTTTTATTCTACATCACCATTATATTTTGTTTTCAAAAGAATGTTTTAAATAATATTTCATAAGTATAATTTGATATAATTATAACCATTTTAAAACCATATTCATCATTTTATATCTCTGATTAATATGAATATAACCATGCATGTGTAGGTACTAATTAGCATCTCCATAGTGGGGTATAATTTGTTATTCAATACTAATTTTTAGTAATGTATATGATGATGAGTATAATTGATATAATTAATATATATAATATGATAATTATTTTTTATAATTTATACACCTAGAAATTCCCTGAAATTTATCCTTTAATAGAACGATATCATCACTCATTTGTATGTATGACCTACCATCTTCACGATGTGATGAGATTAATAATCTAGGTAAACAATTCAGGAATGATTATAATATTCATATGATGAGTAATTGTAATATTTTTTAACTAAATATCATTATGTATATGAATACAGTATTTCTTAATCATGAGAAACATGACTTACATGAAATCTGATTCATAAGAAAACGAAGATGATTACACCCGAAAAAATTAAAATATTTAAATATTATAAACAAAATTAATAAAGAGAATTATATATGATATCATTAATATGGATATGGTTCATGTATTATGTAATTGTATTTTTTAACCATTTTATAAGAGGTTAAAGAACCCTCCACTAAAAAAGTACAAGGTAAAGGTTTATTTTGAAATATCTACATTATCCATGATTGTTTAAGCATAAGTATCTACTGGGGAATTGTTATCATCCATTACCATTGTAATGGACCAGACCTCTCTGGTCCACTACTTTGTGAAAATGTGGTGTTGGAGGTGTTCTGGGAGGTCAAGGTGAATTATCCCCTAGCTGTTGCCCACCGGTAGCTCGGTCTACCGGTATCCGCTGCCTACCGGTAGCTCGGTCTACCGGTAGCGGCTGCCTACCGGTAGCTCGGTCTACTGGTAGCCGCTGCCTACCGGTAGCTCGGTCTACCAGTAGTCGCTGCCTAACGGTAGCTCGGTTTACCGGTAGTCGCAGTCTAGCAGTAGCTTAGCTAACACTTTGCCAAATTTCTAGTTCTGTGAACAGTGTTTCCAGAATCCTAAGACCTACTGATTCCTTCCATTGCCAAATTTCACGTTTGAACAGTGTTTCCAGATTCCTAAGAGCTACTGATTCCTTCCTTTTCCAAATTTTACGTTTGAACAGTGTTTCCAGAATCCTAAGAGCTACCGATTCCTTCCTTTGAGAAATTTCATGTTTGAACAGTGTTTCCAGAATCCTAAGAGCTACTGATTCCTTTGCCAAATTTCACGTTTGAACAGTGTTTCCAGAATCCTAAGAGCTACCGATTCCTTCCTTTTCCAAATTTCATGTTTGAATAGTGTTTCCAGAATCCTATGAGCTACCGATTCCTTTGCCAAATTTTGAGTATGTGAATAGTGCTTCCAAATTCCTACAGTTTTGCCCCTTTTGACATTTCGTTTAACGTAAAATACATTTAAAGCCTTATTTTAAGGGTTCTTAAGGCCATTTAAAATTCCATAAATCCTATATTAATTATTCCAAAGGACGGGATGTTTTTACTTGGTCAAACCACATGGGTTAATGCGATCAGTTTTCAATGGAGAATAAATCGGATCTTAAACCGTCGCCTCTCTAAATTTTATTAAATGGAACGAGATATAATTCTTCATTGTTCTTCCTCTTGGTTCTCATCTACGAGACATTAGAACCTTGAAATCAATCTCGTAGGAGTTTCACAATCAAACGTTACTCGGATCAGTTCCGCTCTTTTGTTGCAACCAAGATGTGTCGATCATTCTCCCATATAAGATGACGCGAGAGAAGGATTGTGGCCCGTTGTGTGGATAAAGGACGTCAAGAACTCTTCGAGGTAGGGGATTCATGGCTTCTCTAATTTTATATGTGAAATCGTAGAATTAGCATGATTTATCCCTTTGGATCACAATGAAATTGACCTAATTAAATACTTGAATCGGATTAAAAGAATTGGTTGATCGCATGTTGTTTCTTTATACTGTGATAACGGTTTGCCTCATGTTTTACTAGATATAGTGATATCCATGTTTTATTTTATTTGTTGTTCGTTCATGATAGAAATAGATAATGAACGTAAAGCCGGAATTAATTGTTAATTAACTGGCTAAAGATAAAGAGGCATGTAAATTAAACTGGTTATTTCCGTTGTTGTAGTTGTTCTAATTTGAGGATAATCAAATTAGGGAAGGAAGCATGGTTATTTAATTGTGATAGCTTGCTGATTAGGTATCCGTAATTGGATCCTATGAATAACAAATCTTCCAATTCAATATGGATTAAAGAACAGATTATGTGGGAATTTCTAAAGGGGTTTTGAGTTACCCTCTTGTTTGCTAAAGGTTCAAGAGCCTATGGTTGTGATTGTTGTTTTTCTGCTGCTTGTGCTATGATGTGAGCCTGGATGGCTGTTGTGATATGTGGAGGCGTGGAGTCCTTGCGGTTATGGCAGTGGATGATGCCTACAGTGGCGATATGCATCAGTTATGCATGTGGGTGTCGTGGAGGACACCAGGGGTGATGGAATGGGATGGATGCGGTTGCTGGACGCTTGTGGTTTTCTTTGAATGTTAATATTCTTTTATTTTCCCCACTGCTCAAGGCAGCTGGTCTCGCTACCCTTCTTCCGAAGGAGGCGAAGACGCGCGGGGTATGCCACGTGCTTTCCGTGTTTAGCCTCTCGAGGAAAAATGGGTATGTGGTCTTTCTATAGGTGGCAAAGACTCGACGGTTAGTCTATCTACTCACCGTGTTGAGCCTTCTTTGTGTTTAGTAGCATAGGATGCTTTTCTAGAATGAATGGGAATGTTGGAAAGTAACTCTATAATGAATGTTTGATTGAATGGTGATAATCCACGGGGATGGAGGTGCTGGAATTTAAAAGTGATGTGAATCTAAAAAGGAGTAGTTGATTTTGAATGTGATGCCATTCAGTTTAATGTGGAATTTTTTATTCTTAATTAATGTTTAAAGAATTAAATTAACGTACAGTGGAACTGATAAAATGAGAATGGAGTAATCTAATAAAGCTCTTCAAATTTTTCTGTGCTTATAGGATACCTAGTCTTTGAAGTAGCAGCCTGGAGTCTGATAGATGTTAGCTGTAGTTGTATCACTGAATAGGTAATGCCCATTGTGTGGATGTGAGTTACATATATATTCTGTACTTTTTGTTTTTCTATTAGCTACTCAACCCTGTCGGTAAGGGTAACTATCACCCCAGGGATTCTGACCCCTGGGGGGGGGGGGGTGTTTTCCCCAACATTCTGATGGGAGGTTGAATGGCTGAGTACCCCCTTTGGCCCCGCTCTCTTCTCTTGGTAGATACTTGTGCCATGAGGCACAGTAGATAGTTACCCCATATATGTGTGCAGAGGGCTGTAATGGCTTGTGGTTATTCACACACATATATTCTGGATGTAGTATCCTATGGACTACTATAGGTGTAATGTGTATAGGCTATGATGGCTTGAGGATCCTTACTCGGAGCATGGGCTGTAATGGCTTGAGGTATTATACCCGACTTATGATACACGTTATGCGGGCTGTGGTGGCTCCCAGAAACTACCTGGTTACTTTTGGTTGTGAGGACGGTGTGGTGCTTCGCCCAGGTGTCTGCGGGAAAGCCTATTTGGGGCACGAGGTGCAGATTGTGGAGCTTAGCCCAGGTGTCTACGGGCAAGCCTTTGGAGAGAGATGCAGAGGACGTATGTCATTGAGGGAAAGTGGAAAACCAGTGGGGAAGCAATAGCGGGGTACCCTTGATATTATTTACTATATGCTATATTCTTTTATGCGTTACTTGGTTAGAGTAGCCATGGTGAGGTTGGGAACCTAGTATACCTGTTTAGGTTACGAGTTAGTTTCACTTGTTGTTTGCTGGGCTGTAGCATGCTTTCTTTACTTTTTCATGAGAGGCATGTGGAGGATCCTACTGAGTATAATGTTACACTCACCCTATGTACATATAAACTGTTTTTCAGGTCACTTGGAGCAGGTCGGAGATCAAGCTGGTTACTACTAGCTTGCGGTTGGAGGAGGAGTTGTTCGGGCTTGTGGTCGCTGTCGTTTTACTTTCTTTTGGGTACTTTTAGTTTTTCCTTTCAGTTGTAGTACTTTTGCATGACATTTCATATATGTACTTGGGTTTCTTTTATATTACAGTTATGAGTTGAGTTGGTTGGAGTCTATTCTATCTCTCTCTTCTGCATGTGATCTCTTAGAGGGTAATGCCTCCCATTTTGTATGGTTATTATACCCTCGGTGCTAGTCGCCAACCCGGGGCCTACTGGAGGCGGGACTCAGGGGTCATTATCTCCCTTCTCACATTGTCGGCCCAGGAGGGGTACACTTTGTGGGGAGGGGGTCATGACAGAGTGGCATCAAAGGTCTGGTTGAGGGATAGGATGGAGTTTGGAGTTAGGCACAGGTGAGGATGCATGGGGTGGTAGGGAAACTGTGTCATTCATGTTTAACAAGTTGGGTAAACACTGGAGACCTGGAGAGACATAGGCGTTCATGTCCCCCTATGATCTGTTGCGCGGACCTTTATGTTTACGATGGATACTAAACAATGTGATACTGGATGCAGGGCAGAGACCTAGGAAAGGTTCACGCATCATTATTCTTTGCGCCTGTGTTTGAATGGGTAGACCATGGGATAGGTAACCTGAAATTAATAAAACAAAACAATTAATTAATTAATGTTGAGTCATCCATATTTCAGTCTTAGGAGTTCTAGCATTTGTTATTTTATAGGTATGGATCCATGTCGACATCCTCGTCAGGTTTGCGCAGAAGATGCCCAGCAGGCTGTTCCAGCAGATCACCACCGAGTAGAGGTTGACGAATATGACACTTGGAGGAAGATACTTCGAGAGTTTCAGCGCCAGAGTATACAGAAGTACGAGGGCTCTGTTTCAGATGCAGTCATAGAAGACTGGTTGGAGGAGGTTGAGATAGGATTCAGTTCGATTCATGCTCGAAAGGAACAAATGGTGTCCTTGGTTGTGACGATGCTGCATGGAGCAGCGAGTAAGTGGTGGTTCTTGTTCCATAGGGATCGTGAGGAGTCAGCGATCTCATGGGAGGAGTTTCGAGATAGGTTTAGAGTCAAGTTTCTTTCATCGATTGCGAAGGCGTCCTATCGCCAGGAGCTTCTTACCCTTCGACAGGGGAGCTCCAGTGTTTGAGAGTTTCGAATCTGTTTCAGGAACCTTCTACGATATGCTTCAGACCTGTTACTAGATGAGGAGGTCAGGGCGAGGCATTTCTAGGAGGCTTTGCGTCCAGAGATCCAGTGCCAGGTCACCCCATTTGTGCTAAAGACATATCTTGAGGTGCTGGCGAGGGAAGAGGTTGTTGAGAGGACTTTGGCCAGGACTGGATCGTCACGAGAGGGGAATCGTCATGATTCCTCACAAAGCAGAGCTGGGGTCCGGGGTTCCCAGTTTTTAGGACAGAAGAGTTTCTGTTCACCTAGGGGTAGGTCCCAGCCCTTCCCATCTCGTTTCTCCGGAGGCAGAAACTCTCTGGACTATGACAAGGGATCAGGCACTTGTTTTTCTTGTTGTGGTCGTGGTCATCAGCAGCGGGAGTGCCCGACTTTTCAGAGCAGTTATCGTGCACCGGGCGCTCCACTCCAGGTTCATCCGTTGAGGCAGTTCTAGCCGAGGCAGCTGTAACAGGTTGCACCAGCTTTAGATCACTAGAGGGTAGATGGAACAGGTAGAGGACATCCTCATGACGCTCCCCGTCCTCAGAGAGCAGAGCGAAGCCATGGTGGTTGTCGTCATCAGGGTCCGAGAGGCCGTGGAGGAGGTCGTGGTCAGCTTCATGCTCTAGCGTTTCCAGCCCCAGGCGAACCAGATGTCGTTCGAGGTACCCTTTGCTTGTTTTCTACCTTGGTGTATTTCTTGTTTGATTCAGGAGAAACACACTCCTTCATACCACCTACCCTTTTCCATGCTTTGGGACATGAGGTAGAGAGGCTTCTCGTGCCCTTGGCATTGACTACGCCAGATGGAGGCTGAGCCGACTTGTTTGAAGTATGTAGAGACTGTGAGCTAGTGTTGGGGAAACACCGTTGTTGGGGAGATTTCTTATGTTTACGAATACAACCATATGATGTCATACTCGGCATGTATTATTTGTATTCAGTGCAGGCTATTGTGGATTGCTATAGGAAGAAGGTCATTTTCTATGATGAAGATGGAGAGGATGTGGTGTTTGTTGGTGAGAGAGATCCTCGAATGATTCATAGACAAGTTCCATCTTTATCATCCATGATGGATGGGATGATGTTGAGTTCTTCAGAGGTTCAACAGTTGGCGTTTCCTAGGGTCATAGAGGAGTACCCTGACGTATTTCCAGGAGAGGTTGAATCCGTACCCCCTCGACGAGAGATCGAGTTTGGGATCGAGCTACAACCAGGAGCATCCCCTATCTCTATGTCTCCATATAGGATGGCCCCTTCTGAGTTACGAGAGCTACGTATTCAGCTTGATGGTCTGTTGCAGTGTGGTTTTGTTCGGCCAAGTGTGTCACCTTGGGGTGCACCAGGTTTGTTTGTGAAAAAGGCTGATGGCATTATGCGGTTGTGCGTCAATTATCGTCGATTAAACAAAGTGAAAATAAAGAACCGCTATCCTCTCCCGCGGATTGATGACTTATTCGATAAACTGAAGGGTTCATGTTGGTTCTCAAAGATCGACTTGCGGTCAGGATATCACCGAATGCGTGTAAAGGATGAGGATATCCCAAAGACTGCTTTCCGTTGTCATCATGGGCATTATGAGTTTGTAGTAATGCCATTCGGCGTAATGAATTCTCCAGCTGTTTTCATGGGGTTGATGGATGCTGTCTTCCGTGAATTCCTGGACAAGTTTGTTGTGGTTTTCATCGATGACATCCTTGTGTACTCCACATCTGAAGAAGAGCATGCAGAGCATCTACGAGCCGTTTTGGGAGTTCTTCGCCAACATCAGTTGTTTGGGAAGTTGTCCAAGTGTGAGTTCTAGGCTCGAGAAGTTAGTTTCTTAGGGCATGTTGTGTCCCAACAATGATTAGCTGTGGATTCGTCGAAGATAGAAGCAGTGGTGTCTTGGGTATCCCCCAAGACCATGTCAGATGTGCGAAGTTTCCTTGGTCTCGCAGGCTATTATAGGAGGTTTGTAGCCAATTTCTCCTGAGTTGCGACTCCTCTAACATCATTGACCAGGAAGGATCATGCGTTCATATGGACTGATCAGTGTCAGGCAGCTTTCGAGTATCTAAAAGAGTAGTTGGTGAGTGCTCCAGTCCTTTGTCTTCCAGCGGAGGGAGTCCAGTTTGATGTTTTCTGTGGTGCTTCACATCTGGGGCTAGGTTCTGTTCTCATGCAGCAGAGGTCAGTTGTTTCTTATGGGTCTCGGCAGTTGCGTCCCCATGAATGCAACTATGCCACCCATGATCTTGAGTTTGCAGTCGTGGTGTTTGCTCTAAAGTTGTGGAGAAATTACCTCATTGGTGAGCACTTTGTGGTTTTCACCGATCAAAAGAGTTTGAGGAATGTTTTCTCCCAACGTGACTTGAACATGAGGCAACATCGGTGGATGGAGTTCTTGCAGGAATACGACTTTGAAATATCATATACACTGGGAAAAGGGAATGTTGTAGCTGACACAGTAAGACGAAAGACACATAATGATGTTGTGCGTGAATCTGGTGATTCCCGGAGAGTGATGGAAGAGCTATCATCTTTTCATCTTGATATGGGAGAAGATGGGGGTAGAGGTTGTCTTTTCCAGATGATGGTGCAGTCATCCCTGATGCAGAAGGTAGAAGAGTCTTAGTTGGGTGATCTAGAGGTGGAAGTCTGGATAGACTGAGTTGTTTGTGGTGAGGCCCCTGATGGTTGGTCGGAGGATGAACAACACCGAGTGTTGTATCATGGAAGTCTTTTTGTCCCCTTGGCGATGCGCGAGACAGTTCTCCAAGAGTTTCATAGTTCACCCTTGGTAGTACATCCTGGTGTGACAAAGATGTACTGATCCATGAGGAGTCGGTTTTGGTGTCCTGGGCTTAAACGTACGGTTGCTGAGTGTGTGTCTTGATGTTTAGTCTGCCAGAAGGTGAAGGCCAAACACCGTGTTCCCGGTGGTCTTCTCCAGCACTTAGAGATTCCTCAGTGGAAGTGGGAGGACATCTCTATGGACTTTGTTACATGTTTACCTCGAGCTCCGGGAGGACATGATGCTATATGGGTGGTAGTGGATCGTTTAACAAAGTCGTCCCACTTCATAGTGATCAAGGAGTCGAGATCAGTGGAGGTTTTGTCGAGGCATTATCTAGAGGAGGTAGTGAGACTCCATGGAGTACCTAGGATGATCATTTCTGATAGAGATCCTCATTTTACCTCTAGGGTGTGGAGAGGTCTCCAGCAAGCTTTTGGCTCTCAACTGTGCCTTAGCACTGCTTTTCATCCTCAAACAGATGGTTAGATAGAGCGAACCATCCAGACTCTTGAAGACATGTTGCGCTCTTGTGTTCTTGATTTTGGAGGTTCATGGAAAAAGTAATTACCCTTGGTAGAGTTCGCATACAATAATAGTTTTCACTCTACCATCGGTATGGCGCCGTTTGAAGCCTTGTATGGTCGGCCATGCTGTTCTCCGTTATGCTGGACTGGGGTCGGAGAGTCACCAATTCTAGGACCAGAACTAGTGCAGAATACAACAGAGATGGTTCATGTGATTCGTTAGAGGATGAAGACAGCACAAGATCATCAGAAATCGTATGCTGATCAAAGAAGGAGACCCTTAGAGTTTAATGTTGGGGATCATGTGTTTTTGAAGGTGACTCTCTGTCGTGGGCAGCGAAGGTTTGGTCATGGATGTAAGCTTTCTCCCCAGTTTGTTGGGCATTTCTAGGTTTTAGCTCGTGTTGGAGCTGTGGCATATCGAGTAGCACTTCCCCCTCAGATGAGTCAGATACATGATGTTTTCCATGTATCACAGCTCCGTCGTTATATTTATGATGAATCTCATGTTATCGATAGGGGAGAGATCGATATTGACGATGATGAAACCTTCGAGGAGTGACCCATGGAGATCCAAGACCGCAAAGAGAAGGTGTTGCGTGGGTGTTCTATCCCCTTAGTTTGTGTCCTGTGGCGACACAGTGGCATGGAGGAGAGTACCTGGGAACATGAGTCACAGATACGTGCTCAGTACCCAGAGTTGTTTAATGTTTCACTCTTTTCATGTAATGATGTTTCCTTGATGGTTAGACCATTCATGTTTTATTTATGTACCTTTTGTGTGATGTTATGATTAAATTATTTGGATATGGATGTTTTGTTTCCATATTCTCAAATGTCGTATTTTTGTTCCAGCATTCGAACAACTAATGGTGGTTTTCCCTTGAAAGGTATCTTATGGGGTGGTTGTTCGGACCCCTCTTTTCCTCTAAGTTGGTTTTTAATTCTCGAGGATGAGAATGTTTTGAGAGGTATCAAATGTAATGGCCCGGACCTCTCCAGTCCACTACTTTGTGAAAATGTGGTGTTGGAGGTGTTCCGGGAGGTCAAATTGACTTATCCCCTAGACGCTGCCTACCGGTAGCTCTGTCTACCGGTAGCCACTGCCTACCGGTAGCTCAGTCTACTGGTAGCCGCTGCCTACTGGTAGCTCGGTCTACCGGTAGACACTGCCTACCGGTAGCTCGGTTTACCTGTAGCCGTAGTCTAGCAGTAGCTCGGCTAACACTTTTCCAAATTTCTAGTTCTGGGAACAGTGTTTCCAGAATCCTAAGAGCTATCAATTCCTTTTCCAAATTTCACTTTTGAACAGTGTTTCCAGAATCCTAAGAGCTACCGATTCCTTCCTTTTCCAAATTTCACGTTTGAACAGTGTTTCCAGAATCCTAAGAGCTACTGATTCCTTCCTTTTGCAAATTTCACGTTTGAACAGTGTTTCCAGAATCCTAAGAGCTACCGATTCCTTCCTTTGGAAAATTTCTTGTTTGAGCAGTGTTTCTAGAATCCTAAGAGCTATTGATTCCTTCCTTTTCCAAATTTAACGTTTGAATAGTGTTTCAAGAATCCTAAGAGCTACTGATTCCTTCCTTTGCCAAATTTTGAGTATGTGAATAGTGTTTCCAACTTCCTACATTTTTCCCCCTTTTGACGTTTCCTTTGACGTAAAATACATTTAAAGCCTTATTTTAAGGGAACTTAAGGCCTTTAAAATGACATAAATCCTATATTAATTATTCCTAAGGCTGGGATGTTTTTACTTGGTCAAACCACGTGGGTTAATGTGATCCGTTTTCAATGGAGAATAAATCGGATCTTAAACCGTCGCCTCTCTAATTTTTTTAAAAGGAACGAGATATCATTTTTCGTTGCTCTTCCTATTGGTTCTCATCTACAAGACGTTAGAACCTTTCAATCATTCCCGTAAGAGTTTCACAATCCAATGTTACTCGGATCAGTTCCGCTCTATTTGATGCAACCAAGATGTGTCGATCATTCTTCCATATAAGTTGACGCGAGAGAAGGATTGAGGCCCATTGTGTGTATAAAGGACATCAAGAACTCTTCGAGGTAGGGGATTCATGTATTCTCTAATTGTATATGTGCAATCGTAGAATTAGCATGATTTATCCCTTTGGATCACAATTAAATTGACCTAATTAAATACTTAAATAGGATTAAAAGAATTGGTTGATCGCATGTTGTTGCTTTATACCGTGCTAACGGTTTGCCTCATGTTTTCCTAGATATAGTGATATCCATGTTTTCTTTGATTTGTTGTTCGTTCGTGATAGAAATTGATAATTAATGTAACAGCCCGAGATTTTATGAAAAATATTCTTTTTAATTTTATTAATGTCTTGTGTTGAACGCTACACCAAAAGGAGCTTGCACAACACGCATCTTTGACTTGCCTTGCATTACACGCAATCGCAACCTTCCTCGATAGCGTGTGTAGTACGCAATACTCAGTTTCACGAAACAACGATATGCTATTAAAATATTATTAAAACTAGCCGTTATGAATAGTAATAACCACTTTTTAAATTTTAGAAATTTTAGCTCTCAAAATGGACTTCATTTTTGGATTCGGAGTATCGAATTTAGCCTAAGGTAATATTTTGGTACTTTTCGGATAACTTTCATATTCTGATGAATAGTGAAAATTACTAAATTATAATTAAAAACAACATCTTTAATCGAAATAATTAATAGTGATAAATTATTAATTTGAGTGGTATTAAAGTATATTTAGAATATATTTTTACAATTTAATACAATTTTGGTCATTGAATGTAATTTCACATTTAAACCAAACATAATCAAGTGTCAATCTTTTGATAGATATTGTTTCTTAAAAACACGCTATTTGTTTTAACAGTGGGATTTGATTATAAAATTAATTAATACAACTTCTATTTTATGAATTTGGTAAAATAGATTTCATTTTTGAATTCGGAATATGAAATATAGCTTAGGATGAAATTTTGGCATTGTTCTGAAAAACATCAATTTTTGATGAATAGTGAAACTACTAAGTGGTAGTTAAACTGAATTTTTCATAAAACTTAATTTTACCGCTTATGTGAATAGAATTTCAAAAATCCGAGAGACACGGTTGATGTTAGTAAGTACAATGTGGTTCAATGAGATGAAAATAATTTTTGGTGAATAATATCTTTTTTCTTTTATTTACCACGGTTAAAAGTAAATAGGGTAATTAAGGGTAAGAATGATATTAATATTACCCTAACACATGTCCTAATTCTATTGGAAAAGTTTATCTCGACCAAAAACAACCTTAACTATAAAATATTATCATTTAGGCCCACTTGGATTAGATTAGGACATTTATTATTATTTAATTCAAAGAAGAGTTAAAAGAGTTAAAATCAAAGTTTATTTACTAAAACATTTTTAATATAGGGTTATACATAAGATAAATTCTATTGTAAATATTCATTAGAAAGATAAAAAGATTTCCTACTTAATGGTATTTTATTTGTAATTTTTAGACATCAAATAAGTTAATTTATGTATGACACAAAGACGATGCAGTAATTATCTTATTAATGAAATATTGACATAATTGATATTATAAATACCAAAATAAATGTAATGTAAGACTTTTTATGAATTCCACTAATTTTATAAGTTACTATGATATATTATTCTTTATTTAATAAACTTGTTCTGAACATATAATTCTATTATGACTTTCATAAAAATCATATATCAAATAGTGTCAAAATTGACACAAAATAGTTTTTAAATCAAATATTATATTATTAATTGTTATTTTATTCCTAAAAATATAATGTTCTGCCAAATGACTTAGATAAGGATATATATATTAATAATAAACAATTTGGGGTTCGTTTGTCATGTTATAGTAATTGTATTAACCATATAGTGTAAGAAAACAAAAATACACGGTAAAAGTTAAATTATTTAACTTAAAGTTAAATCTAATTGATAAGGTTAAAATAAAAACCTAAACTTGTCTAAATCCTATTTTTTGATAGTATTTTGACCCATCCCCACTTTAGCTTCGAAATAAGACCATTTGGAACCATTATAAACCGATTTTGACTTTAATATAAAATAATATTTTGAGATATTCCTAAGGTGCCCCTCTCCTCCCTTATAAAAGGGAACCTCCTCCCTCTCTTCCTCAAACAACTTTGAGCCTTCAATCTCGGCCAACCCCTTCCACAATCACTTCTCCACTTCCCTAGAATAATCCTCGAGGTCCTGGTCTTCTTCAAATACCAATCTTAGTTCCCTAAGTGGAGGATTCAAAGAGGCGTTTCAAAGAAGAGGTAATATCCATTACCGATCTTTTCAATTTCTTTATTCTTCAACTTCTTCTTCTTTAGTTGTTTCATGATAAAGTAATAACATCAGTATTTCTTATATACTGATATGTTATTATAAATATTAAACAACTCTAATAAACCTTCTATCCATCCTACGGGAAAAGGAAATCACCGCACGTGCGTACGTACGGAATACCGTCTCCACCCCGTGGTGTAATCTATTTTCTGCCACCACCTTAATTGGATGGGTATAATGGTGTAATGAGTAACTATATATGATTATTATAAATTTATATTGATACTGAAATAGTATACATACACTTCAACACAAGTTCACGATCATGAGAACGATATCATCGCTCGTGCGTACGTACGGAATACCGTCTCCACGACGCGATGAGATTCATTCTCCACTTTAACCATTAATGAATGATTATAAAGTATATATAATAAGTAATCATGAAATATATGACATTATAAAGCTACTGGACTTATGTGTATATATATGTATGTCATCTACTTAATTCCACTCAATTCAATAACCAAAAGAAAACAGCGTTCATGCATACGTACGGCCTACCGTCTCCATGAACGGTGTATTTCTTTCCATTTATCAATCCATTATATATATGTATATTATGAATATATATTATATATAAATCATGTTTTATATTCTATAATTAATTAATAATGATCTAAGTAATCATATGAATAATTACAAGTTAAAACACGAACGACAAATGAGACGATTTTACCCAAAACGCTACTTTAACATGAATTTACAAAAGAACGGGTAATATAAAGTCATAAGTGAACCATATATGATATAATAACAATGAATATGATTCTGTATTAATTCAATGACATTATTTAAATCATTATACAGGAGGTTCGGACACTTACGAAGCAAATCAGACCTAAGGTAAGGGAAATATCACAATCTCATTTTTATCCGAGATTGTTTATACATTGGTATTTACTGGGGTGTATTTTATCATCCACATCCATGTTCCCTAAATATTTAATATTGTTTCCATCCACTTAAAATAGTTTAAATCCTATTTTACCCTTCGGTGAGTTTTTAGTAAAGAATATGAAAGGAATCATTTGTCGCTTTTTCGTACGAGGTACTTTTTGACTTTTCCGACAAAGGGACGAAGAATGTTTTTTTCACTTATACGGCATGAATGGATTTTTAAAACATTATTTCAAAGAAGCTTCCTCTAAAAGTTTTCAAGATTATTTTTAATCAACTTCTTTTAATTTATAATTGTATGACATGTTAAGAAAAGAAAAGTGTTTTTGAAGAAGAAAGGATATTTTCCTCAAGAATGGAGTTCAAGTGTTTTATCAAAATTATTTTCCATCTAAGATAATATAGGGTTCTGTTTGTATCCCTATTATTACATTGATTTGATTATGTTTTGAGGGAATTATTTTTATGAAGTCATTTACCTTATATGATTTGTTTTATGATGTCATGATGTTTCAAGAATCCCATTTTTGTTACATGTGTTATGCGATGATGTATGATTTATGATTATGTGGCACATATAAGAAAGGATTCATTATAAGATGGGTGGGACCTATATCTCCCTCTAATGCATTGGGAAAAGATCTTATATCTCATGAGATAGACACGGCTGGAATGGTAGGTTATACCGGTTCAGTGAAACAGGACTGAAACGAGGGTGACTCGGTTCAGAAAGGGACTTTGTCCACTAAGATAGTCTTGGTAATGAGTCTTGACTAACGAGAAATGATTCTCTATGATTATGTGTGTATGCCACAAAGTTTCATGATTTAAGTTATGATTATTGTGATTACATTTCACTGCCATGATTTACCCCATGTTATGAAATTATGATCTCTTTTACAGGTTATGATTTCCAAAAGTTATGTGCTTATGTATATGATGTGATTGATATTTATTTTGTTTACCCTTACTGAGCATTTGAGATCACCCTTTTATGTTTTCTTTTCCCCAGGATATAAAGAAAGGTTTTAGGTAAAAAAGAAGAAGATCTTTATGGGAGATGTTGAAGATCTTTCACCAGGATTAGAAGATTATATTCCGAGTTTCCAAAGACACTAAACTATTACGATCCTTGTGTGTGTGTTTTTTTTATGTACTAATTATTCCGCAAATGTAATGTAATGTACATGTACGATAAGCTTCGGGTCTCTACAGTTGGTATCAGAGGAAAGGTTTAGTCAACCTTTGAAACTAGGATGCGAGAACTTTAATGAGAACCCTAGAGATATTTCTAAGGTATGTCTAAGGATGTCCCTAAGGATAAGTATACGTATAGGTTATAGTACTAGAATTACGCTATCGATCATAGAATTAAACCTAAGATGTTAGATATTGAAGGTACTCCCCCTTTATTATGTTGTTTTCCCTAGCATGATTTTTTCCTCTCACACTATTCTTTTTGGGTTTTAGACGATGGCTGGAACCCGAAGGAACCGTGTTGATCAATGCAATGGACAATGCAATGATTTCACTCCTGAACAAACAAATGTTATGGGAGATGGAGTGCAAAATCTTATTGCTATACTTACAAAAGATCTGAATCATTCTGGACTTCCAAATGAGTAGAGAAGGGAACAATATTCTATTGAGTCCTTCATGAGGCAACGTCCACCTTCTTTCAGTGGGTCTTCTGATCCACTTGTTGCTGAACAATGGATCAGTACCACTGAAAAGATATTTTCAGTTCTTCAATGTTCTGAGCATGATAAAGTCATCTTAGTAGTATATCGTTTGGAAGGTGAAGCTGATCAATGGTGGAATCTTATCAAGAATACGAGGCAAAGAGATGAAATTGAGTCCATGGAATGGGACGAGTTCAAGAACTTGTTTTTCAGTAAGTACTTCCCTCGTATTCTTCGAACAAAGATGGAAAAGGAGTTTCTTGAGCTGAAGCAGAAGGATGATGAATCTGTTGGTATATACGAAGCAAATTTTACAAGACTTGCAAGGTATGCATCTGGCATTATCATCCAACCTGAAAGTAAAGTTGATCGATTTTTTAGTGGCTTAAAACCAAGTCTTCGAAGGGAATTAGCTATAAGAGTCTTCAGTAGCTATGAAGAAATTGTGCGTTGTGCTATCAAGGTAGAAATGGAAGTTGGTGTTACATATCCATCTCATGGTTTTGACAAGAAACGAAAGATGGAGTTCAAGGAGAAATCTCAGAATAATGGTGAAAAGAAGATGAATGTTTCCTTATGCACAAAGTGTGGAAAGAAGCATGATGGAGATTGTCTTAAAGGGACTAGAAAATGTTTTATGTGTGGAAAAGAAGGTCATCGAGCAGCTGAGTGTCAAAGTAATGGAAAAAGGGATTCTTATGATGTGAATAAAGCAAACACTGTAGAGAACTCACCACCAACACTTCAATGCTTCAAGTGCAAGGAAATGGGGCATTATGCTAATAAATTCCCCAATCCAAGGGTTAGTGATGATCAACATGAGCAACCACTGAAGGCAAAGGACAAAGTGAAGTCACATGCGATCACTATTGGCAATGTTGAATATGACAACGATGTGGTGGAATGATTATGTGTTTATGTAATGGGATTCCAAAATAATGTTGTATCATTGAGTATTGCAATATTTATTGATGTGGTATTCAAATTGATTGAGATATTTTTTGGAAATAAGATGATATGCGCATAATGAATTGAAAACGAGAAAATGAAATTTTTAATAGTATTCATGACCTCATGATTGATATAAGGACTAAGTGATATCATGGTTTGAGTATATATAATTTTGAGGATTTTGGTATGTGGAAAGTGTTAACTTTAAACTGCATTCATGTTTTCACTAAGGTATTCAAGAGAATACATGATTAAGGACTTTGAATGTTTGGAATTTGACCAACAGAACATATCTTATGATATATGGGGATCAACGATGGTATTAAATCTCTGGTAATCGTTTTCACTATGTTATGAGAGTGGACTGCAGTATTATGGATAAGCCTAAAGATTGAAATGGATTATGTTGGACATAAGTTAGTATTGTTTAAGGATATAAGTTTTTTTTCGATATTATTGATGGGATGTTATAGTAATATAGTTTTAGAAAAAGGAAAACCTGCAGGACGGGCGACAACCCATCGCTTCAGACAAGGATGTTGGAATCGAAACCACAACCGAAGTGCGACTGGCCTTTATCGCCTACCACTAGCCTACAGAAAGTCCCTGTTTATTAGAAACTAGTTTTATTATATTATGCAGTATGATATATGAAGTATAAAGTCCATTTTAGGAACCATATATGATTAATCTCACTATAGATCGACTTATGTATATAAATTTTTCTAACCTTTTGAGATAGATGGAATGACCCGTCATTCTATCACACGATCTGCTAACACTTCACGAATAACAAATTCAACTTCATTTATTTAAGAGATGAAGTGGAAATTGTTAAAGGCACGAACAACAGTGAGATTGTACCAAAATAAAGTAAGTATTTATTCTAATTAAAATTCTTTAACTTTAGGGAAACGATCTTGAAAACCAAAAATGTTGTCCTAGTGATATTATATCTGAGGAATCAGATGGTACCTTAGATCGTCAAAAATTTATGGCTTTGTGATTACTGGATTTTTCCATAGCCATGTTCTCTACCACTCTCCATCAGAACATGATGGGTAGATTTCTCTTCCATATCCATATTTTCACCTATGTGGAAACCCCGTGATTAGTTTATTTGGGTAACCGTTACATTTCATACTTTTGTTTTTAATGATTGGTTTTGATATTCCTTTTTACGGTGTGGGTTTCTATTAAATAAACTTTCGAATAGTAAACCATTTATAACCCAGAAGAATTTCGAGGGTGAAATTCATTTTAAGGGGGGTAGAATGTAACAGCCTGAGATTTTATGAAAAATATTCTTTTTAATTTTATTAATGTCTTGTGTTGAACGCTACACCAAAATGAGCTTGCACAACACGCATCTTTGACTTGCCTTGCATTACACGCAATCGCAACCTTACTCGATAGCGTGTGTAGTACACAATACTCAGTTTCACGAAACAACGATATGCTATTAAAATATTATTAAAACTAGCCATTATGAATAGTAATAACCACTTTTTAAATTTTAGAAATTTTATCTCTCAAAATGGAATTCATTTTTGGATTCGGAGTATCGAATTTAGCCTAAGGTGAAATTTTAGTACTTTTCGGATAACTTTCATATTCTGATGAATAGTGAAAATTACTAAATTATAATTAAAAACAAATTTTTTAATCGAAATAATTAATAGTGATAAATTATTAATTTGAGTGGTTATAAAGTATATTTATAATATATTTTTACAATTTAATACAATGTTGGTCATTGAATGTAATTTCACATTTAAACCAAACATAGTCAAGTGTCAATCTTTTGATAGATATTGTTTCTTAAAAACACGCTATTTGTTTTAACAGCGGGATTTGATTATAAAATTAATTAATGCAACTTCTATGTTATGAATTTTGTAAAATAGATTTCAATTTTGAATTCGGAATATGAAATATAGCTTAGGATGAAATTTTGGCATTGTTCTGAAAAACATCAATTTTTGATGAATAGTTAAACTACTAAGTGGTAGTTAAACTGAATTTTTCATAAAACATAATTTTACCGCTTATGTGAATATAATTTCAAAAATCCGAGAGACACAGTTTATGTTAGTAAGAAAAATGTGGTTCAATGAGATGAAAATAATTTTTGGTGAATAGTAACTTTTTACTTTTATTTACCACGTTTAAAAGTAAATAGGGTAATTAAGGGTAAGAATGATATTAATATTACCCTAAAACATGTCCTAATTCTATTGGACAAGTGTATCTCGACCAAAAACAACCTTAACTATAAAATATTATCATTTAGGCCCACTTGGATTAGATTAGGACATTTATTATGATTTAATTCAAAGAAGAGTTAAAAGAGTTAAAATCAAAGTTTATTTACTAAAACATTTTTAATATAGAGTTATACATAAGATAAATTCGACTGTGAATATTCATTAGAAAGATAAAAAGATTTCTTACATAATGGTATTTTATTTGTAATTTTTAGACATCAAATAAGTTAATTTATGTATGACACAAAGATGATGCAGTAATTATCTTATTAATGAAATATTGACATAATTGATATTATAAATACCAAAATAAATGTAATTTAAGACTTATTATGAATTCCAATAATTTTCTAAGTTACTATGATATATTAGTTTTGATTTAATAAACTTGTTTTGAACATATAATTCTGTTATGACTTTCACAAAAATCATATATCTAATAGTGTCAAAATTGACAGAAAATAGTTTTTAAATAAAATATTATATTATTAATTGTTATTTTATTCCTAAAAATCTAAGGTTCGGCCAAATGACTTAGATAAGGATATATATATTAATTATAAACAATTTGGGGTTCGTTTGTCATGTTATAGTAATTTTATTAACCATATAGTGTAAGAAAACAAAAAGACACGGTAAAAGTTAAATTATTTAACTTAAAGTTAAATCTAATTGATAAGGTTAAAATAATAACCTAAACTTGTCTAAATCCTATTTTTTGATATTATTTCGACCCATCCCCACTTTAGCTTTGAAATAAGACCCTTTTTAACCATTATAAACCGATTTTGACTTTAGTATAAAATAATATTTTGAGATATTCCTAAGGTGCCCCTCTCCTACCTTATAAAAGGGCACCTCCTCCCTCTCTTCCTCACACAACTTTCAGCCTTCAAGCTCAGCAAAACCCTTCCAAAATCACTTCTCCACTTCCCTAGAATAATCCTAGAGGTACTGGTCTTCTTCAAAGACCAATCTTAGTTCCCTAAGTGGAGGATTCAAAGAGGCGTTTCAAAGAAGAGGTAATATCCATTACCGATCTTTTCAATTTCTTTCTTCTTCAACTTCTTCTTCTTTAGTTGTTTCATGATAAAGTAATAACATCAGTATTTATTATATACTGATATGTTATTATAAATATTAAGCAACTGTAATTAACCTTCTATCCATCCTACGAGAAAAGGAAATCACCGCGCGTGCGTACGTACGGAATACCGTCTCCACGCCGTGGTGTAATCTATTTTCTGCCACCACCATAATTGGATGGCTATAATGGTGTAATGAGTAACTATATATGATTATTATAAAGTGATATTGATACTGAAATAGTATACATACACTTCAACACAAGTTCACGATCATGAGAACGATATCATCGCTCGTGCATACGTACGGAATACCGTCTCCACGACGCGATGAGATTCATTCTCCACTTTAACCATTCATGAATGATTATAAAGTATATATAATAAGTAATCATGAAATATATGAAATTATAAAGCTAATTTACTTATGTGTATATATATGTATGTCATCTACTAAATTACACTCAATTCAATAACGAAAAGAAAACAGCGTTCATGCGTACGTACGGCCTACCGTCTCCATGAACGGTGTATTTCTTTCCATTTATCGATCCATTATATACATGTATATTCTGGATATATATTATATATAAATCATGTTTTATATTCTATAATTAAGTAATAATGATCTAAGTAATCATATGAATAATTACAAGTTAAAACACGAACGACAAATGAGACGATTTTACCCAAAACGCTACTTTAACATGAATTTACAAAAGAACGGGTAATATAAAGTCATAAGTGAACCATATATGATATAATAACAATGAATATGATTCTGTAATAAGTTAATGACATTATTTAAATCATTATACAGGAGGTTCGGACACTTACGAAGCAAATCAGACCTAAGGTAAGGGAAATATCACAATCTCATTTTTATCCGAGATTGTTTATACTTTGGTATTTACTGGGGTGTATTTTATCATCCACATCCATGTTCCCTCAATATTTAATATTGTTTTCATCCACTTAAAATAGTTTAAATCCAATTTTACCCTTCGGTGAGTTTTTAGTAAAGAAGATGAAAGGAATCTTTTGTCGCTTTTTCGTACGAGGTACTTTTTGACATTTCCGACAAAGGTATGAAGAATGTTTTTTTTGACTTATACGGCATGAATGGATTTTTAAAACATTATTTCCAAGAAGCTTCCTTTACAAGTTTTCAAGTTTATTTTTAATCAACTTCTTTTAATTTATAATTGTATGACATGTTAAGAAAAGAAAAGTGTTTTTGAAGAAGAAAGGATATTTTCCTCAAGAATGGAGTTCAAGTGTTTTATCAAAATTATTTTCCATCTAAGATAATATAGGGTTCTGTTTTTATCCCTATTATTACATTGATTTGATTATGTTTTGAGGGAATTATTTTTATGAAATCATTTACCTTATATGATTTGTTTTATGATGTCATGATGTTTCAAGAATCCCATTTTTGTTACATGTGTTATGCGATGATGTATGATTTATGATTATGTGGCACACATAATAAAGGATTCATTAAAAAATGGGTGGGACCTATATCTCCCTCCAATGCATTGGGTAAATATTTTATATCTCATGAGATAGACAGGGCTGGAATGGTAGGTTATACCTGTTCAGTGAAACAGGACTGAAACGAGGGTGACTCGGTTCAGAAAGGGACTTTGTCCACTAAGATAGTCTTGCCAATGAGTCTTGACTAACAAGAAATGATTCTATATGATTATGTGTGTATGCCACAAAGTTTCATGTTTTAAGTTATGATTATTGTGATTACATTTCACTGCCATGATTTACCCCATGTTATGAAATTATGATCTCTTTTGCAGGTTAAGATTTCCAAAATTTATGTGCTTATGTATATGATGTGATTGATATTTCTTTTTTTTACCCTTACTGAGCATTTGAGCTCACCCTTTTATGTTTTCTTTTCCCCAGGATATAAAGAAAGGTTTTAGGTTAAAAAAGATGATCTTTATGGGAGATGTTGAAGATCTTCCACTAGGATTAGAAGATTATATTCCGAGTTTCCAAAGACACTAAACTATTACGATCCTTGTGTGTGTGTTTTTGTTATGTACTAAGTATTCCGCAAATGTAATGTAATGTACATGTACGATAAGATTCGGGTCTCTACAATGAACGTAAAGCTGGAATTAATTGTTAATTAGCTGGATAAAGATAGAGAGGCATGTAAATTAATCTGGTTATTTCCATTGTTGTAGTTATTCTAATTTGAGGATAATCAAATTAGGGAAGGAAGCATGGTTATTTAATTGTGATAGCTTTCTTGATTAGGTATCCGTGATTGGATCCTATGAATAAAAAATCTACCAATTCAATATGGATTAAAGAACAGATTATGTGGGAATTTCTAAAGGGGTTCTAAGTTACCCTCTTGTTTGGTAAAGGGTCAATAGCCCATGGTTGTGATTGTTGTTTTTCTGCTGCTTGTGCTGTGATGTGAGCTTGGATGGATGTTGTGATATGTGGAGGCATGGAGGCCTTGCGGTTATGGCTGTGGATGACGCCTAGAGTGGCGATATGCATCAGTTATGCATGTGGGTGTCGGGGAGGACACTAGGGGTGATGGAATGGGATGGATGCGGTTGATAGATGCTTTTGGTTTTCTTTGAATGTTAATCTGCTTTTTTCCCCACTGCTCAAGGCAGCTGGTCTCGCTACCCTTCTTCCGAAGGAGGCGAAGACGCACGAGGTATGCCACGTGCTTTCCATTTTTAGCCTCTCGAGGGAAAATGGGTCTGTGCTCTTTCTATAGGCGGCGAAGACTCGACGGGTAGTATATATACTCACCGTGTTGAGCCTCCTTTGTGTTTAGTAACACAGGATGCTTTTCTAGAATTCCTGGGAATGTGGGAAAGTAACTCTATAATGAATGTTTGATTAAATGGTGATAATCCACGGGGATGGAGGTGCTGGAATTTAATGGTGATGTGAATCTAAAAAGGAGCAGTTGATATTGAATGTGATGCCATTCAATTTAATGTGGAATTGTTCATTCTTAATTAATGTTTAAAGAATTAAATTAACGTACAGTGGATGTGATAAAATGAGAATGGATTAATCTAATAAAGCTCTTCAAATGATTGTGTGCTTATAGGATACCTAGTCTTTGAAGTAGCATCCTGGAGTCTGAGAGACGTTAGCTGCAGTTTTATCTAAGACTAGGTAATCCCCATAGTGTGGATGTGAGTTACATATATATTCTGTACTTTTTGTGTTTCTATACGCTACTCCACCCTGTCGGTAAGGGAAACTGACACCCCGGGGATTCTGAGCCATGGGGGGTGTTTTCCCCAACATTCTGATGGGAGGATGAATGGCTGACTACCCCCTTTGGCCCCGCTCTCTTCTCTTGGTAGATACTTGTCCCATGAGGCACAGTAGTTAGTTACCCCATATATGTGTGTAGGGGGTTGTAATGGCTTGTGGTTATTCACACACATATATTCTGGATATAGTATCCTATGGACTACTATAGGTGTAATGTTTATAGGCTATGATGGCTTGAGGATCCTTACTCGGAGTATGGGCTGTAATGGCTTGAGGTATTATACCCGACGTATGATACAGGTTATGTGGGCTGTGGTGGATCTCGGAAACTACTTGGTTACTTTTGGTTGTGAGGACGGTGTGGTGCTTCGCCCAGGTGTCTGCGGGAAAGCCTATGTGGTGCACGAGGTGCAGATTGTGGAGCTTAGCCCAGGTGTCTACGGGCAAGCCTTTGGAGAGAGATGCACAGGACATATGTCATGGGGGAAAAGTGACAAACCGGTGGGGAAGCAGTAGAGGGGTAACCTTGATATTATTTACTATATTCTATAATCTTGTATGCATTACTTGGTGATAGTATCCATGCTATGGTTGGGAACATAGTATACCAGTTTAGGTTACGAGTTAGTTTCACTTGTTGTTCACTGGGCTTTAGCATGCTTTCTTTACTTTTTCACGAGAGGCATGAGGAGGATCCTAATGAGTATAATGTTATACTCACCCTATGTACATATAAACTGTTTTTCAAGTCACTTGGAGAAGGTCGGAGATCAAGCTGGTTACTACTAGCTTGCGGTTGGAGGAGGAGCTATTCGGGATTGTGGTCACTACCGTTTTACTTTCTTTTGGGTACTTTTAGTTTTCCCTTTCAGTTGTAGTACTTTTGCATGACATTTCATATATGTACTTGGGTTTCTTTTATATTTCAGTGATGTGTTGATTTGGTTGGAGTCTATTCTATCTCTCTCCTCTGCATGTGATCTCTTAGAGGGTAATGCCTCCCATTTTGTATGGTTATTATACCCTCAGTGCTAGTCGCCAACCCGGGGCCTACTGGAGGCGGGACTCGGGGGTCATTATCTCCCTTCTCACATTTCCGGATGAGGAGGGGTACACTTTGTGGGGAGGGGGTCATGAAAGAGTGGCATCAAAGGTCTGGTTGAGGGATAGGATGGAGTTTGGAGTTAGGAACAGGTGAAGATGCATGGGGTGGTAGGGCAACGGTGTCATTCATGTTTAGCAAGTTGGGTAAACATTGGAGACCGGTAGAAACATCGGCGTTTAGGGCCCCCTATGATCTATTGCGCGGACCTTTATGTTTACGATGGCTACTAAACAATGTGATACTGGTTGCAGGGTAGAGACCTAGGAAAGGATCATGCATCATTATTCTTTGCGCATGTGTTTTAATGGGTAGACCTTGGGATAGGTAAACTGAAATTAATAAAACAAAACAATTAATTAATTAATTTTGAGTCTTCCATATTTCATTCTTAGGAGTTCTAACAGTTGTTATTTTACAGGTATGGCTCCAGGTCAACGTCCTCGTCAGTTTTGTGCAGAAGATGGCCAGTAGGCTGTTCCAGCAGATCACTGCCGAGTAGAGGTTGACAAAGATGAAACTTGGAGGAAGACACTTCGAGAGTTTCAGCGCCAGAGTCTACAGAAGTACGAGGGCTCCATTTCAGATGCAGTCACAGAAGACTGGTTGGAGGAGGTCGAGATAGGCTTCAGTTTGATTCGTGCTCGAAAGAAACAATTGGTGTCATTGGTTGTGATGATGCTGCGTGGAGCAGCGAGGCAGTGGTGGTTCTTGTTACTTAGGGATCGCGAGGAGACAGCGATCTCATGGGAGGAGTTTCGAGAGAGGTTTAGAGTCGAGTTTCTTTCATCGACTGCAAAGTCCTCTAGTCGCCAGGATCTTCTTACCCTTCGACAGGGGAGCTCCAGTGTTCGGGAGTTTGTAATCCATTTCAGGAACCTTCTACGATATGCTTCAGACCTGTTACAAGATGTGGAGGTCAGGGCGAGGCATTTCGAGGCGTCTTTGCATCCATAGATCCAGTTCCAGGTCACCGCATTTATGCTAAAGACATATATTGAGGTGCTGGAGAGGGAAGAGGTTGTTGAGAGGACTTTGGCCAGGACTGGATCGTCACGAGAGGGGAATCATCATGATTCCTCACGAAGCAGAGTTGTGGTCCGGGGTTCCCGGTTTTCAGGACAGAAGAGTTTCCGTTTACCTGGGGGTAGTTCCCAGCCCTTCCAATCTCGTTTCTCCGGAGGCAGCAACTCTCAAGACAATTCCAAGGGATCAGGCGCTTGTTTTTCTTGTTTCGGTCGTGGTCATCAGCAGCGGGAGTGCCCGACTTTTCAGAGCAGTTATCGTGCACCGGGCGCTCCGCTCCAGGTTCCTCCGTTGAGGCAGTTCCAGCTGAGGTAGAAGCAGCAGGTTGCACCAGCTTTACATCACCAGAGGGTAGATGGAACAGGTAAAGGACAACCACATGACGCTCCCCGTCCTCAGAGAGCAGAGCGCGACCATGGTGGTGGTCTTCATCAGGGTCCGAGAGGCCATCGAAGAGGTCGTGGTCAGCTTCATGCTCTAGCGTTGCCAGCCCCAGGTGAACTAGATGTCGTTCGAGGTACCCTTTGCTTGTTTTCTACCTTGGTGTATGCCTTGTTTGATTCAGGAGCAACACACTCTTTCATATCAACTACCATTGTCCATGCTCTGGGACATGAGGTAAAGAGGATTCCAGTGCCCTTGGCATTGACTACGCCAGTTGGAGGTCAAGCCGACTTGTATGAAGTATGTAGAGACTGTGAGCTAGTGTTGGGGCAACACCGCTGTGGGGGAGATTTCCTATGTTTACGAATACATCCATATGATGTCATACTCGGCGTGGATCGGTTGTATTCAGTGCAGGCTATTGTGGATTGCTACCGGAAGAAGGTCGTTTTCTTTGATGAAGATGGAGAGGAAGTGGTGTTTGTTGCCGAGAGAGATCATTGAATGAGTCATAGACATGTTCCATACTTATCATCCACCATGGCTGGGATGATGCTGAGTTCTTCGGAGGTTCAACAGTTGGTGTTTCCTAGGGTCGTAGAGGAGTACCCTGACGTCTTTCGAGGAGAGGTTGTACCCTTACCCCCTCGACGAGAGATCGAGTTTGGGATCGAGCTACAACCAGGAGAGTCCCCTATCTCTATGTCTCCATATAGGATGTCCCCTTCTGAATTACGAGAGCTACGTATTCAGCTTGATGGTCTGTTGTTGTGTGGTTTTGTTCGGCCAAGTGTGTCACCTTGGGGTGGACCAGTTTTGTTTGTGAAAAAGGCTGATGGCAGCTTGCGGTTGTGCGTGAATTATCATCGATTAAACAAAGTGACAATAAAGAACTGCTATCCTCTCACGTAGATTGATGACTTTTTCTATCAAATGAAGGGTGCATGTTGGTTCTCAAAGATCGACTTGCGGTCAGGATATCACCAAATGCGTGTAAAGGATGAGGATAACCCAAAAACTGCTTTCCGTTGTCATCATGGGCATTATGAGTTTGTTGTAATGCCATTCGTCTTGATGAATTCTCCAGCTGTTTTCATGGGGTTGATGAATGCTATGTTCCGTGAATTCCTGGACATGTTTGTTGTGGTTTTCATCGATGACATCCTTGTGTACTCCACATCTGAAGAAGAGTATGCAGATCATCTACGAGCCGTTTTGGGAGTTCTTCGCCAACATCAGTTGTTTGGGAAGTTTTCCAAGTGTGATTTCTCGGCGCGAGAAGTTAGTTTCTTAGTACATGTTATGTCCCAACAAGGAGTAGCTCTGTATCCGTCGAAGATAGAAGCAGTGGTGTCTTGGGTAGCCCCCAAGACCATGTCAGAGGTGCGAAGATTCCTTGGTCTCGCATGCTATTATAGGAGGTTTATAGCCAATTTCTCCTAAGTTGTGACTCCTCTAACAGCTTTGACCAGTAAGGATCAAGCGTTCATATGGACTGATCAGTGTCAGGCAGCTTTTGAGTATCTAAAAGAGAAGTTGGTGAGTGCTCCAGTCCTTTTTCTTCCAGCGGAGGGAGTCCAATTTGATGTTTTCTGTGATGCTTCACATCTGGGGCTAGGTTGTGTTCTCATGCAGCATAGTTCAGTTGTTTTTTATGGGTCTCAGCAGTTGCGTCCCCATGAATTCAACTATGCCACCCATGATCTTGAGTTGGCAGCTGTGGTGTTTGCTCTAAAGTTGTGGAGACATTACCTCATTAGTGAGCACTTTGTGGTTTTCACCGATCATAAGAGTTTGAGGTATGTTTTCTCCCAACGTGACTTGAACATGAGGCAGCGTCGGTGGATGGAGTTCGTGCAGGAATACGACTTTTAAATATAATATAAACCTGGGAAAGAGAATGTTGTAGCTGATGCACTAAGCCGAAAGACAGGTAATGATGTTGTGCGTGAATCTGGTGATTCCTGGAGAGTGATGGAAGAGCTATCAGCTTTGCATCTTGATATGAGAGAAGTTGGGGGTACAGGTTGTCTTTTCTAGATGATGGTACAGTCATCCCTGATGCAGAAGGTGGAAGAGTCTCAGTTGGGTGATCTAGAGGTGAAAGTCTAGAGAGACAGAGTTTTTTGTGGTGAGGCCCCTGATGGTTGGTCGGAGGATGAACAACACCGAGTGTTGTATCATGGCAGGATTTTTGTCCCCTTGGCGATGCGCGAGACGGTTCTCTGAGAGTTCCATAGTTAACCCTTGGCAGTACATCCTGGTGTGACAAAGATGTACTGATCCTTGAGGAGTCAGTTTTTGTGGCCTGGGCTGAAACGTACGGTTGCTGAGTGTGTGTCTCGATGTTTAGTCTGCCAGAAGGTGAAGTCCGAACACCGTGTTCCTGGTGGTCTTCTCCAGCACTTAGAGATTCCTCAGTGGAAGTGGGAGGACATCTCGATGGACTTTGTTACAGGTTTACCTCGAGCTCCAGGAGTACATGATGCTATATGGGTGGTAGTGGATCGTTTAACAAAGTTGGACCACTTCATAGCGATTAAGGAGTCGAGCTCAGTGGAGGATTTGTCGAGGCAGTTTCTAGAGGAGGTGGTGAGACTCCATGGAGTACCTAGGATGATCATTTCTGATAGAGATCCTGATTTTACCTCTTGGGTGTGGAGAGGTCTCCAACATGCTTTTGGCTCTCAACTGTGCCTTAGCACAACTTTTCATCCTCAAACGGATGGTCAGACAGAGCGAACCATCCAGACTCTTGAAGACATGTTGCGCTCTTGTGTTCTTGATTTTGGAGGTTCATGGAAAAAGCACTTACCCTTGGAAGAGTTCACTTACAATAATAGTTTTCCCTCTACCATCGGTATGGCGCCGTTTGAAGCCTTGTATGGCCGGTCATGCCGTTCTCCGTTGTGCTGGACTGGGGTCGGAGAGTCAGCAATTCTCGGACCAGAACTAGTGCAGAATACAACAGAGATGGTTCATGTGATTCGTGAGAGGATGATGACAGCACAAGATCGTCAGAAATCGTATGCTGATTAAAGAAGGAGACCCTTAGAGTTTAATGTTGGGGATCATGTGTTTTTGAACGTGACTCTCCGTCGTGGGCAGCGACGGTTGGTCATGCAAGTAAGCTTTCTCCCCGGTTTGTTGGGCCTTTCGAGCTGTTAGCTCATGTTGGAGCATTGGCATATCGAGTAGCACTTCCCCCTAAGATGAGTCAGATACATAATGATTTACATGTATCACAGCTCCGTCGTTATATTCATGATGAATCTCATGTTATCGATTGGGGAGAGATCGATATTGACGATGATGCAACCTTCGAGGAGCGACCTGTGGAGATCCAAGACCACAAGGAGAAGGTGTTGCGTGGGTGTTCTATCCCTTTAGTTCATGTCCTCTGGTGACACGGTGGCATGGAGGAGAGTACCTAGGAACGTGAGTCACAGGTAGTGCTCAGTACCCAGAGTTGTTTAATGTTTAACTCTTTTCATGTAATGATGTTTCCTTGATGGTTAAACCTTTCATGTTTTATTTATGTACCTTTTGTGTGATATTATGATTAAATTGTTTGGATATGGATTGTTTTATTCCATATTTTCGGATGTCGTAGTTTTGTTCCAGCTTTCGAACAACTCATGGTGGTTTTCCCCTGAGAGGTATCTTATGGGGTGGTTGTTTGGACCCCTCTTTTCATCTGAGTTGGTTTTTAATTCTCGAGGACGAGAATGTTTTGAGAGGAATCTAATGTAATGGCCCGGACCTCTCCGGTCCACTACTTTGTGAAAATGTGGTGTTGGAGGTGTTCCTGGAGGTCAAGGTGACTTATCCCCTAGCCACTACCTACCGGTAGCTCTGTCTACCGGTAGCCGCTGCCTACCGGTAGCCGCAGTCTAGCAGTAGCTCGGCTAACACTTTTCCAAATTTCTAGTTCTGGGAATAGTGTTTCCAGAATCCTAAGAGCTACCGATTCCTTCCTTTTCCAAATTTCACGTTTGAACAGTGTTTCCAGAATCCTAAGAGTTATCGATTCCTTTCTTTGCCAAATTTCACATTTGAACAATGTTTCCAAAATCCTAAGAGCTACTGATTCCTTCATTTTCCAAATTTCACGTTTGAACAGTGTTTCCAGAATCCTAAGAGCTACCGATTCCATCCTTTGCCAAATTTCACGTTTGAGCAGTGTTTCTAGAATCCTAAGAGCTACTGATTCCTTTTCCAAATTTCACGTTTGAATTGTGTTTCCAGAATCCTAAGAGCTATCGATTCCTTTGCCAAATTTTGAGTATGTGAATAGTGTTTCCAGCTTTCCTACAGTTTTCCACCTTTTGACATTTCCTTTGACGTAAAATACATTTAAAGCCTTATTTTAAGGGATTTTAAGGCCGTTTAAAATGCCATAAATCCTATATTTATTATTCCTAAGGCCAGGATGTTTTTACTTGGTCAAACTGCGTGGGTTAATTCGATCCGTTTTCAATGGAGAGTAAATCGGATCATAAACTATCGCCTCTCTAATTTTTTTTAAAAGGAACGAGATATCATTCTTCATTGTTCTTCTTCTTGTTTCTCATCTACGAGACGTTAGAACCTTGCAATCATTCCGGTAGGAGTTTCACAATCAAACGTTACTCGGATCAGTTCTGCTCTGTTTGATGCATCCAAGATGTGTCGAACATTCTTCCATATAAGTTGACGCGAGAGAAGGATTGTGGCCCATTGTGTGGATAAAGGACGTCAAGAACTCTTCGAGGCAGGGGATTCATGGTTTCTCTAAATGTATATGTGAAATCGTATAATTAGCATGATTTATCCCTTTGGATCACAATGAAATTGACCTAATTAAATACTTGAATCGGATTAAAAGAATTGGTTGACCGCATGTTTTTTCTTTATACCATGATAACCGTTTGCCTCAAGTTTTCCTAGATATAGTGATATCCTTGTTTTCTTTGATTTTTTGTTCGTTCATGATAGAAATTGATAATGAACGTAAAGCCGGAATTAATTGTTAATTAACTGGATAATGATAAAGAGGCATGTAAATTAATCTGGTTATTTCCGTTGTTGTAGTTGTTCTAATTTGAGGATAATCAAATTAGGGAAGGAAGCATGGTTATTTAATTGTGATAGCTTGCTGATTATGTATCCGTGATTGGATCCTACGAATAACAAATCTTCTAATTCAATATGGATTAAAGAACAGATTATGTGGTAATTTCTAAAGGGGTTCTGAGTTACCCTCTTGTTTGCTAAAGGGCCAAGAGCCCATGGTTGTGATTGTTGTTTTTCTGCTGCTTGTGTTGTGATGTGAGCCTGGTTGGCTGTTGTGATATGTGGAGGCGTGGAGGCCTTGCGGTTGTGGCAGTGGATGACGCATAGAGTGGCGATATGCATCAGTTATGCATATGGGTGTCGGGGAGGACACCCGGGGTGATAGAATGGGATGTATGCGGTTCCTGGATGCTTGTGGTTTTCTTTGAATGTTAATCTGCTTTTCTTTTCCCCACTGCTCAAGGCAGCTGGTCTCGCTACCCTTCTTCCGAAGGAGGCGAAGACGCGCGGGGTATGCCATGTGCTTTCCGTGTTTAGCCTCTCGAGGGAAAATGGGTCTGTGCTCTTTCTATTGGCGGCAAAGACTCGACAGGTAGTATATCTACTCACTGTGTTGAGCCTCCTTTGTGTTTAGTAGCATAGGATGCTTTTCAATAATGGTTGGGAATGTGGGAAAGTAACTCTATAATGAATGTTTGATTAAATGGTGATAATCCACGGGGATGGAGGTGCTGGAATTTAAAGGTGATGTGAATCTAAAAAGGAGCAGTTTATTTTGAATGTGTTTCCATTCAATTTAATGTGGAATTGTTCATTCTTAATTACTATTTAAAGAATTAAATTAACATATAGTGGAACTGATAAAATGAGAATGGAGTAATCTAATAAAGCTCTTCAAATGTTTGTGTGTTTATAGGATACCTAGTCTTTGAAGTAGCAGCCTGGAGTCTAAGATACGTTAGCTGTAGTTGTATCTAAGACTAGGTAATTCCCATAGTGTGGATGTGAGTTACATATATATTCTGTACTTTTTGTGTTTCTATACGCTACTCCACCCTGTCGGTAAGGGAAAATGACACCCCGGGGATTCTGTGCCCTGGGGGGTGTTTTCCCCAACATTCTGATGGGAGGTTGAATGGCTAACTACCCCCTTTGGCCCTGCTCTCTTATCTTGGTAGATACTTGTGCCATGAGGAACAACGGTTAGTTACCCCATATATGTGTGTAGAGGGCTGTAATGGCTTGTGGTTATTCACACACATATATTCTGGATATAGTATCCTATGGACTACTATAGGTGTAATGTGTATAGGCTATGATGGCTTGAGGATCCTTACTCGGAGTATGGGCTGTAATGGCTTGAGGTATTATACCCGACGTATGATACATGTTATGCAGGCTTTGGTGGCTCCCAGAAACTACCTGGTTACTTTTGGTTGTGAGGACGGTGTGGTGCTTCGCCCAGGTGTCTGTGGGCAATCCTATGTAGTGCACGAGGTGCAGATTGTGGAGCTTAGCCCAGGTGTCTGCGGGAAAGCCTTTGGAGGGAGATGCACGAGACGTATGTCATTGGGGAAAAGCGGCAAACCAGTGGGGAAGTAGTAGCGGGGTGCCCTTGATATTATTTACTATATGCTATATTCTTGTATGCGTTACTTGGTGAGAGTAGCCACGGTGAGGATGGGAACATAGTATACCTGTTTAGGATACGAGTTAGTTTCACTTGTTGTTCACTGGGATTTAGCATGCTTTCTTTACATTTGCACGAGAGGCTTGGGGAGGATCCTACTGAGTATACTGTTATACTCACCCTATGTACATATAAACTGTTTTTCAGGTCACTTGGAGCAGGTTGGAGATCAAGCCGGTTACTACTAGCTTTCGGTTGGAGGAGGAGCTGTTCAGGCTTGTGGTCGCTGCCGTTTTACTTTCTTTTGGGTACTTTTAGTTTTCCCTTTCAGTTTTAGTACTTTTTCATGACATTTCATATATGTACTTGGGTTTCATTAATATTTCAGTTATGAGTTGATTTGGTTGGCGTCTATTCTATCTCTCTCTTCTGCATGTGTTCTCTAAGAGGGTAATGCCTCCCATTTTGTATGGATATTATACCCTCGGTGCTAGTCGCCAACCTGGGGCCTACTGGAGGCAGGACTCGGGGGTCATTATCTCCCTTCTCACATTGCCGACCCAGGAGGGGTACACTTTGTGGGGAGGGGGTCGTGACAACCATGTTTCATAAAAATGATTCAAAATATTATTGGTAATAGTTAAATGCAATTTTTAATCATTTATTACTTTAAATAAAATTAAATGTAATATTTCAATCATTTTCTAAATAAGAAACCCTAGAACAATTTTGAAAATTTATAGAAAGAAGGTTTTTTATCATATACGATGCAAGAATATATTTTTTACTGTTATGAACGCTTATCATTTAAATTCATTCCTTACTAGCATAATGTATTTTAAAAAAATGTTTTATTTTATTAATGCACTTCTTTTATATTATTTCAATGTAAAAAGTGATATTCTCTCAAAGTGTTTTAATGAATTTATAAAATTATTTTATACTATGTCAACATCCCTAGATTGATTTAGTAATTAATTGTGGATGATTTATCATGATATAGTCTTTCATATTGCATTCAAGGTTTTATAGTATATTTTATATTTGATTTTGAATGTTGATACCATCCATGGTTTATGGTCAATGAATTAAAATTTTGAAATATATATCTTTAATATGATTATTTATGTTTTGTTTTACCACTTCTATAAGTGGAAGGCATTGGACATAGTAAGTGACGAGTGTGTCATGTTATACCCCCACAATGCATAGTTTGGTTTCAGGTAAGAAATTATATATGGATTTGGTCATTTATATTCCCATTTATCATATTATTGGCATTAATCCTTGAACGAATTATATTCATGGTTATAAGACATTAAAATAATAGATTTTTGGCATGAAGCCTTGATGGTAAGTATTAAAAATCCTCCATTATGGATTCCCTCATTATGTGATTTGTTATAGATATTGAAAGTTATTATTTGAAATTTAATATATCTATGTGAATGTTGAAATGAAAAAATCTTATTTATTCATCTATTATTATTATAAATATTATGTTTAAATTTATTCTAATATTATTATTATATTTTTTCTTAATTTTTTAAACTTAATTATTATATTTTATGATATATTATTTATCCATACCGAGCATATTACCTCAACCCTTTCTTATGTTATATTTTACCTAGGATGAGAAGAAATGTATTATGACTAAATAACATGGATAATCTATAGAATTTGAGTGTTTTGAACGTAGGTACTGTGTTTATTTAAATTTCTAGACGTAACGTGAAAATTATGCTTGTATCTAGTTTTTCAAAACTGATTCGTACTTTATGACATGGTTTCTTGTTTTGATTACCATGTAAAAAATAATATTCTAAATATGGGAACTATTTTTGCTGTGTTACATGGTAGATAACTTTTCAAAAAATATATATGGTTCAATCTAAGGCCTCACCCATTTAAAATATTAAATGCATGAATCCTTGATAGTACTAGATTTTGGGAATGATCCCTTAATAGTAATAAATGTTGGATCGAATATGTAAATGTGGATGTATATTAGATGGAACAATACAACAAGTGGGGTGAATTTTAGATTTAAAAACTTTGTATTTAAACACTTAAGATATTAGTTTAAAAGATCTTAAACTAATACAATTCAAACAACCCCAATTGTATTGAATATAATGGTATGATGTAATGTAATACTATTAGAAAAGTAACGTAATTGTATTGAAGATGAATATAATAATCAGATTAATATAAGTGTGGGAGATTCTACCATAAAGCATATAGAATCTATTAATAAAATATGTAATAGAATAATTGTAATTGAAACAATTATAATTTAAAGTGTAATGAAGATAGGAAACAATACAAATTCATTTCTAATACAAGTAGCATCAGAAATGTAAAAGTATTACAATTATTTTAACCCAAAGAGAAGGGTTATCCTTTCACCAAGGATAAGGGGTTTGTCTTACCACCACCTTGGTAAGACCTCGATATGATGATTGGAATGTCTCCCTACATATCCCCGACATCCCTCGATATGATGATCAGTTCTTCTGTCTGCATATCCCCGACAGCCCTCGATACGATGATCGGTTCGTCTGTCTTCCTATCCCTGGAATCCCTCGATACGATGATCGGTTCATCTGTCTTTAAATCTCTTGAAATCCCTTGATACAATGATCGTTCTCACATAGAACAAAGCATGAGAGAAGTCACAACGTCTCTCTCTAGAACTTTATAGAAGCAAAGTATCCCAGTTATATACACACATGTTTCTTCTTGTCCTCAAATAACCTCCAATTTATAGGCCTCAGGTTCCAACGGTCACATTGCCTCCAATGGTCATATTTCTCCGAAAAACTCAGAGGGACATGCACACCTGGAATTATAACGGTCATATTGAAACAGAAAGAACAACATCATTTTGATTAGTTTGTAAATATCTCAATGACATCATATTGGTTAAAACAATGATATATGAACATGATAATCATGCGTACAAATGATCTAAAAAAAATCTTTTGATGAAATAGTAAACGCATGCAAGTGATAGAAGTAAAAGTTCTATTAGTATTACTAAATGTAATGTATTGATATGATACAATGTAAGATACAAAAAAGTGAGAACAATTGACAGAGTCAGTACGATACGATTGGCAGAGTTGGTATGATACGATTGAAAGAGAGTACAAATAAAATTAGTCTCTACAATCAACATGGTCAGTACGATCATCATGGTCAGTACGATATGCATGGTCATTATGATCAGCATGCTCAGTATGATCAGCATGGTCGGTATGATATGCATGATCACTATGATCAAGATGATCAGTACGATCGGTATGATTAGTACGACCAGTATGATCAGTATGATTAGTATGGTAAAAGTCATTTATGATTTCTGAAACAAGATATAGAAGTCAAAGGAAAACTTTTGACTCAATAATAGATTATTATTATGATTCCATAATAGTAATATATTAATGGTATGAAGCCTAGATAGAAATATATTCATCTCATTATCCATTGATGATGTGATTTATATATCCATCATTATGTGTTACCCTCATTTTAATAATAGTAATTGATAAAACATGTTATTATTCATCTGGTATAAAATCCATTGTTATGTTTCATTATCATATGATAATTTATATATCATTATGTACTCATCTTTCATTACTGCAACATTATACACTTTTTTATTTTTAAATTCTTGTGTGTTTTATTGCTAACTATTTCTAATGATAATGTTTATGATAACATCAATTGTATTACTTGACAACACTAAGAATATGATCTCGCCCCTTTATTATTATTTATATATCAACACGATTCCATGAAAAATATAATTATGAATGACTTGAAGGAAAAATCTAGGAGTTTATAGGTGATTCCAAAGATTTTGCACTTTTTATTTCATGATGTGATGTAAATCATATTTTGATATCCCATTTTCAAAATCAACTATTATATTTTATCATTATTGAGGTGAAATCCATATAATAATAGAATATATTTAATAAATGGTAACAGCTATAGGAAATTGTGGTTAGTATCTTTATAGTTGGTATTATAGGATGTTTAGCAGAAACCATTGGAACAATATTTAGAGAACATAGTTAATAGAAGACAACCATAAGATATAATTTTAAGATTATATTAAATGATCATAATAGAATTTTTGGTACAGTAAATATTATGTTGTTCATCATTGAAAAACATCATTATCTAGATACTACATGTGGATGTGGTTCAGGAACATAAGTACATAGAAGTAAACACTCTGACAAGTTTTTCCGTTCCTAACATGGGGTAACCTATTACAAGGCAACATTCCATACTACACACTATGTTTGATTGTGCTAATGTAAATAATCATGATAATTCATATTTTCATTGTAAACCAGTATTATGCATTTTAAAAGTAAATATGTTTTTAATGAATACATATTTATTAATTGTCAATTTTTATAAAAACATTTTCAATTTATATTTTCTGTTTTACTATTATCAACATTCTTCCTTTTTTAGTGAAATTTAAAATTAAAAGGATGTAATTTATTAATAGAGGGTAGAATATAATACACCATGGATTCAAAAATAAATTAAATATATAATTTAATTCACACAACACTGAGTCTCAAAAAAATATCATTTTTATTATAATTAATCCAACAATATTTTTATAACATACACATTAAAAATATTTATTATAATATTGTGAATTAAATTTAGAAAAAATGAATACATATTGATATCTGTATTATATTTAATTTCATGTAAGATCAACTTAATTTTTTTGGTAAATAGTAACTCAACCCTTTTGAATAGTAATGTTACCCTTTTAAAGAGTAATATAACCCTTATGAATATTAATCCAAAAAAATGAATATTAACCTCACCCATGAAATTAAAAATAACATTTTGGAATATAATAAATTAATTGATGATATAGTTATATCATATTATAAGTAAATAATTGATTTGTAAATTATAAATTAAATATATGATTTATAGAAAAATAGAAAAAATTATTACAATTTCATAATTAATATAAATATTAAAAAAATTATCATAAAAATTATTGATAATATAATATTATGATTTCTTATTATTACATGATAATTTTTTTAGACATTATTTATTTTTTCAATGTTTCATAAAATTGCCTATAATTTCAAAAATGGTATTTTTCAAGTAATTGATGTTATAAATTAACAAAATAATTTCACATATTTATAAACAAAATTTACTAAAATAGAGTTCAATTTTAGATTCCACTCGTCTAATAATGAATATGGTGAATATTTAGGGCATTTATGAAGTACTTTAATTTTTGTTGAGTTATGAAGTATGATAATTTATGGTATATATACATTATAAGTTAGAAATAATATTTATTGAGACATTAAGTATGTAAAACCCATTATTTTTAACTAATATTCAATAATTTTTTTATTTATCCACATGAATCAAAACCATTTCTTATCTTGAGAAATATAATAAATTAATAAATAAAAACAATGAGAAATCACATATCTCCACAAATATAAAAACCAACCTCACCCCCTATAGACTTCACTAATTAGAGACCGAATATTGACATATTTCGACCCAAATATTCTTCCCAGGTATCTCCACACTTCATGGATAAATTTGGTGTTACCAAAGGACCAAAAACCATTTGTTTAAGGAGGATCTCATGGAGGAGTATTCAAGAGGTAAAATCAGATTCCAATTCTTTTTATTTTCTTTTCATGTTCATTATTTTATTATATTATACCCGCGGAATCTATCCAAATGAGAATAGTAAATCCATTATAACATATATAATAGATTTATTTCATGTCAATGAAATATCCATCATCAATATCTTTAGTCTTTATATTTTGTTTTAAAAAATAAATTCAGGTCTAGGATTTGTCGATTGACAACATTCATGGAAGAAGAACATTACTTCTTCAATTTCAAATTAAAGGATATTCACGATACCATTATTATTATTAAAAAATATATAATATTTGTATCATAATATATTTAATTTTATTGAACTAATATATTTAAAAAATAGTAATTTATATTAAAAAACAAGATTGTGATGCTAAAAAACGGCCAAAATAATATAAATGACTCACACAACGTGTAATATAATGAGTCGTCTTCATACAAAATAAATAAAATAAGTTATATAAATATTTAATATTATATATTTTAATTAGTATCATATATCATCAATTATATAGAATTTTATTGATTCCACCTGAACCTCATTGCTTACAATCGAGTGAACAGATCATGAAGAAAGTGGAAATAAATGCTCAAGAATGAAGAAATTAATAACTATATCTAATCAATAATTCAATATATAAATATAATTAATTAATAATTAATCAAATAAATTTAATTATTTTTAATTAATCAATTAATGTAATATATTTTATTTTCTAGGAAGATAAGTTCACGTGTAATACTCTTTTCGACAAAACGAATGGGTTTTCTCATCTCACATTCATTTTTATGAGATATTATTATTCACCGCTATTTTTTTGATGTGTATTTATTATTTCCACATATTTATAATATCCTAAATATCTATATTATCATGTTATTAAATTTATCATTTTTTAATAAATAATTTGGGCCTTATGATTCAATTGATTACAAAGTTGTAAGGGACTCTACTTGGACCTTGGTTTTTCCGTTGCGTTTCACTTTATCTTCATTTATTCAAATTTAATGATTATTTATTTTTCTATATTTAATCCAAAGATTTTTTTATGATTCAAAATAATATATATAGATCATATCATCCTTTATTTAGTGGAATATATATGTGTTAAAATGGTTCACAACTCACTTCTTCCTCATAAAAAAGACCAATTAAACAGAACATCTTGAATTCTTACCCATATTAGTGTGCAATATATAATTTCTTTTAAGTAATAAGTTATTTTATAAAATCACCAATTTTAACATAAAATCCCAACATGGTTCATTTTTGGTTTTATGATAAAAAATATTACATTTCTATTTAAAATTACATTCATATTTTCTTTAAACTACACTGAAATTTGTTTTTTAATATTTCTTAAAAACTATTTTTACACATTTTATCATATATTGGACATCACTAATTCTTGAAATATGATTTTATTATACTTACCATTTACATTTGGTGATATATTTTTTACAACATTTTTTTATGAAAAAAAAGAAAAATGATTTTCCAAAAGAACTCATCTATCCAATGTAAAGGAGGGCCTTTCTCGTCTCACTTTTAACTCTATGAGATATATGACTTGATCAATAATTATTACTTCCAATCATTTTATTTAATGAATTTTAATATATTATATCATGATTAATCTTGTTATTATGTTATTATATGGATGAATAATTAAATATTTCAATGAATTGTGGGACACTTTGGAATATTTAATCACTATTTTTAAAAATAATTACATAATGATTTTATTTGGGTATTTTCATCCATAATTATGATTAACATATTTCAAAGTATTATGGGACAAATTTATACAATGGAATATTTAATTCTACATATGAGTTATTAACTAGACTTAGTATCTGATAGGAGGGGTTGATATATCCCCTAGATGTATGAATCCTTGATGGTATGTTTTACATATCCACCATTATTAATTATCCTCATTATGATGTTAGTAATTAATAAACGATTTGATTATTTTACTAGAATAATATTCAAGGTTATGTTTTATAATAATATGATAATTTATATGGATTTATGTAATTATATATCATTCCACCCATATTATCCTCATGTTTATTTTTAAAAGGATATTTTTTTTATATTAACCATGATTAATGTTTATGATTATGATAACATATTATGTATTTATAACACATTATGAGAATATGATGTTTACAATTTGTTATGTTTTAATTTTCCCTAGGATGTGATGATTAATATTATCATGAATGAAATGAAGGAAAAATATAAGAGTTTAATGTTTTTTCAATGAGATTATAATGTTATTTGTTCAATCATGGTGTTATGTAAATGTTATGTTTCTATATGATTTTTCAAAACTACTAAAATATTTGTTCCTCTTGGATGTAATGTCATTCTGAACATTATAAATAATTTATTTAAAGAAATTTATCCATACTACTATAGTTGGTGTACATACAACTAGACACTCTATTATCATTCATTATTCCCCTTAATGATTTAGTTAAGCTTATCCAATGTATTAAGAATTATTTACTTGGGTATAATTATATGTATTGTAATTAAAGTAGTGAAGTTAGAAAATTGAAAGGATTAATGATGAAAAAACATGATTTCATATTAGGAATTTTTTTTGAATAATAAATGGATACCAATTATTGGTGTATAGTTGAAATGTATGTGATTAAATATTAATGAGTCATCCATATTTATATAATATTATAAATATAAAAAACCCATGGGATTGTAATATTGTAAAATATATGTAAAATTAAATATAATTTGTTACGTTTACTGTCATTTACATATATTCAATATCAACGATTGTGGGGTAGTGTATTCAATGATTTTATCTAATAACTGTTATCTATGTGAATTTTACTATATAATTCAAATGATACATTTAATTATAATGCTTAAAAATAGAAATATTACTGATATGAACCTTATTTTATTATTCTAGGTTAGTGGGTTTCTTCATTCCACTATAGAACATGTATTCCTAATGCCTATTATTTTCAACATTTGAATAATCTCATATTTCCTAATAGTCAGTGAAGTGGTATGTAGTCTAATATTTTTTACTTGTGGTATGTCGGGATTTATTTACATTATGATATTGATATATTTTTTTTAATAAGAAAAATAATTTTTAAATATTGTTTCTATAGACCCCTTGATTATTCGGAGTAACTCATATTTATCGTGACCTTGAGATCTCATTCATATAATCCATTAAAAACTATTAGAGTCATGGATCACCAAATCCCTTAAAACACTATTAATTAATCAATTAAAGAACCATTCTATCTTAATATTGGTTTGGATTACAAAACCAATGCCCTGCCACAAAATCCATGTGTTTTATTCCTTAAAATTCCTGTAGAATATAATTAATTTTATCCAACAAGAATCTCAGACTTCATTTAATAAAATTATAAAAATGAAAAATATATATTGAAATATATTTCTTGAAGTATTTTCTATGGAATAAATATAAGGCCCCAGCCTTAAACCTTACTTAATCTTGAGTTATTACAATATTACACATTGAGGATCTTTTTGGGTTTAGAGTTTTAGAGAATTAGAACATAAAACTTGCATTACATTCCATATATAAACAAAGTGGTTACATAAGGATAGTATTCTTCATTCCCATCAATGGAAACATATTTAAAATAAAACATGGATTATTTCTTGACACTTTCTTGACACTATCATCATATCATGTACCTTTCCCTTGACCTGTGAAAAACATTTCAAAAAACATTGGATGAGCATAAAAAGCTCAGTAAGGGATATAAAAATATTGAAAGGAAACATGGGTACATATATACATAAGAATGAAATCATACTTTACCCATAAAACATAAGAACTTTAACATACCTCATCAAATCATGAATAAATCATAGAAATCATTAGACAAAATGGTAATTTTAGGCATTCATAACATTCTTACGTAGGGATTAATCCTCTTGGTTACGTTTGGAATACCCATCACAGAATATTCCCTAAATCTATTCTGAGAAACCTTAACGTTTCACTCCTTCGCTTTACCCAATGCATTGGAGAGCTATATCGGGCTCACCCGCCCTTAGTTTATCACAGAACCACCCGTTTTCATAATAATGCCCAAGAACCTCAACATAATCATATCACAGAAAACATGCATAAAGGAAACATAACATTTCCACTTTTCAATCAAAAGATATCAATACAACACATTGATATAAAAACATTATGAAAACCATTTTCAATACTAAAATAAATGAAAAGTAAAACATGGTATTTATTTTTCTTTTAAAAATATGGTATGGCTTGTAGAGGAAGCCGAAACTCAAATAACGGTCACGACGGCGGAGAAGTCGTTGTCGTTGCATACGTACGACAAAAAAAATTCCCTTTTGTCGTTTAGTAAACGTTTCGTATAAAAAATATTCCTTTTGAATATACGTAAAATTCAAAGGGGTTTATACACCGTATAAAAAAAGGTTGTGTATAAAACAAAATATGCCTCAA
The DNA here is from genome assembly GCA_963277665.1 of Viscum album. Lineage (NCBI taxonomy): Eukaryota > Viridiplantae > Streptophyta > Magnoliopsida > Santalales > Viscaceae > Viscum > Viscum album. The sequence continues at coordinate 1,034,297,556 of OY728133.1, read as the reverse complement.
TGAAAGGAGATTGAGACGAAGTCCCATACCTCAGGTCCGACTTGACTCGATCATTCTTTAATCTCCTGAATAATAAACTTGAGTTAATTTCTACTTCTTTAAGAACCTTTTTCAAGTTCATTATTCCTTTTATATCACTTATTGCCATGTCATGAACACTATGTAATTATTTAAGTTAATAACGGTCGTTTTAACGATCATTGGTACTTGAGTCAAAAATAAACACTTTATAATTACATGTTGTTCATGTATCCAATATATCCAGAATTATAATCATTGTGTATATATCATATATATCCAGTATATACATGCATTTATAATATTACATAATCTTTTAGAGGTAAGAAATGAAATGCACCGTTCATGGAGACGGTAAGCCGTATGTACGCATGAACGCTACATTCATTTCTATTTCGTATTTTATATAATGGAATCATAATGATATAAAGGTATATTATAATTCCAGTATAATATCATATATAATATCATAGTTCCATCCTTTATACGTCCCACATCTGGTATTTAACGAATCAAATCACTTTGAGGGGGCGGTAGTCCGCACTCCCTTAAATGAAGATATCGCGTTTACCTATAATGGAAACCATAAAGGTATGAAAAAAAAGAAAAAAAACAGAAGATTAAGGAAATCATAAACATATTATATATCATATATAAATTTAGTGACAATTTAATGGCCACATTTGAAGGTGTTAAAAGAATGTTGAACAATCATCATTTCGGGAGGCATAAATTCACCATCCACGGAAACAGTATGTTTGTTAATCATTAGATGTAGGTGTGTGTAAGTGTAGCTCGAATCCATATTATAACAACATCCTATTATATTGAGGATACTAGATTTGTTACAAAAGAAAATAATAAAAAGAGTTTATGGGGTTGGAGAAGCAAAATAATACAAAAGGACTCAAAAGAAGACATTACCTTAAAATCGGGTAACTCCCTTTGGTTTGAGCTCAAAGGCTTCCTTGGGAATAATTCTGCCAAAAGTGAGGCTTCAAGGAGTAATATAGGGAAGTGGAGAGACAAAATGGCCAGGGGTTGGCCGAGCCAAAGGCTTTTGGAGTGTGGGTAAGGAGGTAGAGGTGGGGGCCTTTTATAAGAGGAGAGGAGGGGCACTCTTGGAAAGTAAAGATAAGTTACTTTATTGTAAAATGAGTTTCGGATTAAAAAGGTCCCACATTGATATAATTCGATGATAAGGTGATAAGGGTTCATAATACACTCATCCAATTGGTTTTTTCCATGTGTAGGTTTTATATTTTACATTAACATTCCATTTTATTTAAATCGTTAAATAATGAGGTCATCGCTGCATCATCATGATGTCATAAATAATTTAAGATATTTAATGTCTAAAAATTATAAAAAAAATACTATGATGTAGGAAATATTTTTTTCTTTCTAATTAATATTTATAGTAAAAAATGTGACTTGTATAACACCATATAAAAATTGTTTTAGTAACATAACTCATGTTTGTGTCATTTTTTACTTTAACATTAAATAAAACGTTATTTATGTCATTTCCCAACCAAAGTGGCTCCATGGGGTCCCCAAGTTGACCCGTGGCTTGTATTGGTCGGCCATGACACATCCAATGAGGGTAGGACATGTGTCAAGCTCATCTCATACTATTAAAACATTATTTTTACCTTAAACTACACTAATTACCACTAATCGCGATTAAGAACTTAATAAGTTACTATTCACCAAAAAATTATTTTAATCCCATTGAACGACATTTATTTCTTAATGACAACCATGTATGTCGGATTTTTGAAATTCAAAACACAATGATGGAAAAATTTCATTTAATGGGAAAAATCAGTTTTTATAAGTACCACTTAGTTGTTTCACTATTCATCAAAAATTGATGTTTTCAGAAAATTACCAAAAATTCACCCTAAGATATATTTGATATTCCAAATTCAAAAATGATGTCTATTTTAAAAAATTCAAAACATATAAGTCACATTATTTAATTTAATAATTAATTCCCACTATCATGACAAATAGCGTGTTTTTATGAAACAATAAGTATCAAAAGATTGACACTAGTTTAAGCACAATTTCAAAGTGAAATTGACTTTAACGACCACCATTGGATTAAATGGTAAAAATATATTCTAATTTAACTTCAAAACCAATTCAAAATATAATCTTATCATATAAATATGTTAGATTAAAATGTATATTTCATGTAAAATGCAGTATTTTTCACTATTCATTAAAAAATTAACATTGTCTGAAAAATACCAAAAATTCACACAAAATAAATTTCGATGTCCCAATAATAAAGAATAAGTTTATTTTGACAAACATAGCTTATAAAATTGTCAAAAGATAGATTTAAAAATGGTTTTCCATCAAAAGGCAGTAAAACAATCTTTTAAGAATATTAGTGTATTCCATGCTTAAGATTAGATTTATTTTAATTTTAAGCCTCTAAAACACTATCTAATTCATTAATAGACATAGATAAAAATATCTATTATTCATTACTTACTTGGGATGTTACATACTTACCCCCTTTAGAAAATTAAGTCCCCGAAATTTATTTACTTATCAAATAAATGGGGGTACTTATCCCTCATTGCATTTTCGGATTCCCATGTTGCCTCTTCCATCATGTGGTTTTTCCACAAAACCTTTACATGATTAATCACATTATTTCGTAACGCTTGCCCCATGTGGTCAAGAATCTGGACTGGTTGTTCCTCATAAGATAGGTTCTCTTCCAGCTGAACTACCTCTAGACTCAAAACATGAGATGGATCTGGCATATACTTCCTCAACATCGAAACATGAAAAACATTGTGTACCTGAGATAAACTCGGAGGTAATGCCACCCGGTATGCAACTGATCCAACTCTCTCCAGAATTTCATATGGTCCAATAAACCTTGGACTCAGCTTTCCTTTATTTACAAATCGCATCACTCCTTTCCATGGTGAGACTTTGAGAAAAACATGATAACCTACCTCAAAAGTTAGATCCTTCCTCCTATTGTCTGCATAACTCTTCTACCTACTCTGAGCTGTTCTCATGTGCTTCTGAATCAGCTGAACTTTTTCTACCATCTCTTCTACCAATTCTGGTCCCATCAACTTCCTATCACCCACTTCATCCCAGAAAGCTAGAGTTCGACACCACTTCCCATATAATGCCTGAAATGGTGCCATCTGTATTCGGGAATGAAAACTATTATTATATGAAAATTCAACCAAAGAAAGATGTTGGTCCCAACTTCCATAATAATCCATAGAACAAGCTCGTAGCATATCCTCCAAGGTCTGAATTGTTCGTTCTGACTGCCCATCTGATTGAGGATGAAAAGCTGTACTAAAATTTAATTCAGTACCCAACGACTTCTGAAGGTCTATCCAAAAGTTAGAAGTGAACCTGGGATCACGATCAGATACAATGTATAGAGGAACTCTATGTAACCTGAATATATCTTTAAGATACAAACGGGAAAGTTGATCAAGGGAAAAAGTATCTCGTATAGCAAGGAAATGAGCATATTTAGTCAAGCGATCAACAATAACCCAGATTGCATTATTACCTCGAGATGTCTTCGGTAATCCCACAACAAAGTCCATGGATATATTATCCCATTTTTACTCTGGAACTGGTAAAGGGTGAAGCATCCCTTTCGGTAACGGCCGCTCTGCTTTAACCTGATGAAAAGTCAAACACTTCACAGTAAAATCAGCAATATCTCTTTTTATTCTATCCCACCAGTAATACTCCCGCAGATCTCTATACATCTTAGTACTGCCAGGATGAACTGAAAACGTAGAACTATGAGCTTCACATAACAACTCTCTCTTCAACTATGAATCACAATGCACACACAATCTCTTCCCAAACCTCAAAACCCAATCATTTTCAATGTTGAATTCATGCAACTTACCTTTCTGAACAAGATCTACCTTTTTCTGCAACTCACTATCTTGCTTTTGTGCTTGCTTGATTCTATCTGATAGATATGATCTCACTGATACCTGAAACAAAATAGAATTACTTCCTGCACCAACAACTTCTATTCCAAAGTTCATCAAATCCTTAACCAAAGGATCACGTTCCAAACGCAACATTTCCAATGAAGCATTACTTTTTCGACTCAAAGCATCAACCACTTTATTTTCTTTTCCGGGATGGTAATGAATTGTAAAATCATAATCCTTGATTAATTCTAGCCATCTCCTTTGTCTCATGTTCAATTATTTATGAGTGAATATATACTTTAAACTATTGTGATCGGTATATATTTCACACTTTACTCCATACAAATGATGCCTCCAAATTTTTAACGCAAAAAAAAACAGCAGCTAATTCCAAATCATGTGTAGGGTAATTTACCTCATGAGTTTTCAACTGTCTTGAAGCATAATCAATTACCTGATCATTCTGCATTGGGAAGCAACCAAGTCCTTTCAATGAAGCATCACTGTATATAACAAACTCACCATTCCTAGAAGGTAGTTCCAAAACTGGAGCATTCAATAATCTTCTTTTCAATTCCTGAAAACAATCATCACATTCTTTTGTCCAGATAAACTTAACACCCTTCTGAGTTAGCTTAGTCATTGGAATAGATAATCGTGAAAAATTTCTAACAACCCTTCGGTAATAGCCTTCCAAACCAAGGAAGCTACGAATCTCAGTTACAATTGTGGGTCTTGGACAGTATTCCACAAATTTTGTTTTTGTAGGATCAACAGTTATCCCATCTTTAGAAACAATGTGACCAAGGAAAGAAAATTGTTGCAACCAAAACTCACGCTTTCTGAATTTCCCATACAATTTCTTTTCTTTTAAGGTTTGCAAGATATCCCTTAAATGTATTTCATGATCCTCTTTACTTTTAGAAAACACCAAAATATCATCAATAAAAACCACCACAAACTTATCCAAGAACTCATGGAAAATTCTATTCATTAAGTACATGAATACAGCATGTGCATTGGTTAGCCCAAAAGGCATTACTAAAAATTCATAATGGCCATATCATATACGGAACGCGGTCTTCGGAATATCTACATCCTTTACCTTCAGCTAATGGTACCCCGATCTCAGGTCAATCTTTGAAAAAAACTGAGCTCCCTGGATCTGATCAAACAAATCGTCGATATGAGAAAAATGATATTTGTTCTTAACAGTGATGTTATTCAAGGCTCAATAATCAAGGCAAAGTCTCATTGAACCATCTTTCTTTTTAACAAACAAGACAAGAGAACCCCATGGTGATGTCCTAGGTCGAATGAAACCTTTCTCTAATAAATCTTGCAATTGCTCCTTCAACTCTAAAAGTTCAATTTGATCAATTCGATAAGGGGGTTTTGAAATTGGCTTAGAATCAGGAACTAAGTAAACCGTAAACTCATCTTCCCGACCTGGTATTATTCCAGGAAACTCATCATGAAAAACATCAGGATACTCATTTACCACTGGCACATCATTAATCTGAACAGTTCCTTTATTTTCAACGATATGTGAAAGGTAACATTCATTTATATCTTTTACAAGTTTCTCGTCCTCTTGATAAGTTATCAACAGTAAGGGTTCATTCTTGTACACAAACTGAAATTCTTTCTGAAAAGAAACTTCTTTAGCTCTACAGTTAATCTTAGCATAGTAAATAGAGAGCCAATCCATACCCAGGTTAACATCAAACTCTACTAGAGGTAGAACAATACGGTTTTCAAGTAGGTTCTTTCCACAGATAAGGATAGGAAGATTCTTACAAATTATTTTTGCCTCAACATTCCCCCCAGGTGTTTTTACCAAAAGTTCAGGAGTCATTTCTTGAGATGGTATTCCCATTTTACTAGAAAAGGTTTCATAGATGAAAGAATGTGTAGACCCCGAATCAAACAACACACTGGCATAATCTGAAAAAACAAACAATGTACCTGATACAACTTCATTTGATGGCCCGACATCGGCTGAAGTAGTTGCAAAGGATTTCACCACCCCTTTCTGCTTGTAGTCTAACTGCTTCCCATCACTCATGCTCTTTGTTAGACACTCGTTTTCATAGTGACCCATCTCATTGCACTTATAACATTTCACTAACTGTAAATCAAATTTGGTCTTACCTTCACCCTGATCCTTTTAGTGCAATCAGGAGCCTTATGTCCCATCTTACCACATCGGTAGCACTTTCCAGAATTCATAAGACATTCACCAGCATTCCTTTTTCCACATTTATCACAAACTGGAAACTTAGTTTTCTTACCATCATACTTTTTTGAAGATTTCTTACCTTTATCCTGCCACCTCGGTCTCTTCTTCTGTTGGTTGTTATAGAACACCTGATCATTGGAAAACTCCATTTCCACCTTCTCATCACATCGAACTAGCTTTTCATTACTTTTAAACTCACAAGAAGCTAATTCCCTTTGATATTTTGGCATAAATCCTGAGTAAAAACGATTGATTTTACTATCAAGGTCTCGGATAAAATTTGGAGCATACCTTGCCAATCGAGTGAACCATTCTTCATAGGTAGCCACCGAGTCTTCCTCTTGCATCAATTCCAAGAATTGCTTTTCCATCCTAAGTCGAACTGCCTTAGGAAAATACTACTCAAGAAACATAACTTTTAATTCATCCCAGTCAAGAGAATATATCTCATCGGCATCCCTGATATTTTTAACCATAGACCACCACTGATCTGCCTCACCCTCAAAACGGTAAATAGAAAGACTATCCTTTTGATTGTCTGAACACCCCATGACATCAAATATTTTATCCAGTGCTTTAATTCACCCTTCAGCTAGCACATGGTCAGATGATCCTCTAAATGATGGGGGATGTTGCGTCATGAAATGTTCCACCACTTACATGTTCCTCTGCGGTTGATCTGGATGATCTCATGCATGGATACCACCACCATTTATCGCTTGAGTCAACTGCGCCATTACTGCAACAAACTGTTCAGTTCCATTTACGACCATCTTAGGATGCTAATTCGGAAGGTTATTTCCTTCTGCATGCCTTCCTAGCACTGCTTCTGTTTTTCTTCTGCGGAAAACCATTCTGAAAAAACATGTCTTAGATGAAGCAACATGGTAATCTCCAAATGCTATATCATTTCAAAAAAAAAATATTTTTGGATAATCATTTAATCGAATTCTAACTCCTAATGTTATCTAAACCGACCTCTGATACCAACTATAAGGCCCCAGCCTTAAACCATACATAATCTTGAGTTATTACAAGATTACACATTGAGGATATTTTCGGTTTTAGAGTTTCATAGAATTAGATCATAAAACTTGCATTACATTCCACATAAAAACAAAGTGGTTACATAAAGATAGTATTCTTCATTCCCATCAATGGAAACATAATTAAAATAAAACATGGATTATTTCATAACACTTCTTTTACACTATCATCATATCATGTACCTTTCCATTGACCTGTGAAAAACATTTCAAAATACTTGGGATAGGCATAAAAAGCTCAGTAAGGGATATAAAAATGTGGAAAGGAAACATGGGTACATATATACATAAGAATGAAATCATACTTTACCCGTAAAACATAAGCACATTAACATACCTCATCAAATCATGAATAAATCATAGAAATCATAATACATAAAGGTAACTTGAGGCATTCTTAACATTCTTACGTAGGGAGTAACCCTCTTGGTTACGTTTGGAATACCCATCAGAGAATATTCCCTAAATCTCTTCGGAGAAACCTTTACGTTTCACTCCTTCATGTTACCCAATGCATTGGAGAGCTATATCGGGCTCACCCACCCTTAGTTTATCACATAACCACCCGTTTTCATAATAATTCCCAATAACCTCAACATAATCATATCACATAAAACATGCATAAAGGAAACATAACATTTCCACCTTTCAATCACAAGATATCAATACAAAAAATTGATATAAAAACATTATGAAAACCATTTTCAATACAAAAATAAAAGAAAAGTAAAAAATGGTATTTATTTTTCTTTTAAAAAGATTGTATGGCTTGTAGAGGAAGCCAAAAATCAAATAATGGTCACGAAATAGGAGAAGTCGTTGTCGCTGCATACGTATGAAAAAAACATTCCCTTTTGTCGTTTAGTAAATGCTTCATATAAAAAATATTACTTTTGAATAAACGTAAAAGTCAAAGGGGTTTATAAACCATATAAAAAAAGTTTGTGTATAAAACAAAATTTTCCTCAATGAAAGGAGATTGAGACAAAGTCCCATACCTCGGGTCCAACTTGACTCGATCGTTCTTTAATCTCCTGAATAATAATCTTGAGTTAATATCTACTTCTTTAAGAACCTTTTTCAAGTTCATTATTCCTTTTATATCACTTATTTCCATGTCATGAACACTATGTAATTATTTAAGTTAATAACGGTCGTTTTAACGATCATTAGTACTTGAGTAAAAAATAAACCCTTAATAATTACATGTTGATCATGTATCCATTATATATAGAATTATAATAATTATGTATATATCATATATATCCAATATATACATTCATTTATGATATTACATAATCATTTAGAGGTAAGAAATGAAATGCACCGTTCATGAAGACGGTAAGCCGTACGTACGCATGAACGCTAGTTTCATTTCTATTTCGTATTTTATAGAATTGAATAGTAATGATAAAAAGGTATATTATAGTTCTAGTATAATATCATATAAAATATCATAGTTCCATCCTTTATACGTCCCACATATGGTATTTATCGAATCAAATCACTTTGAGGGGGAGGTAGTCCACACTTCCTTAAATGAAGATATCGCGTTTATCCATAATGGAAACCATAAAGGTATGACCAAAAAGAAAAAAAACAGAAGCTTAAGGAAACCATAAACATATTATATATCATATATAAATATAGTGACATCTTTATGAATACCTTTTAAGGTGTTAAAAGAATGTTGAACAATCATCGTTTCGGGAGGCATAAATTCACCATCCATGGAAACAGTATGTTCGTTAACCATTAGATGTAGGTTTGTGTAAGTGTAGCTCGAATAAATATTATAACAACATCCTAGTATATTTAGGATATTGGAGTTGTTACAAAAGAAAATAATAAAAAGAGTTTAGGGGGTTGGAGAAGCAAAATAAAACAAAAGGACTCAAAAGAAGACATTACCTTAAAATCGGGTAACACCCTTTGGTTTGAGCTCAAAGGCTTCCTTGGGAAGACTTCTGCCCAAAATGAGGCTTCAAGGAGTAAGCGAGGGAAGTCGAGAGGCAAAATGGGCAGGGGTTGGCCGAGCCAAAGGCTTTGGGAGTGTGGTTAAGGAGGTAGAGGTGGGGGCCTTTTATAAGAGGATAGGAGGGGCACTCTTGGAAAGTAAATATAAGTTACTTTATTTTAAAATGAGTTTCGTATTAAAAAAGACCGACATTGATATAATTCGATGATAAGGTGATAAGGGTTCTAAATCCACTCATCCAATTGGTTTTGGCCATGTTTAGGGTTTAGATTTCACATTAACTTTCAATTTTATTTAAATCGTTAAATAATGAGGGCATCACTGCATCATCATGATGTCAAAAATAATTTAATTTATTTAATGTCTAAAAATTATAAAAAAATTACTATGATGTAGGAAATATTTTTAGCTTTCTAATTAATATTTATAGTCAAAATCGGACTTGTATAACCCCATATAAAAAGTGTTTTAGTAACATAACTCATGTTTGTGTCATTTTTACTTTAACATTAAATAACAAGTTATTTATGTCATTTCCCAACAAAAGTGGCTCTATGGGGTCCCCAAGTTGACCCATGGCTTGTCTTGGTAGGTAATGACACATCCAATGAGGGTAGGACATGTGTAAAGCTCATCTCATACTATTAAAACATTATTTTTCCCTTAAACTACACTAATTACCACTAATCGCGATTAAGAACTTAATAAGTTACTATTCACGAAAAAATTATTTTAAGCCCCTGGAAACACATTTTACTTCTTAATGACAACCATTTATGTTGGATTTTTGAAAATCAAACCAAAATTATTTAAAAATTTCATTTAAACGGAAAAATCAGTTTTTATATGTACCACTTAGTGGTTTCACTATTCATCGAAAATTGAAGTTTTTCAGAAAATTACGAAAAAATCACCCTAATCTATATTTGATTTTCCGAATTCAAAAATGATTTCTATTTTCAAAAATTCAAAACATATAAGTCACATTAATTAATTTAATAATTAATTCCCGCTGTCATGACAAATACCGTGTTTTTATGAAACAATAAGTATCAAAAGATTGACACTAGTTTAAGTCCAATTTCAAAGTGAAATTGATTCCAACGACCACCATTGGATTAAATGGTAAAAATATATTCTATTTTCACTTCAAAACCAATTCAAAATATAATATACTCATATAAATAAATTATATTAAAAAGAAGTTTTGATGTAAAATGCAATATTTTTCAGTATTCATTAAAAAATGAACATTGTCTGAGAAATACCAAAAATTCACACAAAGTAAATTTTGATGTCCCAATCATAATTAATAAGTTTATTTTGACAAACATAGCTTATAAAATTGTCAAAATATAGATTTAAAAATGGTTTTCCATCAAAAGGCAGTAAAACAATCTTTTAAGAATGTTAGTGTATTCCATGCTTAAGATTGGATATATTTTCATTTTAAGCCTCTAAAACACTATCTAATTCATTAATAGACAAAGATAAAAATATCTATTATTCATTACTTACTTGGTATGTTACAATAAACATCATATTTATAAATTTTTTTCTTCACTAGTACCATCCACTCATTAGCATATCCCTCAAAGAGATAAAAATCAATCAATTTTTTTTCATTATTTGAGAAGTAAAAGAAATGTATATATACTCCATTGAGTTATTATATCTCTATGACAAGAAGTGATAATATTTTCCTATAATGGTAGGAGTTATTTTTCTCATTATAGTAATTATTATAATTAGATATTTTTAATAGCATTATGGTGTTAAATATTGTCTATGGTTTTATTCATAATATGATCTAGTTGATTATGTACTTCCTTAATTTTCTCAATTCCTAATCCTATATGAATATGCCTATCATTGGGGTAGTCATCAAATTCACTAAAATGATGGTTAATTTCATGGTTTTCATATTTTCATCCATCACTAAACTTTATTTAAAATTATTACTTTAAATTAACATATAAGAGGGATTCATTTAATAAAATAACGAAAATGTATAAATGATATATATAACCTAAATAACGATTCACTATGTTTCAGTCATGGTTATTCGTGGAAATTATTCTTTTCCGTTATTTTATACTAACATTTTTTACATGTCATTCTAAATGGTTTATAATGAATTTGTGAATAAAAAAAAACATATCTCCTTGCACAGTTAAACCATATGTGTAAAAATGACCATCTTTACACACTAGGTGATAATCTATTCCATATAAATTCAACACATTAAAATTATATATCCCTATTTAAATGATTCATGATCCAAATCCTCTTGATGTATTAATACATAGATACAATTTCTAAAAAATTACATTCATTATCCTCTAAAAAATTTGTATATATTCTCCAAAACATTACATATCCATATAAGTAAACATATTTTTATCCATATAATTTTCAATAATATTTTCTCACAAATGTCTCTAGTGGTTAACTATTCAATTTCAGTGATAAAAAAATATAAACCCATTAATCCTAAAAAAATTAGTACATTATTTTGAAATATTATAAATCTTGTATGTACATCGCAATGAACAAGATCAATGTTTATTTGGATAATAGTGTACATATTATGAAAAAAAGGAAATATTATGTGACCTGAATTATAATTATATATAATGAAATCCAAAATAAATATATTTTCCAAAATCATAATAATATAGACTAAAACATTCATAAATTACATGGCCAATCTAAACAAGCTAATATTTCAATAACCCTGATAAGGAAACATGAAATGTGAGTTAAATATATAAAAAGATATCAAATAAATAGATGGCTTATGAATATGAATATGGTAGTATAAAATAGGGTTAATGGTATTATATGTTCACGTGTCATTGAATAATTTTTTGAATCATAATACATTTCATAAAAATAATTCATCGATAACTGCTTAGACAATATCATACAGTGTACAGGGTCCCGTAAAAGGGTTATGATAATTAACCAGTCCCATACATGATGTAACATGAGATTAAAATATTATCTAAATAATTAAATTTCTACATATGGGAACACATCATAATATGATTAGGATCATTATCTAACATGTAACATTATTTAATCCAAATTCATTACATAAAAACAAAACTGTGAAATAAAATGGGATATATACTCGTTCCTATTTTCATAAAATATGAGTTTTCATAGTGAATAAATTTTTTAATGTAAAATATGGAACATATTTCCAAATCAATGTAAGGGATAACAATATAATTATATATTTAATATACATATATGAATATTTTATAATCATTACAAAATAGTCAATATATAGAGAGTGAGTTAAATACATATTTTTCATAAACCGAAAAATGGAGGCTTTGACAGATCCATAACTATGAGCATGATTCACAAAATTAATTATTTAACATCTTAAATAAAAAAATATAACAATTTATTGAATTTTTAAGATCCATTTTAATGTTTACTTCTTACAAATATTAAATTCAATACAATGTATAGTCAATAGAATAATATTTGGGATTCAATTAAGTCATCTTGACGATGTTTTGTTTTTATATACTAAATAACTATATAATGTTGACTAAGATCAAATAGATTATTATTTCATTTCCAATAAAAAAATATGGAATTTATTTAGAAATAATATAAAAAATGTATGCATTTAAAAAATGACAAGTTATTTCTATGAAAAATAAACCATGTTACAGTCATGGAAAATCTATGGTGTATGTAGGAATGTGTAACTTTTATATTTTTTAATGTTGATGATGCTTGTAAGTTGGGGTAATTTAATTATTAAATAATAGTAATTATATCATGAATATCATTATATATTTGAAAATTCAATTTCATATTCAATCTACGTCCTGAAGTATTAAAATTGAATCACATCACTTCATGAAGAAATAATCCATCACACACACAAATGACATTATTATTATTAAATAGATGTTTTATTATACAGTTATATAATATATTAAATTTTAATAATTATAAATATATCATGAATATACTATAAAATCCTTAAATCCATTACCATTAACATTCTTCATGAGCTATTATGAAAAAAAAATCATTTTTTCATGATGTGGTAGTCCTCCAGACACATGACCAATGAAATTATTTTACATTTAATGGATGATGAGTTGGATTTATGTTATAATGTTTTAATAATTAAATAATAGTTTTGGGTAGATATTTATATGCATATATAAGAATTATTAACTAATATTTTTAGAGGTGGAAAAATAAATATAAAAAATATTTTTTTGTTAGTAACGATGCACCTTATATGGAAAACGTCTTTGGGATTATATATAATGCCTCAATAGATTTTATTTATGATAAAAAGATCACTCCTAAACATGGGGAGGGGATTCAGGTAGGTATTTCAGAGGGTATTAGAAAAAATATAAGGATTTTGATGTCTATATATGATTAGAGAGATGGTTCACATTAATAAGTACGAGAAATTGATCATTTTGAAATTATTGAAAAGAAAATGTTATACTCTTGTTTCTAAAATTACAATTTTAAAAAATAAAACATTATTGAACCTTATACTGAATAATGTAGACATAATAAGTAATTAAAATTATTATTTAACAACATTAAAAAATTTATATATATATATAAAATTTTTTAAATTCAAATGTATTGAATAATTATTTATAAAAAAAAATTAAATTACAGTATATTCTTTTTAGGACTGAAAAATAATTTTTGTAAAAAAATAATTTATTAACGTTTTTATGAATTATATATAAATATAATATATTGATCAGTATTAAAAATTTATTTTCATTAAATTTATTGAAAATGTGTACGTTGTTATATATACTTAAGTTATCTAATGATTTTTAATAATGATGAAATATTTTCAACGAATGAATGGTTAATTTGTTTGAAAACTACTTTTTTAAGAGCGTAATGGTCATTTATAACAATTAATTTAATATATAATTATTAATTAATGATGTTTTTTAATATTTTAAAAAATATGTTTCATAACTTTATTTAACATTCAGGTAATAGTTTTTAATAAGCTTGTAAGTATAATAAATATATCTTTAATCTAAAAAGCATTTTCAAAATATATCATTATCAATTTATTTATGGTAATTATCATAAAATTAATATCTTGCACTTATAAAAACTGTATATGATAATATGGATTAAAAATTGGAGCTCACATGATTATATTTAGTATTATTGCCAAATTTATTTATTTAATATTGAATAGTAAAAGGAACAAATTTTTTTATAGTTATGTTAAAAATATTTCAATGGTAGGTTAAACAATGATATAAGAATAAAAATATTGTAAAACCCACATTAATATTATAGATTAAACAATTTTAGACGACATGTATTGTTAAATTTTATTTCCTGTCCATTTAATCATTGCAGACAAGATTATGGTCATTTATAATTTAAATTTATTGTGTAGTACAATGAATTTCTCTCCCATATTGTTTAAATGGAAAAAATTTATAATACATAATATATATGTTTTCTTCTTATATATAATAAAATACCATAATACCAATAATATATGCCTTCATATAATTCGAATAATCTTGCTAATAACCCATCCCCGTTAGAGGAATTCTTATGTTATAGGATAATAGAGGCCTCTCAATGAAGCACTAATAATATTTTCCGAAATATTGAATGAATAAATATTAATTCACATCATATAAATTATTTCTACCCATAATTAAATAATTTATCTATTATTATCCATATATTATATATTTTTTACTATTTGGAATCAATTTTATACTTTCATTCCATCAAACTGTATATGAAAGCATCACACAAGCATTTTGGTGAACTAAAACCTCAATATAGAGATACTAATAATTTTACAACTCTATATTATTATTATTTTTTTATGATGGATTTAATTATTATATATTATATCAGTGATGTAATTATGTATTTTTAATTTGAAAAGATTTTCTACATTCTTATCTTCCCATATGTTGTAAAACACTAATGTGGGTTAGGATTACAAATGGACATCCACCTCCATATAATGATTTGATTCATTTTACATTTAGAATGTATATTGATTATAATATGGGAATATATAGTGCATCAATATGATAATTTTTGTAAAATAATTATTATAGTGATATGAGTTATTATTTATTTTTCATTCATTCCATTTATCAATAAGTGGAAACATGTCTCATGCATACAAATAGATTATCATCCCCACAAAGTGACATAATTAATATTACACCACTACCATAAATAAAATATTATACAAATTTTATAGAGAATTAATAATCTAATTATTAAGTAAATAATGTTTTATTTTTTTTGCAATGAAAATCAATTTTTGAGCAAAAAAATTATGAAAAAACATACATGATAAACAACGTAGTTTACACCGAAAATGAAAATAAATTTGAATAATTGTTATTGAATTGCATATATATGGTCATAAGTAGGTAATGTGTTATATTATAAGTATGAATATGGTTTTTTTATATAAGTTATTATCTAAAATTTTATAATAAATAATGTTAGTGTACTTAAAAAATCCAATTAGATGGGAGGTTATGATTTCACGTATCCTTCTATATATTTGAGTAATATATCATATTCACCATCAATTTAGTTTGTGTGAAATATATAATAATACAGAAAAAATATTTTGTTATATTTACGAATAACATGGTGATTTAAAAATTTATATATCCTTCACCCTTCATTTTTGTTTTGATTCAGATATAACTAAATTCCTACTGTTGTCTATTAGATTATCATTTATTTTTAGGATTTTATATCATTACTTTTTATTCAT
This sequence comes from Viscum album, assembly GCA_963277665.1. Lineage (NCBI taxonomy): Eukaryota > Viridiplantae > Streptophyta > Magnoliopsida > Santalales > Viscaceae > Viscum > Viscum album. The sequence goes on along the minus strand of OY728133.1, from coordinate 1,034,281,514 downwards.
GAATTTTATATGGATTACATTACATAAAACAATTATAATATATTATCATATAATTATTTGTTTAATTTATAAATATTTTAAGTACATTACTCCCTATGTTACAAAATGTTATAAATGAATTTTTTAATATATATAATCCCTTATTTCTTCATTGGACGATAACTATGTTCAAGAGACTACATGATATTACAAATTGTGTTATAGATGAATTTGAATACAATTGAAATTATTTAAATATATCATCTTCCTTTCCAGTAATATTTACATAATAATTTATCAAATGAATCATTTTATCAAACTATTTTTAAAATCATAACTGTTTTAACATTTCTTAAAGGAAAATAAATTATTTTTAAATATATTATGTAGATGAATTTTCATCGAATATTAACTACACATTATTTATAATCATATATTACATGTACCTATTTTTAATTTTAATTAATAAATTTTATAAATATTTTTATGTTCTACATTAAATCGAGAGATATATATATATTGAACTTTATCTCATATTTTTAGAGAAATTCTTTAATATTATTTTTGGTGGTCTTTTAATATATATATAAACATCTTTTAGGTTTATTTACATTTCATAGGGGACATAATCCTGTGAAAAAATATCTTTTATAGATGCCTTATGATGATAATGAAATTCATATGTTCACATAAATCTAATTCCATTCCTACAAGTTAACTATGTTGGGATGTGAAAATTAATTCTAGTATAGTACCACTCAATTCCTATCTAGGGATATAATAAAATTATTTTGTTATGTAATATACAGAAGAACTATTAATTTTACACATCTTCTGCTATAATTATATTGTTCTTCATTTATCATAATTTTAAATAGAATTTATTATTTCAGTTACGTTAGAAGGGACCTAAAATTATATATCCCTCCAATGAATTGGTTTAATACTGATTTCTTGTTAGATAATATGTAATAAAAATGGTAGGTAATTTTGATAATTATGGGATATTTTTTATTATGATATACTTGGGAGTGATAATTGATAATGAAATGATTGTATTATGATTGATTCATATTCACTATGATCACTATGGTATATAACTATTAATGTTGAATTCAATTGATATGATTATATGTATTCTAATAACATTAAATTTATTATTATGTTGTATATTATTAGTCCACTATTCATTAATAATGTATCTACACACTTATAAATTCTATATATTTTAAGAAAAAATCATATTCTCTAATTTATGATTCATGATTTTTGACCAGTTGGGTATGAACGTCTAATGTATATGTCATGTTCCCAATCCCATATTTATATGATCACTTATGATCATGTATTTATATATCATATGTTTTTCCTTAGTGGGCTTCTGATTCAACGATTTCCGTTATTCCAATTATCTCATAGTTTAAAAAAAATGTATTATTTAAAATTGTCTAATAAGGATACAATGACTGATATATTTTATTAGAAACATTCCTGATATTTTTTTTGAAATATTTTTTTAAAAATATCACATCTCAAAATACAAAATAACTTCAAGATCTAAATGCATCTAATGAATTTAAATTTAATTAATATTTAAGAATAATGATGTGATATTTATTTACATCATGATTTACCAAGCTCCATTCAAGAAACTATATTTTATCAAATCAAATATATGAAGTTGTTCTTATCATTTGATTTATCATTATTTCCCATTTTATTATCTATCCAGGTTTCGAAATTGATTCTATTATCCAAGAACATAGCAGAACATCAGTGTTCTACACTTCTTGGATTAGAGAAATGTATAATGGGCCATATAAATGCTTCGGTTAATTTTTTAAGTATTTACTTTTTGTGGAAGTTATGGATTGAAAAAAAGTTCGAAATTAATGGATAAAACTCTTACATTCTGAGGAGATCATTGACAACTCAAATGGTGTTATTGAATTTATATTTATTATGGAATCTTATATTGAAAGATAAGATGAATGTTTTATTTTTCCTTATATGTATGAATTATTAATTACTCATAAAATTTATATATTTATTACTCGCATTATCATTCTATAATACATGGAATCATGATTCATACTACACAAAATAATGCTTCATATTATCCCATTAAAAAGTTTTCATTGAAATATGAATACATGTATGTAATCCTAGTATGGATATAGATAATTTTTTGTGTTCTTTATCACAAAAATAATTATATAATTATATTATAAGGGGGAACATAATTAGTTCATGGCCCTGATCACTAAAAAAATATCATTTTTAAAGTAATTAATATTAGATAGATTATTTTGTAGATCCCCATCCTTCTAATAAATCTATTTTCTAATTATATAATTGGATGGTTTAAAAAATTAATAAACTCGAATAATTATTTATCTCAATCCCTCATGAATATATGATCCTCCATGTATAAATCCATAAATAATGGATCTCATTAAATCCTAAAAATTGTGAAGCATGAATGGTAATTCATAATAAAATATTTATCCTAATTTTCATCATATCTTTAGTCGTAGTTTATCAATTATTTATTAGCATAGTTATATAAATTCATTGGCATTGTTATATATTCGACACATTCTATATTTATATATACATAAATCATTTATGATTTATTTAAAATAAAATTTCACAATAAATATAATTACTCCATAAATAAAAATAAATTTATATGGATTCATATGCATATAAAGAGTTGGGTAATTTATCTCATAAACATGTAATCGGTGTGACTAATGTTCTATTGTTATGTCAATATTTATGGTATTACACCAAATTACAATATATGATTCTACCATATAAATCAAAAAGACTTCCCTAGTATATGATAATTTGATCATATGTGTACCAACCAACCATCTCTATCATTATTCCACATTCCCCTTATATTAATCAGGATAAAAAAATTTCTTCCTTCCGGTTAACAATTTTTTCGAAATTAATACCACTATAAAAATTATCAAATATAGTATTTATTATTTCTCTAATAAAAGTATTTTTTTGGTCACATTATCCATTTTATTATGCTATTGTTCATTAAGAATCATCAGTTATAGATCCTCCAATATTCCCTCGACCATAATTACATGACACATTATTGATAATTTATTATTCCATGATTCTCAATTGATATAATTGGAAAACTAATTCTCTTCTCTCAATGCCTTCAACACAATGAAAAAGTGATCTTCATACCAATTCATACACATGGAATACATAAAAATATCATGTGTAAATACTACATAGAATAGTTAAAGGTAGTCCCCAAAACACTATTAGTTATATCAATGATGATATTATGGGAACTGATCAATAACAATATCAATGATACAAATTCATTCTGTCCTTTCTTTATATATAATCCATTAAAAATAATTCATATAATTTTTACACTTAAAATATGATACTCATATCTATATTGAATCATTAAAATGTTATAAAATCCAAAAATTTAATCAAAATTGTCATAAATATAGGGTAGAGAATATATGTCCCAAATCATGATCATGTTATGTTCCTTATAATTAATACAATGAAGGATTGATTTCTATTTAAATTTATTTACCCGAAAATTTTTATTCTATGAATAATATTTTTTTAATCATGATGTAATAAATTTTATCATGGGAGTTTTATTTAATTAAAATAAAAAAATAAAAGTCATTATATAGGATTATATGAAATATGCATAAAAAATTTCAATTCAAAACTATGCATCGGAATTTGTGAAATGATGATTCAAATCATAATAATTACATTAGAATACTACATCATTATAGGCATATATTCAATGTTTTGTTACCTTCAAACTATTTGAGATAACTATCCAACATGAATAAATATTATGTCTCGTAAAATGGGTGTAGTATTCATATATGTTAATGGTCATACACACAATTACATCTGATCATTGGTTGATTCAATATATAAAATGTATGTTTTCTCTAAAAATACATTATATGATATCTATATACAAAGATCAAATCCAAAACCAAATAGAAAAATATCAACTATAATGATATTAGAGAGAATGTTATAAATAATATTCTAATAAATATCATTAACATATGATATATATAGCATTGATAAAAGCATCATACCATTTGATGTTTTAATCAATAAATCAATATCTTACCATAGAATTAGTTATGTTAATCTAATGTAAAATTATTGAAATTTAATATAGATATAGTTAAAATATGAAAATTTGAAATCCTATGTACAAGGATGAATATTAATCACATCATACTTGATTTGATTTAGTTTCCGATAAGTTTCATACACAATTAATGTTATTATGTGTTTTAATAATCATAGTTTTGAGTATGATATCATATCATAATCAAGATAATTATTGAGGTGTATGAATTTGTAACACCTTCTTATTAACTTATGAAACATTACATGCATCGTATATCATGTTGTCTTATTATATGATTCATTATGATATATAACATAATTAAACATAATCCAATTTAAAAATATATATTAAACCTTATCGTTAAAACATTAGAGGTAACTAAAATAACCGAACATGATTAAAATTTCCCACTTATGAATATTATTCATTTGAAATCAAAATAATAAAACCATAAACACAATAATATTTTAGTAAATTATTGAAATAATATGTAATATAACTATTTGATGAGTGCTCCTAAACATATCCAATAGAGTTCTTATCACACACATCCCATTAATAATATATCGAACATAATCTCATTCATTATACATATAAAATACTAAAACATATTATATGGTGAGATCATAGGTATAGTATGTTTAGATATGTGGGATATTAATTTATGCATAAAATTACCTAACATCATACAAATAATTCTTAGAAAAAACATATCATGTCATAGAAAATAAATCAAGAGTCATATTGTAGTTATTTTATTTAAAAAACACATCACATAAAAGTGTGTGAAATTAATAGTTATCATTTTTGAGACATGAGTAAACATCATAAACAAAATTAATAAGTTTGTTTCTATGAACATAGACATATAAAATAATTTCCATAGATAATTATAATTTTGAAGTCTATCATAGTTGTCTAAATAAAATAGTTCTTTTCTAATCCTCATTCTCATAAATATATTAAATAATTAGCTATATACTCTTAGATAAACTCCGAATTAATGTAAGTAATTTATGTTGAGAAAACATTGGATTGGGTTTACTACACATTAATTTCCATATTAATTTATTCATTATTATACATTTCCCAATGAAACCGATAGACATAAAAATTAATAATCACCCATAACAAAATGGATATAATTTATATTTTTTTTGTTTGAATATAATAATATTATACATTATATTGATGTATAAAAGACACTTGGGAGTGAAATTCTGTTTCATAAAATATCATTTAAAAATATACATCATAGTATATTTAGTTATGTTGATGTAATCAAAATATTATGTCCCTATCGATGAATGAAAAAGTTTAATTAAAATTTAATTATATGATCAAAAATTATTTTTAATGAATTTTCAATATTCATTGAAAATTAAATGAAAATTTCCATTACATTTTGACATATTTAATGAATATATTTTTTACAAAAAAGAGAATAAAATTTAATTTTAAATAATATAAAATTTTTATGTTATTTTTTTAATGAATAAATTACATGATGTTGGGAAACCACATTAATGAAGGGAATATTAAAAAAAATAGAATTTTATAAAAAATCTAATATAACCTTTAATTAAAGTAGTACAAAAATATCTTTTTAAATACTTTTCTTATTAAGATATATAGTGTAAAATGAATTTATGATCTCATAACATTAAGGAAAAGAATTTTTTTAAATGTATAAAATATAATTTTATTTAAGGATAAATATTCATGACCAAAAATATAAACAATTAATGTTTTAATATAAACATGTTCTTTTATAAATATTTAGCACTAGAGAATGTAAAATTCATAAGAATGATTTATAACCCATGAAAAAAATGGGGAGGTGAATGTAGATAAAATATCATAGAAGGTTATTACAATTTACAAATTTAATATATGATAATTAATAATATGAATTAGAATTTTGATAAAAATATAATTCCATGAAGGTTTCATGAAATCTATATTAAAGCTATTTGATAGTGTCAACCATATATGTATTGTAAAATACCTATAATATTGAAAAATTGTATGGAAAAATAAATTCATGATATTTTTAAGGAACTATATACTTATTTCATGTTTGATTGTATATTTTATGGTTTAATATTCTGAGAGTTGTGGTGATGGAAGTAGTATATGAGTTAAAAATAAATTTAGAAAATAGATAAGAACATTGGACTAGATTATTATACAATGTTATAATGTCTATAATATCATTACATGGACTATGTGTTTTAATGTAGAATATAAATGTTTATGTTTTAGGGGTTTTTTACTATTATGATACATATATATTGTCTCTAGTCTGTTACATTATAGAGTCCCACAAGGTAATATTTTATGATTTTCTCATTTTTTTTGACTATATTGTGAATTATAATATATCATAATACAATATTTTGGAAAAACATATGTGTTTAGGTTGTTTATATTCATTTAGGGTCATTTTTAATGTTTATATGATAATTAATGTGGATCAGAACATGTTTTTTTTGGAGTAGATTCAATTGTGTTCTCTCCAAAATGATCTATTTCCCCAAAAATGCATTTTTTTTATAAGTTATTGGGTTTTAAATGTTGTGTATAATTTTTCATTATACACATATAATTTATAAATATTTTTAAAATTCATCAACACCCTTTAAAAGTTTCTCCCTCTCATATTTTACACACAATCCATATAGGGATTGGGTTATTCTTTCAAGGTGTTTTGTATCCCTTTATATTGGTATTGATCCCCACATTCACAAGTTCTATACATTGTTATATAAGGTGTGTTATCTGTATTTATTAATCTGGTCATTCTACATTTTTTGTTTTATCTGATACCACCATTCAACGATATATTTGATAATATGATTCATTCTTATAAAGTTATTTAATTTTTGGTATAAAATGTATTGTGAAATTAAAATATTTTCCATTGGTTCCTCAAAATATTGGTGATCAGAAAACACCTACTATGTGTTTTTTTTCATTTATTAATCATTAAAAAACATGATGTAGATAGTCAATTTGTTATACATTTTAATGTGAAATGGAAATTCAATCAATAATTATACCAATTGTTAATTGTGTAATTATTTTTATTAATGATTAAACAATGATTTAATAAATTAATTTTTTTTTGGTTTTTAGTGATCAAATGGGATTACTACGTGTTAATGTGGTGCCTCTTGTTTTCTTATATAGCATGATCCCTTTTGGATTGGGTGTTTATTTTATGATTTATTTTGTTTTGAAAGTGGATAAATAACATATTCATGGTAATTTATCATTGTTAATTAATAAATCATTATGTAAATTTTTATCATTATTCATATAATTTTGGAAATTGCAGGATGTGAATGATGTTTTTTTATATAATTCATAGTTTTTTTTTAAAATTATGCATTAGGATTCATGAAATTAAAATCCAAAATAATTAAATATTTAAATTCAATATGCTAAATATTTTTTTTGTTTGATAATGATTTTTTTTTCGGATTATCCCATTTGTTTTAATGGACGGATTCCCTATTTTTAAAGACTTGTCATATATTTGTTGGATAATGCATTTATTTCTATATGGTAGGAATTAACATGTGATGGGATGTGAAAATTATATGGTCAAGGTATTGGTTATAAATTGGTGGAGATTACTGGTTTGTAGATGCATTTAGTGATTATGAAGGTCGGAAAGATAATGACATGCATAGTGTTATCGAGGATGACACAAGGAATGACAGAATTTGTTGATGTTCCCTCTACCCATTGTTTGTTTTTTTTAAGAGTATGATTCATTTTTTCGGAATATTTAATGAATACTGAATGTATGGGGTAATTTTTTACTCATTCAAATCTACACTACATAATGAATTTCTATTTTATTTTGAATGGTAATGATTTATGGTAGATTTGGATGCATTCATGTGTACCAATAATTATAGATTGATAATGTTATTTAATTTATCTAATCAATTAAATCATTTGGTAGAACGATTAAATTGTGTTAATTCTTGATAAAAATGTAGTATTATGTGTTATACCTAGAATTAATATAAATATGTGAGAATATTAAATATAATTAAATGTTTTAATGAAATAATTGAATTATGGTCTCTTGAAAAGTTTCTTTTTTATATATGGTATTTAGTCAATGATGTTCTCAATATGGAATAATATATGTTATAACTATATTTGATCATATGTCTATTAATTATCACATCGTGTGGTTGTTTAAGAGGGATATATATTATATATGTTATGTGATTTCAAATGAAACCCAACCCATAAATATAGAGAAACAGAAACCAACATGACTCAAGGATGCTTTCCCTGATATCCATGTTAGAGAGGATCATATGAAATACTTCCCCTTATTTCATAACTCTCTTATCCATGTAGTATTATGTGAATTTTTCATTGTACATACCCTTACCATATATGTATATAGAGGGAAGAAAAGGATTTCATTTATTTTCAAATACATGTATCATTAGATATTGTATACTATGATTTATTATATGTATGTTGTAAATTAATTGAGATTTATTATTGTATAATACATATATATGGGATATATTTCTATGAAAACTATCTATTTAATATATGGTGATGGGATGTTTATTATTTGATTATTTGATTTAGAATATTCATGTTCCGTTTTAGGAATTATTTTATAATTTGAGGGAGAACGATTATAATTTGACACATTAGGGTAGAGTGGAAAACTAGTTGTGATATAATAGTTGAGAACCTTTAGTTTATCACAAATGTTGGATGTTACATTTATTTATATATTTGATACATGGTGGGAGATCCACATTTATGAGGATAATGTAAAATACTTATCTATGTTATGTGATAGTTTCAATTGTTTATCTATAGAGATTCATCATTCGTTCAATATATTTTATCAGAGTGGATTTGGAGAGAGTCCTACTGTTTTTTCCTTTTAAACGTTACAAATATATATAAACAATTTTAAATGAAAAAAATAAATGGTAAGAGTTTGTATTGGCATTAATCTCTATTTTATTTGTTCATGTGTTTTACAGTATTTCAAATTTCTATCATGTATTTACATATGGTACAATTTGTTTCGTATTTTTCAACTTATTCAATTGTAGTACATTAATTTAACTAATTGTGATAATTAAAAAATTTCAAGACAAGGATCTGTATTTTTTTTCATATTTTCTCTCATTATTCATGTTCATCATATAGGTTAATACACCCCATTTCATTACATGACCTATCCTCACTACTTATATATGACCCTTGGAATATTGGAGAAAGGATTTAGAAAATATCATATCCTTTATATAATTTTATGCATATGAATGTTACCAATTTTGTGATGTGGCCATGAATGATTGGTTTATATGGTCATGTAAAGAGATATTATTGTTTTTAGTGGGTTATACTATTGATCAATACATGAGATAGCTAGGTAACATTGCTATCTAAACCTAGTTATTGACATATACATGTTATATTTTCTTGAACATGGGCACTGCGGTCCTCAAGTGGTACAATACAGATATACATATAATTTCTAGGCCTAATATCTTATATGGTACATGTTGTGGTGTATATAATAATTAAAATATTATACATAAATATCGATTGTTTCCAATCATGAAATGAGTAAACAATGGAGCTGGGTTAAACCAAAATAAATTAATCCAAATGAATCAATATTACTTATTTTGAAATTAATGATAAAATTTTATTTTAAATAAAATTATCCTTCTTAAATTCCTTGAAATTTACATGAAAAATGTGATTCTTATGATGTTAATGTGGGGTTTTTCAGTGTTGAATTTGAAGACTATAAATCCAGTAAGAGAAATTACCAAGAGTTTCACCACCGATGTTTACAGAAGTTTGAAATATTAATTATGGATTAATTAATAGATAAATATATTATGGATTCATTCATTCACATTTTTTCAATATATTTGTGTAAGGAGTAGTGGTAATCTTTGGTGTTGGTGATCTCTCATATCCCATGAAGGAAGCTGGGTTATTGTTCTGTGTGGATTATGAGGAGTTGGTTTATTTATGGGGGAATTGTAAATATTAGTTTTTTATTATACCACATAGTCATTCAATAGTTAATTATTTATTACCCTTCAGTAGTCGGTCTATAGTATATTATATCTATGGTTTTTTGGAATATTTTATGGTAGGATTATGGCATGCATTCGGATGATGTGGTGAGAGAGACAAATTTTTATGATGTTATACATAAAAAATTTTCAACTCCATGTTACTCAATTTAAAATCCAATAATGTCACCTAGAAATTTAATATTTATATGTTTCATATAAGAAACTGTAAAGAACCGTATAATCATAGTACTAGAGTAGTCAATATTTTAAATATGGAAGATTTCTAGTTAGAGGCTTCTAGTTTTCCTAAAAGATGTATTATTTGAAATCATATGAATCGATTCATCCCTCATCATATAAATTATTTAGGGATATATGATCCCAAGAAACATATCATTGGTAAATATTATGTTTTTATTATGGATGAAATAATCATAAATGATGATAGTTCTAAAACAATATTAAAAATAAAAATGTGGGAGGTGTCCTGCCTTAGTTATTATAATAACTTCATTATCTACTATGGAATCATCAGTATGGTGAAATATACATTCATTATTAGAGGAGTGATGGGGTAAAAATAAAAAACCCCATGATTTTACATGTTCTCATTGAGTTGAGTAAAATTTTTATATAGTCCCCATCAGCTCTAGAGAGGACATAATGTTTGTTGTGGTCAATTTGGGGGTCAATATTTTTTTAACATCAACCATAGAAAATTACATTTCATGTACCCTATACATGAATGTTCATTGTTTATTTTTTATATCTATGAACTACTTCATTTGTTTTTATCTACTCAGAATTATAGGATTTCATGTAGCAGGATATTTAATGCTATTAGTGTGAACTAATCCAGTTAGTGGTAAATCATATTTGAGTCAACTATATAGTGAATATGTGAAACTATAATATAAATTTAACTATTAAGGATCCCTAATTTTAATGAATACACACACATAAGAAACCATTCATTTCATTATCTATTTATATTTATAATATGTAATATTAAATTGATGGGTTGATGAATTTGTTATATAATATTTAATAAGATTCATCTTGGTAAATTGGTATCGGATACCCATGTATATATTGAATAATTTTCTTTTCCTTGACTTCCTTAATTAATAAGTTAATGCAGATTTAGTCACAGTTTCATCAAATTATATTTAAGAGGGTTATATATGAGTACCCTATTGTATTTATTTAATATATTTTGGATTTACCCCATATATGTGATATCATTTTTGGGATTTAGGTACAATTAATCTATTCCACAATATTCATATTCATGCATTGGATGTGACATTTTGAGTTGTGGGAGGTATGGATATAAAATAATGGTCTCATTCATTGATGTTTTTTTGACTAATAATTTTACCTTGGGGTTCTCTAGTTTTGTATGAAAAGATGATAGATGGAGTTATATATATATTTATCATGTAGTACCTCTTCAATATGATAAATTTGAAGATTCCATAACAAATTCGACATAATATTGATATACAGAATTCGTTGATAGGATATATTTGGTTACAAAATATGGATTTTCCTATGATATATCATCTTATGTAGATAAAGTATATGAATTATCTAATGGAAACATTCAAATGAAATTATTGAAATTATAAGTATATTTTGATTGCATTTGGTTTGAATAATTATCTAATTATATTCATGGAATTTATAAATGTTATTTTCTGAGATAATATTTATTATATCGTGGTGGATTTATTCAGTGAAATCATTGTATAACTCGTGTTTGAGGAGGAGCACACAAAGTATATGAATCTAGTTTTATGAGTAAATCATTATCAACATCACATGGTTATTTCAATGTGTGAGTTATTATATATTTATTATCTCATGGGGAAGGTCATATCCAAATGTGCTATATATATAAATTTTTTAATGATCATGGTGGTTATTTATTGGGAAGAAATAGAGATTGATTTAGGACTATAGTGTATCCTAAATCTTATCCACAAGTGTATGATGTATTCAAACAACATATATTATATTTTTACTCATAATAATTAATTTAATAGGTAAAAACACACATTCCTGTAGATGAATTGGTTTTATGTTTATTTTAATTCCCATAATGGTGTAGTTTTCTATCAATGACTTCATTATTAGGTTGAAGATGTATTCTTGTTGATTGTTTAACATTTACCATCTAATCTATGGATAATTTTTTTTAAAAAAAGAAATTTTGTTTCTTATAGTTATCAGGTCTTACGATATCATGTACATAGATAATCCGACTATGAGCCCGTATCATTTGAAATTATTTGTCCTATGGTTTTTTTCATTAAAGTACTTCATTAATAGGCATATTTTGTTTTCATTATTCACATGGGACTGGGTTTTTCCTTCCCTCAATGTGACTTGACCAGAAATTTCGATGATGATTAGAATTTTTTTTAAACATATCATCATATTAACATATACAATGGGAAAGGATAACAGTTTTTCTAATTTGCGATATAGAACTCATTGCAGTGGGGATGTGTGGGACAGTATATAATCATGGATTGTAACTGATAAACTCAATGTAATGCATCATGAAATGGGATAGGTCAGTGTCATATTTTGATTCTTCCATATGATGGTTTCTTCACCTATCATGTTATAGGTGGGGGATTCACATCTATAGGATTCAATGGAGGTAGTTTTATAGGATTTAACTGTATTTGGTCATGTCACTAATGGTTTTTCTAATGATGGTTAACAATGTGTGTTATTCTTGAAGAGAATTTCATTCCATTTTGTGATGAGTAATTTGGTTATCCAAATGTATCATATCTGGCCTTCAGAAGTACATCATGGTGTGAATAATATGTACCGTTATATATGTAGTGTGTTTTGGTGGCACCATTTGAGAATTTTTTTGCTAAATTTCTTATCCCATTGTACCATATCCTATAAAGAAACTATAAAAGAGTTTTCTCATTTAGTTTCATCAGCAATTATATAATCCTTATTATATGTGGTAGGAAAATTTAGTGGGCTTCATCACCTTTTCACCTCACTCATACATAGAAAATGACTCTAAATTTTTATTAGTTTACCATTTTATGAAATTATTTCACTTCATAGCATTAAAGGAATCTATATTTGGAGGTGTTTTGTTGATGTTGTATCTGAAGGTTGAATTATGGACCCATGTATTCCCTTGGATGGTTATCTCTAATGATAATTTATGTTAACTCTATATGGTGTAGATACATTTCCATTATTCATTCGCCTCCAAATTATGCCTTATAACTTGTTTTCATCTACAAAATGATGTAGAAATGGGGAAAAACATACACACAATAGAATATATTTTTTTCTTGTGAACATGATTTTTTAGGTTTGTGCATGAGTTTCATTTATTTGATCATTTATTCATAAACTAATATTTTTTAACTTCATTATTGTTATTTCACCATATTATTATTTTATTTTTCCATCATTCCAGTCTCTATTATTCTATACATGAGTCAAAATCCAAAAAATCAATGGAAGTAATTAGTGAATCAAATGGAAAAGATGGTTCATGTGAAATTTATTATGTTAAAATAAGATTGTTATTATTATGAACCTTATGTATACCACAAGAGGATACCTCGTGAGTTTGACAATTACAATCATTTGTTTTTAAGGTAACATCTTATAATGGGATGTGGTTGTTTTGAAATGGGAATAATATTATCTATAGTTTATTAGACTATTTGGTATACATTACCTTATTTTATATGACATATATCAGTTAGAAAATCCCTCACTTTTAAGATATATTGATTATGTATTTCATGAGTATCATATTTTCCATTTTCTTCATGTTGATTCTCACATAATCAATTTCATTGAGATGAATAATAAAGACAATGAAATCTTCATGAATTGTCATGTTAGTATGTAATACTTCATGGACAATGTGTTTACTGTCCATGTTTTTCAATAATTTGTGTCCCTAGGAATAATGTATTCTTTTATCTAGAAAATGGGATCTTGAGTTGCCTAAAGGAACTCATTATAAAATGTATTTTGATAAATATATATATCCACTTTATAATAATACCATGTTGGTGTTAATAATTATCTAGATTGTGAGATAATTATCTTGTCTTTTATTCCTTATTTTTCCTTAATACTATTTTTTATGTATCCATACCATTGGATTCTTGTGTGGTGTTTCAGTTTTTATCTATATGTTATATTCTTCTGATACAATTATAGAGAGATCCTTTAGTGGTATCTGATGAGGTTGTTGTTTGGATGACCATTTTTACATCCCTTCTCTAGAGTGTTGGAATTATGTCCTTGTGGGAGAGAATCAATTAAGTGGTATGTGATGAGAGCATATACATCCTTATATGATGTCTAATTTTTTCTTATATATTGGATGAATGTGGATGATGACCAATTGTTGAAGTTGAAAAGTATTGAATAAATTTCAGCTAAAGAGTTTTTTTATAGTTTTTATCCTTTCACTTAATCGTTGAATCAGTGGAGCAGTATTGTGGAGTATGATATTTGGTGTATAATATCACATTTGAGTTTTGTGTTCCTCCTCCAACTATAATAACCATATTGTGTGGGGGTATTTTGTCATATAGAATCCAAGAATGTGATATTCAATTTATATGTTTATTTTTGTAACAGTAGTTGAGGGATAAAATTCCAGATTCTTAATAAAATTCAATGGCATGGTGGTTTAAGTTGCATTATATAATTCACTATAATTTGTTAGATCTATTGATTAGGCCACATTAGGTTTCTAGGATGACGATTTAATAAGGAATTATTTTTATGGTTTCTCACTTTATGAAATAGTTTTTTTCCCAATATATTATTTTTCCACATGATGTATATTTTTATATCCTTGTATTCTAAATTCCACATTTCCTATTTCCAGTAGGAGTGGAATCTCTAGAGGGGGTGAATTGATTTCCTACTAAAAATTTCTATTAAATAATATCTTATAATGATCCACCATATTTTGAAATGGCCCAGTTAATTAAGGTAGTTGATATATAAATTTCAGGTTTTTCAACATGTTTCTCATTTGGTGATAAGTCATCAGGTAAATTTGATTAAATAAATTCCTAATCTATTAAAACATGTTTACTGAATTGAACACATAATCACACTAAAAAAACTAACTATATATATCAATGAAAAGTAGTTTTCTATTTTAGTTATTAAAAGCATTGGAAAATAGATAAAATATGGTATAAACATAATATAGTGCACAATAATGTTAAACAAGTGGTTCAGTCTCAAGACGAGACTTAATCCTCTCCAATTGGTGATCACCTGCCACCAAGAAGATTATATTAACATTAAATATGATATACAACACGTATTGGGATTTACAATAGTTTTCACAAACTGTTCATGGGTCACACCCTATACCACAGTTCTTCATTAAAAAAAACATAGACCACACACAGTCTCTTCCACTATTATAGGTGTGAAACATGATGTACGTGATGTTTGATGTGAGGATATTCAGTAGAATCTAGTTCAAGCACATGATACCGTGTTTGTAACAGAGAGACACACACACTTCCTAGAAATTTGAAATGAAGGAACACTATAAAGACATGATTATGAGCTTGAGATTAGGAATAACTATTTGTTTTCATTTTAGATATTGAATCCTTAGAGTGAAAACATTTTTTTTCTAGTATTTCTCTATATTTTTTCAAAAAACAGAGTGTCGTAACTCCACGGTCTACCTTTCAATAGTTTATTGTTCTTATTCTTGTGTTTATCAAGATTTGATGAAGCACAAAATAATGCAATGAAATTGATATCACCAAATAATTTCTTGGGCTTCATGATTTCACATTGTAAGCTTTGAATGGATCTTTTTTAGATCTAGAAAGAAAACTCCTTCACACGCACACACATACACTTCTTATGCCACTCCTTGATTTCTATTCGTCCCAGGTCATAACTTTTATATTTCAGCTCCAACAATAAGAATAAGTACATCATGTGAGATATTTATTGTACCTCATACTTTCCCCTGATACGGTCTATTGATATGTAAAAAATTACAATTAATTAATTTAAAAAGCACTAGATTTAATAAATATTACCATTAGGATAATCTTAAGAATTTGAAAATTTTATATAGTAGAAGAGCATGGTAGATGCGTAATAGTAGCCTTCACAAGAGTACGCTTCGTCAATATGTGTACAACGACTTCATTCATCAATAACAATTATAACTGTAACCTTCCATTGGTAGCCTCCAGTGGTGGCCTTTTCATTGATGAAATTTGAATTCGTGACCTTAACATTAGTGTCCTTTTCATTTGTGACCTTTTCATTGGAGGCCTTGCATCGATTAAATTTGCATTGGTGACCTTTGAATCAGTGACCATTGCATTCATGACATTTTCATCAGTGACCATTGTTTCAGTGACCTTTTCATTGGTGACGTTTCCATCGATGACCATTGTACTTATAGAAATTTTTCCCTGTGGGATTAAACAAGTGAGCAGTGAGATTAAAAGAACGTATTTTTTAATTTAATAGAAACATGATTTTCGCATAAATATATATCCTCTAAAAGAAAAAATATGCATTATATAAATGAAACATAATTTTGGATTATAAAAATAGGTTATTCAAATAATATTTCCATTTATAGTAGTCACAAATTATGTCAGTATGTTTGAATCAATGTCAAGAACATTTTCTATATGTAAAATAGAATAATGTTCATTATGAGTATATATATATGCAAAGTTTTCAGTCATATTAAATACTTATTCTTATTTCAGGTACGAAATCTTAAAACATATACTAACTTAGACTAGTTTCTTTCCCATTATGATTAACAAAAATAATTAATGAAAAATCCAAATAGAAGAAGAATTTCAATTAATGATGCAATAGTAAAATATGAAAACTTTTTACAAATATCCCTACTAACTAAGATATCCCATATTTAATCAACATCAGATATATCGAATGATGATTTTTCATTGGAAGTTGAGGCGGCATGTTTTGATGATAGATGGATAAGTCTAGGTATAGCAGTCATCAGGGTTGGGGGAGCTATAAAAGAGGAATCGGTAGATCTATAATGACTACATCTCTAAGGAATCATATGTCTCAAACTTCTGATGGTCTATTCAAGAGTCATCATTAGTGCTACACTAGAAGATCCTGATGAAGCCAAGGTACAAGTCAGTGTTGGAGGACCAATGATGGGAGTATAGTCCAAATTGAGAAAGGGTAGATGAATAT
The DNA here is from genome assembly GCA_963277665.1 of Viscum album. Lineage (NCBI taxonomy): Eukaryota > Viridiplantae > Streptophyta > Magnoliopsida > Santalales > Viscaceae > Viscum > Viscum album. The sequence goes on along the minus strand of OY728133.1, from coordinate 1,034,264,018 downwards.
TTCTGAAATCCATAATAATAATCTCTCATATTTCCATAGATGAAATAAAATCATCCATATTCTCCATGAATTTTTATAAGGTAGGAGTCAAATATCTGAGCCTACTAACCTGATCCTTAAATTCTTACGTGATAGGTGGAAGACTCATGTTCTCCAACAATAATAGGAAGTGACCATCCTTATAATGCTTAGTATACAACCTTTTGTACTATAAGTCAACTTTCTCTTTGATAGCTTTCTGATCCTGAGCATCTTCCATTAAAAATTTTCCCACAAAGTTGTGATTTTTCATGTTAGTATAAATGACCCGAGTCATTGACTGAGGGTCTGAGGTACTGGAACCATAGAAAACCTCAACTTATTATATGACAACTGATATGAAATCTTCTTGATCAACCAGAGGAGCAGCTGAAGATGAACAAGATGCACACAATGGTTCCATAGTGAAAGGCAATGTCTCTTTAATGGATTTGGTCAACCCAATGATCAGCCTCTTCACTTCATCATATTGTCCACTCACATATGTCTCCATGGACTTCTTAACGAACTAAAATAGAGTGACCATTTTTTGCACCAGACATTTTTCATATCAATGATCTTTTTCCACCTGGGCACATGAAGCCATATAGGATTCTAAACTAGCCATATACTACTTCACAGATTCCATAGAATCCTCCATGGTTCTGATCTGATTCTAAATATCCTGGACTTCTTGTAGTAGGATGGAGAGAGAGTTAGAAACTATCATTTTCACTGTAAAATCTACAACTTCTTGATTGTGAGTCATAGACCTCCATAACCTAACAAATATCTCATCATAGTGGGTATTCAGATATGATTTTATTATCTCCAAACCATCATTATTCACATAGTCATTATCTGAAAGAACCTCTAGCTTCCAAATTGTAGTCTCTACAACTGAATGAAATGGAGGACTTCTGATTTTTTGGTCATCAACATAATCTTTATAGTCTAAACATAAAACCTGAAATCTAGGGTCTTATTACTAGTATTCTATACCACGAGCAATAGAAACTGATCCTATGGAAATAGGTTCTTCCCCTCACATGGATCAATCTATTAGTCAACCACATTCACTACAACCTTGCCTCTGTGTCTAATGCATCTACAGAATGGTCCACTATTACTTTCTCGAAAAAATCTTCAACATCTTATAAAACAATTCAATCATCAACTGAATCAGCATCCTTTTCATCTAAACTGTAAACCATTTTTTTAATCCCTATCAAGGGACTGAGACTTATTCATTCTTCACATTCACCTGATTCTGTCTCAAAATCATCATTACTAGATTTTAGTTTCCCCATCCTCATACGAGGTCTCTCTAATATCTATTTATGCATTATCTGCCCCTTCTTCAACCGTAGTCTCTAAATCATCACTATCCCTTAGGATTATCTCCCATCTAACAGTTCTCATTGGTTGATTGGGCTAAATAAAGTATACAATATTAGCATGAAGATTTGATGGAAGTTCGGGATCACTCCTATCATTTATAGAAAAATACTCTATTTCTTTCCCAAAGCAGCCTCTTCTTATTCATCTAAATATGCAGGCTCCACATCATTAGGATTAAGACCAGGATCTCTCTTATCCATAGACCTGGTTGGATGAGTAACATGGTTGAATTCATCATATAGCATTGCATAGTTATGCACCCATATTATTTTCCAGGGGTTATAACTTATCTTCATCAACTTGAAAATAACATTTTTAATATAGAAATTTTCCATTAATACAATTGTTTCCTCCTTGTTTCCAGCATATCTTTTCACCTTCGACATCAAGCATATCAACTTGGAATTAATTAACGAATTGAAATTTGAACCAAGATTTGTTATATCCTGTAATTGAATCATCGTCATTCTACACAAGTTTATCTTCTATTTGTTCTTTAACAAATACAAAATAAATACATTATGATACTTTAAGGTATCAAAATTCTCTCTCTTAGGACTCAAGACATGCTTTACAGACATAAAAAATAGCTTGATATCTCCTTCCATCTCAGCATCAATTACATTCAAAAGGATTCCACTCTCTATCAGTTCAGATAAGTGTTCATCAAAATAGATAAAATCGGTAGTGGGGGGAACCACTACTGAGTTGTAATAAAAATTACATTCATGTTGCACCCCCATAAACTCAACCCATTTAAAAAAATAGAAGTTTACACTTACTCTATTTACCCTTGAATAAATTATTTTCTCATCCTCTGTTGGTTTGCATTAAAAAATCATAAAACACATTCCCTAACATTAGGTAATAAGGTCCATTTTGTTTGCAATGCATTCAACCAAGACTTGACAATCATGTTCCTTTTAGTAATAAATATTTTATCATCAGCAACTATTCCATACATAGCTCCATTTCAACCCGGATATCCCTCTTAAATATATAAGGGTTGATTAGCTTTACCACTACCCAGTTTCCACTACTCGACATAATATGAGGTCTCCATGGATTTGGAAACTTTTCATCATCACTGTCGAATAGTCTCTTCAATATTTACATTTTAATATTGAGCGGTTCAAGGATGTTGGTAGAAGGTGATCATCTTGGGTTAGAGACAAAATAGTCTGAGAGAGAAGTGTATCGAATTGTGGTATGTTCTTTAATTTTATCACCTAGGGATCAAAAAAATCATATAAAATAAATAAGTAATAAAGAAAAATATTTAGATTCATAAAGGGAAAATTATATGTCCTAAAAAAGATCAACAATCGGTAAGGTGAAAATGGTGAGGTCTATCAGTGATGTCCATCAGTGATTTCTATCAGTGAGGTCTAACGGTGAGGTCCTTCAGTGAGGTTTTAATGTAGAGGTCTAATGGTGAGGTTCTAATGGTGAGGTCCAAAGGTGAGGTCTAACAGTGAGGTCCATCTGTGAGGTTCTAATAGTGATGTTATAAGAGTGAGTTTAATCGATGATTATAACGGTGTGGTATAACTGTAAGGTTCTAATGATGTTGTTTATCAGTGAGGTTCTAATGGTGTGGTTCTAAAGGTGAGTCTTATCGGTGACGTCCAAAGGTGAGGTCCAATGGTGAGTTTTATTGGTGAGGTTCTAGTAGTGATGTTCTAATGGTGAAGCCTATTGGTTAGGTCCAACATTTAGGTCCAATGATTTAGTTTATCAGTGACTTTATAACAGTTCATCTCTATCATTATAATATTATCATACCTAACTTATGTTTGATGTAATTTATCCACTCCGAATTCAATGGATTTGTAAATATATAAGTAAATTTATGTTCAGTGCCAATGAATTCAAGATTGATAACACCCCTTTTAAAATGATCTCCCCAGAAGTGATGTCTCACATCCATGTGATTTTTCCTATCATGAGATACTAGATTTTTAAAGATCTTAATAACACTAGAATTATCACATATTACAGATTCATGTTTGAAATGATATCCATAGTCTTGTAAAGTGTGTTTCCTCCACATAATTTGATCACAACATCTACCATCAGCTATATATTCTTCTTTGGTAGCAGTTTATGCAACAGAACTGTGCTTCATACTAAACGATGATAATAGCGACCTCCTAAAATGTTACATGTTCTAGGGGTTCTTTTTCTATCTGAATTGAAACTACAAATTTCATTATCTGAATAACTTATTAAATAAAAATATTTTTCTCTCTGATAAAATAGTTCTATATTTGTTGAGATGTTAAAAAAAATAACAATGGTTAAATGTGACACTTTGGGATTGGATTGAAAATGATCACACATGCATACACTGAACATAATATATGGTCATATAGAAGAATGATAAGGAATACTCCAAATCATACCTATGTAATTGGATTGATCAATAGGTTTACCTATTTCATAAGCATCCAACATAAAGGTGGTACTCCTAGGTGTATCACTAACTTTATTATAGTCCAAAGAAAAACATCTAAAATAGATGTTGTATATTTAATTTGATTTAATATAATACTATTTAAAAAAAATTAAAATCCAAGGAAAAATTAATGTTCCCCAATTAACCTCATTTTGAAATCAACTTTCATCATTCCTGACAAATCAGTACATAATGAATTTTTAAAGGATACTAAAAAAGGACATCTTCATAAATTTGTACTATTATATCATCATTGGAAATATATTTAATAAAAAGTGTAAGATCCATCAATCCTTTAGAAAAACCATTTGAAATAAGAAATGAATTATTTCTATCATACCAAGCTCTTGGAGATTGTTTCGGACCATATAAACCTTTAGACTGTTTAAATACATGATTTTTATAATGGGGATTTGTAAAACATGGTGTTTATTCAAAAAATACATCGTCAAATATGAAACCATTTAAAAAATAACTTTTAACAATCATTTTATAATTTTTTATGTTCAGAATAGTTGAATAAGAAAGTTGTATCCTAATGGATTCTAGTCTAGCTATAGGAGTAATGGTTTCCTCACAGTATATTCATTCTTCTTGACTATAACCTTGTGAAACTTGTCTAGATTTGTTTCTAACTATGATTCCTGATTCATCAACATTATTTCTAAACACCCATTTAGTGAATATGGTAAATGTGTCCTTAGGAGTATCTAATAAATAAAAAAACATTTTTCTTTCAGTCTGATTAAATTCTTCTTACATAGCTATCAGCCAAAATTCATCATTTCTATCATCATTGATATTTTTATGTACAATATATGAATGAAATTGTTGATGTTCAACATAGATTCTCAAATAAGATGTATTTGGTGTCCCTCTATTTAGATCACCTACTACTGCAACTAATGAATGATTTTTTAGAGTTCTAATGGCTTTATAAATAGTAGAAGTAGAATCCTCGTGATTTTTTTTAGGTTCAAATTAACCATTCACATATTCTAGAATAATTCTAGAACTGTTAGTTTTAAATAAGGATTAAATGCCTTTATTATTGTGATCAAGAATTGACATATCTTCCACAAGGTGTTCACTAGTTGTTTTGGGTTCATGTGGATCAGTCTCATAAAATTTGACATGAACTGATTTAACCCCAAATATTGTACTCTTATTGAATACTCTATAAGATTTACTAGAGATTGAGTAACCAATTAAAATTATTTCAACAATTTTGGATGTAATCTTATCATGGTTATCCTTAGTTTTTAGGATGAATTCTTTGCAACCATAAAATATAACATAATTAAACACAAGATATCTATTATTTCAGAACTCATAAGGGGCCTTCTTAAGAACAAGCCTATTTAAGACACGATTGATAATGTAACTGGATATATTAACAGGTTCATACCAATAATAGATAAGTAAATTACACTCATTTAGAAAAGTTTGAGAAATATCTTGAAGCGTACTAATTCTTATTTATAAAAACTCATCTTCTTGTCGTGTTATAGTAGTAGAGAAATTGAATGTATAGCCATTTTATGAGAAAATGTATTGAAAATCCTATTATTCAAACTCACGGTTATGATCTCTTATCATGGTATTATTTCTATTTCTAATAAAGTTTTCTACAAAACTGGAATATATAATAATGATAGAGCATACCTCACATTTTTGAGCTAGAATGAATACCCTATTATATCTAGAAAAATAATCTACAAGAACATAAACATAGTGTTTTCCATTTAAACATGAAACTCTCGATGGTCCAAAAAATACATTTGAATTAAATCAAGTGGTTGAGAAGTAGAAATTTATTTCTTTGGTTTGAAAGAAACGTTGTGTTTTTTTCCCTTTTGACAAGGATTACAAACATTGTTATGTTGGAATTCCATTTAAAGTAAGTCACAAAAAAAGCCTTTCTAAGTTAGTTTCCAAAGGGATTGTACATTGTAGTTTCCTATTCTTACATTCCATTTCTAGGATTCCTTATGAAAACCATTTAAACAAGAATCATATTTCTAAAAGGAAGAATTTTAATCAACATCATATGAATTTTCATTTCTAAGGGCAGTAAATATTAAATCATTTTTAGAATTAAAAAAATTTCATGCATCATTTTAAAATTTAACATTGAATCAATCACCACACAAATGAGTTATAGAAATTAAATTTTATTTTAATCCATAAAAAAAGTAATTTTGATATTAATATAGTGTTAGCATTTCAAATATGGCATAAAATAATGATATGACCTTTTAAATTATCACCAAATGTGACATGTCCACCATCAACATTAATTAGGAACAAAAATCATAAATATTCTCCTATCATATGTCATCAACACGCACTATCAAATTTACATAGTGTTTTATAGTATCTCTTCAGACAATTTTACTGAAAAACTGATTATGTGTAAGATAACTTCGATACCCATAATGTCTTGAGTCAATGCAGGTTATAAAGTAATGGTTTGTGAACCCATACTTGTCTCATTAGATTCCAATAATCAACAGATATATTTTTAGACATGAACACTGTTTTAGGTTCGTTAGATTTTTTTTTAAATGATGATCCAGTACATGAACAAGTAGTGAACTGTCTAGATTTTGGATCAAATTCATTTTTTACAATCTTCTCTGTCCTGGTTGATATCCAAGACCATTTGAATAATTTAGAGAAATTTATTTTCCTATAAACAGAGTCAGGGTATCTCTACCAACAGTAAACTTCTCTAGATATCATATTAATTGAACATTCGATAATTTATGCTTAGTATTTTCTTTAATTAGTTTAGAATGTTTTTCTTATTCAATTTTCTGATTAGTTATATAATTGGTATTAAATGCATGTTTATTTTTATAATTTTAATTTATCCTTGAGTCATTAAAGTTTTCCTCATCCATTTCATAGTATTCAAATAGTTCATCCTTCGTCATATTATTATCATTATTTGACTCACTTTCTCACACATAATAGTACGCCTTAGGTATTGAGGTATTGGGTGTTACCTAATATGTTTATGTAATGAAACAAATATTTTCATGTTTGATCTTTTCAATATAAAAAGACTCAGATCCACATAACCAATCATTTGAGGCACTTCAAACATATTTCATAGAAAATTTATATCCATTTCTATTTCCTTCATATTCATTCTTAAATTTCAACTAGGGGCAATCAGCCTTCACATGGCCTTTTCATTTTCACTCATAGAAGAATATCTCACTTGTGTTTTCATTCCATTTTCATTCCTTTTTTAATTATCCTTTATTATCATACCTTCAATTATTGTTTGATTTTAAAAATAACTTCTTCTTTTTATATAAATTCTTGGAACTTAGGGCTTGAAGAGCCATCTCATCATCACTGTATGAATCTGAGTATTCACTAGTGGAAGTGTCTATAGGAGAATAACATTTTTCATAGTCATTACTCATTGAGGTAGCATTCCTAAATGCTACATATTTATTTCTTGGTACATAATATGCTTATGTATTTTCCTTAAACTCTACTTCCTACATCAAAGAATTACAATTAGTTACATTATTGGTAGCTTTCCCATAACACAAGATTCTTGAATAGAAACAGAAGATCCTCTCCATCTTTTAGGTTGGAATCGAAGTCATCTCATAATACGAACCTTGATGTACACTACTTTCACAAGCAGACTCATTGTATTCACTATTTCATTGAACATGAGATACATTTCAGAGATAGTTTCATCAGAATAAATTTTTAAAAATGCATATTTTATATTATAAGAATTTAATCTTATTTCATTAACATTGGTCATTACCTCATTAGAAATAGCTAATGTATCCTAAATTTCATATGTTGTTTTACAGGTAGACATTCTATTTAATTCTTCAACGCCAAGAGAATAGAAAAATAAATTCGTTTCATTACATTAGTTGTTATATGAGGCTTTAGTGAACAGAGAGAATGTCTCCCTGGCAGTAGCAGGAAATGCTTTTTGTTTTCAATTTTATCCCAGATTTCAGGACCCATGCTCACTATATAAATTTTCATCTTTAATTTCTACTGAGAATAGTCATTAACATTAAATAATGGATTCCAATTAGTATCAACACCCTCAACTCTGTTATCTATTTTTAATTACAATTTTAACGAAATTAAAATTTATATATGATAGAAATTTTATGGTCATTATGATACAAATAAAATCACCGTTGAAATAAATTTTACAACATTCACATGTGTTTTGAAAGTAACAAAAAAATAACCTCTTTATGATACCATATGTTGGTCTTAGTAGAATCTCTATAGGGTGTGAATTGAGTTTCTACTAGAAATTTCTTTGAAAAATAATTTTTATAACGAATCTCCAAATGTTGATACGGCTCAGTTAATTAAGTCAGTTGAGATATAAATTTCGAGTTGGTCAATATGTTTCTCAAAGAATTATTAGTCATAATGTGAATCAGTGTAAAACACTTCTTCAACTTTAGAAACAAGTTTTCTGAATTAAACACATACACACAGTAATCAAAACTAACAATCAAAGTCAATTCCAAACAGTTTTCTATTTTAGCAATTATAAGAATAAAAAAATAGATAAAATAGAGTATAACATAATTATAGTGCACAATGATGTTAAATAAGAGGTTCAGTCTCGGGTTGAGACATATTCCACTCCATATGATGATCACTAGCCACCACGAAGTTTATATTAACAATAAACATGATACACAACCTGTATCATGCTTTACAATACTTTTCACAATCATTACAGGGTTTACACCCTCTAACACATTTATTCGTGGAAGAAATAAACAATACAGAACACACATGTTCTCTTCCACAGTTATATGTGGTAAAAATGATATAAGTGATATTTGATGTTAGGATATTCTTTATCCTCCAATTCAAGCACAAGAGATAGTGTGTGTAACAAATAGACACACAAATTTCTCATAAATGTAAAATGATTGAACACAATTGAGCTAAATATAATAATCTTGGGTTTAAAAATATCTATCTATTTAATGTTCAAATATTTAATCCTTTTATTTAAGAATTTATATTTCGAGTATTTCACTCGATTTTTTCCTCAAAATAGTGTGTCAAAACTCTAGGTTCTATCTTTTAGGTGTTGAGTGTTTTACTTATTGTGTTTATTGAGAGTTGATGAAGAAAAAAAGTCACCATTGAAAGTGTTCTCCCAAAATTATATTCTTAATGTTCATTGGTTCACATTGTATGCATTTAGTGGTTCTTTTTTGATCTAGGAAGTCAGCTCCTTCACATGCACAGACACCCATTTCTCATGCAAAACTCTATTTTATTTTCTTCCTCAGTCTTCTCTTTTATATATGAAGACTAAAAATATGAATAATTACATCACATGAGATCAATCTCGTACTTAATATTTTCCAAATATATGGTCCATTGATATTTCTACAATCAACATTATTTAATGTCAGAAGCATTAAATTTACAGAATATGGATGTAAGAATAATACTAAGAATTTGACAAAGTATAGAGTAGAACAGTATGTTAGCCTGGTAATGGTAGCCTTCACAACAGTAAGCTATAATAGTAGGTGTACATCAGTATCGTTCATTGGTAACATTTTCAATGGTAACCTTCAATCATTAGCCTTTATTAGTATACTTTGCATCAGTGACCTTTCCATTGGTGACCATTGCATTGATGCCCATTACATCAGTGAAAATTGCATCTGTGATGTGTGTACATAGGGAAATTTTTTATTGTCAGCATAAATAAGAGAGTAGCATGATTAAATGTAAAAAATTATTACTTTTATATATTCATTATTTATACATAAATTATTATCTTGTAATAGAAACAATACAGTTTACATAAATAAAACAAGAATTGGGATTATCAAAACAGGTGAGTCCAACACCTATAAAACCATGAACCACAATCAAATATGTATTTATCAAAAATTATTTGATATAAACCATGTTGATTGATGGTTATCATTCATGGGTTTTCAAATACCTATTTGTAGGGATTTATATATGGATTCTTGAGTTTTATCTATGGTGATTTGAGTTGTGTTTTCCATATTTATGTTCTTTTATTCTCTATATGGGTTAATTATATACCATTAAATGATAATATTGTATTTTTTTCTTGTCAGTATTCCTAATAAGTATAATTTATCATTGGTGTATGGCTTTTTGTAGGATTCTGATACGGACAATTAATTTATTATAGGAGAGGTGACTAATAATTTTCCTATGTTGTAATATTCAAATATGAAAGAATAATTAAATCCTTGAGGTTGAGGTTGATTTCATATCATTATTTTTATGAGTAATCAAAATGTAATAATATATTATAAAATTGGGTAATATTTTTAATAATCCATAATGAGAATCCAATTGGAATTCAATATAGAATTATTTTTTTGGGCTTCAATGATGACAATTTTCTTTTCATATTATTATTTTTTATTTATTTTTACGATAGTTGGATAAAATTTTATTATGTTGTTATTTATCATTTTCTTTTTTTGGGATGTGAAAAAAGTTTAGATATAGTTATATTTTTTTAAAAAAATCCTTAATGATATGGGTTAATTATATAAGATTTATTCTAATTGAAGGGATTGTAAAATATTCAGAAATTTATTTAAATATTTCGTGGAGGCCTACAATTTATGTGGCATCAAGACCCAAGTTGCACTAACTAGTGACCCAATATAGATTTTCTAAATTTCCTCAATAACTCTTCCGCATATTCCCTTGGGTGTGGAATAGCATCGAGGGTCAGTTAAGTCAGTCTTGGAGAAATTTTACATGATTTTATCAGAATAAAATGCCAAAAGATGAAAGAATAACTAACCAATTGTGGAAGCATATAAATAACTAGAACAATATCATTTCATTTTATAGTCAAAAAACTAGAAACTATAATACCCAAATAAGATGTAAAACACTCTATACCAATAAAATTATCATGTACCAACAATGCAACTATATGTAAAGACACAATGACTCCCATGTGGATCCCAAACCACGTCTGGTTCCCTACCCTGTGCTCCAAACCAAGCTGGAAACTTATCCCATAGAATTTTCCATATCTTGTCTTACAAGAAAAAATTCTACTCAGGTTTTGATCAGGAATCCTAAATAATTTGTCAGTAAAATTCAATTGGCCACTTTCAATGGAGTCTAAAAGATGTCCATTAAAAAGATAGTGTGTGTCGATTTATAAAGTAATAAATACAATGAAAAATTAAATATTTTTCACATTGTCATTTAATCATTTATCATCAAATTAGGCCCTTTTTTATGTCATGTTTTCAATTTGAATAACCATAAATTATTATCTATCATTTGGGGTTTGAACATTATATAATGATACCCAAATCTCATTAAGTGTAGGTCACCATGACTAACACTCTATATCTCATTCAGTGTAGGTCTTCATGGCTAGCACCAAAAAATCTAAAGCATGGATAACAATTATGGAGGAATTCTAGGCCCATGCACCGATGTCTAATTATGCAATAGTGGAATTTCATGAACCAATAAAATATCATCCACTTAATCATTAATTAATTAAAATGAATTGGACACATTATTTCATTACTAATCAAAAAATTAATTAAATGATTCAAAGTCCATCAGTTCACTGGAAAATTAACTATGGCCATAACCCGTCAATTAATTTTCCAATTAATTAATCAATGAACACAATTCTCATTGAATAAATAATTTTTGACAATTAATTATCCTTATTAGATATCAACTTTTCATAAATAATTCTCTAAATTAATTATCTTTGATCCATATTATGGAACATGATTGATTCTAACTATTAATTATCTATCTTTTGAAAATATAATTTTATAATTAATTTCCCCCATTTAATTATCATAAAAAAAACAATTTAACATGTGAATTTAAATATCTCGACTAATAACAAATATCCAAAAAATGTATCTATTTTTCTAAAATCCCCCACCCATTTGATCAATAATTCAATTATCAATTAATCAGCAATGCAATCACAAGTCAATTCTATATTCCCAAATACTCCAATTTTGAAAAAAAAATAAAGGGGAAGCTAGAAAATCTATAGACTCACATACACATATTAAATCCAAAACTATGGGAGTTCTATTTAGACCACCTACCATGTTTTATTTATTGATTCAAGTCCAATATAAATTCCCAAAATTCGGGTGGCACAATGTCATCAATCAAGATCTAATTATAAATCCCTAATCCATAAATTAAGATCAAAGGCATACAGTTCTTGAAAATATAGATCCAGTTCCACATTCATATATCTAGATATGAACTAAGAGGTTTAGATACCTAAAACGGTGTTGAACATCCATGAAAAAATGGACAAAATATAGAAGAATTAATGGGAGATGAAATATAATGAATTCCACTTACTAGGAATTGAGTGGATTTTCAACTGGGGCTTTCTATCGTGATGAATGGTGTTCATATCACCTTTGAATCCCTCAATATTGATATGTAATTGACTATATTTTTTTCAACTCGTTACAAGATCAAAATATATGTTTCTCATGGTTTTTAGAGGGTTTAAAAATGATTCCCAGATTAAAACACATGCAGGCATAGTTTCATGGGTAGGGGTGCATGGTTTGGGAAAACCGTGAACCAAACACCTAGACCTATCTCTACAGTTTTTCATGTATGGTACTATTTTGTCACAAGAGTTTTATAACCATTTGAAAATAGTACATACACCTCTGTCAATTTTTTCACGATTGGCACAGTTTAGTCGCACGGTTTTTCAAACCGTCTGCCAATAGTGCATAGTCCACTTTCTGTTAGGTTTTTGTAAAAAGTCACCCAAACGCAGACCAAGCCACTACTCCAAAATATTGTTACAAAAAAACATCACAATGATCCTTAAAACAAGTCTGATATAAATCTTGAAAAATAGGGATCTTACAATCTCCCCACATTATAACAACTCATCTTTGAGATGCAATCTAGAACATCTATATGTTTTTATGAAAAAAAAAATTATTCCACTAAGCCCTCATGTCAAATCCACTTTCTTATGTATCTTCTTGAATAGTTCCATGTGTACATAAGACATGAACTAATGACATGGTCATTCCCCATAACACTTTCGCTCTATGGCATATCACACATACCAGATGATCCTCAAAGGACATGCCAATTTCGGGTTCATCCTCATCCATATCAATCATGTGAGAATTGTAACGGTGATACCATTGTAGTTTTGAAATGGAAAATTTCATAAATATCACTATATTTTTATTGATGTGTTTATTGGTATGCCACTATCCCGATTCTCTCTAACACCTCGAACGATCCTACAATCCTGGGTGCCAATATTCCTTATCTTTGTATCCAATGGTGACTGAGTTTAGGCAACACACAAATGAAAACAAGATCATCCTCTATAAACTCTAGGGGTCATATTCTTCTATTAGCACATGTCTTCTGCCTACTGTAAAATTTATCCAAATGTTTCTATATCAACAACACATTTTCTGATGTCTCCGGAATTAGACTATGTCCAAATAGCTTAACTCACCTACTACTAACAATATTCATGGTGATCTACAAAGTCCTTCATAAAGTTCCTCATATGGTTCAATCTGTATAGTTTCTTGATAACTATTATTATAGCTGAACTCCACTAATTAAAAACTCTTCTCCCAATAACCACCAAAGTCAAGAAAATAAGTTTGCAACATAACCTCGTAAACAAATATGTTATTCTTTGACTTCCCATCTATTTGTGGGTGGAAATCCATTCAGAAAAAACTTTTCTATCATGAGAATTTTGTATTTCCTTCTATTTGCATGAAGTAAATTGTGAATCATGGTCTAAAATTATTGTCTTTGGCACCGCATTAAAATGTATTTTCTATCATACATACAGTTCTCTCAACTATTCTACTATAAAAGATTTCTTGATAGGAAATAAATGTTCTAAATTCATTTGTTAATCCACACTGATCCAAATATCAATATTACTCCTATGTGTCATTTGTTGTCCTACCAAAAAATCCAAATCCACATCATCCCACATTTATTCTTGAATAAGAAACATAAGAAAAAAGCCTCCAATTAATTGATGTTATGCCTTTACCTTATGACAGGTGAAACATCATTTTATGGACTCTACAATATTCTTTTTCCTGACATTCCACCAAAATATTTGTTCTTGGTCACGATCCATATTTTTTCACCCCATGATGTACCTCCCACTTTGAGGCATGTTATTATTTTATGTGTTCCTCTCGTATACTCGTAAGGACAACAACACTATTTTTCACATAAATGATCTAATACTCTTCTTGTAACAAATATGAATGTTTTGTTCCACCTTCAATGCTTTCCCTTAAGAATAAACACTCCAGATCCTCATACATTGTGTCCCTATTTTGTCTCAAGAGTATAGAATCCACTACTACAGAACATAGAGTCATACACTTCTAAATCTCTAAAACTACAACAAGCATTTATTCTTGTATGTTCAACATCTTACACTTTGCACTGAACTCATACCCCAACCGAGTTTATGTTTTTCTCCTCATGGAATAATCCACACTATAACCCCTTCTTAGTTAATATTCCTGTACAAAATAATTGGACTATATATGCTCTACACATCATCACTACTAGAGATTCATGTCAGGAAATGAAAATATACACATCAAGATTTTATTATCCATAAAAATTGAATCCTTTTCATCCAAAAGATAGTGTTCCCATACTTAAGATCATCAACCACTGCTTCCAAATAAAATTCATGAGGGGGTAATTCCATTCATATGACCTAAACTATCGAGACACATAAGTAATGACTCGATCTACTAGCATCAACACAACTCTTCATCTGATCCCAGAAGTGTCAGAATAATTTTTTTACTCCTCACCCTACTGATGTGAGATCAAAATTGGAGTCGATGTCATGTGCTTCCTTAACATTAGGAAAACATTCTACCATGTGTCTATTTAATCAATCATTACATCTTTATTTTTCAATCATTTAGTTGGTGATACCAATCAGTAAATAAACTAAATAAACATATTGTAATAACTAGTTAATCCAAACAATATTTGGATATAAAAATATTTCTTGTGTGGTCCCTATGAAACCACAACCATCATTTTTACTAGCTCCACTATACCATCATCTAAGATGATGTGCACAAAAAGTGTACCATGTTAATCCAAAATTGGAATGTAGATATATTGGAATGTAGTTTATGCTCTAACAGTGTCCCTAAGACAATGTCAATATGTTGGGAATGATTTTCATGAGTCTTAGAGTACATCATGATGTCATCCATAGACTCCACTGAAAACCAGTTAAGTATGGATGAATGATCCTATTTATCAAGGCCAAAAATATTGCTGGAGCGTTTTTTCAACCCAAAAAACATTACCAAAAAGACATAAAGACCATTACTTCTCCCAAATGAAGATCATTGTATTTCAGATGGCCAAAATCTCACATGATGATACCCTGATCTCATATTGATCTTTCTGAACACATAGTCCCCCTTCATCTAATCCAACAAATCATCAATATGCAGATGTGTATATTGGCTCTTCCAGGTAATTTTTTACTACATTAGGTAATCAATACACAATCATAATATTCCAATAGCCTTCATTGGATAAAATACATGTGATCCACAAGGTGACGCACTTTGAAAGATAAATAATTTATCCTCAAACTCTTCAAACAACGTCTTGAGCTCTTGAAGCTCCATTGATGCCCTTCTGTAAGGTGGAATAGATATAATCCAAGCCCCAAAAATGATATTGATAGTGAATTCGACATCCATATTTGGTAGAAATCCTAAAAATTCTTTAGAAAAGTCATTCTGAAAAAGTTAAATAATTGGTTGAATGTTGTCTTTCCTACCCCACCCATTATCCACGAAAATACTAGCGACATTGTCTATGAGCTATCCCAGAAGCTGGGTAATTGGCCCAACTCGGTCTACATGGATATCCCATTCTCTATGATGAACATAGTACTCACCCTCAGGAGATAGAATGGTCACTCATATAGTAACAATATATGTGGGATGAGTATACGACTAGACAGTCCATACCCATAATTAGGTTGAATCATGTTATATCGAAGACATAGACATCCCAAAGTAAATGGTACTCTCTGATCTCTATTGGACATCCCCTGTATAAACAGATATCCTTATATGATTTTCTCCATGGTGTATCATTATTCATTACCCTATATATGGACTCCACCACTAGAATAAATCCACTAAAAATATTTTCATATATAATGTAATGTCAAGAACCACTATCAATCAAGGGAGTATCTAATGTAGAAACAACTAGAATAGAACCTCTCACTATCGATGGATTAGACTCGCTCTCCAAAATTGATAGTTGTATTTAATTTAACTATTATTCCCCTCTTCTATGTGGTGTAGTCTGACTACCTTGAGTTTCACCACAATGGTGATATAAGAACTCATACATTAAAGCACCACATCCACTACCTCTATCACCTATTCTTGTAGAGTTACAAATGCAAGACCTATATGGTGTAGAAAACCCACTTCCCACAGTCTGACTTAGATCATATACTCCCTCTTCACTAGGCTACCTCTACATCATAAAAAAAATGTAGATACACCATTTTTCAACAATACCGGCACTCCATTGGTATTTTAGGATGATGTATATGATAATATCCCTACAAACCACCTTGGCGGAAAAACACATTAGTAATATCTGGTGCAACTGTTCCTCCTAGATATCCACCTACATTTCCACTATCTGGACTATGGTTTTTGTAATGACGCAAAATGATCTTGGAAGGCACACTCCCTAATCATCTAGTGACATCGAACTGTATAGTACTTGAAATGTCATTTAGGATCCGTTCTAAAATTAGAGTCTTATTAACATCTTTTGAGAATTTTTTTATACTAAATATATTTACATGGGACATAATTTCACACCTAAGTCCGTTCGGAAATCATTTTTCCGAAGTAGACTCATCTACCGATAAAGATGGATCAAAATGTTGTAAAACTAATAAAAAATGATGGTAATCCATTATGGAAACGGATCCTTGGGTGTGATGAATAATCTCTGAAGCCTTCCTCTGTCTCAACATCTATGTACAGAAGGGCTCCAAGAAATTCTCAGGAAATTAATTCTGTAATATATCAGTAGTCTATCAGAATCGTACCTAAATGTCCAAAAAGTACTTCACTGATCCTCGTAGCATATAAGTATCCAACATGACCATCCATTGATATAGAGTCTATAAATTTTTATGTATCGTTTCTATGGATTCAATACATAATATATCTCCCTCAATCACACCCTCTCTAATAATAGATATAGGGAGATTGAATTGAAACGCTGTTTTCAACTCAGAAATGATTTTTAGAAAACTCCCAACGTCTCTATCCATGATCTACATGAAATGAGAAAATATCCTTCAGAATTATTCCCTATCCTCGATAGCCTACACCAATGGGGACTCATGTTCATTGTCCAAATGTTCATTCTAAGACAAACCCCATCGTATCATACTCAACAACCGTCGTGGAGGAATATCTATACAAATAAAAACTCAAATATTAGTTATTATAACACAACCTTTTAACTTATATATAAGATGAAAATATAAAATAATAGGATTCAACATTTCCATTCTCCATTTTCATAAAACACAGTCTCCACAAATCCCTTCTCACTGCCCTTAACCATTCAACTCCTAGGTCTATGTTTTTAAGGTTACCTACATTCTCAATAATTAATTCAACCGTTAATTAACCACATTATCTCAAATTAATTAATTAAAAAATTAATTAATTAATCGTAATCATTTAATCATTCAAGGTTCTCATTATTCACCTGTTTATTTTGATTTTTCTTCATTATTTCAATAATTCAGCATGAAAAAAACTGTTCATGTTCAACAACATACCCATAACTGGTTTTCCCCTGAGTAACTAGAATGGGGATTGTCACAACCACCCTGAGTTCCTGGAATGATGCATGAGGAATCACGTATTGTGTATAATTAGTCCATAATTAAAAATTGAAAAACTATAAAAAAATTTCAAATGGAACAACAAGTTCGTCTCCCTAGGCATAATAATATCTAACTATAACAAAACTCATCAATCAGCAAAACCCCAACCTGACTACACAGATTTTACACCTTACCAGGGTTTTCATCTTCCATGAATAATTTCATTTCTGACCCTTGAATCTTTCTAATCTCTTATATATCTTCCCCCAGACAATAATTCAAAATATCATGAATGAAAAGAAAACACCTCAGATACTACATTGTGACATCCCTACCGTGGTTCCACTAAACGATCCCATAAACTAGTTGGCCACCTAACCTTAAGCCTGCCTCCCTGTATTCCAAAGGGTTCCAACTAAAATATTGGGTTTGTTAAGTGAGTATTAATGATATTAAAACCTATTCTATCAGAATAAAACAATAACTGAAAAACAACAACAATAGTCATGTCCGGAAGTGTATAAATAACAAGAACAATACGTTATTATATGATAGTCATTATCAAAAAACAACAATAATGAACTGAAAGTTAAAACATGATATAACAATTCATGAGTAAAGTGTCCAAAATTTAACTAAAAGTAAATACACAGTGACCCCAATTCATGACTTGAACCAAGTCTGCTTCACTGTCCCCTGATCCTATCCTAAATAACAACATAGAAAATGGCCTTTCCTTTATCATTCCCTTGAACAACAATGTTGACTCAGGTTTCGATTAGGAGGCCCAAATAGGGTGTTATTACAACATAGTAGGCCACCAAAAACAATGTCAGAAAAAATTCTAGTAAAACTTAGTTCATGTAGTATTATGAAACAAAAAATACAATGAATAATAAAATATTTTTCACATTTTTATTTAATATATAATCATCACATTACGCCCAATTCAATTCATGTTTATCATTTGAATTACCATTTATTATTCCCATTCACTAGGTGTTGAACATCATGTCAATCAACCAATATATCATTATGGTTATGTCTCAATTCCTAACACTCCACATCTCATTCGGTGAGGTCATCAAGCTTAACACCCCAAAATCTCAAGCTTGGATAACGATAGGGGAGGAACGCCTTGTCCATCTCCATTCTTCTAAATGATATTTAATGTCTTATCTAATACAACAAAAATATAATCTATCTAAACATTCATTAATTCAAAATATATAGCCACAATTTTACATTACAAATTATGTGATTATTTAAACGTTTTGATGGCCACTAGTTTACTCCATAATTAACTTAGCCCATAACCCATAAATTAATTCGTAAATTAACTAACCAATCAACACAATTATAATTTAATTATTAATTATTCTAAACTAATTGTACATATCAATTAAAAAAATTTCATAATTAATTCCCACAATAAAAGTTTTTATCAATATTACAACACATACTTAATTATCTCAATTAATTATCATTCTTAGAAAAACATAATTTCATAATTAATTTTCCCCAATTAATTATCTTCACAAAATAAATTCAATATCACAATTAAAATGTATTAACCCATATCCAATATCCAAAACAAGTATCAATTTGGGAAACCCCCCTTTCATTTTTTTGTGATTCAATTATCAATAAATCACCAATGAAATCACTAGATTGTTATACATTCCTAATTACTAAAATTTAGGAAACAAATTATTAAGGGATGAAAAAAAATTCAATATACTAACGTATAAATATAAAATAAAATATTATATAAGTTTGATTTAGTCTACATTAATTGGTTTATTTATTGTTACTAGACAATGAAAATCCCCAAAATTTGAGTGGCAGAACTTCATCGATCATGTCCCGGATCAAAATACCTAAATCAACAATTAATATGAAATGCCTCAAGATCTTGAAATTATATATCTTGATCCAGAATTAGATATCGAGATCACAACTCATAAGATTATATACATTGAAAAAGTGGTGATAATCCATGAATTGATTATGGATAGTTAGTGGAATGATTGAGAGAAGCAACGAGATGAAAGCACTTACTGTGAAGAGGGACGATATTCATTCTAGGGTTTTTATATTGAATAACATTGTTCAAATAACTATTGAATCCCAAAGTAATGATCTAGTATCACCTAGAATATTTACTGTCCAATCCATGTTCAAAATATTGGGGTCTTTAGGCTTCTATTGGGTTTAAAATGGATTTTCGAATAAAAAAACACATGCAAATTCTTTTGTGGGCAGGGGTTTATAGTTAGGAAATAATTTGCACAAAATGTTAATCCCTCTCTATCCAGGTTTTTTGGGTGGGAATACTGTATTAAAACAGTTCGAAAAACCATTCAAAAACCATGCAGACCCCTTGGTCTAGTTTTGCACACTTTGAACAGTTTAGTCACTATGTTTGTTAAACCATCCGCAAACAGAGAAGAACCCACTAATCATTATTTTTTCATAAAAAATCACCCAAACACACCCAAAGCTACTATTTTGTAACAAATTTACATAAATACAAAAAAAATGTTCATGAAAACATGGTTTTGATGAATCATAAAAAACATCGGTTCTTTTAATTGATGACATATGTTACACTGTTTAATAAACTACGATAAATGAATTTGTTAAATCATTATGGTTAACAAATATTAGTTATAGTAGATAAATGTTATGGAATAATTGTTATATTCCTCATAAAAATGGAGGATTTATTTTTTATTGGATATAATTACCATGTTAACAAATTATTATTAGTATAATGCTTTTTCGAATTGATCTATATGATGATCGATTCTATGTGGCATGATGTTAGATTGAGTTGTTTACTATTTTGGAATAAATGGGCATGAATTTAAATGTTTTCCTATATTTGTTCTATTTCAATGGTATAATGGATAGTGACATTCATGGTGGTGTTTTTAATCACACATAGGCTCCTAGAATTGGTTTATTATATTAGTTATCAATGTTTTTATTCTGAATTCATGAATTGTTGATGACTAATGAATATTTTTTAATTTCTAGATGTATGAGATACATTTTTCTAAATACCATTCCACTATACTTAATAGTACTAGTTTTGATAGGTATTTTTATCTTTTATTTATTATTTAGATAACTCTTGATGTACCATGATTTGTAGAAAGATAATGATTAATAATTTATCTAATGAGGTATGATCATCAAACTAACAGGGAAATGTCTAAAATACTTTACATGTTTATAATATGTTGGAGTAAAAATAATTAGAATGTAAATTAGTTACTAAAATAATTAATATGAAATGGTTAAAAGATAAATTTTTTTACAGTATCTTGAATTGTTTTTTTCATTCTTTAGTATTGAGTATATAGATTTTAAAAAGGGTGTTTTATATGTTAAAATTATTTCAAAATATATTTTATCAAATTTCCACATTGATATATATTATATATAAGGTTCTGTGATTTCATTTATAACAATTCCCATTTCTATTGGGTGATATAAATACAACAGAATCTATGGTGTTTTTTCATAAGTATCTATGTTTGTAACGATAAGTCCATTGGCGACCATTCGTTCCAAAATTTATTCCCAAGGTAGTCCAATTTTTTATAATTAAATGTTATCAAATTTACTTTATATGTGTGTAGAGTGTTGTAATTTCATGCTGTTATTTCTATTTTCATTTATATGTAGATACAGTATCCAATGGATTATTATAGGATTATAATGTTTGTGATGTGATAGATTTGGGTATATTGCATGGATTACGAGCTATAATAGATTCCATGTACTACATTTTTAATATTTGGACATGGTATGTTAATTTAAATATGATTTGATGCAAAAGGTGTTTTCTATGACACAATTTCCAGGAGATTGTGTGTATTATTACTTCATTGCAGATATATAGAATATGATTTATTGTGATGGGGAAGAGTGGGAAATTATTTTCAAAGTTATAGTAGAGTACCCGATTATTTATAATTTTTCAGCATATATAAATGTTAATTTCTAAAATACTTGACGAGATATTCTGAAAGAGTTTGGGAACATTACATATCATTATAGCTGATCAGTTAATTTCACGTATATGTTTACTATGATTTAGTATGCATGGTTTATTTATTCATGTGATAACATAGAAAGGATAATACATATAATTACAATATAACATTCTACCAAGTTATATATATATATATATATATTGTTTATTGAACAACATGTGATATATGGTGATCAGTTTGGAAATTATGGTGTTGTTTAGTTTTTAATTAGTTTTTTTTGGATTACAAGTCACTATTGCGGACATACTTTTATTATATATTTGGTCCATAGTTATGTTTTTTATATTTATGACATTACATTGAATCATTATGTTGTCTTCAAATTATCATGGTTGGATTTTGTTATGTATTTTTATCATATATCTTTTTATTAACAATTTTCTTATAGAAAAAATACCTCCAATTAGTTTATAAGATATAACAATGGTGCATGTTGGTAAATATTAGACTATAAGGAGTGAGATTTAACCTTCATTATCAACTTATATAATTTATTTCTCCTGATGGGTACCTAAGTGGATGTGTATTCATTGTTGGAATAATGTACATCTGATTACTGAAATAAGCTAGTGTATATAGAGGATATACGAATAAAGGGGAAATTGATATTTAAAAACTCTAATATAATTTCAAGAATAACATTATATGTTATATAAAATAAATTAGAATATAATTAGATTAATTATATATATTATCCAAAACAATGTTCATACATTCCATTTAGAATATGAATACTTCATAATTTTTTTCACTAATATTTTAATAGTTCTTTAATATTCTGAATATAATTTCTGTTAACGGTTTTCTTTTTTTGGCACGCTTTTGTGTGGTAGTTATGAAATTTTTTCCGTGGTCATAGATATAGAATCATAATAATTTAAATAATATATTTTATGTTTATTATATACACCTTTATGATAGTAGACGTACAATAGTGATAAAAAATGAATTGAGTAACCTCATTAGTTTGGGTGTTTGTAGATATAGATAAATAATTCATTCATTTTTCAATATGTTATATAAAAACATGGAAAATAATAAATTCTCTTTAAAAAACTGTAATTATTTCCTAAATTTCATAATAAATCAATAAATCCATAAATAAAATTATCCATGTAATGAAGTCATTAAACCTGAAATATTTCAATTCACGTAAATGTGATCCTATATGTATGCATGAATAAAGATTTCATTTTCTATTATATAGATTAGAAATAGATAATTTTATATAAATTATAATAATAAAATATAACTATATATAATTTTCATATTAATATATTTGGAAATATTTATAATATTAAAATTATGTTGAAAAAGAGGTAAACATAAATGTAAAAGTTTAAAAAATTAAATAGTATAAAATTGTCTTCTTTTTTATTACATATTAATCCTTGAAATGGTTTTATTTTGTTGAGAGTACGAACTCAATAGAATGGTTATGAATTTTGGGTATAATTTTATGGAAGGAATTATTGGGATGGAAATTTCAATATTATTGGATATATTGTAATATTATTTGTCATTTTACATATGAGTGGATGGTCCCCTCATAAATATTAAAATTTAAATAATACACTAAATTTATTTTAAATGTGGTGTAATAATAAAATTTATAATGGTTTAAATATTAAATTAAAATGAAAATGAATTCACTCATAGGATCAATGTTATAAATTTTATGGTGATATTTTAATCCTTATCTAATAGTTTATGACAATCCACAGGTTTCAAATTTTTATCCTAAAAATTCTGATTAATTATTTCTATGGGGGAAAATTCAATATGTATAGAAGTAAAATTGAAAAAATTAAAAATATAAATATTATTAAAAAAATTGGTTAAATATTTTATAAATAATATTTTTTTCTAGGTAGTTCATATAGGATTATTAAAAGAACATAAATAAATATGGAAACTATTTTTTAGAAATACATTATTAATGATAATGAACCATACATCTAATTAAATTCCTAAAAAACTCATTAAGGATTGTTATAAAATTTTATTCAATTTATTTTATAAATCTTTATTTAAAATAGTCTACACATAGTGAAAATTTTGTTTTCATAACATAATTACACATTACATGGATCAAAATGATTATCTATAAAAATTTCTATTTTAGTATACAGATAATTTACCTTAATTTAATACCAATTTAAAATAAATGATCTAATTATAACTATTTTTTCCTCATTATTAATGAATATTTACATAATATAGATACTGGGAATAAAATAAATTATCAGAAATTAGACAAGTACAATAACAAATTGTATATAATGTTTTTAAATATATAAAATAGTTACTAGAATAACATTTCATTTAATTTCAGAACTATATCATGACGTAATATACATTATTTTATTAGATCCATTTTAGAAATAGTGAATATGATTTAAATTAATTATATTCATTACATTTAATGAAATATCATAATTAAAAAAATATTTTATATTAGTTTATCTATGATTATTGGTTTTTCCGTAATTGACAATATCAGATTTTATCTGAAAAATTATATTATTATATTTTACTTAACAAAACATTTATTTCATTAAATGAATATTTTAAATAAAGACGCAATAACAAATGATTGATATGAAATGCATCAAAATGTATCAAAAATATTATATTTATTAATGATAAATATATTATAAATTCATTGAGTTATACATTACATGAAAGAATGGTGATCCACATGGTGATTACACATTCAGTGCTTCCTCTCACTAATTTTTTTTCATTCTCTCATAAAATATCAAATATAAATACCACCTTTTGAATATAGTTTTCAATGAGATTATACAAATATAATAGACAAATATAAATTATTAATTCATCTTGAATTATATAAAAATCATGAAAATATACCAATGACTTATTTTTCTATATCACCATCTCAAAACTCTAACACACATCATACAATAGTAATTAACCACATCTATTGATGTTTCCTTTGGGATAACTATTTCATCTCTCAAATATTACATTTTCATAGACCATGGTAGGATAAAATAATGGATTTAGTGGTATGAAATAAAATTTTAACACCAAGGGGTATATGTGAATAAATTAGTTCCTCTAAAAATTAATGGGTTTCATGGTGATAGAATCATTATGACATGCATGTGTATGCATCAAACACTTCTACATTATGGTCCCTTGGGGTTGATATAAATACGTCAAGAATAATCCATATTTCCTTTAGGATAATTGGTATCACTGGGTAACCCTATTCCTTTTCCTCATTCTCCATAATATAGAAAATACTATTTAATATTTCACTATAACAACTTGATATTTTAATACAATGTTTCATCTAATGAAGAAAAATAGGTTAGATATCTTCCACCACTTGGAACACCAAACAAAAATGATACAATGATATATATGTTTATATATTATAAATATTTAATATTTCCACAAAAATGAAATATTTAATTAGTTGTTAAGAATATGATTATCTGAATTAATAAATGTTTTATTATATAGTAATATTTTTTTTAATCATACATACTTAAATCATAATTATATTTAAGAATATATATTTTTATATGACACACTTTGTATTAATGACCTAATTATATTGATTTTAAATGATTATGTTTATTAAATTAAATATTGAATGATTAATTATACAATAATTTAAATTTCATAATATTTAATATTAAGAAAAACTAACAAATTGTAATGAAATATTCCTAATATTTTTGTCATTAAATATTATGGTACAAAAAATGATACATTTAATAAGTAAAATTAATTTCTTTTTTTCATTTAGAATAAAAATAATATTTTAATATGAGTTCTTTGGATTTTTACTAAAAAATATATTTTTCATTTAATATTAAAAAATTCCACTTTTTCAAATAACATACATTTATGATAATATTAGTATATTATAATTAGTTTGAAATTCATGATTTATTTTTCATAGAAGAACTAATTATTTTATAATTTAAATTTAAATTTTAATAATTTTTTATTTATATTAAAAATAATATTTCTAAATTTTGTAGTTATGTTATATTTTTTAAAAAAAATTAATTAGTTAAGAATTTTTTATTTTTAAAATTATTTTAGAGACATCCTGAATTTAAGTAAAATAAAATGTATTCTAAATTTTTGAGTTGTGTTTGAAAATATATGATTCGAGAGATCCAATCTATTTACCATTATAAATGATAAAATGGTAGATGTTAAAATTCTAAATTTAAAAGACATTATCCATGTTTAAAATTCATAAAAGATTATTTAGACCTTTTCTTTCTTTATCACTTTTAAACCCAATTATTTTTCAATTTTTGTACCAAAATTACATTGATTCAATAAGTTATCATTTATATTTTCCATTTCATTATGTTAAGAAAATAACAGGCACATTTTCATAAATATATTTTCCTTTATCTAAGCATGATTATATGATATATCATTATAAAATCTACCCATTGACATTGTTGTATTAAATAAATTTTTCATAAAAAATTCATACTGTTATTCTTATGTTAGAATATATTTTAGTTTAAGAAACTCAAATTTCATTAGGAATCAAATGCCGATTTTCTAAAAAACTTGACTAATTTTTTCCTTATAGTAACCAAATATCATTAATGTAATGTTCTATTTTGTAAAACCTGAAATAGTATATTTTTTCAAATACTTAAATTTACAAAATTGTGTCATCAATAATTCTCCTAGTTATTTTTTCAAAATGATTTCAAAAAAAATGATACAAATTTACTGTAGCATGAATTCCACAAATATAGGTCCTTAGAAAATTTCTGAGAAATATGACCATTGGACGAGGAATTAGACTGTTGAGGTATTTACTATTAATAACATACCATATGAAATTATTTATTAGTTTGATGTTTTTTTAGATAGTCAATATTCATGAATTGAATTCTAGAACCTATGATTTCAAGTGATTCACAATGAAATCTCTATTAAACATTCCTTCTAAGAATGTTAGTAACAACATGGTCAAGATGTGAACAACCTATTCAAACATCATATAGAGAATCTGATTGGTGTTGTTTATAATAGAGGGCTTCCGAGAATTAGAATATATTGGGGCTGACTAAATACTTAATCAAATGTTTTTGTGGATCGAATGAAAAATACATATATTCTTATCAATGTCTTATCCTAGATTGTGTAAGAAAATGTTTCATGAATTTATAAATCAAGGTAAATTTATCCAAGGATGACGGATACCCATTTATTTGGGTTACAATATTTCATTATTACATGTTTCTTGTATGGATTCTATTTTGAATTTAGATGAATTGAGTTATAGATAGAAAGATAACATTTAAATACTTTTTTATTCATTTACATACTCTATTTTAGATTATATAATATTTATGTTAGAATATTTCCATATATAAAATTGTTTATATTTCTTTATAGGGTCTATATTATCTGATCCCTTGAAAGTAAGTTTCATTATTATGTCCAAAATATGGATTTTGAATTCATCTTGATTATATTTTTAAACATAGATTTAATTAAGGATAAAAAATAATGTTATTAAACATACAATTCACCCCTCTTGTAATTGAGTTATAAATATATATATTTCGTTCCAAAAGTTGGAATCAGAGAAGGTATATAATATACTTATACTTGATTATATATTTTCATGCTCAACTATTATTACATTACATAACATGTTCATGATTTTCATAAAATGGTCATTATAAACTCACTGTTAATAATAATTTTCTACGAACTCATTTTGGGGAAAATATATTTTTTAAAATTACAAGAATCAATGTTGGATCAATAGAAAACATAAATTTTTCCACACACAAATATATTACATGAAAGACTATGAATACTAGAAAAATAGAATGATGACTTTTATTATCAAAACTAGTGCAGATAATTTTGTAATGATAAATAGATATTACAGGATTATAGACAAGAAAATCATAAAATTAACCAAAGAAGAAATACAATAATATCCAATTAACTACAATGTATAGAATACATTATTATATTCTATGAAAATAAACAACATTAACCACATTTCTTTAAATGTAATTACTAGTAGAATTTGGAAGAAATTATAAGGTACCCATTTTGGAAAATCCATCATTATTGAAATAAAAAGTGTTATTCTTACAGATGACTGTCGTGATTTTGTTTTTCATAATGGAGAACCCATATGTAATTTTTAATAGTGAATTATGAAAATCATAAATATATTAACAATAATTGAAGAAAATTTTATATAATGGTATTATTCTAGACATGATTATTGACATCATGCCTAATGAGTGGAAATCTAATAGAAACATTATTTAGAAATAGTTGAATGTTACCGTATTTACTATTGATGAGTTATTAAATATTTTTCTATAGAATTACATTATAAATAAATGGGATGATGATAATATTAAGAAGAATAATAAGGGTGTTTCTTTTACAACCACCTATAATCAAACAAAATCTATATCCCTAAATAATCTATGAGGACATTGTCTAATAATGTTATAATATCAATCTCAATTTATAGTCATCCCTCAAAGAATGAACTAGAAAATCTCTCTCAAAGGATGAAAATGATTGTTGTAATTAAAGATTTCAAATACAGATACAAGAAAAAGGAAAGACATGATAATAAATAATATGAAGTGACTTTTTATAAATGTATGATGGTTGGACATATCAAACATGATTTTCATATTCCTTAGATGAATGAAATAAATGATATAAATTATGAAAGGAATAAAAAGAGTTATTTCATGTATAATAGAAAGAATTTTCAATTATAAAAGGATTTGTGGAGTGCTGGTGGTAGAGTGTCTTCTGATGAATCTTCAGATATTGAATCATTTGGTCAACGAATATTGGTCTCGTAGCCAGAATTCCTACTCATAATCAATGACTCGTGGAGAAGGTGAAAATTAAGTAATAATTAACCATAAAATCATTTATTGTTAATTATCTTAAATATGTTAATTATGAATCCTTGTATTAAAAATATTCTTCATTAGAGGATAATACTTTATCTTCTTCAAAAAAACAATCTAGGTTTTCCATGTTACATGAGAATGAAAATATTAATATAAATAAGAAACATTATAAGGAATATTCAATAATTTATATTTTAACAATTTAAGAATTATTTATTTCAAAATACCATGATTTGAATCCCCTTTATTTTGAAAATTTTTTTTAAAACCAAGAGCAACTGAATTCCAAAATGAATAATCTTTCTATGTATATTGAAAAATGTATTTCTAATAATAATGTTTTTGAGGAAAATTAAAATTCAATAAATAATAAATATGTGGATAAATATTTAGACTTTATCCTAAAATCCAAAATATTTTCCTTGATGAATCTTCTATCAAACATTACATATGGACCTGGAAAATTTGATAGAATTTATTACCAAATTTTTTCTCTGTGAAATAGTTTTTCAAGTCATCAATCTCAATCAAGAATTATTTTCAATCGTAACTATTTTTTTCACCAATGTCCTCATTTATGAACTAATTATCATTGTGGAGCACATGGGTAGAAAATATGTCCTTTGAATAAAACCCAATCCTTTGGATTCCATAAATCAAATATTTATAGGAATATATTTATACTTAATATTTTATTTTCTAAAATTTCCAGATTCATGAAAGTATTGATTCTGAAATTATAATTTTTTTTACTATCATGAAAACAATTAAAGTGAAAACATCAATACATTGTACATGGATTATTTTTATTCTCGGAACATGAATGGTAAAAAAATTATACCTCATAATATTATTAATATGAATGGTGAAAGAGTCGGATTTAAAGACAATGGTATAAAAGCAATTTTTTATTGTAAATATACTTATTTCTGGTAAATATTTAATTTAAATGGTTTTTTTCATGGGTCATAAAAAAAATCTAATAACATTAAACCAATTATGTTTTTATGGTAACCTTGTGAATTACAAGAATGATAAATTTTTTGTACACAATTCCAATGATGAGATCATTATTTCATTCCAAAAGTATGAGAATGTTTATACAGATTACCTAAAAGACCATATTTTCCTAGAAACACCTTGAATTAATGAAATGGAAAATAAATATTTATAATATAATAGAATAATATGAAACTATAATTTTATAAACAAATAAAAACTATCAATGAAAATACATATTATGGATATACTATAAAATAGATTTGATTCATCAAAATTCTGTGATTCTTGTAAATATTGATTGTAATGTAATTCACACATTAAATCAATTTGTGAAGTCTAAAAATCTGATGCATTATAGTTAGTTCATATGGAACTATTTGGTTCATCCCAAACTGCAGATATTAGTAGAAAATACTATGTAATTCATCTAGATGATTATTACAATAGATTGACATGGTTATATTTTCTAGAAAATAAATATGATGCCTTATCTTATTTTAAATATTTTTCAGAAGATGTTAAAATTCATAAAAACGTTCCTTTTATATCTATTCATAGTGATCATGGGGAAGAATATCAAAATTAATATTTTGATTATGTTTACAGTAATAATGGAATTACTAATAACTCATAATCTCCCTGAAATCCTCTACAATATTGTGTTGTTGAAAGAAGAAAATACACTCTTTATGTGATATCTTGAACCATGTTGACAGAATAATCTATTCCTAAACACTTTTGGGATGAAGATTTTATTACATAATTCTATTGAATAATGAGTCTTTTAATCATAAATTTTATTAATAAAAAAATTTATTAGTCATGGCCTAGTTGATAAACTAATGTTTCTTACATCAATGTATTTTGATTAAAAATATTCAATAGTAACACTTAAGACAAACTACATTAATTCTATCCCAATTCTAACCCGTCAATTAATTTTCCAATTAATTAATCAATGAACACAATTATCATTAAATAATTAAATTTTGACAAAAATAATTATCCCTATGAGATATAAAATTTTCATAAAAAATTATCAAAATTAATTATATTTGTTCAATATTTTTCCACATGATTTATTCTAACAATTAATTATCTATTATATGAAAATATAATTTCATAAATAATTTCCCCCATTTAATTATAATAAACAAATAAATTCAACACCACAATTAAAATATCTCAACAAATAACCAATCTCCAAAACATGTATCTTTTTGTGTAAACTCCCCCCTCATTTGATCAATAATTCAATTACCAATTAATCAGTAATGCAATCAAATGTAAATTCCACATTCCAAATTACTCCAATGATGAAAAATAAAGGGAAGCTAGAAAATATATATACTCACATACACATATTAAATCCAAAACTATGGGTTTTATATTTATACCACCAACCTTGTTTTATTAATTGATTCTAGTACAATTGAATTCCCTAAAATCTAGATGGCACAACATCATCAATCAAGATCAAATTCTGAATCCCTAATCCCTAAATTAAGATCAAAGGCTTTATGTTCAAGAAAATATAGATCCAGTTCCACATTCATAAAACTAGATATAACCTAATAGGTTTAGATCCTCAGAAATAGTGGTGAACATCCAAGAAAAATTAAAAAAATATAGATGAATTAATGGGAGATGAAATAAGATGAAATCCACTTAATAGTAATTGAGCAGATTTTCCAAATGGGGCTTTCGATCTTTAGGAATGGTTTTCATGTTGCCTTGGAATCCCTTCATATGGTTCTAGAATGGTTTATAATTTTTCATCCTATTCTAAGATCAATATATGTTTGTTTCAGGGATTCGAGTGCTTTTAAAAATGATTTTCAGATAAAAACACAAGCTGGAATAGTTTCATGGGTAGGGGTGCATGGTCTGGGCAAACTATGAACCAAATTCCTAGACCTATCTCTCAAGTTTTTCATAGTTGGAAATATTTTTCACATAGGATTTCTAACCATGCACAAATAACACATACCCCTCTGTCAATTTTATCATGATTGGCATAGTTTAGTCACACAGTTTTTCAAACCATGTGCCAACTGTGCATATTCCACTTTCCGTTAGCTTTTCGTAAAAAAAATGAACAAATTAATACCAAGCCAATAACCCAAAATAATGTTACACAAATACATCAAAATGAACCTAAAAAAAGTCCGATATGAATCTAGAAAAATTGGAATCTTACAATCTCCCCACCTTATAACAGCTCATCTTTGAGCTGAAATCTAGAACATCTTTATGTTTTTAAGACAATAAAATTGTTCTATTGAGCCATCATGTTAGCTCCACTTTCTTAAGTATCTTCTTGAATAGTTGCATGTGTAAATAACACATGAACTAATTACAAGGTCATTATCCATAACACTTTCTCTTTTTGACACATCACACATATCATATTCTCCTTAAAGGACACGTCTATGTCGGGTTCATCCTCATCTAAATCAATAATTTAATAGCGGTTTGGGTGATACCACAGTAGTTGTGACATGGAAAATTTCATGCATATCACTGGATTTTTGCGGAAGTGTTAATTGGTGTACAACTGGCCCAATTATCTCTAACACCTCGTACGGTCCTTCGATCTGGGGTCCCAATATTCACTATATTTTTATGCTATGGTGACCTAGTTTAGGCGACACACAAAGGAAAACATGATCATCCTCTATAAACTCTATGTGTCATCTTCATATATTAGTATATGACATCTTCCTACTCTAAAATTTATCCATAAGTTTCTTTATCAACTACACATGCTCTGATGTCTCATGAATGAGACTCAGTCCATGTACCTCTAACTCACCCAGTACTAACAGTATTCATGGTGATCTACAAGGTATTTCATAAATATCTTTATATTGTTCTATCAGTATAGTTTCCTGATAAATATTTTTATTTCTGAACTCCACTAATGAAAAGTGATTCTCCCAAAAACCACCAAGGTGAAGAAAATAATCTCTCAACATAACCTCTTACACCAATATGGTATGGTTTGAATTCCCATCTATTTTTGGGAGGAAAGCCTTTCTTAACCAAACCATTCTATCATGAGAATTCTATATGACCTTCCATTAGCGTGAAGTGAAGTGTGGTTCACGATCTAAAATTATTGTCGGTGGCACCCCATTCAAATGTATTGTCAATCATACTTACAGTTCTATCAACTATTCTACTATATAAGTTTTCTTGAAAGGAAATAAATATTCTAAATTCTTCTGCTAATCCATACTGATACAAATATCAATATTACTCTTAAGTCTCCTTTGTTGTCCTACACCAAAATCTATAGCCACGGCATCCCACATTTATTCTGGAATAAGAAATAGATGCAATAGGCCTCCAATTCATCGATGATATGCCTTTACCTTATGAAAGGTGAAACATCATTTTATGGACTCTACAATCTTGTTTTTCATTCCATTCTACCAAAACATTTGTTGTTGGTCATGATACATATCTTTTCTCCCCATGATGTACCTCCCACTTTGAGGCATGACATTATTTTATGTGTTCCTCTCGCATACTCGTAGGGACGACAACCCTTTTTTCACCTAAATGATCTCATACTAATATAGTAACCAATATGAATGTTTTCTCCCACCTTCAATGCGTTTCCTTATGGATAAACACTCTGGATCTTCATACTATGATTTCCTAATTTGTCTCAAGAGTGTAGAATCCACTACTACAGAAACTAGAGTAATCCTCTTATAACTCTCTAAAACTACCACATGAATTTCTACCATTATGTTCATCATCTTACACTATGCACTCAACACATATACCAACTAAGTTTATGTTTTTCTTCTCTTGGAATAATCCATACTATATCCCCTTCTGAGTTTATATGGCTCTACAAAATCAAAGGACTATATATGCTCTACACATCTTCACAGATAGTGATTCCTGTCATTCTATGAAAATATACACTTCCTGATTTTCTTATCCATAAAAATTAAATCCTTTTTATCCAAAATATAGTGTTCCCATACTTATGAGAATAAATCCATGCTTCCAACTAAATGTTAGGAGTGGGTAATATCATTCATGTGGCCTAAACTATCGAGACTCATAAGCAAAGACTCGATCTCCTGGCATCAACATAGCTCTGAGTCTGATCCCAGATGTATCACAATACATTTCTTACTCCTCACCCTAATCATGTGTGATCAAAATTGGAGTCAATGTCATGTGCTTCTTTAACATTGGGAAAACATTCTTACATGTTTCTATCTAATCAATCATTACCTTTTTCTTTGTCAATCATTTATTTTGTGATGCAAATAGGTAAATGTCCTAAAAAAACTTCTTGTAATAACTAGTTAATCCCAACAATATTTGGATTTCAAAAACATTCTTGGGTTGTTCCCCTGAAACCACAGCATGCACTCATACTAGGTCCACCACACCATCATATGAGATGATGTGCACAAAAAGTGTACCATGTTAATCCAAAATAAAAATGTAGATATATTGGTATGTAGTCGATTCAATATTTTTTCCCATAAGATGATGTCAATATGTTGGTAATGATTTTCATGAGTCCTAGAGTACATCAAGATGTCATCCATAGACTCCACCACAAACTAGTTCTGTATGGATGAAAGATATGACTCATCAAGGCCAAAAAAATAGCTGGAGCATTTCTCGACCCAAAAAAACAGTACCAAAAACACATAAAGACCTATCATTCTCCAAAATAATGTTCATTGTATATCAGAGGGACAAAATATCACATGATGATACCCTAATCTCATATCGATCATTGAGAACACACAATCCCCCTTCATCTAGTCAAACAAATCCTCAATATGCGGGTGAGTATATTGGCTCTTCTGGGTAATATTTTTCTACATTAGATAATAAAAACACAATCATAATCTTCCACTAGCCTTCATTGGATAAAATTCAGGTGATCCCAAAGGTGATGAACATTGAAATATAAATAAATTATCCTCAAACTTCTCAAACAATTTTTGAGCTCTTGAAGCTCTACCGATGCCATTCTACAAGTTGGAATAGATATCATCCCATCCCCAAGCATGATATTGATAGTGACTTCCACATCTCTATTTGGTGGTATTCCTAAAAATTCAGTAGAAAAGTCATTCTGAAATAGTTATAAAATATGGCGAATGATGTTTTTCCTACCCCACCCATCATCCATGAAAATACTAGCGACATAGGATATGATCTATCATAAAAGTTGGGTAATTGGCCCATCTCGGTCTATATGGATATCTCATTCTATATGATGAACATAGTACTCACCCTCACGAGTTAGAATGATCAATACTATAGTAACAATATATGTGGGATCAGTATGCGTCTAGCCAGTTTATACCCATAATTAGTTTGAAGCATGTTATATCAAAGACATATATATCCCAAAGTAAATGGTACTCTCTGATCTCTATTGGACATCCCTTGTATAAATAGATATCCTTATATGGTGTTCCTCATGGTATATTTTTATTCATTACCCTATATATGGACTCCACCACTAGGATAAATCCATTAAATTTTTTTTCATAAATAATGGAATGTGAAGAACCACTATCAATCAAGGCATTAGCTAAAGTAGAGGAAATAAGAATAGTACCACTCACTATCAATGGATTATCCTTGCTCTCCACAATTGTTTGTTATACTTCATGTAACTATATTTCCCCTCTTCCATGTTGTGTTGTCTAACTACCTTGAGTTTCACCACAATGATGATGTAAGAACTCATACATTAAAGCACCACATCTACTACCTCTAACACCTCTTCTCGTAGGGTTACAACTGCCAGACCTCTATGGTATAGAATACCCCTTCAAATAGTCTGACTCAGATCATCTACTCCCTCTGACCTAGGCTACCTCTACTTCCTAAAAAACATATGTAGATACCCCATGATTCCACAATATTGTCACTCCATTTTTGGTTGAGGAAAATGTATACAGTTGTATCCCTACCAACCACCTTGGTGTAAAAGGTCATTAGTAATATATGGTGAAACTATTCCACCTAGATATCCTCCTAGATTTCCACTATCTGGACAATGGTTTTTGTAATGATGCATAATTTTCTCGGAAGTCACACTCCCTAATCATCCAGTGAAATTGAGTTGTACAGTACTAGAAATGTCATTTAGGTTCCCATCTAAAATTAGAGTCTGATTAAAATCTTTTGAGAATTTCATTATCCTAAAGATATTTACATGGGACATTATTTCACACCTAAGTCCGTCCTGAAATCATTTTTTCGAAGAATATTTATCTACCACTAATGATGGGTAAAAATGTCGTAAAACTAGGAAAAATTCATTGTAATCCTTTGTTGACACAGATCCATTGGTATGATGCATAATCTCTGAAGCCTTACCGAGTCTCAGCATCTATGTACAAGAAGTGCTCCATGAAAGTCTCGAAAACTACCTTCTATAACATATTATCAGTCTATCAGAATCGTTCCGAAATGTCCAACCAGAACTTCAATGAACCTCATTTCATAAAAGCTGTAAACATGACCTTCAGTCCATCTAGAGTGTCTAAACGTTTATGTATTGTTTTTATGGATTTGTTCCATAATTTGACTCCCTCAATTACACCCTCTTTAATATTATTTATATGGTTATTGTATTGAAAATCCCTTATAAACTCAAAAAAATGAATTTTAGAACACACCCTATGTCTCTAACCATGAATTTCATGAAGCGAGAAAATATCCTTCAGAACAATTCATTTTCCTCTATAGCATGCACCAATGGTCCCCCATGTTCATTTCCCATATGTTCATTCCGAGACAAACTCCATGGTATCTTACTCAACAAACGGCATGGAGGAATATCTCTACATATAAAAACTAAAATATTAGTTCTCATAATGCTTCCTTTTAACTTATATATAAGAGGAAAATATAACATAACAAGATTCGACATTGCATTTCTCTTTTATCTTAAAACACAGTCTCCACAGATCCCTTATGCACTCCCTTAACCATTTAACTAATAGTTCTAGGTTTTTGAGGTTACCTACATTCTCAATAATTAATTCAACTATTCATTAACAACATTATATCAAATTAATTATTTAAAAAATTAATTAATTAATCATAATCATTACATCATTCAAGGTTATTATTATTCACCTGTTTATTCTGAGTTTCCATCATTATTTCAATCATTCAGCACGAAAACACAGTTCAAGTTCAACAACATACCCATAACATGTTTTCCTCTAAGTACCTAGAATGATGCTTGTCACAATGACACTGACTTCCTTGAATGATGCATGATGACCCACATATTGTGTATCATTAGTCTATAAATAAAAATTCAAAGAATATCAAAACAAATATCACATTACACAAAAAGTCCATCTCCCAAGGAAAAATAATTTCTAATTATAACAACAATCATCAATCACCACAACACCACCATGACTACTCTGATTTTCCACCTTTCCTGGGGTTTCAACTCCCATGCCTGATCACATTACCAACCCTCGAATCTTACTAATATCTTATATACATTTCCCAAAACAATAAAAAAAATTGATGAAAGAAAAGAAAACACCTCAGATACTACATTGTGACATCCCTACCATGGTGCCACTAAACGGTTCCATAAACTGGTTGGACACATACACTTAATCCCTCCTACCCATATTCCAGAGGGATCTAACTAAAATCGAGGGTTTGGTAAGTCCGTATTAAGGATATTATACCCTCTTCAATCAGAATAAAAAACTAACTGATGAAAACAACAATAGCCATGTGCGGAAGTGTATAAATAACAAGAACAATACATTTTCATATGATAGTTAATAACCAAAAACTACAATAATCAACTGAAAGGTAAAACATGATATAATAATTCTTGTGTATAGTATCTAAAATGTTACTAAAATTAAATACACTGTGACCCCAATTCCTGCCCAAAACCAAGTCTACTTCATAATACTACATGATGTAAAAATAATGATATCATCCATGAAATGATTATGGATAGATAGTGGAATGAATGGGAGAAGCAACGAGATGAAACCACTTACCGCGAAGAGAGACGATATTCAATCTTGGGTTCTGATATAGATTAACAATGTTCAAATAACCGTTGAATCACTAAGTAATGATCTAGGATGAACTAGAATATTTAAATTTCGATCCAAGATCAAAATATTGGGGACTCTGGGGTTCTATTGGATTTAAAATAGATTTTCACATAAAAAAACACAAGAAAATTGATTCGTGGGTAGGGGTGCATAGTTAGTGAAAATTGTGCACCAATTCTGCAGACCACTCAATACAGGTTTTCAGGGTGCGAAATGATTATTCTAGCAGTTTAAAAAACCATGAAAAAACCATGCAGACCCCTTGGTCCATTTCTGTGCACATGGAATAATTTATTCACTCTATTTGTTAAACCATGCGCAAAAATTAAACAACCCACTATTCATTAGTTTTTCATAAAAAACACCCAAACGCACCCAAACCCACTATTTCCTAACATATTAACTTAAAAACATAAAAATATACATGAAAACATGGTTTTGATGAATCATAGAAAGTTTGGGTTCTTTAAATTTATGATATATGTTACATTATTAAATAAAACATGGTAAATAAATTTTTTAATTCATTATGGTTAATAATTATTAGTTATAGTAGATAATTGTTATGATCTAATTGATATATTCATCATTGAAATAGAGGATTTTTTTTATTGGATTTAATTTACAAGTTAAATTTTTTTTATTAGCATGATTTATTTTCAAATTGATCTATATGATGATCAATTCCATGTTACGTGATGTGAGATTGAGTTGATTACTATTTTGGAATAAATGCGCATTAATTTAAATGTTTTTCTATACTTTTTCTATTTAAATGGTAGTATGTATATTTACATGCATGGTGGTGTTTTTTATCACACATAGGATCCTTGAATGGGTTTATTATATTAATTCACAATGTTTTTATTCACAATGTTTTTATTCTGAAGTAATGAATTTTTAATGATTAAAAAATAATATTTATTTTCTAGATGTATGTGATACATTTTTCTAAATACAATTTCACTCTAATTTATAGTACTAGTTGTGATTGGTATTTTTATCTTTTATTTAATATTTATACATCTCTTGATGTACCATGAATTATAGAAAGATAATGATGAATAATTTATCTAATGAGGTATGATGATCAAAATAATAGTGAAATGTCGAAAACACATGACATGTTTAGAATATGTTGGATTATGGATAATGAGAATGTAAATTTGTCATTAAAATAATTAATATAAAATTGTTAAAAGATAAAAGTATTTTAAAGCATCATGAATTTTTTTCCCTTCTTTGGTATTGAGTATATAGATTATAAATAAGGGGGTTTGATATGTTATAATAATTTAAAAAATTTATTTTAACAAAATGAAAATTTTATTTAATTATATATATAGTTATGTGATATAATTTTTAAAAATACACTTATCTATTGGATGATATAAATACAATAGGATATAAAGGGTTTTTTCTTAAATATCTATGTTGTTTAGGATAAGACCACTGACTACCATTCTTTACAAAATTTATTCCCAGGGGTGTCTTATGTTTTATAATGAAATGTTGTCAAATTAACATTATATGTGTGTAGAGTGTTGTAATTTCATGGTGTCATTTTTATTGTCATATATATGAAGATATAGTATTCAATGGATTATTATAGGATTATTATGTTTGGGATGAGATAGATTTGGGTATAATGCATGGATTAGAAGCTATAATAGATTCCATATACAACATTGTTAATATTTGTACATGTCATGTTAATTAAAAAATGATGTGATGCACAAGATGTATGATATGTTACTATTTGAAGGATATTTTGAGTATTATTACTTCATTGAAAATAGATAGAATATGATTTATTGTGATGCGAAAGAGTGGAAATTATTTTCAAATTTATAGTAGAGTACCAGATAATTTATAAATTTTCAGAATATATCAATGTTAATTTGTAAAAGAATTGATGATATATTCTTAGTGAGTTTGGGAACACTACATATCATTGTAGCATATCAGTTAATTTCACTTATATTTTTACAATGATTTAGTATGAATGGTTTATTTCTTCATGAGATAACATAGGAAGGATACTACATATAATTAAAACATAATATTCTACCATGTTCTATAAATATTGATATATATATTGTTTCTTTAACAGTATGATATTTATGGTGATCAGGTTGGAAAGTATGGTGTTGATTAGTTTTTTATGAGTTTTTTTGGATTACAAGTCACTATTGCAGACTTACTTTTGTTATATATTTGGTCCTTCTATATGTTTTTTCTATTTTATGACATTACATTAATGCATTATGTTGTTTTAAATTTATCATGATTGTATTTTATTTTTTATTTTTATCATATCTCTTTTTATTAACAATATTCTTATAGAAAAGATACCTCCAATTAGTTTATACGATATAACTTCGGCGCATGTTGGAAACTATTGGACTATAATGAGTGGGGCTTAACCTTTGTTATCAACTTATATAATTTCTTTTTCATGATGGGTACCTATGTGGATGTGGATTCATTGTAGGAATTATGTACACCACATTACTAAAATAAGAATGTGTATAAAGAGGATATATCAATAAAGGGGAAATTGATATTTAAAAACTCTTACATATGTTCTAGAATGACATTATAAGTTCTGTATAATAAATAATAATATAACTAGAATAATTATATATATTACCCAAAACAATGTTCATACATTCCATTTAGAATATGAATACTTCATAATTTATAGTAACTAATATTTAAATAGTCATTTATTATAGTGTATTTAATTTTAGTTATTTGAATTCTTTTGTTGCACGATTTCATGTGGTAGTTATAGAATTTTTTCAATGGTTACGGATCTAGAATCATTATTATTTTAAAAAATATATTTTATATTTATTTTATATATATCTTAAATAAAGTACGAGTACAAAAGTGATAAAAAATGAATTGAATCACGTCATTAGGTTGGGTGTCTGTAGATAAAGAAAAATAATTCTTTGATTTTTCAATATTATATATAATAACATGGAAAATAATAATTTCTTTTAGAAAAACTATAATTATTCCCTAAATTTCATAAAAAATCAATACATCCATAAATATAATAATCCGTGTAATTAAGTGATTAAAAATGAACCATTTTGACTCACATAAATGTGATCTAATATGTATGCATGAATAAAGATTTTCATTTCTATAATATAGATCAGAATAGATAATTTTATATAAATTATAATAATATAATATCAATATATATTATTTTCATATAAATATATTAAGAAATATTTAAAATATTAAAATAATGTGGAATAAGAGGTAAACATAATTGAAAATGTTTATAAAATTACATTATATAAAATTATCTTCTTTTTTATTACATTTTAATCCTTGAAAAAGTTTTATTTTTGTGAGAGGTTAACATCAATAGAATAGTTATGAAATTTGGGTGTAATTTTATCAAAGGAATTATTGGGATGGAAATGTCAATATTTTTGGATATATTGTAATATTAGGTGTCGTTTTACATATGAGTGGAGGGTCCCATCAAAAATATTAAAATTTATAAAATACACTAATGTTATTTTCATTGTGGTGTTATAATAATATTTACAATGGTTAAATGATTAAATAAAAATGAAATGAATTCACTCATAGGATCAATGTTATAAATCTTATGGTGATATTTCAATCCGGATCTAATAGTTTATGACCATCCCCAAGTTAAAAATTTTAACCCTAAAAATGGTGATTAATAGTTTCTCTGGAAGACAATTCAATATGTATAGAAGTAAAAATGAACAAATATAAAATATAAATAATATTTTTAAAAATTGGTAAAATATTTTATAAATGAAATTTTTTCTACGATGTTGAAATAGGTTTATTACAAGAACAAAAATACATATTGAAACGTTTTTTTGAGAAATATATTTGTAATGATAAAAAACATACTTATAATTAAATTCCGGAAAAACTAATTAAGGATTGCTATAAAACATTATTCAATATATTATATAAACCTATATTTAAAATAATATACACGTAGTGAAATTTTTTTTTTCATAACATAATTACACATTACACGGATCAAAATGATTATCTATAAAAATTTCTCTTTTAGTATCAAAATTAATTACCTTAATTTATTACCAATTTAAAATAAATGTTATAATTAGAACTAATTTTTCCTCATGATTAATGAATATTTACATAATATCGATAATAGGAATGAAATAAATTATCCGAAATTAGACAAGTACAATAAAAAATTGTATATAATGTTTTTAAATTCAAAAAACAGTTACTAGAATAACATTTCATTTCATTTCAGAACTATTTCATGAAGTAAAATACATTATTTTATTAGATCACTTTTAAAAAAAGCGACTATGTATTAAATTCATTTTATTCATTACAATTAACAGAATATTATATGTAAACAAAATATTTTATATTAGTTTATCTATGACCAATGGTATTTCCATAATTATCAATATCATATTTTATCAGAAAAATTATTTTATTATATTTTACTTAACTAAAAATTTATTTAATTTATTGAATATTTTTAATAAAGACATAATAATGAATTATTGAAAATAAATATATCGAAAGGTATCAAAAAAATAATATTATTAAATATAGATATATTCTAAAATCATTGAGTAATATATTACATTGAAAAATGGTGATCCACATGATGATTACCCATTCAGTGCTTCCTCTCACTAATTTTTTTTCTTTATCTCATACAATATCAATTATAAAACCCCCCTTTGAATAGAGTTTTAAATGAGATAATACAAATACAATAGTCTAATTTCAATTATTAGATCATCTTGAATTATATAAAAAACATGAAAATATACCAATAAATTATTTTTCTCTATCATCATCTCAAAACTCTAACACAGATCATACAATAGTAATTAAACACATATTTTGATGTTTCCTCTGGGATAATTGTTGCATCTCTCTAATTTTAAATTTTTATAGACTATGGTAGGTTCAAATAATGGATTTAGTTGTATCAAATAAAAATTTAACACCAAATGGTATATGAGAATAAAATAGTTCCTCTAAATATATATGGGTTTCATGGTGTTAGAATTATTATGACATGTATGTGTATGCATCAAACTCTTCTATATTATGATACCTTGGTGTGGATATCAATATGTCAAAAATAATCCATATTTCCTTTAGGATGATTGGTATCAATGGTTAATCCTATTCCTTCTCCTCATACTCTATAATATAGAAAATATTCTTTATTATTTCACAATAAAGACATGATATTTTATTACAATGTTTCATCTA
Organism: Viscum album; assembly: GCA_963277665.1. Lineage (NCBI taxonomy): Eukaryota > Viridiplantae > Streptophyta > Magnoliopsida > Santalales > Viscaceae > Viscum > Viscum album. Next base: position 1,034,220,753 of record OY728133.1, on the reverse strand, counting down.
ATGAAGTAAAATAGGTTAGATATCATCCACCACATGGAACACCAAACTAAAATGATACAATGATATATATATTTTTATATTATAAATATTTAATATTTCCATTAAAATGATCTAATTAATTTGTAGTTTAGATTATGATTAACTAAATTAATAAATGTTTTATTATATATTAATATATTTTTATAAAAATACTTATTTAAATCAGCATTATATTTAATAATCTATCTTTATATATTATACAATTTTTATTAATGGATTAATAATATTAATTTTAAATTATTGTGTTTATTAAATTGAATATTGATTTATTAATTATATTATAATTTAAATTTCCTAAAATTTAATAGTAAAAAAATAACAATTTGTAATTAAATATTTCTAATTTTTTTCATTATAATTTATGGTATAAAAAATGATACATTTAATAGGAAAAATTAAATTCATTTTTTGATTTATAATGACAATAATATTTTAATATGAGTGCTTTGGATTTTTATAAAAAAATATTTTTTATTTAAAACTTAAAAATTCAAATTTTTAAAATAACATACATTTATCATAATATTAGTATATTAGAATTAATTTGAAATTCATTAAATATTTTTCACAGAAGAAATAAGTATTTTATAATATAAATTTAATTTTTAATAATGTTTTATTTTAATTAAAAAATAATATTTCACAATTTTTTAGTTTATATATATTTTAAAGAAACAATATAAATAGTTATAAATTATTTATTTTTATAATTATTTTACAGAGATTCTGAAATAAAACAAAATAAAATGTATTCCATGTTTTTGAGTTACCTTTGAAAATAGATGATTCCACAGATCCAATCTATTTACCATTATAAATTCTAAAATGGTAGATGAAAAATTCTTAATTTAAAAGTCATTAACCATGATTAAAATGAATATAATATTTTTTAGACCTTTTCCTTCATTATCACATTTAAACCCAATTATTTTTTCATTTGTGTACCATAATTATATTGAGTCAACATGTTTACATTTATCTATTCTATTCCATTATGTTATAAAAATAACAAACATATTTTCATAAATACATTTTCCTTTTTCTGAGGATGATTATATGATATATCATTATAAAATCTACACATTGAAATTTTTGTATTAAATAATGTTTTCATAACATATTCAAACTTTTATTCTTATGTTAGAATATCATTTAGTTTATGAAATACTAATTTCATTACTAATCAAACTCCTATTTTATCGAAAATATGATTATTATTTTTTTACAATTACCAAATCTCATTAATTTAACGTTCTATTTTATCAAATCCAAAAGAGTATAATGTCTATCAAACTTATCTATTCAATACTATGTCATAAATAATTCTCATTGTTATTTATTCAAAATGATTTCATAAAAAATTATACAAATTGACTGTAGCATGAATTCCACATATACAGGTCCCTCAAAATTTTCCATGAAATATGAACATTGGAGGAGGAATTACACTATTGTGGAATTTTCTATAAATAACATACCATATGAAATTATTTATTGGTTTGCAGTTTTTGTAGATAGTCACTATTCATGAATTGAATTCTAGAAGATCTGAGTTCATGTAACTCACAATGAAATCACTATTAAGCATTCCTTGTGTGAATGTGGTGAACAACATGTTCAAGATGTGAACAATGTGTTCAACCTTAATAGAGAGAATCTGTTTGGGGTTGTTTACAATAGAGGGATTCCAAGAATTAGAATATAGAGGGGATGACCACCTACTTAACCAAATGTTGTAGTGGATAGAAAGGCAAATACAAATCTTCTTATCAAAGGCTTACCCTATATTTGTTCAGACAATGTTTCATGAATTTATAAATCAAGGTAAATTTATACAAGGATGTTGGATACCCCTTTATTTGGGTTACAATATTTCATTCTAACATGTTTCTTGTACAGATCTTTATAAATTTTGATGAATTGAGTTATAGATAGAAAGATAACATTTATATATTTTTTATTTATTTAAATTCCCTATTTTAGATTATATACTACTTATGTTAGAATATTTCTATAGGTAAACTTGTTTCTGTTTGTTTATAGGATCTATATTATCATATCCTTTGAAAGTAAGTTTCTTTATTATGAACAAAAGAGGGCTTCTGAATTCATCTTTTTTAACTTTTTTTAAACATATATTTAATTAAGGTTAAAAATTAATGTTATTAAACATACAATTCAACCCCTCTTGTAATTGGGAAATTAATATATATTTTTTTTCTAAATGTTGGTATCAGAGAATGTCTATAATATACTTATACTTGATTATAAATTTTCATGCTCAAAAGTTATTTAATTACATAACATGTTCGTGATTTTCAATAAACGGTCATTATAAACTCACTGTTAATAATACTTTTCTACGAACTTGTTTAGTAGAAAATATATTTTTTTAGAATGACAAGAATGAATGTTGGATTAATAGACAACATAAATTTTACCACACACAAATATACTACAAGAATGACTATGAATACTTGAAAAATAGAATCATGACTTTTATTATCAACTGTAGTTCAGAAAATTTTGTTATGTTAACTAGAGATTACAAGATTCTAGACAAAAAAAATCATATAATTAAGAAAACAAGAAAAACAATAATATCAAATTAACTTCAATGTATGAAATACATTATTATATTATATGACAAGAAACAACTATAACCATATTTCATTAACTGTAATTCCTAGTATAGTTTGGATGAAATTAGAAGATAAACATTTTTGAACATCCATCGTTAGTTTAAAAATAAGTGCAATGGTTATAGACGACTGTTGTGATTTTTTTCCTTATGGAGAACACATATGTAATTTTAAATTTTGGTTTATGAAAATCATAAAAAGATTTACAATAATGGGGGAAAATAATTTGAATTATGGTATTATTCTATACAAGAATATTGACATCATGCCTAATGAGTGGGAATCTAAAAGAACCATTATTGAGAAATAGTGGAATGTTACCATAGTTACTATTGATGAGTTATTCAAGAGTTTTCATTGGAATTAAAATAGAAAAAAAGGGATGATGATAATATTATGAAGAAGAATTGGGGTGTTTCTTTTACAACTACTTACAATAAAAAAAATCTATATCCCTGAATAATTTATAAGGTAAATATCTAATAATGTTAAAATATCAATCTAAATTTATAGTCATACCTTGGAGAATGAACTAGAAAATCTTGCTCAAAGGATGAAAATGACCGTGGTAATGAAATATTTCAAATACAGATTCAATAAAAAGGAATGACCATATAAAAAATAATCTGATGTGAGTTTCTATATCTGTAAGAGGGTTGGAAATATCAAACATGACTGTCCTATTCATTAGGCGAACGAATGAAATGATAGAAATTATGAAAGGAATAAGAAGAAGTATTAAATGTATAATACAAGGAATGTACTATTCTAAAATGATTCATAGAGTGGTAGTGGTGGACTGTCTTTTGATGAATCATCAGATATTGAATCATCTGGTCACCGAATATTGTTCACATAGACAGAATTTCTACTCATAATCAATGACACATGGAGAAGCTAAACAATATGTAATCGATAGCAATAAATTCATTTATTGTTAATTTTAATAAAGATGTAATTTATGAATCATTGGATTACAAATATTCCTCATTAGAAGATAATACTTTACCTTCTTAAAAAAATTATATAGGTTTTCTATGTTATATGAGAATGAAAATAGTAAGAACAATAAGAAACATCATTATAAATATTCAAGAATATATATTTTAACAGTTGAAGAATCATTTATTTCAAAATACCATGATTTGAATCCACTTTATATTGAAAATGTTTCTTAAAATCATGTTAAACTGAATTCTAAAATGAATAATCATTCTACGTATATTGAAAAATGTATTTTGAATTAAAATGTTTTTGAGGAAAATTAAAAATATATGAATAATAACTATGAGGATAAATATTTAGTCTTTAGGCTAAAATCCAATATATTTTCCATGATTAATCTTTATTCAAAAATTATATATGGTAATTGAAAATTTGATAAAATTTATTACAGAATTATTTCTCTGTGAAATAGTTTTTGAATTCATTATTCTCAATCAAGACTTATTTTTCGTCATAACTATTTTGTTCACCAAAGTCCTCTTTTGTTAACTAATTGTTAATATGGTGCACATGGCTAGAAAATATGTCCTTTGAACAAAACCCAATACTTTGGTTTTTATAAATCAAAAATTTCTAACAAAATATTGATACTTAATATTTTATTTTGTAACATTTCCATATTCATGAAACTTTGGATTCTGGAATTTTTTTTTACTATCAATATATAAATTGAAGTGCAAACAACAATACGTTGTACCTAGATAGTTTTTGTTCTCGGTACATGAATGGTAAAAAACATACCTCATAATATTATTGAGATTAATGGTGCAAGAGTCACATTTAGAGGCAATGGTAAAATAATTTTTTTTATTAAATATATGATTATTCGTGGAAAAGTCATAATTTAGTATTTTATTTGTCATGGGACATAAGAAAAAACTAATAATATTAATCCAATTAGATTTTAATGGTAACCTTGTGAATTACAGGAATGATAAATTTTTTGTACACAATTCCAATGATGAGTTCATTTTTTCATTCCATAGGTATGGGAATATTTATACTCATTAGTTGGAGAACATATTATCCAATAAATACCTTGAATTAATGAAATGGATAATAAACCTTTGTAATATAATAGAATAATATGAAACTATAATTTTATAAACATATCAAAACTTACTTTGAAAATACATTTTATGGATTTAGAGGAACATAGATTTCATTCATAAAAATTATGTGATCCTTGTCAATATGGAATGCAATATAATTCACACATTAAATCTATTTGTGAAGTCTCAAAATCTGATGCATTACACTTTACTCATATGGATCTTTTTTGTCAAACCCTAACTTCATTTATTGGAGGAAAATATTTTGTATTCCTTCTAGATGATGATTACAGTATATTTACATGGGTATATTTTCTATAAAATAAATATGAAGACTTATCATATTTTAAATATTTTTCAGAATATGATAAAATTAAGAAAAATATTCCATTTATTACTATTCATAGTGATCATGGGGGAGAATTTAAAAAATAATATTTTGAATATTTTTACAGTAATAAAGGAATTTCTCATAACGACTAATCTCCATGAACACCTCTAAAATGTTGTGTTGTTGAAAGAAGAAAATATACTCTTTAGGTTATATCATAAACCATGTTGAGTGAATACTCTATTACTAAAAACTATTGGAATGTAGATGTAATTCATTTTTTCAATACAGTAATGAGTGTTTTAATCATATATTTTATTAATGAAACAAATTATTAGTTACAGATTGGATGATAAACTAATATTTCTTTAATCAATTTATCTGGATGAAAAATATTCATTATTAACACTAATTATAAATTAAAATAATTCTCACCCAATTCTGGTGACAAAATAATTATAGTCTATTTCAAATCATATAAAGGACTATAGAGATTTGAACAATACTTATTGCACTATTGACGAAAAAGTACATGTTATGTCTGATGAGATGGATCCTTTTGTTTTCAATCAATCATGAAAAATATTCATATAGTATTTACCGATTAATATTCTTACCATTATTATTATTAAATAATTTTAAAAACCCTAATCAATTATTTCATAATAACCTTCCTAGTGAAAGTATCATTAAGGATGTACATCAACAAATATGGACTATAATTTCATTAGAAAATTAAATAGAACATAAATAATTTATTTCCCAATTAAAATATAAAAGAGCTGATTAATCTTTGAGTAATGATAATTGGATGAATGAAATTCTGGATGAACTAAATGAATTAAAAGATAAAAAATTATGGACGATGGTTTAGAGACCTACCTATACTTCTAAAATTGGTGGAAATTGGTTCTATTAAAATAAATGTGATGAAAGTTAAATTATTTTAATAAATTAATAAATATTGGTTACTAAAAAATATAATCATCAAGTTGGAGTCTATGAATGAAACTTACATCCAGAATCTAGACTTGAACCTATTCATAATATATTATCCATTATAGTATTCTTCAATAATAAATTTTGTTCAAATGGATGTGAAGTGTTCTTTCCATAACTGATATGTACAAGAGGATATTTATGTTGGAAAACCTCTCATATATTAAGATATAAAATATCCTGATCATGTTCACAAACATCCCAATTATTCATATGGACTTAAACAAGACCATGAATCCTAGTATGAAATACTTACATGATTTTTTTACAAAAAAATTATGTTAAGGGAACTATTGATCCAACTCTTTTTATAAATAATCAGAAGAATTTTTTTATTGCACAAATTTATGTTTATAACATTATATTTGGATCAACATATTAATCATTTTCTGATTCATTATCAATTCCTATGAAATATGAGTTAGAAATTAGTATGTTGGGTGGCATAACATTTTTTCTTTGTTTTCAAATTTCTCAAAACATAGAGGGAACTTTTAGATATCAATATAACGGTATTAATGATCGCCTTAGGAAGTATGGTATGATCATTTTGTATATATCTTTCATAAAAATTATTATTCTTGTACGAACTCTATTTTAGATTATATATGCATTAATGTTGATTATTTCCTTACTTAGACAAGTTTAAGAATTTTTATTGGATTCAAATTATCAGATCCCAAGAAAGTTACATTAGTTATTAAGAACTAAAGAGGGCATGAAAATTCATCTTGTTTAACTTTTTTTAACTAATATTTTATTAATGATAATATTGAATGTTATTAATCCTATAATTCACCCCTATTTTCATTGTGAAATCTACACTAACCATTCAATTATAAAAATCCATCTTATAGAATTCAATTTATTGAAACTTTTAAGGTATTTATAAAATATTTATCAATTTTATATTATAAAGATGAACTCCAATGCTCACAAACCGTAACACCACATCCCACATAGTTACATAATCACTATACCCAACATTTTCCAAACTATTCTTATCCAAATTCAAAAAATATTTTTATTCCTTAAATTTTATCCCTCAAATCATTAACGCACCTAACAATAAAAATATTAAATGTTGTGATTATATATTTCAACCCACTACTTTCCAATTATTAATCCGGAAAATGGAAATATTTATCCTCATATTTCATTACAAAATATTTAATTTCTAACATCACAATAATTATTATACTGATGTGTTATTATAAATATGGTAAAATGGCAACCCATGTTTTCACATTTCAATTATGAAAAATACAAAAATATATTATGCATTTTTGAGGAATTACACTTTAATGATGTAACATATTAATTTTCCATCATCACCAAACATGGTTAGTAAAAAATATAAATTTAATAAATAATTATTATATATATATGAAATATATAATATTAATAATTTATAAACTATATTAATCCTTTATCTCATTATATATAAATGAAATAATTATCTTTGAGTGTATGTGGACAACCGCCACTATAGATATTTGTATTCCATTATTAGTAATCTTCTATACTGTATGGTAAAATTTATGTTTCATGGGGATAACTGATTTATTAATTATATGAATAAGTTTATAGAAATAAATACTAAATATCCTATTAATTAATATAATGATAAAAAATTATTTTAAAATTTATGGTCTTCAGAAATGAATAAATATGGGAAAAATTAATTCTTACAATGTAATTTTTTATCTATCAGTTAATATCCTAATAATTTATAATTTTTATATTTCAAACTCATTATGACTAAATTAAATCATTATGATATATCACTAATTATATTTAATCTACATAAATAAATTTATATAAATTTGTCATGGTATGTTCATTTAGGGTTTAGTTTAACCCGTAAAAAGAACAATTATTCCAGATTATTTATTGATTAAAATGAAAATTACTTATTTTCAAAACATTATATAAATACTAAACTAAATATTTCTTTTCTTGAAAAGAGTCACCAATATATAATGATTTAATTTATAAAACAAAACTTCTTCGTTAATAAAGTCAAAAAAGGATCATATTTTTGTTTTCATATTCAGGGATAATGGGTGGAACTATCATCAAATGAAATTGAATTATCATCAATAAATAATATTTGTTTCCTAAAGTAAAATAAATGAATTGGGAATGATATATTTTGATATAATAAAATATATGTATACCACTCCGAATAAACTAATCTAGAATGAAAAATATTTCTCACAAAGGATACTTAAATAAGACAATAAGTAATATATATAAATTTATATTTTAATTAAAAATAATCTTAAAAAATGAATATGTATATTAATGAGGATATAAAATAAGAAAATTATAAAATTATGATAGTTATAAAGAATATTATAAAAAATTTAACTATGTGAGGAAAAAGGTAAGGGGTTGTTTTCATAATATCTCCCCATGATGCACATTTTTTATTATATAACAAATACTCTACAGAATGGTTTAACTTTTATATAATGAATTTATTTAATCACATTAATTGGATATTGCTGAGTAATATAATGTAGGATTTTATTTTTGTTATTATTTTAATTATTAAAATGTTGAACATGGGGTTCTCATTAAAATTTTACAATATCATTATGTGTTTCATTATTATTCTTATTTTAATGTCTAAGTATTTTGAATGATTATATCTTTGGGGAATTTTATTATTTTTAAAAAGTATGATCATTTTCATTAGATATTTTGTGGATTATACATGTCAAATAAAAATTTCTTATCATCTTGACTCATATCATAATTGATTGGACTATTATATGTCAAACTATAATTTTATATAATTTAATGTTGGGAACCTCCATTTTATCATAAATGTATTAGATGGTTATTTTAAAAACATTATTATATATGGTTCAATAATTTTTTATTTCCATTTTTTACTAAATAAACATCTTTTAAATGTATTAATAAAATTTAAATATATTTGGTTTTTATATTTTTCATTAATATGTGATTATATTATATATTAAATTTTTACATGTGAAATCATCACTATTCTACTTTTGTATCATTTTATTAATCATTTTCTCTATATATTAATGGTTTATAATATAAATTTGTCATTTCCTATATTTATAAAATATATCTCTCCAAATGGTATCAAATGATTAGAGAAACATCTTATTTTAAAAATAATTTATTGAAAACTCGTTAAAATTATATTCTATATAAAACATTATTCACGGAAATATCTATATACCTATAGAGGGTATTCTATATATTTAAATGTCCACCATAAATATTAGAATTTCTTATAACTATTTATTTCTATCATGTAAATTTCTGATCAATTCCCTATCATTTTATAGTAATTAATTGGTCAGAATGCTAATTTTGCATATAATGCCTTCCCTATGTAAATACAATATTTTTACTCCATTGATTATATGTTTGTAAACTATTTTTCATATATCAATTGAATTGTAAAATTTTAGACCTAACCATATAAGAATAATTTATAATGTTAAAATACAACATTTTCTTCATGAACGAGTTATATTAACATATATTGAAACATTAATTAATTGGAGACCAAATTATATTCATTATGTTTATCTAATTAAAATTATTAATAAACTACATAGGAGATTCTGTTTTAATAGGATAAGAACAATATATTTTATCCATTTGATAAATATGACGTGTTAAATGAAACTATTTTTCCTTGTTTTAAATATTATAAAAATACTATTGATTTATCTTTTTAATGTTTTAGGAAACACATTTTCATTCCATTGGTTCTTTATAATGTACTAAAAAAATTATTTTCTTCTGGGTCTCATATGAATGAATGATGATAAGTCGGTTTCCTATATCTCAATATAAGTTATCAGATAATATATTAAATATAATGACATAATTTAAAAATGGAATCATTTTGTTGCCTAAAAGATATTCTGAAATTGTGAGACCCATTAGGGTGTTTTACACATGTGTACTATAAAATTTTCCAACAATTTATGTGAGTGATGGATTGAATTATAAATGATATATTTCCCTATACCTATGCTTGTGCCAATGTTTCCAAATTATAGATTTTTATGTTATATGAATCATTATTTTTGATATTTTCATATGTCATTACAAGGTATAAAATATATGATTTATTTCATATAATTTTCTAATTTATCCTAGTTATATAAATTTTATAATCATATTCACAAATATAATGAATGTATTAAATATTTTATGTTTACCGTTTCTGAGAATTTTCGCAAACCAATTTATCTTTTTTCCTTTTCCTACATTTATGGAGATAAATTTTTTCATAATAACTTGAATCATTTCATAAATATAAGAATCAATGGAGATATTTATTATTGGTTATTGGGTAATTATATTCATTCCTTAAAAAAACAAATTTAAATGTAATAATCTTATTTAGTTACTTTTATATCTAAATTATCATAAAATATAATCCAATATTTTCAAGATGTTTTGTTGTAATGAAATATTTTCATTAACTATTACAATATAGATGGTTTGACCTTTTTTGTTTTATTTTATCTATCACATCAGTGTTTCTGTCACGACCAAACCCGGACAACTTATGAAACTAGTCTCTGAACCACATAGATACTATACCCACATGGAATTCTCAATACATATAGTATAGGGCATAACACCTAAAAAGAAAAAAAGAAAATGATTTTCCATATGTGAATCAAGATATATAGAGTCCATATAAATCAAGAAATCGAGAAATGAAATATTATATAATTGAAAACTATTGGTGATAGTATATGAACTATATCTACAAGTCCAATAATGCTATAAGTCAAAGGAAACAACAATAATAAATAAAAACAACCAATAGTTAATCCTTGTGGGATGGGTGTGACATTCCTCCATGTTATCATATCACTAGAAACCCTTCTATCTTGACACAAGGCCAACTTATTACGAATCCTTGCCCATTTTTTTCATATTAAAATGTTTACACATGCAACCATGGAAGTGAACAAGGTACTAAAATCTTTGGAATTGTAGGTACCAATGATAGTTTTCTATAAAATATATTACAGAGACAATACAATTATGTAAATATATAAATGTAAATGAAAGATAATATAATTCTAACCTTTATATAAAAATAATTTTAAAATTTTTTCTCTTTTCATATTCAAAAATTATATTTCATATAAAACTATTTAAACTACATTTTCAATGAAATAAAATTTCAAGGAGTGCACTATATATCATATTAATATAATGAAGAAAAAAATTAAAATGAATGGCAATCTTATGATTACATAGTCTTAGGAAAGCTTGGACTCTAAAAACACAATAATAAATTCAATAATACTGTGAACAACGGGTACATTGAACACAACTTCTGTGGGGAAATATGAGCACCCCATTAATGAACCTGATATAGTGTCAGAATTACTTTTAACCCTATCAATATGTAATAAGGAATACATGAACACAAAATAAGCTATCACATTGATGGAAAAAATATAAGGATAGATAATAAACCCCCAAAAAGGAACGAATGGATCCCATGTACAACACCATTTAATCCATACTTATAAATTCTAACATTCATAAATCATTATAAAGCAATTATTTCTTCAAATTAAATCTTTAAAAAAAATTCAATAATCATATCATTGTTCTTCCAAAACCACGTAATCTTATCAATATGATGGGTAATAATATATTTTCATGATCAATATGCACCCACATATTAATAACATCTATTATCACACTAAATATCATTCATAAAATAACGTTATTTAATAATAATAAAATGTGGTAAATAACAAGTGATATCGAAATAACAAACAACCTTAAACATTTTTTCGTATGAAAATATCTCTATATCCACACAAAGATCAAGGAAATATATTGATATCAATTAGATAGAGATGGACCTTAAAATTCATTAACACATTATATATTCATTTTCAATGGGATGAATTTTCATAGGTAATATATGTGATCATATATATCAATAAAAAAATATATTCACAAAATTTAGTTTTATTATAATCTCGGATTTAATGTAGAACATAATCAAACAGATGAAAACCAAAATATCTATGATAAGAGGCCATATTATTATTATTGATGAAAAAATTCAACATTAAAATTCCCTTGAAATAAATTTCTATATAAAATTTACCGATCTTAAAAATGGAAAAGAATTCATAATATAAAAAATAAACTGGGGAAAAATGCATTTAATATACATTCGTTAATATCAAAAATTATACCCTCAATATATGAAACACTCTCAAACAAATTGGTGGGATAATAATACCTTATAATTTTTAAATATATTGTGTTGTGGTGGTTTGGATCCACACCTATGGTGTACTGGATGGATCTGTGGTATAATCTCAACATTGCTACCAAAATATTCTCTATTAATGAACCCTGATATATTTTCACAAAAAAACACAAGAACAATTCTTATGGTGAAAAATATTTACCATGGTGAACTAGGATACCACAAGTGAGATTCACCAAAGACATTCCATACTCTTGGAATAGTGGCTTGAAAATGGTACATAACTACCTTTTTAGGTACATCATGACCACTATGGAATGGTGTTTCCTGTCATTCTCTAAAATTCAATAGAACATTTTTCTTATTTCAATGTGTTATTCCAAGACAAATTAATCACAAAATGAACTATCAGAATTATAGAAAAAAGATATACGTCCAGAAATGATGTTCAAATCCACACAATTTAAAACATTCCATTTAGAAATAGACATATATTATAATAAATTTTCATGATTAAAATTTTCTGTTATTCAATCTAAAACACATCAGACTCGAATGACTTTTTAGATTCAGTTTTCTTCCAATATAATTCATTTTTGAATGAAAATAAATCTAAATAAAAAATATTCATTTGAGAGTTAATGTTGACCAATATATTCTACACAACTGAAATATAAATCATCAAATAACCATTCTCTAAATTCATAACATATTAATGAGGCGGATAAAAGTTATTGAGTTTATTTAAATTTAAAATACTATAAAATTTTTTTAATTGAGTTGTAAAATAATATGGATAATAATTCTAACCAATATAACCAGTGATATCACAATGTTAATCATATATGATATCAAAAATCCCTTATTTATCTATATGAAAATATCCAAACCAATGGGGATAATTAAAAAAGAAATGTTAACCAATAATGAACTATAATTCATAACATTTAAAATTCCATAATGTTTTTATTTCAAAACTGAACTGTAATAAAATATAATTGTCCATCAATAATCAATTTTATATTATATTGAATGATACTATATTGCAACTATTTACCTAGTATCCAGAATACAATGGCTTTGATTATTATGTTGGCATTGATGTGTTATTCAAATACCAAAGGATAAAATGGTTCAGTGGTAAGGGAAACTAAATATAAACCTAATACCATTTTACATTGGGAAAATAAAATAAATAATAAAAATTAAAAATCTCACCATCCCTGAAACTCATTCCATAAAATTATATTCATATCCTAGGGAATTAAAAAAATAAGTGTGACCTAAAATTATCTTTAATATTTTGTATATTGGAATCCATCATGAATCAAGAATAATATTTAATATATATAAGGCTAAATAACTAAACAAACATGTAATTTAAATAACTTCACAGGATGAAATTATTAGTAAAAGTAATTATAGAAAGATAAATAAGAAAATAAAGTCAATAAATAAAACATGACATCATGAATGGGTTACAAATAATTAATATGGATAGGTAAATAATTGTAAACACATTCTATTTAAACAAAAATATAATGATTAAATTCATCCATATGAAATATCATAGTTACAATATCATTAATATTAATGATTTAATTTTCAAGCAAAGAAACTGATAATTATTAAACATTTTATACATATAAAATTAAATCCTCGATGAAAAATATATATCCTTGCGAATGGTTGGAACTATATGTTGAAACCCATTTAATTAGGTCAACAAATTTGTTTCAAGAAACCTATTGAAGCATCAAAGGGATATAAAAAGATTGATCTCCATCATTCATTGAAAAATTTCTCATATATCGAATAATCAATTTAATTAATTGTCAATATGTTTTATCATTATATATTAATAACATGTAATTAATAATTACTATTTAATAATTCCTTAATTATTAAAATAATAGTCAATGTAATAAAGATTGTAAAATGGTATAATTTTGAAAAAATAATCATATTAATTACACCAGAATATGAATATATTAAAGAATTTTCATTTCCAATGATAGATGAGTATATTAATGTGATTTTTTCATAATAATGTACACAATCACCAAATAAATTTTTATATAAATATTACTCTAATTACATGAAATTTTTAAAATATAATCCCCTTGTTGTCATGACCCGTCCTCAGGGCACGTGTCGTGATTACCCCAAGCGCGTCTTCCATAGGCCAGGGGCTGATGACTAGCACCAAGGGAGAATTCCTGATAAAAAAGGAAGGCATTGCCTTTAGACCTATAACACACATAGTATGAACACAAGAAGTAGAAGAAAAAAGTACTAATGGAGAAAAGAAAAGTGTGATGAAAGTAAGTGGACCAGTATACAAACCCAACTGAACAAAAAGTAAATGTACAATTAAAAAGGTAAAAATAGATCCTGGATAATCCACCGGGGAATCCTACCTGACGGTTAGGTACAGAACTTGAACAACTCATCCATTATGTACGTCATGTCTAGTCTAGCTCTGAGAAGCCTCTCATTCGTCACTCTCAGCCTCAATCACTACTGACCATCATATGCACAAAACACAACAATATTCAGGCGAAGCCCATGTAGGGGTGAGTATATAATAATCATTAGGGGACACTCAGACCCCATACGGTCTCCCAGAATCCACTAAGGATAAATCAAAGAAGAAATATACAATCATGAAGTAACAACCAACCCTAGTTAAGTATATGACCATACATGAACCTATGATACCAGTCAGAGTCTGGCTCCAACACTCGAGCTCAAGCACAAACCAGTCCCTAAAAGAAGTAAAGTCAATCACCTCAATGTTAATGATTGAAAGACAAGACTCAACTCACATAGGTATACAACACATGAAGAGGGGGTAAAGATGATTATATTTAGCCTCTAAATCATCTCCTCTGTTGAACCCACGTAAAATCCTGGAAGAGTATCAGAGCTGTTGAACCCACATTGGATCCTTGTACTAATGTCATCACTTTAGAACCCACATAGGATACCAGTACAGAAGTCACTATTGTCAAACCCATGGAGGATCTCGATACATAAGTCAACGCTGTCGAACCCAAGGAGGATACTGGAATAGAAGTCGTCACTGTTGAACCCACATAGGATCCTGGTATAGTAGTCATCACTGTCGATCCCACAGAGGATCTCGGTACAGTCTCATCACTATCAAAACCATAGGGGATCTAGGTCATGTCTCATCGCTATCAAATTCACAGAGGATCCAACACAAGTCTTGTCTCTGTCAAACCCACGTAGGATCCTATTCTAGTATCATTGCAGTCAAACCAATGGAGGATCCATATCCAGTCTCGTCACTGACGAACCCACAGAGGATCCTATCATATCAGTCACACCTAGCTCTAGGGTTCCAGCACACATCACACTCGATTCCGGGAGTTTCTACTCCTCATGTAAAGCGTTGATACATAATATACCAATAAGTATCAATTTTATGTATCATTTAGTTCTGTTTCATCATAAAGAACCCAACGCGATAGACGGTGCGTCAATCGGATGCCCGGTCTAGGAGTTATTGGCATATTCGTTCTAGTGGCCCATTTGGTTTTTAGGCTCAAACCAACCCAAAAATACACCAATTGTGTCGAAACCTCACGTATGATATTCCAGAGGAATCATCTTCCTCCATCAATTCCATCTATTTAGGCGGATCGTCAATCAGACACCTGAAGCCCAGAATACGGGCAAAAAAGTGAAAACTACCTACAGCGGGTCTGGTTCTGGGCCAATCGTGTCAGAGCGACCCTGCCAAACCCGGTCAATACTGGATTCCGACTCATTTCAAAGGAGAGGCCTGAACTGAGGGAATGGACCAGCACGAAGAAGAGGCATAGCCCGAGCGCGGCCCGACCCGAGGCGGCCCGGTCGAAGGCAGCCCTACATAGGGAGTCCCGGCCTATGGGTGGCCCAGCCGGGGCGGCCCAGCTGGGGGGCGGGGCCCAGGGAGGGCGTCCATGAGGCAGGCCGTGGGACATGGGGAGGGCGACAAGCCCACGTGGCAGGAAGACCACGCATGAGGGGGGCGGGGTTACACCCCCTTCCTTCCAAAACAACCGGTGCCTATTGCGCTGCCCTGGTAACCGTGGGACCTCTAGTGTCCCGCCATGTCTGGCTGGTCGAATGGCCAGACAGTTCGGGATCTGGTGCGGCACGATGGTTTTGTGCCCCTCCATCGTGGCCCACCCTGGCCGCAACATCTAATCTTCTCCGGCGTGGCGCGTGGGGTCGTGCCCCTCCACTGCGACCCTTCTGGCCACAACATCCTTGCTTCTTCGTCGTCGGTACAATTTCGACCACTATTTCTCCACCTCTGTTGTTAACACAACAAGAACTAAAACAAGGGGGGAGGGTCGAACCATGCTTGTGCGGTCCGATCCCTCCTCATTAAATTATTAACAATCTGTATCAAGATGCACAACATATGACGAGGAAAAGAGGTTATAACTCATACATAAACATTAATTCAAATCCCCCTGGCTTTCGTAACAGTGATCAACGACAGAGTCATGGAAGACGGACATCACATCGTTGACATTAGGAGGAGATTACATCGTTGTTGGCAATGTTCTTCGCTGGTGGCATCATTCCTTTCTTTCCCTGGTCGGAGTGGGAGAAGACGGTGTCATTGTTCATCAGTGGAGACAGGATTTATTCTTTGGAGAGGATGTCGTTCTCCATGAATTCTTCAAAAGCTATCCCAATGTTCGACCACCATGAATCACCAATTAAAATAAAATAATAGCTACTCCATTATTTTATTATATCCATCCATTCCAAAAATTATTCAAATCATTTCTAATTAATTAATTAATTGGTATTAATTAATGTTGAGGTGTGTTGGTACCATAATGAGGGAAGGAGGAAAGTGAATAGGATCCAAAAATTTAATTGGAGTTCCAAGTGTTTAAGGGTGGGTTAAGGGGGCTTGATTCTTCTGTGGGCCCCACCTTATTACATCCAACCAAGGGAGGTTATGTGTGGGTGGAACCACCTCCAACCTCCCCTTGGAGGTTTTAACTTCCATTCAAATAAAAAATAAAACACATATATTTATATAATTTTTATCTAGAAACCCTAAAAATTATAATCCACTCACGTCAGAACGCAACTACTGTAAGGGTCTCCATAAAAGAATATCAGCGTTGCGAGTTCAGCGGTGTCCTCAGATTTCAATTCCGAGACCCAGTTCAAATGATATAAAATCCCGCAACTACGTTTACTTAACCTACCCGATTAAACGTCACAAATTGAGTTCGGGAACACCTGGCCTCAGAATCAGGTGCTGTCAGAAACTGCGGACTCGTAAAATTCCCATATATTTACGAAAAAAAATACCATGGAATTTATGTGTCATTACATTCTCCCCACCTCAAGGAATTACGTATTCGTAATATACAACTCTCACTAAGGAAACAAAAGGGGGTATTGAGAACGCATCTGAGCCTCCTGCTCCCATGTGCTCTCTTAGAGGTTCTCGTGCAGCTAGCAACTGCGAACCAGGGGAGTCAACCATCCACACAGGACCTATTATGTTGATTCTCAATCTCCACTAGAACCTCTATGAAAGTATCACCATCATCGATATCCAGCTCCCCGTGTTTGATGATGTGGGATAGTTCATGCACGTATCACCTTAGCTGAGATACATGAAAGATGTCGTACACCCTGTGCAACTAATGTGGAAGAGCTAGGTGGTATGCCACCTCACCTACTCTGCTGAGGACCTGAAACGGTGCGATGAATCGTGGATATAACAGTTCAACTTAGCCAAATCTATGTAATACTCATCGAGATAAGACCAGTATAAAGACGTGGTCTCCATACTCGAATTCCAGTGGTCTTCATCTCCTATCATCATAAGACTTCTGCCAGTTATGTGCAGTCTATCTTCTCCTATATGATCTGCACATTCTCCATCGTATCCTGCAACATCTCTAATCCTACAAGTGTTGACTCCCCTGGTTCAGTCCAACATAGAGGCGGTCGGCAAGTTCGGTCCTATAGTGCTTCATAAGATTCCATACTAATGGTAATGTGGTAGATTTTGTTATATGAAAAATCTATCATGGTTATGTGATCCTCCCTGCTGCGACCGAAATTGAGGTTGCATGCACGAAGGATGTACTGAAGAGTCTGAATGGTCCTCTCAGTCTGACCATCTATCCGAGGATGGAAGGCGATGATCAAGCGATGATGCGTCACGAAAGCCTCTTTCAATCCTTTCCAAAGACGGGATGTGAAACAAGCATCTCGATCGGAGACGATCGACGATGGAACACCATGAAGTTATACTATCTCCTGAACGTAGAGGCATCCCATGCTCTCTATTGAACCCTGCTCTCTGATCAGTAGGATGTGGGTCGACTTGGTGAGTCGGTCTAAAATCACCTAGACAGGGTCATGTCCTATGGATGTACGTGGAAGTCCCATTATAAAATCCATCGATACCCCATCTCATATCCACTCTAGGACCTCTAAAGGCTGAACTAATCCTACTAGAACCAGGTGATCCACGTTCACTTGTTGATAAGTGAGGCTTTGTGAGATGAACTATACTACTAACTTCTTCATACCTAGCCACCATTGTTGTCGTCAGAGGTCCTGATACATCTTCCCCACTCATGGATGCACCACTAAAGGAGATGTGTGGAACTCCCACAACACTTCGTCTTGAAGTGAAACTGTTACCATGGTACGTCCTCTGAAGTGATTGATGTGCTTCCCACCTTCATAAAATCCATCAGGTGCATGCCCTGTGGATATCTGAGCATGTCACATCTCACAGTCAACATCCCCATGATGTGCCTCCTTGACATGCTGAAGAAGTCGAGGAGTGACTATGAGAGATTGCAGAATGCCTGCTCTACCTCCATCCAAAAAAGATATCTGCAACGCGGCCACCTGCTCTGTCACCTCCCCTGGTAGCTAAATTCATGATCTCCTACTAAGAGCATCGGCTACAACGTTCCCCTTCCTAGGAGTATAGACTATCATGAATTCATAAACCTAGTGGAATTCAATCCAAACATCATTGTCTCAAGATTGTTTCATTCTTAGAGAATATATACAAGAGACTCTTGTGATCAGAGTAATCTGTAAACCATTCACTCAACAAACTATGTGTGAGACTATCCAATTGTAAATAACATTACTTCACCATTTTTCACCTACGTCTTACAAGAGCTACTAATATTTATCCATTTTTAGGAAACGATAAATCTGGTCTCATCCTCTAGATGAACCACGTACTTTTCCTAATATAGTAAATCTTGACATTAACGGTACTAATTAATTCCATGGATTATGTCATATAGCCTCGACACTACTACCAAAAGATCCAACCATTACACTATCCTCCAAAGGATGAGTCACAATGTCAGCATAAGTGTGTGGTCATTGGGTCTCCTCTAGTAGGAATCAAGAATGTGAGGGTCAAGGAAATGGTTTTAATTGAAACCTCTCAATATCAACCATACAAAAAGGCAGGAATGAAAACATCACAAGGGCATGTGTCTTTTATTACTAAAACTCAATGTACAATGACACAAAGCAACCACAAACAATGACATCAACCAAGCTAGAAGCATCATGAACAAAGGCCTCTTTTCCTGGGGCAAGTACCTCTGTTGTCTACCATCTCCTAAAGATCTAGGTCGACTGTCTAGGGGAAGTTGTAGTAGTAGGACCTCGAAACATCATCCAACGCCTACTGCTCAACCAGCTCCTCAACCACGTCCGCCTACTCACGATGAACCACCATGGTCAAACATCTGTCTCTTCTTGGGAGGTTCCTCAACTATCTACTGATCATTTCTACGACGGGTTGGATAGTCATGTGCGATGTGACCCTACCCGCTGAATGCATTGCACTACATGGTCCTCGTATGGCTGGCTCTGCCTCGTGTTCCCCGCACAACTGAACCTGTATCCTGGGGTTGCCCACCTGATGGACTAGTCTGCTTGTACCTCTAGACATTTGTCTACTGTCGGATGTAGAAGACTCTTCTACATGACGCCATGTGGTATGTCTCGCTAATGTTGTCTACTCAACATGAAAAAAATCCATAAGAAGTGCTCACTCCAGCACCCCACCTGTGTCGGGATGTTGATGGAGATCCTTGAATCCCTGATCTCTTGCATGAGTCCTTCCTCGAATGTACGGGCCCTAATGAATGGGTCTCGTACCATAACTATTGAGTAGAGAGAGAGGTCAGTGAACCTCACTAAGTATTGAGCTACCATCATTCTACCATGCCTTAGATGCAGTAACTCCTGTATCCGCCTCACGCGAAGCATGGTTAGAACAATCTCTGACTGGAAGTGACTCTCGATGTCCGCCCAGAGTAGTGATGCCTCATCAAGAACTTGGATAATTAGGCTCCACCATTATCCTCCTACTGCATTTAAGAGACTCGTGACAAGGATCACCATGAGGTCAGCTGGTGACACTACCATTAGGAAAACTCTCATGACAGCCTCGAGCCAATCCTCAGCTGCTTGTGGTTCTTTCTCTCCCCAGAACCTAGGCATCATGTGGGGCGGGAACTCGAACAACAAACACAGATGGAATGCACTCTCGGATGCTGGAGTAGGTGGTATCAGTGGCCCAACGGGTAGTGGTACTGCTGGTACCCCCATTGTGATGGGGCCCTGCACCGAGACCTCGTCGCTCGGTGGGGTACCATCTCGTACAATACTCGGAACACTGGCCGGATACCTACATGGGGCCATCCTAAAAAAGAAACAAGTGTGCCATGGTCCAAACAAGTTATACCTATTGAGGTGACTCAATGAGATCACAATGGAAACATTGGAAACACACATGCAATTGGTTTATTCTTGCACTGAGTCAGAAATCATACGTCAGGGTTTGGTTGTATGGATACATCGGCCATCCAACCAACAATGGTATCCCTGGACTGAAAACCACACTCAATACTGATAACACTATTACTTCACAGTAAGATAGACCAGTGACCTATGTTTTGTGGTAGAATCGATGCCTCTGATACCAATTTGTCATTTTCCATCCTCGGGACCCATGCCATGACTACCCCATGCCATCCTCATATAGGCCAGGGGCTAGTGACTAGCTCCAAAAGCGAATTCCCGATAAAAAAGAAAGGAATTTTCTTATAGACTTATAACATACCCAGTTTGAAAAAAATCAGTAGAAGAAACATGTAATAATATAGAAAAGAATAGTGTGATCAATGTAAGTGGGCCAGTATAGAAACCCAAGTGAACAAAAAGTACAAGTACATGTAAAAAGGGAAATACAGCTCCCAGATATTCCACTGGGGAGTCCTACCATAAAGGTAGGTACATAACTCGAACAACTCGTCCCTGAGGTACGTCCCATCTAGTACAGAACCTAAGATCCTCCCATGCATCACTCTTATCCTCGATCACTGCTGATTGTCATCTGCACAGAGCACAATAATGTGCGGGCGAAGCCCATGAAGGGGTGAGTATAACAATACTCAGTAGGGGACCCCAAGACCCTCAAAGTCTCATAGAATCCACTAACGATAGATCAAAGAAGAACTACTCAATAACTATGTATCAAAAACCCTACTTATGTATATGCCCATACATATACCTATGTTACCAGTCACAGTCGGTCTCCAACTCTCCAGCCCCAGCACAACCCAGTCCACAAAGGAAGTAAGTAAATCATCTCAACTATAATTATTGAATGAAAAGACACAAATCACACAGTTTTAAAACCCATGATGAGGGGAAGATATGATTAAATGTAGCCTCTGAATCATTTCCTCTATCAAACCACGATGGATCCTGTAACAATATCTGTGATGTCGAACCCACATAAGATCAAGGAAGAGAAGTCATTATTGTCGATCCAATGTAAGAACCCAGTACAGAAGTCACTACTGTCAAACCCATGGAGGATCCATGTACAATAGTCATCGTTGTCGAACCCACAGCGGATCCTGGTACAGAATTTGTCAATAATGAACCCACGTAGGATCCTGTAATAGTAGTCATAATTTTATAACCCATAGAGGTTCCCAATATAGTCTCATCACTGTCGAACCAACAAAGGATCCAGGTCTAGTCTTGTCGCTGTCGAAAGCACGGAGGATCTAGGTCCAATCACATCACTGTCGAACCCACAGAGGATCCAGGTCTGGTCTCATTGTATTCAATACCATGGAGATCCAGGTATAGTCTCGTCACTGTCAAACTGATGGAGGATCCTATCATCTCAGTCGCAGCCAGCTTTAGGGTTCTCGCACACAGCACACTCGATTCCGAGAGGGTCTCCTCCGCGAGCCATTTGTTGATACATCAAATTCGCTGAAGTCTTGAGTTGATGTATCTTGTAGTTGTGTCTCATCATATAGAACTCAAAGTGATAGACGACACATAAATCGGACGCCCGGTCTGTGAGTTATTGGCACTTCTGTTATAGGGGATTGGTTGGTTTTTATCCTCAAACCAACACGACTCAACCCCAATTGTGTCTGAACCTCAATTAGGCTATGTAAAAAGATTCGTCTTTCTCCATGAATTCCATCGCCATATGTGGTTCATCAATCGGACACTTGAAGCCCGGAATAGGGGTGAAAAGGTGATATCTGGCTATAACAAGTCCAGGTTCGGTCCAACCCAATCGGAGCGACTAGGACCAACCCAGTCTATACCGGAGTCTGACTCGGTCCACAGAAGCAGCTTAAACCGATGGAATACACTATCTTGAATAGGCGGCACGGCCCGAGGGTCGCCCGGCATGATGCGGCCCGGCCGATGGCAGCCCGGCCTAAGGCGGCCCAACCTAGGGGGTCCTGGCCAAAGGCGCCCCGTCTTATGGGCAGCCCGACCGGCCGGCTGGGCCGCGTATACTATGGTGGACCACGGGGTTGGTAGCCAGCCGTGTGGCCGGGGCCTGGCCCGTGTAGCAGGCGGCTGGCCGCGGGGCGGGCGGTGATCCAACGGGGTGACTGGCGGGCCACGGGGCAGTGGCATGATTGTGAGTCTAGCTGACCACGCTTGGGGGGGGGGGGTTATACACCACCATCCTTCTGAAACGGTCAGCGCAAGGTGCGCTAGCCTCAGAACCACATGACCCGAAGTGTCTCGCTCCGGAGAAGCCAACCGATTCTGGATCTAGTGCGGCTCGACGGTGCAATGCCGCATCACTACGGCCTGCCCTGGCAGCGGTTCCGCATAACCGGCACTGCGCGGAGGCGCCGTGCCCCTCCGCTGCAGCACGACTGGCCGCAGCCCTCTGCTGTGCTCCGCCGCAGCCCATCACGGCCGCGTCTTCACTTCTGCGATGCACTACGGTGTCACACCCTCTTTGCAACCCAGCGGCCATGCACATCCTATCTTCTTAGTGGTCGGCTCGATGCCAAATAGTATTGCTCTACCTCCTTCATCAACACAATGAGAACAACAAAAAGGGGGAATGGTCAGACCGTGTTCTTGCAGTATGACCCATCCTCATTATGTTGTTAACAATCCGAAACTAGAAGCACTACATACGATGAGGAAATGCGGTTATAACTCATAAATATAAAATAATTCAAATCCACTTACCTTTCGTAACGGTGATCAACAAAGGAGTCACAGAAGACAGACGTCGCTTCATTGACTTTGGGAGGAGATGACGTCATTGTTGGTGACATTGTTCACAGGCGACGTCTTTCCATTCATGCCCTTGTTGGAGAGGGAGAAGACTGCTTCATCATTCCTCAGTGGAGACTACAATTCTTTGTTGGAGAGGTTGTCATTCTCCAATAATTCTCCCAAAGCTCTCCCAAAGTACCACCACCAAGAATCAACAAAAAATTTAAAATAATGGCTAGTCCATTAATTTATTGTTACCATGCATTCAAAAAATAATTAAAACCATTTCAAATTAATTAATTAATTGTCATTTAGTAATTATTTGTTGTGTTGGTACCAAAATGAAAAATGGTGGAATGAAGAGGCTCCATAAATTTATGGGGAGTTCCAAGAGTTTAAGGGGGGGTTAAGGGGGTTTGATGCTCGTGTGGGACCCACCTTATAACATCCTCCTAAGGGAGTTTATGTGTGGGTGGACCCACCACCAACCCCCTTGGAGGTTTTAACTACGATTCAAATAAAAATATACTACAGATATCTTTATTTAATTTTTATTCAGAAACCCCAAAAATTAACTTCAAATCACGTCAGAACGCATCTATGGTAAAGGTCTCCTTAAGCGAATATCAGCGCTGTGATTTCAAAGGTGTCCTCATATTTCAATTCTGAGCATTGGTTCAAAAGAAAAAAAATATTGCACGTACGTTTACGAAACGTACCTAAACTAACTTCATAAATTGATTTCGAGCACACCAGGCCTCAGAATGACGGGCCGTCAGAAATTGTGGACTCGTAAAATTCCTATGTACTAATGAAAAAAAACTTCTCATGGAATTTCCGGGTCATTGCACTTGTATTAAATAAATAAATATTGAACATATAATACAGTGAAGAATTATTTATTCATTATATTAAATGACCATTTTCACGTATATTCACAATATATAATTAAATCTATGAATAATAAAAAATAATTATAAATGAATTTTAAATTGAGATGAAATCCATTAGCTTATGATTCATTTTTTAGATGCACTTTAACATCTAGTTGAATATATTTAATAAGGATATTAACTTATATGAAAATTAAAATGTCATATATTACCCTTTTAATCATATTATCACCACATTGTTAACAATACGTTATTTTTAATTGTCTTAGTTGTTAATTGTATTGTTTTAAGGTATATTTTGAATTGTTATTTTTAATTACTCATATGTCATTGATGATATAATCATATAATTAATGTAAACCATGATTTGAATATTATATATGTATTTATATTAACAATTATTTTTTGGAACTATTAAATAAAATAAAAAATTTATATAGACGACCTGGTGTGTGTATGCAGGGATGATGGTTTTATTTTCTTGTCATAATTAAAGAAGAAAAAGTAAATTATATACATTTATACATATATATATATATATATAATAATAATTTCAGAAACCTTATTATGTAATATATTTTAAATTTGTTTTTTAACTCTTCAAAATAAATTCTTTGTAATGCACGAAAGCATCAAAATTCGTGGTGAGGCTATAGTCTGCTATACAGATGTGGGGTGATATCATAATCCAAAAAAATGGAATGCATGAAGGTATATGTTATATAAAAATACCAAATACTCAATAATATCATAAATTATATATATTTAATATATGAACTAAAAAAAATCATTATTTACAACAATAAGTTGTTGTAATGGAATAATGAATGACATCGGTTTACGATGCAGTAGACAACTGTACACAATAACAAAGATTTCATAAACCATTTTATAGATGTTTTTATATATTAATTTCATAAACATAAAATATAAACATACCAATATATGTATGATATTTCAGATATTATATATCAATGGTAAAATTCTAATTGATGGACATGGATAATTATATAAAATAAAAATTCTTTGAGAAGATAATTACATTAACTTCTAGTATTATTCTTTTTGTTACACTATAAACACCAATGGTTGTATTTTATCCAAAAATATCTAATCTAGAATGAGTTGAATTACATTTTTGAGTGATTTGATAAGAACATTGTAAATAGAATTGGATTTATTTGTGTGATGATGTGTGGAGAGTCATTTCCCTTTTATAGTTGAGGTATAGATTTATTATTGTAAATACTAAAACATATTCACCTTTGAAAAGTCTCCCTTTCCCAATATTTCTCCAAAATTGAAAATTAATTGATGGTATATTTTTCATGGACAATAATCACCAACAGAAAAATTATTTTATATAATTTTCTTCCTTATTATTTATGATTCCCTAATTTTAACAATTTGGTGTTTATTATGTCAATCAATTATCTAACATAGGTAATTAAATAATTAATTCATAATTAATCTGAGAATTATTGGGAAATTATTACCACCAATTAAGAATATTTTATATAATTTTTAAAATAATAATCCCATTTATATTATAAAAATATTTCAGAAGATTCCCTTGTATCAATAAAAAAACTACTTTTACCCTAACCATGATAATAATGTGTTTCTGATTTAATGGGAAAAATTTTCATTATAAATGATTAATTGTCCCATTAATGCAACATATTAAATTCTTATTAAAATTTATAAATAAAAAAAATGAATTTATGATTTGTAGTAATTTTATTGAATTTAATTAAATATAATTATTTGTAAAATACGTGGTCTTTAATATTGACTATATTATTTAATTTAAATTTAAAAATATTAAAAAAATGTTTATTTTTGTGAGATTTAATTAATAACATATATACCTAATATATTTATCAAAAATTTAATTTAATATAATAATTCTAACATTTTAATTCACCTATAATGATTTTAGTCCAATTTAAATTATTAAAATATAAACAAAATAATTAATTTATTGGCATTTCTAAATAATATAATATAATTATTTTTAATCTAAAAAATTAATATATATTATTATGATATCAAAAAAGTTATTTATCATTAAAAATAACATTTAAACCCAGAAATTTGATGTTTATTACCAATAACCAATCATTCTAAATATTAAAAACATGACATATTTATTTTTTATAATTTTTCTTTTCTTAACTTTTAATAAAGTTCATAATTTAAGAATATAACCACGGTAACTCCTCAAATATAAAATAATGTGTTAATGTTTGATAAAATTAAATCAAATAGGTGTCATAACAGTTGGTTTTTCATTTAACACCATATTATATTTGTTTACCACTATGATAACATATTTTTTATATTTAATCACTACACAAAAATTTTAATGTTTCCATTAATATTATTTTCAGAGGAAAAGTTTAAATAATTTTATATTATAAAATAATACCATTCCATTTATGGTATCCAATTGGTTTGAATTTACTAATTGATTTTGATGAATTTGATTTAAAATGAACTTGGTAAACATGATGAGAAATATGCTTTTTGAAGTCAAAATGTTCAAAAGGATACAATGTTTCTTTTAATTTCTGCATTAAATTGAATATAATTACCTAAATCAGAATAAATTATATAAAATATAAATTATATTACTTGATAAGTAATTACTAATATAATTAATCATTATAAATAATATAAACTATGAGGTAGTCTTCTATTAAAATTTAGTATATTTCAGTATTCATCACAAAATTAAACATACCAAAAACTCTATATCATTAATACTGAGATAGTTTTTATCATACTATTTCAAAAAAATAATTTTAAAAAATTATAATTGGGAAAAATAATTTTATTTTATGTCTTATAATTTTGATTAAACCATCCTTTGAAAAAAATAGTGTTTTCAGATATTTTTTTAAATGATTATTATTTTATTTTTTTATTAGATAACCAATATACAAGTCAATATATATATTTTAATATTATTGTTAAACATATTTATTCCCATGATTAAAATGTATAGTTGATAAATACTATAATAAATAATATTATTATTATTATTCAATTGTTTGATAAAACTCGGTCTTATGTGTAATGTGTGATATTGAGGAAAGTTGTAATTTCATGTAAAAAAAGATAAACAATGTCTTGAAATAATTGAAGTATATATAAAATATTCAATTTATTTTAATTAGTAAATGAATCAGATTGTATTGAGATGATACATATTTTTCTATGCTCAGTGAAATGTGGCATATGTGTTATCGAATACATTGTTTATACCTTATAATTTCACGGTGTTGTCTCCAATGAAAATTATTTAATTTTCATCCTCAAAATATAAATATAGTATTAAAATTCCAAGGTATTATATTTAAAATATTCCTTTATATAAGTCGAATAACATAAAAGAGTTAATAAATTACCTTCTTAATTATATATTATAGGATGTACAACAGTCAACTATAATATTAATATAACTAGGTTTCTATATAGGATATCATAGTTGTGAAATTAAAAATTGGACAAAGATGAGAAAAATAATACTCCAATACATGTCTATAGTGATAGAGAAAATGTTCAAGAAAATTTTAACAACCAAAAGTTGATAAAATATACTTGTAAAATAGGTTATCATTATTATAAAAAATGTTAATAATTAGACAAAAAAATTATTTCAAGGTGACCTTGTAAGCGATAATGATTTATTTATATACCAAATAACTAATTTTAATTTAATTAATTTATAAATTTCTATTTAGTAAGAAAAATATTATCCTTTGGTTGTTCCATGAAATATTTCAATTCCATATCTTCTCATACGTTTCAAAATATGGTGATAAAATTAATTAATCTCTAATAACTAATCCAAATATAAAATTATAAGATTTAATAAATGATTATCTTTTCCAAAATATTATAATAAAAAAATGTAAAAATAAGAAGTGTAAATATTCAAAAAATAAACATATCATTAATCATTAATCTATATAATGATTCAACTTAATCATTACAAACCAAAAATGTGGATACCACCATCATGTATTTTCTTGAAAATTGTAACTAACATGAATAAATTTAAAAATTCATGAAAAATAAGAATTATTATTTATTAAATTAATAAATAATAGGTTATTCAATATAGAAATTAAATCCAATAAATGTAGTCCACATCAATGATATCGTAAACACTATTGTCATCAAATCATTATTTGGTTCTACGATAATGAAAATAATCCAATTTAGTTAATAATTTTTCATACTAACATATACCAATTTAAATATCTCAACATCAAGAATGTATTATGGGATATATATCAATCAACTATTACATTTCCAAAAATTTATACATTTTATAGAATCAATTTTATTTCTAAAATGCAACAAATAATATCTCATCATTAATGAAATAGTAATGATGTAAAATACATATATATTTCATAATTATTATAACCATTATATCATAAATAAAATAATTTTGAGAAACTGTATACGGATCAAAACAATTACGAACAATAGTCATTCTACAATGGTTGTATCAATGTAATAATAATTACCTTGATCTAATAGTTTATTATGAGGTATATTCCATGAAAGATGGGGTAATTCAAATTTATTGTTCCCTATATCCTTATTGTCGAAACAATTAATTGTAATGTATTATTTATTACACTTTCATTATTTTTTATAGTGTCCCATTGTATGCACACTTATTTCAACACTCCAAATCCTAAAAATAATTCTTTATGGTGATTCATTTTATAGTTATGACATATTTGACAATGACTATTTTACATATTAGCTTTATATTTTGTTTTCAATTTTTTACTCATATTATCATTATTTAATTTGAATCCATAAAAGATGCATTATTCATTCTATATATATAGAACTCAGAAGTCATATAAAATATTTGATGAAAAAAAATTATAGATCTATTCCCTTCGGGTACATGGATGATGTCCTGTAAGGAAATGATTTATCAAGTATTCTATATTACATAAGAAATATAGAGCATACCATTTATCCTTTTAAATGAAATTCATTCTCTATTACACTTTATTCAATCATTGTCCTTAAACTGTTATAATTTAACTTCATCGAATATTTTTTCTCAAAGTGGAAATATTTTTCCAATAATTTCCTTATAAAATAATTATTTTTTATTATTTTTCTTTCTTATTTCTCACTATTATTCTATTTTAGTTACCACAATGACAGTGTATCCTTTTAATTTTCATGACATCACATTTATAAAAATATTATTTCATATGAAATCATTGATTTATCGTAATCTATTAGAGAAATAGTATGAATAATAATGGGGGCCTATGTTACTTATTGTAACCTAGAATAATATAATATGTCTATGGAACTAGTTTATCAACTTGGATAAGGGTACTTATTTTAATGTGATCATGTTTCCCTAATATAGTAATAATTATCTCTATTAAAATAAATGATATATTACATTCCACTATAAGGAGATATCTACATTTCCAATGAGTATTGTTACCATTATGCTTTCTATGACTAATTAATATGACGATAAATGAATATCACACACATTTCTGTTTAAAAAAGATATGATTTCTTGATTTGAATAAATATTAAGGAAAAATGTATATTTTTTATAGGTTATTATATGATTTAATATTTATGTCATCTATTTATTTTATATAGGTTATGATATGATGAAATTTTTAATTGATTTTTAATCAAATTAACTTTTTTAAGGGTTATGATATGATGAAATGTTCTATGAAATATTTTTCATTTCATGGGTTCTAATCTAATGAATTTTGGTGACCATATGGAACCTAAATATATTTATCATGTGATTAATTAGACGTATATATCCATCTAATTCATTGGGAAACAATCAATGTTATATGAGATAATAGGTTATATGAGAAGATACCCCAATCCCAAAAGATAGTACATGAGAGATTACCTGAATCCAAAAATAGGGAACATTGTTGGTCGACCCAATTCCTAGAAATGTATATGGGTGGTTAGAGTAATCATAATAGGTTATGAATGGATTTTTTTATTAAATACATGTAATTATATATTCATATGTGTACAAAATAAATATATATCTTTTTTCTATTGTTATTTTCTCAACGGTAATGAATCATTGATTCCCACATGATTTTTTCCTTATTAACTACTAATATTTTTCCCCTGAAAACTTGTTATGATATTTTTAGTGTACTTTATGGTTTTAAAATGTTATAATCATTTTTCATAACCATTTTCCCTCTACATACTTACATATTTCCCTTTATTACCATTACATAGAACCTGAGATCACCATTTCTTATGCTTCTTTTTATCTGGTTATTAATAATTGGGTTAGTAAGTTTTGGTTATGAAGATTAATAAAGGGGGTGGTCGTTAACATATATATTGAAGACCATTAACCAAATTATTTGAATATGAATGTATTATCCAATTATTGTTATAAAATATCGTCCCCATTCATTTTATGGTGTAGTGTATCAAATATTATTTTAAATGATTTTAATATCAGTGAATGAAAATAAATAGTCCATATAGATTGTATTAGAAAATATATTTTATTATATTTAGAAAAATAATATTAAAATACCATAGTTAGTTCACTGATGATAATTTTATGTATTTTTTTAGATGTTCATTTATGGATTTGTATATGGATTAATGAAACTTCAATAAAATGTCCTAGAATTTTGATCAACTAGACAGTGAGTGGATTACAAGTACTTGCATTGCTATATAGTTAAGAAATTAGATTCATATATGAAAAATAAAAAAATGTATGTAATAAATCTGAATAGGATTCATTGATATGGACTAAATTGGAACCTAGTGCATGATAAATTGCCATTCATTACATCTAGTAAGACACTCATAGGGGATATACATTATAAATTCACAAAATATTTATGAACAAAAAATTAATTATTTATATATATGAATCCAATGAATGAGCTAGAATAATACTATGGTGTTATATATTGAATGAACTTTTTTCATTTAGAAATATTATATGATTTTTTTTTGATTATATGGTTTTCTACTATGATTTTTGTTTCTCGCAAATTTATTTGGTACTAGTTCATTTAAGTAACTTAGTGGAATATTTTTATTGATTATTTTCAAGGAATATTCTATAAATATTAAAATAGTAAACCCAATATGATGTGAGTTGGAATGAAAAAAAATCTATACTCAAATAACATTCTCATTATATGAATTTTACAGGAAATTCAAATGAGTGAAATTGGGATTATCATTTTGTTTTATCCTTCATATTAAAATGAACATCATATATAACTGGTTATTCCAATATTCTAGTTTCAAATAAATTTTTCAACACCAATGAAATTATACCTTTTTTCCACCAGTGTTCAAATAATGTGAAGCCCATTTTTGTTGCCAACTATTTGGAAGGCGATGCATATAAATGTTATATGTCATCAAGAATACTATGAAAAATGAAGAAATTAATAACATTGATTTGAAAAAGTAAAATAACATATATATAAATAAATAATTTCCTCTAAATAATCATACTAATATTGGAAAATAAATCCAAGAAAAAAAAATATGATTAATATATTGGTAGATATGTGTCCAATTTTACAATACTCGTGAGGTAAGCATCTATTATAATGATACATGAATATATTCATGATTTATTATTACATTACTTGAAACCTAGTAAAAAAAATTAATTATCTATAAGTGTTTTTAGTATTAATGAATTGATACATTGAGGTGATATCATGATGATAATTGTTGTTGGAGTTTCTTATAAATATCATGGTTTTGATAAAAGGAAAAAATGGAATTAATATGGAAATATTAAACCTATTATGAAAATATTATTATCTATACATTATTTTCATTGTATGGAAATAATGCTATCATAAATTTTATTAATGGTAATAGTAAATTATATAGAATTTGAAGGGATTGTCATTAGGTTATTGATTGATGAATTAATATGATTAATATAGATAATTAATATAAATTATTTATTAATTAATGAAATATAGGGTGTAAATGGATGAGGGATCTTCATATGAACTTTATTAGGCCCTCTCGGTCTTCTTTTACCTGGAGATTGGCTCATGGGAAACTTCCTACTGATTGTTTCCTTCAGAAATGTGGCATCTCTCTCTGCTCTTCGTGTGTGTTTTGATATCAACATAGGGAAGATATTGATCATTTGTTTGTTAGTTATGTCAATGCTTCTTCAATGTGGAAGGCTGTTTTTGATATCTTTGAAATTCCCATGCCTAATATGTCTTCAATTCATCATTTCCTTCAAAGCTGGAATTCTATTTCTCTCTCTCCCCAATTGTTGGATCTTTTTAGAGTCGCTGCTTCTGAACTCCTTCATTTTATTTGGTTTGCTCGAAATAAGATGATTCATGATAAATTTTCCTTCTCGGTTAGTGGGGTTTTATCCGCTATTCTTGGTGCTATGTGTAATGTTGTTATTCCAAGGAAGCATTTTTGCTTTAACTCGGTTCATGATTTGTCCGTTCTGAACAGGATATGTGTTAAGGGTAATTTCAAGCCTCCGCGTGGTACTTTAAAAGTTCTATGGAAGGATCCTTTTTTTGGTTGGATAAAAGTAAATTCAGATGGTGCTTCTAGGGGCAATCCGGGGCATTCTGGTTATGGTGCTGTTTTCAGGAATCATAAAGGGGATGTCCTTGGTTGTTTTCATGGTTCTTGTGGCTTTGCCTCTTCACTTGAGGCCGAAATGCTTGGCATTATTGTTGCTGTTGATCAAGCTGTGCAGCGTGGTTGGGATAATTTATGGTTTGAGAGTGATTCTTCTGTTGTTGTTTCTGCAATTAGGATGGGTTTTTATCACTTGTCCTGGAAGCTTACTAATCGCTGGATTAATTGTTTGGAGACTCTTTTTTCTTTGAATCATATTATCACTCACGTTTATAGGGAAGCCAATTCTGTTGCTGATGGTCTGGCTAATAAAGGTGTTAATGGTGTTGATTTTGTTTGGTTTGATCAAATTCCTGATGATCTCTTTATTTTTATTAATAGGGACCGTGACAAATCCCCCATTTTTAGACTTTTGTAAGTTTCTTTTGGGGCCTGTTTGTTTTTGGAGTGGCTTGTTTCTTTTTCTTCAGGTTGGCAGTAGAGATTTTCTGTGTCGAGTTGTCGTGGTTTCCCAAATTCTGGGATTTAGTGTGCTGATCTGGAGCAGGCTGGAGTCTGCAGAGTAGCTCGCTTCATTTGGTTTCCCAAATTCCGGGAATCAGTGTGCTGTTTGGAGCGGGCTGGAGGCTTAGTTGCTGGCTTCTTTTGGTGGAAGGATGGCTTTTTTGTTGCTGTTTTTGGCTAATAAAGGCCAGGGCTGATGGAGATTCTTCTGTCCTGGAGATATCTTTCTTGATCCGGCTTTGATCTTTTTTGGCGGCATTGGTGGCCTCATCCCATAGCCCACCCTTAACCATTGGGTGTTTGTCGGCTTTGGTTTCTTTCTTTTTCACCTTAACCATTTTTTATGGTTTTGGTGTTTTTTGTTTGTATTTTTCTTGTTCTGTTTTCTTTTTTCTTTAATAAATTTCCATTAATAATATAAGCAACCGCCCATACACTAGTTTAACAATTTTAATAGTGTGGTAATTATAAGAATCTATTCTCCAATCATTGGGATTTTATGATATATAATAATTCAAAATTTTTAATGGAAAAGGATAATGTAAAATATCATTAAATCATTAAGGATGATGTGAATCATGAAAAGAATGTATAAATTATCCTCCAAGACCTTGAATCTAATTGAATGTTTCATTTTGTAATAATGAGAAATATGAAAAAATTATAATTCATATTTATGTGAAATATAATATAGTTATTATAATTTTTTATAACACACATCATTGATTATGGAATAATTACTTAACAATTGAAATTTTATGGGTATGAGGATTTTGTTAAGCATCATTAGAATTATTTTTAGTATAATATAAGATAATAGATAATTAATAAAGGGGGAATAATCATTTTTAAGAATTTTTTTATCTAGGTTTAATTAACATAATATTTATGGATACCATCACGAGTTTATAATTTTATAGTTGATCATATATTCAATATCATGGGCACTCTTTTTGTGGGTTTTTTTTGGTGTTTTGAAATAAAAAGGGTATCTTAAGATACAATTAGTCCTATAAAACCCATTGGTTTATATGAGTTTTAGTAATATATTTATTTGAGTAATATTTCCATTATATATATATGAAATATAAATATTGTCTTTGGGAACCATTATGGTTTATCATATAGTTGATTCTAACAAAATTATAGATTATTGTAGATAAACATACAAATTCGACACATTTTATCACTACAAGAGAGTGTTTATATAATGATCATCATTATAAAATATAAATTAAATATTTTTCTGGTTTCTTGTGTTACCGTATTAAATTGTATGTAATTAGGAACCAATGTTTACATTGATTTACTGTGAACTATTCAGAAAGCTCCCAATATATATATGAGTTTGAGTATTATAGATAAATATAATAAGAGAACAATTCAATCCATAAATGTTATGATACAATATTTTTCTACAGATTTAAATTTTTTTGGGATCATAAAATTCTTCATGTTTAGTTTTCATATATCAATTTCACTCACATGATCATTAAAATTGATATTTATAAATCTGTTTGTGGAATAAAGTGTAGAAAATCCAATGTACCATAATTATGTTTTATGAAGATAAATTTTGGGACCTATGGAAGATTTTGTTTTAGAAGAGAATAATAGGACAATTCAGGAAATGTTATGTATGTCTAATAGTTGACATAAATATTATATTGATAATAATTGACATGATATTGGATTTGAAAATTTTAACATGTTCTTTTTACAAATTTATCCATGGAAGAGAGAAGGGAAGACAATGACATGTGAATAATAGTCCAATCAAAATAAAAAATAGTGTTGGGATACATTATTAAATTTGGAGCATAACTAAAACCTCTAATAGGTTCATGATGTGTTCAGTGATTCTCTAAAGTGAATATACATAACTAATCCTTCACATTTACTGAACTAAAAGGCCATACCATCATCGCATTATATTTCTCAAAAGGAAAAATTTGATTAGATTATTTATAATATTAATAATGTATTATGCACTAATTCCACAAGCGTTTTTTATTTTCTATAGAAAATAAACCATATATATAACGATATGTGTGAAAATGGGAATTTAAACGGACAAAATTATCATATGTCATTAGTACCAATGTAATGAATTTCATAGGTGAACTTCAATTTAATGGGGTAGAATTTAACCCCACTGGACATCAAATTTTTTTTCAAATTAATTTTTACTTTTTATTATTTTTTATGAAACACAATTCCAATTTTTTCCTTATTTAGAAACAATAATATTATTATCTTTCATTGAACACAATAATGAGGTTAGATGAAACATGTCATTCAATAAATATATTATTATTTTGAAATATAATTATCTTTGAGAAATTAAAATAAATAATATGAATATTATTAAATAAATATTGAAAATATTTTGTTATAAGATTTATATGAAATTGATTCAATGGTGAAAAATAATAGTATTAAAAATTGTAAAAGTTAATTTCTACAATTATGGTCCAAAGGGGTTTACCTGAGGGTTATGATAAAATTATAAATGTAAAAATGAGTTAAAAATGTCTAAAATCTATTTCATGGATATATATATAGAATATAATATTTTATATGAAAAAATAATTAATTTTGGACTAATTTTTTAGCTGATAATGGGGTTTTAACTTTTTATTTTCAATGATTAATAGTTTCCTCTCACCACACTAATAATATTCCACCGAATATCCTCTATTTTTTAAACATTCAACAAAAAAGGATCATAAACTACATAAAAATATTAATTTCTACATTTCATTCTCTCTACCAATGTGCCTTATTTTTTTCATAATTATGACCAAGGAAACATTTTGGTCTAATCTAATAGAGGAAACCTAAAAAAGATGCATCCATCTTGAATGATAATTTTTATTGTATTTTATTTTCCACACAATTTAATTATGATTAATACATTGTGATAAAATTTCCTCAATATCATCAGTAAACAGATATTTTTTTAATATTATTAAGTATCTTACAAACATCTATACTTCTTATAGGTAGTTCAAAAAATCATCATTCATTTGTACGGAAGACTACCGTCCCTCCAACTAATGTCATTCATTTTTCCTCTCTCACATCTCACCATATGTAATATGGTTGGATATTAAATATTAATATTATATTTATAATTTAATTATAATGATGGAGTAAATATATAATACATAATTTTTTTAATTTACATTCCATAGGGGATATGATAATTTCACCTATTTGTATAGTGGGATACAACCTTGTGAGGTTATGAGATTTGTTTTCAAAAATGATTTTCATTGAATATAATAAGGATACTAATTAATAAAATAGGTTATAAAAAAGTGTGATTTTGAAAAACTATTTATAGTTAGTACAATATAATATATAATTTTATATCTTACATTCTAACTCAATAAAAGATGATAACGTTGTTTTTGTACATGTGAATTACAACATTGATGAAGAAATGTGAGTCTCTTTCCATCACAAAACCACATAGATTATTTATATAAGTATATTTAAATATATTAAATGTTTTTAATTATATAATTATCATTGTATAGTGATAATATATGACATATAACTTTTCCATAATTATCATGGAAGCATAGAAACAATACTCATTAGTCAGTATAGCCTATCATCTCTATGATCATAATGTACATCATATCTCCAAATAATATTTCATGAATGGAATTAAAATTATTGATAAGTAAAAAATATCCTAATTATATCGTGATTATTATTATATATATGATTTTAACATTATCAAAAATATAGGAAACAAAAAATTCAAACATATTTGAGAAATAGAGCGGTTGTTACCCAAAATAAGAATTTAACACTGAATTGTTAATTAAAATGTAATTAGAAGAAATTACTATTAAAATATGGTATTATATATGTATTTGTTATAATACAATAGAATATTATAGATATGTATTTACTATATATGATTTAATAATTTTTATGATGCTATTCGAGACTTATAGTAAAGGATTTATGCTCGCTTATTTATTTTTGGGAAGCATTTGTTGACTTTCTTTATATTTATTTTCCGTTGCATATAAAATTTAATATTAAAATGTTATGTCTAAATTTCCAATACATCCATAAAATTTATGGGTTTATTTCATTTTATTATTTATTTTAGATTAGGATTATAATTATTACTACAACTTTAATGGATCTCCATTTGACATTTAATTTCTATGCAA
Organism: Viscum album; assembly: GCA_963277665.1. Taxonomy (NCBI): domain Eukaryota; kingdom Viridiplantae; phylum Streptophyta; class Magnoliopsida; order Santalales; family Viscaceae; genus Viscum; species Viscum album. The sequence continues at coordinate 1,034,182,550 of OY728133.1, read as the reverse complement.
AATAAGCCATATTCACGCTTGTTTATTTTATGTGGTGTATATAAAAACCGTGAATGAATTTTTTTACTAATATGATTAAAATTATTTTTATCTAAATAACTATTTAATTAACACTACATCATTTTTCTAATGAATCAGTTTCAAAATATTTAATGGTTCTTTTTTCAATATAATCGTTTTGTGGGATTTCTCCAGACTATTCATCAAATAATGAAATATTATGATCAATACCTTAGGAAAATAAAACATTTTTTTATCATATGTTTATGTAATTATAATATTGTTTTACCTTCATGTTATTATCATTTTTTTCTCAAGAGTTCAAAATCATGTTATTAAAGAAAAATATAAATATTTCACTCTTTAGTTAAATTTTTTTTTTCAAATCCATATTTAAAACAAAAATGGTTTTAACATTAAAAAAATTAAATAAGTAATCATTTTCTACATTTGGTTTTTAAAAAATTAATAATTGTACTTTTTCAGGAATTATCCAAATAATGAATGATTTTTTTCAAAAATTTGATAGGAACCATAGTTTACAACCTGAAAAAAAAATTCATCATGAAGTTTTCATTTGTTGAAAATTAATTTATAATTTTTCAATTTATCAAATGCCCAAATTTTTTAAAACATATTTTTTAAAAAATCCATCCTCCACAATAAACTATATAGGTTATTTGTTTTACAAAATCATTTTCCAACTAAGATGTCATTATTTGTTGTTAATTATTTTTTTATGGGAAATGATCCATGAATATCATTCATATTTGATCTATAAATGGTTTATGATTATTTTTTTATGAAAATTGAATCTCTTCAATGGGTTATACAATGAAAATAACATATAAAGCCCATTTCAGTTTCCATGGATTGTACTTCAATAATATGATGACAAGATAATAAATCCCAAAACTTTTCTATATTTTATTATATGTGAAATGTTTATACAATACATATTTTCTCATATGTAAGATATGATGAAATGTTGGAAAAAATTAGAAATCAGTTTCTTTTTCTATGATACGTTATGTTCATTTATACTATAAAACCCATTTCCTATAATTTGGAATCATATTAATAATGTTGTATAACCTCCTTGATCATTAATATTAACATTAAAATACATGTATTATCTATATCTTCCTCCTACGAAAGGGTTAAATTTTAATGTCATATGAGCATAAAGGGTAATTTGAGAGGTTATATCAATCCTGAAATATAGAATATATGTGGATATCCCAATCAAGAATGATGATATATAGGAGTCCATACCATGTATAAATTACATATTTTTATAGTTTTTCCAATCCTAACATGTCATGAATTTGATGATGGGTATATTTAACATATTCTATTGATGGATTATGTGTATACCTCAAATAATTGTCTTATGAAAATGTTATGATTTAATGTATAATGATTCATTGATTCCAAAATGATTAATTCTATATTAAATGATCGTAATTATTTCATTAATCATGGTTATGATCTTTTATATGTACGGTATGGGTTGAAAATGTTATACAATTATTTTCATTTGGTTGTGTTTGGTTTATTCTTATGTATTGACTAAGTTTACCCATTCTAAGAACATGATGACACACTTTATTTTGTTTCATTTCTACACGTTGTGTATAATGGTATTATGTAATATATTTTTTTATTATTACTAAATTATAAGACAATTATTCAATATATTGAAAATCTATCAAAAAATATAATATTTTTCACCAAGCCTATGAAGACTATATATTATTCTGTTACTCATGTGTCTTATGTTGAAATTTACTAAATAGCCATCTACAGTGATGTAATACAATTTTATAGATTATCTAGGTTTCTATAATCTGTCAAAAACCATTTACATGGGTTAAAGTTGAGACACATAATCAGCAATGTCACTCATCATTCATTGTAACGACCCCCTCCCCACAAAGGATACGCCTCTTAGCATGGCAATGTGATAAGTGAGATAATGACCCACGAGTCCCACCTCTCGTAGGCCCTGGGTTGGTGATAAAACCATGGGTATATTAAACACAAAAATATGAGGCATTACCCTCTAATAGAACACATGCATAAGAGAGAGATACGATAGAAACCTGTAAAGACCCAAAATTTCCGTGGAGACTTTTTTTTCTAAAAAAAATGGAAATTTTATGAGTCTAAAGAATCTGACGTTGATATATTCCGAGTCCTGGTGTTCTTGAATTCAATTTCTGATGTTTTGTTTTGATACTTTCAATAAACGTATGTATGATATTTTTATAACTTCTGAATCTGTTTTCGGAATTGAAATCAAAGGGCACCGTTGAACTCGCATCTTCAGTGAATGCGTAGTGAGACCTTCACCACAGGTGAATTCTATCGTGAATATAAGATAGTTTTTGGGGTATTTAATTAAGTTAAATAAAAATAATGTGATTTCCTTATTTTTATTTGAGGTAGATAAAACCTCCAAGTGGAGGTTAAATGTGGGTCCCACCTGCATATAACCTCCCATGGGAGGATGTTATTAGGTGGGGACCACAAGACCTCTTTAACTCCTCTAACAACATTAAACTCCTTGGAACCCCCAATTATATTGTTGAAACTATTCACATTCCCCCCATTAATTATTTGAGCCTCACCACCCTCATTAATTACTAGGGTTACTTCATTTAATTAATATCCATTTGAAGTCTTCATGCCAACCTTTAAAATAAATATTATTCTATTATTTTATGTTGGCGTAACCTTTTCCTGGATCTTGGGGGGGGCAGGGGGAGGATGAACATAGTTGATCTTGAAGAAACAAGTTCCCCTCAACGATTAACACCCACAACATCTCCAACATTCTTTATCCACGTCAATGGAGAAGACGCCGACCGTGTAGAACATCACCAACGATGACGTCACCTCCTTCCGCTGCCAACAATAATGGAAAATGAGGGAGGGTATTTTAATTATTTATATACCCATTCAATTTCCTTCAATATATGGTTTGAGAAAAGAATGATATAACCAAAATGAGGAGGGTTCCGACCGCACGAAAACGACCCGACCCTCCCATTTTGTTATTCATGTTTGATGACAAAGGAGGTGGAGTGCGAAGGAACCGATGGCGCAAGGCCGCCAGGTCCCCACAAGGGCGTAGCACAACCATGCCGTGTAAAGAACTGAGACACTGCCAGGCAAGCCGTAACGGAGCCTGAAGGGAGTGGTTCCATTGCATCATTCCAGAAGAAGGGGCCGCAGTCACGAAGGCAACGACAGTAGCACAGTGGGCGCGGCGCCAGCACACCGCCCGGAAAAGCTGGAGGCTGCGGAAAGGTCGTGCTGCGACGGAGGGGGTGCGACACAATCATGCCTTGCAGAGAAACAGGGCGTCATGGCCATGGTGGGCCACATCAGTGGAGCAGAAGATTAGTGCAGCCGTGCCACGGTGGAGGAACCTGGTTCGGACAACATCGTGCTAGCCGTTGGTGACACGAAACTAGCTGGCCACTCATCCAGCCAGAAAAAGTGGGACCATCTGAGTCAAGTAGCTCACCAAAACTCGCGCCTAGCACCGATTCCTTCAGATTGGAAATGGGGGCGTGACACCCCCCCTCTGATACCACTTTCTACCAACCCCTCCACTAGGGCCCATGCCATTACAAACCCAAACCTGACATCCATAGGCTTGAGGCTTGTGTCTAGCACCAGAAATGTGTATCCAAAAAATGGGTAGGCATTTCCTTTTAACCTATATAGACACACACTTCAAGAACACAACAACAAGAAACCATGAAGTATTCAACTATAGTTAAAGTGTGCTGAACGTATAGGGGCCGTAATACATGCCCAACTGAAATGTAGAAGTACAACTGAATATTAAAAACAAAACTAAAAAGTGAAAAACAACTCCTTGATCATCTAACAATGATCCCACTAGATGTATAGGTACATATCATGATCTATAGTCCTTGTGTCACGTCTCACCAAATGGTCCACCTATAGCACTATCCAGTCATGTCTCCCACAGCCTTGATCAATAATGTTTTCCATATGCACAATACACAATAATGTGAAGACATATCCTGTACAAGGTATAATATAACAATACCATGTAGGGACCCAAGACCTCGTATGTCTCCCAGAGTTTCAAAAAGGAAATACCACAAAGCAATATCAATGCACAAATAAATAGAAATCAACACTACTTTGGTATATTCCAATACATATACTTATGTTATCAAGACATACTTATCACATAAATGAGTGAATTATACCACAAATGTTACATCACCATGGTATATTTCCCTCAAAATTAACACCATTAGAAAAACACCATGAAGGTAGAAGTACCACAGAGGTAACTCCACTGAGGCAACACCAGTAAGGTATGTGTAAGACACATTAATAACCTTGAAGATAGAAGTACATCATAGGTAAAACCATGAAGATACTGTCACAAAGGTAAAATACGCGTCTTACAATCAAATATAACTTCAGTAGATAAATTAATATGATTAGTTTTAAGGATAGTTCATCTTATTCTATTAAAAAGAACTGTTGCTGACCCACACAAGATCAATAGGTAATAACCCCCGATGATCCAAATAATTTCTCACCCACAAATGATTGGGATGCACTGACCCAGACAAGGTCATTGTTTTTTGACCCACACTGTCTCTGATAGAAGATGACCCACACCTGATATATTGATGTTAACCCACAGAGGATCGAGGTTCTATCATCACGTTACACCCTATCACAGGTTTCCTCACACCTAGTGTGCTCTTGTTCTATAGAGTATTCCCCTTGAGATATCATCCATAACTCAACCACCACTAGTAACCAAAAAATAGTAATATAAATTAAAACAGTGTTGTAAGGGTTTCAACGCGCCAGACGGTGCGTCAATCCGACACCCAATCTGTGAGTTATAAGTGTTTTAGTTCTGATTTCCTGGTTGGATTCAGGTTTGATCAAACCCATGCGTACTCCAACTATCTATAAATGAAAAGTGGATTATACAAAAATGGATGTCTCCATTATAGGGTCCCAGAACTACCGATTCTTCGTCAATCAGACGTCCAGTTCACAAGAAATGTCCCTTTAGGTGTCTGTGGTCCATGTTGGGCCTCGGTCCAGTCCGACCCATTCTGGATGTCCTAAACCGATCCATTCAGGGTTGACCCGACTAGGCTCGGCAATGGTGGGCTCGACATGCTGGGTTTTGTTCCTACCCTTCACGACCTACAGGGGATCACGACCTGACACAAAAAGGGGGGTGTGTCCTGTCACTCAAGGGGGCGTCCTGTTGGTCTCAGGCGGCGCGGCCCTGCCCACACTACAACACGGGGAGGCCATGTAACGTAGAAGAGAAATACCCACTTTATTGGTTCTTCTCAATAAATCAAAGGAGAGGGTGAAAACTCAATTTGGAATGCGAATCAACAGTGCCTCATGGTGAAACCATGTCACCGAGATACCCACATCAGGTTCTGCCATCCCGATGTTGAAGCTATGGCACCTCCGGCGGTGTGCTGGTCGCGCTGCCCTCCGCTTTCGTGTCTATCTAATGCGTCTTCTGCATTTTCCAACCTTCATGGCTCTAGATCCATGTATGTTTCTTCTATTTGAGTGGTGCACCACCATCTCATTCATGACCAACCAGTTTTGGCCGCCGCCTTGGTCGCCGCCGGCACCGGTCACCAGTACTGTCACACCAGTAGCCTTCTGAATGTCACCTGGTGAGTTCCAGCGGCCCCTTTTTTTCTTCCGAATGTATCGATGAACCTCTCTAGAAATAAATGTTGCTTCTATCCTATCATAATTAGGATTTTTCCATCTTGAAGATTCCCCCATGAATAATATTCAAAATTTTGACAAGGGCGAAGGAACCATGCCTTGTTCTTTAGGCCTGTTCCCTCAATGTTAGATTGATAACAAGGGGGTAGGACGGATTCAAATAACTCTTGAAAATCACAAAAAATTAAACCCTACCACATGAACGATGGGGAAACTCCCTCAATTGAAGAAGTGGTTCGATGTTCAATGTCCCCCACAATTACTCTCCAAAGACCAATATTGATCATCAATCTTTAGTTCGGCGTTTCGGGGTCTCTCGTCACTACTCGACATAATCGGCACCATCCACCATGGGTTTGGGGTCACAAAACATTACTAGCTCTGTGTTTCTTGGTGAAGCAATACCGACTCCTCTCCCTAAGATACATAAAAATAAGAGAGGGGGAGGGTGTTTGACGCTCATAGAATTTATGAGGGATAATCAATAATAACCATCCAAAATTCTAACAATGCAGTTACATAGGATTTGACGGTTCATGAAATTTAATGGATTGAAACCTCATTGTTCCCACCATTCCACATGTCTATTAGAGGAAAATATAGAAAATAAAATAAAATATTTTATTATTATTATTATTATTTTAAAAGTCCCAAAACCAATATTTTTATCCCATCCTACTATGGTACAATTGAAGCCTCCCTAAATAAAATCTCGATGTTGTGGATTCAACAGTTCCCTCTGATTTTTAATCCAAGCTCCATTTCAATAGTTAAAAAATAGTGCTCCCACGTTTATTAAACATACCATAAAAATGATCAGAAATTCATTCTGGGAACTTCAAGCCTCGAAATCACCAACCATCAATTATTCTAGACCCATACTAATTACACATAACTAAAATAAATACATGGAAAATCCGGGTCTTTACTGAGAAGGCCATATATAAATGCACCAATTCTCAATCACAAATATTTATACACAGAATGGGGCACCGCCCTTAATCCATATCCACAACAGTGTATCAAGACAATCCTCTAGAAACCTGAACAACCATCTCAAAAGGACTTCCCTTAACTTTGTCAAGAATTTCCACGTATACATACACCCAATGTTGCATGTATGGTGTGAGCCTCCTCCTAGTAGGATTTCACCTGATAAAATATTCCCTGATATTAACATTATAGGAAAAATATGTTGCAATATTTTGTAATAATGAGAGGCTATTAACAATTTTATGGAAAGAAAAATTAAATGTGAAACAACCTTAATGAATGAAACATTAAAGTAAAATATTTCTTTTAAAGTTACCTTCAGAACAAACAATATATTGATTGTTAGTGTAATATAGAAACTAATCGCAAGTCATAAGAAGTTCCCCTGGGTAGTTTAATGAAATGAGACCCTATAAACTAGGTATCACGTTGAAACATGGAATATAAAGCAAGAACATAAAAATTCTCATGAATGAGTTACCAGAGAGATTCTATATAAAAAATTATAGTTTTCTCAAAACATCATCCATGTTTAAATAGTTTTATATTTTTTAATCCATCTATGTGAAATATGGATGTATCCATTTATTTGTTCCTTGAATACTATTCTTAGTCCGCCCACCTATATTCCTATGATTTCCTTTTTTGGTAAATCATGTTATACATTTCAAATAACATAACTCTAACATTTCATCATCCAAATAAGACATTACACATCATATAGAACAATTTTCATACCCAACTTCTATTTTTAAATCATACGAACACTAAAAATATTTCCAAATTTGTTTTACAACACATAAATTATTTAATAAATAATTTATTCCAATTATAAATATATTTCAAGAAAAAATACAATAATTATACATGAAAAGTTTCCACAAAATTGTCATTTCAAATAAACAGCACACAAATTTGATATGAAAACATGGTTTGTATCCTATAAACACATTAGTAAATCAATTTCACAATTTATAATACACTACATTGTGACACTTTTTGAGTTGGCACCTGAAATGCACCCAATTACAAATTAAATCCAAATTCATATTTATTCGTATCAAAAACCTCTTTTTAACCACTATAAATAATAACGAATTGAGATAAATTACTCAGGAAATAAAATTAAATTAAAAAAATAATTATTAATTAAACCACCTTCCTTTTTATTAAATTTCCCACAATTGGTATGAATCTCTATCCTAACCTCAACCACACCACAAGAAAAAAATTAACATTAATAATAAAGACTGCACAAAAAATATCAATATCAAACCGTAGGAAGTAAAATAATGTAATAATAAATAATACCCCATGAAATGAAATATGAAACACAAAAAATAAGGAAAAAAATTAAATAAATTACTTACTCAAAATATCATGACGTTCCCTCAAAAAATATACTTCATAAATGTGTTTTTAATTGTGAAATAGGGATCATAAAGGCCACATATGGCTAATAATATTTATTTTAGATGAAAATGGTGGAAATGGTGTAAAATTTTAGAGGGGATGTTGTAATAATTTTTTTATGAGAATGATAGCATTCATGGTATGTCCCCACAATTTATTAAACCGTATGGAAAATCGTTCCACAAACATTTTCCTAAGGCCTGTTTCTGGGTGACGACGCATTGTTTTGGGGTAGGTTCGGTCTCTTACCGCACATTTATCAAGGATAGGTTCCCTTTTCAAACTAATCGTGTTTGAACAATGTGCATATGTCTATCCACCTGAAATCTCTCCATTTTTCATCCAAATTCAAAAGGGATTCTAATGGAAAATACTGACAAAAAATTGAAAATATCTAAAAATAATGATGGAATGTGACCATTCTCTACACCATGAAAAAATTCATCCCTTACAAAGGAAACTCATTGCTTGATCTAAAAAAAATTGATACTCATACACAACCAATAGTGTTTTGTCCCATGTATCATGAAAATCATTCCCATCATTTAGAAGGACTCTTAAAAATGGAATAGACTTTCCTGGAAGCACCTAAACTACTAAAGATCATCATAATACATTTTTTTAGCTTTATTATCAATGGACTATTATGAATGGTCGAAAGACTAAATCTTCACATTCCATAGAGACAACTTAACCACGAAAGAAACCTTAATGTATATGATTCTCTTAGGTGATAAAGACCAATCATTAGATGTCTCTGCGAGAAGAAGAAACAACATAAACCACTAAAATAGATAATCATCAGGAAGATATCATAGAGTCAAATGCATAATATAATGTGCAAATATAAACCCTAAAAAAACTTCCCCCCATTGTCCTCTTCATATCCTCATTCATCAGGTCAAAGTGTCTCATCATGGTCCATTCATCAATATCCTTCCTATTATTATGTAGAGGAACTTTTCAATATAATGTTTCATCCACCACAATACCTTTTCATGGGGTATATATGATATCATAATTAAACCCATAAAAATATATTGTCTAATAGTGCTACATAAAGTTCAAATATTTTCTAAAAAATATACAAGATAATATATTATGGTCATAATACACGACAAACATCTACCCAAAAATAATAATGAAATAATTTTTTCAGGCCATGTTTCATTATGTCTAACTTATTGTCATGGTTTGGTTAAGTATTTTCAAGTAGTCGATGTTAGGGGGAACCATATGACACAACATTATTATATTCCATGATCACACACAGTAGACCCCTACTTGAATAATCGCAATAAACCACAAATCCCTACCCAGATTCTGGAAAGATTAATAAATTTGTGGTAGTCAACAACCATTTCAACTCCTCAAATGATGCATGATAGTCTGGGTTACATTCAAACATCAATACCATTCATTTTAGTGTGGTCATTGATGTGGAATGTTGAGATAAATCCTGAAAATACTGGCGATAATAAGATATTAATCCATGTATACTCCAAACAATGAACACTTTTATTGGCTACTCCCATAACGTAACTATACTGATCTTCTTTATATCCCCCAAAACCCTCTAATATAAAAACACATGTACAAGAAACAACACCTTCTTATTCCAAAATGATCAGTTTTAAAACAATACATAATGTCGATATGCCACAGAGTTCCAAAAATGATCCAAAAATGATTTCCATACTCCTCCTCAGATCCAAAATAAACTAGTATGTCTTCCTTGAATACCACAACGAAGCTACTTTCGTATGAGTGAAACACCGTATTGTTTAGTTCCACCAAACAATTGGAGGGTTATTCAATCCAAAAGGAATATCCCAATACTCAATTTATCCATACCTTCTTTAAATATACATCTTCAGGATATTTTCCTCTCTCACCATGACTTGGTGGTTAGCTGAAAACAAGTATATCATTGAAAATCAATTTCCCACGTCAGTTGGTAAAACAATACTTCAATTTGGGGAAAATAGTATTTATTAATAATGGATAGATTATCTAAAATAAATTAGTAGATAAAAAATCAGAGATACATTTTATCCTTCTTCATCAATCTAGTATAAGTAGCCCGGTGAGAGGTTTTTTGGAAAATGAATCATTTGGATTCCAAATCATCTTGTTGTATCTTCTATTCCATTAGATTGATTGGGGGAATATGATATTAGGGTAGAGATATCAGATATTTTCTTAACACATAAATCAATAGGGAAATATATGTCTCATTCAGGGGGTTTTCCCGAAAAATCACACGGAAGTACCTCTTGGAACTCATACACCACATGAGGTAATCCACCCTCAAGAGTACCACAATCATCATATATTGCAATAATTTATTATTGAATCTCATGATTTCGAAATTATTAGAATTGATTCCCTATAAGACATAATAAATGATTCAATTACATATGAAATACTTGAGATAAGTAATCATGTTCCATAAAAATAATCTGTCACCTTTTAAAATAGTTATTTTCTTGGATTTTCACAATTTAATCCATGTCGTGGATTATATTGAGAAGTTCCATATAAAAAACCAATGAATTTCAATCCATTTCAACCCCTAATATGAAGAGCACACAAGATGGGAACCTAAAAAACTTCTCATTATTCATAACAAAAGGCATTACAAACTCCATTACAAAAGACATCAACTCTGTTGGAATTTTTAAAAGACATAAAAGATAGAGAGAGATAAAAGGTATATACACATCAGCATAAAATAATACATCTACTATAGAATATGCTGTCAGAATGTTACCTCTAATTGTTTAGTGACTTCCATAATTTCATTCTAATTCTTGATCCACAACATGAATATTCATGGTCTCGACCTAAGAATCCATGCTCTCATGTGGCTCTGTCTTATACTAGATCTTCCCAGAAGAAGACCTGGTCCAACCATTTTGGCCACCAAACCGAGATGTCGTCATCCTAGATATCCCGAACTGAACTGACACTCTCCTAGAAGCTACATATCATTCCCTAATATTTTATGGTCACAATTCCCTAAAAACAAAAAACAATTCCCCATAACCCCACTCTGATAACAATTCCTAAGAAGATATTTACATGTACATTGGATGATCCATAACCTCTCATAGTGATGGAACACAACAGAACCTACAACATAATCTAAATTTGATGACTTCCTGGAAGTATTGTCCAAATTACCACTATCCTTCTTCCTTTCTTATCCCACTACCTCTTATTCTATGATGAACTAGAACATCCCACCATTAACATTTCCATAGTGATATCAGACCTTCCTTTATGGTCAATCCCAACATTAAAAGATCGATCAACTACCTTAACAAAGGTATAAATCATTAATAGGAATTCATTAGACTATATCACAATTTGTAAACATATTATAAACTCTTGATCTATTATCATCACATTGGATACTACAATAGGTCAATACATGAATATATCTCCAATGAGGTTGGAAGACTCCATCACCGATGGGCCCCCTAAATATAACCCATAATCTCCAAGGATGTGGAATAATCCAAGTGGTCAGGACAATATTTGTTGTTGAAGACAACCATAATGTACATCATGATCATCGTCTCATACTTACTAGAATGGTGCACTAATCCCACCACCTTCGATTGAGACCCTCTAGGTAAAATGATGAACACATTTAACCAATATTCTCATGCGTATCAATAAAATCATATATGTTCACTATTTTCATATGACATTGCATTTCATCATGAGGCTCCATGATACCTTGGAATGTTGGAGGCCTGATCTTGAGAATGTACTATGCTTTGTCGTTTCTATGACCAGATTCATATTCAATATCTAATAATTCGGTAGTTCCCACTCCCTTACCCAAATCCCAAACAACCGGGACAACATCTCCCATCATCCTATGGTCAAGAGGTGTCAGAGAACTCTCTCTGGATTCATCATTTGGTTTCATGGGATGAATCTTGGGTGGCATGTAACTATAAAAATAAAAAGTCACTAGAGAAAACATTCGTACAGTAGTTTCGAAAAATATCATCAATATCATAAAATGTAAATAAATAAAAAAATATAACGGAAATGAAATTAACAAAAAACATCTCCCCTACACAATTTACATTTTATGTATACATCATTCAAGCCCCACCAATAATTAAATTAAAACAATAATCCAAACATCACACCGAGAATCATGTTCTTGATTGTGGTGTGCTGGCCAGGCACCCTACTTGCTTCCAAAACTCTATTCCCTAATATTCATAACTCTTGTTAAACATAATCACCACATATAAAATATCCTAGTGGAAAAAAAATAATATGATTCCATTTTATCATGAACTAAGATGTGTCTTCTTCAAATTTAGAACCCAAAAAAAGTCCATGACCAGACACGAAGGGCACTCATTATCCCTACCAGAAGGTACAATTTGTTGGGTATCATAAAAAATAGTCTTAGTTATTTACCTAAATTTATATTTATTAGAAAAAAATAAAAAAAATAAAACAACTTTTAAATTGGAATCCAGAAAACGAGAATCAATTTTAATAATTGAGTTATGAAGTATAATTCAAAACCAAACATTTCTACCTAATAAATTGTCCCCAAGTCTATCACAAAAACCACTCCATGGAATTTCGGCCACACTAAAGCCATATCAATAACAAAATAGGAAGATGAACCTTTTGCAACTCAAACCTCCAACTACAAATGCCTTTCCCATTCCAGTTCTATACATTACCATATCAACATAAATCAAAATTAGTATGTAGAGTGTGAGCCTAATCCCAGTAGGATTCAACCAAATACAAAATTCATTTTAATAAACATTAAAATAAAAATATCATTCATGTCTTTATAAAAGGGATATAATAATATAAATATTTATGGAAATAATGTTTATATATGATATATATTTACAGAATGAATCATTAATGAATAAACAATGGTTTTTGAAATTACCAACCAACCATGACATATGTTAATGGTAATTTTGATATATCCAATGACCATTAGTCATAGAAATAGCCATTAAAATTAGATATAAATAGGACCCTTGATTCCTTGTATCTCGGTGAAATATTGCGTAAATAAAATTCCTAACACCTTTATCGAGTAGAAGATACTAGATAGGAGTAACATCCTAAATTCATTTGGTCTCTAATCATCATCCACGTTTAGTATGTGTTATCATCATCAACCACCGTATGTAAAACCTGTTCATAGCCACTTCCATATCACATGAATAATATTTCATGTATGAACACCAAGAATCTTGGGATTCCCTCTTGTACTCAGTCATTTTACACATGATACATTATAATACATGTGTGTTTCATCCTGAAAATAAGACATTAATCATAAAATTCCACCACTTTCACCACAAAATTCCATTATAAAATCATATGCTCACAAAAAACAATTCCAAATATATTTCAATACACTTACTTAATTAATAATTCATTTAAAAAGTATATTATACAATTTCAGAAACCACTAAAATGCTATTACAAAAATTGCACCCTAATTCCACTTTTAAAAACAACCAAACACCAATGTCGTATAAAAACATGATTGTTAGCCATTATATTATTTAATAACCTAGTTACACCATTTATAACACACAACCAAATGATACAAAAATATTTTAAACATGAAACAACCCAATTCCACATAGAAACACTACATTAATTTCAATCACATATATAATCCTATCAAAAAACACTTTCTAATCACTATGAAAAATATATATAAATACATAATTTCTGAGTAATGAAAAATGAATTCTCTAAATATTGATTATTCATGGAACCACATACCTTTGGCATCCTAATTCAAGAAAATCGGTGTTGGTCTCTTACTATAACTCAAACACACAATAATAATGAAAAAAAATCATAATCAATTTTATGAAACCACAAAATCAACATCAAACACTAAGAATTAAAACAATGATTCTATAAAATCCCAGGAAAATTGGGATGATACCCAAAAATGTGGGAGGTGTACAATGAAGATCTCACTTACAAGAAGGATATTAATTTTACCCTCTAAATACCTTACAAAAATGGGTGTCCAAGGGAGTAAGAGGGTGGAAATGAGGCCTTATATGGATGAAAATTCAGAGATGGGATGTAGATCTCTAAATTGTGTTTAAATTCAAAAGGTCAAAATTGTAAAAATCCATTTTTTAATGGGATGGTCTATCCGAAGTTTTAGACTACACATTTTAATAATCCATGTGGGAAACAATGCATCACACTCCATCCAGTCACACGTTTCTGGGATAGGGTGTACATTTGTGTGATGGATTTGTGGTTGGTTCTATCTCTTAACACATGGTTACCTATATTGTGTGCATGGATCCCATTGACCATGCGTCAATTGAAAAACTATGTATGGCCATCAAAAAAAGTCTCCATTTTTAGAAAAATTAAACACGGAACCAAGGGGATATGATAAACCAAAATCAAATTAGTATATACCTAAAAATAATGACATGGATGGTACTTCACATGATCTTTTTGAAGTATATTTAAATTTTATAGGCATAATAAATATTCATCAATAATTTTTATCATTTATAATATTCGATGAAATAGAGGTGTAAATTATTTGATATTCACGCACAAATGATTGAATTTCGTTTATGGATTTGATGAAATCTTGTATGTATATTGTATTCTGTTCTATATATGGATAGTTAAATAATACCTCAAATAAATAATAATGATAATGAAATTAATATTGTTTCCATTTACAATATTCTATGAGTAATTAATGATGTCATCTACTTATAAATAAAATGAAAGTTCAACTCAAATATTAATCCATCATGACCATATTCAAAATAATGGTATAATTTTCTTAAGAATAATTATCACATTCCTATGTAATTATTTCTAATATATATATTTTGTTTACCATCACATCAATATACCCTTATTTAGTAACAATAATAAGTATAATTTTAGTTCACCGTTCTATTTCCATGTTCCTATTTTAGAATGGTCTTTTTATAATACATTTTCGAAATATGTTTTTTATGAAAATTTTAGTTTCAAATGATTAGTTTGAACATTTAATGATAATATTTTTTATCTTCCACATAATGTGATTAACTATAAAAAAAATTAATTTTATTTTATCGGAAATGAGAAATAATTTATATGATGATATTTATTTATCAATCTCAAATGTTACACCTTGTGGTTTTTTGTATATTTCATTCGATTAAAAATATGTTCGTTATTTTATAATAGAAACAACAATGAACTTAAATAGTCCAATAGAAAATTATAAAACATTACCATAATAAACATGTTGTTGGATTGATTTCTACATTCATGAGGATAAAAAACTATGAAATATATATAGGAATGATATCATAATTAAAATTTACAGTTTTATTCATGGGAATAATGAATACAATTTTGAATTGAATGAATTATATATTATAAAGTCATGCATATTTAATTTTTTAATGGGATATTTTTACATAACATATGGTTTATTAATTATTATTTTCATTAAAATTTCAAATTTAATATTTTTAGATATTTATTTTGATAAAAAAAATTAATTTTTAACATCATCTTGTAAAAAATATTTCTGATAAATTATGGTGCTTTTCAAAAATATATTTATTTTTTATTGAAACATGAAAAATAATACTTTGACAAGAGATTATTTTTTTCACTAAATTATGTGATTTAAAATTAAAATTATAATATTGATTTTGATTTTAATTAGGTAAATTTACTTTTTAGGATATATAATAAACCTGATTCTATGGGACTCAATGAAATATTTTTTGGTTTTAAAATAACAATTACTCATAAAAACAATTTCTTTCAACAAAATAATTTCATTCCTTTTTTGTACATTTATTAATAATAATTACTATTACTTATAGAAAATGAACAAAAATACATTATTAAATTTTCAATCCATAGGATTATATATTTTTATATTTTCGTTATATTTTTATTCATAATAAATGGAAAACATGATTAATATTTATCCTCTCTATAATGTCTAAAATGTGTTGAACATGTTTTTAACATTGGAAGAAGTCCACAAAATCAATGTAAAACATGATTATACTTAATCTGATTGTTATAATACTACAATATCCATAATCTATTCAAATGTATTTCTTTTTTAATCATTCTTATTTCTATATATATAATTTTATTATAAGTTTAGTATAACTGAAAGAAGCCCTAGTTTTTCTAAATATGTACATGTTTTTTTCATAGTTAAAAAAATAGGTTGTAAAAATTTATATTTGGTTATATTATTGAATGATAAATAATTTTTATGAAATAAATTTAGTTTTAAATTTAATTTTTCTTATAATCAAATTGAACCCTTGTGAAATTCTAACACAACACATGTTCAAGATGTTAAAATTATCAATTAAAATAATTTTTAAAATATTACAATTATTATGTTATATATTAATTTTATTTTTTGAGGAATATAATAGGTTAAAAAATTATATGTGATTTTTAATGAGTTATTATAAACATATTTTTATTTTTTAGCATAAAAATATTCTAACAGTCAATAAAAAGACCATAAAAGGTCAAAAAATGTTTTCAAATAGTATAAAATATTTAAAAAATCATAAAAATTATATATTTGATATATTGGATTTAAATAATAATTAATAAAATGTATGGATAAATGATGCGGTGCTTAGTATTTTGGAAATTAAAAACTCAGGACTTGTGAGTAAATAATTCAGAAAATGAAACCGATTTTTCCAAATACAAAGGGGATTTATCATAGAAATATTATGTCACATATGAGTTACATTTTATCATAAAAAATTACACAATTATACTTATAAAAATTACTCTTGAGTGGTTTTACATATCTTCAAAATGGCCTTATGTAAAACCAAAAGTTAAAATCCCAATGTCCATAGTAAGGGTTTCATAAACCCCATTACATTTAATATTTATAAATAATTATATTTAATATATATTTACTATTCACATGTGATTATTTAATTGTTATAATAAATTTAAACTGATATTATATTGACTAATTGGTACTGGGAGGTTACTTATTAACTCTCAGTTGACACATCTCTATATGGTTCTATTGTGACAAAATATATGATTTTCAATGAGAGGGAAGTGATTTCTAATTACCATGCATCGTTATATTTATATATAATTTAATAAAATAAAATTATCCTAAATTATTGGTTCATATAGTGATAAAATATTTTAAAAAACATAAATATTTTTTATTTTTAGATTTATTTTATACAATGTTTAAAAATCATTCATTTCGGAAGATTGGCGAAAATAATGTGAACATTGAATTTCACATGATTTTATAATCTAGTTCAAATTATGAAACCAATTAATTTACGAGTTAATATTAAATTATTATTAAATTATTATTTTTATTTCTATTCTATAAATTCATAATACTAATTATGTCAATGAGAGTAAATGTAACATATAATTGGATGTTTTTTACAACAAAAAAAGCATTATTATCGGTAGTTTTTGGGATGGTAACATTTTTAAAAACAAAATTGAATTATTTAATTATTCCCTTATTTGTATGTTATCCCTTTAATCATAAAATATTTATAAATCCATTAAACTAAAATTTTTGACATTATAAAAATAGAAAAAAAATTTAGATATTAAGTACCAAATGACCCCTAAATCATTGATGTGAAATATACCAATTTCATAAATGAATAAAACATCATAAATTTTGATAATAATTAAGTAACAAAAATAAAATATTTTATAAATCATTATACATTTAATATAATAATATTTTTTTATTTCATAATGGATTTAAGAGGCATGTCGAGACTTGAGGTAAGGTGTTTAATAACACAATGTCCATTAATTAGGTTATGTCACATATTTATTGACATCATTTATATTATATTAAAAGTTAAATGGACACTAGTTTTTTCTATCGTAATTACAATTATTTAATGTCTATTATAATTTCTCACACATAATCAATTCATTTATAAATTCTTATATAAATGTTATGATCGTTGATAGTTTTTCATTTCATTATCAGTTTTTATTTCAAACAAAAATCATATTACTGACCAATTCCAAATTATATGGTGTATATAATACATATTTATATATTATATTGTGAATAAATATTTTATGATGATATTTTTTGTTCCTTTTTATATTCCATTCAAGGGGAATTTATTCATGTTTTATATATGTTATATGGTTTTATGTTTTCTTAGTCTCATTTTTTAGAAATGTTTCATGTATAACAAATGGGTATTTAATATTGTAATTAATGACCTATAAAATTATTTTAAACAATTATATAATATAATCCAAGGGTTTTATAGATCCTTATCAGGATCTATAATTTGATGTATTTTCTTTTTTTTAGTAACTAATAACAAAGGATTATTTCCATCTCAATTTTCTATTCAGTTATATATGTATTAAATTTTCTACTTTATGTCTTTTTGAGTTTTCTATACTACCTATTTATTTACATGATGAAATTTTAATTAAAATAAATGTTTTTATTATTCATTTTTGGTTATTGTTTAATATAATTTTGAAATTTTATTAAACAAATGGGATTTTATAAAAACTAATTAACATACTATTTTTAATGCCTCATTGAAAAAATGTGTGTCCTCAATTATGAACATTTTTTAAAAAAAATTATTTTAATTCAATAATGATTTCAATAATTCATTATACATTTTACTTAACATTTTTAGACTAAATTAAATGTTAATATCATAATTATTTACACATTAATCACTTTTGAATCTCTATATAAAAGTCAAAAACCATTGGTTATTGGCATATAAAACATGAATTAATTTTAAAACTATCATTAGAATTATTCACCATAAATAATATTTCAAAATATTAATTTTTTTAATTGAAAAAATATTCCTCCTACTCTAGGAATATTAATTTTTATCGATATTATATACTAAATTGTATTCCATATTTCAATAATATGTATATCATGAAGTATTTTTATAACCATCCATTCAACTATTTCATCTTGTTTGATATGATTTAAATGATTAATTATGTGTATTATATAATTATATTATCCATATCAATTAATTATCATATTGTGATTGTATGTTCTTCTACTTTGGGATAAACAAAAGATAGAAATGGAAATAATGATAATTCCTGAAAATAACAACACAGATCTTCTATTATTACTAATATTTTAATTTGTTCATTTATATAGTAATTTTCATCACATAAATTATTTTAATTGACTCAAATTTATATTATCATATGATATATTTACATTTTCATTGCTCATATGTTTTGATCCATGATTATATGGGTATAAATTATCTAATGATATGATATTACTTTGTGTACTAAAGATGTTAAATTATTAATTTGTATTTTTAACCAAGATGATTAATTGATCACAAAATTTTTATGTTCCATTTACTATGGTTATTAATATTTTTTTAATATATATATATATATATATATATATATTTAATCCATATATAATTTTACGGGAGATATTGACGATAATTCAATAAATGAGAAAATGTAAGGATAATTGAAAAAATTATTTGAATAAGTATGAAATTGTTTTGTATGTGTTTTGTATTATTAAATATATAAGTATATAATCCAAATATTTATATATATATATGTTACACAATATATAATTGTTATTAATGTTTGTTTTAAATTGATTGGCATTAATTTTTTTGTAATTATATTCATATGAATGCTTGATTTACCATAAAATAAAGGATTATGGATATAGGGTGTTATTGGGCTTTTCGATATCATCATATCACATATCATAAAAATTTCCATATTAATACAATTTTCACACATTTGTATTAATTTTTTATATTAAATGTTGTTCTATTTCTAGTGGAGTATTGTATTTTTGATTTTGGGATTTTCCTATTATTTTCCATCATGCTGAGAGGAGTCCTAGTAGAGGAGGCATCCACATAGAATGGTCTTAGAAATTTTGGTTAATGGATTTTATATATTATACTGATATTCACTAGTGATGAATGAATATGATATTAGTGAAAATTTTAATCTTATCATAACATAAATTATACTGAAGAGATATTTTCTAAGACACAAGTATTTAGAATGTAATGAGACAGAATTTACATGTAATTTTTTTAAAATTAAATGGGAATTTTATGAGTCCACAAATTTATACGGCGCATGATTTTTTGGCTCGGAGTTCAAAAAATAAATTTTAAAAGTATTGTTCTAGTATGATCAGTAAATGTATGAGTGGGTTTTTATAACATTTGAACCGGTGCTCGAATTTGAAATCTGAGGGCACTGTTGAACTCACAGCGCCGATATTCGCTTAAGAAGACTTTCAACATGATGATAGTTTATCGAGATTAAAAGTTAGTTTTTTTGGGTATCAGTGAAAGAATTAAATAAAAATAAAGTTGTGTAGTTTTATTTTTATTTTGTTTCTTAATGCCTCCATGTGGAAGTATGAGGTGGGGAAAACCACACCTTAACCTCCCATTTGTTGTTATAATGGTGGGGCCCACCTAAAGCTAACCTTATCATCATGTTAATTTAGATGGGGAACACCGGGGTTTTAAACCCCCTTGAATCTCCCCATTAATGTGGAGAAACCCAAAATTATTTTCCATTAAGTGTAGCGGAGCCTCTTCAAATCCCCTAACACTTAATGTACTGATTACTTCTCAATTAATTAATCGACCCATTTTGAATTCTGTTCCAACAATTAAATAATATATAAACGTAATTTATTCTTTTGGTTGTAATTTGTCTTCTGGTGGAACATGGGAAAAGAGAGAGATCTTAGGGTGAAAAGATCTCACTAACAAGGAACGGAGAACACGTTCTTCCAATGAAGAACTTCTTCGACTATGAAGAATGTTCTCCTTCAACCATCATCCACGGACTCTTAATGATGGGGTATGTCTTCAACCTACCTTCCCTCCTCAACGTCATCAACGAACCGATGCACATGCTCTGGATAAATATTGTTCGGAAGATACAACGAATGACGACAACATCGTCTTCTTCCCCGCAACTTCGTCCGCGAATAACGATCAAATTTAGGGGTTAAATCATTGTTAATTATTTCACATTATTTGTTTACCATCATGGATTATGAAATGAAGCTACATGTTATCACTCTGACAAGGAGGGTGTGGGCCGAACGTACACGGCCCGACCCCTTATCCCTTACTTTGTCGATTTTGATTCTAATCGTGGCACAAGACCGGGTTGAGAGATTTTCTTCAACGATGGTTGCAGATTTAAGGTGACATCCCTAGTAGTTTGTGGAAAACATCTAGATCAGGAATTGGGCCACCATAACTCGACCGGTGACCTGTGGAAGGTTCTCCAGCAGTTAAAACTGGTTAAGGTCACTAGCGACGAAGGGATGGGTGGATGACACTCCGGCAGGTCACTTGGATAGTGGTGGTGCAACCATAATGCTTGAGGAGTAGGTTATGGCCGAAGGGGCATGACAGTGCAGTTGTGGTTGGCGCATGGTCGTCCGCAAGAATAATCAGTGGTCCGAGCTGCTGGGTTTCCATGGAAGGTGGGGCGTAGCGCGCACCGCGTAATGGACCATGGGGCTGCAACCTTGGATGTGGTGGTGTAGGATGGGTGGCCAGCTCTGCCGGTTTCCGGAAGACGTGCGGGGCAACTGTGCCACTTCGGAGGTGGCTAGCCACTCATCCATCAGGGAGGAGCGAGAACTTCATGGGGTCCAGCATGACTCGGACCAGAACTATGTGGCACCGATTTGAACCCCTCAAAAGACTAATCCATTCGAGATTCTATGGGTAACGACCGCCCCCTAGACGTAGTTAGGGAGAAACCCACAATCCAATGACTGAGGGCCTTGCACAGGCTGGGCTGCCCCTGCCATCCATGCCGTATCTGCAGACCAGGTTAAACAAACAGACCGGGTCAGACTCTAATCTATATCTAGGTCGGGTAGGTTCGGGCTGTGTAGTTCTGACTGGGTAGGATTGGACCCAGAACCAATGACATGTTTCAACTCTTTTACCCATAGCATGTGATACATGCGTCCGATGGACAAATCGTATAAAATTATGGAAATCTTGGAGGGGGAGAGTTAAATAGGTATACCCAACTTGAGGTTTAGACATAGTTGGGGTATTCCAGGGTGGGATAAAATGTAATTCAACCGGGCCCTCGGAACGAAAATGCCAATAACTCACAGACCGGGCGTCAGATTGGTGCACCACCTATCACACTGGGTTTCTTTTCACAAGAAGAATCTTTTGGATACATCAACAAGGGACATTGTGGAATTTTATGTATAGAAACATCTATATAGGAGAAGACCCTCCTCGAATCAAGAATTTTTTTTGAGGAACCTTGTGGCTGGCTACATTTTGACTATTGTTCATAGATCCTACATGGGTTCGACAGATCTGACTACTGTTCCTGGATCATACAGGAGTTCAACAACTCTGACTAATATTCCTAGATCCTATGTGGGTTCGACACCTCTAACTATTGTTCCTGGATCCTACGTGGGATTGAACGTTTTCACTACTATTCCAAGATCATACATGGGTTCGACAGCTCTGACTGCTGTTCCAGGATCCTATATGTGTTCAACAGCTCTGACTACTATTCTTTTATCCTATCTGGGTTCGAAAGCTCTTACTATGGTTCTTGGATACTACACATCTCAAACTATTTTTCCTGGATCCTACATGGGTTCGACAAAATATATGATTATGGGGCTACATCTAATAATTTCTAACTCTCTACATAATTTGTTTAGTTGTGTGAGCTGAGTTAGTATTATTTGTATTTTCCTCATGATTGATATGGATCATGTGATAACCTAGGTATTTGTAATGGAATATAACTATGTGGGGTTATCTATTGATTTAAAACATTGTGGTTTATCCTTGTTAGATTTTGTGATACCTTTAGGGTCTCGGGGTCCATAGTGAGTATTGTTATACTCACCCCTACATGGGCTACACCCCCAACACATTGTGTTTGATACAGACAATGAACATCACTAACTGGGGCGAAGAGTATGAGGACTTCTTGGTACCCAAAGGTGGACCATATGGCGTGACGATATATAGAGGAGACGGACAAACATGGAGTGTTGTGGAGACTATCTGTACCTACCCTTCATGTAGGAATCATATAGGTTGACACAATAATTGTTTTTCATTTCTCCTGTTCCTTGTACATTATAGTTGGGATTGTACTTCCGGCCCCTTTACATTCAGAACTCTTTTTATATACAGTTTACATAGTGTATGTATCCAGCTGTGTGTTCTATTGTGGGTGATTACATGTTATAAAGGAATTACCTACCCAGTTATAGGGAATTAAGGCTTTGGTGCTAGTTTCCAGCCCCTGGAATATTGAAGGCGGGCGTGGGGTAGTCACGACACATGCCCAATGATATCAGTCGTGACAATAGTGTATCATAGGAATTGGTTCTTCAGAAGAACATAGGACTATGATATTTCTTTTTAACTATAATATTGTTAAGTTTAGTGATTTTGGTTACCAGTTTACAGAATCCGGTGTTGGTTCGGTGGCCAACATATCCATAAACTAGGACCCTGACTTCTAATTTCTATCTCAGTGCACGAAAACCGTGATTTCATGGGTTTTTTCAAGAGTATTCTTTGTGAATTATTTGATTCATCGCACCAGGTATAACTTTTTGAACATGGAACACATGTTTAATTTTAGGATTCCTCCATGCAGACATCCAACTTGTATTTTTTGAGAAATACGAACAGATATCCCAAATAGCGATGATGCCTCATTGCAGGTCCCTTTTCCAGTGGAGGCACCAGTGGTATCGGTCCCTATCGTCCCACAGATGCCACCAGCCCCAGCATCAAATAGTGCATGACACCTGATCATGTTTCATGAGTTGTAGTGAAAAAGGCTACCCTATATCAAGGGCAGGATAGACCCACATGCATCTGGGGATTGGCTGGAGGCTGGGGTGAGAGTCATCAAACAGGTAGGGACACCAGCCGACCTTATGGTGATCCTTGCCAGGAGTCTCCTTCTAACAGCTACAAGAAGATGGTGGATCCTTTTGTTCAAGGAACATGATGAGGTGACACTACACTGGGATGACTTTGAGAGCATGTTTTGGGTGGAGTTTGTCCCAGCCACCCTATGTGCACTGCAGATACATGAGCTACTTCATCTCCAGCATGGGTAGAATTATGGTGGCACAATACTCAGCGAGGATCACCAAACTCTCACAATACTCTATAGATATGGTACATGACCCATTCATCGGGGCTCAGACCTTTGACCCGGGGCTTAGGTAAGAGATCAGTTCTTCGATGATCTCTTTCAACATCCTTGCATAGGCGGGGGTGTTGGAGGAAGCCCTCTTTGTGGAGATTTTCCTTTCATAGCAGTCACTAGCAGCGGGACCAGCCACCAGGCATCACATTGTAGAGTCTATTTCAGTTGGCAACAAGAAAGTGTCGCAAATATTCAAGCATACCAGACCATCTGGTGGAAGATGATATGATACAGGTTCGGTTGTGGGAGTCACTTGAGATATATCCAGTTATACGAGGAACATGCAGGGTTTCACATACGATGGGCATGGTCACATGGCTCGTGACTATTTGAACCACCATTTGGATGATCAATAAGCAGTGAACGGACCACCCATGTAGATACAAATATTCGATCGAGGCGGTCTACAATGCCAATGCGGATGTGGCAGAGGAGGAGGTCGAGTAGCTGGCAGTGAGAGAAGTTTTGAGGTGTTACCTCCACCACCACTATGAGGTCCACCCCAAGCGCAGGGAGTAGGTGGACATGGGAGAGATCAGCTCCAGGACGATGAGGAATACAATCATGGTGATCTGTATGTGATTCTAGGTACTATCTATGTATACTACACCATAGATATAGTTCATATAGACCTAGGTTCCAGTCACTCTTTCATTGAAATTTCCCTTGTTCGGAGCTCAGATATTCCTACAGAGACATTGGCTCGATCCTTATGGCTACAAACTCCAATGAGAGAAGACTCGACGATGACACAATGGTGCCAACAGTGTGAGCTTACACTAGGAGGCATGTGCTTCGGCTGGGATATCTTGGTAGTGGCGTTGAGGCCTTACATCATATTCTTGGGTATGGACTGGTTACCTATCGTCCATGCTCAAATCGATTGTATTAGGAACAAAGTGCAGTGTGTCTACATGGATGGGACTAAATTCACCTTCACCGGTGAGAAGGATCCCTTGCAGCGCATGATGGACATGTCCGATGAAGTGTACATCCGATCACTAATCAGTTGGCATGCCTTACCATCAGAGTATTTGATGTAGAGAGTCCAACTTATCCTGTAGTGGTGGACCCGTATGCAGATGTTTTCCATTATGATGTCTCAGGTCTACCTCAATGCATAGAGGTGGATATTTACATTGACTTCTACCAAGGGACCACACCGATATCTACACCATCATATCAGATGGCTCCCACGGATCTTCACATGCTACGGGTATAGCTACAGGACTTGTAGGGGAATGGATTCATCCATCCTAGTGTTTCTCCCTGGGCTGCCCCGATTCTGTTGTCCCTGAAGGCAAATGGGAGCTTTAGGCTTTATGGAGACTACCTGTTCCTGAACCAGGTGACCCTAAATAACAAGTACCCACTCTCAAGGATTAACGACCTCTTTGATCAGCAGAAGGGAGCACAATGTCTCTCGAAGATAGACTATAGATGAGGCTATCACCAGCTCAGAGATCATGATGATGATGTGAAGAAAACATAAATCATATGTCAGTATGGCCACTATGAGTTCTTGGATATTCCATTCAATGTAACAAATGCTTCATCAGTCTTCATGAGACTCATGAACATGATCTTCTAGCCATACCTCGATCGCTTTGTCATATTTTTCATCGAAGACATTATGATCTACTCAACTACTAAGGAGGAGCATGCCTACTATTGCAAGTAGTACTTGACACACTCCAAGAGCACTAGATTTATTTTACCCTATCGATGTGCCTGTTATTGATCCTATAGGTGCACTTTCTAAGACTTTTCATATCAGAAGATGGATTTTTAGTGGATCTAGTGATGATTGATGTCGTATTTTCTTGGGAGCCGCCCAATACTGTGACAAATGTACGGAATTTCTTGGGCTTTGCTGGTTATTACTGGAGGTTCGAAACATAAATCTCCAGAGTTACAGCACAACAATATACCATCACGAAGAAGGGGAAACCCTTTGTGTGGTCAGAGAGATTCCATCAGAGATTTCAAGAATCGATGCATAGGATAACTAGTGCCCTCATATTAAGGATTATAAAGGATGGTGATGGGTACATAGACTATTGTGATACATACGGGACTAGACTCGGATGTGTCTTGATGAAGGACCAATCAATGATCGCTTATGGTTCATGACTTCTAAGATAGCATGAACAGAACTACGCTACCCACTACCAAGAGTTTGCAGCAGTGGTCTTCTCCTTGAGAATGTGGTGGAACTATCTGATTGGTGAATGTTTTACCATATAGTATGATACCTAGTGTCTCAAGAATGTCTTATCCTAGAAGAACATGAACCTGATATAGTGAATTTTTCTTTGAGTACATCTAGGAATATGAATTCGATATTATATACTTCTAGGAAGGGGAACATAGTTGCAGATAAACTGAGTAAAAGGTCTAGTATAAAACTGTTAGGCGATGCAACAGAGCTGCTGGATAAATTACAAATATCTTTTTTGGATAGAGATGGATCATTCATCCTTCAATTTCTTATAGTCACTCCCCCACTTCTTCAGTGAGTCTGGGAGGCACAACATGGGGACGCTGACTACGAGACACTTTGTGCTCAAATATCCACATGGCATGCACCTGATTGAAATTCTTAAGGTAAGGAGAATGTCATCATCTTCAGATGATATATTATGGTACCCGTGTCACTTTAGGAGGATTTGTTAATGGAATTCCACACATCCCCTCTAGTGGTACATCCAGGAGTGATGAAGATTTACTAGGATCTCTGATGACATCACTAGTGGATGGGAATGAATAAGGCAGTTGCAGAATTTTTCTATCGTTGCCTCACTTGTCATTAAGTGATAGAAGATCACCAGGTACTAGGAGGCTTGGTTCATCCCTTAAAGGTACCATAGTGGAAGTGGGATGGTATATCCATGGATTTTTTGATATGAATTTCATGTACATAAAAAAGTTCATGACTTGATTTGTGTGATTGTTGACCAACTCACCAAGTCAGCCCACTTCCTATTGATCAGAGAGCAGAGTTCGGTAGAGAGCATGGGATGCCTCTACGTGCATGACATTGTCTGGATACATGGAGTAACTTATTTTATTGTCTCCGACTATGATGCATTATTTACTTCCCATCTATAAAAGGGGTTTCATGAAGCTTTTGAGATGAAGCTTCATTTGAGCACTGCTTTACATCCTCAGATGGACAGTCAGACTGATCGTACCATCTAAATCCTCAAGGACATTCTTTGTGCATGTTTCCTCAACTTCGGTCACAGCTGGGAGGACCACTTTCCTTTGGTGGTGTTTGAATACAACAATAGTTGTCACTCCACCACTGGGATGGCACCTTTCGAGGTGTTGTACGGGTGACCTTACAGATCAAATTTATGTTGGACTAGCCTAGGGGAGTCAGCAGTAGTGGGACCAGAGATGGTACGGGGTACCATAGAGAAGTTAAAGATCATCTAGGATCATATGAAGACTTCACGAAGTAGGAAAAAGCTATATTATGACCAGAGACAGAGACATATGGAGTTCAAGGATGGAGACCACATCATTCTATGGGTCATAAATCGACGTGGTTTATAGATATTTGGTAGAGGAGGAATGTTATCTTCGAGATTCGTCACACCTTTTCACGTCCTTATAAGTGTTGGATAAAATGCATACCACTAAGCACTTCCACCTTAGTTGCACCGGGTCCACGACATCTTTCATTTAACTCAGCTGAGGAGATACGTGCATGACCCTTCTCACATCACAGACCCTGGAGAGTTAGATGTCGATGAAGAGGTGACTTCTACAGAGTATTCAGTAAAGAATGAGGATAAACAGAAGCAGGTATTTCATGGATGGTCGATAACTCTGGTTCCCATTTGCTGGCATCATCGGAACCTCTATGAGAGCACATGGGAGTGGGAGGCTCAGATGCATGCTCATTACCCCCACTTGTTCCCTTAGTTTTGAGTTGTGGTATACGGGGACATAGAGCCCTGAGGTGGGGAGAATGTAAAGACCCATAATTTCATTGTATTTGTTTTAATTAAATGTAAATATTACGTGTCCGTTAACTTTTACGGTGAGTCATTCTGAGTCACGGAGTGCCGATAATCAATATCTAATGTTATGTTTGTGTACGTTTAGTAAACGTATGAGCGGGTTTTATTAACTTTTGATCCGGTGATCATAATTGAAATATGAGGGCCCCATTGAACTCGCAGTTCCAGTATTCTCTTAAGAATACTTTCACATTAACAATAGTCAGTTGAGATTAAAAGGTAGTTTTTTGGGTAAATAAAAATAAATTTGTGTAGATTTATTTTTATTTTGTTGGTTAAAGACTCCATGTGGAAGTTAGAGGTGAGGAGCACCACACCTTAACCTTCCATGAGAGGTTATAGTGGTGGGTCCCATATGAACGTAACATTCTCTTCATGTTATTTGAGGTGGGGACCACTTGGGTTTTAAACCCCCTTTAAACTTCTCATTAATGGGGAGAAACCCATAATTTTTTTCATTAAGTGTAGGGGAGATTCTTCAACTCCCCTAACACTTAATGTGACAAGTACTTCTTAATTAATTAATCCCCCAATTATTAATTTTTTCCAACAATTAAATTATAGATTAACATAATTTATTATTTTTTTGGCATTTTTCTTTTGGTGTAACATGCGTGAAGAGAGAGAGATTAGTGAGAAGAGCTCCCACCAACTAATAATGAACCACATGTTCATCGAACGAAGAACTCCTTCAACTATAAAGAACTATCTCCTTTGACATTCATCCATAGACTCCTACCGACATGGGATGTTGTCGACCGACCTTTACTCCTCATCTTCCTCAACGAACTCATGCATGATCTCGAGATAGGGAGTGTGTGATGGTTGCGAAGAATGACAACAACATCGTCTTCTTCCTTGTGAATCCGTTAGTGAACAACGATCAATATAGGGGTTCATGATTTCTTAATTTTTTCATGTTATTTGTTTCTCTTGAAGGATTAGGAATCGATTCCACATAATATCACTCTAACAAAAAAGGTGTGGGTCGAACGAACAGGACATGACCACCTCCGACTTAAATTTTGGATATGGAGATAATTTCGGCACAAGTCCGGTATAGAAAGCTTCATCAATGATGTGTGTAGATTGAAGGTGATGTCCCGAGAACTGTGTGGTCACATCCAGATCAAGAATCAGGCCAGCAGAACACGTCTGGTGACCCGCAGAATGTTTGTCGGCTGTCAGAACTAGAGAACGTCACTGACGATGAAGGAATGGGTGGTCAAAACTCTAATTATCCAAATGAACCGTGGAGGTGAAATTGCGCCGCCAGATGAGTAGGTCCTGGCCGACGGGCGGGAGCAGCTAGCTGCGAGAAGAATCTATGGCCCAATCCACCGGGTTGTTGGAGAAGGTGCAGTGAAGCATGCGCCGTGCGATGGACCAAGGGGCCGCAACCTTGGCCGCTGTAGCCTTGGATGCTACTGCCTGGGATGGGTGGTCGGCTATGCCGGTCACCGGAGGAGGCACGGTACAACCACACCAAGCGGAAGGCGGCATGCCACTTCTCCATCCTGTAGGAGCAGAACCTTCCACAGGGGTCCCGCATTACACAGTTCGACGCCACCTGGTACCCTTTTTGAACCCCCCGAATGGTTAAGCCATTTGGGATTTAGGGGGGTGTGGCCGCCCCCTAGACATGGCTTGGGTGGACCCCATAGGCCACCGACCACGTTCCTTGCAAGGCCCCAGCGCAGGGCGGGCCGGACCCAGCGTGGGGTGAATCCAGCTTGGTTCGAGCCGCAACTACGGGCTGGTTTGGACAAACAAACCGTATCAGACTACAATTCCGACCCGGGTCAGCAGGGTCGGACCATGTCGGTCTGACTGGGATGGACCGAACCTGGACCCGCTTGACTTCTTTCTACTCTTTTTCCCATAACATGAGTTATGGGCATCTAATTGAAAAACCTTATGCAGAAATAGAAACATTTTAGGGGGGAGTTATTTTGGTATTCTCCACTTGATGTTTGGACACAATTGTGGTATGGCCGGTTTGGATCGAACGTAAATCCAACCGGGCCCTTAGAACAGAAATGCCAAAAACTCTAATACCGGACGACCGATTGACGCACCGTCTATTGTGTTGAGTTTTTATTGGAAAGACAGATCTTTTGGATACATAAACATGGATCTTCATGGATGTTGATGTATAGAAAATTGGCTTGAGGAGAAGACCCTCCCGAAATCAAGCATGCTTTGTGAAGAACCCTGTTGATGGCTACATTCTGGATACTATTCATGGATCCTACATGGGTTCGACAACTCTGACTATTGTTTGTGGATCCTACATGGGATCCACAACTCTGACTACTATTCCTAGATCCTATGTGGGATGACAACTCTAACTACTGTTCTTGAATCCTACGTGGGTTTGACAACTCTGACTACTGTTTATGGATCCTACGTGGATTTGATAGCTCTAACTATTGTTCCTGGATCCTACGTAGGATTGACAGCTCTGAGTAATGTTCTTGTATCCTAGGTGGGTTTGATAGCTCTAACTACTGTTCCTGGATCCTACGTGGGTTTAAAAAATTTGACTGATGTTCTTAGATCCTATGTGGGTTCGACAGAATTGATGATTTAGTGGATACATCTAATCATCTCTAAATCATTACATAAATTGTAAACCTGTGTGATCTGAGTCAGTAACTTTGTTGTTTTCCTCATTATTGAGATGGATTACATGATAAAATAGGTATATGTATGGGAATATACCTATGTGGGTATATATATTGATTTCATATTTTGTAGTTTATCCTTGTTAGATTTTTTAAGATCTCGAGGGTCTCGGGGTTCCTACTGAGTATCTTTACACTCACACCTACACAGGATATGCCTGCACCTCATTGTGTTGGATGCAGACGACGAACAACGCTGACCGAGAATGAGAGTACCAGGGCTAGATGGTACCCAGAGGTGGACCATATGGCGTGACGTAACACGAAGGAGACAGACATACGTGGAGGGCTGTGAAGGCTATATGTACCTACCCTTCAGTTAGGAATCCCAGAGGATGACCCAACAGCTGTTTCTGAATTCTCTAGTTCCTTGTACCTTACAGTAGGGCTTGTATTTTTTCCCCTTTACATTCAACACTCCTTTGTTATATAGTTTACGTAGTGTTTTGTATCCAGATGTGTGCTCTGTTGTGTGAGATTACATGTTATAAAGGCAATGCCTTCCCAGTTATAGAGAATTACCCCTTTTGAGCTAGTATCCATCCCCTAGAATATAGAAGGTATACTT
Source organism: Viscum album (assembly GCA_963277665.1). Lineage (NCBI taxonomy): Eukaryota > Viridiplantae > Streptophyta > Magnoliopsida > Santalales > Viscaceae > Viscum > Viscum album. The sequence goes on along the minus strand of OY728133.1, from coordinate 1,034,150,751 downwards.
GGGGTAGTCACGGCACGGGCCCCAGGGGACGTGTTGTGACAAAGGAGCCATGATTATTAGTCATAAAAGAAAAATATGATTTATAAACATAATATGAGATGTGATAATACATTATGGGTTGATAACATTTTATGAATTATTCATCGTGGCTATCTGTGCTAGGTAATGAATTGTGTTGACAATGAAAATTATGTAAAAGTTTTATTAATTATCCATTGATATCCCATATTTCATGTTTGACTATCATTGTTTTTTGTTATATTTCATTAATTCAATTAGGTAAAAATAAAAATTCTGTTAATTTCAATGATGATAAGCAAGACGGTATAAAAGATCATAGTAGATTCTAGGATGATTAAATGTCTTGGTGGGGGGCACATTAAGAGTATCACTTTTTGGTTTTGTAAATGTTTGATGGATCTATATCATATCAAATGAATGATGTTTTTTTTCATGTGGTGGATATTTATTTTTTATCTATTCCTAGATGTGGAACTTTTTTCTATTGAAAATACAATTTATAATGTATAGAAATTACATTAATTGTTCTTATTCATTGAATAACATGAGCTGTATTATATTTCATGGAAGATGTTTCATGATCATTATCACTTCGAGTTCCATTCATGTTTCATTAATGTGGGTTGTCAATAGTTCATACATAAACCATTCACAAGTAATTACAGTGTTCGAAATCATATTATTATATTTATGAACCCCCTTAATTTATCCTCAAACCATATTGATAAGGTGTTCGTAATGAGACGGTTCGAGGAGGAATTTTTCGAGACATATAGCATCAAGTATCCCCACTCATATTTACTACATAAAATAATTTTCTACAAAGTAATATTTTGTTGAGATTATCTAATCGTGAATGAAATTTCTAGGGGATGAGAGTTTTAAGGATTATCCATGGAATATAAATGTGGAATTATATTCCATGTTTGATGGACATAAGGATATTCTGATAATAGGGGGTTAGTTCTATAATTATTTATTCCAATTCACCATTTCATGTTTTTCTTCAAACAATACCATATGATTATTCTTTCTTTATTGTTATGTGGAGGTGTATTTTAATGTAATATAATGTTCTTGACAATTATTTTGAAGATAATATATAGTCTGAATACCTATATATCCGTATATGTTACAAAAATATCCTTCGAGGAAGTAATATAGGAAGGGTTCTCAAGATATTGACTAATATAAAGTGAATTGGAAGGATGAAGACATCACTATGATTATACTCAACCTCAATGATAGTTATCGAATCATATCCATTATGGTGTGAATCCTAAGGGATAGTTAAGTCATAGATCATAATCAACAAGATAAATTACATAGATATGGTAGCATCAAGGTATCCCAATATTATGCAGTGAATTATTTATTTATATTATGGAATTTTTTATTCATTGAATAATTCATAATATAGAAATCCAATATTATGGACTAAATTCCATGAATTGTAATGTTATATAGAGGGTCTTCTAAGACAATTATAATAGACCAATATTGTTATAAATTAATTTTTCATGTGTGACATAGTTAACGATTTTGGGTTTCTATTGCGGAACCATCTCTATTTTGTAAAATTCATGAATTTTCATATAAAAAATATAACATCTTCAATTATATAAGCTGAATATAATTGGTGTTAGATATTTTGTATTGCATTAGGATACATGTTATATTTGATGACACTGAATGAGAATATGATGATGTTTTTGGGGAGTGTTAAAAATGAATGAGGAGTATTCTTTTTGAGGGATTGTATTCCATAGATGATAAGATGATTTTGGTATTATTGGATGATCATCCAGTAGTATTTCTTATGGGTTTCAAGGACCACCATGATGAATATTTGGAATTGGTTCTGATGCAACCCCATCCCTGAATGATCAATTACTGAGAAAAACATGTTGTTGGGGGTCACGTTTTTCTCAATGTATCTATATAATTTTACTACTATATTGTTAGAGATAAAAATTTGAATTCATGATCTTCACAAAATTGTGTTCATTTGGAATGTTTCATCGTTATAGGATTATTCAATTCTATTTTTATAGATGGAAAATATAATTCCATATTCCTATATATATTAAAAATAAGTATCTATTAGGTGGTCATTTCCAAAAGACTACAATTTTATCATTGTTTTATATTATACAATAACAGTAATTCATGGAATTGATATTATAGATTCTATATGATGATGTAAATGATTCTATATGGCCACATAACTAGATCTCTCGGATGTATCGAAAATCAATTTGGTTTTTTATACTAATTTTAAATCCATATTTTGAAACATGATTCTTTTCCTAAATGATATATTACTTTTTTTATTAAACTCAATACATTTATAATTGGAATGTTCATTCTGATTATTGTAATTATTCTACATATAAGTTTGTTCATATAATTTTTTATTTATTTTATTGCTGATTCTCATGGGAGAAATTCTGTTTATTCTTAAATTATTTAATTGTTTTAATCCTCGATTTATAATTTATATAATCAGGCGTTGTTTTCTTATTTTTAAATACTTTGTTATTATGATGGAAAATATTTATTATTATCATGATTTATGCATTGGTTAGTTAGGGATATGAATGATTTTAATGATAAATTGATACACGTATGAATTAATAAATAGTCATGTTTATTTCATTATTTACATCGTGGAGTTTCTCTACAGATCCTAGATTAAACAATAAATGATCTCAGAGGACTTCTACATACATTATGAATCTTTCATTTTTTTTGATTAATTGTAAGCTAATATCATGATGTTTCAAACATGTGTATTGGACAATATGGCTTCCTGTGAATCATTATGTTTCAATAATTTTTATGTAACTCATTTATTGGATTGTATCATATTTTTAAACCTAATGAATAATTTGTTTTCATTTATTTTAATAAATTCCAGAGATGAATGAATTTTATGACCAATTCCTACCTTCATTTGTTTTTAAAAACTAACCATTAGATAATTATCATATACTTGTAATTTATATAAATTTACATTTATATATAATGAATAATTAATAATGTATTTTTAGTTTTAAATACATAGATGACATTAATAAATGGATTGAAATGAAAATTTTATATCATAATTAAACGATTATGTCTAATAGTTCTATCAAAACATCGTTAATCACTAATTTAAAATTGAAATAATAACAAAAAAACATAAAATGGATAAAAAATATTAAATTTCACACATCTTAAAAAAATAAATCAAGTTAGTATTAAGTCATTATCCTACCATTATATAAATATACAGAATTAATATTAAGAGTGTATGTTCAACCTCCAATACAATAACATTTAATTATTATAAATTTATATGTATAATAGCGGGATTATATAAAAATTAGAAATTTAGATTAATATAATACATATATCAATTAAAAATTTGGCGGAAAATCCTGATGAAATATGAGATATAATTTCTAGAATGGGGACTATAATACCTTGTTTTATAAGATTGTAGTTTAATGTTTGAAATACAACCAATCTAAACACATCATTTTAATTTTTTTGAAGTCTATTTGGATTCTAACAAGTGAAATATTGATATTTTCTACTATAATATATAATGTGGTATTCCATTCCATGTTCTATGGTGATGGTCAGTGAGACAAGATAATAATTACAGGGATTATATAAAATTAAATCTATTTTCTAATATAAAAAATTGTAATCAAATGAATTACTAATTTTTTTTAATTGTATTATAATGTATATTTCATCAACCAAAATATTTATAAGAAAAAATGTTGATTATGAAAATATCGTATATAATAGTAATTTTGATGAATGTTTCCTATTCATATGGTTAGTTTCTTACCATGATTCATAATAATTTTTATAGAATCCTAAATGCTTAATCTACTTAAAAATTAGGTGAGTGATTCTGATTTTCTAATCTGTGATAAAAACATGATTAATAGGGTTGTTTTTTAATATATAATTCATTTAATATATTCAATGGACTTCATGAACTAAAATGATGGAAATTATCTTGTAACTAGATCACAAAACATGGTGATATATATATATATATATATATATATTTGAAAAGTTTGAGATGCATATGGAAATATTTTATAGAAAAAAAGGATATAGAATTCCAACTATGAATTATATAGTAAAAATAATTTTTTATATTGATAACCTATTTATTTTAGCATTTATAAAAAAAAATTATGCACTAGTCTCATGATATTATAACTCCCTTATAAATTACTCATCATTGTTGAAAATATAAATATAAATCACATTGAGATGGCTCTCATTGATCATGTAACTCCACATTACTATGTTTCAATGGATATAAAGGGTGAAAATATTTCCATACTTATCATGTATAAAATAAAGGCCACAAAAAGAAATCAATGTCCTGAAATTATAGTTTACATTATTTCAATAAATGAATATTCATGAGAAATGAAAGGTAATATGATTTTTTATATTTCTCTTATGTCATAAAGTGATTCAAAAAGAAAATTTCAACCATTATAAATAAAAGGGGAAGAATTTAGTTTATATGTTGTTGAATACTTTTTTTCAATATTTACAATTTGGGTATTTGATAAAACATTTAGATATCATATCTGCATTTATATATTTGGACTATAAATATAATATAATATTCAATGAAGAGTGAAAGAATCTATGAGATGAAGTTGGATCTATATTTTATCACATGGATGTTTTTTATTACTACCTCACATTTCATATAAGAATGATCATTGATTAAATAGATTGTTATTATGATAGTTTAGTCACCATAAAAGTTATATCATTATTTAAAGATGATATTTATGGATTTATATTTAACATTTGGAATAAATATTTCATATTATTATAAATAATGATGTTTAATGGTACAACATAACTGAATAACATCATTAATGTATTTGATTACATGAACCACGTAATGGTAATGGATAATGAATCTATTCTAGTTGATTCATATGAAGACAATCTATGGAAACATCATCACGAACATGTATAAGAATTTTTTTCAAAAAAAACACTAAGAGAGATATATAGATTATTATTATCAAAACGCACATAACTTATTTCATGAAAGTTCAAAATGAAAATTGATCAAATCTTGGTTTTTTTGGATAATATTAATGTCCCACTGTACATATATGTTGTTCTACAATAATGTATATTGTTCATTTCTAATACAATCAAGGAGTTATAATTGATTATTTTTATCTTTTACAATTTATTTTAGTACATAGAGTTTCCATTTATATATTAAAACAATATATGAATTTGTTTAGAACCAACCTAGTAATAATACTTCGAAACTCTACACAGACAATGGATTTGAATCCCATGAACATGTCTCTAATGACTATATATTGGATCTTAGGATATTATCCAACTCTTTCCTCCTTATAAACTAAAATTTAATGATTACAATGATAGTAGACTAACACCTTGTTAGACATGGATATATTAATTATGATTCATGGGAATATTCCATTTTTATCATAGGAATAAGAATTATTGAAAAATTAGACATTTTCAACCACGTTCCAAATTAATTGGACAATAAATATTCCATGTGAACAATGTTATAAAAATTAAGACATGTTGTGAATACATGTGTGTGGGGATATAAATAAATTATTTGGGATATCAACAGAAGTACACATACTTGTAAAGGGGATAAGGGTGTCATTAGATGATATACACATAAATTAATGGGATATTTAAAATAATAAAATTAAAAAAATTGTTGTCAACAAACATAAAACATTCAGTTAAAAAAATTATATATCATAATACGATAGTGGGATGTTGATAGACATAGATGAAGTTCATGTTCATGATATATAATACATGGAACATGAAAAAAATCCATAGATCCCATTGATGGGAACCCTCCAAAGAGACATGTAATTTATATGATTATACGAGACATTATTTAGCCTAATATAAGTGAGTATTTATTCAATGAGGATTGTTAATATTTACGGTTTGATAATAAATACCATCTCTCATATATGGTAGTATCAAGAAGTAAAATTATTTCAAAATTGATTGATGTAATGATTTATAAAATGCATTACATGTACCCAAACTAAGTCTCAAATATTATTAGTGGCTCCAGTGGATGTAAATATTTTTAGTTGTAAATGTGAATTCTAAACGAAACATGAAGTGGTTTGATTTGTCTTTAATTATATGCCATTATTTTCGGTAAATGGGTTTAAATAGAATCATTTAAATGACTAGAAATATTCCATTTTAATAGTTTCAATGAATAAATAAATCAAAATTATACATTCCATAGTGGATAACCATGATTATGAGAAATTAAAATTAGATTGAAATATATTATTTAATAATGGGAACAATCAGGAAGATTTTTATAATAAAAACCTCAAATGGTTTTTTTAATCGAAAAGATGCAACCTCTATATGAAAATTGATTTGATCCAGTTATTGATTAAATAAAGATTATTAGTCATGGAATATTTTATTTCTCAATCCATAAATGAATTAAGATTAAAATAATATGAATTTGAACATTTTTCTATTATATTATAAATGGTAGTGAAGTCATATTTATAATTTTTTATCATTATTCAATAATTTTATTATAAATTAGATACTATACATATTTCAAGTTAGATAAATAGTTAAATAATTTTTCCTCATTATGGAAACTAGTGTATATTAAAAAATATATTCTGATCATAAATTATCATAATATTTCCTATATATTATGTACTATATGTCAATGTATATACATTGACACAATACTAATGGGATTTAGTATGATATAATCCAAAAGGATATTTATAAATGTGTAAAATTTCATTTCACATTCCAAAAAAAAATGCATCCTCATACACATAAAGAAATTCATAGGATGATAATAATTCCATACACATAAATTAAAGGGTCAGTTATTTATGTTTTTTACTAGGATAACTCTATACTATTCTATATGTTTAGTGGGAAAGTATCATTAGTTACTAGGTAAGTAGAATTTGTTGGATATCAATACTATATATATATCTTTGTTAATATAATTATATTTTATTGGTCTATGGAGGATATGATGTACTAATCATCAATCTATATAAATAATGTAGTTCTTAAACAGTTTAAGATGATATAAAATTGCAATCAAAATAAATAATCACTATCAATAGTGTTACTCTGATCTAGAAGGGCTAATTTAATGGGTTGGTAAAAAAATTCTACATCTTTAAAAATATATGATGTTTCCATGGGATTATAAAATTGAATAATGGATGAAATAATTATCTATGATCAGGATGAGTTACCTAGTTTTAAATAAAATATCTCACTCTATTGTTATTATACATTAGTGGCTTCCCTTTCAAGGGTCCCAATGAAACATCATCAGAAAGGCATGTACAATATAATTATCAAATATTTATTGATTTTTATGACATATGTGGAGTCATAGTGAGATATTTATACACATAATACAATGTGGAAACCCCCTTGACTAAATACGTAACTAAAAATAAAAATGAGCAACATGTGAGTTCAAGTGGTGTTAATGTATATTTGAGAATTATTTATATTCTAGTAGAGTCTGTTAGAATTGGTCTTATGAAACACAAAATTAGAACATTTGATTAAATTCATATTCTAATAAGTGTGTTTTTAATGAAATATTACACATCATTCATTTTATTTTCCATATAATAATATCTTTGAATATATATCTCATTAAAATGGAATTGAAGATCTCTAATATGACTATGACCTCAAAATTAAATGACGATATTCTTAATCACAATTATAGGGTAAAATAAAATTATATCATATAGTAGATATCATTTTGATTTTCATGTTAGCGTAAATATAAGGGTTTTTGATTTATTCTCATCAATATTTTCCATAGTAAATTTCAATATGGTTAATTTTAAGAATAATACCACCCCTTGTATTTTTACATGCTTATGTATCATTAGAAATTTCAATATGTTAGACTGACATTTCAATATTAGAGTGTGTGGAATGATTCATATACATTAATATTAATATTAATGCATGTCCTAAATCATGAAAATATATGTATTATTCTAAATCATTGTAATTATAGTGTATGGATATGTTTTAGAATGTTTGGGGTATCACAAAATAAATTTTACTAATGAATAAATCCAGAAATTGTTTTCTAGTCTCAAATTAATTGATATTGTTAAATCATACATTTTATTTTAATAGAAAAACTACATTAATTTCATTACCATTGTGTAAATGTTAGCTTATTTGGGGTATTTAATGAACTAAATATCGAAAATATATATAGATGATTGTCGTGTGAAACTTATATGATGAGATATTGAGACTAGGGTTTTATTTTATCTAGTATTTGATCATCTTTGGTTCAATGTGTTTTCATATTCACATCATTACAATAGTTTAATTAATCCATTTCTAGACAATAATCATGGACTCTATAAAACCTTGCCTACTGTTAATGAGAAAAAAAATATAAATGGTTAAATTATATGTGTTTAAATTAGTATTAATTATATTCTTTTATAATTTAATTTTTACAAGGACAATTATATCCATGAATTATGAAAAAAATAGTCGATTTATTTATCATAAACAATTATTTTATTTTATACATAATAAATATATTTTTTCTCATAATATGGACATAATATTTAATTTTTATGACTCTTTAATTAAATATTTTATTAGGTATTTCATATACGCTGAGTAGGATGAGTGGTGTAAAGTTATATCTAGTGATAAAAAAATATTTTTACCCAAGAAAAATAATATTTATTGTACTTTTTGTTAAATGATACCATGTAAGAAAAATATTGATATGCCAATATTAATAGAAGGTGTAAGTAGTGAGTTTTATAATATTTATATAACATATAAAAAAATTCAATTGAAATCCATAAAAATGTTCTATAAATAGAATGCTTATAATTTTAAAAATATAATAATTGATACTCATTGTGAATAGTAGAATGATTTATTGAGTTACCCACTTCAATATCTAATCATATAAAAATTAAGTTGATAATAATAACTTATTAAATATTGACAAAAATGATAATCCATCATGATGAAAAATAAATTTTGATCGATGGAAAAAACTAGAAACCAATGACTCACAAGAATAATATAGTCACAATGGGGAAATTTTGAATGACCATAGAATAGATTATATAATTGGATCCAACATATATAATGAATTATTAACATAAATGGTTTTATATCATAAAAATATACTTTCATGAAATATTTTATAAACGTGGTAATAAAACATATAAATTAAATACCTTATTCTTTAAATTAACATGAAATATATTAGATATAGGATCTGACGATATCTTTTTTATGGATATAAATGTTCAATGGGATAATCAACGTACCTTGGTATGATATTCATATTATAATATCATTCACTAGAGAACTTGGAAGTATCCTTATGATGCCCAAAATAGAATTTATTTAATAATATTTCCATGTTAGGATGTGTTTGGAAAATGAAATCTAATAATACTAGATCCCTATATGGATATAGTTGATAATACAATATCCATTTGGAATCTCAATAGTGATACAATAATTTGGAAAAATATGTATACTAGAATTCATCAGGGTGATCATAAATTTAATATTGGTGATGTGGTATTAATGATAATTTCTATTTGGGGGAAGAAAAATATTATATAATGGAACTTAATGTTGATATCTAGAAATATCATACCCTTAAATAATATTTAAAAAATCGAGATGGATGATTATTACATGTAACATCAACTAATACACTACACTAGTCATTATGTGTTACTCATATCACTTTTTAGGATGTAAATACAAAAATTATTCACATGTAATGACCTTGTAATAAATAAAACTATATGATTAAATATCATTTATTGAAAACATTGTTTAATTCATGGATCATAGAGATAAATTTCATTGGATAAGATAACACACCCATGGTAAATGTCATTTTGGAGGAATTGTACAATGATATAATTTATAATAAAACCATATGATGAGATGAAGTATAGATATATTCTTTTGATCATATAATTGAGAAATAAATTTTTTAGGTGTTATTTTTGTAAAATGGGTCTGAATGTAACACCCCATTATGATTGTATATATAATAAATACTTTTAAAAATGATCCCGAAATCATTTCTATCTTATCCCTGATAAAATATAAATTTTTATCCACGAAAATGGATTTGATTATTTGAGTAGTATTAAAAATCTCTAAGAAAGATTTATTATGTTTGAATCATTATAAATTCATACTAAATATATAGTTTCATGTTTTGAAAATATTTTTTTAAACTGATTTATATAAATTTTTGAAATGAAATATTAATTATCATATATCAATTTTATAATTTTTTATGAAATTAATTTTGTTTTTAAAATTAAGATATTATTATTTTCCTAAGGTTATTTTTCTGTTATTTTGTTAAAATATTTTTAATTTATTTGAATAAGAAAAATTAATAATATTCTTGAAAGTTTTATTTTACATTAAATAATGTAATTTAATTATATAATTATGTTTTAAATTAAATAAAAAAAATTATAAGTTTAATTTTAATTACAATAATACAAATCAATATTTTTGAATTATCATTATAAATGAATTTAGTAAAAATTATTTTTTTGGTATAACAGAGCATTTTGCTAAAAATCAATTTTTACCATGTTTTGTGTGACACAATTTATATTTTAATATACAACATATAAAATTTAATTTGATAAAATTTACATCAAAATTAGAATTATAATTTCCATATATTATATAAGGATTAGTATACATGAATATAATTAACTACGATAATTGTTATGAATGGTTAATAGGGGGACTAAATATTTAATAATTAAATTTACATAAAAATTATCAAAATTTATTTCTAATTTATATTTAACTATTATATGTTCAAAAATGTATATTCATAACATTTAATACAAATACATTTATTGCTATATTAATTTAGTAATGTATTAATATATACTAAACTTTTTAAAAATTTGATATGCATCCTCTCCCTACCAAATAAATGAAAACCACCACCCCATACATCCTTACACCACATGAGCATCCCATATAGGTCAATCCACAAGAAACATTCCTTCGTAAAAGTCATTTTAATGATCTGTCAGCTCACCTAATATCAAAATACCACCTTTAGAAAGAATATAGAGCAATCTAAAGGAGATTATCCAAACAAGATATAAATCACTTAATCCAGGGATTAACTTTTTTCCATATTATCTCCCAATAATTTATATCATATTTATGATTATATTATAAAATAAATATAAAAAATATACTAATATTATATTATATAAATGGATGAATCATTATTCATAAATTTTACCAACAAATATGAATCGAATGTTTTTTCTTACATACATGTTGTCTACTACCCTACAAAGTTATTAATTTTTTTTCAGCACCAACGTTGTTGTATACATATTATGATTAATATATTATGTATATATAAAGAATAAAAATTAATAATTATTTCAAGATAAAATTACATATAATAACTTCTTATGATTCCATGAATTAGGTAAAAAATTTATTTATTATGTTTTGCTGGGAATGCCACCTTTATAGATTCATATGATTAATTTTCAATCAAAATAAATTATAAATGATAATTATGGACGATTTTAGGTTTATATATGAAATTTATGGAAGATTTATCCTTCAAAATTTTTAATATCTTTTCACATTTTCACCATTCATTCTTTTCAAAATCAATATTTTCACTTATGTGTGTGAGTGGACTACAACCACTAATAAAAGATGTTAGTAGTTTCAAATCGCCACCATATATGAAAAATTAAAAACTGTATATTAATAATAAATATTATCTTTAATTCATATATAAAATTATATTTATCATGAAATAGTAAAAACTTTTGTTTCAATAAAAGAAAACATTTTAGGATAGTGGACATTACAAACAATCCAAAGACAAAAAACGAACCATTACTTTTCATAAATGATCAATTTAACCCTATTTCATAATTTTTATGTTTAAATATGATTAAATAATTTTTGAAAAATTTATATATTTCATAATAAATTTAAATGTATTGTTAAATTCTAATTAAATTATAACTATAAGTGTAAAGAAAAACATTCTTTCTTTAAAAAATATGTTTTCATCAAAAGTTATTTTATTACAATTTTCATATTAATTTTTATAATACCTTTATTCAAGGTTTTAGAAATTATTTTTATAAAATTATTTTTTAAAATTAATTAAATTAAATTATTTATTTGGGGAAATTTATGTATTTTTTCCAAACGATAGATTTTTCAATGAATTTTGGAAAATACCAGCGCTTTAAAAACTATCATTTCTATTTATTATATTATATTTTTTTAAAAAAATTGTTGTTATGTATTAATGACAAAAATGAAATACTTTATTTATTGTAATTTTATTATTTTTATTTGGAACAAATTTTCTGTTATTCCAGAATATTATTTTTCTTACCAAAAAAATAAACTTTTTGAAAATTGATTTTTGGGAATAAAATTTATCAATTTTAATAAATTAAAATGTCGACTAATATTAAAATATTTTAATTATGTATATATATATATTATATATTTATATGAAATTAAATTCATATGATGAATATGTATACATATATAGTTATTTTAGTTTCATTTATTGATTGATAAATGCCTATCAAAAAAACCCGTTATTCAACATGTTGTATGATTGAATTTTAAATTAAATTAAATCTCATTTTTAAATTTAATTTGAAAAAATGTGTTACATAATTATTTTTACATAATAAGGAAATCATTGTCATAATAAATTGATCAAACATTAATATATATTTATCACAATTAAGGTTAAAATAGTTCTTCTGTGTAAAAATATATTCTAATAGTATATTTTATCCATAATAAAAAAAATTACATACAATTTCAAATAAATAATAAATGTTTTAATTAATCTTATAAGGCTATGTTTATATCATTAATATATAATTATAAATAATATAATCATCAAAATTATTGTTAAGTATTATTTGTTATTTAGGTCAAAATTGATGTAATAATATGTATTCATATTAATGGGTATCCATAGTGGGTGTCTAAAGATTTTTCAGTTTTTATTTGGATTAATAATATAAAAAATTACTGATACACCTAGTGATAAGTCAACATGTCATAAAAAATTAAAAAATATTAGTGGATGATATATAGAGTGTTTTCTACATAATTGCACCAAGTTATAGATATTTGAAGTTGATGTATCACTAGGACAATTATACCTTGGTTTAAAAAACCTCAATAGAATATATTGATTAGGACATGATCATCATATAGTAATTGAATATGGGATTTGTTTCATTAATATTTTACCACTCATAGATTTTATTAATTTTTAAGTCACAAAAATAATTATGAAACATTACAATCGACATAAACAATTACTTCATAAAATATCCATATACTAAATATTATAATGGAAAAACTAGAATGGTTCTTATGGGATCATAAGTTACGATATACTTACCTTTATAAGTTATTAAATCAATATTATACATTTCAAATATGTATGTTAATGTATTATTATCGTTTTCTATTATTTTTATCAAATAGATAGTAATATGATAAAATATTGTATCAATTTTTATTATATGAAATTTGAGGATTTAAATAGTTAGGTTCCTATGCATATCAATGTGATAAAAAATAAATTTGATGATGTTCCAGTTAAAATATGTAATGTTATGTAAAAATAAAAATCTTTCATAATTCCAACATACTCTTAATAAAGATTGATTTAAAGTGGATACATTTATTTGATAAAATCCTCATAACAATAGTGAATCATTTGATACCATCATAGAATAATTATTTATTAACATTACTAGGAACATATACATTATTCATTAATGGATAAATCAAGTGAATGTGGTTTCTATAGTTTTTAAAATTCATTTATAATCCAAAAAATAATGTACATTGATCAAGGTTACAATGTTAAAAAGTTTTATTTCTTAAATAAAATATAATTCCATAAAAAAAATTAATCACTAAATTTATTCCGAGAACACTATATTATAATTTCGGGGGGGGGGGGGGTGGTGATTAACTAATACTAATGAATAATAAAAATGAGTTGATTAGGGAATGTGAGGTAAATATCACTAGTATTTCTTGACACGCTTCATCATTTTTCATAAACTCCTAAACTATGGTGGATTGCTTCTTTATTATGTTAAAGATGACTCTATAATACAAATTATATATTATATACCTTAAATGATATGAAATTATTTTCTATTCTCCCACATAGTTTAGGTGACAAATAGTTTCTCTTGGTGGTATAATTAAATTGACTATAAAAAACCAAATAGGTAGTTTTATTCAACATTATCTATTGATCAATCACATTGGGAAAATAAATCAAAACACACCACATGATAATTTTTTCCAAGGAAGACTCCTTGAAATAGTATCATAGGAAATAAAATATGTTTCATATGTGGAAACAATGTGATTCAAGCTAATTAATATAAAAGGATAACAAATAATCCCAAAATATTAGAATAAGAAAAAAATATTTATTACAATATGAAAAAAATAATTTGTTTCAACTTCATGGAACATGAGAATTAGTTTATCTACGTACCTAAGGAAATGGATCTCATATATAGTAAAAAATAGAACCTCAATGATATATAGGACATAGAGGGACATATGATATTACTACTGAAGAGGGTGTATCCTAAAAATAACTCGTTAATGTGTATGCTATATTAATTAATTAATTGAAAATTGACTATTGTATTCTTGTTCAACAAATTCTTTCATATAAATAATTTTATATAACTATTCAAACAATACATCATTTTTAAATGTATGTTAGGTCATTCCAATGATAGATCTTCAATTTTTTAGCATTGCACCAAAAAATGAAGGTGCAACGATAGTTCATTAATAAATGTGATGAAGAATAAAGAACACACATAGAAAACAAAGGACAGTTAAATTTAAGGATCTAATCTGAGGAAATATCA
This sequence comes from Viscum album, assembly GCA_963277665.1. Taxonomy (NCBI): domain Eukaryota; kingdom Viridiplantae; phylum Streptophyta; class Magnoliopsida; order Santalales; family Viscaceae; genus Viscum; species Viscum album. Next base: position 1,034,135,653 of record OY728133.1, on the reverse strand, counting down.
TCTACCATTGTTTATTATAACCTCAATCCATTCCCATATGACAAATTGTTAAAAAAATAAATTCTAAACTTATAAAACCTTGTTACTCTAATAAATTTAACCCATCTCACTTGATTAACATAAAACTATGGATCAATATGTTTTAAGGTTGTTCTATATAAACACTGAATATATGAATGGGTAATGAAATTTGAAAGATCTTAAATGTTTAATGAATGGTTTTTCATTGGAGATTTATTGATACCAGCGACATCCGTCAAGAACGATTGTCAATCCATGTATTTTTTCGCCATTATGAGAATTCTCTCGGGGTTCCCATGAGAGAGTCTAGAGAATATCAATGGTTATGATCCTAAACCATGATCCCTAAAAAATATTACATAAAATAAAAAACCATATATACATTTCAATATTAATGAAATTCTTACAAAAACGAATCTTCAATTTACATTATTCAAAAAAATGCCTAAAACTAGTTATCACATTTGTCTTATATTTCCAGATGTTATGTAATGTCTAACATAAATATGATTCTTTGAACATAATTGTTCCCTATAATTTTTGAAATATGTAACCTTTTATAATTTACTACAATGATACAAGAATACCACGCATGCATGCTATTTATTTTTTTAATATATTTTAAATAATTATTTTGGGCACAATCTTCGTCATTAAAACATTTATTATAAATAATTGGTCTCAAATATAGAAAAAATATTTAAAAATAATATAAAAATTAGCTAGGTTATTTTATTCTACCCTCAATGGGGTTTTATGTCCCAAAATTCCAATAAAATGTATACTAAAAAAGATTTGGGTACTGAGAATGAATCAAAAACCTCATGCTCCCCTATATTCTCTGGGAATTTGCAGTACTTCCACAAAATATGCACCAAAGTAATCAGACACACACAATAGATCATCCCCATCCAATCCTCAATCTCTACAACGTACTTAAAAAAAATTCACTCCATCCTCGAGGTCTGTCTCACTACAGGAGATTAAATTTTATGGGTCATGCCCGCACCTAATTATCTATGACACGTGGAAGATTTATGGTACCCATTCAATTTATGTAAGAATATATTAGACATATTCCACCAAAAACAAAATATATTCATTCTATAAAATGTGATAATAAACAATGGGGAAATATTCTTCGCAACTCATCCTATGTAATACCCATCATGCGGAAACCCAAACATTGATATGTTCTAATTCCTCAAACATCACGGGGATCCATAGCCTATCATCATATGTCTAATGATGGCTCTATGCAGTCTTCATATTCTTCTGGATGATACGCACCTTCTCTATAGTATCTTTTTACCACTCTGGGGTAATGTTTGATAACCCTCCTAGGTGATTTTAGCATTATAGTGACTTGTACGATCTCTATTTAAATTCCTCGAATGTCACTATACCAATGGTGTAATGACATCTATTATTGTAAAAAAACTTCACAAGTGGTAGGTTATCCTCCAAAATTAATCAGATGTCCAACATTGAATCTCGCAACATGTCCTCTACAACTAGAATGGTCTTATCCATACAATCATCAATCAGCGTGTGACGTTTCATTATAATGCATAACTAGGTCGCAAACATCTCATGTAATCACATTCACAAATGTTATGTAGAATGATAATCATGATATAATACAATATTCTATGAGAATCCATGAATTCAAAATATTTTGTAAATTTATTGGTATGTCATGCTACCTAATGAAATCTTCTCTCAGATATCTATCAATTTGGCCCAATTAGTGAGTCATTCAAATATCACCTATATAGAATCATATCCCATGTGAATTTGAGGTAAACCCATCATGATTTCAATCGATATCCTATCCAACATCTGTATTTTTACCTCATGTTATTTAACATAAACTGCCGAAACCGGATGCTCTGCCTTCTTTTGTTGACAGTTAAAGCATCGATAAACAAACTCTACAACACAACTAGTAATATGATGCATACATTATATATAATAATATGCTCCCCACCATGAGAATAACCATCAAAACATTATTCTATTGATATCGGAGGATGTAGGATCTCATTGTTGGTATCCCAACATTATGCCTCCATGACTCACTATAAATGTGTAGGGGTAAAAACTATTTATTGATGGTAAAATTATATCTATCCACCCATAATAGATAACTACAATGAGGCCAAAATTTTTGAAAATTAATTACAAAATTTTAAACTAGATAACATAATGAATAAATTTTCTACTATGTCCCCCTTCTAAAGAGTATAGACAATGTCAAATTCATAGTCCTATATGAAATCATGGAATTCATCTATATCCTGATTAGATAAATATTAGAGAATATTTGGTTGAGAATATGGGTGTTGGGGTAGATGATAAGACACTCACCCATCAGGTAGTTCTTCCACATCTTCACATATAGACTACAACTGCCAACTCAAAATCATAGGTCGTATAGTTCTTCTCATGTGGTACCAACTATCATGAACCATTTTCAATAATTTTATTCCCAAAAATAAATTCAGAACCAATCATGGTATATATTTCATTGTAGAACACTAAATACTTGGCACCCTCCTCCAACAATGTCATGACCCCGTCCCACCAAAGATGTCCCTCCTGAGCTGGCAATGGTGAAAGGGAGATAATGACCACCGAGTCCCACCTCCAGTAGGCCCTAGGGTGGCGACTAGAACCAAGGGTATTAGTTTTTCACAAAAATATGGGAGGCATTACCCTTTTTATTTTTTTGAATATCGGGAAATAGGACAAGTCAACCACCAAAAAAGGAAAAGAGAATATGTATAGAAATAAACCCAAACCAATCCCACATGCTTGTTTAAACAATTTTATAACAAGATACAAGTACAAGAAAGATCAAAGTACAATTCCAAAAGAAAAAAAGGTACATCAACAGCAACAACTCCAACTGCCCGACTAGTAGGGTCCCGCACGGCCCTAGTAGTCCTCCTGGAAACCTGAAAGTAAACGTAGGGTGAGTATACAAGTATACTCATTAGGGAAACCTAAAGCTCTCGTACACAAGTGGGGAGACATCCTAATGTCCCATGAGAACAATAGAATAATCATAGCATGGAATTCTATCCACCCAACCTCACTAGCCACACTCACCAAAACACAAGCACAACAGGTCGTAGTATATAAGAATCAAGAGTACTGGGTACCCAACACCATTTCCCTTTAGTTAGCTACTCTTACTAACAGTGAACGTACTGACACTGTCACACTCTCCCCGCCCGCACACACACCTGGTCCTCACTACCACGTATCCCACCGGCACACACCTGGGCCTCACAACCACGTATCCCGCCCGTTCACACCTTGGCCTCACAACCACGTATCCCGCCCCAACACACCTGGGCCTCATCCCGAAGATTCTTCGGAAGCTGTAGAACCTACCTGAAGATTCTTGGGCTAAAACCACCCAAATAAAAACCTTCCCAAAGATTATTAGGTGTAAGGTTGCCTCAAGCCATCACATCCTAGGGGAGAAAGAGCAGGAAATAGCTAGTAACTAAGGAAAAACACCCACTCCCATGAAATAGGAGTGTTCGACACTAAGTGCTCAACATGGGTGGGGTGAGATAAAACACAAAAGATACAGATATATGTATATATACCAAACACACAACCCAACCTATGGCTTCTAAACAAAAAATTGAGCACGTGCCTCGGCACTGCTACCACGAAGTATGCATACAAAAAACAATCCCAACCCTATTTAGGTTCTCACGTTCAGCAGAATTAGTTTATTTAGTTCCTTAACTATTGGGCAACTATCCACAACCAACCACATTGATCATTCGTAAAACATAACCCTGCCATCCAAAAATCAAGTTAGGAAAACACAAGAAACACAACCAAGTCCTCTTATTAACCAACCAACCCCATTGATTATTAAACCCGTTCTATTACCATGAACCACCATTCATTAGCTCTTCCACTTTTTATTTAATAATTACAACCCATAGCCAGTTCACATTAAAACCCATCCCTATAGCCCCGCTGCCAACCACCACCACCACAACCGCACCGAAACCCGTACATCATTATCCCTTTAGTACCACTTATTGCAGCCCTGCTGCCTGTCAACAACATAGCATTCACACCAACCCACAACCAAATCAACCACAGCCCCGCTGCTCACCCTATCGACAACAAACCACAAAACACCCCCATAACATGCCACGTATCCAAGCCAACACCCACATGTTCATTATTTCGTATTTGTATAACCGGTGTGATCACATAAGGGTTCAAGATTTTAAACAGCTATCTTTACGTGATTAACCAAATCCACATTCCACAAAGATTCCATCCATATGAAAATACAGAAGGAGAGGGAAACATTTAATTGCATAATCAAAGGCCCCCAATGACCATGATTTTTAGTTTGTAGAAACTCATTCAATTCACATCATAATATCACAAGATATAAAGTAACAATAATCACATCTTCCCATCCCCGTTATATAAGCCAGTTATTATCTTTATTAAACCGGTTCAAAAGTGTTTCACGTAAAAAATAGAACACCCCCCTCGCATGATGCACAAGTTAAAGAGACGAAGGTAAGATCCCTATCTCAACAGGTTCTTGATCGCAACGCTCCCCCGGATCAACCATAGAAGACGTCTGTCGTCGTCCGTCACTTCTGCAGTGTCCCAGCAAAACCTCCTCGAGTGGAAGTCAGAAAGGAAAGGACAAATGAAAGAAAAAATATCCAAGATCGGGAGCTCCGCCTCATCGTTATGATCCCGTGGCCGCTGACGGATCGTAAATCAGAGCTCAGACGAAGAAGTTATGGAAGGAAGAGCCTTCGAGTCTCTTAAGAGAGCTCTTCTCAGAGGAGAGGGGAGGAGTGGGGTGAGTTGAAAGGAGGAGGAGACCCTTCCTTTTATAGGCGTGAAAAGTAAAAGTACACAGCATATACTTTATGGTACACATCGTGTACTTGGATATTTCACACAGTCTCCACGCAACTTCCAACACTGCTTCGCGGCCATTGACTGGTCAACACACGGTTTGAGGGTAACACATACGTGGGGAGGGACTACACGGCCTGTAGTTTAGACACATGGCTTGTACTCATTTATTTCACACGACAAGGACACGACTCCAACATGGTACATGGTCGTTGACTGGTAACGCATACGCGGGGAAGGACAACACAGGGTGTAGAACTAGTCACACGGCATGCACCCATTATTCCACACAGCAAGGAAACGACTTGCAACACGGGGTGTTCCCGGAAAGGTGGTACACAGCGTGTACTGAAACTACACGGCGTGTAGTTTCAAAATTCTAGAAAGTGTGGAAAAGTCTATTTTACCCTCCAGAACAATTCTTGACCTTCTTTTTGACAAAGGAATGGGCCGGAGAGGTCCAGACCATTACATCATATACCTCTTAAAACATTCTCGTCCCCGAGAATTCAAAAACCAACTCAGAGGGACCCCACAAGATACCTCATAGGGTTTTCATTACAACAGGAACCCAACCAACAACCTTAATCATATGTGTTAGGAATTCCTTCTCCAATTTCGAGATATTATCCGCTTTAGGCGGCACTAAATCGCCGGCACGGGTTTAATCGCATCCTAATTAATGCGTCTCGATTAAGAATTGGGTCTTCCCACTTTCATACATTATGAATTTTCAACTCGCAGTAACCCCAACACCACACAACCAACACACTATCCGAACACGTGGTTTTGGGAAATTCCTTCACCTACATAGAGATATTATCCACTTTAGGCGACACTGACTCGCCTGCACAGGTTCAATCGCATCTGCATTAATGCGTCTCGATTAAGGGATAGGTTTTTCCCTTTCCCACACATACAGACATGCAACATATTACCAGGGAATAATGAAACAAATGGTCTCACAACTGACAAGCCAAGAATTCCATATAACATGGATACATAGTACAACATCGACACAAGCGCATAAGAACAAGGGAAAAACACAAGTCAAAACAACTCTGGGTATTGAGTGTGCATCTGGGTCTCCCGCTCCCAAGTGCTATCCTCAAGGCCACCATGCCTCCACAACACATGAACTAAGGGAATGGTTCATCCACCGAGAACCTTCTCTTTACGGTCTTCGATACTGACTGGTCGTTCCCCGAAGGTCGCTTCGTCCCCCATATCTAGCTCTCCCCAGTCGATAACGTGGGAGTCGTCGTGTAAGTACCAACTAAGCTGGGATATGTGGAATACATCATGATCTTTCTCTAACTAAGGAGGAAGGGCTTGCTGATATGCCAGCTCGCCAACTCGCCTCAACACCTAAAAAGGTCCGATGAACATAGGTGAGAGCTTGCTCCATTCCCCAAACCTCTGTTGCCCACATCGAGGGGAAACCTTTGAGAACACATGATCCCCCACCTTGAACTCCAAGGGCCTCCTCCGATGATTAGCATAAGACTTCTGTCGGTCCTGAGCCACTTTCATCCTCTCACGTACAAGATAGACTTTCTTTGTGGTGTTATGCACTACCTCTGGCCCAAGAGCACCTGTCTCACCAACCTCTGCCCAGCAAATGGGTGAACGACGTGGCCTTCCATACAAAGCCACAAACGGTGCAATGCCAATAGTAGATTGGAAGTTTTTTTTGTATGAAAACACTACTAATGGAATGTGTCATACCCTTAATCCTCCGAAATCCAGAACGCATGCTCACAGCATGTCCTCCAATGTCTGGATAGTCTACTCCGTCGGCCCATCGATCTGGGTGTGGAAAGTAGTGATAAGGCGTAGATGGGTGCCGAAAGCATGTTGTAACACCCTCAAAACTCGTCAGGTAATCCGAGTATCCTGTTAGGAGATGACAGTCTTCGGGACACCATGAAAAAGTACCACCTCATCTACGTACTTCTGTACTAAGGTACTCACCGGGCCTGACTCCTTAATTGCTAAGAAGTGAGCTGATTTCGTCAGTCGATCCACCACCACCCAGATAGCATCATTACCACCCTGAGCTTTGGGTAGTCCTATGACTAAGTCCATTGAGATTTCATCCCACTTCCACTCAAGGACATCTAATGGATGCAACAAACCACCGGGAACACGGTGTTCAGCCTTCACTTGCTGACACACTAGGCATTTATCCACAAACTCTGCCACTTCCCGTTTCACCCTGGGCCACCAAACTGATCCGTCAGGCCTCAGTACATTTTTTGAAACTCCTCTATGTGCCTCCAAGGATGAGCAGTGTATCTCATAGAGAACTCCCTCATGCATCGCCTCTGGAAAAAAAACCTTCCATGGAAAAGAATCTGATGTCGTATGTCCTCTGACCATCCTTCTTGAGTGTTCCCCTAATCGACATGATCCCGCATCACTTCCTCCTTGGAATACCCCCACTGAGACTCTTCCACCTGCTGCAACAAGAAGGACTGCACTATCATCTAAAACAAACAGCCTCTAACACCTTCTACCCTGGCATCCAAGTGTAGGGCATCCAACTCTCCCATCTCCTTCCAAGAATCAGTGGATTCCCGAACTACTTCCTGATGAGACTTCCTGCTCAGGGCATCAGCCACAACGTTTCCCTTACCGTCAGTTTAAGAGATCTCAAAGTCATAGTATTGGAGAAACCCGACCGATATTTACTGTCGTAAGTTCAGGTCACGCTGGGAGAAGTTATAACGCAAGCTCTTTTGATCTGAGAAGGCCACAAAGAACTCCCCAATGAGGTAATGTCACCACCACTTCAGTGCGAACACTACTGCTGCATGCTCCATGTCATGTGTAGCATAGTTACACTCGTGAGGGCGCAACTGCCTAGACCCATAACAAATAACACCCTTCTTTTGCATCAGCACGCACCCCAGACCAATGCGAGAATCATCACAAAACACTTCATAAAACAACCCTTCCTATAGCAACCTGAGTACGGGAGCACTGCCCAACTTCTCCTTCAGGTAGTCAAATGATTTCGGGCACGGCTCGCTCCCTAAGAAGACATAGTTCTTCCTAGTCGAAGCTGTCAATGGAGCAGCAACTCAAGAGAAGTCTAAAATGAACCTCTGATAGTAACCTGCTAACCCCAGAAAACTACGAACTTCTGTCACGCTCTTGGGTGCTTCCCAAGAAACAACTACCTCTACCTTCGACGAGTCCACTGACACTGCATGCTGAGACACCACATGCCCAAGGAAGTGTACTTCTTACGTCAAGAACATACACTTCAATAATTTCCCGTAAAGCTGATGGTGTCGAAGGACTTCCAAGACTACCCTGAGATGCTCAACGTCCTCCTCCTCCGACCTTGAGTAGATCAGGATTTCATCATTAAACACAATGATGAACCGGTCCAGAAAATCTCAGAAGACAAAGTTCATAAGTCCCATGAACATAGCTGGTGCATTCGTAACTCGAAACGGCACCACTACAAACTGGAAGTGCCCATACCTGCACCTGAAAGTCATCTTCGAGATGTCACTGTCCTTCACCCTCAAATGATGATATCCCGATCGTAGATCAATATTAGAGAACCAACATGCTCCCCTCAGCTGGTCGAAGAGATCATCTATCCTTGGAAGGGGGTAGCGGTTCTTGATCATTACCTGATTCAACCTTCGGTAGTCTGTGAATAGCATGAGACCACCATCTACCTTCTTCACGACCAAAACTAGATCACCCCATGGAGACATGCTGGGTCGAACAGAACCCTTCTCCATTAGATCGTCAATCTGAATCTGCAACTCTCGAAACTACGAAGGTTCCATTCGGTAAGGGGAAATCGAAATCGGATGGGCACCAGGTTGTAAGTCTATCCCGAACTCAACGTCACGTCGGGGGGGGGGGGGGGGGGGGTAGAGTCACAACCTCCTCAGTAAGAACATCGAGGAACTCCCCCAACAACTTCAGGGACATCCATCATCTCTGTATCAGCTGGAACCACAGATAACCCACCTAACAAGGAAAGGAGAGGCTCCACACACCGGCTTCCCGCCTGATAGCTCCTCTCGCCAACAAATGATATGTGTTTCCCATCCACGCCGGAGAACACGAATCTTCCCCGGAAGTAGTTGATAATGGCACTAACAGAAAACAACCATTCGATGCCTAGGATGGAATCGTATGGCTGCATATGTAATAGAAGATGGTCCCCACTAGATCAATGTGGTCCCAATGTCAGCCCACATCCCCGACAAACACAAGATATGCTGGTCTGGACCCCAACTGGTGTACTCAGTACCAGTGGTACGGAAAGTCCCTCTACGTCTAGTCCCAAAGAAAGGTCTAGACTAGGTGCAACAAAGGAGTGTGAGGGTCCTGAATCGAACAAAGAAGAAACTAGAGTGTTGAAAAAACAAATCGTACCTCGCTCCACCTTTGATCCTGCTGGAGCTATCAAATCTACTACGTGCAACTCTCCACGCCCAACTCCTCTACCTCTCTGATGTCATCCACCTCCCCAACCATGCCCTGGTCGAGGTCCCTAAGGAGAACCCTGAGGTTTGCTCCCTCCCGCAAAGTCTTCCCTCGGAGGAGAATGGTCCTACTGCTGCTGGAAGGGCCTCGATGACAACTGGTGCTACTGAGGTGGGCACTAAACCTACCCACCTCCACCGTACTGCGCTTGGTTTGGGCATCGACTCTGAACATGCCCGAAACCTCCACAAGAAAAACACCTCGGTCCAAGGCTCATGAAAAAGGGACGAGGACCTGCAGATCTGAACTGGAACTGCTGGGGCCTGCTCCCCACTGGCCTGAACTTAGAAGGTCCCATCGCAGGAGACCTGTTGTTGACCGCCTACCCCTTCAACGAACCTGGATGGATCCCCTCTTGGGTTCACCTCCCAGTGAGTGAATCATCTCTACAACCTCTTCCTTCTTTTGTACTGCCAAGTACATCAGAAGGGTGAAGGGGGTGGCAGCATACTGGAGCGAAGGACAGAGCGCCTCCTCCAAACGTCTCGCCCGAGACTCCTTATCCGGAAAGAGATCCGGAGAAAAGAGCATGAGATCTTTGAACATGATCCCCATCTCTCGTACCGACATACTCCCCTGCTAAAGGGAGAGTAAATCCTGTCACTTCTCTGCCTTGATCATGGAAGAAAGGAATTCCTCTTGGAATTCCTTCTCAAAGTCAGCCGATGGAACCTCTACCTCTATCATCTCTCCGAGGTAGATCTTCCTCCATTGTCACCCAAAACCTCTCAGCTGACTGACTTCAAGGGGAACCCAGTACTCCCTCGGAGCACAGATCAAGGTAAAAGTGATCCCTAGATCCTCAAGCCACCCCTCCATATCCGTATTATAAGTACTACCCTCATACATTTTGAGGGTCTGCCACTGGAAAGAATAGAGAGTCTTCTGCCACTGGCTATCTTCCTCCTCTCGGTCAATCCTCAACTGATCGACCGCCGGAATCTGCTAGGCCTCAGCCGTCTTAGCCACCCGGGGACGACGTTCAGGTGCCATAGCTGTACGGAAAACAAGGATCTCCTAAGCCCAAGTAGTAAGAAAAAACTCAAGGTTTGATTTTATCATTTTATTTCTATTTATTTCCCATAATACCCAAATCAAGTAAAACACAATCAAAATGATGCATGTACCTTCCCTAGGGTCTCTACCCTGCAATCAATGTTGTCTCACTTGGTCGTTCGGAAGGCTCAGAGTCCTTGCATCAGATCACGGGGGCCCTAAAATCCCATGTCCTAGCTGGACATCCCTGACCTATGTCACGCACCAAGATTAACTAACACTGTTTCCCTACCATCCCATGCAATCCTCACTATGCCTAACTCCAGACTCCATCCTATCTCTCAACCTGGATCTGATACCATTCTATTAGAACCCCCTCCCACCAAAGATTCCCCTCCTGAGATGGAAATGGTGAAAGGGAGATAATGACCCCCACGTCCCACCTCTAGTAGGCCCCGGGGTGGCGACTAACACCAAGGGTATGAGTTTTTCACAAAAATATGGGAGGAATTACCCTTTTTATTTTTTTAATGATCGGGAAATAGGGAAAGTCAACCACCAATAAAGGAAAAGAGCAAGTGTATAGAAATAAACCCAAACCAATCCCACATGCATGTTTAAACAATTTTATAACAAGGTAAATGTACAAGAAAGCTCAAAGTACAATACCAAAAGAAAACAAAGGTACAAAAACATCAACAACTCCAACTGTTCGACTAGTAGGGTCCCGCACGGCCATGGTAGTCCTCCTGGAAACCTAAAAGTCAACGTAGGGTGAGCATAGAAGTATACTCAGTAGGGAAAACTAAAGCTCTCTTGAAAAAGTGGGGAGACATCCAAATGTCCCGTGAGAATAGCAGAAGTCATCTAGAAAAAAATTCTATCCACCAAACCTAACCATACACACTCACCAAAACACAAGGACAACTGGTAGTAGTATATAAAAAACAAGAGTATCGGGTACCCAACACCATTTCCCTTTAGTTACTAGCTCCTTCCTGCTCCTTCTCCCCTAGGCTGTGATGGATTGAGGAGACCGTACACCTAAGACTCTTCAGTTAGGTTTCAATTGGGGTGGTTTTAGCCCAAGACTCTTCGAGCAGGTTCTATAGTTTCCCAAGAATATTCAGGATGAGGCCCAGGTGTGTGCGGGCATGATAAATGGTAGTGAGGCCCAGGTGTGTGTGCGGGTGGGGAGAATGTGGTAGTGTCAGGACTTTTTCCATTAGGAAGATCAACTAACTAAACCGAAATGGTGTGGGGTACCCATTAGCCTTGTTTCTTATATACTACTATCGGTTGTGCTTGTGTTTTGATGAGTGTGGCTGGTGAGGTTGGGTGGATATAATTCTTTACTAGGTTTCTTTTGTTGTTCTCACAGGACATTAGGATGTCTCCCCACTTGTTCATGAGACCTTTAGGTTTCCCTACTAAGAATAATTGTATTCTCACCCTACGTTTACATTCAGGTTTCCAGGAGGACTACCAGGGTCGTGTGAGACCCTAATAGTCGGTCAATTCGAGTTGTTGCTGTTGTTGTACCTTTGTTTTCTTTTGTTATTGAACTTTGAGCTTTCTTGTACTTTTGCCTTGTTATAAAATTGTTTAGACATACATGTGGGATTGGTTTGGGTTTGTTTCTATACACTTGCTCTTTTCCTTTTTTGGGGGTTGACTTGTCCTATTTTCTGATCTTTAAAAGAATAAAAAGTGTAATGCCTCCCACATTTTTGTGAAGAACTCATACCCTTGGTGCTAGTCGCCACCTCGGGGCCTACTGGTGGCGGGACTCAGGTGTCATTATCTCCCTTTCACCATTTCCAGCTCATGAGGGGCATCTTTGGTCGGAGGGGGTCGTGACAAACAATAATAATATGATACCTTCATCTGACTCTACCTTGACTTATGAAAATCATTTTATATCATCTCTATCCACATGAAATTTTATTACTTTGTATTTAATAATTTAATATCCATTCATAACCAAGATAAATTTGGTATTAATATTTGAAAATAGACTACATTCTTGAGTAATCTATTATGCTTCTTAATGATCTTATATGGATATTGTATAAACACTTCCCCGACCATAGCTAGGTCTATTACCACTCCATCTACTGAGATATTATGTCCTGCAAGGGGAATGATTGATTATATAACTGGCACATTGAGAAAATCCCATAAAGGTGATGCACTAGGAATATTTATAGAACATCCTTAAGTGTCTCACATTCTCATCCTCAGACATTGAGTACACAAGGATTTCGTCGATAAAGACTACCACAAAAATGTCCATATATAGATAAAATATTATCTTCAGGACTCCCATGACATATGATGTGGTTCTCACCACCCCAATGTACATAATTAAGAACTCATAGTGACTATAATTCCCTCTTATTTCAATCTTCGGTATGTCCATATCTCGTAATCGTAGATGTTGATTTACTAATTTGAGGTCATCCTTTGAGAACAATTATTACCCTATCAACAAATAAAGGTGTTAATGGATCCTAAATATTGAATACTTGTACTTCACAACTATCTTGTTTAGGAACTTACATTCTACCCATAGTATCAACCACCCACCTTCTTTTTTGTGAAAAAAACTGGTGCCACTATGGTTGAAATACTAGGTATCACCACTACATTCTTTTATAGGTCCTCGATTTTGACCCCAAAATAGTAAATATCTATATAATCCATTATTATATATGGGTGAACGTATTATTTCCCTACAAGTATGTAAAAAAATGGATAAGTACATTTCCAAATTGGGAGTAAATCTCGGAACATATTCATGAACAGGTAACATATACTCCAACACCACCAGTTTCAATAGAAACTCATTACATTTTCTTCACTATGGGTCAACATATACAAATATTGAGTAATTTTTGGAACCCTCCAATGAATAATCAAATCGTGTTCTGCAAGGGTTTTCTTATCACTAAAAATGGAAAATCGTTTTCAATCATTTTAGAATCAGCACATCCTTTTCCAAAAAAAAGTCAACCAGGAGATGGATTTTGGTAACTGATCGATACAAAAAATGAAATCATATGTCCACAATTCTTCCATAAAGAGATACAAACTGAAACTCTAACCACCAATGGTTGGGAAACATTATAAGAAAAAAGTTGTGATCATTGTTTCTTCTCGACTAGGTGTCTCTAAGATTTAGGGTCAATTTAATTATACAGCTAGAATATCTAGGTCTTGTACATGATATCTGGTGCTAATGGAGAAAATAAAAACATTTTCCATTAGTAAAAAACATTATTATAATGTATATATAGCATAACTTAGATCAATCCTAGTGCACATGGATCATATGCCTCGACTACATGCTGATTTCCCTTCCCATATCCTTTATAATTCATTTCCTGGTTTGAATATACTAGGGGTGGTTGTGGTAATAATTCAAAATGATGAACACCTCATCCCACTCCCCTTGATCATGTTCCGTTTCCACCACCCTTCATATATACCTTTTCCTATTTCTTCTTATACCTTGGTGGTTTATGAATTGTGTCTATGTTATAAGCATGGAGGGTCAGACAATATCAAGAGGGACATCCCCTACGAACACTTGAATATAACCACCTCTTCATAAGGTGGCTGGATCCAGCATGTGATACCTGAATTATATATCCTATCTCCTGAAACATCCTTCTAAAATGTCCTCCATGTTCAGGTCCCATGGACTGAAGAAACCTCCATACATCTATGGTATCAACTTATTTTGATTGACTACTGACTATCCCCGGATATATCTTCTTAGCCAAGAAGCATGATGTCATCAATGCTCTCTCAAGAACCACAACAAAAGTAAAAAATGTATATTTGGATAATATTCTATATGATGTCTATAAGTAGACATATCTCAAATAACTAAACCATGATGTACTAATCTCTAACCATATTCATTGTCTACTTAGAATTGTTAGAGAAACTTGGTAAATAATCATCCACTATCATGAAACCCTGATGTAGCGGAAGAATAACCTTTATACACTTGGAACCCATCATGCCTCAGGATATACCCACTATAAAGAGATGTTAAAACTTGATATTAGTCATTTCCTCCTCATTGTGAGTTTGACTAAAAAATTCCCACCATCACTCTACATAGTCGTGTAGGTGGATGTCCATTTGATCCACCATCTGATCTACTTGTGTTAGAACTAGGTAGAAAATCTGGTTCACCACCTCATGCCAATCATCTGTCGTATGACATTCTATATCGCCTCCAAACATAATGAGTCCCTATTTATGATACTTGTTGATCAAACTCAGGATGTGCTCTATGACGGATGGTATCATAGGTAAAATGTGCTTCTCAACCAGTGGTAGTATACCTAGTGAACCTCTTAAAGGTATCATCTGGGGAACTGGTCTCGGTATCAAATCATCATCGATAAGGTGTTATCTTCATCACCAATATTCTACATAATAGAAGGTATTCATATTGGATTCATTCATGAATGAAACAATATGTTCCATGGTTAGTGAATATAATTGGAGAGATAAATCAAGAAGGATATGGATACCAAAACACTTTCTTAAATGATTCATGTACCAATATGTTTCATATATCCAGTGTTCTCATGTACCTTGTCAAAAGGAAGGTTATCAGAGTCATGGTGTAAGGGTAAGACAGTTTACCCACACCAACACTAATGTCACTAGATTAAATGATGGACTCGAAACACATAACAAAATTTCCGCAATATAGTCTTATAGAAAATCAATCATAAAGTACAATAGACCACCTATGATACAATATTTTACTAATTTGTCCCTGTGGTTCCCATGTTACGACTCATATATACCTCCTCTAATAGGCATGGTGATGTTGAATATCATCGAGTAGTCATATCACGAACATGGGTGGAATTTCCTATGTATTTGTATTCGTACACCCATCTTTATGCCTAGAAT
Organism: Viscum album; assembly: GCA_963277665.1. Lineage (NCBI taxonomy): Eukaryota > Viridiplantae > Streptophyta > Magnoliopsida > Santalales > Viscaceae > Viscum > Viscum album. The sequence continues at coordinate 1,034,120,245 of OY728133.1, read as the reverse complement.
ATTATGAAATTTTAAAAACTAATAGGTTATTATTTAATGAATAAAATTATATCCCCAAAAAATATTTTAATAGGAATGTAACGTAAATTTAATTCGGTACAAATATACTCCCACTAAAAGAAGTATATATCCACAAGTAAAAATTGTTTGAAAAGCTACCAGGACTGATGTCTATGGCCATAGGAACAAAGCTCATCCTACATGATAAGAAAAAAAAACCATCAATCCCTTGTCCTCCAAAGTCTCAATTAAATTGATTATCATATGCACTAGACACTACATGTGTTGGAAAAACCCGTGCAGGTGCAAGTATATCAAAACTCAGTTGGATACCTAGACACAAAAAGCTGAATAATATAGAAATGTACAATCATCTCTACACAAGTATTTCTTGACAACACATATTAGAATATCCATATATAATTAATCAATGACAGAATTTTTTGAGCTATGTCACAAATAATTCAAAAATAACTTGATAATTTATTTAACTCGTAGATTCCATGAAACACACATCTGGGAGAACACACTCCTATTTCTAATAGCGCTAATTATGTAATTCTAATAAGTATAGTTCATCTTGAAACAAAATTATATAGATACTCTAAAGTAACAGAAGAGGGATATATGACACACAAATTACGATCACAACCAAGTCCAAGGGATGATACATACTGCACAATCTTTATTAACATACTTGTTAGAGGATCGCTACCATATAATGTTTTTCACACCAATACAGAAGAATATACCAAGGGTATAAGGAATAAATAGATGATCTTTATCTAAGAATTTCACGGGATTCCAATAACTCCTCATACAATTTTGAGCTAAAGGGATTATAGTCTTATGAATAAGAAATGATTATCTCCATCACTCAGAGAAACGATATTGGGCACACACCCTAATGAAAATTAAACATGATAAAATGGAAAATATATTCAACCCATGTATAATGGAGTGCACATAGATTATTAGTGAATCACCACATTCCCTTGACATTGGGTACTAATCAAGTACAATGACCCATGTCATTATAACATGTTGTGTAGATGACAGTTACAAGGTTTGTAGAAGGAGCCACATGTTGTTTACTTCTACATGGGGTCCGACCATGTTCTTTGTCTATGAGACAATACAAGATGTCAAGACATGTGTCTCTAAACAGGTACCATTATGCTAGGTAGTCAGTGTAAATGGTTTACACCAAGTCGTGTGGTGGGGTAAACTCATTGTATGCAATATATGTACTCCATCCCATGTACGTGCATCTATTGATATACACACCAAATTTCAAGGAAGGGCCAATATTTCATGTTATAGGGATAAGACGCCATGTGGTATTTATCTATCTCTCAAACCACAATCCATAGCTTAGTGGGGGCCACATGTAATATAACCCTATGTTTCACGTTGGGTCCATTGTGTTTTCATAGAATGACTAGTTCTTCCACCATGCTCCTCGGTCTATCACCCAGGTTTTTCATTAGTGGTTTATTTTTTATATAACTCCGAATATATGGTTTTTCTTCACCATGACATTGAATCATTGAGTTTTAGTTTTCAAATAATCACAAACACCTATTTTGATCTATTCCCAAACAAATATCTCGAATAACAGTTTATTTCGATTAAATTAATAATTATAGCATCGTTGTCATTGCACCACTATTCAGTCTTCTAAATGTTTTATTTTTTTCAATTATGAAATTTTGATTCGTTTAATAAACTGAAAATGATCGTTCATTCATAAATACGATGAATAAAGATGAACTGACAAAGAAAATGAGGGATATAAAAACATGATGAAAAACATTAATGATTAATCCTTCATTGTTTTTCATTCCATCCTCTATCCATTCTCATAAAAATGACGAGAAAAAAATAAATTCTCAAATAATATAACCCAAATAATCCTTCAATAAAACTCATCCCACAAGTTTATGATATAACAGTAGGTCAACATGTTTTTTCATTCTTCTGAGTTCATCATTGAATCTACGAATGGGGAATAAAGTCCAAAATTATACTTCCTACCTAGGTATTAGATCAGTCACTATTTAATATCTATTTTCACTAGTGAGATCCATCCAGAATGATCTTCGACACAATTATCTATTGTCGATGATGAGATAAATCTCCAGGGTTTCTCATCCTAACCTCTAATAAATTTATAGGTCTATGAGATTAACCCTTGATCACAATATAAAGTCTTATATAAACATATAAAATTAAATGCTACGCTACCCTAATGATTAATTTGTAAATAAAATAATTATTCAGTTTATTTTATTCATTAAAATTTATAGAAACTACTTTTCATATATGATCGATGTCGACCATTGATAGGTTGCGACAAGGGTAATGTTCTTTCTCTAAAAATAAAAAATCAAACATATATCTTATATGGGAAGCGTTTAGGAAGTTACTCAACCATTTTAGAAAACCACGCGCAAATTTTGTTTAAAAATTTAATATATTTCAAACATTTACTCGAGGCACAATGAGCTTGGAAATCATAGTCCATATCCACACTTGATCATGAATATAATTAATATAAAATATAAAAATAATACACAACACAACTAGTAAATTCTAGATTTGTTTTCATATTTTTATATATGTTCGAATTAAATTGTTATATTCATTATAAATTTTTGTAGAAATTCTAAAAAATAAAAATAAAAAAGTTTTTTAAACTCATTTACTATATGGGTACATTAAATATATTGATTTTGAAAAAATATAATTTTATTTGTAAATATTATTTCAATTTTGATTTCATCAGCAAAAAACAATCATATAATAAAATTTTTATAATATTTTAGAAATATTACCTTTTCATGGAATAGTAAAAAATAATGATGAGAAAATATTATTTATTTACAATTTCAAATAATTTTTGGTTTTATTTTTTAATTTTAAATAGAAAATTATAAATTAAAATAATCGAAAATTGTTTTCTGAAAATTTATTTATACATTATTTAAGTATAAAATCATATTATAATTAGTGGTGGAATATTTATAGAAATGCCTTATATTCATTTTTGATGTATTGTTTTAAAATAAATTCGCTTACTTTTTTTGAATTCTGAAAAATTGATTCCATATTTTTTGTCATAGGATCCAAATTTAAAAAAAATCTCCCTTTTAATTTTTAACAATATGAATATTGATGTTATTAAATTTTATTACCATGGTGACAGGTAAGTCATGTAATTTATGTTAAAATTTAAATGATATGAAATAATGATTGACTAAAAAACATACATTAATATTATTAGATGACTATAACAAGTCCATAATCACACTTGTGTAGAATATATGTTCTTTTTTTGAAAAAGTAGATAATATTATGACCATAATATAATTTTATATAATAAAATGTCAAACATTCAACCTTTATTTCATAAATTAGTGTTTTATTGTTATTGTGTTCCTATCTAGAAAATCTTGTATACTATAAATACATTTTTTAAAATAAAATTTTTTCATATTCATCGTCATATATTATTATTTTTTAAAATAATAAATAATATTTTAAAATATTTATAATCTATTAATAGAATAAAAATTTATTTATTTGATAAAAAATGTTTTTTAATATATTAAAAAATATATAATTTTAGAAAAATAAAAATATTGTACCAATAATATTGTATTAAAACATTTTCAGTACATATTTTTAAAATAATGATTTACATATGGGAGTCTACATAATTGTCATTAATTTCACTATATCAAAAACAATAAGTTAATTTTATTACTAACATTAAGTGTTTTATTATTTTAGAGAGAGGAATGTGATTCCATAAATATAATAATAGAAAAATAACAAAAAAAAATTATCCCACTACAACATCCACATATCTCTTCCACCTCCCATAACCACTACTGTAGACCACAATAACTAGAAAAACATTTGAACCAACTATAATTTCCATAAGAAATTTAATACAGCCATGTCACTGCACCACATTACCGTCCATTTTAAAAAATTACTTTCACATAATCACATTCATCAAACCATTATCAAAACATCCCCACCAAAAAAACATTACTAAAATCACACATCTAGACCAAGGAACCAATATCAAGGAATCCCCTTTCCATTTTAGAGATATTATCCACTTTGGGAAATGTTGAATCTCTCGCATGGTTTCAATCACATCAACGTATAAGGATCCTTATTAAAGTATCTAGTTTCTCCATATTCATATGATTGATATTACAAGTAATATTACACAAAATGATACATACCAATAACAATCACCCTTAAAAACAATACATTGTACCTCCCAAAACAATTTAAGGGATTCCATTCTTTCATCTCTTTATTTATCATTAATACTTTATAAAAAAATTAAAATTTTCCTGGGAATTCGTTCAATATCCATAAACAAGTGATTATCATTTTAATGCTTGTAGAGTTTGAACAATAAGTCAGTACAAGAGTATCATACTCAACTATAGTAACAGAAAATTAATGGATTCAAATAATAGTTATATTTAGCAGTGTAAATCAATAAATCAATGTAAGGATAACAATTCAACCACAAATAATAGTCAACATATTCAGGTTAGTTCTAGTAAAATAACATTACATGGATTTAAATATATATAATATTTATCAATGATAATGATAATATTACACAAATGTATCCTCACCAATAATGAATAATATTTTATGCAAGTCATTGTAGGTTCATATTCTCAAAATGGAAATACTCTTCCAATCCTTATTTAAAAATATGTACATTTCTAGGTTTTAATTTACAATTCATTCTTTTCACTAAAAACACAATATGCTATTAGAATAGTGAATAGAAAACATGATATCTGATTATGAAATTAAAGTATTTACATATCCTATTACAATATTTCATGCTTCATAATTCAATAGATAAAAATCCATTAATCATTTTATTTCATACATAAACATACAGTCTATCAAAAATATTAATATTACATAATTTTTATTGAATTATATTATTCTCTATATGTTCAAGAAAAACATTATAAAATTATTCCATATCTCAAGGAAACATTTTTCTCAAAAACAAAATTTAAAATGAACTTGTTTTATTATTATATTCCATTCTTTATCATGCTCTAAATTAACATTCCATACTCATTTCATTAGTATAAAAAACATGCTTATATACTATAATTATTTAAAACTTATTATACTTCTATATTTCAATATAAAATATTAAACATTAAACATCATTATGTATCTCATACTAAAATTTCCCTAGATACCACACAAATGATTTAATCAGTAGTTATGAATTTCATTACAAATTACTCATGACTTATCATTTTATATCATTTTAATTAAACAATAATATTATCATTATTCATAAAATAATTAGTTTAATAATTTAAATATTTCTAAGTATATACATGTTACCATAGAAAATGTTTATAAATTTCAAATGCTTAGAAATAAATTCCATAGTAACTTTCTACCTTAACACTTGAATACAAAATATTATTATATCAATACATAAAAAATGGAATCATTCCAAATAAATCTAAAATTATTATTATCATGGTTTCAAAATTAAAAGATGTTTTGAATTAATTAAGAGGTAAATTTCATGATTTTAACAAATTAAATGACCAGAACTGTGTTTTACAACATGCCAATAACATACGATCCTGGAAAGTTAATATATAAATAATGAAAATAAATATTATATCACATGGAATATATAATACTTTTAATGATGGTTTCAAAATAATTTAATTCATCATGGTAGTGTGAGATATTCTTTAGGGTAACATTATTCATAAGGTTTTTGAAAAATAAAGAGTTGATTTCGGAAAGGTATGTAAATAATCTTTCTCTAAAAATTTCAAACATTATGGATGCTAGTAGAGTTTTATTTATTTTTATCAAAGGATGAAATGGTATTTTTTACGAATCATTATATTAATGAATAGTAATCAAAACAATAATCCCTTGAGAAGGTTTCTTTAAAAAAATTCACAAAACATAACCATTATAATACTCCTTCTAATATATAGATGAATAATTTTAGCAAGAAATAAAATAATTTATTTCCAAAAATAGCATAGTATATGGAAGAAAACACACATAAAATTTCATTACCCATTTAATACATTTGAACATCACAATATCACACAATTATAAATTTAACACAATTCATCGTGATTTATCTACCTATCATTAGTATATACCATATATAAACTGCCGACTTACATGGTCATTCAGTGGGATCAATGTTCATGAATTAGATCATTGGGTGGGGGTATAAAATCACATATCATAGCTGGTCTCCCTACCCTATGTTAGGCACCAAGGACAACTAACATTTTTCCCCACAACCCAATACTTTCCTCACTATGTTGAACCACTAAACAGCACCCAATTTTTATCCGTCAACCTATAATACCAATGTTTCATGACCCCCTTCATCCATAGATACCTATCCAGAGCTGTAAATATTGAATGAATGATAATTACAACTAGAGTCTCGCCTCTAGAAGGAATCAGGTTGCTACTATCACTAAGGGTAAAATAATTTCATAATATGGGAGGAATTACCGAGCAGAAGAAATAATATAGTGTAATAGGATTAATAAATCTCAACCAAACCCTTGAAATATAAAAAAAATCCAAAAAATTCCAACAATTACTATATAAATAAAAACTAAAAAAAATAAATGTCTCCTAATGAAATACGAAAAGTATATAAGTTAATGAAGTGACAAAAAAATTACTCAAAAAGATTAAAATAAAAATTACCACTACAATCAACAATGTACTGTAGAAATCCAAAAATTTTATTTTAAATAAGTTGGGTGATCTCACAAATATAATGAATAAGAAGAACAAATCCTCTCACGTGAAAGTGGAAATATCATACTAATGCACCCCTGTGAATGTTGGAGAACGAAACATTGCCTAAAAAATTATACTAACTGAAACCCCAACCATATCAACTGTCACAGAACAAATATTGTATCCTTGTAATATAATATATTTTAAATCACATCAATGATAGGGTATCCTACAACAATTTTCCCCAAAATAACTACTATCTCACCCAAAATAAAATGTATTGGTGCTCCTACCTCTTCTTAATACATCAAAACATATACACACCTATTCCTCACAACACATACCTTTTCCACAATCCATGTGCTCATAACACATCCCACATGTAAACATCATGTCCACATGACACATAACATCCCATCACATCACATATCACCTCATATCACTGACATATGAAAAAGAACATCACATCTCATCCTGAATACACCTAGGAAAGAACATCACATATCATTCTAAAAACACTAGGGAAACCACATCACATCTCATACTAAAGACACATGGTCCATCACATCCACCATACAATACACAAACATTCTTTTGGCCATCACATCCTTGGAAATAACTTCCACCACTGCAACAGGGAGTGTGGATGTGTGGGTGACAAGCCGTCCATTCTCCCATGAGGATGTGGGAAAAGTAACACCAGTGTCATAATGAGGTTGTTTGAAAAATATAACTTAATGTGGGTGGGGTTTGTATATAAATCCAAATAACATTCATATTATATACATATAGACTCAAATATGAAACAAAAAAATATAACTAAAAATTCATATTTTTGTCATTAATCCATTTTACAGATTCATTGTTTTTTCAATAAACAATTATTTATCATAAACATTTATTTATCTCATTGAAAATAATTTCAAATCCCATTTTTCATATAAATTAAATTTATTTCATATATCTAAAACATTAGTTAATATATAAACATCCACATAACATTATTGTCACATCCAGTTTCATAGACTCACTATATAACAATACATCACCCATCCGATCATCACAATGAAACCACATTTCATCCACTTCCCACACACACTAACAATATAAATATTTTAAATTACATTTTAACAACACACACAATCCATAGAAATATATTACATCATATCAGTTATCACAAAATAACACATACATTTTGGAAAAAGGAGGTCCTTATTCAATTTCACATATTTATTTAAGGGTTTCATCATAGAATAAATTTGATCATGTAAAATCATTTTATTTAACATAAAATATATGTGATTAATCATTTATTTATTTATCATGAAACCTTTCCTTCAATAAAATTGAGGATTTCGAAAGGAAGGTGATTTTTTATAATAATTCCACCCAAAAATATTATTTTCATAATGGAATTACACACATTAGAACATAGAAAAAAAACATATGAGATTAAATCAATAGAAGATGTAAAATAATACATCAAATTCCTCTTAAACTTCTAATTGAATATAAACTGAATCATTCAATTTCTTAATCTGGTTTCAAATATGTTTTCATGATTGAAAAAAAAGAAAAACCTCTTACATCAATCATATAAGATGATGAAAGGGGAATCCTATAAGGAATAAGAACAATAAATACTACCAGATTGCACAAATAATAATAGCACACGAACAGTACGAAATCCACAAGGGAAACACAAAATAATTTTCACATAATGGTCACCTGAATACAGTGGGAAGAATGATTCAGGGAATCAAATAACAATTTATTTGAGATAAAATATTGAAGGGAAAGAATCTTGATTAGTTGGATTAGATCTAGAAGATATGTGATTTGATATGATTTTGATTTTACATAATGGTGGATATGAAAAATTAAACATGTTTTGAAAATTTCAATTCCTCCACCATCTTTGGGATTGAATGATATAATTTATTTCATTTGATCCAGTATAAAAGCCTTCTATAATTGATATTATAATTATTTTTTGTCAATAGATGAAATCAATTGGGAAAAACTGGATGAAATGGGACTACTGCTCATGAGGCACCCCTAGTGAGAATCAGCCAAACAAGGCACCACTAGATGAGGTACTTCTAATGAGTCACAAATGTTTGATGATCCACCCATGAGCAGCAAACAAATGAGGCACCTCTGGATGACTATCCCCCATCAAACCACTCTTAGTGAATGAAATCCAACAAGAAACTACCAGGATGACACACTACTAATTATCCGCTTCCCAGATGATACAATAGAAGTGTTTCAGCACCAGTGTGAGACAACACCAATGAACCAACACTATGGTCAGACACTTACATTAATCCACAGTATTTTAAAACACCACCTAGGAGCCACCTCTAGGGATCGTCACCACTAGCATGTGCTACCATCAGTGACGCACCAACTGGGTGCGACACTATTGGTATAATGGGTTTTTTAGATGAGGAACCATTTAAAAACAAGGGAAAATAATAATTTTGATAAGCGTTGAAAAGATTCACCTTAACATACCAGGACACCTTAGACACCAGATTTCTGCTAGTGAAATATAATAGAATGATAGTTCCATTACAAATACTGAATATCGCGAAAACGTCTAATGAGGATCTAAATGATTTTTAAATTATATATAACAAGGTAATAATTTAAATAAATTTAACAAATAAAATAAAAAAAATTATTAATAAATTATAAAATTATCAGAAATTTATTATTTAGTATGATAAGATAAATAAATGATAAATCATACATTGAGTAAGGTACTTTATTTTAAATCCCCTCATTTATTGTTCTACTTGATACTATTTTTAGAATGGGTGAATGTCGATAATTTCATTATATATACCGAATGAAGTAAACATCATGCCATGTTGAAAACATGATATTTTGAAGCATCCATTACATTATCACATTTTTTCTTTAAATAACATTTTTTCCCATTAATACACACTATTTCACTAAAAATATCTTATTACATAATAAATGTGTTATTTTATATAGTAATGTTTTTATATAGAAATAGTAAAATATTTTTAATTATTTTATAGTTATTTGTAATTTTTATGATGAATTTTATTCTTTTTTAAACCATATATGGCTGATTGTGTTATAACATCAAATGAACTAAGAACTATAGAGATAGAAGTCATCCACATGGTTATTCAATATAAGAGATTATGTTAACATATTTGATTTTTACTAAGTGAAAATGAGAATATATTTAAAATGATAACAACAAATTAAATATCATGATTAATCATTAGTATAAGTGAATGAAACTCTAATGTAACTTTTTGAAAATAACTATGGTTTCGTTAATGAGTAACTATGTTTATTACCCTAATGATTTTACAATAGTCTAACATATTTTATCATTATTTATATGTGTTTTAATGTGTTTTTTAGAGAAAATATTATGATAAATTCATCTAAATAATATTATTTGATTATATAAGTGAATAATGTTATAATTTTTCTTATATTATAATTTTTCATGTTTTTTATTTCTGAAATTATTTTTTATATACTTTTTAAAGAATTTTTAGTAAACAATAATTTAAAAAATATCAACATGGTTTAAGGATTATTATGATGAATAATGAGATCGAGATGAAGAATGTTATTACTAATCATCAAAAGGGACCATGTGTTATTTAAAAATGATATTTTTGTTGGTGAAAAATTGATACATATTTTATGAATACACATTTAATGTGTGGTTTTATATTTTAAAATGATGTCCTAATTCTATAATACGAAAAAAAAATCCTCAGAATTAGAAGAAATATTAATTTTAGTTAACCAATATAAAATATAAGAAATAAGACCAATTCCTTATAGAGATGGAGTTTCAAATTGACTCAACCAAACCTCCCAATTTTTAATAGTTTTTCAAGTTGAACTGAGGACCCATATCTCAATATTGGTGTGATTGTTCAATCAGCATTGATAACGAAATGAGAAAAATAACATAGTGGTATAATAAATAAATACCATAATGATTAGAATTGAATTTGTCTCATTTTATACATAATAAAAATCAATGAACTCAATAGAAGTCAATCCTTAATTTGTTTGAGTAATATATGTATTAAAATATAATATTGTTACATCCCCACATAGTACATTCCAGTACGGACACTTATTACTATGATTTATCTCCATGATTCATGTCCCAAGGTAAATTTAGATTCTTATATACTGAATAAGTATGCCTACATGGGGAACGATATCCCATGTAGGATATGAGTATAACATAATAGGGCACCACAAATTTTATGTATTATTGGTGAACATATATAATATTGTACATCATGATAGTAAAAAGACATGCATGAAAAATATATATAATTGTATATTGTTGGACACCAGAGGATACTACATGTTTCCCATATCCATTAGTTGGCTAAAGATTCTAGAGATATCTAGAAAAAAGTTATATTCTATCACTATATGAGTTTGGGATCGAAGTATATCTTATCTATAAATTTTGACTCGGTTTTTTTCAATGAAGGACATAATATCCCACATTCTCCTCTAGGGTGATATTAACTTGGATAATAACACCCCCAAGATTGGAAAATATATTTATTCAATAATCAACTCCTAATTCAGTTTTATCATCATGCGACAGCTAGTGTCAAAACAAGATCCCCCATCTGGGTCAACAAAACTAGATGGTCCACCTGTTCCATTTGTTCCAGGAATAATAAACAAATAATATAAAATAAAAAAGTTAAAAAACCTGGAAAATGTTTCATCGTATCAATCAAATAAATATATATTCATAGAATGAAAATAATTTTAATAATATATATTAGTACATATGTGATAAAAAAACATCATGGTCTCAATGTCTATTCATGTCGAAACACATGTTACCAAACATCAGGCATGATATCATAGCTAAATAAGAACACTCTTGCAATCAAAATACATCATGGTATAATGAATATAATTACACACTTTTATATTACATAATATATAATATTCATATATCAATGTCTTATGGATTATCATAGATCAATTGTGTTGACATCAAAATTTCATTGAATCCAAAATTGTTACCATCCGAACCAATTATTCTATCCAACAAAAAAATATTTCAAGAAAAGAAACCCTAAAAAAAAGTTATATAAATGAATTAAAATGGAAAAAAAGTATTCTAAATGAGTATAAGGCATCAAATAGAATACACATAAATATAAACAATGTTGAAAACCATTTTCATAGAAAGGATTCAAATATTATCCAATGATAGAAAAAAATAAATCTCACTTCCCAAAAAAATTAAATATTAATGGATTATATTAGTTTAAATCATTGTCAAAATTTATAAAAGAATAGTGATTTTGATCTTTAATAAAGGTCATAATGATTTAGGGAATGGGTTTTCAACTATGTCATGAAATTATTCTGGAAGAAATCTAATTTTATGAAATCAAGAAAGACAGTGGGTTTGTAGGATAATATTAGAATATAATATGTTACTTGTTTATTAATTAACCCCATATTTATCACGCATGTTTTCCCATTAAAATATTAATGATTTGAGAAGTGATATGACATGTTCAAACATTGGAAAACTATCCCCACAAATATCATGTCCTCTACCACAATAATGATGGATTACAACATACTAGCCCAATATTGAACAAAAAACAACATGGTTCTAGGAGTATCTATATTTTACTCAGAAACTAACACCATTATAAGGGTGGTAAGGTGGAGGAGGTCCCTAGAAGCGTCCCCATTTAACCACACCACAAAATGACCTGGATATCCCATTTTTAATTACAATTTTTGATTGTTTATCACATAAATCAATAATGGATTTGACCATTGGTTTAGTGTTATGAGATTTATGAAAATAGTATTCTTATACACTGTCTTTGATTCCAAAAATAACCATAACATATTATAACAAATATATACCATCACAGGGCTAAAAAACATGTAACAAATTCCTTGACACACATTAGCATTCCCACTGAATAGAATGGTGAAACAATTACCCCCATTATTAAATATCATACATATGATTTTCCCTCATGGGTAGTTTTAGAAAAACATATAAGATTTCACTAGAATATGGGAATCATACTCAAAATTATTTTCATTGATATGATTATGATTATATATTACTCAAAGAAAATTAATCATTTTCAGGTATAATTCATTATTTCTCTCATAAATTATCTTTATTATGTACTCTAAAAAATACGACCATAGTTTCAAATCCACATATTTGTAGCGAATCTCATTCGTAGGATTAGTATTTTACTTAAAAAGATGAGAAATGTGGGACATGTTATTAATTTGTAAAAAATAGGGATTATCTTATCCAAAATCTACTAAAATGATATGTTTTGTGATAATAATGGTCCCATAAAACATGGATATATCTTCTGTTGCGGTAACTGATGATGATACCACATTTTGGTGAATTATACAAGAACACCTATCTTTCAGCAATGAACTATATCTATCAACTTATCCAGTTAGTGTACAATTTATGCATACTATATGAAGTGAAAATCACTCTTAGATTAGATTAATTCCCACATGGGTCTCCCTCACAATACTTATACTAAAAATGAAACATCACCATCCTTGTTATAATGTAGTTGTGAGTTAAATACTGGCCACAAATTTCCTAAAAATGATAAATCATAATAAAATCCTAGAAATTATGGTTTTAAATAAACAATAAAATTACTATATTCTCATCCCAAACTCCACTAAATAAGAGGACACATTTCAGATGCATATACTAAAGGAACAGAATCGTCCCCTCCATCTATGAATCTTTTTATTGATAATATTATCTACTCGACATCAATTATTTCCCTAATTCCTTCAAAATTATTTGAAAACCCCATAACATTAATTGTGGACATCAATCTAATATGATATTATAAGGAACACCATGTTAAATAAATTCAATAGGACATATATCTTCTTGAACAGATCATCAATGTGAGTCTCTTTGATCATAAAAATGCGTGAAACATCCATCAACCAATAAAATATCATTCAAATGTCATTTAAAATATTTTGGGATTTGGATAACCCTTCAATAGTGATCAAATCCATATCATCCCACTTATATATAGTATATGTATGTGGATAATGTAACCCATTATGAAGTTGTAGTTAAAACATTATACTATGGAGAGTAATAAATAATGTGAAAAATCCAATGATTTTACTCTTTATATATGGACATAATAATTTCAATCAAATATAATGGTACATTTTCACTAACAATATATGCACTATCCCCATTAAATAATGATATTATATCATCATATACTCCCATAAGGAAGACAAAATTATTTTCCTTTAATGGACCAAGATCAAATTTTTATAATCTATTCGCCACCCTTGAATGTAATCTTTCCATACTATGAATTTAAAAATCACAATGCACTAGGTGTTTGATTGATAAATCTCTATTGTGTAATATAGTATAAGAGAGGTTTTAAAAATGTTTCACAATCAATAGATAAATGATTATTTGATTCAACCACATTTCATTAATTTATTAATATTATCAGATTTCAATCATCCTATTGAGGCCATTATCCAGGAGGTTACTCAGAAAACATTTTTTAGTAAATTGAATTTTAAAAAACATTATATTTACCAATATAATATCCTATATTGAATTAAAATTCCTATAGATACTCAACCCATCACATATATCACATGTCTATTTCCCACTGATTGATGATATTCTAGTATCTCTTGTAGTCCATGTAAACAAAAAAAACTCTCACCGGAGATATTATATAACCAACAATTTATATCCTAAACTAAAACTAACTACTATTGTTTTTTCTTAACGTATATATATTCCTGTTGTAATATATGAAATGAACAATAATTTACTACATATTCCAACTCTATAAAAAACACCGAAATCACCTGTTGTATCACTACATTAAATTGTAAATAAAAAATTATTCTATAGAAAATCCTAAATCAAGGATATTGTAAATTTTCAAATAAAAAATAGGAATAATTGATCTAACTTATCTATCTAATTGACCACCAATCATTTCTATAAGATTTATTTCATAATATATTCTAAAATTGGAACTATTATTGTGATCCATATATATTACCTTGATAAATTTGTGGAACTATTGTTCAAGAAAACATATTAATGATCTGCACAAGACATAACTAACTCAAACTACTTTAGTTTAATAGAAATTACCACATAAATAAATATCACCTAACAAACAATCTATCCTAATTTAAAAATTTACACATATACATTTTGAAAAATATTCCATCAACATTAATTGTATTCAATAAAGTCTCATATTGTATTTCATTAATTTAATATGATTTGGTGGGTTTTATTAAGTCACAAAAAAACAACATAATGAGAAGTCATGTTATAAATGTTATTTCTTATTGAGGAGATAAATGAACAACCTTAGAAAATTTTTCAACACAAAATTCCTCACCTGATACTCATATAATCTATAGATACACACAAACCCAATCATAAGAATATCCACATTGTTGAGATGATGTAGGTCATAGTATAAATAAATTAAATCTTGTAGAACCACTAAGATATATAAAAATGGGTAAAAAGTTATCAACTCTAAAAAAATATTATAGATTTTTTTTATTTTCACATATTTAAACATCATATAGTATAAAGAAATCTATAGAATATCATAGGTATAATATGTGAAAAACAACATAGTTGTAACACACCCGAATGATAAATGGTTAAATTACTAAATGGTATGAATCATGTAAACATAATGTATTATAGTCTTCGAGATCATAATTAATTATAAAACCATAGTAATGTGTTATTGGATTTAATTAGTGATTATGGTGTGGGATCTTTTGGAATGATTTCCATGGGTAGTGCGAGTGATTAAAAGACACACTAACAAAACATGTGTTGGCTAATGAATATATTCACTAGTTAGATGAAAAATTAGTGAAAGAATATAAAATCATGATAAGGAAGGGTTCATGTGGTGTTAGTGTGGAATATTAATTTAATTACAATTTTGGAAATAACCCATCCTTATGTGAATTGTAAATGATTGGGTAATGATATAGGGTCCAAAATGGGGATGTTTTGATATAAAAGGGGTAAATATAACACCCTCAAATGATATAATGTAAAATGTAAATAATATATGACTTGTTTAGAGAAGTTTCAACTTAATATTTTGTATCCTACCTAATTAGAAATACACAATTATGAATACTTGTCATTTTGTGGGGATTGGGATGAGAGAACATCTGAAAAGTATCCCACGATGTTTCTATGCAATCTAAAATAATAAGATGAATAACATAACATATCATGTAAGTAAAGTAATTAGTTATATGTCCTCATTGATAAGGACCTGAAGAAAATGTTATAGAAATGTTTATATAATTTCATCGGGGCCTAGTTGTTTTAATAGCACCCATGGGTGATCCGATCATACTAATAAAAAAAATTCATATCTATTTCTCCAGAGCAGTGCCATGGGTTCCATAAAATTATTTAGTGTTTTAAAATTTTGGGTAATCGATATAGCACACACATCGAGTTTGAATTAGATATCAAATTCAATTCCACTCAAATTAGGGATTTGAAAAGGTTATTCTAGCAATAAATTCTAATAACTTTCCACATATGTTGGAATTATAGAGGATTATGTATGGTATATTGTAGTATGAATCCAATCATATATTCTAAAATTCTTCTAATATATGTTAATACTGGTCCTACTTTACCGTCATCAATGTCAAATTTATTTTTCTACACAACCATCATTTCCCTTATCATAGTAATGGACACTTTTCTACTATATAATTAAACGTTGTCCTAATATATGGTTATATATTATATGGTGACGATCACTTCAAATATATTCATATCAAGGATTATGAAATATAATATATATATATATATATATATTTAATAGTATGAGAAATCAGGTAATTCCATAAGGATTATATAGTTTCTCCTCCCATGGTGTATCATGAGACAACAACTCCTAATATAACTTCTTCTTTATGCTAATTCCCAGGTCAATATTTGCTGATATAAATTAATGGGAATCATAGTATAAAATATTTTCACAAAAATACCATATTTAAGGAATAATATATCATAAATGATAAATATTCCACTACATTTTTAGATACAACATCATCCACTTTATAGACTCCCCCTTCCTCAGCTGCAATACTATGTCACTAATGTGCCTAAAATTTTCAAGTCATCCAATTCTGATGTTTATAAACCCATTACTGAGGAAACCATCTATCCTCATGTGTATCGTAATGATATGTTTTGAAATATTTATAATAAAAAATATACATTTCATCAATAACTTATGATATAAGAAACAATATGTATAATGGTACACAACATACTATTAAAATATTATTATTTAATATAGAAGTTATCACCTATATAAAGGAAAATTTGGGTAGATTATGATTTATAATTTTATTAAAATATATTCTTTATGCATGCATATAAAATTGACTCATTATTACAAGAATAATTATAAATGAAAATAAATTATATTTGTAAATAAATTATATATTTTTTATGGAATTGTTTTTATTTATATGTAGTTGTATTATATCAATATATTTGAAAAAATTTAGGAATTAAATTAATTAAACTATTTTATCAAATATTTAGCAAATAATTTACAATTCCCCTTATGTGTCTTCTTTGTATAATGAAAAAATTACCCTAACATAATGCATAAGACAATTATTATTCCTAAAATAATAAATGTTGTGTAAAGTTTTAACCTTATATGAAAATTAATTATAAAAAAATTATGAGAACAAATATTAAAATATTTCAATAATTTTCTAAATAATCATATAAAAAGTATTTTGTGGTATATTTTTATGACTTTTCTAAAATGAAAAATCTCACAATGACTGTGAAAAACACTAGTTCTTAAAGAAACCCATTTAATTTAAATAATTTACAAAAAATATATAATAAGGTTTTTAGTGTTCAATCATTTATAATATATATTCATAAATCTAATTTTTATCATTAAAATCAATTTAATATTGAATTTTCAAAAAAAAACAAATAAAATATTTTATCATTTTCTTTTTTGAAAACTACATTCTTGCATAGTCAATGGGTATAATTCTAGAGTAATAATTCTATTTTATGGGAGCTGAATTGTAATAAATGGATTTAATATTTGGAATCATCACAATAAATTTAATTTAATTACTTCATGTAAATATAAATATAAATTATTATAAAAATACTAATAATTCATTACCTTGTTTAAGTTAAAAAAAGTAATATCTATGGGGATAAAATAAAATGATAAGGGGTAATATTTCATAAAAACAAATTAAAATCCCATTAATTTTAATTTTTATTAACATATAACCAATAATTACTGATAATTATCCCTTGTTTTGGCTTTTGTACTGTGGAAAAGAAGTTTATAGTTTATTTCATTCAAAAATTTCAAGTGTGTCCCCTCCCCATCTTACAAATGGCATCGCCCTCTCCTCTCATCTCCAAAAATACAAAACACATTGCTTCAGAAAATAAAATCCCAAATTAATTTCATTAATCTATACCAAAATTTTATATTTCTTTTAGTGATTCCAAATCTATTCTCAGATAGAAATAGGTTAATTATAGAGAGGGTTTTCAAGGAATGGGTAATGTTTTAAATAATATCTTTTTACTTAGTCTTTTATAAAATTAAAATATTATTTAGTGATATTGATATTTAATATATATTATATTCCATAAAATATTTGGTTATTTTTCTATTTTAATAACATATATCCTTCTCATATTCCATCATATTGGAACTATAACAATCGGTTTGATGTATGATGTAAACTTTCCTCACAAACTGATGTAATGTTTTTTGTCATCACATATCAAAAAGGCATATAATAATGTATTAACTTATTATATAATATAAATATAATATTATTTTTATTATTTCACTAAAATATCTCACCATACTTCTTACCTTCTATCCCATTTGAATACATAACATTTCTCATGTGTATGGTGGGCTACAGACTCGTAAACCAATGAGATGAATTTTTTTATTTACATTAGAGTTGGTTGGTAATGATGATATATAGAATTAGTATATATATATTAATGTATTTTAAAAATACACATATCTTTTGAAAAATGATATAACATATACCGTCGTACAAACTATTTCATGGGGGATACAGTAATGTTGTTCATATATAAAATTAACTACCACATCATAAAGCGATGACATTAATTTTATATGAATGTATTAAATATAATGAAATAGGTATAATGATTATAATAATTTATGGAAAATTTTACATAATAACTATAATATAAATGTTAACTAATATTTATTATTCTTTTTCTATATATGATAAAAAATGTAAAAATTATTCCTGCATTCATACATCTTACCGTCTCCATGAATGATGTATTTTATTTTTTATCCATAGATATTATGGATTAAACTAAATAAATATTTTTATAATTTATAGAATTAAAATATATATATTGTATTAGATACATTATTTTAGCATTTTTATTTTTAATGAAATGAAAATATTAAATCAAGATATACATGGGGAAAAAATGTTATTATCTAAAATGTGATTTTAACATAGATTTGTTAATAGTTTTGTAATAAAAGATCATAAGTAAATAATATATTATACAATATATATATAGGTGTTTCATTTATAATATTCTTAATAATACTATATTTATCATAACTGTGGTTTGAATTAATACATTGAATGTCAGTACGCGGGGTAATTGATTTTTTTCTCAATATTTTTTTTTGATACACATTTTGTAATCAAGACATGATTCATATATATATATATATATATATATATTAAATACTATACAACTAATTAATTTAATTTAATTATCATATAAATAATTTTTATTTATATATCCATTTGAGGATATCACTTTACTTCGGATTCCATTTCAAATGTTTCAATATAGGTAATATATTTTCCACTATTTTCCTTCTTTGAGAGATTTGACGTGTAATGAATATATATTCTTTTATGAGGATTAAATACTTTTACTGTGAAATATTAAATCATTTTTATCCTTTTATTTATGATATTTAAGGATTCATTATATTTTATTATTTTGATGTTCTTATCGTTCAAAAGTGAAAAATGTGGAAAGGGTATGTTGTCACAATGTAACTATTAATCATGATTTTCAATGATTATAATATTGGTGATAAATTATTATGATATAATTATATAGAAAATTATAAATTTTTCTTTTTATGGTTACCCATTAATTTTTTTTGGTTTTATCTGCATTTTACATTCTTACATTAATACCTAATTGAATATTAGTGCTTACAATGAAAATTGACTTTATTTCTCACATCTATAAAAAACTATTTTTTTCCATATACTTTTTTTATATAATGGTAAAATTATTTTTTATTTTAAAAATATTATTAGAAAAATCTATTTTTTACCTAGTATTTCATTTTATAAAATGTTTTAAAATGGTTCTTCATTTCATTTTAAAATACAATCTTGGTTTAGATTTTACCAAAAATATAAAACGAATAATTGTTTTAACAAGTATGATAGGAATTTAAATTTTTTCTTCCATAATAAAAATTATATTAATTTAATAGTTATTTATCAATTTTTTTTCAAATTCATATAAATATATGTCAAAAATGTTTTATGTTATAGAAATTCCATCCCAAATTGTAAATAAAATTTTCCTCACTAATTTTCTTAATGATCTTTAAATATTTCTCTATATGATTCCAGGGTAATTTAAATTGAAAATATTATTGTTAATTTTTTATGTTTTCAATTTTATTTTCATAGTGAAAAAATTCCATAAATAAATATTCTCTGTGATATTTCAAAATAATATTCATTATAATATAACACATTGTTAGGTAACTTATGATTTATTAAAAATATTATCAATTGATAAATTCATTATTGTTTCATTATGAATATTTGATGACTATTATGAAAATATTTTTAATAAATCCATCATATTTTCCATGTTTAATACTGTGATTATATTCTTTTATGTTTATAGAGGACAAATATTTTTAGCAGTTATGACATGGCAAAATTTTTATGAACTTCTAAAAAAAATTAGGTTATTTGATGAGGAACTATGTATCCATACAATTCATTAGGAAATTATTAATGTTATACGAGGTTAATGGGGACATTGTATGTTATCCTTATCAGAAATTTAGGTACACTAAAGGATATCAAATCCTAAAAGATGGTATATGGGGGGTTATCCCAATACCAAAACATGATACATGGGTGGTTTTCCCAAGACCCAATTAATGTACATAGGATGATATCACATTCCTAAACTAGGAAAATTATTGTTTATCCCAATCCTAACATGTTATAGATTTCATTTTGGATATCCATGAATTATCATTTTCGATGCATATTTGTTTTCCAAAAATCAATGTCTAATTAAAATGATATACTATCTTGGCTAATAATAATTGACCAAATTATGTATAATTTCATATTAAATGCCAATAATTATTCCATAAATTATATTTACTCCATATATTTAGCAAAGGTATAGTTTTTAAATGTTATTATAATGTTATCATACCCCTATTATGATCATATGTAGATATTTCAAGTGCATCGGAACTCACCCTTTACTATAATTACATTCACCATATTATTAATAATTTTTTAGTATGATATGAATTGTAAGGATGATATTTTTTAATAACATAGTGGGAGATCATATATCTCAATTATAGACCATTTTTAGGGTTTTCATATTACCAATGGCACAATACCTTTATTATTTAGGAATTTATTGTTGAGTTAAATAATTAATTTTCACCTACTAAGATGTAGTGTTTATGAAATAGTTATTTAAGTAATTAATATTGGTATTGAAGAATGGTTTAGCTAATCCATTGGAAACAAGGATGAGAATTCTTTTGTGAGAACTAATATGATATGCATATGTATATGGAAATATCTTGAAACTTCTATGAAAGATATTCTGAGTAGTTTCAGACTAATAACATCAATGTACCAATACTATTTTTCAAAATGGTCATGATATAGATTTACCTATGTGTAATAAATATAAATGTGGGGGTTCCAGCTAGACTCGACCATTACTGTGAATATGACAACATGACTTACTAAACACCTACTTTGACACTCTCGAGGTATATTATTTGAATATTCTTAATCCCTTTAAAAACCGTCAATAATTATTTTAATAATGAAATAATATGACATGGGACTTCCTTAAAGAGATAGATAGTGAAACAAGGTTCATGATTATATAGGATCCCAATATTATAATTGATTCTCAGAATAAATTGTTTGTCTTATTAATTGTTGACAACTATAGGGATTCTGGTTAATGATGAATGTGAAATAAGATGAGTTTAATAGAAACAAAATGGGGTGATGTTTAGAGAAAAGGATATTTTTATTATTCTTAAGAACATAACATTATATAATATTAACAACATAAACATCAAATAAATCATAAAATCAAAAAAATTAAATTAGATTAGAGTTCATTTAGATCATAGGGTGTGAATACCATTTTCGAAATAAGACTCAATTTTCTATACATCAAGGATTTGGGATGACAAAATAATGGGAATTTCGAAAAGGGAAAAATTATTCTTTCAGTGTAGAAAACATGGAAAAAATGTAAATTTTGGGGAAAACTGTTATGATTTGTTAATGGGATACATGATAATAATGGTTTCTAGAATTAATCATCAGTTTGTAAATATTATAAATGTGGATTGTATGGATATTGTAAAAATTCAATTTTATAGGGGAAAGAATGTGATAATAATTTCCATGGTAGTATTAGTAATTTTTAAACTACTTATGAATATGAGACCGTCAATTAAATAAGGATTCAATAATAATTTCTATCATAATTTTTATTATCATCATAGGATGAATTATTAAATCGAGGTTGATTAATTATTAGACATTATTAATATTTCATATTATAGAATAGTTGTATTTAGTAATATGATGATGATGCATAGTTACAGATTTTTGATTAATGATGAATGGTTGATTTTTTTTGTATCTGAGTTCATTATTTACATTATAGTAATCTTGAAATATATGTGGATTATTCGTTATAATTTTTTCGTTATGGATTTAAAAGAATGCGTTAATGTTATTATTTAACTAGTGTTTTGATTTAATTTTGAGTATAATGATTAAAGAAAAAATAATATTAAATGATGGAAACCCCTAATATATTCTCCATGTTGAGAAAATGGTTTTTAATTTGTGTAAAGAGATTATAAATATACAATGTAAATAGTACAACATTGATGACCCCAACACTCCAATATATTTTATCAAAATGTGGTGTATGGTTTACTTGAGGAGGTTTACAACTTTTTTACGTAGTTTGTTTGCTAAATAATTATGTTTAAATATGTAAGGAATATGAAATTATTTTTTAATGTATTTTTATGGTAATTTTGGTTATTATGTATCTTAAGAATAATAAATAGAATATTAACTTTTATTTTTTTCTATGTTCATTAGCTGATACTTAAAATTATTTATTTGAGTATGTTTATATTTAATTTTGGATATTTAATAACCATCGTCTTATAATCCCTAATATGGATGGGTGAAATGGTTAAATATTAATGGAATGTTTCAGGATGAATATTAGATGATGATTTAGAAATGTATGTATTAAATCACTATATGAAGATATATGAAAAATATTATAAAAATTTTTCTTACAATTTTTTTGTTAGTATAACTAGAGATATACAAAAATAATATTACTTTTGTTATGTATCTGTGATCCATTACTACATTAGAAATAAGATATTAATAATTATTTCTGGTATTAAGAGATGTAGTTGATTCTAGTTGAAGAAAAACTAATCGAATAATGTTTAATTAGGATATAAAAAATAATAATTCCTATATTTATTAGTTCCTTGGAAATTCAATATTTTATTGATATGGTTTCTTAAGGTTTGGTCCTTCCCCAGAACCACCCAGAAGTCTATATTTTGATTCATGTATCTATACAAGGAGGTACATACCAGATCCCTCACATCTATTAAAATCATTGGTCGTATGATTTTGGTATGAAATATATTATAAGGAATATTCAGTTGTGGTTATGGATAATACAGATTATGTCTAATGAATAATGCACACTTAGATAATCAATTTTATGTGGTAAACCCGATCATGTTGAAACCTACGTGGGAACAATATGACGTAATTATGTGGAAGTATGTAAATTTTTACCAAAGTGAATAATTTTTATATGAAATTAATCTTAAAAAAGGTAAAAAATAATCCCTGATATTTTACAATGTTTTTATTTATTTATTTTTCTTTCATAGCTTGTTTTACAGAAAAAAATATGTTTTATAAATACATGACATGTTACTAAAATATTATTATTTTATATTGTATTTCATTCTAAGAAAATGAAATTTTGTATTGATTATGGCTGTCTAAATAAATAATATATATTTTTTTATAAAATTTATATAATATTATTCAATTCAAGAAAAAGTAATTAAAATTAAATTTAAAGCTATTTGAAAATCAATGAAAATTTTTTCAGAAAGTTTTTTTTATAAACACAGACATGCTTTATCATAATAAATTAATCAAATTCCATTATATCAATTATATTAATATAGTTTTTATAATTTCAATAAAATAATATTTTTATCTTTTCTATGATATGTTTTATAGTATAAAGATGAGAACAAAAAAAATATACATAAAATTTATTTTTGATGATTTTTTCTTGATAATACTAAACTATTTTTCGAATAATTAAAATTTAATTCATAAAAATTATCATAAATTTTTTAAATCTATATATAAAAATAATTTTAGAGTCACTTTTTAGCAATTATATGTACGAAGAATTTTTTCAATGAATAATGAAAAAAATAATTTTTATTAGAAACATCATTTTCATTCAAATAATTTACAATATAAAATTTTTATATGTTTTTAAATATATTTTTAATACAATTATATAAATATATATTAAATAAATTTTGTTCATTTTAATTAATATTATTTTTACATTTTACATAATTTCTTTTGGAAGATTTGATAATTTTTAAATTTTGAAACTTTTTTAGCGTCACATCTAGGACATTAATTCAAAACAATTTCCAAATAATTTAATTGAATATGGGAAAATGTGTTTCATAATTTTAATTATTATATAGAATATTATCCAATAATTACATCTTGATTTTTAAAATTATGAATTGTAAAAATTGTAATGACTATTTTCCATGATTTTGGTTGAAATGTCATTATTTGAGGTTAAAATGGAATGTTAAAGGGTAAAATGATGTATATGCTTATCCAAAAACCCTATTTATGGATAAAAATTTAACAAAAACCCTATTATATTCTAAAATCAACCATATTGGATAATTCATTCATGTTTTCAACCTGTGTATAGTTTATTATTAAAACAAATCCACATGTGCCCCCCCACACATATAAAATGTCACTGACTTTCCTTCACTCATTACATTTCCAAAATTAGTTTTCTCATCTTAGATCATCCCAAATCCACAATACAAATCATGTATAAAATCTCTAAGTTATTTTTGAGATAAAAAATCCAATATATTATGGTTTTAGGTCAAACCTAATGTGGTATTCTAAATAAGATTGAATTATAAGTACAATGCCTTTGTTCTTTTTTTTAAACCCCTTAAAATTTATTTAAATTCTGTTTATATAATAAAAACAGTGTCCCTCATTGACTAAGATTATATTATTTTAATTTTAAAACATTAAAATATAATAACCATACCTAAAAAGGTATATTAAATCATCAATCTTGTGTGCAGTAGACTACAACCTTAAGAACCGGTAATATTTGTTTAACAGCAACATATCTCTATGATCTATATAATGATGGAGTAAATATTTATATAATATATATTTCATATTATTATAATTTCATAATTATATTATAAAACCTATATTCTTACTATCTATCCCATTTTAAAATAATAACATCACCCGTGTGTATGGAAAACTAGCTCCCCTTATTGTATTTTGATCCATTTTCGATCTTATATGTATTATAATAAGGAAATATATATTTAATATATATGTATATGATATTTATATAATAATTATACATATATAATAATTATATCACATAAAAATTATTTCTTTTAAGTCCAAAGTGGATCAAATAACATTTCTCATTGGTACATGAAGACTTCCACCTCATAGAGAAATATGATTTATCTTCCCCAATGCTCCACATGGAATGTAATAAAAAAATCCATAAATATAAGTGAAATATATTGAATAATAATTATATATTAATGGTTAATTATAATTTAAATTTTTTTCATCTATCAGTTAAATAATGGAATCATATTTCATGCATATTTAAAACATACAATTTCCATTAAAATTTTAATAAATTTAATATCTATAAAAATTATGGATTTCCACCCATTAAAAATAATAAATATGAATTCTATTTTCGGAATTAATTATTTTTTATTATGGAACAATAATTAATGCAAAATAGTCAATAATACAAAATAAAAAAAATCACAATGTAATTACTCGCATGTTCTTTTTAACCGGGAATTTCTTATAAACATGTTATAAAGGAAAATAATTAAATAATATATAGTATGATATATATATTTTTTATGGAGTATATATATAATAAACTTATAATTATTTTGAATTAGTTTTATATAACTACTTATTAACACCCATCAAATTCTAATTCAATAATGTATTTCTTCAATAGAATGTGTTCATAATATGTCCGAGTTTGACAAAATAATTATGTTATTAAAAAATTATTATTTTTTATAATAATATATCAAATAAACATTAAAATAGAGGAAATGAATAGGATTAACTGTCTAATAAAAATATATTGTTAACACACATATATTTTGAATTAATTCATTTAAAATATATTTAATTAAATTTCAAAACCAAAAGCAAATACTGGAACTATTTTAATAAAAAACTATTTTTAGGCATCCAAATGAGTATTATCATAATAAATTAAAATAAATTATATTATATAATTATATTAATAAAATAAAGATATTTTTTATTAAATATATTTTTACATTAAAATAATAGGTTTTTGTGGAATACAATAAGAATATTCCAAATTTTTACAAATAAAAGCATATATTATTATAAAGGTAATTATAGATTTATATAATGGTGCACCTATTTTAAATAATAAAATTGTTATATAGATAAATTTAACATGATAAAATAATAATAATTATTCTGAATCATAAAAATTTTGTTATAGTTAATTTTCAGTATTTTTAAAATACGTTTCATTTTTCGATTTACTATGACAAATATTGAATTAAAATTGAAAGATTCATTTCCATGTAAATAATTTAAAATGTTACGTTTGATTTTATATATTTTTTATATTTAATTAGTTCAATTATAAATTAATTATTACAATTTATTATTGTGGAATGAATTTATATATATATATTATAACCACTTTGCAAAATCTTTAGCAATTTACTTAAAAACCCTATTTTTCATCCAGCCTAGAGGATTAATTTTATATTTATGTATTCCACTAATGTAATTTGAATTTGGAAAAGACATCTAAATATTTGAATCATAGTAATTTATAATATCTATTATGGTAATTATTGTTTAGGACCAAACATATTAGTGAAAATAATTGTTATTAATTAAAATAATTTAGAGAAAAAGTATCGTAACAAGGGCTTAAACATGAATATTAAGAGAGAAAATATAGTATAAAAATTTCTCAAAGCCATATTATGGAGATATTTAGACTCTATAAAAAAATTTATATTTTTGGTTTTATTATTATATCCATATGAAATAGTAAAAACGTGGGTGGAATTCATTTTTCAATAATTTAAAGAATTATGCTCCTCCTCCACTATAAAAAGGATCTCAACACTCCATCTTATTTATATCTACATAGACAATTAGATCATCAATTAATTTACCAAACAAGGATCAATGTTCCCTAAACTATTATTATTAGACAAAATGAATGTTGAAGTTAAAATAAATATGTCTTCTGGTATTAACTAAATGCAGTTACCCGAGTAAAAGGTAACATTCTTCAATTATCACTATTCATTCATTTATTTATCCACTACATCATTTATTTTATATCCTAATTATATAATATCCTTATTAAATTATATTTTTTTTTATTGTTATGAAAATCGTTCTTCCTAATGTTCAACACACATTCATGATAATGAGATACACAATCATCATTCGTCTATTCTAAAGATTACCACCACACGAACCATTTTCAGTAATTATTCAAATCAGTAAATTTCAATGATGGAAATAATAAAGTATATATAGTTTTTATATTATATTTATAATTTATTTATGATTATAAAATTATTACTTATCTCATAAAAAAATTACTTTTTGTGGGCATACAATAACTCAATTTGTTGATGTGTGGACCAATATATCCTCAAAGCGATCTCATTCCTTCAACATATTCATTAAATGTATTAATAATATATTTTATAAAAATATGATACATATATGAAATTAATATGATAATTTAATTATAATATAAATATATATCATTTTATTATAATATATTTAATATGGAATAGAAATGAATGCAGTTTATAATCATACGTACCACCAACAATCTCCATGAGTGGTGCATTTTACTTCCAATTTCAAAATATTATATACTATTATGAATAAATATATAATGAATATTTTTGTTAATTACGTGATGGTATTTATACCTAAAATTATGAAATCCAGATCTATGTATAATGAAAAAACATCATCTCCAAACATACTCGAAATAGTAGGCAATTGACAACAAAATAGTGAAAATAATGAAAAATGGTAGAAAATGGTTACAATATATTTTAATAAGATAATATATTATAAAATAAAAACTAATTTTTTTCTTATATATTTTAGTTATATGTTTTAAACAACTATATTGTTGATTAATGACCGCCCATCTAAATGGAAGTATATGGTGAGGGATTCTTGCCTCAGTTTTATTTTGGTGAGGCACATACCATTCCAAACACATAATAATTATATGTAGTTTATTTTATACCGATATTTTAATTTATATCATTAATAAATTAGTATTAAATGATATTAATAATATCATTTTAAATTATTTTTTCATCGGAATTATAATTCCCATGTTACCAAGTGGTAAGGGATATTTTCTTGATTACCATTCTGTAAGGAATACTTTATTTTTGTGAACATAGTTTCTTATATATGGCATATATAATAACTATATTACATAATATACAATGAATCATTATTTATTAACAATATATTGTATTTTATTTTTTTAACTTCATCTAATGGTATTTTCACGTAAAATTAACAAGTGGTAATGAAATTTCATAACTCAATTCAGTTTTCATTAGGTTATATTACATCATAATTTCAATTTGTAATATATTATTGTGTATATCGAGATTCTAAAAATAAATTTATTCATTTCTACTTCATGTATGTTGATATATATTTGATACAACTAATTGATGCATTTTTCAATTATCACATCAATGTTCTGATCGATAAAAGGTTTTTTCACAATTACATTATAATAAATATTTCTTCTTCTTGAAATTCCATTAAATGAATTTATATGGCCATTATTCAGTAAAACCATTAATTTCCATATAATTTATTTATTAAATAACTTTTTAATGTAATATAAATAGTTTTCTAATCAAATGTAGTCAAAATTTACTTGAAAATGTGTGTATGAATACCTAACATCATTTATCACTTTAGTTAGAGTAATTTTTTCTTTTAAAAATAGTTATTATATAAAATACATCCATTTTTCATTTACAAAATAAAAAATTTATGAAATTTTTAACCATTTTTATTTCTAAAAAATTTTTCAACAGAATCTACTTGTGTCTTTTTGAATAACACAAATTTTTACCTTTTTTATCGTCGAATAAAAATGATCTTCTTACCTGATACAAAATCTACATATTTTCACCCTAGAATTTTATTAAGGATTCCATTACAGGATAAAAAAATATAATTTTATAATAAAAGGATTATAAATGTTATTTTCAATGAAATTGATTTCAAAAAAATCGTAATTTTTTTTATATAAATATTGATTTTAAAATATCAATTAAATTTTCTCATTTATACAACAACAAAAACAAAACACTATTATTACTTCTCTTGGTATTTTATGGATTAATAAAATCCTTATTATTTATCAAGATGGGGTATTATTGGTTTGTATGAGTATAATATTGACATTTACTTTCATGATTTCATTGCTCTCCCCTTTAAATAATAACATTCAATGGACTAAGAAAAATTAATTTCCCCTATATATCCACATATATGATTTTTAAAAATATTATAATTAATTTTTACATATTGTATTTACATTATTTTATTATATGGGAAAAATTTATATATCACTATTATTTATTCAAATACAGATAATTTATAAGGAATATTTTTTATTAATTTATTATTTATTATGTATGAGGAATTATTTTGAATAGTAGTGATGGATGGAATATAGAATTTATATAAAACCTCAACACATTAATAGGTTCTCATGAGATAAATCATTTTTGAAAATTAAATGGGTCTTTTCATATTGTTTTAAACTGTCTTGTGAAATGCCCTAATGGTATGGGTTTTTATGTGGCTCAGTCATGATATCGTATAATTCAAAAATTCATTAATTTTGTTTTTTAATTTATTAACCATCATATTTTAAATATAAAAACGTCTGTGGATGCATTTCATTCAATTTTTCTTGATCAAATTGTATATTTTTTAGTTTATTTCATTTAAATATTGATGATTCCATATAATTTTATTTAAAGGATATGTGTTTTCAATTAAATAACTTTAAATATTTTTATAGTCTTCCCTCTTAATTTTTCGAGTACATGGCATGTATATTCATTAATTAACTATTACACAATGATAATTATCATTGATTCAATATTTTTTCTAATGTACATTCCCTTAATAATATTTTTAGATCACCATTATTTTGTATCATTTACCTAAGATTCCATTATCTATCATAATAATGATATGAAATGATACACTAGATGGAATACAATTACTATACATGAAAAAAAATAACGGCATATATAGTGCAATCATTATAACTAATTCCAATTATGTTTTAGTAGGCACCTTATCCTAGATATAATGGTTTATCACACTACAATTGGTATTATAGAAAGATTATTATACAACATAGAAACTTGATTGAGGAAAATATAATTCTGGTAACATATCCATAAGATATAATTTGAGGATATGTACATTGGAACATCCTATAAATTTGGTAAGGTAGAGAATATTTGGGTTTTACTATAAATA
Source organism: Viscum album (assembly GCA_963277665.1). Classification (NCBI taxonomy): domain Eukaryota; kingdom Viridiplantae; phylum Streptophyta; class Magnoliopsida; order Santalales; family Viscaceae; genus Viscum; species Viscum album. Next base: position 1,034,088,958 of record OY728133.1, on the reverse strand, counting down.
CAACATTGTATGGATTCAAAATATGGATGTGGTTCTATAATTTATGTAACTAAGTGTAATGACTCTGAATAGGTTCATCAGGTCTGACCCATGTATAGCCTGCAATATGAAAATGGACCTTACTATGAAAATAGTTTGACACTCCTACGAGATTTTCTTGGGATAATTCAAATTTTCATTATAAATGATTATTAATGAGTTTAAAAGATAATATATTTGAATTTACTAGGTAAATAAGGAGACCACATGATGTATTATATAGAACAAAATAGAGAATTACTTATTAGTATTTTATAATAAAATTATAGTGTTATTTTTTAAAATAATTCTTTATTAATATTAATCATGATACATTTAATGATTGTTAAAAAAATAGAATCATATATTTATTCATTTTTTTATTAGTGATGAGTACTTTTTTGGGATTATAAGATTATAGTTTATAATAATTCCATTCCTTAAACATCAATTTAGGTTTTATGTTATCATGGATTCTTTGGAATAAATTCATAGAAAATAATCTTATTAGATATAGATTAATTGTACAGAATAATATATTTGGGAAATGAATCAAATTTATTTATACAAACGATGTTAAAGAAAGTAGTGACCTTTATAATTATTATAACCCTTAATGAAAATTTAATAATATTCAAATAATATAATTTCGGTTTGAGAATCAATTCATTGAAAACAATTTCAAAATGTCTATTTATTGGGAAAATCTTAAGTATATCTATCATATTTATTTTGTAAATTATAATTATTATTTTTTTGAAATGGAAATCACGTATATAGGTTGAAAAACAATATTTCTTAAAATGTAAATGGATGTGAGCCCATGATGGATGGATGATATGTTTTCAACTCCATCCACCAACAAAAATAATGTCTTAGTAAATATATCATTGTTTTTAGTTGAAAATTTTGATGAATATATCTTTATGAAGAACATATGTTATTTTTTATTGGATCAATTATGAATGTATAAAAAAATATTTTTTTTGGAAAATTATTATATATATAATCAATACATGATTTATGAATTTAGAGATACTTAAATATTAGTACTTCAAGCATTATAAATACTTTTTTAATAATCATTTCTTCTAGAAAATGGATGAATTTGATTTTTTTGGAAGAATGACCAAAACAATGAAATGAACATATGAAATTAATATTTTTATTGTTAGAATAATTATTTATATTCTTTTTCAATAAAATTATTATTAAACAATAATAAAATTAACTTATATTTTTCTATCAAAATATATTCATTTTGGTTGAAACTATAGTATTTTAAATCATTACTAAGATACATATTTGAGAAATATGAATTTCTATTTATCACAATTTTTTATTAATGACATCATTCCCTCAATATAATAATTTTATATTTTCCTTCAGGCCCATAGTTTCACTTGATTCATATATTCATTATATAGGAACATAGTTAAATGTTATTCCATGTAACTATTGTAATTCTTATACTCTATAATTAAAAGGATATTTTAATATATATTTCCTCAATGAAAAATTTCAATTAATAAATTTTAAAATATAACACCATATATTATTAAAATGTGGTTTAAATGATGAGGTTTTATTTAAAAATATGTTTAGAGAGTATAACACCAATAGATTTATAAAAGAGATACTTTAATTTTGTTATTCTTATGACTCGCCACAAAAAATGTATAAAGTATTCAAACCACAATAATATTTATGTAATATTTGAAATATTAAATAATTTTAATTTATTATATTGTTTTCAATGAATTCAATAATTAGTTATATTGAATATCATGAAAAAAATATTGTCTTCTGCAGATTTTGTTACATGAATGACTGAGTTTTACTGAACAGTAATACATTCTTAAAATAATAATATTTAATAGGGAAAGATATAACATGTCAATTAAAATTTTGGTTATGAATAGGAATAACTAAATAATAAAAATATGTAGTTAGAAAAAATAAATTAAATTCAATGGTTTAAAATTGATTATAAATTAATTTAAATAAAATAAAAATATAGGAAATGTTTTTATAATGAAATACTTATTGGCTACCCAAGGCATTTTATCTCAATAAATTGAATTAATTACTATTATTTAAAATTTTAAATTAAATATATATTTTACAAATTCAATCATATTTTTTTCATGCATCCAATAGATTTTTTTACTCAAATAATAATGAACACGATTTTATGTATAAAAATCTATAATATTATAAATTCTATATTAGCACATCTTAATGAATAAAATGTTTTAAATATAAATATTTACACATTTATAAATTTTATATAAAAAAATTAAAATAAAATATTAAATTTAAACTTTAAAACTAGTTTAGTTTGATTTTGTGTTTTTGTTTTATATGTTTCATTTCTTAAAAAAATAAAAAATCCAAATTTATATTCAATTATTCTTTCTCATGTAAATAATTTATAGTGATAAAACAATTTTATACCGGTTAAAGTGTTTAATTTATTCATTTATACATTAATTAATCCAATTTACATCATTTTAATCAATTTAAATGAAAATTTTAATATAAAAACATTATGAGCATTGGAACATTTTATGTTAAAAACTCTCTATCACATCCACATCTATGAAATTAATTTTAAATTAATTTTTTCTACTATATTTATTTTAATTTGAAAAAGTTAATTACAAATTTTTAATAATTCTTATTTATAATTATTAATTTGTACAACCATATTTTTACATAAATTATTATTGAATGTAAATAATATTATTTACTATGATTAAGAGAATAAAAATCATAATTGGGGGAATAAATTATAAACATATGGGCCGAAATTACATATAAACAATCCCAAAATAATATTTATGGACATATTTAGTCTATAAAATCTCATTTATATAGTTGGGTCCATTATTTTATCCTGATGAAATGATAATAATGTGGGAGGAAATCAATTTTAAAAAATTTACAAGAATGCCACTAATACACCACTATAAAAAGGCACTCAACACTCATAATAATTTAAACATCTTAAACAAATTAAATTTTCATAAATATGAAAAAATAATATCCTAATATCAATACTATCATACTATAATATTATCTTGGGAAATAAATCATACTAATGAATTATTTTGTTACAAAAAAAGGAGTTACCCGAATTAGATGCCAGAGTCTTTAAAGCTCAATTTTTATCCATTTACATCTCCAAACCTACAATAAATTTAATTTATTTCTTATATAATAAAAATAATGTATTAAATATACATAGTTTTTGTTATTTTATTCTTTTTATGATACAATTCACACACTTCAATAAAATTGGGATACACAATCATCTTTAATTTGTAAAGTAGACTAGATCTTCACGAACTGATGTTGTCCATTCCTCTACTAACTATATTAAATGGTAATATATAATGACTTAATTATATTTTATATTATTTATATATTAAATTTTTTATGTGATTATTTTTAATGAATTATTATGAAACCTATACCATCACGATATCTATTTTGTAGAAATATGACAACTTCATTAGTTGATGTGTGGACTACTATTTATTCAATGTGTTATGATGTGTTGATGAAATATATAATATATATTAATATTTAATTTAATAAAAATATCTGAAATATATAAAATATATATGAAATTTTTTTAATTTCGATATATTTCATTTTATGTTCATTCTTTAAAAAAGTTAAAAAAATGAAAGACGTGGTCAAGGGTACGTACGACCTACTATCTCCATGAATGGTGTATTTTATTTCCAATCAACAAATATTATTAATTATAATAATAATATATATAATTAATATATCATAAAATTGTTTCCTTATTTAAATTATTATGATGATTAAATGATCTTTTTCGTAAGAACAAAAAAATAACTAATAAAAACACACGTGATGAAATATGATATTAAACCATGAAATATATAAAATAATGAATGGTGTTTACCAAAAATGTAACAAAATATTCTCATAAGATAATATATGTAAATATAATGATACTCATTTTTATGGTATAATTTATTAAAATGTGTATATAGACTACACTGGAGGTTAAAGGCCACACCACGAAAAGGAACCATGATGTAAGGGATTCATGTTTCGCATAACATTCCGGGAGGTATACATAGTTTAAACCACATAAAAGTTTTTTGTGGTGTACATAAATCTCTTATAGTATTTAATATCCTAAATCAATTTTCAATCATGGTTTTTATTGTTTCATTATATATTATGTTTTTCCTAGGGTTTATAATATAAAAGTTACCATGTAGTAAGGGAGTTCTTTACAATATCCATTCATAAAGTAATACATTATTTTTTTCAACACATTATAAATATATGGTGTTGATATTTAGAATTTTAAATCTCATATAATGATTCAACCATTATTCATGATAATATTAGATTAAATTTGAATTATTTCACCTATGGTGATTCATAAATAAAATTACCTTTTTGGAAAAACATATAATAAATAAATTCCTTTTTTTTGGTTATATATTAATTATTCAATGTCTTTAATAATATATTATTATGTTTATAATGTATAAAAATATACATTTATATTTTTGTAATATTTATTAGAGGATTTTTTGTTGAAACACATAACCACTTAATTTATCAACAATCCGTCAAATGTTGTCAATATTTTTATGGTTTATTTCAATATATCATTCTAATCGAGTTTTATTTTTCCTGAAAATCACAATATGGTATTTATATGAAAGTTTTTCATTAAATCCATTAATTTTTATATCGACTAATAATTCATCATCTTTTTCATATAATAGTACCATTTTTACACTCTTTTGTACTCAAAATTCATTAGAAAATATTTCTAAAAAATCCCAACATCATATCTCAATTTATTCGTGTAACCTATTTTCCAATTAAAATATCGTCATAATGTTATATTTTAGAAAAAATTATTTATCCATTTTAAAATTAGTTATTAATGAAATATTTATCGATTTTTAAATAGATTTTTCAATGAAATGTTATTTATCCATATTAAAATGGTCATTTTTCTATCTTTTTATTGTGAAAATTGTATGTTTTTACCATATATTAAATTTATATATTTAATAGCTCTTGTTTCTTTGAGGATTCCATTGAATTTTTAATAGGTTTCTATTTAAATAAATTTATTTCAAAAGATAATTTTAATGAAAAGGATAATAAGATGTTTTTCAAAATAAAAAAGTATGTTATCCGGAAGAATGTTTTTTAAGAAAACATTTAATGTTTTATATTAATCAACTAAAAATCAATTTTTTACTCCACTCTGATATTTTTTACAACATAAATATCATTACCATAGATTATTTATGATTGATTTTTAAAATGATAGTATCAACATTCAATTACCTGAATTCATTGCTAATCCTTTTGAAAAATTCAATTTCTAGTGACAATTTAAAATTACATTTCAATTAGAAATAAAAATTATTTTTCAAGAAAAAGTTAATTTAAATAATCATAAGAATTATTAATTGATTGTTTTTTCATTGATTTTTTTTCATGGTAAATATTGATAAATCTGTAATCCTTATTTAATGTGGATATATATTGATTATTAATTTGTTTTATGAATGGTCCAAATGGTAATGATTTTCGTTTTCCTCAATAATGAATCCCATTAATTTTGAATCACATTTATTTTGATTTACTATTAATTATCAATGATATTATCATTTAAAAAAAGCTTATGGATTCATTATATTAATTCATTATTGATTAAATGAAATGTGTTTTATGTTTCTTACCATTCCATTTTGATTCATACTTATCCAATTATTTAAATTTAAATTGATTTCAATTATTTAAATTTTTATATTTTTTACACACTTCCATATCATTATTTTAATTACACAGAATGTGTATTCAGTTATTTACCTTAACATGGTGATTTTTCTCATTGATTCGTTATTTTTTCTTCCTTACAAACCCTTACTGAGCATTTGAGCTAAACCTTATTTCTTTGACATTCACAAGGATTCCCAGAAGTGTACTAAGACTGATATGAAAGGATATCCTAGATGGAATAAATTTATTATCTTAAATATTATGTTTTAATTATAATATTAATTTTTAAAACAAGACATGAGTATTTATATTGTTTTTCAATAATACATAATAGTTTGGTCCTTATATACACAATTTACCAGTATCTAATTCTGTTGTAATTTTAAGTGGAACTACCTCTATTGTTATTTGTGGGCCCTCAATAATATTATTATTTTGATGTGTAATTCAATGTAATGTTTCTCTGATTATTTATTGGTCATTTTTTTGAGTCAACATGAGGTTTGAGGAAATATTTCCAAGAATATTTTTGGTTATATCAAATATACATAAATACCACTAAAGTGTATTTATCTGAAAATAGATTATAAAATCTATAATATTGTATAATATTAAAAATATAAGGGTTTAATTGAGTAAAAAATGTGGGTTTCTCCATAATATTTACATAAACATTGTCATCATCTTGCATTTAGGTAATGTGAAGACAAAAGAGAATTAATAAATTAAATAATTTTATTTTTTTATTTTATTTCTCTACTGCAATTACCTAACATATCATATTTTAATATTGTAAAATATGAAACTATATATGTTATCCACATATCCCAAATAATTAGGAAATACTAGATGGAGGTGTATTAAACTATGTAAATATTGGAGATCGATGGATAATGAATTGGTGATCGGTGTACCAAAAGAAAACGAGTATCTACTAAAAAATTTCCGGATTCAACAGTGTAATTGATAAATCTATGTCATGGAAGGATCGTAAATTTATTGTATTTAAGCATTTTCTCTATCCCGCAACATTTTTGAATCATTAATCTAATTGATTTAATATTAGATAAATAAATTTGTGAGTATGAGTTTAATTTATGGATTTTCTTATATTAATTAATTTTATGCTCTTTTATTTATATACCTATTAATTCATAAATACTAATAATAAAAATCAAGTTCAAAACAAACAATTGTTGAGGTACATTCCTCAATTTTTTGGATTTTTTTCCCCCAATTTCTATGTACATTCATCATTAAAAATTTCTATTAGAATACAATTCATTTAATACGTGGTGAAAAATCATTGAACATTTGATGTTTGGAATAACCATTCCTTAATGTGGGTTTGGGATGGTGATTTTGAGCTAAAATTAAGGTATAAAACAATTGAGTTATATCGTTGGATGGATCCAGATTTGTTTATCCCGATTGGGGCACGCAACATCTCTAGGGCATGATGATTTTGGTTATCAATCCCTGGATTCAGATATAATTCACACAAGAGTAGAGTGGAGGTTTTTTAACCCTTAATAATATTTTTAAAACATGAATGATGGATAAGTCTCTAGGTATATATGGATTTGGATAACACATCAATGGTCTAGAATTTCTTTTGAAATTTATGACTACACATTGTGTAGTACAATGAACATACAATATTTTTTACCTTATGTGTGGTGATAGGTAATAAGTATATAGAAATGTATCACACTCACTTAGAATAATTAGACATGATATGCGACCATTAGTCAACAGTTTTAGCATGCACAGTGAGTACATGTCATGGATTCCATTTACAATTACACACCAGATAACCCTACTAACTTTCCTTGTTAAAGTTTGTAAAATGCATGACATATATACAAGGGTATACAACTTGGTGTCTATGTGATCATACATGTTGTTTACCTAGGAAGTACATGGGATGTCCGAAGTATGTGGGAACAATCCAATCTATGGGGGAATATGCAGAACATAATTCCAAGTGATTGGGAAACATATTCAAGACATGTACACTTGGGATACATCATATAATGATATAATATACTTTTTTTTGAGTGAGAGACATGATAAGTACTATGATTAGTGAGACACATGATTTACCCAATGGGACACAATATAAACTCTTCTATGGAAAGGATGGATTTCAATTTATTCATAGGTCGTCATCATTGTGTTCATTTTTGTGTTTCCATGGACAATTATTATTTGTGTGTTTTCACATGGTTAATTAAGTTTTCATTAATATGGAATTAAATCATACATATATGATGTTTATCAATTTAGTGAAAATTTGTGGACATGGTTTTTAGAATCCTTGAATGAGGAATGAAGTTATATCCTCTATCAAACGAGGTGGATTTCATGGTATTGTGATGACTAAAAATATTTGGGAACTAATCATATTTATATAGGGTTACTTTATATTGGGTAGTTGTTATACCCCATTAAATTGGGTCTAATCATCATTTGATTATAATTCCCTTTATATAATTATATATATAAATTTTTTGGTGATTCTCAATTAGTATTACATCTCAAATGAGCACCATGAGTGTTATCTGACTTGGAGTGTTTGTTATCAAATATGAGTGATATTCGAACACATCATGGAGTAATTATTGTATATCACTACTTATGTGGACATTCCATGAAATTACATTTTTATTGTGAATATACCATCACTTTTTTGAATATCTCATCCTATGATTGAAAAATCCCATAATGAGTTGGATGAATTTTGATTATTTATGTATAGTTTTTATAGAGTTTGGTAAAGGTTATTTTTATACTCATCTATGAATGGAATAATCATTTACATGAAATGTATTATATTAAAGAATGTCCTTTTAAACGATTTAATGATATACAAGGAGTAGTTGGTTTATATTTCGACAAGAAAGACCGAGTATTTTACCAATGATGAATTTCACTATAGTCCACTCCTTTTGATAAGGCAAGACATTACATTCATATTGTGATCATGGTTTTATTTGTAAAATTTTATTCTTCTCAATACAATACATCAGACAATGATTATAGGAATACATATATATTAATGAATAATTATCTATTTTTTATATTTCTACATTGTATAGGCATGAAGATTTGTGTATTTGCATATGTTACTTGTGATAATTCCTCCCATGTGTGTTATATTATTTCTTTGTGCGAGTAAGAAAAAAGTAGCTGATTGGAGGTGGGAATTTGGTATTAGATTCAGAATCCCTGTTGGGTCAGGTCATGAAACAATGGTATCATAGTGGTACCATTCGATAACAATAATGAATAACAATTGATTTTGACCAACATTTGTTGTTTTGTTTATCTACATGTGTAGTTTGTTTTAGGAACTTCATAAAATGTATTATATGTTATTATGATTTCCTCTCAGGACATGGTGTCTAATGATTTTTCAGCAGCTGGAAATACATTTACTAGGACATTAATAACCTTTTTATTTACATAGTGTGTGTAAAAATTATTACATAGAAAACAATAGTACATGGATCTTATAAAAATTGGTTTTGGATTACAATTCATTCTAATTTTACCTCACTAGATATACTAATTGACTATGGTTTTTCATGGAAATGTAAATGATGTCTCTGTGATGATATCTATATAGGAATCTAATTAATTTCCATGATAAATACAAAATTAGTAATTATTTTTCAGTTTAGGTGGATATTCAAATGTTATTTTTTTCTGTTTGGGAAATAGTCATTGCGATCCCCAATGAAAAATAACATGAATCCATTGGTGGATCAGGAATATAATCATCCATGTATGGAAAAGTTAATATCTTTAATATAACATGAAAATGGATAGCTGAGGCTTATTATTTTATTGAATTTCTCCTAAAAGTAGATCATTTGAATTCCACATTGAGAAAGTCTATCAAGAGGCAAATGTTTTACATTAGGATGTTATCTAAGATTCATGAATGTGAATATCATAAAAGATTATATGGTTTTCACAACATCCCATTTACTATGTGTAGAATAATGGTATATGGTTTTACTAGAAGATGTCACACCTATTGTATGTTTTCATCATTAGATTTAGAGTGATATATCACCCAACTCACATGGTTGGGAGTACCTCCTTCTCAGGTGGTGGAGGAATAGTGTAACCCTATGATGTGAATGTATCACATGGGAAAGACCATATCATGGGGTATTATAGGAAGTGATATTTCTCCAATTTGAAATATGGATTAAATAGATATATATGTTTTAAATTTATTATATGAATTTTTACATGAAATAAAGTTGGGAAATCCCACAACAAAGACACATTATGAAGAATTTTTCCAAAACTAAGCATGTGAGTCTATGCCACCAAAATATGTTTTTTCTATGCGTGGTGGATTGGAATATTTGACCTATGTGGTTTAGGTTATTTGATGGAATTAAGAGTTACAATAATCACATATTTTATTAAATATTTGTAAAATGTAATAGTTGATTTATGGATAGTAGGAGATCATAGAGGATTTAACTTTTGTTTATGGAATGATGTGTGTTCTCTCTTCCTTAGTTGCATTTATCAAATGGTTTCATGATCCACTTATCCCTATGGGTATTCCCGTTTTTTGAAAAAAATGATAGAAATATATTACATTTTTCTCAACCCTAATAATTGGGTTTTATGTAGTTTGAATAAGTGATATTATACTCCAGTCGATAGTGTGACTAGAATCTTGGAGTTGACAGAGACCCTCATGTGGAATATCTTTATTGTGGCAGTAAATACATATGATTTTATCCATAGTGTTGATTAGTTTTCTACCATACACACTCAATTTCTATTACTGTTGATAGTAGAAGTACCTCATATTTTTTGGGGCAAAAATTTACTCTATTTATATGAAAGGGTCATAGGGATATCTGGATGATCCCATGTATATTAAATTATTAAAAAACTTCTGAGCGGTTAAATAATTGTACATTTTGAGTAAGAGATGTTATGATATTTCTACTCCTGTGATGTTGGGACAGTAAGAGGCCATTAATCATGGGGACATACTTTTTTTCCCTTAAAATTAATGGTTATATTTCTATATGGATATGAAATTGGGATGAACTGATATATTTTATATAATTTATGATGACCCTATATAGTTATGAGTTTTGGAGTTGTATTTGGATGATTGATAAATAAAGGGATCTAAAATCAGTTATGTTTTCTTAAAAATCCATGTTTTTTTATCATGATATTCTAATGTGTTTTTGAGGTTGGGTGTGGATTGGTGACACATGGACTAGGTGACACATTGGATTTTTTCCACACCATTGAATGAATTACCTCTTCATCAAATCGACTATGGTGAATTATATCTATATGTTTTCCCTTTGGATGGGTTATCTTCAACTCCACGATTGAGGGGAAAATTTATTGAGGTGAGTTAGTTGTATGTCAATTATTAGAGAATTTTGTCTTGAAATATGTATTATCAAACATATAAGTGATATTGGGGACTATGAAGATTGTGAATAAATGATCACGAGAGACATAGAGCCCATGGATGAGGAAGGGGATGCTCAATAAAAAAAATTTCTCCCACATTGTCATGAATGTTGATGATGTAGTTGACACAGTTTCTGTTTTAATTTTTTAGTGTGATGAATGTGTGTAATACCTCTAATTGATAGTTTTTTCCTTTTATTCTTCTAAAATCATGGGAACAGGACTCAAGGTAATTTATAATAATATTTTTCCCAGTTGGATATCCACTGGAAACATTCCTGAGGGATCCATTGTCGGACGGAATCACAACATCTTCTTTATAAGGAATGATTGTGATTCTAGTCACGATGTGTGAGGAGGTGATGAGGAGGATGGTTACCATACTATTACATCTATTGTAGATGAGGGTGCACCAAGATATCATGGAATATTTTTTAATTTTTATAGGTGTTGAATCAATTTTTTTAGTTAAACTCTAATTGTTTAATATTTTTAACGGTGATGAATGACAGAGCATTACGGAGAGTCTAACACACTTGTGTGTTCATTATCCATTCAAAATATGTGGAATTTTCACAGTGATCCTTAAATAACGTGATTCATACTCCATATCAAGAATAATAAAGGGATACATGAATCCTTTGGGGACTTGTATATTGTTTTATTGAGTGTTTTAATCTAGTTATATTTTAAGGTAAATTATTCTATTTAGGATAATGTAAATATGGTTTTGTTTTTCATGTTAGTTTGGGAAAATTGTTAGTAAGATCATATACCATTGGTTAAGATTGTGTCCCATGAAGATTAAAACTCGAATATTATATTAGCACATTTTTAGACCATGAATGAGATACCGTGAACGAAAATGATATAATTGTTAGAGCTATTGGGAAATAGTTCATGGGTCCTAGTCAAAGTGCATGTGATTTTTCCAAATGGTGTAGTTAATCAAATAGTTGATAATGAATATCATGTAAATGTTAAGGGTCTTATATAGACTGAAAAAGTAGATCATTGATGTTAACTATTTATGGATTCTAAACAATGGAGGCTAGCTACCATCTAGGATCATAGGATATTACATTTAATATTATTTTTTAGGTTTAATCGGTGGAGTTTCAGATAACAATGATTCATTAATAGTTTTCTGGTTTATTGGTGTTCTAAAAAAGTTACAACTATGTAGGTATGTGCATAAATTAAGGTAATATATTAAGTAAGGAGAGATTGTACATGAGAGTGGAGTTTTAATTTTAAACTAGAATGTGATATTGATGAACTCTAAGAGAGATAAATATCATGAGAATGTTTTTTCATATGGATGGTTTTTATTTCAAATATATGGAACCATTATGAGAGATCATTGTAGAAAAACACCCAGTTGAGAGTTTTGTATCCTCACATATTTCTTAGTTTGTCTATTTATGGTATTATAATATAGGGAGTGAATAATGTAATGTACCAGATTTTTTCATGTAATACTTTAGAATATTTCATTTAATATTTTTAAATCCATGTGATTTGGAGGCCTGAGATTCTAATTCCTGGTGTATTGAAAATAAATTTATGAAATATATTAAAAATATTTATATTATACATGAGAATAATTCCTAATTTTTTTATAACCACAAAATGTAGTCTCAGATTCGAAATATTATAAAACTATTTATGTTTGTAGTACAGGAGTCACCCGATGAAGGGTACATTTCTACTCAGACTTGTACCGGCATTTTTCATTGTTCATTTAACATAGAATAATTTCCTCCTTCGATGATCTTCTCACCTTGGATGGTAAAGATGATTTGGAATTTTATCCCCCGCATTCAATGAATTTGTCTCCACCACTGTCAAAGAGTTGATCGTGGTGAATCTTGGTACCAAAATAGACCTCACACCGATATTGTTCAGTGAAACTATGGTTGTGGAAGAGAGGTAGTAGTATATCAATTTCTAGAAGAAACCTCATAATATATTTACATGTATGTATGAGGATATTCCAGGAATGGGTGCATAGGATTATGTATACCACCTTGGTATCCCGATAAGTAATTTTGGGCTCAAACAGCCTCCTTGAACGATATATCCTTCTCATAAACCATTATTGAGGAAGATGTTTATAAGAACACCATACTCAGCAACAACATGGAAGTCTAGGACCCCATGTTGCTTTCTATCAACATAACTATTATGAATATGATCTTACAGATACGATATTTTTCTGATATTAGGGTCTATAACTGATCCTCATGACGTTTTTGGAATGCTACATGGATGATTGATTATCAAATACCTCCTTCATCAAAACCATCTCCTTGATTCTTAGAAGGTGTTCATCTTCCTCCACTTTCGTCATCTTACAATGTACCCCATGAATTGTGCTTTAGGGTTACCTTGATAAACATATTCAACACTGTATTCTGATATAGAGTCATGAAGACCCATCTAGATAAAATCAAGTTTATCAGTTAGATTCCTCCACCAACAACTTGTGGGTTCCCTAAGGCTTCCAAGGAAACATAGCATATATGCACAGAAAAAGTATGAAAAAATGGAATATGTAATACCTTATCCTGGATCATGATGAATGGTACAACATAAAAATGGAATGATGAATATCAAACCAATTTTGAGGAGATTTATTAGTACATTTTAAAACAAGAAGGTTCTTATGCCAACTGTCTTTGCCAAGCCATTGGTACTCTATGTTACCACTCTAGAGAGATCCCTCTATGATATTCTCACCCCAGTTAATAAATATGTGATATAAAATAATTTATACTATCTTATTTTCATGGTACAAGACATAGAGATCATATATTTTTCAACTGAGAAGAGATTCCTTGCAGTGGTTATTGCATTAAATAAGCTATGAAACTATCTGAAACATCACGAGATACATCTAGTAACCCATTTGGCTCCCATGATGTATATTTTTTATCTACCTATGTTGAAATGTCATATTCCTTAGTGTGAAAGGATCCATCAATAGGTGGACATCCATTTCATCCCACAGAATAATTTTATGTTTTTGGTGATTTCATACTTATAAGCCTCCCATCCAACCCCCACATAACAGTCTATAGATTTTGACATTCATGATGAGATCATTCTATCTGTGGACAAGACCATAACATGCTATAAAAATTCTCTTTAGGGAGCTTCCAAAATTCCCACTGGAAGAACTCTCAATGACCCTAGTCTAAACGGTTTATCCATGGGAATTTTCATGTTCTCACCGACATAGGATGTATTTTTAAACTCATTCTTATTGTTAGAAGTAATAACCACCAATAAGGAAGAGTATTAGGATATTATCAATGGTCTAGAGATAGATCTCAATATTGATGTATCCCACCGACATGTAAATGGTAACTATGAGATTTTTATTAAGAATATCAATGGTGACTACGTCATCAATAGGCCAGAGCATGTGCCCCTCTTTGAGCATACTCCAAAACTCGTGGCCTAGTTCCATTCTCTACTAGTGGTCACTAGTGTTCCTCGATCGCAAATTATTCTAGATGATTCATTTGTAATACTTCAATCATCCCTTATATAACCTAACTAGGATTATATGAGTGTCCACATGCCACACTAAAGGGTCATCACTCAGCTTATATGATGAATATTTCCAAATATTATGTAATATTACGACTAATGACTCCACAAAAGGACCTCCAAATCCTCATTCAATAGTATAAAATACCCCTAATTGGATTTATCCTTTTGTGGATTATATTTAAAATGGACTTCTCTGGAATGGCATAGTGGAATGTGAGAAAATTGATCAACGTGAAATGCACTTTACCCTCCAGAGTTGTCCAATTCCAGAGAATATCCTCTAAAATGTGCATTAGATATTGTTGTACTCTATATCATTCAATGGGGTGAGATATCCCATGTCATTTAGGAAGTACATGATGGTTCTTGTAGAGCTCCACAATAATGGATGAATCTCTCCTAGGAAATTCAATGATTACACAACATTTTTTACACCATGGTTTAGGATTGTATAGAGTTTATCAAGTTGTTTCACATGTGTCATATCCCAGAAAACCTTTTGCATCAGCCACCGAAACCCCAATATATTACAAAATACTCTTATAGACTTGTAGTTAGGGAAATTTATGTCATTGGACCATATCCACCATATATAGCTCAGAAATTCATATTTATGTCTACTACCACAAATTTCTTGTCAATGTTGTATGAATAGATACTACTCAATGAAGACAATTCATGTTCAATTATCAAGTTCATGATATCTAACATCATTCACTAATTCAGAGTCCATCATTCTGTAATCACTAACAACAACACAAACAATACTGCATCATAGATGAAGAAACTATATGCTATGTAAATCAACCCAACTAATAACTCCACTCACTATCATGAACATGAAAATGGGCAGAACAAGGACTACAATAAGACCTCCTCTAACACAGTGAAAAATATGGTTGGTCCAAAAAAATAAATGGACATAAGAGATACCCAATTCAATCTAGGATTACTATATCACAACAAAAGATTACACCCATGTCACCCAATATTCTCGGGTCTATTAGAAAGAGGAATTAAATCCCATCGATATTTAGTTATTATGGTTGTACATAACAATTTTTTATCAGATGTCATTATGAAAGATAGTAATTGTCTATCTAGATGAGCTGGGATCCCTCAAAGAGAATAAGCTCTTGTCCATGAACAATATAGAGAGAATCTGAATCAAGATAGACAGAGCGTTCAATAATAAGGTTTGAATCATATAGTTACTCCAATGTTACACCGTATTGGCCGAGAGGACACCAATGATAACTGATAGGACACCACAAATGATGGATCCATTATGGGAGGGAGCCTTCAAAAATCATATGGTGGATTTTAATGGAGCATACAAATTGGTACAGATAGATTTTAAGCTACTTACTCCTCCCACAAAGGAAAAATTCATTAATAGTTACTTCATGTGGGGACACCATTCTCTAGGAATCAGGACTAGATATTTCTTAGCATCATAGTCCAACATGATGTTAAAATGATCATAAAGTTATTTCATGGAATTAAACTACTCATCCACATCCAAGCTACAAGATGTGAATCTATCCAACTCCATTTTCCTATTTTATGTTATATTTAATATTCCCTAATGATGGTAAATAGTCGTTTCATCATAGTTGTAGGACGATAAACAATGAAACACCTCATCATCATCATTTGAGAGGGATTCACAACTTTTCAATGGTTCTCGATGGAAGTATATGAGGTGATGATGGATTATTTAGACATAATTCACACTAGCTTTACATCTAACAAACTATTTACCTTTCACAAGAATAGTTCACATCACGTACCATGTCCTCAATGCATGACGTTATACTACATGACCCTTCAGGACTATTTCTGGATTGATACATGGACTAGTAGGATACATATGAACGCCCTCATATTTTTTTCCTGGTTGAGACCTATGTTATAGAAATGTTTTCATTATATCCCCCCAATGTAATTTGATTCCTAAGATTGCGTGGTTTGGTTTGAATCATCTAAGGCTCTCATTCACGTTGGGTTTACAACAGTCTCCCCATGTACATTCCAATTAAGGACCCACAAATTTTTTCTTTTCTCGTATTCAATCCATATAACGTCCCAACATTATTGTTTTACATGAAATTAAAATATAGACATGTAATTACAGCTTGATGTTAAAAAGCATCACATTTCAGAACTACCTATAGTTGGATTCCTCCCCTCACAAGAAATGTATTAATGCCATGACATTTGGTCATCAAGACGTCCCGCCATGTATGAATATAGAGACCCATTCATAATATACATTTATAGTACACCATTTTAGATATTTATTTAATATAGTAAAATAATACATTCCATAGGACCATAATTGTTTAGGTTCTTTGGAAACATGGAAATAAAATATTATACCATTGTGAAAGAATATAAATATCTCCTATAAAGAACTCCACCATTAGTACATCAACCTTAAACCATTCTTCATAACCTGGAGAAAGGAAAAATTATAAGGGGTGTTCTGAAATGCTCAAAAATGGCAAACAAGGGATATATGTAATTATAAATATGATCATAACGACATGAGAATGTGATCATGAAAAATAGATGACAGTAACATGAATACCAATGATCATAATCATGAATCATGGAAAAAAGATCAGAAATTCATATGAATCGAATCAATAGGATGTAATGGACATAAGCCGTGAATCATAACATAGGAATAAGACAAGGAATAAGGGAAAAAATTAGTATATAATATTATATACATAGTCACCAAGGCATCACTACCAAGGTCATACTAGTGGACAAAGTCCTTTACTGAATATGGTGAACCCCCATTCCATCCATGTATCACTGAGCATAGTGATCCATCATTACATCCCTGTATTATTAAACCATGTAATAAATCATTCCATCCATGTTCTATTGAATTGATTTATTCATCATTATAGACATGTATTACTTAACCATGTAAATAGTAATTTACGTAAGGTAATACTAAACTGAGTGGACCCTCATTACAGCCATGTATTACTGAACCATGTATATCCACATTTCATACTTATATTACTAAACTATGTAAATCCTTGTTCTAGCCCTATATTTTTCATGAGATATAAATAGTTACCTAATTTGTTGGATGGAAATATAGGTCTATCCTGGTATACAATGAAATCATAAATACATGTTCCACAAGGTTATAAATTAACATATCATAACCCATGAGATGAAAATGGTATCATAAACACGTAACCATATCATAACCTAGAGGAAGATAATATTTTCATAATCATTTCATCATTAACATAACATGTGAGAACAATCATGTTCTAATTCCCATAACCCGTTAAAGCGAAAGAGTATCCATTAAGACCATATTAATAAAAATAATTT
Organism: Viscum album; assembly: GCA_963277665.1. Classification (NCBI taxonomy): domain Eukaryota; kingdom Viridiplantae; phylum Streptophyta; class Magnoliopsida; order Santalales; family Viscaceae; genus Viscum; species Viscum album. The sequence goes on along the minus strand of OY728133.1, from coordinate 1,034,070,736 downwards.
ATTCATAGTAAGATATGAATGGAACATTTAAATCATTTTCTGTAAAGTATTGATTAAAATCAATAGATAGCATCATAGATGAAAAATAATATTTTAATATAATCTAAATACTTTTTTTTGAAGAAATAACTATTCTTATTTAAAAATTTCTTTTTAATACATAACAAAATTTTAAAATCATTTTATTTTGAAAAACCGTGAAACATATAAATAAGAAATGAAATCATATTGAATACTATTTTTCATTAAAAGATAAAATATAAGCTTCAAATTTTTTTAAAAATATATTATCATTTAAGTCACATGATTTGTTTTAAATAATGTTCTAAAATTCTATGAAACCCTTTTCTTTAAAAAATATATGAAAACATATAATGAAATATTGAAAACATTTTTAAAATCATTTTCCTTGAAAACATATAATTAATTGTTAAAATGTTTTGAATCCTATTTCATTGAATGAACTTTTAAAACATGTAAATAGATATGTAGAATGTTTTTAATACCATATTTCTAGAAACATATAAAATACGTTTGAAAACATTTTGAAAACAAAATTCAGGAAAAATACTTTTATAAATTTTTGTCTAAAATATTAACCTTTAAAAAGTTTCAAAGGAAACACCAATGAAATAATGGTGGGTAAATACATACCTTTCATAAATGGAAAAAAGAACATTCATTTTATATGGTAAAAGCGATGTATGATTCCTTGTTTATAAATATACATGAATATTTCTTAAATTTATTTATAAAAAACAAAAACGGTGAAATGTTTTTGACGTTATAATAGAATGGTATAATATTCTAGAAAAACAACTCAACAAAATATATATTTCCAATTGAATATAGGGTATAGTTGGGCTTTCATAAAAACAATTTCTTAACTATCTCATGTATGAAATTTTAAAAAATAGTACTAATAAGTCAGTATTTCATAAAATAACAAAGGATAAGGGAACTCATTAATTGAATTGAGATATGTATCATAATAATTCATTAAAAGAAATAATAAATATAAATATTCTTGACAAGTAACGAGAATTTCCCATTAATATCTTATAACATGGTTTCTTGGTGTAATATTATCCATGAATGGAAATAAAATTTCATAAAGCATAATATATCATAAAAATAAGGATATTAATTTTACTACATATAAAATGATATTATATATTCCTCATAAAAGATATTTTTTTCATTACAAAACATCAGTCTTTGTGAAGGAAAATCGAGACAACAATGTTTTACCGATTTGGTAACTTTTGAAAGTAATACCCCATGAAAGAAGGATCTTATAATGGATATGTGAATAACCAAAAATTTATGAAAAATATACATAAAATACAATCATTTTTAGAACATAAACCACATAGATTGAAATATTGTTGAACATATCATGTATCTCATTAAAATTAATAGTGATATGAAAATCCACTTACCTTATGTCCTGACACTCCCCATACTCATACTAGATTCCTATATAATAAATATGTGTTTATTATACATAATAGACTTAATCAATTTTTAATATCAATTACATTATACATTTTTATTACAACCTTATATTTCCCACATGTTAACAACAACATGATGATGTTACACTTCGTGTAATATTCACTTTGTTCACCGCATGTGTCTTAATTGGTTATATCCTTTATCCATATACATATATAATGATTAAATAATGTAGTACATAATTTAAATTAACTGTCTTTATATAATAATTATATTATAATAATCCCTATCACAATGATTTACATTATACAATAAACCATCCAGGGAGATGGTATGATGTACACACACATGAAAATTGTTTTTTTTTCATATTCAATGAAATATATAAATGAAAAATGTATAGGTATGTATGTATGTATGTATGTTTGTATGTATGTATCATTATTAATGTATCATTAATATATCATATATATTATATATGTTCATCAAACACATCCTTAATACAATCAATGATGTGTGTGAATTAATCACATCATTTTGAGTTTGTGGTAGTACAAAGACCCTAAAATGAGATTATTATATTAACACCATATGGATGGTAAAAAATGTGTGTTATGAATGAAATAAAAAATCATAAATAAGAAATAAATAGAATATATTAGATATAAAAATAAAGTGTCCATCATAATGGCCACCATGATTCGTGGTAATAGAGAAATGGATAATCATCATTTCGTGAGGTTGTAGTGCACCATAAACCGAAACAATATGTTAAACATACATTAGATGTAGGTGTATGTTAGTGTTAGTAAGATGCATTGAATAAAATAATGATAGTATTTTTATGATACTGGTGTTTTCAAACAATATGTAAATAATTAAATTTTAGGAGAGGAGAAGAAGAATAAATGAAAGGAGCATGGAAGAAGACATTACCTCTATAATAGGTTTCTCTTTTCGGTTTGTGCAAAAGGGGTTTTAAGATGATTTTTTCCAAAAGAATACTTCTAAATAGAAAAATATAATTTTCGGATGGCTACATGGACAAATAATGGAAAAAATAATAGTTTTAGAAGTGTGAGTAATGGGTAGATGTTGTGGCCATTTATAGGGAAGGAAAATCACCCACACAGAATTTTTAGAAACAATTTTACGGTGTACATGTTTCACCAAAAAACACAAAAAATAAAGAATCAAGAATGGAGGGTTTCTGTATAGACTATGTATATGAATTGGGTTTGGGAATGGTTTATAGGAAATTTGGTCCCTTAATTTGATGGTCTAGTCCACAATTTATCTTTATATGGCCATAATTGTTGTGATTTATTTTCACCACCTTTACTTATAAATCTTGTAATAAAATTAACATGGTCTTAATAGACTCAAAATATTAGACTGAATTAATTTGATTATATTGAATTAATTAAATTTCAATTATATAAGTGGAGAAATTAACATTTATTGTTAATCTTGTTGATTGGATGATATAACAAGGTTTATAATAGAAAAAATTTCTGACATTTTTTAAGATATTATATTCGGTATCAAAGTGGATTTGTTTATCATGAATTCCATTTTATTAGTAGATAAAATATTTAACTAATTTTACCTTAAAACTTTTTTATAATATCATATATCATTAATAATTCTTAAAAAATTGGTATTTTCTAACTAAAAAAGTAATATTCATTATTCATTAAAAATGATTTTTTTCAGAAAAATCCCAAATATTCACCATAGGTTAATATTGACATTATAAATAAATATTTTATTTTATTTTTTCAAATTATTTTTCTAAATTATTCTAATTTTTTTTATTATTATGAAATTTTTATTTTAGTAAATGATCTTTTTAAAATTTATAATTTCAATACCAAAAAATATCTTTATTGGTCAATATGATAAATTTATATAAAAAATTATTAAAAGTATTTCAAAATTATTTGTTAATATTGAAATTACTATGTTTAATATATGTTCAAATTATAAAATTTAAAAATTTAAAACAATTAAAAATGATGTTCCAAAGTAACAATGTGTTGTGTGAATTGTATACCAAGTCTGTGTTACTTATAACAGAAGTCAATATTATATTTCATGTGAATGGTATGATTGAATTTGTTTATAAATATATATATATATCTATCTACATTCATGTGAAATGAAAAATATTGAATAGTAAAATTTATTTTGATAAAATTAATTCTCAAATTCAAGGGCTGTTACATTCTACCCCCTTTAAAATTAATTTATTCCTAGAAATTCATCTGGTTTGTCAACGGATTAATATTTGAAGTTTTATTTCATAGAAACCCACATCATAAAAATGGATACTAAAAAATCCCTAAAAAGTTAAATATGGAACCATTATAGTTAACCAAAAAAACATATAAATATGTTTCGACATTGGATAACATATGTGGCATGTTATAAGATAGATATGGAATAAAAATATCACTATAAATTTATGATTTAGAGTGATATAGAACATGTATAACAAAATGTTAACAATTTGATATCAAGAAATATTTAATGACCTAAGGGACATTTTGATTCATTGAAAACATAGGTATAAGGCAACATTGTTGGTTTTAAGGTTTTATATAGAGATTTAATTTAAATATATTCTTACAAGGTTTGTTGATAGTGTCACCCTTTATTTTTTATTGATACACCTCACATACCTCTATAAAAATGTTAATTTTATATTCATTAAGTAATAATAGATCACGAGTTCCTTGATATTTCATCATGTTTTTTATTTGATACCATCCACACAACGTAGTTTTAACTGGATATCCATTATATATAAATCCTTATAAATAGGATAACAAATTAATAATACAAACTATATGTAAATATTAATTTAGAATTTCACAATTGGTTAACCTCATAAACCCTCTAAAATATAGAAATTCAAGGATTTAGAAAAAATTTCATCAAATAAGATTAACATTGATTCCCATATATATCCCAATGTATCTCTTATTTTATATATTCTAATCATGATAATAAAGTTTTAATTTATTATGTTAAATCATTTTAAAAACATGAATTTCCATTAAAAAATTGGGAAACATACATTATTTTTTATTTCACTGATTACTAGATACATCTGTTAAATACATGATTTTGTAAACATCAACCTTGATGACATATAACACTTTGCCAGCAATTTTTTTGAGGAAAATCTCTACCATCAAATATATTTATTCATATCAAGTTTATCTTTATACAATCATCATTATCAATATTTCATACATTAATTAAGGATTGCCTTCCTTTTATCAAAATATCACATTTCCATGAAATCAAATTTTCATGTCCTCATCACCATTCAACATATTATTTCTAGTCAACAATACAACATATAATAAAAATAATTTTATTTTTCATGAATAATTAAACATAGTATTTATATTTCAAAACATTAATACTCCATTTTTCTTATATTATTCATAAACCATTACTCAGGCATAACTAACATATGCCTTAGTACCGTTTTACAGTTTTAAAAAAATTCTTAACAAGATTCAAACTAAATTAAACAATTATTATCTACAACATCACATTCCATTCATACGTTATTCATGTTTTCATCATAATAATTTAAAAAACCATCACTTGCACCACCTTGTTAATTCTATTCACTAGCCTTCCATAGAGAAAATTGATTATTATAATTCCCATTATTTGTACATTTAAGTCAAATGTAAATATTTTATACCATAGGGAGGACAACATTCTCATCTATTCCAGTTACTGAACTCTTCATTTTTTCCATTGTGTCACATTATTTTTTTAATTCTTTTCCACAGTCATAATTACTTATTGTTTCTCAATGACATTCTCAAAATAAATTTTTTTTCACATTCTTGACACAAACAAAACTGAATCATCTTTACTCCATGGCCTCCTTTACTCGAACTCTTAGTGAATTCCATATTTATCTTCCATGCTGAGCCGATCGTTTGTTCAAGTAAACATTGTTAATAAAATTCCAAGGAATATAATTAGTAATGACCACACAATCATTCGCTCTATTGATTATCCCACCAAACTAATCATTAGAAAAAATAATATAACATCTCGGTTCTGGGTGCGAACTAGAGGTGCCCCATACCCAGTTGTTCACATGGTCTCAACCACATTTTCCAGAACACCATAAGATGTCAAATAACATCAAGGGTTTTGGGTGTGCCAGTGGGAAACAATTCCCTCATTGGAAAAGTAAGAGAGAAGAAATAAACATATATAAAATAGCGGATGTTGGAATATCATGCACTAAATAATAAGTGGATGACTAGAATAATAAACAGGAACATATAGGTATATAAATATATAAATTATGAATGATATATATGTCTAGTAAAACATACAAACATGACACAATTATGGAAAAAAAATAAACCAATGTACAAATGAAAATAATGTAAACAGCTCAACAGAATCGGAAGCCTCATTAGGGTCCCATGCTACCAATCTCCACAAAAATCATATACCTGAATTTGAATGGTCGTCACACTTACCTATACCAGAAAAAATATAACTTTTATGGACCATAATAATTACCCAAATATGTATCTAATAGTCACTAATTATAAATATATATGGGAGGAAATAAGTAAAAAGAAGCAGTAGACAACGAATTACTAAAAATAAACCAATAATTATATATAAATACAATCCATTTCATATATCAAGTAATCAAATAATCAAAACCTTATAACCCTATAGGAAGTCACACATAATATCTCTTATATTTCAACCATGTAAACACAGTCAAACCTATAGATGTATAAATGGTGTAGCCCCTCTAGTTCTGCTATAGCGAAAATTCTCTATGAAAGCAATCACCATCAATACCCTATGTGGTATATTATCGGTATATTTAAAGAACTCTGGGGAAGAACTCAATGTCCAATTACCATTATAGTATCACATAATTTAACTATAGATTCTCTAAATGAGCACATAAATCCATCCCCCCAATAGTCTCGCAACATAATGTTAAAAACACTCTAGAGAATCCCTCATCGTCTGTTCTACATATAGTATACTACATCATGTTCCTAATGCCCTGTGTAAATAATAGTTCATAAATAGTATATTGAAGCCAATGTAAATCAAAATAACTACTTGACTAGATAGACCACAACATATCACAACAGGTCAAACAAAATCACCCCATCTTAACAATTCTATTCATGGAAAACAAAACATAATAATTGGAAATGATATACCAAATGGTCAGAATCAACCAAGAATGAGAACACACATACATTGCATGTAATATAACCCTATTTATAATCATAATTCTTCTACACAAGATCACAATGCATACTAATCAATAACAAGGATATTAAACATAAACATGCAATACCATGAACAAGGGTATTGGGTGCCTTTTCACATATAACTCAATGACTAACTACATAAAGTCACAAAACACCTTCCTCAGTGTTGTATGATCAATATATATGAACCTATGTCCTTGAATCAACCTATAATGACATAGATCTGAAAAAAGTCAAAAACCATCAACCAATTATTTCTTAAGAAGGAATAGGAATCAATAAAAAAGGATCTAGAAGAAGGAAGTTCTTACTGTGGATATTCTAATGCAATCGATGGCAGTTGATTCGCAAAATTGATGGTGAGATGGGGGTCTCATAGAAGATTCATCGTCCATGGATGATCCTGCATGATATTGACTTATAATATGGGTGTTATTTAGAAAATATGCGACCACGGTCTATTTAATTAAATAATTAAAAAGTACACGGTGAGTATTTTAAAAGTACACGGCATGTACATTCTTTTACTGGGCCTCGCATTAGGCGGTCTCTAGGTAACCCCACATGGACATGTACTTGGCCGTTACACAGACTGTACATAGTCACCCATGTAATCTGAGTACATGGTGTGTACTTATGAGTACACAATATGTACACCTAAAATTTATAGATTATCCAATTTATCTCAAAAACCTTAAAAAAGATTCTTACCTAAAAAAGATTTATGTTCTTACATACCCATTTTATTAAATATTAATATGTATCCATTCTATTCCCATCATTGACTAATACCATAAGAATAGTGTTAAATTAATTATCATAGAATAAAACCACACAGTCAATAAAATAATTACTTATGGGATGTCTAAATTCTGAAAACATCAATAATATATTACACCATCAGTTTATCAATGATATCCATCGCTAACATATCTCTAAAATGGTCTTGATAGTTTAAAAAGTGTTTTTGAATTATCAAAGGATGTCACTTAGGAGTGTCAAACTTGGTTTCCATCAAGGACTACTATCATGTATGAGATTACCTCATGTAATGACAAAAACATCATGTCAATGATGTTACACCAAGGTGCATCAGTTCAAAATCCACATCCACTTGTATATTCCAAACATGGATTTATTTTTTGGAAACCGATAACTCTATCCTTTACAATATTTCTAGAAAATTTCCATAAATGTTAACACATCTTTATCTATATCCTTATAATTTACCCTATACATATACTTTGAATTATACATTGGGATTTCACTAATTATTTGTCATCCTAGTTTCAAAATTATAACTAGAAATTTACATGGATACAATCTGTAGGGTCTTTAGATTAATATAATTGGATATTCAATATTTTGATATGTTTATTTTGTAAATTACAAAAAAAAATAGATGCAATTGGACTGTAATGGATTAATTTATTTGGAAAAATGGAAACAAAATGTAGCATCATATTGAAGGATCTTCAAAATCTCTCATAAACATCTCCCCCATTAGTTATTCTTCCAAAAACTATTCTTCATAACATGGATAAAGGAAAAATCAAATGGGGTTATCTCAAATTCTCAGTATGGGACAACATGGTAGATATGTTAGTTTAAACATGAGTATAAGTTTATGATAATCTGATCATGAAAATATGTGATCATACCCTATATATCATAGGTCATACACCAGAATTAGGGAAACAACATAGAATTTCATAACACATGAATCAAATACATTTAAGGTATACACACCATGAATAATAACATTTTAATAAATCATGGAATTGTGGAAACATGTAATCATATAATACAATTTCCATAGTAGCCATGTAATAACATCCAGGACCATCTTATGGGACAAAGTCCCTTACTAAACTGGATGAACCCTCATTCCTTCGATGTATTACTATACTAAATGTAACCTCATTCCAACCATATATTACTAAACATAGTGAACCCTCATTCCAGCCCTATATTACTAAATTTACTAAATCATCGTTCAGGCCCTATGTAACATAATTGAGTAAACCATCATTCCATCCTTGTATTACTGAACTGAGTGACCCCTCAATCTATAGCTATATAACTGAATTCTGTATGACCTCATTATGGCCCTTTATTACTAAACCATATAGACTATATTTCCAGTCCTATCTGTATCATGAGATTCAAATCATTACCCAATGCGTCGGAGGGATATATATATCTCACCCATCACATAATGAAATTAAATATAAAGGTTCCATAAGGTCATAAATGAAAATTTCATTAGACATGAAATAAAATAGGTATAATAAACATGTAAACATATCATAACCTATTGAAAATATGGTTTCAAAAATATTTCAACATAATCATGACTACTGAAAAATTGGGATTCATAATATCATAACTTGTGAGTGAAAAACTGGTTTCATAATGACCCTAACATTAATAATAACTCATTCATAGATTGAATATGAATGGAACAATTAGATTATTTCCTATAATATTATGAGTAATAATAATATATGCCGTCTTAGTTAGAAAATAACTTTAAAATATATTGTAGAAACATTTCTTGGTGAGAATATTGTTTTATGTATCAAAAATAATTTATAATACATAAAAAAATGGAAAAAAATTTCTTATGAAATAAATTGATAAAAATTTAATAATAAAATAAATCATTTTGAAAACCTTTTTCATTGAGAAATTTAAATAATATCTTCCAAATATTTTAAAAACACTTTTTGATGGAAACACATGAATTTTTTGAATGAAATCATGAAACTTTTTTGAAAATATTTTCATTGAAAAACGTTGAAATAATATTATTATATCTTGAAAAAGTTTTTAAAATAATTTTTCTACCAAAATATATATTGAATCCTGATTTTGTTTTGTAAACCATTTCACTAAAGTCCCATTCAAGACCTCTAAATATGGATTGATGCATGTTTTGGAAATGATTGTCTAAAAAAAAGAATATATGATTGAAAAAATTTTGGAAATAATTTTTCCTAAAAATAAATATTAAATATTTTTTCATAAAATCGAACCTTTTAATAGTTGTAAATAAAGATTCAATAGAATGATGATTGATAAATCCATAAATGTTATACAAGGTAGATAGAACATTCCTTTAGCATTGTAAAAAGGGTTTAAATAAACCATGTTAGGAAAAAGAAAAGAATATTACCTTTAATAGATTGGTAAAATACAATATGGGACAAATTTCATTTATATATTATATTATAATGGCATGTTATTCTTGGGAAACCCTTTTTATATATCATACATTTTTGACTGATTTGAGGGTAATGTCATTTTTTCCTTAAAACACTTTCTTAAATATCATATATTCTAAAGAGTGTAAAATAATAACAATAAATAACTATATCATTAAATAATATAGGATAAGTTATCTCATGAATTTTCATCCGATATTTATCATAATATTTCATCAATGGAATCATAAACATAAACAATCTTGAAAAAAATGAGATTGTCTTAGTAAACACTTATATCATGGTATCTTGGGATCATGATCACCATGAAAGGAAATGAAAATACACTAATGTTAATATATACTGAAAATAATGGTATTAATTATATAACAAGTAAAATGAAAATATATATCCATCGAATAAGAGTTTATATTCTTAATAATAAATGATTCACAAAGATGGAAAATTGCAAGAGAATTATTTTAATGATTTGAAATCCTTTGAAAGATAAACCCCATGAATGAAATTTCATATAATTTAAATGTTATTACCCCAAAAGATATTTATAGGATTCATAAAATAGAATTATGTTCAGTATATAAACAACAAAATAGTATTCATTGTAGAACAAAACTATTATCTCACCGAAATTAGTAGTGAGATGAGAATCTTCTTACCTTGTGTCTTGACTCTATCAATACTCGTACATGAAAACACTATAATTAATACAATTATATTGAACATAATTTATAAAATAATAATATTATATATATTAGCTTATACGGTTTTATTATTACCTTATATTACCTTATTGTTAATTATCTTATGTTAATGTTAGACTTCGAGTAATATTCACTATGTTCTTCGGAATTGTCTAATTTTTTTATATCATTGATCCTTGTAATTAAATCATGATTATTGAATGTATAGCATGATATAAATATCAGTTATATCCATTAAAATTATATTATAATAATCGATATCATATGTAATTATGAAAGGAAATTCACCGTTCATTGGGTCGGTAAGTCGTACACATGCATGAACGCTGGTTTCCATTTTATTGCCTTATTGATTGAAATTTTGTAACTAAAATGAGTATATATATGTATATATATATATATATATATATCATTATAAAACATTCATTAATGTAAAATATATATCATATAATTTCATTAATCCCATACCAAATACATTTTAGAAAGTGTGTGAATGTGTCACATCACTTTGAGGGGGTAGTAATCCACATTTCTCAAATGAGATTATTGTACTTACATCAAATGGAGGAAAAAAAGTTTTGTGTTTTGAATGTAATACATAATCATAAATAAATAATTAATATAATAAATTATTTATATATGTAGTTTTTCCATCATAATGTCCACCATGATTGGTGGTAAAGGATAATTGAACAGTCATCATTTTTCGTGGTAGTAGTTTGTTGAACAGAAAAAGAGTATGTTCAACAACAATTACATTGAAGACTATGTATGTGAAGTTCATAAACATTTCATAAAAAAATACATGTATATTTAATATACATTGGGTTCCACATAAGAAAGAGATAATAAATTTGGATGTGGTACAGAAAGACAATAATGGAATGGAGCATGAAAGAAGATGTAGTCTCAAAAGAGGATAATTCCTTTTGGTTTCAGCCAAAAGGATTCATTAAGACCATTTCGTCCAAAATAGACAGTAAAAATTATAACGGAGTAATTTTATGAGGATTAAATGTTAGATATTAAAATAACATATAAGGTTTTGTAGGTGTGAGGAGTGGGTAGAGGTGGAGGCATTTTATAGGGATGGAAATGGACTCACATGGAATTATTAGTGAAAAATTATTTCTGCACATGTTCTCAACTAAAAAAAGTATTAATAAACCAACAAAAATAAAAATTTTAATATCTATGGAAAATATATGAACATACAATGTTTTCTAAAATGAATCATGGTCATTTTGGACATTAATTTTATGTTTTGTCCTGTAATTGAACCTAATATGTCCTTAATTGTTGTGAATAATTTTAATCACTTTTACTAATCATTTTGGTGAAAAAATTAAAATGGTCTCGTTAGAATCACAATTTTAAACTATAAAAATTTGTGTATTTTTTAATTTTTAACTTATGATAAGATAAGTGGAAAATTTATCATTACTGTTAGTCTTGTAAATGGGATGAAATAAAATGGTTACAATGTCAAAAATAGTTCAAATTTCTTTTATGAGATTATAATACATATTAAAGTGGAGTGGATTCTAATGAATTTAATTTTATTAGATGATACAATATTTATCTAATTTATCCCTAATAAATATCTAAAATATCAATTATCATTAAAAATTAATTATAACGAATGTGGTTTTTAACTAAAAAGTAGTATTTTGACGATTCATCATAAAATGATTTCTCTCAGAAAAATAAGAAAAATTTAACCTAGTATAGTTTAATAATATTGAATTCAAAAATGATGTTTATTGTATCCCATTTCATTTATAAATTTATATGAAATTAGATACATTATTAGAATAAGTTTATTCGTTAAAATAATGTTTTTAATCCTAAAACAAAGATTACCAAAAATATTATCTTTCATTATAAAAATGTTTTTTGTATATAAACAATAAAAATTATTTGAAATTTATTTATTAATATTAATATTACTATTTTTAACATCTATGTTATAATTATATTTTTTAAATTGTTAAATTAATTAAAAGAGATGTTTTATTGTAACCAAATGTTGTGTGCATCGTATGCCAAGTCATCGTATCTTATAGAACAAGTCAGGTTGGTATTTTGTGTGAATGTAACATTTGACAATGGTTTTTGATATATATATATATATATATATAAACTATTATTTCTAGTGTTATGTGAAATGAAAAATATATATACATTAAATTAATAATAAAAATGTTCTCAAAATCTCGGGGTGTTACATTGATACCCCCATTTTATATTGGATATATATGGTGTGCTATATGACCTCGTTATTAATCATTTATATATTGTTTTTTACTTATCAAATATCTATATTCACATATGAAATAAAAACATATAATTGTCGCATCCCACGTTACATTAGAAATTATTGTATCCTTACAAAATTTCATTAAACTACACGACATTTCATATATATGTGTGGATTGATTTCTACTCTAACATGATATGAAGGAACACAAATATATTTTTTATCTTGGTCCATACCTAGGTAACACAAATATTTCCATCTCTTTATGTCCCCTTGACCTATTTTATCTCAATGAATTCACATTTCCCATTTTATACAACTTTTTTCCTTATTTATGCGAGATTTTTGATAGCCACACCAATAACCCTTATGAGAGCATTCAAACGTCCAAAAACATTAGCACAACATGTTAAACCAAAAAAACCATTCAAAAGTATGTATTTCATAATTTTATTCCGCGCAGGATACATAGGAACATCAATACTTTTTTTCTTCGGTTCTAGTCTCTCATCCCTCACCAATTTCATGTTCTTTGGGCTTAACCATATAGTCATAATTATAGGACGTTAATCTAATATATCACCAATCTTGTGTTATTTTAAAATAATATCTCCTCAATGAATAACATTAATCTGTATATAATTAAAGGATTTTTTAATGACCTAAAAAAGAAAATTTTTCTTTAACCTACGTGACAATAAATTGCATGATATTTATCTATGATTCCCTTTTCTTATCTATTTGGTATATGTTTCTCATGGGATTTCATGATATGGTGTTTTCCATTTATCTTTTCCTACATGTTAGGTTATTTCTACAATTTCATGAAGATAATTATTATGATATCATTATCAGATCCCATCATTCTAACATGATGTCAAACTGAATGGCATTCCAAAACAGCATAATGCTTAAATCCAACCCCCATAGGATACATAGGAATGCCTGGAAATTAGACATCAGGTCCAACCCTAGGACTCGTAACATAATTTTTCTCTATCCTCCACTCATCCACTGGTGTCACATTCCCCTAATCAGATCAACTTATCGTGTTGTCTTCATTATCTTTCCCATAAAAACTATGGTTTGGGACATAAGAGTATTGGATTCATCTTGGTCATTCTCTAATTCCACCTACATTCTATTTGAGAACCTCTATTTTGGTATCCATCAAATTTCCCTTCCAAAAGTACCCCAAATAGTATAGATTATAGGTCGAATAACTCATATATAATTCTAGGACAACATATCATAGGATTTTGAACGTCATTTTGGGAAATGTTCGGTATTTTTAATATGGTCTACAACCAACCATCAGTTGTTTTTCCCATCTAATGGCATAGATATGGATACAATGTTTCAAATACAGTTATAAATTATCATATATCGTTAAAATATATCATTGCTTCCTAGAGAACAGGAGTGCCATAGGGGTGTTGTCGGGGTGCGGCAGGGGTTGCTCAGACGGAGGTTTATGGTTCGCCCTAGAGCACCAGAGCGTTGCGGTGGATGCATAGTTTGAGGAGGCCCCATGTAGAGCGGCTATTGTCATCCCCACCTTTTTCATTCTGTCGCCTCATCTCCATGCTAAGGATCATCAGAAACAAAAATGGCAGAGGGGTCGTCCATGTTGGTTTTTCCCACACCCTCTGCATTTATGGTGGTATCAATTGGCTAATCAAGAGGTATGAGGATGAAGAATAACTAACCCACAAACAATTCCTCTCCAACCATTGAAGAATATTCAAAGATAACATCAAAATGTAAAAACCCCCTACCTTTTCTAGTCATTCATCATTTGTTGATAGAGTCGCGAAATGTAGATGAATAATATCGTCGTTCATTGCATTGGTTGCATGCTTCCAATCGTAAGTTTTGTCGTCTCGTTGACGATGATGTGGAGGGTAGGTCAGTTGAATATGCCCCACGTCGGTTGAAGCTCCAATAAAGAAGTCGATGATGGTCGATGGTCTTCATTCTTCGTTGGGAGTGTTCTTCCCTCCTATCCCATGTTTCCACCATGATTCCAAAGAGAATAATAATAGACAGGTTTATCTATTACTTCAATGATATAAAAATGAAAATTGAGAAATAAATTAATTGGCTCCACCTAGTTAATGTGGAGGATTGCCACAAGTTAATTAGGGGAGTTGGCTCAATTTAACAAATGGGATGGTGGAACCATAAAAGAGGGAGGATATGGAGAAACTATCCCTCATTATTGAGGGATGTTGAAAGATTTTCCTCTCCTTCCATTAATAGGGGAGTTTTTCCTTGTATGGTCACTACGTCAAAACGTCTCGCATGAGGTTAGGTTCAGGTGGGCCCCACCACCATAACCACTCATGGGAGGTTAAGGTGTGGAGGTCCCACCCCCATCTTCCTTCAGTATATTTTAACCATCAAATAAAAATAATTCCACACAGTTTATTTTTATTTAATTCAATCTATAAGAACCCTGAAAAACGATTGTTTATTCTCGACCCACTAACATCGAAGTGATAGTTTTCTTAAGTGAATATCAGCACTGTGAGTTCAATGGTGTCCTCAGATTCTTATTCTTCCCACCAATTAAATATTTATTAAAACCTGCTCATACGTTTACTTAAGGTACCCAAACAAAACCTCATAAATTGATGCTGGGCACACCGGGCCACAGAATCATGCGCCGTCAATTTTCACAGACTCGTAATATTCCCATGTATTTACAAAAATAATTCCACATAATTTCTATGTCATTACAGTACTATATTAGAGTTTTATGAATTTAATACAATTCGCTCTCTTGTATAAGAATTGATGAATTGGTGTATAAACTCTTATTAGCATTTTTTTCATTGTTTGGGAAACCATTTACCATACTTATATCTACTATATTATAATTATTCCAATTTTTATTAACATTACTCTATTTTTTAACAGTATTCAGTTGGATATAATTTTCTTTTTATAAATAATGATCTTAAATAATTTTATTCATCCCCTTATAATATATTACAACATTTCCAAAAAATTATAAAAATATTTATTTTTTTTCGAAACTCCTTGTTTGAAATTGTAGTATTTTTAAGTTACAAATAAATATTGAAAGGTAATTCGTCTTTTTATCAATATTTTCATGGATATTATTTTAATTTTTCATCCATTATATTATTATATATATTAATATTAATATTAATATTAATATTTATTTTAATAAATTCCATGAAAATATATTTTTAAACTAAATGGTGATTAATTATTGTAAATATATTTAATTAGAATTACCTCTTAAACGATTATGCATTATAATCACTATTCATCATTTCATGCTGTAAATGACTTTATTTATATTATGATATGTGAATTTAATCATAATATAAAATTTAATATTTTAAAAGATTAATATACACATTTTTTCTATAAATTACTATTAAAAATTTCATCATTATATATATGGGATAATGAAAAATAATCATCAACATTAATTTATTATGTTTTAAAATCACTATGGTGATAATATTTTAATTTTTTTTATATATACTATAACTTTCCTCAGGGTTTATAGTAATATTGTAGAAATCCCATTTATATCTTTAATGGCGTATATCATATTAATTATTTGTGTTGAATAGTGAATAATGTTCTAATTAATTTTGTTTTACAAATTCATCTTTCATAAAAATATTATATATTTTTTTTAGAATGAGTAATAATGTATGGATTATAGAATATTTAATTTTGATAAGGATTATACAGTTTGGTATTTCATATAGGAATAAAAAACTATTATGTATTACCATTTTTAATTTTAAAAAGTTTAAAATAATATTTACCTATTAGGAATTCTTGATTCTAACAATGAGACTTATTACATTTTTCAGAATTTATGTTAACACAAATACTTCTAAAGTCTATTAATAAGCTACTAAATAAACCAATCATATATCCTTAAATATTTATTTTTATATATATATTCCAATATATTTAAATAAAAAAACTCTAAACAACAATGATTTACTATATTGAATAAAAATAAAAATAAAATATTAAAATTATTTTTATTATTTTATTGAAATGTAATTTATATATATATTCCTCATAAGTTATATTATTATATAATAAAAAATATAAACATAATCAAAATTATGATTAATAAATATGAATTATATATATTTGATACTATGAAAGTTAACAAATGATATTTGTTTATATATGAATATAAATAAAATTATTATATAGAAATATAGGAGGTCAAAAATTAAATATCAATTAGAATATGGTTTATTAACAATTTATAATAAGAAAAATATCACAGTAAAATATCTAAAATTAAGAAGTTATTATAAAGAATATTATAATATTTTAATAATCTATAAAAATTAAATTTTTTTATTAATGTAAAATATAATTATATATATATAATTTATTTCAGGAAAAAAATATACATTTTAATTTATAAATATTTTTTCATTTTTAAAATTTTTATCATAATTAGAGATTAAATTTCATAAAATGGTAGGAAACTATTAAATTATAAATTTTTTATTTTTTATTGTTTATATAGTGACTTGACCATATATATCACATAGATAGTGTTTACTATCAATTATAAAGGAATGGTTATAATGAATCTTTCCCCAATGGAACATGAGTTTATTAATTTTTGTAAACCATATACATAAATGAGTATTGTATTTAAAAAAAATTACACTAATTACATTTTTATTTTTTCTTCATTATACTTAATTATAATAGATGATAATTCTAATCTATCTAGTATATCCCTTTATATCATTCCTAGTATTCTTTATGGATTCCTTGGGAAATAAACATAATAAGAGAGATATCATATTCTCTGTAAGGGAAAAATATATAGCAAAAAATCAAAACTAAAAGTGATTAATAATTCGTTCATGGTAAATAACGGAACTCGCATTCCATATAATCAATATAAAATAAGGTAAGATAAAAAATATGGAAAGTCAATAACTAGAAACAAATGACATTCCAATAATTATATAATAAAAAATCAATAAATAAATGTATTAAACTATAATTCATGCTACATAATCAATGAACTAAAAATGAAATTTATCAATATATTTTTCAATAAAAAATATCATGGATGAATAATAAGTGGAAATAATATGTCGAAAATTATTTCATAATAGATGTAATGTTTCAAGAACAAGAAAACATATATATTCGAGATCCATCCTCTAAATAGTTAAAAACTATGGACAGAAACACTTTTAATTTGTGGATATTATTTTTCTCGTGAGAACATTTTTGTACACTAAGGATATAAATTAATTAAAGACTCCACACGTATTTGAATGTTTCATATCAAGTAATATTTTTAATTATTAAATAATTACACATTAAAAATCAGTATTTTATAAAAGATATATATTTATCAATAATTACTAAGTTAGGAAAATAACTTTTAATGTAGGCATTTTATGTAAAATGGAATATGGTTTTGGAAATATTATTATCCTTGATAAATGAAATTGATAATTTTTGGGAAAGTATATGTAAAATGATCATTGAAAACAAAACATTCCATGGGGACTTAAGTGATTCCTAGAAGTGAATTTGAATATTATCTATCATGACCCGCCCTCGGGGACCGTGCTGTGACTACCCCAAGCCCGCCTTCCATAGGCCAGGGGATGGCGACTATTACAAAGGCATAAATCCCGTTAAAAATGGAAAGGCATTGCCTTTGTAAAGTAAACAAACACCACAGAGTAAGAAAACGGAAAGTAAACACTAAGCAAAAGCAGAGTACAACTGAAAGTGCGGAAAAGTAAATGGGCCAGTATACAAACCCAAACTGAATGTAAAGTACAACTCAAAAGGGAAAACAGCAACTGAAAAGTAAAAGCCGCTACACCGAGCTGTCCACTGGAAATCCCACCTGAAGGGTGGGTACAGATAGCTCCACTGCTCCACGGGCCCCGTCGTCCGCTCCGAGCACGTCCCGCCCAGTGGTCCACCTCCAGGTACCTTCCTTCTCTGCAAGCCTCAGCTATGATCAATGTTGTCCGTCGTCTGCAACCAACACAACGTAGTGCGGGCAAAGCCCGTGCAGGGGTGAGTATAAGCTACTCAGTAGGGACCCCGAGACCCGTGAAGGTCTCTCAAATCCACAAAGGATAAACCACGAAGAAAGGTACAATCACAAAGTAACAAAAAACACTGCTTAGGTATATGCCCATACATATACCTAAGTCATCAATTTCAAATACGCTCCAAACTCCGAGCCTAAGTACAACTCAGTCCACACAGGAAAGTAAACGTATTCCACATAGGAAAGAAAAACGTAATCCACACAGGATAGCACAACACAATCCACACAGGAAAACAACCGGATTCAGCTCACACTGGTATACTTCTTCGAAAGACGATAAAGATGATCTCTGATCCATCTAAGTAATCGGACCCACGAAGGATTGATAGGTAACTAACCCCCGCAAAAGACCCACACAGGATCGGGCCCACATAGGACCTGTAGGCGCTGGTTCAGACAGGACCGCTGAGCGCAAAGACCCACACAGGATCGGACCCACACATGATCGGGCCCACACAGGACCTGTAGCACTGATCCACATAGGATCGCTGAGTGCTGAAGTCATCATCGTCGAATCCACACAGGATCTCTGTACTGTCTTCATCGCAGTCACAGTAGCAGTAGCAGAAGCAGTAGCAGTCACAGTAGCAGTAGTAGTAGCAGTCACAGTCGCAGCCATCACTAGGGTTCCCGCACACAGCAAGCTCGTACAGGAGGATCCGCTCCACGAGCCGAGAGGCTGATACATCAACTGTCACAAAGTATAGAGTTTATGTATCCAAAAGTTCCGTATCGTCAACAGGAACTCAACGCAACAGACGGCGCGTCGATCGGACACTCGGTCTGAGAGTTATTGGCATTTTCGTCCCCGGGGCCCGGTTGGTTTTTAAGGAAAAACCTACCCGACCATACTCCACCTGCGTCAAAACCTCGGGCGGAGTATTCCAAAAGATGCGTCTCACAAAGAGGAACACAACAATGCTGACGGCACGTCAATCGGACGTCTGTAGCTCAAGATATGAGTGTTTCCGCTCCGAAGGCCCGGTTGGTTTCGTGAACGAACCAACCCGGCCGAACTCAAAGTATTCTGAATCTTGAGTGCAATATACCAAAACGACCGTCTCGATCCAAGGATCGCGTTTCCGCAGACGGTTCGTCAATCGGAGGTCCGTGGCTCATGTTATGGCCAAAAGACCGAATCCGTCTCGAAAACGGGGGGTCCGGGTCCGGGCCGTCCCGGCCCGACCCCCTTCCTGGGTCGGCCCGAACCGGGTCGACCCGACCTGGGTCCGACCCGGCCCGGCCGGCCGGCCGGCCGGGCTGCGGCGCGGTGGCGCGGCGGCCTGGCAGCGCGGCGGCGCGGCGGCCTGGCGCCGCAAGGGTGCAGCGCGCGCGGGGGGCAAAGCCCCCGCTTCATCAAAAGGCGGTGCGGATTTTAGCCGCGCTTTTGGAAACCGCACCCCCTTCGTGGGGGGCCTGCTTTGAAGAGGACCGGGGGGCCGCTTTCCCCCCTCAAGGAAACCGCCCCCCAATTAAATGGGGGGGCTTTTTACCGCTGGCCGGGGGAATTAATTTCCCCCGGATTTTGACCATCCGGCCGGCCATCTGGCCGGCCGGTTTTTCTTCAACGGGACCAGTAAACCGGTCCCCTTTTTCGGCTTCCGACGCCGGCAACCCAGCCGTCGGTCTTCTCGTCCCACCGCGGCCCGGAACCGGTCGCGGTGTTCGTCGTCCGGTGCGGTGCGACGGCATCGCGCCCCTCCGCCGCGCATTTGATTCCCTTCAACGCGGCGCGACGACGTCGCGTTCTTGATGATCATTTCACAGCGCGGCGCGACGGCGCCGTGCAATATATTCTTGCGAATATCCGCGTGGTGCGACGGCACCACGCCATCTTGTTTCAACCGCATGATAAATTATCAAGAACAAAGGAGGGGGTTCGGTCGTGTTCATGCGGTTCGGCCCCCCTCACGTTAAACAATAAAACATATTTAAAAATTCAATATCCTCACGTTAGTCATGCTAGAACCACGAACAAGAATAAATAAATAAACAAATAACAACAACCCCTACCTTGGGTTCAAGCTCGAAGATTGTCAACGACCCGCGGAAGACAACGTCGTGGAGGTCAGGCGTCGCGGTAGTCGTTCGTCAAATCCGATGACGAAGAGGTACGTCCGAAGAGGTACGTCATTGGAGAATCTTCGTATGCCGATGAAGGAAGTCCGAGGAGGAAGCGGCGTTCCCTTTCGTTGACACGGAAGACGAAGAAGAGAGGAGCGGCGTTTTTCGTCGGAGCTTGAGCGTTCTTCGTCAAAGCTTGAGCGCTCTTCGTCAGAGATTGAGCGTTCTTCATCAAAGTTTGAAGAAGAAGGAAAAGCTCTCAAAAGCTCCCAAGATGGCTAAACAATTCTAACCAAATAAAATAAGATAGAGACTTATTTTATTCAAAATCATAACAAAATGAATTTCAAAGGTTTTAAATTCAAATAAGATAACTCCAAAATTAAATAACAATTTGTCATGTCATTTAAAGAGGGGTTAAAGGGAGTTTGAGAGAAGATGGAAGGTTTAGGTTCGTGTGGGTCCCACCACACGTAATCCTCTCAAAGGAGGTTAAGTGGGTGTGGGTCCCAACCCTAACTTCCTTTGAGAGAAGTTAACCAACAAAAGTAAAATAAAAAGTGTTCCACATTTTTATTCAACTTTTTTATAATTCTCCCAAAAACTAACTTTCGTCCCGCAATAAACGCAACTTCGGAAAAGGTCTCCTTAAGCGAATATCGGCGCTGCGAGTTCATCGGTGCCCTCGGATTTCAATTCCGAGCACCAGATCAAAAGTTAGGAATTCCCGCTCGTTTGTTCACTGAATGTACCCGAGCCAAACTTCAAAAATTGATTCCGGGCACACCGGGCCTCGGAATCAGGTGCCGTCTAAAACCGCACTCTTGTAAAATTCCAAAGAAATTTAAGAAAAAATTTCCCTTGAATTTTACGGGTCTTTACATTACTCCCACCTCAGGGCTTTACGTCCCCGTAAAGATACATCAAAAACTAGGGAAACAAACGAGGGTACTGAGCACACATCTGAGCCTCCCGCTCCCATGTGCTCTCCTGGAGGTTCCCGTGCTGCCATCTGATGCGCACAAGAGGAATCGATCGCCCATGCAGGACCAGCTCCTGTCGATCCTCTATCTCCACCGGGTCCTCCGTAAAAGTCGCCCCATCGTCAACGTCAAGCTCCCCATGGTCAATGATTTCTGTCGGGTCGTGCACGTTTCTACTCAGCTGGGATACGTGGAAGACGTCGTGCACCCGGTTTAACTGAGGTGGCAGAGCCAGGCGATAAGCCACCTTGCCAACCCTACTGAGGACCTGGAAGGGTCTGATGAAGCGTGGAGATAACTTGTCGCCTCGGCCAAATCTCTGAATACCACGTCGAGGTGAGACCCGCAAGAAGACGTGGTCGCCATCCCCGAACCCTAGTGGCCTCCGCCTCCTGTCAGCGTATGACTTCTGCCGGCTATGTGCTGTCCTCATCTGCTCCTAGATGACCTGGACCTTCTCGGTCGTGGCCTGGACCATCTCCGGTCCCACAAGTGCTGACTCCCCAGGGTCTGTCCAGCACAAAGGAGATCTACAAGGTCGGTCGTACAACGCCTCATAAGGTGACATCCCGATGGTGGAGTGGTAGCTGTTGTTGTACGCAAACTCCACCAAGGGTAGGTGGTCCTCCCAGCTACGGCCAAAGTCGAGGACACATGCGCGGACCATGTCCTCGAGAGTCTGAATGGTCCTCTCCGTCTGACCATCCGTCTGAGGGTGAAAGGCTGTGCTCAGACGTAGCTGCGTCCCGAACGCCTCCTGTAACCCCTTCCAAAGCCGGGAAGTAAAGCGAGCATCTCGATCGGAGACGATAGATGATGGCACACCGTGGAGCCGCACAATCTCCTGAACGTAGAGACGTCCCAAGTTCTCCCCTGAGCCCTGCTCTCTAATGGGTAAGAAGTGTGCCGACTTGGTGAGTCGGTAAACAATCACCCAGATAGAGTCGTGACCTCTGGAAGTGCGTGGAAGTCCAGTCACGAAGTCCATAGATATGTCGTCCCACTTCCACTCTAGAACCTCCAAGGGCTGTACCAAGCCCGCTGGCACCTGACGCTCTGCCTTCACCTGCTGGCAGGTGAGGCATCGAGAAACGAACTCTGCTACTACCTTCTTCATGCCCGGCCACCAGTGCTGTCGTCTGAGGTCCTGGTACATCTTTGCCACTCCAGGATGTACCGCCAAAGGAGAAGTGTGAAACTCTCTCAGCACTTCCTCTCGCAAAGCGACTGGTACCATGGTACGTCCTCTAAAAAGGACGTCGTGCTCTGCTCCAAGGGAGAAACCATCAGGTGTCAGTCCCGAGGATATCTGTGCACGCCGTGTCTCACAGTCAGTGTCCTCACGCTGTGCCACTCTGACTCGCTGCAGTAGTGGAGGAGTGACTGTGAGAGACTGAAGGATGGCTGCTCCATCTCTATCCACGTAGGATATCTGCAAAGAGACTAGATGCAAAGATTTCTCCTTTGCCGAAAAGTGAAATCCGGTCTCATCCCCTGGATGAACCACGTTCCTTGCCTAAAACAGTCAATCCCGTCATGATTAGTTAATTCATGGTATGGATGACGTCGTAAGGCCTCGACACTGCTACCAAGAGATCCAACCGTTACTCTCGCCTCTAATGGTTTAGTTACACTATCAGCATCATTGTGTGGTCCCTGGGTTTCCTCCAGTACGAATCTCGCATGTGAGGGTCAAGTCAACAGTTTTTTTAACCGGCACATCTTAGTAAAAACAAACAAAAGACAAGAAAACAAAAGCCACCAAGCAAGTTTCTTTTATTACTTCAACTAAAAGAACAAGGTCACAAAGCAACACAAACTACGAAGCTAGAGGCATTATGGGCAAAGGCATCTATGCCTGGAGCTAGTCCCGCACTAGTCCATCCGCTTCCAGAGCTCCATGATCGTAAGCTTCAGCTGGCTGATGTTGTGCTCTCCCCTGAGGTCGGGGTGGACCTCCTGGTGGTGGTGGTGGTAGAGCCTCAAAGCGTCGCCCACCACCTCCTGCTCAACCATCTCCTCTGCCTCGTCCGCCTCCTCCCCGCGGACCGCCATGGTCGAACCTCTGCCTCTGCCTAGGTGGTTCCTCAATCATCTTCTGCTCCTCTACATGGTGGGTCGGGCAGTCACGATCCATGTGGCCTTGCCCGCCGCATGCATAGCACTGTCTTCCACTCGAAAGATTGGCTCCGCGCTGTGTGCCCTGCACTGCTGAGCCAGTGCCCTGAGGTCGTCTGCCTGAAGGTCTAGTCTGTCTGGACCCCTGAGTCATCCGTCGACTGCCAGATGTAGATGACTCTGCCACGTGCCGCCCTGCGGTGGGTCGCTGCGCTGGTGTAGACTCAGCAAGGAAGATCTCGATCAGAAGGGCCCTCTCCAGTACTCCTTTCTGAGTCGGTATGCTGAGGGAGATCAGCGATGTCCTGATCTCGTGTCTCAAACCCTGCTTGAAGGTCCGGGCCCGGAAGAATGGGTCTCGTACCATGTCTGTCGAGTAGCGCGAGAGATCAGTAAATCTTGCCGAGTACTCAGCGACCGTCATGCTGCCCTGCCGCAGCTGAAGAAGCTCCTCGATATGCACCGCACGAAGGGTGGCTGGGACGAACTCCGAGCGGAAGAGGCTCTCAAAGTCCGTCCAAAGAAGAGATGCATCATCGTGCACCTGGAGCATCAAGCTCCACCATCGTCCTGCTGCTGCGTGTAGTAGGCTCGCAGCGAGGATCACCATGAGGTCTGCTGGTGTCCTCACTAGCCTAAACACACGTACCACTGCCTCCAGCCAGTCCTCGGATGCCTGGGGATCTGTCTCCCCGCGAAACTTGGGTGGTCGCTGGCGCTGAAACTCATGCAGTGCGCTGAGGCAACGTGCATCGTTAGCGGCTGGTGCTGGAAGCATCGGGGGCTCGGCGGGTAGAGATACCGCCGGTGCCACTGCTGACAAAGGGCCCTACACCGAAGACTTGTCGCTCGGTGGGCTGTCGTCACACTCGGCTCTCAGAACCCTAGTTGGCTGCCGTCGTGGGGCCATCCTGAAAAGGAAACAGGTGCGCCACGGTCAGAACAGTATACCTGGTGAGCTGATATAAGTAATCACAAAGAAAACTTTGAAACACACATGCAATAAATGTTTTCGTGCACTAAGTCGGAAATCAGAAGACATGGTCCTGGTGTACGGATACGTCAGCCGCCGAACCAACACTGGACTCCCTGGACTGATAACCACACTCAATACGCTGAACATTATTGCTTCACATAGAAAAGATCAGAGTTCGCGGTAGAAACGAACTCCTCTGATACCAATTTGTCACGACCCACCCTCGGGGACGGTGCCGTGACTACCCCATGCCCGCCTTCCATAGGACAGGGGCTGGCGACTAGCACCAAGGCGTAAATCCCGGTTAAAAGGGAAGGCATTACCTTTGTAAAGTAAAATAACACCACAGAGTAAGCAAGCGGAAAGTAAACACTAAGAAATAGCACAGTACAACTGAAAGTGCGGAAAAGTAAATGGGCTAGTATACAAACCCAAACTGAAAGTAAACTACAACTCAAAAGGGAAAACAGAAATTGAAAAGTAAAAGCCGCTACACCGAGCTGTCCACTGGAAATCCCACCTGAAGGGTGGGTACAGATAGCTCCACTGCTCCACGGGCCCCGCCGTCCGCTCCGAGCACGTCCCGCCCAGTGGACCACCTCCAGGTACCGTCATGCTCTGCAAGCCTCAGCTAAGATCAACGTTGTCCGTCGTCTGCAACCAACAAAACGTAGTGCGGGAAAAGCCCGTGCAGGGGTGAGTATAAGATACTCAGTAGGGACCCTGAGACCCCTGAAGGTCTCTCAAATCCACAATGGATAAACCACGAAGAAAGGTACAATCACGAAGTAACAACCGACACTGCTTAGGTATATGCCCATACATATACCTAAGTCATCAATTTCAAATACGCTCCAAACTCAGAGCCTAAGTACAACTCAGTCCACACAGGAAAGTAAACGTATTCCACACAGGAAAGCAAAACGTAATCCACACAGAATAGCACAACACAATCCACACAGGAAAACAACAGGATTCAACTCACACAGGTATACTTCTTCGAAAGATGATAAAGATGATCTATGATCCATCTAAGTCGTCAGACCCACGAAGGATCGATAGATAACAAACCCCCGCAAAAGACCCACACAGGATCGGGCCCACATAGGACCTGTAGGCGCTGGTTCACACAGGACCGCTGAGCGCAAAGACCCACACAGGATCGGACCCACACAGGATCGGGCCCACACAGGACCTGTAGCACTGATCCACGTAGGATCGTTGAGTGCTGAAGTCGTCGTCGTCGAATCCACACAGGATCTCTGTACTGTCGTCGTCGCAGTCACAGTAGCAGTAGCAGTAGGAGTAGCAGTCACAGTAGCAGTAGTAGTAGCAGTCACAGTCGCAGCCAGCACTAGGGTTCCCGCACACAGCAAGCTCGTACAGGAGGATCTGCTCGGCGAGCCGAGAGGCTGATACATCAACTGTCACAGAGTCCAGAGTTGATGTATCCAAAAGTTCCGTATCGTCAACAGGAACTCAACGCAACAGACGGCGCGTCGATCGGACGCTCGGTCTGAGAGTTATTGGCATTTTCGTCCCCGGGGCCCGGTTGGTTTTTAATGAAAAACCTACCAGACCTTACTCCAACTACGTCCAAACCTCGGGCGGAGTATTCCAAAAGATCCGTCTCACTAAGAGGAACACAACAATGCTGACGGCACGTCAATCGGACGTCCGTAGATCAAGATATGAACGTTTCTGCTCCGAAGGCCCGGTTGGTTTCGTGAACGAACCAACCCGGCCGAACTCAAAGTATTTCAAAACTTGAGTGCAATATACCGAAACGACCGTCTCGATCCAAGGATCGCATTGCCGTAGACGGTTCGTCAATCGGAGGTCCGTGGGTCATGTTATGGCCAAAAGACTGAATCCCTCTCGAAAACGGGGGGTCCGGGTCCGGGCCGTCCCGGCCCGACCCCCACCCTTGGTCGGCCCGAACCGGGTCGACCCGACCCGGGTCCGACCCAGCCCGGTCGGTGGCGCGGCGGCCTGGCGCCGCACGGATGGAGCGCGTGCGGGGGGCAAAACCCCCGCTTCATCAAAAGGCGGCGTGGCTTTTAGCCGCGCCTTTGGAAACCGCCCCCCCTTCGTGGGGGCCTGCTTTGAAGAGGACCGGGGGGCCGCCTGCCCCCCTCAAGGAAACTGCCCCCCCAATTAAATGGGGGGGGGCTTTTGACCGCTGGCCGGGGGAATTAATTTCCCCCGGATTTTGACCATACGGCCGGCCATCTGGCCGGACGGTTTTTCTTCAACGGGACCGGTAAACCGGTCCCCTTTTCCGGCTTCCGACGCCGGTGGCCCAGCCGCCGGTCTTCTCGTCCCGCCGCGGCCCGGAACCGGCCGCGGTGTTCGTCATCCGGCGCGGTGCGACGACACCGCGCCCCTCCGCCGCGCATTTGATTCCCTTCAACGCGGCGTGACGGCGTCGCGTTCTTGATGATCCTTCCACGACGCGGCGTGACGGCGTCGCGCAATATATTCGTGCGAATATCCGCGTGGTGCGACGACACCACGCCATCTTGTTTCAACCGCATGATAAATTATCAAGAACAAAGGAGGGGGTTTGGCCGTGTTCATGCGGTCCGGCCCCCCTCACATTAAACAATAAAACATATTTAAATATTCAATATCCTCACGTTAGTCATGCTAGAACCACGAACAAGAATAAATAAATAAACAAATAACAACAACCCCTACCTTGGGTTCAAGCTCGATGATTGTCAACGACCCGTGTAAGACAACGTCGCGGAGGTCGGGCGTCGCGGTAGTCGTTCGTCAAATCCGATGACGAAGAGGTACGTCCGAAGAGGTATGTCGTTGGAGAATCTTTTTATGCCGACGAAGGAAGTCCGAGGAGGAAGCGTCGTTCCCTTTCGTTGATACGGAAGACGAAGGAGAGAGGAGTGGTGTTCTTCGTCGGAGCTTGAGCGTTCTTCGTCAAAGCTTGAGCGTTCTTCGTCAAAGATTGAGCGTTATTCGTCAAAGTTTGAAGAAGAAGGAAAATCTCTCAAAATCTCCCAAGATGGATAAACAATTCTAACCAAATAAAATAAGATAGAGACTTATTTTATTCACAAACTTAACAAAATGAATTTCAAAGGATTGAAATTCAAATAAGATAACTCCAAAATTAAATAACAATTTTTCATGTCATTTAAAGAGGGGTTAAAGGGAGTTTGAGAGAAGATGGAAGGTTTAGGTTCATGTGGGTCCCACCACACGTAATCCTCTCAAAGGAGGTTAAGTGGGTGTGGGTCCTACCCCTAACTTCCTTTGAGAGAAGTTAACCAACAAAAGTAAAATAAAAAGTGTTCCACATTTTTATTCAACTTTTTTATAATTCTCCCAAAAACTAACTTTTGTCCCACAATAAACGCAACTTCGGAAAAGGTCTCCTTAAGCGAATATCAGCGCTGCGAGTTCATCGGTGCCCTCTGATTTCAATTCCGAGCACCGGATCAAAAGTTAGGAATTCCCGCTCGTTCGTTCACTGAACGTACCCAAGCCAAACTTCGAAAATTGATTTCGGGCACACCGGGCCTCGGAATCAGGTGCCGTCTGAAACCGTGCTCTTGTAAAATTCCAAAGAAAATTAAGAAAAAATTTTCCTTGAATTTTACGGGTCTTTACATTATCGATGGAAAAATAAATTATAAACCATAAATATAATTATTTAGTATTATACTAATACAATATTTTCCAATTAGAGTAAAAAAATAGGGTTTATAACTAATGAATTTAAATAATATAAAAAGACGATAAAAAATATAGAAGAAAATACATATTTTTAGGAATGAAACGTTTGATTGATGTTTTATTTTATTATCAATTTTGAAAAAAAACACGTAAAAATTATCTTTTTAGACATTAAAAAATTTCTTCAATGAAATTGTCGTGAGTAAATTCGTACTTATTGTACAAGGAAAATGAACATTTTTTTACGGGATAAAATATTGAAAAAATTTATTATTGTGAAAGAGTCTATAAGATTAAATTAAAAACATTTTTATAAGACAAAATTTTAATGATGCATTGAAAAAATAATTTTAAAATCGTTTTTTGAAAAAGAAAATTATAAAACATGGTTTGTAGAAGGAAACTAGTTCTCCAACTACATATTTCAAGGAAGTCATGTTTTCCTAAGAAAATTTGTAAAACACATTGAGAACTATATATAGTAAAATGGTACTAATACATGAAAAAGACATGAATTTATATAGGATAAAAAAATTAAAGGATTTTTTTACCATGTTATTATAATTTCCTCTTATGGAAATAGCATTGAAATATCATTAAAGTTACTGTTGATGAAAATAGCCTTTATGCATTCTCGTGTGACCTATAACACTTTGAAAATGTTGAAATAATAAACCTCATAACGTAAAAACCTTAAATAAATGTCTTAAATAACATTAGTACAATGAAATTTTTTATATAAAACACAACAATTGATAATATAGAAACCAAATAAAAGATATAAGTGGTAAAATGACATTTATCTCATGAATGTTATATGTGAGCTGAGAATCTCATACACTAAGTTTCCGTTGTTGAGAAAATCCTTTAATGTCATGATTATAAAATATTTTTTAATTTTTTACCTAATTTACAAACACTTTAATTTTAATCATTACATTTATTTCAGTTTTTACTGTGTTTTATACAATTATTTAATCAATGATGTTTGATTCGGGTTTTTCGACCACATTCGGTTTGTGATTCAAAAATAAAATTCGTAGGTGAACTATGGTCAAAAGGATCATTATATAACATATCCATAATAATAACCACAACATAGTTATCATATTTTTATATTAATTATAATTTTATAATTAATAATTATATATTTTTATTACATAAGTATTAATTTTATGATCATGGAGATTGTTGGTAGTATATACACCTGAGTAACATTTCCATTTATAAATTATCATTATTAAAATAAGTTATATACATTCATATCATTACCGAATGATAATTATAACACATATACCAAATTATTTATTCATATATATATATATATATAATTTTTTATATAAAAAATCACATCTTGTTAAAAAGGTGATAGTCCACATGGCCACAAACAATATTTTAACATTCTATATGACTTAAAGGGTTATAATTAAAATAAAAAATATATATATATATATATACATAGAATATTTACATAAAGGTAATTATTTAATGTATATCATATAATGGTTTTTTATGTCCCAAAAATTTAAATAAACCCATCTTTTGTATGTTCAATTTTCGATGTGAACGAATCAAAAAATTTTAAGGCTGATGTAGTCTATAATTATAATAATTAGTTTGTTTTACTAAAATAAAATAGATTTTATTAATGGTGTGTGTTATAAAAGGATAAAAATTATAATTACAAAATTATTATAATTTAAATCATATATAAAGTGTGAATAAATACAAATTTACACCATGAGTAATGGTGATGAAAAAATGAGAAATATTCATTTCATGAGGCAATAGTTCATTTTAAACATAACAAATTTGAATGTTATCCATTAAAATGTAGTGTGTATAATTTAAAAATGAAACATAAAAAAATCCTAGAATATTTAATATATTGGTTTTTTACATAGTAATTGAATAATAATATATGAGAGGATGGGTAATGGAAATAAAATTTAAATTTTTGAAATAAGACGTTACCTCTTAATCAGGTATCTACTTTTTTTCCCCAAAATGATTCCATAGATGTATTTATACCCAAAAGTATTCATGGTGTATAGTAAAATTATTTTTATACTTTATTTTCATAATTTTTCAAATCCTAGTTTGTTTGAGAGGTGTGAGGAATATGGAGAGTTGGTGTCTGTTAATAGAGACTGAAAAGGATACACTTATAATTTTTGGAAAAAATCTAGGTTTACCCATGTTATTAGGTAAATAAATTCATAAAAACCCAACATAAATAAGTTATGGATGGTTTATGGAAGATATATTGTATCATCATAAAAATATAAATAATAAGACATTTTCATATTTATTAATATTTTTTAATTAAATATTAATTTTTTTAAAGGGGATGCCATATTCAAGGGCATACATGACACACAACAATGGGGTTCTCCAAAGACTATTGTTGCAAACAATGCGGTGTTATACTAAAAAGTATTATTATTATTCTTTTAAATTGTAATTAAAACCTAGCCATTTTATTAGATAGAATGAATAGAACTAACTATTGTATGATTAAAAATATTTATTAAATGTTTTATCATTCATCCAATAAAAGTTACAGGCTTAAAATGTGAATGAATCTAATTATTAGTATGATTTACATTAAAAGGTTGAATTACAACATTTGGATGGCTAGACATCATTAAATATTTTTTTGTTCACTTTTATATGTTCTATAGGATGAAATAAAATTCTTTTTTTGAACAGGGACATCAAAATTAACTTAGGTTAAAATTTTGGTATTTTTTTATTAAATTCAATTTTTGATGAATAGTGAAGAATACTATATTTTAATTCAATTTTCCTTTTATTATAATATGTTTTTATGTGTACATTATCTTTTTAATATTCTTAACGTGTAATTTGATTATGTTTTTTCAATTTAATCTTAATATGGTCATTGAAATTAATTTCACTTTGAAATTGGACATAAACTAATTTCAATCTATTGATAGATATTGATTCTCAAAAACACGCTATTAGTTTTGGAAATATAGATTAATTAATAATACTTTTATGTTATGAACTTTTTAAAATAGACATATTTTTTGAATTTGGAATATCAAATATATCTTACGGTAAATTTATGGTATTTTTCTGAAAAACATCAATTTTTGATGAATATTTAAATCACTAAGTAGTAGTTAAAAAATAGACATTTTCATTTAAATTAAATTTTACCACTTATGTGAATTGAATTTAAAATATATGACATACATTGTTTTTATTTTTAAGAAAATTTTGGTTCAATTAGATGACAATAATTATTTGTTTAATAGTAACTTTTGACTTTTATTTACAGCGTTTAAACACAAATAGGGTAATCCAAGGTAAAACGAATATTATGATAATACAATATTACAATAAAGCTAGTCATATAATTATTAGATGAGTCATGGAAAATAATTTGATTCCTTGGATCGATATTGGGACCCCATGGAGCCACATGGGAGTGATAATGACAATTTTGATTTACTAATTTAATGTAAAGAAAAAAATGACATAAACAAATCTCTTTTAATAAATTAATTTTTACATATGGTTATATAAATTATTTTCAACTATAAATATTAATTAGAAATATAAATAGATTTATTACATAATGTTATTTCTTTATAATATTTATACATCAAATAAATTAAATTATTTATGTCCCAATAATGATGTGGTGTTTGCATCATTAATAAATCATTTAAATAAATATGATTATAATGATTAAAATAACATCTAAAACCTATCCAAATTTTATCTGATGAGTTTATTTCGATCATGAGTCTTCTTTTATTCTACCTAAAAGTGTTTTTTGTCATTTAGAAACTGAAAATCATTAAATAATAATATAATATTTTCACACATTCAACAGAACCTCTCCTGTACCTTATAAATATCCCTCAAATCTAACCCATTCTTCACATATCTGAAGCCCCTTGGCTAGTCTAAACCTTGCACAAATAATCTATAATGATATCTATATTCCACATAGATTCCTTTATGTAGGCATAAGTCTCTTCAATATGTCATATTGGTTCACACCAAAGATAGTTACCTAAATTAAAGGTAACAGTTCTCTTAAATTATTCTGTTTTATTTTGGTTTATATCACTTCTCTAACACCATAATCTCTTTTAATTGTATTATTTTATAACAAAACCAGTATAATAAATATACTAGGTTGTTTTTATTATATATATTTTAACTAAACATAGACACACCTCCGTCGAATGGGTAAATAACATAATGTTTATGTTGACGGCAAACTACTGCCTCATGAAATAATGATTATTAAAATATATACAACCATCTCTCATGGTGTCTGTTATGATGGAAATTTATTTATATATGATATATATTATATTTATATTTTTTCTATTCTTCTTTATTTTTCATTTATTGAATACTTTTATGGTCTCCATAGTGGGTAAATTCAATTATCTCATTTGATGAAGTGCGGGTAACGCCCTCTCAATGTGATATGACTCGTTCACGCCTTATGTTAAACATATAAAGGGTATATATAATTATATAATATATTATATTATACCTTAATTATAATATATTTTTGTATCATTATTTATATATTCAATTAAAATACGAAATAGAAATGGAAGTAGCGTTCATGCGTACGTACGACTTACTGTCTCCATGATCGGTGCATTTCATTTCTTATTTCCAAATGTAATGTACTATATTAAATACATATATATATATACTATATATATGATATATATGATATCTAAATCTAGAATATCATTTTGGATATAATTAACTTTTTACCACAAGAACAACTTGTAATTATAAGAAGTCCATTTTTGACTCAAATACCAAATACCAACAAAATGACCATTATTAACATAAATGATTGCATAATCATTATAACATGGTAATAAGTGATATAAAAGGAATAATAAACTATAAAAAGATTCTTAATCAACTATAAATTAACATAGGTTTTTTATTCAGTCATAACAAGGAACAAACAAGTCAATTCGGTTCATGTGGTGTATGTTTTGTAAGTTACAAAATAGGTCATGGAAATTTGTAACCAAAATTTCATTGCTTTGGTTAATATTCTAATTCATAATTATTCCTTTCTATAATTATGTGTCAAATAAAACTTTTTTAATTATTTTCTAATTTATACCCCCTTTGTGTGGATACTAAAAAATATGTTTTAATTTTAATTATGTTTTAATTTTATTCCAAAATAATTTTCATTCAAGAATATATCGTTTGGATAAGAAATCTTAATCTGAAATATTTTTTAAATATTTATTCATTTAAATATATATCATTAATTTCCATGTTTTCAAAATATTTTTTAGTATTTAATTATATAGACAATTATTTTTTAAAATTTTAATTTCTATAAATTCCTTAAGTTAAAATGGGTAACTTTGAATAAAAAACTTTGTAAAATTGTTTTAAATGGTTTTGAAAATGGTTTGATAATGCATTGATTTTGTCAATATATTGAAATGATTTGTTGTTATTTAAAATGAAATGTTATTAGTGAAATGATTATATTTGATATATTTTATGTTTTATGACTTTATAATGGTACTTGGACATTTGACCGGTGGTTACATGATAAAACAAATGACAGGTGGTGGCGTGATAAACCTAGATGGGTGGTTATGTTACAACCTCCAATGCATTGGATATGAAAGTATTCTATATGGCTATTCCATTTAATGATATATGAGGAAGTAAACCATACAATTATTTCCTTTAAATATTCTTATGTACCAAGATACCTTTATTTAATATGTGTTCTTTATATATATTTTATGATAATAATTTGGTTATAAGAGGGTAAGCAATGATATTTCTTTCAGTGACGAGTATTTAATACTTGTAAAGTTGAAATTTATTACTTATGATAATTTATTCATGAATTACTTGATTTTTTGAAAAACTAACAGTTTTCCTTCGTTGTGTATCCCTTATTGAGATTTTTGCTCATCCCATGTTTTTGAATTTTTTTCAGAGGACATTAAGTGTAATAGGGGAAAGGATGTGATCCAGGGAAATTAATGATGTCTAAAACATTGAAATGTACATGTTTCTTTTAGAGAGATTATATTTTATGAAAAATGGATATTGGGTAGTAGTGACTACTTTTAATATTCTAGTTGTTATGTAATAGTTATGGCTTAATTCCCTAAAACTTTAAACCTGATATGATCTTCAATGTAAATTCTTGACATAATTCATGATTATGTAATGTTTATGGCCGGTTCCTTAATTATAAGGATATAATATTGGTTTTCATTAAATATCTTTTTCATTTAGACAACTAAATTAATGTTTTTGGCCTCTAATAATCATAACTTTGACTCAATAATTATAATTAAATATAATTAAAATCAGAAGTATTATTTTTCAAAATCAACATTGGTGATGTTATAAATTATTAATTTTAATTATTATCAACATTTAATCTCTTTTTTATGATTCTAATAATATATTTATAAGAAAATAATTTAATATTCTACCCTAATACGATATTAATTTTCATGTTTTGAAAAAAAAAACATATGAATGA
Source organism: Viscum album (assembly GCA_963277665.1). Classification (NCBI taxonomy): domain Eukaryota; kingdom Viridiplantae; phylum Streptophyta; class Magnoliopsida; order Santalales; family Viscaceae; genus Viscum; species Viscum album. The sequence continues at coordinate 1,034,035,285 of OY728133.1, read as the reverse complement.
TTGATTTGTTTTTTTAATAAATTTCAAGGATAAATTGAGTTCATTTGAATAATATTTATTAATTTATCATAATATTTACAAAATAAAGATTTAAAATTTAATAAAAACATAATTTATCCTTATAAATAAATCATATGAAATGTAGTTTTGAAATAAATTTAGTATTTTTAAATATTCATTAAAAAACAAAATGTGCTCAAAAAATATTAAAGAACAGAAATATATATAATTAATTAAACATTTATCCAATTAATTCATTTCAATCTAGCATAATTTTCATTTTACATCAAAAATTTAATTTATTTATGTCCCTCATTCCACAAAATATTGAATTTACATATTCCATTTATACAATATCCTAGGTTACACCTTCCACACTTCTCAAATATTTTAAATTTATCTTCATTTTTTATTGTCTCCACTTCTAGTGATCCTTCTAACCTACATACATCTCTTGTTTGTTTTGCTAGGTATTTGGTAATGGTATATATTGTGAATCATATTTCATGGAAGATGATTTGGTTTATACATGATATAATTAATTTATATCAACGTATCATTTTTAACTCATTTTCATTATATTTTCCATCATGATCATTGTTCACTTGAATTCTTTATATTCTAGAAATTGACAAAATTTTGAACAAAAAGTGGGTCAAACAATATTCATAGGGCGGTAGGCATGTAATTATCTATAATATATCTAATTCATGAAAAATTATTTTCATTATATATTTAAATTATCCATAATGGATTGTAATGAAAACTTATATTATACATGGAAGATAACCTAGGTTTTTGGAACAAGGTGCATATTGAGGCTCATTTTTTCTACCAGGTAACATCAAGTAGGCCCAAAACACATTGACAGACTCGTTACTCATAAGTAAAGTTGTGATAGAACCAAATCCACATGTATTAAATTAAAAGGTATTTATTTTTAGTAATAAACCAATAATCAAAAAATTAAAACAATATATGGTGTTGTTCTAAACATATATTAATATTTTACATTATGATTACATTATCTAACTTATGTTTTTTAACTTGATAAACCACGATATGAATATAAGTAAACTATTACCAATTTTAGTGAGACAAACACAATATCCCATAGCAAGTATCTTATGTCAATTACATTGGAATGATTAAGCTGAATAAATCCCTGATTTACTCAGTATTTTATAGTCTTGGTAAACCATAAATGTAAATGAAACTTCATTTATAAAATAATCCACCAATTACAACATAATTTTTTTTTATTTTTAAATAAATAGATTTGAGGATAACTTTAATACATATCATATGTCCCTTAAAATATTTCATAGTACTCATATTTTAGTTCTGTGGAATGAAACATAATAATAGTGATATGAAATTCTTAGTAATGAAGAAATATAGTACAAACAATGAATCAATGAGAATATTTATTATGACATGGTAAATAACTAAACTCAGAAGACATATTTTTAAAAAACTAAGATTGATGGGCATAAAAAATATGGAAATATAATAACTAGAAACACATGTGGTTCCTATTACTAGATACTTGGAAATCAATATGGAATGGTATAATAAAAATAAATGACTCGATGAACTGAAAATAAAATGTATCAATAAATAAACCAACATAAAATCCCACGGATTTATATTATCTTGAACTAACATGAGTTAAATTCATTCGTAATGGGCATTAGGTCCTACGAACAAGAAAACCTATACTGTTAACATCCATCCACCAAATAGGTTAAAATTACAAATAATATCTCATTCTATTTTGAAAAATTATATATCTGAGGATGGAATGTCTATGAATCAAGGATCTATATAAAGTCTATTATCCACACGTCATTACATGTCCCAATCATTCTACATATCAATTAATATATTTAATTATTTAACCATATGCCTTATCAAATATCTTCATTTAATAAAAGATACATATTTATCAATAATTCATTAGTTAATCAAATAACTTTATACGAATACATCATATGTAAAATGGTATATGGTTTTAGCAATATTAATATCCATGGTAAATTAAATAGATAAATTATGGGTAATTCAATGTCAAATGATCATAGTAAATTGAATATTTCAGGTGGACTTAAAATAATCAAGTGAGTGTGAATACCATCAATGAAACAATCAATTATAGATAGTATAGATATTGATTAATAATGGTATCAATTGAGCATCTTCCTTAAAGAGTAAAAAACAGTCTTTTTCATTGTTAATGGAAATATTATAAAAAAATCGTTATTTTTTTAAGAAAAATATCCTTTTGTTTTGAAAACCCCTTTAAAAACCATTTCATTTAATATATCATTTCAAAAAAATATTAATTAAAATGAATCAATTTAGACATGAAATTGAAGCATCTATGAAATGATAGTGTGTAAATTTTTACATGTCATATGATGGAAAAAACCATTCCTTCTGCAAAAAAATAGTTTGAAAAAAAATTCCTTTTTGGAAAGTGATCAAAATATTTAATAAAATACATTTATAAATAGAAAATGTAATTGTGTCATTACCAAAAAAATTCAAATTTTTTATATAATTTAAATATAATGTGGTTTTTCTAATGAAAACAGGTTCTCTGACTAATGATATAAATGATATAGGGATTTCATAAAAAAATTTAAATCAAATTTAGTACCATAGAGTGGAAAGATGGAGATAATAAATGAAAATGTTAATAAATTACAAGGGGTTAGAAAACTGAGAGGATTTATTGAACATTGGTAATATAATTTCCACAAACTAAAATATTATTTATATATCATTAATGTTATATTAGAGGAAAATGATGATTAAATATTCTTGTGTATTTTATGACACAATGAATCATTTTACTTCATAAAACTCATGAAAGAAAAATATGAAATGAAATAATTAAATACAATGACGATAACAGAATTCATGATATAACATATTGAAATTAACAGTACAGAAACCCAAAAAAATATATCATTATTGAAAATGAAATTTATCTCATGGATGTAATAAGTGAGATGAGAATCCATTATCTTGAGTTTCCTTTTCTGTGAATGTCTGTTAAATTCTTATATAATTAACATATGATTATATCATTCATTCATGAGAACCATTTTTATGTTTATCATTATATTCATTTAACTTTTTACATTTATATATACAACTATATAAAAAATTATATTAATGTCTACTGTTTGAACCAAATTCGGTTTATGTGTCAAAAATAACTCATGTAGGTCATCAATCGTCAAAGGGTTAATGACAGAAGATATTAATAAAAATATATACGAAATAATTATCATATTTGTACATTAATAATACTTCTATAATCAATAATTATATATGATTAAGAAAAATAATCTAATGTTATAATTATAATGATGGTAGGTCGTATGTACATATGAGTAACATTCACATTTTTCAATGATCATTATAGAAAGAAGGAATGTGACAACATATCCTATCATAATGATCCAAATATCATATATTCCAAATTATGTAATCATATATAGTTATATATTTAATTATGTTGAAGAAAAATAATTCACATCATGTCGAGGAGGTGGTAGTCTAGACTTCCAAGAACGACGTTATGAATTTTTCTGTGTGTAAAAGGTAATTAAAGAAAATGATATATAAATATCATATTTAAATGAATAAAATTACATAATTAATATCATATATATATTATTTATATGACATGTTATTTTTTTTACCATCCTTCACACTTTAAATGACTAATGCGAACAAATCACAATAGTTCATGGGGGAGGTAGTCTACACATCCTCAATCAATGTTATCTTATTTAGGTAAAATTGAATGAATTATATGTATTTTAAATAAAATTATTAAATAATTATAAATAAATAATAAATATCATATATATGATATATAAATAGTATTTTCATCATTATAGAAATCATGAGAGGTAGTGATGGAAAAACAAACTATCATCATATTGTGAGGTAGTAGTTCGTCGAACATCGAAACAATATGTTCATTTCCTATTATATAGATTGGTGAGTAATCATATGTGGAACCATTTCCATAAATAAATAATTGTATATTTATTTTTATATAATAATGGAATAATTGGAGATCATATGATGAAAAATGTAAATAAAATTAAAAAGCATGAGATGAGACATTTCCTCTAAATCGGGTAACTACTTTTAGATTGTATGAAAAACCTAAGTTTGAAGGATTTATTCCCAAAATGAGAACTGAAGGACTATTGGAGGGTTAGTTTTAATCTATTATGGAATATATTTCGGAAAATATGTTGTTTCAGAGGTGTGGGGATTGGGGAGAAGTTGTGGCCTTTTTTAGGGATGGAGAAGTACCCACATGAAATTTTTAGAAAGATGTTTGGTTTAAAGATTTTATTTATCTAAAAAATAAATAGAAAACTACCAATATCAATAATGGAATATTTATGGAAATTAAAATTTCATAAAAATGGTTTTTGACAATTTGTAGGTCGTTTAGCCCCCTATGATAATACTTTTGTCTTTTATTATGATTAATTTGGTCTTTATAATTGTAATTTATTTAAATTAAATTCTATAATTAATTTGTCCTATAAAAATTTAGTCTCATTGTAAATTATAAATTATTATCATTAAAAATATTTAATTCATTTTTTTAAAAATTCCACTCACAGAAGTGAAAAAATTAATTTAAATTTCATTCCACAAATGAGACAACATTACAGATTTTAATGTAAAATTGTCTGAATGATTGCAATGTTTTTTATATTTAATATCAAATTTAAATATATTTAAATGATATTATTTTTTAATTATAAATATATTATCTAATAAGGCTTTAAAACCAAAATAATACAACATTTATCATTATAAATATATCATAAAAATCCAGTTCTAAAATAAAACATAGTATTTTTAACTCTTCATTATAAAATTTTATGTTTCTCAAAAATATAAAAACTACTATGAAATCAATATATTATGTTTATATTTGAAATATGATGTTTATAATGATTTATTAAATCAATTAAATAGTCCAAATTCATATCTAAAATTAACTCTTAATTAAAAGGTGGTGAAATATAATTTACAAAATATAGAATTTTATTTGTTTAAGACTTTTAGTCTTTATCTTATGCTGATCAAACATAATGGATGAATGTCAAAAATAGTTTTTTGAATATATACCATATATATATAATTTTCAAATCATTCACTAGTTTTAATTAATTCTGATTACCAATCCAAAACACGTTGGGAATCATATAATAATATTTTGTTTTATATCCAATTGGTTTATATATTCATTTCCCAATAGTCAGTAACAAAAAAAAAATCATTTAGTTTTAATATGAACAATAAATTTTGATAATATAGTTAATAATATTCATAACATCTAACATAACAAATATGTTATAACACAATATAATAAATAATATTATTTTAATAATGGAATTTTATTTGGTGAAATGCAGCCATCTATGTAAAACTATCTAAAGTGGAAATCCACCCTTACATATAACACAAGATATTATAGAAGGAAATTATTTAATATTAATCATGATAACATAATGATTCATTCACTAAAATATATTGAAATTAATTTAAATTGTAAATATATTATAAAGTATTTAATTATTATAGTACCTTACATTCTTGGTGTCCCGTGTTAAACATGATATAATATACAAGGTTTGTTCCTTATTTTTTTTGTCATAGTTAATGGGTATTATATTTGATGAAATTTATAATTTATGATATTAATAATATAAACAATTAGGAATTTATCATAAATTTTTAATTTTTAAATATTTTAATTCTCTATTTATGATACGACATAATCTATTCCAAAATATCTTTATTATTACCTAATAATATATTTGTAATTATGAAATATTATTTTGATAGTTAAATTGAACCTTATTAATTATATTGAAAAATAAATATTCAATTACAAATTATTATGATTTCGAAAAATTAAATCATAATTTATTTCAAAGGTACCTTAATTAAATATATATATAATTATTTACATACATTTTGATATATGGAATATATTCCCATGGTTCACCAGAAATGTGTCATTTTTTAATGATAATCATAAAAACCCAAATAATAAATTTTAATGATAAACATTAATATATTCATGACATATCCACTAATTATTAAAAATTTATAAGCAATATAATTAGATATTTTCATATCAACTATTATAGTAATTTCGAATTACAAGTCTTCTAATAAATACAAAATTTAGTGCATATAATAATTTTTTAATAATAATTTCTAAATCACCATTGTTAACCCATGAGTAAAGGATGAGGGTTTCTACATAAAAATTACATAATCAATGATAAAATAATTAAATCTGAAAACTCATTAATAATATTTAAACCAAATGTACAATCGATAATATTTAATGGTTTAATTCATTACATAAACGAGTTCCCATCGAAAATGATGAAATTTAAAAACTAATTAATCAGAAAACTAAATTTTAACAATTATATAGGGTTCTTTTATTTCAAGGTATTGATCATGAAATTTATTAAACTAATTATAACCTAATTCACATGTCCAATATTAATTTTCTAATCAGTGGACACTAAAGAATAATTATCAAGGCAATGAACATTGACACTGATGTTGAATTTTTGAAGAAAATAATTGTGCACTCATAACTAAAGAAATAAAGGATTAACAAATATATTAAACACTATTTTAAAATAAAAAAATGAAATTGACTTTAAAAAATAAAAAATATTCTTGAAATACATATGGATATTGGAAATACCTAGAACTAAAATTTAAAACTAAAGGGAATTTATTATTTTATTTTATAATAAAAATTATAAGTATTCATGAAGAGAGACTGAGAAACACTCAATAATATTATAATTTAATAGTAATATGGATATTCAAAGAAAAAAATATAAATAATAATAAAAATTAATGGGATATCTTTTAATAGGAATAGATTAAAATATTAGTATTAGAGCGGAATAAATTCATATATCATATAAAAGTAAGAAGAACTATATTTAGAAATAAGTTAAAACATTTAAGATGATTGTACAATAAACTAATGAAAAATCATTTAGTGGATGATCAAGATTTGTTGAGTAATGTAAATTATATAAAAAGAATAGTATTTTATGATATTGTATAATGAATAATTTTAAGTGATTTCTAATATACACTATATAAAATTAGATTATTTAGAATTTTGAAATAATAAGCCATATGAGATCATGGATCATTAACGATGACATTTAGACTAGGATATTGAGTATAATATTTTTTATAACATCACAAAAACAATATATATATATATATATATGAAAAATGTGAATATTTTTAAATTATAAATTTATATTAAATGAAACTGTATATTTATGAAATTATAAATAATTCATAAGTATTGATATTATATTTAATATATTTAAATAAAATCATCTTAGAAAACTGAATTATTTTTATTAGTAATTTTTATTATATTCTTATATCAATTTTACTTGAATATTCAATCACAACACATATAGTATACAGATATAAAATTTTACTTTTTTGAAAATAATTCCACAATAAAATAATATTTTTAAAATAATATAAATTTCCTTATTTTAAAATGTTAATTATGAATTTTATGTGAAATTAAAAATATAAATAATGTAAATTTATTTTTATAATATATTGTGTAATTATATCACTGAATTTTGTACATAACCAGTCAAATAAAATTTTATTACATCAAAACGTGCATTAAGTGTAAATGTAAAATTATGACATTTTTATATACACAATTTCAATGGTACATTATAATTAGTATATAATATTTTTTGTTGGAATATGGAAATTATTAGACTTACATTCCAGGTGATGATAATAACATATTCTAATAACCATTAAATGTTCATATAGCATACATCTAATTTTTATGTCCCTATCACAAATATTCCAAAACAATGTGGTTTATTTCACTAAAATTTCTGAAACTTGACATTTATTTTCATCTGTACATAATAAAATCTAATAGGAATTGCACAACATTAAATATATTTTGAATATTTTTATTAAGAAATTTCTAATAGAATATATATAAACCAAAACTCCGATAAACAATTTTTTATTTTTTATTTCAAATGATGTCAAATAGTTTGTGAAATAAAATACACAAATGAACTCAATGGACTACTGATGATTTCAACATTACAAAAAATGACATATTTATAAAATAAAAATATAACCTTATATTTTAAATATAATTTTAGAATTTTAAATTAGTATTTATATAAATATAATTACATATCATTTAATATGGACAAATATTAAATTATAAAATAAATTATTATTAATATAAATATATTCTTTTTAAAGAATTATTTTTTAATGCTCATCTTGTGGTATAATGTGACATTTTAGCACATTATTATCAAATAAACGTAGGATAATCACAAATATAATTAAATTACTTTCTTAAAATATTTTGGAAACTATTTAATAAAATCTTATAATTATTATAAAAAATATATAACTTATAATACAACATAACATATTTCTAGAATTACCACTTACCAAGGAACATATATTTCATCTCATAATATACAAAAAATTCCAAGCACAATTGTTTTGTAATTTAAATTGTTCATTTTCATTATTTACTGAAATTAAAAATGTACTATTATATGAAAATAGTTTAACGAGAATTTGTTTATGTTTTCTCATATGAAAAATGAATATCACAAGAATTTATTTCCTGTAAATTATGTTATTTAGAGATTTTATTTTAACGATTGCATAGGATTGCATTACAACAAATTTATTTCATCAGAATATTATGAGTATTGTAAAATACATTAGAATATATATTTTTATTAGTTTCAAAAAAAAAACAACCCCAACTATTGATGAATCAGACAATTAATGTGTCATATATAACTATATTTTAATTATTCATGTATCAAAAAACTAAGAATCTTTATAAATTCATTTAATCCACTTTAATTATTTTTTAAAAAAATTATTAAAAAGATTTACACTATTTTAATTTTCAATATAATTGTAATATGTAGATTATTTATGGGAGGTTTGTCTTGTAAATATCTGATTTTTATTTTGTAGTTACAATTATTTTATTCATATTTATCGAAGGCATTTTTAGTCTTATATGTTTTCTATGTTCACCATAATGAAAATGATAATGTTGGTTGTCGAATCATTTATAAATCAGGATATTGAGGGAATAGTTAGTGGCTATACCATGGTGGTTTTTTTAGTCTATAAATGGAAGTCTATGATAGAAGTAGAATTAATTGGTGTTTTATAAGATGAAATGGTCTAATGTTTTACTAAAACCATTGTATATTGATATCTTTAAAAGGAGTTGTTAGAGCCCCATCGACTGAGATTTGGTTCTTTTTAAAAAAATTATGAATCACATGTAAATAACCATAATTGAAGTGATTTGGAGGTATGGACATACCATTAGATTTTTGATGGCTTAGGGAATGAGCCGAGGTATATATAGTGATGCTTTTACACAACTGACTAAACATTATAGTTATGATTTCTTCCCCATTTCAATGATAATATTACAATAGGGTTTCTCAAAAAGATTTCTAGTTAGTGTGACCATATTGTAGAGATAATAAATTACTGTATCAATATTTGTGGTCAACAACATGTTTTTTGTCTAATTGTTTTTCTCCAATAGGGGGGATAATTTTACCCCTTCTTTTATCATTAACCAACAACATTTTATTGTTTCAACAAATAGAAAATGGCATCTTTCCTATACTCTTACCCCATTTTAAATGGGATGTAATAGATCTCCATTATTGTATACTGAATATCACTTCTATATGAAGAATTTGAGATCTCAATAAAACTTTATATGTTAGATTCCTTTTATAATTCATCACTTTTTAATATTATGTTGTCATAGATGATTTTCCTAAGTAAATATATTTATAAATAATTTCTATAGTTTCGTATTTTTTCCATATTTAAGACCAAAAAATGGAATGAAAATTAAATGTTGGATTCACATTGAATACATTATGAGGTATCTATTCATGTAGTAATGTCTTTTAAATTTTATAAATGGGATGAAAATGAGTGTCCATGTCATTCATGTCAATAGATGTACCAATCATTGAATTACTTGTTGTTTAAATAGTATATTATTTTAAAACCAATTTAACATTTCTTTTAAAATAATAATGGATATATTAATGGGTTTTAAAATTTCTTTTTATTATATATATTGTTTTTTTGATAATTAATTAATAATTTTTTTTGTTATATAAAAAATTATTGTTTCAATTCAAATATATGAAAATTATTATCATATTACTAAATAATTAGGAATTAATTGTATAATTTAATTCTACAATATTGATTTTTTCTTTTGTAATACAAAATTATATATTGATATTTAACATGGAATTAATTAAGTAAATGTGGAATGCTAATGTGAAACAAAAAATATAAAATTTTAGATGATAACTTATGTTTCAAATTCATTGGTCTCTAAGGGAAAATTGGAAATCATTTATGTAATGGATTCCCAAATATAAAATTAAAAAAGGTATTTGGGTATATGTGGTAAATTAATATGACATTGATGATACTTTTTTTAATGATTTTTTATTAGAAATAAAATTAATTCCTTGTGAATAATGTTTATTTTATTTGAGTTAACCTTGATATAATGATAGATTTGAATACCATATGTAAATCCAGGTAATCTATATAGGACTTGAATAATGTGTAATAACATAAAAACCATGGATTTCACTAGTTTATATTCAAAATTCCATGATGTGATTCCACATTTGGATTCATAATGTAATAATTATATTCAATTACTTGATAAAGCCATTATATTCCATTAATATTGATTATCAGGACTATCATAGGAATGATACATCTTTTATTAGAGTAATGTGTATATTTATATCAATAAAAAAATTTATTTCCAAAACTATTAGAGTGTTCCCTGTGGAATATCAATTGATGATCACCCCATAATTGGATAGATTTCATCTTTGTTGAATTACTTATGAATGAGTATTGGATTCAAATATATCCATGTGTATCAATATCATTGATAGTTAAATGTTATAAAAAATGTATCCTAATACATAGAACTTAAAACCATAACAAACCATGGCATATTAAGTTATTTATTATAAGGTAATACCTGGTTGTGGAATATGAATTGCCTTTATATATTGTCACAATAATTTTCATAGTACAATAGTGTGGAAACATATGATACATATTGTACACATTGGATAGAAATACTTACATAGATGCCAAAGTTGGTTGGCCCAACCTAACATGTCATTTTGGAGCCTAGGATTAGTGTTGTGGTATTTTATTTAATTTATGGTAATCTAATTTTTTATTTTGGGAACTTCTATATACATTTTTTATAGACCAATAATTTTTTGTTATAGCACGAGTTCTAGAAGATTGTTCCATACACATCATACATAGACCAGTGTTAAATCTCGGTAGTCAAGTAGAAAACTATCAATCACAGGATTTGGAATATATAATATCATTATTTTTTGTATGCTTTTGATTGGCATGGAATTACTAGTGTGCGGTCCAGATGATGTGATCAGTATGTACTTTGAGCCATTTTTGGGTAGAATTTGATTATAGATTTTATTTTTTATTCATTGTACCAGATCCACCCATGGGGAATTGGTAATGTAATATTGGACAGAGTACATGATACAATATTTGGATATCTGCATTTTTATTGGGAATTGAACGACATTTAAATTTGGTTTTCCTCTGTTAATTATTTTGTGATTTATTAAAATATAATTTTTTTTGGCTCTGACCAGTTATTATTTTCTCATATTTATAGTTTTAAATATCATCATCACACACTGGTATAATGTAGCATACATTGGAGGGATTATGGGAAAATTTATAAATGAAAATATGGCCATTATTTAAATGAAGTTAGAGAAAAGTGTTCCAAAATGTTATCTTATCAGTTTCTCATTATTTAAACAATTTTTACTGGTATATAGAAGATTAAGATTGTGAATTATCATAGTAAAGAGACAATGTCTATGAATAATCATCCCATTAACAGGATATACATATGTGGATATGTATGGTATTTTTTATTCTTGTTATTATTTTAAAGTTGAATTTATTTTTTATTCATTGATTTACATAGATTATACTTTTTTATTAATTATAATTTATTACTTATCATGTACAACAATAGTGTGTTAATTTGTTCGTTCATTATTCATGGAATGTGGGAATCAATAATAATATATATGTCCACTATTATTAATATTTCAAATTCAGAATATTAATATTTTTAAATGATTATTTTATTAATTTTTATATCATTATGTGGTGGCTAACATTATACTGGTTAAAATGGTGTTTTTTTTTACAAGTTCAAAACCCATTAATACATTATTTCCCATATAAGGGTATATCTAAATATCACATGATCTATGCATTGGTGGATACCATTATATTTTTGAAAATATAAATTAATTCTGATTGTACGTATTTTTTGCATAAAGTGACAACAAGAAACCTATATGTTGATGTCAGTCATCGAGAGTGAATCACATTATATTAAACATAATCATAGAAACATGAAATAATTATAAATTAGGAAATATTTTTATCAAATCATTTAAAACATATTACTAAATAAAAATATAAAAATTAAAAACAATTATTGATTATCATACATGAAACCCAATTATTTAGGTGTCTTATACTATGTATAAGATAGTGGGGTTGTTTTGAGGGCCCACATTACTATAAAATTGTGTGATTTGTTGAGATATACCCGATATGGGTGTTGATAAATTATTTATAATTATGTTAACTACCCATAATATGGATGTTTGGATATAAAAAATTCAATGTATTATAAAAACAATGTGATATTTGGCACATTAGGGGGTTGATTAGTATATTTTTATGATGTCCTATTGAGATCGACCATGATGACTATAAATATTGAGATTCAATAATATTTTGGGGTTGGTGCTTCACAATACTGGTGTAATGTGAATTGTAGTCCTTGAAAAGAGTTTCGATACAAAAGATATATTGTGAACATATTATAGGGATGCATTTTATCATATTCATGGTGTTCTATTTGTGTATTGGATTTGGGGTTTGGTGGTATAAACTTGTTTCTCAAGAGAGTGACATGGGTTTATTTAGTTGGGACTTTATGACTTGTGAGAGTTACCATTGATGGGGATTATCACATTTATTTGAGTTACGTGGAGGTGGGAAACATTGGGGAATAAATACATTATGATATTTATTGCTATTTTTCCTCTAGATGTGTGTATTAGGAATAGGGAAACGTCAATAAGGTATTGGATTTGGAGTGGTAAACTGGATCAAAGTGTTGGGATCCAGCATATGATGAAATATTTGTGTGGATATCCATAGTGTGGGATGCATAATGATAAATAAAATACTTTTAACTCATGAAAATATAAATTCATGAAGAATTTACAAGATCCCATTACTTCTACATTGAAAATTAGTAGGTTAGCCATATCATTGAGAAGTGATATGGTGCAAAAACAATAATTCTGGGTGCAGAACATCCAATTGTCATATATGTGACTCTATATTTTACTAATATCAAGATACATCAGGCATCCCATATTGGTCATATATAATTTTGATATGTTTTGATCATTTCACATTATTTAAGGAGGGTATATGAAATATGAATGGGTTCTCATTTGATTATTGTTAATGATAGAACAACTCAGGTTGCAGTTCATTGAAATAATTTTGTAAGTCGGCGGATGTATAAGTCATGTTCGAATACCAATCATGTTTGGGATTCCTTTCCAATATATTTATTAGAAGTTGTTTAAAAGGTATTAGTTTTTCTGAATGATCATTTTTTTTAATTCATGTGGTACCAAGGTATAAATTATTTACTCGTTATTTAGGAGTACTAGTGTACGTATATGAATGTAAGGCTATCCTTTGAATTAAAATACAATGTGTTCAAATTTGTGGGAAAATAATGGATGTGATGTTACTCATTAAAGAGTTACTTGTGTGATTTTAATGGGTTTTTGAGGAGTTTTATCTAATTAGATTTAATATATCATGTAATTTAATACAAATTTGTGTGGTGGACACTTAATTTTGGATGGGTAAGTGGTCATAAATGGGAAGAAGGACAACAATAATGAAATGTAATTGAAGGAATCTATTTTAATTATTTTTATTATAAAAGAATATTCCCTTACTTGATATATAATAAATTAGTTTGGATCACATTTTAGCGACATGATAGATCCAAAAAAGAAAAAATAGACTGGCTAGGACATTATGACTTATATAGAGTGAATAGAATGTCACACATGATCTAATTGAGTGAACAGTTGGGATCAATTATCATTGAAAAGTGTGCAGAATACAATACGATGGGACTCAATTCATAACCCATTGGAGTTCATTACCATCTCATTATATGAATATGAAAAAATCAGAGGGATTGTGGAGTCAGAAAGGGAATAAAATTTATGTTTTGGGTTTTTATTGTTAAGAGAAATTTCGTTCCACATCAGACGATCTTTTTTATGATTAATAATATTTTTTCCACTAATAATATGATATGATTCATTGGGAAGTAACAATACTAATCATATAACATGTATTTGATGTTCATTTTGGTGTATTCAAATAAAACTAGAATGAGTGATAATTATATGATTGATTCATCAGATATAAATTTAGATTTTCCTAAAGATGCTAGATATATGATAACATATATCTTATTTTAAGTTTTTGTTCCTCAATTAATTTTAGATTTTACTCAATTTTTTATGTTGTTTGGATTGTAAGACAAATTGTTTTACACAATATGTAATAACATAATCCAGGATAGGTTTTAGTGTGGTGGAATGATAGTTCTTGGAAGGGATCATTATTTATGTAGTCATTATTATATGATTTATCCATAAAATCACATCACTAGTCCTGTATAAAACTAATTATGTGTTTTGGATTATTTTGGGATGTCAAAATTTATTTTTTCATCATTCTTTATTGATTAAATGATGGATCATTAAAAATTCAATGGTTCCATCATACATTTTTCCAAAGGATGGCCAACTATATATATAATATTGGATTCAATAGTGTAAGTGTATAATCCCATAAAAATATACATTAGAATTATATGGGAGTGGGTCATGTTTTTTGATACACATTAGCTTTAATGGTCGACATGACGAAGCATGTGTGTAAGGTTTTGTTCACTAATTGGGTATAATTTGGAATTTGAGGGTGAGGGTCAACGTTACTGTATAAAATAGAATTTATTTTTTAGAATGATGTCTATAACGAATTCATGAGATGAGAATACCACATTGAATAGGTTTTTTTATTGATGATCATTTTAATAATGTTAATTTCATTAGATGATATAGGATGATAAACCCAACATAATTTTTGTTACAGATATGAGATTTTTCTTACATAATAGAGATCGATCTAGTTTGGATGCAAGTAGATATCAATCTGTGGTTGTTTATTTTGTGGTTTTCTGAATAATTCAATATTCATATGTTTGGGGTTACTTAGTGTTGTTCGTAGGAAGTAGTATGGTGGTTTAAATTAGTTTTTGTAACATCATTGTTTTTGAGTATAATTTAGCATGAATATTGAGTTGAGACGTCATGGTATGAATTATATCGATACTGAGACTATGTTTTTGATAATAATAATATATTGGAAGACTAAATGGTTTCACACAATAAAAATAAAATATAAATTTTAATATAACATATTGAAATGAGGATGTTTCATATGATGTGTTTAATATTGTGGAGAGGGTTTAATGAAATTGTTTTTAGATGCATTGGTCTACGATTTTTGAAATAACATATCTTTTTTTGGATGTTAATATAATAAACATGACCAAAAAAATAAATACATTTATTCTGTTAATAGAGGATCAATGGTTTTCAGGATTGAATATCAGGGGAATGATGTCATATGGTGTAGATTTTTTAAAACACCACCCAATACTTTAGGTTTGATCTAGTTAAAAAAATTAAAATTAGTTAATTAAACACAATGGTGTAGTATTTATCAGTATAGGGTGTACCTGATGTGTTTCTTAGGTTCTAAACAATGATCTTGGGAAGGATTAGGTTTTTTTACTAACACATGCTGGTTAGTACTAGGTCTCTATCAATGTGATGTTCAAGGAAGTAGCCCAGTGGGGATGTGGGGGTCGCCGAATTTTAATTGGCCTCATGGGAGATAATTTTTGTTGGATAAATACAATTATTTACCAATTTTCCCTTGACCCAAAATTGTATTATTTACCCAATAGCTCATATAATCTATCCCACTCCCTCTTCTCCCTCTCCACATGGTCTGTGAGATCTTATTCCCCCTATGATCTATGGAAGACATGATATCCACATATATTTATTAGTTATCTCATCTATAATCATTTATTATCTCAAAATTCATTTATAATTCTCCATATTTCAAGGGAATTTGTATCGTATCTCATTTCCATCAAATTTAGGAGAAACAAGATGTTGTTAGTCTATGTGTTGGACTCATTAATCCTAAAATATCTGGACCATTTGCCTAACTTTTTTTAATTATATTTTTTTACATAGGTGGGAAAAAAACATGCCAACAATGGTGTTATCATTAATTAGTCTAATATTAAATCAATTAAACGATATGATTTATTTTTAAAAAATAAATTCACTCTCATTGAATGATTTAAACCCAAGAAATATCATCATTAAACAGAACATGAGACTCTAAGAGAATATTTTTTATGAAATAAAATTTTAACTAAAAAATTATTTCATATGATATGAATCAAAAAACTATATGATAAATATATTAAATTTACACATAAAAAATTATCAATTTATTAGAAATGAATATTATCATCATTTGAAAAAAAATTAGATGTTTTGTGTATTACATTATTTTTTCAATGAAAACTGATTTTTCACTTTTTCTACACATATAATAGGATTAATTTTATATACCATTAGAAAATTTATTTGAAAAATTTCAAATATCTGTTTAAATAAACATATAAATTATCTTAGTGTAAGTGGTTTTTTTTTCTAAAGATCAATATTTTGATAAATAATATATATTATTGATTTTTTATTTAAAATTAAATTCTTATTTGAATTATTTTCAATGTAAAATTAAAATTAAAATAGTTTTTAATGTTAATTTATAAATTTTTATTCAATTGTGACTAAATTCGGACAATGGATTCAATTTTATATAAAATTATAATAATATAATATTGCTTAATTACAAGAACATTATATTTATAAACCCTTTTTTCATCATATATACTGATCTATATTTAAATTAGATTCATCCAATTCTAGGAATATAAAATTGAAAAGTTTAATAAATATTTTGAATGAAATTTATTTTTTTGCTCTAATATGTTCAACATAATTTTTCAAAACTATGAATTCATAAAGAAGAATCAATAAATTATCATGGTTATGGTAAAATCTAATTTACTAGGGGGATAAACCAATAGGATAAGAGAAAAGATGAAATAAAAACATGTAAAAACTCAATTATATGGCCATATGAAGACATTATAACCTCGATTTATTGATAATGAACTTCTTTGGAAAAATTTTGAATGATAAACACGTGGGTTCATTTGATTTTTATCATAAATTCTTTGTGTTTCATCTCCCCCACATATAAAATGACTCCATTCCCCTCCCCACATATCCCTTAAAAATCAATTTTCATAAAAATTTATAGAAACAAATATCAACTCTAATTACCTCTAATTAGAATAGAATTATTCTTTTCTCAAAAATAAATCCTATAAACCCATTTTTTGTAATCATAATGAGGTTATCCGAATAATTGTTAACATTCCTATACCAAAATTTTTATTGAAAATATGCATCCACTATGAAAATTTGAATAAATTAAATATAGTATAAAAACCCAATTATTTCCCATGTAATTATATATTACGATGATAATTTCATATAATATTTCAATATTCTCTTCCAAAAAATGGGAATCATAACAGTCTATCAGGTGAACACTGATCAATTATTTCTATTGACCCTGATAACACCATAATGTATAGGAATCAAAGGAAACATTTCAGGTCTAATAACAATAGGCTAAAATTATAGAGTATATATCATGATGTTTGATTTTTCAAAATATCGAGGATAATATAAAAATAGTACATTATTCAATAATTTTAGTTGTATTCTTATATTGAAATTTAATACAATTTCAAATGTATTGTTTATAAGAATTCCTATCACTAATAGAAGGAATGATGAAATAATTTAATAATCAACTGATTTACCCTATATACACATTTCTAAAAATAATAAAAGATTTAACTCCTGATAATAAATAATTACACTATTTTAATGATGTTATAAAACATAATATAAAACCTTATTCGATTTTTTTTATTCATGGTCCCAATTTTATATTAATAAAATATATGTTTTTTGAAATATCTTTTGTTACTAATATTAACTTAATAAACTATTACCATTCTAAAACTAATTGATAGAATAAAATGAATATTCAAAAAATTTAATATATAATTATTTCATGAAAATGTACATATCTATGTATGTGGGATCATAATATACTATTGGTATAATTGTTTTGTAAAAATAATTATCTTTTAAAGTATTCAAATGGAACCATATAATGATTTATATTGGATGAGATGTCATACTCCAAAATTATGGGATGATTTGGGTGGACACAACCCTATTATATTATAATATTTTAATGATTCCACATCATTTGTCAAGAATATATACGCATGTATTTATTTATATCAATATAGAAAATGAATTATAATGAAAATCCGAAGAAGGATTTGAAATTTCATGTAAAATATCTGGGTTTCATTAAATTTTCACCATAAATAGTGTTATAATATTCAAAATGATGGGAATTGTGACCACCAAGTATTTCAATCTCTTAGAAATTCATGAAATAACAAAATCTATGGTTTATCTTTAGGAACCGCCACCATGTCTCTCAAAAGTATATGATGTGCTTGATATATAACTATTTAGATACTAAATTGAAATACCAAAACATGTGGTCAACCTTGAAATTGAATTTGAACCAGATCTATCATAAAATAATTAAACCATCTAAATTCACATTACTATAAGGATGTTATTTTTTCAATCGAATCAGTCAATAAGTAATGGTACTTTGTCAAAGAAAATAGAAAAAGGAATATGGGAACCCATGAGAGTTATAAAAAGGAACCATCCACATATGTTTAAAAGAATATATCAACCAAATTTTAAGGATTAATATTTTAGGGAATTATATAAAACCTTATTATTTTATGATTTATTTCCTATTGAATTAATCCAATATGTTAGATGACATTAATTAGACACAAAATGTTGTTTAAATGAAACATGGTACTCTAATAAAATATTATTTATATGTAATCATTTTCAAATTGATATTAAATTAGAGTTCATGAATAATTGAAAAATATTTATTAATATTATATATATGCTACAAAAATTAATTTCAATATTTTCATTATAAATAAAGAATAATTTTTTTATTAGTAACTAAAACTTTTCTAGTAAATAGTATTTTTTCAATAAAAATCGGACCATAATTTCATGTATACTTATTATTGAATTGTGTTTTTAAACATATAGCTATTTTATTTTATATATTTAATTTATGTTTTAAAATAAAAATATGAAAATTATTTTGGGGCTTATTTATCTGTAATGATTAAATTTTCAACAAATAATGAGAATATTTATTTTAATGAACATACATATTTTAATTTAAATTTAATAAAATATTAAATGATATTTTTAATTTCTTTTAAAATAAAAATTAAAAAAAATTAGGATTATTTTTCAAATTTATCTCACAACGATCACTTTAATTTAAAATTTAAATATAAAAACGTCCCATACCTAAAATAATTTTCACATTGGAAACCATATTTTTCATCTCATGTGTCGATTTTATAACAAATTGAATTCATCAGGATCTATGAATTTTATTAATAAATATGGATTCTATATCTCAATTTAGAAAAATAAATCTTATATAATAATGATAATTTTTTTCATTATAAATTTTTATAGAAGTAATATTTAGATACTATTGTTTTGATGAATATGTTTTGCCGAGTGATAAACTAATATGTTATAGAGTTAAATGACCAAAATATATTTTCAAACATTATTTAATGGTCATGTAATAACATTAAAACGAATAATTTTCACAAATGACCAATTAAAGAGTCATTTTTCAAAATAAAACAATGGTCTAATAGCATCATTTTGGAAAATATATGTGTGTCTTATATCCCTAATAAAAGAGTCACCCGAGCCCTCCACTCTTAATTATTCCCTAGTCATTTGTTTCATACATTCATTTTCCACATATATTAAATAAATTACTACAATCAAAATTTATCTATTTTTGATCATAAATCCATTCTATGATGGATATATTATAAACATAAAGAGTTCGTTCAAAGAAGAGGTAACGTTCCAAAATGGGTATGTTTATTTTAGTAATTTTTCCATCTTCATCAAATAATATTTAATAATTATACTGTAAAAATGAAATATCTTATAA
The DNA here is from genome assembly GCA_963277665.1 of Viscum album. Lineage (NCBI taxonomy): Eukaryota > Viridiplantae > Streptophyta > Magnoliopsida > Santalales > Viscaceae > Viscum > Viscum album. The sequence goes on along the minus strand of OY728133.1, from coordinate 1,034,014,603 downwards.
TGATATTTTATTATGTTAATTTAATTAACAATATCCATATACTCTCTAATTCAATGTAATTGAAACTATTGATTATGGGTATGAAAGAATATTATCTCACAATCTTGTTTAATTTGTTTTCCACCAGCACAATAATTAGTTGTATAAATTGGTGGATACAAAACATTTATAAGATATAAATGATATTATAATACATCGTAAAATTTTAATATCTTATAAAACCTATTATTTTCAGTTCACCATAAAATGATATCTCCACTCATGGATTATAGGTAACTATAGCATCACAAATGATGTGATTAGTTGTGTACATACAAATTAAATGGAATCTTATATTGATAAAATTAATATATATATTATAAATATTTGTGATTTTATATACACTATACAATTAATATGTACCATTCACTTCTATACACATTACTTATTAATGGAATTATATCATTAGTCATGTGGTCACATGGCCTATAATCTCCACAAATCAATGCAAATTTATTTTTTCCAACATTAAGAAATTCATATAAAAATTAATAAAATATGAAAACATGGTACTTAAAATGACAATATAAATCTACGAAATATGTAAATATATCCAATACAAAATTACTAATTTTATATTGATAAATATTCCTGATAAAATGAGGAAATTAATACAAAAAATTAAAATAATTAAACATTATTATCAAATTGGTGGATAATTTAATTGGTGGATATTATACGATAATATAAGAATTAATACGGTCATTTTATAATATAATAAAATATGAAAAATATTATATAATTTTTTTTTAGTTCCATTAATCATGTGTTCTAGTTTTAATAATCATTACTTCCAGGGGATTTCCATTGGATTTATTCGTGAAAATGGAAACTTCTAATTTTACTTTATCCAAAGTGAACATGCTTTACAAAGGTAGGTGTTCGTTATGTTTGAACATTATAATACATATGAATGTACATTGGATGATATTATGAGATGTTGGACTCATCACACGTTTTTAGGGGAATTATTTTCTACTCTAGGACAGTATTTATAAATATAAGATATTTTCGTGAATCCTTATTAAATCATCATGCATATTATATGATTCCGGTAGAATTTACAAATTATTTATTAACATGTGTAAAATTTTGAATCATTATAATGTATTCAAGGTTCTTCATTAATGGCGATATATGTATGTATTCGAGGATATCCATCAATGGAATCCACTATTATACTATTTCAAGATTCATTTAATCATCATTCTGACGATACTAGCTTATTAAGCCACTAATCCTGGAAATCCAAGATTTATTGTCATACAGGGAGATGAAAGTTTGTTTTTATAATCGTATCATACCCATGAAATGGGTTACCAACATATCATTTTGAAAAGAATATGTACCCACCATGTTCGGTGCCACTTAATGGGACACATCATACCTTTTATGGTCATGTGATAAGGAGATAACTGTAGAGTTTAATGTCTAGTGTTAATGTAATCTATGAAAAAGTTTCTTTGTCAATGTTTATCGTGGGACATATTCTGGAAGATCCCAATTAACTTGGAAAGGATATGGTTTTCCAGGTTTTATTAGACCTAGTTATGAATATGGGCCAAGGATATGTGGGTAGATTTGGAATTTAAGGTTCGAACCTAAAGGAGGCTTCCTACATATACCATGTGGATGAGTATAAAAGCACACTTTGTTTGATAGATCTCATAGGAGAGTATAGTTCTTTGAGAGAGATGAGTTTGTTCTTATTTCTTTAAGATTATTCCTTAATGATTTACGAGATTAATTTTGGGATTATTCTCAAGGTCTATGCCTAGATTTACAGAATTAGGGTTAGATTCCAGAAGAGGATGTCAAGTGAGCTCATGCCATAAAAGGAAATCTATGTATCCTGTTTTGAATAGGAATCAGAGTCTTTGAAGTTTCTTCACCATGGGTGTTTGTGAAAATATTATAATCATAAATAATTTTTAAGCCCATGTGAGTGATGCTCAGTGGGAAAAATAAAAGAATATGATCGATTCAACAATGACAACCACTTTTCAACCTATGATGGTAAAGGAGGTAGAGCCTATGACTGCTAGGGTGGATGAGGTTGTGGCCACCGAATATGACTGTGAGGTGACAATCCCTCCTTGTATTCACTTTTCATTAGAAAGGGTAAAAATGAAAGGAAGAGAGGATGATGGAAAATGTCTAACTCTAGGAAGGTTTCCCTTTAGGGATTAGTTGGAGCATAGTCCTATATAGGATTCCCATTTTAGATTTGTTGTGGCTTACACCTAATGATTATTCCCATGTGACATATTTTTTGATTACTCCAAAGATGGATTCTTATTTGAAATTGGTCGGGGCTTACACATATGTATGATTTCCATTTTTGAATTTGTTCGAGCATACTCTTAAAGAGGATGACCATGTAAAATTACATGACGATTACAATTAAGAATGACTCCTATGTTAATTTTTTTGGAAATTACTCTAAAAGAGGATTACCATTTGAGAATTTTCTGGGTATTACTCTAAAACAAGATACCCATGTGAAATTGGTTGGGGCTTACTCCTAGAGAGGATGCCCATTTTGGATTTAACCATGCATAGGATTTAGGTGATGATGTTGGAGTAGTTTTTTGAAGAGTGTATCAACTCATGGAATGTGATGAATCCATAAAAAGAGTCCAAACTCAACACATGTGAATGGCACCAATAAGAGTAATTCAACTCAAAAAAATTTATTGAGTGTGATGGAGTGTCTCAAAGCATGGCATTCAATGCTGGGATGTTGGGAATAATAAATAGTGAAATGGAATATGTTGACGTCTGAATCTGAGATGTTTATGGTGTGACTATAAATTTATCAAGGGAGTCAGTTATGGGAGCGAAGGGAATGACCTGAAGGGTAGGAACCACAACATGGCAGTGATCGTCAGCAAGGGAGTCGGGGCACAGCCACCACAGTATGCACCAGTAGGGTTGCACAAGTGCACTTTGCAGGTTATCTGTGTAGGTGTGTCGTAGAGTTGTTTTGTGAAGGTTATACACCGTGATGCATCATAGAGGTACTCCATGAAGGTGGTCCAATAAGGTGTGACACACATGTTCCATTCCAAGATGTGTCGTGAAGGTTCCCCACAATGGTGTGTCATGCAAGTGCCCTTCCAAGGTGTGACACAATGGTGCTCCACTAAGGTGTGATTCATAGGTTCTCCATAGTGGTTATCCTTACAGGTTTTCTACTAATAATCTCTGTGCAGGTTATCTGCAATGGAATGACGCATCGGTGATGGTCCAACGTGTATCATGTGGGTTCCCCATAGAGGTGATACCCCATGGTGGGTCACACATTTCCTAGGATATGTTCCATATGGTTTAGACCCTTATGAGATATTGAACCAATTTTACATATATAATCTAGTCTTCTATCATGTTTTAGAGAGCTACATGAGATAAAAAATATTGATTTGGGATAATGATCTATGAAACAAGAGCATTGGGACTTCAATAATTTTTTTCATTAAAAAGGGAAGCCCAAAGGTTCTATTTATAGGAATGGATGGAACCTGGTCGAAGGGATGTTGTCGCACAGTTCCTCCATGTAAGTCCTTCCCATAAGTATTTTGCATAGGGGTGTGGAAACTATATTCCAACATAGGTCCTCCTCTTATTTCCCATTCATAGGTCCTCCATGTAGGTCCATCTGTGAAATTTATCAATATTCCGAGTCCCATAACATTTTTTTCTTATGTCTGTTTGGGTACTACGACCTGCAAATATGACAGTCTTAAAAGATCTACACTTCTTTATATAGTATATACACAATACCGTCTTGGATAAAACTGTTAAATTGAAATATAATCAATCAACAACATTTTTATTATTGATCTTGTAAATCCACTACCTACTCCAAGATGGGGAATTCTTTTAACATATCCATTGGTATGGAGTTGTGTTTTGGCACAACAATTCCCGGCCCACATCTCCTTATTTCATGGGGAAAAAATTATTTACTCATACTTGACATTTTTTTTCCTTTTGTAGAATTATATATTGTAAAGACCCGTAAATTTCAAAGAATTTTTTTTTTTCTTAATTTTCTTTGGAATTTTACAAGAGTGCAGTTTCTGACGGCACCTGATTCTGAGGCCCGGTGTGCCCGGAATTTTTTCCGATGTTTGGCTCGGGTACGTTTAGTGAACGGACGAGCGGGTTTTTCTAACTTTTGAACCGTTGCCCGAAATCGAATTCTGAGGGCACCGATGAAATTGCAGCGCCGGTATTTTCTTAGAAACGCCTCTTCCGGAGTTGTGTTTTCTCAGGTGTGGTTTTTAATTTTCGGGCTTAAAGTTAAGAAATAAAATTATTTTTCGACAACTTTATTTTATTTCACATACGCCACTTGGAAGCCACTTAAAGCCACTTAAAAGTGGCTTAAACTGAGTTCAACAGGATAGCGTACTATCCATAAATATCCTACCCTCTTGGTAGGATATTTGTGAGGTGGGGCCCGCACAAGCCCCGCCGTCTCTCTCCGCTACGTAACGCATCCGCGAAAACCCGTAATTATGAAAGTCAACTGACGCGTTTTCTTAAATCCTTAACGCACCATTTAATTGGGCGGTTTTCTTCGTGAATTAAATGGGTGGTTTCTTTCGTTTAATTAATTCAATGAATTAATGGGTCGTTACTTTCCTATTTTTCGTTTGTTGGCGTAATAATAAAATAAGACCAACACGACATTTGGGAGGATTACACGTTGAGAGGTTTTTGACAGAGGTTCTTGTGCCTTCACCCTTCTTCGCGAAGAACGCGAAGAACACGAAGAACGCCGGCCACCGACGAAGAACGCTGAACACATGGAAATCAACGACGCGATGATGTGTGCCGCGACGCCGACGTTTCCTCTTCCGCGACGTTCTTTGGCGACGTTCTTTAATCCGCAACAAAAACCTTCGATCAGCTATTGAGGTAAGAGACTTCGGGTTTCTCTTAAATCTCCCTTGTGTTTTTTTAACAAAACACGGATTTAATTTTATATAATTAAATTAAATCTGTTGTTTCTTGGTCCATTGAGTTCTCCGACTCAACGTCGGATTCCGCGACGACGTGACGCCCTTCCGCGACGACACGACGATCCCCTCCTTCCTCGACGAGCAATTCCGCGAAGAACACTCACACGCGACGACTTGACGAGGTAGGGGTTGTTGTGAATGTTTTATATTCCCGTGAACGTTTCATTAAAAATTAAAGAACCAGATTCATATGAACAATTTGATTTTATTACAATTGTTGGTTCATGTGTTGAATAATTTCTCCCGTTGTTTATCCCTAACGCGGTGGGTGCGAGCCAAACGAACACGGCCCAACAAACCTCCGCCATTCTTCGTTGTTGTACGGATGTGGAGGGCAATGACGGAATGTGCCGCAACGGAAATTTGATGATTCCGCAGTGAGGAACGAGTCCCGGGAGGAGCAGCGGCGCAGACGGGAACAGAATCGGACCACCAGAGCGATTCTGGTGGACCGCGGAACACGCCGGCGGCGGCCAATGGACCCGCATCCGCGCGGGTCCGGCTGTCTAGGGCGACACCCCGCGGGTGCCGTGGGGTTGTCACGCGGAGGCGGCGGCTCCCCCCTGCGTCACTCGGGTCGTCCAGGGCGACACCCCACGGGTGCCGTGGGGGTGTCACGTGGGGGCGACGTCTCCCTCCCGCGTCGCGCGGCCGCTCGGCCGAGCCGAGCCGGTCCGACCGGCCGGGCCGCGCCCTGGCCGGGCCGGACCGGGTCAACCCGGTTCGGCCGACCCAGGGGGGGCGGGCCGGGTCGGCCCGGGCCCGGACCCCCCGTCTTCAGACCGTTTTCGGTCAAATGCCTGTATCTTGAGCTTCGAGCCTCCAAACGACTCACCGTCTGCGGTAACGCGATCCTTGGATCGAGACGGTCGTTTCAGTATATCGCACTCAAGGTTTCGGAATACTTTGAGTCCGTCCGGGCTGGTTCGAACACGAAACCAACCGGGCATTCGGAGCGGAAACACTCATATCTTGAGCTACGGACGTCCGATTGACGTGTCGTCAGCTTTGTTGAATTTCTCTAAGTGAGACAGATATTTTGGCATACTCCGCCCAAGGTTTGGATGCAAGGGAGTACGGTCAGGTTGGTTTTGCCTTAATAACCAACCGGGCCTCTGGAAAGAAAAAGCCAATAACTCTCAGACTGGGCGTCCGATTGACGCGCCGTCTGTGACGTTGAGTTCCTATTGACGATACAGATCTTTTGGATACATCAACTTCGGACTCTATGAAAGTTGATGTATCGTCCTCTCGGCTCGTGGAGCGGACCCTCCCGAACGAGCTTGCTGTGTGCGGGAACCCTAGAGCTGGCTGTGACTGCTACTTCGACAGCAACGACTGTGCAGAGATCCTCAGTGGACTGCGACGACGACTGTGCAGAGATCCTCAGTGGACTGCGACGACTACTGCACTTAGCGATCCTACGTGGATCAGTGCTATAGGTCCTTTGTGGGCCCGATCCTGTGTGGATCCGATCCTGTGTGGGCCAGCGCTCAGCGGTTCTGTGTGAGCCAGCGCCTACAGGTCCTGTGTGGGCCCGATCCTGTGTGGGTCATTGCGGGGGTTAGTTAACTATTGATCCTTTGTGGGTCTAATGAATTAGATGGATCAGTGATCATATTTATCGTCATCCGACGAAGTATACCTATGTGAGCTGAATCTTGAGTTACTCTCCTTTGTGGATTGTGTTGATCTATCCTGTGTGGATTTACTGTTTACTCTCCTTTGTGGATTGTATTGAGCTATCCTGTGTGGATTTACTATTTACTCTCCCTTGTGGATTGTGTTGTGCTATCATGTGTGGGTATACGTTTTGCTTTCCTGTGTGGACTGGGTTGTACTTGGGCTCGGACGTTGGAGTCGAACGGAAATTGATGACTTAGGTATACGTATGGGAATATACCTAAGAAGTGTCGGTTGTTACTTCGTGATTGTATCTTTCCTTTGTGGATTATCCTTTGTGGATTTCGGGAGACCATCGGGGGTCTCGGGATCCCTACTGAGTAGATAATACTCACCCATGCACGGGCTATGCCCGCACTTCGTGGTGTTGGTTGCAGACGACGAGCAGTGATGATCGTGGTGGAGGCTTGCGGAGCTGGACGATACCTGGAGGTGGACCACCGGGCGGGACGCACTCGGAGCGGACGGCTGGACCGAGGAGCTGTGGGGGCTATCTGTACCCACCCTTCAGGTGGGACTTCTAGAGGATGGATCGACGCTGCGGCTTTTCCTTTCAGTAGCTGTTTTTCCTTTCAGTTGTACTTTACAGTTGGGCTTGTATTTCCGGCCCCTTTAACTTTCAGCACTACTTGTACAGTTTTTACTTAGTTTTTACTTTTTCCTCTTGCTTACTCTGTGGTGCTTGTTTACATTTCAAAGTCAATGCCTTCCCCTTTTCCGGAATTTATGCCTTGGTGCTAGTCGCCAGCCCCTGGCCTATGGAAGGCGGGCTTGGGGTAGTCACGGCACGGGCCCCGAGGACGGGTCGTGACAAATTGGTATCAGAGGTGGTCGGTTCTACCGCAGCTTCTGATCTTTCTTCTATGTTAAGTAATAGTGTTTAGCGTATTGGGTGTGGTTATCAATCTAGGGAGTCCAGTGTTTGTGCGGCAGCCGACGTATCCGTACACCAGGACCCTGACTTATGATTTCCGACTTAATGGACGAAAAAATTGATTGCATGTGTGTTTCAAGTTTTCATTGTGATTACTTGTGTCAGCTCAACAGTTATACTGTTCTGATCGTGGCGCACTTGTTTCCTTTTCAGGATGCCCCCACGCCGGCAGCCAGCTAGGGTTCCGAGAGTAGAGCGCGACGAAAGCCCGTCGAGCGACCAGGCCTCAGTACAGGGCCCGTTGACAGAAGAGGTACCAGTGGTACCTTTACCCTCCGAGCCCCCGATGCTTCCAGCGCCGATCGCTGACGATGCACGACGCCTAGAAGCTCTGCACGAGTTCCAACGCCAGCGACCACCCAGGTTCTGTGGGGAGACGGAACCCCAGGCAGCCAAGGACTGGCTTGAGGTAGTCTTCCGAGTTTTCAGGCTAGTGAGGACACCAGCAGACCTCATGGTGATCCTCGCAGCAAGCCTACTGCACGCAGCAGCAGGACGATGGTGGATCTTGATGTTCCAGGTACACGATGAGGCCTCCCTCATATGGACGGACTTCGAGAGCCTCTTCTGCTAAGATTTTGTACCGGCCACCCTCCATGCAGTGCGCATTCAGGAGCTTCTTTATCTGCGGGGGGCAGATTGACGGTCGCCCAGTACGCGGCGAGGTTCACCGTTGTTTCTCGCTACTCGACCGACATGGTACGTGACCCCTTATTCCAGGCCCGGACCTTCGAGCAGGTATTGAGACACGAGATCAGGGCATCGCTGATCTCCCTCACCATCACAACCCAGGAAGGAGTACTGGATAGAGCCCTTCTGATCGAGAGCTTTCAGGCAGAGTCCACAGCGAGACCTACCGCAGGGTGGCAGGTAGCAGAGTCTTCGGCTGCAGGAGCCGACGGATGACTCAGGGTTCCAGGCAGACCAGACCATCTCGTAGATGACCTAAGGACATAGGCTCAGCAGTGCGGGGCACACATCGCGGAGCCAGTCTTCCGGGAGGCAGCCAGTGCTACGCCTGCGGCGGGCAGGGCCACATGAATCGTGACTTCCCGACCCGCCGTACCGAGGAGAAGAAAACGGTGGAGGGGCCAACCAGGTAGAGGTAGAGGGTTGACCGTGGCGGTCCGTAGGGAGGAGGCCGATGAGGCAGAGGATCTGGCCGAGCAGCAGGTGGTGGGCGACGCTTTGAGGCTCTTCCACCACCACCACCAGGAGGCCCACACCGACCACAGGGAGCTGGTGGGTAGAGACAGGCACAACTCCAGGCAGTGGAGGCCTACGACCATGGCGCGCCCGAGATGATTCGAGGTACGATCTGTGTCTATTCCACCCTTGTTGTAGTTCTTATAGACACAGGAGCGAGTCACTCTTTCATAGCTGCAGCCCTTGTTCGGATCTCGGAGATTCCAACAGAGCCATTGGCTCGATCCTTATGGTTAGAGACCCCTACGGGAGCAGACTCGATGATTACGCACTAGTGCCGGAAGTGTGAGCTTACTCTAGGAGGCGAGAGCTTCGGCTGGGATCTTCTTGTAGTGGCGTCGAGGCCTTACGATGTTATCTTGGGCATGGATTGGTTATCTACAATCCATGATCAGATTGTCTGTTTTAGGCGCAAGGTGCGATGTGTGCGCACCGACGGGAGCAGGTTCACCTTCACCGGTGAGAAGGGAGCCTTTGCAGCACAAGAGGGACTCTCGCAGGGGAGGGGACAGCCCATCACTCATCAGTTGGCTAGCATCATCCTTGGAGCAGTTGACGTGCTGAGTCCTAGTTTTCCTGCAGTGGTGGATCAGTACGCGGACGTCTTTCCCGATGACGTTCCAGGGCTACCTCCTCGCAGAGAGGTAGAATTTTATATTGACATGTACCCTGGGACAACCCCGATATCCACTCCAGCATATCCGATGGCCCCCGCCGAGCTTCGAGTGCTACGGGTACAGTTGGAGGGCTTGCAAGAAAAGGGGTTCATCCGACCCAACCTTTAACCCTGGGCTTCCCCGATATTGTTCGCCAAGAAGGCGGACGGGAGCATGCGACTGTGTGTCGATAATCGTCACCTGAACTAGGTAACAGTGAGGAACAAATATCCGCTACCGAGGTTTGATGACCTCTTCGATCAGCTCAATGGAGCACGGTGGTTCTCGAAGATAGAACTCAGGTCAGGCTATCATCAGCTCAGAGTTCGAGACGGGGATCTGCAGAAGACGGCCTTCAGGTGTCGGTATGGCCACTATGTGTTCTTGGTTATGCCTTTCGTCATAACCAATTCTCCAGCAGTGTTCATGAGCCTCATGAACAGGATCTTCCTGCCATACCTCGATCGATTTTTTGTGGTCTTCAGCGACGAAATTTTGGTGTACTCGACCACGGAGGAGGGGCACGCCTACCACTTGCGGGTTGTGCTAGACTCACTCTGAGAGAACCAGCTTTATGGAAAGCTCTCGAAGTTCCAGTTCTGGTTACGTGAGGTCCACTTCATGGGGCACATCATTTCTGATGCGGGAGTTGCTGTGGATCCCACGACGATCGAAGCAGTGCTAGCTTGGGATCCACCCAGGAGCGTGACGGAGGTGCGGAGTTTCTTGGGTCTAGCCGGATACTATCGGAGAGTTTTTGTCGGACATCTCTAGAGTTGTGGCGCCACTCTCAGCTTTAAAGAAGAAAGGGAAACCCTTTTTGTGGTCAGACAGATGTCAGCAGAGCTTTCAAGAGTTGAGAGAGAGATTGACCAGCGCACCTATATTGAGGTTTCCTGAGGAGGGAGTTGGATACGTAGTCTACTGCGATGCATCAGGGACTGGACTCAGGTGTGTCCTGATGCTGGAGCGGGACGTGATTGCCAATGGATCACGTCAGTTGAGGCCTCATTAGATGAACTAAGCTACCCATGACCTGGAGTTAGAAGTAGTGGTCTTCGCTCTGAAGACATGGCGACACTATCTGATGGGAGAGCGCTTTACAGTCTTTTCTGACCACCAGAGTCTTAGGAACATCTTCTCTCAGAAGGACCTGAACCTGAGACAGCGGTGATGTCTCGAGTTCCTTCAAGACTATGACTTTGAGATAGTCTATACTCCCGGGAAGTGGACCGTAGTAGCTGGTTCCCTCAGTAGGAGGATGAGAATCCAGCTACTTGAGGAGGCGATAGAGCAGCTAGCAGCTTTGCAGATATCCTTCATGGATAGAGACGGAGCAGCCTTCCTTCAGTATCTCACTGTCTCTCCTCCACTTCTACAGCGGGTAAGAGAGGCACAGCGTGCGAACGCTTATTGTGAGACGCGGCGTGCAAAGATATCCTCGGGGCAGGAACCTGATGGTTTCTCCCTTGGAGCAGAGCACGACTTCTTTTTTAGAGGACGTACCTTGGTACCAGTCGTTTTACGGGAGGAGTTTCTGAGATAGTTTCACACTTCTCCTTTGGCGGTACATCCTGGAGTGGCGAAGATGTACCAGGATCTCAGATGATAGCACTGGTGTCCGGGCATGAAGAAGGCTGTGGTAGAGTTCGTTTCAAGGTGCCTCACCTTCCAGCAGGTGAATACAGAGCATCAGGTACCAGCAGGCTTGGTACAACCCTTGGATGTCCCTAAGTGGAAGTGTGACGGGATATCTATGGACTTCGTGACTGACTTCCATGCACTTCTAGAGGTCACGACTCCATTTGGGTGATTGTTGACCGACTCACCAAGTCGGCACACTTCTTACCCATGAGAGAGTAGGTCTCAGTGGAGAGCTTTGGGTGTCTCTACGTTCAGGAGATTATACGGCTTCACGGTGTGCCATCGTCTATCGTCTCCGATCGGGACACTCGTTTTACTTCCCGTCTTTGGAAGGGGTTGCTGGAGGCGTTCGGGACGCGGCTACGTCTGAGCACCGCCATTCACCCTCAGAAGGATGGTCAGATGGAGAGGACCATTCAGACTCTTGAGGACATGCTCCGCTCATGTGTCCTCGACTTTGGTCGCAGCTGGGAGGACCACCTACCCTTGGTGGAGTTCGCGTACAACAACAGTTACCACTCCACCGTCGGGATGGAACCATATGAGGCGTTGTACGACAGGCCTTGCAGATCTCCTTTGTGTTGGACATACCCTGGGGAGTCAGCACTTGTGGCACCAGAGATGGTCTGGGCCACGACAGAGAAGGTCCAGGTCATCCAGGAGAGGATGAGGACAGCTCAGAGCCGGCAAAAGTCTTATGCTGACAGGAGGCAGAGACCACTAGAGTTCGAGGATGGAGACCACGTCTTCTTGCGTGTCTCACCTCGATGTGGTTTATGGAGATTTGGCTGACGCGGCATGTTGTCTCCATGCTTCATCGGACCCTTCCAAGTCCTCAGCAGGATTGGCGAGGTGGCTTATCGCCTGGCTCTACCACCTCAGTTGCACCGGGTGCACGACGTCATCCGCGTATCTCAGCTGAGCAGATACATGCACGACCAGACACACATCATTGAACATGGGGATATAGATGTGGATTATGGGGTGACTTTTGTGGAGTTCGCAGTGGAGATAGAGGATCGACACGAGCGGGTCCTACGTGGGCGATCGATTCCTCTTGTGCGCATCAGATGGCAGCACGAGAACCTCCAGGAGAGCACATGGGAGCAGGAGGCTCAGATGCGTGCTCATTACCCACATTTTTTCCCTAGTTTATGATGTATCTTTACGGGGAAATAAATCCCTGAGGTGGGAGTAATGTAAAGACCCGTAAATTTCAAGGAAATATTTTTTTCTTAATTTTCTTTGGAATTTTACAAGAGCGCGGTTTCTAACGGCACCTGATTCCGAGGCCCGGTGTGCCCGAAATCATTTTCCGAAGTTTGGCTCGGGTACGTTCAGTGAACGGACGAGAGGGTTTTTCTAACTTTTGAACCGGTGCCCAGAATCGAATTCTGAGGGCACCGATGAAATCGCAGCGCCGGTATTTTCTTAGAAACGCCTCTTCCAGAGTTGCATTTTCTCGGGTGTGGTTTTTAATTTTCGGGCTTAAAGATAAGAAATAAAATAATTTTCCGACAAATTTATTTTATTTCACTTAAGCCACTTGGAAGCCAATTGAAAGCGGCTTAAACTGAGTTGAACCAGATAGGGTACTATCAAGAAATATCCTACCCTCTTGGTAGGATATTTGTGAGGTGGTGCCCGCAAGAGCCCCATCGTTTCTTTCCGCTAAGTAACACACCTGCGAAAACCGGTCATTATGAAAGTCAACTGATGCGTTTTCTTAAATCCTTAAGGCACCATTTAATTGGGCGGGTTTTTTCGTGAATTAAATGGGTGGTATCTTTTGTTTAATTAATTCAACGAATTAATGGGTCGTTACTTACCTCTTTTTCGTTTGTTGGTGTAATAATAAAATAAGACCAACACGACATTTGGGAGGATTATTTGTTGAGAGGTTTTTGACAGAGGTTATTGTGACTTCACCCTTCTTCGCGAAGAACATGAAGAACGCGAAGAACGCGAAGAACGCCGGCCACCGACGAAGAACGCCAGACCCACAGAAATCGACGACGCAACGTCGTGTGCCGCGATGCCGACGTTTCCTCTTCCACGACGTTATTCGGCGATGTTCCTTAATCCGCAACAAAAACCTTCGATCAGCTGTTGAGGTAAGAGACTTCGGGTTTCTCTTAAATCTCACATGTGTTTTTTTTAACAAAACATGGATTTAATTTTATATAATTAAATTAAATCTGTTGTTTCTTGGTCCGTTGAGTTCGCCGACTCAACGCCGGATTCCGCGACGACGCGATGCCCTTCCGCGACGACTCGACGATCCCCTCCTTCCGCGACGAGCAATTCCGTGAAGAATTCTCACGTGTGATGACTTGACGAGGTAGGGGTTGTTGTGAATATTTTATATTCCCGTGAATGTTTCTTTAAAAATTAAAGTACCGGATTCATATGAACAATTTGATTTTATTAAAATTGTTGGTCCATGTGTTGAATAATTTCTCATGTTGTTTATCTCTAACGCGGAGGGTGCGGGACAAACGAACACGGCCCAACAACCCTCCATCGTTCTTTGTTGTAGTGAAGATTTGGCGGGCGACGACGGAATGTGCCGCAATAGAAATTTGATGATTCCGCAGTGAAGAACGAGTCCCGGGAGGAGCAGTGGCGTAGACGGGAACAGAATCGGACCACCGGAGCGATTCCGGTGGCCCACAGAACATTCCGGCGGCGCGGGTCGCCGGCGCGGCGGCGCCGGCAGACGGGAGCGGCGGCGCCCCGGCGCGCCGCCAGAGGAGGCCGTCGCGACCTAAGCCGCGGCGGCGGCGGCGGCCAACGGACCCGCGGTCGCGCGGGTCCGGCTATCCAGGGCGACACCCCGTGGGTGCCATGGGGTTGTCACGCGGGGGCGGCTGCTCCCCCCCCCCCCCCGCATCGCTCGGTTCATCCAGGGCGACACCCCGCATGTGCCGCGGGGGTGTCACGCGGGGGTGGCGGCTCCCCCCCGCGTCAGGCGGCCGCTCGGCCGAGCCAAGCCAAGTTGGACGAGCCAGGCCAGTCCGACCGGCCGGGTCGAACCGGGTCGACCCGGTTCGGCCGACCCAAGGGGGGTCGGGCCGGGTCAGCTCGGGCCCGGACCCCCCATCTTCGGAACATTTTCGGTCAAATGCCCGTATATTGAGCTTCGGGCTTCCAAACGACTTTCCGTCAGCGGAAACGCGATCCTTGGATCGAGATAGTCATTTCGGTATATCTCATTCAAGGTTTCGGAATACTTTGAGTTCGGCCGGGCTGGTTCGTACACAAAACCAACCGGGCCTTCGGAGCAGAAACACTCATATCTTGAGCTACGGACGTCCGATTGACGTGCCGTTAGCTTTTTTGAATTCCTCTAAGTGAGACGGATCTTTTTTTCATACTCCTCCCGAGGTTTGGACGCAGGTGGAGTACGATCGGGTTGGTTTTGCCTAAAAAACCAACCGGGCCCCTGGGACGAAAAAGCCAATAACTCTCAGACCGGGCGTCCGATTGACGAGCTGTCTGCGACGTTGAATTCCTGTTCACGATACAGAACTTTTGGATACATCAACTTAGGACTCTGTGAAAGTTGAAGTATCGTGCTCTCGGCTCGTGGAGCGGACCCTCCCGAACGAGCTTGCTGTGTGCGGGAACCCAAGAGCTGGCTGCGACTGCTACTTCGACAGCGACGACTGTGCAGAGATCCTCAGTGGACTGCGATGACGACTGTGCAGAGATCCTCAGTGGACTGCGACGACTACTGCACTCAGCGATCCTACGTGGATCAGTGCTACAGGTCCTGTGTGGGACCGATCCTGTGTGGGTCCGATCCTGTGTGGGTCAGCGCTCAACGGTTCTGTGGGAGCCAGTGCCTACAGGTCCTGTGTGGGCCCGATCCTGTGTGGGTCATTGTGGGGGTTAGTTACCTATCGACCGTTTGTGGGTCCGACGACTTAGATGGATCAGTGATCATCTTTATTGTCATCCGAAGTTGTATACCTATGTGAGCTGAATTTTGAGTTACTCTCCTTTGTGGATTGTGTTGAGCTATCCTGTGTGGATTTACTGTTTACTCTCCTTTGTGGATTGTGTTGAGCTATCCTGTGTGGATTTACTGTTTACTCTCCTTTGTGGATTGTGTTGTGCTATCATGTGTGGGTATACGTTTTGCTTTCCTGTGTGGACTGGGTTGTGCTTGGGCTCGGACGTTGGAGTCGAACGGAAATTGATGACTTAGGTATATGTATGGGAATATACCTAAGCAGTGTCGGTTGTTACTTCGTGATTGTATCTTTCCTTTGTGGATTATCCTTTGTGGATTTCGGGACACCATCGGGGGTCTCGGGGTCCCTACTGAGTAGATAATACTCACCCATGCACGGGCTATGCCCGCACTTCGTGGTGTTGGTTGCAGACGACGAGCAGTGCTGATCGTGGTGGAGGCTTGCGGAGCTGGACGATACCTGGATGTGGACCACCGGGCGGGACGCACTCGGAGCGGACGGCTGGACCGAGGAGCTGTGGAGGCTATCTGTACCCACCCTTCAGGTGGGACTTCCAGAGGATGGCTCGACGCTGCGGCTTTTCCTTTCAGTAGCTGTTTTTCCTTTCTGTTGTACTTTACAGTTGGGCTTGTATTTCCGGCCCCTTTAACTTTCAACACTGCTTGTACAGTTTTTACTTAGTTTTTACTTTTTCCTCTTTCTTACTCTGTGGTGCTTGTTTACATTTCAAAGGCAATGCCTTCCCCTTTTCCGGAATTTATGCCTTGGTACTAGTCGCCAGCCCCTGGCCTATGGAAGGCGGGCTTGGGGTAGTCACAGCACGGGCCCCGAGGACGGGTCGTGACAAATTGGTATCAGAGGTGGTCGGTTCTACCGCAGCCTCTGATCTTTTTTCTTTGTGAAGTAATAGTGTTTAGCGTATTGGGTGTGGTTATCAGTCTAGGGAGTCCAGTGTTGGTGCGGCAGCCGACGTATCCGTACACCAGGACCCTGACTTCTGATTTCCGACTTAATGGATGAAAAAATTGATTGCATGTGTGTTTCAAGTTTTCTTTGTGATTACTTGTGTCAGCTCACCAGGTATACTGTTCTGATCATGGCACACTTGTTTCCTTTTCAGGATGCCCCCACGCCGGCAGCCAGCTAGGGTTCCGAGAGTAGAGCGCGACGAAAGCCCTCCGAGCGACGAGGCCTCGGTACAGGGCCCGTTGACAGAAGAGGTACCAGTGGTACCTTTACCCTCCGAGCCCCTGATGCTTCCAGCGCCGATCGCTAACGATGCACGATGCCTAGAAGCTCTGCACGAGTTCCAACACCAGCGACCACCCAGGTTCTGTGGGGAGACGGAACCCCAGGCAGCCAAGGACTGGCTTGAGGTAGTCTTCCGAGTTTTCAGGCTAGTGAGGACACCAGCAGACCTCATGGTGATCCTCGCGGCAAGCCTACTGCACGCAGCAGCAGGACGATGGAGGATCTTGATGCTCCAGGTACCCGATGAGGCCTCCCTCATATGGACGGACTTCGAGAGCCTCTTCTGCTAAGATTTTGTACCAGCCACCCACCATGCAGTGCGCATTCAGGAGATTCTTTATCTGCGGGGGGAAGCTTGACGGTCGCCCAGTAAGCGGCGAGGTTCACCGATCTTTCTCGCTACTCGACCGACATGGTACGTGACCCCTTCTTCCAGGCCCGGACCTTCGAGCAGGTATTGAGACACGAGATCAGGGCATCGCTGATCTCCCTCACCATCACAACCCAGAAAGGAGTACTGGAGCGAGCCCTTCTGATCGAGAGCTTTCAGGCAGAGTCCACAGCGAGACCTACCGCAGGGTGGCAGGTAGCAGAGTCTTCGGCTGAAGGAGCCGACGGATGACTCAGGGTTCCAGGCAGACCAGACCATCTCGTAGATGACCTCAGGACACAGGCTCAGCAGTGCGGGGCACACATCGCGGAGCCAGTCTTCCGGGAGGCAGGCAGTTCTACGCCTGCGGCGGGCAGGGCCACATGGCTCGTGACTTCCCGACCCGCCGTAACGAGGAGAAGCAGACGGTGGAGGGGCCACCCAGGTAGAGGTAGAGGGTTGACCGTGGCGGTCCGCAGGGAGGAGGCCGACGAGGCAGAGGATCTGGCCGAGCAGCAGGTGGTGGGCGACGCTTTGAGGCTGTGCCACCACCACCACAAGGAGGCCCGCACCGACCACAGGGAGCTGGTGGGTAGAGACAGGAACAACTCCAGGCAGTGGAGGCCTATGACCATGGCGCGCCCGAGATGATTCGAGGTACGATCTGTGTCTATTCCACCCTTGCTGTAGTTCTTATAGACACAGGAGCGAGTCACTCTTTCATAGCTGCAGCCCTTGTTCGGAGCTCGGAGATTCCAACAGAGCCATTGGCTCGATCCTTATGGTTAGAGACCCCTACGGGAGAAGACTCGATGATTACGCACTAGTGCTGGCAGTGTGAGCTTACTCTAGGAGGCGAGAGCTTCGGCTGGGATCTTCTTGTAGCGGCGTCGAGGCCTTACGACGTTATCTTGGGCATGGATTGGTTATCTACAATCCATGATCAGATTGACTGTTTTAGGCGCAAGGTGCGATGTGTGCGCACCGACGGGAGCAGGTTCACCTTCACCGGTGAGAAGGGAGCCTTTGAAGCACAAGAGGGACTCTCGCAGAGGAGGGGACAGCCCATCACTCATCAGTTGGATAGCCTCATCCTTGGAGCAGCTGACGTGCTGAGTCCTAGTTTTCCTGCAGTGGTGGATCAGTACGCGGACGTCTTTCCCGATGACGTTCCAGGGCTACCTCCTCGCAGAGAGGTAGAATTTTATATTGACATGTACCCTGGGACAACCCCGATATCCACTCCAGCATATCGGATGGCCCCCGCCGAGCTTCGAGTGCTACGGGTACAGTTGGAGGGCTTGCATGAAAAGGGGTTCATCCGACCCAACCTTTAACCCTGGGCTTCCCCGATATTGTTCGCCAAGAAGGCGGACGGGAGCATGCGACTGTGTGTCGATAATCGTCACCTGAACCAGGTAACAGTGAGGAACAAGTATCCGCTACCGAGGTTTGATGACCTCTTCGATCAGCTCAATGGAGCACGGTGGTTCTCGAAGATAGAACTCAGGTCAGGCTATCATCAGCTCAGAGTTCGAGACGAGGATGTGCAGAAGACGGCCTTTAGGTGTCGGTATGGCCACTATGAGTTCTTGGTTATGCCTTTCGGTGTAACCAATTCTCTAGAAGTGTTCATGAGCCTCATGAACAGGATCTTCCAGCCATACCTCGATCGATTTTTTGTGGTCTTCAGCGACGAAATGTTGGTGTACTCGACCACGGAGGAGGGGCACGCCTACCACTTGCGGGTTGTACTAGACACACTCTGAGAGAACCAGCTTTATGGAAAGCTCTCGAAGTGCCAGTTCTGGTTACGTGAGGTCCACTTCATGGGGCACATCATTTCTGAGGCGGGAGTTGCTGTGGATCCCACGACGATCGAAGCAGTGCTAGCTTGGGATCCACCAAGGAGCGTGACGGAGGTGCGGAGTTTCTTGGGTCTAGCTGGATACTATCAGATAGTTTTTTCCGGACATCTCTAGAGTTGCGGCGCCACTCTCAGCTTTGAAGAAGAAAGGGAAACCCTTTTTGTGGTCAGACAGATGTCAGCAGAGCTTTCAGGAGTTGAGAGAGAGATTGACCAGGGCACCTATCTTGAGGTTGCCTGAGGAGGGAGTTGGATACGTAGTCTACTGCGATGCATCAGGGACCGGACTCGGGTGTGTCCTGATGCTGGAGCGGTACATGATTGCCTATGGATCACGTCAGTTGAGTCCGCATTAGAAAAACTACGCTACCCATGACCTGGAGTTAGAAGTAGTGGTCTTCGCTCTGAATACATGGCGACACTATCTGATGGGAGAGCGCTTTACAGTCTTTTCTGACCACCAGAGTCTTAGGAACATCTTCTCTCAGAAGGACCTGAACCTGAGACAGCGGTGATGGCTCGAGTTCCTTCAAGACTATGACTTTGAGATAGTCTATACTCATGGGAAGGGGACCGTAGTAGCCGATTCCCTTAGCAGGAGGACGGGAATCCAGCTACTTGAGGAGGCGATAGAGCAGCTAGCAGCTTTGCAGATATACTTCATGGATAGAGACGGAGCAGCCTTCCTTCAGTATCTCACTGTCTCTCCTCCACTTCTACAGCGGGTAAGAGAGGCACAGCGTGCGGACGCTGATTATGAGACGCGGCGTGCACAGATATCCTCGGGGCAGGAACCTGATGGTTTCTCCCTTGGAGCAGAGCACGACATCTTTTTTAGAGGACGTACCTTGGTACCATTCATTTTACGAGAGGAGTTTCTGAGAGAGTTTCACACTTCTCCTTTGGCGGTACATCCTGGAGTGGAAAAGATGTACCAGGATCTCAGATGATAGCACTGGTGTCCGGGCATGAAGAAGGCTGTGGTAGAGTTCGTTTCAAGGTGCCTCACCTGCCAGCAGGTGAAGACAGAGCATCAGGTACCAGAAGGCTTGGTACAACCCTTGGATGTCCCGAAGTGGAAGTGGGACGGGATATCTATGGACTTCGTGACTGGACTTCCATGTACTTCTAGAGGTCACGAATCCATTTGGGTGATTGTTGACCGACTCACCAAGTCGGCACACTTCTTACCCATGAGAGAGTAGGTCTCAGTGGAGATCTTGGGGTGTCTCTACGTTCAGGAGATTGTACGGCTTCACGGTGTGCCATCATCTATCGTCTCCGATCGGGACACTCGTTTTACTTCCCGTCTTTGGAAGGGGTTGCAGGAGGCGTTCGGGACGCGGCTACGTCTGAGCACTGCCTTTCACCCTCAGAAGGATGGTCAGATAGAGAGGACCATTCAGACTCTTGAGGACATGCTCCGCTCATGTGTCCTCGACTTTGGTCGCAGCTGGGAGGACCACCTACCCTTGGTGGAGTTCGCGTACAACAACAGTTACCACTCCACCATCGGGATGGCACCATATGAGGCGTTGTACGACAGGCCTTGCAGATCTCCTTTGTGTTGGACAAACCCTGGGGAGTCAGCACTTGTGGCACCAGAGATGGTCTGGGCCACGACAGAGAAGGTCCAGGTCATCCAGGAGAGGATGAGGACAGCTCAGAGCCGGCAAAAGTCTTATGCTGACAGGAGGCGGAGGCCACTAGAGTTCGAGGATGGAGACCACGTCTTCTTGTGTGTCTCACCTCGATGTGGTTTATGGAGATTTGGATGACGCGACATGTTGTCTCCATGCTTCATCGGACCCTTCCAAGTCCTCAGCAGGATTGGCGAGGTGGCTTATCGCCTGGCTCTACCACCTCAGTTGCACCGGGTGCACGACGTCATCCGCGTAACTCAGCTGAGCAGATACGTGCACGACCAGACACACATCATTGAACATGGGGATATAGATGTGGATAATGGGGTGACTTTTGTGGAGTTCCTAGTGGAGATAGAGGATCGACACGAGCGGGTCCTACGTGGGCGATCGATTCCTCTTGTGCACATCAGATGGCAGCACGAGAACCTCTAGGAGAGCACAAGGGAGCAGGAGGCTCAGATGCGTGCTCATTACCCACATTTTTTTCCCTAGTTTATGATGTATCTTTACGGGGACGTAAATCCCTGAGGTGGGAGTAATGTAAAGACCCGTAAATTTCAAGGAAATATTTTTTTCTTAATTTTCTTTGGAATTTTACAAGAGCGTTGTTTCTAACGGCACCTCATTCTGAGGCCCGGTGTGCCCGAAATCATTTTCCGAAGTTTGGCTCGGGTACGTTCAGTGAACGGACGAGAGGGTTTTTCTAAATTTTGAACCGGTGCCCGGAATCGAATTCTGAGGGCACCGATGAAATCACAGCGCCGGTATTTTCTTAGAAACGCCTCTTCCTGAGTTGCGTTTTCTCGGGTGTGGTTTTTAATTTTTGGGCTTAAAGATAAGAAATAAAATAATTTTCCGACAAATTTATTTTATTTCACTTAAGCCACTTGGAAGACACTTGAAAGCGGCTTAAACTGAGTTGATCCGGATAGGGTACTATCAAGAAATATCCTACCCTCTTGGTAGGATATTTGTGAGGTGGTGCCCGCACGAGCCCCATCGTTTCTTTCCGCTAAGTAACACACCCGCGAAAACCGGTCATTATGAAAGTCAACTGACGCGTTTTCTTAAATCTTTAAGGCACCATTTAATTGGGCGGGTTTTTTCATGAATTAAATGGGAGGTTTCTTTTGTTTAATTAATTCAACGAATTAATGGGTCGTTACTTACCTCTTTTTCGTTTGTTGGTGTAATAATAAAATAAGACCAACACGACATTTGGGAGGATTACTTGTTGAGAGGTTTTTGACAGAGGTTCTTGTGACTTCACACTTCTTCGCGAAGAACATGAAGAACGCGAAGAACGCGAAGAACGCCGGCCACCGACGAAGAACGCCAGACCCACAGAAATCGACGACGCAACGCCGTGTGCCGCGACGCCGACGTTTACTCTTCCACGACGTTCTTCGGCGATGTTCCTTAATCCGCAACAAAAACCTTCGATCAGCTGTTGAGGTAAGAGACTTCAAGTTTCTCTTAAATCTCACATGTGTTTTTTTTAACAAAACATGGATTTAATTTTATATAATTAAATTAAATCTGTTGTTTCTTGGTCCGTTGAGTTCGCCGACTCAATGCCGGATTCCGCGACGACGCGACGCCCTTCCGCGACGACGCGACGATCCCCTCCTTCCGCGACGAGCAATTCCGTGAAGAATGCTCACGTGTGACGACTTGACGAGGTAGGGGTTGTTGTGAATATTTTATATTCCCGTGAACATTTCATTAAAAATTAAAGTACCGGATTCATATGAACAATTTGATTTTATTAAAATTGTTGTTTCATGTGTTGAATAATTTCTCACGTTGTTTATCTCTAACGTGTAGGGTGCGGTACAAACGAACACGGCCCGACAACCCTCCACCGTTCTTTGTTGTAGTGAAGATTTGGCGGGCGACGACGGAATGTGCCGCAATAGAAATTTGATGAATCCGCAGTGAAGAACGAGTCCTGGGAGAAGCAGTGGCGTAGACGGGAACAGAATCGGACCACCGGAGCGATTCCGGTGGCCCATAGAACATTCCGGTGGCGCGGGTCGCCGGCGCGGCGGCGCCGGCAGACGGGAGTGGCGGCGCCCCGGCGCGCCGCCAGAAGTGGCCGTCGCGGCCTAAGCTGCGGTGGCGGCGGCGGCCAACGGACCCGCGGTCGCGCGAGTCCGGCTGTCCAGGGCGACACCCCGTGGGTGCCACAGGGTTGTCACGCGGGGGCGGCTGCTCCCCCCCCCCCCGCATCGCTCGGTTCATCCAGGGCGACACCCCGCAGGTGCCGCGGGGGTGTCACGTGGGGGCGGCGGCTCCCCCCCGCGTCACGCGGCCGCTCGGCCGAGCCAAGCCAGGCTGGAAAAGCCAGGCCAGTCCGACCGGCCGGGACGAACCGGGTCGACCCGGTTCGGCCGACCCAGGGGGGTCGGGCCGGGTCGGCCCGGGCCCGGACCCCACATCATCGGAACATTTTCGGTCAAATGCCCGTATATTGAGCTTCGGGCTTCCAAACGACTCGCCGTCAGCGGAAACGCGATCCTTGGATCTAGATGGTCATTTCAGTATATTTCATTCAAGGTTTCGGAATACTTTGAGTTCGGCCAGGCTGGTTCGTACACATAACCAACCGGGCCTTCGGAGCGGAAACACTCATATCTTGAGCTACGGACGTCCGATTGACGTGCCGTTAGCTTTTTTGAATTCCTCTAAGTGAGATGGATCTTTTTGCATACTCTACCCGAGGTTTGGACGTAGGTGGAGTACGATCGGGTTGGTTTTTCCTAAAAAACCAACCGGGCCCCTGGGACGAAAAAGCCAATAACTCTCAGACCGGGCGTCCGATTGACGCGCCGTCTGCGACGTTGAATTCCTGTTGACGATACAGAACTTTTGGATACATCAACTTAGGACTCTGTGACAGTTGAAGTATCGTGCTCTCGGATCGTGGAGCGGACCCTCCCGAACGAGCTTGCTGTGTGCGGGAACCCTAGAGCTGGCTGCGACTGCTACTTCTACAGCGACGACTGTGCAGAGATCCTCAGTGGACTGCGACGACGACTGTGCAGAGATCCTCAGTGGACTGCGACGACTACTGCACTCAGTGATCCTACGTGGATCAGTGCTACATGTCCTTTGTGGGACCGATCCTGTGTGGGTCCGATCCTGTGTGGGTCAGCGCTCAACGGTTCTGTGGGAGCCAGTGCCTACAGGTCCTGTGTGGGCCCGATCCTGTGTGGGTCATTGCGGGGGTTAGTTACCTATCGACCCTTTGTGGGTCCGACGACTTAGATGGATCAGTGATCATCTTTATCATCATCCGAAGATGTATACCTATGTGAGCTGAATTTTGAGTTACTCTCCTTTGTGGATTGTGTTGAGCTATCCTGTGTGGATTTACTGTTTACTCTCCTTTGTGGATTGTGTTGAGATATCCTGTGTGGATTTACTGTTTACCTTCCTTTGTGGATTGTGTTGTGCTATCCTGTGTGGGTATACGTTTATCTTTCCTGTGTGGACTGGGTTGTGCTTGGGTTCGGACGTTGGAGCCGAACAGAAATTGATGACTTAGGTATATGTATGGGCATATACCTAAGCAGTGTCTGTTGTTACTTCGTGATTGTATCTTTCCTTTGTGGATTATCCTTTGTGGATTTCGGGAGACCTTTGGGGGTCTCGGGTTCCCTACTGAGTAGCTTTTACTCACCCATGCACGGGCTATGCCCGCACTTTGTGGTGTTGGTTGCAGACGACGGGTAGCGCTGATCGTGGTGGAGGCTTGCAGAGCTGGAAGGTACCTGGAGGTGGACCACCGGGCGGGACGCACTCGGAGTGGACGGCTGGACCGAGGAGCTGTGGAGGCTATCTGTACCCACCCTTCAGGTGGGACTTTCAGAGGACGACTCGATGCTGCGGCTTTTCCTTTCAGTAATTGTTTTTCCTTTCAGTTGTACTTTACAGTTGGGCTTGTATTTCCGACCCCTTTTACTTTCAGCACAGCTTGTACAGTTTTTATTTAGTGTTTACTTTTTCCGCTTTCTTACTCTGTGTTTCTTGTTTAGTTTTCAAAGGAAACGCCTTCCCTTTTTCGGAATTTATGCCTTGATGCTAGTCGGCAGCCCCTGGCCTATGGAAGGCGGGCTTGGGGTAGTCACGGCACGGGCCCCGAGGACGGGATGTGACATATATTCACTCTATGGAAATGTAAATGGATCAAATTTCATGGTTTCAAAAATTATATATCAAATAAGTTCCATATAAAGGGAATTGTGAGTTAAGGGACATCATTTGTATTTTCCTTCTTTGAGGTATATTATATTTTCACCAAATTTATTTATATGGTTTACATAGTGACATTTTTACATGTATTATAACAAATAAATTATACTTACCATTATTTTTTTTATTATTTTATTTTTTCAACTATGGGGATTTGACATCAAAACTACTATTTGGATAAATAATTTCATAACAAAATTTATTTTAATCAGTTTATATTACAAACTCATTTCATTAAAACTAGAAAATTTAGTGTGTAAGGAATTAATTATATATTATGTTGTATTTATAGTTTTCTAATATTTATTTAAATTTTACACACACTATATAAAAATTGGTCCCCAATTTTATTTTATGATCATTATATGATATTTTTCATCTATTACCATTTTAGTGAAACATATTTGTCAATACAAACATGCTCTCATTTGTATGGTGTATCTACTTACTCATTGATGAATTTAACATGTTTAAGTACATATTTATGTTGTATTGTATTTCAATTAAATTTTTACCATACTAATTCTATCACGATTATAATTTTTTATTAAAATCTATATGATTCATACATACAATGTTTACCTTGGTTGCTATTTGATTAACTATGGAATTTTTAATAAATCAATGTTATTCACCAAATGAATATATTTTTTTTGTCCAATAATACTATTTATTACATAAATATATTATTTTGAATATCAGTAATGTATTAGATATTTAGATATGGTTGGTTCTAGATTATAGATAGAACATATGACACCTTAGTAGTCTCATGTGAAAAATTAAGTTGGCCAAATTAAATGGGATTTAACGTGTTGTCATAGACTAACTTGTCAATGGTCTTAATAATATGTGTATTTTGACTATTGGGAGAATTATTTCAAATAATTAATCTTCTACATCATTGAAAATTAATTCATTTTTTAATGAATGAGATCAGCATAATGATACTCTATAAAGATGCATTTCATTGACATATTTTGGATTAAACTGAATATGTGGTTCATTATTTACCATTTGGTATTTATTAGTCCTTATATATTCATATCATAATATTATTTAATGGGTATGAATGTTTAGTTATTTACCTCGAAATATTCATTATGTATTATACGATAGTAGGTAATTGTTTTTTATTAAATTAAATTTGTGTTCAATTAGTTACCAAGATATATTGACTATTATTTTTTGATTCATGATAACATCCACTATATGTTAACATTATATTTAATTTTATCAAATTTGAATTTTTTATATTTCCCAATGATATGAATAATTAATCCTTAAATTAATTTTCAAATAATTATTTTATTTTATATTGTCATGTATTATGATATAATTTATATAACCAACATAAATTATGAATCATGTATGTACATTGTTCTAAGAAAATAAAAAACATATTGGTTATTTAGTATTCATACAACCTTTTCAATTATAATTTATTAAATTAGAACTATATCCAGGTTACTGGAGTTTGTATTGTAACATTTTGAAATATAGTAAAAATATTAGAATCCTCTGGAACATGATTAACAATAACGTAGATTAAAAAACATTAATATGTGATAGACATTGAGAAAAATTATATAATAACATAATAATGTATTCATATAGTAAATATAATTTCATTTTCATAGAAATAATTCCTTATTATTACATTATAAGTATAAATTATTGTGTAATAGATTTACCTAGGGGTAATTCCTTTAAAATTTGCACAATGGCCTTGAACTAGTCGTCACATTCTGTTTGGAAACAACCATTACTACAACACATGTTTGACACTATAATTTGAAATTTTTAGGATAACTAGTATTTTCTATATAACCCATTATCATGATTTGAAGATTAGTTTTTCCCCAAATAAATATTCATTATTATTCTTTTATTAACCATGAATAAATTTTTAATTTCTATTAAGTGTAAAACATAATTTATAATTATAAATTATGATTTAAAGTTATTAATTTTATGATCTAAAATATCATATTAAGATGTTAATAAATTGTTTTAGTAATGAATTAGTCAACAAATACCCTGGTCAAATGTAGATATTATCCCACTGAGGATTCAAATATAGTCAGTAATTGACTTTTTTGCCAATATTCTGATGCGATAATCATGTTCTGTTAAATTGAATTTTATAGATTGATAAACATGTTACATTTCATTATTCTACTATGGTGGAATTATTTATATATGATTATCACTAATAATTTATGGGTCTATAATTCCAATGGCTGTCAATAAAATGAGTTTATCTCCCGATAAAATATTTATAGCCATTTTATGTGATGAAACAAAAAATGTAAAACTGCTCATGTATTGTCTAGAAGTCATGGTATACAAATAGTGTTAATTTATCCATAATACTATATATAAATATAAGAAAAAAAATCATGTAATGAAAGGATATTAAGGATTAATTACTTGAAAAATATATTCCTCATGAAAAATGAAATAAATAGAAATTACATCATCATTATGAAAAAGGAAGAAGAAAGTGTTTCTATGTGTGATGATACCATTACAACGATATATAGGTATTCAACAAAATACATATTCCATATATATTGAATGATTGATAATTTACTGGATAATCTAAATCCATGTCCTTGATGGGTTTTGGCTCTCAAAAAATATCATCATATAATGAAATAGTCTGATTTGACCTCGAAATTGAGATGAAATTATAACGATATTTTATATTCATTTGAAATACTGAGAAGATGATGTCTTATAAAAATCCATAAAAAGGTATTTTGTTCTAAAAGAATAATATAGTGGTGAGACTTAAAAAAATATAAAACTATGGAATTTATCATCCTAGGAAATGATATAATTTCATGAATGTTTAATATACATGTTGAGATAAGGGTCATATTTCTCATGAATTCCTGGTGATAATATAAATAAATGATTTTTTATGATTTAGTTTTAATGTAATGGGGATTTAATATATCAACTATCTCATTTTCCTAGTTAATATAACAATGAAAATACCAATTGGAAAAGTCTATAATATTGAGGACACTATATTTGAGGTGGAATCTTGTAATGGTATGGTGGCATGCATAATAATTAAATATTTAAATTTAGCTATATCATTACTTAATTTTGGATCCCTAAACACATTTATATCGACCAATTTTACAGTTAAAATTATTCATTTGAATCGTGATTTATGAATGGATTCATTAATCCAATCTTATATGTGAATTGTCACTCCCACAATGATGTTCTATGTAGTTCCTATTATGTCACACAAACATTCTCAATTCGAATGAATTATTATTAAAAAATTGTAATATATGATAAAATAATTTATATGGACTGAAATTAAAAATAAAAAGAAAAATATTATTCATTAGATAATTTTGTTATGATTGTTGATGATTATAAGGAATTTTTTTTCATTACCCTTTAGCACATCATTACCAGGGTTATGTAAGAATATAGCCTGGTAGCACTTCTATATGAGATTCAATGGTATGAATGGTATATAAATATATGGAATGGTTATGTAAACATCAAATTGATGTTGTACATACTATATTAGAAAAATTTATGTATTTCATGATGAATTATATATTCATTCCCAATGGTATGTAGTTGACCTTTTCATCGATTTAGTCATTGATGCATGAATCGTATGAAAATACCACAATATAATGTCCATTATGGAGGATGGGGATTTTATGAAACAAATAGGGGAGTTGTGTGATAAGGTACTTATAACCCCAAGTGTTTCACAAGGGATACCCCATTTAAATTTCTTGTTAAAAAATTATTGAATCATTAGTCTATCTACTAATTATATTGAAATCATTATTTTTAGGATAAAAATAAATTATAAACTTCCATGAATTGATGAATTTATCAATAATCTTAATGGATGTCGATATTTTACAAAGATTGAACTGTAATATTGGTATCATCAATTATGAGTAGGGATGCAAGTCATTCAATTGGAATCTATTTCAAAGAGTTGTTGACATTATGAGATTATAGATTTGTTATTTGGATTTTTTAACATTCTCTGTAATTTTATAGATCTAATTAACATAGTTTTAGTTTTTAATTTTATGAATTTATTGGAATTAATTAATGATATCTTATTTAAACTAATATGAATTAAGACCATGGGAATCTGTTGAAAAATATTTTTTACTCTCTTTTTATGAATTAGTTGTATTGTAATTACAATTACTGTGGTTTTTTGATTCATGATTTCTCTTTTCATGGACATACTATTTATATTTATGGTATTGATTCTAATATTATTAGGAAATTTACTATAATAAAATGGGATAAATTAAAGATCATTATATCAGAAATTAGATTTCTTGGATTGGAAGTGTACAACCATTGATTCCTATATAAATATTTTCCAATTTGAGAACCTGTTAAACATGTATACATGTAAAACTGTTATGTTTGTTTGAAAAAAAAATCTGAAGAATTTTTTTAGGAATTCAACATGAAATTGGTAAATATTTCCATTTTTACATTACCATTATGAAGTGGTAGGTTTATTATATATAGTGATTCATCATATAAAAACTTGGTTGAGTACTTATGAAAAATGATAATTTAATTGTACATGAATCAACACATTTGAACAGTCAATATGAGTACAATCCAACCCATTATATTGGGTAGGAAGCTACAGTAATTACTTTAATGATAATAATAAATTATAACCATGGCAAATTATTTGAGGTATACAAAAAACATAAAAGAATAAAATATATATTTTCATAGAAATAGATCAACATGAGAAATGACCAATTACTTGAGATACATAAAAATAATGATTTCTCAATATACTATTAGGATTTTGTATTGGTTGATATACGAATTATTAATGAAGGTGATGCATCATTAATTTTTTTAAATTATTTCAAATCAATATTTATAGGAAAATATAAAATTACCCAATCTGAAAATTAGAATTTTTAAAATAAATAAAAATATGTGAATGATTGGATGTTGTATAAAAAATTCAATGATGGAGTCAAATAAGTTTTAATGATAATATGTGTAACCTCAATACCTTATCTTAAAATTGAATCATTGGATAATGATAATTTCTTGAATATCACTATGAAACCTTGTGAAAAATTATTTTTAAGGATTTGATGAAATAATTTTAATTTCATAACAGGAAGCTATAAATTTTGAATAATTTATAAATATTAATTAATTTACAACATTTATAGTATAAGAGACAATATCATAGATGATTCATGAAACAATATCATATTACCTTGTTAAAATGGGTGGAAATTAATGTTGTGTCTTATTATAGAATGTTAAAAATCATAAATCAAATAATGATGATATATGGGTTACTGTCGATATTCATGCCATATTATCACATTTAAAAATTTTAAGTGATGTTTTTACGAAATGATAACTTCCCAATGATATATATTTACAAATATATAAGACGTAAGCGATCCCCTATTTCAATTGTGTCTTATCGTGATAACAACTACATATGAATGTTATAGAAAAAATATTATAAAAAATATTATTTTTGAGCTTTATTTGATCACCTCATACCAACATAAAACTAATTGGAAGCTAAAAATTGAAAATCAATAAAATAAAGTATATCATGATGTTTTGATCATATAATTTTTATGGTTTTTGGGTTCAATTATGAAATTTGTTCTAATTTTTCAGGATTATAATTTCCATTAATGTTTTCAAATTAATCTAGATTAAGAAGATTTCATATTCCAAATTTATGGTATGAAGATATTAAATGGAAACAAGAAGGACATGAAATTTTTAATGTTATAACAATGAAGCTAATGTCTATTCAAGATCACATTAAGTTATAAAAATGTTTTAAAATTGGTTTTTTTCAAAATAATAAAAAGAATTTTGTATTTGAATTGGAAGATCATGTTTTCATAAAAGTATATTCATGTAAGTGTTTCATAAGGCTTGATAAAACAGAAATTATGAGCCCCATTTACATCAATAACATTGATATATTGCAATGAATTGGTTTTGTGTATTATTGTTTGGAAAATACAGTAAATATAACCAAAGTACATGTCGTGATATATATATATCACATTATATGGTTAAAAGGTTGTAAATACAGGTAAAACACCAAATATTTAACTGAATTTTGATATTATCATCTATTAGAGTTGATAATGGCCATTCCGAGGCAATTATCTTTATAAATATTTTTTAAAATTTATTATTTTTTAAAATTACATGTGGGTGTTATCACCCACATATAAAATGCCACCACTCTCCCTTATATTCACATAGAAAATAAAATTTCTCACATATCCTTCTTAAAAACATTTTTGAATCACTAAATTTGAACTAGAATAATTGTTTGACGATAAAAAAATCATATTAATAACGTTTTTCTCAACGTATGGAGGTTGGGTAATGAAGAGGTGACATTACAAAAATTTCTTTCTGATTTTTCATTTCTAATAACACAAATATAAAATCATATGAAATCATTTTATTTTAAAAAATATTTTATAAAATATAATAATTATTATTATTATAATACCATGACCTATATCAATCTACTCTTTCATTTAATGGGAATCAATGATGTCAATTATGTGTACCCTGGACTACCACCTCTCGAATAGATTTAATTCATTTTATATCACAACTATAAAATATTGTATACAATGACTGATTAAACACATGTATAAGATATTATTATTTTATTATAATAATTATGAAATTTTGAAACAACATATTTCATTTCCTTTTCATTTAAAAAAATATAGCATCACTCCTGTTTGTAGAAAATGACCACCTCATGATGAGAGATGATATTTATTCTATGAAAATATAAATAGAACTATATATTGATAAAATTAATTAATATATGTGATATATATGAGATTATATTTATTTATATATTGTTATATATTCCCTATCTATATACAATCTCACTCGTTAAGGGAATTATTTCATCGATCCTATGGATATACAAAAAATCTTCTCCATGATGTTATACAAATAATTTTTCATGTGTAAATTTCATAAATTTTTCTAAAAGGTATATATTTAGTAAATATGAAATTCATGATATTAATAAAATTATATTTAATTTGGATATATATCGTATTAAAAATATCTTGAACTATCGAAACAAATTAATCTTTTGGAAATAAGGATATTAACACCGAAAACAAAGAATATATTTAAATATTATTAATAACTGTGAGTATAATGTTAATAAATAATATTATAGGATATTATATGTATCAATATTGGTATATTATAAATTTATAACATGTTTAAAAATATTACACGGTAGTTTTAATAATGTTCAAATAATGAAAAGAGTAAGGTAATAGACCTCATTTCAATTTCTATTTATTTAGGATAATTCTATTGTTGTCTTAATAATTTTATTTATATGTTCTAAATATTTTCCATTTTACATGCAAAATATAAAAAAATCATAAATAATTTTATTTTAATTTTTAATTTTAAATATTACCTCTATGTTGATTTGACATAAAAATAACGACGGGTGGAATAATTTCATAACTAAATTATGTTTTATTGGGATATATTACATAATTATTGACATTGAATCTATAAGAATATAGGTGTAATGAATTTTTTTTATCTTATTTTATATATGAAGTTTTTAATTTTAATGTTATGAACATAATATATTCATTGATTCGCACTTCAACACTAATATTATTGTGAGGGATTTTTTCAATTATATATATTTCAATATATAATATTTGTAAATACACATATAGTTACATTTTGGTATTTTATGTACAACCTAATTGATTTATTTTACATGAATTCCAATTCACTATTGCTTTTTTATGTTTCAATTATTGATTATACATATTTATTATCATCAAAGTAGATATTTTAAAAACCTTATACATAGTTTTCATACATTTTTTTATTTGAAGCTATTTTATTAAGTAGGGTAATATTGATAAATCAATGTTCATTTCAAAATACAAATATTTTTTCAGTAGAAAATTTTGGATAAATAATGTTTTATTTTTTTACATAGGAGGAATTATTACGAAACACATGTATGGGTTGGTCCTAGTTATAGATAATAGGTCAATACATGGGTATTCTCATGAGACATCTTAATTGGAAAAAATATATAGATTTGTAACTATAGTATTAATCAATATTATTAAAGTTATTGATTATATGGATATCAAGAGGCTGAAAATAATTATTTATAACAATAAAGGACATCCTTCTTTTAGAATTAAATTAATTTCATTCTCAAAGAAATTTTCACAGGGATTTATTTATATGATCATATTGACAAATCATTATTAATCCATGTAAACAAACACTATATTTAATCCCTCTTGAAATTCGTATGTCCAAATATTATTAATTTACTATGATATGTAGAATAAATCATGGAATGAGTTTTCCTGTATGCATCTAATTTTCATTTTTTATGTCTTATGTTTTTTTCTTATTCCCTGTGTAATTTTTTTTAAAGGAAACTCGAACACCATGATAGGGGAAATTTAATTTTGGGTAAAAAAAATATTCTTTTAGTCTAATGGGTCAAGATCCCATTTTGTAAGAACTTGTTAAACCTATCTAATTAGAATATGTAGAAATCAAACAATAATTTTCAATGAGAAGTCACAATAATTTCAATCGGTTCACCACTAAGGGATACGTCGAAGGATTATACAATGATAGTTTTCAAACATACCAAAATTCACTAATCTTCACTATATGTGGACTGTAAAATGTATCACAGTCACATTGTTGAAATAACAAGTTCATTACAATGATTTAGGGACAACACATTGTGTCCCTAGAATCACTTATATTAACTCTACATTCAAAATTGTGTAGAAAAGAATATGAACTCA
Organism: Viscum album; assembly: GCA_963277665.1. Classification (NCBI taxonomy): domain Eukaryota; kingdom Viridiplantae; phylum Streptophyta; class Magnoliopsida; order Santalales; family Viscaceae; genus Viscum; species Viscum album. The sequence continues at coordinate 1,033,981,146 of OY728133.1, read as the reverse complement.
GGTAACTGACATTAAGGTCATTTCAATGGGGTGAAATTAAGTCATGAATTATAAAAAATTGATAGATTATCTATTAAAGTCAATCATACCTTATAGATGTAATCTTATTTTCGTATAAAATGTCTTTGTGCACTTTCCCACTAAGAAATAGACTTGTTCCTTAGCATGCTGATGTCCTCCACGTACCACCTCAATGTACCTCTTCCACGTACTACCTCTAAAAACCCAGATCTTGTACTGCATTCTCAAACTACGTCTGTATAATTCATCTACTTTATGGATCAACTCCTCATGTGGACCAAATCCTCCTACATTATTTTTATTCCACAAGCCATCAAAAATGAACATTCTTCCAATAATCGTCTCACATGAACCATCTTAGATGATAGATTCTCGACTTAACTGATTTCTATTTACGTATCCAATCAATGTCTACATTGTGGGGATATCTTCCCATGATAAAATTATAGGCTTCCCAGAATTCCTCTTGAATTTTTAATCTCAATGAAAATTTATAATTAAGGTATTAGTCCTCCTTACATAGGAAAATAGATTTTCACAATCCACTAAAATAAGATTTACCATATCATTGACATCACGTCACCTTTTGTAACACCCCGAGATTTTATGAAAAATATTCTTTTAATTTCATTAATGTCTTGTGTTGTACGCAACACCAAAAGGAGCTTGCACAACACGCATCCCTAACATGGCTTGGATTACATGCAATCATGACCATCCAATATAGAGTGTGTTATACGCAATACTGGGTTTCACTAAACAACGATATGTTATATAAACTAGTCGTTATGAATAGTAATACCCAAATTTTGAAATTTTTTAAATTTTATTTTTCAAAATGGACTTCATTTTTGTATTTGGAATATTGAACTTAGCATAGGGTGAAATTTTGGTATTTTTCTCAAAACTCTCCTTTTTTGATGATTAGTGAAAACACTAGGTTACTATTCAAAAACAGATATTTTATTTAAATAAATATTTATTTTATATAAATTTATTTTAGGTCAAAATTGATACATAATACCTATATAAGTTCAATTCAATTCATTGGGTTCATTTTATAATAATTTTAGCTATATAAAAATTTTATTGAACTTTTCACCATCTTTTACCCACCTCCTAGGAGAATTTGTAAATTTAAATAAAACATAATATTACCTCTTCTGTGAGTGGAATTTCGAAAATCCGAGAGAGACGATTGATTTTAGTAAGTAAAATGTGGTTCAATGAGATGAAAATAATTTTTGGTGAATAGTAACTTTTTACTTTTTTTTCCACGGTTAAAAGTAAATAGGGTAATTAATGGTAAAAATGATATTATTATTAACCTAAAACATGTCCTAATTCTATTGGATAAGTGTAATTCGGCCAAAACCAACCTTAGGAATAAAATATGACCATTTAGGCCCACTTGGAATTGATTATGACATTTAATATTAATTTATTTAAAGAAGGGTTAAAATAGATAAAATCAATGTTTAATAAGTAAACCATTTTTAATATAAGGATATAAATACGATAAATTCAACTATAAGTATTCATTAAAAAGATAAAAAGATTTATTACATAATTGTATTTTATTTATAATTTTTGGACATTAAATAGTTTAATTTATTTATGACACAAAGATGATGCAATAATTATCTTCTTAATGAAACATTGACATAATTGATGTTATAAATACCCAAATAAATGCAATTTAAGACATTCTAGGAATTACACTAATTTTATAGGTTAATATGACATGTTAGTATTGATTTAATTATCTTTGTTCGAACTAATCATTCTGTTATAATTTTCAAATAAATCAATTACCAAATACTGTCAAAATTGACATAAAATAGTTTTTAAAACAAATTTTATATTATTTATTGTTATTTTATTCCTAAAAATCTAAGGTTCGGAAAAATGACTTAGATAATGTTATATATATTAATAATAAACAACTTGGGGTTCGTTTGAAAAGTTATAATAAGTTTATTAACCTTACAGTGTAATAAAACAAGAAGACACGATAAATGTTAAATTATCTAACTTAAAGTTAAATCTAAATGATAAGGTTAAAATAGATACCTAAACATGTCTAAATTCTATTGGATGAGAGTATTCCGACCCATACCCACCTTATATTCAAAATAAATCAAATTTTAGCTATTAAAAACCGAATATGACTTTATAATAAAACACTATTTTTAGTTTTTCAAAAGGTGCCCCTCTCCTCCCTTATAAAAGAGCACCTCCTCCCTCTCTTCCTCACACCACTTTGAGCCTTCAAGCTCAGAAAAAACCTGAAAAATTTTCTTCTGAACTTCCCTAGAAACATCCTAGATGTCTTATTCATCTTAAAAAACCACTTTTAATGCCCTAAGAGAGGTCTCAAAGAGGTGCTTCAAAGAAGAGGTAATGTCCATTACTGATTCTTTCAACTTTATTTCTTCTTCCACTTCTTCTTATTTAGTTTTTTCATTATGAAGTAATAATATCAGTACCACTAATATACTGATATTTTATAATAAGTATGAAACAACCACATTTCACATTCTATCTATCATACGTAAAACGAAATCACCGCGCATGCGTACGTACGGAATACTGTCTCCACGCTGTGGTGTAATCTGTTTTTCCAACACCACCTTACTTGGATGAGTATAATGGTGTAAAGAAGAACTATACATAGTTATTATAACATCATAATGATATTGATATATTGTATCATCCACTCCAATTCAATTCAATAATTTTGGAAACGATATCATCGCTCGTGTGTACGTACGGACTACCGTCTCCACGACGCGATGAGATTCATTCTCCATGTTAAAATGTAAAGAATGATTATAAAGTATATATAAGGAATAATAATGAAATATATGACATTATAAAGCTAATGGATTTATGTATATATATATGTATGTCCTATACTTAATTCCATTCAATTCAATAAGGAAACGTAAGCAGCATTCATGCGTATGTACGGCCTACCGTCTCCATGAACGGTGTATTTCATTCCTATTATCGATCTATAATATATATGTATATTATGAATATATATATAAATCATGTTTTAAATTCTGAAATTATGTATATCAGGATATAAGTAATAATATCAAGAATGAAAAGTCGAAACACATACGATAAATGAAATGATTTTACCCAAAATGCTGCTTTAACATGGAATTTACAAAAGAACGGGTAATATAAAGTCATAAATGAACCATATATGATATCATAACAATGAAGATGATTATGAAATTTTTTAAATCATTGTACAGGAGGTTCAGATCCATATGAATCATATCAGACCTAAGGTAAGGGATAATTTTTCCAATCTCATTCTTATCGGAGATTATTTATTCGTAAGTATTTACTGGGGGTTATGTTTATTATCCATGTCCATATGTTCTCAAAATGTTCTCATGAAATGTTTACTTTCCTTCCATGTATGTTTAAAGACATTTTTACCCTTTTCTTCTTTTACCACATCGTATGGAAGGAATATATCTTTTGTTTACCATACGAGGTACTTTTTGACTTTTCCGACAAAAGTATGAGAAAAATGTTATTTTAAACATATACGGCATGAATGGATTATTACAGTTTTATAAAGCCTTATGTTAATGAAGATTCCTCCAAAAGATTTCATGACTATATTCAACAAAATCACTTTCTTTTAAAATTGAATGATGTTTTTTGAAAAGAATTTTATTTTGAAGAAGAAAGGATATTTTCCGCAATAATTCATTTTAAGTGTTTTATCAAAACCAATTTTCATCTAAGATGACATTATTTCATATGTGTATGTTTATATTATAATGTATCTATGATTTACATGGTTTCAATTTTCTTATTATGAAATGATATCCATTTCTTTTATATGGATAATGTGTTGATGGGATGATGTTTATGAAAACCCATTTTATTCGTTGGGTTATTATGAATGATGTATGTTCATTTTGTGGAACAAGTAAGAATGATTTCATTTTGAGATGTGTGGGACCTATATCTACCTTCAATGAATAGGATAAAGATTTATATATCATGAGATATACATGGATGTAATGGTGAGTTAATCAGTTTTAGTGTTATTGGACTGAAACGAGGAGTGAACTCGATTAAGAAAGGGACTTTGTCAACTAAGATGGTCTTGGCAGCAATGCCTTGGCTACTATGGAAATCATATCAAGTGATGAATGGCTGCCACAATTACATGTTTTATTCCCATTATATTTTATCATCATTTATGTTTCTTGATGATATATCCCTTATGTAATTCCACTATTTATGTATTTTCTCAAGGTTTTGATGTTCAGATTTTATGTTCAAGTTTTTTCATTCAAATGTTTATGGATTGTTTTATGTTCTCTATGCTTACCATTACTGAGCATTTGATCTCACCCTTTATATGTTTTATTTTCCCAATGATATAATGAAAGGTTTTAGGTAAGGAAACAAAAAGGGGAAGATCATTATGGGAGTTGTTGAAGATCTTTCAATAGGATTAGAAGATTATATTCCAAGTTTCCAAAGATAATGAACTATTACGATCCTTGTGTGTCTGTTTTTGTTATGTATTAAGTATTCTGCAAAAGTAATGTAATGTCCATGTACATAAAGCTTCGTGTCTCTATAGTTGGTATCAGAGTAAAGGTTTAGTCAACCTTTGGAAACTAGGATGTGAAAATTTTTGTGAGATCCCTATATTATATTTCTAAGGTATATCTAGGGATGTCCTTAAGGTTAGTTACAAGTATGGGTTATAGTCCCAAAATTACAGTAACGATCCTAGAATTTAACCTAAGTTGTTAGATATTGATGGTACTCTTCCTTTATTATGTTGTTTTCCCTATTATGATTTTTTCCTCTCACAGTATCCTTTTTTGGTTTTAGAAAATGGATGGAAACCGGGAGATTCACGATAATGGAGGATATGACGGACAATGGAATGATATTCTTCATGATCAACCAAATGAAATGAGATTTTGATTTCCAAACATCGTTATTATGCCTAATCAGAAATCTCATAATATGATAAATAATATCAAATTTGGTAAGTTTCCCGACTCAGAAAATTAGAGAAAGATGGAGTTTCATGATGATCATAGAGTAAAGAAAGTTCAATTTCCCTCATGTAAATCATGTTGGAAGAGGCATCAGGGAGATTGTTTCAAAGGAACTGGAAGATGCTTTGGGTGTGGGAATGAAGGACACCAAGACAGTAATTGTAAAGGAAAAGGTTTAGTTCACACCATGGAAAATGATAATGGTATTTCTAAGACATCAACAACGGTTAAATGTTTTAAATGTGGAATGTATGTGCATTATTAAAACCAATTCCCCAAGGGAAAATCTCATGAAGAAAATTAGCATGGTCATATTTGTAGTATTTATGTGGATGATGACGAAGAGAATACAAATGAAATATGAGATGAAAGAAATGATGAAGCTCAGTCAATGGTTTAAGAAGTTAGTGGAATGATTGTATGTTTATAAAGAATAATGTATGGTACTATGGAATAATGAGTCATCTAAGGATTGTTACACGATTGTTTTTTCTAAAGTATTTGAAAGTATATATTGAATGGAACCAGTAACCATATAAGGTTATTCAGATATCTTTGGAAATAAGATGATATGCACATAATGAAGGGATAAGAAGATAATGAGATGTTTGATTGTATTCACGAGCTCATGACTGATATAAGGACTAAGTGATATTATAGTTTGATTATATAGATTTTTTGGGATTTTGGTATGTGGAAAGAGTTACCTTTTGATAGTATTAATGTTTTCACTAAGGTTATATGGTAATTTATGTTTCAATAGAATATATGACTAAGGTATTCATGTGTTTGGAATACAGCCAAAAAGATATATCTTATGATATATGTGGGATAAATGCTTGTATTCACATTCTTGGTAGTAATTGTTTTCCTTATACTATGAGCTTGGACCGAAGTATTTTAGATAAGCCTAATGTTTGGAATGGATTATGTTGGACATAAGTGAGTATTGATTAAGGATATAACTTTTTTTCAAAATTATTGATGGGATTTTAATGTAATGTAGTTTTAGAAAAAGGACGACCTGCAGGATGGGCGGCAACCCATTGCGTCAGAAAAGGCAGTGGGAATCTAACCCACAACCGAAGTGCGACTAGACTTTATCGCATACCACTTGCCTAGAGGTTGTCCCTAGTTAGTAGAAAATAGTTTTATTTTATTAAGAGGTATGATATATGATGTATAATATCATTTTTAGAATCATATATGATTAACCTCACCATAGATGGACTTATGTATATTTGGTACCTTTTGCTAACCGTTTGTTTGAAATAGATGAAATGACCCATCATTTTATCACATGAACGGTTAACACTTCATGAATAACAAATTCAACTTCATTTCATTAATATATGAAGTGGAAATTGTTCAAATCACGAACAACCATGAGATTGTAACAAAATAAAGAAAGTATTTTTTCTAATTCAAAATTTTCATCCTTAGGGAAATGATATTTGAAACCAAAAATGTTGTCCTAGTGCTCTTATATCCGATGAATCAGATGGTACCTTAGATCATCACTAATTTATGTCTTTGTGATTGATGTCTTTTTTGTAGGCATGTTCTCTACCACTCTCCATCAAAACATGATGGTTATATTTTTCTTTCATACTAATATTTTCACCATTATTATCTTATATGGAAACCCAGTGATGAGTTACCTTAGGTAATTGTTACATTTCATAATTTATTTTTTAAAATTAAGTTTTAGTATTCCTTTTTACATGGTGGGTTTCTATGAATAGAAAACGAGATATAACCCCGTTGAACTTCGATGGCGAAATTCATTTTAAGGGGGGTAGAATGTAAAACCCCGAGATTTTTTGAGAAATATTTTTTTTATTTCATTAATGTCTTGTGTTGTACACTACACCAAAAGGAGCTTGCATAACACACATCCTTGGATTGTATTGCATTACATGCAATCACAACCTTCCACGATAGCGTGTGTTGTACGCAATACCGAGTTTCACTATACAACGATATGTTATATAAACTAGTCGTTATGAATAGTAATACCCATTTTTTTAAATTTTGTAAATATTATTTTTCAAAATAGTCTTCATTTTTTGATTCGTAATATCAAAATTAGCGTAGGGTGAAATTTTGGTATTTTTCTGAAAACTTTCAATTTTTGATGAATAGTGAAAACACTAGGTTACTATTCAAAAACCGACATTTTATTTAAATAATTATTTATTTTATTTAAATTTATTTTAGGTCAAAATTGATACATAATACCTATATATGTTTAATTCAATTCATTGGAGTCATTTTATAATAATTTTAAATATATAAAAATTTTATTGAACTTTTCACCGTCTTTTACCCACCTCCTAGGAGAATTTGCAAATTTACACAAAACATAATTTTACCTCTTCTGTGAGTGGAATTTCGAAAATCCGAGAGACACTGTTGATTTTTGTAAGTTAAAATGTGGTTTAATGAGATGAAAATAATTTTTGGTGAATAATAACTTTTTACTTTTTTTACCACGGTTAAAAGTAAATAGAATAATTAAGGATACTAATGATATTATTATTAAACTAACACATGTCCTAATTCTATTTGATAAGTGTAATTATACCAAAATAAACCATAGGAATAACATATGACCATTTTGTCCCACTTGGAATAGATTAGGACATTTAATATTAATTTATTTAAAGAAGGGTTAAAATAGATAAAATCAATGTTTAATAAGTAAATAATTTTTAATAAAAGTATATAAATTATATAAATTAGAATATAAATATTAATTAGAAAGATTAAAATATTTACTAAATAATGGTATTTTATTTAAAATTTTTAGACATTAAATAATTTAATTTATTTATGACACAAAGATGAAGCAATAATTATCTTATTAATCAAATATTGACATAATTGATGTTATAAATAACCAAATAAATGTAATTTGAGACTTTTTATTAATTAAACTAATATTATAGGTTAATATGACATGTTATTATTGATTTAATTAACTTTGTTATAACTAATCATTCTTTTATGATTTTCACAAAAAATCAATTACAAAATAGTGTCAACATTGACATAAAATAGTTTTTAAAACAAATATTATATTATTAATTGGTATTTTATTTCTAAAAATATAAGGTTCGGCCAAATTACTTAGATAATGTTATATATATTAATAATAAAAAACTTGGGGTTCGTTTTTCTTGTTATAGTATGTTTATTAACCTTATAGTTTAAGAAAACAAGAAGACACGGTAAAAGTTAAATTGTCTAACTTAAAGTTAAATCTAAATGATATGGTTAAAATAGATACCTAAACTTGTCTGAATTCTATTTGATGAGATTATTTCTACCCATACCAACCTTATATTCTAAATAAATAAATTTGGAGCTATTAAAAACCGAATATGACTTTATAATAAAATAATATTTTTAGTTTTTCAAAAGGTGCCCCTCTCCTCCCTTATAAAAGGGCACCTCATATCTCTCTTCCTCACACCACCATGAGCCTTCAGGAACAGACAATCCCTGGAAAATTATCTTCTCCACTTCCCTAGAAACATCCTAGAGGCCTTTTTCTTCTTAAAAGACCAATTTTAATACCATAAGAGGGGGTCTCAAAGAGGCACTTCAAAGAAGAGGTAATGTCTGTTACCGATTCTTTCAACTTTATTTCTTCTTCCACTTCTTCTTCTATAGTTTTTTCATTATGAAGTAATAACATCAGTATAAATCATATAATTATATGTTATTATAATTATGAAACAACCCCATTTCACCTTCTATCCATCCTACGGAAAACGAAATCACCACACGTGCATATGTACGGAATATCATCTCCATGTCGTGGTGTAATCTGTTTTTCCAACACCACCTTACTTAGATGGGTATAATGGTGTAAATAATAACTATAAATAGTTATTATAACATAATAATTATTATTATATATTGTATCATCCACTACAATTCAATTAAATAATTATTAAAATGATATCATCGCTCAGGCGTACGTACGGACTACCGTCTCCACGACGCGATGAGATTCATTTTCCATGTTAACCATTAATGAATGATTATAATGTATATATAATAAAAAATAATTAAATATATGACATTATAAAGTTACTGTATTTATATATATATATTTATTTCATCTACATAATTCCATTCAATTCAATAAGGAAACGAAAAAAGCTTTCATGCGTACGTACGGCCTACCGTCTACATGAACGGTGTATTTAATTCTTTTTATTGATCTATAATATATATGTACATGATGAATATATATATAAATATTGTTTTAAATTCTGGAATTATGTATATCAGGATATAAGTAATAATATCAAGAACGACAAGTCGAAACACATATGATAAATGAAATGATTTTACCCAAAATGCTGCTTTAACATGGAATTTACAAAAGAACAGGTAATATAAAGTCATAAAGGAACCATACATGATATCATAACAATGAAAATGATTATGAAATTAATTAAATAATTATACAAGAGGTTCAGATCCATATTAATCATATCATTCCTAAGGTAAGGGATAATTATTCCAATCTCATTCTTACTCAAGATTGTTTATTCGTAAGTATTTACTGGGGGTTATGTTTATTATCCATGTCCATATGTTCTCAAAATGTTTTTATAAAATGTTTACATTACTTCCATGTATGTTTAGAGACATTTTTACCCTTTTCTACATTTACCACATCATATGGAAGGAATATTTCTTTTGTTTACCATTTGAGGTACTTTTTGAATTTTCCGACAAAAGTACGAGAAAAATGTTATTTTTAACTTATTTGTCGTGAATGGAATTTTACGGTTTTATAAAGCCTTATTTTCATGAAGCTTCCACAAAAATATTTCATGACTATTTTCAACAAAATCTATATCTTTTAAAATTTCATGATGTTTTGTGAAAATAAATTGATTTTGAAGAAGAAAGGATATTTTCCTCAATAATTCATTTCAAGTGTTTTATCATAACCATTTTCCATATAAGATGACATTAATTCATATGTGTATGTTTCATGTATAATTTCTATATGATTTACATGGTTTCACATTTCTTATTTTGAAATGATATCCATTTATTTTTTATGGATTATGTGCTGATGGGATGATGTTTATGAAACCCATTTTATTCATTGGGTTATTATGAATGATATATGTTTATTTTGTGGCACAAATAAGAATGATTTCTTTATTAGATGGGTGGGACCTATATCTCCCTCCAATGAATTGGATAATGATTTATATCTCATGATATAGACATGGTTGAAATGGTATGTTAATCTGGTTTTGTGTTACAGGACTGAAACGAGGAGTGAACTCGATTTAGAAAGGGATTTTGTCCACCAAGATGGTGTTGGCAGCAATGCCTTGGTTACTTTGGAAATCATAAAAAGTGCTGAATGGTTGCCACAATTACATGTTTTATTCCCATTCTATTTTATCATGATTGATCTTTCATTATGATATATTCCTTACGTACTTCCAAGATTTATGTCTTTGATAAAGGTTTTGATGTTCAGATTTTATGTTCCAGTTTTTGCATTGAAATGTTTATGGATTGTTTTATATTCTATATGCTTACCCTTACTGAGAATTTGAGATCACCCATTATATGTTTTATTTTCCCCAGGATATAAAGAAATGTTTTAGGTAAGGAAAAAAATGGGAAGATCATTATGGGAGTTGTCGAAGTTCTTTCAATAGGATTAGAAGATTATATTCCGAGTTTCCAAAGACACTAAACTATTACGATCCTTGTGTGTCTATTATTGTTATGTATTAAGTATTCTGCAAAAGTAATGTAATGTCCATGTACATAAATATTCAGGTATATACACCTTTACCATGTACAATGTACCTCATATTAACTATTTCCCTCTAAATTTCTCATACCGCCACTCATCACTTGGCAGAGGCTGAAAAAATGTACATACTAATATCCACCATTTTTTCAGCAAAGAAAGTCCATCAGTCAAACCATCTCTTTTGATAACCTCTCCACCACATTTTCATGAATTTCATTACATCCCATGAACTTTAATTCCTTCCACATACAACAATCCTACTGACAATACATATGTTTTCACTTCAACCATTTATCATTCCATAAACAGTTTCCATAACATGGTTTTTGATCCGCCATTCCACTTACCATATTTCATGATCCACCATCAATACCACTTTCAGACATAATAATTGTACTACATTACATTCCATCTCATTGATGATCCCAATTTGGATTGATGAAATACGAAAATTGTACTCCATTTCAAGAAATAAACCATCTTGGTTCCAAAGGTTTCCCCATTTGAGTTTTTTGTAAATCTATATATACATTCAGTGAACAAACAGAAAATTTAAAAACAAGATACCCATTTATAAACTCACCCAATAACACTCATTGTCTAAGTGACCAATAATCATTGTAGAAAAAAAGAGGTTATTCACAAATTGTTATATCTTGTATTGTAATTATTTAACGATATAGTAGATATCATTGATGGTTTTCTCATAACACAGTATTTTTTTTCATTCACAATTTTCAATCATTGTCACTCATTTAATCTATCATTTAACTATAGAAACATTAATTAAACTAACTTTTACATTATCTTATCTTCTCATTATTATTTTGGAATTTATCCATTCTACCTCATAACCTATAAACTCCAAAAATAGTATTTGAACATTATAAATCTCAAGACAGACTACACATATATCGTATCTCCCCTAAAAACATTCATCACATTCAAAAATAGATCAGAAGAGTTCATTAAAATGGGAAGAGGGGACCAACTGGTACCTCATCAAGAATAAAGTGTTCTTGGATCATCGAGTTTCAATTGATGATTATCTACCACAATTACTAACAATGAATAGGTTTGTATGTCATCCACATTATCATTAGTTCCAACATGATCTATTATAATAAGTCATTGTTCAACATTTTCCTTGATAATACGACATCTGATTTCAAATTTTTTAATAGGATAGTATTGAGGATGATTAATAATAAGTTGGATTCCACTATTTTTATCATAGTGAATCACCATTTATTTTTTCATCTCATCACCAATATCAACCGGTAGTTTATTCATCCAAATTATTCGACCGAAATCCTTTATAACAAATATATAATCTTCTTCAACATTACTTAGATAATTTATTTACTATTAATTATTAAAAATCCCCCAAATTATTATGATAATGAAAATGTATCCACCAATTTTGGATTTTATACCCACCAAATATCCATTCTAGTTAGAATAAAAAAAATGACGATGGTTCATTATTTTTTCCTATAGAAACATATAATCCATACTGTTGACAACCTAGAATATAACTCATGATTAATTTAACTTCTTTTATTTTTTATTCCTTTGGATTAAGTTATAATTTGGATGTTAATAATATTGTAAAGACAATATTTGTTCATGTTTTTGTTATGTAAAATAGGTTTTCAATTATTCTCAAATACATGGTGGGATATATAGAATCTCATCCTCATGATTTCCATGCTTACTTCTAACCAAAATCGAATACTACATTGGTTTGGAATAATGAATATTTAGTTTCTTCATGAACTATATTGTAATCTTTTCCTATTAAATTTATTTTAGTGTTTCCTCTATATCACTTGTATCCTTCATGATTATGGTTCTTCACCAATCATAGACGTTTCAAATTCTTATTTCTTATGATTGGAAATTTTATCTCTTGATTCCTGCCTTATTCCTCTAAATATATTATCATCTATATACGTTGGAACAATAATCTAATATTTTAAATAATAAATTGCATAATTATTGTGATCCACTCAACCTATTTTACATATGTGATTTTTCATATAATATTCTATTTGAGAGTTCCGTGATTGGGGTACCTATTTCATACCCTTTGGAAAACATTCACAATCTATGATGCATCATTTCATCATTACCAATAAAAGATCCAACTAGATTTTTCCATATATTATTATTAATGATGAATAATATTTATTAAATATATCTTAATATAAATATGATACCCATTATATCCTATTTTTAATTTTCATGGTAAGAAATATTATAATTCACTCCAATCCTGCCATGGGAGAAAGTATTTATTGAATTTCCACACCATAAATCTGTTAATAGCATTTAAACACAAGTAGTTAATTATATCTAGTAACAATTATATTCTATTGAAACTTATTTTTGACATTCCACAGTGTACCAATGTTTTTTTGTATTTTACGTCTCATATATATATCTAAGGCTTGATTCTTATTGATCTGATCACATTCTTCATTCACAGATTTATCCCGTTATTAATTCTTTATATCTTATTCAAATGATGATGGTTCCATATATGAAATGCATGAATATATATTATTATTCATTATTATCCTTTTATGAGTGGTAGTTTCCCAATCACCAATGATGTTTGATTGATCAATTTATGAACTTAAACTACTCATGATAGGTTTACATGAATTTTCCTCAGTCATGTCTTCCCCTTATAGTACTTATTTTGAGTCAGTATCAGGATATTATTCATGATTATTTTTCATAATTTAAATTCTTATGTTTTTGATCCATTCCATGTACACATTATTCCACATCTTCTACCACATCATCAAAAAAATCCTTGGGGAATTTTTTATTTTTTCTTTAATAATCATAAGATCACATCATTCCAAAAAAATTCCAAGACATTTATTAAATAATTTGAAGGTTTTATATTCATTGAATATCCATGGAATATTCCCTCTTTTACAAAATCTCCATACATTACTAGATTTCATGATTTGATTCTAATAAATAATTTACTTCTTTAAACAATGAAATAATTCAAAAAGTAGATTCATTCCATTCCATAAATCGTATGGGGTCTTGGTTTCCACTATATAAAGACATGTCATGTTTTGAATATATTCTATAACTTGAAAAACTTATTTCCAGTAATGGTGGGAGATACAACTCTCAATACACATAGTTGCGATCATACTATTCAATAAAATAAATATTATATTATGATATTAAATTCATAACACAAAATAGAACCACACATAAGCCCTTCAACCCCCTTCCCATGAAGTTGAGATCATAAGAGGTCTTAAATAGTGAGGACTATGTGCATCTACTCTGATCAAGTAAACTCATTCAGTTTCAAGATATATATAGTATAAATGAATATATCATATTTCCTATAAATAGCCATATAATCCAGGTGGTTGAAAACCTTGTTTACCTCCCTCTTAGTGTTTGACACATTGACGATGCTAATAAAAATTAAGTGACATTTTCTGATGACATCATATATTAGCAATGCAGAAATTCAATGGGTATATAAGTATTTTTTCACCAGATTTGAGTCATTTTCTTCTTTCGTGATGATCATATCCTTATAGGTCCATAAAGAGATCCCATAAATCATTTCTCGGTCCACATCCTGTAAAGAGTAGCCATGAACCTAACTTACTGTAAAATCCATGTACACCGACCTGTTGCGGTCACACTCCCCCTCCTTGCACGTTACCCTATGAATAAGAACCATCAGTGTTGATTTTTAACCACTAGCCGGTGGGTTCCAATGAACCCAATTTTCATTTATCCCATTGATCATGGGAACCTCCCATGAACTTGATAAAAATACAAATGATAGAAAATGCTTCCCCCAGTTACGAACCACCCTAACCTATTAACATAAACCAGTTTTTCATGTAGGAAATTATATCATTTGATGAAAGGACCATTTCCTCTTATCTTACAATATTACTTGTCGACCAGAGGAACCAGCGTCCCAAATGTATCACCACCATCTGTTCCAGCCAATTTGAACCAATTCCCCCAGAACCACGGTACCAACAATCAAGAAAGGGGAGACCATCCATACTATGATTGAAGTCCACAGTGAAGTCCCCAATATAGTTCCATACCTCGTTGTCCAATTCACTTTCAAATAAACATGTGATATATGCATTCCTCACTATGAGTTTTGTAGAACTCACATATTGACAACATGTAAAACCCATACATCATTACGTTTCCCTATTTTGGGGCACCATTAATCAGAATTCTCTAAGTGATGAATTTGTATTAAGTATAAATAAATTAATCCCATAGAACCTCATCTCAAGTTTCTTCATTTTCATGAACATTCACCCTAGAGACCTTATGAAAGTCCTTTTTCATAAAGGACCATGGGGAGGACGGTGTGAAGACACAAGTGTCAGCGTCAAGATTCAGCACAATGAGGTTGAAGAGATCATTATTCTCCAAATCCAGAACCTCTATGATAATGTATGGGATGAACATGGATTACCTGAAGGTAATGTTGGTCACATAGAACCCTAGGAAACCGATGATGGAGCCACACCAATTTTGGTGCCTGAAGGATAAATCCCCTCTCCCCACAATCCAGCAAGAATGTTAATTGAGATTGGAAATAAGTGGACTTATCACCACGTAGATGGAATATGCATGACTCCCCACTAAATCCTATCTCCCTAAGGATTAGTAGTGTATTTTAATACCCATAATGTGTGTTTTTATAGGGAACCCCATTCTAATCTAGCAGTAATTTAGTAAACAATATCTTCATTGCTTCGGACATTAATACAACCTTCATGAACAGAAATTTTCATCTTGGACTTGGAGGCCTAGTGATTTATACCTATGGAGTGGGGGTCCCAGATGATACATGAATGGATTCTATCATCGTTTTTAGAAATTCCATTATAAGCTTCGATGGATTCTAAATCATGCACTGGATAAGCTAGAGGTATCTTATTAACCAATGCGATTGGTCCCCCATAAGAAGGGTATATTTTCTTTCTGGTTATCACCTGGTAAGTAATAATGGTTATATGGTGGTAGAAGTCGCCTATTCAAAATCTACTCGACAAAATGGGTTCTCCCAGGTAGACAAACAGGGGAGCTCCGCTCTACATGTCCATGATGAGGCACAAAAAATAAATGGTGGTGGATGTTATCCAATTTGAGATATATAAGTTTTTATTGTTTTTTTTAAATGACCTACCCACTACAATATCTATACTCTTCCAACACCTTCTCCAGTATACAAAGTGATTCAATTGAAGAGTTAATGATTATGATGTTATTTTCAATGAACAAGATATGAGATACACTATAGAGGTTCCATTTTCTCTGATAAGGGAGTATCACACCAGTATAACGTCACATGTGAATGACACAACTAAGCACGTCCTAGACAAAATTAACATGCTCCATGAGATCTGATCCACCTGCTGTAGCCTGTAAGTAGCCTTAAAGAAGATGTGTGATTTTCCCATGAATGTAACTATTAACCAAGATACGAAATAACAACAGAAGATGATATCAATATTCCCAGGAGATAAACCCATACCTTCAAGAACATTTTTGACAATGATCCACTCTACTCAGTTGAATGATTTTTTCATATCGGGTTTGATAGAAACATTTGACACTAGGTTTTGAAGTCAAGATCATAAAGAATTTCATGAACTAGTGTAAATGATTCTTGAATAGAGCATCCTTTAACAAACATAGTTGTTCCAATGACACCCACTGAGTTAAATGTATGGGTAACATAGAGATAAATAATGTTTCCCATATATTATACGTTATATTTTACATTCTTATCGGTATGTAGTGCTTGATTGAATAGGGGTTCATGGATTTAGGAAGAAACGCCATTGTAGAGCCACTATAGACCCGAGGTAAACTCCCTATCAATAAATGATCATGTAATTCCTGACTAATTCCTCCTTCACAATGTTCTATGATGATCGGTATAATGAACATAGAAAACTGTATGGAAGTTTCCACTCCCAATGTTCAAAAGCATATTGGCACCCTGTATCTCTCCCACAACAGTTATTTTTCCAAGGACTTATTTTTACCTAGATGAGACTGAAGAAGGAATTTCAAGGAATAGGTTTATATCCTCTACAAGGTACCCATTTGGAATGTGATCATTGGGGACACAAAAGGTCGTTGAAGAAGGTGATGGCCTGGACACCAACCCAGTCCCTGTCATTTGTATTGGAGATGTCATTTATGAGTATATTTAGTTTTATCAATCTTCTCCTATTACTAATGAAATATTTAAAATATGTGTTGTTCTGGTCTCCCTCTTTAATCTATTTATTCCTCTCACTCTCTCTTTCCTTTAGTTCTTGTTTCAAATGCATGTCTAAAATAATAGGTTTTATCTCTCTAAGTTTTTCAAAACCCCATTCATCCCACACGTCTGCAAGTGTCCTCTCAATATTTTCAACTACCTTAATGGTTATATATAACTCAATATCCATATGGGGATGATTTTATGAACATGCTTGAATACAATATTTTAATCTCCTCTTATTATTGTGAAACGCTATCCATGTGTGCCTCAAGATTGGCATATTCCAGAACTGGAGTTCATAGTAGCCATATAATTCTATATTCAATGCTTATCTATGTAATTTCCAAAATCAATGGATCTATAATCTACTGTATTGTCCAACTACAAAAAAAATATTATCCATCAAGAATAATTCATGGTGATTCAATGATAATTTATCATAGAATCAAGCACTTATTGTTTCCAATTAATAACAAACATGAATTTAATTATACTATAATGATCTATTAATTAGAGGACGTACCTATCTCTAAATGTTTTGAAAAAATTTATTTGAGCACATACATCTGTATGGATTGGATCCAGAAGCTTTGATACTCTTTTTTTCCATTGGACGATTTAAAATCCACACCACTTATCATCTCTTAATAGAAACACAAGACTTCTACCATTCACATTTCATATTTAAGATATCCACAACTGTATAATTTTTACATATCAGATTCATATCTTTTTGATTGATGTGACCCATCCTATGGTGCCAAAAGATGGTTACTTATTTATCTATCATTTGCCAAATGTTCAATTAAATTTATAAATTATATTATGTATCATTTCTTCTACATACCTCCCAGAGAGAATTTATTATTCCTCATTTTATAGTAATATCATTTTGATTGAATTTCACAATTAGTACTGAGTCAAGAGTGTTGACTAGCTCTCAAGGGATAGTGAAATAACCTGTCTATATAAATAACATCACTCTTCTTATACTCTCCATTTTCCATATCATTACATTCACATCCTATGATCTTCAATGAACCATCATTACTAAATCTCACTATTCCATCTACATTTTCTTGATTTTTTTATTTCCTCATTTCATACCATCTAGAATGTGAAATACACTATCAATAATCCATGTGATTCTATTCATGGAAGCATTGTTAGATACTTCTACAATGTTGGATATTTAAATTTTCTTCTTTTACTTCCATTAAATATTATTTTGACTGATGGATAAAGATATCTTTTCAAATATCTTTTCCATGTTCATATTTCAATTATAATAACACAATTATTCTAGAGATGATAACAAATTATTTTGAACAAAAATTTTTGGTTGATAATTTTTAACATGAAAATGGGTTCTGTATGAATTGTTATTACAATTAATTTCCCTTCAATTAACATACTTTGTTGACAATAATAGAATAATTAAAACATATTACATAGAAAATTTTTCATCAAGAAGAATTAGAATATGGAATATTTATCCTTTTTTGTCCACCTAGAACTTCTCTATTCATACAGCTCCTTGACTCTTGAAATTATGAAATTGTATTTCTCATATAACCTCATAATAGAGATTTCATAAGGGTAAATGTACATTCACTTCTGATCCTCCTCGTTTCAATATTATTTGGAGGATAAATTGACATTATATCATATAAGGAGACTTGAGGATAGTTCTCAATCATTCTTTAAATATGATTTTTGTTGTTATTTGTTTTTACTTGACTTGTTTATGTGATATGACTTAATTACTTATTTTACTAAGACTGGGACATTTTATTTCTAGGAATTGATCATTCAACACTGTATCCAATTACTATGATTCAGTTTCATGAGGTTCTGGGATAATTCAAATCATTTTTAACACCATTAGATCATTTCTTAACTCTATCATTCAACTTAGCATTTGAGAATTTTCTAAATTAAAATTTATACATTATTCATATATGACTAGATTCACTTTGTAAATTACTCCTAAGAGTTACAATAGCTTTTTCATGTCCCTTAATAGTTTAGGACTTGTATTATATCCTAGTTGTAAGTTTAGTAATGACCATTGCATGTTATTCTATTATGAGATTTACTTAAATTATATTTTTTAATATATTAAATTTTTTAATGATCATTTACTATATAGTTAATTCAATAAATTTTTTCATCTTGTATATAATCGTATTATTATGATATTTTGACCATTTTTTTCATCTTTCATTCATATTTTTTTTATTATCATGATCACCAAACTCATGTTTAATTTGAGACATGAGATTCAATTCAGTTGTAAAATGATTATCTTTGGCTTCATACTATGATGGTTCTAATTTTTCAATGGGAGACATAATTGATTCAAGGGAACCAAATTTATTTTCCATCTCTACTACTTCAATGAATTTAGAAAAATCATCTTTTTCAGCATAGATAAAAAATTATATGTAGTTTCTTAACAGACCGGAAATATCCCTTTCTAAAAACCCATTTTTAATGATTAGGCATGTCTCTATTTTCATTATCTACATCGTCGAATTTTCTAGTACATTGAGAGGTAATGTGGCCAACTATACGAAAATAAAAAAACAATCCTTGTGTAATATTTCATCAAATTTACTTTTTTGATTCTTCAATTTTAGGGTAAATAGATAATTAATTTAATTTTCCCAATTATTGTCTTCAATACTCTACTCAGGACCCATCCTTCGGAGCCCATGACGTGACTACCCCATGCTCGCCTTCCATAGTATAGGGTAAGGGGACTAGCACTGAAGGTATTTTATCTAAAACTGGGAAGGCATTGCATTTAAAACCTCTAAGAACATGCAACCAAGAACAAAAAAATATAAGAATTCATGTAAACTAAATATTAAACAGAGAGAGACCATAAAGTAAAAATGGCCTGAATACCAAGCCATCATGAAAGTACATGTACAAATGCAGTACAATACAACTGAAGAAAGAGAACAATAGATAATGGGTCATCCTCCAAGGTTCCTACAATAATGGTATGTACAAATCACCCCCTTATCACTTCACATCCACCTGTCTCCTCATTGAACTGACATGCTGTAAGGTCCTCCTCTAAGCACCGTCCAGTCCTAGTACCCATAGTCATGATCAACATTATCAGTTGTCTGCACCAAAAACAACAAGGTGCGGTCATAGCCCATGCTAGGGTGAGTATAACAATACTAAATATGGACCTCGAGGCCCTCATAGTCTCACAAAATCCACATTGGTTAAACCAAAATGCATGAGGTCAACTATCAACACCACTTAGGTATTTCCCTATAAATATACATTTGTTATCAGGAAGACCCTTCTTAATCCTGTGGAAACACAGTGTCCATCCCAAATCCCAAATCTCAACAATTCCACAAGGGAAGTCATATCACAAATCAATATACCACACTAGCACACATCAAAAAATAATACCACCTTGGTATTACCACAATGGAGTGTACCGCTCAAGTATGGACTCTGATCACACTAGGTATAATTTATGTACCGCAGTAGAGATGATTTGATGTGACTACTAAATCAGCATAATCATTAGAGATACTATCCGACACAAGATCCCTAGGAGCTGACCCACACAGGATGGCTAGGAGCTGACCCACATAGGATCGCTTGGAGATGACCAAGACATGATCGCTAGTAGCTGACCCACATAGGCTTTCTATGACATGACCCACACAGGATCACTATGAGCTGACAGTCACAGGGTTTCTAGGATTTTACCCACACAAGATCACTATGAGCTGACCCACACATGATCACTAGGAGCTGACACAGATTGAATCTCTAGGTAAATCATCAGACCCACACATGATCATAGTACATCTCATGTACATTGTTAGACCCACATAGGATCCTAGTACATCTCTATTACATCTTCATACCCACACATGATTATTGTACATATCCAGTAGGTCATCAGACCCACATAGGATCCTAGTATATCTTCATGTCACAGCCACCTAGAGGGTTCCCACTCTATGGTCTCTTTTCACTGAGTATCCACTCCACTATCCACTGGTTGATACTTCAACTTACATGGATTTCCATGAATAAATATTTCAATGTTCTTCCACGTCATAGGGGTCTCAACGCAATAAACTGTGATTCAATCGAATTCCCGGTCTGTGAGTTATTAGTCTTTTAGTCTTGGGGGCCCGGTTGGATTCATGAACGATCCAACCCGACGATACACCATCACAATCCAAGACACATGTGGCGTATAATCAAAGGAACCATCTTTCTCCAAGGTTCCCACCACTGCTGTTGGTTCATCAAATGGATGTCTGGTGCCAAATTTATTTGCCAAGTAATGTATATTTTCATATCTAGTCCGGGTCTGGTCCGACCTGGCTGGATCGACCCAACCTAGCATGGGTCGACCCAGTTCGGGTCGACCTAGACTGACCCGCTATGTCCATCCCATCCCGTGGTGTGGCCCGAAAGGTAGTGAGGGCCGTGAGAGGCTGCAAAGGTCGCGGGTGCCATGGGGCTGAAAAGGACGCGGTTCGGCTCGGTCACGGATGGAGTTTCGGCCGTGGGGGTGCCGTCATGGTGTAGGATGGCATGTCCCGGACCCGGGTGGCTTGGACGAGAGGTTTGCGGGCCACAGGGTGGCCCGACGTGGCTATGGGTGGCACGACGGGACCACAAGGAGGTTCGACCATGGATAATGTCTCGGCCGTGGGGCGACGACTCGGCAGTGGGGTTATGCCATGGTTGGTGGCTCGACAGCGGAGGGTGGCAGCTCGACCGTGGGGCAGCAGCCCAACTACGGAAGGCCTGGAAGCTGCAGGCAGCAGTGCTGTTGGGCGTAAAGGATTTGGGGCACCGGTGGCCACAGGGTGAGGCCTTCGCCTTTGCCACTGAAGGCAGTGTTGCCGTTCTCTGTTCTCATTCCCCAACATAGTATATAGATGTTACTCCATAATGATCAACAATTAATCACAATGATTGCGGAGCAGATGGGCCATGTTTTTTTGGACCGCTCTCTCCACATTAGAGCCATATCAAGAAGCTCTAATTCCTTCTTGAATTTTGAATAATTATCAAGAACAGAAAGTGAGATGAATTTCAAACATTAACCCTACTTTAATATGTTCATTAATGTTCCCATACAATGGAAGATGAAGAATTCGAATTGTGTGTCTACGATCATCTCATCTGAAACCACGCTTCGATGATGGGCTCATTCATCATACTCTGCCTTGATTTCTGAAGAATGATCGTCAATGGATTCTTCATTGGAGGATGTTCCGGTGAAGCTTCAAAAGTTGTGTGTTGGTGTTCTTCATTGGAAGATGTGTAATCCTCCAAGAGCTCTTACCTTTTCCAATACATTCCATGAAAATTAATAATAGACAACTTTTGTGTTTCCCCAATTTTAATTGTTTCCACAATTTAAAATTAGGTTAATTAATTACATAGGTTGTCATAATAAATCATAGGGGGTGGCACCATTTATGTGGGGGATGTTTATGTGGATACCAACAATTATGAAAGAGTTTAAGGGGTTCAAGAATGTTTTAAGACTCATGTGGTCCCCACCACTACAACCTCTCGTGGGAGGTTAGGCTCAGTGGTCCCCACATTCATAACCTCTCATAGGAGGTTTCAGATCAGCTGGTCCTCACATAATAAAATATCAATGTTCATGGTTTCAAATTAAAATAAAAATAAAATGTTACACCATTTTTATTTATATTATTCATTCATGAAAAACACAAAAATTATCATTCACTCTTGACCAACTGTCAACGAGTTGATCATCTCAATAAGTGAATAACGACACTACGAGTTCAATGATGCCCTCAGATTTCAATTATGAGCACCAGTTCAAATTTTATAAAAACCCGGTCGTATGTTTTCTGAACGTAACCGATGAAATGATCAAAAAATCATTCTGGGCACACCAAGCCATAGAATCACACACTGTAAATTTTTTTGACTTGTAAATTTATTATTAACAAAAAAACATACATGTCGAAGTCCAAGACTTTACATTCTCCCAACCTCATGACTCTATGTAACTTTATGGAACAACTCAAACTAGGTAAACAAGTTGGGGTACTATGCACACATCTGAGGCTTCTGCTCCCATGTGCTCTCCTAGAGGTTCTCGTGCTACCAACGAACATGCACTAGAGGTATCGACCACCCATAAACGACATGTTCCTTTCAATCCCCTATCTCAACTGGAATATCTCCAAAAGGCACCCCATCGTCGACATCCAACTCTCTATGGTAGATGACATGGTAAGGGTCATGCATGTATCTCCTCAGCTGAGATTCATGGATGACGTCATGCACCTGGTCCAACTGAGGAGAAAGAGCTAAGAGATATGCCAACTCACTAATTCTGCTGAGCACCTTGATGGGTCCAATGAATCTCGGTGATAAATTGCTACCTCGGCCAAATCTCTGCAAGCCTCATTAGGGCGAGACCCATAGAAATACATGATCACTATACTTGAACCGTAGAGGTCTCTGCCTATGGTCGGTATATGACTTCTACCTACTCTATGAATTCCTCATCCATTCCTGGATGATCAATACATTCCATATGGTAGCTCGTACCATCTTATGTCCCACTAGTGATGACTCCCCTAGGTCAGTCCAGGATAGGTTATCTGTAAGGTCGCCTATACAATTCCTTGTAATGTTTCAACCCAATGGTGGAGTGACATATGTTGTTGTTTGGAAACTCCACCAAAGGTAAGTGATTCTCACTATTGAGACCGAATATGAGGACTCATGCATGTATAATGTCCTTATGCTACTGAATGGTCTGCTCGGTCTGGTCATTCGTCTGATGATGGAAGGCAGTGCTCAAACAAAGCTGTGTCCCGAATGCCCTTTGCAACACCTTCTATAGCCGGGAAGTAGAATGTGTATCACTATTGGAGAAAAATTTTGAGGGTACTCAATGTACCCCTAAAATATACTGCACATAGAGCTGCCCTAAACTCTCGACTGAACCCTACTCTATAATCGGTAGGAAGTGGGCCGACAGGGTGAGTCAGTCGACGATCACCCAAATCAAGTCATGAAACCTGGATGTACGTTCAAGACCCATTAATATGTCCATGGATATCCCATACCACATACATTATAGGACCTCTAAATTATGAAACTAGCCCACGGGTACCTTATTCTCCACCATCACTTGCTGAAATGTGATGCATCAAGAGACAAACTCTACTTCGGCTTTCATCATCCCCATCCAACAGTGATGTCGCCAGAGATCATGGAACATCATCTCCACTCCAGGATGTTCCACTAGAGGGGATGTTTGGAAATCCCTTAACACTTCCTCCCGAAGCTACACTGGTAGCATGGTACCTAATCTAAAGATGATAATGTGATCCCCAACTTCAGAAAATCCATCACATGCATGTCCTGTGGATATCTGAGCACATCATGTCTCACAGTCAGCATCCCCACACTGTGCCTCTCTAACTGTATTAGGTAAAAAGTGTGGTGTGTCTCCACAATCAGTTTTTTTGTGCACTTTGTCGGAAATCATATGTCAGGGCCCTGGTGTATGGATACGAAGGTCGCCACACCGACACTGGATTCCCTAAACTGATAACCACACTCATAACACATAACATTATTGTCGTTAAAAGAAATATCAGAGTCTGTTATTATACGGTAGAACTGGCTCCTCCGATACCAATTTTTCACGACATGTCCATCGGGGATCATTCCACTACTACTCCAAGCCCGCCTTCCATAGGCTAGGGGTTGGAGACTAGCACTGAAGATGTTTTCCCTAAAACGGGGAAGGCATTCAATATAAATCTTGTGAGCAAACGTAACCCAACGCACAACAAGATACAAACTCAAGTTAACTGAATAGTATGTAGAGTGAGTGTAGTATGTAGAAAGAGGAAGAATAAAAGCCCAATTGGAAAGTACAAGTAAAAATGATGTAAAATACAATGGAAGAAAGTGAAAGACATCTAATGGGTTTACCAACGAGGTTCCTACCTGAAGGGTAGGAACAAATCGCCACCACAACACTACATGTCCACCCGTCTCCTCTGCATACCAACATGCGGTAAGGTCCTCCTCCGGGCACCGTCCACTCCTGATACCCTCAGTCTTGATCAATTTTTTCTATCATCTGCACCAAACACAACATGGTGCAGGCATAGCCCATGTAGGGGTGAGTATAATGATACTCAGTAGTGACCCTAAGACCCTCAAATTATCACAAAATCCTCAATGGATTAACCACAAACCATGAAGTCAAATCTCAACCCCACATAGGTATATGCCCATAAATATACCTAATTTATCAAGTATACCCGTCTCAATCATGAGGAAACACATGGTCAAACCTAAAATTCCAAATCTCAACCATTCCACAAAAGAAGGAATATCTATAAGGTAAGTACCACATAGGTATTCAACAAAGATGAATATCACCAAAGTATTAACACAAAGGAGAGTAACTATCAAGTACGAAATCATCTTACACCAGGTATAACATGGGTACAATAGTAGAGATGATTAGATGTAACTATTGAATCACTATAATCTGTAATGAAGATGAACCATAGAGGATCTCTAGGAGATAAACCTCAATGGATTGCTATGAGTAGACCCACACAGGATCTCTAGGAGCTGACCCACAAAGGATCACTAGGAGCTCACCCACACAAGATCGATAGGTGCTGAAAAAAAAGGATCGCTATGAGATGACCGACATAAGATCTCTATGAGATGAGCCACACATGATCACTAGGAGTTGACCCACACATGATACCTATGAGCTGACCCACACATGATCGCTTTGAGCTAACCCACACAAGATTTCTAGTTACATCGTTAGGACCACACCATATCATATTACATCTCCAGTATGTTGGAAGACCCACATTGTATCCTAGTACAACCCATGTACATCTTTAGACCCACAAAAGATTCTAGTACATCTCTAGTATGTTATCAGACCCACATATGATCCAAGAACATCATCACGTCACAGCCAGCTATAGGGTTCCTGCTTTATGGTTTATTGTCTCTGGGAGGGTCTGCTCTAAATTCCATTTTTAGATACTCAAACTGCTAAAAAGTCCCATGATGAAGTATCTCAACGATCTACCACATCTTAGGGGTCTCAACACAACATAGGGTGCGCCAATCTGACTCCCGGTCTATGAGTTATTAGCTTTTTAGTCCCAAGGGACCTGGTTGGATTCGTGCTTGATCCAACCCGACTGTACATCATCATAATAGAAAATTCTAGTGTGGTATACTCAATGTAATCATCTCTCTACAAGGTTCTATGTACCATTGTCAGTTGTTCAAATAGACGTTTGGTTCCAAAGTTATGGACCATGTAATGTATAGGTTCGTATCTTGTCTGGGTCTGGTCCATCCCAGTCAGATCCACCCGACCTGGCTTGGGTCATACCGGTTTGGGTCAAACAGGTCCACCCTACTGGGTCATGCAGGACCTGTGGTGTAGTTTGGACCACTGGGTGGTCTGGCAGATCTCGAGGGCCATGAGAGGTCGTGGGTGCAGCGGGGCAGCGAAGGTCACCGGATGCACAGCCGTGGACGGGGGTTCAGAGGCGGGGGTTCCGCGAGGGCATGGGGCAGAACGACCTAGCCCGAGGAGGCTCGACCAGGAGAAAAGAGGTCGCGAGGTAGCTCAGCAAGGCCGTAGGAGGCACATTAGGGCTGCGGATGGCCGAGCCGCGGGGCTGCGGCCCGACCACGCGGTGATAGCTCGACCACGGGGTTCAGCCGCAGATAGCGGCTCGACCGTGGAGGATGGATACCCGGTCGCAGGGCGGCGGCCCGAACACGGGGTGGTACAGAGGCCACATGAAGCGATTTCATTCGGTACGGAGTCCGCTGGGGGTCGGTGTTTGTAGGGCAGCACTGTTGCACTAACACCATCATCGGTGTCAGAAATGATGTCGACCGCCGCTATCATTCCCCCACAATGATTCATAGCTATTCCTCTATCGTGATCAACAATTAATCAAAAGTTTTGCAGAGAGGATGATCCATGTTGGCTTGGCCTTCACTCTTCATGTTAGAGCAGTGGTAAGTAGTTATAATTCAATCTAGAATTATGAAGAATTATCAAGAATGGAAAGAGGGAATAATTTCAAAAAACCAATCTACCTCGGATTATTCGTTGACATTGGCATTAGAAGGAAGTCGAAGAAGGAAATGAAAGTGCCTACGATCATCGCTTCTAAAACCATGCTTTGATGATAGGCTTTTTTGTCGCCCCTTTCCTTGATTTCTAATAAAGGTTCTTCTATGGCTTTCTTCATTATAGGATGTTCCGAAGAAGAAGTCGAAGTCGTGCATAGATGTTTTTCATATGAAAAATTTTATGCCTCCAACAGCTCCCCCCTTTTCCAATACATTCCACTAAAATTAATAACATCCAACCATTATGTTTCCCAAATATTAATTGTTGGAAAATTACAAATTGGGTTATTAATTACATAGGTTGTCATAATAAATTAAAGGGGGTGGCTCCATTTATGTGGGGGTATTTTAAGAGGCTTCCCCACACATATGAGGGAGTTAAAGCGGTTCAAGGGGGTTTTAATCCTCAGGTGTTCCCCACCACCAAAACCTCTCATGGGATGTTGGGCTCGGTGGTCCCCACATCCAAACCTCTCATGGGAGGTTTTATTTCAGGTGTCCCCGACCTGTAAAAATATCCACATGGGTGGTTTCAAATATAATATAACAATAAAATGTTACACCATTTTATATTATTTTATTCCTTCACGAAAAACCGAAAAATTATCTTTCAATGTCGACCAACTGCCATTGAGGTCAACGTCTTTGTAAGCGAATACCGGCGTTGCGAGTTCAATGGTGCCCTCAGATTTCAATTCCAAGAACCGATTCAAAAGATATAAAAAACCACTCATACGTTTTCTGAATGTACCAGAAGTAAGGTTCAAAAATTCATTCTAGGAACATAGGAACTTGCTCTCAGGCACCATCAACTTTTGCGGACACATAAAATTACCGTTTAATTAAATAAAACTATATAGAAAAATACAGATCATTACAACTCTGACATGAAATTTCATATTTTACATGGTGTTTCATTAAAATTTCCCTTCAAACACGAGTCATTTAATCGTATGTTTTGACTCTACTCTCATATGTTATGAGTCTTTTTAATAGATCAATCAGATAATATTTTAATTATCTATTTCTTCAAGGGATGGCATATTTTGTAAGTAAAAAGCTATAAATTATTCTCAATATTTTCTTCACTGTCTCTATATATTTTATTTCATCACCATGTCATCATAAATCACCAATAGAATTAGTAATTTAATTGATAAATGTATCTAATTTTTTATCAGGATGCTTCTTGTGATCATCAATACTATTGTCAAAAACATGATTTTTTGACTCACTCACATTTTTTTTCACTTTTATAAAAGTTAAAAAAATTTCTATCATAATCATTTATAACACACAACTCATAAATACTATGTATATATAATTTTAATGAGTTGTAGTGAGGGAATTGTTTTCATTCACTTCATCATCAGGAATTTTTACGTCTACATCAATCATTGACAGACATGTTAGACCATTGACTTGTATTACTTATGCAGTGGAAAACATGACATACATTCAACCAACCATATATCCCCACCAAAAACCATTTTTAATATTGTGAACCATTCTCGTAACAGGGTTCATTGTCCGCTATTCTATATAACATATTTCATGATTCGATAATTGTTTTGGATATCTGGTTCGCAGTTCAAATTATATTATCTGTAATATTTTCTTTTCCAAAAAAAACTCATTATTTTGAGAGCCAAAATTGAGAAACATTATGAAACTATAGAATCTTCAATATTATATTCATCCATATTCATAAGATCGCATTCCTTGCATACTCCAATATAATCACAATGTTGATTGACAGTAAACAAAAACAATACTCTATTTACATAAAAGTACACCATTGGTTACCACATATGAATCATGTATATATCTAGTTGTCCAAAACATCATCATTGATCAGACTGTTGGGATTTGATTCATTTTTATTTTTGAAAATGAAATAAATTAAGAACATGTTCTCGTTTAGTGGACTGTAGTTTGTTGGACTAGTAAATTTTTGAAAATGATTTAGTGAATTTATCATTTAACATGCCTTGAAATATAGAAAAATTAAGGTTCCATGTGTAATTAAATTATTTATAATTTTACTAAGTAAGAGAATGATATAGAAAATATTTAAGTAATTGGAGTTTATATAATGTGAATGTTTCATTTTAAAATGATATATTGATATTTATTATTACATTAATGAAAAAATAAATATCATAATATAAAACTAGAAAAATAAATTGATATTTTATAAATGATGTGGTGAAATTAACTGGTTTCAATGGGAAATTGATAAGTATTTATATAATGGGATCATATTTATATAATTACTTGATCATTGGAATTGTTTTTGATGTGGTCCATATTTTTGAAAATAGGAATTGTGTCCTGAAATGATATTTTATTCATTTAAAATGAATTATATATTTATAATGAATTAGATATTTGAGTAATCCTTTATAAGATGATGGGTTGTAATGCCATTAAGTATTCCATAGAGTCTGTATAGACCTAAGAAATTTTTGAATGCAATGAGATATCCTTTTTTCCACTATGGGACTTATAAGAATTCAACAGTGTGGTGAAATATTTATATTCATTGTGGTATTATTCAATGAAATTTATTGATCATGATATTGAATCATGATTAGATTCATTACCATGAATTCCATTAGGAGGAACCCCCTATATTATGCTAAATGATATATTTATCAAATAAAAAGAATTAATTTTATGGATTTTTAAATGTAATATAGTTTTATTTTGGTAGATGAACTCCCCAAATTAGGATTGATATATTGTGGTTAGAATTCCTTAGTTGTGACTAATGAATTCTAATAAATCCATGAATCTGAATGTCAGGGATTTTTCTGTGAATTTATTATTTTCAATAGATTCCAAGAAAATAATTGGTTTACCCCACCTAGATTCCATCTAGGATTTATGTTAATGGAATTATCATTTGAGACATATGACTTTTCATTATATATTTTGTATAAACTTTCCATAGTTGTGTTCCATGAAACCAGATGTGCTATATCATACCCCATTGATAGAGATACTCATTTGTCAATGGATATGGGATGGACTGACCTCAATGGAACCTAGAAATACCTAGTCTTGTGTTTTTATTATTTAATTATATTAGAAATTTAATTTCCAATCCTTATAACATTTTTTTAAAATGATATATAGAGAACTTATTTTACTAGCACTATTGGTGGTGGATGATTATATTTTACTAACAACATGGTTGAGGCACCATGAATCGTGTGTAAAAGATTAGAATACCATCATCTACATTATCAGTAATGGGAATGAACCTAAAATTGTTTATTAATTAATATATGTGTGGAAATATAGGAAAATATAAAACGATAATGGGACCTGATTGTATTAAGAACCATCTTGGTGGAAAGTTTGGTTTCATTCTTCTTTTTTATTATTTTATTATTAAATATTTCTGATCCACCCACATGGGAAAAGTTATGTAATAAATGGAATAATTATCCATTATTATATTAATATTATATTTATGGATTTAATTTTCATGGACTTATATCATGATTTACATTATTCAATATTTTGTGATTAAATAATATAATGAGGATGTTATTACTATGAATTTAGGGTATTTTCCCCAATGTATCTTTATAGACAGTCACTACTTTTTGAAAACCATTGGTTAATGAGAAGGAATTAATGAGTCCATGTATTTCCACCAGTCAGTAAAAAATTTATTGTTGGATAGGCGGGGAATTAAATTCGTTAATCTATTGGTATACTTTACAATATTTAAAATTTTAATTACATGGTTCTTTCTATATTTTCATCATTTTTCAATTCCATTGAACAAATATAGGTCATACCGATAGTTGAATATTTACCTCATTGTCTTACTTTTTCTTAACCATTATTTTATATATATGTATTACCATTTAATTTTTATCTATATTTTATTATATTGGGTTTTTTATGTTTTAAAAAATAAATGTAAATTTTGAGGAGATACATGAAGGTGAAATGTTGGGTAATGGTAAGTAGAAAATACACACAAACAAAAAAAATAAATACGACATGAACTATGTAACTAGAAGGTTCCACAATTTTTCAGGAATTTCGAAATGAAACATGTTGCCACTACCAATTTGCATAGATCCATGCACAATGTTTGGTCAATATTTACAAAACCATTAATCTAATCTATTGATGGGGGAATATTTTTATGAAAAATATTTCATCCAAAATAACACCCACCACATTTTTAATCAGTATACCTTTGATTTACCATAATTTATATTATCCAGCAATAGTAACACCTCCACACATCCCTACCCACTGTATGACTCTATTTCACGGTTGATCTGGGATAATATAACTAATGAAACCCCAATTAAGTTCCTCATTTTTATTATATTATTATTTATATACCCAATTTCATTAATTGACATCTATATATTTTTTTTGGTGTCCTAGATTTTCATCTATTTGAAATTTTAGGGATGTGTTTTTTTTTTGTTTTTTTTAATTCTATATTGGATCTCCTCTTGTTTTTCATTATATATTTCTAATAGATGATAGTGATTTAAACGAAAAAAATTGGGAGGTTAAACTACATTCTATTATTTTATAATTGAAATTATATTTCCATACATTATAAATATGTTCATAATTGTCTATGTGGGTGTTTGTGGAACTGGTTTTGTTAAATAGGATAGTGGGTGTGTAGATTTAGATATAATTTATAACATATTAGAATGAAAGAAAAAAAATATTTTGGATTGTAATGAGTTGGTTTATGATTAGGGATGATTTATATAGGTAAAAAGCGTATAAATCACTTGGGGATCATGGGTACCCTGTTAGGAAAATATGGATTAGTAACTAAGAGAGCCAATAACGCACCAAGAAGGTCTCTCTAGCATGGAACTGATGCAACACAAACCAAACCATGTCACATAAACTATGACGGTTAAACCATTGGTGTGTACTGTATTGTGGTTGATTATTTAGAAGGGACATTTATCTGTTTAATCATTGATATATTATATTTTTATAACCCAAATTACCTTCAGACTAAATGTCTATGAATAATTCATATGTTTTGATTTTACCTTCTTTTAGTAATTTATTAATTGTTTAAAATTAATTCAAATTTTTTGAATGATTTAACACTAAAAAATTTACATTCATTCAAAATTTATACTTTTATTTTTCTCCTTATAGATATACATGAAACACATGGTTGGATTCTACTGGGAATGTAATATAACACCATATATAAATTTAATGGGTGGGGATGGACATTGTATTGTCAGTTCCTATAAGGTCAACATATCATATAGAGGGTGTATATACTTTGTTAGATTCATACTATCTGTGGGAGGTTGGTGGTTTTGGCATAGTTGATAATAGTCTTCATGTAATTAGGATGTTTGTGTCCATTCTAATGTCGAATTTCTCCTATCTTTCCAAATTTTCTGTTTATGGGATATTGGAAAATATAACTTTAACCTTGTATATGATTACATTTTATATATCTCTTATGGGTGATGGGTGTACTGTTATTTTTTTTTGTTAATGACTTCATATGTGAATTTTATTACCAATTTTTACATAGGATATTTTTTCCAAAAAATATTCTTTGATGTACATGCACTAGTTTCAGCCCATATGGATTTGAAATGCTGTATATGTATGGCCGTGAGTAGAGCTTGATGTCAGATTAAATGATATCCCATAACATTTCATGAAAAAAATTAATCATAGAATTTATTCCATTTATATGGTTTATGTTATTTGGGAAATTCATTACATGTATGATCTTGGAAAATTAGGGTTTTATGTTATTGTTATGAGTGGGGTGTATTGCTGGAACACCTTATGACTAGCCTTAGGATACCTTGGCATTTAGCAAATTTGTTGATTCCTCCTTGTGGTCTGATGCATATGATTTTGACATTTCATGGGAATTATGGTATGTGGGATATTTAATTTTTATCTTGTGATGTTGTGTTTTAATAATGACTAATCATAGTGTTTTATAATATTATATGATTCCATGTAGAATGATGTTTTTACAATATTTTCCTTGAGTTTTTTTTACATGTATAGTAACATACCTCACAAGATACCACCATTATAGAAAAATGATGTTGCCCAAGAGAGTTCTCCAAGAAGTGTTAGCCATAGTTCAGTTGGTCCAGTAGTTCGTGGTCTACGAGCACTGGATTAGAGAGTAGAATCTCTGACTTTTAATACAAAGGAAGGTGAAATATGGCTGAAAAAGTATCCTATAAAATAAAAGAATTGTATAATACTATCATTTAATAGTTCTAAATAAAATTACTATATAATGATTATTTTATCACTATTTTTATATTTTTGATTAAGGTTAACCTTTATAACTGGTTTTGTAGCACTGATAAAAGGTTCTATTTATCAATTATTTATATTAATAACTGATAAAGTGTGCACAATATTAGTCATGTTTGGAATGATGATAATGACCTCGATCAAACTATGGAGTGCGACATCAAAATAATACAAGAGATTCCACTTATTTATAGGTTATTTGGACATATTCCATTCACAGAAGTATGTTGCTGGGTTGGGTTTTAACAGACACTTGACACACATAATTGTGCCCTTTCATGTTCCCACATGGGATTTGGCCCACCCTCTTCATTGAAGGGGCCATGTCCCAACTTCTTACACCAATTCTTGTACTACATGACCAGTCCAAACTATCTTAAAATATACATTGCCCGACCAAATTATTTCTCATACTTTTTATATAGGCAAATAAAAACCCCACTATTTTAAAAAAAATATAAAAATGATTTAATTTATAAAAATAAAATATATAATTGAATAAAAATTGAACATTATAAAAATATTAATTAAATTTTGGTAAATTATTTAATATATATATTTCTTATTTATTTAATTAATTATTATGTATTAATTATTGAAATATAAAAAGTATAAAATGATACAATTATTGAAAAAAAATTGAGTAAATTAAAATTAATATTAATCACTTTTAATTATATAATTATTAAAGAAATTGAAAATTTGATTATTCATATATAAAAATTATAAATATTAATAAATATGATATGTGAAATATAGATATATAAAATTAATAAATATAACTAAATAAAAAATTAAGATGGAAGAAATGATAAAAATTTATACAAATCAAAATTGAATAAATTACAATATCATTTAAAAAATATATTAATTAAATAATTGGTAATAAAAATAAATACATTCCAAATATTTATAGACATTAATTTAAAGAACTAAATAATTCTATATATTTAATAAATATATATAAAATATATAAAAAGTAATAATTAAAAATATATAAATTAAATATTCATTTTTTAGTTTTTATAGATATTTATTCATTAATGAATTCAATATAGAAAAATATTAGTATATGTATATATATATATATCAATATATAATATTTTCTGAAATATTTTTTATATAATATTATATATTTAATTTTACATTGAATTAGTCATATATTTTTTGAGGAATGGATTAAAATTAACAAATAACATAAATAAAATATAAATTCTAATTGTATTGAATAATAGTCATTAACTAAATATCATAATATTTTTCAATATATAATTATTCAAATGTGTGATAAATTGATTTCACAAATGCATATACATAATTAATTATTTCTATATAAATCGCACATGACCAATTATTTACATTATTTATAAAATCATATATATAATCACATACAACAATTATTTATTAAAATTATTTAAATGTTAATTTTCTTATTAAAAATCAATTTAATAACATGATAAATTATATAAATTATTTTTCTAATAAGTAAATATTATTTATTTAGTTTTACTATTATTACTCATAAGAATTATTTATTTCTTTTTAATGTTTTTTTTTCAATTTAATCATTCTCATTATATTAATTAATATAAATATGTATTCTCTATGTTCTTATATTTTCAATATGTAGGCATCTTCATTTCAATATATATATCTATATCCATTTAATAATTTATATTTAATAAAAAACTAATGCATTGTTATTTTTAATATGTTTTCATTCTTAGTTTTTAGATTTCATTAATTTTTAGCGTGCATGAATTTATGATAAAATTTTCATTAGTAATGTTACAAATATATTAGTAAATTAATATTTATAAATAAATATATTTATAAATTTATATTCAATATATTTATACAATTATCAAGTTTTTATTTTAAATAAATTAATATTAAATTTATAAAAATCTATTTATATATTTAAAAATAAATATGTATATATTTAAATAATAATAAATAAATTATTGCAAATTTATGCAATTATTAATTAATTATAAATATATAAAAGTTATGAATATATTAATATATTACATGAATGGTTATAATTATGGGTATAAATATATTTATATTTACATTTACATGTATATTTATATTTATATTTATTTATTAACTCTATTTATATATAATTATAGAATTATATAAAAACTGATATAATTATATTTATGATTATAAAAATATTATGTATATTATTGATCAATGAATGTATTTACTATATTTATATTTCATTATATATATATGTGTGTGTGTGTGTGTGTGTATAATATATATATAATTATTAAAATATATAAGATAATAAAATTCTTTTTTTAAATGTGAATAAATAAATTAATATATATTCTTATTCTTATTTATTTATAAATATATTATAAATTGTATTTGTTAATTTTTTTTAAAATTTTTCATAATAGAGAGTTTTAAGGTAGAAGATGATGCAATAATATGTGATAATAGACACTGAATCACTTTGGAATTGGATTTTATGGATTCATCATTCTCCAACCATTATGATGATAATAATGGAAATATAAGGTTTAAGGATGATATACCCCATTTAGGTGACACGGGCATGAATGTATTGGCTCATCCAAACCTTATGACTGAACCTAAAAATCATTCCTCTTTTTCTCTAGTGGTGCTTAAACCCTCAACGCTTGATCCTTCCCTAGATTTTTCTAATCTAAATGTTAATGTTGTGACCACCTAGAAATCCATCTTTTAAGTGTTCTTATCATGCCTCTAAACATACCATCATTGATATTATTCTTAATAAAGACAATCCATTTGCTCAAAGGATTATTAGGAAATGAGAAAGAAACATTGTTGATGAATCTCATGAAATACATTCTAATTTTCTTAATGAAGGTATGAATTCTGTCATTGTGTAATGCTATTTTAATGATGAAGATCAATGATGTGGCCTTCTATATAGCTTAATTTAACATAGGGTGTTTTGGGTTTTGATGAATATCAATTCACCTCATTTGGAAGAGGTTTTTATATATAGTGTTTTATTATTTTTATTAGTGTTCTAAGGCATGGGGTCATGTATTCAACTACTATAAGCCTATATTTCATAAATTATGGATTTGATCACCTATATTAATCCTTTGAATGTCATGAATTAAATCACCCATATAGGGTCTCAAATATATGACATAATATTGTTTATTAGTAGGCACAAATCCTTTGGTAATTTCACCCAATAGCCATTGTCCTGATCAAGATTAATAATTAGATTGAAAGGGAAAGGTATGGTATCATTTTTAGGATTGATGTTAATGTTTTTCATAGGTTCCCTTTTATCAACAAATTTGTTATGTGTGCCTATGAATATTTTTTGACATTATTATTGGATATTAAAAAGTTCCATATTTTTATAATGGATTTGTAAATTTTAGATATTTTTATTGGGATTGATATAATAACATGACTTGTAGACATTGTTTATTGAAATGACAATGAAGTGAAATGTACATAAATAAGGATTGTATGTCCAGTGGTATAATTGATCCATAGGGGAATACATTCAGTAAGGGGCTAAAATGATATCAAATATAGAAGATTCTTATCATCATGGGGTTTCATGGAATTATAATTTTACATGGAATCATCAGTCTGTGTGTGATCCACATTATTAAATATTTAATTATACTAAAAATGATAGTGAGTTATACCATTATAGAATCTAAAATCCAAAAACGAATTTTTTAAGGAATAATCTACAACCGGATAAAAAAACAATTAAAAACATATTTCGGAGGATAAATATGTTTGTAGTGTGAAGGCATGCAGTGATGGGATTGTTGATGACATTTTCTTTGATTTTTCCATGAATATATCAACAATGGAGTAAGTGAATTCTTGTTGACATTGGGACAGTGTTTTGCAGGACAATGATAAGATGGTTTTATCTCAGACTAGAGAGTCCAGTCCTCCATATGTTGGATGTGTTTTTGGTCAGCCAATGAATACATGTAAATCATTGGATAATGGTAAAAATATGTGTTGATGATGATGGTCTTCGAGTTTTTCATACCATGATAATCAAGATCACTAGAACTTGTTCTTGTATCTCTAAAATTTTAACCTACCATTGAGTCTCTTAAGAGATTAATTGGATAGAACATGGAGAGAATTGGAACATCATCCCTAAAATGGGAATCATCAGAGATATCAATTAGTATCTCAACAATACGGATCAAGAATGAAGTGTAGAAGGCAATGAATAACCATCTTCTTTAGTTGGAGACTATATTACCTAATCCGAATTCTATGGATGTTGATCTTACATTATTGGGTGAGTTATTATCCTCCATATTTCACTAATTTTATGGATGAGACTTTTCATATCTCTAGAAAAAACACTTTGTAGGAATGTGATTAGGTGATGATAAATAATTATATCACTACAACTCAACTAAGTGATATTGGGATTGGGAGGTTAAATAAGCACAATAATGTTGGAATTATTGATTGGGTTGATTCCCAAGATTAGTATTTGTATTATTAAATGAAACCTATAAAATTATGTTATATAGATTATCTTAAGGTATTGAGGAAACAAACCATTATAATTGATGCTAACATGATATGAATCATAGATATTTAAATTACAGATCTATCAAGGAAACATGTAATTTTAATATACTGGGATGAAATTACAGCCTTTTTATCATTAATATCATCAGTTTAGTCATCTAATGATTATTGGTATGATTTTATGAATCTATAATTGTGGGGGACAGGCTAATACCTATGAAAAAAATGTAGACATCCTTAGAATGTGGGTTCTATAGGAAAATATAAGAGGTGAAATCATTATTCTTTTTTGTTGTTGGCCAATTTTTTGTATGGGTTTTGTTTATGTATGCGGGTTATTATTCCTGTTTTCACTGCATCATATGTATTATTTTTTGTTTCATATTTTTAATAAAAGCGGTATAGATCCCAATGGGTCTAAAAATGTATATTTTATTTATTAGAATAAATAAATATACTTTATTATAAAATTTAAATAATTATAAAAAATCAATTATATCTTTATATAATTATAAAATAATAATATATACTTAGACAATGAATATATTCAAAATATTTAATAAATATATTTA
The DNA here is from genome assembly GCA_963277665.1 of Viscum album. NCBI lineage: Eukaryota > Viridiplantae > Streptophyta > Magnoliopsida > Santalales > Viscaceae > Viscum > Viscum album. The sequence continues at coordinate 1,033,942,314 of OY728133.1, read as the reverse complement.
TATAATATTAATATAAAAAATGATATTAATATTTTTTTAATTATATAAAAACATTTATAAAAAAATTATTATATTTCTCTATATGTATAATTATTAATTTTTTAACATCGCTCATCCTTATTAGTTCAAAAGACAAACTGTTAAAATATATATTTTTAAGAGTGAAAAAACAATTGAGAAAATAAAGGGTTATTTTTTCAATAATAATTTAGAGATCATAAAAATACATAGTTATTAGCACTATAAAGGAATTGATAACATCATAATTGATTAGAAATTATTATTTTTGCACTGATTTATGGTAGAATTTTCATCTATTTATTAGAATTGTTGATAAATCACCACAATGTCTTTCTAAAATAACTTAAACAGAATAAATTTTAGTCATTACACTCAATATATCATGGATTTACATTAATAGAATCAATCCCAATTGACATTATATTGGTCGAATAAATCCTTGAATCTATAGAATGTTATATTTTCTCATCCCCTCTCATTATTATAATGTTTTAGTATTGTGATTTTTGTTAGTGGAACAATTTCGTGGATAAATTCACATTTTCATGTATTTGTAACCTATGCCTTGATTTTTTTCATATTTATTACACAATAGTGGATTATCGAAATAACTCCCATCAACATCAATGAGGCCACTATAATTTTTTTGGGTTCATTCCATATTAATTATACATGTGGAATCATAAATACTTCATCAATTTTAATTCATGCATAGATAGTCATGAAATCTTTTTATTGTGTTTGGTCTTCCAAATATACACTTTTTCTTTTTTAAAATTATCTTATTATCATTACAATACTTTCATTTGTTAAATATTAGGATTTATCCATATAAATAAAAATTTAGTATGATCAAATTAAAAAATAGAAAGTGAATTATAAAAATTTATATATGAATTATATGTGACTATATGTGATAAATGGTTAATGATATTGTGTTAAAATAAATTTAATTACTACAATGAAATATGATTTTTTACATTAAATATTTTCTAATATTACCGTCCAAAAAATGTTTAATAATTTAATTTTGTAATGAAATGTCTATGTAAAATTTTTGACAATGTTATTGGTGTTTATGCTAGACATTAATGATTTGTATTACATACAGTATTTAATATTTATTATTTGTTGTTTTATGTGGTAAAATGTTCAATTAATCTCAAAAATTGTTAGGTTATTTTTATTTTGATATATGTGCATCTATTTGTATTATTTTTGGAGAAATTTTTGTATTGGATGGTTGAATTTTTTTCCAAATCATTCTATATGAATTATATATATTTTAATATTAATATTTACTACGTAATAGTATTTTAAATGGTAAAAAATAGTTTGCAAAGGGAGGATTTAAAATTTTATGATTAAAATCATTTTAATTTCTTTGAATATTATATATATCTGATTAAAGGTTTAAATACTTCAATTTATTGATTTTGAATACTTCAAATCTATTTAGTTTTTTTTTTGGACATCATACTTTTTTGGAATTTTATTTAATTATGGATTTTGGTTACATAAATATAATATATATTATCGTTCATGAGTATCCCTCTCTAGTTATCTATAATTAAGGGATTTTAATATTCAAGTAATTTTTATGATGCTTCACACACATTTTAATGAAGAAAAACATAATATTGTTGAAAAAAAAATATTTAAATGAAATTCAATTTTATAATAATTATATATTAATGGGTATTTTAAAGTTTAATTATTAATAAGAAATCCAAATGCTATATTTTTACATTCAAAAGAGAATAATGAATTATATTTTTTTAATGTTTTTATGTAGTGCTTTCTACAAAATACCAATTTATATTTTTATTTACAATTTTTAAGATTGTATCAATAATTTATAAAAATTTTTAAAAATTTATTATAAAACAAAACTATAAATAATTATTTAAAATTTCTGGATTTTTTTTGTTAAAAGTGTATCAGAACCCATGAAAAGAGATTTAATGTTAGGAGAATAATTTATTCATTAATAGGAAACCATTAATTTTCATGATATCATAATTAATGTAATTAAGGATCATGTATTTACTGGTACATGTCCAAGGTAAAATATATAATATGATTTCAATAGTACCGTCCTTTTATAAGATCGTTGAAATTATCATATGTGAAAAATATTGATGTATAGGTGTTACTCACTTGATATTTCCGACTCTGTTAAATCTCAAACATGACTTTTAATGAAAGACCACAAACCATGCAACAATATTAATAAAAATCAAGTTCAAATATATGTTATACTCCCATCATGGAATGTTATTTAACACCATATAATTACCTCAATATAATCATTACATGCTTGATAGTTTTGATATCCATTCCTCAAACCAATATCATTTTACATTTCATGTAGTAATTGAGTGATATCTTTTAATGTTGAAATTACATTTTTTTCACATCATGAGTTTTTTTAAGACCATACAAATAAACCTTCTCATGTTCATAATAATCATGGTTCACATTTTAGGGATTATAATAATGATAATTATTTTTTATCTTAACAAAAAATGGAAGAAATGTTGTCCAAATCTTTTCCAAATGCCTACATGAGAATATTTATATTTATGTAGAAAAATTTCATTGTCCTATGATTCTTATCTGAATCAAAAATTATTTAATTTTTTCCTCATGAAGATCACCAATCACTTCTACAAAAAATATATGTTGATTGATGCAGTCTAAGAAGAATTCTTCCCATACCGGGAACCAGTGATCATTTTCAATGTACTAATTTGATAACACATACCACTAGTGGAGTAGTTATTTTATTAAATTTAAATACACATTTCTTATAAATCACACTTATATTATTTGAAACAATCAAATGATTGGTTTCTACTAACATAATTATAAATATATTTTATACATCATTATGAATATAAATATTATTTATTATATTATAAAATAGAAATATTTCATAATCTTAATATGATAGGTATCATGAAAAATAGATACATGCAAATAAGATAACAATAAATTAAAAATAATGAGGTAAATAATTTTTTAGGTTTTCAATATATCAGGTATATTATTCATATCAATTCATTTTTCCATGATTACAATACTTTTAAATAATAAATATTGCATTGTAATACATGGAAAACATTTAATTCATCACATAATATATCAGTTCTATAAATGTTTTATCTAACCAAGGAGAGAATTGCATTTTCACACAAATATGGATGATACAGTGGGTTATGGATCATTTGAAATGAATACTATTTTAAATGATAATGGAACTATTATGGACAAAATGAAAATTGAAATTGAATATTTCATTCATGAATGAGCAAATATGTTTGAGAATTTAACACATCATGCTAAAAGATAATGGTAAAATAACATTACTAAATAAATAAAATGTTTATTTGTATTGATGTTATATAATTTTAAAACTAAAAATATACAGAGAGACACAATTTTTTTTAATTATAGGTTATAGGACAAAAATGAACTTCCTTTTTGAAAATATGATCCTAAATAATTGTAATGTTAAATGGGAATTATCACTAATTAATACATTATTGTCCATATGATTCCATATTTTTCAACAAGGACAATGAATAAGTAAATTACCTATTATCAGAACATATTTATACATGAAATATAAATCACGTAATTTGAATGATGTATGGTGCATTCCCATCATTCCACTTTTTATTATACAATATCATTATTATTAAATAGTGATATAATTGACATGGAATACATATAAAAAATTAAACATGGTAACTACATCATCTAGTGTAATATCCTCAATGAAAGTAAAATGATTATGTCTATCCAAAATTTAGAAAATAGGGAAATAATATTCATCTAGAATTATCATAACATGTTAAATACAAATTCATTTTTCTGTGTTATACTATTTTTATATGCCTAATATTGTTGTAAATTTATAACATTCCACCACTATTTCACATTAAGTGAAAATAAAATGTGTAGTATATTTTTTTATTTTGACCAAAACAACCGGGTAATGATATTGTTGTCTGTCTGACTAAATTTATCAAATATCATAAATTGATGTGGGATACAGGTGTTACAATATATTATTCTCATTTATGTGATTAAATAAAATTGAAAGATTTTTATTAATGGAATAAAAATAATTTTTCTACCTATATAATTTTAAAAGATTATAAAATTAAAAGAATGTTGGTATATATAAATTATAATAAATGAATATGCTCAGTTCCTTTGAAAATTTCATTGAAGATTTTGATTTTATGATAAAAATTATTTTACAATGATGAAACTAATACAAATATAGGATAATTATATTTTATGGTAATAATGAACATGGTAAAACATCATCCCAACTGACAGGTGATCAAATGTTTGATAAATTAATATATATTAACCATGTTTTTTATTAATCAATTTTTGAAAATCTTTTGAAATATAAATGGAAAAAGAGATCATTTTTCCTTTTTTAAATAATAATAATAATATTTTAATTATTTATTAAAAACAGTAAACGATAAGCACCAAAAATATGTAAAGGGGATCATGGGAGTTTGAAAAAGTGAAGGCAAAGGGAATCCCCTAGATCCACCTCCATGCCACCTACGAGGAGTGAACTGGTAGAACTATACACCGTAAGGGGAGGATGAGGGGAGGCTTGGGAGGCCAGGATGTCTGCCAGCCGATTTCCCTCATGCCATGAGTGATGAGTCTCAGTGCCGGACAGTAGAAGAGGTCTGCACTTGCAGATGATATAAGAAATGTGCCAGGGGTTAGGGAGATTCCCTTGAGGTAGGACCCGATGATTATGGAGTCAGTCTCCACTATAGTGAGGTGGATGTTCCGTGAGTTTCAGATCTCCATCCACCAATTTTTATTGAATTATTATATTGGAATGGTTTGTACATCCTTAATTTTAATAATATCATTCAAGTAGAGAGAACATATTTTTAGCAGTATAAGAAAACTAATAAATGTTCTTGGAAATATAAAATAGGATCAATTATAGGTTGGATATGATTGATATGGGAAAAAGGAAATAAAATCTACCGATAACGGGTAAGGAGCATAATTTTCTTCCTCGAATATCTTACTCTATACCAAGAATTGAATGTTCTAATTTTTTATTGTCATTGATATTGTAATGATTCAAAATTGGTATTCATTAAATTTCCACAATTTTAAGAAAATATATATTTTATAGTTGACAAGACTATAATCTCATAATTATCATGTTTTTATGAAACCTTTGATGCCTATCAATATATGTTGCATTCTTCATAACATTGAATACAGCACACGAACAAGAATTAAATTAGTTTTCAATACCATATGCAGTAATGTCATAAAACATACTATTTTTCCGATCAGTATTAATGATTATTCATCCATATACTGTGCATTTTAAATGTTCATATCACTATAATTATAAATTTAATGTTCTATATGATTTTTCACTTGGTTATATAGGTTCAATTATGTTTTAATATCTATTACAAATGGATGTTTTCCATTTAATGTTATATATGTATATTAAAAAGTTATGTCAATAATAAATGTTTTCCATAAATAATTATAGAAAAAATATGTCTTTTCAGAATATGTTGAATTCAGTACAAATTACCTATAATATATTGACCTAATTTTCTACAAATGATTCTTCATTTTGAAAATATTACAAGTGATGTGATTTCTTAATGATATTTTGTTATAATTTCTATAAAATATTGGGAGAAAGCATGCCATAAATTTTACATAATAGTGAAGATGATGATCCAAATTTTGATACCGACACAGTAATAAGAAATATTTTATTCTAGAATGGGTTGAATGTTTCATATCAAATATATATAATAAATAGTTTATAATATAGTTTGGAGATCATTTTTATATGGTTTTATTTGAAAATATGAATTCAATTTTAGAATGAATATAATGGATAGCTATGGGAACAAATTCAACTATTAAATCATATTTTGGGTTATTAATAAATGGTTTAGAATTCTATACAAAATAATAATTTGAGGAAAGGATCTTGAAACATAATGGATTCATGTTTGTGCAATAAGAGTCAAAAATATTAGGTTCCAAGGATAATTTTCTGGTTTATAAGAATAAGTCATATTTTTTAATTATTGAACTGATATAATTATTTTATAATAAAAAAATATGTTGTGATTATATTCCTTTATAAATGGGATAATAATAATATTTTAGTGAAAATTGATGAAAGGGACTTCAAGAAGGTGAATTTCAATTGTGAAGGAGAATTGGATGAGTAATTCATAATGCAATGATCTGTAGTGAAATTTTATAACATCTAAAATATATCAAACATTAATTGGTAGATTATTACGCTTGTAAATACACAAATTATATAGACATATTAAATCTTAATCAATAATGTCACATTTATTTTTAAATTTAAATAATTTTTTTTAGTTACCAATACCTACAATGAATTATATATTAGAGGGGACTATAAAGAGTGTATTTAGAATCAAAAAATATATGAATCTATTTAGCCTTTCAAAAATAAATATATCAAAATGAGAAGGATAATGTATTTTAATATAATGTTCTCATCCTCATAATATTATGTGTCTCACAATATTAATATAATAAAAATTAAAAAATTTTCTAATCCTGAAGACAAATTCGTTATCACATGATCATGTTACCAACCATGAGAATTAATTTTTGTTTGATGATGAACAACATAATTATTTGGGGATCAAAATATTAGTGATGAAAATACAATAACCACTCAAAACAACAACATTAAATAAAATAATAAAGGTAATAATAAGAGGTATAAATTTTCTTGGTATGTTATAACTAATGAAACTATCCTATTGACCACAGAATATAAATTTTAAATTGTTATATTATGGTCACAAACAAGATTAAGGTGTTGGTTAATATAGATTCATGGATCATGTATTAATAGTAATAAAATAAGATATTTGGTAATCTTATATGATAAGGTTATGATATAGTTTTTTAATTTTACAGATTATTATATAATGTAAAATTTATTCATTTTTTATACTTCATTGAGGATTTAATTTCGTATAGATGATTTATGTAATAATTTTTTTATGAATGTATCAAAATCTCATAGTGTCTTTCAAAATATTCTTACAATGTTTCATTTTAGAAATATCATGGGAAATGTATATCCTCATCCATAATTTAATTATACAAACATTATAAATAATGAAGAAATAAATTCATTAATTATTCATAAAAATTGTAAATCATTTAAATTTCATTATAGATGATAATATATTATTTAGAATTGTATATTTTATCGAAATTCATTAAAAAAATTTAATTGATTAAAAAACAAGGGATTGCTGAAAAAAAATAATTTTAATCAAAACCAATGCACATTTGTCAAAAATCATGTTATGGGTAAATATCACTAGAAAATAAATTCAAATTTTTTGAAAACCAATATTGTTATATGAAATAACACATGTTCATTTTTTAAGCAAATTGATAATAAAAAATTTAATTCCACAGATATCTCTCATCATTTTCTATTATGGTCAGGCCATTAAAATAATTAGGGGAATTAAATTGATTTGAAAAAATTAAGTATTTTAATGATGTGTAAGTATGGAATAACAATAATTAAATTTTCCTTATAATTGTAATACCAAATATATCTATGTGTGTTAATATTTAATATTTTTAGACTCAATAATCAATAGTAATCAGGCAAGGACAAAATTCACATTTTCTATCTATAATAATTATTGAACAAATTTTTTCATGTTATAGTTGTAGGTTTTAGATAATCTACTCAAATATTTCTTAAGATGAAAACCCCATAAAAATATACATGTTTTGTGATAATACTATTAAAGGAAAAAATATATGAATTAAACTATAATATTTCATTTTTTGTAGACCAAATCATTTTAAAGGATCAAAAAGACCATTTAGTGGAACAATGATCAATACATGAACAAAAAATTGACCAAACTACCTTTGAGGATATTTTTCTCTCTCAAAATCATTGATTTACAAAAAAAATCATTACACTTGTCCAATATTTGAGGTAAACAACTTCCAATAAAATAAAATTTCTAAAATTATATATGTTAATGGTGCATATGATTTCCACCTATAAACACCAAAAAACTACCTATCACAATTTGTATAACATATAAATTACTTGGATAAAAATTAAGGTAGAAATATATTCAAAAAATCATATGATATTTTGTATTGAACTAACTCTTGAGAAAAACATTGAGCCATGTATTCAATTTTACGATCCAATATAATGTTGTCTATAATAATACTATAATGTTCATATCATGGGCATACAATCTTATAATGACATATGAGGTATGTTCTTAATATTTTTATCCAAATGAATAGCCAGTAACGGATAATGAGAAAAAAACTCAACTTAGGTCTTGTATTACATGTTGATAAAACGATAATGAAATAGATTGTTTGATAAAGAATTTATAGTGTCTCTAATAAGAAAATAGAACCAACATCCATTGTTACATTCTCTCAAAAATATATATATTATCATATGATACAATTAAAAAATCCAAAAAATAACTCATATAATGATGGAAATATGTCTTACATTCCATATTATGAATAAATATTTTGGTAATTTGTTTTACAAATACACTTGGATTAAATAGTATTAATGATAAAATCATGATTGAATGGGTTGTATAATCAATTGTTAATGAAAATATAAGGTAAGTTTTCAGAATATCTATTTCACAAAAATATATAAAATATATTCATTAATACAAAAAACAATCCCAGTTTTCTATATCCATTTATATTTATAAAATATAAATATAAAACTTTTTTAATCATGATATGGATTCATTATTATATTTATCATATCTATTAAATAAAATTGAATGAGATTATGAAATAATGATAAGAACTATTATGCCGAAAACGAGGCATTTGATATGAAAATAATAGATAGATGAATCTTTATAATTAATTCAATGTATGGGTAATACTTTACCATCTAATAATATAAAATACAATTTTATTATATATTTAATTTTACATGTTGTTTTTAAGAATCATTATATATTGATAAAAATCCATTTTGAAACCCCAAATATTTAATTTTGGATACCATTCATGGTTATCCAGTAATCGAACCACACAAGATGTGTATTTTGAATTGGTCATTAAAGGATACTGAAACACCCTGATAGGGGAGGGGAGAAAAAGGGTATCTAATTTTTCTCTTTACAGATGTGGATATTGTTAACATAATGGCAATAACAATTCAAATCAATCAGAGAAATGAAAATAAGGAGATGACAATTTACTTTTACTTGACTTACCTCAAAGGGATACATCCATGTTGTATACACTGACCATGTATTGGTCGTATATAAATCCATTAATCATCACTAGTTATAGAGTAATTTTTTTTTTCAAAGTCAATATATTCCAGGAATACATCCATTAAACAATTTTAGGAATGGCTCACCATTTCTATTAGAACACGCCTGTAAACTCCCCCTAACTAATGAATCTGATAGACGTTAAACTATGCTTATTGACATGAATTTTTTTTAAATGATTTGGTATTATATACATTTCCCCTGACATTGAAAGGGAGTTTTATTACACCAAAGGCTAGAGTCAGTGCTCATTTAAAACCTTGTTCACTACAAAAATATTTTCTAAACTATTCATCACTAAGCCTCTCAATATGATACAATCCATTGCCAAGAAAATCCACCTTTTTAGAACAAACTACAGTCGAAATGCACTCATTTCTTCATGGAACAAACTATATTCACGAATCGTTATCGACTTCATGGATCTAATTTCTATAAACTCAATGAGTCATCCCATGATACCTCATTTTCATTAATAATAGTTTCTTAAAAAATCATTGGCATTAGTTAAGTCATATAATCACTTTGTGATTCACCAGCTTGTATCGTTATCCGTATTCTCATAGCACTTTGTGAACATAAAACATCTCCATATATTCTCCCAAAACTCTGAAAAATTTACTAGTTGTATAATCATATTTATAGGACATGCAATAAGTGAAGTTCCACTTCCTCTTCACACATTTTTAAAAACATCAAACATGTCTTCCCGACACTCCACCATATATAGAGAACAATGTAATTTATCTGTTTATAGAGATAATCATCACTATGATTTCTTATGTAAATTACCTTTGTAGAAACCATAAAACCTCAAAGCATTTAGTAAATGAACACACAGAACAAAAACTCTTAATATAGATGAACTCTATTTGTGATCATGAAACCAGTCATAATGGCAATGCACATGAACAAAAAAAATTATATCTCCACAAAATGCACATTGTAAATCCCATCACCTTGAAATTCAAGAGTCTTTGAAATTTTCATAATGCCTCCATGAATAGCCACATTGCACATAGAAATCCAACATTCAAAAACTACTTTGGTATTGAACTATATCATAACTTTCCTAATAATCTATCTGATCATCCATGTAAGGATTTCCAAAAAACAAAAACCATACTTCATTTCTAGTATAGAATGGTAGATGATCATTCTATAATGTACATAAATCAAAATTTTATTAATAAACAAACAATTATATCTTTTGTTTTTTTGTATTGACAATAATTTTTGTTGATAGGTAAATATCAAAATATAGGAGAATAAGAGTACGAAGTCAGTTAAAGAGTATATAAAGCCTATGGATTAATTAAAATGAAAAATTATTAAGGAATATATAAAAATATTTATATGTGAAAACATTTTTCAATAACTATTTACTTGTTTAGGTAAATGTTTATGTATTATTCACATCAAGATAACAAAAAATATTACTGATATTATGTTTAATTTTTTTTAATGATTTTATAAACCATGAGAAGTCCATGATCACCTAATATTTAAATTCAAGATCGTAATTAAAATTTAATTTTAAATACTGCATACATTTATTAAAAATATTTCTGTGTACTAAAAATATTTCTAATTAACATCATTCTCAAAAGATGAAATTTTCTTATAGATTATTGGGAAGCATAATGAGGGTTTCAGCATTTTTCCAATATAATATTTAGGTTATAATATACAATGTATGTGATCTTGTATCGCGAATATCCCCAGAAATATATTTTGATTGTGAATCATTAGTATCATAATTATTAAATATTATGTTTTTTCATTTCAATGAGACATTAAAATGATCGAAGTCAATTTATTTATAGTTGAAGGAGAAAAATATGAGGTGTCATAATATATATAGACACCATGAATAAGATTCTTCATACTAGAAATTATTTTATTATCTCCTCATTTAATATTATATTTTTAGAAAATTTATTTTTCATTCTTTTGTAAGAATTATTTTTAAAATTTATATATTAGTTAAAAACACATGTCACAATTTAAAAAAAGGTAAAATGATAAAAAACTTCATTGGTTTTTAAAAATTGATCCATAATTAATTTTTCACATTTAGGAATTAACCATATTCCAATATAATAGATGTTTTACTTATTATAACTTTATGTGTCTATTATAAGTTTAATATTTATAATATAGTTTAAAAAGTTGTCAACCAGTTTGAAAAATAATGAAAATTGGATTGTATTGATAATTTTTAAAATATGATTCATATTTCATTTGTTATGGGTAAGAATAATTCATAAATAGAAAATAATCATGGTGTGATCATTATCAATCAAGGTCCATGATTATGATTTAATATGAATTAAATGAAAAAAGTGACATAATCAAAACCCTCTAAACACATTCATATTTTATTAATTTATTATGTAACATCTTATTAATGGATTTTATATTTTTTTAAACATTAAGTTTATTAAAAATTGATTGGGTATCTTCCCTGGACCTTTCTGGAGATTTTCTAGGATTTATGATAGTTTATAGACCTATAAACAATTTTTGCATGTTTTGAACACAATTTGACAATTTGTGAATCCTAGATAGTTTGTGGTCACATAGTTAGCACACGGTTTTATAGTGTATCAATTAATATCCTAAAAATATTCATGTCGATCTATTCAAGGGGGACGGTTTTCACATGGTTTTCACTAACCATGATTCATAACCTGGGAACATGTTCACACAGTAATTAATGTTTGGAATATTTTAATTAAAATCCTCAAAAAACTAAATTAATGAATAACGTAACCCAAATGAACATAAATTGTGTCTTTATATTTTGAGAACCCCTAGAAAAAAAAATTTCTCCCCAAATCATATATCATGGTCGATCGATGCTCCAAATGAAACTTAGATCTTTTCTTTTAGTGAGCACTTCATTTACTTCATGTATATCCCTTCTTCTCTGTATTCCTTCTGCATAATTGTTTTGACGGTATTTAATTTGGTCATATCATGATTTATTTATGTGTAATTTTAGATCTAATATATAATATCTCTTTTTCATGATATATTTTCTCAGATCTGGTGATCCCCATTGGAGATGACACATCTCGGATTGTTGCAGTTGGATTATTTAATTTCCATGTAGTCACTTATATAGTTTTCCCTACATTTGTATCTCATTATTTAATGATAAATTCACATATACTTTTTAACAAATTTATAACACATTTTCTAAGATATTTATCTATTTAATTCCTCACAAACTCATTTAGAAAAAAAATTATTTGAATTGGACGTGATATTTATTGAATGTCAACAATCATGCAATCTATCACCATTTTATGAATTGTTTTAAATCCATTACTACTTGTATATATTTTTTGTGAATTTATAATGTGTATTTTGGTGAAATTGGGGAATTTGAAATGGTTTTTAATATAAAAATTGATCATCCTTAGTTTGAATTTAATTTATTAAACAATCATACATCTTTAAAACAATATAAATTTATTTCTTGTATTAAATGACCATGAACCCCCTTAATATTGTTTTACCCCAACTTTTAAAATTTTGTCCCTGTGTTATATGAAAAAAATGATATATCCTCATTGGAAGAGGGTGTAGACCAATATTTGTGAATTGATTTCATTCAATCTAAAATTATAATACTTCCTTTAATTACGTTTGGAATCTATTAAAACAAATGATTATTAAAATAGAACATTTTGAAATTTTAATGATTAATTATGAATAGATGCAACTATTATTACCCTTTTCTAATATTGGATTGTATAAAGGTATTCTGAATGAATGAACAATTATTTAAATAATTTTTATGGAAATTTATTGGTAAATTTTGGAATGAAGTGGGTATTTTTTCCCTTATTGAATGATGTAAATATTCCAAATTATTTGAATTGAATTAAAGATTATTGATGGAAAAGTTCATTGATTATGATTATAATATCTCTTAATGACCTTTATATGTGACTTTATTTTTGTACATCCCATTTATTGGGGTTAGAATAGGTACTATTTAATATGATAGAATTAGGGGTGACAATGAGTTTTGTTATTAATGATATTGACGATGTTTGATAAGTATACCTATGGAATAAGTTTAACTCAATTTCCTCAATAACATATTTTGACTACTCAAGGGAAATCAAATAGTTAGATTAGATGAATTAAATATATTCATTATTAGAGTACTCTAACTCCTCGTATGGATCCACGGTGAATATGAAGGGTTCATGATTTGGAATTATGAACATGAATGTTGAAATGTGTGGAACTATTTTTTGGAAGACCCAAGAGACTTAATGTTAGCCAAAAAATTGACGATGTTATTCTTATATTATTTATTTCATGGCCGACTCACTATAGTCCATAGGCTGTAAGCATGAAATCCATATACTTTATATCAATATATGAAAACATTGGTTGAAACAATTTGGCACCAAAGAATACTTTATTGCTTCATGTATTGTACATATGCTCCCTCAACATATTATATTGATTCAAATTCATCGTTAATTGATATATTCATATTCTCATATTTTCATGATTACACAACATTATCTTGGGAAATGGTTTTCAATGCTTTTAAAGAATATTTTTAGTTTTTTAATAGTCAAATGGTATGTTTTATATGTTTACATTAACAAAAGATTTATAAATGTTTAAAAATATATATATAAACAAATCCTAATACTCAAAAATTTGTACACCACTTTAATAATAATTGGAATGGATTTTAAATTAATGGTGTGGAGGCATTGGTGGAATCATACTAGGAACATTCGTTTACACCCGAAATGTATATTTTTGTGTTTGCGGCCCTTTAATATTTTAAAAGATATTTTAATTAACCAAACAGATTTTTTTTGTTCATCATTTTTTAAAATTTGACATGGTTAGTGATGTTGTACCACAAGGAGTTGATTTTTATTGGTCATATTCCTCATTAATTTTTCTTCGGGTCTCAATGTACATAATATGTATGTATTGATTAATATATATTTGAATATGTTTACATGTTTTCCTATATTTTTGTTATATTTTGATAGAGGAATAACTATCAAGATAATCTATAGATGTCCATGTGTGTGATTCTAGCCTGTAAAGATCAAAAACACTCTTCATGTTAGTAATGAATCAGATCAGGTATCATTTTAGATTGTATAATAGATTGATTTAAAAAAATGGTATTAGTTGAGGTATTTATTTTAATGAAAATACATTACCTTTATATCCATATGTTATTTTTGGTCAGTAATGGTATAATATATATTAAGAGTGTGTCGAGAATCAAGAGATACTTTGTGAGTGGATTCTAGATCACCACACATAAAAGTTTAGATTTTAGTTACACTGTTTATTGGAAATTAGGTCTATCTTTGTGGATAATTTTTATGATGATAAATTATATATTCATTACTAATGATTGTACCGATTATTTGGGGAATATCATATGTGTTTTGAACATATTATTTAAGGATGAAAATAGTTGAATCATGTTTTCACAGACTAGTAAAATAGGAGGAATCAATGATTCTAATTTGGAAATCCAACAATAAATAGTTGTGAGGATGGTGTGTAGTTTATGATACAATAAAACTAATACATTATTCATTATAATTTTGTTATAATATTAAATCCTTGTCTATTTTATTAAACATGAAATTACATATGTGATTTTGGTTATGTTGGTTATAGATGTTGGTTGATTCATACAATTATTTGTTTGTATCAAATATATTCCGCTATTTATAATATTATCTCCATTATGAATAAAATTGTGTATTAAGTCATAGTTTTGTTTTGTACATTGAAATATCTTTCAATTAAAAAATATTGATTTTTAAGATATGTTTAGTTTAGGAAACATATTATCAATGTCTATTATATGATGTGTAAAAGAATTTTTTTGAATACATATTTTTTTCTAATGGATTAAAAAAATACTATTTTCATAATTTGAAAATTTGATTATAGATTTTGAAACAATTGAATAATTATCACCTATTTTTACGGGTTTTCGAAACTTTTAGGGATTTATAAAATGATTTATCGTTTTTATATAAATGTGTAGTACGTTATAAATATTATGTGTTTTAAAATCCATAAACCATGATAATGTATATTTCTACTTTGTTTTACATATTATGTTCTATATTTTAGAATTATTCAATGCTTGATTTGATGTGAATGTGTTTGGTGAAGTTCATAAATGCCTCATAGAAATTCCAACAATTATGATAGAATATGGGTCCAATGGTTCGTTCCTTAGGATAGTTCATTAGGTTTCTCAAAAAGTTAAATTCCTTTTCAATGACTATACCAAGACTCTATAATTATTCATAGAGCTAGTGATGGTCCAAAACATTAACTGAAACCTTAAATTCAAATAATTTCATCCATTCTCTTGTAAGTGTTTTTGATGTTATCTTGACATAGTATTATGGATTGATGAATATAATGTGATATTATACACTCAAGACTCCTAAATCCCTAATAGTCATGTCAATCAAATACATATATTACAGAATTGGAAAAGAATTATTGGATTATTTGGATTACCTCTTTTGTTGTATGCTACACCAAGGCAAGCTTGTGCAATACAGAAAAACGACATTGCTTGCAATATATAAAATAATATAAAAGTCTTGTGAATTATACAATTTTATATTTATTATATAACTAATTCCTTTCAGGACCTAGGTTATCGGAAGCGCTAATCATTATTCTGTTACTTTATAACCCTATCATTATAATGGTAGGTATGAACAATATTAACTTTTTAAAAAAGAAATACTTAAATGAAAATAAGTGAGATTATAAAATAATAAAACCACTCTGGCATATTTTATTAATGTAATATATATTTAATATATTGTATCTCATTTTAAAATTATTCTTATATGAACTTCCGAAATTATATAGGAACAAATTCAACTTTTCAGGAAAAAAGTTGAATTCTTTTAAAAATATATTTCTGCCTCTATTTGATGGAAAACACAATATAAATACTGATTTTTTTAAAACATTTATATATTATAATTAAATATATAATCTTCATTGCATGGGGAATATAAAAAATTAATTTAATTTCATTTATATTATTCTAATATGTTTTAACATTTGATGAATGGAAAAGTTATACTAAATTATAATTGAAATAATGTTTATTTAAAAATAATAATATATGTAGATAAATAATATTATTGAGTGGTTTTAATGATACAATAGAATAAAATTTTATCAATTAATATAATTTTGTTCATTCGAGTTAATATTTCTATAAATGATTTTAATGATATGGTAATCTTTATCAATGTTCTATCTTTTAAAAACCTATATTTTATTCTAAAAATAGGATTAATTTCAAATTATTTAGTAAATCATATTTGTTTATAAAGTTTAAAAATCTATTCTCTATTTTATTTTAGTATTTATATACTATTTCAAATATTATTCTTTTATTTTTTGGGCATTATGAATATTATCTTCATAAATTTTGATTAATACGGTAAAAAGGAATATTTGATAATTATGGATAAATATAATATTATAAAAATACCTCAAAAAATGTTCTAATATGACTGGATGAGTGATTTTTTTTCCTAAAACATCCTTTTTGTCAATGTGATTCTATTTAGAAGAAACATGGATGAGGTTATGATGTCTAATATATTATATTTTATGAAAAGCTGAACATGACTTACTCAAAAATTAATAAGATCATCCTTTTATGAAATATTGGTAAACAAAAGATAAAAACTATTATAAACAATATTTTTAAGGATAATATTTTTTCCATTATACTAGTAATTTGTTTTTAGTTTATAATAAACAAATAATTACTTGAATGGTTTAAATATTGATGATAAAAAAAATTTAATTAATAAAAATCAATAAACTTAATATTATTAAATTAATAATAAACATTAAAAAAATAAAAAAACCTCAAAAAATATTAACTGTCTTGTATATCTTGACCATAATCTTTCATGGGTTGAGTAATTGAATATTTTGTGCCTTATTAAATATATTTTTACACTTATAATATTTTATTTAACATGATGTTAAACATGTCACATTCATGTTTGTATAAGTATAAATTTTTTAATACATATTTCTTGAAGATATATATTCGACAATATAGATGTTTTATAAAATATAACCCCAAATATAAATTTCAAAAATTAATATAACCAAAATTTTTTATAGAATACCATGTCCCTATATATAAATAATAAAACTTCTGTTTGAGGATATTATCTTGACTTGATATTATTTAATATCCGTTAAATGAACGGTGACAAAATGTCAGTATACATGTTTTGAAAATAAAATTAATTTTATTATTTTAAAATAATATAATACTTTATAAAATATAAAATAATTATTTTTTACTCTATACGTTTATATACATTTCAATAATGGTCAAATTTAAATCATATAAATAAACAATAGACTACATTAATATAGAACAATATGTTACCTCGGTAGAAATTAATGTAGAATATTAATTGGTAAAACCAAATGATAATGTTCAAAAGGAAATAAAATCTGTTATAAAAATTATTTTTTGCTGATATTACAGTCTTATCTAATATATTCAATGAAATAAGTTCATTTTGGATGTTTTTTGATGTGGTTTGAGTTTATTATAAATTAATATTTTTGTAGGTTCCAAAAGTTCTCATCACCTCAGTTATTAAAGGTTATATACTCCCACACATATACAATTCTCTTTTACCCTTAAATCACATCAATTACCTACCCATTTCACTTATAAGCATCCCTAGTTATATTCTACAGGTTTTGGTTGTAACGCCCCGTCCACAGCTACCCAGAGTCGGTGCATTATTACATAACATTGGCATGATCACAAGAAAGATCAAATCCCGAAAGACCGATTGGTTTAGTAGCCTTGGAAACACTAGATATAATCATAAAGTTTTACATTACATTTCAAAGTGAAAAACTACTACAACAACAAAGTCTTCATATCCACACTATTAACCCCTCATAATATCCTTGCAAGTCATTCATAATTTACTTCTTCACTACCTGGGAAAAATAAAACATAGAAAAGGGGTGAGCTCAAATGCCCAGTAAGGATAACAATATAACGGAACATTCAAAATAAGCATAAAAATTTAAGGCAATGAATTACTAAAACAAAATCCTTTTAAAATTGAACTTCAACATAGTATGGCAAAAGTAAAATGAAATAATGCCATTTACTTATTCACATGGATATTATACTAATCGAATAATCACATGCAAAAATCAATAACCATTTTCATAATGTTGGAATGCATAATGTCAGACTGTCATAACCACATAGTCAAGGCCTCGTGCCAAGACTAAAAATAAGATTTTGTCAAGGCCTTTTGCCAAGACACTAGTTTGTCTCATGAGACCTACCGATGCATCGAGGAGCTATAGCGGGCTCCACCCGTCACTTATTAAGTCCAATGCATTCCCATATGAAAAGGTTTAAACATAACATAAACATTCGTATTAGAACTAGCATACGAAATGTCAATAATTTCACCATAAACTATGAATGGTATACAAATAGCACATCCACAGTCAAACATATCACAAAACCTTCAATACAATATAGAAGTTTTGTATCATAATAAATCAACTTCAAATAATCTTAAAATCCATCAAAGGATGTTGACATAGATGAAATCAGAATTCTTTTTAAAGAAGTATCTCCTTTTATTTTGAAATCATTTAAGATCCATATAAAATAAAACATTTTCTTTGAAAATATTCTTATAAGCTTGTATGGGAAGCTTCGACGATTTTATAACGGCGGAAAATAACCGCACCCGCCGTATAAGTTAAAAAAAACATTCTTACCTCAATTCTGTCGAAAAGGTTAAAAAGGACATTGTTTTGAAAACGACGGAAAGATTCCTTTATAAACCTCTTATAAAAAGTCAAACAAGGGTATAAATGACTTTAACCCATATTCTTGTAAATAGTAAAAATGTTTTGAAATACATTTCGAAGAAACATGGATGTGGATGATATAGAGATCCCAGTAGATTATTACGTATAATACAACCTCGGATAATGAAGAGATTGTGAAATAACCCTTACCTTGTACTTTTCCTTGGTTGGGGTAGGTTAACCTCCTGTATAATAGTGAAATAATTGTTACTAAATTATAAAAGAATCATATACATTAATATGGTATCATATATGATCTTTTAATACTGATTTGATAATAATATCTTAAAATTATCGTCGTTTCGGGTGTTAACTTACTCATTTTCTTTTATATGTTTTGTTACATAAGCCATGTTTGTAAAGGATACGTTGTACATTAGTAAAATCCAGAATGGTATCAAGTCTTTAAACATCATTTTTAAATCATAAAATGATAATTATACTTGAATGGATACTATGGAAAATGAATCTCATCGCGTTCGTGGAGACGGTAGTCCGTACGTACGCACGAACGCTACTTCCATTTAATTTTTATTTTAAAAGAATCGAATACCAATGATACATAGGTATATTACTATTCCAGTATAATATAATATTTTATACATCTTACTTAAGTTCATTAACACCATCCTTTATACGTTCCATGTGTGGTATGAACGAGTCATATCATTTTAAGGGGGCGGTAGTCCGCACTTCCTCAAATGAAATTATCGTATGTATATACAACATGAAAAGAATAATGGTATGAAATAAAATGGAATTACAGAAGCTTATATATAAAATATATATCATTAATATCATATTTAATTACAGTGCCATCATAATGGCCACCATGAGAGGCGGTAAGATGTATTTGAACAATCATCGTTTCGTGAGGCGTTAGTTTGCCATCCACAGAAACATTATGTTCATCATCCATTAGATGGAGTTGTGTGTATGTGTAGTTTGAATCCATATTATAACAACATCCTAGTATATATTGAGGATACTGGTGTTGTTACAAAAGAAAGGAAATAAAAAGAGTTTGGGGGTTGGAGAAGCAAAATAAATGAAAATAATTTAAGAGAAATCGTTACCTTTAATTTAGGTAACAAATTTTGGTTAGAACCAAAGGACTTGTTGAAATGCTTTCTACCTAAGGGGAAGCTTCAAGGAGGAGTAGAGGGATGTGGGGAGCTTAGTTGGGCAGAGTTTGGACGAGCCAAGTGGCTTGAGAGGTGTGAGGAATGAGTAGAAGTGGTCTCCTTTTATAAGGGAGAGGAGGGGCTTTTTAGGAAAGAGTGAAAGTATTACTTTATAATATAATTATATTCGGTTTATAATGTTCCAAAAATCATTGAGGTCAAAGATAAGATGACTCATATTCTAAATAACATCAACCAATAAGAATTGGACAGGTATTAGATAATATTTTAATCATTATAATATTATTTATTTCAATGATTTATTAATGAGGTAAACATTGCATCATTATTGTGTCATTAATAATTTAACTTATTTGATGTCTAAAAATTATAAATAAAATATCATCATGTAGGAAATCTTTTTAGATTTCTAATGAATAGTTATAATCGAAAATCCAACATGTATAACCCTATGTAAAAATTGTTCTTCTAAAAGATGTAAGCTTATGCCATTTTTATTTTTATTTTAACTTTATTAATATAATGTGTCCCTACCACATACAAGTGGCTCCAAGGGGTCCCCAAATTGACCCAAGGATGCCCATGGTCGGGTATGTGTCCACCAATAAGGTTAGGACACGTTTTAGGGTAATTTTGTATTATTATAATATTATTTTTTAACCCTTATTTACCGGATTTACCCTTTAACCATGGTAAATAAAATATTTACCACAGTAACTATTCAAAATGTCTAAAAATAAAAGTTACCTATTTACACAATTTGAACATCCTGATTCCAAATATGGAATCCATTTTCCTAAATTCAAAACACAGAAGTGGCAGAAATTAATTTAAAATTAATTCCCGCTGTCAAAACAAAAAGCGTGTTTTTAAGAGATAATAACTATAAAAAGATTGACACTTGTTTATGTTCGGTTTAATTGTAAAATTATGTCCAATGACCAACATTATATTAAATGGTAAAAATATATTCTAAATATACTTTAAAACCACTCAAATTCACAATTTATCACTATTAATTATTTTGATTAAAAAAGTTGTTTTTAATTAAAATTTAGTAATTTTCACTATTCATCAAAATATAAAAGTTATCCGAAAAGTACCAAAATTTCACTCTAGGCTAATTTCAATATTCCGAATCCAAAAATGAAGTCCATTTTGAAATATAAAATATATATGATTTCAAAAAGTAAATATTACTATTCACAACGGCTAGTTTAATTAGTTGTGGTGTGTGTTAGAACTCGAGGTTGCGTACAACACACGCTATTGATTATTCGAAGGGAAACGTACCGTGGTTGTTTGGGGTGTTACATTCTCCCCTCCTTCAAATAATTGCGTCCTCGCAATTTCTAGGGTATTACTGCATAAAAAGACTCGGGTGGTTCTTCATCATAAGTTCCTCGGGTTCCCACGTTGCCTCTTCCATCTTATGATTTCTCCACAAAACTTTTACCAGACGCGTCGTCCGGTTTCTCAGTACTTGTTCTCTTGTATCAAGAATCTTGACGGGCTCTTCACAATAAGACAGATCGGGTTCCAGTTCTAATTCCTCATAGGTGAGTACATGCATTGGGTCAGGCATGTATTTTCTCAACAGAGATACGTGGAACACATCGTGAACTTTGGAGAGACTTGGCGGCATTGCCAATCGGTAAGCTACAACCCCAATTCGTTCTAGAATTTCGAATGGTCCGATGTACCTGGGACTCAATTTACCTTTCTTTCCAAAACGTATGACTCCCTTCCATGGAGATACCTTTAGGAAAACATGATTACCGACTTGAAATTCCAAATCCTTCCTTCGATTATCGGCATAGCTCTTCTGCCTACTTTGAGCTGCTTTGATGTGATTTTGGATTACTTTCACCTTTTCCACCGTTTCCTCCACCATCTCTGGGCCTACAAGTTTTCTTTCACCAACGTCATCCCAACAGGTTGGTGTACGGCATCTCTTTCCATATAACGCTTCATATGGTGCCATCTGTATACTCGAATGGAAGCTATTGTTATAGGAAAATTCTACCAGTGGTAAATATTGATCCCACATACCCTGAAAGTCATGTGAGCAAGATCTCAACATGTCTTCTGAGGTTGGAATAGTCCGTTCTGATTGTCCGTCTGTCTGAGGGTGGTAAGCAGTGCTCAAATGAAGTTCAGTATCTAGGGATTTCTGAAGACTTTTCCAAAATCATGAAGTAAAACGGGGATCACGATCAGAAACAATCGATATGGGTACTCCATGAAGTCTCACAACTTCATTAATGTATGGTCTTGCTAGACGTTCCAGGGGTAGATCTTCTCTTATAGAAAAAAAATGTGCTGACTTGGTAAGACGATCAACAATAACCCATATTGCATCGTTCCTTCTAGGAGTCTTTGGTAGCCCCATGACAAAGTCCATCGTAATATTGTCCCATTTCCACTCCGGTATGGGAAGAGGTTGCATGACTCCTCCAGGCTGTTGCCTTCCAGCTTTCACTTGTTGAAAAACCATACATCTTGACACAAAATCAGCAATCTCCCTCTTCATGTTGTCCCACCAAAAATGTTCCTTCAAATCTCTATACATTTTGGTGCTCCCAGGGTGTATAGAGAAATTGGAACTATGAGCATCATCCAGCAATTCCCTTTTTAGATCAGGTAAATCGGGAACACAAAGTCTCTTCCCGAATTTCAAAATTCCATCTTCATACACAAAGTCTCTCAATCTCCCATCATTCACAGCTTTAATATTCTTCTGAAATTCTTCATCATTGGTCTGAGAACTCTTAATCCTTTCTAGTAAAGATGGTTTGGCAACCATTTGAAAAAGCATTGATGTTTCACCTTCCCTGGTTATTCCCATGTCCATCTTCACTAGATCCATGAAAATTGGATCCCTTTCAATTCTCATATTGTTCAAAACTCCATGGTCTTTTCTACTCAAAGCATCTGCCACCTTTTTTGCCTTCCCCGGGTGGTAGTGTATCGTACAATCATAGTCCTTGAGTAATTCAAGCCATCTCCTTTGCCTCATGTTGAGTTCTTTTAGTGAGAGAATATACTTCAATCTCTTGTGATCAGTATAAATCTCACATTTTTCACCATAGAGGTAGTGCCTCCATATCTTCAAAGCAAAGATCACAGCTGCTAACTCAAGATCATGAGTAGGATAGTTTTGTTCATGAATTTTCAACTGTCGTGATGCATAGGCAATAACTCTATCATTCTGCATAAGGACACAACCAAGTCCTTTCTTCGATGCATCACTATAAATAACGAACCCATCATTCCCCGATGGTAGAGTCAATATAGGAGCATTGACTAATTTTCTCTTCAGTTCTTCAAAACATTCTTCACACTCTTTTGTCCAAACAAATTTAACCCCTTTACGTGTGAGCTTCGTTAATGGGTTAGCCAATCGGGCAAAATTCTGGACGAAACGTCGATAATAACCTGCCAAACCAATAAAACTGCGTACCTCAGTTATACTCGTAGGTGCTGGCCATTCTTGGATTGCCTTGGTCTTAGAAGGATCAACAGAGATTCCATCTTTTGAGACAATATGGCCAAGAAAGGAAATCTCCTGAATCCAGAATTCACACTTGCTAAACTTCCCATATAATTCATGCCTCCTCAGAGTCTTCAAGATAATGCGCAAGTGATTTTCATGATCGTCGTAGGTTTTGGAGTATACCAAGATATCATCAATAAATACCACCAAAATTCATCGAGATACTCCTTGAAAACTCTATTCATCAGATCCATGAATACAGAGGGTGCATTAGTCAATCCAAACGGCATTACAGTAAACTCGTAATGCCCGTACCTGGTTCGAAATGCTGTCTTCGGAATGTCTTCCTTCTTTACACACAACTGATGGTATCCAGATCGAAGTTCAATCTTTGAAAAGTATTGAGCTCCATGCAGTTGGTCAAATAAATCATCAATACGAGGTAGGGGATACTTGTTCTTTATCGTTATAGCATTGATCTCCCTGTAGTCAATACATAACCTCATAGATCCATCTTTCTTTTTAACAAAAAGAACAGGGGCTCCCCATGGAGAAACACTGGGGCGAATAAATCCCTTATTACTCAATTCCTCTAGTTGTTTCTTTAATTCGACTAACTCTACAGTGGCCATTCTATAAGGGGTCTTCGATATAGGCCTTGATCCAGGAATCAAATCAATGGAAAACTCAACTTCTCGTTCTGGAGGATGTCCAGGTAAATCTTCTGGAAATACATCTACAAATTCTTTCACAACAGGTACATCCTCTATTTGAACATTCCTTTCCTCACCGACAGTTATTTCATTCTCTTCCTCCCCAATAATTGAATTAAGTTGAGCTACTGGGGGTGGATCTAAATAAGAATTAGGTGGTGACGATTCTGCTCTAAAAATAAGGTGCTCCTTATCATTATCATCAAGAATCGTAACCTTTTTCTTCTTACAATAAATCTTCGCATCATAGTCCGAAAGCCAGTCCATACCGAGGATTATATCAAACTCAATCATAGGTATGATGATGAAATCAGCAGATAAAGAAAATTTATGTGCTCTAATGGGGACTGATTCACAAAACATTGTTGCAACGATACTTCCCTTAGGAGTTTTAACTGACAACTCCCTTATTAAATCAAATTGGAAATATCTAATTTTCTTAGCAAACTGGGAAGATATGAAACAATGCGATGATCCAGAATCAAATAATGCATTTGCTAAACTTGAGGAAACCATTAAATTACCTGCCACCACGTCTTTCGGAGCTTCTACCTCAGCAGTAGTGATAGCATAAGCCTGGCCTTGATCCCTTGGCCTTTTCTGAGGTAAGTTCTCCTGACGCTTAGGACATGCATTTTCATAATGCCCCATCTCCCTGCAATTGTAGCACTGAACGTTGGTAGCTTCCTTCTTCCCCTTGCAATCATGAGCTTGGTGGCCTTTTTCACCACACTTGTAACAGACTCCCATTCCCTTCAAGCAAGTACCGGGGTTTTTCTTCCCGCATTTACCACAAGATGGATATTCAACATTTCCTGTCTTCCCCTTATTTCCATTCCCAGATTGATCAGCAGGTCTCTTCTTCTCTTGCTTTGCTTTAAAGTCATAAGACTTAGAGAATTCCTTTTCGGTCTTGATAGCACATGAGACAATGTCTTCGTACGATGAAAAGGATTGTGAGACTAATGCTCGACGGAGAAATGGTTTTAACCCATCAAAGAAACGATCAATCTTACTTCTTGGGTTGCGAATATAATCTCCAGCATACCTCGCTAACCTTGTAAAGTTAGCCTCATACTTTGTGACATTCTCATCCTCCTTTTGTCTCAGACTCAGAAATTGCCTTTCCATATCCGCTCGATGGTCGCGAGGGAAGTATTTTTCTAAAAATAGATCTTTGAATTCCCTCCATTCCATATTTGATACTTCATCATCTTCCTTCATGTTTTGAATCAATGACCACCATTGATCAGCATCTCCAGTGAGGTGGTAAACTGCCATGATAACTTTTTCCCTTTCACTGCTCCCCAAAGCCTGAAATATTTTCTCTAGGGAATTTATCCATTGCTCAGCTACTAAGGGATTTGTACTCCCATTGAATGTTGGTGGTTGTTGCCTCATGAATCGATCTAACATTGATCCTCCACGCTGCGGATCAGGGTGCTCCATACGGGTAAGGTTATTATTCATAACCTGAGTAAGTTGTCCCAGTATGGTGATTAGCTGATCGGCACCAGTTAAATCACCAGCCCCACTATAATTATCTTGAGCAGGAGGAAAATCCCTACATGGAGTGCGTGCATTGATACGGTTTTCATTTCTTCCACTAGGCGCCATTTCTAAACAATGGCATAAACTAGATCAGTTTATGAATCAAAATACATAATCCCATACTTATAAAACACTTAACATAAATTGAACTATTTATGGATATAATCCATAATCATAAAAATGTTTTCTTTGAGGAAGTATATACTCATAAACCCTTCATAATGATTTTTAAAGAAAATGAGAGTTATCCTAAGCATATCCCCCGGGAGTGTCGTAACCAAGAGTGCAGCAAGGCCCGTTGTCGTGCACCAGTTCCCGTTCGAGTCTAGATCAAAGCGGTGTTTTCGGGTTTCACCCCTAGGTACATCTATGCCAGAGCCGCCTCTACCTGCTCGTATCCAGACATGGATGTATTGCTCGGAAAACTCACAAAATCTCTACAATACCAAAATTCTTGGAAGTTCTTCTATACTAATCCTCAAAGTTCATCTTAGGTCTACGTGCTCTATCAGAGTTTATCTAAATCTAGTTTCCAAGGTTTGTACTAAACTTCCTCTGATACCAACTGTAACGCCCCGACCCCAGCTACCCAGAGTCGGTGCATTATTACATAACATTGGCATGATCACAAGAAAGATCAAATCCCGAAAGATCGATTGGTTTAGTATCCTTGGAAACACTAGATATAATCATAATGTTTTACATTACATTTCAAAGTGAAAAACTACAACAACAACAAAGTCTTCATATCCACACTATTAACCCCTCATAATATCCCTGCAAGTCATTCATAATTTACTTCTTCACTACCTGGGAAAAATAAAACATAGAAAAGGGGTGAGCTCAAATGCCCAGTAAGGATAACAATATAGCGGAACATTCAAAATAAGCATAAACATTTAAGGCAATGAATTACTAAAACAAAAGCCTTTTAAAATTGAACTTCAACATAGTATGGCAAAAGTAAAATGAAATAATGCCATTTACTTATTCACATGGATATTCTACTAATCGAATAATCACATGCAAAAATCAATAACCATTTTCATAATGTTGGAATGCATAATGCCAGACTGTCATAACCACATAGTGAAGGCCTCGTGCCAAGACTACAAATAAGATTTTGTCAATGCCTTGTGCCAAGACACTAGTTTGTCTCATGAGACCTACCGATGCATCGAGGAGCTATAGCGGGCTCCACCCGTCACTTATTAAGTCCAATGCATTCCCATATGAAAAGGTTTAAACATAACATAAACATTCGTATTAGAACTAGCATACGAAATGTCAATAATTTCACCATAAACTATGAATGGTATAAAAATAGCACATCCACAGTCAAACATATCACAAAACCTTCAATACAATATAGAAGTTTTGTATCATAATAAATCAACTTCAAATAATCGTAAAATCCATCAAAGGATGTTGACATAGATGAAATCAGAATTCTTTTTAAAGAAGTAACTCCTTTTATTTTGAAATCATTTAAGATCCATATAAAATAAAAAATTTTCTTTGAAAATATTCTTATAAGCTTGTATGGGAAGCTTCGACGATTTTATAACGGCGGAAAATAACCGCACCCGCTGTATAAGTTAAAAAAAACATTCTTACCTCAATTCTGTCGAAAAGGTTAAAAAGGACCTTGTTTTGAAAACGACGGAAAGATTCCTTTATAAACCTCTTATAAAAAGTCAAACAAGGGTATAAATGACTTTAAACCATATTCTTGTAAATAGTAAAAATGTTTTGAAATAAATTTCGAAGAAACATGGATGTGGATAATAAAGAGATCCTAGTAGATTATTACGTATAATACAACCTCGGATAATGAAGAGATTGTGAAATAACCCTTACCTTTAACTTTTACTTGGTTGGGGTAGGTTAACCTCCTGTATAATAGTGAAATAATTGTTACTAAATTATACAAGAATCATATACATTAATATGGTATCATATATGATCTTTTAATACTGATTTGATAATAATATCTTAAAATTATCGTCGTTTCGGGTGTTAACTTACTCATTTTCTTTTATATGTTTTGTTACATAAGCCATGTTTGTAAAGGATAAGTTGTATATTATTCAAATCCAGAATGGTATCAAGTTTATAAACATCATTTTTAAATCATCAAATGATAATTATACTTGAATGGATACGATGGAAAATGAATCTCATCGCGTTCGTGGAGACGGTAGTCCGTACGTACGCACGAACGCTACTTCCATTTAATTTTTATTTTAAAAGAATCGAATACCAATGATACAAAGGTATATTACTATTCCAGTATAATATAATATTTTATACATGTTACTTAAGTTCATTAACACCATCCTTTACACGTTCCATGTGTGGTATGAACGAGTCATATCATTTTAAGGGGGCGGTAGTCCGCACTTCCTCAAATGAAATTATCGTATGTATATACAACATGAAACGAATAATGGTATGAAATAAAATGGAATTACAGAAGCTTATATATAAAATATATATCATTAATATCATATTGAATTACAGTGCCATCATAATGGCCACCATGAGAGGCGGTAAGATGTATTTGAACAATCATCGTTTCGTGAGGCGTTAGTTTTCCATCCACAGAAACATTATGTTCATCATCCATTAGATGGAGTTGTGTGTATGTGTAGTTTGAATCCATATTATAACAACATCCTAGTATATTTAGGATACTGGTGTTGTTACAAAAGAAAGTAAATAAAAAGAGTTTGGGGGTTGGAGAAGCAAAATAAATGAAAATAATTTAAGAGAAATCGTTACCTTTAATTTAGGTAACTCACTTTGGTTAGAACCAAAGGACTTGTTGAAATGCTTTCTGCCTAAGGGGAAGCTTCAAGGAGGAGGAGAGGGATGTGGGGAGCTTAGTTGGGCAGAGTTTGGACGAGCCAAGTGGCTTGAGAGGTGTGAGGAATGAGTAGAAGTCGTCTCCTTTTATAAGGGAGAAGAGGGGCTCTTTAGGAAAGAGTGAAAGTATTACTTTATAATATAATTATATTCGGTTTATAATGGTCCAAAAATCATTGAGGTCGAAGATAAGATGACTAATATTCTAAATAACATCAACCAATAAGAATTGGACAGGTTTTAGATAATATTTTAATCATTATAATATTATTTATTTCAATGATTTATTAATGAGGTAAACATTGCATCATTATTGTGTCATTAATAATTTAACTTATTTGATGTCTAAAAATTATAAATAAAATATCATCATGTAGGAAATCTTTTTAGATATCTAATGAATATTTATAATCGCAAATCCAACATGTATAACCCTAAGTAAAAATTGCTCTTCTAAAAGATGTAAGCTTATGCCATTTTTATTTTTATTTTAACTTTATTAATATAATGTGTCCCTACCACATACAAGTGGCTCCAAGGGGTCCCCAAATTGACCCAAGGATGCCCATGGTCGGGTATGTGTCCACCAATATGGTTAGGACACGTTTTAGGGTAATTTTGTATTATTATAATATTATTTTTTAACCCTTATTTACCGGATTTACCCTTTAACCATGGTAAATAAAATATTTACCACATTAACTATTCAAAATGTCTAAAAATAAAAGTTACCTATTTACACAATTTGAACATTCTGATTCCAAATATGGAATCCATTTTCCTAAATTCAAAACATAGAAGTGGCAGAAATTAATTTAAAATTAATTCCCGCTGTCAAAACAAAAAGCGTGTTTTTAAGAGATAATAACTATAAAAAGATTGACACTTGTTTATGTTCGGTTTAATTGTAAAATTATGTCCAATGACCAAAATTATATTAAATAGTAAAAATATATTCTAAATATACTTTAAAACCACTAAAATTCACAATTTATCACTATTAATTATTTTGATTAAAAAAGTTGTTTTTAATTAAAATTTAGTAATTTTCACTATTCATCAAAATATAAAAGTTATCCGAAAAGTACCAAAATTTCACCCTAGGCTAATTTCAATATTCCGAATCCAAAAATGAAGTCCATTTTGAAATATAAAATATATATGATTTCAAAAAGTAGGTATTACTATTCACAACGGCTAGTTTAATTAGTTGTGGTGTGTGTTAGAACTCGAGGTTGCGTACAACACACGCTATCGATTATTCGAAGGGAAACGTACCGTGGAAGTTTGGGGTGTTACATTGGTATTCTAAAAATATGAACTATATTATATTTAGGAGGAGGTCTATATAGAGAACATTAAAGAAGTGGAAATATCCTATATCAATTCTCTGAAGATTTTTTATTATTCTAATCCCTCTTCACGAGATGTTTCAATTATTAAGTAACAATTACAGTATCAATTATATTAATATGTGTTATTGTAATTATAGAATAATCTTATTCCACCTCCTATCCAACCTACTGAAAATGAAATAACCTTTTGTGCATCTTTACGACTTAGCATCTACCTGATGTGGTGTAATTTTCTTTTCACATAAATTTTACATCGATAGGTATAATTATGGAAATAATAATTATATATTATTATTATATCATTAAATGTATTCACGAAAAAATATATTTACCATCGACATCCATACCAATCCACAATTATGGGAATGATATTGGGGCTCATGAATATGTTTGTCCGACCATCTCCATGATGTGATGTGATTAATTCTACCCGATATCGATTAATGCATGATATATAAATTTATTAAAGTGAAAATGTTATAAATGTTATATTAAAATCATTATATGATGATATACCTAGAATCGTTGAAGAGGAATATAAAGTTATCAAACTAAACAGGTCTATGAACATAATATTGTTAATACAAGATGGATGAGTAAAAATGTTATTAAAAAAATGATAATATTATCATATATTATCTAAAAAATTAATATTATTATGTAATATGAATATTACATTATTTAAATAATAAATCATGGGGATAAAATACATACAATCAATACCAGACATAAGATATGGAATTATTTTTTTTCACTTTTATTTATGTGGGTGAAATGCTGTAGAAAACACCTACATATTTTTAGGTTTGTTCATGTTATCCTTGAATTTAAATGTGTATCATATTATTAAAGTTATTATATGCTTAAAATTTTCAATATTTTATGAGGGGTGTGATTCAAAAAATTATATATTGGTAAGGGATAATATTTCAACTAGATTATTAAATGATATTTTTAATACATATGCATATTTTGTGGTATATATAACATCAGTGTCCATATTTCATAAATATGTATTCCAAAATATTATTTCAATTCTTTTGAAATTTTATACAATAATTTTTTCTTATTGATGAATATTTATTAAATGAAATGAAATGAATCTTATGTCATTTTTATTATGAGGTACTTTTTACATTCTAAAAACAATTAAATGAAGAATTATATATTATAACTTCTACTGCAATAATAGAATCATTCATTTTTCAAATCTCATTAACTATATAGAGAACACTTTAAAATATTTAATTTTCATACTCAATGAAATTTTTTTCTTTTTTTAATATTTTTGTGTCTTATTGAAGAGATAAATTTTTTTAATAAAAAATTACATTTTCTTCAAGAATCAATTTCAAGTGTTATATAAAAAAATTTACATATATAAAAAAATATTTAATATTTTTATGTTTCAAGTATATTTTCCTTTTTATTTAATTTATTTTATTATTTTTATGATTTAAATCTTTTTATGAAATCCATTTTCTTTAAATGGTCTATGTTTTGATGATATGATGTTTAAGAAATCCATTTTATTCATTAGGATAAGATATTAAGAAATATTGTCGTTTTTTTGGTACATGTAAGAATGATTTCATTATGAAATGGTTGGACATATATCCCCCTAAAATACACTGGCAATTGATATATTCCTCATGAGATTGACATGAATATTATGAAAGAAAAACCAAGTCCATTAATATAGATATTGAATGAAAATTCAATCATGTTCAGTAATAAAGGGTTGTAATGAATAGTGAACCTTTTTTTGTAAAAGATATTGTCCATTATAATGGTTTTATAAATGATCCTTGGAAAATATGAAATGAATAAAAGATTTTATTCATTCCAAAAATTCTAATTATTATGTTATTCACATTGGAAATAAATTTTTTTATTATTTGTGATCAATTTAGATTTATTATATAACATGATATCATGATCCATGATATGCATGATATGATTTTAAATTTTTATATTCTTATGTATTATAATAGTGATAGGATTGAGAACTAATTTTTTTCCCTTACTAGTCCTTTGAGCTAACCCTTTTCATATTTGTTTTCCCCATGTTATTATGATGGGTATTATGTAATCTGTGACAATGGGGTTATAATTATTAATGAAAAAATATGAGTTGCTATAGATTTTTTTGTGAACTAGTTTTTTATGATTTCGAGTTTCCAAATACCCTTAACTAATAAGGTATTTGTGAATCTATTTTTTCATGTATTATGTATTCTGAAAAATTAGTTTAAATTCCATGTATGTAAATCAATGGTTTTTATAGATGGTATTAGAGTGATGGTTTTTTTATCCATTAGAAATTAGGATGTGATAAATTTAGTGAGATCTTTAGATATATATCAACATATATGTCCAATTATATGTTACCATCATTTATTTTTGGGAAATTTCATGAATAACCTATGATTAAGCCAAATATTTTCGATATTGAAACTATTCCCTTTATTATTATGTTTTCATAGTCTGATTTATCTTCCCAAACTCTTTAAGGGTGTTATAAAATGGTTGGAAATAAGGCGATTCATGTTAATAGAGAATATGATAGAAAATGGAATGATATTCATCATGTAAAATCAAATGAAATTATAGTTTTAAATAGAAACATTATTCTTATGCCTAATCTTAAATATCATTATATGATCAATAATCTAAACATTAGTGTCTATCTAAACCCATGTAATTATATAAGGATAGTGTTTTATGTTGACCATATATAAAATAAAGTTCAATTTTCCCCATTTAAATGTTTTGGGAATATTAATTTAGGATAATATTTAAAGGAACTAGATTATTCATCGGGTGTTGAAATGTAGGATCCATATAGAATAATTTAAATGAAATTGTATAGTTAACCCAATAGACAAGGATAATAGTAAGGAATCAATGAAGGCTAATTTTTTTCGTTTGGAATGTGTGGTAATAATGAAAATCGATGACCTATGGTAAAATATGATAAAGATAATCAAAATGGTCGTATTAATAGTTTTTATAATTTTGATTATTAAGGGACTAAGATTGATATAAGTGATGAAATAAGTGACTATGAATAAAATGATGAATCGTTGTCAATATATTAATAATAGAGTGGAATGATTTAAATATTGTCAAGAATAAGGTAGTATATGTAATTTTATATTATTATGAATAATAAAACATCTATGTATTATTAAATTGTTAATTTTTCGTTGTGTATTATAATGTATATATCAAATAGTACTAGTAACCTTAAAAATTATTCATGTATTGTTTTAAGAAAACACAGTAAGGGAAGAATAACCAATAGTATAATAATGATTATTATATAATGATATTTTGATAATGATATATTGGATGTTAATAAGTAAATTAGATGGTAATTATTTCCATATATTTGATTAAGGAATTGTTTTTTGGATGGTTATACTTTCATGGATGAAGTATAATTATTTTTGGGAAATAAAGAAAATATATTGAATATTTTTTTGAATAATTCCTCATGAATGTTTTCAATATTGATATATGGTAATTTAGGTCTTTACAAAGACTCAAGAGAATAAAAGATGAACCTGAATACATGTTTGGAATTTGACCAAAATAATACAACATATGATATATGGGGGAATAAATGTTAATCTGAGTTAGTGAAAATCTTTATAATGATTAGTACTTCTATTTTTCAGAAGGATTTTAATGATATCCATTTATGCATATTATAATTTAATCATTGGATGAAGTGTGTGTTGTCTTGTTATGTCAAATAATCCATATTTGATAACTTCCTATAACCTTTTTTTTGTGACAATTACATATATATTGACCTATAATTATATTTATGGATAGCATGATCTTTTAATTCTTTAGGAATGAAAAATTCAACTTAATTTAATTGAATTAAAATTAATGGTGAGTTTTTTAAAGGAACGACCAATGGTGATATTGTATGAAACAAAGTAAGTATATATTCTCAAAAAAATTCTTCATCATTTGGGAAAAGGGGTATTGATATAATTGGGTTCCTTTTTATCATAAAATTTTATTATATTGATGAACTATTTCAAAATTCTATAGTTTATGGGGTTTTGATTGTTAGAATTCACCATATCACAAAATTTCTTATGATTAATTATCTTTATAAATATCTATGATTATTTACGATTCTAATACATTCCAAAGCATCACCTATGTTTTCTGGCATATGGACCATGTTATTATTGTTTTGGGTAACTATTTTTTATAATCTATTTGTTTCTAAATGAGTTTTTTAGTACATGTTTTTAGGATGTGGATACTTGGGTGGTAAAGATTCATGTATTGAATCCATTAAAAACAGAGACATATTTCTTAGAAGAAATTATTTTTAATGGTGTACAATTTAACACAACATGAATTTAAGAAGGTAATTTTTTTAAAAAAATTCATTGATGTTTTGTGTTGTATGTTACACCAATAAAAACTTGTTCTAAACACAACAACATCTTAGTTTGTGCTATATGAAAAACTATTCTTAGAATTTTTTACATAATATTTAATGTTATTTTGATATAATTCATTAAATGAACAATCGAAATTATGTGAACAAATATATATTATTATTTACCTCATTAAGTAGTGATGATAATAGAGGGTATGATCAATATAAAAATTTCTCTATAATACATTTAAATGAAAATAAGTGTGTTTATAAATAAATAAATTTAATATTTATGGATTTTTTGTAACACCCAAAACTTCCACGGTACGTTTCCCTTCTAATAATCGATAGCGTGTGTTGTACGCAACCTCGAGTTCTAACACACACCACAACTAATTAAACTAGCCGTTGTGAATAGTAATACCTACTTATTGAAATCATATATATTTTATATTTCAAAATGGACTTCATTTTTGGATTCGTAATATTGAAATTAGCCTAGGGTGAAATTTTGGTACTTTTCGGATAACTTTAATATTTTGATGAATAGTGAAAATTACTAAATTTTAATTAAAAACAACTTTTTTAATCAAAATAATTAATAGTGATAAATTGTGAATTTGAGTGGTTTTAAAGTATATTTAGAATATATTTTTACCATTTAATATAATGTTGGTCATTGGACATAATTTTACAATTAAACCGAACATAAACAAGTGTCAATCTTTTGATAGTTATTACCTCTTAAAAACACGCTTTTTGTTTTGACAGCGGGAATTAATTTTAAATTAATTTCTGCCACTTCTGTGTTTTGAATTTAGAAAAATGGATTCCATATTTGGAATCAGGATGTCCAAATTTTGTAAATAGGTAACTTTTATTTTTAGACATTTTGAATAATTACTGTGGTAAATATTTTATTTACCATGGTTAAGGGTAAATCCGGTAAATAAGGGTTAAAAAATAATATTATAATAATACAAAATTACCCTAAAACGTGTCCTAACCTTATTGGTGGACACATACCCGACCATTATCATCCTTGGGTCAATTTGGGGACCCCTTGGAGCCACTTGTATGTGGTAGGGACACTTTATATTAATAAAGTTAAAATAAAAATAAAAATGGCATAAGCTTACATCTTTTAGAAGAACAATTTTTACATAGGGTTATACATGTTGGATTTTCGATTATAAATATTCATTAGAAATCTAAAAAGATTTAGTACATGATGATATTTTATTTATAATTTTTAGAAATCAAATAAGTTAAATTATTAATGACACAATAATGATGCAATGTTTACCTCATTAATAAATCATTGAAATAAATAATATTATAATGATTAAAATATTATCTAAAACCTGTCCAATTCTTATTGGTTGATGTTATTTAGAATATGAGTCATCTTATCTTCGACCTCAATGATTTTTGGACCATTATAAACCGAATATAATTATATTATAAAGTAATACTTTCACTCTTTCCTAAAGAGCCCCTCTTCTCCCTTATAAAAGGAGACCACTTCTACTCATTCCTCACACCCCTCAAGCCACTTGGCTCGTCCAAACTCTGCCCAACTAAGCTCCCCACATCCCTCTACAACTCCTTGAAGCTTCCCCTTACGCATAAATCATTTCAAGAAGTCCTTTGGTTCCAACCAAAGTGAGTTACCTAAATTAAAGGTAACGATTTCTCTTAAATTATTTTCCTTTATTTTGCTTCTCCAACCCCCAAACTCTTTTTATTTCCTTTCTTTTGTAACAACACCAGTATCCTCAATATACTAGGATGTTGTTATAAGAAGTATTCAAACTACACATACACACAACTCCATCTAATGGATGATGAACATAATGTTTCTGTGGATGGCAAACTAACGCCTCACGAAACG
The DNA here is from genome assembly GCA_963277665.1 of Viscum album. Taxonomy (NCBI): domain Eukaryota; kingdom Viridiplantae; phylum Streptophyta; class Magnoliopsida; order Santalales; family Viscaceae; genus Viscum; species Viscum album. The sequence continues at coordinate 1,033,905,502 of OY728133.1, read as the reverse complement.
ATGATTGTTCAAATACATCTTACCGCCTCTCATGGTGGCCATTATGATGGAACTGTAATTAAATATGATATTAATGATATATATTTTATATATAAGCTTCTGTAAGTCCATTTTATTTCATACCATTATTCGTTTCATGTTGTATATACATACGATAATTTCATTTCAGGAAGTGCGGACTACCGCCCCCTTAAAATGATATGACTCGTTCATACCACACATGGAATGTATAAAGGATGGTGTTAATGAACTTAAGTAACATATATAAAATATTATATTATACTGGAATAGTAATATACCTATGTATCATTTGGATTCAATTCTTTTAAAATAAAAATTAAATGGAAGTAGTGTTTGTGCGTACATACGGACTACCGTCTCCACGAACGCGGTGAGATCCATCCTCCATCGTATCCATTCAAGTCTTATTCTCATTTTAGGGTTAAAAATAATGTTAATATCATTCTGATTATGAATAAGATTATGTAACCAAACATTTAATAAGAACGAATCGATTATCACCTGAAACGACGATAATACTAAGATATTATTAAAGCAATGTTAAAAGATCATATATGATATCATATTAATGTATATGATTCTTGTATAATTTAATAACAATTATTTCACCATTATACAGGAGGTTAACCGACCACAACAAAGGAAATGTACAAGGTAAGGGTTTACTTTACAACCTCTTCATTATCCAAGGTTGTTTATACGTAATAATCTACTGGGATCTTCTTTGTCATCCACATCCATGTTTCTTAAAATGTATTTCAAAACATTTTTACTATCTACTATGATATGGGTTAAAGTCATTTATACCCTTGTTTGACTTTTTATAAGAGGTTTATAATGGAATCTTTTAGTTGTTTTCCAAAAAAGGTGCTTTTTAACCTTTTCAGCAAAATTAAGTTAAGAATGTCTTTTTTAAATTATACGGAAGGTGAGGTTATTCTCTGCCATTTATACACCTTTGAAGCTTCCCTTACACACTTGTAATGATATTTTCAAAATAAAGGTTTTCTTTTATAATTATGTGATTTTTAAATGATTTCAAAAAAGAGATATTTCTCTCAAATATATGAAAATTCCAGTGCAAATGTATACGTATTTAACGCAAGCTTAAAAATGTTTTCAGAAAACGCGACTCTCGAGTTTGGTAGACAGGAAGGGATTGGGAGTGGATCCATCATGGCCTGTAATTAGTCGAGCAGTCTCAGAATTAGTTATTTTGTTTTCAAAAGCTTGCATAATGTTTTTAGAAAAACACTGGAGTGTATTTTAGCAATTTTAAATGTAAGTATCTTCAAAAAAAATTGCATCGGTAGATCTCATGAGACAAACTAGTGTCTTGGCACAAGGCCTTGACAAAATCTTATTTGTAGTCTTGGCACGAGGCCTTGGCTATGTGGTTATGATAGTCTGGCATTATGCATTCCAACATTATTAAAGTGGTTATTGATTTTTGCATGTGATTATTCGATTAGTAGAATATCCATGTGAATAAGTAAATGGAATTATTTCATTTTACTTTTGCCATACTATGTCGAAGTTAAAGTTTCAATGGATTTTGTTTTAGTAATGCAATGCCTTAAATGTTTATTCTTATTTATGAAAGTTTCCGCTATATTGTTATCCTTACTGGGCATTTGAGCTCACCTCTTTTCTATGTTTTATTTTTCCCAGGAAGTGAAGAAGTAAATTATGAATGACCTGCTGGGATATTATGTGGGGATATGAGTGTGAATTATGGAGACATTATGTTGTTGTAGTAGTTTTTCATTTTATGATGTAATGTAAAACCTATGAATATATCTAGTGTTTCCAAGGCTACTAAACCAATCGGTCTTTCGAGATTTGATCTTTCTTGTGATCATGCCAATGTTATGTAATAATGCACCGACTCTGGGTAACTAGGGTCGGGGCGTTACAGTTGGTATCAGAGGAAGTTTAGTAAAAACCTTGGAAACTAGATTTAGATAAACTCTGATTAGAGCACGTAGACCTAAGATGAACTTTGAGGATTAGTATAGAAGAACTTCCTAGAATTTTGGTATTGTAGAGATTTTGTGAGTTTTCCGAGCAATACATCCCTGTCTGGATACGAGCAGGTAGAGGCGGCTCTGGCACAGATGTACCTAGGGGTGAAACCCGAAAACACCGCTTTGAGCTAGACTCGAACGGGAACTGGTGCACGACAACGGGCCTTGCTGCACTCTTGGTTACGAAACTCCCGGGGGATATGCTTAGGATAACTCTCATTTTCTTTACAAATCATTATGAAGGGTTTATGAGTATATACTTTCTCAAAGAAAACATTTTTATGATTATGGATTATATCCATAAATAGTTCAATTTATGTTAAGTGTTTTATAAGTATGGGATTATGTATTTTGATTCATAAACTGATCTAGTTTATGCCATTGTTTAGAAATGGCGCCTAGTGGAAGAAATGGAAACCGTATCAATGCACGCACTCCATGTAGGGATTTCCCTCCTGCTCAAGATAATTATAGTGGGGCTGGTGATGCAACTGGTGCCGATCAGCTAATCACCATACTGGGACAACTTACTCAGGTTATGAATAATAACCTTACCCGTATGGAGCACCCTGATCCGCAGCGTGGAGGATCAATGTTAGATCGATTCATGAGGAAACAACCACCAACATTCAATGGTAGTACAAATCCCTTAGTAGCTGAGCAATGGATAAATTCCCTAGAGAAAATATTTCAGGCTTTGGGGAGCAGTGAAAGGGAAAAAGTTATCATGGCAGTTTACCGCCTCACTGGAGATGCTGATCAATGGTGGTCATTGATTCAAAACATGAAGGAAGATGATGAAGTATCAAATATGGAATGGAGGGAATTCAAAGATCTGTTTTTAGAAAAATACTTCCCTCGCGACCATCGAGCGGATATGGAAAGGCAATTTCTGAGTCTGAGACAAAAGGAGGATGAGAATGTCACAAAGTATGAGGCTAACTTTACAAGGTTAGCGAGGTATGCTGGAGATTATATTCGCAACCCAAGAAGTAAGATTGATCGTTTCTTTGATGGGTTAAAACCATTTCTCCGTCGAGAATTAGTCTCACAATCCTTTTCATCGTACGAAGACATTGTCTCATGTGCTATCAAGGCCGAAAAGGAATTCTCTATGTCTTATGACTTTAAAGCAAAGCAAGAGAAGAAGGGACCTGCTGATCAATCTGGGAATGGAAATAAGGGGAAGAAAGGAAAGGTTGAATATCCATCTTGTGGTAAATGCGGGAAGAAACACCCTGGTACTTGCTTTAAGGGAATGAGAGTCTTTTACAAGTGTGGTTAAAAAGGCCACCAAGCTCATGATTGCAAGGGGAAGAAGGAAGCTACCAACGTTCAGTGCTACAATTGCAGGGAGATGGGGCATTATGCAAATGCATGTCCTAAGCGTCAGGAGAACTTACCTCAGAAAAGGCCAAGGGATCAAGGCCAGGCTTATGCTATCACTACTACTGAGGTAGAAGCTCCGAAAGACGTAGTGGCAGGTAATTTAATGGTTTCCTCAAGTTTAGAAAATGCATTATTTGATTCTGGATCATCGCATTGTTTCATATCTTCCCAGTTTTCTAAGAAAATTTGATATTTCCAATTTGATTTAATAAGGGAGTTGTCAGTTAAAACTCCTAAGGGATGTATCGTTGCAACAAAGTTTTGTGAATCAGTCCCCATTAGAGCACATAAATTTTCTTTATCTGCTGATTTCATCGTCATACCTATGATTGAGTTTGATATAATCCTCGGTATGGAATGGCTTTCGGACTATGATGCGAAGATTTATTGTAAGAAGAAAGAGGTTACGATTCTTGATGATAATGATAAGGAGCACCTTATTTTTAGAGCAGAATCGTCACCACCAAATTCTTATTTAGATCCACCCCCAGTAGCTCAACTTAATTCAATTATTGGGGAGGAAGTGAATGAAATAACTGTCGGTGAGGAAAGGAATTTTCAAATAGAGGATGTACATGTTGTGAAAGAATTTGTAGATGTATTTCCGGAAGATTTACCTGGACATCCTCCAGAACGAGAAGTTGAGTTTTCCATTGATTTGATTCCTGGATCAAGGCCTATATCGAAGACCCCTTATATAATGGCCACTGTAGAGTTAGTCGAATTAAAGAAACAACTAGAGGAATTGAGTAATAAGGGATTTATTCGCCCTAGTGTTTCTCCATGGGGAGCCCCTGTTCTTTTTGTTAAAAAGAAAGATGGATCTATGAGGTTATGTATCGACTACAGGGAGATCAATGCTATAACGATAAAGAACAAGTATCCCCTACCTCGTATTGATGATTTATTTGACCAACTGCATGGAGCTCAATACTTTTCAAAGATTGACCTTCGATCTGGATACCATCAGTTGTGTGTAAAGAAGGAAGACATTCCGAAGACAACATTTCGAACCAGGTACGGGCATTACGAGTTTACTGTAATGCCGTTTGGATTGACTAATGCACCCTCTGTATTCATGGATCTGATGAATAGAGTTTTCAAGGAGTATCTCGATGAATTTGTGGTGGTATTTATTGATGATATCTTGGTATACTCCAAAACCTACGACGACCATGAAAATCACTTGCACATTATCTTGAAGACTCTGAGGAGGCATGAATTATATGGGATTTTTAGCAAGTGTGAATTCTGGCTTCAGGAGATTTCTTTTCTTGGCCATATTGTCTCAAAAGATGGAATCTCTGTTAATCCTTCTAAGACCAAGGCAATCCATGAATGGCCAGCACCTACGAGTATAACTGAGGTACGCAGTTTTATTGGTTTGGCAGGTTATTATCGACGTTTCGTCCAGAATTTTGCCCGATTGGCTAACCCATTAACGAAGCTCACACGTAAAGGGGTTAAATTTGTTTGGACAAAAGAGTGTGAAAAATGTTTTGAAGAACTGAAGAGAAGATTAGTCAATGCTCCTATATTGACTCTACCATCGGGGAATGATGGGTTCGTTATTTATAGTGATGCATCGAAGAAAGGACTTGGTTGTGTCCTTATGCAGAATGATAGAGTTATTGCCTATGCATCACGACAGTTGAAAATTCATGAACAAAACTATCCTACTCATGATCTTGAGTTAGCAGCTGTGATCTTTGCTTTGAAGATATGGAGGCACTACCTCTATGGTGAAAAATGTGAGATTTATACTGATCACAAGAGTTTGAAGTATATTTTCTCACAAAAAGAACTCAACATGAGGCAAAGGAGATGGCTTGAATTACTCAAGGACTATGATTGTACGATACACTACCACCCGGGGAAGGCAAACAAGGTGGAAGATGCTTTGAGTAGAAAAGACCATGGAGTTTTGAACAATATGAGAATTGAAAGGGATCCAATTTTCATGGATCTAGTGAATATGGACATGGGAATAACCAGGGAAGGTGAAACATCAATGCTTTTTCAAATGGTTGCCAAACCATATTTACTAGAAAGGATTAAGAGTTCTCAGACCAATGATGAAGAATTTCAGAAGAAGATTAAAGCTGTGAATGATGGGAGATTGAGAGATTTTGTGTATGAAGATGGAATTTTGAAATTCGGGAAGAGACTTTGTGTTCCCGGTTTACCTGATCTAAAAAGGGAATTGCTGGATGATGCTCATAGTTCCAATTTCTCTATACACCCTGGGAGCACAAAAATGTATAGAGATTTGAAGGAACATTTTTGGTGGGACAATATGAAGAGGGAGATTGCTGATTTTTTGTCAAGATGTATGGTTTGTCAACAAGTGAAAGCTGGAAGGCAACAGCCTGGAGGAGTCATGCAACCTCTTCCCATACCGGAGTGGAAATGGGACAATATTACGATGGACTTTGTCATGGGGCTACCAAAGACTCCTAGAAGGAACGATGCAATATGGGTTATTGTTGATCATCTTACCAAGTCAGCACATTTTCTTGCTATAAGAGAAGATCTACCCCTAGATCGTCTAGCAAGACTATACATTAATGAAGTTGTGAGACTTCATGGAGTACCCCTATCGATTGTTTCTGATCGTAATCCCCGTTTTACTTCAAGATTCTAGAAAAGTCTTCAGAAATCCTTGGATACTGAACTTCATTTGAGCACTGCTTACCACCCTCAGACAGACGGACAATCAGAACGGACTATTCAAACCATAGAAGACATGTTGAGATCTTGCTCACTTGACATTCAGGGTATGTGGGATCAATATTTACCACTGGTAGAATTTTCCTATAACAATAGCTTCCATTCGAGTATACAGATGGCACCATATGAAGCGTTATACAGAAAGAGATGTCGTACACCAACCAGTTGGGATGACGTTGGTGAAAGAAAACTTGTAGGCCCAGAGCTGGAGGAGGAAACGGTGGTAAAGGTGAAAGTAATCCAAAATCACATCAAAGCAGCTCAAAGTAGGCAGAAGAGCTATGCCGATAATCGAAGGAAGGATTTGGAATTTCAAGTCGGTAATCATGTTTTCCTAAAGGTATCTCCATGGAAGGGAGTCATACGTTTTGGAAAGAAAGGTAAATTGAGTCCCAGGTACATCAGACCTTTCGAAATTCTAGAACGAATTGGGGTTGTAGCTTACCGATTGGGAATGCCGCCAAGTCTCTCCAAAGTTCACGATGTGTTCCACGTATCTCTGTTGAGAAAATACATGCCTGACCCAACGCATGTACTCACCTATGAGGAATTAGAACTGGAACCCGATCTGTCTTATTGCGAAGAGCCCGTCAAGATTCTTGATACAAGAGAACAAGTACTGAGAAACCGGACGACGCGTCTGGTAAAAGTTTTGTGGAGAAATCATAAGATGGAAGAGGCAGCGTGGGAACCCAAGGAACTTATGATGAAGAACCACCCGATTGTTTTTATGCAGTAATACCCTAGAAATTGCGAGGACGCAATTATTTGAAGGAGGGGAGAATGTAACACCCCAAACTTCCACGGTACGTTTCCCTTCGAATAATCGATAGCGTGTGTTGTACGCAACCTCGAGTTCTAACACACACCACAACTAATTAAACTAGCCGTTGTGAATAGTAATACCTACTTTTTGAAATCATATATATTTTATAATTCAAAATAGACTTCATTTTTGGATTCGGAATATTGAAATTAGCCTAGGGTGAAATTTTGGTACTTTTCGGATAACTTTTATATTTTGATGAATAGTGAAAATTACTAAATTTTAATTAAAAACAACTTTTTTAATCAAAATAATTAATAGTGATAAATTTTGATTTTGAGTGGTTTTAAAGTATATTTATAATATATTTTTACCATTTAATATAATGTTGGTCATTGGACATAATTTTACAATTAAACCGAACATAAACAAGTGTCAATCTTTTTATAGTTATTATCTCTTAAAAACACGCTTTTTGTTTTGACAGCGGGAATTAATTTTAAATTAATTTCTGCCACTTCTGTGTTTTGAATTTAGGAAAATGGATTCTATATTTGGAATCAGGATGTTCAAATTGTGTAAATAGGTAACTTTTATTTTTAGACATTTTGAATAGTTACTGTGGTAAATATTTTATTTACCATGGTTAAAGGGTAAATCCGGTAAATAAAGGTTAAAAAATAATATTATAATAATACAAAATTACCCTAAAACGTGTCCTAACCTTATTGGTGGACACATACCCGACCATGGGCATCCTTGGGTCAATTTGGGGACCCCTTGGAGCCACTTGTATGTGGTAGGGACACATTATATTAATAAAGTTAAAATAAAAATAAAAATGGCATAAGCTTACATGTTTTAGAAGAACAATTTTTACATAGGGTTATACATGTTGGATTTTCGATTATAAATATTCATTATAAAGCTAAAAAGATTTCCAACATGTTGATATTTTATTTATAATTTTTAGACATCAAATAAGTTAAATTATTAATGACACAATAATGATGCAATGTTTACCTCATTAATAAATCATTGAAATAAATAATATTATAATGATTAAAATATTATCTAAAACCTGTCCAATTCTTATTGGTTGATGTTATTTAGAATATGAGTCATCTTATATTCGACCTCAATGATTTTTGGACCATTATAAACCGAATATAATTATATTATAAAGTAATACTTTCACTCTTTCCTAAAGAGCCCCTCTTCTCCCTTATAAAAGGAGACCACTTCTACTCATTCCTCACACCTCTCAAGCCACTTGGCTCGTCCAAACTCTGCCCAACTAAGCTCCCCACATCCCTATCCTCCTCCTTTAAGCTTCCCCTTAGGCATAAATCATTTCAAGAAGTCCTTTGGTTCCAACCAAAGTGAGTTACCTAAATTAAAGGTAACGATTTCTCTTAAATTATTTTCCTTTATTTTGCTTCTCCAACCCCCAAACTCTTTTTATTTCCTTTATTTTGTAACAACACCAGTATTCTCAATATACTAGGATGTTTTTATAAGAATTATTCAAACTACACATACACACAACTCCATCTAATGGATGATGAACATAATGTTTCTGTGGATGGAAAACTAACGCCTCACGAAACGATGATTGTTCAAATACATCTTACCGCCTCTCATGGTGGCCATTATGATGGCACTGTAATTAAATATGATATTAATGATATATATTTTATATATAAGCTTCTGTAATTCCATTTTATTTCATACCATTATTCGTTTCATGTTGTATATACATACGATAATTTCATTTGAGGAAGTGCGGACTACCGCGCCCTTAAAATGATATGACTCATTCATACCACACATGGAACGTATAAAGGATGGTGTTAATGAACTTAAGTAACATATATAAAATATTATATTATACTGGAATAGTAATATACCTATGTATCATTTGGATTCAATTCTTTTAAAATAGAAAATTAAATGGAAGTAGTGTTCGTGCGTACATACGGACTACCGTCTCCACGAACGTGGTGAGATCCATCCTCCATCGTATCCATTCAAGTCTTATTCTCATTTTAGGGTTAAAAATAATGTTAATATCATTCTGATTATGAATAAGATTACGTAACCAAACATTTAAGAAGAACGAATCGATTATCACCTGAAACGACGATAATACTAAGATATTATTAAAGCAATGTTAAAAGATCATATATGATATCATATTAATGTATATGATTCTTGTATAAATTAATAACAATTATTTCACCATTATACAGGAGGTTAACCGACCCCAACAAAGGAAAAGTACAAGGTAAGGGTTTACTTTACAAACTTTTCATTATCCAAGGTTGTTTATACGTAATAATCTACTGGGATCTTCTTTGTCATCCACATCCATGTTTCTTAAAATGTATTTCAAAACATTTTTACTATCTACTATGATATGGGTTAAAGTCATTTATACCCTTGTTTGACTTTTTATAAGAGGTTTATAACGGAATCTTTTAGTTGTTTTCCAAAAAAGGTGCTTTTTAACCTTTTCAGCAAAATTAAGTTAAGAATGTCTTTTTTAAATTATACGGAAGGTGAGGTTATTCTCTGCCATTATTACACCTTTGAAGCTTCCCTTACACACTTGTAATGATATTTTCAAAATAAAGGTTTTCTTTTATAATTATGTGATTTTTAAATGATTTCAAAAAAGAGATATTTCTCTCAAATATATGAAAATTCCAGTGCAAATGTATACGTATTTAACGCAAGCTTAAAAATGTTTTCAGAAAACGCGACTCTCGAGTTTGGTAGACATGAAGGGATTGGGAGTGGACCCATCATGGCCTGTAATTAGTCGAGCAGTCTCAGAATTAGTTATTTTGTTTTCAAAAGCTTGCATAATGTTTTTAGAAAAACACTGGAGTGTATTTTAGCAATTTTAAACGTAAGTATCTTCAAAAAAAATTGCATCGGTAGGTCTCATGAGACAAACTAGTGTCTTGGCACAAGGCCTTGACAAAATCTTATTTGTAGTCTTGGCACGAGGCCTTGGCTATGTGGTTATGATAGTCTGGCATTATGCATTCCAACATTATGAAAGTGGTTATTGATTTTTGCATGTGATTATTCGATGAGTAGAATATCCATGTGAATAAGTAAATGGAATTATTTCATTTTACTTTTTCCATACTATGTCGAAGTTAAAGTTTAAAAGGCTTTTGTTTTAGTAATGCAATGCCTTAAATGTTTATTCTTATTTATGAAAGTTTCCGCTATATTGTTATCCTTACTGGGCATTTGAGCTCACCCCTTTTCTATGTTTTATTTTTCCCAGGAAGTGAAGAAGTAAATTATGAATGACCTGCTGGGATATTATGTGGGGATATGAGTGTGAATTATGGAGACATTATGTTGTTGTAGTAGTTTTTCATTTTATGATGTAATGTAAAACCTATGAATATATCTAGTGTTTCCAAGGCTACTAAACCAATCGGTCTTTCGAGATTTGATCTTTCTTGTGATCATGCCAATGTTATGTAATAATGCACCGACTCTGGGTAACTAGGGTCGGGGCGTTACATTTTTAAAATGTTATATGTTGTCACCCGTCCCCCGGGGCCCATGTCGTAAATACCCCAAGCCCGCCTTCCATAGGCCGGGGGCTGGCGACAAGCAACACAGGCGTAAATCCCTAAAATGGGAAGGTATTTCCATTATAACTGTAAACAAACACAACGGAGTACGCAACAAGAAGTAAACACTAAGTAAAACTTAATTCAAAAGAGTGTGTTGGAAAGTAAAAGGGACAGTATAAAAACCCAACTATACAACAAATAAAATTAAAAAGGGACAATAACTGAATGTAAAGAGAAACTCTTGGATCATCCTCTGGGGTTACTACATGAATGGCACGTATAGATGGCCACCTCAGAACTCACGTCCATCAGTATCCTCCATGTTCCGACTCGTCACAAGGTCCATCTACGTATACCATCTAGTCGTGGTGCTCTCAGCCTCCATCAGCATTGTTCGTTGTCTTCATCCAACAAATCATCATGCGTGCATTCCCAGTGAAGGGGTGAGTATAACGATACTCAGTAGGAACCTCGAGACCCGCAAGGACTCACAATATCCACTAAGGATAAACAATTAAGAAAGATACAATCACGAAGTATCAACCAACCTAACTTAGGTATATTCCCATACATAAAACTTAGTTACCAATCTTTGACCGTCTCCAACTTTCATGCCCAAGCACAAACCAAATCCACAAAGGTAGTAAATTCAATCACTATGATGATAATGGTTTAAAGAGATGATGCAGCTCACACAGGTATAAAACCCATGAAGAGGTTTAGAGATGATTAGATATTGCATCCAAATCATCTCCTCTGTAGAAGCCACGAAGGATCCTGTAACAAAATCATTGATCTCGAACACACGTAGGATCATGGCACCGAAGTCGTCACAGTCGAACCAATGTAGGATTCCAGTACATTAGTTATCGATGTCGAACCCACATAGGATCATGGTACATATGTCATAATTGTCAAACCCACGTAGGATTCTGGTACAATAGTGATCGTTGTCGAACCCAGGTAGGATCCTGGTACAGAAGTCCTTAATGTCGAAGCCACATAGGATTCTGGTACAGTAGTCATTATTGTCAAACCCACGTAGGATTCCGGTACTGTAGACATCATTGTCAAAACAACGTAGGATCCTGGTAGAGATGTCACTACTGTAGAACCCAAGGAGGATCTCGGTATAGAATTCATCACTGTCGAACCCACATAGGATTCCATCATCTCAGTCGCAGCCAGCCCTAGGTTTCCCTCACACAGCACGCTCAATTCCAGGAGGTTCCTCTCCTTGAGACATGTTTCAATACATAAACTATCAAAATATCCTGAGATTATGTATCCTGTAGATCAGTATCTTCATAAAGAACCCAACGCGACAGAGGGTGCATCAATCAGATGCATGGTCTGAGAGTTATTGGCATTTTTGTTCCAAGGGGACAGTTGGATTTCAGGTACAATCCAACCGAGACATACTCCAATCACATACGAATCCTATGTGGAGTATTCTAAAAGGACTATCTCATCAAAATAAATCCAACTTAGTTAATGACACGTCAATTAGATGTTCGGTCCTTCGGTTATAAGTGTTTCCGCTCCGAGGGCCCAGTTGGTATTGGGTTTGAAACAAGACAACCATACCAAAAATTTTCCAAAACCTTGAGTGTGATATACCTAAATGACCTCCACAATCCATGGAATCCTACAAAACTGACGGGGTGTCAATCAGAGGCACGTACATCATGTTATGGGTGAAAAAACAAAAGTTGTCCGAAGAGGGGGTCTGGGTCTGTTACCACCCAGCCCAACCTGTCCTATGTCAGCCTGAATCGGGTCGACCCTAATTGAATCCATGTCTGTCCCAGTAGGGCACATCCCGGCCTGGCGGGCGCGGCCCGGCCCAGCGGCTGCGGACCAGTTCACGTGAGGGTAGCCCAGCCCGCACGGCAGGCAGCCTCGCCGCGGCTTAACCTGGAAGGCCAAGCATGTTATGTGTAAGGGGCTTGGGGAGGGGGAGTCGTGGCCCCCCGGTGTTTTGTAACGGGGGTGCCAGCTGGCACCGCCTGATCTTTCAAGAACCTGCACGCGTGTTCCGCTCACCCGTGACGGCATTCCACCGGTGGCGCGCGAGGGGCGCAGCCGCCCCCAGCCAGCCAGCTAGTGCCGACCCCCGCCTATGGTAGTCGGTTCCATCGTGTCGGTGACCCATGTCGTCGCTCTTCTCTGCGGGCCACCAGAGTCATTTACGTGGTCCGTTTAGCCTCTCGTCTATGCCTATGGCCACCTAGGGTTTTTTTCTTCACTAAGATGACCTCAAATCATTGTTTCCATTCTGTTCACGTGTTTCCCATCAAACCGTGCATCAAGAACGAATTGGCGGAGGGTTTGGTCTTGTTCATAAGCCTATGAACTCTTCTCTAGAGGATGGAATAGTAATCTAGCATTTAATTGAACCAGAAACAAACCCCAACTTAATCTCTAACCCATCCTGCAAAGTAAAACATCTGTGTTCATAAATATAAGAATGTTGGAATATAATAATATTTAAAATCCAACCCCTACCTCGTATTTTACAATTTACGTCGACAAGCCGTGGAAGATGGGCGTCAAAGAAGTTAGGCGTCGAGGAAGACGGACGTCGTTCTGTCAACGTTAGATGAAATAATGATGTTGTTGGTGGAGTCCATTGCGGGCAGCGTCCTCTCCCTGGACATGGTGGAAGATGTTGAAGATGTCCTTCGTGTTCTTCATGGTAATAAAACTTTCGTTCTAATCCTCCCTAACCTCCCATGGTAATATTTCAAACCAAAATAAGAGAATATCACCCCTTTTTTTAATGTTGGAAAAAATGAATTCAAAAAAAATTTAATCACTTCAAATAAATTAATTAGTTTAATTCACAAGATTAATTACATGGAGTTGTCAAGAACATCAAAGCTATCAAAAATTATTTACATGGGTGTGGTGGCACATTAATGTGAAGTCTAAATGTTTAAGGGAGTTCAAGGGTTTCAAGGGGAGTTGAGGGGCTAGGTGATCATGTGGGCCCTACCAAATAAAATCCTCCAATGGGAGGTAATGTGGGGGGGGGCACATCCAACTAACATTTCGATAAATTTAAGCACCACACATTTTTTAAATAATACACATATTTATTATTAAATTAAGAAATCCCCCAAATATTATCTTCCACTCACGATAAAACGCAACTGCGGTGAAGGTCTGTTTAAGAGATTACCGGTGTTGTGAGTTCATCGATGCCGTCAGATTTAAATTCCGAGCAACAGTTCAAAATATATAAAATCCAGCTCATACATCTACTGAACGTAATCGAACAAAATTTCAGACTAATTATTTCAGGCACACCGTGTCTCGGAATCAGGTGCTATCGGAAACTGCAGACTCATTAAACTCCCTTGTATTTAAGAAAAAATGTTCAATAGGATTTCCAGGTATTTATAATATATATATTTAATATATTAAATATAATAGTTAAAATTAATATTTTATTTTTTATAAACATGTTATAAGAACAAATTCAAATTCTTTTGATTAATGTTTTGTTTTTTTAAATGCATTTTTCAACCATTTGTTGGTCACCAATTTTACATATTTTTTTGACACTATTTATATTCTATTTATCTATATTAACATATTAATTTTAATTGAGAAATAATTTTTAATTTGTTTTAATTTTTTATATTTTCCTGATAAGTTTTATGTTTTGATGAATTGTACAAATATGTTGAATTTTAATTGAAAAAAAAATTTATATTTAAATAATTTATGACGATAAATAATTTTTTTTAATTTATATAAATTAAAAATAAAATATATTTTTTATTATTTAACATAATTTTGGGTAGTTGCATAAATTTTACTTCGAATATTGATTTATATAAATTTCAATCTTTCATAACGTCTTGTCATTTAAAACCCTATTTTCATTCCCACAACCGGAAAAAGATTAAATTATTCTAATCATATTCTGTGTTTTTATTTTTTTTTAAATGGATTAACTATTTTGAATTAGTTGTTCCAAATTATTTAAATAGAATTAATTTATTTTTGGGCATTTTTAATAGAAATTTAAATATTTTTTCATAATATGGTAAAAGGAAAATAAAGTAACTAAGTGTAAATGTAATGTTATATTATTTTCATAACAATTGTAATACTATCATTCTATGATTGATGATTTTCCTAAACCATAATTGGGTAAAAATTATATCTTTATGAAGACACTAAGATGAAATTTTGACATTTAATATATTATATTGAATGAAATGTTAAATATGTCTTACTCAATTTTTAATAAATATATTATTTTTTAAAATAATGATATATAGAAGAAAAATTACAATATAAATACTAATTTTAATTAAAATATGTTTTTGTTTATCATTATAATTTATTTTTTTTGGAAATAATAAAATACCTTATTGGTTTATATATTAATGTGGAAGAAATTAATTAATTGATGATAAATAATTAAAATTGATTTTATTAAAATTATAATAACCATTTAATGACTAAAAAACATGACAAAATATTATTGTATGAGTGTATATCAACAATAATAATCCAAGGGTCTAGTTATAAACCATTTTTAGCCATTGATATGTTATTATGACATTTAAATTATTCTATTTAATGGGGTGCTAACCTTTTCCCATTCACATTTTAATAAGTAAAACATGTTTACTGCTGTAGTTTCAATGTAATATAAACTATAACAGTTATTTTATGATAACTAGAGGCATTATTTTCAATATAGTATAATAGTTTTTAATTTTTACCCTAAATTTACTTTATTAATTATTTGCGGAAACTAATGAAGTAATTATTTTACAAAACCAAATATAAAATTAATCTTACTAAAAATAATAAAATAATGATCAATTATGATAATTTATATCAGAAAATGTATTAAATTGACCACATATTTATATAATAAACTGATTTTTTCCATGTTAACGTCATATATTCATATTTTTTAATATCAATTAAATGAATAGTGTCAAAATCACAATATATATGTTTTGTAGAGATAATGTTTTATTATATTATTAAAAAATCATAAAATAATTTAAATAATATCATATAATTATGTTTTAATCTAAAATTTTATTTATTGTACAATTATGGTCTAAATTAAATTAAAAAATTTAAAATTTAACTTTTTTAATATTGATCAATTTTATTATTTATTTAAAATTAAAATAGAATATCTATGGAAAAAATGATTTTATAAGGATTAAAATGAAATCACAAAAATGTCTAAAAATTGTTTTCTAGATGATATCAATGCCTTATATCATATAACATTTGAAGTAAATTCATTTTCGATCTTTTGTTATGTTCTTTTTGTTTATTATTAATTTTTTTGGAGTTTTCAATAGTACCCCTCACCTTAATTTTAAATATGAACCTCTTCCATCCCCTATTCACATCACGTTAACCCATAATACTCACCCATACCCTTTAAATTTTCTTCCTCAACCACCTAGTTACACTCTAAATAATATTATATTCTAAATATATCAACTCTTTTATCTTTAAAAGGATTTCTAGAGGAATCACATCGAAGAAGATGTAATCACCTTTATCGATTATTTAAAACTTATTTCATATTCAACTACCTATTAAAATATTCTCCCAATTATTGGTAACTACTAAAATAAAAATTATATAACTATTTTTTTTGTAATTATTTAACAACCATATTCCAACTTTTATCCATCCTATGATCAATGA
Source organism: Viscum album (assembly GCA_963277665.1). Classification (NCBI taxonomy): domain Eukaryota; kingdom Viridiplantae; phylum Streptophyta; class Magnoliopsida; order Santalales; family Viscaceae; genus Viscum; species Viscum album. The sequence goes on along the minus strand of OY728133.1, from coordinate 1,033,889,261 downwards.
AATCATCTCACATCGATACATATGACTTACTGTCACCACGATGTGGTGTAATATGTTTTCACTACCAAGTTACTTAAATAGGTATAATAATTAAAATATGAAATATATATGATTATTAAAATATGATAACAATTATTTAATAAAAATTAATTCAATAAAATTCAATAGAATATTACATTTATTGGAATTATATCGTCGATCGTGCATACGTATAACCTACTATCGTCACAATGCGATGCGATTCAATTTACTTGAAATTCACTAAATAATTATTATATAAATGTATTTAAAGATATAATATGATTTATATAATATTAATATAATTATTTAAATGATATAATGATAATATAATAAGAATAACAAGAACATATCTAATGAATTATGTGTAATAAAATAATAAATCTAATACCAGATGTATGAGAAATAGTATTATTAACAAAAAATGATAATACGATAATATATGCAATCATAAAAGTGAATATGAATCTAGAATAAATAAATGTTATTATTTAAGTCATTATATTGGATGTTAGTATAAATACAAGGGGTCATACCTATGGTAAGGGAAACTTTTTTCTCAATTTTATTGTTGTGGGGAATATGCCTTATACACGAACTATTTATTTTGAGTTATGTTTATTCTTATCATGAATGTTTTTATGATTATTATTATGAAGGTCATGTTATATATATATATATATATATATTATTTTATGAGACTTATTTATTGATGGATTTTTAATTGGTAAGGGATAATATTGTAGTCTCATTATTATATGAAATTGTTTATATGCATGTATTTATTGGGTTATATTTATCATCCACAACCATGATTACTAAATATGTATTCAAAAATATTATTTCATTCCTTAATGATTTTGTGAATTTTAATTTTATCAATTAGATAATTTTTATTGAACATAATAAAAATTATATTTTTTCATTTTCATTATGAGGATCTTGTTGATATTTTTAAGAATGATTGAGAAGAATGTTTTCTTTTAATAATTAATCACAAAAAATTCATATATATTCAAAACAAAATTATACCATAAATCCCAATTTATAACATTTAATAGTTATTTTCATGGATTTTTTTTTCATTTGAAAATTTCTGTCATTTGTAGAGAAGAATTATAAATTTGGAATAATATTTGATATTTTATGAATGATTTAATTTAATGTGTTTTATAAAAATTATTTTTCTTGTATAATAAAAATATTTAATAACACTGTGTTTCAAGTATACTATCCATATTGTTTCTATTACATAATTAGGTTTATGATGGTGTGTTATTTATGATGTACATTTGTGTGATAAGGATTATGTTATGATATAATATTTTTAAGAAACCCATTTTATTCATTATAATATTCTATGTTGAATGATTCATATTTTTGTGGCACACATAAGAATGATTATAATATGAGATTGGTGGGACCTATATCTACCTCTATTTCATTAATTATTAATTAATATTCCAAGAGATAGATATGACTAGAATGAATATAAAATTCAATCCATAAATATAGTTCTAGAATATAAAGTAAATTTGTATCGTTAATAAATGATTGGAATTAACGGTGAACTTATTTTTGTAAAGGAAGTTGTCCACAATGATGGTACTTTAAAAGAACAATGACTAATAAGAAATGATTTTTTGATTTTATGTGCAAGAAACATATTGCATGTTATATTTTTTCATTTGGAAATGGGTTTAATGATTCATTATGACCTATTATGTTATTTTTCATGATAATATATCATGATCAATGATGTACAAGAGATTATTTTCAATCATTATTTTCTTATTTATTATGATTTTGATGTCATTGATATCTCAGTTGTGTACACCTATGGAGAATTTGTTCTGTCCCATTTACATTCATTTTCCCCTATAATATAAATAATGATATTTGGTAATATGTGAAAAACGGGTTAATGTTAAGAATGAAAAAGAATGATATGATATAGATATTTTTTGTACCATTTCTATATGTATAACATTTTCAAAATACAATAACCTAATAATTCCATCAGGTATATTTTTTTCTCATTTATTAAGCATTATAAAAATGTAATTTAATTTCAATGTACATCATGCTTTGGTCATTTTTAATTCTGAGTGCTAGACTTTCATTCCATATTTTTTTATTGTGATTTATTCTAAGATGTTACCATGTTTGTCATGTTTCATGAATAGAAATGCTGGAAATGAATTTAGTATTACTGTAACTTTTAGAAGTGGTCTTCAACAACAACATGAAACCAACATGCCTACCAAATTATTGATATCATATCTAGATATTTCAGAAATGGAATTTTTATTATAATGTGATCCTGAAAAAATAGATAAATGAACCATTCATAATGGAGGATGTTCTGTATTTATTGGAATATAAGGGAACATCCATGACTTTATAGTGTGAATCACATGGGAATTCTATGAAATTTTGTTTGAATGCTATGTGTTTTTGTAAATGATGTGTACATTTGGTTCATAATATAAATTTAAGAACATAGAGCTTCGGTTTCATGTACGGATCTCTGTTATGGGCTTTTTAAGGAAAAATGGAGAATCTGGAAATTTTCAGAGTACACGTCATGTACTTTATGAGTACATGCCGTGTACTCCTCATCCACTCGAAGACATGTGTTGGCTGAGACCGGGCCACACACACGTTGTGTTGGGGTGATGTGGAGGCCGATTTTGGAGGAGTACCGAAAAACCCACTGCACACCTTGTACTTTAAGAGTACACGCCATGTACTTTTTTTTATTTCATTAATCAACCCGGGGTCGCGCCTAATGACCGAAAAAATCTTCTTATCCACCTAATACCTTCCAGAACATCCAAGAAGGATGATTCTTCTCCGATCCACCGATCTGTCACCGGTTGTCCGAATCAATCTCCGTCGATTGTAGAAGAATCACATCGATGCGTTCTTGGTTCTTCTTTAGCCTCGTTTCCTGATTCTTCTTCTCATGTATGTTATCTGAGGTTGAACTTTATTGATTTTTTTGATGATCTACTCTGTTCTAGGCAGATTCATGGGACGAGGTTCATGTATATCAATCTCCGAGGGTCGAGGTAGGTGGTTTGTTGCTCTACGTTTATGTTCATTGAGTTTTGGTTGCAAAAGTGTCGGATACCCATGTGTCGGGTATCCCGATTTTAGGATTTTGATCCTATTGTTTATCATCCCTATATCTCTTATTAGCTAATGATGATTTGATGCTAATTTGTGCTTGGTTGCAAGTTATAGGATCACCCCATGGGTGTTTACCTCTCTCGTTCACCTGTTTATCGACGTTTGGCACCGTTACCATGAGGCAACACTATTGAATTTGTTAGTTTCTTGTTATCACTAATTGCATGGGTTGAATGCTGTTGGAATTCTTTTGAAGTATGGTAGATATTATCCATGTAGTTGTTTAGCTTACTTAGGGCTGCTAATAGACGATTATGCACGATTGGACTGCTCAGGGCTGTGAGAACCTAGTGCGGGAGATCAAAGAGGGAATAAACGATTAAGTGCTTCCCTATAGGGTCTTTTGGTTTTAGTTTCGTACACATGACCTATGATAATAGGACTTTGTTATTCCCAAGTGTGTTCTTAGTTACCCACGCATCGAGACCACATGATGAATTAAACGTAAGTTGTTCCTCAAAGAGTATGTAGCTATCATTGTAATAACATAGGGGAATTGACATGAGAGCTTCCCAGAGTGTCTGTGCCTTGTATTATTACTGGATATAGGGATCTTCTAGTTTAAGACACCCAGAGTGTCAGTGTGAATTTTGATGGTTGGTTGTGACGATTCAACCAAGACAAAGAACAAGCTTGGGATTGTACTTCTTGTGTTTGGGTAGTCATTTTATATACCTGTTTTGTTACTTAATTGTCATGGAATAGAAAACATTTATGGTTTTCCTAGGTTGTGTAATTAAATGAATGTGAATGGTAATTGGTAGAATTGTTTATTGTATTTATTTACCTTTACATTATCTATATCACTTACTGACAGTAGGGCACAAATCTTGTGGTGGTTGCCTACTGGGTTTAGTCTCACACCCTGTTTGGGTCCTGCTTTCGGCCTAAATATATTATATGGTTGCAGGTATAGGTAGGGATTGTGGACCTTCTACTTCAGGTACATGATTGGTGGTCGGAGCTAGAGAGCATGTGACCGGTCCTTGGCCCACGATGCTACTGGAGTTACTGTTTTCATTTAGTACTTTGGTTTCAGTTGTATTTCAGCAGGTTGTTTTTCTTACTGCTTTCAATAGATACATGTACCATTCTGCATCATTATTATATCCGACTTTTCTTTTTCTTTCAGTTCAGTTGTTCCATGCTATTTACTGCTTCCGCTATTCCTTATTCTTATTATTCCGCTGAATACTTTACCAAATGAGGTCATAGTTTCCCCAGTTACTCACTAAGGTCGTCGCTGGTAGTCGGAAGCCTCTAGAGTTTGGGTAAATGCGCTTGAGGTCATGTGGAAAAATGAGTACGGGGCACCAGTTATGCGGCTCCGGACTCAGGTCGTTACAAAGTGGTATCAGAGGAGTTTCCTTTCTTTACTATTTCTTACTGTTTTGCGACAATTTCCATGGATAGGATGAAATGGGTAGTTAGTACTTAATTGTTCCTGGGAGTAAATAGCCCGTGTACAGGGAAAAGATATATTACCATGTAATTTCAATTATCAGTTTTTGGAAGTGTTACAGTTTAATATATTTCACCATTCGGTGATGCATATGTTTTGTGTTGTTATATTTTATATGATTGTTGTTCTATTTGGTTGCAACCTGATGATATGAGGGTGTGTCATCTCATGCATCATATTGGAAATGTGTAGGAAATAACTTATCATGCATTTTACCATGCCATCTAGGGTTGCATTAGAATTGCATTCTTTTGTGATAGATATTGTGATAGATTATGCATTCCATTTTGGTAGTTGTTGTGATAGTAATATTGTTGCTCCGATAGAGCATTAATAATTTTACAGCCTGTTTAGCATGGGCACTAAGCTCTGGTCTTGGAGGTGTTATGGACCCTTGAGGATTGAAATTTGGGGGATCACTTTTTTTTATTCCGTTTACTTGTTGTACGCATTGTTATGATGCCAATCATTGATTCGGGGGGAGTATGGGCCCCAACGGATCGGAATTTGGCACATAGATGGTTGTTTTTTAGTGATTCTGGTGTTCAGAGTAGTTTCAGAGATACTGCCCAGAATAACCCAGAATACACGGCGTGTATTTTATTCATACACACCATGTAGTTTTTAAATAATGTTTTTATCTGTGTGAACAAAAACACGGAGTGGAAGAAAATCCTCAGGGACACACCGTGTACCATAAGTACATGCAGTGTAGTTGTCAAACATGTACCTGGCTCTGTCACTAACATCAAGGGTCAGGGAAACTCATGTAGTACATGTTGTGTTTTATAATAACATGATGTTTAGTTTCTTCTAGGTACCTGGCTGTGTCACGAACAACAGGGGTTGGAGTGATCTATCCTTATACATGTTGTGTTTGTTCGGAACACGCCGTGTAGGAGCTAGCAATGTGGACGGCCGTGTGACCAACTACACGTGCCGCTGAAGCCTGGCTTGTACACGTCGTGTCCGTAGTGCACAATCCATGTAGTTTAGAATTAGGAGGACCGTGTAGGTTAGTCGTGCAAAGAGACTCAGGTGGGGGAGTGGAGTTCAAGTACACATCGTGTTTTGGGACAACACACCGTGTAGTCTGGAACATCACGCAACCAGTGGTGGAAGATTTAAACACCCATATAAATGGATTTAACAAACACATCGTGTAGTTTAATATATACGCCATGTAGTTCAGTTTTTCCAATATAAGTGTTTGTCTCTCATGTTCCCATTTTGTACTCTTATGTTTTCTATCCTAGTTAATCCTAAATCGGAGCCGTTCTTTTGATCTTTCACGGCTATGGCACCAAGATGTCATCCCGTTGCATGTTAGGAACCAAGGAGTGACCGTATGCCTAATACGGCAGACCAGGGACTACCAGTAGTTCTGTCGATTATTCCGGATACGGCACCTATAGTGATTCCAGACACTAGTGTGGACGCTCAGTTCAGAGAGCGTTTCATGTGGTTCATGCAGTCCTTCCAGGGAGCTCAGCATCCTGCCCCGTCTATGGAAGTGCTGACACGAGTCTTCCAGCAGCAACATCCTCCCACTTTCACAGGGGAAGGAGGACCTCAGGTTGCAGAGTCATGGATAGAAACCAAGATTTCCATCATCAAGCATCTGGAGACACCCCCAGACAGAACGGTGAATCTCACGACATACATTCTGTGAGATTCTGCCATAATATAGTGGGATGTAGTCTCACAGGCAGGGTGCCAGTGGACTATGGCTTTGGACGAATTCCAGCATACGTTCTACGACTACATCTATCCAGTGTCGCTGAGGGACGACAGGGCCAGGGAGTTCATGAACCTGTAGTAGGGTACTGTTTTGGTTATGGAGTATTCCTCCCTCTTCACTGAGTTACAATGTTTCGCACCCGTTCTGGGAAATAAAGTGTTGTTTTTGGCAATGAAGTATTAGGAAGGCATCAAACCAGAGATCAGATAACATGTGAACATTTTCGAGTTTACTTCTATTACTCTGATAGTCAACCAGGTGGTAATCACCAAATGAAATATAAGGGAGACTACAGCTGACCAGGGTGGTTCAGCATCCATGGTTGTTTCATATCATACCGACAGCAAGAAGTGCCACCGAGAGTCTACTCGAGGTAACTCGAGGAAGAGAGGTATATATTCTTGTAGACGAGATCTTTTTTCTGGCAACCCGGTGGTGTGGTATTAGTGTGGAAAGAGTGGGTATAAGAAGCCTCAATGACCGAGAGATCCAGTGGAGTGACGAGCTTGAAATATGATGGGTCATCTGCAAAGTTTTGGCAGGGTTATTCTCCCAGCGTCTAGTGAAGGAGGATCTATTTCTACCCCTCGTTCAGGAGCAGGATTACTAGTCCCGCAGAAGACTGGGGGTTGGAGTTCTTCGGGTCGTGCAGGCCAAGGTACAGGTCGTGGACGCGGTAGTCAGGCTCAAAGGGGATCATCTCAGGGATATCAGGCTGCTACATAGGTCCGCAACACTGGCCAGACGTTTGCAGTGGAGGAGATCCATCGGGAGTAGGATCATGGACCATCCACAGTTCTAGGTACGATCTTAGTATCTCCAGTTTAATCTTCAGCCCTTTTTGATACTGGTGATTCACATTGATTTATCTTTGTTTTTGTAATGTAAAGTCTTGATCTCTATATCTTTTTGTCTACTGACATGTTCACTCTCGACACACCCTTGGGAACGAGGACATCTAGCGTACGTCATTGCAAGGATTTCCCCCTCGCGGTTGCAGGGTATCATTTCCTATGGGACCTCTATGTCCTGGAGATGGCGGGCTATGACGTCCATCTCAGTATGGACTAGTTGGTTCCCTTTTAGGAAGTCTTCGATTGCTATAACCGCAGGGTGAGTTTTGTATCACAAGAGGGTGAATCTTTCCTTTATAAGGGCGAGTGGGATGTTCAGGCGAGTCGAGTCAGAATAGAGCATCAGGGGCTAGGAGGTTTTACGGCCCAGATTTCTAGTCTTTATCTAGATGACCAGGAGACTTCACATTTAGATTTTCCTCCAGTGGTTGATCTCTTTCCTGATTTCTTTCCAGAAGACTTTTCAGGTTTTCAGCCAGAGCGAGGTAGACTTCTCGATTGAGCTCTTTCCCGGAGTAGCACCGATGTCCATTACTCCTTATAGGATGGCTACACTTGAGTTGTAGGAGCTCAAGATGCAGTTGGAGGAGTTTCAGACAAAGGGTTTCATCAGACCCAGTACTTCTCCTTGGGGTTCGCCTGTCCTGTACGCGAAGAAGGCAGACTGTACCCTTATGCTTTGTGTGTATTATCAGATGTTGAACCAGTTGATGGTCAAGAACCAATATCCCTTACTGAGGATAGATGATCTCTTCGATCAGCTTCGTGGAGCTCAGGTGTTCTTGAAGATCGATTTGTGGTCCGGTTATCATCATTTGTGCATTAGGACTTTAGATATACCTCTGACGGCCTTCAGGAGCAGGTATGGCCTCTCCGGGTATACGGTTAGTCCGTTCATCCTTACGAACGTGCCAGCAGTTTTCGTGGCTCTGATGAACTGAGTGTTCCATCCTAACTTGGATTCCTTCATCGTGGTCTTCGTAGAAGTTATCTTGGTTTACTCTCACAAACGACACAACCATGCAACCCATGTTGAGATTGTTTTGAGTACACTGAGGGAGCATCAACTATATGCTAAGCTATCAAAGTGACACTTTTAGATAGACGAGATTCACTTACTAGGCCATGTCATCTCAGAGATAAGAGTATGAGTAGACCCAGAAAAGATGAGTGTAGTAGTTACCTAGAAGCAGCCGAATAACGTCTTCGAGGTACGGTGCTTCTTGGGGCTGGCTGGCTACTACATGAGGTTTATATAGGACTTATCACACCTAGTAGCACCGTTGACGGGATTGACTAAGAAGGGGGTGAAGTTTGTTTGGTCAGAAGCTTGTGACTCAGCCTTCCAGGAGCTGAAGGGGAGATTGACATCGGCACCAATTCTAGTTCTGCCAGAGTCGGGCAAGAGTTATATAGTTTTCTGTGATGCATCTGGCTTCGGGCTTGGAGCAGTACTTATGAAGGAAGATCGTGTTGTCGTGTACGGATCTCGGAAGATGAGGCCACATGAGAAGAACAATCATATGCACGACCTGGAGTTGGCTGATGTTATTCATGCTTTGAGTTGTTGGAGGCACTATCTCATTGGAGAGAATTTCGTGGTATATACTGACCAAAAATTCCTCAAGTACATCTTCACGCAGCGTGACATGATTCTCAGACAGCAGTGGTTGGTAGAGTACCTACAATATTTCGACTTAGGGCATACTTATACTCCTGGGAAAGGCAATATTGTGGCAAACACACTGAGCAGGAGGAATCAATTGTAGGTAGTTCAGGAGGCCAACAGTGAGTGGCAGCTCATGGCATTGTTCTCTGAGATGCATCTGGTGGTGCACGACAGATAGGGTCAGATAGTTCTATCTTCTGTAGCTGTTACCTCTACCCTTTTTGATTGAGTTCGAATGAGGAAGCTATCAGACCCAGAAGGCCTAGACCTATGAGAGGGTGTGTCAGAAAGAGAACCTACTCCATGGTGGACAGTGGGAGATGACGAGGTCCTACGTTTTTATGGCTGTGTATGGGTTTTAGCGGACATACGAGAGGAGCTGATGCGGGAGTTCCATGCTTCATCTAGGGAAATTCATCCTAGTGTCACCAAAATGTACCAAGACTTGGACTGTCAGTATTGGTGTCCAGGTATAAAGAAGGATGTGGCTGGTTATGTTATGTGGTGTTCCACCTATTAGCTGGTGAAGGCAGAGAATCAGCGACTAGAAGGTCTTTTGCAGCAGTTACCCATTCCTGAGTGGAAATGGAATGATGTCACGATGGACTTTCTGATAGGTTTACCAAGATCGCCTTGAGGAAATGATGCGGTTTGGGTTGTAGTGGACAGGATCATGATGGCTGCAAACATCTTGCTGATCAAGGAGACCTTCAGTGTTGATGATATGGGACAGTTGTACATCCGAGAGATTGTACGTCTGCATGGATTTCCACACTCCATTGTTTCAGATGGGGATGCATGTTTTACTTCACACTTCTGGAAGGGGCTACAAAGGGCGTTGGGTACACAGGCAATTTTAATACAGCATACCATCCCCAGACTGATGGCCAGTCCGAGCGTACAATCCATGTTCTTGAGTATATTCTCCGATCTTACATTATAGACATTGGAGGTTCTTGGGAGAAGCATATTCCTTTGGTGGAGTTCACCTACAAAAATAGTTTTCAGGCGACTATTCAGATGGAACCATACAATGAATTGTACGGTTGGCCATGCTGATCACCTTTATGCTGGCTAGAGGTAGAAGATGAATCTTTGCTGGGACCCCATCTTGTTCAGGAGACCTCAGAACAGTTAGAGTTGATTCGGAAGAGGATTTCGACAGCACAGTATCAAGAAAAGTCTTTTTCATATCAGTGGAGACGACCTCTGGAGTTCGCGGTTCGAGATCAGGTTTTCCTGCATGTCACACCAAGGTTGGGAGACAAGAGGATTCTGAGATAGTGTAAGCATTCACTGAGATACGTTGGTCCGTTTGAGGTTTTGGAGAGAGTCATGCTGGTTTCTTACAGGTTGTAGTTACCTCAGAGGTACCAGGCTATGCATGACGTCTTTCATATTTCTCATCTTTGACGGTATTTCTTAGACCCATCTCATGTTTTTAAACCCAAGGAGGTTGAGTTGGAGCATGATGCATTTTTTGAGAGGCAATCTATCAGGATTGTTGATCGTAGTGAAAAAGTACTCTGTGGCATGTCTGTTCCTCTAGTACGGGTGCTATGGAAGTATGTCCGTATATATGACAAGACTTGGGAGAGGGAGGCTGATATGTGATCACAGTGGCCAGAGATGTTCGAGGTTTCTTCTTCTATGTCTTGATAGGTAATTCAGGGATTGATATCTTTAAGGGGGAAAGTTTGTAAGAACCTGGAGCTTTGGTTTCAGGTACGGATCTCTTTTACGGGCTTTTTAAGGAACAATGGAGAATCTGGAAATTTTCAGAGTACACGTCGTGTATTTTATGAGTACACGCCGTGTACTCCTAGGCCACTCAATGTCGTGTGTTGACCGAGAATATTCCACACACACATTGTGTAGGGATGACGTGGAGGCCGATTTTAGTGGAGTACAGAATAACCCACTACACGCCGTGTACGTTAAGAGTACGCGCCGCGTACTATTTTTTATTTCATTAATCGACCCATGGTCACGCCTAATGACTGAAAATGTCTTCTTCTCCGCCTAATCCCATCCAGAATGTCCAAGAAGGCCAATTCTTCTCCGAGACACTGATCCATCACTGGTTGTCCGAATAAATCTCTGTCAGTTGCAGAAGAATCACAGTAGTGAGGTCTTGGTTCTTCTATAGCCTCGTTTCCCGATTCTTCATCTTGTGTATGTTATCTGAGGTTGAACGTTTTAGAAATTTTTGCAGATCTACTCCGTTCTAGGCCGAATCACGAGCCTATGTTCAAGTATATCGATCTCCAAGGATCGAGGTAGGTGGTTTGTTGCCCTACGTTGATTTTCTTTGAGGTTTGGTTGTAGAAGTGTCGGATACCCATGTGTCAGGTATCCCAGGTTTAGGATTTTGATCCTATTGTGAATCTACCCTATATTTCATGTTAGTTTATGATGAATTTCCTCTAATTTTTGCTTGGTTGCACGTTTGAGGATCACCCCTTGGGTGCTTACCTCTCCCGTTCGGCTGTTTATCATCGTTTGGCAGCGTTGCCATGAGAAAACCAGATTGTATTTGTTAGTTTATTGTTATCACTGATTGCATGTGTTGCCTGCTATTGGAATTCTTTTGAAGTATGGTAGCTACTACCCATGTAGTTGTTTAACATACTTAGTGCTGCTAACAGTCGATTATGCACGACTGGACTGCTCAGGGCTGTGAGAACCTGGTGTGGGATATCAGAGATGGAAAAGATGATTAAGTTCTTATATAGAGGGTCTTTTGGTTTTAGTTTCGTACGCAGGACCTACGGGAATTGGACATTGTGCTTCCCAAGAGTGTTCTTAGATACCCACACATCGAGACCGCATGAGGAATTACACGTAAGTGCTTCCTCAGGGAGTCTGTAGCTATAATTGCATGACCATATGGGAATTGACGTGAGAGCTCCCCAGAGTGTATGTTCCTTGTATGATTACTGGACTATAGGGGTCTTCTAGTTTAAGCCACCCAGAGATTCAGTGTGAATTTTTATGGTTGGTTGTGACGAGTCCACCAAGCCAAAGAACAAGCATGGGTTTGTACTGCTTCTGTTTAGGTACTATATTTAGATACCTAATGTGTTACTTACTTGTCATGGAATATAAAACATTACTGGTTTTCCCAGGTTGTGTAATTAAATGTATGTGAATGGTAATTTGTAGAATTGTTTACTGCATTTATTTATCAGTACTTTTTCTTGTACCAATCACTGACAGTATGGCACAAATCATATGGTGGTTGCATACTTGGATTAGTGTCACACCCTGTTTGGGTCATTCTTTCAGTCAAAACAGATTATATGGTTGCAGGTATAGGTAGGGATTGTGTCACTTCTACTTCAGGTACTCGATTGATGGTCGGAGCTAGAGAGTCTGAGACCGTGCCTTGGCCCGCGATGCTGCTAGAGTTGTTGTTTAAATTTAGTACTTTGTTTTCTGTTGTATTTCAAAACGTTGTTTTTCTTACTACTTTCCAATGATAAATGTACCATTATTCATCATTATTATATCAGACTTTTCTTTTACTTTCAGTTCATTTGTTGCATGCTATTTACTACTTCCGCTATTTCTTAATCTTATTCTTCAACTGCATACTTTACCAATTGAGTTCATAGTTTCCCCACTGTCTCACCAAGGCCCTCGCAGCTAGTCGGCAGCCTCTGGCATTTGGGTAAACGCGCTTGAGGGCATGTGGCGAACCTAGTACGGGGCACCAGTTATGCAGCTCCGGACTCGGGTCGTGACAATGATGTTCTATTAGATGTTACACTGAGAAAAGAAGTTTTATTCTGGTATATAACCACCTTACAATTGGGACATATATGGAACATGATAACAAATTTCTATCAATAGTACTAAGAGTAAATAATTTCATTTAGTGGAGGGGCTTTTGTTTTCCGCCATTGCGTTTCCAATGTTATAGAGATAACTATTTGATTTTCCAATGTTGTGCCATAACATATTTTGAAAACATTTATTTCCGGATATATATCATGGAACATTTTGGAATATATATTAGATAATTTGATTATTGGTAATGTAATAATGGTTAAATTTCGTTACTTTTTTAATGTTTCCAAGTATTCCTCTTATATGGAATTGATGTTTAGACCTCAATTATGATGTGTTGTATGATTTTCCAAGTTCGAGTGTATTTTTATATTGTATACTGACCAGGTTCTGTCACCTATATTTGATTTAAATAGGATAGATCTCTGGAATGTACTTATGTAACAAGTATTATGTGAAATTTTGATAGACCGAGCACATGGAGGATCTTGAATTTGATTTGACGAACTCATTGAGGTATGAGAATTAGATTAATAAAACCATTATTACTTTTGAGTACATACCTATAGTAGAAATACATATCTGGTATTTAAATTTTTCTGGATTCATGGTCTTATAAGTTTCTATATTTAGATTAGTTAATGCATCTTCTTTGATTTTAATGGAAACATTATATTATGTTATAACTTATTGGTGAATCATTAAATGTTGGTGATACCTATTCTACGTCTTTAGTCATTATATTGTTTAGAGATGTGTGATAATATTTATGTGTTGATCATGGAGTATTATTTCTTGTGAACTTATGTGTCAGTCTCACTTATATACCATTGACCTTCCACCTCATCAGATGTGTGTGGGATTTCATCTTGTGGGATCAAGTTATATCAATCAAACATGATACTTTATGGGTATATTAATTTACTAAAGTGGTGAGTTCGTAACATCCCATATAATTGTTTTTTGGTTATTTGACCCCTTTTTTTTATTACCCAATTATTGGAAATCATCTTGGGACATTTATTGAGTTTTCCTGAAAGTTTATTAAATTTTTTCCAGGCATGATCACTATTTTTTTATGGTTTGAGAACGACTGGACAACACGTATTTTATGGAAAGCAGGGTGTCACATAGTTGGCATATGATTTTAAAAACATTGCATCTAAAACAGAAATCATTCAAATGGATGTATTTTTGGTTCAAGATTTACGCATGTTATTCCCAAACAATGCGACTTATCCCATGAAATCATGAATGATGTCATTAATGTTATGAAAATCTAATCTAATTCTTCATACCCTCTTACTATCCCAAAACTCTTCTGACTCTAAAATAAATTGATTCACTAGATTATCGGATCCCACTAGCTCCATATTTCTCTTAAAACACTTATTTACGGTGGATTGACAGATAAAGAAAAGTTGATATATTCATTTTTAGTGAAATCTTTTCTTCTTTTATTATTTCTACCTTCTTATCCTAATTTATTCATCATAATTATATGATGTCCATTTTTGGGTCTTGATTGATTTATTTGGAATTATATATTTTCGATCCCATCTATCATCATTCAGGAACAATTTTTTTAGATCTAGTCATCACCAAAAAATTTGACACATCTTGGATGTTTTCAGTTGGATTATTTAATTTCCAATTAGGTGTTTCTATTTTTTCCATCATTTTTAATTCATTATTTTTAAATAAATTCATGGAAACATGATTCGTTTTTTATAACTCATATTATATGAAAATCACAAATTTAATTCCTCATTAATATTTAGTTTTTCAATTAAAATTTAAAGTGAACATAGAATTAATTTAATAGCTACAAACAAAAAATTTGTCACAATTTTATGAAAAGATTACATTCCATGTTTGTTGCGATTTATTTTCAAATAGATTTTATATGGTAGTTTGTTGAAATTGTGGTCTTTTGGAATGGGTAATGATTTAACAAATGATCTTCATTGATTTTAATTAAATTAGTTGAACTATTGGGCAATTTCAAAAGTGTTTCAAATGATTGAATTTATTCAAAGACTAAGAACCACATAAAATGATTTTTCCATAATTTTTTAAATTTGTTTTTCATATTAATTTAAAAAATTTATTTATTCCAATATCTTGAATGTGTAGACCCATATTTTTTTAAATGCAGTCAATACAAAATAATTTTAATAGTTCTTTATGATGATTTTGGGATTCTTTAAAATAAAAGATTATTTTAATGTACAATTTTGAATTTTTAATGATGAAATTTTTAAGGAATTTGATATTATTACCCATTATGAATATTGGATTTTCAAAATGATTTTGAATAAATCATTGCTAGTTTAAATGGAATATTTTTAATTTTAACGATGAATGGTGAAGGGAAAAGTTTATGGCTACCATTTCTGAATGATTAAATTATTTTCCTCAATTATATTTAAGTGCTGATGTTTCACATCCTAGTTAGAACATTATAGTGATATTTTTTGGTAATAATACCTATGGAAATTTATTTTTTAATTCCCATTATTGGGTTCTAGAAAATGTATTATTTCCTTGGAGCAAATTGGGGGATGAGAGTGAGGTGTGATATTATAGCCAATGCCCTTGTTTTATAAAGACTATATTGTGATCTACATAACTCAATCAGCTTAGTCAAATATTTTTACTAGTCATGTGAACTAACATAATTAGATAATATGACCGAGATATATGATTCAACTAAGGACAATAACCCATCAATGATATCCATATATGATGAAAAAGGGTTCAGGCTATGAACATGTGGCCAAGAATGTGGGTGTGCAAGGAAATGGTTTTTTTAAAACCATTTTTACTATTTTTAAGACCCAAAATAGGTTATGTTTTAATTTTATTTTATATTTTGAGGTGGAAACACGATCGTACCATGGTTTTTCTCATGACATATGTATATGTGATCTCAACATATTAAATCATTTATTTTCACCGCATGGTATTGAAGTTGGACTATATGATTCATTTATTATTATTTGGTAACTTCTATCTATTTTATTGATTGTTGTTCATAATTAAAAATCATGTGCATATTATCATATTTTCATTATTACTTAACTTTATCTTGTGAAATGGGTTTCAAATATTTTCATGAAACTGTTACATTTTTCAATGGTAAAATGAAAAGTTTTAATATTTTTGTTTAGTAAATGTTTGTTAAATATTCACACATATATTTTTAAACTAATATATATTATCTAACATTTTTATTCCTAATTTATTATTTTTTAATCATTTTATTAAGATATTGTTATATTGTATCATTAGTGGAATCATACATGTCTCTTTATTTCACACCCTCATTTTACCTTTTTGTTTTTTCAACCCTTTAATATCTAATAGAATATGTTCATTATATTATCTTTATTCTTTGGTTTTGTATTTTTTGTCAATGTACATAGTGGGTATTCATGGACCATCATGAGACTGGATTTAATGGTTTTTTTTCTACTTTCTGTTTTCATAGTCTCACATTGTACATGATATGAATGTATTGATTGATATTTATCTAAATATTTTTCATCATTTAAACCTATTGTAGTTTTATTTTGAATTATTAATCATTCCCATATATATTTATTGACTCTCATGTGCTTGTTTTCATCTTGTAGTGATCAGATACAATCCTTGTGTTAGAGGATAATCAGATCCAATATTGGTTTAGATGTTTTCTTTGAATGTATCATTACACATTAAGAAATAATCCACAATTAATTTGTGAATTGAATGAGGTAGATGCATATAAATCTATATATAATGTTAATCGTATTACTCAAGTCCTGTTGTTTTAATATTTAATTTTAATTTTAGTTGAAAAACACATCAAATACTCAAATCCTAGTAATGATATTATAATTATTTTTTTACATTAGAATAATGATCCATAATTTTTTTTAGAAATTTAGGACTTAGAAATACATCATTCTCACACATAATGTTCCTGATATGACTCAAAATGTCAATTATATGTTAAAAATTGAAATTTTAGTTCAAAAATCATTTCACTCAATGAAAACTAAACAAACAGGTTTCTATTGTCTTTAAAACATAGAAAACTGATTAATAAAATATTTGTAAATTTTTGGAATCAATATGACATCAAACAATAAAAAATGTAAGTTATATTATACATAATGCATTTTGTTAGTTTAATATGAAATATTAGTTAGAAAACATGATATAAACACATTGAATATTTGCATTTAAATTCTTTAGATACATTATAATATAGATCTATATATCACATGGGATAGGTTTAAATTATTATTACATTAATTTGATAAAATTGTTGATCTATATGACATGATGTGTTTTTTATAATTTTAAAATATAATTATAGTAAAAATTTCAAATAGCATACTCAAAATTGATAACACACATTTGGACCATGTTAGTACATATTAAAAATTATTTATAAGTCATTATTATGTTTAAAGAATTACATTCATATCAATATGATTAACAATATGATAGGAATGACTCTAGATCATTCATTCTATTTTAAATTGACGTTTTACTAAAAAATAATGGTGGAAAACCCAAAACCTATATAACTCATTATGATTGTCTTTTAAATTTTTAAAAATTGTTTATATGACATTTTTATCATGTATTAATTAGTCAAACCTCAATATGATACATGATGTTCTTGGTCGGACTCAAGATGTTCATTATCAATTTAAAATTATCATATTTTCTTCAAAACCTATAAGACACTATATAAAAATAAAAAACACTCTAATATTTTTGATAAACAAGGAAAATTCTAATTAACTCATTTGTGGTGTGTAGGAATCAGTTCCATTTCAAATCAACACATGAAGTGATCAGTTTGTTTCAATATGAGTGTTTTCTTTTTAAATTTTCATTTTAGTGTAATTCAATATGACATTATGAAAAGGGAGAAAATAATTTCTTATTATTTATATATATCAAAAATGATCCATAAAAAATTACTATAGTGTAATTAACAATTAAACATCAAAATAATTATTTATGTGAACAGTATAACTCAAATTATGATGTATCAAATTATAATTAACAATTTAGTTTAAAACTTATGCAACATACTCCAAATTGAGAAAACACAATCTCTTTCGTTTGATACATTTTAAAAATTATCAATATTTATTTAGCGAAATATAAGAATAGAAATCAACTAAATCTGATATAGGGTGTGGATGATATGACTCAAACTGTCTCTTATGTGTTTCAAGTTGGAAATTTAGATTAAAAGTAGTTACTCAATGACATTGAAAAAATATATAAGATGTTCATGATAATTTAATATAATCCATAATTCATTTTTATTATTTAGAATATAACCAGAACTGAATGTGACAAATGTTTTCATCAAACTGTTATCATGTTATTGTTTTCAACATATAACTAATCTTTTATGTTAAAAAATGGCTGACATTGAAATATCAGAGAAAAAAAGATTATATTTTTTTCTTATCATTATGAAAATTATTACTAAATTAGCCTACTTTACATGTTTATCATAAAATTATTTAATTATTTTTCACATAGCTAACTCTTGATGATGAACATGAAAATGTGTGAATGGTGGTGTATTTTTCTATAATATAATGTTTTATTTATATATTCTCCGATCCTTAGTCATTTTTTGTCCCCATAGATGAAATCGTATTCAATAGAACCATCTACTGGGAATAACATGATATGTTGTGACATGAAATAATCAACCATAACTCAATCATATAAGTAGTGTAAATATTATGAATCAAAGTAAATGTCTGTTGTTAAAATTTAGAATTTGTGTTTAATTTATTTATTTATAGTATTAATAACATTATAATGGTTCTCATATATAAGTTCATTATTATTTCAGGATGGGGTGGCGTGCTCGGAAACTAATTGCATGATCTGGTACTGGGGGGTGGTAATGTATCATTGATTTTTCTAATAATAGTGATAATTTTTACATATTAATGTTACTTTTAAAACCCATTTTTGAAATCCCTATAATATAGTATTCATGTTTTTCACTGAAAATTTTATTTAATTTGAATAAATTATTTGAAACATGTTTTTTTTCTTTTTATTACTGTTGTAGGGTGATGTAAATCAAATTTCATAGTGAAATATTATTCTTTTTTATCTATTCTAGTAGTATATATGATAAGGAGACCCATTATCAATAATAATAAAAGATCTTATGAACAATCTCTATATGATGGAAGTTTAATGTACAAATAAAGGAACACATTATCATAAATTTTTTTACCACTGATAAAATGTACCATTAATAATGATAAATAAATTATTGTATGAAGGTAAATTTTATCAAAAAAATTATATAATTGATAATGTCTTCCATTTTTAGCTCTTTTTTAGAAATGTTAAAAAAAACTAATGGTTATAATCACTCTCCAATAGCCAATTCTATTTTTTTCACTAATAATGGCCAATTTTACAACTACTATAGGCCATAATTATTATACAGGGATCATTATTATGACTAATTTATGAATAATCCCCCTTCAATATATAGAATCAAATATCCATATAATATGGGATATTATTTGGAAAATTCAGTGGGGATCATTGAGTTCCTCAAAACTCTGGATGATGTAAATATAATGATTTTTTCATTTATGTTAAAATTACCCTAACGTATGTGGAAGAATATAATTGTTCCATAAGGGTTTCATGAGTGGAAAGAATTTAGCGACATTAGTTTAATCTTCATTGAATGGAACATTCCTGTGAATTTTCAATCACTATGCAATGGGAGTTCTTATAACTTCATCTGTGAGTATGTTCGATGATTTTATATTCCAACCCCATTATGTATCTTTTCCTCTTTCGTATATAGATAGGTATCAATGGTAATATGAATTCCCAGTTGTTTGAAATGGGGTTTTAGATGGATATTTACTCTCGTGTATTATAGTGTAAGTCGATGACCTCTATAGATGTGGGTTTTAGTGTTTGATTACTGAATATTGGTTAGGATGTTATATTTGTTTTTTCATGGAAACAAATAATGATTATCCATTGAATTTTTGGCTTATATTATGAGAAGGGAAATAATGAGGATCCTATAATGACGGTAGGTTTTAGATTTAGATATCCACCAGAAAAGACTTCATTTTTCACTAAATGTAGTAGATATATTACATTCCATTAATTAAGGATATCAATGTATATTTTTTCCACATGAATGAATATATGCATACCATACCCTCTCCATGGATGCATGTACATATTCAAATGTTTTGTAACATATTTCATCCATATTAGAGTGGGTTAAGATCAATGGTTACTATGAAAAAAGTTAAATATTATGCATCCTTATCTATTTGGTCTCATTATTGAGGATGTGGTGGAAATGATAGAAATTTTGTTATATAAATGAATCGTAAGTAATATATATATTTTACTAATTGACTACACATATTGAAAATGAAAAAGTACCTTCATTCTATTGATATGGAACTAGGTGAATCAGATGAAATCCTAGTGATAGTTCGATGTTTTTTTCTTAATAAATCATTTGTGGTGATTTTTTTGTTAAAAACAAGTTATTAGAAATTGATTAATTCTACCCCCTTTAATTTTTTAAAACATAAGACTGGGATTATGATATATCCCACGGGGTTGATTACACATCCTAGTAAGAGAATGCATAAAGGTTTATGATTCCCATCTAGTATTTTTTTCTAATCAGGTATTGAGATAAATGTGAATTCATTTTCAATGATAATACAAATTATACATACATATACTGATTCTTATGATAAGGGGTTTCATATCCCATATTGTTTATATCATCACAGGGTGACAATAACATCCCAAAATTTTTGGAATATGGTTTTTTGGTAGAATGGTATATTCAGTAAAGAAAATTTAAATGTAAAAATAGCGGGATATGAAGATGTTTAGTTTTGGTGTTCTCTCTCATACTATTGTATTATTATAAATGAAAAGAGAGTTGGATAACTTCTATGGTTGATTATTTATCCTAGGTTTTCTCATATGCTCTCTAAGGATTACATCCGAGTCTATTTTTGGATTTCACCAAAGATTTGGTGCACGGAATAGAGATGATACATCTCCCTTAATGTCATATATATCGCCAATATAATGGAATTTTATTTAAGAGAAACGAAAATAGTACAACAATAATACAAACAAGAAACACCAAAACCATAAAGAATGGTTAAGGTGAAAAGGAAAAAAACCAAAGCAGACAAACACGCATTAAAATAGGGTGTTATATTGGATGAAAGAAAAATAGACAAAAAACAATCCATCAAGAATGAACCCAGTGATTCTCAGCCCCTTCCACTTCGCCCTCCATTGCCACCGTTGAGGATCTAACTGATTTCAAAATTATCTCCTCATCCCCATTATTTAAATAGAATACAATAGCTCCAGTGGAAAAGATAAACACAGAGGCCGGATCTTGTCTAATTTCTCCATGACAGAAGAAGTTCCAGCGGCCCAGGCCAGAAAAAACACATTCACGCACAAGGATATTACGGTTTCCTCACCAGAATTTGGGAGGTCCACTACAACTGAATGCAACAAAACAGGTTCTACTTCTAACCTATAGAAAAAGAAATAAGCATCTCCAATGAAGAAAAGAATAATAAAACTAAAATAAACAGATCCTAAATAGAAAGGCTGGACACATGGATGAAAATGCCCTTTCAGAAATGCCACAAACATGGATAAGAGGTATCTTACAAAAGTATAAAAATGGGAGACATTTCACAATACTTTTTATGAAAAGGAAGGAGATCATCAGGAATGTGATCATACCAAACAAAATCAACTCCATTTAAACTTTTATTATCCATTCCATTAGCAACAGAATTGTATTCCCTATAAATGTGAGTGATACTATGATTCAAAGAAAATAGTGTCTCCGAACAATTAATCGAACGATTATTATGCTTCATGGAATAGTGATGAAGACCCATCCTTATGGTAGAAGCAAAAACAGAAGAATCACTCTCAAACCATAAATTATCCCAACCACGTTTCATAGCTTCATCGATAGCAATGATAATGACAATAATTTCATCCTCAAGTGAAGAGGAAAATCCACAAGAACCATGAAAACAACCAAGGACATCCCCTTTATGATTCCTGAACATCACACTATAACTGAAATGACTCAGATTACCCCAATAAGAAACATCTAAATTTACTTTTAACCAAACAAAAAGAGGTTCCTTCCAATGAAAAACTAATGTACCAAGCATAGGCTTGTAATTACCCATAAAACCTATCCAGTTCTGAACATACAAATCATGAAGTGGGTTGGAGAAAAAATGATTCCTTGGATTATCAACATTACATATAGCACTAAGAACAGCTGATAAAACCCTACTTATCAAAAAGGAAAATCTATCTTGAATCATCTTATTTTGAGAAAACCAAATAAAATGAAGGAGTTTAGCAGCATCGACTCTAAAATGATCCATCAATTGGGGAGAGATCAAAATATAAGACAACCCTGAAGTAAATGATGAATTGAATACATATTTGGCATAGGGATTTCAAAAATATCAAAAACAGCCTTCCACATTGAAGAGCCTTTGACACAACTAATAAAAAATGATCAATATCTTCCCTATGTTGATGGAAGAACACACATAAAGAGAAGAGAGATATGCCACATTTCTAAAAGAAAACAATAAGTAGGAAGCTTCCCATGAGCCAGTCTCCAGAAAAAATTTGTCTTAGAGGGCCTAATAATGTTCATATGAGGATCCCTCATACATTTACACCCTATATTGAAAGATAGTGAATGACTATAAAAAGTTTTATAATTCAGCAGGCCATTTATAGAAGGATCCCAAGCCCAAAAATCCTCTCTGTTAGAGAAACAATAACTATTGATAATAGTAACAATATGATTTGGGAGACCCCCTATATTATCAAGCTAAGCTTTAATTGTAGCATCCAGATCAACATTAAAATCATCATTCATCAAGGAATATTCTAAATTACAGCCAGTCCAATTGGCCTTCCAAATGGATAAATATGATTTCCTTGAAACAAGCCATCTTGAATGAGAGTCAATGGAAGAAAAATGTATTTAAAATCAAGCCAAACAGACGAATCCAGATAATTATAAACTCTATTTATGAGCCTATCCCTGAATTTATTACGGAGAAAGTCTAGAGACTAAGAATTACTATTAACAAGCCTCGAAATGAACGAATCCCGTAAAGAATCATTAAACAGCTCAATATTTTTAATATCAAGACCCCTAGTATCATAGGGTTTACAACAATTATTCCAAGAGACAGTAGCTAATTTTATCTCGAAAATATTACCGCTCCAAATAATTTTTTTAATAGAATCATTAATTCTCTTGATATGAGGGATTGACCACTTATAGACCATGAAAGAATAAACAAACATAGAAATGATCACAGATAAAAAAGTAAAATGGTTTTCGATTTTAGTCCTCCATTTAGGGTAATTGAATGTTTCGTTGAGTTAATAAATCATTCCTAACAAGTCATTACAAAGTATTTCTTTTTAGTATTTTGAAATTCTATTTAGGATTATTAATGTTCATGCACGTTTTCATATATATTATGAACCAGTTTTTTCATCGACACCTCCTCTTTGTTGACTTTGTGATTATGGGTGAAACCTATGTCTACTATATGTCAAAATAGGTGCATGAGATATATTTGAGTAGTTTTTGGGATTATTGATAAAAATTAATCTAAATGAAAATATATCAAAATCTTGTTTCTATAAGTAGGAAGATAATATGTTGAGAAATTTGTTAAAGAAGCATTCGATATCGAGTGAGCCTAATATGTTAAATTATTTGGATTTCATGAGAGGATCTTATAAATATCTTCAAGAGTTGATTTTTTTGTCCAAAGATGTTATTATTGGTGTTTTGATAGATATTTCCATCATCATGAATATCATAAGATAGTATTTATCTAGAAGGGATTAATTTTTTCATTGATAATGTTGGGATAATAATATTTTGAGGATCATATGCTGTGTATAACCTCAACACATTTCTTTATTTTTCCTACAGATGGATACGGTTCCATCGATTATGTTGAATCTAGAAGTATGGTTTGTGTTATAATATTTTTGAAAGTGATTTGGTGGTGATATATGTCTCTATCCACATATAGTCACATGAAAAGGATTATCCAAAAGATAACCTCAACATTGTGTTAAGGATACAGTCCCCTTTATAGAGGTGTCACATAAATTTCATGTAGAATATTATGATATAAATATAAATAAGTCATGTGTTATATATTCTTTTCGAAGGATTTAAAAATGAGGAATCAATGATCGATCATGTGAAATTATAGGTTATAATTTTCTATCATATATTCCCTAGGATAATTAATTTAGGATGATGATGATTTAAACAAATTGTTTCGTACCCTAGCTCTAAATGATTTCTATGTTGAGTTTTCTTTGATAGTGTTTCTTTATTTGATTCTCCTGGAAGAGAAAAATTATTTTGAAGTACAAAATTTACTAGGTTATATATCACCCAATCAAATAAAGAGAAATTCAAGAAGTTGTTCTAGTATTAAATATATACAAGTGGTTTACCCATATTATAAATTATGGATAAGCTCCTCATGAATCGTCATTAACATCCTTGAGTATCCACTTCTTCAAGGGTTAACTTATTTTTAGCATTTTATATAATGAATATTGATATGAAATTTTGTTGTCAATCTTAGGGTATTTTTCATCATGGGTTAATCAATATGTTGTATTATGGGATTCAATGGCTATAGTGTATTATATATATTAATAACATATCTGAGAGAGTATCACGATGCTATAATTTATATCAATAGAAATATATATAATTGAATACCACATGCTTGGTTCAACATCTTCACATTCCTATATATAATTGTGATTTGGAATCTCGGGATTTAATTATAATATTTACATGAACACCACAATGTTGGAATATTATTTGGTTAGTCTTCAATTATATATCCATATACCTCCCTATTATCCTTATAACTTACACAACTATAGTGGACAATCCATTTTTGTATTATGTTCTAGATATTTTTTGATGACACTATGTGCTTACTTATATAATTTTTTAAGGAAAAAATCATTTACCACATGGATAATGTATAGTATTAATAATAAACTGTGGATGAAAATTAGAAATATAATGATATTCCAACCAAAAAAATTATAACAATTAAAAAATGGGAGGAAAATATTTTAGAAGTTGTATTAATCTAATTTGTGTTTGAATTTAAGGGCTCATGACAGAACAATATTATTTGGGTTTAACTTTCATATACCAATTGTTTTTTATCCTTGGTCATGATGGATTCTTTTAAAAAACTCATTAGACAACCATTGTAGTTTGATATATGTTGTATGGATGTGGGTGAGATATCATTTTTGTTGTCTAACATTATGCATGAGATGAAATAAAGTATTAATTTGGTCAGGATGTGTTTTCTAAAACTCATATTCAATACAAATGATATGATGACCATCAATATTGATCACATGAATACATTTTAGGTAATTATGTGTATATAAAGGTGACACCAATATTAGATAATATCCAAATTGTGGAGATGAAGAATGTCACACTCTAGTTTGTCCGACCACAAAAAATCACCTAGAGGATAAATAAGATTTGGTGTTTATTAGAATGTAATCTCATTTGACACCGATTCATTTTTTTCTATTATATTTTAGTTGAAAATTTACAATATAGTACGTTTTATTATGTTAAAATATGATGGCCTCGATCTGGAACATGATCTAATAGATATCGAGCAATCCAATTAGATTATGGATTGTCTATTTAATTTTCATGAGGGGAAAACCAATAAATTAGACTGATTTTTGTGGAATAATGGTAATGAAAATAATGATATGTGTGTATATAAGTATTGGGTATATGTGTATTACCATTAAATATTTTGTAATTAGACTAGGGGTTGACAATTTTTGGATGAATTTTTCATAGTTCAGATAATTATCACTCCCATGATTTTCTTTTTTTAATTTTATTAATTTATAATTGGTTTCAATATTATCAAATAAATCATCCACGTGTTTTCAATGAAAAAATTAATATTTTATTACATGGTGGACCATGGATATTTGGAACATGGTTTGTTGAAAATATTAACCATCACCCAATAAACTGTGTCCCTTGAACTATTGCATTGGAATCCTACATTATTATGTGAACAATATCTATTAATTTTATACTTGAACCGTGAAAACACCACATGTTAAGACAAAGAATCGTGAATAAATGCTTCATAGTCTTGTAGTATATGTTGTGAATTAATGAGTTCATCGTAATTTTTAATTAATTATAATTTTTTTCAAAAAAATAATAAACCATGTTTTAAATCCAATTACTATATTTATCCATCATTTAATTTATCATTCTCTTGTCCCAGAACCCTTATTATCCACCTCTATCATTAATCAATATCATATTTTATTTTAGATTTTATTTGAAAAAAACATTATGTCATCTCCACATCATCATTATCTATCAGTTTATCTTTATTATTTCTTAAAATTGTTTTACATTTATAATGGTGGTGACCAATATTGGGAATAATCAAAAAAATTTATCCCAAATTTTTATGTTATTTATAAGTTCATGTTCTAATAGGACTTCATATTTTCTAGGATATATTTTTTCAATCTTCTAGTGGTTACTTCAATTAGAATTTATTGTGGTTCTATTTTATTCAATTAACAGATGATTTATATTTGTTTTCCATTACATACATTTTTTTTTAAAATTGATGGCATGTATATGTTTTTGTGAAAAATATTATTTCATTGGTTTTACTGTGTGTAATAATTTGGTAATTGTTTATCCCCAATGAATATAATTTATTCATAATAAAAATGTTTGGAAATGATATGTTTGTATGTTGGTGAGTGTGTTAATGATAAGGATGATTTTTATGATTTTAATGTGTACAATGGCACTTATAAACACTGGAAATCTATGGGGGAAGGCTTGGACTTGTACATGTGTGAGCCTATATGGCCATGTCCAGATCTTACTACTATAAATTCAATTCAATGCTTACTAATCAATGTGACATAGAATATTACAATGGGATATTGAGTGAGTCCCCTCCAGAATATATTGTATAGTAAGATATTTTAAAATGATTTAACACTATGATAAGATGTTATTACAACACTAATATAATAGAAACATTGTGTTTCCCCATTTTTAGTATGAAATTTCATTAAATGGATTATGTTACTATTGGGTAATTTATATTTCATTCTATGGAATATCATTTTTCACCTCTAAACTATTTAGATTACTTCAAAACTTGATGTTATAATTATTTAATATTGGATATGCGTGGAACACATGGTGTCATTCAATTTAGAATATGATCTCCCTCCCTACATATAAAAAACATATATATGAATTGATTTTAATGTCTGATTCAGGTAAATTAAAGGCCTCATTTGGTGGTGGTATAACTATAAATAGATTATTACCATCATGGAATGGGTTCTAGCTATGGAATGGTGGATCCTTTTCCTCATTTCATGAGGGTAATTGTGTTCCTTTTTTTTCTCCCACTTCTCATTTTTTTTTTCAAATTATAGGTTATAGTAATAAATATATCATGACCCATTTATTTAATCTCCATGTAAAATTTATACTATTTAAAATATTTTTGATGTTAGGTTATTTTTTTCAGGATGGTTGATTTAGATTTTTATCACATTTACCATGTGATAAAATATACTTAATGGATGGATTTGATTCCCAGGAACTAGTTTCCAACTTATGGGTATCATGACTTATCAAAAGCCCATGCCCTGGGAAATATTGGGTATAATGTCAGATGATATCCAGACCAGATAATGGCATACATTAGAAAATAATATTATAAAACTTTAATAAACTTATATAAAAAATATTATATTTGGTCAAAAAATTAATATAAAATATATCATACCCCAACTATAACATCTTGACCTCAGTTCCACTAAATGGTGCCCCAAGCCGGTTGGTTATATTCCCTTATGCATGGCTCCTCATATGCTAGAGCATGTCGACTAGCAGGGAGGGCCTGGTATGTCTATCATGGGTATAATATAGCCAATTTTATTAGGATATAACACTAATGAAAGAAAAAAACAAAAAATTGTGGAAGAATATAAATAACCATAGAAATACCAAGTCATATGATAGTCAGAACATGGAATACAAAACTCAACTTAAAAGAGAATGCATTCTATGAACATGAAAGTGTCAAGTGTCTATAATGAAAATGAAAATATAGACACATTGACCCTAAATTAGATCCAAAACAATGTTAGGATCCACCACAAATGATCTATTCCCTAATAGAAACCTATCCCAAGGCCTTGACCTTATCTTGATTGTTAATGGAAAATCCTTCTCATGTTCCGTTGATGTGGCCTGAATATGGTGTGATTACAACTAAGAAGGCCACCAACAATGATCTAAAAGACTAGTCCAGTCAAAAGAATGTGTATACAATTCTATGAAAAAATATGTTCAAGTAAAAATTAAATAGTTATCATGTTTTCATTTGTTTTGCAATAATAAAATTAGACGTACTTTCAAATCATGTATCACATTTATATATTAACTCATTTTTATTATTCATTTGGATTTGAACACCGTGAAATATAACACAAATCTTGTTCAATGTCGAATGCCATTATAAGAACACATCATATCACTCTATGTAGATCATCATTTATAACACCCCACAATACAATAACATGGTTTAGTATTTGGGGGAACGCCATGTCCATGTTCTAACATCTCATGGGTCTAGAACAACATGTTTAGCACCCACATCCTCAATAATTCAAATCATATATTAATTCGCATGAATTAACAACATCATTACCAAATTAATTAAATGATTTTTTCGATAAATCAAAGAAATTTATTTAACCCAACAATTAATTAAGTACACAAAACATTAATTAATTCATAATTTTATAAATTGTTCAACTCATATATTATGCCATTATATATTCTTTGAAATTAATTATGCATTCCAAATATCAAATTTTCATAATTAATATGACAATTAATTATCTAAATCAAATTCCTGGAAATTAATTAATTCACCATTAATTGTCTCACATATCCAAAAAATTTCACATAATTAATTCCCCCTGATTATTTATCATAAACTAAAACACATTCTATATCTCTATTAAAATATCCCAAATCATGAATAATTTCTGAGTGTTAATTTTATATTTTGGAAGCCCCTTAGTTTAATGATTAAATAATGATTTAATCATCTAAAACTATAATGAATCGACAAGAAAAAGTACATTCATAATTAGCTCAATTTTGGAATACATTTAACAAAGAAAACAGAAAATTAATAAATCTCAAACACACATATCAAATCCATTACTAAAAGTGTTATATTTTGACAGCAAACCTATATTTTATTTACATATGTTTTCCCACTAGAAATTTCCATTATCCAAGAGTCACAATGACATCATTCAAAATGTTTACCTCTATCCATAAACCCAAAATTGAGATCCTAAGTATAATGATACTGAAAATGTAGATTAAGATACATAATTCTAGATCTTTATCTACACTCATTGGTTTAGATCCATGGAAAATGTGGGGAACATCCATTAAAATATCAATGAATGATGGAGAAATGAATGGAATATGAAACAAGATGAAATCCACTTATGAGTAAGAGATCAGATCTTTAATTTGGTATTGAGATATCGAAGTACGATGTTTGAATCGATTTTGAATCCCCCTTGATGGCTCTAGGATCACCTACAATCTGTAAATACTAAACATATGCTAAAATCGATGGGTCTAGGGGAATAATGTTATTTAATAACTAATTTTCATCAAAAAAAACCTTCATGCATGATTTCATGGGTAGGGGTGCATGATCAAGGTAAACTGTGCACCAACTGTGTGGAACTCTCCATCCATGTTCACAAGGTAACTCTAAAAAAGTAGTAGGGTTTATCGTAAAATTATTGTCACATACAAACCCTTCATACCTAGTGTCACATGGTTACCTAATTCTAGGCACACAGTTTGTCAAACTGTACACAAACCGTGCACATCCCACTTCCAGTTATTTTTTTCATAAATACTCCTCTAAATGTACCCCATGAAACTACTCCAGAAATAATGGATGTTTGAAACAAAATAACATACCTAGAAAGAGGCTTGGGGTGACTCTATAAAAGGTCTGGATCTTTCAAAAACTCCACATTGTAGCAGTTCATCCTCAAGCTGCACTTATGAACATCACTATGATTTTAGGCCAAATAATACGGGTCCATTGGTCTCTCATATATTATTTGGTTCCCAAGTTACTTATTGAACAATTCCACATTTACATAACACAAAAACAAATGCCACTATCCTTCCCAAAAACACATTATAACTACGATCCAGTACACAAATCAAATGCTCCTAAAATGATACATCTATCAGAATGTCAACCTCATCCTCATTGATCTCATGAGAAGTGTTGGAGAAATACTACTCTAGTCGGGACACATTGAAAGAATCATTCATAGAATTGAATTTATATTGTTGATCTAGTCAGAATGAATCCATCCTGATTATATGCACTACCTCAAACTGTCCTACAAACCTAGGTTTCAACATGACCTACCATTGTATCCTGTAGTGACCCATCATAGAAAAAACCTATTGAAATTAAAAATCAAACACTGTAAATTCAATGTAAAAGCTACATCTATCAGCATATAACTTCTATATTCTCATATCCATTGCCATACATTTTCAAATTATATGCACCAGTTCTGATGTCCCCATCACAATATTCTTCCCTAACAACTCTATCTCACCCATCTCCAACCAGTCTAGTATTGATCTACAAGGTCTACCATGAAATGAAACATATGGTTCCATATGCACAGTTTCCTTATTATTCAAGATAGAGGTAAACTCCAATAAATATAAGTGCTTTTGTCAAGAACACCCAATGCCAATCATGCATGCCAGTAGCATATCCAGTATAACCACTATGGTACACTCTGACTCCTCATCTATCATTTAGAGAAAATATGTACTTATCAAAACATGTGTGACAAAAGCCTTCTATAATCCATCCTAGAAGAATTATTTAAATAAAAAACTATGATCTTAATCAAAATATTTTGACATCCCATCCAAACAAACTATCTCCCGAACATATAGTTCTCTAAACTATTCTACTATAATAATTTCCCTTATAGGTAGGAAATTTAATTCCATAATCTTTTGATCCAAAATAACTCAAAATAAATAATTCATACAAATTAATTTGGAAGGCCCAGCACAAAATTCATAGTCACATGATCTCACATCAATTCTTTAATAGGAAACAGATGCATTAGACCTCTAGGTCATTGATGCTCTCCCTTCACCAGTTGATAGGTGAAACATATTTTCATGAAACCAGTTATCTTATTTTTTTATTCCCAGCCACCAAAATTATCTTTATAAGTCACAATACATTTTCCACCCTAGAATGTACCACCCACTTCCTGGAATGAAATTATCACATGAGTTCATCTCGCATACCCATAGGTACCACAACCTGATTTATCACATATATAACAAAATCTCATCTATCAACTAGTATGACGGTATATCCCAAAAATCATTTCATTCCTTTATTGGTGAACACTCTATATCCTTGTATTGTGTGTCCCTAATTTATCTCAAGAATGTATACTATACAACTGTTAAAACCTGATTCAACTTTTTATGACTCTCTAGAACCACCACATGCATTTACACCAGCAAGGTAATAGTCATCGACTCTACACCCAACTCATGTACCAACTGATTATAAGTTTCCCTACATAATTCATTAGACACATTATTACCATGTATTTGTGTATATACTAATTCAATATCTAATGACTGCATATACACTACCCATCTATGATGTTGTTGATTCAACTCACACTATGGAAAGTTACATTTCAAGATTTTACAATATGTAAAAACTGTATATATTTCACCCAAAATTAGCGTCTCCAACACATCAGAGAATTAACCACCACAACCAACTCATGATTATTCTTTTAGTAATTCTATTCATCTTTCCTCACTTTTAAAGACCCATAAGAAAAAATTGACACCATTTCATAATCACAAATCTGAGTATGATCATATATGTGTCACAATAAATGGTTTACATATCACCTGACTTAGGTGAGATCACGATTTGTTCTGATGTCAAGTGCTTCTTCAACTCCATGAAAAAAATTTTCAAATGATTCTATCTATTCAAACCTTATCCCATTTTTTTAAAAACCAAAAAGTGGTTATTCCAATAGAAAAAAGTATAGGATGAACCTCATTTAATATCTATAAAATATAAAAATTCTTCATATTTAATTTTTTTGGGATGCTCTGAAGATATCACTTCCTAATAATTCATTGGGTCAACTTCCTATCCTTATTCAAAGATGACATTCCCTCAGAATTGTACCATGTCTATCAAAAACTAAAACATAGACAATGTAGTGTATAAGAGATGATCTTTCAGTGGAGACAGGATGATTTCAAGATGTAGGGAAGGTTATTAAGGAGTATTATAAACAATATGATTTCGGCCATGAACACCACCACAAACCAATCTAGGTACTCATAAATGATTTTGTTCATGAATTTTATAGTCATTGCAGATGAATTTTTGTACCCAAACAGTCTTAGAAAAAACTCATAAAAGATATACATTATTTGGAAACTAGTTATCATTATATTAGTTGTCCTAACTCTCACATGATGATAACCTTATCAAAAATCAATATTTGAGAACACACAAAACCATTTTAGCTGGTTAAATAGATATTCTATTCATTGAAGAAAATATCAGTTCATTAATATCAATTTATTCTTTTTCATGTAATTGATACACAAGAGTAATCTCCAGTCAGCCTTAATTGAAAAAAATATAGGTGGTTTCCAAGGATACATACAAGGACTGATAAACCATATATCCTCTAGTTTCTTCAACTGAGTCATTAGATCTGGATGCCCAATCTGTTCCTTTATAAGGGTGTTATAAACAATGGCTCAACACCCTACATGAGTTTAACAATTATTTACACATCTCAATGATCTGGAATCCTAGAGATGTCTTTGGGAAAGACATCATGGAACCATTATCCAAATAGTGGATGGATTTCTGGAACACCACTCCCATCATCGAGAAAAAGGCGAGAAAGATGGTCTATGAGATATCCTAGTTTCTTAGTAACCTGCCTTGATATACATTCATGGATATCCCCTTCTCCACGACGAACATAATTGTCAATCATTTGAGAGACAAAGAGAACATTTTGGCCATAACAATATGTGTGGTATTATTAAACTACTAACCAATCAATTCCCATAATCAGGTTGAAGCCCTTAATATCAAGGACAATGATATACCTAAGAAAATTATACTCACTGTTTTTTTGTGAATATCCATTGAATAAACTAGTTTATCTAGACCATGTACCCAATTTTGTATCAATATTCAATACTCTACCTATAAAATCCACCTGTAGGCTTGAAAAATTAACAATATTTATAGATATAAATGAATGAGATTAACCAGTATCAAGAATAGAAATAGAAAAAGTATAAGCTATAATAATAGTACATCTCTCTATGGATCTCCCAACCTTGAATTCCATATCTTTAGGATGTACTGCATGTAACTGTCCTTCCCATATTTTTTGTTGCATCATCTGCCACCGCTGAGTAGTAGCCCTCTGTTGAAATGGGTGGTCATACCCAAAACCATCATTTCCACTTCCTCTACCTCTTCATATAGTTTAATTCCATATTACATATATTTAATGTGTATAATAACCCCTTCCCACACTCCAACACTATGCAGTTGTTCCCTGTAAAACATCCTCACAATGCTTCTTACAGAACTTATGCATGTGTCCCATCTTGCATCCAACAAACAATCCACTATAGGTCAATGAAAATGGGTTCAATAGTTTCTCATCCTAGAACAGTGGTTGAAAAAATTATGAAACTGATTTTCCTGACTATTCCCCATGATTTCCACTATCTTGTCCAATGTTCCAGTAATGGTGCACACTATTTTCAAAAGGAACACTCCCTGATTGTCTATTGAGAACTTCATATTTATTACTATATTCCTTCCTTAGGTTCCTTTATGAAATTATAGAATTATTTGTCACTTTTATGAAATTATTCAGCCTAAATATATTCACATCTGCCTTAATTTAACATCTAAATGTTTCTTGAAATAGTTTTGTGCAATTGGCCTCAAATCCCACCAAAGCTAGAGAAAATTTTATAAATCTAAGAAACGTTCGAAATAATCCATTGAGGACATGCATATATAGGTCATATGAAAAAAAACCTAAATCCTTCTCTTGGATCAATGTATCATGATATATGTTTTCAATGATCTTCTCTATAATTTCATTCCATAACATATCATTAGTCTATAGAGATCGAACCAGAATGTTCCACCAGTGCTTCGCTGACTCCCATAGCATATAAGAAGAATACTTGAAAATACACATTGGCAGAATCTCTAAATGGTAATGTATCATATCTATAGATTCAATCCAGAATTCAGCTCCCTTAGTTCCTACCTCTCTAGTAAATATCGATGGGTTCTTCAGTTGATCCTCCCTTGTACACTCTGACGTGATTTTTAGAACCTGACCTAGCCTCTCAATATGAATTTCATTATACATGGAAATTTCTCTTCGAACTGCTTCCCTTACTCCTCTTCTTGCGCCAATAGTGCTTTCAGTTCCCTGTTTGGATTTTTGTTCCAAGCCAAACCACTCAGTCTCCCTGTCAACAAGAATCGTGGAGGCATATATCTCAAAGACCAAAAAAACATCATAGGTCTCATAACATTACCATCACACATTTATGTATGAGGATAAAGATACAAAACAATATTCAACATGTACTTTTTCTATTTATCACCACATAGTAAACACTAAGGCCTCATCACTACCCTTAACTATCCTACTGATAGGTATTGGTTATATAGGGTATCAACATTCACATTAATTAATTTCAAATATTAATTAATTACACCTTATCAAATTAATTAATTCATTAATATATTAATCAAACCCATATAATTATCTAGGTTTCTCATTAGACGCCCATTTATTATGACTTTTCATCATTATTTTAATCTCACAACGAAGAAAAATAAAAATAATTTAATAGATTACCAATAACCCATTTTCACATTAGTTCCTAAAATAATACCAATCATAATATCCTCGAGTGCCTACAATGATGCATCCAGAACCCACTCTTGTGCCTCTTTTGGCCATGAATAGGAGTTAAACAATTATTAAAAAAAATCACATCACACCCCAAGTGAATCATCCCAGGAGAAATATTATCTAACTATTAGAACTAACATCAAAGGAAATAATACCACCATGAGTACCAAAAATTTTCCTTATACATGGATCTGGAACTCCGATGCACACAACCATTTTCAAGCACCGAATCTTCATATTCTAATGCGTACCCTTCCTAAAAAATTAATAAAAAATATAAATAAGGAAAATAAAACCCCTCTAATACCACTTTGAAATATCCTAAACTGGGTACTACGAAATGGTACACCAAAATAGTAGGTCACATACCCTCAAGTGAGCCTCCCCATTTGCAAGAGGGTGCCAAATAGTAGTTGGGTTCTGGTAAGATAGTAATGGGGAGACTATAACCTCTTTTATTAGAATAAAATACCAATGGAAGAAAACAATAATAAAAAAGTGTGGAAGCATATAAATAACCACAACATTACCACGTCACATGATATTCAAAATAGGAAATACAATACTGAACTAAAAATGGGAATCAAGGTATACCAATGAAATGGAAAGTATAGAATGATTGACTCCCAATTGTGTTTTATACCATGTTTGGTCTCATCTCCCATGTTGCATTTCCAAACAACAACCTATATCTGGGAGATTCCATTATCCTATCCTACTACAAAAAATATATTCTTAGGTGTTGTTTATGGGGCCGGAATAGGGTGTGAGTACATCTTACTAGGCCACCACCAATGTTTCATAATAAATTCTAGTCAAAAGATAGAGTACGTTATTCTATCAAGAAATAAATATAAGGCATTATTAAATAGTTATAATTTTTTTATTATTCATTAATCATCCCATTAGACCTAGTATCAATTCATGTCTTACATTTACCTTACAATTCACTATTTTCATTCAATTGATGTTCAAAAAAATGTTCTGAACAAGAAAACCACATTATTTATTGAATTCTATGTAAAGCATCTCAGTCTAATTCTATATAGATATCCATGTGTAATAGCCAATTACATAGGAACATGGATATTTATTGTAGTGGAATGTGATGTCTAATTCCCATCATCTCAATCGGTCTAGAATGCCATTTCTACCACCCACATTCTCAATCATTTAAATCAATCATTAATTCAAAATAATTATCCACATAATTCCCATAATAATCCAATTATTTGTTTAACATATCCTAGTCCATTATTTATCCCAACAATTAACAACACACAAATTCCTTTATTTAATTAGTTTAATATTTTATCAATCATATAAAATATTAGTCAAAAATTAATTCTTCAGAATTAAATATTGATACCAAATCCCAGATTTTCATAATTAAACTAAAAATTAATTATCTTAATCAAAATCATGGAACATAATTAAATCACAATTAATTATCTCTCATAGAAATGTTTTTTATCATAATTACTTCTTCGTGATTAATTAACTCAAACACAACCACATTATATATCTCAAATTACAATATCCCAAAGACTATGAAATTTCACATAATAAATTAGATTTTTGGAAAGTCCCTCTATTCGATGATTAAGTTATAAATTAATCATCAATTTCTAAAAATAATCAAAAATTCAGTGAACATTCCTACTTTTCCAAAAATAGGAAATAAATTACCAAGGAAACCCATATATTCATCAATATCTCATACACATATCAAATCCATGACTATGGTAATTAAATTTAGACCACCTCCATTTGTTTTTTGATAGATGTTTACCTAGAAAAACCCCTTAAATCAAAGCAGCTCAATGATATCATTCCAGATCCAGATCCAAATGCATAAACCAAAAATTATGATCCATAACATCTTGATCATGCAAAGTGGATCTAAATATAAAATCCATTATCTTGATCTCAATCCATAGGTTTAGATACATGGAAACGGTTTAGATATAGCTAGTATTGAAAAAATAAATATATAGGATGGAAATTAATAACAATAGGTTGAAATCTACTTATCGGGAAAAGAGATGGTCTTTAATCTGCGCTATAGATCTCGAAGAGAAGTTATTGAAATGCCTCTGAAACCCTTATAATGACTATTGGATCCCCTAGAATTCATAAATCAATAGTATTATTTAAAATAAATGGGACTCATGGGGTTGAGAGATTTGGTACGAAATTTTAGTGAAAAAAACATGTGTCTATGGTTTTCAAGGTATGGGCGTACGATCAGGGTAAACCATACACAAACCGTGAAGACCTCTCTATCTAGGATCACACAGTTAATCCCAATGAGATGCATGGTTAATCAAACCATATTCTAACCATAAAAACCCTCCATATCGTGGGTCACAGAGTTACCTATGTTTTTGAGCATTGGTTTTCAAACCACAAGAAAACTATTCACATACCTCAGTTCGTTAATTTTTCATAAGAGAACTACCAAACACAACACAATAAACAAATCCAAACCAATTGTACATAAAAAAAATTTAATTACCTGAAATGATAACCAATGTTACTTTAGAAAAGGCCAATATATTACACAATAATATAATCTTACATATTTTCGTTAATGGAAAAAAGATTCTAAATACATACTATGAATTTTTTTTAATATTTTATTTTAGTATCATCTATTTATATATTATAACCATCATCATTACATTATAGTAACTTCTAGTATAGTGATGATAATTTTATTTGTTTTCATAGAGGAATGATTCATTCATAACATTTTGGAATATAAATTTTATAAAGCCACATTCTATAATGTAGAATAATATGAATTTTTTATAAAGAATATGAATAATTATGGTTTCAACAAATGAGTATATCATTTTCTTATGTTAATTGAAACAATGGGTACCAAATAATGATATATCAAGGTATATACTATGATTGTGTATTAACCTCCCACATTAATGACACAAATTATGTTGCAGGTCACACAATGTACTAATATGATATGTTCTAACATATTGGTTAAATATCATAGAGTATATTATCCAAGTACGAATATATAATTATCTCCCAAAATAAAATTCTCAGCGTAACTCTTCAATGAAATATGAAAAGAAAATTTGAATCTTTGTAAATACTATCAAATGGTCCTAAAAGTGGAATTAACCATCCTAAGTCCTCCACATTGACAATGTTCATCTACATAATAAAGTATTTGGAAGAATAAATTGAAAAATGTAGAAGGAAGATCATGTTCACCTGCACCTAAACCTCATAATTAATCACATAACATCTTTTCTCATCGAAGTGGTCCATCATCCATCTTCATATGACATAAAAATAGATATTTCACTCCACTAGAATAATGCATCATTGAAACTCATTCTTAGGGAATATGCATCAAACTACCATCGTGGTTTTATTGGCGAGTCTCAATAATCTAATTACTAAGAAATCTATTAATAAATGAATTCCAAAAAATCCAAATTCACTCACTTTTGAGGAAAAAATCCAAAATTTAATTCCTCTATACTAATAGTAGATAGAAAATTATCATCACCCATGTCCTTAGAGGGTTCTCAAGATGATGATTATCCAATAAATAGTCCATCAATAACTCAACAAACATATGGTCGTAATCCTAAGAGGAGAATCCGGTTATTTTTTAGGAACTCTCTAATCATATCATACATCCAATAAGGAATACGAACCACCGAACTGCCAATTATTTATAGGTGACAACCATGGCTAAACCACACTACAATTTAAAATAGACAAATTAGAAAACGTGAAAATAAATTTTCTAAATATCAATTTAATGGCTATAGAATAATTTTATTGTAAAACAATATCTCAAACAACCCACATCACAGAAATTTTTATATCCAAGGGAATATCTGTTTGTCTTTGGAAATAAATTGGTACACATGGTTATGTAATGTTTATACAGGATCCAAATGTATTTATTCCCATTAAATCCAACTAATAATTTCATAATGGATTCTAAATTTTATTTAATTATAATTATAATTATTATATGGAAACACTCTCTGAGAAGAATTTTGTTTTTTATTTAACTATATTTAAGAATTACTAGAATTATAATTATCAATTTCAATTTCTAGAGACATAAATAAAATGATATATAGTATCTCACAATTTTGATAGATAGAAAAAATATATATACGTTGTAGTAATTATAATAAATATAACACACAATTGCCTAAATAATTTTTTTATCAAATCACCTATTAAAATTTAAATAACATTTAAATAACACATTCTAAAAATAATAAACCAACACAGACCATTTTACTATTATTTGTTGCAAAAGATTATTTTCAAAGTCATAATACCAAAATAATTTTTGTGACTCTAGTTGAATTAACTGAACTTTAAAATTAGACATAAAATCATTAATAACATTTATGCCCTTCATATGTGGATTATATACTCCTTGGAAAATGTTCTATACCACATTTA
This sequence comes from Viscum album, assembly GCA_963277665.1. Taxonomy (NCBI): domain Eukaryota; kingdom Viridiplantae; phylum Streptophyta; class Magnoliopsida; order Santalales; family Viscaceae; genus Viscum; species Viscum album. The sequence goes on along the minus strand of OY728133.1, from coordinate 1,033,849,713 downwards.
TAAATCATATTTCAAATTATAACCTAAAATAAATGTTTGAGAAAATAAATAATTTTTTATAACATTATGACATTCCATTAGATAATAATAACATAATAATATCTTGATCATTGGTTTTATATATTTTTATTTGTGGCCCCTAAACACTAGAAGTTGTAATCTAAAAGTGTTGGTCTATTTTGATAATATGGAGAGACTATACTACCATATCATAAGTAAAGAAAAATTAAAATAACAAAAATTCCATATTTTATAATTTAAATGGATTGGACGTCATGGAAATTAGTAATGAATAAACATAATATATGAAATAACGAAATTAAACTATATTAATGTCAAGAAATTAATAATTCTAAAATAATTCCATGTAGGAGGAAAATATAAATCATTGTCAGAAATGGAACGATGATAAAATAACCAGCAATGGAATTCAATCTATATGTCCCACATTGGATCCACATCCTTTACCAGACATAAGTTAATAGTTCACCCATAAATCATAAGGTGTTTTCTCTTATACATTCCAACAACCAGTAATTTTGCTCAGGTACTAATAGTGGACTCACCAGGGTTTGAGTATAACTATGTAGTGGGCCAGAAATAACATATACAAATATATCTAAAGTATATAAATGTATTTGTTGATCTAAATAACAACATAAGGGGAAAATCATGAATTAGACATCATTGATCCTCATCTCCGAAACTAACAACCTTAAAATTAATAATGATATATGTCTCTCGATATAAATTTGTGTTGTAATATAATATAAATTATTGAACTAATAAAGGAAATAAATATAATTATTTAATTAATAAATATTTATGAATTCATAATTATTGATTTTAATTAATTATCGAAATATTATAAAAGAAAAAATAAAAAATAGAAAGGATAAAATGGGAAAATATGGATTCCCCAATCTACTCGAATATTCACCACCACTACCAACACTATAAAAATGTTAAAAAATTATAAAGAAATAATCCAATTAGTAAATGGATTTATTAGAGATTCATAATAATTTAGTGTAACATAGGGTAAAATAGTTAGGTGTTATTTATTAGAGATAATTTTTTTTATACTAATGAAACTATGGACATAGTAACATTATCATCAGGAATATTAAAAACAACATTAAGAATATTAATTGGAAATTAAGATTAATAATTTCTCCTCAAAAATATAATTTTCATGTGAATAATATTTTTTCTGGAATAATATTAGTTAATGAAAATATTATAATCCATAAAAATAACTATTATTATTTAAAATTAAAATTAAATATTGCCACATTTTAAATAATCGTTGTTTTAAATTACTTCATAAAATCATAATTTTAATATATAGAAATAAATTTACCTATGATATAAATTTTTTTATTAAATTAATACCATTTTTTAAATCTTAATATTGAAATTTTTAGTAGGTTTTTTTCATTTTATGAAAAACAACAATTTTTTGTTAAATTGTAAAAATACAGTTTTCCCATGAACAGTGTATCTTAAATTACATAATTCATGAGGTAATAATAAACTAATACATTATAGAATGTAAGGATAACATGTTATATATTATAATTTAAATTAAATATTAAAGTAGAATAACCATAATTTTAAATCCAATAATAAAATTTCAGAAAAATATTTTCAACGTTGATTATTTTAGTTAATAATTTCACTTTTTTCCAATTTTGATTTCAAGAACCTTTGAGTCACAATTATAATGTTGTTTTAATGTCAAATATAAATAATATTATATTTACATATTATCTATGTTTAAAAAAATTCATTATTATATGTTTTTTTGTTCATATATTATATAATTGAAAAAATTAATATAAAAATACCCCTCTCCCCAAGTATGAATATCCCCACACCCACCCCCATGGAAAAAAACACCCCTACTTCCTAAATCATAAATTAATCCAATATACAACACATAAATAATCATATAATCCTTTTCGGATTTCTATTTCAATACATCTCCTAACATAAAGGTATATTTATTAGGGTAGAAGAGAATCAACATAATAGAAAATTATCTTCTTATAAACCCTTTATTATTTTTTAAAATTTCTTCTACAGAATATTTTTTTTCACATAAAAACATTTTTATTATTAATTAAGAATTAATTTGTAAAATTTATTATTATTTCATCCTAGTTAATGTTTGATATGACTATATTTATAAATTTCAACAATCTCTTTTCACACACTCCATACATTCTCCCATCAATGATTAACTAAACAAAAATAGAGACACATTCCTATCAAAAAATATAACTATCATCATGGATTCTTATTATAAATTAAATATATCATATAAATATGTATGTATATTTATTATATTATTATGGAATTAATTATTATAATTTATAATTTTCAATTGACACAATAAAATAATTAGGGAAAAACATTAAATTTTTATGTAAACCATGATAAATGAATTAGTACCTATAACCAGGAATGTTAAAAAATATAATAATCTGACTATAAATAAAAAATTAGATTATGTTGAAATATTTATCTAATATTTTTTTTATTAATCAATATTTACTATTCATGAGCTGAAAATTTGTCAAAATCAATTGGGTGTTAAGGTAAGGGCATTCTAAAACCTGACTCTATTTTATTGGATTTTACCTCTTTAATAGAAATTATTATATGTATATTCTATTAATCATCCTTAATTATAATTTAATTTTTATTTCAATTTATTTTGGTGATATAAGTGTTTCTTCTTTTACATTACATCTAAATGCTATGATTTTCATATTAAAATTTTATTCCTTAAAAATATTCAAATCCTCCTATGTTATTTTATATCCATAGAAAAAATATATATTTATATTATGTAAGATATATTTTTTTTAATTAAAAATACAAATTTTTATTAATTTCAATAATATATATTAAATTCATTTAAATAACATTCAATTATAGGGGTTTTTTAAATGGTTTTTTCATTGTAATATTTTCCACGCATGATTCTCTAATTGTTATGATGTGAGGGGGGAAGAATTATATAACCCTATAAATCATTTGGTAATGTGATTTATGTCATTTGATAATGTGTATTGTTTTTGAAAATGATTGTATCTTTGTTAAGAACCACATTTTTATGATTATATTCTTATATTATGGATGTAAATGATTCTATATTTGTTCAAAAATATGTGTGGTATTTGAATACTATGACTAGATGTTTTATATATATGAAAATTCAGCATGCCATATCGTCATCACATGCTTCCCTCATGATGGTTATATTGATACTACATTTCTGATGTGATTATTATTAATGATCTCACTGAGTTTATATTGATTCATTTACCTTATTCATCCCCTAATTGGGCTTTTAGATCACCCCTACATTGATGTATATCCTCATCTGTGTACATATACTAAAAAGAACATGATTTTTTAGTAGGAAAAAAATTTGATATTAATAAATGTTATTTTTTATTATATATATTTCATGAATCGTCCTAATTTTTACGAAGATAAATTTTTTTGGTATTTTGAATTTGAACATTTTTTGTTCGATTAGATTTATTATAACTTAATAGTGATGGATAAAATATAGTGTCTCTATTGTTTTTATCCAATCATATTTTCATAAATTTTGTAATTTGGATTAGAAATCAGTATTGAAAAACCTTAGGAGAATACAATGTATATGAAATGATCCATGAACCTTTTTTTGAAGAAATATAATCATTGATATCCATTATGACATTCCTTATGTATTAACGACTTCAATTTGTAAATTATTTATTCATGTTTTGTCAAATATTTTTTTAATAGTTTCAATATTGTAAAATGGTGGGACCTTGGAGAAACTAATCCAACAACCTATATGATGGGAAATGCAATGATTGCCCAAAAGACATCCCCAATACCATGAGAGGTGGATTTAAATTAATAATGAAAAATATTTCCAAATTTTCATACGATATGAATAATTAACTAAACCATGTGAAATTACCATCTTTACCTAGGATGGAGGAACTATCCATTGGGAATGTTATACAGGACCATCCACCTTCATTTTGAGGATATTATGATCCTCATGTCACATAATAGGGGTATAACTCAATAGAGATGATATTCTTGGTTATCCAATAGTTTGATAAAGAGATATGTGTTTTAATTAACTATCATTTGTGTGGGGGGCTGATTAAGGGTGGGTGTTGATAATTATCACAAAAAAAAAAGATGAAACATAGTATAGAGAGTTAGAAGACATTATGAAAATAGTTATTTAGTAGTCTTTACCTCAAACTATTTTAATGATGACTGCGATAGAATTCATAGATCTGAAGAATATGGAATGATAATATTTTATGGTTTATAAGGAAAACATTATAATTATTTATTAATAAGCCTTCATAATTTTATCATGAAATATATGAAAATATATATATTATTTAGTAGTCGGAAATCATAGTGATTAGATAACGGTTTCATGGTTATGGAGATAAGAATAGAATAATAGAAATACATAATAGAAGGGTTAATATGAAAAAATTATGAGTGAGGATCCAACTAAAGATTTGTCAAAAATAATGTAAGATTTAACATTATATTCATCTCATAGAGAAATGTAAATACATTATATGCATGAGAGATGTACACCACGATCATGAATGTTGAATATACATAATGAAGTTGGAAAAACAGGTGGAGGAAAGGAAGTCACCTCTGAATGCACCACCCATTTTTTAATACTTAAACAATGGGGAACATGTTCACTATGAAATCCAGTGGACTAAACCAGGTGTCCTTGAGATTAATCATCATCATAACCACCAAATTTATATAGAAAGGTAAATTTTATGGAATAATTATTACTAAAGTGTAACATGAATAATATGTCCTATAAAATACACATCCAATTCTCTCGTGAATAGAAAAATTATATTTGATTTATGTTATATGTATTAATTTATATTTAACTTTTTTTTTCCTAGAACTAGTTTATCGAATCACTGATACCAAAACGTAACGATATCTATAAAATCAATTACTTGTTCAATAATTGAACCCATAGTGTTTTACTCTTATCATATACCCATACGTGGTGTTTATTATTAAAATAAATATATTAATACTATACGTAATGTAAATAGGTGTAATAATGGAATTGTATTGGGTCTCATTAAATATAACACACAACAATAGTTCGAAAAAGGATATATCATTTCATATCATAAACCATCCACTGATCCTGTAAAAATTATTTGAAGAAATTATAATTCATTTACCAATTACTCTATGTTGTTGGTGTTGAAACAATATTATGATGTATACATTTAACAAATGGATCATTCAAATCGAGGTTTCAACCAAGAAGAAGTGCCCATTGTGAGTTAATATTGGAATTTATTTCCAAAAGAGTAAAATAGAATTCCCATAGATCATAATATATTGTTCTAAATAGATTTTAAACATATAGAAAATATTATCTCAAAATTTCATTATATAATGTCAATGATCGATATAGAAGGGTTAAAGACACACATGTAAGAGAATTTGAAAAAAAAAATCATTCATAGATTATAGTGCATATCGTTTGGGTATGCTAATATAATTTTTCATCAAGAAATATGGATCAATACATTCGTGTATCAATTAAGAGGTTCTAAACAAGATCAATATAAAGAATAAGTATACTATTTCTTGGATTTATGAATTTTTTAATAACCTATAATGAGATGAATATTTCTCAATTATAGATATTTATTTATGCTATAATCAACTAAAGGTTAATATTGAAGATATATAGATGATATAATTCATACAATTTATTGTAATAATATGTTTATATTGACTTCATTAAAACATTCTAATTCCCATATAATCATCATGGATTTTATGAATATATAATTTAAATTCTACTTCGAAAATGTTTATTAGGTTTTATCAATGATTTTCTCATTTACTATAGGATTAATGAAGGATATGAATAGCATATGTGGATTATTCTGGTGACATTAATGAAATAGAAATTATTTTGTTTGTCTAACAGGTCGGACTTCTTTATAAATGAGGTCGCATTCTTGGGGAATGTGACCACATTTGAGGGAATCTATATTGACACATAAAATGGTAATTAAATAATTACACATACTTCCTACTATCACATAAATCCATTTATTTCATCGAATAGTTGGGTACTTCAAACATCTTCTGATAAATTTATCAGGTTTTTCTAGCCTAAATACTACATTTAAACGGAATTGAGTAACACATGTCTAGATTTAAGAATTTGAGGGACTATTAATGGAGATCAAAAATCAGATAATAACTTCTTATGCACTTACTCAACAAAAATGTGGGGATTTTTTTGACGTTCAAACACAGTAAATTGAATACAAAATAAAGTTACCCTTTTAAAAGATATAGTTAATATGGGAAATCATTACAACAAAACATAAAAACCCTAAAAAGTAACACGTCTAAAGGAATAAAATATATCAAAAGATCAATGTGATAAAAAGGTCAATGAAATCCTTAGAATATGTCTCATCACTCCCTTAATAGATGATAAAACATGTAAGTAAATTAAGAAAAATAATTCCTACCCTTACAAGATGATGCATCATGAAAAATGTGTTATATAAACTAAATTACATCATGCACCCAATCAAACAATATCATATGAAATAAATATCACAATTCCATTCACACAGGAGCATCTTAAAGGTGGATCAGAAGGAAAATTCACATTGTTTTATCCAAAATCTACATCATGAATTCAATTCATGTTGGATAATCCAAAGAGTGCATCATGAATCCAATTCACAATAGAGAAAATGAATATAGGATCATGATTCGAATTCTCATTAGAGTTGTTGAGAAGCAAGTCATTAATCAATAAGCCGATACACCATAGGGAAGATCACTCATCCCCACTATAGTGTAATGTGGAGGGATTGTAAACTTCTAGATTCCATTATAACTATATATAATTAGATCATCCCACTTGAAAAATATATATAGAACACTATAATGAAAATCTGATGCTACACCAAATTAGACCAAAAACTCTATACCGGAATTCAAAGGCAGAGTGTAAATTCCACTATCTATGTTTCAAAGAAATAATGTTGGTTTTCAAAATACATAAACCCCATTTAGAGACAGTAACAAGTGGATCATATAAAGATAAACATTGCATGAAATTGGAAAACCCCTAACTCTAACAGAAACATGGCACTTCCCATTACAATAAAAACGAGAGAGCTTCATAGAAATCGCTATAAAAAAGGAGAACTAGAAATAAAATTAGTAAACTGAGAACCAGTGATGTAGATAACCAGTATGAACTAGAGGGTGGAAACACCATTAGAAATATGAACCCCAATCATTGAACAAAAATACATTATCTCCTATTTCACAAGTACCAATTATCATAAATAATCTCAACCATAATTGTTGATCAATCCACAACAACAAAAGATACCGCATGATTCCATCTAACATTTGAAAAAACATTGTAGATAGATCACTTCACATCTCTATACAAAGGAGGGTTATCCACTGATGTCTTTACTCAAGGGGCATCCACTAGATGTCAACTAAACAATCGTCTCATGAGATAAACAATGATTCATATCGAGGGAGATTAGAACTGGAACATATATGTGGATGTGGATGACTATGAAGGTCACACAGTAATGAGGGAGCCAATGATGATGACGGGAATGATCATAATAATTTTTAATTCTTATTAAATTAATGATGTTAAATTAATAATATGTATTGTTATAGTTGGAATATTAAATTGACTATTGGAATAGTAACCTGGACATTTAGAATAGTAACCATACTGTTAGAATAGTTTTTTTACCTCAAAATTATAATATTGATATAAATAATACTAGTCATGAATATTATAAGTAAATATAAATATTATTTTTCCAAAAAATTAATATCCTGATTAAAAATATCAAATAATATAAAAGAACATTTACAGAAAATTGTATTTTCAATTATTTTATAAAATTATTATTTTTACTATTAAAATTTATATTTAATTACATTTTTTGGAATAACATTAAAATAATTTTCTAAATAATATAATTTAATAATTATAATTTTTATTTATTAGTTTATTTATAAAATACTTAAATTTTCAGGTGAATTGTTAAAAAAATAGTTTTTTATTATAACTGGTGAATCATAAATTACATCACTCATGATGTAATAATGACCAAATAATTTATATGATATGAGTTTCTATGATGACATATTTTATTACATAAAAAATTATTTAATAATTGATTAAATTCTTTAACAAACCTATAAAGTACATTCCAAAACCTAATGTCAAAAGTGAATCATTAAAATAAATATGACTCATATTTTCACTGACCATTTTAATAAACAATTGGATTTGAATTATAATTTATTATAAAAGTCATAAAACAACATATACTATATTCATATAATATTTTTATTTTAATTAAATTACTAAATAATGTTTTATTTATAATATTTAATTTTATTTTGAAAATACCCAAGTCCTCATATATAAATAACTCTACTCCAAGGCCATGGAAAACCTGTCTTCCCCAGCTACCATATCATAAAATATAAAAATTAATTCATTTAAAGACACATAAAATCCTAAGGGATTTTATATAGTAATAAAACAATAGGAATAAATGGATTTTTAGTGTTGTATAAGATATTATGTACCATGAATTATATATATTCTGATCAACACTTCTGTTATTCTAATTTCATTTTCTAATAATACTAAAAGTTTAATATCCCCTTACACAAACAAAACATATAATAATTAATAAGTCATTAATTCATCATTGTATTAAATATGTTCAATTTTTTTATGTATAATATTTTTATATAAAAGAATATATATTTTTTAAACATCACTTTTCTGTTCTACTGAAAAGGTCTCGTCAATAGTCGGTTAAACACCAATATAGTGTTTACCATGAAAACACATATTACCATAATAATGTATGTATACTTTGAATTATATATAATTAAAAATATATAATTATATTTATTATAATATTCTAGAATTAATTATAATACTGAATTATTTTTATTTAATAAATTTGTATAATCAATATAGAACATTAAATTTTTAAATATAACATGGTATCATAATGACTAACCTGTAACCATTGAAGTTATAAAAAAAATTAAATGAATATTATATATAGATAGTTGAAGAAATAATAATAATTAACTTATATATAATCATTGTAATAAATATATGATTAATATACCCCTTATTCAAAAGTGAAAAAATAATGAAGGCATTAATATAAGGGGAATCTTGAACTCTACTCCCTCTCTTTGGGATTCCCCTATTTAGTGCAAATTTCGTCAAGGATGTTTCATTAATATTTATTAAAAAATATTTCATTATCATTCCATTATATTTTTATTATATTCATGTTTCAAAAAATCATTTTAAATACAAGTAGAATAATTTTCTATATAGACATCACTTAAAAAAAACATTGAATCCACTTGTATTATTTATTATAAAATGAAAATTTATCTTTATTAAAAATTTTGATACCCCAATATCATTAGTGATCTGAAATTATTATTAAAAAGTGTACATTTTTTGAATAACATATAAACAATTACATTCCATGGGTTATTCCATGACTACAATTGTGATATACTCAATGTGGTATGAATGATTATATAAATGTTTTGATGTGATATGTGGGCCAATTATTATATATCAATCTTATGAATAAGGTAACATGATGTATATGAGGTGATAATGTGTATTATATGTGAACATGGGTCATGACATTTTAACAAATAAAAACTAATGATTATTCACATATGTTATGTGTGAACACGATGTTATCATTTTTCAAAACAATATATGATATTTAATGATGATGACATGATGCATAATTTTTATGAATTTCATTAATCCATGATATTATCTTCTGTTTCCATCATGATTTTAATTGGGGGTCATATTCGAATTATGTGAGGATTGATATTATGATATTGGATTTTCTATTGATTTCGGTCTTTTATTCTTCCTCTTTAATTGAATACAAATTTAATGTTTGACTATTCTTATATTAAATGTCTTATTCAAATAATGATGCTTCCAATCATAATGAATAATTGAATAGTAATGATTATATGGAATAATTTTTAGAAAATGATGATAATGTGTATGAAAAAACCCAACAAAAAAGTATCATCATTATTTTAAATAAAATAATCATTTTTTGAATTTAGTGTAGAAAAAAAGAAATTGGTTGGAATCAATGTGGACAACCTATGGTCCCAAAAAATCAATGTTAATTGTTTATGCTAGGGTCATAATATGAATTAATGTGCCAAATAATATTGATTCATAGAACCACATCCAACTAGTAAATAATGATATCTACTTAATGGATATAACTATAATGTAAGTATGTGCATTCCATATATTAGAAGAAAAAAAATATATTTAATTGTTTATTTAATTTTCATTATTACGTGCAAAATTTATTTATTAAAGATGATTATGGTAATACAATTTTCTTAATAGCCTATATAAAATCACATTGATGCATTTTGAAAATTCTAATGAAGTAATAACATATAAATTCTAGGTGAATATTTGAGCCCCACACACATGTTATTTATGCACACATTATAAAGAAAGAAAAATTGAATTCCATTAATAAGAACTGATTTGAAAAACAATTTCATGTTTATTTTAATTAATAATATATTATCATGGATTATTTATTTTATCCTTGTTGATTGGAAATTTTTAATTTATAAATTATTAAAGGAGTTCTTAAATTAAAAAACATACATAAAAATGTATCGTTATCTCAAAGAAAGTATGGGTTATGCTTTATTATATAAGAAGTTGTAATATATTTTAAAACAACAACAGAACATTAAATATGTTATATTCAACATCATGCATTCCCTTATTTATATGAATAATAATGAATCAACATCTAAATCCACTTCCTTCATATTTCAGGTTCTATGGAAGCAGGATCATGTAATTAAATGGTCTAATCTTGTTGATCAACCGATTTTTTTTTACTAAACCTGTTAATGAATTACATAATTATAGTCACGAATAAAATCATTCCATGATATTGATTTTCATTCTGGTTTAGCATTCTAATGATTTATAAAATATTAAACATAATAGGAGGGGGAACAAAAATACTCAGATGAACCAAATAATCCAACTGGATTTGAGGCTACTCATTCCTTAAACCACATAATTTAGATGAGTTAAACTATTTTATCATCACACATTCAAAAAAAATTAGAATCAATTAACTTCCAATAACATTATATTAATAAAATTTTTTAGTGTACAGTTGTTTGTGATTTGAATCTCTTAATCCCAAAAAATACCTCATTTTGAAAAGAAAAATGTATAACATCCCAATAGAAATGTTATACAATAAATACATCACAAAATATCACATATGATTGTGGATTGAGGTATCTCTTTGGAAGACTATTATTTTCCATTTTTCACGTGATAACATAGATATTATAATAGTCAATGATGAAATTATAACATTCATATAATGGTCATCTAATATAGTAAATATAAATGAGACATCTTTGTATGAAAATATTTCAAATGAAAAAACCTATAAAGGCTAATGAAATAATGTGTAGATAGTTCCATGATTTTAATGATGTATAAAATAATTGGGAAATGGAACATTTATTCTATACATATTCCTTATTGAGTCTAAAAATGATGATAAAAAGCCTAAATGGAGAGGAATATCAGTATTGAATAGATACATAAGGTAAATTTTCATAATATTTCAATAAAAATAGTGAGATATTTTGTTTATTAATTTAAATATCTATTAATATTTTATATTGGAATTTATATTACTACTATTTGAATTTAAAACCATGAGAAGTTTTATATTAATAATTAATACATGTATCATTTCAATAGAAAAAATTACCTAGGATAATGATGAAATTATAAAGATGAATAAAATCAAGTTGCAGTGGTTGAGAAAAATATATCAAATGACAGAGCCTTTTTATGACATCATTTTATAAGTATGACTATATAAAACCCAAAAATAAATATAATTTTAAATTTTTATTGCATTTTTGTTTATTTCATGAAACATTGGATGATGATTGGAGTAAATTTGGATACCAAAAATATTTTCATTCATGATCCAATGAACCAATAATTCATGATGTGTACATTGAATTTGTAATTTTCAGATATCAATATTTGTTAATAAAAAAATATATTTCTTAGTCTTTGTTTTATTATAATATTATTTATTAAGGGAAGCCATAACAGAAATTATTTTTAATGGAATGATGTTTTTGTATTTTTATATAACTACTACAGATTTTTAAAAATTGAATCAATTTAATGTATATATTGAAATATTTAAATAAGAAAACATTTCAAAAAAATTACTTATTTTCACTATTGATTATGTAGTGTATAAAGAAAGATAAAAACATCAATTATGGTGAATTTTTTTGGAAGTTTATGTTATAGATCATAATGGAAGATAATATCATCCTCCCTCAATATGTAAATTGGGATGGAAATTTAAATTTTGATAAATATATTTTGTAATCATTTGTTTTCATATATCATACTAGTACAATCAATATTTATGAATTCATTCATACTATAAATAAGAAAAAAATTAGAGATGAGTGTGTAGTTTATATCTTGTAATAATTTTTGAGGAGAAAAAATTTAAGTGATTGCATACTTTTTCTGATATAGTATGAGTTATGACCTTAGATATATATTTGGAGTGTGAATAATTTTAGTCAAAATATTAATATATTATTTTCATATGTTTCTTAAGGAGAAATATAATGGAGGATAAAAATTTATTTACAGAGGTGACAAGAAAACAATAAAATTATTGGGCAATAGGAGAGGTGGAGGCATAGATAGAGACATATGCAGAGGTGGAGGAAAATACCGAGGGGTAGAAAGAGAAAAGGAAGTTACATTAAAAGAATAACAGTGATGGGAAATGGGATATAATGATGATAAAAACAAATTTTCATAATATTTATTGTTTAAAAGTGAACACATAAATTTATTTTTAATATAATATCAGGTTTGATCTTTCACCTGGCGAATTATTGATAAAAATGTTCTCTCTACATGATTTATAACTTTTATGTAAGAATGTGTGTGCAAGGTTTTTTTTGAACCAAACTAAAACAGAATATTTTTTAAAACATAATATCATATGACATATTTTCTATTATATAATTCAATGCACTATCATATAATTCTAATTTTTGATAGTGACCCATTTCCATGAAAAAGCTGAACAAAAAAAAACAAAACAAATATAGTTTCATTCTCATTTTATATATACAGGGAAATTAAAGAGTATTATTAAAGGATCCATTAGTTTCTTGATACTCATAAAATGCATATCCTCCCATACAAAATGTATACAATCAAAAATAAATATTTGAATAATTGTGTGTAATCAGCCACTAAATCCACCAGGTGTATAAGAGAAAAATTATAGGATAATCAGCATTAAGAGATCATTGTCATTGAGAATTTATGGTGTCAATGAAAACCTAACATCAAACAAAATGAAACTACTTTATTGAAAAATTCATGAAAATTAAAACCCCACTTAAAATGTTATCGTGGAGCACCAAAAATCCCAATGAAGACCCCATTGAAAAAGAATCAAGTATCATGATCCAAATCCTCTAAAAAATAAGGAAATTTCAAATGATATCAACAAATAATGGAATTACAAGATATAAAAATATAGTGGTATCACTTTTGTTTTTTGTGGAATTATTTGAGCTATTGTTTCATTAATTAAATGAATGATATATTGTCACAAATTCTCGTGAAATCCAAACATGTAACAATAATTATATAAATCGATCCATGTTCAAAATCTAATTATTAATAAACACATCATGATTATCTATAAAAAAATTTATGATAATAAGGATATTGTTGTATTTATGAAAAATAATTATGATGTAATGTTTGAGTTCATCGTCACTATGAAAATGCATTCATATTGGCATGAAATTGTCATTAATTTCTGTAAAAAGGAAAATAATATTTTTAAAACACATAAAAAATATCCATATTTTTTATTGATAATATTGGAAACTAGTACCTTATTTTTTTTACATGAGATAATAATAAACTCCAAAATTGGAACATGATGTTATTAATATCATAAAAATGTCTGTTATCTATTTAAAATTTAAATTTGAAAAAAAAAATTTAATCACTCACTGAAAACTGAATAAATAGGAACAAATTGATTAAATAATTTTGAATAGTTATTAATAATCCATTTATTATATATATGAATAATAATTACATCAAACCAACACATGATATGACCATTATTAATCAATGTGTGTGTTTTATGTATAAAATGTCATTTTAGTAAAAACCTATGTTATACTAAAAACTAACTAAATGAATTTGTTTTGTTTTGATAGTTATTGAAAACTATCCATATAGATTTTGAGATTTGAGGTAATTATCCTCACCTCAATTTAAAGAACATTGTATTTATATTTACACTAACAACATCTTTATACATAAAATTGACATTAATTTTATTAAAAAATGAAACTCACATATCCAAAACCGACCAAATTAATTCTTTTAGTGTTTATATTTTAGGAAAACAATACACTTGTCATTTGTAATATTTTGGAATCAACCTCACCTCAATCAAATACACAGGGTGACCATTATGAATCCATGCATGTCTCCCTATTTAATATTTACATTTTTTTAGTATAAAATAAAACTAAAAAATTAAAAACTATTAAAACACATTTTTATTATTTTAGTTAATTGTGAATACTATACATAACTCATTTTAAATATTAGTAATCCTTCACACATCAATAGGATATATGATGTTCCCAATGTGACTCATTTTTTCCCAAATCTTTTTAACATTGAAATTTTAGTTCCAATAGATTAACTCACTGAAAACTATGAAAATTATATTAGATTGTCTTGATAATTGTAGAAAATTACAAATAAATAATTTTTTATTTTTATTAATTATATTCATGTAATACCCATATGTTTTTTGACCATTATTACTTAACATTCATAATTATGAATTGAAATTATTTCTTTGTAAAAAATAGTTATTCTCATAAAAAACATTCTAATTATTTTGATACTTTATTACAATATTCAATAAGTTACATTGGATGTTTAGTAATTAAAATATCATCAATCTAGTGCACAATTTTACTGGTAAGACTCATTGATCATCTTTTTATACAAAATTGACATTTATTTTCATAAATAATAGTTGTTACAAAATCAAATCCAAGGGAATCATTCATATTATTTTATACATTAGTAAAATGGTATATATTTAATTTATTATGTGTATGACTAATCTCTAAATCAATCCAAAATGAAACATTCCACAAATGCTTCAATGTGTATGTTATGAGTTTAAAATTTATATTTTAAAATAAGAATGTTTCAGTCACTAAAACTAAAAAATCATGATCATATTTTCCTCATAATTTATAAAATATGTTATATAAATATTTCCTAAAATGTAAAAAAATTTATCGAATAGGCACCACACATGGTGCGATTGGTATTAATCAAAGTACGTGTGTCCAGATTAAAATGATATTTGAGTTAAAAAATGTATTATAATAAAAAACATAGAGGAATATTAAAATTTAATTGGTACATTATAAAAATATTTGAAATTCATTAGGGACATGTATGAATCAACATAAATAGATTCTAATATATGGTGCGACTGATATGAACCTAGGTGCTTCGTCTCAATATATATGTATCCTTTTAGTTTTGAGCATAATTAATATTTCCAAAACAATGAAAATTAGAATAGGATGCTTCCTCATCATTCAATATAATATTAAATTATTAATTTCATTATCATATTTACATTATTATGAATAAGATAAATTTCAATTAGTTAATTCACGAAGATGAAGAAAAAATGGAAAGTCATTCAAAAATAAATTGATAAACAATGGAATAAAAAAATTTCTAGTATTTATCAAAGTATAGTTAAATTATTATTGTTTCTATTTAATATATATCTTTATATAATTATTGAAATATTTTTTCCCATATATTTCTATGTAATTTTTATCATTTATGGGGTGATTTTTATTTTATATTAGTTGTTTATTTCCCTAATAATAGTTGTTTTTCATGTATTAGGTTGTAAATTTTATTTCAATTAAAATTAAATTTTTTTTAATTTAATAATATCTTTTTTTGTGTGTAAGAACTCGTGTCTTTGTATCAGGTATGATTTCATTTTTCTTACCTTTTGAAGAAAAAGAGGAGTTTTATAGAATGTTATTTATTGCACGCCATGTTATATTATGTACAAAACATGGACTCAGTTACCACATGTAGCCAGGTGTTGGCTATGTTATATCCATGCACACAGACATGTCTAGTGACCTAGAAACCTTCTAATGTAGGGGCTAATAAAAGAAAGTGCATGCCATGTACTTCTAAAGTATATTCATTGTACATTATTTTGTTTTAATTAAATGTATTGGGCCCACATATAACAAACATATCCATCTCATTCTAGGTCTATTTCTTTCGAGAGAGGCCATACTACCATGATTCTTCATCGAGCCCATGATCGAGCACCCTTTCTCTGAATCGATCGTCGTTGATTACATAGGGATCACCAATGTATGCCCTTCCTTCTTCTAGAGCCTGGTTTCCTAATTCCTCTTCTTTCCCATGATAAAATCAGTTGTGTGTTTTGAGAAATTTTTTAGATCTATGGTGTTTTTGGGCAATTCAAGGCTTAACATTATCGTATAACGATCCTACAACACTGAGGTCATTGGTTTGTTCCTTTCCATTGAAATTCGTTGAGTTATATGTGCACTGTTATCCAATACCCTTGAACGAGATATTATGGTTTAGGATTTTAGCCCGGTTAATTACCCGCTACGCTTCTATCCTTGAGTATAGGGTAGTACAACATGATTTGGGTTAATTATTATTATTTGGAAGTGGTTTCCCACACATGTTTTGTTTATGATCGTTTTCTCATTCTTTCTTGTTATAGTGATGTTTGATTCCCATTCCTTGTATTGTTAGGATGGAGTGATTGTTTATCTAACATGTTGTTATGATTTAGACTAGTTATCCATGTAGTTATTGAGGATTAATTTGGATTCATTTCCTTTATATGCTTGTTTGACTTACACAGGGCCATGTAAACTAGGTTTTGTAGACCATAAGGAGAATGGATGCATAGTCTTCTTCAGAGGGTCTTCTTTTATTGTATGATGTGATACCATATGGTTAATTGACGTAAGTTCATAATAAATTTTTTTTTAGTTTCTTGACATGACCACAGGAGGGGATGATATGTAAGTGCATCCCCAAAGCAACTTTTACTTACCAATAGAAGACTATAGGGTGAATTGATGGTTAGTGCTTTCTCATAGAGTATATACTAAAGTTAATCCAGAGGTGTGAGACTATGTGTGCTTCCTAGAGGGTTTCTTGTGTTTATTTGGTATGACCATAGGGGATAAGCTGTGAGTAATTCTCATAGGGTTACCGGTTTGGGTTTTCCTTATTTCTAAATATCTTGTATCAGAAAGGTATGAAATTATAGGAATCATTATTGTTGAGTACATCCTTATTTACTACTTTTAATTTCTTATTTCCTTCCATATAAATTCACTGACCATTAGGAACATATCTATTGGTGGTTTTATATTTTTATTAGTCTCACACCCTATTTGGGACATGCTTTTGGGCCCAAATATTTTATATTATTGTAGTTATAGATAATGGAAAACAGTATTCTACATCAGGTGCTTGATTGTTTTGTTGCTGTGGAGCAAGAGACCAAGATGAGGAAATCTATGATGGTGATTTTTTATTGTTTTTTTGTAGTTTGGTTTAGTACTGTATTTCAACATTGTGACGTGTCTGGCTTCTTTCCTAGACATATGTATAATGCATCATTATATATGTGCTCCAGTTTTTTATTTCCTTCAGTCTTTTGGTGTTAATGTTGTATGACATTATAACTGCATCTGCTATTGATATTTGTTTTTCACATCCACTATGCTACTCTTACAATGATGTAATATTTTCACCACTATCAAACACAAGTCCCTAAATGCTTTTCAATAACCTCTGGGGTTTGGGGGAATTGTTCATGAAGCCATGTGATCAAGTGGGTATGGTGCATCTCTGGGCGGCTTCCGGAACCAGGACGTTACAATGTCGTATCCGAGGCATTCTATTATTCATTACATACTCTATGGAGCCTATAAATTATTATATGATGGAAATAGTTACTTGGTAAAATGATGTGCCTGGGAGTAGCTAACCCTTGTACAAGGAAAATTAGATTTACCTCGTGTATTGGAATTTTCTAGTTTTGCAATTTTATTTCTGATTTGATTTCAAAAGTGGGTGTCTCACATTATTTGTGCTATTATTGATGATATTATCGAGGTTCTATTTATTTTTCAACCAAATGATATGAGGGTATTCCATCTCATGCATCATATATGAACATTATATAAAATTCATTCATGCATTCTTGAAATTCCATTTTGGGTGCATTAGTGATTTCATGTAGTTTTGATAGATTTTGTGACGGATATGCATGTTGTCATGATAGTATCCTTGATAATGTACCTGATATTTGATAGGGTATTGATTTGTTTTAGATTTTTTTTGAATGAATGGAAAACATAGGTTCTTGAGTTGTTATTGGCCTTCTTGGATAAGAATTTTGTGGATCATTGCCTTGTTTTTTTGTTGCATATGGCATATAATAGATGACAACCACTGATTTGTGAGGAGTATGGGCCTTCATGGATTGAAATTTGTCACATTATATTTTTTTAGTGTTCTATGGGATTCCGGAGTAGTTTCTGAGGCTTACTGTATAGAAAAAAAACAGAATCCACGTCGTGTACTTTTGAATACATGCCACGTGATCTTCTGTTTGAGGAGAATCTATTTTTCTTTTGTACATGCTGTGTAGTATCTAACCGTGTTAAGTTTCATTTGGGAATAGGCACGGGGTTGGGAGAACTTTTTTTGGGACATTCTATGTACGAGACGTACACACAGTGTGACTAGACCATGTGTCTGTTCATGTGACTAACGAAATTAATGGATAAAAACATATATAATGAACATCGTGCCAGTCTTGAACATGTCGTGTAGTGTAATACCTAGATTCTGACCACGTAACTGACAACACGGGTTGGTGTAAATCCTTTAGTACATGTAAGGTCCGTCTGGAACATGCCTTGTTTTGGGAGTCATGTATCTGACTATGTCGCTAAAAACACGGGTTGATGAAGCTCATCTAGTACACGTCGTGTCTGGCACAAACACACAGTGTAGTATTTTTCTAGGAGAACCATGTAGCTTAGTTATATAGGATAACATAGGAATGGGATGAGGATTCTAGTACACGTCAGGTATTATGATATTGTGTTGTGTCTTTGGGGTGTTACACAACCAATTTTTATAAAAGTACATGCACTTGTGAAAGGATTAAGGAAACACGCCTTGTATTTAAGTATACACACTCTGTATCTATGTTTTGTAAAACATGAATGCGTTATTTATCCTGTTCCTTTCTTACCGTTTTAATTTTTTGTACAGGATAATCTTTAACAAAGGTGTTTGATTCACATTACAGAGTCATTCCACTGATATGTCCTTTGATTTTATGCCAGTAGCAATGCAGTGATCAGACTCAGGGAATTTCTAATCCGGGATTACAAGAAGATCCTCTAGTTGTTCCAATCTTGGAACCAAATCTTATTATAGACATGGTTGTTGATGCACTATTCTAACAAGGATTTTTGAGGTTCACGCAGACCATCTGCAGAGTACCACATACATCCCCATCTACTGCAGAGCTGGAACAGGTTTTCCCACAGCTGCATCCTCTCACCTTCACAAGGGAAGGAGGACCTGAGGCTATAGTTTCATGGTTAGAATCTATGCTTTCGATCTTCGATCATCTGGAGACTCCTCCAAATAGATGTTTAAAGATCTCTACCTACATGCTTTAGGAATCGTACAATATATGGTGGGATGTGATCTCACAGGTGGGACACCATCATGTCATGGCCTGGGATGAGTTCCAACATTCCTTCTATGACTACTTCTATTCAGAGACTTTGGGGGCCGATCGATCCTAAGAGTTCAAGATTCTGGAACATGGTACTCTCTCAGTCATGGAGTACTCTTCTCATTTAACTGACATGTAGTGCTTGACACCTATTCTAGGAGGTGATGAGTTATTCCTAGAAACAAATATTGATGATGGTATTAAGCACAACATCATATCTTAGGTGAATATCCTTAGGTTGATGTATATCACTTCCATCATCAACCAAGCACTGATCACAGAGCGTAATATGAGGGATTCTGGAGTCGTGATCTAGGGAGGCTCAACATCAGGAGATAGTTCCCCTCCTACTGACTGTAGGAAGAGCTATATAGATCCTTCACAGGATGATATAATGAGAAAATACGCTTATTCTGGTAGCCAGGTGGTGTGCTACCTGAGCGGGATGAATGCGTATGTGAGGCCACATTGCCCAAGCGACCCAGTGGAGTGCCAATCTTACATCAAGATGTATCATCTTTAGTTCTTCTTTTAGATCTTCTCACCAGTAGCTGGTGATAGGGGTTCTTCAATGAATTTTCATTTAGGAGCAGCACCACCGGGTTCAAGATCCCAAAACCTCTATAGTTCGAGGTACCATACTAGTTGCCTCATTTTTGGTTTATGGCCTTTGGGATATATGGGATTCCCATAGCATTATATATTTTTCTAATGTAGAATGCATTGGGATCTATATCTTTTTTTGTTGATATAATACCATTGAACAATCTATTGGGGACATGAATGGATACTTTACGTCTATGTAAGGATTTCCCGCTAGAGGTTGGTGGGTGTCACTTCTTATGGTATCTCTGTTTCCTACAGATAATATGATGTGATTTCATTCTCAGAATATTTTATTTTGTTCCCTTCCATTCAATTGTCGATTTCTATCTTCATAGAGTGAGTTTAATATCACCCGAGGGCGGGTCATTTATTCATATGGGTTAATGGGATATCCATGCGTGTAGATCGGGATCCAGGCATCATGGGTTGGGAGGAGTTACAACATAGATTGATAGTCATTATCTGTATTAATTTGGGACTACAATGTTGGCCCTCACTCCAGTGGTGGATCAATTCATGGAAGTATTTCAGATAAAAATTTTGGTTTTCCTCCGGAGTAGAGGTAGATTTTTTTATTAAGCTCATTCCATGAGCAGCACCGATGTCCATTTATTCTTATAACCTAGCTACAAAAGAGCTACAAGGGCTCCAGAAGTCATTATAGGAGTTGTAGGAAAATGGATTCATCTGACCGAGTACATATGCTTTGGCTTCACCTGCCCTATTTTTGAAGAAGTTAATCATTACACTTAGTATTTTTTGGATTATAGGAAGCTAAACTAGTTGACAGTACAAAATGGATATCCTTACCCAAGGATTAATGATCTCTTTGATTAGTTTTGAGGAGCATGTGTGTTATCAAAGATTGACTTCAGATCCGGATATCATCAGTTGTTCATGTGACCATCTAATATACCTCTGATATCCTATCATAGATGTCATGGTCTATACAAGTATGTGGTTATATCGTTCAGTCTCACGAACATGTTTTCTATTTTCTTGGCAATAATGAACCGAGTGTTCTACCCATACACAGATTACATCATGGTGGATTTTGTGGATGATATCTTGGTGTACTCTCACACTCGACAAGACCAAGCTACACATCTTGAGATTTTTGTGAGTACACTGAGAGAGCATCTGTTATAATCTATGATGTCATAATGGCACTTTTGGATGGACCATATTTACTTCTTAGGTCATTTATCTCAAAGATAAGAGTATCAGTAGACCCATAGAAAGATGGAGATTTACTTTCCTGGGTGCATCTATGAAACGTTTTTTTGGTATAAATATTTATAAGACATGCTGGATACTACATAAATTTCATAAAAGACATTTCACGCTTAGTAGTCCCACTGACGATCTTGACTAAAGATGGTGTGAAGAACTTGTGGACAAATTGTTTTGAGTCGGCCATTCAAAATATGACTAGGTGACTAACTTCAGCACCGATACTAGTTCTTCCAAAGAAAGGAAATATCCATTGAGAGTATTGTGATGCTTCAGTTATCAGGCTGGGAGAAATGGTTACATAAGGAGAAGGATTCGTAGTGTACATGCCTCAGTAGTTGAGGCCACATGATAGGAATTACCAGACACACGATCTTGAGTTGGTAGCAGTTTTACATGCCTTATGCTATTGGAGACATTATCTTTTGGGAGACCATGTTGTGGTTTTCAACAACCACCAAAGTCTCAAGTATATATTCACACATCATGACATGAATTTGAGATAGCGATGATGGGTTCAGTACCTTTATTCATTGGACATTTAGTATATTTAGATGCTATGGAAAGGAAATGTTGTAGATGATACGTTGATCAGGAGGACCCAGATACAGGCAGTTCAAGAGGCCAGCACTGAGGTTAGACTCATGGCTTTGTTCTCTGAGATGTATTTGGAGGTGCATGACAAACAGTTTCATACCATTCTATCTTATGTATTTGTTATCTCTATTCTTCTTTATCTAGTGAGAATGAGGAAAATATGAGATTTTTAAGGCCTAGTACTACGAGAAACTATGTCAGGATAGGACCCTATTCCTGGGTGGACCATAGGTGAGGATGATATATTGTGTTTCCAGGGGTGCGTATGGGTGCCAACAGACATACACAAGGTTTTGATGCATGACTTTCATTCCTCAGTTTGGGAAATTCATCCTGGTGTCACTAAGATGTATAGTGATCTACACCATTAGTATTGGTTTCTTGGTATGAAGAATGATGTTGATGGGTTCATCATGAGGTGTTCCACCTATCAACAGTTGAAGGCGTAGCATCAGAAACCAGCAAGGATTTTGCAGTAGTTACCTATTACTGGGTGGGATTGGAATGATGTCGTGATGGATTTCGTGACTAGTATACTGAGGATGCCTCAAGGGAATGATGTTGTATGGTTTTTCATTGAGAGACTCATGAAAGGTTCTCACTTCTTTCCAATCATGGAGACCATTAGTGTTGATGAGTTGGAATGGTTGTAAATCTATGAGATTGTACATTTACATGGAGTTCCACACTCTATTGTTTCACACTAGGATGCATGTTTTACATCTCATGTCTGGAAGGGGATACAGTAGGCTTTGGGTACATAGGTAAATTTGAGTACAACATTCCACCCCCAGAATGATGGCTATTCTGAGCATATGATTCATGTGATTGAGGATATACTGCGAGCATGCATCATTGATTTTGGGGGTTCTTTAGAGAAGAACATAACTCCTGTGGAGATGTCCTACATCAACAGTTTTCATGAAACTATTCAGATGCAACCATATGAGGATTCATACGTTAGGCAATTCCAATCACCCTTATATTGGCTGGAGATAAGAGAGGTAGCTATGATGGGACCTCTTCTTGTACATGAGACCATAAAATAGATAGAGTTGAATTGGAAAAGTGTGGCTATTTCACATTCGTGACAGAAGACTATTTATGATCAAAGGATACATCCTATGGAGTTTGAAGTCAGGGATCAGGTTTTAATGCATGTCACACTGTGGTTGGGGAACAAGAGGATTAGGAGACATGGTAAGATTTCACTGAGGTACGTCAGGTCGTTGATGTTTTGGAGAGAGTCGGCCCGGTTTCCTATTAGATGCTGTTACCTGAGAGGTACCAGGCTATGCAAAACATCTTTCACATTTCTCATATTCTACGCAACATCTCTAGCCCATTTCATGTTCCTCATAATTAAGAGGTTCAGTTTGAGTTGGAAATCTCGTTTCTTGAGAATCCTATCTGGATTTTTGATCGCATTATGATCGTTCCCAGTGGGCGATCTGTTCTTCTAGTATGTGTGCTATGTAAGCATAGTATAGAATATGATGAGACTTGGTAGAGTGAGTCCAATGTACGATCATAGTGGCCATAGTTGTTTAGGATTATTATTCTATGCCACGTTACTAGGGAAATTCAGGGATAAATTTCATTATGGGGGATGTTTGTAAAAAAAACCGACTCTTTTTTCATGTATGATTTCATTTTAATGGTAATTTTAGTTAAAAGAAGAAATTTCTGTAAATTTCTTAAGTACACGCCATGTAGTTTATATGGATAGACCATTTACTAAGTAAGCTCAGGTAGCCGGGTGGAGGTCGTGTCATGGCCTTGCACATGGCCGTGTGTGGGGACCTGGAGACCACTTAATAAGGGTCCAATAAAGGCATGTACATGTAGTGTGAATCTAAAGCACATGCTGTGTACTTTATATATTTTCATTAAACATACTGGGGTCACATCTAATGGACATAACCTTCTCATTATTGGTCTGCTTCGTTAGAGAGTGATTGTATGACCTCGATTCTTGTTCGAGCCCCCGATCGAGCAACCTTTATCTGAATCGACAGTCACCAATTGAATTAGGATCTATAAGTTAATCTCTTCATTCTTCAAGAGCTTCATTTTCGGATTCATCCTTTTTCTCATGTTATCCGCAGTTGAGAGTTTTGAGAGTTTTTTTAGATCAATGGTGTTCTTGGTTGATTCAAGGCTTGAGTTTCACGTATAACAATCTTACGACCCCGAGGTAGGAGTTTTGTGCCTTTCCGTTGAATGTCTTTGAGGTATATGTGAAAAATTTAACAATACCATTGAATTAGGTATTGTGTATCATGATTTTATCCCTTTTAATTTCATGATATTCTTTTATGTTTGAGAAAAGGTTAATTGAAAGTGAATAGGGTTAATTTCTATGAATTGGAGGTGGTTTCCCATGTAGGTTTTGTTTACGACTATTTGGTCCAGGTTGCCTGTTAGGCTACTGTTGGTTTCCCATGCCTAGTATTGTTAGGACGGAGTGATTGTTTATCTTACATGATATTATGCTATAGACTGGTTAGCCATATAGTTCATGATTTTTTTCTATTACTACTTTGCATTTCTATGATCGTTAGACTTACATAAGTCTATGTGAACCTAGTTTAGTAGACCATAGGGAGAATGGATGTAAGGGCGTCTCTAAAGGGACTGGTTTCATTATACGATATGAGACCATAGAAGGGATTTAAATAATTTCTTACTTAGTGTGTTTTTAGTTCCTCAACACTGGTCATAGGGGGAATGAGATGTATGTGCTTCCCCATGGAGCCTTTTAGTTACCGATATTAGACTATAGGGGTAATTTACGGTGAGTGCTTCCTCAGAGAGTCTATGCTGAAGCTGAACCAGAGTGGTGAGAATATGTGTGCTTCCTAGTGGGTTTCTTCTGTATTTTAGGTAGGACCATAGGGGATAGGCTATGAGTACTTCCTAGAGGGTTACCTGTTTGTGTTTACCTTTTTTTCTTAATATGTTGTATTTGATCGATTTGAAACAGTTGGAATGAATTCTGTAGATTACATACTTGTTTAATACATTTACTTTCTTATTGCCTTCCAGATATATTTATTGACTATTAGGCATAGATATCTTGGTGTTTTCTTTATGTTAGTAATTTCACACCCTGTATGGGTCTTTCATTTGGGCCCAAATAGATCACATTGTTGTATGTATAGATAAGGGAAATTTCCCTTATACATCAAGTGCTTCACTACAATGTAGCTAGGGAGAATGGGACCAAGATTAGTTGTGCGATGACGAAGAGATGTTTAATATTTCTTTTTCCTTTGGATTGGTACTGTATTTCACCATTTTTTCGTGTTTGGATGTGTTCCTAGAAATATATTTCATACATCATTAAATATGTGCTCCGTCTAATTATTTCCTTTAGTATTACTCTGTTAATGTTGTATGACATTATCACTGCTTCTTCTATTACTATTTTTTTACTTCCACTGTGTTACATTGCCTATGAGGGCATAATCTCCTCACTATCTCACCAAAGCCCATCATTGCTAGTTAGAAACCTTTGGTGTTCGAGGAAAATGTGATTGGGGCCATTTGACCAACCGGGTACGGGGCATCTCTGTGAGGCTTCTAGAATCGGGACGTTACATAATGTTCATTTAAAACACTATTGTATCCCCTATTTCTAGTTTTGTAGGGTTCTATAACATCACACTACAATATTATATTTTATTAGATCTACATAATTTAATGATAATGAAATAATATATTAGTTCTTTTGAGAGCAATTATAAAAGATATCGTTATTAGTTCTTATATAAGAACTAATAAAAGGTTCATTTATTATCACTATATTAAATCAATGATAAATGTATTCATTTAAAACATCATTTATAGAACTAATAGAAGTATAGTTTTTTTAACAGAGTTTTGGTAGTGAGAACCTATTTTGTAATTATGAAGAAAAATTCTATCTTTTTAAAATAACACTTTTATAATAGATATTATAGAAACCAATTAACATACCAATTCATAATTCTTTTTCAAACTATCAACATAAACTTCAAATAATATAAACATTTTATATTCCACATGATGTCACCCTCAACATCCCTATGAATTGCTAATAAAAACAATTCTTATAAAATAATTGTTGTTAACCTCAGGAAGGGAGATATATGATGGATGATCTCATATACTGGGTAAGGATAAAAATAATAATTAAAATTTAATTTCACCAATGATATTGATAGGAGAAAATTGTTATGATGACATAAAGAATGGGAATGATAATAATAGAAGTGAAAATATAACCTAAATACATAGACAATGAAACATGAAAGCAAAGTAGAAGTATTTAACAAAAGGAAGAGTCATAAAAATGATTAATCGTTATCCATGTGATATTAATCTTGAACATAAGAACATTTATAACCCACAACATCATAAATTTTTTGTTTTTTGTATCTTGGGACAATGAATTAATATATATCTTATGGAAACATTTCTATTAGAATAACTATTCAGATGATTTCAAATATAATTCTCTAGATAATATATTCAAAAGCCAATACATTATACCACTATATGGGTAATCACATAGTATAAGCTATATCAAGCTCACCCATAAAAATCTAGGAACATATTTATATAAGATTTAACTGGGTCTCAATGATTCTATGTTGGCATAACCAATTTAAAAAATGCCAATGAATCATTAATTAATAACATATATTTTAAAATTCATTCAAAAAACACATCAAAATAATAAATATTACATTATTTACATTATTTACCAAAAGAATACATATATGTTCAATGAAAATATCATCATAATACCATTAACTCATGTTATCAAAATTGGATCCAAAACAATATCATTGAAAAATAATTAACTAATGAAAAAAAATAGGTTCTGTTATAATCAGGTTAAACAAAGATTAACTAGTGGAAAAAATGGTTTCATGGTAATTTACATGAAATATGAATAAATCATAAAAAATTATTTTTTTACCAAAAAAATATAATTGAAATGTGATTTATTAATAAATAATTAAACAATTACACAAAAAATAATTGCATCTTGATTTGTAACACCCTGATATATTTAAAAAGTAAAACTATTTTGATATCTTCTATAATATGAAACATTAATTTTTTAGGTCAGTATAAAATAAAAATAAATGATAAATTATATATTTTTAAATAAATTAAATCAATTCAATTTCTTTCATTACATGAACTATTGTGTTTAACTTCATTACATGCAACATCAAGGTTAATCATATTGTAAAAATAACTAATACTAATTATTTATAAAAAGTACCGCATGACTATTATAATAGAAGGGATGAAAATTTTTAAATAATATATGGAAATTTATATTTTCCATAACTATATTAGTTATTAAATTATTATTAATAAAATTAGAATCATTTAAAGGATAACAAAATGTTTTCTGAAATGTATCATTTTTTAAAAAAATGATTAGTTGTATGTGTACACGGAACATAAATTTAATATCGAGAAAATTAATAAATTTTATTTGAAACTCTACAATATATTTTTTAAAATCATAATATAAAAGTATCTTATATTGATTTTTTGGTTATTTATAAAATATTTTATTTTTTAAGGGATATATAAAAATACAGAATTTTAATTGAAATGTGTCTTTTATTTATTTTTCTATATAACAAAAAAAATTCTATTAATTTGATTTTCAAGTATAAATAGATTAAATATATATCAAAAAATAAAATATAGCTCATTGGAATCGATTACATGTTGAAATTATCTTTAAAATCATTATAATATTTTTATCCTTTTTTCAATTAGAAACCCACATTCCTATAGCAACTGTGATATTAATTTAAAATTAATTTTTCCAATATTGTTAATTAAATTTTTAAAAGTGTATTTAATTTTTACAGTAACGATATTATATTATTTATAATAATATAAATTTAATATTAGACCATAATTAATAGAGAAAAATGGAAAAAATAATAATAATGATTAATATAATAATAAATTTACTAATGGATTAAACTTTAATCCAAAATGAAAAATGTCAAAAAAAAATACAACACCCATTTTATCAAAATACTTTGATCCTTATGACTTTAAAATATAATATTTGGGTTTCCTTTTTTTAATATAATTATTATTTTAATGAAAAATATAGAAAGAAAACAATTTTCCTTTTAATTACACAATTCTTTGGGATATGGATGAAATTATTGGCTTTTGTAATACATATCAATATTGCATGTTACTCAGTAGTTTTTCTCATAATAATTTTTTTTTGAAATTTACGGTTCATATAAATATGTTAAATTATAACGATATTCTACATAATAGATAAATTATTGTATAATTAAATAATATAACTTATTTTAGAAAAATTGATTGTGCAGTAAATAAAATAATATTTTGTGTTACAATATGTTTTTATGTAATATATCATAATACATAGAATATTACAAAATAAATTAAATATTAAATATTATTCTAATATTTTTTATTTCATATTAAATGAATAGTTTCAACATTGAAATTAATGTTATTTTACGAGAAATTATATATTAATAATTTATTAAAAAATTAATAAATCCAATACTATCAGAAGTAATTTTTTAATATTAATAAATTAATAATTTGTTCTATTTATTTAAAATTAAATCCCATATAATGAATATATTGACCCATAAGAAGTAAAAACTATATTTTAGTAATTAAGGATATATCAGTGTTTTAAAAGTTACATAAACCAGTTTTAAAATTAAATTGGAAAAATATTATTTACTTTTAAAAATTAAAAAATTATTTATAGTCATTTTAAATAAATTATATAGAAAATTTATTTCTCTTTTATTTATAACCTATTAAATATATTGTTTTAAAATAATATACCAAATTAAAAATTAAAAATTATATAATAAGAAAGTAAAGGAGTTGAGAAACAAATGTCAAAAAATGTTTTCTATTGTGTATTAGTGTTTTTTTTTAGACCAATTATTCCATTAAAAATATTAATTATCAATAATTTATTAGATTAATTTATAATTTACTCTTAAAATTGAATACTTTTGATTATTTAAAAGTATTGAACACTTACTAAACTATATCAAGGTACCCTCTCTTTCAATGTATTCAACCCAATGAAAAAAATTAGATCTCACATCCTAATTAAAGATCACATCCCAAATATCATTACATCATCATATAAGAATTACTTTTCCAATAAATCCATAAACATATGGCTTTAGTGAAAACAAAAATATGGTACACGAAGAAGATGAAATGATCTTCATTGAATTATTTTGATTTATATCTTTCTATATTTCATTCAATAATTTTACTTAATAAATTTATAATAATATTTGTATCATATATATAAATATATGTATTTGTGATATGGGTATGACATTATGAAACCAAAAATTATATCAAATGGGTTAATAGCCCATCGTTTGTCTATATGGTGGATTACCTTTTTTTCATGTCATTCATTTTTCCATTACAACATTTCACGTTAGGTAATAATGATTGAAATAATATTTATAAATATTGGATATATATGAGATATATATTTTTATTGTATTTATTAAATTATTATAGAACAAATACCATCATGATTTAAATTTTTTTGGAAGATGATATTGTCGTTTGTGTGTACAATGAACAACTACCTAAATATGATATATGATTTTATCACGATTTACCTTGTATGTATTATGGACTGGAATAATAAATTTATGGTACATATATGACATAAAAAATATATTTTTATTCTCATATATATATCATTTAGTGCTAAAAAAATTATAAAAAATGGAAACATGGTTCATGTATACATATGGAATATCGTATCCAAAAATTAAGTAGTTCATTTACAATCATCATATTTTATGTATTAATATAATTAAATATATACCGAATATATATATTTGATATATTTATTTTCATTATAATTTTTTTATATAATGATCAATGTAATAGATCCAAAAAATTACAATACAAACCATATTTATAAAAATGTGTTTATTACCCAAAACATATATTGGGAAATGAATTATTAATAAATGTATAATAAAATATCATAATCATATAATATTTGGCATTAAAAATATTAATAAGGTTCATTAACGATTATATAACATATGTATGATGGCACTATATTTTGTATTATGTGTCTGAAAAAAGTAATGTTTTCGGTAAGGGTTGTATCTCATCTAAATTTTATTTCATTAATATATATGACATATTCTAAATTTTTTTATTCTGTGGGAGTATATATTTCCCATATTTTGGTAACAGTTCACATCATTAAATTTAGAAATATTTTCATAGCAATTTTAATCTCTATTATTCCTGATGTTTACTATGTCAATGCAACCCAAGC
The DNA here is from genome assembly GCA_963277665.1 of Viscum album. NCBI lineage: Eukaryota > Viridiplantae > Streptophyta > Magnoliopsida > Santalales > Viscaceae > Viscum > Viscum album. Next base: position 1,033,818,738 of record OY728133.1, on the reverse strand, counting down.
TATCATGCAGTTTTTAACAATTATAATGTATGGACTCATCTATCATGTTATAAACTTAAATACTTTTATGATGTGATTATGTTATCCAAATTAAATATTATATATTTGATATAATTATTTTAATTATATTCTAATTATAATTTTTTGGTGTTCATTCATGGGAATAATGATTCCATTTTACAAATGTTGTTATTGTATGTTGTTAAATTATCAGGGTTTATCAGAATTATTATTTATTATGCTTCCAATATTGAAATATTATGACTTCCATATCAATAATTTTTTTTATATTTATTATCCACTAGTTATTTCTTGATATTAAATAATCTCACTTAATTTTCTTTCAACTTTTGTAGTCAGGAGTTAAATGATCTATTTATAAAAATTATCCTCTTCTGTCGATAAATAATTTTTTTTCAAAACCATTATTTACAAAAGAAATTAAATATTTTTTAAATTATTATTTTTTATTTTTTATTTTTAATGTAATTTACATAATTACATGATCTTTGACTGTAGGTTATGAGATATTATAGTTTATAATGAATAAAATTTTAAGATTATTATTTCAAATATGATCTTTTTTGGTGGTAGTATCATATAAAATATGAATACTATTATATTCGTATATGAATAAGGATGAAAATATGTTCAATATATTATACACATATTTGATATTGTAGTAGTTGAGATTTAAATGTGATTTATAACTTTATACGATATATTTTATTATGTTAGTGTATTTGTAAAACATTAGTTTAATGAGATGTATTCCATTACATAATGAAGATATATGCAATAAGGTGATGATAATCTTTTAGGATTTTATGATCTAGGATATTGAGAAAATTTAAGTGCATAGGTTTTATCATATAGATTACCATGGTATTGATATTTTTGAAGAGACTAATTTACAAACATTAGTTTAGATGGATATTTTAATATATTTTCTATTGTATTATTAATGTTTTGTGATATAAATTGAGGATTAAAAACTCATTAAAGGTTCTATTTATTAACGCTAAAAAATTTGGATTATTGAATTATTTAGTTATGAATGAGGTTATTACTCTTGGATTTTTTAAAATTATTGTTTCATATAATGGATTATTAATATTTTTGGAATTTTCTTACCATTATCCAACCTTTTTTGGAAAATTTTTAATTATGAGTGAAATTACATGTTTTCCCTTATATACATACGTTGGAATTAAAAGATTATTTTGGCACTTCTAGCATGAAAATTTAATATTGAATACTCATAATTGGGAGAAAAATATGAGCATGTTTTGGAAATTGTTTAAATGATTAAATTTTAATCATAATGTTAGTATGTTTAAATATATTCATTGTATATATTATTAGATCATTCTACACTAGTAGGAAAATATATTTAATAAAATGTAATCCTAGTACCATTATTTCATACAAACTGATTGTCTTTTATATCATAACATAATTATGGATTTTAGGCCCTTAAATATAAACATATCTTTTAAATTCATTTGATCAAAAACCTCAATTAATTATCCATAATTATTTAAACTTTTTCTTCATTTTTTATATAGTTATTCTATCTGTAAACCATGTAATGTGATTTCCCAGATGACCTTTGTACATCACTTTCTCACTTATTGTAAGGATATTTTATTAATCGAATTATTAGGTGGGATTTTAAATAATGGTATTGTAAAATATCCATCATTTTATTAAAATTTTATTATTAAAACTATAGGGATGAAATTTATTATTAAGGGTAGTTATTGACACCATGAGATTTTAAAAGATTAAAATTATTTTACAGTTTCACTGATACCACACTAATCTTATAATGTATTATATAATTTTGAGAACTTATAACATATTTATTATCGAGTAAATTAAATATATTAAATAGGATTAATTTCATGGATTTATGATTTTATGGAATGTTATATTAAAAAACCATGTTTAAATGTAATATAAGATATTATTTAAATAAAATAATATATAATAATCATCTCCTAGACTTTTTAATGGATGGTTTGACTATGATTTACCGAAATTTGAAAATATATATTATATAAATATTTTTTATTTACCTATTGACTATTAAGATAACTATAATCAATTTAAATTCTAAAATGTATTCTCAAAAAAAAAATTCAAAAAAATTTATTAGTCATGCATTGAGCCATAATATATAATTTAATTTTTAGAACATGTTGAAATCATATGTGACAAATTCAAAATAAATTTAAAATTTTAATAAAAAATTAATTACTTTTAGTTATTTTATTTTTTATTAAATGGTTAATTTTTTGATGGTTACTGAAAATTTTTGTAATTTTATTGAAAAAAGACTTCAATTTATATTTTTATTAGTTAAATTGTATTTCAATTTAATATTGAGATAACAATTGTTCAATTTTATAGAAATTAATACAATTTTTGTCAATAAAATAAATATCATGATGAAATTGGGTATGAAATCATTATAAACATTTCATAAGATTTTTCTTTTAAAATAAAAAATGTCTCATCAGTTTTGTGAAATTAATATTATATTATTTTTTCTACTTATAGGAATGAAATTTTTAAATATATATTAAATTTTTTTTATTCAGAATAATTTGTAACTTATTATAAAGTAAATATATTGTTTTTTGATATGATTATTATTTGAAACAATTAAAATCAATAACTTCCATTAAAATAAAAATGTTACATTCTTTTTATTAAAAAATATTTATGTTTGATATCATAGAAAATTTTCCACATTAAGATTAAATGAAAAATAAAATATTATAATTATAATGTTACCATTATAACATAATATTTATAATTGAGGTAATGAGTATTATTAATTTAATTATGAAAAAACTTTTTAAACATGTATATATAATTAATTATATAACCAATTATTTATAAATTGATGTAAACCATTTTTTATATAAAAGAAACTATTTTTCTAAAAAACAATTCAAATCATGAAAATCATGTTTTATATCTATAAAAAATATCTTTTTGTACTATATTCATTAAATATATAAGTTATATATTCAATTTATTATTTAATATTCGTTTTATTTGAATTCATGAAATGGTATAAGAATAAATCCATATTTACAAATAAAACATATATTTTCCAGAAAAAAGTTATTTTGTCGCCTTTTGACTGAGAACATTTTTTAAATATTTTTTTTTAATTTTATAAACATTTATTTTAAATAATATTATTATTAATTATAAGAGGTTAATGGAAAATAAATTTAATTGATATTTTTTTATTTTTGTAAGAAGATTTATTTTTTAATTAATATTGAAAAAACAAAGCATTTGAACTGAAAAATATTTTTCATCAAATTTATTTATTCTTTAATACTATATATTTGAATATTTTTACAATAAAATTGATCATGAATTTATCATTTAGTTCATTTTTTCTTTGGAATCAATTTCACATTTAAATTGGTTATAAAACGATTGTGAATAATTTAGAGTTTATACATTAAAATCATGTTTTCTATATCTATCAATGGAATTAATTTTAAATTCAATTTTGTTAGTTATCTTTTTTTTAAAAAGGTATAAGTAAACAGTTTTAATAATTATTATATTAATGATTTAATAGGCACATTATAAATTTAAGATAACATGAAAAGTATCATGTGTAATAATAATTATTACTACAACTAAGGGTAAATTAGATAATAAATGTTGTAAATAATAGTATAAAATATATAAAAATTAAACTAACACATTTAATAAATTAATTATATGATATATTTTCAACCAAAATATTCATTGTTTTGTTTTTTTCCACTTGTAGCCACTTATAAAACATTAAAACTTTTATAGTATTCTATTAAATTGAAAGACAATTTTGTCCCACTCTTGATTTTAACAAGTAAAATATTTAAATCATTTTCTTATATATGGGATTTGATCAACTACTTGTATTATATATAATGTTAATAAAATTACCTATATCATTGTTGTTTATAATTTTTATAAATGAAATAATTAAATTAAATGGTGACATTATGATTATCCACTAATTGCATCATTATTAGATAAAAAAATGAAATTAGTTTTTTTAATTATAATTATATATAATTAGTGTCATATAATAATTATAGGGCGACTTTTAAATTATATGTATTATATATTATATTTTTTTAAAAGATATCATGTGTTTAAATTAGCAAATATTGATTACTGTCAAAATTGAAATTAGTAATATTTTAAAATAAATAATAGTTCATTAAATGATAAAAAATATATAAAAATATATCCTTCAAAAAAATAATATCTAAAAGTCATTAAATTTCATGAATGAATCATTATTGTTTATTTTTAATTTTAGAGTAATAATAGTATCTCTCAAATCGTAAATTACAAGATATTAGGGTAAGAGATAAAAAATGTAAAAACTTAAAATGATTAAAAAAATTGTCAAAATAGCTAAAAAATTTATTGGATGATGTTTATTAGACCCAAATATTCATTTATTCGTAATTAATCACTTTGGAACCATTATCATAAAAAATTAAATTATTTTATAATATTATTTTAAAAATATTCAAGATTTTTTCTCTCCTCTACTGTGATAGGTAACCCATTAATCATTATTAAATACACATAAAAACATTTTTTTTATGGCCAAGGCCTTCCCAAATATCATAAAATAGTCCCTCCACCCATTTCACAGTTGTAAAGTTAAGCCACACACTATATATATACGTTAATGTGTTTATCAAAGGAGATATACTAAAGAAGAGGTATCCTTTTTAATTAATTGTTTCTATTATATTTCATCTTCCCCTTCCATAAAAACATATTCAAACGTCGTTAAATTGTAACTAAAAAATAATATATATAATATTAAGTAATTATTTTCTGAAAATAACTGATTCTATCTCCAATTATATCGAATCGGAAAATTGTTTTCATTCATGTATATGACGGACTAGCACCTCACGAACTGATATAATTTATTCTCCAAGAATTTCTCCCATGAATAGTTATCTAGTGGAATTAATGTTTATATATTATAATTATTACATTTGTATTATTATTATTTACTAATATATCAATTACATTTTTAATTTCAATGAACATAAAAATGATTACTTTGGTCATGCGTACCTCTGACATATCACCCCATGATGCGTTGGGATTCATTTTTCTTCATCACATCAAAAGGATGATATATATAAGAATATATAAATTATAAATATTTTAGTAATGATATTATAATCATTTTGAAAATATAGTATTATATTTACCATCATTCCATAATGATCATTGAAATTGAAAATCATACTCATCCATATGTGCATCATACAATTACTATGATTGAAAAATATTTCATTTATCATTACAATAAATAGTGGTTTGATACAAAATAAACATTTTTGTATAATATTTATTAGGATTTTTGAAATATTAGTCTATATAAAATTTAATCATAATAACATTAATAAATGACATCATACCAAATGAATTTTGGATATGAGAACATAATATTGGGTAAACATCTAATGTCATTGTAACCAATTATGTACATGTTATAAAATATTAATAATTTATATATAAGGAATAATAAACATTAAATTTATAAAAAATGAATACAATTAATCTATTATTATTATCTTGGAAGATAAATAATATGTGTGATGATTCAGGCCCATATTATGGGACTCCTTAACTAAAACATCATTTAAATTTTTTTAATACTTTATTCTTATAAATATTTCTCATTCATGTAAAAATTTGAAAATTGGTTCTATTGATTTATTTATTATAAAATTAATTATTTAAATTTATTATGATGAAATCTAATTAAAATTGTTAAATATTTAATGGGAATCATTGATTCATAAATTGAATTTATAATTTTAAAAAATTCATTTTCAAAATTGGATTGGTTATTTCAATTACATAAAATGAAATCTTATGAGATAAAATGAAATTTTAGTATATAAATTATTAAATATACATGATTTTATGTTACAATGGTACTTGTACAGTTGATGGGTGGTTCCATGGTAAATCTGGGATGGGTTGTCTCATGATAAACCAAGGATGTTTTGTTACATTATAACCTTCAATTCATGGGGTTTGTAAGATGGATTAATCGATATTTTATTTGTATAAGTAACATCTTTCAAATTCAAAAACAATTTGATATCATGTTAATATAATGAAATCCCCTTATAAATACTTATATATTTAATTTTTCCATATGATTATTCATGGAAATGGTTTTATTTTTAAAATTTATGATAATGATATTTTTGAAAAGATGCTACTTTATTCATTGTAAAAAATATGTTTTAAGAAAAAATATAATTATTTTTATCTAGAATAATGGATTTATATATTAATGTCCCTTAATTTTTATTTTCTGATCATCCCATGTTTTAAATTTTTTTTCAAATTTTTAATCATTGGTAGGGGTAACATGTTATCAAAATGAAATAACAGAAGGTGTGTCTCAAAAAAATAATTTCTAACTATTTACATTGGTGTTAAAAATAGATAAATAATCTATATGTCGATATGTAATGTATCTTCCAAGGTTTTAAGATTTATTCCTGAATTTATAAAATTATAAAATAAATATATCCTTCAATGACAATTCCATTTCCCAACTAATAGAATATGTTATCCTAATGCCTGGTTCCATATAGTTAGTATTAATATTCAGTTTAGACAAATTTAGATATTAAGATGTTTTCCTTTGAGTAATGGATATTATGATGAGTTTTAAATTTTAAGGTTTATTATAATTTTACTATCATATAAAACATTTTTAGGATTTATGTTATGAATTTTTATCTTACTTAATGTTAATAATGAAAAATAATATATCTAAAAGTATAGTTCTTTACATTTTGGGATTCAAAGTGAAAGGTATATGATACAAAATGTGTTTAAAAATCTATTTCAAAATTTGAATTTATTTTTATTTTAATTTTATATTAATTATAATTTATTTTAAAAAAATAAACTCATAGAATGGGTGAAAACCTCTCACGTTTAGAAAGGCAAAATGTTTTGAACCCAAAACAGAAGTTTGATAAGGTTTAATCTCTAACCAATGACCTACATGAATTCACGGTTAATATGACAATATCTATTTAGTTAACTTATTTTCAAAATGAATAATATGTTCATTTTTTGAATATATAATTTACTTAATATATATAAATGGGAATAAATTATGATTTGGATATTAAGAGTTTAATTTTATTTCAGTGTATGTTTACTATTTTAAGTACATTATATGACTATGGAAAATATAATATTGTTGTATTTTATTGTGGAAATAAAGGATGTAATATCTATTAGTTGAAAATATGATATTATGGTTATTTTAGTTATTTAAGAAAACATTATCCCAACATGGGGAGTATATAATTATGAAAAATTACATTTTTAGTTTGAGACATTAAGAGTGATCGATTTTATTTTGATGTAAATATTAAAATTAATCTATGAATTTTATGTTATAAAATAATTTATATATTTTGGAAATGATTTTTTTTATTTTATGTGGTTATTATTTATATATTGTTATTTAAAAATCTATTTTTATCATTAGTTATTAATGTCATATTATGGTGAATAAAATTAACTTCTCATCAGAAAATGGTTTATTATTTTGGGAGAATTTTTTTAATATAATAAACAATATTGGTTTTGGATAATTTATAATGATATGAGAATTATATAGTTAACATATTGGTGATTATGTTACTATCTATATGTTTATTTTAGATCTTCCGGTATGATAATTACATCCTGAATAATAATATTTAGGAGAAAAAATAAGGTTTTTTGGTGGAATTTGATTAATGGATGAAACAAAATATGTTGAGTAATTATAAAAACTTGAATTCATATAACATGTATTAATATATTTGTCAATACAATTAAAATGATCATAAAACAAAAACATTATCCATTTAATTTTCTTACTAATAAAACAATGACCTTTTAACACATAACATACTTTTGGCATTGTGAGTTTTAAAATTAAAATTACCATGATTTCTGTCACATTTCAATTGGACATTATGGTAAGATTTATCATACAAGTTCATGTTTTCAAATATATATCGATATTAATTTTTATCATAGGATTCCTTCGTACTATCAATACATTATATTATAGTGTAAGTTTCAAGAATCCCTTTTCTGATGTTGGATTTAAAAATAATAATTATGACATGCAAAAAACAATTTTTTTTCATAAACAAAATTGTGAATAAAATATTTAATAAAGGGGGAGAATTAAAAATCAAATATATTTTACAAAATAATTACTATATTTTTTTAACATGATACACCACATAATTTTTAAATAAAAAAATAAATATTATTTTTCAAATGTTACCACTATAACAAAGTTGCTAGAATGGATGGAATGATTAGTATTAATTGGGTTATGAATATATTTTTTACACATGAATATATAATAAACTATTTCAAGTATTCGTTATAAATGAATGTTAAATGTTAAGTAAAATAAATTAAACATTTTTATTTAGAATATCTATTTAAATGCGGAAATGTATTTTTATTAAAAAAATAAATAAAAAATTCCTAGATTGTTATTATATTAATCATATATATATATATAATATTAGTTATAATTTTTATCTTTCACTTTTAGTGTATTCAAAATATTTTTTAAGAATAAATCCAATTTTATACAAAAAAATTGTATTTTTCAAAAATAGATATTTTCTCACCTTTCTATGGAATGCCTATTTTACATCTTGTTTTCTTGTAATTTTATAAATTCCATTTTAGATAATATACATATTTTTTAGATGAATAACATTTAAATTTGTTGTGGATTATTGGTTTTATAATATGATTCATTTGTTGATTAATAGTAATTAACAATTTTATTTTAATTGAAAATTGCTCCTTCATAAATTTATTTACAGTGAAAACAATTATATGTGTACAGTTTTAATATATAATCAGATCATTTTTTATTAGTTAATTTAATTTATTTTATATTAATCAATTTCCTATTGAATATGGATATAAAAACACTGTTAAATTTTGAATATTTTTATATTAAAAGAACATTTTCTAGATTTTTCAACGAGATTAATTTTTAATTAATTTTAGCCTCTATTGTATTGAAAATAATTGAAAAGTGTCATTACTAGTATAATTATTTATAAAATTAAATATCTAATATGATCTTATTAATTTTTGGATGTTATGAAATTTATCTTTAATAATTATTTTTATTACAACAATTAAGGGTAAATCAAAGTAATCTGGGAATAAATAATATTATAAAATATTATAAGCATACCCTAACACTTATCCCAAATATATTGGATGGTATTTATTTATCTAAACCTTACATGGGAGGATTTTATATACAAATGGTGTAACATAGAGTAAATTAACACATTTATAGTAATATATTCAAAAGAAAGTCAATTTTTTCATTACTCTTGATTTTATCAAGTTATATATTTTTTTATGGGGTTATATAAAAATAAATTTATAGTATAAATTGTGTTTATAATGATATATTTTTTTACCTATATCATGGTAATTTATTTATAATTATTAGAAAATTAATATTTAAATTAAATTGTGACACAATGATGATGTAGTAGCATGTATGGTTTGTATTGATTTATCCCATTGACCATATGTAGTGATGAAACAAAACAAGTCATGATTATATTTTAAAATAATTCAAAAATACATCTTTGTAACTATTGATAATGATCAGATTAAAGTTACTGTGATATCCCATTAAACCTTACACCTTCTTTAATGGTTATTCTAGAATGATGATCTGTAGTTTACCCAATTCTAATTGCAGTGAAGTGTTACTACATGTATAGGTATCAAATAAAATACATAATTATGTGGGCATAAATTATAGGATAATACTTATGGTTTCCAATACCTTGATCACTATTATGTAATATTTAATGGAATTCCTCTTGAAATATCTTTAATACTAAAAACAATACAAAAACTATGGTTTGTATTTAAATAAATATATCCTAAATATATATATACTCTTTATAACCTCCAATCATAGAATATTAAAAAGGGTGTGTATATAATATTGAAATTATAATCATCTTTAAGATAAATAAATCATTACTGGAACACATAACTCATAAGATAATATTACTTGGATCCATGAATGATTCTAAATGAAAATTCATCATTTATTCTTCATCTTATCTATAATACTATAAAAACACATTTTCATTTGAATTTTGGATTTACCTCATACTATTAATGTATAAAATCTAATTTTATTAATCCATAATCTATGTGGATGGAGATCAGTAATTATAAAAATCCCATAAAATTTCACTAAATGATAAAAAATATTATATTCAAAGGGATCATTAAAATTAAATAAAATATAAAAATCTATACAATGGAGAGGATGATCAGGGTCCTATAATTATCATGATACACATCAAACATCATGGTAGTATATACATTCTCAATGTCATTATTCATTTTAGGGTTTTGGGAATTATCATCGTAATTAAGATTTGGATTGTTGTATTTATTCACATAATATCCATATTTTTGTAATTTGAAACACTATATAATCATGGCACATTCATTGATATTTTATTTAAATTTACACCATTACATAACTTATTCTCATACATTCAGTATTTTAATAAATGACGACCCCTCCATTATAGACATAAAATATTTACTAGTATCGTTATTAAAATTTAACTCATTTTTCATCCAATACATTTAGTGTAAATGAAATACAATATTTTCACCATGGTTTTTATATTTTTATTTGTATTCCCTATTTCAATTTCATCAAATAAATGACATTTTTATATAAATCAATAATCCATTTACACATTTATATGAAATCAAAAAACATATTCTTATTCCTTGATGTATATTATAGTTAACACCATTAATATATTTGGTTTTAAACCACTGAATAATAAATCATCCTTACATTATGTTTGGATGATAATACAATAGGTGTTCCTCACAAGTCATGTATAAATATATAAATTTGTATCAATGTATTTACCATCAATTTTTTATTGGAAAATGAAATCTATTTCTATGTTCCTATGATGATTACAAGTAATGTTCTTATTGAATAATAAGTTTCTAAGAATTTCAATATTAATGTGGTCAATTACACTATGATAAATAGTATTCCTAATGAGTGTTCACCATTGATCTGATTCCCATTTCAATTGGTGTAAAACCGAATTATTTACCAATTATCTAAATACTAGTGGATGGGAAATAAATATTCAATGTTTTTAATATATTTCTCAGCTACTAGTGGATCACAAGACCCTCAATACAATGTTGGATATTTCTTTATGGAAGAATCCATAGAATATTTATCCCTCACTTTCTCATTATGAAGCCAATATATATTCCTATCTTGAGAATTTTGTGGAAAATGTAGGTGATATGATGAATTTCAATATCCATTTCATTTTGTTTCTCACGATGAAAATCACCATATCATATATCAAATTAACTATTGACATATTTTTTTTCTTGAAACATCCATCAACTAAAATAAAAATCATATTTTCAAATACACATATTATTCTTAAAAACCAAATAATCATGAAAAAATCACTTATAGGATGTCTAAATCATAAAACTGTAATTTCTACAATGGAAACATTATATTTGTCCTTAATCACTCATAATAATCATATATTTAAAAACCTCATGGTAGACTGCACATATTTTTTTGAATTTCCAATTAACATTCAACACAGTGTGCATCAATGAATGTTCTCCTAGACCATATGATGATTGAATCTATCTCAATGTATAATTTTCATATTTTTTCCCCAAGGTAACGCTATTACAAATTCACATCCATGTTTTGTATACATATATGTTTTTAGTTAAATTAATTCCAATCACATTATCCATAAGCAAAACATCAGAACATGTTCATATAATTTTACTCATCTATAAACTTTTCCTTAGAGATAACCCTAAATATATCATCATAAATATTCATTTGGACTCCACATGTGTTTTTTCATCCTAGTTTCCAATAAGGTGAAGTTCCAATTGTAGATGGGTGAAATGAATATTACATTTATGTGATGACTATTTTGTAAATAATTTAATTGGAAATTAATTATAAAAAATTATTACATAGTAATAATAAAATAAATAAAGTTGTTATGTGATATTCATAAGTCTGACAATGATTTTTTAAGATATATGAGTCTATTTAACTATATATATTCAAATCATTAATGATAACAACTAATATAAGTCTCATTATCACTGAGGAACAGAACTGTTTACATGTTCTATTTTGACTAATGTTGTCAATTTTGGATGATGTAACTTGTTACATCTAGTGACAAAAAAAACGTATTTGATATCAAAATGTTGAACTCTTAGGGGAAAACAAATTCATCTTGATCTTATTTTTCAATTACAATGTATTTTGAGTTAAAAAAACCGAAAATACATTATAAATTAACATTTTTGAAAAATATTACTGGTATAAGAGAATATCTAAAATGAGAAGATATATTTCTTATAAACTGATTTTCCTAATTGTCAAATAGATTTAGCACTAAGGATACTTTTCCATCTTTCACCATTATTTAAACTCTAAAAGTATTTTATTTTTAGTTTTTAGAAGTCAGGATGTCCAATTAATAGTATTAAATTCATATACTAATGTATATACTTATATAATATTTAGAAAAAATGACCCCAGTATGTGAATACCATTATGTTTTGTAACATAGTTATTTTTTATAATTTATACACAAAAATTTACAATCCAAAGTTTTTATATTCTTCATGAAAGGTTTTCATGATTCAAAATACCATTTTTGGGAGATTTTATGTTTTTGTATTTTATCAGTAATGGAACACCTTCTAGTCTAAGAGGTAATTTGTGATATTAATATATATATATATTATTTTAGGTCTTAAATATACAATCTTTTAAACAACATAGTCAATGATATTTCTATAATAATATACATACAACCATACACTTTTTAAAAATAGAAACAATTTTTTCGTTATTCTAATTAACTAATTGTGTAACCAGACTATTTTAATGTATTAATAGTGGACATTGAAAATTTGATTGACTGATGAACCTAGTCCAAATAAATGAAGAAAATTCGGCATTAAAAACAATAATTTCTAGAGATTTCATTCATTATGTTGATATTTGTAAACATAAATGCCAGAAAAATTATATCATGTAACATGTTACCTATATATAAAATTATGGAATACAAATATGTACAATTTGATTAGTATTTCTAATGCATTAATTGAACTTGTGATTATATAAAGTGCTCAATCATTATGAAGTTCATTTGAATAATTTTATGTGATTAATAATTAAATAGTATAGTATGTAGCAAAACAAAAATTTTAATATGTAGCTTGATTCCATACAGTTCAACTGCTTATCCTTGGCCAGATACATGATCAATACCATAAACAAGTCGTTGCTATTTTACATGTACTCTAAAATGATGATTCAAAACTCCTTCATAATATATAATATATTCAATATACTTTAAAAGAAAACATAAAATATGTGTTGGAAATTCCTATATTTTCGGTCAATTCAAGTTAGAATAAATGTCTGCTAACCGGTTGTCTTATAAATCATTATAGATCTTTTGGTTAATATACTGATAGAATATATCATATTTGATTTAAATATATTTTAAATATATTTAATTATTGTTAAAAGTTATGTAAAAACAATTTCTATTTATTAACATAATATCACTGTTAATAGTGTATTAATTTTGTATAAAATGATCAATATCTATCATATAAAAAGTTGGATCTATATTTTTTGAAAGTATTAATTAAAAATAGCGAGTAAATATGAATTTGAAAATCACAGAAATCCAAAAATTCGATTGGTATTGAAATGTACTTATTAATTGTTGTTACCGAACCCTTTTTTTAATAATGTTAGAAAACGATGTGAAGTATAAACTAAACATTGTTAGTTGGAAATCATAAGTTCAAACATACGATATTGTTATGAAGAAAAGTCGACAAGGATGTTTTTTCCCCATGTATCTCCCGTGATTAGGATCCATTCGTATGTTTTGTAAAATGTTTCAAAGGCCTTCATGCATGGGTGGATATTTCTTATTGATTAACTAGAAGCTTGTAATTTTACAATATGTTTTTTTTTCTCCTTCATTAGTTATTTTTCAAATTGATTCTTTAAAAAATACATGTCATATATAATTGATATAAAACACATTCTTAAAATATAAGTACATTGTTTTCGTGTCATGGGAATAGTTCATATAATTCACTATATTTTCAGGTTAAACTTACTTGTGCATCACAAAGAATCGTATCAACAATAGAACCATCAAAACTAGTTGATAATTTTCACCACATATTCAATACATATACTTTTATCATCAATGTTTCATCACCATAAATATTAGTATCATTAAACTAATAATTCTTCATGGAATTATTTTGTTCTATATTTTTTCAATTAGTGTAAAAATATAAGATAGTTAGCAGTAATAAAAGTCATGTGTTTCAATATATATTAAATTTATTATATCATTTAACTATATATGTTTTGAAATAAATGATACCTATGAATTGTTAAAAAAACATTCCTTATAGAACAGGTTTTGTTTATAGTTAGTCGATGGGTTATCTCTATCATCATCAACAATTTTCTAACCCATTTTGACATTACTCTATATTTGACAGCATGTTGTTGTCAATGACAGAATGAAATCATTATAAGATATAAAAAAATAGAACATAGGGATTGGACTTTACTCATATTGATGGAAATTAAAAAAACAAATATTATTTCTTTCTTTATAATTTTATAGACCATATTTAATTAGTGTTTGTCATATTTATTCGTTGGATAAAATCTAGATATCTGGAATGATATCCACATAAAATTTCTTCTCCTATCAAATGGTCACTATATTCTGCAACATCAAGTCGATAACCGTTGATTAAAACCACTAAGTAGCCTAAATTTAAAAGAATCATAATGGGTACTATAATCGTCAATGTAATATTTTTTGTATGAATCCCCTAGGAATTGATACAATTTAAATCTTCACTTGTATATATGATCTCATGCTGATCTGTATGGAAACATGCATTGAAAACTAAATCATAACTGATGTAATACATTCCTTTTGAAGTACTAATAGTTACCATGTAGTCATTAACATCATGAATAGTGTCACAAGATTGTGATAATATAGAATTTCCTTTCAAATATGATACATATACAAAGTTTAATTGAATTTTTTGTAGGAAAAGTCAATAGATTCTTAAAATGGGGATTTATGTGTTTTTAGAAGATATGATGATTTTATTTGAATGCATTCATCATCATTATTAACCTAAAAAATGATTCCTTCACCAAACATCAAAATCCACATAGAAAACAATTGAACTTCATATGAACCATCATCGATATCATTTTATTTCAACCTCATGTTTTGTGTCATGTGAAAATCTGACATTATTTCCAAAAATATGATTTCATTATTTTTTCATATAAAATATCACTTCTATCAATAATAGGGATTAAATGAAGTATTTGTATGAAATAAACTCCTATGACAATTATTAAACATCCATATGGTAAATTTGAAGAATTTTCATTTTTTACAAGAAGTATTTCTATCGATGTATGATCAAGATAATCCAAAATGTTTTTATGAAGCATTGGAGCCTCATCCTAGAAAATTTATTCTGGTTACTGTAGAAGGTGAGAAACCTCACTCCCTTACTAAATATAGTTTAATGAGTCGTCATTTATCTATATTGGAATTCTAAATTTACAATGGGATGTCCTCCCACCTCATAGGAGTAATGATTCTATTCCACTGGATGAATCATTACTAGAAATTATTCCTTCTATATTTAATAGATAGGTTATGACTCTACAATTTAATGTCTTACCAGTGCCTCTAAATCCATGGATGAAAAAAACCCAATCATCAAAACATAATGAGGACAAAATTCATACCATCACATGTTTTATTCAACAGTAATTATATTTTGTAATGATTTAAACTTGTTATTAAGATTTTCCCTATTGTAATTAATCTCTTCTAGAATCATCTATTTTGGTTGAGAAGCAATTGAATAATCTATAACTGGCATTTGAGGATATATTTAAAGAGATTTAACATTTATTTATAAAAAAATTTCTATCTATACCAACGATTTTTTTTTATTATCTATTAGAGTCTATTCTATAAGAGAGGGAAACAATATGTGAAATAAATATACAGAAAATATATGAAGTGAGAACCAATTTAGTTTATAAATAAATAATTCAATTTAACATATAGATAGATCTATATTGATATAATTTTGTTTCCAAACACTTTTAGTTGATGTTGGATCCATGTCCAAAATTCAATTGTTATTAATATATAGTATTTAAAAATTTTCATAATGGTTTTATGATTATTATTTATAAAATAGTGTCTATGTTTTTGTATGTAAAATGTTTACACTTCATAGAGGGAAAAAATTTATTTTTATGAGTACAAGTTATTTTTGTAAATATAATGTTAACAATATACGAATTGGGTTTTATCAGTATGTAATGGTGGTAGAAAAAATGAACCACATTTTTTGTTGGAGGATATAATTATATGTTTATACCAAGTATTTTTTGTCATTTTGGTTGAGAATAAATGATATATTTTGTTAGAATGGTCCATGTTTATTCCATACAATGTTATATCATTAAAAATTATTTGATATTAACATTCTTGTGATCATTCTACACAAAGAATGTCCCCTTCCAGAAACCAATCCATCTTTTGGGGCTTTAATAATCTCATTTTCATCGTCTAATAGTCCCAACAATGAATATATTTTTCTAAATGTATGGTGAGAAATGATGTTCAATATTTTAATGAAATCATATGTTGTCACACCTCTATCCCTTGTATGTAGAACTTGCATGTAATATAGTTTTCCATAAGTGGGTGTCAAATAGTAAAATCTTCAAATGTAGAGTCACTTTTTGAATAGATACCATTATTTCATGAAATTGGAAGACAAATAGTTTTGGGAATTGTGCATCTCTTACGATTAATCCCTATAGGAAAAATATATTTTCTTCAAATCACATCGTCAACTTGGTATAAAAAAATTTCTATTATTTAAGATGTCTCCAATATTTTCATTGTCTACAAACATCATATTTTTGTCCGGGTAATTGAAGATTCACTGCATGAAATGATGTATATCAATAATTAATATCATAAGAGAATATCCCCTATATATATTAACCAGGTGAGACATACTAGCAATCCATGTAAATTTTAATTTTATCCACACTGTTGTCAAACAGATTTTTGTTGTTCCTGTCATAGTGCTCAAAAGTTACATGATAATGAACATTGATAATATAATTAAAAAATAATTTTATATAATATGGAATTTGGAAATTTTTTATATTAAGATAATTTTTATATTTTAATAGAAAACTCAGAAATTATGTCACAATAAACTGGTTATACAATGAAATACCATTTCTAACAACAATACATCATGAATTTCTTCACTAATACACAACATAACAATCATCATTAGTTTTTTATGAGAAACCATTATTCAGGTAAAACACTTAGAAGTTTCAATTTTGTATACAAGGTGAGTAAGGATTGGAATCACCCAAAGGCCCATTTAACATAAATTTTGTGACTAAATCATGATATTTTTTATGGTTCCATTATTTATAATTTCACAAGAAACAATTATGTAAATGTTTGTAAGAGTGAAGAAATTATCCCTCTGAAAATGAAATAATAGAGTTTTCACATAATGAAATTATATTTTCTAAAAGTCCACCAATTGAGTTGCTACATTGGAGTTAATATGGAAGATGGAAAAACATGTGACATGTACTAAAAAACAGTCATTATAATCATTGAGTATATTAGTTATTATGTTTCTTACCTACTAATGAATTTTTGAAGATACATCCTTATTTTAAATATTTCATGATTTTTTTACCTTAATATTAAAATAATTTATAGTATTTGAGGATAGATTTATGGATGAATATTTTTTAGTTTAACTAATCTTGAAACATTAAAGAACAATTATTTATATGCTAATGTTAAAAACATATTTGGATACTCTGTGGAATTACATATGTACCTAGAATCTTGGTAACTTTCAATCATATACCATGGATTTTAAAGACCATGAATTTATATGTAATTTTTTTCAATATATGGAAATTTTAAAAGTCTGTGATAATTGACGGCACGTGATTCCAAGGCCTACAGTGGACGAATGTAATTTCTAAACATTATTTCTAGTATGTTTAGTAAAAATTCAAGTGGATTTTTCTATCTTTTGTACTGTTACTTGGATTTGAAATCCTAGAGCACCGTTGAACTCACAGAATCAGTATTCTCTTAAGAAGACTTTCACCTCAACCACAGTTGGTCATGGGTGAAAGATAGACTTTGGGTTATTTGTGTTAGAATAAAATACAAATAAATTTTTATGACATTTTTTTTATTTGAAACACCCATGTAGGGTTTTGGGAGGTAAGGTCGACCGTAACTAAACCTCTATGTAGATGTTGATGTGTGGGGAACACCAGACCTTAACCTCTCATGAGTGGTTATTGTGGTGGGGACGACCCGAAACATAAAATCACGTGAGAGGTTATAGTGGTGGGGACCCACCCAGAACTAAACCCCCCTTTAATTGAGATAAAACCCCAACCCTCCCCCCCATTAATGTAGAGGAGACTCTTGACTTCCTCAACATTAATTGTGTCAACGCACGTACCTTTAAATTGTGTCAACCCTCATGCTTTAAATATTCCTCCAACCATAATTAATGAATCTTTTTTAATTCTTTCATCAAAATAATATATAGCATAATCTATTATTTCGGAACACTATAAATTTTGGTGGATCCTTGGGAGAAAATCTCTCCAACAAATAAAATACATTTTCGAACGATGAACACATTGTTCAAACGAATAATGCCAATGAAGAATGTCGACCCCAACTTTGACCTTCATCCTCGAGACTTCCTCCAACATAGGATGTCTTCGACTACGACCAACTGATGTCCGTCTTTTCCCAACGATTCATATTCTTCCCCATGACTCAATCAATGTATCCACCCAAGGTCGGGGGTTTATTTGCGTGATAATATGTTCTTTGATTTCATTTTTAGTTTGGGAAATAATCATTGCAGAGTTTGTAAAAATTTTATGTTTTTTGTTCTTCATTCGGGTGGAGCCAAATTCTACCACCCTAAACGTGGAGTGTGCAGGTCAAACCAACATGGTCCGACCCCTCCAATGTTCTTATTTGGTGTACTCTTTGAAATGGAGGAAGGCGATGAAGACAACGAAGGTGATGATGGAAATTGCGCCGCCACCCGCGACCACTGTGACCCGCGCCTGTTACGACCCATCCTCGGGGCCTGTGCCGTGACTACCCCAAGACCGCTTTCCATAGGCCAGGTGCTGGTAACTAGCACCAAGGCATAAATCCCGATAAAAAGGGAAGGCATTGCCTTTGTAAAGTAAAAAAACCTCAAAGAGAAAACAAGCAGAAGTAAACACTAAGTAAAAATTGGGTACAACAGTAAGTGCAGAAAAGTAAGTGGGCCAGAATAAAAACCCAAACTGAAAGTAAAGTAAAACTATAAAGGGAAAACATCAAATGAAAAGTAAAGTCGCATCCTCGATATGTCCACTGGAAGTCTGACATGATGGGTGGGTACAGATAGCCTCCACAACTCCTTGGGTCTAACTGTCCGCTCCGAGTACGTCCCGCCCAGTGGTCCACCTCCAGGTATCGTCCTGCTCTACAATCCTCAACCACGATCAGCGATGTATGTCGTCTGCAACCAACACAACGTAGTGCGGGCATAGCCCATGAAGGGGTGAGTATAAGCTACTCAGTAGGGACCCCAATACCCCTGAAGGTCTCCAAGAATCCACAAAGGATAATCCACAAAGGAAATATACAATCACGAAGTAAATTCTGACACTACTTAGGTATATACCCATACATATACCTAAGTCACCAATTCTCGTTCGGCTCCAACATCTGAGCTCAAGTACAACCCAGTCCACATAGGAAAACACAACCAAATCCACATAGGAAATCATAACGTAATCCACATAGGATAGCACAACACAATCCACATAGGAAGGCAAAAAAAGATTCATCTCACACAGGTATACTTGTTCGTAAGACGATAGAGATGATCAGATATAGCCACTGATTCATCTAAGTCGTCGAACCCACAGATGATAGATAGTTATTAACCCCCGCAATGACCCACAAAAGATTGATAGGTAACTAACCCCCGCAATGACCCACAAAGGTTCGATAGGTAAATAACCCCCGCAATGACCCACAAAGGATCTGACCCACACATGATCGATAGGTAACTAACCCTCGCAATGACCCCCATAGGATCAGACCCACAAAGGATCTGTAGGCGGTGGCCCACACAGGACCACTGAGTGCGGACCCACACAGGATCTGACCCACACAAGATCGGTATCACTGATCCACATAGGATTGCTGAGTGCGGTAGTCGTCGCCATCGAATCCATGAAGAATTTCTGCACAGTCGTCATCGTCGTCATAGTCGAAGACATCTCTAGGGTTCCCGCACACAGCAAGCACATTCGGGAGGGTCCACTCCATGAGCCGAGGGTCTGATACATCAACTGACACGAAGTCCGGAGTTGATGTATCAAAAACTTCCATATCGTCAATAGGAACTCAACGTCACAGACGGCGAGTCAATCAGATGCCAGGTTTGAGAGTTATTGGCTTTTTCGTCCCAGGGGCCCGGTTGGTTTTTAAGTCAAAACCAACCCGACCGTTCTCCAACTACATACAAACCTCGAGCGGGGTAATCCAAAAGGTCTGTATCACTATGAGGAATCCAACAAAGTCGACGACACGTCAATCGGACGTTCGGAGCTCATGTTATAAGTGTTTCCGCTCCGAGGGCCCGGTCGATTTCATGTACGAACCAACCCGGTCGAACTGAAAGTACTCTAGAACATTGAGTGTAGTATACCGAAATGACCATCTCGATCCATGGATAGCTACGCAACTGACAGTGCATCGATCATAGGACTATAGCCCATGTTATGGGAAATAGACCGAAACAGTACGAAAATGGGGGTTTCGGGCCCGGACCGACCCGGCCCGAGACCCCCCCTTGGTCGGCCCAGCCCGGCCTGGGCGTCCAAGCCTGGTGTGGCCGGTCTATCCCAGGGCGGCCCTGTGCCGGCCGAGCGGTTATGAGAAATTGGGCGCCTCCCCCTTTGATGAAACTATGAACCCACGTGGGGGCCTCCCTTTACAATGGATGTGTCCAAGCGCCGCGTCCCGCCTCCCTCGGTCCCGCGTGGTCGCAGGATCGGCGGCCAGCCGCCGACGCATCCTGGATCCTGGCCGGTGCTGGCCGCCGCCTCCGGCCACCGGCGCCGCCGCGCCGGCGGAGTTTTCTGCAGACCACCAGACGCGATCCGGTTGTCCGTTTTGACTTCCGTCTTCGCCAGAGGTCCTCTCGGAATCGGCTCTTCACTGCAAAGACCTCAAAATTCCCTTGTGGCCTGCTTCGTGATCGTCCGCCGATCCACACACCAAGAAGAAAGAGACGGTGGGTTCCGACTTGTTCGTTGGTCCGCACCCACCGCGTTAGTGGTATAATATTTTCCGACATAATTTAAACACATTACGAGGATATAAATCACATATATTTAATTGAACCAAAACCCCTACCTCAAGCGTCGTCGACCGAGGGTTCGTCACAGAATTTCACATCGTGGAAGAAGGCGTCACGGAAGGGGGATCATTGCATCACAACGAAATGATTCATCAGTGTCGCGTCGTCGATCTCCAAGGATCCGGCGTTCTTGTCGACCTTCATCGAAGGTCGGCGTTCTTCACGTTCTTCGTGTTCTTCGCATTCTTCGTGATAAAGGAGGAAATTCACGACTTGATAGAATTCTCCCCAAACCCTTTAGCACAACCAACCCCTAATAAAATTAGAGTTGTCATGTTTTAATAACGCACATGCCAACATTTGAATTTCAAACAAAAGAAACAATAAATTAATTGAATTAATTGTGGAGTTTAAACCTCCCAATTAATGAAGCGTTTATTATCCAGAATAAACGCAAATTTTGACTTCATTAAAAAGGGGGTGCGGGTGCGCTACTTAATTAAAGGAGGGGGTTGGAAAAGGTGAATGAAACGGTGGGGCCCATGTTGTCCCCACCTCACAAATATCCTAACTTGTGGGTAAGATATCGTGGGTCCCACTTCATCCACATAGCTTAGGTTAAACAAAAATAAAATAAAATTTTTCACACCATTTTGTTTTATTCATTCACTTAACCCGAAAAAAAAAATTAAAAACCACACCCGAGAAAACACAACTTCGGAAAAGGTGTTTCGAAGAAATTATCGGCGCTGCAATTCCATCGGTGCCCTTAGAATTGGATTCCGAGCACCGGTTCAAAAGATAGAAAAACTAGCTCCTCCGTTCACTAAACGTACCCGAGCTAAACTTCAAGAAAATGATTTCGGGCACACCGGGCCTCGGAATCAGGTGCCGTCAAAAACTATGTGCTTGTAAAATTCCCAATAAAATTAAGAAAAAATTTCCCTTAAATTTTACGGGTCTTTACATAACTCCCACCTCAGGGTTTTACGTCCCCATAAAGATACATCATAAACTAGGGAAACAAATGTGGGTATTGAGCACGCATCTAAGCCTCCCGCTCCCAAGTGCTCTCCTGGTGGTTCCCGTTCTTCCATCTGAGGCGCATTAGAGGAATCGACCGCCCACGTAGGACCTGTTCCTATAGATCCTTGATCTCCACTGGGACCTCCGCAAAAGACCCCAATCATCAACGTCCAGCTCCCCATGGTCAATGATATGCGTTGGGTCGTGCACATATCTCCTCAGCTGGGATACGTGGAAGACGTCTTGCACCTAGTGAAACTGAGGTGGTAGAGCTAGGCAATAAGCCACCTCGCCAATCCTGCCGAGGACATGGAATGGTCCGATGAAGCGTGGAGACAACTTTCCGTCTCGGCCAAATCTCTGTAATCCACGTCGAGGCGAGACCCGCATGAAGACATGGTTTCCATCCTCAAACTCTAGTGGCCTCTGCCTCCTATAAGCATAAGACTGATGACGGCCCTGAGCTGTCCTCATCCTCTCATGGATGACTTGGACCATCTCCGTCATGGCCTGGACCATCTCCGGTCCCACTAGAGCTGACTCCCCAGGGTCTGTCCAGCACATAGGTGATCTGCAAGGTCGGTCGTACAATGCCTCGTAAGTTTCCAACCCGATAGTGGAGTGGTAGCTGTTGTTGTATGTGAAATTCACCAAGGGTAGGTGGTCCTCCCAACTGCGACCAAAGTTGAGGACACATGCGCGGAGCATGTACTCGAGAGTCTGAATGGTCCTCTCTGTCTAACCATCTGTCTGAGGGTGAAAGGCTGTACTCAGACGTAGCTGCGTCCCGAATGCCTCCTGCAACCCCTTCCAAAGACGGGAAGTAAAGCGAGAATCTCGATCGGAGATGATAGATGATGACACACCATGAAGCCTTACAATCTCCTGAACGTAGAGACGTCCCATGCTCTCCACTGAGCCCTGCTCTCTAATGGGTAAGAAGTGAGCAGACTTGGTGAGTCATTCGAAAATCACCCAAATGGAGTCATGACCTCTGGAAGTGCATGGAAGTCCAGTCACGAATTCCATAGATATCTCGTCCCACTTCCACTCTAGGACCTCTAAGGGATGTACCAAGCCTACTGGTACCTAGTGCTTTGCCTTCACCAACGGGCAGGTGAGGCATCGAGAAACGTACTCGGCCACGACCTTCTTCATGCCCGACCACCAGTGCTGTCATCAGAGATCCCGGTACATCTTCACCACATCAGGATGTACCGCCAAAGGGGAAGTGTGAAACTCTCTCAGCACCTCCTCCCATAAAGCAACTGTTACCAAGGTACGTCCTCTAAAAATGACTTCGTGATCTCCTCGAAAAGAGAAACCATCGGGTTCCTATGCTAAGGATATCTGCGCACGCTGCGTCTCACAATCAGTGTCCCCACGCTATGTCTCTCTGACCTGCTGCAGTAGTGGAGGAGTGACTGTGAGTGACTGAAGAAAGGCTGCTCCATCTCTATCCACCAAGGATATCTACAAAGCGGCTAGCTGCTCTTTCGCTTCCACAAGTAGTTGAATTCCCATCCTCCTGCTGAGAGCATCAGCTACCACGTTACCCTTTCAGGAGTATAGACTATCTCAAAGTTATAGTCCTGGAGGAAATCGATCCATAACCATTGTCTCAGGTTCAAGTCCATCTACGAGAAGATGTACTAGAGACTCTGATGGTCAGAAAATACTGTAAAGCGCTCACCAATCAGATATTTTAGCCTCATCTTCAGAGAAAAGACCACTACTGCCCAAATCCAGGTCATGTGTAGTGTAGTTATACTCATGTTCCCTCAAATGATGTGATCCATTGGCAATCACTACTCGCTCCGGCATCCGGACACATCTGAGTCCAGTCCCTGATGCATCGTAGTAAACTAAGTACCCTAATCCTTCCTCCGACAACCTCAAGATAGGCGCGCTAGTCAATCTCTGTCTCAGTTCTTGGAATCCCTACTAACATATGTCCGACCACACAAAGGGTTTCCCCTTCTTCGTCAAATATGAGAGTGGTGTCGCAACTCTGGAGAAGTTTGGCACAAATCTACGATAGTACCTAGCTAGTCCCAAGAAACTTTTCACCTCCATCATGCTCCTGGGTGGCTCCCAAGCTAGCACTGCCTCAATCTTCGCAGGATCCACCGCAACTCCCACCTCAGAGATGACATGCCCTAATAAGTGGAAATCACGTAACCAGAATTGACACTTCGAGAGAATTCCATAAAGCTGGTGCTCTCATAGTGTGTCTAGTACAACCCGTAAGTGGTAGTGTGATCCTCCTCAGTGTTCGAGTATATCAAAATGTTGTCGATGAAGACTACAACAAATCGATCGAGGTATGGCTGAATGATCCTGTTCATGAGTCCCATGAACACTATTGGAGAATTGTTTATGCCGAATGGCATAACCAATAACTCATATTCGCCATACTGACAGCTGAAGGCCATCTTCTGGACGTCCTTGTCCCGAACTCAGAGCTGATGATAGCCTGACCTGAGGTCTGTCTTTGAGAACCATTGTGCTCCCTTGAGCAGATTGAATATGTTGTCAATCCTCGGTAGCGAATAATTGTTCCTCATAGTAACCTGTTTTAGGCGACGATGGTCGACAGAAAGTCGAAATCTCCTGTCGGCCTTCTTGGCAAACAATATCGGGGAAGCTTAGGGTGAAACATTGGGTCGGATGAATCCCTTTCCCTAAAAGTCCTCCAACTGTACCCATAGATCTTGAAGTTTAGAGGGGGCCATCCGATATGATGGAGTGGATATCGGGGCTGTCCCAGTGTACATATTAATATAAAATTCTACCTCTCAGTGCGGAGGTAGTCCTGGAACTTCGTCGGGGAAAACATCTGCATACTGATCCACCACTGCAAGAAAACTAGGACTCTGCATGTCAACTTCTCCTAGGATGAGGCTATCCAACTGATGAGTGATGGGACGTCCTCTCCTCTTTGAGAGTCCATCTTGTGCTTCAGAGGGTCCCTTCTCACCGATGAAGGTGAACCTGCCCCCGTCGGTGTGTACACATCGCGCCTTGCTCCTTATATAGTCAATCTGATCATGGACTCTAGATAACCAATCCATTCCCAAGATGACGTCGTAAGGACTCGACGCCGCTACAAGAAGATCCTAGCTGAAGATCTCTCCTCCTAGTGTAAGCTCACACTACCATCACCATTGTGTAATCATCTAGTCTGCTCCCGTAGGAGTCTCTAGCCATAAGGATTGAGCCAACAGCTCTGTTGGAATCTCCGAGCTCCGAACAAGGGCAGCAGCTATGAAATAATGACTTGCTCCTATGTCTATAAGAATTGCAGAAAGGGTTGAATAGACACAGATAGTACCTCGAATCATCTCGGGCGCACCGTGGTCATAGGCCTCTGCTTCCTGAAGCTGTGTCGGTGTCTGTCCCCTGGCTACTTGGGGTGGGGTGGACCTCCTGGTGGAGGTGGTGGTAGAGATTGAAAGCGTCGCCCACCACCTACTGCTCGGACAGATCCTATGCCTCATTCGCCTTCTCCCAGTGGACCACCACGGTCGACCCTCTGCCTCTTCCTATGTGGTCACTCAATCGTCTGCTCCTCCTCGGTACAGCGGGTCAGGTAGTCACGAGCCATGTGGCCCTGCCCACCGCACGCGTAGCACAGTCTGCCTCTTGATTGACTGGCTCCTCGCTGAGTGCCCCGAACCTCTGATCCAGTGTCCTGAGGTCGTCTTCCTGAGGATTTGGTCTTCCTGGACCCATGAGTCATCTGTCGACTACCTGCTGCAGAAGACTCTGCTACGTGCCACCTTGTGGTAGGTCTCGGTGCTGATGTAGGCTCAGCAGGAAGCTCTCGATGAGAAGGGCTCACTCCAGTACCCCTGCCTGTGTCGGAATGATGAGGGAGATCAGCGATGCCCTGATCTCATGCCTCAACCTCTGCTCAATGGTCCGGGCCTGGAAGAATGGGTCATGTGCCATGTCCATCGAATAGCACGAGAGATCGGTAAATCTCGCCGAGTACTAAGCGACCATCAAGCTCCTATGCTGCAGCTGTAGAATCTCTTGGATGTGCACCGCACGGAGGGTGGCTGGGACGAACTTAGAGAAGAAGAGGCTCTCAAAGTCCGTCCAAAGGAGGAATGCCTCGTCATGCATCTGGAGCATAAAGCTCCACCATCATCCTGCTGCCGCGTGCAGGAGGCTCGCTGTGAGGATCACCATGAGGTCTGCTGGTGTCCTCATTAACCTGAAAACTCATACAACTACCTCTAGCCAATCCTCGGCTGCCTGGGGGTCCATCTCCCCACAGATCCTAGGCAGTCACGGACGCTGAAACTCGTGAAGTGCACTAAGGCGACGTGCATCGTCAGCGGCTGGGGCTGGAAGCATCGGTGGCTCGGTGGGTAGAGGTATCGCTGGTGCCTCTACTGTCTAAGGGCCCTGTACGGAGTCCTCGTCACTCGGTGGTCCGTCTTCACGCACAACGCTCGGAACCCTAGCTATCTGCCATCGTGGGGCCATCCTGAAAAGAAACAGGTGCACCACGGTCAAACAGTATACCTGGTGATCTGACACAATGTAGTCACAAAGAAAACATGAAACACACATGCAATCAATGATTTTGTGCATTAAGTCGGAAATCAGAAGTCAGGGTCCTGGTGTACGGATATGCCGGCCGCCGCACCAACACTGGACTCCCTGGACTGATAACCACACTCAATACTCTTAACACTATTGGTTCACAATGAAAAAGATCCTAATCCTGAGTTCTGCGGTAGAACTGAACTCCTCTGATACCAATTTTTCATGACCCATCCTCGGGGCTCGTGCCGTGACTACCCCAAGCCCGCCTTCTATAGGCCAGGGGATGGCGACTAGCACCAAGGCGTAAATCCTGGTAAAAAGGGAAGGAAATGCATTTGTAAAGTAAAAAAAAGCATAGAGTAAGAAAGAAGAATTAAACACTAAGTAAAAACTGGGTACAACAGTATGTGCGGAAAAGTAAGTGGGTCAAAATACAAACCCAAACTGAAAGTAAAGTACAACTGGAAAGGGAAAACAGAAACTAAAAAGTAAAGCCGCATCCTCGAGGCGTCCACTAGAAGTACCCCTTGAAGGGTGGGTACATATAGCCTCCACAGCTCCTCGGATCCATCTGTCCGCTCCGAGTACGTCCCACCCAGTGGTCCACCTCTAGTTACCGTCCTGCTCCGCAAGCCTCAACCACGATCAGCGCTGTCCGTCATCTGCAACCATGAAAACGTAGTGCGCACATAGCTCGTGCAGCGGTGAGTATAAGCTACTCAGTAGGGACACCGAGACCCCCGAAGGTCTCCCAGAATCCACAAAGCATAATCCAAAAAGGAAAGATACAATCACGAAGTAATATCCGACAGTACTTAGGTATATGCCCATACATATACATAAGTCACCAATTCTCGTTCGGCTCCAACATATGATCTCAAGTACAACCCAGTCCACACAGGAAAACACAACCAAATACACACAAGAAAGAATAGTGTAATCCACACAGGATAGCACAACACAATCCACATAGGTGAGAAAAACAAGATTCATCTCACATAGGTATACTTCTTCGTAAAATGATAGAGATGATCAGATGTAGCCACTGATTCATCTAATCCGTCAGACCCACACAAGATCGATAGGTACTAACCCTCGTAATGACCCAGAATGGATAGATAGGTAACTAACCCCTGCAATGAACCACAAAGGATCAATAGGTAACTAACCCTCGCAATGACCCAGAAAGGATTTGACCCACATAGGATCGATAGGTAACTAACCCATGCAATTACCCACACAGGATCTGTAGGCGATGGCCCACACAGGACCGATGTGCGAGAACCCAGATAGGATCTGACCCACACAGGATCGGTAGCACTGATCCACGTAGGATCACTAAGTGATGTAGTCATCGCCATCGATTCCACGGAGGATTTCTGCATAGTCGTCATCATCGTCGCAGTCACAGCCAGCTCTAGGGTTCCCGCACACAACAAGCTCATTCGGGAGGGTCCGCTCCATGAGCCGAGGGGATGATACATCAACTGAAATGAAGTCTAGAGTTGATGTATCCAAAAGTTCTGTATCGTCAACAGGAACTCAACATCCCAGACGGCGCATCAATCAGACGCCTGGTCTGAGAGTTATTGGCTTTTTCGTCCCCGGGGCCCGGTTGGTTTTTAACTCAAAACCAGCCCGACCATACTCCAACTGTGTCCAAACCTCGAGCAGAGTAATCCAAAATGTCTGTCTCACTATGAGGAATCCATCAAAGTCGATGGAATGTCAATCAGACGTCTAGAGCTCAAGTTATAAGTGTTTTCGCTCCGAGGGCCTGGTTGGTTTCGTGTACGAACCAACCCACCCGAACTCAAAACACTCTGAAACCTTGATTATAGTATACCTAAATGACCGTCTCGATCCAAGGATTTCTACGCAACTGAAAATGGATTGATCGGATGTCTATAACCCATGTTATGGGCAACAGACCAAAACAGTGCGAAAATGGGGGTTTCGGGCCCGGACCGACCCGCCCCGAGACCCCCCTGGGTCGGCCCAAACCGGATCGACCCAGACCCATGTCTAGGTCCGACACGGCGGGGCGTGGCCCGGTGCGGCCGGTCCGGCCCGGGGTGGCCCGACGCTGGACGAGAGGCCGCGTGAAAGGGGGTGCCGCCCCCTTTGATGAAACTGTGGCCCCGCGTGGGGCCACCATTTCCAACGAACGTGGCCGAGCGCCGCGTCCCGCCTCCCTCGAGCCCACATTGTCATGGGACCAGAGGCCTGCTACTGTGGCTTCAACTGAGGTGGCCCTTCCAGAGGGCACGCCGGGCGCCTCCGCCTCCTGGAGGTCGGCCGGTGCCGGCCGCCGCATCCGACCACCGGCGCCGTCATGCCGGCAAGGCGCGCCAGCAGAGTTTTCTGCGGACCACCGGACGCGCTTCGGTGGTCCGTATTGCCTGTCATCTTCACCAGCGGTCCTCCCAGGATCAGCTCTTAACTACTATGACCTAAAAATGCCCTTGTGGCCTGCTTCCTCATCGTCCGTCGATCCGCACACCAAGAACGAAGAGACGGTGGGTTCAGACTAGTTCGTTGGTCCGCACCCACCACGTTAGCAGTATAACGGTTTCCGACATAATTTAAACACATTCCGAGGATATTAATCACATAGATTTAATTGAACTATAAACCCTTACTCAAGCATCGTCGAGCGAGGGTTCGTAGTGGAATTGCACGTCGCGGAAGAAGGCATCGCGGAAGGGGGATCGTCGCGTCGCAGAGAAAGGATTCATCAGCGTCGCGTTGTCGATCTCCGAAGATCTGGCGTTCTTGTCGACCTTCGCTGAAGGTCGGCATTCTTCTTGTTCTTCGCATTCTTCGCATTATTCACATTCTTCGCGTTCTTCGCCTTCTTCGCATTCTTCGCGTTCTTCGCGAGGAAGGAGGAACTTCATGGCTTGAGAGAATTCTCCCCAAATACTCTAGCACATCCAACCACTAATAAAATAAGAGTTGTCTAATTTTATTAACACACAAGACGAAGTTTGAATTTCAAAAAAAAAAGAAACAATCAATTAATCAAATTAATTGAGGAGTTTAAACCGCCCAATTAATGAGGCGTTTATTATCCAATATAAATGAAAGAGTTTACTTCATTAAAAAGGGGGTGCGGGAGTGTTACTTAATTAACGGAGGGGGTTGTAAAATGGTTAAAGAAACGATGAGGCTCATGTGGACCCTGTAACGGCCTGAAATTTTGAATAAATCTTGTTTCCTAATTTCATGTGTTATTTTATTTTATTTTTATACTCAACAAAAAAAATTTATTTGATAAACATGATTATAATTAAAATGAGACCATTGAGTTTTGACTGTTATATGACCATCGGTCAATATGACCACTGTGAACAAAATGTTTTGATTATTGTCTCTAAAAATAAGTAATCTTGGTTGATTATTATAGAAAGATGATTCGATGGCCTCACCTAGTAATCTTGGACTGATCGAAGCCCATCTAACAGAACTTGGGAAGGAGGTAGCACCACTAGGCTTTGCTCTGGACCAAACACAAACTGAACTTCATAGTGTGAAGCTAGAACGGGATCGCCTTCGCGAGAAGTTCAAATTGATAGAAATTACTACTCGTGCGATGTTGGCCGAGCCTCCCTCAGATTCTCTCATCTTAGCACACCTTACACTTAAGTCCTATACTGGTGTGATAAGGGGATATGTAAAGAGACCGTAACTTCCTTGTTTAATCCTTTGTTTTAAATAAAAATTGGGATTTCTTCTTATGATGATGTTTATGAATTTTCAAATGACCTGATAAATATAGTATGCATATTTTGATGAATTTTAGAAAAATGATATTTTAAAAATGTTTATGTAAAACTTAAATAATTAAAAATGTGTAATGATTTTCAAAAAATGGTCTTCTACAATTATGTTCAGTACAAAATTTGGAGTCTAATAAGAACAACTTGATTTTTGATGAATAGTAAAATATGAATAGTGATTTTATGATTAGGATTAGTCATATGACAAAATAGATTAGTAATCTCACTTAATGAAAGTTTTAAAATAATCTAGGAAACTTGATTAAGTAATGTGATTCAATAAAATGGTTAAATAACGGTTTCATAAATTATTATTCAAGTATTAGTTTTTTTGAGTGAATAGTGTTTTTTAATTAAAAATTAAATTAAAAATATTTAGAAAATTATTTTAATAAAATGGATTTCTTTTTTGAACTCAGAGCACCGATATTATGTGATGGTGATTTTTTGGGTTTTTTTCTGAAAAAATTATTTTTCGGTGAATAGTGTATTTATTTAAAAATAAATTTAAAAATATTTAGAAAATTATTTTTATAAAATGGAGTTCATTTTTGAAATCAGAGCATTGATATTTGGTTAGTGTGAAATTTTGGGATTTTTCTGAGAAAGTTGAATTTTCAGTGAATAGTAAAAATGCAGTTTTTGTGTTTCAGTATGTTTAATGACATCATAGCTGTGTCATGATGATGTCATGAGATATTTTAAGGGTTGGACGGCCAAGGGTGATGAATTATTGTTTTGGGGGCCCCATGTAGCCTAACTCCATGGTAAATTCCAAGGGAGAGCACATGGGTTTGACAAAAGCACATGTGAGGTGTCCCTTGGCCATTAATGTCGTGTCCCCTCACTTTCCCTATAAATACCAAGCCCTCCTCTCATACATTCGACTCCCCACACTTCCCCAATGAAGTTCTGATCTAATTACCTACCAAGGAGTCCTCCCAAGGTTCCCCCAAGCCCTCATGGTCCCATCCTTTGAGGTTTAAGAGTTACATTTTAATGTAATGGATCCGACCTCTCTCTTTCATTTCAAGTAATCTCTTTCATGTCATTCCTTTTATGCTCCATGTTCTTATGTTAGAGGATGTTATTTTATACTCATATTACTGACCTTTTCTTGTTCATATAATGAGAGATCCCCTCTTTCTCTCATTATTTCGTTTTATGAAGTTTTAAGTGGCGTCGTTAGACTGCCGAAATTTATGTAACAGATTCTTTCTCCCTTCTCATTTTTCAAGATCTATTTTCATTTAAAGTATTTCAAGTTCCATTTTATTATGTTGGGGTATGATCTCTAAATTTATCATACTGATATTTTATGATCATATGATGAAAGACCCCATTTTATCTCTTCAATTCAGTATTTTGAAGTTTTAAGTGGCGCCGTTAGGCTGACAAATTTTTAAGTGGTTCTTCACCCTTCTCGTTTTGATGTTCTACTTTCATGTCAATTATTTCAAGTTCTTTTTTGTTATGTTGGGGTATGATCTCTATATCTATCATAATGGACACTTATGTTCATATGATGAGAGACCCCATTTGATCTCTTCAATTCAGTATTTTGAAGTTTTAAGTGGTGCCGTTAGGCTGCCGAATTTTTAAGTGGTTCTTCACCCTTCTCATTTTGAAGTTCTACTTTCATGTCAATTCTTTCATGTTCCTTTTTGTTATGTTGGGGTATGATCTCTATATCAATCATAATGGAATCTTATGTTCAAATGATGAAAGACCACATTTTATCTCTTCAATTCAGTATTTTGATGTTTTAAGTGGCGCCGTTAGGTTGCCGAATTTTTAAGTGGTTCTTCGCCCTTCTCGTTTTGAAGTTCTACTTTCATGTCAATTCTATCAAGTTCATTTTTGTTATGTTGGGGAATTATCTCTATATCTATCATAATGAACTCTTATGTTCACATGATGAGAAACCCTATTTTATCTTTTCAAATCATTTTTGTTGAAGTTTAAGTAACACAGTTAGGCTGCCGAACTTTCATAAGAGAAATCTAATTTTTGTCTTCCTTCGATGTCTTTCATTTCAAATGGTATGTCCTTGAAATTTCATTACCATGATCATGTATCCTTATTATTCTGTCCATATACTATTTTATGGGTCATTTATGAATGTTTGACCCATTTTACCTCTCTTTTTAATGTCTTATAAAACCTCGTAACATAGCCATTATGCTGCAGAATTTCCGTCTCAAAATGTCTCTCTCTTTTTCTAAAGTTCTTTTATATTATTAAGTGAATACTAAAATCTCTTTCTTCTAAAGGGGTATTCACATATATAACAAAATGTTCTATTTTAAATTCTGGGATTTACATACATGAGACCCACCTTCCTTTTCTGTGGGTTTTAAAGTGATGTAAAGATCATGTCTTTAAAGCAGCTTTTAAAACGTTAAGATTATGAAATGAAACCAATTTATTTTATGCTATATGGGTTATTTATGAAATTTTTGATGATGATATATGTGGCTCACATGATAATAAAGGCAAATTTAAGGGTGCGCCCTTATAGCGCTCCAATGCATTGGGTAATGATGTTACCACTAGAGATTACAATTTTCACGATACCTTGGTGAATAACCTTGGTAATTTTCAAATGACACCTTGGGGATGGACCTTGGTGATATGTTCATGATTTTCTATGTTAAATTATGTAGCCACATCTTAAAGTTATGAAAAATGATATTTTTATTATGATATGCCACATGATTTTTTTTATCATGCCTTAAAGTTATTGTTCATGACATAGTTGATGTATCTCAAGTTCACATGTTAAATGTTTCCCTTGTTTCCCTTACTGGGCCTTCTCCTCACCCTTTCATTTGATGTATGTCCCCAGGTTATGAGATTCAGTAATGAACCTAGGATGGACATGAGGATAAGCCTTTCAAGTGTTTAAGAAGAATGTTTTTGTTTTATGTTTTCATGTTTTCAGTTCTTGGTTTCCAAGACACTAAACCTTAAAGATACTCAGTTTTGTATAATGTAATGAATGTTTATGGGATAAATAGGCGGGATTCTATATTTGGTATCAAAGTATGGTTTATTTATTTGTGGAAATTAGGATATGAAAACTTTAGGACGAAGCCTATAGACAAGTTAAAATATAGGAAATCTTCCTGGTATTTTGGTGTGTATTGAGTAAGGGGATGCCAAGCAAATACATCTCTGTCTGGATACGAGCAGGTAGAGGTGGCTCTGGCACAGATGTACATAGGGGTAAAACCCGAAAACACCGCTTTGAGCTAGACTCGAATGGGAACTGGTACACGACAACGGGCCTTGCTGCACTCTTGGTTACGACACTCCCGGGGGATATTCTTTGGTAAATTCATAAGCTTAGTATGAACCATTTTTAAAGGAACAAAGATAAAATAAAATGAAGATTCACATAAAAATATATGATCATGGATAACCTAGATGGGAACCTAGGGGATCACATGTTAGGGTATACTTTTCAACTACAAGTTATCCTTATATGCTTTAAGTTTCTTTTCATGATTATTAGCTAAGTATTTAAGCCCCTAATTATAGTTTCTTTTCTTACTTAATGGCGGGAAATGGAAGAACATGTCCCAACAACCAATGTGATATGAAATGTGACGATTGCTGTATTAATATGACAGAGATGATTAGGGGATTAAAATATGATTTTTATTTTGGAAGACGTTCACTATTTTGGGGACCCTATATAATCAAGGAAAATAGATTACAATGGTATTTTCATTGAGGAGTAAGGTTGACATATATTTGAATAATTGATGAATTTAAGGTGGACTTATAGTAATTTAGGTTACTTATGGGAATGATTAACCTATCTTGGGTTAAATATGTTTAGGTTAGATACTTTTGTTATAAGATGTTAGGAGTGGTTGTTGTTGTTTGGAGATGATCAATGAAGATTATTTTGGAAGACTATGTTATCAAATCCTTCTTGTATTTGGGTTTCAATATTAGTTTGGTTTATTTTGAGGAATTTTAAGGACCGTTATTTATGGAATGGACTATGATGAACATTGGGTAGTACCATGGAACTTTGAAGATTTAAAAGTAGTTGCCATTCCTATGGGATTTTTTCTTTTTGAAGAGTTGTTTTACCTTACCCTTTCGGTTATTGGGATAATGTTTAAAGATAAAAGAAATAGATAGTTAATCTTTTGTGGATTATGTGATTCTCTAGAAGATGATTCTTGTGTTTTGATGAGACCAAGTAGTTTTGAATGCTCATAGTTTAGAGAAAAGATTAGTTTTGGGTAAAAACTTATTAATGGATGAAACTATACATGAAGGTAGATATATTTCCTTATGTTTTTGTTCTATGTTGTAAATGAATTCCTCAAAGTTATGAAAAGGAACGTAAAACAAAAACGTTGTTGGTTTACGTTTCATACTAGGTAATCAAAGACCGCATTCACACATCATAATTTTGGGATTTTATGTTGGTTAACTTCCTCCTAATCATGTTTTCTATCACTATCCTTTAGGATGTGACCCTTTGTTTTCTCCTCCATGTCCATGTTTCCTACATGGAATCCTATTATGATTAAACTCGGGTGGACTTTGTACTTCCTTTTCTTTCTTTTAAAGTAATGGTGTCACTGTCTCTTTTTCCGATGTGGGACTTTCAATGAAATTTCAAAACCCAATTTTAAAAATTACGAGGACGCAATTTCTTAAGGGGGGAAGTTTGTAACAGCCCGAATTTTTGAATAAATCGTGTTTCCTAATTTCATGTGTTATTTTATTTTATTTTTATACTCAACAAAAATGTTTTATTTGATAAACATGATTATAATTAAAATGATACCATTGGGTTTTGACTGTTATATGACCATCGGACAATATGACCACTGTGAACAAAATGTATTGATTATTGTCTCTAAAAATAAGTAATCTTGGTTGATTATTATAGAAAGAAGATTAGATGGCCTCACCTAGTAGTCTTGGACCGATCGAAGCCCATCTAACAGAACTTGGGAAGGAGGTGGCACCACTAGGCTTTGCTCTGGACCAAACCCAAGATGAACTTCATCGTGTGAAGCTAGAACGGGATCGACTTCGCGAGAAGTTCAAATTGATAGAAATTACTACTCGTGCGATGTTGGCCGAGCCTCCCTCGGATTCTCTCACCTTAGCACACCTTACACTTAGGTCCTATGCTGGTGTGATAACGGGATATGTAAAGAGACCGTAACTGCCTTGTGTAATCCTTTGTTTTAAATAAAAATTGGTATTTCTTCTTATGATGATGTTTATGAATTTTCAATTGATAGGATAAATATAGTATGCATATTTTGATGAATTTTAGAAAAAGGATATTTTAAAAATGTTTATGTAAACCTTAAATAATTAAAAATGTGTAATGATTTTCAAAAAATGATCTTCTACAATTTTGTTCAGTACAAAATTTGGAGTCTAATAAGATCAACTTGATTTTTGATGAATAGTAAAATTTGAATAGTGATTTTATGATTAGGATTAGTAATATGACCAAATGGATTAGTAATCTCACTTAAAGAAAGTTTTAAAATAATCTAGGCTCCTTGAATAAGTAATGTGATTCAATAAAATGGTTAAATAACGGTTTCATAAATTATTATTCAAGTATTAGTTTTTTCGAGTGAATAGTGTTTTTTAATTAAAAATTAAAATAAACATATTTAGAAAATTATTTTAATAAAATGGATTTCATTTTTGAACTCAGAGCACCGATATTATGTTATGGTAATTTTTGGGGTTTTTTTCTGAAAAAATGATTTTTCGGTGAATAGTGTATTTATTTAAAAATAAATTTAAAAATATTTAGAAAATTATTTTTATAAAATGGAGTTTATTTTTTAAATCAGAGAATTGATATTTGGTTAGTGTGATATTTTGGGATTTTTCTGAGAAAGTTGAATTTTCAGTGAATAGTAAAAATGCAGTTTTAGGGTTTCGGTATGTTTAATGACATCATAGCTGTGTCATGATGATGTCATGAGATATTTTAAGGGTTGGCCGGCCAAGGATGATGAATTATTGTTTTGGGGGGGCCATGTGGCCTAACTCCATGGTAAATGTCAAGGGAGAGCACATGGGTTTGACAAAAGCACATGTGAGGTGTCCCTTGGCCATTAATGCCTTGTCCCCTCACTTTCCCTATATATTCCAAGCCCTCCTCTCATCCATTCGACTCACCACTCTTCCCGAACGAAGTTCTGGTCTCATTACCTCCCAAGGAGTCCTCCCAAGGTGCCCCCAAGCCCTCAAGGTCCCATCCTTTGAGGTTTAAGAGTTACATTTTAAGGTAAGGGATCCGACCTCTCTCTTTCATTTCAAGTAATCTCTTTTATGTCATTCCTTTTACGCTCCATGTTATTATGTTAGAGGATGTTCTTTTATACTTATCTTACTTCCCTTTTCTTGTTCATATAATGAGAGATCCCCTCTTGCTCTCATTATTTCGTTTTATGAAGTTTTAAGTGGCGCCGTTAGGCTGCCGAAATTTTTGTAACGGATTCTTTCTCCCTTCTCATTTTTCAAGACCTATTTTCATGTAAAGTATTTCATGTTCCATTTTATTATGTTGGGTTATGATCTCTAAATTTATCATACTTATCTTTTATGATCATATGATGAGAGATCCCATTTTATCTCTTCAATTCAGTATTTTGAAGTTTTAAGTGGCGCCTTTAGGCTGCCAAATTTTTAAGTGGTTCTTCACCCTTCTCGTTTTGATGTTCTACTTTCATGTCAATTCTTTCAAGTTCTTTTTTGTTATGTTGGGGTATTATCTCTATATAAATCATACTGGAAACTTATGTTCATATGATGAGAGACCCCATTTGATCTCTTAAATTCAGTATTTTGAAGTTTTAAGTGGTGCCGTTAGGCTGCCGAATTTTTAAGTGGTTCTTCAGCCTTCTCGTTTTGAAGTTCTACTTTCATGTCAATTCTTTCAAGTTCCTTTATGTTATGTTGGGTTATGATCTCTATATCTATCATACTGGAATATTATGTTCATATGATGAGATACCCCATTTTATCTCTTCAATTCAGTATTTTGATGTTTTAAGTGGCGCCGTTAGGATGCCGAATTTTTAAGTGGTTCTTCACCCTTCTCGTTTTGAAGTTCTACTTTCATGTCAATTCTTTCAAGTTCCTTTTTGTTATGTTGGGGAATTATCTATATATCTATCATAATTAACTCTTATTTTCACATTATGTGAAACCCTATTTGATCTTTTCAAATCATTTTTGTTGAAGTTTAAGTAACGCCGTTAGGCTGCCAAACTTTCATAAGAGAAATCTAATTTTTGTCTTCCTTCCATGTCTTTCATTTCAAATGGTATGCCCTTGAAATTTCATTACCATGATCATGTATCCTTCTTATTCTGTCCATATACTATTTTATGGGTCATTTATGAATGTTTGACCCATTTTACCTCTCTTTTTAATGTCTTCTAAAACCTCGTAACATAGCCATTATGCTGCAGAATTTCCGTCTCAAAATGTCTCTCTCTTTTTTTAAAGTTCTTTTATATTATTAAGTGAATACTAAAATATCTTCCTTCTAAAGGGGTATTCACATATATAACAAAATGTTCTATTTTAAATTCTGGGATTTACATACATGAGACCCACCTTCCTTTTCTGTGGGTTTTAAAGTGCTGTAATGATCATGTCTTTAAAGCAGTTTTTAAAACGTTAAGATTATGAAATGAAACCCATTTATTTTATGCTATATGGGTTATTTATGAAATTGTTTATGATGATATATGTGTCTCACATGATAATAAAGGAAAAATTAAGGGTGCGCCCTTATAGCGCTCCAATGCATTGGGTAATGATGTAACCACTAGAGATTACAATTTTCACGATACCTTGGTGAATAGCCTTGGTAATTTTCAAATGACATCTTGGGGATGGACCATGGTGATATGTTCATGATTGTCTATGTTAAATTATGTAGCCACATCTTAATGTTATGAAAAATGTTATTTTTATTATGATATTCCACATGATTTTTTTTATCATGCCTTAAAGTTAGTGTTCATGACATAGTTGATGTATCTCAAGTTCACATGTTAAATGTTTCCCTTGTTTCCCTTACTGGGCCTTCTGCTCACACTTTCATTTGATGTATGTCCTCAGGTTACGAGATTCAGTAATGAACCTAGGATGAACATGAGGATAAGCCTTTCAAGTGTTCAAGAATAATGTTTTTGTTTTATGTTTTCATGTTTTCAGTTCCTGGTTTCCAATACACTAAACCTTAAAGATCCTCAGTTTTGTATAATGTAATGAAAGTTTATGTGATAAAGAGGCGGGATGCTATATTTGGTATCAAAGGATGGTTTGTTTATTTGTGGAAATTAGGATATGAAAACTTTAGGAAGAAGCCTATAGACAAGTTAAAATATAGGAAATCTTCCTGGTATTTTGGTGAGTATTGAGTAAGGGGTTTCCAAGCAAATACATCTCTGTCTGGATACGAGCAGGTAGAGGTGGCTCTGGCACAGATGTACATAGGGGTAAAACCCGAAAACACCGCTTTGAGATAGACTCAAATGGGAACTGGTACACGACAACGGGCTTTGCTGCACTCTTGGTTACGACACTCCCGGGGGATATGCTTTGGTAAATTCATAAGCTTAGTATAAACAATTTTTAAAGGAACAAATATAAAATGAAGATTCACATAAAAATATATGATCATGGATAACCTAGATGGGAACCTAGGGGATCACAAGTTAGGGTATACTTTTCAACTAAAAGTTATCCTTATATGCTTTAAGTTTCTTTTCATGATTATTAGCTAAGTATTTAAGCCCCTAATTATAGTTTCTTTTCTTAGTTAATGGCGGGAAATGGAAGAACATGTCCCAACAACCAATGTGATATGAAATGCGACGATTTCCGTATTAATATGACAGAGATGATTAGGGGATTAAAATATGATTTTTATTTTGGAAGACGTTCACTATTTTGGGGACCCTATATGATCAAGGAAAATAGATTACAACGGTATTTTCATTGAGGAGTAAGGTTGACATATATTTGAAGAATTGATGAATTTAAGGTGGACTTATAGTAATTTAGGTTACTTATGGGAATGATTAACCTATCTTGGGCTAAATATATTTAGGTTAGATACATTTGTTATAAGATGTTAGGAGTGGTTGATGTTGTTTGTAGATGAGCAATGAAGTTTATTTTGGAAGACTATGTTATCAAATCCTTCTTGTATTTGGGTTTCAATATTAGTTTTGTTTATTTTGAGGAATTTTAAGGACCCTCATTTATGGAATGGACTATGATGAACTTTGTGTAGTACCATGGAACTTTGAAGATTTAAAAGTAGTTTCCATTCCTATGGGATTTTTTCTTTTTGAAGAGTTGTTTTACCTTACCCTTTCGGTTTTTGGGATAATGTTTAATGATAAAAGAAATATATAGTTAATCATTTGTGGATTATGTGATTCTCTAGAAGATGATTCTGGTGTTTTGATGAGACCAAGTAGTTTTGAATGCTCATAGTTTAGAGAAAAGATTAGTTTTGGGTAGAAACTTATTAAAGGATGAAACTCTACATGAAGGTAGATATATTTCCTTATGTTTTTGTTCTATGTTGTAAATGAATTCTTCAAAGTTATGAAAAGGAACGTAAAACAAAAACGTTGTTGGTTTACGTTTCCTACTAGGTAATCAAAGACCGCTTGCACACATCATAATTTTGGGATTTTCTGGTGGTTAACTTCCTCCTAATCATGTTTTCTATCACTATCCTTTAGGACGTGACCCTTTGTTTTCTCCTCCATGTCCATGTTTCCTACATGGAATCCTATTATGAGTAAACTCTGGTGGACTTTGTACTTCCTTTTCTTTCTTTTAAAGTAATGGTGTCACTGAGTCTTTTTACGATGTGGGACTTTCAATGAAATTTCAAAACCCAATTTTAAAAATTGCGAGGACGCAATTTTTTAAGGGGGGAAGTTTGTAACGGCCCGAAATTTTGAATAAATCTTGTTTCCTAATTTCATGAGTTATTTTATTTTATTTTTATACTCAACAAAAATGTTTTATTTGATAAACATGATTATAATTAAAATGATACCATTGGGTTCTGACTGTTATATGACCATCGGTCAATATGACCACTGTGAACAAAATGTTTTGATTATTGTCTCTAAAAATAAGTAATCTTGGTTGATTATTATAGAAAGAAGATTCGATGGCCTCACCTAGTAGTCTTGGACCGATCGAAGCCCATCTAACAGAACTTGGGAAGGAGGTGGCACCACTAGGATTTGCTCTGGACCAAACCCAAGCTGAACTTCATTGTGTGAAGCTAGAACGGGATCGCCTTCGCGATAAGTTCAAATTGATAGAAATTACTACTCGTGCGATGTTGGCCGAGCCTCCCTCGGATTCTCTCACCTTAGCACACCTTACACTTAGGTCCTATGCTGGTGTGATAAGGGGATATGTAAAGAGACCGTAACTGCCTTGTGTAATCCTTTGTTTTAAATAAAAATTGGGATTTCTTCTTATGATGATGTTTATGAATTTTCAATTGATAGGATAAATATAGTATGCATATTTTGATGAATTTTAGAAAAAAGGATATTTTAAAAATGTTTATGTAAACCTTAAATAATTAAAAATGTGTAATGATTTTCAAAAAATGGTCTTCTACAATTATGTTCAGTACAAAATTTGGAGTCTAATAAGATCAACTTGATTTTTGATGAATAGTAAAATTTGAATAGTGATTTTATGATTAGGATTAGTAATATGACCAAATGGATTAGTAATCTCACTTAAATAATGTTTTAAAAAAATCTAGGCACCTTGATTAAGTAATGTGATTCAATAAAATGGTTAAATAACGGTTTCATAAATTATTATTCAAGTATTAGTTTTTTCGAGTGAATAGTGTTTTTTAATTAAAATTTAAAATAAAAATATTTAGAAAATTATTTTAAGGAAATGGATTTCATTTTTGAACTCAGAGCACCGATATTATGTTATGGTAATTTTTGGGGTTTTTTTCTGAAAAAATGATTTTTCGGTGAATAGTGTATTTATTTAATAATAAATTTAAAAATATTTAGAAAATTATTTTTATAAAATGGAGTTCATTTTTGAAATCAGAGCATTGATATTTGGTTAGTGTGAAATTTTGGGATTTTTCTGAGAAAGTTGAATTTTTAGTGAATAGTAAAAATGCAGTTTTAGGGTTTCGGTATGTTTAATGACATCATAGCTGTGTCATGATGATGTCATGAGATATTTTAAGGGTTGGCCGGCCATGGATGATGAATTATTGTTTTGGGGGCCCCATGTGGCCTAACTCCATGGTAAATGCCAAGGGAGAGCACATGGGTTTGGCAAAAGCACATGTGAGGTGTCCCTTGGCCATTAATGCCTTGTCCCCTCACTTTCCCTATATATTCCAAGCACTCCTCTCATAAATTCGACTCACCACTCTTCCCAAACGAAGTTCTGGTCTCATTACCTCCCAAGGAGTCCTCCCAAGGTGCCCCCAAGCCCTCAAGGTCCCATCCTTTGAGGTTTAAGAGTTACATTTTAAGGTAAGGGATCCGACCTCTCTCTTTCATTTCAAGTAATCCTTTTTATGTCATTCCTTTTATGCTCCATGTTATTATGTTATAGGATGTTCTTTTATACTCATCTTACTGCCCTTTTCTTGTTCATATAATGAGAGATCCCCTCTTTCTCTCATTATTTCGTTTTATGAAGTTTTAAGTGGCGCCGTTAGGCTGCCGAAATTTTTGTAATGAATTCTTTCTCTCTTCTCATTTTTCAAGATCTATTTTCATGTAAAGTATTTCATGTTACATTTTATAATGTTGGGGTATGATCTCTAAATTTATCATACTGATCTTTTATGATCATATGATGAGAGATCCCATTTTATCTCTTCAATTCAGTATTTTGAAGTTTTAAGTGGCGCCGTTAGGCTGCCAAATTTTTAAGTGGTTCTTCACCCTTCTCGTTTTGAAGTTCTACTTTCATGTCAATTCTTTCAAGTTCTTTTTTGTTATGTTGGGGTATGATCTCTATATCTATCATACTGGACTCTTATGTTCATATGACAAGAGACCCCATTCGATCTATTAAATTCAGTATTTTGATGTTTTAAGTGGCGCCGTTAGGCTGCAGAATTTTTAAGTGGTTCTTCACCCTTCTCGTTTTGAAGTTCTACTTTCATGTCAATTCTTTCAAGTTCCTTTTTGTTATGTTGGGGTATGATATCTATATCTATCATACTGGAATCTTATTTTCATATGATGAGAGACCCCATTTTATCTCTTCAATTCAGTATTTTGATGTTTTAACTGGCGTCGTTAGGCTGCCGAATTTTTAAGTGGTTCTTCACCCTTCTCGTTTTGAAGTTCTACTTTCATGTCAATTCTTTCAGGTTCCTTTTTGTTATGTTGGGGAATTATCTCAATATCTATCATACTGAACTCTTATGTTCACATGATGATAAACCCTATTTTATCTTTTCAAATCATTTTTGTTGAAGTTTAAGTAACGCCGTTAGGCTGCCGAACTTTCATAAGAGAAATCTAATTTTTGTCTTCCTTCCATGTTTTTCATTTCAAATGGTATGTCCTTGAAATTTCATTACCATGATCATGTATCCTTATTATTCTGTCCATCTACTATTTTATGGGTCATTTATGAATGTTTGACCCATTTTACCTCTCTTTTTAATGTCTTCTAAAACCTCGTAACATAGCCATTATGCTGCAGAATTTCCGTC
This sequence comes from Viscum album, assembly GCA_963277665.1. Taxonomy (NCBI): domain Eukaryota; kingdom Viridiplantae; phylum Streptophyta; class Magnoliopsida; order Santalales; family Viscaceae; genus Viscum; species Viscum album. The sequence continues at coordinate 1,033,774,806 of OY728133.1, read as the reverse complement.
TCAAAATGTCTCTCTCTTTTTCTAAAGTTCTTTTATATTATTAAGTGAATACTAAAATCTATTTCTTCTAAAGGGGTATTCACATATATAACAAAATTTTCTATTTTAAATTCTGGGATTTACATACATGAGACCCACCTCCCTTTTATGTGGGTTTTAAAGTGATGTAAAGATCATGTCTTTAAAGAAGTTTTTAAAACGTTATGATTATGAAATGAAACCCATTTATTTTATGCTATATGGGTTATTTATGAAATTTTTTATGATGATATTTGTGGCTCACATGATAATAAAGGCAAATTTAAGGGTGTACCCTTATAGCGCTCCAATGCATTGGGTAATGATGTAACCACTAGAGATTACAATTTTCACGATACCTTGGTGAATAACCTTGGTAATTTTGAAATGATACCTTGGTGATGGACCTTGGTGATATGTTCATGATTTTCTATGTTAAATGATGTAGCCACATCTTAAAGTTATGAAAAATGTTATTTTTATTATGATATGCCACATGATTTTTTTATCATGCCTTAAAGTTATTGTTCATGACATAGTTGATGTATCTCAAGTTCACATGTTAAATGTTTCCCTTGTTTCCCTTACTAGGCCATCTGCTCACCCTTTCATTTGATGTATGTCCCCAGGTTATGAGATGCAGTAATGAACCTACGATGAACATGATGTGAAGCCTTTCAAGTGTTTAAGAAGAATGTTTTTGTTTTATGTTTTCATGTTTTATGTTCCTGGTTTCCAAGACACTTAACCTTAAAGATCCTCAGTTTTGTATAATGTAATGAAATTTTATGTGATAAAAAGGCGGGATGCTATAGACCCCACCTCACAAATATCCTACCTAGTGGGTAGGAGATCATGGGTCCCACTTCATCCACATAGCTTAGGTTAAAGAAAAACAAAATAAAATTGGTCGCACCATTTTATTTTATTCATTCACTTAACCCAAAAAAAAAATTTAAAAACCACACCCGAGAAAATGCAACTCCGGTAAATGTGTTTCTAAGAAATTAACAGATCCTCGATTCCATCTGTGCCCTTGGAAGTTGATTACAAGCACCGGTTCAAAAGTTAGAAAAACTCTCTCATCTGTTCAATGAACGTACCTGAGCTAATCTTCAGAAAATGATTCAGGGCACACCGTGCCTTGGAATCAGGTGCCGTCAAAAACTATATGCTTGTAAAATTCCCAAGAATATTAAGAAAAAATATCCCTTGAATTTTACGAGTCATTACAGTGCCACCCCCACGGCGCTCCGCCTTCCAGACCGAACTGGGTCGAGCCCCATGCAGCACCTCGGCCTAAATGGCTTGTTCCCCTTGCAACGCCCTAGTCGAACCAGCTCGTGCCCCCACAATTCCTTGGACTAACTGGCCCACGCCCCTTGTTGCACCCAGACCGAACCGGCTGGCCCACCTCACAGTGCCCCAGCCGAACGGGCATGCACCCCTTGCAGTGCCAAGGGCGAACCAACTTGTAACACCGTGCCCCTACATCATTGGATTGAGGAGGCGGAGAGGGTCACTTGGCCTTAAGTGATGTTCCCAAGGCGCCAAAGGCTGGTAATAAATGTTGACTGTTCAAGGAATAGTGGTGAGTGATTTTCTCTTAAGGAGATAACCCAACTCAACCATCCAACAATGAAAGATGCATGCATTATCAAACCCAAGCATATGATACTAACCATTCCATCATATACCCTAATAACATTCAACTAGAAATATACACTAAACATTAGAGTAAAAAGAGGAAACTAAATAGAAGAAATCCATGAGACATGACACCACCACAGCTCCACACCATGCTCTAAGCTCCAAGGCCCACCAAAACATCTCAAGCATCACCCTGAACCAGTGGCAAGGTGTGGATTTACCTTTACCTATATCCTAGTACATAACATCTGCAAATACACTAAAGTTCCAAAGTAGGGGGTGAGTACAACTACTCAGTAGGTTTTCCCTATATGAAATCCCTACACCACTTGGATAAAACCGTTAGCACATTTATATATAAGTAGTTTATATATAATAATCACAAGTGAATCCACTACAATCATCCAAACACACCATTACCAAGTCATCTTTATAAAACCAAGTAAACCTAAGGAATGCCAAACAATCATGCCATAAGCCAAACATGCCACACAAGGAAGCCAAATAAACAATGCCTCGCAAAGAAGCCAATGAAACCATTTCACATTTCCACAACAAATTCCATATATGAAAATCAACAAAAAACAATGAAACCATAATGGTGGGGCTTCTAGACCAACTCGTTCCCCCCATCTTCAGCTAACAGGACTTCCCAGCCACTACCTGACAACCCAAAATGGTGGGACTTCCCACATATCCTGATCACCTTTTATAGTGAGACTTCCCGCCAACCTCAACACAACCAGCACAAGCCATAACACAGCATGTAACAAACCATGGACACAACACCATGAAATCATCTACTTCCATTACATGTCATCCCACTCTAATAAATCAAACATTTATTGAAAACACCCATTAATGATTTTCCATACCAAAACTCATTTCAATAAATCAAACCTTTTTTTTAAAAACCATTAATCAAATCATCTTAATCAATCCAACAAAACAACTCATTTTAAAATCCCATATTAAAATCACATCAAGAGCATTTCAACAAAATCCATTTTTCTAAAAAATACCAATCCATTAGGAAAGGGATTTCCAACCTTTTTTCTCACATCAACAGTCAATTAATTTAATAATGTAAAAATTTATTACAACCAAACCACTAGTTCTTACCAAGTGGATTCAAGAGATAGGCCACCTACCTTTAGGCTTCTGATGAAATCAACCCACAAGCAACTACTTCTCAAAACCAGCGAACATACAACCAAAACCTCTATAGTTATCCATCCCTAACATCATGTAGCCTTAAAATTAACATCCAAGGAAACCACAAACTTGGATATACACCCAATGGGTGTAGATATAGAAAATTGAGAGAGAGAGAGATGTTGATGTACATGAAAACACAAAAAATCCCAAGAGGTGGGACATTCCTGAGAGAAACCACCTTCAATCCACGAATAATCCACTTCAAACTTTTTCCAAAACAGGTGGGAGAACACAATCCACCACTGAGAATCCAAACTTTTGAATGAGGCATGAGTGAGAGAGGCTTTGGAGAAGAATTAGGCAAGCCCGAGTGGACCATGTGTTTTAAAATCCTATTTTCTATGTGGCTCCATGGTTAGCCTGCAGGGTTTGACAGACTATTCATTAACGATGAACATGATACTACCTCAAGATTAGGTGTCTGAAAGGTTTCCTCAAACGGTTTGATAAACCATGTGTAGACTGGGCGAAGCATACTACCCCCATGCATGCACAGTTTTTCTGGAGAACCCGCACTGTTTCCCCCTAACCATGCTCAAACTGTGCTCCCTAACAAAACCATCCAAACTTATCCAAAACCATTCCTAACTCTCCCAACACTTTCTCATCTCATCCCATGCACTTTAAACACATAAATATTCATAAAAAAAATGCTACATTCCTCAATTTTTGGGTGATACATTCTCCCCCCATTGGACTTTCCGTCCTCCAAAATTAGTGAACACTCTATTTGAAAAAAGAGCTTAGGTCATTACTCAACCATCTCTTTATCCCGCTCCCATGTATCCTATTCGATCGGTCCATGTAGCCTCATAAACCAAACCAGGCTGATGATTTTACCCCGCAAGACATTCTCATACCTATACACAACCCGAACTACTACATTTTCAAACAATGCATCCGAATCTAGCTCAACATAATCCCATAGGAATAACATGGCATTGATCTGGTTGATAATTTTTCAACTACAACACATGAAAAAAATTGTGCACTGCATTGAACCTAGGTGGAAAAGCCAAATGATAAGCCACCTAACCAACACATTCAATAATCTAAAAAGGTCTAGTATACATCAAAGATAACATTCCCTCCTTCCCAAAACGGTGATGTCCGTACCTAGGAGAGATCCTCGGGAAAACTCAATCACTCACATCGAACAACAAAGACCATCGACGATGATTCAAATATAATTTTTGATGACTCTGGGCTATCTCCATTCACTTTCTGAATAACATGATCTACTCCATAGTCTACTGTACATGTCTCGGTCCAACTATAGAGGAATCACCAGTTTCCACCGAACACAATGAAGAACGACATGGCCGCCCAAACAACACTTCAAATGGAGCCATATGTATTGATTCTTGAAAACTGTTATTGTACGAGAACTCAACCAACGACATGTGCACCTCCCACGAGCCACTAAAATCCCTAAAACAATCCCAAAAAATATCCTTCAATGTTTTATCACCCTCTCGGATTGACCATCCGACTGAGGGTGATATGTCGTGCTCATAGTCATCTATTTCTCATGGGATTACTACAAGAATCTCAAAAAACGAGATGTAAACACCAGATATCAATCTGATACAATCGAAACAGGAACACCATGCCTCTTTACCACCTCCCGGATAAAGATTTTGGATAGATCCCCCACCGTATGAGATTCACGAATTGGGACAAAATGGGCCGACATCATTTGCTGATCCACTTTTACCCAAATGGCATCGTGCTTCCAGAACATTCATGGGAGACACATGAAAAAATCCATAGTTATTTTATCCAACTTCAAAGCAGGGATTGGTAAAGACTGCAACATTCCCCCATTCTTCTGATGCTATGCCTTAACGTGATGATAGGTCAACCATCTCAAAACTATCAGCCAAATTTCTTTTTATACCATCCCACCAGAACGGTTCCTTTAATTAATTATACATTTTTTGAATTCCAGGATCAACAACCCATCTGGAATGTTCATACGCCTTGAGAAGATACTCCTGGAAATCAAATGGTACAACAATCTGATTCTGATAACACAATATCGATTCTCTATTCAATTTCCAACATTCAATGGTCTCCATACCATTGAGTTACGACCTCATCGGCACCCACTATAACTCATATATATGTTCATCTTTAACCTTGACATCGAAGTCAGAAAAAAAACAAAACTGAAAAGAAGACTGCTCTATGGTCATGGTCCTTACATTCCAACCACGTGTCAGCTACAACTGACATCAAATGCCAGTTGTCTGATGCCTGTTTCACCACATGAGCATATGAATTTTGACTTAATGCATCTTCCATCGACTTTCCCATACCCAGTGTGTACATAAATTCAAAATCAATCATATTAGTATATTCCTTCCAACTCCTTTGGGTAAAGTTCAATTCCCGTGGTGAGAAAATGTGCTCTATATTCTTATGATATGTATATACCATGAATTTATCACCGAAGAGATAACGACTCCACACATTCAAAGCATGGAACATTGCATCCAATTAAAACTAATTAGTTGGGTAGTTTTTATCATGTACCCTCAACTTTCATGAGCCATATGAAACCACATGATTCCCTTGCATGAGAAAACAGCCCAACCCTTATCCTGATGCATCAAAATACACCACATACACTTTCCCAAGTAATGGTACCCTTTAGATCTTCGAATCACTTATGAAACTATTCAATCCACTGGAATGGAACATTATTTCCTGTCAAAGAAATAATTGGTGTATCCAAATGTGAAAAATCACAAACAAAACTCTGATCATACCAAGCTAGACCAAGGAAAATCTGTACCTCAAACACATTATCTGGTGGTTTCCATGAGATAACAGCCTCTATCTTTTCCCGATCCAATTAAATTCCCCATTCAGAAATCACATGGAATAGAAAATAGACTTTGTGTATCAAAATGTCACTCTTTGACAATTTGGAATACAACCGATGATCCCTCAAGATCCCTATCACTATCTCTAAGTTCTTCTCATGCTTAATCCTTGTCTTAGAATACTCTAGAATATCATCTATACAGACCACCACAAAAGAATCTAGATATATTTGAAATATCCAATTCAACAAGTACATGAAACTGGCTCTTTCATTATACCAAATGTCATAAGGACATATTCATAATGACCACATCTACTTTTGAATGCTATTTTAGGAATATCATCCATCCTCACCTAAAATTAATTATATCCTGACCTCTGGTCAATCTTGGATAACCACTAGGCTCCCCACATCTGGTCTAAGAAATAATCAATTTGAGGAATTGGATATATGTTCTTTATTGTAACTTGGTTAAGTTGATGATAATCAACACAGAGCCTTAAAGATACATCCACATTTTTAACAAACAACATCGGCGCTGCCCACAATGACGTGCTAGGATGGATAAACCATTTGTTTTCTAACTCTTCAAACTGGTATTTCAATTCCCGCAATTTTGTTGGTTCCATCCAGTAAGAAGGAAGTGAGATATGATTGGACCCTAGATGAGGTCAATAATAATGTCCACTTCTCTTTCTAGAGGTAACCTAGAGAATTCATTGCGAAAAACATCCATGAACTGATCCACCACTTTTGGAAGAACGCACTACTCAACAAACCTCTACTGATTCTGACGACATCACTGCCAATTGATATGATAACACACCAACTGCTGGTGCCAATAAACCCATTGCACCCTTCCTTACATTCCTATCTCCTATAAAGAGATTTCTATCACCATCGTGTGTCGTAAAAGGCATTCTCCATGAATTATAATTGATGTGGGACTTAAACGCCACTATCCAGTCAATTCCCATGATTACATCATACCAATCTATCTCAAGCACTACTAAATTCCACGTTATCTCCACCTCTCCCAAAACAATACAACATGCTCTACACAAGAAGGCTCGATAATCTCTTTGACCCAGAGGATTTTGATGTTTCAAAACTGAAGGCATAAATTCTACCCTTAAACCCAGAAACTCAACAACATATGGATAAATAAAATAGTGTGAAGCACCGGTATAAACATCTCTTGCATTAAGTTAAAATTTAAAATAATAGTACATCGCAATGTGGATGGTCTCGATAGATCATCCACCACAACCTGATCGGCTCTGAACAACACATTGGTTGGCACAATTTCCTCTTTATTTCCCTATTGATGAGTTTGGGTGATCTGACAATCAGCATAATTGACTTTGCTCTACTGACAAGGGGTATGCTGATGTCCATATCCCATTGATGCATACGATGTCTGCAATCCCGGAGGAGTGTCACACGTACCTGACCTTGGATCATTCCAACAATAATGCTATAGATACCCCATCTGCTTAAAATTATGACATGCTCATGGTTGTGTCGTATAGTCTTGCTTGAAGTGTTCTATAGAGCCACATTGAAAACATCATGGCTTGTTCTAGGGAATGAGAGGAAGATTTACTGATCCTACCATCAGATTATGTGCCATAATCCTACCATGGGAATAAGTTTCCCTCCTCCACTTGAACCCAACATTAGATTTCCCACTATTCCCCATGGGTACCACCATGCTTCCTCCGCCCGGAGCTCCCAACAGATCTTCTTCAGCCACCGATGCTCGATTCACTATCTCTGTGTATTCACCAATACACAACACTACTATTTTTGAACAGATCTATTGCATTAACCCCACGTCGATGATCATTGACATAGACGATGTTCTACCCTCCACCTTAGGTGCAAAATTCACTATTCTAGTAAACATTACTGGATACTCCATCACAGACATATGCTCTTACATCAGACTGAAGAAATCGGTTGTGTGCAGAATTTTGAACATAGATGGGTATAATTGTTTGTTAAACAATTCTTCAAAGCCTTCCCACGTCATACCATGTTCCATCAACACATATAATACAACCTCCCACCACTGATGATCATTATCCTCTTGCTTATACTTCCCTATATCTAATTTCATCTCTACTAGAATCCCCAAGAATTCGAAAATTCTGTTCATTTTAGACAGACACGCCTCTACCCTTTCTTGGTCCGAATCACCCCTAAAGACGGGTGGATACTGCTTTTGAGACGGAGACACATAATCAATATTCTTTTTCTCTTTTTCTCTATTCACACTTCCCATATCATAAAAATCTATCATTGTGCTCTGAATTAACTACTGGTTCACAAGGGGCTCAGGTGCAACCATGTTCTCAACGCCCAGTTCGGGTTGGTCTCCATGATGCCAACAATGTGACATTTCTAGAAATAGAAAACAAAAAACAATTAGTATCACTTCCATAGTCATCAATAGTTCCCATTTCAAACCTCAATACACAACACTATCACAATTAAGCTTTCCACCATTGGAATTTTTCTATGTTTCACCATTTTGGAAAATCAAACCATTTTCAAAAAACCAAATTTATTCCCATTAAAATTTCACTGATTTGAACAAAAATTTCCCAATTCATCTGATAAATCATTATGCCCAATGAATATGAACCCTAGAGTGAAGTCATTTCTACACTAAATTACATGCTCATCTCACTAGCTACACCCATGACAATGAGATATCCAAAGACAATAATTGTCTCAAAAACACTTATGTACCCAATATCCCAGTAACATTAAGTTCAGAATAAAACAGTTAACTACATCCTTTTATGAAATACATTCCATGTTTTTACATTCTTATACATTGATACAATCCCGACTCAATTAATATACCAATGCCCTCACGGTGCCCTGGCCAAATTGGACCCATGCCCTCGTGGCACCCCCACGTCCGAGACGCCCAATGGATCTCGTGGGCTCCATTTTCCCTCACGACCCTCGTGGACTACCGGACCTCCCAGTGGAGCGGGACACATCACGGGTCGGGAATGACCCAATGGGTCGAGTTAGGTCGATGTAAACCGGGTCGACCCATGCCAGATAGGGCTAGTTTGGTCGGACCGGGTCAGACCGGACCCAGACTCACTATGGCCCTATACGCTATTTTGGCCAAAACATTGGCACCGAATGTCCGATTGGAAAAAACTCAGTGACACTATAAATATTCAATATAGAAATTCCCATTGAGTATACTCCACTCTAGTTTTGGTTTGAGATGGGAAATGGTCGGGTTTGATCACACACAAATCCAGCCAGGTCCCCTAGACTAAAAGGCTAATAACTCACAAACTGAATATCATTTTGATGCGTTGTCTATTGTGTTGAGATACTTCTTTGTGGTACATTGTGAGAGTTGGAGTATCGACCAGTAGATCGTGTAGTGGATACTCTCGGAGACAAGCGAGCATAGTGCAGAGACCTAATAGTTGGCTGAGACGTAATGACTACTGACTGTTTCGACTCAGAGTGACTCGACTAGTCTAGTGGGGAGTTCTTTGTTGCCGTGGAAGACCCACAATGGGGAGAACCTTGGTGTCGCAGAAGACCCAAATTACTCAACAGGTTAAGTACCTTAGTATGCTATGAGGGGGAGTGCACTTGGTGACGTGGCAGACCCACAGTGTTGAGCATTCATGGTGACATGACAGATCCATGGTACTTGATTGGAGGAGTACCTTAGTAGTCCAATGTTAGGGGGAAGCACACTTGGTGTCGTGGTAGGACCATTGTACTCATTAGGGGAGGAGTTCTCTAGTAGCCGAGGTTTCGACAATTTGACTGATGATTTTACTTGAAACTACCCTTAGAATAAAATCCATGTTTGAACTGAGTTTGTTTTTTTGTGTTTTCCTCATGATTAAGATGGATCACTCGATAAATTAGGTATTTGTATGGGCATATACCTATGTAGGGTTATAATTTGATTTCATTCCTTGTGGTTTATCCTTGTTGGATTTTGTGAGACCTTGAGGGTCTTTGAATCCCTTTTGAATATTGTTATACTCACCCCTACACGAGCTATTCCCACAACTTGCTGTGTTGGATAAAGATGACAGACACCGCTGACTGAGGATGATAGTACTAGGATTGGATGGTACATGGAGGTGGATTATATGATTTGTCGGTACACTGAGGAGACATATAGATGTGGAGTGCTGAAGAGGTGATCTATACCTACCGTTCAGGTAGGAACCCCAGAAGAAAGTCTAGTTGCAAAATTTCACTTTTCACCAGTTGTATTATATCACTAATGTACTGGTACATTCCAGTCGGGCTTGTATTATGGACCATTTTACATTATCAATCTTTTGTTATACAGTTTACTTGGTGATTCATCCAGCTATGTTCTTTTTTTGTGTGTGTGTGTTTACAAGTTATAAATGAAATGCCTTCCCATTTTTACTGAATTATGCCTTTGGTGCTAGTCGATATCCCATGCCCTATGGAAGGATGGCTTGGTGTAGTCACGACACGGGTGCCGAGGGACGGGTCATTACATATTGGTTGTTAGAGGAGTCATTTATTCTGTAGAACATAGGAATATGATCATTTATTTGAGGAAATAGTGTTATGTGTAGTGAGTATGGATTTCCATTCAGGGAGTCTAGTGTGGGTGCAGTGGCCGACCTATCCTTAAACAAGGACCATAACTTCTTATTTCCGACTCAGTGGATGAAAACATTGATTGTGTGTGTCTTTTAGAATATTATCATTATGTTATCTCACCAGGTTAGCTCTCTAGGTATATCATTTAACCTTACCACACCTTTATCTTTCCATGATTCCTCCACGATAACAACCAGATAGAGTTCAGAGAGTTTTACACACTGATAGCCCATCGAGAGACAAGTCCTCGTTGCATGGCCCACTTTTAGTAGAGGTATTAGTAAAGGCATCGATGGTACCTTTCCCAAATGACCCACTAATGCCACTAGCTCCAGTAGAATATGGTTCATGATGCATTATCTCATTGCATGAGTTCCAATGCCAGAGGTCACCCAAGTTCAGGGGAGAAACAGACCCACAAGCGATTGAGGATTGGACAGAGGCTGTTGAAAGAGTTTTCTGACTGCTAGTGACACTAGATGATCTCATACTTATCCTTACAGATACACTTATACAAGCACCAGTAGGAAGATGGTGGATCTTGATGCTCCAGTTCAAGATGAGGTGATGCTTCTCTCGGAAGACTTCAATAGCCTGTCTTGGGTAGTGTTTTTTCCAGTGACTCTTCACATAGTGCGCGTACATGAGCTACTTTATCTGCAACAGGGATGCTTGAATGGGGCTCAATTCTCAGCGAGGATCACTAGCCTTTCATGATACTCCACAGATATGGTGTAGGACCCATTATCTAGTTCTCATACCTTCATGAAGGGACTCAGGTGAGAGATCAGGGTTTCAATGATCTTACTTAGCATCCCTATGCAGGCAGAGGTGTTAGAGAGAGCCCTCTTGGTGGAGAGTATCCTTGCTGAGCAGACACCAGTAGTGAGAACCACTACCAGTCATCACGTAGCTGATTCTTTCTTAGTTGGATATAGAGAGATGTCATAGAGGTCTAAGTGGACTAGACTTACAGGTGGATGACCGCGTGTCTCAAGATTGGTTGTGCGGGGAACCCGATGTAGGGGCAAAAATGCCCGGAGTGGGCAGTGTAACACATGCGGCAGTCAGGGTCATATGGATCCTGACTGTCGGACCCACCATTCATATGATCAGCAGACATTTGAAGAACTTCCTAGGAAGAGATATATATTTGATCGAGGTGGTACATAGAGAGTAGGTAGATGTGGCAGAGGAGCTGGTCGTGCAGCTAGCGGTGAGCGACGATTCGAGATATTACCACCACCACCACCAAGAGGTCCACCCAGACTATAGGGATTAGGTGTACATAGGAGATCTCAACACCAGGTTTCTGAGGCCTATGACCATGGTGCTCCATGGATGATATGAGGTACGATATGTTTCTACTCCACCTTAGCTACAGTATTAATAGACATTGGTTATAGTCAATATTTTTCTTCCATTGCCCTCGTTCGGAGCTCGGAGATTCTGATGGTTCCCTTCTCTAGATCCTTCTAGCTAGAGACTCCTATGATATCATATTCGACTATTATGAAATGGCTCCATTAGTGTGATTTTACTCTATTAGTTGAGAGAATCGTCTACGATCTCCTAGTAGCGGCATCGGGGCCTTTTAATGTAAACCTGGCTATGGGATGGTTATATGCAGTCCATTCTCAAATTGACTATATTAGGTGTAATGTGTGTTGTGTCTAAAAATATGGGACTAGGTTTAACTTCACAGGAGATAAGGGAGCCTTTGAAGCACATGATAGACTAACCTGGAGGAGGGTACCTCTGATTACACATCAGTTGGATAGACATACCCTCGGAGTTGTTGAAGTGGAGAGTCCGAGTTATCCTATAGAGGTGGACCAGTACGTGGATGTTTTCTCTGATGATGTACTAGGTCTATCTCATTATATAGAGGTGTAATTTTACATTTATCTTCACCCTTGGACAACACCAGTATCCAAAACAACATATCGGATGGCTCCTACTGAGCTTTGTGGCCGGTGGGTATAGATGGAGCACTTACAGGGGAATGGATTCTTCCAGTCCAGTGTTTCTCACTAATTAGCTCTGATTCTATTCTCCATGAAGGAGAATGGGATCTTGAAGATTTGTGTTGACTATCAAAACCTAAAATAGGTGACCATGAAGAACAAATACCAACTACCAAGGATTGAAGACCTCTTTGATTTTCTCAAGGGAGCATGGTGGTTCTTGAAGATAGACCTCAGATCAGTCTATCACCAGCTCAAAGTGTGAGATGAGGATGTATAGAAGACTGTCGTTAGATGTTGTTATGTCCATTATATGTTCTTGATTATTCCATTCGGTGTATCCCACGCCCCCGAAGTGTTCATGGGACTCATGAATATGCATATTCAATCGTACCATGATCGCATTGTCATAGTCTTCATCGACGATATTCTGATTTACTCAACTACAAATGAGGAGCAAGCCTACCATTTTCTGGTAGTATTAGACACACTATGAGTGAACCATCTTTATGGTAAGATCACTAAGTTCTAGTTTTGGATCTGAGAGGTTCACTTTCTGGGACGTGTCTTCTCAGAATCTGTATTTGCTGTGGATCAAGCAATGATTTAGGTAGTACTTGCTTGGGATCCATAGAGCTGTGTGATAGAAATACGGATATTCCTGGGTATGGATGGATACTACCATAGAATTGTTCCATATTTATCTAGAGCTTCACCACTACTAACTTCCTCGAATATGAAGGGGAAACTCTTTGGTGGTCGGAGAGATGCTAGAAAATATTTATAGAGCTAAGGCATAGGCCGACTAGTGCACCCATATTGAGGCATCCAGAGGAAGGTGTATGGTACGTGGCCTACTGCGATGAATTAGGTACCAGACCCTGATTTATCTTAATGAAGGAAAAAATAGTGATTGAATATGGTTCTCGATATTTAAGAAAACACAAGTAGAACTTTGTTACCCATGACCTGGAGTTAACAGTAGTGGTCTTCGCCATGAAGATGTGGCGACACTATCTGTTTGGTGAGTGTTTTACCCTTTACTCTGATCACAGGAGTCACATGTATATCTTCAACCAGTGGGACATGAACCTGAGACAACAACATTTTCTTGAATTCCTCCAGGACTATGACTTCGAGCTATTCTATACTCTTGGGAAGGAGAATGTTGTTGTAGATGCACTCATTAGGAGATCTAGTATACAACTTCTAGGTGATGCAAGAGATTATATGGCCACATTGCTGATATTCTTTGTGGATTGAGACCGAGTATCTTTTCTATAGTCACTTAAAGTCACTCCCCCACTTCATCAGCCAGTCAGGGAGGCGCAGCGTGGCGACATTAACTATTAGACATGACGTGCTTAGATATCCATATGATAAGCACCTTTATGGATTTTATGAAGGTAGGAAAACATCATTCTCTTCAGTGGAAGTACTATGGTACCAGTGTCACTTCATGAGGTATTCTTGATGGAGTTCCACACACCCCCTCTAGCAGTACATTCCGGAGTAGCGAAGAAGTGTCAGGATCTCCTACGACAGCATTGGTGGCCATGAATGAAGAAATCCCTCACATAGTTTGTGTCTCGATGCCTCACTTGTTAGAAAGTGAAGGCGGAGCATCAGGTACTAGCAGGCTTGGTTCATCCTTTTGAGGCCCCAGTGTGGAAGTGGGATGGGATATCCATGGACTTCATGACGGGTCATCCATGTACATCCTGGGGACATGAATCCATTCGGGTGATCATTGACCGACTCCACATGTTGTCCAACTTCCTACTAATAAGAGAGATGGTTTCATTAGAGATCATCAGATTCATCTATGTGCAGTATATTTTGCGACTACATGGAGTACCCAAGAATATTTTCTTCGATCGTGATACACGTTTTACTTCCTGGATATGGAAGGGGTTGAAGGAGGCATTCGATATGTAGCTTCATTTGAGAACTGCCTTGAATCCTCTAATGGATGGTAAGACTAAGCAGATCATTCAGACCCTTGAGGAGAAGCTACGTGCTTGTTTCCTCGACTTCGATCATTGATGGAAAGATCAATTTCCATTGTTTGTGTTTGTGTACAACAATAGTTATCACTCCACCATTGGGTTGGCACCATTTGAGGTGTTGTACGGGCGACATTGCAGATCACCCATGTGTTGGACTGACCCAGGGGAGTCCGCACTAGTTGTACCAGAGTTGGTATGGGATACCACAAGGAATGTGCTGGTCATCCAGGAGTGGATGAAGACTGCACAAAGCAGGCATATGTAGTATGGAGACAAGAGATGAATACCTCTAGAGTTTGATAATGGGGACCACGTCTTTCTACTGGTATCATCTCTGCGAGGTATGCAATGATTTGGCCGAGGAAGCTAGTAATCACTGATGTTCATTAGAACTCTTCAGGTCCTTAGTAGATTTGGTGATGTGGCATACCGCTTTTCTCTTCCACATCAGTTGCACTGGGTGCACGATGTCTTCCATGTATCCCAGCTGAGAAGATACGTGCACAACCCTTCTCACATCATCTCCATTTCATGTTGGACATCGATGATGAGGTAAATTTTACAGAGGCATCAGTATAGTTTGAGGATTGACTGGATCAGGTCCTTCGTGGATGCTTGACACCTTTGTTGTGTTTTCACTAGAAGCTTGATAAACTCGATGAGAGAACATGGGAGAGGGAGGTTTAGATGCGTGATCAGTACCCCCAGTTTTTCCCTTATTTTTAGTTATGGTTTATTGGGATGTAAATCCTAAGGTGTGGAGAATGTAGTGACCCATAACTTCAATTTTTTTGTTTCTTAATATATGAAAATTTTATGAGTCCACAAAAATAAACAGCGGGTGATTCTGAGGCCCAATGAACCCAGAATGAATTTCTTAACATTATATTGGGTATGTTATGTAAATGTGAGATAAGGTTTTTCGAAATTTTGAACCGATGCTCATAGATGAACTATGAGGTCACTATTGAACTTGCAGCACCATTATAAGCTTAGGAATCCATTCACATCGATGACAGTCATTTGAGGCTGATGGTTAGTTTTTGGGATTTTTGTCTAAGAATAAAATAAATATAAATGTGAATGACATTTTTATTTTTATTTTCAACACCCATGTGGGTGTTGGGAGGTGTGGTCCTCCACAACTAAACCTCCAGGTGGAAGTTGAGGTGTGGGTACCAACAGAACATATTCTCTCATGAGATGTTATGGTGTTGGGGACCCCCCGAACCAAAACCTCCCAAGAGATGTTATGGTGGTGGGCACCAACTGGGACTAAACCCCCCTTTAATTAAGACAAACACTCAACCCCCCCCCCTCTTGAATATGGAGGAGCCTCTTGACATCTTCCACATTAATTATGTCAACGCACATAACTTTAATGGTGCCAACCATCATTATTTAATTATTCCACCCTCCATAATTAATGAAACTTTTTAAATTCTGCCACCAAAATAATAGATTTCATAATATATTATTTTGGAACACATTTCATATTGGTGGAGGCCTGGGAGAAAATCTCTCCAATTAAGAACTACTTCAGAAAACAAAGAACACATTCTTTCAATGATGAACCCCAATGATGAATGTCAACCCCAACTTCAACCTTCTTCCTCGAGACATCCGTCGATGTACTACATCATCGACTACAAGGAACCAACGTCCATATTTTCCCAACGATTCCTCTTCTTCCATGTGACTCTGTTGATGTATCAACCAAATGGTGGGGTTTATTTGTGTGATAATTCATTCCTTGTTTTCTTTTACGGTTTGGGAAAGAATCATTATAGAGGGTGTAAACATTTTATGTCCATTTTTCTTTTTTTGTTAACCCTAATGCTACAACCATAAATGCGAAGGGTGTAGGCCAAATCAACATGGCCTGACGACATCGTTGTTCTATTATGGTGTAATATTTGACACTGAATAATGTGATGAAGATGACAAAGGTGATGAATGAAACGATGCTGACACCCATAGCCACCATGACTCGCGCAACCCCCTAGACGCTCCACCTTCCAGTTCGAACCAGCCCGCAACCCCACAGCGCCCTGATGGAACTAGACCATTCCCCCTCTGCACCCCAACCGAACCGGCCCGCAGCTATTGCGGTGCCTCGATAGATCCAGTTGTCACCCCTCCCGGTGCCCCTACCGAACCGGACCACACCCCTCGCAGTGCCCCAGCCGAACCAACCCCTCACCCTCGCAGCACCCCAACGGCTGAGCCACCGCGGGGCCCTCACAAAAACATTGGCCCCTCGCAGCCCTCACAGGCTTCCAGAACTTCCAACGGATAGGTAATCATCATGGGAACGACATGACATAGGAGGTCATTCTGGGCCAACCTGAACCGGGTCGACCCATGCTAGGTCGGTCCGGGTAAAACCAGACGCAGGCCCACTATGACCCTTTACGATATTTTTTCCATAACATTGGCACCAGGCGTCCGTTTGATGAACCACCAAAAGCGATGGAAATCATTGAGCAAGATGGTCCCTTTGATTATACTCCACTGGTGTTATGGTTTGAGATGTGAAACAGTTAGGTTGGATTGAGCACGTATCCAATCAGGCCCCAAGGACTAAAAGTCTGATAACAAAAAAGACTAGGCATCCATTTGACACACTATCTATTGCGTTGATACCCATATAACATGGAAAACCATTGAGATAATTATTCATGGGACTTCTCGAGATTTGGAGTATCGACTATTAGCTTGTGGAGTGGATTCTCCAAGAGACGAGCGAGCATTGTGCGTAGGCCTAGTAACTGGATGAGACCTGACGACTACAGACTGTTTCGACTTGGAGGGACTTGAATAGTCCAGTGGGAGGTGACTTGTTGTCATGGAAGACCCACAGTGGGGATCACCTTGGTGTCGTGGCAGACCCACGATACATGAAATGAGGTGTACCACAACATGTTAGGAGTGGGAGCGCGCTTGGTGATGCGGTAGACCCACGGTGGGGAGTGCGCTTAGTGACGCGTCATATCCACATTAATCAACCAGAGGAGTACCTCAATAGTCCAAGGTTAGTGAGAAGTGTTCATGGTGTCACGAAAGGCCCACTGTACTCAATAGAGGAGGAGTTCCCCAATATCCGAGGTTTCGACAATGTGATTGGGGATGATACATGATTCTACCCATAAAATAAAATCATGGTTTGAGCTCTGTCAGTTTTTTGTGAATTCTGCATGATTGAGATGGATAAATTAATAACATTGGTATATGTATGGGATTACAACTATGTTGTGTTATGTGTTGATTTTAGTCTTGTGGTTTATCCATGGTGGATTTTGTCAGAACATGAGGGTCTCATGGTCCCTACTAAGTATCATTTTACTCACCCCTGTACTAGATATACCCACACCTTGTTGTTTTGGATGCATACAACTGATAGTTCTGACAAAGGCTGAGAGTACCAAGACTGGACAGTACCTGGTGGTGGACCATACGATGTTTCGGTACATGGAAGAGACAGAAAGACGTGGAGTGCTACGAAGGTGATATTTACCAAAACATCAGGTAGGAACCCCGGAAGACAACCCAGTTGATGACTTTCCCTTTATTTCTATTGTATTGTATCACATATGTACTTTTATTTTCTATTTGGGCTTGAATTATTTCCCCTTTTACATTCAACACTATTTTGTTATACAGTTTTCTCGGTGTTTCATCCATTTGTGTTCTTTCTTGTGTGTGTGTTTACAATTTATAAAGGCAATGCCTTTCCAGTTTTTTGGAATTACGACTTTGGTTCTAGTCGCCATCCCTAAGCCTATGGAAGGTGGTCATGGGGTAGAGAAGGCACCGATCCTAGGGGACAGTTCATGACATGGATAACCTATTAATTTTGAAGGAAAAATGATACACTTCCCATATGAACACCCATCTCGCACACCTATTTGGAATACATCTTCTAACACATTTTATAGTTCTTCTGTCAAAAACCATTTAATTAAATGGAATAAAAGATATCCTTTGAGAATCAATCAATATATATGCATCTACAATAATCTATAGAAGAAGCCTATTTTAATAATTCAGTCTACAATAATCATTGAAATTAAATTGAATTTGTAACGAGAAATATTGTCTCATTGTTACATTTCTAAGTATTTCACATTTATTGAAAGGTGTTTAATGATGGAATATGTTGTCAACATATGCATTCTCACCACAAGTGAAAAAAATGGATGTTGAGAAGGAAGATATAATGGGTGAAGCTCATAAATTAATTGTAAGACACCAATTTTTCATTGAATGATGATATCCGTCTCTTGATTAAGATCCTCAATATCACCAAAAATTAGAATTTAAATCTCATAAGTAGTTTGTATGTTGTATGTCTGTGCATCACTTTCTCATATCCTACAAATATGATATAATAAATATGTAGTTCCATGACCCCTAATAACATATCTTCATATTTTGAATTAATTTGATGAAGTATTAATTTTTTGGTTCAAATCATGTATTTTTTGATCAACATATAAATCAATAGATTATTTTCATTTCAGTCATCGAACCTCAATATGAAAGTTAATAAATAAAATTTTTATAATGCATGAGATAATATTAAGATATTAACGATTAATATAGTAGTCACATGATTGAATGTACTCTATTATGAGCCTCATTTTCAGTTTTGGATACATTTGGGTGATCTAACATTAGTGTTTGTCCCCATATACAACATAAAATGACAATGTGAGGGTATTTTTATCCATTTAATCTAAATATATTTGGAGACCCACAACATCTCATAGATTTGTCAACATTTCCACCCAATTATATGAATGAAATTAGAGAGTTCTAAATGTGTATGTGGTAATGGAATGTTCTTGGATGTAATGATATTTTACTGAAAACTAATGTTATATGGTATTTTGGACATGTAGACAAAAACTATAATGAATTATCTCCCATTGAGAACCATAAAGAAGAATGTGGTATCTGTTCGTGTCTAAGTCTTTTATACCTATAGTCATAAAAAATATTGAACCACCATAGTCTGAAATGATAGATGCGTCTACAAAATCTGAATATCCTATATGAGAAATCTTTTATAGTATTATATGATATTTGGGAAAAAATAGTAGTCTTATAAAATTTTACAAATAGTCAATGTAGTGATATAACTATTTATTAATTTCAAATAACCTTGTTTTTCAATAGCTTGACGTTGTACATACTTATCTACAACAATCATCCTCATGATGCTATTTATTTATTTATATTTTGTAATATAAAATAAATTGTACAAAACGTGAATGTTGAAAATATAAAGTATCTGTTGACAAACCTATGTAGTTAAATACATCATCTTTGTTAGAGTTTCTTGTAGGATTATATTCTATGAATGTATGATTCATTGAATGTTGTTCCATAGGATGATCTGTAGAACCTGTATTCTTGTTACTCCCTATGTAGAAAACAAATCATAGTTTACAATGTTGTTAAATATTATAATGTTTATATATATAAATATTTATGTATAACAGAAACCTTAAATGGAAGATGGACTTTATAACATACATACGGATGAAATAGTGTTGACGCCGAAAAAATTCTGTAACTCTCGGAGGAAGTTTCGAAATGACGAAGCGAAGTCATATTCGGAATCAAGGGCCCGATCCCGAGGCCCGGGAAGTGGTGCGCGAAAAATTGGGTGAAGTGCGCGGAAAAAAATGTCCCGTGCGAAAGGCAACCCGGGATGCGCGAAAAGTCCTGGTGCCGGCGCGAAATAATTTCGCGCCTGAGTCCCGCGCGGTTGATAATTTCGCACCGCCGCCCTTGTCGCGCAATAATTTTGCACGCCGCCTGGATTTCGCTTCGGAGGTTGCCTATAAATAGAAGGTGACCCCGAACGGTTTGGGGGTTGAGGAATCCGAAGCGACTCTCGTGCGCGCAATTCGGCTCCCCCATCATGCAAGATGATGTCCAGGTAATCCCTCATTTCAGGCCACATTGCCCCGGAGTTCGCCTTTGCGCGCAACTCCACCGGCTTCAGTGAATTTTCCCCCTCCCCAGGGTTCCATCCTTGCACGCAATCCATGTCTGGTGCATGCAATACCATGTCGTGCACGCAAAACCCTGCGCGTAGTTCCCTCTCCGTGCACAATTCCCTTGCTCCAATTGCGTGTCGTCCCAGTGTTTTGTGTGCAAACCTTCCCTTTTTCGCGCACATCCAGGACTCCTCACCTTGACTCCCCTTGGCTTCCCCCTACACCGGCACCTGATGTCTCCATTGGTGGGCATGAGCGCCTTGCGTTGTTTTCCCGTACGTCCATCCAGGCTCGTGCTAAGTAACCTCAAGGTCCCTTGGGCAGTGTTTCCCATTGTGTTGCTTTTCCTTATGCTTCTCTTCATAGGCACGCTAACGACTATTTATTTTTCGCATAGCCATGCTAACGTGGACCCCCGGTGGTTTTCCCTACGGACCCCCTTCACTATGGCCTTGACGATGCCTTCCCTCCCACAAGGGGTAGATGGTGTCGGGCATGTAATCCATAGGGGTGTGGAGTAAACCCAACTCGTCCAAGCTGCAGGACATTAAACTGCTAAGCACCTCGTTCTTAACACATGACGTTAAACTTTGGTCCAAACCCGTGCTTGGCACACAGGGTCCCCCCAGCTCAGACATTTTTTACGCCTCTCGTGTCCACAGGAATGGACTCTTCCTAACATGGAATGATATCCTCCTAGTCAGAGTGGCCTTTGTCCAAGGGGGAAGGGCCGCCTTAGAGCGTAAGCCCCTAGCCTCTCTTACGGATGACTACACCCATGAATCTCCGTACTTCCCCCCTGACAAGGCCAGTGGATTCCTTTTCCCACTGCACTTTTTCGCACCACGGGCCTCCACCCTGGATTAAGCCCCGACGCCAAGGGCCACTAACCATGCGTAAGCCCCTATTTCCTCTTTGGGCTGCTCAACGTGTAAGCCTCATTCCTCTTCTCACGGACGCACCCTTCACGACGTGATCATCTGGTCCATGCTGGCTCTTGTTTCCCACACTGAGCATGACTCAAATGGGCTTAGAGTGCACATCGACCATGACATCCTCCATGGGCTGCCCAGAGCGTAAGCCCCATCCTAGCAAACTATGTGGAATTTGATCCGTGCTAACGCACTGTACGTAGGAAGCCTCTACGAGGTTCAAGACCACCACCCAGTCATCCCAACCTCTCCATGTTGGTTCCCTGACCACCTTGGGCCGCCTCAGAGAGTAAGACCCAAACCCCTCATCCCGCATGATGTGAAACTATATCTCGTCCCGCATGACATTAAACTGTATCTCATCCCGCATGACGTTAAACTGTATTCCCCCTCTTGGGCCATATTAGAACGCAAGCCCCATGTCTCACTCCACTGTCCATCCTGATCCTTTCCCGGGCTGCCACATCCTAGTGACATCAGGCCACCCCATCCCACTCCATGATATCTGGGAATCCGCCCACGTGCTGGCCCCAAAATCGGTGTTCCCCCTAGGAGTCCTTCAACCCGATCCGTCTCTGCAAGAAGTAAAACTCACGACAGACCCCGTGTTAAACATGGGAAGCTGAGGAAAACATCAGATGGTACACATTCCCCGCTTTTGATATGGGATTCCTCGGGCTTTCGCGCCCTCGAGAAGCCCTATGATGTGGGACCAAAGACAGACATGCCAACGATGCCCCAATGTGACCATTCTCCTCACCGAAGGTTGCTTCCCCGACAAGACCCCTTGGAGCATCTTGACAGAAGCAGCGTAACTAACTGGCGTCCATGTAGATATGGCACCGGGAATGGGCTTCACGAACCCATCTTAAATCTATGAGGGAGATCCGGACTAGGTAATGAGCTCCGAGGAGGAATCCATGGATGGAAGAACCAACATCCCATCATCCCGGTATCGATCAAGGAGCAGAGGTCCCTGAACAAGGAACGGATGTCGCCCTCCTTGGGAAAGCGGGAATGCGGGGCAACAAGCAGCGCGTCCTCCCCACATACGGATGCGCGCACCTCGACGAAAGCATCAGAAACAAAAAATGGTGAACCCGACGTGAAATCTTTTCCTCAGTACGGGGAATGGTAGTCGTCGGGGCGTCGGAAGATTATCATGTCATCAGGACCGGGTAATCCTCACCGGGACGTGAATCCGCCAGGGGTCGAGGTCGTCAGGACGTTGACCACTCCATTCTGTGATGTCGTCAGTGTGGATCCCTCTCGTTGACCATGGAAGACGGAATGACGCTGGGCCTTGGTTGTTGATCTCCTTTCATGTAAACGCTAATGGGTTCATCTCCCGGCTTCCAAAAATCAGATCACTGCATTCGAAGCTCGATCTCCAACTACCCACCGGCACAGGGGCAGGGGTAGTACTGACGCGGCTACCCCACGCGGTTCCACCTATTCCACGGTCGCTCCGACTTCGACCGTCGTACAATCCGGGTGCTTGCACCCCCTCTCCCCATCAGAAATCATCCAGCAGAGGGTGATCAATGACCTGGTTCGTAGGTATGACGAGGAAGGGATCATCCCCGCTAGGGGCATGGCCCGTTTGGATCTAGAGGCGGCTGCACCTCACCACCATCGCCGCCCTCGGGGGCCGCTCAGGGAGCCTCTTCTCTCCACGATGACGTTCAACCGCTTTGGGAACCTATTCCCGGAGCACCTTGACACATCCCTCCCACACTCCAATGAGGTGGGGGATGTCCGGGTCCACCAGATCAGTGATCTGTCCCAGGGGATAACGACAAGAACCCCCGCCAGGCTGCGTCGACGCTGCCGCCCAAGTCCCCGAGCCGAGGAGCAGGAAATCTTCATGCCCGCACCGCCGGTTCCGGCCCATCTAAGTCGACGCCAGCATCGGGCGCGAGCGGGAGAGAATGCACGTCCTAGGGCATCAACATCAGAACCATTGTGGCCCGATCCACTGCTGACTCCTGTTACCAGATCCCCACACACGTTGAGTAGGGGCATCCATGTGCCCTTCTGGGATCGAAACCCCAACCGCGCTGCAGGAAAGTTGGGTCGAATCTCTTGGTCGTGGACACTGGCAATGGCCACTGCGGACCAACCCGCAGTAGTGCCGCTCACCATGAAAGATCATTCTGTGCCACCGATCTGGAATGCCGAAATCATTTTCACGACGGCTATACTCCAGGTATGACTCTTTCTGGCACCCACTGCATGGGGTATGAGGTCACTCCCCCTACTGCCGGCCGCGAGTATGGAGCCGTTGTGTAGCCTACCACTCACTCACATGGAGGTCCTCCCCATGTCCCTTTCGACATCTATCCTGGTGCTTCTCGTACCCCGGCCTCAATACCCTCCGCCCCAGCTCTACTATGGCCGAGGGACCCCATGATAGAAATCATCCTTAACCTGGGGAGCTACCCAGTGGCAGGAAGGTCGGGCGTCGTCACCACAGGAAGAATGTCAGGGGAGTGTGGACGGAAATTAGACCAGTCCATTTCTCGGATTCTGAGGCAGATTACGACTAGACGATGGAACCTCCCCCCCAACCCTTCGAGTTGAGGGAATGGATGGGGACGCAGTGCGTCATTCTCGTACTCCCCGAATGCGAGATCCGTAGGATTCCCTCCTGCCTTCGAAGGTATATTCAGGAGGACGAGGACTTGGAATACCTCCGAGGATCAAGCCCGTATTTTCCACTGGCCTCCTCGTAAGCACCTCTCTCCCCTGTTTGGGAGGGTGAGGAACTTTTCTGGGGACCGACAGAAGAATCGTGAGGCGATACACCCTCGGCGAGCACCGACGCTGTGACATGAGGCCTATTCGCTGGCCCATCCTATCGCGATGTGGCAGCCAGGGCACTGCAACCCCTGGAAGATGACCCAGGGGTCGGCAGCCAATCGACATGTTCTCTGTATTCCCCGCCGTCCAGCCCACCGCCCCAAAGGCCTGCCTCGGCGCCATTGCCAATTCCCCGACTTTCCTCGTTGGACGAGCAGGGGCGGCAAGTTCCAGACCCTGAACCGGAGTTGTGGAGATTCTGGACCATTCTTGTAGAGGGCCACTTCCCTGAGAAGTTTTGGCCGGTCACAGAATCAGATTTTGATGTGCTAGAGTCACTCACCCCGAGAGAGTTTGATTGCTTCCACCAGATACTTCGGGTGTCTCACTCCCGCCTTCGCTGTTAGCTAGCGCCTTATCCCAGGAGCCAAGCGCAACTCATGGAGATCGGTGAGCAGTGTCGCTGGGTCGACCTAGCAGCATTCCCCGCGGTCCAGAACCCCGAGTCACTAGACCACCACGAGGCCCTTCAACAACAATGCATCCAGGTTTTTCAAGTACTCCGTAGAGTTATTGAGGAGGCCACCCCCCATGCGCACGTCCACGAATGGGGGCAGTATGCTTCTCTCCTCTTCTGTTTGATCTTCCGACAGCCCGATCCACTAGGCGGCCCTGAGGGGATGTTTCCAAGGGTAGTGGAAGTCAACATGGATGACCTTTCAGATGAGGGAAACGTTGTGGAGCCCCTCAACGGGGACTCACCCCCTAAGGACAGGCTGCTACTGGACCCATCTAGGAGGATTACTCGCCAACAGAGGAGCCTCCTAGGTCTTCATGTACCCACGGAGGCACTGGAGTTCGGCCGAAACATCGGCAAGGTTAAAGAGCCCGTCGAGTCTGTCAAACTCGCTGACCCATCTTCCTCGTTGCAGATGATAGAGGAAGATCCTGAGAAGGAAACATTGTGCCACCAGCTAGCTGAGCAAAAGAGGCTAGTTGATGAGCTGTTGGACGAACGCATTGCAGAGCAGCAGCCTGACTACGACGACCCTAGACCAGGATAGCAGGGGCAGGGGGATCTACCCCATGCTGAGTTTCCCCTAGGCAACCGTGACCGTTTCGTTTTTGCCAACATGGGAGACACTGGAGCCCATGTCAAGAGGGCGCGATATGTTTTTCCGAACCCTCCCGAGTGGCGAGACCACCTGGGGGAACCTGCTTGGTTTCCTCCCGCCGCTCCGAGAGTCGCTCCACCAGTTGCCCCGCGAGCCGCTGAGCGCGACTACCGTATCAAAGAGCCTGGCAATGCGCTTGTGGTTAGAGATCCCCTTCAGGACATGAATCCGCTTCCAGATGATCTGATGGAAGTACTCATCACTCGCTTGGAGGCCCTGGAAACTCGGCAGGTGGCAATCCCACCGGATGGAAAGCCGTACCCAGCATGGGTGGATGACATGCTGGCTCCATCCGGATTTGGGAACCCCAATTTTCCCCCTTTAACGGGATAGGAGACCCGTCACAACACTTGACCCACTTCAACTTGAGTTGTGGGCCTATGATAGGTACTCCGGCGCAGCAGGAGGCTGCCAAGCTTCGGTGCTTCGTTCAGACACTGTAAGGACCAGCATTCCTCTGGTACAGCCAGCTCCTTATTGGATTTGTGACTAGCTGGGAGGACCTTCACCGGAAATTCCTCTACCTGTTCAGTTACACAACCCGGAAGATGAACATTGCAGACCTCTTCTGGTGTAAGCAAAGGCCCGACGAGCGAGTCGCGGACTTCGTCGCCCGGTGGAAGGGGCTCACGTAATCCCTTTACATGTCGCTGAATCAGGAGAAATTACTGACGATGTGTGTGGGGAATTTCATGGAGGAGTTGGTTCCTTCTCTGATCATGTATAATTATCCTAGAGGGTTCCCGGACTTCTCGGACAAGGCTCAGCACCTCGAAGAAGCCCCGCAATAGGCCGGTCAGGCACACCCGCATCCTCCTGTAATCTCTGCAAGGAGAGCCGCCAGAGCCAAGCCCGCTGTTGTGGCCCAAATAGAGGCCCCCAGACAGCTAGAGTTTCTGCCAGTGAGGCCAGCTCAGCAGGATCATAGGTGTCCACCCCAACGGGCATAGCCTCCGGCCCAGCAACGACAGCCTCAAAATCGGCAGGCACCTCCGCGTAACGCGCTACCACCACCTAGGCGAGGTAATCCGGCTACGCCTCTTCGGCTTTCTCCTTCGTCCCATGGTCATGTTTATCCCCCAAGAGTCCCCTTTCCAGACAAAAGGAATCGGTCTTACTCGTTTGGCGAGGCCGAGATCCCCGGTTATTTCCGTAGCTCCTTGGAGTAGAGGATCGTGCGACTGCCTGAGATTCGGAAGCCATAAGAGTTGTGTCTCACTGATCACCGTAACTACTGCCCTTATCAGCGGATCCTGGGACACACCATCCAGCAATGCTATGTGTTCAAGGACTGGCTCCAAGACCAGATTGACAACAACATAGTCAGGTTGGGCCCAGCACCGGCACAGGTGGCGGGTGTCTTCATGGGATCAGATGGCAGTGGTGTCAACGGGGATGGGTGGGAATAGTTTTCCGACCGAGGGTCCCAGAAGTATAATGACTGGATGGCTCGCAGGAAGGTCGAATGTGCCCATGGAATCATCTGTGCCTGCCTGAGTCTGCCAGAGCCCTCGGAGTCTACCAGCACCGCTTTGGCATCGTCGTCCTAGCCTACTTCTTCTGAGAAGAGCTGGCGGTGGTGCAAGAAGAAAGAACGCGCCATGCTATTGTCGTTATCTTCTCGCCCTCTTGGCGATTTCATGCACTCAGAAATGGGGATCCCTCCGAGACCACGTCCGGTAGTGGTTGACTCCTCAAGTGAAAGCTCGGGGTAGGCTTTGGTTAACACCGTAGAGTTGTTAAATCCCTTTTTGGCACCCTACGATGAGGAGCGCCAGGTGGACCTCCCAGAAATCCCAGGGTACGTTTCGGTTAACACCGTAGAGTTGGTAAATCCCTTTTTGTCTCTCGACGATGAGGAGCGCCAGGTGGACCTCCCAGAAAGCCCAGGGTACGCTTCGGTTAACACCGTAGACTTGGTAAATCCCTTTTTGGCTCCCGATGATGAGGAGCGCTTGGTGGACCTCCCAGAAAGCCTGGGGTATGCTTCGGTTAACACCGTAGAGTTGGTAAATCCCTTTTTGGCTCCGGACGATGAGGAGCGCCAGGTGGACCTCTCGAATGTCGCCAGCAGTCACCAACATCGACAGAGCCATGTCTACATGAATAGATGGGGCACGACAGTTGTCACCTCCAGTCAGGCCGTGCATGCTACCGAGTCCAGGCAGCAAGCCCGGTACAGAGAGTATCACTCTCGGCACCCTCACCCGGTGACAACAGGTTTTATTCCACCACCTTTTGTGTTTCTGGATCGGGTGGAACCGCCTTACCCGCGTCGAAACCAACACGGCCCTGCCACTGGCCGACTATGGCCTTCCGGTCCTAGCACGACAGCCACCTCCCGAGATTTAGCTAGTGAACAACGAGACGTGGTAGTACCAGTCAGTCACAGGTCCCTCCAGTAGGGCCCGTCATGCCCCCAATCACAGAGCGACCTCCTGTAAGTAGAAGCTCACGTTTGGCGTGAATGTATGATGTCTTGAAGCATCTGGCCGACATTCTGGAAAGGCATTCCATCCGTGAGGCGCTTCGACTGTCGTTTGAAATGCGTGAGGAGCTCGTCGAGGCTCTAAGGAGACCCCTCCAGTTTGAAACGGAGGTAGCGGCCACAGAATCCTTTTACACCGAGGTGATTGTGGACGTCGAATGTCTGGCGGTTATCTCATTCTCTGGTGAAGATGAAGAACCTCCCATATAGGGGAACATCCGACCTCTGTATATCACCGTCCAGTTCAATGGCGTGGAAGTCCGTCGCTCTCTTGTCGACACGGGTTCTAGGATTAACTTGATCCCAACTCAGACACTATGAAAACTGGGGTTGTCCGAGGATGATTTAACTCCCTCCGACCTCAGAATCCAGGGGTACGACAGGACCGAGCAAACTCAACTCGGCAAGATTCATCTGAAGACCCATTTCGGCGGCTTAATTGCCAATACTGAATTCATGTTTGTCTCTCAGGACACTTCCTACAAAGCATTGATTGGTAGACCGTGGCTCCATCTTCATGCAGCGGTTCCCTCATCATACCATCAGTGCCTCAAATACTCCCTTAAGGGTCGAGTGGGTGTGCTCCAAGAATATGTGTCTCTGTTTTCCTCTTGTGAAGCTCATTACCTGGATTCTGACTATTACAAGAGCAAGGAAAAGCAAATCCTGGCAGGTGAGGTTGAGCCCACCGCTATCACGAGTAATCCCTGGGCAGGTTTGGATGATGCATATGTCTTCCCAATCCATAGGTTGGAGGCCACGACTCCCGATATGGGAGAGTGCTTTGTTGTCTCGGGTACCAGAGGAAGGAATATTTCCGGGTCTAAGCGACTGCAATAATTCACCGCGTACTCTTACACCAACAAGGAATATGTGATCCCCGAGCCTCTTACCCCTATACGATATCGGGACGTTGGGCTCATGGAAACAGTAGTACGCCATACGTGTCTGTTTTTCCAGGCCGGAATCGACCGACTGAAGCCAACGTGTCACCACTACTTTGATGTTGTAAAGCGTGGCCCCTTGGACTGAAGGCCGGATGGGATTGGATCAACCGCCTTTGTCGCCATGGTCTCCACGGTGCATGAGTCTCCCGTCATGATGACCTCTGCCACCCAAGCCGGTGCCAGCTCCCCATCAGGGTCGAGCAGCCCTGAGACGGCTCCCCCAGTGGACGATCCTTCCACAAGCGGAGAAGAAGACATGGAAGATGCTCTTCCTTCCTTTGAGGAGGGAATCTCTACCACGGTCGACGAGCTATTACAGGTGAACCTCGGTAGTGAGGAGGACCCAAGACCCACATTGGTCAGCGCCACTATGCCTCCCGAGGAACGACAACAGTACATAGACTTTCTCGGACAGCACCGTGATGTGTTTTCCTGGATTTATGACGAGATGTCGGGACTAGATCCCCAGGTAGCCATCCTCCGCCTTGGCCTCTAATCAGACCATCGCGGGTTCAAGCAGCCTCCCAGAAAATTGCACCCCTTTCATTGTGCCATGGTTGAGGCCGAAGTCGATAAGCTCATTAAGGACAACTTCATCATGGAAGTCCAGTACCCCAGGTGGCTAGCCAACATTGTGCACGTCTGGAAGAAGAACGGGCAGATCTGGGTCTGCATCGACTTCTGCAATCTTAATCGCCACTGTCCGAAGGATGACTTTCCCCTTCCCGTGACAGAGCTATTGATCGATGCAACGAATGGGCTCCAAGCCCTCTCTTTCATGGATGGGTACTCCGGGTACAACCAGATCCGGATGGCCCCCGTGGATGAAGAGTTCACTACCTTCAGGGCCCCCCATGGCACCTTCAGCTACTGGGTTATGCCCTTTAGACTGAAGAATGCGGGTGCCACCTATCAATAGGCTATGAACCGCATATTCAAGCCGATCCTCGAGACACTGGTGGAGTGTTATGTAGATGACATCATGGTTAAATCTCGTCAGCGCCGGGACCATCTCAAAGACCTTGAGAAAGTGTTCGATTTCCACTGTTCTCGCCACTTGAAGATGAACCCGTTGAAGTGTGCCTTCGGGGTCACCTCCAGAAATTTTCATGGCTTCATTGTTAGGTATCAAGGTATCGAGATCGACCCCGAGAAGATCATGGCCATCAGTCAGATTCCTCCCCCGAATAATATTCGGGAGCTTCGAGGCCTCCAAGGCCACTTAGCCTATATATGCCGATTCATTGCGAATTTGGTCGGCAAGTGTAAGCCCTTCTCCCGACTCATGAAGAAAGGCGCCACCTATTGGTGGGAGAAAGAGTTTCAGACCACTGTTGAGGAAATCAATCAGAATTTTCTTCAACCTCCAGTCTTGATGCCACCCGTTCCCTAAAAGCCTCTGGTCCATTACGTGACCGCCCTGGAGTGATCCCTCAGCGCCCTTCTCGCCCAGAAGAACAATGAGGCAACAATGAATATCCTCTACTACCTCAGTCTCATGCTCCTCGACGCGGAAAACATATATTATACCATTGATAAGAGCTTCCTGGCACTCGTATTCTCCATACAAAAATTGAGGCACTACTTTCACCACCACGAGGTATAGCTGGTCTCTCGGGTAGACCAGTTGAAATACATCATAAGCCGGCCTATGTTGACCGGCCGATTGGCACGCTGGGCGGTGATCCTCAAGCAGTTCGACATTAGTTTTGTACCTCAGAAGGCCATCAAAGGGCATGCGTTAGAAGACTTCTTAGCTTCCCACCCAACCTCTGCGGGCCAGCCATTGGATTTGGGATTTCTTGATGATTCCATCCTCTCAGTCGATCATGCCACCCCATGTTGGAAGATGCACTTTGACAGCACCTCCCGAAGCCCTACAGGTAGAAGGCTCAATGATCCTAGGCTTAACAGAGTGGGCCTGAGTATCGTCTTCATCACCCCAGAGCAAGACGTTATTCCATATTCATTCTTGTTGTTAGAAGGATGCACCAACAATGAGGAAGAATATCATGCCCTCATCACGGGCCTCGAGTTGGATTTGGAGGTTAACGTACCCCACCTGTATGTAAAAGGGGACTCTGAGCTAGTCATTAAGCAGGTTAACGGTGACTATGCTGTCAGGAAGCCAGAGCTCATGCCATTGCTGGAGTGCACCCTCTATCTAATGGCTATGTTCCCCTCCCGAACAGATTTCGTTCACATTCCATGGTAGTAGAACAGTCGAGCAAATGCTTTGGCCAGCCAGGCCGCATCCCTCGCGGAGCCTGAACAGGATGACCTAATCATCAACATGTCATACTGGAGAGTCATTGCTCCTGTTATCCCAGAGGGAGATCATGGACTGCGAGTGAACCATCTCACCGCTGGTGCCCCTACGTCAGGACCCCCCGGGGCTTCTGGCGTGGTGATCAAGACAGTTCCTTACCGGAGGACACCCTTGGTTGAATATCTCTGGAAAGAAAATCTTCCGATGGACCGAGCAGAGCAGGAATGAATCCAGCGCCGTGCTCCGCAGTTCACCCCTGAAAGCGGTCCCAGCCGTGAGCAGCTCCTTTAGAGGAAAGGGTTTGACTATGTTCTCATCCATTGTCTTCAAGGAGTTGAGATCCCACAGGTCATGTAGGAAGTGCACGTTGGTTCATGTGACGCCCACCAGGCCGGGTCGATGTTGTCCCACCCGATTTGGAGGCTGGGACAATTCTGGCCCTCCATGATCCACGACTGCATCAAGTACGCCAAGAGGTGTCATGCGTGCCATGTTCATGATAACTTTGTGCATAGGCCACCAGATCCTCTCCATACTACTATGTATTCTTAGACCTTTGTAGTATAGGGATTGGATGTCGTAGGGCCTTACCCGCCGGCGACGGCCCACCAGTGCCGGTTCATCTATACTGCTACGGATTTCTTCTCAAAGTGGGCAGGGGAAGTCCCACTCAGGGAATTCAAGGCTGGTTCTATCGCTGACTTTGTGAGCTCCAATATCATCTACCAATTTGGAATACCTCACACTATCCTCACGGATAACGAAACCGACTTCCGAGCGGCTGAGCTGAAAGGATTGTACGCCAAGTACAACATTCGCTCTAACCACACCTCCCGCTATCATGCACAGGCGAATGTACAGATTGAGGTGTTTAACAAAACCCTCTCTCTCATTCTTCAAATAATGGTTGGTCAGAACAGGAAAAGTTGGCTGGAAAATCTCTCCAACGCCCTCTGGGATTATAGGACGACGACTCGCAATTCCACCCAGGTGACTCTGTATTCCCTGGTATACGGAGCTGAGGTCATCCTACCCATCGAGGTTCAGCTGCCCTCATTGCGCACGGTGGTCTACGACCAACAAGTTCCGGATAGAGTTGTTGAGATCCTTCTAGCCGAATTGGAAGCGTTGTAAGGATGTAGGCTTCGCGCTGTATATAACTTGGAAAGGCATCATAGGAGGATGGCTCGAGCTTTTGATAAGAAGGTTCACCTCTGCTCCTTCCTGCATGGTGACTTGGTGTTGGCTCTTAGAGCGCCAATGATTCCCGGCAGGAAACCACCCAAGTCGGAGCCCAAGTGGGAGTGGCCTTTTATTGTCCACAAGGTCTATCCCAATGGCGCGTATTCCCCGGTGACTATGTATGGTGAGCGTATCACTCCTCACACCAACTCCAGGTTCCTCAAGAAGTTCTTTTCCTAACCACATGGTCCTGCATGACCTTAAACTGTATGGTCCTTCATGACCTTATACTGTATGGTCCCGCACTACCCTAAACTGCACCTTGGTCCGATCTCTAAGACCTAAAACTAAGATCACCATAGTCCGAGATCTAAGACCTAAAACTAATATCACCTTGGTCTGAGCTCTAAGACCTAAACCTAAGATCCATATTTAATCCAACATGATGTTAAACTGTATTTCCAGAACTGCGTCTAACTTGTTTCCCATCCTAATGGGATACGTAGGAACGCCCAGACCTTTCATCTTTGGGTCCAGCTTGAGGTCCGATGTCACGTCTGTCTCGCCTTTGGGACCTTTACCACAGGATCGTGTGGCATGGTGTGAGATTATTTCCTCATTTATGTCACGTTTGCAATAGCTGCACCACGCGCACCGTGTCCTCATGATTTAGCCCTCCTATGTCCAATGGCATTAAAAGGATCCATTCTAAATGTACGTATGGATTGATTCCCATCCTTATGGGATACGTAAAACCACCTGAACACCTATATGTTAGTTCCAGACCCATATCTTAGGATATCACACGATCTCCCGGTTCCCAGGGTGTCTAGCATTACGCCCCCTCTTTTGCCCGGGGATCCGCCATCTTTTGGCCGCTCTCGGACTGAGCCCTCTAACCCTTTTCAGTGGTCTGCTGATGTGCTCAGTGTACGTTGGTCTAGGACTTGGAGTTCTAGATTCGACTTAGGCAAGTTACATCCACTTTCAAAGCTTCATGTTCACCTTAATTCAGGACCTCGTCATTCTTCACACCCGGTGGGACCCCCAACAACGGCCTGGATACAATGCCCAAGGGCTCTCCTACTGTCATGGGACAACACCCCCCGGGGTTTTAGACAACAAATTGATACAAAACCCGCGTTACGAACATG
Organism: Viscum album; assembly: GCA_963277665.1. Lineage (NCBI taxonomy): Eukaryota > Viridiplantae > Streptophyta > Magnoliopsida > Santalales > Viscaceae > Viscum > Viscum album. The sequence continues at coordinate 1,033,741,504 of OY728133.1, read as the reverse complement.
GTTAGTGGTTGATGCTCATTTGTTTTTTCCCATGTCTAACACGACAGGATGCTGTGTTGCGAACATGGTCAGCAGTAATCCTCAATCGTCACGCCAGCTTCCTCGGGCCCTAAATTTTGGTGGCATGGTTAATGTCATGTTTCTCCCCACTGTGTCAAGGTGGAATCTCGAAACTCCTTGTACTAACCCTCAGTACACCCCCGCACATCAGACAGACCGAGGTGCGTAACAATGTCTCTCAGGGCTCCCATGATCTGAGCACTAGAGTATGTGCTTGGGTCTCTTCTTTACGGGTTGTGTGAAGCTTGACCCTCATCCCCATGGGGAAAGAGGAGTCACTCAAACATTGTGTTTCGGGCCCAGCATAGCTGGGACCTAGCATCTCTTTCTCCCCCTTATTTTTGAACCCTCGTAGGCCCCTTTGGCCCAAGGCTCCTCTCTCGGATGGTCCAAACCATACGACCTTAAACTCTGTTGTTGGTCCAAACCATATGACCTTAAAATTTGTTGAGGGTCTGAACCATACAACCTTAAACTGTGTTGAAGGTCCAAACCATATGACCTTAAACTGTGTTGTTGGTCGAAACCATATGACATTAAACTGTGTTGTTGGTCCAAACCATATGACCTTAAACTGTGTTGTTGGTCCAAACCATATGACCTTAAACTGTGTTGTTGGTCCAAACCATATGAACTTAAACTGTGTTGGTGGTCCAAACCATATGACCTTAAACTGTGTTGCTGGTCCAAACCATATGACCATAAACTGTGTTGTTGGTCCAAACCATAGGAACTTAAACTGTGTTGTTGGTCCAAACCATATGACATTAAACTGTGTTGATGGTCCAAACCATATGACCTTAAAATATGATGTTGGTCCAAACCATAGGTCCTTAAACGGTGTTGTTGGTCCAGACCATACGACCATAAACTGTGTTGTTGGTCTAAACCTTACGACCTTAAACTTTGATGGTATTGTCCCGGATTCGTGTTCGGTCTCTCGACTCAAGCATTTCCCCGGACAACACATGGTAAGTAGGTCTTAGGTCCTCATTCACGTCGTGTTTTGTAACCGCCTTTCCATGTGTCCATTTCACCCCTTACCCATTCCTGGTCCAAGATCTATGACCTTAAACTAATGTACATCCAATAACTATGTATGGCTTGATTCTCATCTTTATGAGATACGTAGGAGCACCCGGGGCACTTCCCCGTGGGCCCAACCTACTTCCGTTTTCGGTCCCTTGACCTAAATCCTCTCCTAAGGGGGGTGTGTGGTGTGATATGGGATTATTCCCCAATTCATGTCGGGTTGTTCACTGCGCCATAAACACCCCTATTCCCATTCACGACAGGTGTTTGAGTTACTCCACCTTGTGCCTCTTATGTTTCTGTCCGACCCTTGGTCCGAGTTCTAAGACCTAAAACTGAAATCATTTATTTGGCTTTCTACGACTCGCTCTCTCTTGTGGGATTGCACGATGGGGTGAGGGATTATGTCCTCGTTTACATCGGGTTACTCTTCGCACCATTCTTATCCCCAGATGAGACATGTATTCCGTCCTGCATGACGTTAGACTGTATTCTGTCCTGCATGACGTTAAACTGTATTCCGTCCCACATGACGTTAAACTTTATTCCGTCCCACATGACGTTAAACTGTATTCTGTCCCGTATGACGTTAAAATGTATTTCGTCCAACATGATGTTAAACTGTGTTTCAAAAACTATGTGTGGCTTGATTGTCATCCTAATGAGATACGTAAGACCGCCCGAACATTTCGTCTTGGGTCCAGCCTTAGGGATTACCGAACCCCGTCCTTCCTTAATGTCGGCCCCTCGACCCGACTTCATGGGACGTGGTGTAATCGGGACATCTACCGCGAGCAGGTTTGGGATGCCCCTTGGTAATAATGGGAATCAGTAGTTCTCTCGCCAAAGAGGTCCCTCCTGGAAATTGGGACGACCCGTGATCAGGTCAGTATGTCCGCCTAATGGGCCTTCGCCATGGTGGCGCAATTTCGGGAGTGTTGGACTATGTTCGAACAAACCACCACTCCACCATCCACGCTTTGCGTCCCCCCTTATTGGGATCCTCATTTCATTTCATGTTTGACGGGACCCCCTAACAGTATGGATGCTCGACCTATGGTCCGCCTACTGTATTGGGCCAACGTTCCGGAGGACTGGTCATGTTTGACGGGACCCCCTAAAAGTATAGATGACATACCTATGGTCCGCCTATTGTCCTGGGCCAACGTTCCAGAAAACTGACCGATGATATTTGAGTTAGGCCCCGTGTTGCGAACATGGTCAGCGGTCATACCTCATTTATTGTCCCCCCATTCCAGGGAAACATGATACGGATGTTCTGTTTCTGCCACGGTTGACAGTTATCCTCCATTGTTGTGCCCCAATGTGTTCCGAATTTGGGCAGCGTGATTCACCCTTCCTCTCCATCCCCCTATGTTCGGATGGATTTCAATTCCCCCGGCAACGCCCCGATCGTGTGTTAGAGCACATTAAGAAGTCGACACATCAATCGGACTGGGTTCTCATCAGAAGTCCAGGCCCAATTTTGGACGCCTGAAGCTTGGTCAAAGCCCCACAGTTGAACGAAATGATGGAACAAGCGTCTTCTGCTTCTCGCGTTGGGAATGACCCACAAGAGCCTAGGGATGAGTTGTTATTCGTTTCGAAACTATGGTTGAGCACATTACACCAAGGGTACATATGAGTGGATTTGGACATATATTGGATTGAGAAGTTGAGTAGTACAATCAAAAAAGTTCATGAGATGGAAAAAACACAGCCCTTAGGAATCAGCGTGCTGAAGCGATCTTTCCAGCGCCGCTACAATATGGCTGGTAGCCTCCAGGACTGCATCTCTCTCTTTGAAGACTCTCTCCTCATCGGCCACAATAGAGCGCAGCTCGGCAGCCCTAGCTTGTTCATGCGCCCGCTCGGTTCAAAGTACAATCATCTGGTGACTCGCCTCCACCAGTTGTTCCTGCGCGTCAACCAGATGGGCTGTCATTTGCTCCACGAGCTCAGAGCATGTTGCGATGAAGGCCTCCTTATCTGTCACCTGCCCTTCGAGGTGCCGGACTTCCAGCTCCGCCCTCAGCTGCGCCTAAGCACTCACCGATCCATCCCGGCATTGGGCAATGTCGGTGCGCCGACTGCTCTCGTGTATCCTCTCGGCCATGTAATCATGGACCGTCAGATGAAGACGCTGAGAATCAGCCCCTCCAGCGCACAAGAAGCGCAACCAGGTCTGAAGTGATCCCATCCGCCTCAGCCAATCTGACTAGGTCTTCCTGAGGAAGCGCTGGATACACTTCCACCCTTTGCGTCATGTCATCCGGCTCTCCTCGGCTGCCTCAGAGTCTGTGTCATCTATCTCCTTAGGATCAGCATGTCAGTATATGGGGAAGGCAGCCAGCAGATTAGCAGCAGGATCCGCCCCAGGGATGTCTTCGTGAGGAATAGAATCCTCGATGTCCGGGCGATCTTCTTCTCTCGCCCCAGCAGTAATGATGACTCCACCAGCTTCCGACCTCGTCTCGGGAACATCGCCGCTGATGTCCACCGCCCCCTATTCATCAATTGTCAGGGCCGACTCAGAGCAGAGAGCATGTTCCGAACGAGGTTGTATGTTCGCCGCTGGTCCACTCGTAGATGGCCCGGGCTCCGCAGCCAGACGTGCCTCCAGTGTTGAGATCACTACGCAAGGCATACGCTGGTCAGACGAGATCATTTGCCACCAAGCACCAGTAGTGAAGCGTGAGACTTACATGAATCCAGAGCATCGGTCCACAGTGTTTCGGCCGCTGTAGGAGCCGCCGTAAGGGGAGACCCCTCGTCGCTTGTTAATTCAATGATGGGTGTCAGATCCCCATCATGCCCCACTTGTTCCTCTCCTCCCTCCTCTGGTGGGGACGCCCGTCCAACGCTCAACTTCTCCTGAGTAGGATGGGGAAGTGAGTTAGAAGTTGGAAATGAGAATGGATGAATGAGGAAAATGAATGAAGACAGAGAAAAACCTCACGAATCTCGGTTATGTCAAGATCAGAGTCAGAAATCTCGCCACTCTCTCGGAGACTCCGTTGGTAGGTCTCCCCTTGCGACCCCTCACCTTCGGTCTCTTCTTATTCGTCTTCTCCCTCGCCTCCTTCCTCTCCGTTTTCCTTCTCCCCCTCCATCTCCTCGTCACTGTCGCCTTATCCCGGAGGAATCGCTTCCGGATCATGCTCCTGGTCGTGCATCACTTTCACTAGGAAAGGTGGCTCCGCACGCCGCCCCCTTTGGCGTGCGTATGCATCCATGGCCGTCAGATAAGAATGTTGCCGATGGAAGTTTACTCGGTCGTTAATTTGAATGATCACGACCTCTGGCAGTTGGATCCGGTTTTGCATTATCTTCTACCAGATGGCTTCGACGCTCAGCGATTGCCGCAGGGTCATCCAGGCCGACCACATTTCCAGGAGAATTGCGTCTTGAGAGGGTTCATGAAGATATCTTATCTGCTTCCCGAGCAGTTCCTTGGCCGCCTCATGTGACCCCCCCTGTGGGTAACGAGGACGTGGCAACACCATGTGATGTTCCCGCTACCGAAGTCTCGGCCTGCGCATGCCTCACTGCCTGCCCCACCCTTGGTCCTCCCCTTACGACGACACCGTGCCTTATTTCCCGTCGCCCGGTTTCCGCCCGAGTAACCTCGAGGTGCCGGACGTGCTTGCGTAATAGCCACTCAGGGTACGCAATGGTCTAGTGTTCGGCGTATTTGGTTGCTAGGCCGGCATCGACCCCGGCGGGGGGAAGAGTGACGACATCGCCAGAACCGAAGATGGTACACATCAACCACATCTAGCGCAGGACAAATGGATTCTTCTCCTTCCAGACAGTCGTGAATACCTTCTTCGACATTCGCTGGAGGCACCCAAACAGGCTGGCGAGTCGGGATGGTACGTAAGGCTTTCGGATCACCTTCCCATCGATCCGATCCACGAGCACCCCACCCCGAATGCTCTGGAAGTATTACTGCTGTTCCAGGGAGCCTCGATCATTTTCCACCAGCTGGACGACTATGGTGGGGAACAGGCTGAAGTTGAAGTTGGCATGGTTTCCGATGCGGATTCACATACCCTCCTCATTGAGAATCATCAGCGCCAACACTGCGATGATTAGCAAGGACGGTCGCAGACTGTTGCCCAGAGGACGGACGACGTTTGGGAAAGTGTACCCGCCAAGATGAGCCGCCACCCTGCCGTGGAAGATCTGGAAGGGACCACATACTTTCCATGGAGACCCTCCTCGTGAGATGCACCCCAGGATGGTATTCAACTTGGCCAGTATGGGGACACCCAAGTTGAACCATTTGTTGAAGGCCATGGAGCATGCCATCACCAATGTTGCTGGGCGGATGCCCATCCTCGCGTCCTGCACCGGCATGAGCCACCCTCTCAGGATGGCGGCAAGGAACCTGGCATACTAGAATTTCGGGACTCGAGCCTCAATAACGCGGTAGCCCCATGATTGGTATTTCCCCGCCTCCAAGGTCCTCTATTATGACCCGTCCCTGCTCCTCTGAGTCGCGTTTGGGCACTGTTTTCCCCGTCCCGACATCTTGACGGCGGGATCCTTCTCAAGGAACAGGCTGAACTAGCCCTTGAAGGCAACATCCTTTATGAGGTCCTTGACCCCTAGCCTCTCTTTGGCTAGCTCTAACAGGTGTTGCGTCAGCATAGGCGTCTGCGACATGTCTCCCTAGGTGCTCTTTGGAGGAACGAACTCGCCGTATTGGTGAAAATCTAGTGGGATTCCTCCAATGTAGTGAACGTCCCAGAGACTGATGACAACTTCCCCATGATGAAGGTAGAATGTGTTGGTGCCAGGAGACCACCGGGTGAATAGATCTGGTCCGAGTTCAGGCTGGTGGTGGAAGTGGATCTGATATGTCCATACCGCCTCGAACATGCCGATATACCGTAGTTCGTCCCCAAAATGTACACAGGTATGGCGGACCCAGAATGCCCAGGCCCATTTGATGGTGAAGTTCCCCCCAGTCCGCAGGTCCCAATCCTTCATCCATCCCTTCGTGTAATCCGTGATTCTCTGACTGAACGTGCTTGCGTAGAGGGCCGGAGAATCATCTTCCACAGGCTCGTCCCCGTTAGTGGTCCTAGTCCTCGGGTTCAGGACATATACGTCTATTTTCCTGGTTTCCCTTTTAGGATGGCCGTTGTTGGTAATGTTGTAACAGAGAAGTTCGTCCTCCCGAGTCACCCAAGACCGCTACATGTCCACCTCGAAGCCCGACAGGGGCACCTCATCCAGGATGCCAAAATTCCAGAGCAGGAGGTTTTCAGATAAAGGATACATCTTCTGGGCCGGAGTCAGTAGATTGAACAAGGTCAGATTGTTGGAGACAATCACCTTGGTGCCATAAACCTCCTTGTTCGCCGCCATTTCTGTCCTACAGGAAGCAGATTCCCCATCATCAACTCGGTTTGCAGCCATCTCGAATCTTTCTGGATTTGGGAGAAATCCGGATGCAGTGCGCGGAATCGGAGAGTTCTGCGTGAAATCTGAATGAGTTGCACGAAATCCTGGAGATGAGCGTGAAATCGGCACGCGAAGCGCGGAAAAGGTCGAATAGGCGTGAAATCATGGCTGAATATCGTATGGAATTCCGTGCTGCCAGAGCGTTTTTACACGCAGTCGCGGAAGAGATTTCGCGCATGAGAGCGCTGAGCGTATCACGCGGAAATAGCGGAAGTACAGATTTGGGACCCAGCGCCCCTTTTTATAGGCGAGGCCAGGGTTCCACGCCACGTAGAAAGAGGATTCTGCGCGCGTCCATAGGTTCTGCGTGCCCCATCAGAATTTTTCACGCAACTTGACCAGGAGACTCAGCCCTTCGGAGTTTCGGCGTTTCCCTTGGAATCTGATCGTTGCGACCTCTCGCCGATCCAATTCCAAGGGGGGGCATTTGTTGACGCCGAAAAAAGTCTGTAACTCTCGGAGAAAGTTTCAAAATGACGAAGTGAAGTCATATTCGGAATCAGAGGCCCGATCCGGAGGCCTGGGAAGTGGTGCACGAAAAATTGGGTGAAGTGGACGGAAAAAAATGTCCCGCGCAAATGGCAACCCGGGATGCGCGAAAAGTCCCGACGCCGGCGCGAAATAATTTCGTGCCCGCATCCCGCGTAATTGATAATTCTGCGCCGCCACCCCTATCGTGCAATAATTTCGCACGCCGCCTGGATTTCGCGCCAGAGGTCGCCTATAAATAGAAGGTGACCTCGAACGGTTTGGGGGTTGAGGAATCTGAAGCGACTCTCGTGCGAGCAATTCGTCTCCCCCAGTGCACATGATGACTTCCTGGTAATCCTTCATTTCGCGCAACCTTGCCCCGGAGTTCGCCTTTTCACGCAACTCCACAGACTTCAGCGAATTTTCCCCCTCCCCAGGGTTCCAGCCTTGTGCGCATTCCATTCCTCATGCGCGCAATACCCTACCGTGAATGCAAAACCATGCGCGTAGTTCCCTCTCCACGTGAAATTCCCTTGCTCCAATTGTGCGACGTCCCGGTGATTTGCAAGCAAACCTTCCCTTTTGCGGGAAAAGCCCAGGACCCCTCACCTTGACGCCCCTTGGCTACCCCCTACACAGGCACCTGATGTCTCCCCTGCCGGTCATGCGCGCCTTGCATTGTTTTCCCGTACGGCCTTCTAGACTCATGCGAAGTAACCTCAAGGTCCCTTGGGCCATGTTTCCCATTGCGTTTCTTTGCCTTATTCTCCTCCACATAGGCATGCTAACGGCTATTTCTTCTTCGCATAGCCACACTAACGTGGACCCCCCGGTGGTTTTCCCTACGACCCCCATTCACTGTGGCCTTGCTGATTCCTTCCCTCCCACAAGGGGTAGAGGGCATCGGGCATGTAAGCCCTAGGGGTGTGGAGCAAACCCACCTCGTCCGAGCCGCAGGAAGTTAAACTGCTAATCACCTCATCCTTAACAGATGATGTTAAACTTTGGTCAGACCTCGTGCTTGGCACGCAGGGTGACCCCTGCTCGGACATTTTTTACACCTCTCATCTCCACAGGAATGGTCTCTTCCTCACATGGAATGAGATATTCCTTGTCGGAGTGGCGTTTGTCCGCGGGGGAAGGGCCGCCTCAGAGCGTAAGCCCCTAGCCTCTCTTACAGATGGCTGCACCCATGCATCTCCGTACTTCCCCCCTGCCAAGGCCAGTGGAGTCCTTTTCCCACTGCGCTTTGTCACACCACGGGCCACCACCCTGGATTATGCCCCAGCACAAAGGGACACTAACCACGTGTAAGCCCCCGTTTCCACTTTGGGCCGCTCAACGCGTAAGCCCCATTCCGCTTCTCATGGACTCTAACTTCGCGAAGTGATTGTCTGGTCCATGCTGCCTCTTGTTTCTCACAACGAGCATGACTCACGTGGGCTTAGAGTGCATATCGACCATGACATCCTCCATGGGCCGCCCCAGAGCATAACCCCCATCCCAGCGAACTACGTGGACATTGATCCATGTTAACGCATGGTACGTAGGAAGCCTCCACGAGGTTCAAGCCCACCACCCGGTCGTCCCGACCTCTCCATGTCGGTTACCTGACCACCTTGGGCCACCTCTGAGCGTAAGTCCCAAACCCCTCATCCCGCATGACGTTAAACTGTATCTCGTCCCGCATGACGTTAAACTGTATCCCATCCCGGATGACGTTAAACTGTATTCCCCCTCTTGGGCCATCTCAGAACGTAAGCCCCATGTCTCACTCCACCATCCATCCTGATCCTTACCCAGGCCGCCACATCCCGGTGAGATCATACCACCCCATCCAACTCCATGATATCTGGGAAGCCGCCCACGTGCTGGCCCAGGCATTGATGTTTCCCCCTAGGGGTCATTCAACCTGATCTGTCTCCGCAAGACTTTAAACTCACGACATACCCCATGTTAAACATCAGAAGCTAAGGAAAACCTCAGATGGTACACATTCCCCACGTTTTATGTGGGATTCCTCGGGATTCTACGCCCTCGAGAAGCCCTGTGATGAGGGACCAAAGACAGAAATGCCAACGACGCCCCAACGTGACCATTCTCCTCACCGAAGTTTGCTGCCCCGACAAGACCCCTTGGAGCGTCTCGACGGAAGCACTGTAATTAACTGGCGTCCATGTAGATATGGCACTGGGAATGGGCTTCACGAACCAGTATTAATTCTATGAGCGAGAACTGGACTAGGTAATGAGCTCTGAGGAGGAATACATGGAAGGAAGAACCAACATCCCATCATCCCAGTTTCGAACAAGGAGTAGACGTCCCTGAACAAGGAACGGATGTTGCCCTCCTTTGGAAAGTGGGAATGCGGGGCAACAAGCAGTGCGTCACCCCCATAGACAGATGCGCGCGCCCTGGCGAAATCGTCAGAAACAAAGAGTAATACAATTTTTAATATAATTATAATTATAATTTTTCATCATTGTAGTAGCATTTATATGAATAAAAAGGACACTGACAGAGAAGAGATTTTCTATAGGATTGTTTTGTAATTAATGTGACGAGGAGGCATCATCAGACTCTATATAAGTATGGTCATTTTAATTTATACATTGTATGATTAATAATCGAACATGATTTTTTTTAATTGAAGTGTAACATATTTACCATATAGTTAAACCATGTTCAAGGAAAACATGATCACAAAATGAAATATTGTGACTTTTCATGGAATTATTTGTTTTATTCACCTTTTATGTCGAACATATATCATTGACATATTTGAGCAATAATATGGGAATATTAAATATATATATGATTAATTAAAAAAAGATATGATCCCCTTTATTGAAGTATGAAATAAAAGTAATTAAATTGGTGATATTAAAGAGAAATAAGTATTGGTGCATATAGGTGATAATGGAACACATCAATGAATTTATGTTCTATTATCTTTTGTGACCAGTTCAACTGTACAAAATTTTACAATAGTTACTATCCTCATAAAAGTGTCTAGACTATTAAAATACAGTATAAAATAGAATGATAACATGTCAAAGAGGTCTGATATTTTTTTGAAATTAGGAAACCAAAAAAATTATTAGTCTTTATAAATTGGACTTACAATTACTGGGTAGTGGTGAAAAAATAATTCTTGTTTCTTTTTGTATGCTTCTTGTTGGTGTTATATATCAATTGCATTAATGTTTTGATGAGGAATTTGAACTTTACAATTGATATTATAGTTAATATATAAGATGATGATTGATAAATAATGGTATGGTATAGTTAAAAATATAAAATTCTAGGCATCAAGATAGTACATTACAAGTGTATGATATTTTTATTTTCAATTTTTTGACCAACTATTAATTAATGGACTTTTTAAATTGAACATAACTTTACTGGGTTGAAGTGAAAAAAGAATATGTACTTCTATTTGTGTGATTTATGTTACTTTTATAGGTTATGTATTATTACTATTTTGATGATATATTTTTCACATGTAATTGATATTATAGTAATTATATATGATGATGATTGAAAAATAACAAAATAGTACAAGGAGTGAAGAATAAAAATTAGACAGCCTATTTTTTGTTGTTTCCATAGTAGTCTTCATTGAAATATTTAAAATCAAGATCTCAATGGGGAGTGAATGTTTTTATTGTTTATATTATTATTTTAATTAATAGATATTTAATAGAACAATTTAATTCAGTGATGTGATCAGATTATATGAAATATATATTCAATAGATAAATAATTATCAAAAAGTCCATGCAGTCAATAAATATTTTGTTGATTGTAAGGACATCTATGATAAATTAAAAGTAAAATACTTGTTAGGGATTTATGTATAAATACAAACCATTACAGTTATTCACTATAATGAAACAAATTTAAACCCTACTAATAAATAATGGTCAATAAAGAGGAACATCACTTCCAGGAACATCAAAAGAAACATATTAAACATACATGTTATAGATATATTGTTCTGTAGGATGATTGAAGAATGTATGGGTGATGGTAAGATGGTTCATGATGACGTATCTAGGAATCATAAAAAATGGTTTCCAATGTAAGCGGTAATGAAAGGGATTGCAATAGGTAAACTATAGAGATGTCAAGTGAACTCACAGAGTAGCAGAGTATGGCTTCCAGAAGAAAATAGGGGACAATAAGATGGTGGATGATTTATTATTTATCATTAGAAATAATGGAAGAGTTCGTTATCAATGGAAACATGAATAAAGAGGACGAAGAAGCAGTTGGATGTAGTCAATGTTGAAGGATAAGTGGGAGGTTGTCACATAAAGGTTGAAATCATAGACTGAGGAGAAGAAATTTTAATGACTTGGAATCTATGGAATTTTTTTAATTTAAATGAAATTTTTACGAGGCCAAGATCTGAGACAACACATAATTCTGAGACCTAGAGAGAATGGAATGGATTTTCAGAATTTTTGGAAAATATTAATTAAACATAAAAACAAGGTATTATATATTTTTAACTACTGATCAGATCGAAAATCATCTTTCATCGTTTAACTCAGAATGGTGGGATTCACCTAGAAAGTGCGTCACATTGGCTGGTGAGGTCCAAAATTGAATGTATGTTTTTCTCTATAAAAAATAAAATTATGTAACAATTCTTTTTTTATCATATCCATATAACACCTAATAAATATTTTTTATTTGAAATCTGAGTGAACCATTGAGTTCATGAGGGTGTGTATCCCTATGGTTGATTTTAACATCGACAGATAGGGGTCTATGGTGAATAATGGTTATTGAGTATTTTTAGTGAATTAAAATGGTGTGTGTGATCATTTTTGGAAACATCTAAATGGATAATTGATTTGAAAATCAAAGGTAACTGTTGCATCTTTAATAGAGGCATTTCATATCAATAAATTCTTCATCGACCTGTGTGGGTAGACCGAATAATATTGTTTTAGAACTTTTAAGATAAATTTAAATAAAATAACCTTGTTTATTTTATTTTTATTTGAACTCTCGTAACAATATCTAAAAAAAATGTGTAACACAATGAAAATAAAATGTTGTTATAATAATTAAATATCATAACGAAATTGTAACATAAAGTAACAGAAAATGCGGAAACACGATTATCCATTTAATTATTGCAAAGTACCCTATGCTAGGGGGAGGAAGATGTATTTTGCTAAGATACCTTGAATAATTCATTGGCTAATGACGAATGATGGGGAGAATAATAAAAGGGATCCATTCAGATGTCAGTATTTAATGATCGATGAACACTGGTGGAACCAGTAACGACGTGGCGACGTAACATCAATCTACGCCATAAAGCAATCCAAACTCCAGGTAAGAGATTTGTTTTGAGTAGTTATTCCCCTTTAATAAATTTGATTATGAATGATGATCCAATCAAATGGGTTGATCCATGGAAATATGTTCTTCCAATAGTGTTTTTATCAGTGTTGTTCTAGATGAATAAATATTCTTTATTTTTTCCAAGAACTTATTTTGCTCTGTTTAAGCCTTTTAACAGGAGTGGAATGATGTTGCGATGAACGTATAGGTTCTTTATTCACGTTATGATATTCAATTACTTCATCTTTTTGTGTTCTTTTTTTCATGTGTGGTGACAAGTGGTCTATCATTGGACAAATTCTCTTCGTGAAATGATGATGGAGGATTGACGAATGAAGATGACATACAGATGGAGGTGGAACGTGAGATACTGAAAATTTTGAGATTTCTAAAGGAAGGGATCACAATAGATTGTTGAGCCCAAGGAAATGAAAAAAAACCCAAGGATCACAAGGATCCTTATGGTTAGATGAATAGAACATCAGAGTCAGTTTGATGGTCTGCAGAATAGCTGGTCGGTGCACCTGTGCGGGCGGTGGAAGTTGCGTGTCAGAGCGATGAAGACCAGGTTCTTGTTGAGGTGGTCGGGAGGGCCCAAGGAATCCACCACCAAGTTTTAGGATACGGTGAACCACCATTTTGACTATCATGGTTCCACAAGATCAGTTTCATGTGGTCAAGCCACCTGCAGAAATTATGGTTCAATAATGCGGACATGCTAGAACAGGTGGCGTCATCAGCTGGTACCACCAGGTACACAACGGATGTGGTCATGTCATGTCCGTTTCTAAGGAGTCGGCATGTTCAAATTCAATATGGTTTTATTTTGGCAGGCCATTTCTATCTAGGTGGGTTGGGACAGACCCATGACCCAACAAGCTAGGCCCTGCCAGTCCAGGCCGGGCCCATTGGGCTTGTTCGGGTCGAGCCGACCGGGTCAGACAAAAATTTAAACAAACTAGCCCATGTTTCACATAAATTCCCATAACTTACTATAAAAATCATTCATTTTATGATCCATAATTGGTGTTACTACCATTTGAATGAGACTGTCCATTTTATATAATAAATATGTGTTTTTAGTAGATTATGGGATGTCTTTTTTGGATTTAAGATTAAACTCTCCCTGTTTTCCCAGACATTTGGTAGAATTTGGTTAATTAATATGATGAGACATTATGATGGTATGTTCCTTGATTTAAAAAGTTGTGTTACTCATTATCTCTCTTATTTGATAGATATGGTATTACCAATGTTTTAGGGTGCTGGTTCATGGAGTAGATTTTAAAGAGTCAGTACTCCCCTATTAGGACAGGGAGTGGTTACCCTATCTACGGAGTCGGTACATCACTATTGGAATAGGGATCAATTTCCCCATACCTATTAATATATACTCAGTACTCACCAAATAGGTAGACAACAGATCATCTACTATATGATTCAACTCTCCTATATCATTCTATGGTGTGGTTCCTCTTTACATAGAGTTATAACATAGTCAGTACTCTCATGCGATTTTAGGGAGCGAGTCCTCCAGACATTATTTAATAGAGTCGGTACTCCCCAACCAGGTAACGTGTGAGTCCTCTATTATAGTAGTCTATACTACCCTATCTCTCAAGGGCTTATGTCCTATAGTAATAGAGTATTACTCCCCTTCCAGATAGGGTGATGTTCCTCGATTGGAGATGAATCTCCAACCGTTGTCTGACAAAATTTTGATGAGAGGGCCCATTAACATGATGAAATCCATCCCTATATAGGAGATAGTGATCCCTAGAAGGACATTGGTTCGAGAAACACATTATAAAATCATCGGACGCAACATGATATGGTTATGATCGTGTATCCCTCTTCACACGGGTTTCCATAGTCTTGCATCTAGCACAATGTTATGATGGAAATACCACTATTGTAGGGAAATAGAGTTGGACATAGTATAATATTCATGATGTTGAACATTCTCTCATACAATAAATTTTTAATGTTAGGATTATATCTGATGGAGTGTAACCCTTAGACAAGTGCCTAAGGGATATCTTCCTCATAAAGAATGTACTTTTGGTTTATGTGTTACACCAAGATCCATCTATAAGAATCCTAGTATTGGCTATATGGTTGGACCATATTCTTCTTAGTGGATGGCATGAGTATATCTGGATGATCATGGTATATGTATGGGAATGTACCCGAGTAGAGCTGAATGTGTATTACATTGTGCTTTCAAGGTCCCCTACTGAGTATTGTTTTCATCACCCATGCATGGGATTTTCCATCACGTGTCATGTCTTGTTTAGATGACATATGCTTCAATAGAGTCTGGGGATGTGTATGACAAGGTAGTGTTACGATAGATCAATCAAACAAGGAGTAAATCTATATCTTCATGATTATACCTTTCACACACCCTCCAGGTAGGATTCCCTATGAATTTTCTTCATTGACATTGAGTTTTACTATTTGTATTCTTTTTCTTTTTGGTGGGATTGTATACTAGCCCAAGATGCCACAATATACTTTACATTCCTTGTAATCTAGTTGTGTTTTATATATTGGATTGAATTCAGGATTTTTCATGGAATTATATTCTAGTACCATTGGTCGGACGTTGTGTGAATTTTTATTATAACTGAAGAGAATTCCTCCCACTTATGGAACATTTACATTTGTTCTACTCACTAGCACCTAGCCATTGGGAGGAGAGATTGCGGAAGTCCTGACTTGGGCCCTACAGATGGGATGTGAAAAATTGGTATCAGAGGTAGTCAATTATACCATGATGACATGAGGACTACTGTTTTTTATTTTGTGAAACAATATTCTGTGTTTCGAGTTTTCTAATCAGGTCAGGGACACCAGGGTTTGTGTGGTAGCCGACATATACATACCCTAGGACATTAGACACATGCATTCCAACTCGGTACGAGGAAACACTATTTGTGGGGATATAAATGGTAGAATAATTATATAGTAATGGTTTTTATTTCAATGACCTTATTGAGTTATTTCTCTTGATATACTTGTAAATTATAGTTCATCATGATTTATTTTATGGTGCCACTATGACGACTGATATATATGATTATAAAAAATGATCATGATGATGATCCACCCCTTGTAGTGTCTTCAATGAAGAGAACAAAATCTGTGGAGTATCATCTAGGTGGTTCACTAGTGATGAAGACACCATTTGATAAGCATTTTCTACTAGCACTACCACTAGATGATGCACATAGGTTGTGTGTTCTACACAAGTTCTATAGGCAGAGACCTCATATATTCATAGATGAGATAGATTCATAGGTTCTCTAGGATAGTATTTAGGATGATACATGTTTCTTCCACCTGGATAGAACTCCTATTCACTATATGAATGTACTAGTCGCGGGCATTCTATAGGGCATAGTGGGATGATGTTAGAGATTTGTGATCTGAACGGATAGTGAGGTGACCATCACCTGGATTGAATTTGAGCACCTATTCAAGGATGAGTTATGTATGGTGACATTACGCTCTATGTGTATACATGAACTGCTGCACCTACAACAGGGTAGAAAAATTGTAGAAGAGTACTCAAATAGTTTAACATATCATTATCACTAATCTACATATATGGTGCATGAACATTACATCAGGGCCAAAATATTCGATTAGGGATTACACCGGGAGATCAGGGATTTGGTGATACCCATTATAATTTTGATGTATGTCGGGGTGCCAAACATATCCTTGGTGGTTGAGAGCTACCTAGAGGAGGAGCAGAAGGATGTGAACTATAATAGAGGTCACGAGGTTATGTGTATGATGGATATAGAAGTCTATAAAAAATACGATTTAAATGAATGATGAATACCCATACCCGAACACATACATGTGGGTCTATGGAACATGTCAAACACCATGGATATGACCATTTTTATGATAGTGGATGTTAAAATTTCAATGGTTGGGGGAATATCTATAGATAATGTCTAACCTACCATGCTTCTATGATGTTGCTGGCAGACGAGCCTCATTGGAAGAGATTGTTCTTGGAGCATTAGGTTCTTCCAAGTCGGCAGAAGAGGTAGTAGAGATAGATGAGAAGTAGGAGGTGGTTTGTTCTAGGATCCGGTAGTTGGAGGGTGATGGTGAGGAAAGATACATGCAGTCTTAGATTATGACGAAGAATCACTATGAGAGATTTTAGGGATGATCTCTGAATATTATTTTGGTTGTCTTTTTTAAATAGACAAGGGTTCTAGTTATTCTCAATTTTCTACGTGTTTTTTAGGGAAATGTGGTTCTAGTTGGACCATGTACATGAACCTCATTCTTAGATACTTTTTTATATAGGAGACCCATTGATGAAACACTGGTGTTAATACTTCTACTTGACTCTTCGAGGTGAGAGTTTCGGTTGGGATCTCTTAGTGGTGGCATCGAGGCCATACAGTGTCATTATTTCTATGGAAAATTTCATTTCATACCCAGATTGACTATATTAAGAAACGTAAATGGTGTTTCTCTGATTTTGAAAATATGTTTTCCTTTTTGTGATAGGTAAACTCAAGATTTTCTGGGTGGACTATCTAAAAGAGTAGGGATTTTAAATATTACATGATAGTAGAGTTATACCCAATTATGTTTCCAAAGTGTTAAATGGTTGTTTACCATCAATACTCAGCTGGAATACCACTGGTGAGTGTGGTAGTGTTCCAGTTTTTAAAAAATGTGGGGTTATTGGGGTTTTAGATAGAGGGCTGTTGTGACCCATCATTTTCTATAGGGAATCCTTGTTTTATTCATAAATAACCAAGCACATTTAGCATCAAATATTAACATATAACTATTTTGGGGGCTTCATCACAGTGCATCCATCGGTGGATGTGAATATATGGGTTTCTGAATGTATCTACATTAGGTTAGTGTGGGGGTGATCTGTTGGACCCCATGACTTCAAACAGATCATAGTAATTAGTGATTTCCAAACATTTCATAGATTAATAGTCAAGTGTCGATAATTGTACTATGTTGACCCAGAATATTATGTAAATGAATGTGGTTGATCTCAGTGGTTCCTCAAGATGCATGATGGTAAGCAGTCCAGAGACCCATTATGAAGTCAGCTTTAATTTCTTTAGTTTAGTCTTTTGATTTTGTTGAAAAAATACTTGTGGAGGGGAGAATTTAATGGCTTAGAATTCCATGGATTTTTTTTTAAAATTCATATGGGATTTTTATTAGACCAGGCTTTGAGTAGCCATGTAATTCCAAGCCTCAGAGTGGCCATAATAGATTATTGAATATTTTATAAAGCATATTCATTAAATGGGCAAGAATGTTTTTATATCTGTTGAACCACTGATCGGATCTAAAATCCAAGAACATCATTGAACATAGAATGGAAGGATTCACCTAGAAGGGGCCTAACATTAGAAGGTGTGGGGGAAATAGTGAATGTTAGATTTTATCCATATATAAATTAATTAAGTAATAATATTTTATTATCAAATCTTTATAACTCCTAAATAGTAAGATGGATTGGAAATACAATTGTACTATTGATCATGTGAGGGTCTGTTCCCTTAGAATGGGCTTAACTATGACTAGAACAGGTCGAGGGTAAAAGGAAGTATTTTAGTTTTTTTTGATAATTAAAATGTTGTGGGTGTACTATTTTGGAAACTTTTAAATGGGTCCCTAGATTTAAAATTTTATGGAACCATTTCTTTCAGAATGAAGAAATTAAAAATTAATTGACTCAACATCGACTGCTGTGGGTTGACTAGAAATTATAATTTTTAGTCAGAAGAAAAATTTTAAATAAAATAAACTTGATAATTTTATTTTTGGTTGAAAACTCGAAACCGTTGCAATGAAACTTCAAGTAATGCAATGAAACCAAATCATTGTTCCAATAATGAAAAAGTGTTACATTATTGTGATGTGTTGTAATAGAAAATGTTGACTCAAAATTGACCATTTAATTGAATACCACGGATCCAGGGTAGGGGTGGGGGACACTGGATTTTGTGGATAAGACTTGAAAATTTGTTGGAAAACTAACAATGATGGTATTATCATGGAATGAGATCAAAACAGATGTAGGTATTTGATGACCGACGATTTTTAGAAGAATACAGATAGAGATTGCAATTAAACATCATTTTATGCCTTGGACCGATCCAAACTCATGGTTGGGTTTTGTTTTATGTGTTTCTTCCCCATTATTAAATTTAATGAGGAGCATAGATAAATTCACGTGGGATGACATGAGGATCACCATTCATGATGGAGGGATTTTATCTAGATTGTTCCAAGGGAATTATTATTCCATATTATTCCCTTTTTTTACCCATTAAAAAATATAAATGGAGTTGAATAATGTCGTGATGAGTAATGGGAGATCTTCATTCATCTATTTATTGTTTTTATTTTCATCATCCTTCTTCCCATGATCTTTGAGTTCATCGTGGCACAACGAGCGGTTAGTATTTTCCCAAAGACTATTAGAACAACGATGGAAGAGGATAGATGAATGATGATGACAGTCGGATCGAGGAGGCACGTGAGACACCAAAAAATGATCGATATAAGGATGAAGGGATCTCAATGTAGTTTTGATACCATTTATTTTTTGAACGAAACTTGAGGATCACATGGATTCTTATGGTTCAACGGAAGGACCAACTGAGCTGGTCTAGTGGTCTGTGGAACAACCAGATGGTGCACCGGTACCAGTGTAAGCATGTGGAAGCTCCCTTGTTCCGATGGGATGGAAAATAGAATCCTACTACAGCTATCAGAAGAACTCATGGAATCTGCTATGGGGTTGCTGGAAGAGGTTAACCACCTCATGATCGCACGCATGTGGTTGACTTAATTATGAAATTCTAGTACGTTTTTGTGGACTGACTCAAAGGGGTGGTAGAGCCAAATAGCGTGTCCTAGTACCCAATAGACACGACTATGCAGTGTTTGATTTAGAGGAGCCGAACTACTCAAAGGTAGGACATGTTGCTATTAGAGGACAGTGCCCATCCAGGTAGACTAGGACAGGTCAACAACCCACCAGGCCGAGCCCAGTGGGCTAATATAGGCTCAACCAGTCCATGCCAGGATGGGACTAGTTTGTCTAGGGTGGGCACAATGGGTCATTCCAGATCCTGGTTGGGTCAGTTTGGACCGACCGGGTCAGACCATACCCAGACCCAACCGTGGCCCATTTCACAAAAAAAAATAATTGTATCTTCTAAACAACATGTACATTTGGCAGGCCATATTCTACATTTGGACCCTTCAGACGAGGTAGTAAATATGAGATATTGTATGTGAGTTTTTTAGAGTTTAATGGGATGACCACATTTGTTTTTCGAGTATGATCTCCCAATTCGCCCAGACTTTGTGTAGAATCATGGTGATTCTTATGGTGAGGAGTTAGCATAATACCTTCCTTGATGACAGAAGGGATGATACTCATTATTCCAGTTATTTGGTATAGATGATAATCCCCATGAATTAGAGGGTGGGTTATCAGATAAGTTTGTAAAAAAAAGATTCTTTACTCCCCTGTCGTGACTGGGAGTTAGTCCTCTATTCATGGTGTTGGTACTCCCCTATGGGATAGGGGAGTTGGTCCACCGTACCTAAAACATATTGATTTGATACTCCCCTAACATGTAGGGTGAAGATCCTATATCATAGGATTAATAAATCCCCCACCATTCTAGGGAAAGGATCCTCCTTACACAGTGCTACGATAGAGTCAGTACTCCTCTGTTGTGTCAGGGATCAGTTGGTCTAGCCTGGGGTCGGTACTCCCATAACTTAATATGGTGTTGGTTCCATGTAGTGAACAAAAAAATGGAGTCAGTACTCCCCTTTTATTTAAGGTTATAGGTCCTCCAGACATTATCAAAACGATTTGGTACTCCCCTACTGGGTAGGGTTCCAGTCTTCTATTGTAAGTGTATGTACTCCCTTGTCATACTAGGGAGAGGGTCCCCCCCACATGAACTATCAGAGTTTGTACTCCCCTGTCATACTAGGGTGTGGGTCTCTAGTCCCAATGTAGTACTCCCCTACCAGGATTGGTGTAGGTCCTCAATAAGAGATGGAGATCCATCAGGTGTCAAACACAATAACCAAGTGTGAGAACATACGCTTGATGGATGGGACTCATAGATAAAATATAGTTCTCTCTAAAAAGGTATTAAGTATATGAATATCCTTATAGGAGTGACAGAGGTTTTGTGACATGTTTAGGTTCATGGATCCCTCTTCACTTGTGTATCCTTAGTCTTACATCCGTTGAAAAGCTAGGATGACAAGACATGTATTGTTGGGCACTAGAGATGGACCTAGCAGAGTGATCCAAATTGACCATTTTATATGAGACATACCATTAGATATGGTAGAATTATACCTAATGGAGTGTATCCCTCTACTGGGTGTCGTTATGTATGGAAAGCTCATGGAGCATGTACTCCTTGTTTATGTGTTAATCCTTGATACTTATATGAGAATCCTTGCATAGGATATAACATTGGTCATTATGCTTATTAGTGGATGAGATGAGTATGTCACGATGTTCCCGGTATATGTATGGGCATATGCCAGAGTATTGTTGATAGTGCAATCCATTTTAGATTTTATCTTAGGCTTTACCATTTCGGTTTTGGGGTCCACTATTGAGTATTGTTTCACACACACATGCACGAGCATTTCCTGCATGTGTCGTGTCTTGTGCAGGCAACTGAATCTTCAACGATGTCTAGGGAGTACCAGAACCAGATATTGATTAGTGAGTCATCTAGACGTGTCATATACTTATAGCCTAAAAAGAAAACCTTTCACATACCCCTAGGTATGATTCCTAGTGTACGAGCTCTATGGAAGTGTTGTTTTAATTTTTAATATTTATATTTTGGTGGGATTGTGTAATATTTTTGGGTTTACAACCTGTACATTACTTTATGTTGTAATGTGGTTTTCTTTTACATAGTGAATTGCACGAATTGTTCCCTTTGATTTAATTTCTAGTACATTTGGTTGGGAGTTTTGTGTGTGTGTAAATGTACTTATGATAATTCCTACCACATGCGGAGAAATTACATTTGTGCTAGTCACCAGTCCCTACCCTTTGGGATGCAGTCTTGTGGTAGTCAATATACGAACCCCCAGGGAACAGTTTGTGACCGAACGAAGAAACTAGTTTAGGCATAACAAATGGAGAAGCTATATAATCCCTTGACTGGGGAGACTAAAGGTGGTGGTGTTAGAGTATCAAGAAGTTGAAAAAACCATATATTTTGGAGATCGATGAAGTTAAACACAAAGGATGGTGAAGAAAAATGGTAGAGTTGGGGGATCAAGGATTGAGGAGACATATTTCAAGAAAGGGATAATATCTCAGTTGAAGGAAAATATAAATAATATTATGGTAGAGGGAATAGAGGATCTCAAGCAGTTGTACATGTAAATTATCATAAAAACATTAATATATATATATATATATATCATTAAATATTCACATTCATAAGAATTGTAATAGTTTATGGTTTGGGAAATTGGGTAAATGATCTTATAATTTTGTGAATTTTTATTAATATCAATCATACATATCTTCCCCCATAGTAATCTTCACTAATATACCCTAGACAAATAATTTTTTCATAACATAGGGAAAAGTATCATTTGAATGGGTGTTATTATAAGATTTTTAATGGTGAAAAAGAGAGATATGTATATACAACATTAGGAAAAGGGTATGACAACATGATAATTATAATTTAAATCCATACCCATCATATCAATGATCATATTCGTTTACCCTCACATAAGTATTGTAAATCCACTAAACATGAATAAAAAATGATTCAGATAATCAAGATCCACGAGATTATAATGTTTTAGTAAGACATATATGTGTTGAATATACATAATAAATAAATATAATATGACAAGTATACACACCATGGCATTTATAACATGTTAGGATATGGGTAACCATTATTCTACCCTCTGTTTGAATGCAAATAAATATCACATACCCGTTTTTTGGCTTGTGACAACCTCCCATATATGCTCTATTGTGACTAATATATCCTCCCATAAAACTTTTGAGATCATATAATATTAATTATTTCCCATGAATTAGAGGGATATATAATCCCCACCATTCAAATAATAAAAGCATTCATGTGCTATAAGATCATAGATCCATTATCATATGATGACCCTTGAAAATAAAATGTTTTCATAAATGATTTTATGATAAAATACCCCATGGGGAATAAAAGGGATTCATGATAATTCCATAATTTCATCAAAATAAAACCAATGGATTTATATTAGGTTAATAAATATTTCATCCTATTATAACCTTTTAAAGGATAAAAGTTTTATAATTATTTCATCAAGGTTTCCTAGAATAACACGTTAAAAAAGATATGGGATACATATGAACCTTTAAAGGTATTAACCAAGGATAAAAATAGAGATTCATAAATTTATTTTTAGTATAAACCATACATAGAAAAAATAATAATGGTATCCATGGTTCATATCCATAGTTAACCATAGTTTGCAAAAAAATATTTTATCTTAACTAATATTTTGATATGAATGATTATTATAATTTATCATTTTTATTGGAAATAAAATTTTCACTGAAAATAACTTTTTGTAAAAAAATTTATTTATTTTCTATAAAAATAAACACGAATAAATTAATGAGATATTTAAAAAACATTTAATAAAATTATTATGGGTAAATTAATTTCTACTTTTAATACTATATATTAATGATAAATGTTTTTTTAAAATACAATGCTTCAAAAAGAAACATCATATATTAAACATTAATCTGAAAAGAATATAGGTCCTTATGGAGGGAAACTCTATCCATGCTATACCAAAATATTAATTTAACAGTTTGTTTTTTAAAAAATTGATTCTTATTTAAAATAAAATGTATAATATTTTAATAAAATTGTTATGGGTAAAAAATTATTCACAAAATAATTTCATTACAATAAATAATAGTTATAAAAAATATAAATTTGATATAAATTTTTCAACTAAATAGTGAAAGAAAGAAGAATTCATAAAAACATTTTTTACTATAATGTATATTAATAGAGGAAAATGTGGTGAAATTAACTTTCTGAAGGAAAAAATAAAGTATAATAATTATCAATTTTTTATTTAAATGTATATAATTATATTTAATAATTTGATGTATAATCCTATTAAATCTACAAAAATAATTAAATTGTAACATAAACCCTTACTAATTTTGTAACATTGATTCATAATCCCCTTGAAAGAGAGTTCATCAAATAGATAATTTAATCCACATATTTGTAAAAATATTAACGAAAAAATAAATTCATGGGATTTATATGAAATAAATCAAGGGAACACATGGTTAATATGGATTATGACTCATATAAAATATAAATGAATGGAACGTACCTTACCTCATTATTAATCATTTGATTCTTAGCCACAAACAAATTATAACATAAAATTAACAAAAAAATATAATACGAAAATTTTATTCCTGATATAAATTTTGAATGGGGATCTATATGCAACACAAAAATCACTCGATTAAAGAATTTTGATGACTCTAAGAAATACAAATAGAGAGTCATAAACACTTTATATATGTCTCAACTTATATCATTTTCATTGGAACAAACATTATGATAAATTTATATTTGTTATAAATTAGTTATTGAAATAAAATTTAAAATATCACAAAAAATACCATTTACATATTTTTATTTTTTACAAGTTTATTAATAATTCCATGTCAACTTCATGTTTTTGGTAATAACTGTATTTTTTTGTAAAAATGTATATTTTTTAGTTTTGACCCTATTCTTTTGATAATGGTACCATCATATAGAATTTAACTATCATGAAATGGTTATAAATTTCATACTTAAATTATATTTTATGACAGTAAATGAAATATGTTATTTATAAATGAAATAAATTACAATCATAGAGATGGAAGATCATAAGTACAGATGAGTTACATTTCCATTTTTCAATGATCATTATGGAAAGGAGTTATGTAATAAATTATATTTTAACAATGAAAATAAAAGAATAAATAATAGTTTACTCATTTTAATATACTAAAAAATATCATCTATTTTTTGTGATGATAAAAACAATGTCACGTTTCTTTTCCAAGGCTGTCATCCACAGATAGAGGAATTATGTAATAGTATTTCAATGAGGGAAAATATATGAAATAAAATGATTAATTATATTTTTACGTTGTAAATGTGTCACTATTAACATTATTATTTCATTTATATCAAATATATTCATTATTTATATCTTATTTATTATCTATGCGCATCATTATTGAAAATGATTCCCATAATTTCATGAGATTGTATTCCATTGTACGCATGTGTGACATTTTCTTATACACTGTATCATGAAATTTATAAAGGAAATATATTATATTATACTTAATAGATATACTTAATTTATAAATATCATATATAATAATTTATATACATAATTATACTCATAATTATAGGAGTTGGTGGAAAAATGAATGGCATCAGATCGCTAGATAGTATTCTGAAATACACACAAATGATGATATAGTATCCTATAGTGTTGAAGTAGATATGGTTTTTTCTCATGAAAATAGAATATCCAAACTCATTGGAGATAAAATAATAATTTTATTATATTCTCTTTAATTAATAAAAATTTCTTTAGATTTAGAATAAATAAAATATAAACACTTTTTGACAAACATTTCCTATTCTTTGAATATACACCTTTTGTTTTAACCAATATCACTCCTAGTTCGTATTTATTACCAATATACATCCTAAAATACTATATAATGGATTTTGGAATGATATTTTTGTAGGTTTTAATGAAGAAAAGGATATGATCTTGTAAATTTGATATCATGGGGGGATGTCGTCTATAACTGGGGTGACTGGTAGAATAAAAATATTGTAAAATAAAAATGTGAACCCATATTTTTAAAATTTCAAAAGGGTCAAAAAAATTATTATTGAGTAATAGAAAATATGTGTTCTAAAAATTACAATAAAATATATTTTTTGAAATATTTTTAGACATTTTATCCCATATTATATTAGTTTTACCATAGGTAGAACCATTTTTACATTAATTGAGGAATATTATTTTTTAATTCTATCCAGTTAATTTGTGTCAAAATTAAATATTAATTTATTATATAATGTAGAATATATTTAATTAAAATATATATTCCATTTTTATAAGTTGAAATAATTTATTTTAAAATAATTCCCATAGAAACTACAAGAATATAGCTTTTTGAAACTGAAATTGCGTAATATTTTACAACATGTTTATAGCAAAATGAAATATTAAAATGATTATAATTAACTGAACTTGATTTATATATAACAAATGAAAATAATTTAAATTATATAATATTTAAAACATAACTTATCATCATTACTAAAATAACATAGAATGCAATTTTTAATTTGAAATTAGTATTTCTAAAAAATAATTAAAAATATTTTTTTATATAATTATTTAAAATTCACATTATGATAATGTTGACATGATATATTATGAAATTTAATGTAATTTTGACATAAATTTTCACTAAAATTTAAAACATACATTTACATAAATGTGATAAAAAATGAGATAACATTTCTATTTTATAAATATAATATAAATTTTAAATTTTAATTTATTATTATATCCTGTCTATAAAACTAAATATAATAATGTTAAATTTCCTATTAAAATTAAACTATATAATACAAAATAAAATAATTCAGTATAAGTAATTCATTTATTCTAACAGGGGAAAACATTTTTTGTATAAAAATATTTTTGTCTCAAAAACATGTTTTGTTTATATTCATATAGTTTTTTCATTATTAATTATTTATTTTCAAAAGTATTCATTATATATAAATGATTCATCAATATATTCTCATTATTTATTTAATTATATTCATATCTGGTATTACAATTTCTTTGAGATAAATATTATTTGTGTAATTATAATCTAATAGTATGTCATTTTTTGTTTAATCTCTGTGATGTTTTTAATGCAATGTAAACTAATTAATGAATGTATATCATTATAAAATTTGTGTTTATTATAATTTAAAATATCAAAAAAATAATAATTTAATGAAATTTATTTCACAAATTCATGTAGAGTTACAAATATAGTGAGTTCATATATAGATCTATATTTCACTAAAATTTTGTGGAACCCAGTGGCTATTAATAACACAAGGATTAAATACCATATCGTTCTATTATGAAATGTTTTAGAACGTTTTAATCAATTGATAAAATATTAAATGATTTAATAATTTTCATTCCTATAAGTTATAAGTCATCATTATTTTGATAATTATTCTTATAACTTCAATATTTTATAAAAAGTCACATTCGAAAATATTATATAGAAAATGTTTCTAATATATTTATATATCATTTTTTGATATGATCTGAAATAATATTTCAATTGTATTTTAAAAAAGAGAAATAATTTTTTAGATATAGTTTAAAAATGAATTTATTGGTGATATCCTACATATCATGGATTCCAAAACCATTCCATTTCCCTTTCATATTTTTTGGAATTTGTTGTTCTCTGACATGGAAAGGGAATTCATGGAAGAGAGATGGTGGGTAAACTTAATTAGAGATTCCTTGAACATTTGATGAAACTTGTAAACCGTGTAGACCATTAGTTACATGGATTTTTGGTTTAATGTTTTTTTGAATTATGTGATGAATTTTTAAACATAACATTTTATGACTTTTGTATTTCTACCTCTGGTATTTTCTAGCATGTGGATGGTTTTGAATATCATTTTTTATTTGAAATTACATATGCTTCAAGGTATTGATATGTTATTCTATTGAGGAAATAATTTCCTCTTGAATACATTACTACCCTATTGCTTTTATATGGGATATTTAGACCAAGAACACTATATAAGACATGCCATATATATTTCATTTAATGTTTTTGGAAGTTATCATGGATTTTACCAGAAAATATATTATCAGAAGATATCATGAAAATTCATTGATGATGATTTTTAGTTTACAATGTCTTTATAAGAATGAGAAAATATTTGTGTTAAATAAAGTGTATTTTATGAGAAAATAAGTGGCTAAATCAAATTTTAATGACCATTATAATACCATGGGTTATTATAAAAAGGTATCTTGTGTAATATTTTATCATATTCTAGTTTTTTTTACAATAATATTGTATGAATTATTGAATTATTGTAACAAAAAAAATATTTACAAATATATCTAATATAGTAAGCTTGATTCATGAAGTCTCTACAAAACACCACATTTTTATAACCTGGCTAGTAAAAATATTTTCCCACCACTATGGTTTTAATTTCAATAAAATGGAAAACACAGTTAAATTTAGTAAGATATTTATGTTCTGATAAGACAAACATTAATTTTAGTGAATTATAACACACCATTATGAATAATAACATACACATAAGAATAATAATATGAAAAAAATTGAGAGGTAACCTCACATAAGAAAAATAAATGAATTATTTTTTTCATTTATTTTAGTCTTGAGTTTTGTTTTTTGTTTAAAATATGTCAAATTGGATAAATTAATTTTTCTAGAATTTTTTTTCAATTTTTATATATTTAAATTGTTATATCAGAATAATGTTTTATTTGTTTATATAATAATGATATATTTATATCGGAAAAACAATTTTTAATTAGAAATGTTATAATAATTTTATTTTTTTTTATCTATCAAAATTTGTACGATGTATTTTATATCCACTAATATTTTTAATAAATTCGTATTTTCATACATAAAAGTTAAAATATTTATATTTTGATATTTATTATGTTAAAATAAATTATATTTTCGAATTTTTAATGTCAATATTATGTTATTCTAGATTTTTGAGAATTTTATAAAATACTCTAGTTTTTCTTAAATAGAAAAAATACAGTTTTGAGTTTTCAAAATATTTTATGAAAGTAATAATGATGTAATAAATATGTAATAATCTTGGACTAATGTTGAGTAATAAAATATTATATTAGGATTACATAGTTTCAAAAACCATAGGCAGATACCACGGGAAAGACCAGGGTTTGGAAAATACCACTAATGGGGTGTTATTATAAATTAATAAAAAAACTCTATCTCTATTTATAAATACCCAATCATTCCTACATTTTCATTCACTAATAATTAATCATTCTTGTAAATCTAAAAGTATCAACTCCCTAATATTCCTATAATTTTTCCTTCAATCTCTATTGTCCGAACCTTTATGTTTGTGTAGTTATTCTACAAGGTAAAAAAATTCACAACTTCTTTTTTTCCATTCAAGTGATCTTTTATGTGGATTTTATTTAAAGTTTAAATACCATATTTTTGTAGTCATGTAATTCTATCTCTATAATATGTTGCAAGTTATTTATGAATGTGTGGCCCATGTCCCCCATATTTTAAATGTTTTTAAAACCATGTTGCATTTCTGTTATGCTGAAGAATGTTTTACTAAAAATGAATATCTTTTTAAAGTGGTCTTATTATGTTATTCTCCTTTAATTTATTTAGATTATTATAGGGTATGTAATTAAATATCCTCATTAAATTATAAAATTTTTAGTAATGAATATAAGCCTCATTGTTACCTCATAATAATATTTTATGATATTTTATGTGACATGGTTAGGAAGCCGAATTTTCAAAAGGGATTTCACAAATTATCTTATATTTCGAGTTCCTTATCTTTTTATTTGATCAATATTTTTCATAAAAATTATATGAAAAAAACAGTAACATAAATTTACTATAATGATTTAATTATTAGGGAATAATTCATAATCATATATCATTTACCATTTTTTATACTAGAAATGAATACACCATCCAAGATGTGTTAATTTATCATATTTAAGGATGACTAGTTTTAAATTTTCATTATATTCTTCAATTTTGATCAGAAATTCATTTTTATGGTTGAAAATTACTATAATATATGTATTATAACATATTTAATGTTTTTAAATTTTTTCCATAAATGATATTAACTTATACATTAAAAATTGTTTGATGTGATCAAGACCCCCAATTATCCCAATGAATTATCATTAACGTTTTATATAATGATTAATCTTCACTAAAAAAATCCAAATTAATTTTATAAAAATTTAATGTTATGTATTTCAAAAAAACCACATAAAAAATCTTTTCTGGACAAAACTTCTCATATTACATGTTTATCCTTACTTGCATATAAGAAAACCAATCATGAATACCAGGGAAGAAAATGACTTAAAACAATAAAATTGATCCTCTAAACCCCATAAAAATCTCCATGAATGAACATAATGGGCATATACTAAATAAAATAAATAATAATACGTTATAAAAATATTAATTATGGAATTTAATTTTGTTATCCAAGACAATAAGTTCAAGTGAAAACAAGATCATGCATAAGATAAGGGGTTTCTTCATCACACATCCAATTTTTTTATATATTTAATATTAAATATTACTAATTTTGTAGGTTGTAGGTATACTTATAAATGATGATTAATGTCATTAATATATTTATTTTCATGGTCATAAATGTATCATTTGATGATTTTTAATTATGATTAATACAATTCAATTGATTATAATGTTTTATGTATTTTCGACCCTAATCACCATTTTCATTCGAGTTGATAATATTCTAATATAACCTCAATAAAATTATTATTTATTCTTATTTACTCCTAATATATTCTATTTTATATTTCTATATATTTTTACCAATCAAAATCCTTCCTTTTTTATGGTGAATAACATGTTTTAAAAGAATCATTCAAATATTCTACTGAAATGCATGCTTGATTCAAGAATATTATCTAATTCTTAACATTTTTTAATATATTATATATTTTATGTAATAATTGTTTTTATTAAATAAAAAATTATTAACATGAAAAATATTATTTGGTTCATTTTTTGTTTTATTAATCAAAATATGCCATTTCTTTTTGAAATCTCATAAACTAATTCTTCAAACCGCACTCAAATGTTATAATTCTAAAGCTTATTAAAAAAATACATTTTACCTTATTTCACATCAGTTGCAGAAATTATATGCATCAATTGAAATATCAATTTCCGTCCATTTTCATTTAAGCGATATGAATGTTTAAAACCAGATTTGTAACAAATACAAATGATTATCTAAGAGGACTCTTCTTAATAAAGTAAAATAGATTTTTCTAACCTAGATTTAACTTTAGTGAGATATATGCCTTTCTCACCACTTATTCCATGAATGTGGTTTATGTACTAATTCGTGGAATATAATTTCATTAGACACCTTCTCATGATATTCCAAGGGATTGAGACTTTTATGTTTTAAGGTGTTATGGGAAACTTTGGAATGGTTAATGAATATTTCCTCAATAAATTTTCAATGGAATCATATAAAAGTGTATTTAGTTTTGTCAAAATCCTTTGATTAATCATTTATTTCATAGATATTTATATCTTATGACATAATCTATATTTTCTTATTGAAGGGTTTCGGATTAGTTTTAATTTTGACATTATATCTTCATACCATTAACCAATTTCCATATAATTGTTAGTATTTATGTTTAATATATTAGAAATGTTATTTAAATTTCCAATGTTAGTTTCAATATGAGTGTATATGTGTTTTAGGTTTGTCCCAATTCCTAAGTGAAATTCATGGGACTTAGAATGTGTTTGGTGGAGCCTGCAATAGAACCTCGATGCGTTGGTAGGTCTCATGAGAAAAAATATGGTCTTCATAAGATGCAATGACAAAATATATATTTATGTTCTTGGTATGAGGAATTGATAATGTGTTAATGATTTCCCGTATTATTAATTATCTAATTGTGAGAATAGTTTTTACAGTTTATGTTGTTATATGACTAGTAGAATACCCAATTTTTTTATTTAATTATTTATTACTTTCTTATTCATTCCATAATGTGTTTTTGTTTTTTAAAGGCATGTGTTTTTAATAATAAACTATACCTAAAATTTATGATTATGTTAACTTACACTATATTGTGTACCCGTATTTATAATTAGAGATCAAACCCTTTCTTATGTTTCATTTTCATTGAACATGAATAATATTTTTATTGTTGAACTGTAAGTATAATCATATAGTGCGGGATTTTCCCCGTTAAACATATATGTTGTATTTCAGTTCATGTTGTATTATAGATCTTATGTGTTTATCTTTCTTCCAATGCTAATAATAAAATTATTCCTTCCTGATGTATATTCCTTTTTGATACATTAATGTAAAAAAATAAGGCACTAGATCCGAGAAATTGATATTGGTACATTACAGTTGGTACCAGATGTAGTTTTTTAGAAAACATGGAATCTATATTTAGAAGATATATATTAGGTTAAAAATACCTACAATAGTATATTAGGATAAAAATAAGTTTTCCTCATGATATTTTGGTTAAGAATATATTTTTTTGGATCCTTTCAGAAAAAAAAAATTGCCTGGATACTCCATGTGGACGTGGTTCTGGCCCAAATATACCAAGGAGTATCACCTTTGAAAAGGAGTATTGAGCTTGACCTAGGGTATCCTTGTACCAAAAAACAGGCCTCTCTACATTTGGTTTGACACTATATATGGATATGCCTATGATAATTCTATTTTATTTGACAACCATTATGAAGGATTTATTCCCCCAATGTAACCATATATATAGTCCTAAGACTTACAATGCATAAATTTATACTTTGTGAAAAAAAATGTTTATAATCCTTGAGAATTAATAATTTTGTGAGATAATATATAATATGATATCAATTAGAAATGGGACCTAGAATAAATAATTATAACTTCACCATTACATGTGATGCGAAAAGTAAGAATGATTATAACTATAATTGTCTTAAGACATCATTAAAAAGGAATATATTGTCCCATGTGACCTCATAATATGAATAAATAGTTTCATGTGTTAAAATGGTAGGTAGAATGTACTTTGAGTTTTATGAAATTGATGGGATGAAAAATAAGATAAGGATTATATAGAAAAATATTGATAAAGGGAAGAAAAGAATGAAGGGATTTCCAAAAAATTATAACTATAGAAAGAATCACCCAAGTAAATGTTGGAAGTGAATGGCGGTTTATTATAGGTGTTGAGAAAAAAGACACCCTACGTTTGATTTATCGGAAAACAAATTCCAATTTATAATTATTCATAATAAAAGATATGAGATACTATGGAAATCAATTTCCCTAGCATCCAAAAAATATATCCAACATTATGATTATGGATAATTATAATGTTATTAGGATTCCACTAATGATATAAAATTTTTAATATTACTAGTCAATAATCATACCATTTGAATATTTTTTTAAATATTTATTGGATATATAAATTATGTAATATATTATGGTTTTACTGAAATAAATTTCATTAAGAATTTTCAACCATATGTTGAATGGTACCAATAAATGATATTCAGTTGAATGTTCAATTTTTTTTATAAAATACATGATTAAGGGATGAAAAAACCATAATATATTTATAATGATTAGGATAACTATGAATAAATGTTTCATTTAGATATGTAATGACTACATAAAAACCTATATTTGACCTTTAAAGAAGTTTTCTATGCTATTATTGATGGTGTTTACAGAATTTTTTGATATTTAGAATATATATAATATCATGTATAAAGATGAATACCTGTTTCCAATAAAGATTAATTATAATTTGAGTTATTAATATATTTATAGGAGGACACATAGTGAATATATTCAAATGTTTGGAATATTAAAATTTAGTGTTGCTTCAAGTTTATTAAAGGAAAATAAGGTAGAAGATTCATTGATCGGGATATATGATGATGTTATAAACAAAATGTTGATTTCCAAGGAACTAGTGTACATAGATCAACCAAGGATGGATATGGGAATTATTCTAATGTATTGGATCATGAATTTTTTTGGAAATTTAATCCTTTTTTAATTGGTTTAAGTTGATTTGTGTATGAGTTTTTTTTGTTTAATTTCATAATAAGATACATCGTGTTAAAAGATATGAAGTATAGGTAGTTCACAAACATAAAATGATATAATTGTGTTTATGTAATATAAAAATATACTTTAATATTATAGAGTCTATAATTTATATACACTAATAAATAATTCTTAAAATAAATTGTTTCATATAATTATTTTTTATAATATTTCAATGAATTTTTTCATAACTATATTTTATGGTTTTCTGGTAATGATCATTCTTTTGAGCATGAATTTTTTCAGCTATCATAAGAACATGATTCTTTGATTATTCTTAAATGTCCATGTTTTCCAATTAGAAAGCATCATATTGGATTAATAGATGCATTTTCCATTCCTCTTTTTAATCTGATATTTTAACCTTATTCTTGATACGTGTATCCCACAGGATAATTTTCAATTATAAACCATAATCTTTCGAAGTTAAATTTCATATTTTGGGGGATGAAATTTTTTTATGGAGGGGAGAATGTAACACACAATGAATTTAATAATAAAGATAATATATAAGTAATAATACATTGATTCTCTAAAATATAAAACATTGTTATAACCATGCTAGTGAGCATTATTTTTCCACCTCTATGATTTGAATTTCAAAAAACAGACATATAGAATTGTGTTTAGTTGGATATTTAGATTTTGGTAAGGAAATGATAATTTTGTGTGAACAGTGACATAAACATTTGAATAGCAGCTTACCCTTATGAATTGTAATATGACCAATGGAGTACTCACCTGACCTAAGAATGTATAAATGGGTTTTATTCTCCATCATTTGGGTTTTTAGTTTAGTATTTTCTTAAAAATTAGATGAATTTGATTAATAGGGTGATCAAGTAAAAATTGTACAATTCAGAAAGATTAATTTTTTTTTCAAACTAAGGATTTATTAATGTTTATAATAATGAAATATTATTATCAAAACACTATTCATAAATTAAAAATTGTAATGTATATTTATTTTTGTACATGTCAAAAATTTTACATTTCATTTTACAATGAATTTTTTGTCTGCTATTTTTTATAATAAATAAGTACATTCATAGATAAAAGATAAAATATTCATATTTATAGAATTATTATTTAAAAATAAATTTCATTTTTAATTCATTGAATCAAAATTTGGTTATGCTGAATTTCCCTGAATTTTATAATATATATTAGTTTTTCATGAATAGTAAAAATAGCGTTTCAAGTCTTAGTATATTTAATACTAACACCAATGATTTAATCATGATGTAATAATTATGGTACACTCTTGAGTAATAAAATATGATAGGACGGGTACCAAGTTGCCTATTCCATGGGAACATTCCATGGGAAATCCAATGAGTTTGCAAATACCACTAATGATGTGTAATTTGAAATTCATAAAAAACTCTATATTTATTACTCTAAATAACCACTAATTGCATAATT
Organism: Viscum album; assembly: GCA_963277665.1. Lineage (NCBI taxonomy): Eukaryota > Viridiplantae > Streptophyta > Magnoliopsida > Santalales > Viscaceae > Viscum > Viscum album. The sequence goes on along the minus strand of OY728133.1, from coordinate 1,033,706,558 downwards.
ATCATTCCTAAAAAATTCATCATAATATAAGATAGGTCAGTTTTAACTCCTGAAGAGTCATATCATGTTTCCCCAATCCCCCAGGTACAAACCATCATTTTTTGGAGTTACTCTACACAGAAAGATAATTCTCAAATTCTATTTTCAATTCATGTTTTCTTTTATATGTGTTATTTTTTACTTTTCAATAACATTTTATTATTTCCACTTTATTTTACCTCTATAATATATTATGAGTATTTTTAAAATTGGTGACCCATGTATCTCCCTTTGTAAGGTTTTCTATATCCATGTTGCATAGCTGTTATCTGGTAAACATAAATCTCAAAATCAGTTTCTTTTTCATGAACACTTATTATGTTATTATATTTTAATTTAAATAGGATTATTATGGGATATTTCATTATATATCACCATTAAAATTCATATTATTTAAAAATTAGGATATACCCCTTTTCCTTAAATAAAAATATTTTAAGAAATTTTAACTAAGGCAGTTATGATGCCTAATTTTAAAAAGGTATTTCTCAATATTTAATTTATTAAAAGCTACTTTTCTTTTTCATTATTCACATATTGTCATCCAAGTGTTATTATAAATAAAGAACCATACATGTTCTAAAATATTTTTTTTATAATGGAATATTTCATCGTCATCACTGACTTCCCATTCTTTTATACTCGAAATGAAATTCTCAATTATGAAGTGTTAATTTATCACATTTGATGACAAAGATTTTTAAATTTCAATAACCATCTTCAATTCTATTCATAAAAAAATTTTATGGTGGAAACATACTATAATGTATTTATTATAACTTTTTAAATGTTCTTATGTCTCTTTTAATACATGATATTAATTTATAAATTAAAATGACTTCATTTATATAAAAAACAACCAATGAACCTGGAAAATAAATATTTAATTATAATATAGTGATACACATTTAATCCCAAAAACCAAATGATTTTTATAACATGTAGTCATCCTGATGTTATTAAATAAAATAAATCATCTTTTATGGAAAACCATTCTCATATTACAGGTTTAGCCTTATATGTATATAAAAAAACAAGTCATTAATACCTAGGAAAAAACGCCCAAACTACAAAATTGTACCCCTTAAACCCATCATGATAGACATGAATGAACATAATAATGTTATACTAAATAAATATAATATGTAATTGGTTATCCAAATATAAATCAATGAATTTAATTTGGATATCTAGTACACTAATAACAAGAGAAAAACACCATCAAACATAAGGTATGGGTTTCATAATACCACTACCATTTTTGTGAGACATTTTTAATTCACTACTGGTACTTGGATATAGATTAGGTATACTTTCCAATGATGTTTCATATCATTAATATATTTATATTCATGATATTTAATGTATAATTTTATGATTCCTAATTTTTGGGCATAGAATTCAATTTGTTACACATTTTTAGGTATGTTCTACCTATTCCTCAATTTTTATTCGAGTTTCTCTTAATCCATAATCAAATATGTGGCATTTTTATTTATTATTAAGTAAACCAAATAAATTACCTATTAATGTTATAAATTTATATATATGTATATATGTGTGTGTGTGTGTGTGTGTTTAAAAAGTGTATTCAATGTTATTTTATGGGGAGATACATGATTTAATATAATCATTCGAAAATTCTTCAGAAATGAAATATGAATTCAAAGGGTTTCTATAATTCTTACATGTTTTGAAGTTCACTCTATAATCTATTTTTTTCTAGATTTATTTTTATAAAATCACACATTTTAACATGAAAATATATATTTTTGTTCATTTCTGTTTTTATGAAATCAATGATCCATTTATGTTTTAAAATAATTAAATTATATTCTTAAAATACATCAAAATGTTTTAATTATAATGATTCCATAAAAACACATTTTATAATATTTCACTTGAGTGGGACATCATTTATTCAAATATTATAATCTCAATCTACTTCCATTTTATTTTATGGTATATATTTATTTGAAAACAACAAAAATTACAAATTATTTTAACAAACACCTATTATTTCTAATGTAATATATATTTTTTCTCAGCCCACTTTAACATTTATGAAAAATATGCATTTTTTTCCACATATTTTTTCCATGTGGAGAATTTAATACCCCTTGGTATATCAAATCATGATACAAATTATTCACTTGATATTCTAATGGATTGTGACTTGAATATTTTAAGGTGTTACGTGATACTTTAGAATGGTTAATGACTATTTCCCCATGAATTCATTAACGGCCTCATTTAAATGTATCTTTATTTATGTCAACATTCTGTGATGAATCATTTATTTCAAATAGATTTAAATGTTATGTTATCTTATACGTTAATTTTATGATGTGGTTTATATTAGTTTTAATGTGGATGTTCTATCTTGTTATCATTAGGCAATTTAACTATAATTTTTAGTGTTTAGGTTTAATGGTCATGGAAATATATATATTATTCATATGTGAGTCTCAATAAAATGTATATGTATGTATTGTTTATCCTTATTCATAAAGTAAATTCATTGGACTTAGTATGTGTTGTGGGGGTCCCTCAATAGTCCCTCCATGCATCAGTAGGTCTTTTAAGGAAAACATTGGCATTCACGCGAGGCCCTGAAAAAATGGATATTTACAATATTTTCATGAGGCATTAATGATATGGTGATGATGTCCCACATTATTAATTCCTTCATTATAAAAATTATATTTATATATCATGTGGATATTTGGATATTAGAATACCCATGATTATGTTTTATTGTGGAATTATTTATTCACCTCTTATTCCTTCCATAATGTGTTGATGTTTATTTTTAACCCCATGTGTTTTTAGTAATGAACCATGAATACTGTTTATGTTTAGGATATATTCTACAGTATTTCATACCCTTACAAACCATTTGATCTTAGCCCTTTTTATGATTCATTTCCTTAGGAAATGAAAATATTTTTTATGGTTGATCTACAAGGATAAACTTATATATGTGCATGTTCCTAATGAATCTATGTACTTTATTTCATTTATAGTCGATATGTTGATCATAGGTATGTGTTCTGTTTCCAAATCTACTGAACTACTCAAAACATTAGGATTCAAATTCCTTGTTTTTATGGCAATGTAATTAAATAATGAAAAGCTCCAAGTAACTCGGGTCGGGATGTTATAAATATATTAGATAGAATTAATTATCCCATGAGTCTATAATTATTATTCCTTGAGTATCTATTAGTATTTTGTAAAAATATTCATTCAATGAATATGATTGAATAAACCTCCAACGGTTTAATATGATAAACTAGGAAATAAAAAACACTATTTCCATTAACACCATATAAAGGATTTATTAATTGTGGTATCTGATTTAGGACATGTATCCAAACCATCCCACATTTTGGTTTTAGAGGGCGTACCAGGGAGGGATCATAGTGTATAACATTACACAGATTTTTATACCCAAAAACCACCATCATTATTGTGTACCAATGCTTTATAGGAATCATAGTATTTGTTGATGATTTTTTGGCCTCTCATTGATAATTTTGATATTCCATATATAGTATAGGTTAAATGTAATTCCTTAAAATAGTAAAGAAAAAAAATGATTTATAATAAAATATATAATAATGACATAAATTTATTCTAGGAGTGGAATTAAATTATGGAACTCTTCATTGAAAAAATCTATACAGAGTCAATGATGTTGTCTAGAAGATATAGTTCCCTAAATTTTATAACTTTGAACAATGTTTTTTATAGTTTTTCAACCGCTTCAATAGGTTACTATATTTTTCAAATGAGGTGGCATTGAATTGAAAAAAAATTGGTTGTTGAATATTGGTTTTTGAATTAATAAATGTGTGCATATTATTCATATAAATATTTCTTCATATGATGATGAAATGGATAAAGGTTTGTAGGAGGATCATAAATTTGATGGTAATTAATCTTTTACAAGAGTTTATATTATTCCTAATGGTGGGTTGAGTTTTCCCACTAATTGACAGTGGTAGAATCATGAGTCTTATAGTTGAAATGATATTAGTAGCAATTTATAATAATAAATTTCAAAATATTCTTTAGTATATTGTACAGGACAGGAAACATGTTTCTAGTGTGGAAATACCAGACACTCAAAGTGTTTGTGTAAATAGAATCTAAAGATCTGTAGCTTGTGTTTACACTTAAGTAACATATAGATGCCATTCCATATCATTACCACTTATAGAAGTGTTACAGTAACAATAATATTACTATAATATATAGAAAAATACTATTCTTCCCAAATGAGGTAGTTTCATCCATAGGAATCAAGTGAGAAGCCACATCATATAGTGAAATAATTATAAAATTAATGTAGATATGATATCCACAAAAGTTAGAGGAATATTTAATATATTTTAAATGGTTTCATATTCTTATATTGATATTGGTTCCAATAATTACATGATATAAACCATTGTTTTTTAATAATTAATAATTCATCTTGAAATCATACTTGTTTTTTAGAAAATTACCATGTCTCATTAGATCAAGAGAGTGATGATTCTCTAAATAAAATGATTTAACATTATATTTATAAAAAATATATATTTTATGGGGTTATTTGGTTCTGGATATAAAACCAATGTATATTTTATTATGATGATTTAGTTGATATCTCAAAATTATCATGTGTACTATTATATTCCATGGGTCTTCATTATTATCCCAAAAGTGGTGTTCCGTGAGATTTATGGATAATTGGATCAAAGTTTGAGTTTATATGGAATTATAATTCTAATGATTGGTATGATCATATACATGCCTATTTTTTAATTTGATGAAGATATATTATGTTGTAATTATTCCCATGTCAATGTTATGTTTTTATGCCATTCCACCAATTTTTTACCAGAGGCAATGATTGAAATGTTTTACAAAATCTTCTTACTAGGTATTATATATATTTTTATTCCCTATTAGTTTGTGGAAATAATAGAAATTAATAATTTAAAGAATCATTTAGATAAATTTATATCTTTAGTATTTCACCAATCAGGTGTTTCACCATATTTTTTTACTATGTTTTTAGTATAAATTACAATTAATACATTATCCATTTTTATGACTATTAGGTGCACAATTAGTTCATGGTCTATAAAATGTATTTTTCACTAATAGTAATAATTTTTCTCAGTAGATCAAATAGGTAATGTGGTTCTCAATGATTTATCATAAATCCCATTATCACTAGATTATGATCCATGTGTTTGATATCCCTATGAAGGAATTTTTATGTAGTCGTATCAAATTTGAGTACCTTTATAAATCATTATTCATATCCCCTACTTCTATGATATTTGCATAAATATGGAATATAATTTTTACATAGGTACTCAATCATTTTTTTGGTATTGTGCATGAAATCATTGTTTACTCTTGGACCTGGTCGGATAATGTGTGCCTCATGATATTATTTCTTGACATGATGATAAATCAAATAATAATAAGTTGAATTTTATAAAAAAATATTATGATTGAGGAGGTACATTTCCAAATAATTCTTTATTGCATGTAAGGTATTTTAGTCGATATAGTTTAAAAGAATGGTATATTGAACTGGGGGAACAGTGGAATGCATTTGATATTTTTTTATTCTTAGGAATATCATAGTATAATCACATTATCCTAAAGGATTTATCAATGTCATATTAATTATATGGTTATCTTACACAACATGAAATTGTTTTTTTGGGAATTAACATAGAATTTCTACATTGATGAGTTAGGGAATAATTGGAAATTAGATTTAGTATTGAATTTTCTTGAATAAATATTGTGATAGGTAGTATTTAATGATTCATCAAGTTATTGTTTGGTTTATATTGTTATAAAAAATCATTAAATAATATATTATTGTTCTTTTCTTTTTTGGGATCCTGTGAAAAACTATCCCACATAGTATCACGAGATTGAATCTATGATACACCTTCTAAAGAGTTGATGGAATTAAATTTTTCAGTGAATGTTTGAACAACTACTTTGTTATTATATTTTGGAGTTGTACATTATCATAAAAAATAATTGATTATTCCAAAAAGATATATTTGTAATACATGATGTCGTTTTATTTTTTTCATATTTGATACTATTATGAGTGGAAAGGTTTTATATTAAACTTTGTTTAGTAAATATACATATCAAGATAATAATGATTCATATATGGAATATAGTCTGAAGATTCATATTGATCACATGCACATGGGATTCCATGAGTAAGAGACTGGTGTTGGATTATCTAGGGTTCATCGGACAAGATAACATCTTTTGATTTGTTATTAGGAACAATATATTAATGTCAGTTTATATAAATTTGAGGGTTTTTTTATATAGTTGGAAAACCATTAGATGGTGGTATACATATTTCAAGGATATCATGTAAATCTTAATCCATTATGGAATTGCATTTTCGTTTTTAATTTTTGTGGAAGGGGATTATAATTATATATATTTGGAAGTATACAATTGAATGGTGAAGATGATTTATGATAATTGGTGGATTTTATGGTTTCTATGTTTGAAACATTTAACGAGTAGATTTTTTATGTTTGTAATACATGCCATCAGACTATTTTCTTACATCAAATTCCTTATGAATTTATTTAACACCATTATGTGTGGATTTTATAGTGGTAAATAATATTGGTTTTCTTTTTGTAGGATTACATGAATATAATGGGTAAGAAAATAGATATTGGGTGATCAAAATCATTTATCGATGTAAATATGTTTTTATATGTTGCTTAAATTTAACTTCTTCATGTTAATTAGGAAATTATTATGTGTATGGGATGTTTTGGAGGTGTTTTGGGGGAGCGTGACATGATGGAAGAAGAGAAAATAGTCCATATAATTTTCAATTCCCTATTAAAGAAAATCAGGAACCTATCTAGGGGATACCATACAACTATTCCTCCTCGTAGACAAAGGTTAGTACATGAGTTCCACATGGTCTTCCAAACCATGAGGTTCCTCCATGAACCCATGCATAAACAACGTTCGTCCATTATAAATTAGGATGTTCTCATTTTACCTCTCAAGATTAAATGGTCCTAAGTTTAATATATCCATTATTACTCATCTGGTAGCTATATGTGATGATGGTATCCTCCAAAACATCCTAATACTTGATCTCATTGGTTTATAAAATTTCTGGTGGGATGTTGTTTGCATATCCAATTTAAGAGGGACTATGATTTATCATTAAGTGATTTTCATGATTATGTCCTATATAATTCCTTATATTCTGATAAAACCTAAAATTCTAAATTTATCATAATAGTATACATTTTATTTTCAAATGTTGTTTGGCTTTAAAATAAGTGAGGAGATTGACAATGTTTTTATTAATTTAATATTGTTTTGATTGTATTTTTGATTTTCCCATATAGATGATGTCTTACTTGTGTATTATATTTGAGATAGTTTTCTTATATAAAGGGTTAATATAGGGTCTTTATATGTGTTAAAAAGTTTGAAGGGTGACTTCCATTTTTATGTGAAGGAGGAGTAAAATTTTTGTAAATTCCATGGAAAGGAAATCCACCATTGTTTTCCTATGAAAATTATATCCAATATTATTAAAAATACAATAAAATGGAAAAAATTGTTCACAAATTGAAATAAATATATTTTTACCAGTTTCTAGGTTATATTGTATCTTATGTGTAATGTTTAGTCTCTTATTAATCTAATTTTACTCTTAATAATTGTAATTAATTTTAATCATAGTCATGTTTATTTTTTAAAAATAAAGAAGAAGTTAATATAAATTATAAATAATGATGATTTCTAAAATTTAATAAAATTTTCTGAATTCCAATAATTTAATTCAATGAAATTAATTTAAATTTAATCCTGGAGATCAGATGATTAGTAGATTTATAAAGTAAAAATGATTGGAATATTGGTATATTTTATTACCAATTATCAACAAAAATTTGATTCCAATAAAATAAATTTGAATAATTTTTGTATTGATAAAATAATTGAACGTTATAAAAAATCAAATACATATTTTGACATTAAAAATAAATATAAAAAATTCATTTTTTTCATTTAAAATTCAGTATTTTTTACTATTAATTAAAAAAAGAATATTCTCTATAAAAAAAAATTATGCCAACCTAATATATATATTCCAATTTAAAAATAATGTTATATTTAAATTAAAAACTTATAAAAGTTCCAAAATTCATATTCCAAAAATATTATTCATTAATAGGTTGTACAAATGATATTATAAGAATATTGATATTTATTTGTAATGTTGGGTTTATTCTTATTATATTCCAATATAATCCATTTGGTTAATATAGAAAATTATATTATTGAATTATATATATATTAAATTATTAATTATAAATAATTTTAATTAATTTAATTTATTATGGTAAAATTATTCTGTGATAATAAAAGTACTTCTTTTATAAACAAAATCTCCATTATATTAACATTGATATTATATTCATATCATATTAATCAGTAACCAATGAATTTTTCCATCTATTTCTTTAAGTTATTTAATCCTGTTAATTACCAAAAAATTAATATTAGGTTTTTTATTATTCTATTAAATAATAATATTTTAATAATATATTGATGTTCAAAAAAACATATCTTTTTTATAAAGAAAACTATCAATGAAATTGATTATTGTCAAAGATAACCCTTTGTTACATGAACTACAATATAATGAATAAATTTATTTAAATAATTAATAATATATTAAATTATTGGGATGTAAGTTTACATTTTATTCTTTTTTATGTCACATATGATATCAAATATACATTTTTAATGTTCTAATTTCAGTTTGTTATATTCTCAATCATTAATTAAATTACATCATCTGAATATCCACCTGATATTTTTAATTAGGTTAATTATTTTTGGGAAAAAATTATTTAAATCATGAATTGTTAAAAGTGTAAATAAAACAAATTATTAATAATAGTTAAAAGGAAATGTGATTTTCACCATTTATTTAGGATCCTGAGTAGAAAAAAATCAGTCGAAAAATTGATAATTTTATAGGAAACATAATGACCTCTTTTTTTGACATTAAGAATTTTTACTTAAAATCAATATTACATGTTTCTTAATATTTTGATGTAATATATAAATATCTAAAACTACATACATAGTAAAACATAAACCATCCAAGATATTTTGTTAAAATTTTCCAAAATATTATTATAAAAAAATTTAAAAGGAAGGTTACTTTTTTTAGAAAATGAACTTATCATTTACCATTAATCAAACTGATGTATCTATTTAATCATCACATACCAAACATTTGAACCCCTTAATCGAAAATTATTCTGAAATATGGTAAAACAATTATTACCAAAAACCATTACTAGAAAATTGCATTATTTTATATTTGTTATTTAAAACATATATTATTTGATATCATTCTTAAATACATGTATTTTTTAATTTAATAAATGATAGAATATTCCACCTTTTCAAAAAATAATTAATTAGTTCTAAGGTAGTCATCACTTATCAAATTTATGTAATCCAAATCAATTATATATTTATCTAAATGTAATTAACTAAATATTTAGAATATATTATTTTTATTTATTTATTAAAACATATTATTTAAAACATCTAAGCTAGATAATAAATCAATTTTAATGGTTCCAATCAACATATGATCAAGCTTATTAAATGAAAATTATTTTAGAACATTTATTTAATATATCATAATTCATATGATGAGAAAATAATTAGTAAAATAGTTTTCGAAAATATTTCATCGATCCAAATATAGAATCACATCAATTATTCAAAGTTGGTTGTGTTAATAATATATTCTTGACCTTGATTGCATAGTTTCTTCTCACGTGCATTCTCTTGATGATTGAGGAATTCATGTTATTAGATATACATATTCATGTAGTATTAAAAAAAATAAAACTCATTAATTATTAATTTTTCATTCTATTTCATAGTGATCCTTCAATACAAAATTATAATAAACCACCAATACTTTCATGAATTTCCCTAGGTGAATTTTTCTATAGATATTGAATAATGTAAAATACTTCATTCTCAACATCATTGTGACAATTATTTTCTCTTCTTTTATATTATTACATATCTTTCATTTCAATCAATTAGACATTGATAATAATTTCTATATATTGTTTAAAAAATTTAATATTTCCTAATATGAAGAAAAATTAAGAGATACAAGTTCCCAATATCGATTTTCCTTAATACCCACAAATAAATGCTTAGTTAGGAACATAATGTTACATATGAATTATATATTATACCTTAATAATCATGTAATGAAATATTTATACATTTCAAAACATTATTACTGCTTTTAAATTAACCAATATATATCTTTCATCAACTCAGTTTGTTGCTCATGAGGGAAATATTTTTCTAATAATGTTTCCTTAAATGTTCTCATTTATATTAGTTCTATTTTGTCTTCCTTTCTTGTATATTGGAACAATGACCACCGTTTATCTGAATTTCGATTGAGAATATAAATTTCTAGTGTAACCATTTCATTTTAACCCCATATCAATTTCAAATGAAATAAATATTCTCCAAATACTTGATGCATTTATCATCCTCCAATAGGTTATTTGGCCTACTAGATGATAGGGGACTCTATCACCTTATGTTACTAAGCATTAGAAAACAATACTATAGATTATGTTTCTACATTTGAGAAATAATATGTTTCATAAAATAATTATTATTCTCACATATACCCATAACATGATTTGTTAATATGCATGTTATATTTGAATTGTTTTATGGTAACCTTCTAAATTTCCAATGGGTACTGATATTAATCATCCATCTAGGTATCAATTCTAATAAAATAAGGTATAATATATTATACAATAATATTATTTAACATAATGCATAAACCCAATAATTGTGATACAATAATCCAAAACTGAAATTCTTTTCTCTAACTATTCTCATAATAAGTAACGTGGTTTCATCTGGGATATCATTACATTCATATCCTTAATAAATTAATTGGATTAAAATTTGAATCTCCCTATGTTTATCCACTAGGATTGTCAAACATGGTGTAGAATGAGGATCATTATTGTGTACCTGGTTATGCTCATGTTAGGCCTGAACAAACGTTTCATACATCTTACCCTATAGGTTATTTACTGTCAAACTATTCCCACATAGTGTATCCAAACTGGGATGTATTTTTACTAATACCCATGCTATTTATAACCTATAAATATTCATGTATATTATTATATATTTATCCTCAATTTATAACGTAGATCCATTATCCAATTTAATGATTTCAATATCATGTTACCAAAAATGTTACTAAACATTCCTTGATATGATCTATAATTCCCCAACCCCTAATCCATAGTGTTGGTGCATTATTTTATTCCATAATCATGATTTAGTGGAAGAAATCATGATGATCGAAAATATTTTTTTTGAATAATTATTTACATACATGATACACATATTACATTGTGTAAATAAAAAATTATAATACATTATTAAATGATGTAAATAGAATCAGTGATATTTTATTAAAATATTTTTCTTCATAACTTGGGAAATTGAGACCAAATAAGCATGGTATTAAATTATCAATATGTGTATGTAATATGAAGGAAATAATTAATAAAAAAAATAAGAAAATGTGGAAATGTAAATAAAAAATTACACATTACATTAATTCTATAGAATAATGATTAACTACACTAATAGAAAATTTCTAATAAATAACCTCATGGATAAATAATGACTGAATCTAAATGATAGAAATGATTAATTTTTAGAATCCATTTCTAATACAAAATAAAACTTACATTATTTAGGATAATTCATCATAATGATCAATACTATATGTATAGACCTATTTAATTTTTATTACTTATTTGTTTAATGAGAACCTGTCGAGGCATTAAGGGGCTATATAATGTTCAGGAACCACATTTTGCTATCAGTCCCAATAATTCTTCATATGAAATAATCTATTCAATTAATAAAAAACATTCATTTAAAAACATCAATATTTAATAATGAATATACATTTATAAATATTTTCAATGTGGGTCATAATTAACAACAAGGGTTGATAATGTTGATGAATTAAAACACTATTGAATGTTCATGAAAACATATGTCCCATACAAAATTGAAAAATATGAACAATAACCCCCATGAACTAATAACAAAAAAATACAAAATAATATGATGCGAAATTTTTTATTAAGTGTATAACATGTCATAGGGAAGTATTTACAACTTATAGAATTCAAATGGTGAAAAACAACAAATAAGTCTCAATGGAATGTATCATTCCATGAAATAACATACTATGTGGTAACAAAGGAATAATAATAAGCATAAATGAGATAAATTAAAACTAAAAATTAAATAAAATTTATGTGAAGGAATTCATTTATAATATTCCAAATGGTTTGATAGATACATCACCCAAAATAAGTAAGTGGTCAAAATACGGTATGCCATACAGAACAAAAACTAAGAGACGAATCCCTATCATTATGCCCAACTTGTGACATGTATCTTTATATTCCGAAAAAATAAACATATATTATTTATTTTATTTAATAAAAAAATTAATATAAATTCTTAATTTTAATTCACTTATAAAAATGTTGTTTAAAATTATTAAAACAATTATGTCTACATCAAGTGTTTTTCACCAAATATGGAAGATGTGTTAAAAAATATTTTGGTAGGTAAACTGTGGTCCATTGTTTATTTATATTAACTATTATAGAATATTAATGATGAAATATTATACATATTTATACATCAATTATTTTTTTCATACTAATTATAAAAATAGGTTTTGAAAATTTATCCTACATTACAATCAAGGATATTGTAGGTCATATAAACGCAAAAGTAAAATTTCCATTTTTCAATGATTATTATATAAATATGGTAATTTACAATATATATATACATAATGATAATTATATCATAAATAAAATTTTATATAACGATATATAATATTATATATAATTCTTCTGATGAAAAAGGATTCACATCCAATCAAGGAGACGGTATTCCACACATCCATAAATAATATTATCACATTTTTAGTGAGGTAAAAGTTTTATAATGAAAATGATTTATTATATATAATGAAAAGTAATTATATAATTAATATCATATATACATCAATTATGTGACATTTTTTTAATTAAAACCATCATTTTGATAATCCATGTACATCACAAATGATTGACATTGCGTTGAGGAATTGGTAGTCCACACTTCGACAAATGATGTTATGATATTCCAAAAAAGTATATTATAAATTATTATTGTTATAAAAAATAAAATATTATGAAGGAAATTATAAATATCATATATATCCTATAATAATTTTTATTCCATAATTAATTTGAACATGATAAGTGGTAAAGTAATAAAGAACAATCATCATTTCCTTAGGTGATAGCCCAACATACACTCAAACAGTATGTCTGTTATACATAATATGGTGGTGTTTGTAAGTGTAGGATGAAACCATAGAATAAAAAAATATTAGTATATTTGGATAATTATTATTTTATGTAATGAAAAAATAATTATAATTTAGGTGGTCCAGAATGAAAAAAAATTATGGGGAAATATGTTTCATATTCATTGGGTAACTCTATATTGTTCGCACCAATGAGACTACATGGATGGATTTCATCTATTTTGGAGGATTACAGAATTAGGGTATGGATTTTGCTATCTTTATCTAGTAGTTATTTAGTGATATAATGGTAATGAGATATGTTATTAAGATGTAGTCTTGAGATTCTTTTTATTGCAGAATAGTGTCATTATTGTAAATTTTGGAAAAAAGACATCCTACCAATTTATAATATGAAATTATATAAAATAGTGGTCAAAATATGGAAAATTATTTTATTTTGTTGATATATTTCCATTAAATAGCATTTGGAAATGTTTATAGGTCATGTTGTACCTCGTGATAGTGTTATAGTCCCTTATTAAGCTAATTTTACCCTTAGTCGATGTAATTACATTTAATCAGATTAACTAATATATTTGGATTAAAAATAATCAAACATTTTTAGACAATAAAAATTATTATTATTTAAAATATGGAATCCATTTTTTCAAATTCCAATCAACTATATGGCTGAAAGTATTTTAAAAGTAATCCCACACACTCGCTTACTCTGCTATTTATTAATAAAAAAAATGTTGAAAATATTTCAATGTATTTATAAGAAATTTGAAAGATAAATTGATTTTGAAGACATAAATAATATGAATTTATGTGTAAATAAATTAGTAGTAATTTCAAAAAAAATATGAATCACAATGTACCCAGGTAAATAAATTTACATAAAAACATGTTTTGAATTAAAATTCTACATTTTAACTATTCATTAATAATGAATCTTATAAAAATACAAATATTATCCTATATTTTAAATAAATGTTTAAATTTTTTTTATTTTTACATATAAAATTGATAAATGATCCCAAATTTAGATTTAAAATATCCATTCCATGAAAATTATTTAAGGCATATTTTATAAATATATTCTATTTTAAGTGTCAAACTCAGTTTGTTCTTATCTTATTCCCATAAAATGTATTGGTTGAATCTAAAAAATAAGAAAATTAATAATATATATATATATATATTACATTAATATTACTCAAGAATTGTATTTAATTTAATTTCTTTAAGATAACCTTCAATGTGGTCATAATAATATTTTTATAAAAAACATTACTTTTATATGCAATTTGTTATTATAATTATTTCTAATTATTTTTTAGTCAATTAATTCAGAAATATATTTCACTAATATGTTATTCCTATTCATAACCATGAAATTAATTTCTAGTTTATATCTTATTATATTAAATAATAAATTTATATTGATATGTTGTTGTTTGGTATAACCCCTTATTGTGTGTAACACAAACTATGAAACAAATTCGATATTTCAAAGATAACATATTTTTTCTAGTATTATAAGATATAAAAAATATTTATTTAATATATTAGATATGTTATATTTTCTAAAATTTATATTATTTTATATTCAGGGTATTTCATGTCACAAGTGCTATTAAATAAAATATTTTGAAGTTATAATTTCGAGAGTTGCTAAACCCTTGAAAATTATATAATAAATTCATGATAGTTTAGAGAGGTGAAATATGTGAGAGAACATCTTTTAAATTATAATCAGATGCGTGTCTTCAATAATGTTTAAATTTAATTGACTCTACATTTGATTTTTTGGAAATCCCTATGGGACTTTTGAAACGGGTTATATAAGGATTTTGGGATTTTACATTTTTATGGGTTTAAAATAATGAATATAATATATTATAACTGAGATATATTTTACAAATAATTTTTGTCCTCAAGGTGATTTATAATGTGAAATTCTTAATATATTTCTAGTGGTTATTTGAAATATGGATGTGATTCCCCTTCTTGGGATAATGGTTTATTTACTATCTAAAATGATTGTAAATGAGAATGAAATGCTTGGAAAATGATTTTTCATTATTTTATTGTTGATGAAAAATATATCAGTGGGTGGATTTAAGATAATTTCAAATAGGTAATTTGGTTTGGTGATATCATTTAATTGAAAAACGAATATGATGTTAATTATTCTATAATGGATAATATAGCAATATGAGGTATGTGGAAAACTAATATTTCAGGTTAATGAGTTAGTCAATATATGTTATATATGTTTATTGAGTAATTATTTTAATTTATATATTTGTTTAATGGTTATGTTTTGTGATGAGTAAATGTGTTATGGTTTATGAATTATTTGATGAAGTCGTAGGGGTATGTGGGGTTTAGGACTAAGGCTCCACCTTGTTTTTTGGTTGGTCAGAGACTCTCAAATCACTAATATAATTCACATGTTAAGGATTCTTACAATGTATACTAGACCCTAATGGATTCACATGATTAAAATATATAAGATAAGGCATTATGGTCAGTGTTATGTTGTATTGAGTTGGGTTGTAATTATTCATTTAATAAACTACTTTATACAATAGTTATTAGTTTAGACAATGTTGGTGTTGGCCAACTATGTTCTACTAAGACCCTGGATGGACTATAATAGAAGTTGGGTACCTAATAATAATTTCCATTTTTTCTTACATTTTTGTTTTAGGGACCATGAAATTGGTATATGCAAGGGATTATGGGATTAATCATGGAATATAATGAACAGTCAGGGAATCAAGTCCCTGGTTCATGATATTTTGGTTGTTTCAATTTTTGGATTTTATTTATATCATTTCGTGACATGTAGTGTAATCATGATACTATTATATATATTGAAACAAGGATATTTTTTCCCATACTCTTGTTCAATATTTTTAATTATTTTTTGATATTTTAGTCTCATTATAAAATTACAAGATTTAATGAGAATAATTAGAATAATTTTTAACAGATATGTGGGAATAACAGTTTTTTGGGTGAAGGATAAGCTAAAATATAAATTATTCTATCTTTACATATTGTTTTATTAACTATTAGTATTATATTTATTGAAAAAATAATCCAAAAAATGATATTTTATTCCAAAATTCATTCCATAGACCAACACTACTATTAATGTAATATGGTATACAAGGATGTATTCCGGAGGTCATGTGACGACATAAATCGAGGCACCAGATTTTGTGGTCACCAGTACAAGGTGGTTACAAATTATTATCTAGACATTTATTTTTACTTTTTCTATGGGAATTATAAATATGAGTCCAGGATCCTATTGGGACCGATTAATGATCTCATGAATGGATACCTAGAACACAACATTTTTGGGAAATCTAGGTTTCTAGAAGTGATAATTGATGTGTGGATTGGGTTTGTATGGAAGAATAATATTTCCACCACGAGTGGTAGACATGGATGTAATATAAATGAGTAATGTGATTTTATATGTTTGCATAGTTTGTCAAGATGGGTTTTTTTAGTTCATGAATCATCTTAGGGGCATGGGGTGGACATGACATTTGAATTATCATCTAATTGAGATTTTAATGACAAGTTGATAAAAAAATGGGTATAATAATTAAAATTGAATAAAATAATGACTATTGAAATGTGTGTTCGGAAGGGTAATTTTAATGTGTAATTGATGGTGTTTTTTAATTTAATGTTCTAAAATGTGACACAATTTTTTTAAATTGTAAAATAATTATTAAAGGGAAATGGAAAATGATGGATATTTTAGGGACAATATTTATTTTTGTCACTTACTCTTTTTGTTGACCCATTGTATGTGTATTTTGTATAGTGAGAGTCCTTTAATTATTAGATCATGATTTATGGTATCCGATTACATTATTGTTCAAATATTTTGTTTAATGATTATCAGCATTTCATGCACTTAGTTAGGTTAAAGACTTGGAGTTGTGAAATGAATCCTATTAATGTGGGTTTGGTGACTCTTGTTTGGAAAGGCCATCCAATCTATATTTTGACCATTATGAGGTTCTTGGATCTTGGTACCAATGTTTCCGTGTGAGTATCCCTGTTGTGAGACCCGATGTAAATATTTTCTTGATGCGGTAGACGTAATGAGTCTATAACTAGGATAGGATTACCACTAATAAGGAGATGGTTGACTCAGGATTGATGTTTATGGATTGATTGGATTACCAATGGCCTTTGTTAGACGTAACACTAGATTATGTAGATGAAATTTTTAACCTTCATGGTTACCCACAACAGGGGTTATATGGGTTTCCATCTCCATAGGTGAGTGAGGAGACTATGGATATTTTGTTCTATTTTAGTGGAATACGGTGTTTGTTTCTTAGTGGGGTTTTAACAAGGATAACTATGTAAAAGTGGTTAATGGGCCTATTAATGTGCCTCGCGTTTTGTTTTTGATTTTTATATCTCATAAAATTTACGATGACCTTCAGATAGGTTAGAAAATAATTTTAGGTTTCTTAGAATATGAAGCATAGAAGAATAATTTAAAATTTTAATCAATTCATAGTGGTTGACATGAAATTTCATCAATGTGTGTGATTATTCAGTGGTTTTTTATTTAGGAAATGTTTTAGTACACATTTTTGATTTTAAATTTGGATTTGGAAGAGTTAAATTCAATAGAGGTCTTGTTTGGTGGATTGATAGTGTATTATGAAAAATCAATGTTGTTTTCAAGGTAAAAAAAACAATTTTGAACAAGGAGAGGATGGATGCTTATGGTATGATTCTTAATCTTTAGGAGTTTTTATTCCCGAGGATGAGAATTATGTCACAAAGGGTCTGGTTTATAATGGATAAATTAAAGAATTTGTAGAGACCCAAATCATTTCGTAAATGGACATTAAATTACTTTTGCAGAAATACTTAAAACATAACAAAACTAGATTTCCAATGACCATATTAGTTTAGTATCTTTGGGTACTCAGAACATAATCTTATAATCATGTTGAAAGATCTTCAAAATCTTCCATAAGGATCTTCCCCTTTGTTTTTCCTACCTAAAACCATTTATCAAATCCTGGGGAATGAAGACATATAAAGGGTGAGCTCGAATTCTTAGTAAGGGAAAACATGGAGAATATAAAACTACCCATAAATATTTGAACATAAACCCATGAACATAAAACATCAAAATCATGACTAATTAAATAAATCATGGCAATACATAAGGCATATATCATAATGAAACATTAATCATGATAAAATAACATGGGAATAAAACTTGAAATTGTGTAAAACCATGAATCACATGTTATGATTTCCATACTATCCAAGGTATTGTTGCGAAGACAATATTAGTGGAAAAAGTCCATTACTGAACTGGGTTTACCTGTCGTTCCAGCCCTGTATTACTGAACCTGATTTACTTGTCATTCCAACCATGCCTATCTCATGAGATATAAAACTTTACCCAATTTATTTGAGGGAGATATAGGTCCCACCCAAATCATAGTGAAACAATTTTTTATTGGGCCACAAAATAAACATAAATCATTCATCATTACCGACAGAATAATATGGGTTTCATAAACATCATTCCATCATAACATAAACCATATAAGACAATGGATATCATTTCAGCATAAATAAAATCAAACCAAGTAAATAATAAGGACATTATACTTGATAAATTACAATATTAAATAATGTCATCATAGATTGAAAATTGTCTTGATAAAACACTTGAAATGAATTCTTGAGAAAATATTCTTTCTTCTTTTAAATCATTTTCATTTCTCAAAATTCCATGAGATTCTAAATGAAATGGATTATGTTGAATATAATCATGAAATCATGTAAATGAAGCTTCATGAAAATAAAGCGTTATTAATCTATAAATATCAATTCACATTTATATGTTAAAAAACATTCTCTTTTTACTTTTTCCAGAAAAGTCAAAAAGTATCTTGTATGGTAAACAAAAGAAAGATTCCTTCCATACCATGTGGTAAATGTCAAGAAACGGTATAAATGGCAATAAAAATACATGGATGTATAGTAAACATTTTATGAAAACATTTGTTAAAAAATAAGGACATGGATGACAAATATAACCCAGTTAATAGTTACGAATAAACAATCCCGGATAAGAACGAGATTGAAATAATTATCCCTTACCTTATGTCATATTTTGTCTGTATGTTTCTGAGACTCTTGTATAGAGGGTTTACACATATTATTTAATTTTAACATAACAATAACAATTTTTAAGGTATCATATATGATTGAATTATGACTTTATATTACCCGTGATTTGATAAGTCCACGTTAAAGATGTGTTTTGGGTATAATCGTTTCATTTATCGTATGTGTTTGGACATGTTGTTCTCGATTTTATTATTACTTATATCATGATATACATACATCCATAATTTAAAACATGATTTATATATCATATATATTGAGGATATATATGTATATAATATATAGATATATTAAATGAAAGACACCGTTCATGGAGACGGTAGATCGTATGCACGAATGAATGTTGTTTTCAATTCCTTAATAAATAGAGGAGAAGTATGTAGATGAAATATATATATATATATATATAAACCCAGTATAATTATTATTTAGTAAACTTCTTCATTATATAATATATATATACTTTATAATCAATTTAGAATGGTTTACATGGAGATTGAATCTATCGTGTCGTGGAGACGATAATCCGTACGTACGCACGAGCGATGATATCGTTCCCATAATTATTAAATGTTATTGGAGTGGATGATATAATATATCATAATTATAATCATGTTATTATAATAATATATTTTTATTATTTCCAAAATTATACCCATCCAAGTAAGGTGGTGGTGGAAAAACTGATTAGACCACAACGTGTCGACGGTATTCTGTACGTACGCACGCGCGGTGATTTCCTTTTTCATCAGATGGGTAGAAGGTGAAATAGGATTGTTTCATATTTATAATAACATATATTTATATTAGTTATACTTATGTTATAACTTTATAATGAAATAACTAAAGAAAAGGAAGTAGAAGAATAAAGAAACTTTGAAAGAATCGGTAGAAGTGATTACCTCTTCTTCGACGCGCCGCTTCTTAACCTCCTCTTAGGGAAATAAGATGGACTTTCAAGAAGACCATGACATCAAGTAGGTTTCTAGGGATGTGTAAAAGTGAAATGGTATGGGTTTGGATTAATTTTAAATCTAAAAAATGGTGTGACGTGGAGAGGGAGCAGGTTCCATTTTATAAGGGAGGGGAAGGAAACCTTTGGAAACATAAAAATATTAGTTTATAATAAATTCAAACCCCATGTAAAAACATCCAAAATGACTCAAATCCAAATATTAGATGATATATGATTGTAATATCATAAACCAATAATATTTAGTAATGTTGGGAATTTATTTTATACCTTATCAACATGATTTATCCTTATTTAATCTATGTAATTTTATTTGTGGTAAAAATATTATAAATTTTAAATTGTTATAAATAATTACTTATGTGATGTTAATTATCCATATTTGGGTACTTTATGAAATTTTAGACCATATAAATTTCAATTTATAATTTTTAAATATTTTTGTGATATTTAAACAATTTAATAACATGTTATTTTAATAAAATAACAATAGTGTTATTTCTGAAACTATTTATTTATATGAATTTAAATAAAATCCGCACAGAGGATATATTCGAACCAAATTTTTTAATAGATTTATAACATTCCATATTAATTTTGAAAATTTTTCGATAACTTTAATTATTTAATATACTATTTATTTTAATATTTTTAAATCCATTTGTTTGATAATTCTCTTAATAAAATTATTACTAAATCGTTTTTGTATAATAATTTAATATACTTATTTGTTTCCTAAAAATTAAAATTATAATACTATTTTGAATATAAATATAATATATTTTCATAATAATTAGTTTTCTCAAATTTTTCATCTTAAAATAACAACATATAACTTGTTATATTTATAAAATTATGAAGGTGAAAACTTTGACGTCATTTAAAATAAAATAACATAAATGTCCTAATCTATTTTATACGGCTCCAAATGGTCTCCAAGACGACCCTTGGATACTTTTGTTATAGATATAATTTACCAATAAGTTTTGGTCAAGTTTTAGAGCCTTTTTATGGATATTATTAATTTAATAAAAACTATATTATTGATTGTTCTCTATGTAAATAATTTCTGCATCATTAATGTATAAGATATTAAGGTAATTAAATATTTCATAAAAAAGTACAAATAAATTAACATAACAATGAAAAAAATTATATATTTCAAATGATCATTTATAATCAAATTTATAATCTCAATAATATTCTATTCAAAAATACTTTAATTATTAATGATTGTGTGAGATATATTTCACTTCTTTAAAAGTAAAATAATTTACAGTCTTAATCACATCCTCGTGGGTTCCGATGGATTCCATTTCAACCCAAATATGCCTTAGGACAAAATAAAATCACCCAATTATATTAATACAAATGTTAGGGTAATTTTCTAATATTAAATTTATCTTAATTACCTAATTAACCTTTAACTATGATAAATAAAATTTAACGTAGTTACTATTAATTATGCTCAAAAATAAAAAGTTCCCTATTAACATAATTTGGACCTACTAATTCAAAATATAGAATCCATTTTTAAAATTTAAAACCACATATGTTTTAAAAATTAATTTAAAATTAATATCGTTGTTAAGAAAATGAGTTTTTAAAAGTTAAAACATTGCAAGAGATTAAAATGATTTTACCAATTAATTTAATGTAAAATCAATGTGAATGACATAAATTTTATTAAATGGTAAAAATATATTATATTTATACTTTAAAACCATTCAATATTATAATTTAACCATATAAATTATTACGATGAAAAAAGTTGTTTTTATTTAAAATATATTGTGTTTTTACTATTCATTAAAATATGAAAGTTATCAGACTAATATGAAAAAATTATCCAAAGTAAACATTTATATCCTGATTCCAAATAATAATTTTATTTTGTCAAATTGATCTTATAAATAAGTCAAAAATATATTTAAATTGGGTGCGCCATCAAAAGTTGGAAAACAGCATTTTAAAAAAACATATTTTACTCGAAAAAATTATTTTGTTCTCATACCATGTCATAGAAAATGTGTAAGATGAATACTAATGTTATAAAATTATAAATTTAGTTAATACGATTCATAATAGATAGTTCATAATAATATTATAAAAATATATCGTTGTTTAGTGAAACCCGGTATTGCGTACTACACACGCTATCGAGGAAGATCGCGATAACGTGTCATGTAAGCCATGGCATGGCTGCGTGTAGTGAAATCTCCCATTAGTGTTTTTTATAACATAATAAAAACATATTTCATTTATATATTAATAAAAATATATAATTAATGTTGCGTTTTATAATTTCTACAAAAGGAACGTGAAATTGTGTGTAACACGAACCAAGATTAATATTGTTGTGTATACAACAAGCTATTAACGTTTTGTGTATAGTACAAGTTAAACTTGGTGTAGTGTACAATAGAATATATCAATGAAATTAAAAATAATATATCTCATAAATTCGTGTGGGGTTACATTCTACCCCCCTTAAAATGAATTTCTTCGTCGAAATTCATCGTGGTTATAAATCATTTACTACTTAAAAGTTACTTTCTTAGAAACCCACATCGTAAAAAGGAATACTAAAACATAATTTTAAAAAGTAAAGTATAAAACATAATAGTTACACAAATTAACTCATTAATGGGTTTCCACATATGAGAACATTGGTAAAAATATGGATATGGAATTTATATATGACCATCAACTTCTGTTGAAATATGGTAGTGGACATGGCTAAGAAAAAGCCAATAATCACAAAGCCATAAATTTTTTATGATCTATGGTACAATCTGATTCATCAGATTTAATGGAACTTGGACAACATTTTTTATATTCAATATCATTTCCCAAATGTTGAAGAATTTTTGAATTAAAATAAATACATACATGATTTTGGTACAATATCCATGTTGATCGTTCCATGAACAATATCAACTTCATATATTAAATAAATGAATATGAAGATTTATTTCGTGAAGTCTTTGAAGATAATGTGATAGAATTGTAGGTCATTACATCAGTCTCGATCAGAATTTTATCAAAAGTTATATACAAAAGTCAGTATACGGTGAGATTAATCTTATATGGTCCCAAAAATGGAATTATACTTAATATACCCTCCAGAATATTAAAATAAAACCAGATTCTACTAACTAGGGACTTCCTGTAGGCCAGTGGTAGGCGATAAAGGCTTGTCACACTTCACTTGTGGGTTCGATTCCCGTAACCTTGTCTGACGCGACGAGTTGTCACTAACCTTGCAGGTTCTCCTTTTTCTATAACTACACTATTCCAACATTATAGTAATAATATAAAAAAAATTCTATCCTTAAACAATACTATCTTATTTATAGAATAATCCATTCCAATATTTAGACTTATCTAAAATACATATGTCAAATCTCATAGTATAAAGAAAATGATTTCTGGAAAGGTCACATAACAAGCACGTGAATACCATCATTTATCCCCAAAATATCATAAGATATATCTTGTTGATCGCATTCCAAACATGTGAATAAATTAATTATATATTATATTGAAACATAAATTACCATAAAACCTTAGTGAAAACATAAATGATGTCAAATGTTTACTCTTTATGTATACCAAAATACCAAAATTTCTATATACTCAAACCATGATATGACTTTGTCTATTTATCATTCATGACCTCATTAATACTATCAAGCATAGTATTTTATCCTTATCGCTTTATTATTATCATATTATATTCCTTCCAAAAATATTTCAATCACATTTCATTGTTACTGGTACCATTCATCATATACATTGAAATACTTAAGGAATGAATATAGTGTAACAAGCCTTAGATTTTTCTTTATTCCATAGTTCCATACATTATTCATTATAAATATGCAATCATTCCACTACCTTCTCAAAACATTGACCTAGCTTCATCATTTTATTACTCAACACTTCTTTCATCTCATATATCATGTGTAGTGTCTTCATCATCATCAACATAAATACTACCCATACGACAGTGCTGATTATCATCATGATATTTTCCCTTAGGGAATTGGTTTGCATAATGCCCATACATTCCACATTTAGAACATTTAACCGTTTTTATGTCTTAGAAATACCATTATCCTTTTCCATTGTGTTAACTGAACCTTTTCCTTTGCAATAACTATCTTTATTTTCTTCATTTCTACACCCAAAAAATCTTCTAGTTCCTTTGAAATTTTCTCCTAGATGCCTCTTCCCACATGACTTACGTGAGGGAAATTGAACATTCTCTCCTTTATGATCATCATGAAACTCCATCATTCTCTTATTAGTTGAGTCATGAATCTTACCAAAGTTAAGATTATTGATCATATTATGAGATTGCTTGTTAGCTATAATAACGATGTTTCGGCTTCCAAATACTATTTGATTTGGTATCTCATGAAGAATATCATTATATTATCCATCATATTAACCATTAACACAAATCTTTCTATTTTCAGCCATTTTCTAAAACCCAAAAACAATAGTGTGAGAGGAAAAAATCATGCAACGAAAAAAACATAATTATGGGTTGTACCATAAATATCTAAGACCATAGTTTTAATTCTATGACTGTTACCGTAATTCTAGGACTATAACCTATACTTATACTTATACTTAGGGACATCCATAGACATACATTTGAAATATATCTAGGGATATCACTAATGTTTTTGTATCCTAGTTTCCAATGGTTGACTAAACCATCACTCTAATACCAACTGTAGAGACCCAGAGCTAGACGTACATGGACATTAAATTAATTGTGCAGAAATACCTAAAACATCACAAAACTAGACGACCAAAGACCGTATTAGTTTAGTGTCTTTGGAAACATGGAACATAATCTTCTAATAATGTTTAATGATCTTAAACATCTCCCATAACGATATTCCCCTTTTGATTTCCTACCTAAATCCTTTGTTTGAATCATTTGGAGTGAGACCATATAATGGGTGAGATCTAATTCTCTAAAAGGGAAAACATTGAGAACATAAACGTAAAACCATGAACATAAAACATCAAAATCATGAGTAATGACATAAATCTTTGCATTACATAAGGTATATATCATAAAGGAACACTAATCATGATAAAATAACATGGGAATAAAACATATAATTGTGGCAAACAATTATGTACATGTTATGATTTCTATAGTAGCCAAGGAATTGTTTCCAATACCATTATAGTGGACAAAGTCCATTAATGAACCGGTTTTACATGTCGTTCCAGCCCTGTATTACTAATTCGGATTCACATTCCTTTCTACTCATGTATATATACTGAGATATAAATTGTTACATAATGAAATGGAGGGAAATATAGGTCCTACACATCTAATAGTGAAATCATTTATTCTTTTTCCACAAAATAATCATAAATCATTCATTATAACCCAAAGATTAATATGGGTTTAATAATCATCATTCCATAATAACATAATCCATATAAAACAATTGATATCTTTTCATCATAAAAAAATAAATCCATTTTAATAATTGGGACTTTATACGTGAATCATGAGAATATTAATGATTGTCATCTTAGATGGAAAATAGTCTCAATACAATAATTGAAATGAATTCTTTATGAAAATATCCTTTCTTATTCAAAAATCATTTTCATTTCTCAAAATCCATGCAATGTAAAAAGAAAATGATTTTGTTGAGAATAATCATGAAATCTTGTAAAGGAAGTTTCATGAAAATTATGAGTTATGAAACCGTAAATATTCATTCATGTTTTATAAGTTAAAAAAACATTATCCTCGTACTTTTTTTGGAAAAGTCAAAAAGTACATCGTATGGTAAACAAAATATAGATTCCTTTAAAACCATGTGGTAAAAGTCAAAAAAGGGTAAAAATGACATTAATCATACATGGAAGAATAGTAAACATGTTATGAAATCATTTTTTTGAAAACATGGACAAGGATGAAAAATATTACCCTAGTAAATACAAACGAATAAAAAATATCGGATAAGAAAGGGATTGGAATAATTATCCCTTACCTTATGTACAATTTCTTCTATATGTTTACAAGACTCCTATATAGTTTGTTTAAACATATTATTTACTTTTAAGAGAACCGAAATAATATTTATGATATCATATATGATTCACTTACGACATTCTTTTTCCCAAGAATTTGAAAATTCCACGTTAAAGTAGTGTTTTGGGTATAATCATTTCATTTATCTTATGAGTTTGGAATTGTTGGTATTGAATTTATTATTTTATATATCATTATATAATTACTTCTATAAATTAAAACATGATATATATATCATATATATTCAGGATATGTATGTATATAATAGATAGGTAAAAGAAATGAAATACACCATTCATGGAGACGGTAGACCGTATGTTGGCATGGATGCTGTTTTCATTTCCATATTGAATTGAATGGAAGTAAGTATATGAAATATGAATATATAATTACATTAGAATTATTATGTAATAAATTTCATCATTATTTATTAAATATATAAACATTATAATCATTCTGGAATGGTTAACATGGAGAATGAATCTCATCGCTTCGTGGACACTTTATAATCATGTTATAATAATAATATATAGTTATTATTTCCACTATTATACCCATCCATGTAAGGTGGTGGTGGAAAAACAGATTATACCACAGCGTGGAAATTGTATTTCTTACACACGCACGCACGATGATTTAATTTTTTATAAGATGGGTAGAAGGTGAAATAGGGTTGTTTAATATTTTTAATAACATATAATAATATTATTTATACTAATGTTATTACTTTATAATGAAACAACTAAAGAAGAGGTTGTAGAAGCATAATGAAACATTGAATGAATCGGTAGAATAGATTACCTCTTCTTCGATGCACCACTTTTTAACCTCCTATTAGTGAAATAATATGGTATTTGAAGATGACCAGGTCCTCTAGTAGGTTTCTAGGGATGTGGAGAAGTGAAATGGTAAGGTTTTGGACGAATTTGAAAGCTCATAAATGGTTTGAAGTTGAGAGGGAGGAGTTTCCCTTTTATAAGGGAGGACAGGGGCACCTTGAAGGACCCCGGGACACCCTGAGAGGGGAGGGGTGAATCAGGGTGACCAATTTTTCTTTTAATTTCTTGGATCTTGTTCCCACGTTGGTAGGAACTTGTTGAACCTGTATGATGATTACGATCAAAATGAAAACATTCACATGCACACATAAGACACAGTCATTTTTACTTGGTTCACCACTAAGGGCTACGTCCAAGGAGCATACGCCGACAGGTTGCCAGTCGTACCTAAATCCACTATGATTCACTAGCTGCGGATACAAAAGTTCGGGTACAGACACTCTGTCCCAGGCTCACTGCCTTTACAATAGTTCAGGGATAACTCACTGCATCCCTCGGGTCACTCCCGTTGACTCCCCCTGGCTCACTACCGTTGGTGAAGTCCCACTCAGTTTATAGACGTGTAGGTCTCTTCTTCATTTGCATAAGAGTGCATCCTTTGTTGAATGTAGATGCTCTATTGAAGTCCGATTCTCACCAGAAGAAGAATATCATTTTTCCTCGAATGAACCGAGTAGTTTTTTGGCTTTCGTGCAGCTCCAGCAAGGCAGGCGTGCTTCAATAGTGTCTAGGTCTCCTTTTCAATCCCGGCGCGCAAGTCTCCCGGCGGCGCGCAAGTCTCAGGCGCGCAAGACTAAACTGGCATGCAAGTGTCACTGAAGCACCTGCGCGACACTGCCTTCTTGAACTAAATACTTGCGCGATCCACTTCTTTACTCTTCCAAACTGCCTTGGGAGAACAGCCAAACACCGGCGCGCAAGCTCTACTTGCGCGACAAAACAACCACCTGCGCGACTCAACCACCTGCGCAACGAGAGCTCGAACAATCTCTCGGCCTTGAACTCCGTTGGAAATGAGGAGGGGTGTTCCAGTATTTATAGGCAAACTGGACCCCCTGCGCGGCGGCGTGCAAGTCCCTCGACGGCGCGCAAGTCCTGTCTCCAGATCCTCTGTCGCGCAAGTTACTTGCGCGACCAAACCAACACTTGCGTGACCTTCTTTCCTTAGCCAAATTGTGATGTTCTGATCCTCAAAAACATATGGCGCGCAAGTCTTTCATCCTCCAAGAGCTCGGCGCGCAAGTATCTTTGCCAAAAACACTTTACTTTATTTACGGATTTTCAGGCCCAAAAATTTGGCAAACACTGGGAAACAGCGCCACCTTCACTACTGTTTTCTTCCTGAACGGTATGATCGCTTTGTTGGTTCACACCCTCAACTTCCACTGAGGATTGACAACAAACACAAACCATACACCAAATCATGCTTTGAAGAACCTGGTTCCAACAATCTCCCCCTTTGGGTTTGTTGGCAATCAGAATAAATTCAAAAGATCTCCAACCATGAGCAAATCCAAAACGCAAGAATCAACTCAGCTAACACTCTAAGTCTACGTGAGCAATGCTCGGTGTAGAAAAAAAGAGAGAAAGCTTGAATTGGGTCTTAGTGTGTTGAAATCGTACACGAAATTCTCCATCCCGATGTTATCCTTATTAAACTTCTCATCACAAGCTTACACTTCTCATCACAGAAGAATTTCTTGCCTTGAATTTATTCCTTTCTCCCCCATTGACAATAAAACCAAAGACCGAAAAGTTTGTTCAACGTTCATCTCAAGCCATACTCCCCCTGGATAGTATCTCCCCCATAAACCTGCATCACAGCCATAAACAGATAAAAACAGTTAAAACAAACGGGGAGAGGGGACTTCCGGAGCCTCCTTATGCAGTAGGAGGTGGTCGAACACCGAGGTTCAACCGATGCTTCTCGAACACAATCGCGGACAATGGATTGGTTAGGATATCAGCCACTTGCTCATTAGTTCCAACATGATCCATTTTAATCACGCCTTGTTCAACCTTTTCTTTGATAAAATGATACCGTATTTCAATATGTTTTGTACGAGAATGCTGAACCGGATTCTTCGTAAGATCAATTGCACTTTTGTTATCACAATAAATCACCATTGGTTGCTGCACCTTATCACCAATATCTGTTAGCTGCTGCTTCATCCAAAGAAGTTGAGTGCATGCTTTTGTGGTGGAGATATATTCAGCTTCAGCAGTACTAAGAGAAGTACTTTCTTGCTTCTTGCTCAACCAGCCAACACATTTATGCCCAATATAGAAAGCTCCACCACTAGTGGACTTTCTGTCTACTATATCCCCATCCCAGTCAGCATCAGAAAACGCTGATAATTCACTGTCCCTGCCTGCAGCAAAAAATAACCCGAAGTTATGTGTGCCTTGAATATACCTCATGATTCTTTTTACTGCTGACATATGTTCCTCCTTTGGATTACTCTGAAAGCGGGCCGCAAGGCATGTTGCAAAGACAATATCTGGCCTTGTCGCTGTCAGATACAGTAGGCTTCCAATGATCCTCCTGTACATGGTGGGATCAACAGAGTTCCCATCCTCATGCTTTCCAAGTTTAGTTCCAACAGGAATCGGAGTTGACATTGGTTTGGAGTCCTGCATATTGAACTTCTTCAGGAACTCTCTTGCATATTTTTCCGGAGAAATGAAAGTGTATTCCTCCTTTTGAATTACTTGCAACCCCAAGAAATATGTGAGCTCCCCAATCATAGACATTTCAAATTCTGATTTCATGTGGTTGGCAAATTCATCCACTGATTTCTGCCTGCTGCCACCAAAAATGATATCATCAACGTAGACAAGAACCATGAACTGATCTTTTGGAGAATTCTTCACATAGAGATTGTGATCAACTCCTCCTCTTTTGAATTCCAACTTCTAGAGATATGAATCTAGCCGTGAGTACCATGCCCGTGGTGCCTGCTTCAAACCATATAGAGCTTTCTTTAGTTTGCAGACCTTTGTTTCATCGGTACCCAAGAAAAACCCCACCGGTTGTTCAATGTAGACTTCTTCTTCGAGTACACCATTCAAGAATGATGTCTTAACATCCATTTGATATACTTTATATCCTCTTTGGAGTGCCATGGCAAGGAAAAGCCTGATTGATTCCAGTCTAGCAACTGGAGCAAAGGTTTCTTCAACATCAATACCTTCAATCTGGGAGTATCCTTTACATACCAGTCGTGCCTTGTTTCTGATAACACTTCCATGCTCATCAAACTTATTTTTGAAAATCCATTTGGTACCAATCACATTGTGACCTTCAGGTCTCTGGACAAGATCCCATGTCTGATTCTTATCAATCTGATCTAATTCATCATTCAGGGCTTTCACCCAAGATTCATCTTTTGCAGCTTCTTCGAATGAGGATGGCTCTACAACTGATAGAAATGCAGATTCCGTGGTATTCCTCATCCTTCTGGTTTGTGTGGGTGCACTCCTATCCCCAATTATGTTGGATGGATCAATCTCAGCTCTTCGATTTCTCCTGCGAGGTTCAGTAGTATTCTCTTCAGCCATAGTTTATTCTTCAGATTCTTCTTCTGAGTCAACATCATTATGTGATTGATGAGTGTTTTGAACAGCTTCCTCTATTTCTGCATTTGTAGTTTCTTCATGTCCACATTCTTCATGACTTTCTATCACATCAGCATATGACGTCCGTGAAGCATTTGTGGTTTTCTCTTCAATTATCTTAACATCATTGCTTTCCACAATCCTTCCCAAACGATTGTTGAAACATTTGTAGGCTTTGCTGTTCATTGAGTAACCGAGGAAGATTCCTTCATCTGCGTTGTCACCATATTTCCCCTGATTTCCTTCTTTGTTCCTGATGAAGCACTTACTTCCAAAAACACGAAAGTATTTTAGAGAAGGCTTCCGTCCATGCCATAATTCATATGGTGTCTTCGTCTCACCCATATAAAGTCCTGTTCGATTCTGAATGTACACTGCAGCTTGAACAGCCTCTTTCCAGTAATGTCGTGGAATACGACTCTCAATCAGCATAGTTCGTGCCATGTTGTTCACCTGTCGATTCCTTCGTTCAACAACTCCATTTTGTTGTGGAGTTCTCACAGTAGCTACCTCATGTTGTATCCCATGCTTCTCCAGATAATTTTCAAATTCAATGGACTTGTATTCTCCTCCATTGTCAGATCGCAACACTTTGATTGTTCATCCAGTATCATTCTCAGCGATTCGCGGATATGTTTTCATGCAGTCAAGGACCTGTCGTTTCCGGTGAATGACCATCACACATGCCATTCGACTGTAATCATCTATGAAAAGGACAAAGTACCTTTCTCCATGAGTTCCGGCAACATTTATTGGACCACAAACATCTGTATGAATCAGATCAAGACGGTGAGATGCCTTTTTCTTCTTTGGCCGATATGAACTGCAGACCAACTTCCCACGAATACAAGCATCACAGGATTTTTCACGCTCACGCTTCAGGTTGGGAATGTCCATGACAATTCTCAATTTTGATATTTTCTCCATGTCTTGTTGATTGATGTGTCCCAATCTCCGATGCCACAGATTGTTTTCTTCTTCAACAGTCATGTAACATACATTCTCTTCACTATCAACCTGATACAAGTTTCCTTCTGTTCTGCATCCCTTCATGAGAGAATTGCCAGTTTTTCCCTTGATAGTGCAGCCTTTCTGATTAAAAGTAACAACAAGTCCTGAGTCACAGAGTTGACTCACGCTGAGGAGATTATGACGTAGGCCATCTACGTAAAGGACTTCAGTCTTCTTTAGTTCTCCATTAGCTAATTTGGTACTTCCACTCCCTTTGATTTTCAGATCCCCATCATTACCAAATCTTACTGTACCATCAACATTCTTTATGATATTTGTTAGTAGACCGGCATTACCTGTCATATGAGATGAGCAACCGCTATCTAGAATCCAGGTACTGTTGTTCTTTGTAGCTTTGAGAGCTACCTCTGCAAGGTTTGATTTCTCAATCTTCCTCCTTTCCTTCCATGAGACATTAGATTAAGTATATAGAACTGATGGCCTTTCAACTATCTCTTCCGCTAACCCAGGTTCTTCATAGTCAATGTCTTCTTTAAGAGGTGAGAACCTGTTTGAAAGAGAAACATCGTCTTGCTGACGAGACTTGACATGTCTGGAACTTCTGTATGAGGTGTCAATGTCCCTTCTCTGCCTGCAATTAATGGCCTTATGACCAAAGTTAGAACAATGAAAATAATATCCATAGAAATTATTTCTTCTATAAGAATTAGGATATGAAATTGTTCTCCTTTGTTGAGCATCTATATCTTCTCCATTCAGATAGCTTCTTGCCTCTTCACAATAGGACATGGTATGGCCCAGATAGCCACAGAACTGACACTTCATGAGAAGAAATGTCTTCTCACTTGAATTTTTCCTTATAGCTTCTTCCTTGGGAGAATAGTAAGACTGTCTGCCATTTTTGAAAGTTTGAGGATAATTTTCGGGTCTCCTTTTAGTTTGGATTGAGGGTTCCTTTTTCAGCACTCTAGGTAACATTTCAACATGTTCAACTTTCATCTTATCTTTCTTTTGTATCTTTGCACTTCCAGCAGTTGATGACTCAGCCTCACAGCCAATTCCACTCTTTCCCATGCAAGCAGGTCTTTGATCACTCAAGACTTTTCCAACCCCATCTGAACCACACTTGGCTCTTGCAAGTAATTCTGCATCTGAGAATCTTCCGAACTGTATTTTCTTCCTCGATTCTTTTGGAACTGATTCTGTCTCCATTTTACTCCTCAGAGTAACTACTTCCTCCTCAAGAACCTCAACAGTCTTGGATTTTTCATCCAGTCTGGATGTGAGGTCATTGATGACCTTTTCTTGCTCTTCAATTCTCAGCTTCAGATCAACTGCATCATCATTTCTTTCAATTATTTTAGACTGTACCTTCACAAATTCTTCCAGTCGTTCAATTTCAGCTTCAAGTTGATCAACATATTCAGTTTATTCTTTTACAATTGATTTCCACTTATTGCAGCACTTACATTTAATCTTAAGCTTACTAACTGCATCCTTAAGTTGCACCTCAGGATCTACAGAAGTTCTCAGTTGTTTTTCACCATCAGTATCTTCTGACTTTTCAACAGTGGCCATCATAGAAGCATAGTTCCCAGTTTTGAATTCTGGTTCTTCTTCATCACAGAATTCATTGTCATCTTCTTCCTCTTCACAGACAAAACTCTTCCTTTGCATTTTCTTACCAGATTTGAAGTCTCCCTTTTTGAAGAACCTTCTTTGAGGCTTCTTGAAGTTTTCATCTTCACTGTCATCATCATTGATATTCTTCAAGCACTGAGAGGCAATATGCCCAACTTTTCCACAACGGAAGCATGCGAGTGGTAACTTCCCTTTGAATTTCCCTTTCCCCTTCTGGAACTTCTTTGCAATGAGAGAGAGAATTTCTTTCTCTTCGTCATCATCACCACTACTATCCTTTGAGATTTTCAATTTATCCATGGCCTTGAATGCCATTTCCTTGCTCACCCGAGTCGTAGCATCTTCTGGTTTGACTCTCATTTCATATGCTACCAAACTGCTCAGTAAGTCATCTAGAGAAAGTTTGGAAAGATCTCTTTCCTCAAGAGCTGACACCTTCGCATTATACAGAGGTGGAAGTCTTCTTAATATTTTCTTTACAATATCAATGTCTTTGATTTCTTCGCCTAGACCCCGAATTGCTCCAACCACTTCAGTAATTCTATTGAAGAAAGAGTCTGCATTCTCGTCTAGATGCATCTTCAGATCATCAAACCGATTGTGTAGCACTTGTAGTTTCGCCTCCTTCACTTTGCTATCACCTTCATAAATATTCTCAAGTTTATCCCACATAGATTTTGCTGAGGTGCAATTCATCACCTTCAGGTAAATCTGATCAGAAAGGGCAGTAGTGAGAGCATTCTGTGCTTTGGCATCTGCATCAAGAAGTTTCCTGTCTGTTTCAGTCATAGCCAGACCTGTTGGATCAGTGACATGTATTCCTTGCACAGTAGAAAAAAGAACTTCCATTCCAAGAGATCTTAGATGAGATCTCATTCTGTTCTTCCAGATCTGGAAATTGCTTCCATCGAAGTGAGGGACTCCCCTGACATTGATCGCGTTTTCCATGACGAAGAAGGTCAGATTCAACACCAGCAACCTTTACCCTCTGATACCACTTGAAGGACCCCGGGACACCCTGAGAGGGGAGGGGTGAATCAGGGTGACCACTTTTTCTTTTAATTTGTTGGATCTTGTTCCCACGTTGGTAGGAACTTGTTGAACCTGTATGATGATTACGATCAAAATGAAAACATTCACATGCACACAGAAGACACGATCATTTTTACTTGGTTCACCACTAAGGGCTACGTCCAAGGAGCATACGCCGACAGGTTTCCAGTCGTACCTAAATCCACTATGATTCACTAGCTGCGGATACAAAAGTTCAGGTACAGACACTCTGTCCCAGGCTCACTGCCTTTACAATAGTTCAGGGATAACTCACTGCATCCCTCGGGTCACCCCCGTTGACTCCCCCTGGCTCACTGCCGTTGGTGAAGTCCCACTCAGTTTATAGACGTGTAGGTCTCTTCTTCATTTGCATAAGAGTGCATCCTTTGTTGAATGTAGATGCTCTATTGAAGTCCGATTCTCACCAGAAGAAGAATATCATTTTTCCTCGAATGAACCGAGTAGTTTATTGGCTTTCGTGCAGCTCCAGCAAGGCATGCGTGCTTCAATAGTGTCTAGGTCTCCTTTTCAATCCCGGCGCGCAAGTCTCCCGACGGCGCGCAAGTCTCAGGCGCGCAAGACTAAACTGGCACGCAAGTGTCACTGAAGCACCTGCGCGACACTGCCTTCTTGAACTAAATACTTGCGCGATCCACTTCCTTACTCTTCCAAACTGCCTTGGGAGAACAGCCAAACACCGGCGCTCAAGCTCTACATGCGCGAAAAAACAACCACATGCGCGACTCAACCACCTGCACGACGAGAGCTCGAACAATCTCTCGGCCTTGAACTCCGTTGGAAATGAGGAGGGGTGGTCCAGTATTTATAGGCAAACTGGACCCCCTGCGCGGCGGCGCGCAAGTCCCTCGACGGCGTGCAAGTCCTGTCTCCGGATCCTCTGTCGCGCAAGTTACTTGCGCGACCAAACCAACACTTGCGCGACCTTCTTTCCTTAGCCAAATTGTGATGTTCTGATCCTCAAAAACATATGGCTCGCAAGTCTTTCATCCTCCAAGAGCTCGGCGCGCAAGTATCTTTGCCAAAAACACTTTACTTTATTTACGGATTTTCAGGCCCAAAAATTTGGCAAACACTGGGAAACAGCGCCACCTTCACTACTGTTTTCTTCCTGAACGGTATGATCGCTTTGTTGGTTCACACCCTGAACTTCCACTGAGGATTGACAACAAACACAAACCATACACCAAATCATTCTTTGAAGAACCTGGTTCCAACACACCTTTGAGAACCTAAAAATATTAATTTATAATAAATTCAAAACCCAAATAAAAACGTCCAAAATGACTAAAATACAAATATAAGATGATATAGGGTTTTAGCCTCACTATACAATAAGATTTTGACATGTTTGAAATTTATTTTAAACCTTATCAACATGACTTATCCTTATTTAATCTATTTCAATTTATTTGTGGTAATAAAATTATAAATTATAAATTGTTTTAAATAATTACTTATGTGTTGTGAATTATCCATAATTGGGTACATTAAGACAATTTATACCATATAAATTTCAATATATAATTTTAAAAATTTTAATTTTTGTTTTTTAATAAATTTGATAATATGTTATTTTTATAAAATAACAATAGTGTTTATTTTTATTCTATTTAATTATTTGAATTAAAATAAAATTCACACAGAGAATATATTCAAACCAAAATAGTTAATAAATTTTTAAAATTTCAAATTCATCTATAAATTTTTTTTGAACAGTAATTAGTTCATATAATATTTATTTATAATTTTTAAAACCATTTTTTGATATTTCCCTTAATGAAATAATTACTACAACATTTTTATATAGTTATTTAATATAATTATTTTTTTCATAAAAAGAAAAAATAAAGAACTATTATAATGATAAATACAATAACTTTCATAATAATACTTTTACTATTATTTATCATCTTAAAATAAGAACATATAAATTATTATATTTATTAAATTGTGATGGTGACAACATTGACATCATTTAAAATAAAATTACATAAATGTCCTAATATCTTTTATATGAACCCATATGGTCCCCAATTCGTCCCTTGGATTTTTATGGTATTTATATTCTCAAAAAATAAGTTTTGGTCAAGTGTTTGGGCTTTGGATGGGTATTATTACTTTAAAAAATACAAAATTATTGATTTTTCACTAAGTAAATAATTTTTCTATCATTAATGTATAAGCTATTAATGTAATTAAATAGTTATTAAAAATTAAAAATAAATTACCATAACAAAAAAAAACATTTAGGATTTCAAATTTTTATATATAATATAATTTATATTCTGTATATCCATATATAAATAATACATTAATTATTAAAGTTTGAGTGAGACATATTTCTCTTTGATTAAAATAAAATAAATAAAAGGTCTTAATCACGTCAAAGTGGATTAAATTGGATTAAATTTTGACCCAAATATGGCTTATGACGAAATATAATCATCTAATTATATTAAGACTACTGTTAGGATAAATTTATAATATTATATTTACGCTTAATTACTTTATTTACCTATAACTATGTTAAATAAAATTTAGCATAGTTATATTTCAAAGTGCCCAAAAATAAAAAGTAACTTATTAAAATAATTTGGACATACAGCTTCCAAATATGGAATCAATATGTCCAAATTCAAATCACAAAAGTTTCAGAAGTTATTTTAAAATTTATCATGTTTCAAGAAAATGAGTTTTTGAAAGTTAAAACATTGCAAAATATTGAAATGATATTACATATGAATTCAATTTAAAATCAATGATAATTACATACATTATATTAAATTGCAAAAATATATTATACTTATACATTAAAAACATTCAACATTTTAATTTACCCATATAAATTATTACGATGAAAAAAGTTGTTTTAATTAAAATATATCGTGTTTTTACTATTCATCAAAATATAAAAGTTATCAAAATAATAATAAAAATGTATCCAAAGTAAATTTTTATATCTTTATTCAATAAAAGAATTTTATTTTATCAAATTTAAATTTTAAACATGTCAAAAACTAGATTTCAGGCGGGTGCACCATTAAAAGGTGGCAACACAACATTTTTTGAAAAATACTTATTTTACCTGAAAAATTTATTTTGTTCTCATGATATGTTCTATATAATGTGTAAGATGAATAAAAATGTTATAAAATTAAAAATTTAGTCGATACTATACATAACGGCTATTTCATAATAATATTATAACAATATATCGTTGTTTAGTGAAACATGTTATTGCGTACTACACACGCTATCGAGGAAGGTCGTTATTGCATGTATTGCATGCCATGCCAGGGATGTGTGTAGTACATGCTTCCTTTGGTGTAGTGCATAAAATTATCAAAACAAATATAATTTATACATTAAAAAAATCTATACATAATGTAGCATAGAATAATTTCTACAAAACGAACTTGAAATTGTTTGTATCAAGAGCAAAGAATAATGTTGGGTATACTGCAACATAATACCGTGTTGCGTATAGTACAAGATAATCATGGTGTAGTATACAATATAAGACATAAATGAAATAAAAAATAATATATCTCATAAAATCTCGAGGTGTTACAGAATTACATTAGTCTAATGAATATGATAGACCCAGAGGGATAGTTAGAAGTCAATGTAGGAGTTGGGCCTATGACAGTTGATGTATGGACTGTCTGGTATATAGTCATTACCATTGTGTGGATATAAGATTATATTGGATATAAAGGACTTTTATGCGGTCTATATGAGGAAATTTTTCTATAAGGGCATGATGCTAATTGAGATTAGTGAACATGTGGTATGGGATAAGCACATATGGAGTTTCAGAGTGATCATAAATGGAAATTCTTATAATTAGAAGGATATACATATATTGGATATGTTTGATGGATCATTGTGTTTTTATTTTCATCCACCATATTCATGTTGGAATAAATATAGAGGTGTAGTGGAAGTAGTCCCACATGGATCATTAATTAATAACTATGGGGTAGAATAATGTTAAGTGGTTGTGAGTTCGGTTAACCATAAAACATGAGTTTTCATGATCAGAAGTCAATGATATGTGCACGGGAAGAGATTTCAGTGACTATTAGAAAGATAATGTTTCCCCATAGTTGGAGTAGGAGACAATTATAGATTAAATTTGGTGTAATTATTTGATAAATTCATAGAATACTTTTAGATAGTGGAGATCATCTCCATAAACATGACATTATTATAGGTATTCTTAGGATGTTATGTATTTATACCTTTATTCCTAACTATGATTTGAATAGAAATAAATCCCCTTGGAATATACACACATCAAGAAATGTGTCTATAGTTGGGTGGTTGGACGTTCACCACTGACCACTTGAGGGAGAGGCCCCAGGGATGGATCAGATGTCCATAAATTCCACAAGTGACATTATCATATGTTAGGGAACACTTAGTTTATATTTTTATTGTTATTTGGGGGAAATCATAATGTCCATATCCATGTTTTTATGTTTATCTTATGATAAAATCATGATATGTGGTGGATGAATTTCCAAATGATAGAAATGAGAATTATATCCCAATGGTGGTGTTGTATGTCAGTCATGGATGTATGGATCGTAGGATTGAAATGTATATGTAGATTGTCAAATTACAAGAGGGGGAGAATTATATGTTTAATAACATTAATTTTTATAATTAGGAAAATATGTGATTAATAATGTTAAACATGTTCGACTCACAACGCCTCTTTAGTTTTTAACTATGAAACTATCTTATATAGGATCTAATAATGGATATGATAATGAAACATCATATATGTTTACATACTGAATGATTCTACATTAAATCATATAGAAACATATTTTTTCAGAGGATACAATAATAATAAAGTATAATAATGTTATACATTATTTCATTAATTAATTTGTGGGGAATTAAAATCAATTAACTAAACAAGACATGTTTATGAAATCATTTAACTAAAAAAGATAGCCATCCAATACCACAGAAAATGATCCCATGATTTATACATTTTAGAATGTTGGTCTTACCCACACCAGGGTAATCCCTCGATATGATGATCAAAATATTTCATCATATCCCCACTAGCCTCGATCTCTAAAGTGATTCATACATCTATCTTCATATCCCAAGAATCTCTCAATTGAACAAAGTCAATCAAAAGTGATCTAGATAGGTTGAAAATGATGTTCAAAACTACAATAGATGTTCATAGAAATCTCACATGGATGATCTAAGAAAGACACTCATAAAATATCACTTCCTTCAAATGGTCAATAGATCATGAAGAAAAATCCATCTTAGGGTCCATTTCAATGGAATGGAATGCATAATAATGTAATCTAATGTTCGACATCCTCCTCCAATTATCATATCATTATAATAAATTTTGTAGGTAACTACATGTGTAACTCATGTAATGGTTATGTTAAAATAGATAGGATGATATCATTTTATTTTAAAAAAATATAAGAAAAAATATCATTATTAAGCTACATTATCATATTTTGGAGCTAATAAAATGAAATGTTAGTTTAAGAAAATGATATAACTATAAGAAAATAATTTCTTTACATTATTATGGTATATATTATCATATTCAAGACACAATGAAAATACAATTGTAAAAAAATAATTAATTGAAGTCAAATTTAAAAAAAAAAATAAGATAAATGATTCCAAATTTATCTGAGTATGATTTAAGCATAAATTAGATTTTGATTAAATAAGAAAATAGAGTCTGATTCCCACAGTAATCAGAGTCTAATTTAAGATGAATTCCGAGTCACAATTATGGGTAAATCATATTCTAAGTAATTGTATGGTTCTGAGTGAGATAATGTCCAAATTTTAATATATAGAAAATATTATTATACTATGTTCTAGAAAACACTGGATAAGTCATTGAAAACCATTTGTAAATACAAAACAATCATAGGAAAAAATAAAATATCCCCAAAGTGTTAGTTTCTTAGTAAACGATTATTTTCATTATGGAAATGTATTATTAAATTTTAAAACACAAAAAGAATGGAAAAGTCATAAAGAA
Source organism: Viscum album (assembly GCA_963277665.1). Classification (NCBI taxonomy): domain Eukaryota; kingdom Viridiplantae; phylum Streptophyta; class Magnoliopsida; order Santalales; family Viscaceae; genus Viscum; species Viscum album. The sequence goes on along the minus strand of OY728133.1, from coordinate 1,033,665,560 downwards.
TCATATTGAATCAACATGGAGAATTCTATAGAGTGGATTTGGTGACATCAAGGATATAATATAATATATTGAGAGACATGTTTAAATTAATTGTGGAGGTCTAAGTGGTCATTTTTTTGGCTATTCGATTGACCAATACAATGGTAATGAGATCATGTTGTTTATATAGTTAATTTGGGAAACTACATCAATGTCATGATGGTTGGTTCTTTAATACCTCAAAATAATTTGTGAATAGATGATGCAATGAAATAAATGATTCAATAGGGATCAAGAAAAGAATAATTTAGGGTATAAAAAATTATGGAATTATGATATATTATAGAGAGAGTCATTTCTATGTATAAGGTAGACAAGCCAACAATAGATGTCTGTTTTCAATCATAGTTAGTCGACCAGAATAATGTGACTCAAATTGGTAGGATGGTATTGGAAGTTTTTAGATAGTTTCCACCACAAGATTATGCTCAAATGATATTTAAAACTCAGTAATAGTAATTGTTCATAAGGAATAACCAATTAATATTTATATGAGAAACAGATAATATAATTGTAATCAATCTGAGAAGTTTCTAGGAAAATGATGAATTTTTAAGTCGTGTGACCTTCATGGAATAATGGTCATCATGATTTGATAAATACATCATGTATTATTCAAAATTTGACATGATGGTATATTGGTCACTTCTTTGATAGTGGATGATCCAAACATAGGTTGGTGGTCGTGGTGTGATGAAGTGTATGTTGGGGAAGATCGTGGAGAAAAAGTGTCTCGTTAGTTATCTGATAGGTTGTATGGGAAGGACATTACAAAGTGGTGATTCAAGCATCAAATAGTTGTGTACATTGAGGTAATGATTATACTTTGCTAGATCTTATAATGATATAATGTGGAGTGAATCCATTGGGTATCAAGTTGTAGAACGATGTTGGTCTGATGTTTTTGTTGAAATATTTTTTCTCTTCAATGGCACCATGATTTTGTCATTGTTAGAAGATGGGAAACATTATTACATAGTGCCAAGAAATTTGGGCATTGATTAGATGAGATTATTAGGACAAATCTATTTTGAATGGCTATCATAATGTACAATATTTATTTTTTATTATCCGCTTCTACGGTGATTATGTACGGAAACCTCGATCATTCTATTGATTTCTATGATAGTAATGATGGGATGAGGTGGATGTTTCCTCTATGAGAATTGAGTATTAGAGGGTGGATTGTGATGTTCAAAATGTGTTCATGAATGTCCATTTATGTAATCATTGGGTTGTTATGTATTTACAATGATCAAGGAGAATCATGGGTGATAAGGGTTGGTAGGGGGTTCCTATGGCCCAACCATTCGTTATTTAATGCTCCATATTTCCCGAATGTGTGGCTTAATGAAAAATCTATTAAACGGTATGGTGGTTGAATGTTATTGGCCATGGATAAAGGAAGATATAATTTTAAATTTTATTCAATTCTATTATTTCTTGTCAATGGTTTTGGTCATGGGATTATGTGATGTTTTGTCAGTGTTTCATTGGTAAAAGATATGAATGGAGGTTAAATGTGGCCATTCCACATACAATACAAAATTGGAACACTGTTAGTGTAAATTTTTCTCCTAGATAGGGGAAATCCTACCAACAGGTCACCTTTTAGACAATGATTGGAATAAAGTAAACACATGGTTTTACAAGCAACGTGGTTCTCTAAGAAACCATGTATCCCTTAAAAGTGAAAAATTATACATTTACTGATCGATATTTAAGATTTATAAAATAAATTATTTCCATACTCCTCCTCTAGAAAACATATTTGTTGAGGGTATCCATGTAAACATCACAATGGTTGATATTGTTCATTTTTATGGTATTTGAAGTAATATTGGGAACAGATCGAACCTTCAGGTGATTATAAGAGTCCTCCATACACTATTATTTTGGATTTTAGCTTGTAATCTATCTTTACTTATCCTGAGTCCCTAAAACCATTAAATTTTTATTATATTCTATTTTTGGAATTTAATGGTAGTTTGAGTTATAGTCAATGGATAATGTCAGGAAAGAATGTTTTTATAGAAATGAGATAGGTGGTCTAATTCCTTTTCCCATAGTCAGGTTGGGTTAAATGTTAATGTAGTTGTTTTAATTTTTTACCTCATTAGGTTTGAATTAATTGGGTAATGTATGTAATTAGGGAAATAGATTATTGTCTCAGACTCTATTTTAACAAAATTGGGTAATTTTATAATATGATGCAAAACCATGGGCTACACTTAAGGAATGATGAACCAAACTAAATGTTAAAATAAAATTATTACTGTTTAAATAGGGGTATTATTAGACAGAATGGGATGTTTGTTGTAATCTAGTGTGTGTTTTGGAAAAATTGTAAATTTAATAGAATATATGTCTTATTTTGTGAAAATATTATATTGAATATGAAATTGATGAAATAGTGAATTATGAATTTTGATCCTATTATGGTTATTAAATGATGAATATGATGTTTTAGAATAGTATACTATTATAAAATTATTCATTTTCCTCAATGATATTAAGAATGTGATACACTTTGTAGAATTAAAAATGTAAACTTATGTGGGGTAGTGTTTTCACATTATGTATCATTTCGTTATATATTTAATGAAATGATAGGAAAGGGAAATTAAATCTTTGGTTCATGTAATATCTTTTATTTAATGTGGGTGACTCGTACCACAATGGGTGGCATAAATAATTTTTAATTGGTAATATGATTAGTTAATACCAATGAAATTCCTAAGGAATCTATTGGTAATTGTTGTTTAACGGATAATAGATCATAAGGAGGTGTTTTAAAAAAAATACTAATTTTGGTTAATGCGTTATGCGATGTAACTGGAATATGTTTAATATGTTAGGATTATAATCAATATATTTATTAAATAGGTAAATTTTTTCTGTTAATTTTTTTATACACAAAATAAAATCTAAACATGTCTGAAAGGTATATTGGGTTTTTAAATGATGGTCCTATAATATATCTGTTTTTATTGAGCCTCCAATCCCAAACCAATAATATACTGATTTGGGATTAGGACTAAGGATATAGTCCCTAATAGGTTTTATATGATGAAACAAATATGACTAATTCTACAATCATATTACTATTTACTCGTGAGTTGGGATGATTGGCTAAGGCTATATACTTCCATGTGTTCAGTCGCGACATCGGTATAGATGTCAAAATGAGGCTCTAGGAATCCTAAACATGTGTACAAGATCTAGTTACAAGATTGATGTTCTTAGGTATGTTTATCAATTTTGTTTACTGAATGTACATCAGTGATTTAAAATTGTGTAAAAACTTATTTTATGGATTTGGCTCCAAATGCTACAAGATGTATTATGTTGTTCGGATGAACCATCATATTTGATATATATTGGATAATTTTTAACTATCTAATTCTAAATCAAGTTTCTTGATAATGGGTTGTTAAATTGTAATTTTTTGAAGGTGGAACATGTTTACTTATTTTTATATTTATTAATTGTTTTTTTAAATATACATTTTTAAATACTGGTATTTTCATTAGACATTATTGGTGGTGGTAACAGAGTTATACTAACACACTATTAATATAACCTTGGAACCTAGGTACCTGATAAGAAGTTACTTGTTTCTGTTATGGGATCACGAGAATGATATGATTTTTGGGTTACAGATTTTATTTTGTGTTATAAAATGGATGGTCATGGCCGGATTGGGCGTTGTGTTCATTCATTATGGACATTTTGTAGTTTTGGATTTATGTTTTTATTTTTATAGATACGTTACTTGTATTTTAATCAACATACAATTATATAATGTTCTATAGATATATTATTTGGATTTAGTATTATGATAAATATTAATCATCCAAGGTAGATTACATATCCTTTTTTGTTATTTCTACTATGTAACAACTCTTAGATACAGGTATATTCTCCAAACATTTCTACATAAACATGTTCTACTAGTCATCAACCTCCCGTAGGCAAGGGGGCTTCCTGGAGGTCATGTTATGTTCCTTAATAGGGCAATAATTATAGTGTTCATCGGGTAAGGGGAGTTACAAATATGGGTTGTGATTGAGTAATTGTTAAATTGATCCAAATTATCAATATTCAGGATAACACCATTTTAGTGGGAATATCATATATGTATGTGTGGGATGTAATTATATTTAATGAAGACAAATGTACTGTAGTTTTTTATTAGGATCCAAGAATTAAATTAATTTTATTGAAGAGTGATTTAATTGGGGATATGATCCTATGTATGGATGAGAATATAATATCATCATATAAAACAGTCCATATATAAATGACTATATAAATTAACGATTACAAGCTTCAATCCAATTTCCTCCTGTTTTATTAGCATGATAATGCATATTTTAGTCTTTTTGAAATATCATATAACAAAAACAACATATTTTCCATTGAAATAAAACCCATTGAATCATTTTATGTATAATCTGGTAAATCACCCAATTGTTTTTCGATGTTTGGTGATACTTTAATGGTGGATCGTTTTTGAACACTGTGATGATGAAAAATTTCAGTTGAATTGACAAATAATAGCAATTTCATATATATGAAATAAGTCCTATACTGATCATCGATGTTATCCATTATCATTATTTGTTGGTTACCTTGTGGATTTGATATTTTTAGAAATATTATGTCTCAAAAAACATGGGATTTTAGGACAATTTTACATGACATACATGCGAAGATTTTAGATGATGAGATGACTATTAGGGAGGCTTTTTGTATAAATTTTTCAACATAGATGACATCCTCTAGACATAATTTCCTTGTTTTATAGAATAGAAATTATTTTTCATCCCCATATAATGTATTGATATGGGAGTAGGTTGACCTGGAAACTAATTTATCAATGATTTAGAAGCTAGTCTACATTATCGATTATCAGATAAAGGTTCATAATAGAAAATATATCCCATTGGTGAGGGTGTTTTGGAAGCATGGATAAAATTCTAATGAGACATTGAAGAATGAGTAATTCATTAGAGAGAAGTAGAATCACTAATTTAAGTAATATTCTTCTTGATTGTAATAATACGGGGTAGAATGTATTTATGTATAGTGATTATAACATCCTCTTACCACTATTATTTTATGTTCCTTATTTTCTTTTTTGTATTTTATTCTATATTTACCCATAGTAGATTCCCATTATATCCTATTGTGATAGTTGTTTCCTTGTAAATTCCCTTTTCTGTGGTTTATAAATGTGTGGAAGAGGGGTTTTAAAATAATTTTTATTTGGCATGATATGTCAATAACATTTTTCACTTGAGTGGGAGTTATTATATAGTTGAAAAAGAAATTGAAGGCCCACTGGCTTTTGGTGAGGCCCAATATACACCTGGTGGGATGTTTGTAGTGGAGGATCCATAAAATATCCATGCATTTATATTATTGGACCATCATATGTTATATTTATTCTTCATATCACACTAGACAAAATGTAGGAATTCTTGAATATTCTCTAATATTTCCAATTCCACCATGTATATTGTGAAGGTTATTGTATTTCTAGTGACACCGATATAAATGAGTTTCGCTAATGTAGTATCATTTATTATTTTTAATTCAGTTGTTTAGGTCTAAAAAACCTCAAAATATTTAAATTATACTTTGATATCCAGGGAGTCCATCTATATATAATTTTAGATATCCGAACATAATTTCAACAAGGATTTACATTCATGTTATTTCATTATATCTATTATATTATGTGTAACTTTTATTTGATCAAGAATCATATTTCACCCCTTTATCTCTATCTACGAGGGATATCGATCCTCATTTTTTTTGATCATTATCAGGGCATGAAGCAATTTGAATCTAGAATTATTTCATGACCATTCATTCTATTGAATCTCAATTAGTGGATTGTGTGTTGGTGGTTGATGATATTAACTAAAGTATACCTATTTCAAAGGAAATATACATCTATTTAACACTTTTTTGATTGAATAACTTAAATTCTTTATTTCTAATGTATTTATAAAAATTTAACTAAGGCTTAAGAAAAATGATTTCAAATGGAATGGATGTCTATGGGAGGTTAAAATTCATATTTAATTTGGTTTCTGAATTTTTTTTATGAAAAATTATATTGAATTTAAATTATATATTTAAATAATGAATTTATGTGGTGAAATAGAATGAAGTGTATTAGGATTTCAAAAGATATTATTTGAAAATAAATACATGAATATATGGATAAAAACCTGTAGTTGATGGTTTTTTAAATGAAATTCTTGATTTTAAATATGAAGAAGGTGAATAATGTATTTATTGAATAAATTATTTGTTATTAAATGATAAACAAAAAAGATTAATTATTACCGAAAAGCACAAGGGGTTTCAGTTACTTTTGAGGAAATATTTTCATTCCAATTAAACTTATTTAATTCATTTAATTGATAGTGGAAATGAAAAAAACTGCTTGAGGGATGGAATTTCATTAGTTGTGGGATTTTCTTGTCCCCGTATTCTTCTAAATTATGGGATTGTGTGTAGATATAGAGTCATATTTTCGTAATACTATGTTGATCATTGTTCTGGTTACTAACCAAATGAATAATTACCATGGTGTTATTATATATTAATGATGACAAATGATTTATAAAGACTAATTATCGATTGACATGATTTACTCATGAATATTTTAATATAAAATTCATTTTTGTTCCATTTATAATTAATATTATTTTAGATTCAATATTTTAAGGGAAAAAAATTGATCCATTTTTAATTATAGTTTTTTAATGTTTTATAAAACATGTTTTTATGTGAAATAAGAATATATTTCCATGAAATATTTAAATAAATTGATTTAATTTGGTTTATTTTTTATTGGTTTTATATTAAATACTTCATCAAATCCTTTATGGTTTTTTATTCATACCCTAAACATTCCATGGTAACATGATGATTCTATTTCACATATCATGGAAATGGTAAATCATCTTTCACTAGTGGTGGGTGTCTATGATTATTTTGTCCTGGATAGATGGATGTGACTAGTGTATCATGAGACCGACTTATTACATGGAGTTACAAGTTGTATTTTTTTATTAGTCTTATATGAATAATTAGTTATGTAGATTATTTGATACATCTACCAATTTTCCCTTGGTAATTTTATCATGTTCGGTTTTGGGCATACATAATATTTTTTAGTGTATATCTATTTATTTCTACTGACGAGTTATTAATTTTTTTAGTATAATTACTTCTTTGTTATAATTATTCAATTATACTAGTTTCCAACCAATAATGATCAATAATTTTCATCAGGCCTTGTTAAGGATGATTTGTATACCATTATGTACATTTTCTAGGCCATTTCATGAAAATTTTTATTGAGATGTGTGGTATATATATGGTCTAATTGAACTCTATATACATTATAAAAAGAGGGACATTTAATTGAAAACCGAATGTTAAGAGAGTGGTATGGAATTAATCTTTTAGAGGTTATGTAATTTATGGTAATAATTTTTTTGAAAAATTTGATATTAACTTTTATAAAGTATAATGGCCATATAAAAGGTAATTTTTAAAGTAATCGTTGTAATATATTATCTTTTTTGTGATACAAATTTTTACATTCGGTTAAATTTTTTATATATTATTCATGTTAGCTATTTTTATGAAAAATAATTTATAAAAATTACAATAAAAAATTATTCTTGGAAATTTTAAATATGTTATAAATTTTCTATAATTAATTATAATCAAGTGGTAAAATATAAATTTAAACTAAAACATTTTAAATACAAAAAAATCGTTTTGGTATAAAAATTGGATTTTTAAATATTAAATTTTACTATTCTTTTATAATATAAATTAAAAATCAAATGATGGTTAATTAATTTTTAAAAAAAAAATTCAATAAAATAATCATTTATAAAAAATATACTTAATTTTTAAAGAAATCCATATAAAATATTACTATATATAGTTTACTAAGTTATTTTTTCATTAGTGAAATGATTTTTTAGTTTTTATTGACATTAATTGAAAATTTTTTCATAAATAACTTTTATTATTAATTTTATGAATAAATAAAATATGTATAATAATACTAGATGGGTATATATATTTTATTTCATTAAAATTAAATATTTTTTTAATTATATATTCTAATTATATAACCCATCAAAAAATCTATGTATGATATAATGATATTAAATACAACTGTTATTTTCATGGAATGAGACTCATCTAGTAGTAATATAATAGATTTTTTCCAAATATCATGAATTTCAATTGAAAAAATTTCCTCATACTGTATACTTTTGATAGTTTATATTATGATATATCTTGTATAAACAAGTGTGAATCAACCACCCTTCCAAGCATGGACCAATTAATATCATAAAGAACATATCATCGACAATATAAAAGTTAATCTATATTTTTTATTGAATTCATAACATAGTTTGTTCTATCAATACTATTAATCGAAATGTTATATAAAAATTGTAATATTTCTTTTATAATATAGTTCATTTCATAAGGTGTTTCATTTAAAATTTTATCTCATCAAAATAATTTTTTTATGTATGGGTCGTTATAATATTTCCAAACAATTAGTTTTTTGTTTTATAAATATATGAATATTTGAATCAAAGGACTGAAAATTTTGATAATAGATATATGATTTTTTTTAAATAAATTATTCCATTGTTTCAGATGAAATATCCCCTGCTCCAAAATCCCTCACATCAATTCTAAAAAAACATCAATTATCATAAAATAATTGATATAAAATAGTGCATGAAATTATCATATCATTTAGTAATAGTATTCACTCTAAGAAAAACACACAGTATCACATTTTCATCCAAACAATAATTTTCATTCAATTTAGTTTCATTTTGGTATGATCACTCCCTTGTACCTCTTTTATTTCACATCTTGTAATCGTTTGTTGTTGCCAATATTTTTAGATAAGTAGATAGTGTTCATTGATTTTGATTGATGTATAGGCCTAAAAATATATCTATAAGTAATATATATATATATTCTACAATTTTACTAATATTTAACTTTATGATAACCCATGATATATGTGATCCTCTAGAAACCATGCCATGGGCCACCCGCTAGCTGATGGTTGTGATAAAAGGATTGAATTCATCCTACAAAAAAGGTCATGCATATTGGTAACTGCTGGAATACTTGTAATTCATTCAGTCATAAATTGAATAAATTATGATGGAGATGAGAGATAATAGAAATATAGTGGAATAGATTAGTTTGGTATTATTAATGGATAAACAATATTTTCCCCATAAACATGGATTATATTTTATCCTCTATCTCCCTCATGAAAATATAAATCTATTTAATGTTAAGGTATCTCTTAGGATGACATTGTCCTCCACATTCTCATAAATTTAATATTTATGTTCCAAAATATTATTTTGTTCCTATTTTCGAACATCGAATTATGTTGTGCACTCTGATTGTATTCTTCATTTGGATTTTCATTTACAAGGGCTATGCCAACATTGATAGTTCATCTAATCTTTTTTTAATACAAGGAATTATTTGTTATAGGTATATCTTTCATGGAATATCGAGACATTTCACCATCTATATTCTAGATTCGATCAAATAAATTTAATTAAAATTTATTATGGTTGTTAATTTCAAGATAAAATATTATTCAAAAAACCATTGATGCTTACTCATCTAAATTATTATTTCAAAATTATTAAATGTATGATCAATGATTTCATGGTTTATTTTATATTTCAATATTGAAATGAAATGGTATTCCACTATAAAAACATTTCTTTAAATGAAAGTCAATGCAGGTATTTTTAGCATGAAGGGTATCTTATTTATTATAATTTAAAATGAATATTAATTGGATTTATTTGATAAAATTTTTGTTGTAACAAGTTATTTTAATGGTAATAATCCAATTGTGAGTGATATTACATATGATACCAAGGTATATAGAAGATATAAGATAAATAAGGAAATCATAATTGAAGTTTATGATTGCTAATTTAACGATATGTTATCAAGAGGTAGATAAAAACCCATATGATTGGCCTCTTAATTTAATCACACGTTGATAATGAGTAATAAAAAATCATTGTTCTTATTGAGATAGAGAGAAAATTCTGAGAGTAGACTATTACATATGTGAATATAGATTCTATGGTAATTTGAACTATGTGGACATTATTCAATAATATTGCATGTTTGGCCAATCTATAATAGACTAAATAACACAAATACATATTTATTTTTATTTTTTCTGAATATAATTTGTTTCTAATTTTTTTCCAAAAATATTAATATAATAATTCATCCTGAACTAGTTTATCTATAAATGTTTTATAATACTAATAAATTGTTTATTTTCAGGTTTTGGAATATATTAAAAAAATATCATTTAATGATATATTTAATTAGTTATAACTGTATTCTTATAAAATGTATCTTTAGGAAAAACATACAAAGATAATATATGCATTGTTTTTCTCACAAATTCCATAAACTCTTTAGTATATATATATATATATCATTTTTATCATAGATTAATAATAAATCGGGAACAAAATAGTAGAGGATAGTTGATCCATTCCCATGGATTTAAGGATAATGGTTAATACATCACATATTGAATGTGTTTTTTGTTTACTTATGTACAATGGTGTGTTTTATAGTTTCGATACATATAATGGCAATATTTATCTATCATTTCATCTTATGAATTATAATGGAATATATAATTTATCTATATATATATCATATTAATTTTTATATTTTTTAGGGAAATAATTCTCAATGTAAATATCAACATATCTCTATCGTACAACGATGTAAAACACCATTTGGGACTTATATAGCCTACACCATGTTCATAGAAATTTGGACGATCTATATTTAATTTTGATCATTATATATACATGTTGTATGTTTTTTAATGGTGGAATCCAATTATTGGTAAATTGGTAAAATTATTTATAATCTCCCATACATAGTGATTTCATTATATCAATAATGTGGAAAACATCAATCCCTCTTATATTTCATTTTTTATTCATAAGAAAATTAGGATTAAATTTCATGTTTTTTTAAATATTAATAACATATATATGATTTCAAAAATTAATTTTTTTACTTATTTTTATATTATAATTCAAAATAATAATCAAATAATTAACAAAGTAAAAAGTTTACTATTTATTGGAAAATTTAGATCTTGACATTTAATCATTTTATATACATAATATAAGGTCGCAGCCTTAAACATTACATAAACATGAGTTATGTTAATAACATGACTTTTAATTCACATATAGGGTGTTTTCAGGTATCTAGTTTAATAGAATTGTGTAATCAATTATAAATAACAACTTCTTTATTACAAGTAGATACTTCTACTCACTATCCATTTTTTTAAACAATAACTCTTTAAAGTGAAACATGAAATCATTTAATGTTTTAACAACATAAGTTTTTATTTATCCCATCCTTGACATTATTCATCCTTATGTCCTATAAAAAACATTTCAAAACATGGGATGTGGATAAATATCTCAATAAGCGATAAATATCGAATGAAAATTGTTATTCATAGGATTTCATCAAAACCAAGATTACATAATCATAAGTAATACTTTTCACCTTTAATATGTAGTAATAAAAATTAATTGAATATATGATAATTGCATACCATTTTTTTAACCAAATGATTACCATAAATCCCATAGAAAGAATCACATGACATATAATTATAAAATGGGACATAAACATAGATAATTGGAGTAACTATATAGTCAGCTTCCAAAAATATCACAAAATTGAATAGTCATACAGGTGACAAACATACCCAATTCATTAGATGGTATATCATTACCACCCATCTTGGTTTATCACAAAATATGATGTCGTTTGGTTTATCATGTTACTACCTGTCGTGGTTTATCACATACCCACCAAAATAATTTCTAACTACCATTTCATAATCATAAAACATAAAATAAGAATAAATGAAAAATAACATTTCCATACTACAACCGTAAGAGATAATATGATGTTATAGAAATATTCACCCAATTTCCAAAACCATCTAACAAATTTAATAAATAATATTTTGAATTAAAGTTTCACAGAACAATTTGAACCATTGAAATAAATTATCATTTTCAAACATTCATTTCTATAATAATAAATATGATAAAAAAATGATTGAAATCATTAACAGAAATATACATTATTAAATTAATATATATTTAAATCTTTTAAAACAATGTTTTAGTTAATTAGTCCCTTACCACTTAAAAAAAATTAATAATAATATTTAATGAATAACATCAAATAGAACATTTAATATCATGATAATAAAAATATTTATGATAAAAATAATGAAAATATATTTATATTCAAATTAATAGATAATAAATGTGCATAACAATAATATATCTCTCAATGAAATAAGAATGTGGAAAAATCCCATAAAATATTGTATTATTAGATTAAGGATAAATAAATCACATATTTATGTGTGAAAAATAAAAATACACTCATTATAATTTGATATTCAGTGTAAAACAATTGGATAACAATCACACATATTCCTAGAAATGAAATGGATATTTTTATCAATGAATAGAGATTGAGATATGATTTCCTATAAAAATTTCTAATAAATGACTTTAAATTATTTATATTTAGTGATTATGTATATAAACTGTATATCCTCAAAACATGAAGTTGAAATTACATAATAAAGAAATTAAAAGTCATTCCACGCATAATATTGGCCTAAAATAATCTACAATGTGTGCGTTAAACCCGATGTGTTGAAATTGAGTTTAGAAATTCCATTACAGAGACCATTTTGTAAGAAAATAGACTAATTATGTGTAATATCTATAAGAAAAAATAATGACCTAATAAATAAAATTTAGGAAATAAATCATTATTACTCACATAATCGTAGAACGATATAATCATGAAGTAGATGATTAACCCAAAAAATGGAAATTGGGTTATGAAGTTATCTTATGAAAATTAATCTACCTAATAACATCACATAAAAATTCATAAAAATAGATGATCATAGATAAAAGGTTCTCTAATAACTTTTCTATAAAATATACAGTAATAGGTATATAGAATAACACACCACAAACTGTTAAAATTAAAATTAAAATACATAACATAAAATAAGACTTTTACTAAAATAGTAGGGGGAAATGTTCCCTTACATTGAGTCTGATTTTTCACATGTGTTCCTTGTTCTAGATGAATAATAAAACAAGTTAATTTATACTTGATTAATAACATTTTCATGTTTATTATTATTTTAAATCACATATTACCATGTTATGAAAAATACATGATTATTTATGTTAATATAGGTCGTTTTGTCATTATTGGGTACTTGAATAAAAAATGATCATGTTATAATTACAAATTGTCCATGTGGTGAAAATATCATTATTTAAATAATACAATTAATGATATATATATCATATAAATATAGTATATTTTTATTTATAATAGTGAATTACATTTGGATATACGAAATTGAATGCTCTGTTCAGGGAGATGGAATGTCCTACGCACACAAGAATGTTACTTTTCTTTATTTGAACTATTAAATAAATAAAATTAAATATACATATGTATATTATAATTCCTATATAATATAATATGTTATATATTTTACATAATTTCCCTAATTCCATCCTTTATACGTTCCATGGATCATTTGAATGAGTCATATCATTCTGAGGGGGTGGTAGTCCGCATAACCTAAAATGAAATTACTGTATTTACACATCATGAAAATTCATAAAATTGTGTTTTTAAATAAAAAATAAAGAATCATAGAGACAATATAAATATATTATATAATGTATATAAATATAATGACTCACAATGGCCACCATGAGAGGTGGTTGAGGAAAATAGAACAATTATCATTTCGTGGGGAATCAGTTCACTGTACACACAAATTGTATGTTCTAATACATTAGATGGATGTGTGTGTAAGTGTAGTTATAATTGATATTATAATTAAAATAATAGTATAGTTAGTGTAATTGTTTATTTATTAAATAAAATAAAAATAATAGAAAATAGAGTCATGAAGTAAAATACCTGAGATGAACTTTAGAGAAGTTGTAATCTCAAAAACATATAACTCCCTTTGATTTGAGGAAAAGGAATTTCGTGAATTATATAGTTCCCAAGGTGAAGATTCTAGGGGAAATATAAGGATGTTGGGATTTTATTTGGTCATAATTGCGATGATCCGTAGGGATTTAAAGGTGTGTGTATGTGGGTATATCTAATGTATTTTTATAAGATAGATGAGTTGAACTTCAGGAAGGTACTGAAATATTATTTTATTATAAAATTATTTTCCATAAGAATTGGTCCAAAAATAATTAATTTAAAATATAAAATTTTATTAGGTTTTCATATTCATAACATATAGCTTTCAGACAAGTCTAGGACCTATATTTAACACTATCTCTTTGTGTTTACCCTTAGTAAACTAATTTGACTATTACTATGTCGGCTTGTATATTTATAATATATAGTTAATATAGTAACTATTATATAACAATAGAACCTGAAGTGGTCCATTTATGATATTTTTAACATTATCTATTTCATTTGGTATATTCTTATATTTTTTCGACTATTATATAATTTAATAAAATAGTATTCTTCTTAAAAACCCATTTACGTCAATTTTTATACGATTTATGTCACAAATTATTAAAAAAAATTAAAAATATATTCTTTAATAAATACATAATTAATTGAAATATTAAAATTCATAAACATCCTTAAATTTTTTGAATGAAAAAAATGTTTCAATATAAATTTATTTTAATATTTATAATCTCATTTTTTAAAATCATTTATTAATAAAGAAATCACTAAATCCTAATTGATTCATAAATTAATTAATTTGTATTATTTATAAATATTATAAATTAATTAAATGATGTAGTAAATATTTCTATATTTATAATTACAATTTATAGTTGAAAGGATCACTTAAATTACCCTTCTAAAATTGTTTTTTAAAAAATTATACATTTTTCTCTTACATTTTTCTTTAATTTTAATTAATCCTTATAAAATGTGATTTTCTCCTCCAAGTGGCTCCATGGGGTTTTAAAAAGACCCACAAATGTCCATGGTCAGAAATATCTCACCAAATAGGATTACGACACCATTTATGGTAGTTAATTATAATTATAATATTATTTTGTTACCCTTATTTACCATATTAACCCTTTATCAATGTCAATTAAAATAATTACTGAATATACTATTCATATTGTCATAACATAAAAGGTAACTATTTACAAAATTTGGACCTCTCGATTCCAAATATGTAACCCATTTTTTCAAATTAATAACACAGAATTTTAATAATTAATTTATAATTAATTTTCATTGTTAAAACCAAAAGGCGGGTTTTTAAGAAGTCCTAACATTAAAAAGATTATCTTTTTTTGTTGTCAAATTAAGCTGTGAAATTACATCCAATGAACATTATTATATTATATGATAAAAATATAATCCAATTATTCTTTACAACCAATGAAAATAACCATATATTTATATAAATTAAATAGATATAAAGGCAGTTTTGAATTTAAATACAATATTTTCACTATTAGTTGAAAATTAAAATTATAAAAAAATATATAAAATTCATCCAATTTAAATGTTGATGTAACAAATCTAAATAATAATTTTTTTTTTCAAATATAACATATAAATATTACATAAATTTTGTTTTAAAATGGGTTTCCATTAAAAGGAGGTAAAACGTCCATTTAAACTTAATTGAGTATTTCTTACTTAAATTTGGATTTTTTCTTATTTTATCCTCTAAAATTTTCTGTATTAATAGAGTATGTTTAATAAAAATATTTTAGTTATTTATATTCATTTCTTCTAATTAAATTTATTAGTCGTTAACTAACATTTAAAATAATAATATTGTTATATTATTTTGTGGTATAACTGAAAGTTTTGTGCAACGTAATATTTCAAAGAAACATGTTTATGCATGTTGAATAGACTATCGAACAAAGAATCCTATTTAAATTAACAATAATATACTATTCATAAATATTAATATAGATGAAAATTTATAATTCTATAAATATGTTAGTTGTTACACTCTTCCACCTATTTGAAAATTGCATCCTAAAATTTTAAAATTGGCCACAGAAATACCATTGAAAATCCCACATCCGAAAAATAGTCATAATGAAAGAAATATAAGTAGAAAGGTCTCCCAAGATAACCCATACTAGGATTACATGTAGGAAAACGTGTATATGGAAGATAAACTAATCATCAACTTCGGGGGGTGTGTGTTAGAAAACATGATCCAGAGAAAGTTAACCACTAGAAAATCACAAATATATTATAGGTTAAATAGTTATTGGTTCATATTAGGAAAATTAAAGAGAAAAAATTATTTTTTTAGTTTATTTTCATAAATTTTCAGAATATATGTATATGTATTATTAAAAACATATGTAAATATACTTACATTTAATGTATATTTTCACCTTTTAAAAAAATTCTTCAACAAACTAATATTTTATAAAAATGATGAGAATTTATGATGACATAGACACACATTAAGTGCTACCATCAACTTCTAGAAAATCACATAATCTACAAAAGATAAACTATATATTACTCATTACATTATACATTAACCAAAGATGAAATGGTTAGTATGAGATTAGATAAACCCCAAATAGAATAATCCATTTTAAAAATAATATATACTCTTCTCCAAAATTAATCAAATATTAACCAATGTACATCCAATACCATTCAATAAACTATTTTCCTTAAAATGAATAAATATAATCTAAACTATGATTGATTCCCAAAACTCAGATGTATTTGGTTACAAAGTCTTCCATGAGAAATCATAAAATGTATCTCCAAATAGCATCAACTACTCTTAAAGTGCCATACTTAAATGAATTTCACCGAATCACATAATCTCCATGATAGTTAAATAATTTTCCAAAATAAAAAATCTCTATATGTTGAAAATTAAAATATAGTTTGTTAAAAAAAATTCAAAAATTTCATAAAAAATTGAATCCCATAGTATTATATTTCCAAAGACATATAGTTTCCCAAAAAGATAAAATATCTTCAAAAATATAATTTTCACATAATCACCAAATCATTTTCTCTTAATCACCAAATCATTTTCCACATCTAATGATATCCATTTGATAAATAATATGTTCCAAAAATAAATATTTTATTTATATATAAAACAATTTAACTAAAATGAATATGTCCTTCTAACCAGGGACATCACTTCGGATAGTGGTAGGTGATGCTCCCTTTTCTCCATTCCATTGGGGTTTTGATTCTTACATCCTTGTCAGACGCAATGGTTTATCACCCCTATTATAGGCTGTCATTTTTATAAAACTCAAAATTAACCATAACATGATTTAATATCAAAGGATGTCTTATACCTATCATTTCCATTCAAACTAATTTAGATATCAACATCATAATTCATGAAATATTATATATATTGTCATTCTTATCTTTTCTCCTCTACATGATAAAATAAAAATATTCCCAAAATAGTAAAAATCATACCTTAACCATAGTGTCCACATTGTTTCATCATCATCTTGTTCATGTAGGTATAAGGTCCCTGGATTGAAACTATGATTTTGTGATACATTAAAATAATATTTTTGATTCATCTAAATAAACCCTGTACAACATGGGTCATATGGGTCTTTTCAAAAAAATAGATTCATAAAATAGTCATGTATGACATATAATTTCAAAACATATGATATAACATGATTTTTATAAAACATTAGGATAGATTATGAGTTGATTTTTGCAACCAACGAACCTTTTAAAATATCATAAGTATGTTCTGCGACAATATGTTTTAAAAGAAAATATAAATAGGTAGTTCAAGGATATCCTTCTTCATAACTATTTTAAAAATAATAAAATGCCTCAAATTATTGTGATGATGTTAAAAAATTTAAAAATACCTTGAAAATATTATACTTTCTTGAAATTTTGATAATAATAATAAAATAATAATTGATTAAATGAATCCTATGACCCACTATGGTATATTTGTATACTAGAGGTGATTAATATCTCAAAAAAATACTTTCAAGTAAGATATATTCTAGAAAAAGATTCAAATTCATCCTAACATGACTTAGAAATAATTATTCCAGGATATTCATGAAGAAGATATTTGAATTTCGTTTGAGATCCTCTTCCTTCCATAATTAACCAAATATCCTTGATCCAAAAAAGATATAAAACATTTATTTAAAATAATTTATAGGCATATGGACTGACCTAGTGTTTAATAAAAAATCATACTCCCTAAAGTTTACTAATACATTCTTTTGATAACAACTACATGACCCCCACATTAAACATTCCTTGATATCAAGATAAGTCGGTAGTTTTCATTTTAATTCACAAAGAGTATATTTAATTTTTTAGTGCTTTAAATAATTATGTCATAAGATAAACATGATACCATGAATTTTAAAAGTAGATACTTATTCTCAAAATAAAGTTTCTTATAAAAGAATAACTATTTAAGACGAATAATTACATCATTTCATGTATAAACTACATAAGATTTCCATGATCCCATCCTTATATTATATGAAAAACATTCCAAAATATGTGATGAGAAATTTTTTTATTAAAAAATAAATAATTAAATAAAACTAATAGTATTGGAATAACAGTAAAACTAAGAATAATTCATCATAATTAATAATTTTCATAATTAATACATATTAAAAACACTTCGCTGATTATAATCTCATTACATACACTTTATGTATCCTAATGATTATCATAAAGCATATAGAGAGAATAATATAACATATTATGTTAACCTGGGACATAAACAAACTTAAATGTAATAACCATACATTTGACTTCCACACATATCATTGAATGGAATAACCATACATCTAACACCATACCCAGATTATTGTATGTCACAACATAATAACATGTCCATGGTTTATCCTCGAATCAACTATCATTAGTGTTATCATGAAACCACCCATATTGGTTAATCAAGTATCCACCCTTTCAATATAAGAAAACTATTTAATAACCATAATAAATAAAACATGATTAATGGGAAAAAAATTTCTACACTACAACCAAAAGTGATCATTCGAAGTTATAAAAATATTCATTCTATTCTAAAACTATTTAAAATTGTTAGTAAAGATAATTTTTAATCAATGATTCACATAAAAATTTAAAACTTTGATAAAAAGTATCATTTGATAAAATTAATGTACATGGAAATAAATTCTAAAAAATGTTTGAAAACATTTACATGAAATATAATATTTTATGTTAATAAATATTTAAAACATTTAGAATGATGTTTTAGTAAAAATACCCTCACCTCTTGATAATAACTTGAATAAGAATAATTAAAGTATAAAATCAATTGAAACATTAATTATAATGATAATATACGAATATGTGAATTAAATCGTCAAAATGATTGAATTTTCACATTGTATGATAATGAATGTGAATAAAAATAATATACACATCATTGAAAGAAGTTTGAGATGAAACCCCTTACAAATATCGTATCCTTAGATTAAGGATAAATAAATGACATAATTATATGTGAAAAATATAAATACACCCAATATAATTGAATATTCAATGTAAAATAGTAAGGTTCCAATCATACATATTCTAAAAAATACAAAACCAATGACAAGGATATTTAACTCAATGAATGGTGATTGAGTTAAGATTTCCCTTACAAAGTTCATATAAATTACATAAGTATTTATCAATGGGTTGATTATGTGTAGAAATAGTATATCAATACAATGAGAAGATAAAAATACAAAATAAATAAATAAATATTGATTCCACACATAATCTTGGAAAAAAATAATCAATGACATATATGTAAAACCTATTGAGTGGAAATTGAGTTTAGAAATTCCCATACAATGATCATTATGAAAATAAAATAGAGAGATTATGTGTATTAACTATGTTTACACATAAATAAATTATATATACAAGATAGGATATAATAATTTATTTCTCATACAATCATTGATCAATATAATCATGAAGTATAAGTGTAACCCAATGAATAAAAATTTGGTTAAGAAGTTTCATTTTAAAAGTTTGACAGCCTGAAGATGTCACATAACAATTAATAAAATTAATCGATGATAGAGAGATGATAATCATATCGACTATAAATAAAATTTAAATTAATAATGATATATAATTACACATTCTATCATATGAAAATGAATATTAATAGACAAACCTTAAAAGAGACTTTGAGTAAAAGATGACGGGGAAAGGTTCCCTTACATTGAGTTAGATTCTTCATGTACGTTCTTGTTATTTCAGTATATTACAAATAAGAGAATTCCTACTTTATTAATTACTTTTTCAATTTTATTATTCATTTTATACCACTTTTTACCAAGATAAAAACTAACATAATTATTTATGTTAATATAGGACATTTTGGAAATATTCGGTACTTGTGTCGAAAATGGTCTTGTTATAATTACAAATTGTCCATGTGGTGAAGAGTATATTATCTCCATAATATTGTTGATGATTTAAATATCATATAAATACTTTATATTTTTATTTATAATAGACCATTACTTGTTTAGATAATAAATGAAATTTACCATTCATGGACATGGTATGTCGTACGTACACGTGAACTCTACATTCATTTATTTATCATATTAAATTAAGGAAAACTAAATGATACATAGGTATATAAAAATTATAGTATAATATCATATGTTATATATGTTACATAATATCACTAACTCAATCCATTATACATTACTTTTACGACGTGAATGAGTCATATCAATTTGAGGGGCGGTAGTCTGCACTTTATCAAAGGAAATTATCGTATATACACATCATGAAAAGCATTAAAGGTTTGTTTTTAAAATAAACACAGTATTATAGAGATTATATATAAATATATAAATATATATATATAATATATATCATACATAAATACATTTCCATAATAATTTCCACTATGAGGGATGTGAGGGGAAAATCGAACAATCATCGTTTTGTAAAGTAACAGTTTGCAAAAACACAAAGAATTAGTATGATTGTATCCATTAGATGGAGGTGTGTTTAAGTGTAGTTCAAAGATTACACATAAAAAGTTCATAGTATATTGAGGATACTATTTTTGTTATGAAATAAATTAATAATAATATAATATAAATAGAAAATATAAAATAACAGAAATGAACTTTATAGAGGATGCTACCTCTAAAACATATTACTCCGGTTGATTTGACCCAAAAGGCTCTCATGAATTTCTTTTTATCCAATTTTAGGCTTCTATGAGGAACAAAGGAATGTTGGGAGATTATTTGGGCATATATTTGATGATTCATGGGTATTTATAGGTGTGTGTATGGTGGTAGAATTGACACCCTTTTATAATTGGGAGGAGGGGTACATTATGAATATATTGAAATTTTATTTCATTATAATATTATTTTGAGTTGCAAAGGTCCCCAATGTCATTTTTTAATATATATAATATTATTTTGGGTCTCAATATTTTTATCCAATATTTTATAGAAAATTATACGTGAAAAAATTAACATTATCTTGTAGCTTTAACCCTTAGTTAACTAATTTGACTCTTATTATGTATTTTGGTATATTTCTACTATATGGTAATATAGTTACAATAAATTTTAAATAGAACATCATGTGGATAATTAATGAAATTTTCAACATTATCTTAGTCATTTGGATGAATCATTTGTTTTAGGACTATTAATCCATTTAATAGAAAATTACTTGTTTGAAAAAACAAATTTAGGTCAGTTTTTTAATATTCATATTAAGACTTATTAAAAATACATAAAAACATATTGCGTAAAAAAAAATCCTTAATTCAAAGATAACTAGTCAAATACATCTATACAATTACTTTATGGAAAAAATTGTTTTGAAATAAATTTATTTTAATATTTATAATGTCATTGATTTAAATAATTCATTAATAAGGTAATTAATACATCATCATTGTGTTGTTAATTAAATTATTTATATGATCTATAAACATTATAAATAAAATACCATGATGTAGGAAATAATTTTGTCTTTTTAATTAATAACTATAGTTGTAATGATATCTTATATGACACCATATAATTTTTTTTACAAAAATATACATGTTTTTGTTACATTTTTCTTTACATTAAATTATTTCTTTTAAAATGTCATTTTCACATCCATGTGACTTCATGGGGTCCCAAATTTTGTCCAAAGATTCAAATGGTAATAAATATACCATCTAATAGGAATATTACACATGTTAACAATTTTTAATTTTATTATAATATAATTTTTTACCATTATTTACCAGATTTACCATTTAACCATGGTAAATAATATAATTACTAAAGATAATATTAATAATTTAGAGAATAAAGGTTAAATATTTACAAAATGTGGACTTCATGATTCAAAATATGGAAGACATTTCTTCAAAATTAAAACAATAGGATTTGAAAAAATTATATTAAATTTATTTCCCATTAAAAACTAACAAGGAGAGTTTTTAATAAGTAATAATTGTCAATAGATTTTTCTATTCCCAACTAGATGAAAAGGCACTTTTGAATTAAAATTGCAATTTTTTACTATTCATTAAAAAAAGATCATTATCAAAAAAATACCAAAATTTCATCCAAAGTAAATTTTGATATCCCTATTCTGAAGAGGAATTTTATATTTTAAAATAAAATATATAATGTTAGAAAAAATATATCTTAAAAAGAGTTCGCCATCAAAATGTGGTAGAATGACATTTTAAAAATATTTTATTATTCAATGCATAAAATGAAATTCATTCTTATTTTAAGACTAAAATATTTATTATATAAATTTAAAAAAATTTATTAATTAGTTTTTAGTTTTTTCTATTCAACCCTTCCAAAAATGGTTTTTAATTAAATAACAGTTAATATAATAATATTATTATATTATTTTTTGGTATAAATCAAAGTTGTGTGCAACGTATGATTTCAAAGAAATATGTTATTTCATGTTGAGTACGGTATAAAAAAATTTATCCCATTATCAGAAAATTAATATCATATTCAAAAATAATAATAGATAATAAATCTTATTATTTTATAAATAACTATGTCATTACAAAAAAAAATTAATTATAAAAAATATTATTTCTAATATGAATTCATACAGGCATATTATGTTTATTTCTCAAACATATTAGTATTATCTATATATTATATACTGAATTATAAAAATTTGGTACATTCTTATATGTGCATGAGAAAAGTTTATTTGTGAATATAATGGGATAAACAATATAATATGGACAACCACTATAATAAATTATGATTCACTATATGAAGTAAATATCAATATTTCTATTGTAAAGTTTTATATTAATGTTGATATATAGATTATAAGTTTATATAATTTTCTTAGAATTATTATTCCATATTAACTGATACAAAAATACATTTGGATCTCAAACTGATATGAACAAATAATTTTCAACTATAAATGATTTTGTCTAAAGAGATAAATGTAGTACATATTTTTATACATCGGCCATCAACAGCTCTTGAATAGAGTATTATGATAGAGATAATTATAAAAATGTTGATATGTTTAAATATTTAAATAATATTATGTACTTAATTCTATATGTGAATTTTTTTTATAATTACATTGAAATTCCATAATTTGGTTGTTTAAATTTTTTATAATTACATATTATTGGCTGATTAGCCATGATTAGTTCCTAAAGTTTTTCAAGTATATAAGGATTCTGAAATTCTATTCAAATATTATCAGTTTACTAGTACCTCTCTTATTTTCCCACCAAGAATACTAATGTTATTCAATAAAATTAATGGAAACATCAGGTAATTTTTTTTAAAAAATAATTATTGTGGTGAATATATTAAATATCAACTATGTTGATGAGATAATTGATATTATAAGGATAAATTATCAAAATAATTACATTTTCAGACATTAATTATAAAAAATTATATTTTCAATCATGTAATTTTTATTTGTGGGTATTTTATGATATATATTTTTGGGGTCATGTATTTTTTATAAATGTGTCATTTTTTAGAAAACTATTTTATTTATGTTGCATATTAAACATTACATAGTATTATTTATTTCGTGATTTATGTGGAAATCTTGATTTATTTATTCTTGTTACAAAAAAAATTGCTTAATTTTTCCCCTATTTTATTATTTAGTGAATTAATTAAAACTATTTAAAATTTCATATATATATATATTAACAAATAAAACTGACTATAAATATTTTGAAAATAATTACTATTTGAATTTAAAAAAACTAACTTCGTAGACATATTAAATTTCTTCTAATAAATTATAATAGAATAGTAAATATTAATATAATATTTATTCATAATTTCATATAGTAGTTACATAAGGTAAAAAATTAATAATAAAACATGCAGTTTGAAGTCCATAGATATTGAAATTTGGTTTTGTGAAAAAACAATGAGATGTTTACACTGAAAAATAAAATTAAAATTTTTAATGGGAATAAAAATAGTTTATATAATGGTTCATGAAATCAATACCAATTAAATTTATAGATAGATTATATGTTGTGTACAAAGAATGTTTGATAGGGGATCAATAGTGTTGAATCCTCATGGTTTTCTATATTGGTAGTTCACTATGTCAAGAGAGTTAACATCATGAATTGTTTTATTCACATGTTGTGTGAATGAAAAGAAGTAAACATGTCAAAAATTAAATTATCATAATGAGTAATTGAATATGTAAAGTAAATAATGTTACATGACATGAATTTGGAGTTCATATAAAATTTTAATGATTCATGAATTAAATCAATTTCATCAAATTTTTTTCATAGACTTGTGTGAATTAATGATGTGAATATGAAATTAACTCTGTAAATTAACTGAGATTTGATATATTTATAAACTATATTACTAGGACGAATCCTATCATATGAAACACATTTATGGAAGATTAGTTTTTTTGTATATAATCCCTCCCCTTCCACATGTGTTGATCCAGATGTTTTGAATTTATATCAATGGAAACCAGTGGTAGAATATTCTCTTTGTCCACTCCTTTTAAGAATTATTTACTCATGGATTCACATTGGTGATGTTTCATTGGAATTAAAAGTAATTTAGAATTTTTTTTATGATTATAAATATTTATTTTGGTAAATCACTTTATTTATTCTGAATTTGGGGTCCTTAAACCATTTCTTATATTCCCTTCCGTGTATAAAGTAGTGAAGTGAATCTATTGAGGTTAGATATACTCATTATCAACTTATATAACTATTATGTATTTTGGATTCATGATTTTTCCTCCAACATGGTTAGTAGTAAGGGTTAGATTAACATATATAATTGAATATATTATTCTTAAATAGATAGGGAATGGAATACATCTCATATTTTATAGTTTTGATGTTGTTAATGGTATTTTAATAACTTCGGTTTCCATAATATGAAATCATAGTAGTTGGGATCCATTTTTATGTTGTAGATGATATTTTGTTGACCCTTCCAATTATTTTTGGAGCTCAACATGAAGAAAATGTAATGACTGTATATATGGTTACAGTTTTGTTTTCCAATATAAATATGGTTTTGTATGAATTAATATGTTTAGTAAAAATTTAATTTGATTTAAAACTATTAATTTAAATTTTCAAATTGTTTCTTTGTTTTTTTTGGAAGAGGTTGTTCTTACTATTATACACTGTGTGGTGTGGGATACTATCTGTTGATTTTAGAGACTATATGTGTTCTCAATATGTGGGGTAGTGATTCAATATGGTTGGATATCATTGGATAATATTTGTTGGGGTTATTATGTATGGTGGTTATGCTGTGTGATTTTTGGGATTTGTTGTTGTTGTTGGAAGAAATATTCATTTATATGGTGGTTTTTCATGTATGATTTATAATCGATGATTTATTGTGTGGTGTTGTCTTATTCACTGCACCATTATCCTGTGAATATATTTAAATTTATGACATAAAATAACATGTGTTGGTAAATTACTAATAATGGTTTGAAATTTGTTTTTTGGTAATTGGATTTCTGAATTGAATGGTATAATGAATGGGATGGGTTAATCAGAATGATATAGCATAGAAAAATGATTTTTTTGTGAATTTTTTTTATCAGTATATTTTTTGAACAAGAAATGTAATACGGGAATGTGTGGGATTGTGTTGTGGAAGGTTGTATGCTGAATATAATGTTGGAAACAGATAAGAAGGTTAACAAGTGGTTTCATGTTGGTCATTTATAATATGATAGTGTAGAACATGTGAAACCATATGATGGGTATTGTGCGACATTTATCTATCAGGTACTTTATGTTATTATTATATTTTCCACTCATTATATGGATAATTATACAAATTACCCAATGTCTTAGGTCTGAGTGTTTTCCCAAACCTTGAGGATAAGGGATTATAGATTTCTTGAAGTCAACTAATCATTTTTCCTCATTAAGAAATAATGATAATGGTTCCTGTTGGATATTATCTGATGTGATGATTATATGATATGTAGTGACGATCTAGTACGTTGGGTGGAGGTCACTAGTTTTATTTCATACATGTTCATGATACACTAAATCTATTGTCATCTTAGGAGATGTGATGTGGTGGTACATTTTTACTGGGGATATGTTTTATTTGACTATAATTGATGTGATGATGAATAAATAAATCACCATATGATAGATCTTTTAATATTGGGGTAGAATGGGATGTATCATGTCAAACATCAGGGATAGATATAAATTGTTATACATATTTATGGGACGATAGAACATGAAATTTCTCAATTGGGATGTGATTGATGAAAATTAATAGGGGTGTTTTTGAGAGGATATCATATATTTTTAAATTATTAATACTATTTTAAAATTAAGGATACATGACTTGGGTGAGAAATCCATGGTGAGGATATGTTTGGTTAGTTGACCTATTTAGGAACTTGTTGGTTATGTTTTTTGTAATATGATCATTTAGTCTTATTTTATTCAATGTACACATGAAACATTGGGTATGACACTACTAGGTACTAATATTATTCTCAACCTATTTATATAAGATATTCAATTAGGATTCCAAATGGGATTTTGCAACTAATCTATAAATAACTAACATGGATTTTGGTGCTCTTGTTGAGTAAAAGCTATATGAATTTTCTTTTTTTATTATTTTGGAGAATTTTATTCATAATTTTAACATTATTCATCCATTATAGGATGTTTTGGGTTTAATAATACAATATATATTTTATATTCTTATATATTTTATGTCCTATGCCATGACGAAATATTATTATGGAGGTTTATACTTCAATATGTGATAATTTCAAACGCTAGGTAGTTTTCTACAACATAGGGCCTAGTGGAGGAAAGAATCTAGGGTAATTATAAATATTACATAAGTATAACCATTGGAGGGGTACATGAAGAGATATGGGGTCAGTCTGGAGGGTTGTGTATGGTTTTTGTGAAAGATATGGTTGATTATGGAGTTAGGAACATTGAGGATTCCATGTATCAGTAGCCAATAAATAACAATAGATCATAGTTAGTGAAGAAATAAAGGAATACCTTCTTGGAATCATTATTAGAAGGCCTAGTATGTCCTATTGGATGGACTATGAACTTTTTTAATTACTATGTGTGGTCAGTGGGTCTGTAGGGATGATACATAAGACATCTAAATTGATATTTACTGATATTATTATGTATATACATTGTGTTTTGAGAAATTAAAATGAAATTATTGAATAAAAATTGTGAAAAAATTCATTATAAATTGTTTAAGGTTTCTCTTCAATTCTATATAATTTTATATGGTCATCTACTGCATGTTTTTCTAGTTGTCGAGGTCAACATGATGATCTCTTTGATCGTCACATGATTCAACTGACATATGAAGACGAGGATTGGTTGAGGGTATTTAGACTATTCAATTGTAGGGTATGTGGAATTTTGATTAGATCATATAATATCTGTAGAATGTTTTTCTGTTGTAGGATCTTGAGAACTCCTTCGATTTGATTCCTGATTGAAATTATTTTTGGTTCTATTGAATGATTATCAAATAATGTGAGCATTTCATGACTAGTGAACATTCTATCACTGTGGCTTTTAGGAGTATTATATTTTTTAGGGAAAAAATTATATGTAGGTCTCCATGGAACTCCAACCATCAATGGTGTTGGAATAAAATATGAATGAGTTTAAATCTAATCAACAAGAGTGCTTGAGTTTTTGGGAGCATGGAATTAGGATTAAATTTAATAATAAATTATATACTAGGGACATTCTAGATAATGATTATAGGTCAATGGGTCTATAGTTGGGTTTTTATGATTGATTATGATTTTAGTTAACCCATTTATACAATATATTTATTGTTTGGTAAAGAATAATGAATAGGTTTTATAGAGTATTAATTCTATATGGGTTGATCCTATAGTGGTAATCCACAATGTAATCTTATGAATTCGAGATTTAAGTAGTGGGTGAAAATGGTTCAGATATTAAAGGGTTTTGACTAGTGGTGAACAAAATACATTAGAAAATATATCATTTATTTGGGGTAGGTGGATTTTGATCACATTTTAGGGGATTGTAATTATCTTTTTGTATCTAATTTGTACATTAAAACCACCAAATTTAGTGTCTAACTTAATATGGAAGCCTGTTTTGGATGTGCCTTCAAATGAATTTTCTACAACAGCAATTGATTACTCATTGAATGATTAAATATTTCGGAAGACATATTCATGTTTAGAATCCAATAATAGATGGTGGTTTTATGGGTAACCTTAGTATGGAACATGTACATAAGGAATTGTGACATTATTCAGTCATGTAGTTTAATAGTAATGATAAATTGGATTTGGTGGTTTTCTTAAGCATGGGTTAGCTGCATATAATTGGGTATGATGGTACTTTTTATGATGAATGATTAGTTTATTTAATATAGTTTTGTTTATATTATTTTTTTCATTATCCATTGAATCCATTGACTTACCCTCAATAGAGTTTGATAAATCACTTTATGAAAAGAGGATTCATGTTCACCTGTTAGTGAAAATTTGATTTACAACACACTGATGATTGATTTATGTAATCCGACGATGTACCCCAATAATGGGGTAGCACCAGTTGGTTTGGGGATTAATATTTTTACTGGTTCGTCCATATGATTTTTAATTTGGATTGGGTGGTTGTGTTTCTTTACAATGAGTAATTTGTTTACCCTCTATGTTTTTTTTCTTGTATGAAGGTCCAACGAGTGTCATTCATTAGAGAGAGGTATTATTATACATTATATCGAAAATATAATCCTATTTTTTATAAATTATTGTAGATTTTATTTTATCAATAGGTATGAGATTTTTCTATATATATGATGTATTAACTAATAATTTTAATTGATAATAAAATTCAATTTCCCCCCACTGAAAGGTTTTTATGGACAAAATATAAAAAGATAAAATATTTGATCTAGATGGATCACAATAAAATAAAACACATGGATTCTTCCAATTTGAGGATGTGGGTTGATTTTATGATTTAGATGTGTCTTATCCTAACCAGGTTTTCGACATGGGGTGATTCAATATTGTTATCGTAGAAGGAGTATCATGGTTTAGGTCAATGTGTAGACTAATGAAGAAAAAATAAGTAGCAGTCATGAACCACTTCCATCATATGTGGATTAATAATAATTTATAAAAATTTTGGGGATCCATGTGATTCTATATGATCAATATTTGTTATAGATTTCTCTAGAGGAGCATGATGGATTATGGAATCCAATTTACATCCTCAAATGCATGTATGGGAAATTGAAGATCATGGTATCAGACTTTAGTGTAAAAAAATAAATACTTCTGTTAATTTTTTTATCAAATAAATTTCAAAATAGTTTATATGAAACGTTTTATTTGTGTTCGAAGATGTGACATTGGTTTAATCGATCTTATTGGTGGGCATGTCTATCATATCAGTGTGCCCATATAAGTCCATTAGCACTACAATCACAATTGAATGATTTCAATATTTTTTTCAAGGATTGGATATGTGTGTTTTCAGGGAAATTTGGTGTCTTATAATCATGTTTTCCCAAAACCATGAATTATCACAGAATTTTGGTATTTGGAACCACCTATAATGTGGAAGTGGTTTAGACCATCCTTAGTCATACAAGCTATTATTAAATATTTTTCCCTAACTAATCTAAATTTATATAACTAGTTATTGATTAAACTAATAATATTAATCATATTATGTGGATATATCAGTTAAAGGTTCCATACAATTATTTTATATTAATGATGAAATGTTCTCTAGTTCATTGTCTTCCTTAGGAGGTTTTGATTATTGATGTTTTTTGGGATTTGTCTCATATGGGGATGGGATGAATAATAATGGATCATATATAGTTAATATATATTAGGTGTTGGAAAATATATTCCCCTAATATTAACGATATCACAAAATATTTTGAGATTATGGAAGTCATTTTCATTGTAGAATTTTGGTGAAATTCCTATTATACAAAGGATTTTGTGGTTTTCAAAAACAAGAAGTGCCTGAAATGTATCTAATCCAAATGATATTTGAGTACAAGTCAAGGAAGAATTATTGTGTTTCTCAATGATTATTATTTTTATGTATCTTACATCCTAGGAAATTAATTTATATTCTAAATATGTTTTATGAGGGGTAGATGAGCTTGCAGGGTTTCATATTGACATGGTGAAAAATAGTGTTTGAGATTGTCTGTATCTGATGATCTTTGAGTCGACCTTTTTTGAGCAGTGTAAGGAGTCTAACCAGGGAGTGTTATAAGAATAGGTTATGCATGACCATGTTGGCTATCCAATTGATCCAAAGGAAAATTTATAATAAAATACTTTTTTAGATTATGTTTTGGATTTCTATGGTGATGTACAAATGGGTATCTTCTCGATTCTTGTATCATAATTAGTCACACACACTAAAATATCCAAAATGATTCATTTATTGACGAGGTATAATTTTTCTCAGGGGATGATACATATGCTTGTAGAGTTTTTTGTAAAATTGTCTTATTTTTTAGAAGGTTTATGCAATGTTTATTCTTTATGGTGGTTTTTTACAATCCATAATGTCTCGTAGGTGGAAATAAGATTATATCATAATGGATTCAATCATTGTATTATCCCAATATCATGTTGTATGTGATATAGTTTTGGTTATAGAGGACTAACATAATATGTATACTCATATACCAGTTATCCATAAATATTGTTCCATTAATGTTATGGATGGGCCATTGTGGATGAGGTGGGTTTTATATAACATGACACCTATGACCATTATCGCTGATCAATATAATATAGTTACCTCAATGGTATGTATTTGATTGAAATGTGACTTTTATCCCAGTTATTCCACAGTATTTTATTCTACCTATTGTATATAAGATGATAGAGATGGTCATATAGAGACTATGGGAAATGGTGTGTTCTTGCATCTTATTCGCAAATAGATTTTATTTAATTCACATACTTATACATGGTTTTTCATACAAAAATATATATCACTCATCTATTGGACAAGGTAGATTTTTTATTTCATGGGTGTCATGTCATTATTAATTGTAAAATATTGAGGTTAGATATTCTGTATTTCCAAGTCTTAATGTGGTGAAGAGCATGTCTGAGAATAGAAGGTTCTTTGAGAGTTAATGAATGTAGTGAAAGATCATCTAATGTCATATATTGATCATAGGTAGATGTCCCAAACATTTGAGATTGGGGTCTAATTATTCTTAGGATTCAACCCTCTATGCGAGCTATATATATTTGGTCAGTATATTAATATTTATCCATGATTCAATATGACTATTAGGGTTTTCAAACATCTTATCATTGTGGCTTATCAGTATGAACCTCAATCATGGATGGAAAATATCCACAATTTCTTAGAAAATTCCTATCATAGTTGATGTCATTTAAATTAATCTCATTTTATATACTATGTATAGATTTCTATTAATTATGTTGTAATGTTCTCTGTGTGACCAGTATAGATCCATGATTATAGAGGTAGTGTACTATATGGGTGAACCATCCTCAGTTATTGTGTTCTATGGTGGAAATGTTTCCAAGAGGTGAGTTCATATGACTGGTAGTTGTAGTTTTCATCCTTGTTTCCATATGGGTTTTGAGGACTGTCTTTCTGAATTATCAATTGGTGAGGTGATGTAAGAATCTTGATGTTTTTTTCATGAAATTTTATTAATCTTAAATCATAAAAAATGTAAAGTAATTAAAACTCTTTCATAATAATTATGTGATACACATTAAAAGTTTTTAGAATAATATAGTTGAGTCATTTAGATCAAATATGGAAAATATATTGATATGGGAAGTAAATTTCTTTGATTGGTGTGTTTGAATCCATTCTGACTGATGGTTATAGAAACTTATTTCTTTTAATACATGGATGTTGAATAGTTTTGTGGATTCTTATGTGGGAGTTTTGTAGATAGTGATCTATTACCTATATTGTGGTTTTATAGCTAGTTAGGTTGTGAGGTTATTTTTTCAGGAGCTTTGTGGTTATTTTATTTTCTAATATATTGTTTCTCTGAATATTTTTGTTTAATAATAACATTTATAGGTATCTTATGGGGTTGTTTTTTAGACACATTCAATTATTTTTTATTAGTGTTTTACTCAAGGAAATGAATAATATAAGAGATATCTAATTTAATAGTTTTTCCTAATCAAAAAAATAATTGGATACTATAGTTGTTATAATTTTTTGAGGATGTTTCATATAGGTTTAAGGGAGTTTGAACTATTCATTTTTTTACAGGCATATCACGATGTGAATGAAATTAAAATCCTAATTTTTTGATTAATGGAAGAAAATGATGTGGATTCAACACATCTATATCATTGAGGAGTTATAATTTAAAAAAATAATATGATATTGAAAATCATGGTATTAATTAAATAATTTTGAAAACACATTATTTTCAGTGGAAGGTGAAATATTTTTGGTTAAAGGCCTCAATTAAATTAATTGCATGGACTTCACAGACCCTATGGAATTAATTATATTAATATAGAGGTTATAACACAAATTAGGTGAGATAGATAATGTTTATATATATGAGGGAGATTCTAAATTTCCTTATCTACCGTTTTTCATCGAGTATTTTCATAAAATCTAATATTTTAGAGGATCAACTAGACCCATTATTTATATATTCATCCTTATGTTATAGTGGTTTATCATTTTCAATTGGTTGTGATGTATTATATTTATCATCTATTTTCAATGATCTTATTCCAATAATTTTTATAGAACTGATAGTTATTTGGTATTTTGATTTTGTGTTTTTTATGATACCTTGTGGTGATCAGGTTGATCTAAGGCTTCTGAGAGTGGTTATTGTATTTCCTTCATTTATTAATATCGTTGTTAGGAATAATGACTCAGAATGATTCCAATATAGTAGGTGATCATAATTCTCCCCATATTTATATTTTATTTTTTGGGGTTTCATGATTTTTCTTTACAATGGGTGGATTATATAGATAATCATAATATATATTTTTAAATTTCTTAATCTAGTATTAATAAGGATATGCCTAAATCGGATGATTAAATAATTTGAGGTTTTTTAAGGAATAATTATACATTTTTTACATTGAAACAATTCATGGAAAATGGAATAGATTTTTATAGATGAAATGTTTAGGAGGATCATTTTTACGTATTTTTTTGGTTGAAACCAGAAGAAATTTGAAATAATTTATATAAGGATACCTAAAACATTACTATTGGAACTCGTTTTTATTGGGAAATGACAATATTAAAAAAATTAATGTTTTTTAAACCCTTTTATATAAATTTATAGAAGTTTTAATTTGTTGTTTCACATGATTGTTATGGGATTGTTTCTTTGTGTGAGGTTTATTGATATGAGGCAATGGTGGTGTCCATTTTTCTTCTTAATAGCTGAGGCGTTGATTCAATGTTGTTGGTTGGCATGGGGTGGGACTTTTACTGGTTGAGATGATTATTGTTGTGGTCTATTTCAATTGGTTGATGTGGTGTTTGAAATTTTTTTTTGGGTGAAGGGTGAGAAATAATGTGGTGTGATTGTGTTTTATTCTAGATTTTCCTTGGAAAAAACTGTAATACTAAAAAAGAAATATCATATTTTAAAAAATGAATAATAATGGAATGGAATTAATTGCTTTTTAAAATATTCATCTATTAAATTATAAACTGATTTTTTGTAAATGTGAATGAAATTTCATTTTAAATATATGTTTTTGTAAAAAAATTATACCTAGGAAGTGGTGAACATTGAATTTGAATGTGTAATTGTGTGGCTATGTTTGGTTGTTTTGTGGTATGATTCATAATGTTTTATCAATGTTTGAAATTGTTGATGTGTGGTGTAGTGGGGACAATGGTGTGTACATAGAATAAATGATGTGGAACTATGGACTAGGTACATTGTTATATATATATATATATCATTTATATTATGTTATTTCAATACATAACTTACCCATGTGTGATAAAAATGTCAATTCCTAATTTTTATTGGTTTTTTGGTTTTTTCCCAACATCTATGATCGTTGCGATATATATTTATATATACCACCTCTTATATGAACTTTATTCAATAATAATGGTATGGGTTATTGTTGCAGATTACCTATAAATTATGATTATGTAATAAATTTGGTGTTTAATGTGTTCTTGAGAAGAAAGAATGTGATTGGTGTCTTATATATTTGATAATCCATAATATCATTATCATATGATGAATTTTTTTTTGAGTTATTTACTGATGTTTGAACCAGATGATATACCATGTGAGGGTACGAGTCGGTTGGGATACATCCCAACCCACATAAAAAATTGATATATGATTTGAAGCTTATGGAAGGGATAAGAGAACATAACATTTAATTTTGATGGATAAGGGTTGAATGTTTATGGGATACTATATTCATGGGGTACTTCATTGCCAGAATTCATGATAATATGTTACTATACTAGATGTGTGATTTGGATATAGTTCCATGTTGAGGATTGGATGGTTTAGATGACCTATTAATGTACTAAATTTTTAAAATTTTATACTACTAAATTAATATACATGTTATACTCACCCTATGGAAATAAGAAATTTTAGTTTCCCATGCAGACATTAAGTACAAAACCTAATACTACTAGATTATATCATAGAGTTTTTTCTCGGTTGTTTCAAAAAGAAAATGATTTTTACAATTTATTTGGAATTGTTTATTCCTATTGTAAACATTTTTCATGTATTATGGGTTTTTTTTTGATATAATATTATAATATGTTGTGGGTTATTTTGTGGTAATTTATCATATCTCTAAATAAATTGTTATTATATCGGGTAATTTCTTATATATGTGATATTTATGTACCCTCAATGCATGATTCCAACATAGAGCCAATATGTATTGGTACATAGGGTTTTTTATTTATCTTCCTTTAATAAAAACCTGTAGGGAGGGTATCATGATTGGTAATGATATAGAAAAATTTCCTTTGGAGAATGAATTTTTATGGTTTGCAATGTGACCATTAAAATAATAAAATTATAATTGGTAAGTAATTAAAATTTAAAAAAAATAACTGAAATTTTCATTCACTATCTATTAATAAGGTTTTATTATTAGAAATTAAAAATTCAATTCTATGTGTTTACTACATTGAAACAAAAAAAATTATTCTAAACATCATTAATTAATTTACTAATATTTTTTCATTATAAGATATTTAATTTCAATAATTTTCATTAAAATGTTGACTAATAATTTATTTTATTTATGGGGGAATTGGTAAGATTTTCAAGTGAAACTAAATGTTTTATGTATATTTTAAAACATTATAAGAATATATTTCTTGAAATATGATTTTACTATATTGTATGAATAGGTTATAAAATAGTTAATGTAGTATATTATTTAAAATACATTTTATTGTTTTTTGAAATAATTTATAACATTGCGTTTATATTTTAAAACCCACAAATTGATAATATTTCATTATATATATATATTAATATAATATAGAAGAATTTTTTATTTAAATATATTATATATAAATTAAATATTATATTAATGGAAAACCTTATTAGTTAAAAAATAATTACCATTTATGACACATTCAAATCATCAGATGCCACTTAATTATTCTACAATCATAAAATAAAAAATTTGAAATGTTATTTTAGTTTATGATTCATAGTATTAATGTATATTTTATCTATTCATACTAAATTCAGAATAT
The DNA here is from genome assembly GCA_963277665.1 of Viscum album. Classification (NCBI taxonomy): domain Eukaryota; kingdom Viridiplantae; phylum Streptophyta; class Magnoliopsida; order Santalales; family Viscaceae; genus Viscum; species Viscum album. The sequence goes on along the minus strand of OY728133.1, from coordinate 1,033,628,959 downwards.
TTTATAAATATATTTTTTATGTTGTTTTACTATACATATATATATATATGTGTTCTTTTCACACACACAATAATTCAAAATTAATAAAAGTAATACATAAAATATTTAATATTAGAACTCAAAATCCCATTAAGTCTTTAAAAGAAAATCATAATGTGTCTAATATGATACATCCTTAAAATTTAAGGAAGATCATCAGATAATAATACTAATAAATTATATCAATAATTAAATATTAATTTAAAAATTATAGATACCCACCTATAAAATAAATATTATTGTTGCACACTAGTAATGCATCATGCGGTCAAGGATAATTGCTAATAAACCATATCATATGGAGTAATACTACATACAAATACATATTTTATAAAATTAATTATTTACTATGAATTTAATCATAATATAATTATAATATAGTAAGTGAAAATAATTTTTTTGTGAATTATGTAAAAAGAATATTTTATCCTTTATGCATAGTTTAAATTATTTTTAAATACTTCTAGGGATAGTTATCAATGATGATAAGTCACTCATATAGGTTGGTTAAAGATTACCACATATCAGAAATATATATATATATTTTTTCATACTTAGTCATTATTAAGGGAATCATTCACATATAATACCTTGGGGGATTTAATGATATAGGGGTTACAAATTTTTTCTTAATTATTGGTATTATTGATAAGATGAATAATTTTCATGATAATTATTGGGGAAAATGTGTTAAATGAATGGAAAAACATTTTCTTACTTAATTGAAAATGGTCTCCAATCTATCAAATCCATTCATGATATTTAAATGCCCCATGGGATTGTAAACAACATAATTTTTTTTAAAATAAATTCATAGGAGTGGAATCATTTTGAAATAAATATCGTCACAGTAAATTAGATAAAAATTTGAAATCTAACATCCAATAAAGGTATGGGAATGAAGGGTATCAAATTCTTTAATATATCCCTTGAGGGTTGGTTCACATGGAATATCATTAATAGTATATCAAATAATTTGGAATTTCATAAATTAGAACTTAAATAATGGGTGAAGAAATGAAATGATTCCAAAAGGAAATACTTTAACTAGAAAACATTCAGAAACACACACTTCAATAATTTGTCCTACTCAAGATTGATTGAATATAAAAATCATTGTCTAAATTTGTTTCATGAATAGTAGACTGGACATCCTATTAGTGATTATTTTCTACTATATAATAATTATTTAAATTATCATGTAATGTATGGGAAATTAGGTGTAAATGTTTTTAAATTGTAGGGAATTGTTCTGTGAAAACATGATTTGATGCACCTGATTCTGAGGCCTCGTGTGCCCATAAAAAAAATTTACCTTTTTTTATTGTACGTTTAGTAAACGTGTGAGAGGGATTTTCTAACTTTTGAACTAGTTCTGGGATAAAAAATATGAGGGCACCGTTGATCTCATAACTCCGATATTTTCCAAGAAATGACTTATCTTCAGCTAGCAAGGGCCGAGTGGAAATAATAATTTTTAGACTATTCAAAAATTTAAAAAATAAAATAAAAAATTTATTTTATTTATATTATTCAAACTATTTAGTGGTGTATAGAGATGAAGATGTGAAATGTAAAGGATAATTAATGGAGGGTCATATATAGATCATTTCTAACTGCAACCTTTTTATGATAATGGCTCATTAAATGCACCTCATTAAATGTTTCTCATAAATGAGTGTCATAAATTATAACATTGTTGATATGAACATTTCCTTTCATATTGAATTATTTTTGGAGTTTGGGGATTAAAAAAAGTAGGATGTCACTAATAAACCACTGGAAGAATCCATCTCTAATGATGAAAGAAGTTTCAAAGGTTGTAGGATCAGATCTCGTGTCTTATAAGAGGTGGAAAATTCCAACAACCACATATCAACGATAACTCGTATCAAATCCTTTCTCATCAGTGTTTCCAACGAATCATTTTAGGAGTTTTATTTTCTAATTTCTATCCCCATTCTTTTTTATACATAATGAATGTAGGTCAACCCATGAATAGTTTGATCAACGATTCATGGGTTTAATTATGGGTTAACATTATTTCATGTATTTTCTATATGGGAAAATTTATCATTTTCTATGATTTATCATCAACCTTATGCCTCTTCAATTTAAAAAATTCTAATGTGGAGGATGTTGTCTAAAATTAAGGCCTTGACCCCTCGGTTTGTGCACTAAATCTGAAAGGAATTTCTAAAATAACGGCAAGGCATGTTCAATACCATCGCAGTGATGGAGGCGACCATAGAGGCCCGTAAGTGAAAATATATTGAAAATGGATGATAGGATAATCTCGGGCGATCCATGGAAGGTGACACCGGCGTAGCAACATCAGTATATAAGAATTGGAAATAGACAATGGTGGCCACCATCATCGAGGGGGATGCGATAACTAATGTAGCAATGTAAGAGACGATCGGCCCTCTCCATCCGCGTTGGGGGATAGTTGTGCACCTGTTGGTGTGACATTGTCGAATGAGGCCACAACTAGCTTCCATCAACAGACATAGTGTTAAGAATCTCTAGGAAGGCGACACTTGGAGAGATGACCTTTTTCATGTTTGTATCAATGCTTAGGTCAGCCTCGATCACTCAACCATGTTATGAGAGACCCTGCACATCCTCAGGTCATGCAGGGGAAGAATGTGGTAGTCGGACACGTCCGGACCAGGTGGCGCAACACCGGCCCACACCGTGCTTGCTAGGCATCAGGCTGGCAGTCCACACCCCCAACAAGAGAGCTGGTCCCACTATCCTACATTCAATAAATACCATTGGGGGATGATCACACACCTAGCAGTATGGACTCGGGCCCTTTGGGCCCACACGGACCATATGGGGTTGTCAGGTGACATGGCTTGCTGGATCCTCAGGCAATCTAGGCTGGGTTTAGTGAGGTCCATTGGGTCTCACCCACTATCTAGGCTAGATCAAACCGACCTATACCAAAACCAGGTCAGTTCAATTCGGTTGAGTTTAACCGAGTTATGTGGGTCCCTCGGGCTAGGTTGGGAGGGTCAGTCGGACTAGGACCCGACACAACCGTCCCATGATTACTAAAATTATTTTATCGTGAAAACTGTGTTTCTAATTGAGGATTCATTTGAGGCGTTGGGAACCTATAGAAGATGGTTTTCATTTGTATGGCCCTAAAGAATATTAAATGGAATAATATAATTGACAAATGGCATGAGGAGCTGTTCTCCCAAGTCTGCTATGTATTGAACCTTGTTGTTCACTGAGACTTGATGATAGCTAATATTCAACTCCTTATGACTTGACTATAACTCTGTTTGAATCGCTTATGTGTGAGTTTTTTTCCATATGGTGGGATGCTCATCTGTGTGACTTTTCAGGCACATAGTATGTGACGAGGAGGTTTATCCTTGTTTAACACGATTAGTGGGAAACACTTCTGTGTGACTTTGCAGGCCCACAGTACATGACGAGGAGGTATACCTAAGAAGACAGATGTTAGTGTGAATAACTTATATGTTTCATATAATAAACAATTTAATCAATGGAATGGGATTTATCTTGCATTCGAGGTGTTTGATGATGTGAGTAATGATTATTCCATCACTACCCAAAATGTATACACGGCGTGAGTTGTCTTTTGTATTGTGAATTGATATGAGTATTGTTGTGTGGTCTTTAATTTTGTCTTTGGGTACCTACTAAGTAGTTTGTTACTAACCCCTACACAAGGTACACCCGCATGTGTTCTGTATGGTGCATACGATCATTGTTTCAACAGATTCATTGGTGGGTTGGGTCCCAGAGGTGCTCAGGGAGACGAACCTACAAATTCTACGAAAGTGGACATGATTTCCTTGGGCCAATAGAAACCTAGTATTATAATGTGTACCTAAAATTATTCTTCATATTCCAGTATCTACACTACTCTTGCGATCAGGTGGGGGTTTCTGTGGATTTCCATCAATGTTTACTTTGTGTACATTGTTGTTTTCAATTATATAATTTTTTTTGTTTTCTGGACAACTTTTCTTAGTTGTACTCAACTTTGTTTTAAGTAATAAATGTTTCCTTGGTCATTCTATGTTGCATGGGTGTGTGTGTGTGAATATAGGTACCCATAAAAATACCTCCTACTTTTATTTTGATGCATTTGGTGCTAGTCTCAAGCCCCTGTCCTTTGGGAGGTGTTCATTGGGTAGTCATGGCACGAGCCCTGAGGGATGGGTTGTAAAAAAGTGGTATCAAAGGGAGGATGGTCCTACTACAAAGACAATGAGTCTTTGTATTGTTTTGAGGGTAAAATTTTATTTGTTATGAGTCCATTATTATGATTTGGGGTGCCAAATTTTGATGTGGTGGTTGACGTATCCATAAACCAAGACCATTAATTCTACTTTTCATCTCTATACATGAGTCCACTAGATGGATAAGTGTAACATCCCAAGTAAAAAATGAATAACATATATTTTTATCTATGTCTATTACTGAATAATAGAGTGTTTTAGAGGCTTCAAATGAGAATAAATCCAATCTTAAGCATGGAATACACTAATATTTTTAAAGGATTGTTTTACTGCCTTTTGATGGAAAAACCATTTTTAAATATATCTTTTGAACATTTTATAAGCTATTTTTTTTTAAAATAAACTTATTCTGTAGGATTGGGACATCAAAATTTACTTTGTGTGAATTATGGTATTTTTCCGATAAACTTCAATTTTTTTATGAATAGTGAATAATGTTGTATTTTAATTCAAAACCTCTTTTTAATATAATTTATTTATATGATTATATTATCTTTTTAATTAGTTTTGAAGTAAAATTAGAATATTTTTTTACCATTTAATCCAATGGTGGTCATTGGAATCAATTTCACTTTGAAATTGGACTTAAACTGGTATCAATCTTTTGATACTTATTGTTTCATAAAAACACGCTATTTGTCATGACAACAGGATTAATTATTAAATTAATTAATGTAACTTATATGATTTTAATTTTTTAAAATAGACATCATTTTTGAATTCAGAATATCAAATATAGCTTAGGGTGAAGGTTTGATATTTTTCTGAAAAACTTCAATTTTTGATGAATAGTGAAACCAATAAGTGGTAGTTAAAGAAACTGATTTTTCATTTAAATGAAACTTTTCCACTTCTGTGATTTGATTTTCAAAAATCCGACATAAATGGTTTTCATTTAGAAGTAAAATGTGGTTCAATGAAATTAAAATAATTTTTTGGTGAATAGTAACTTAAAAGTTCTTAATCGTGATTAGAGGTAATTAGTGCAATTTATGGAAAAAATGATATTATAATAAAATGAAAATACCTAGACACATGTACTACCCTTATTGGATGTGTCATGGACGACCATTAAAAGCCATGGGTCAACTTGGGGACCCCATGGATCCACATTGGTAGGAAAATGACATTAATATCTTTTTATTTAATGTTAAAATTAAAATGACACAAACATGAGTTGTTTTACTAAAATAATTTTTAAATGGGGTTATACAAGTCATATTTTTGACTATAAATATTAATTATAAAGATAAAAAGATTTCCTACATCCTGATATTTTTTTATAATTTTTAGACATTAAATAAATTAAATTATTTATGACATCATGATGATGCAGCGATTACCTCATTAATAAAAGATTTAAATAAAATGAAAAGATAATGTAATGTATATGACCTACACATGTCCGAAACCTACTGGATGGGTGGATTTCGAACCCTTATCACCATATACTTTAATTATTTCAATGTGGGACCTTTTAAATCTGAAACTCATTTTAAAATAACGTAACATTTCTTTACTTTCCAAGAGTGGCCCTCCTCTCCTCTTATAAAAGGCCCCCACCTCTACCTCCTTACCCACACATCCAAAGCCTTCGGCTCGGCAAAACCCTGCCCATATTGTCTCTCCACTTCCCTCTCTTACTCCTTGAAGCCTCACTTTGGGCAGAAGTCTTCCCAAGAAAGCCTTTGAGCTCAAACCAAAGGGAGTTACCCGATTTTAAGGTAATGTATTCACTTGAGTCCTTTTGTTTTATTTTGCTTCTCCAACCCCCTAAACTTTTTTTATTCATTTATTTTGTAACAACTGTAGTATAATCAATATACTAGGATGTTGTTATAAGAATTATTCGAGCTAAACTTACACAGACCTACATCTAATGGTTAAAGAACATACTGTTTCCGTGAATGGATAATTTCTGCCTCCCAAAACGATGATTGTTCAACATTCTTTTAACACCTTCAAAGGTGGCCATTAAGATGAAACTATATTTATATATGATATATAATATGTTTATGTTTTCCTTAAGCTTCTGTATTTTTCATTTTGGGCATACCTTTATGGTTCCCAATATGGGTAAACGCGATATCTTCATTTAAGGAAATGCGGACTACCGCCCCCTCAAAGTGATTTGATTCGTTAAATACCATATGTGGGATGTATAAAGGATGGAGTTATGATATTATATATGATATTAAACTGTAATTATAATATAAATTTATATCATTATGATTCCATTCTATAAAATATGAAATAGAAATGAAAGTAGCGTTCAAGCGTACGTACGGCTTACCGTCTCCATGAACGGTGCATTTCATTTCTTACCTCCAAATTATTATGTAATATTATAAATTCATGTATATACTGGAAATATATGAAATATATGATATTTAAATCATGAATAACATTCTGGATATAATGGATACATGAACAAATTGTAATTATAAAGGGCTTATTTTTGACTCAAGTACCAATGATCATTAAAATGACCGTTATTAAGTTAAATAATTACGTAGTGTTCATGACATCGAAATAAGTGATATAAAAGGTATAATGAACTTGAAAAAAGTTCTTAAACAAGTAGAAATTAACTCATTTTTATTATTCAACAGATTAAACAACGACCGAGTCAAGTTGGACACGAGGTATGGGACTTCGTCTCAATCTCCTTTCATTGAGGCATATTTTGTTTTATACACAACCTTATTTTATATGGTGTATAAACAACTTTGACTTTTACATTTATTCAAAAAGACTCTTTTTTATACGAAGCGTTTACTAAACGACAAAAGGGAATGTTTTTGTCGTATGTATGCGGCGACAACGACTTCTCCGCCTTCGTGACCATTATTTGAGTTTCGACTTCCTCTACAAGCCATACCTTTTTAAAAAAAAAAAAATAAATACCATGTTATACTTTACTTTTATTTTGGTATTGAAAATGGTTTTCATAATGTTTTTATATCAATGTGTTGTGTTGATATCTTGTGATTAAAAGGTGGAAATGTTATGTTTCCTTTATGCATGTTTTATGTGATACGATTATGTTGAGGTTCTTGGGCATTATTTTGAAGACGAGTGGTTCCGTGATAAACTAAGGGCGGGTGAGCCCGATATAGCTCTCCAATTCATTGGGTAACGTGAAGGAGTGAAAAGTTATGGTTTCTCCAAAGAGATTCAGGGAATATACTGTGATGGGTATTGCAAACGTAACCAAGAGGGTTACTCCCTACGTAAGAATGTTATGAATGCATCAAGTTACCTTTTATGTATTATGATTTCTATGATTTATTCATGATTTGATGAGGTATCTTTTATGGGTAAAGTATGATTTCATTCTTATTTATATATGAACTCATGTTTCCTTTCCATATTTTTTATATATAACCCATACTGAGCTTTTTATGCTCTTCCCAAGTCTTTTTTGAAATGTTTTTCACAGGTCAAGGGAAAGGTACATGATATGATGATAGTGTCAAGGAAGTGTCAAGAAAGAATCCATGTATTATTTTAAATATGTTTCCATTGATGGGATAGAAGAATACTTTCTTTATGTAACCACTTTGATTATTTGTGTAATGTAATGAATGTTTTATGATCTAATTCTCTAAAACTCTAAACCCGAAAAGATCCTCATTGTGTAATCTTGTAATAACTCAAGATTAAGCAAGGTTTAAGGATGGGGCCTTATAATAAGTGTCCGATTTTGTTTTTTAATAAATGTATGCTCATTAGGTATAATATTATTACTGTGGTACGTCTAGGTCACTCTCAGGATTCCACCACATAAACGACTTGCGAGGATCCCGATACAATGTCTTGAGGATATTCCCACTACTGGTGAGGCATCTATTTAGGGAAGGGTTCTAGAGATAGCCCCAATGGGTGGTGCACTAGTAATACTACAACATGATTGTCATCATATACTACTGGAAAATCCATTAAAATATGTGTTCAGTCTCAGTTTTCATCATGATTTTTAGAAGTAGGGACCTCCCATGATTATGAAAGACACAGATCTGTTGGTCGTTGAGGAATGTCTAGAGGTTATGATAGTAGTCTTATTCTTAGTGAGGGAATACATTACTAGATTTAAATCATACCTGGAAGCATTCTGCAGGGATTAGCCTGGATATGGTAGAGGTTAACCTCCCAAAAAAATGATGACGAGACCCTCACATGAGAATACATCGAGCAAATTTTCTGGTAGGAGTTTTTCAAATGACCTCTTAATCTATTTGAATTCATGATCACCATTTTATATTGTATGAAATCATGACAGTTGATGAGTACTCTGAGAGGATCCCTGAGATAATTGTCTACTCAACAGATATGGTACTATAACCTTTCATTAGAAGTGAGCATTTGAACAGGGACTCAGGTGGGAGATCATGCATTCTGTGTTTTCTCTTAGTATCACTACTCAGGATGGTGTGCTCAAGTAAGCCCATTTCGTAGAGAACTTATTGGTGGAGAAGGGCCCGTAGCTAGAGCTACTAGTATAAACTAGGTGGAAGAGTTTTCAGTACGTATAAGATAGTCAATGTGAGGACCCAAGCGGGCAAGATGTTTCAGTGGACAACCCCAGGACTCAGGGTAGGCAGTGCGGGGATCCCAGACTAGATAGACTCATCCAGATACAATTCATTAGTTTTCAGGTGGTGGGCTGGGGCACATGGCTTCTGACTAGCTGACCTGTTGTACAGATGACCAGCAAAAGGTCAAAGGACCACCAAGGAAAATGTATGGGTTTGAGTAATGATGTCTGTAGGGCTCCTGATGTGGTAGGGGATGTGGTCAGGAATAAGATTGTGGGAGACTTTTTGACATGTTACTACCACCACCCCTAGGTATTCCACCCCATCCCAAAAGAAAAGACAGACATGGGAGAGCACAAATTTTGGCAGTAGAGGACTATGACCACAACACTCTAGAAATTATTTGTGGTACGATTATTTCCTTCTACACCCCAGATGTAGTTCATATAGAAATGTGTTCTAATCACATTATCCTTTCTAGGGAATTTTTTTATATCTCAGTGATTCATGTGGAGTTGTTGGCTTGATCCTTACGACAAAAGACTTCTATAAGAAGGGATTCAATGATTACACAATAGTGTCAGTAGTGTGGTCTTACTCTTGGATGTGAGTGCTTCAGATAAGATCTCTTATTACTGGTGTCGAGTCCTTACGACTTCATCTTGAGTATTGACTAGTTATCCAATTTCCGCACTTAGATTGAAAGTATTAAGTTTATTGTGTGACGTGTTCGTGGGTATGAGACCATGTTTTACTTCATCTCTGACAAAAAAACCCTTCAGTGCAGGAAACACTTTCTATGAAGAGTTTGTAGTAGATTACATAGAAGTTGGTTAGAATATCCCTCAATGAAGTGGATGAGAGGATTCAAAATTTCTCAACTGTGGTGGAATTGTACGAGGATGTGTTCCCTGAGGATGTTCTTGGACTACCTTCTTTTATGGTGGTAGAATTTGTCATCTAACTGTACCAAAGAAAAAACTAATATCCATAATAGCATATCTAATGTCCGCATTGTACTTCATGAGCTGATGGAAAATATGGAGAAATTGAAGGAGAAGGGGATCGTAAGGCCCAACATATCACCACGGGCATCCTATAGCTTTTTTATAAGAAGGAAGAGTGTAATTTGAGGTTCTACATAAACATTCAGTGCCTGGACCAGGTGACTGGGATGCACAAGTATCAACATTTGGGGATCAATGGACTCTTATACTAGCTAATGGGAGTGATGTGGTTCTCAATGATTGACCGTAGATCTGGCTATTTCCAGATTTAGGTACATGATGAGGATGAACTGAAAACTACCTTCTGGTGCAGATAGGGTAACAATGAGTTCCTCGTGAGGCCTTCTGACGTTACCAATTCCCCATAATAGTACATAGGATAGAGAAATAGGATCTTATAGTCATTAAATAGTTTTTTGTTGTCATTGTTGATGACAACTTGGTGTAATTGGTGTCAGAGAAGGATATTTCTAACCACTTGCAGAAAGTGTTGAATACAATCTGAGAGAACCAGCTTTATTAATGTTTCTCAAGGTGTTTATTATGGATTCATGAGGTACACATTCATGGACACCACATCTTAGAGGCAAGACTGGTAGTAGATATAGTGATGATATAAGAAATTCTTTCTTCAGAGCCTTTAAGGTGCGTGACTGAGGCCTGAAGCTTCTTTGGCTTGGCCAGTTACTATGGGAGGTTTGTTCATGACCTTTCCAGAGTTTCAACACCCTTATCATAATTTACATGGAAGGGGATACCCTTAATGTTGATGTAGAAATGTTTGTAGGGTTTCCAGGAGCTGAAGTAGAGAGTGAATAATGCCTCCATCATGAGTCCACCAGAGGACGGAAATTGGTATGTTGTTTACAGTGACTCATCAGGCACTATGATGGTGTGTCCTCATGATATATCAAGAAGTTATTGAATATAACTCATGATAGTTTTAGACAAAATTATCCGAACATTGTGATCCATGATATGTAGTTGTAAATAGTTTCCTTTTTCATGAAGATTTTGCATCACTACTTAAAGGGTGAACAATTTATGGTTTACTCCGACCACCTGAGTTTTAGGTATATCTACTCCTAGAAGGATATTAAACTAATACATCTATAATGGAAAGAGATTCCCCATGAAATTTACTTTGATATAGTCTACACTATTGGTAAGGGGATGTTGTGGCAAATGCACTCAGTTGGAAGGCCAGTTTCCACCAACTGGGTGAGGCAACGAATAAGTTGGAAGCAATGAAAATATCCATCGTGGATGATGGTGAATATTATTACCATTATTCAAGGACTATTACCCCCCATCATATAGCGAGTTAGGGGGAACAATTTTTGTATGTTTTATATGATGCTCATTGTTCTATGTTAACCTTTGGATGGGCTCCTAATGGATTTTCGATAGGTGGGGAGCACATCATCCATTTCATAGGACACACTATAGTGCTAGTGATGTTATGGGAGGAGGTCTCGAGGGGGTTCCATACATCACATATAGAGGAACATCCTGGTTTGGTGATGATTTTCCAGGACCTCCAACATCAGTACAAGTAACCGAGGATGAAAAAAGTGGTGACCGAGATTTTTTCACGATTCTTCACTTTTCAACAAGTGAATGCCAAGCATTAGGTTCTAGTAGGCATGGCCCAACATCTCAAGGTACCTGAGTGGAAATGGGATGGTATATCGATGGACTTTTGATGGGTTTACCTCATATGTACAGGTGTCGTGATACAATCTGGATGATTATTGACTGACTCACCATGTCATATCTATTTCTACCCATCTGGGAGTATGGGCCAAAAGAGGGATTGAGATGCCTCTCCATCAAGGATATTGTGCGGCATCACATGTTTCAATTAATTATTGTGTCAAATCATGATTCCTACATTACATCTTGGTTGTGGATGAGATTATAGGAGTTGTTTGTGACCCATATAAATACCAGCACAACAATTAATCATCAGACAAATGGTCATATAGATCAGAACATACAAACCATAGAGGATATTCTATGTGCTTGCATCCTGAATTTTGGTCGATGATGGGAGGACCACCTGCCACTAGTGGAGTCTATATAAACCAATAGTTATCACTCCATCATTGGAATGGAATCATTTTATCCTTTGTACAAGTGGATTTGTAGATCACACATATGTTGGAATGTCCCCAGGGAGTCAACACTCATGGGTCTAGAGCTTGTATGGTCTACCACTGAGAAAGTGAAGATAATCCTAGAGTGGATGAGGACTGTACAGAGCAAGAAGAAGTCTTATGCTGAAATGGGATGTAGACCCTTCGTGTTTGAGGAGGGTGGTAATGTATTCCTTTGGTTCTCACCCCAATAAGGATTTTAGATATTTGGATGGGGAGACATGCTATATCTGAGGTTCATCAAAAAAAATAATTCCTGAGCATAGTTGGTGAGGTGGTATAACTCCTATCTCTTCCCCTACATATGCACTGAGTGTATGATGTTTTCCTTGTGTCACAACTGAGATGGTATGTACATGATCCATCACATATCATCGACTACAGATATCATTACATTGATAATGAGGTGGCGTTTGAAATTTTTTGAGTGAAGATAGAGGAAAAAAGGAGTTAGTCCTACATGGGCAGTTGATTCCTCTGGTGCTCATTTGGTGGTTGCATGAGACATTCCATAAGGTAACATAGGTTCAAGAGGCTCAGATTAATTCTTAGTTCCCCCAACTATTTGATTTGTTTTTGTTATGGGTTTTGGGGAAGTAAATCTCTAATGTTGGAAAAATATAATGTATTGTAAATACCATGTAATTTTTTTATGTAATTATATAGAATTATTATGACGCCACATGGTTTGACGACAAATTATTTTCTGGAATGGGTAGCCAATAATATTATTTTGATTTTTTATAGTATGTTCAGTAATCGTGTGAGTTATTTTTTCTATTTTCTTAATAGGTGCTAAGATAAAAAATATAATTGCATCGTTGAAAATGTAATTCCATGATTCTCCTAGAAATTACACAAAATCGGCCAACAAGGGCTGAGTGGAAATGTTATTTTTTATACATTATGAAAAATAATAAAATTCATTTAACAAAAAGTTATATTATTTTTTTCATCATTGTGTGGTCGACGGTGACATGATGTGCAACAGAGATGATCATTAATACAGGGTCATTAATGGATCATTTGTAACTATGACAATATTATATAAGTATATTGTTAAATATGGATCATTAAATTTAGTTAAATAATGAGAATCATTAATGTGTGCATTATAACAACACATATTTCATTTAATATTCAAATGTGATGGTGTTTAAGGATTAACAAATGCGGGAAATCTATAAAGAATATATGGAGGAATCCCATTACATAAAATAATAATCCACAATGGGGATAATGATGGAGGATCAGACCTGGAGTTTGAAAAGTAGTGAGAAATGCCAACAACTATGAATCGATGATAACACAAATCACATCTCTAATCATCATCAGATCCAACAAATTCATGTGTTTGTTTAATTTGTACATTCTCTTTGTAATGACCCAAAGTTTTTCAATGGAAAATTCCCTTCTTATATCAATGTCATAAAAACACAAAATAATGAACAACTAAGTGATAAGTGACCTTTAAACATTATTTTGTCACCCCTATGTTTGGAATTTTAAAAATTCAACATACACAGTTGTGTTCAAGATAGTTTTTGGAGTCTAATGAAACAAAAATAATTTTTGGTGAATAGTAACCTACCCTTATGAATAGTAACCTACCCTTATGAATAGTAAAATGACCCTTATGAATAGTAAATAAGAGTAACATTACCTATGAATAAAAAAAATTTAGATATCATAGAAAGTGATAATTTGACCTTAGTAAACGTTATGGGTATTTTATAAGTCATAAATAAATAATTATAATAAATTAATTAATTTAAAAGAATATTTATTTTCCTGTAATGTACTCATAAATTATTGAATCAATGTATAATAGTTTTTAGATAATTTTATAAGACCCTACGTAATTTATGAAAAAACTACAAAATCAGTTTTAATTTTAAAAACTAATTTTTTAAGTAATTTATGATTTTAATTAAATATTAAATTAATAATATTTGGAAAATTATTTTTGAAAAATTGACTTCATTTTTGGATTCTACACGTTGAAAAATGGTTGGGGTAAAATTTTGGGATTTTTCTGAGATACTTGAATTTTTGATGAATAGTAGAATACATTAATTTATCATATAAATACATTTTAATTAAAACCCACTATTCCTGACATCACAAGTGATGTAAGCACCCAAATACCGAATTCAAAAGTCTTATTTACTATTCTTAGTCATCCAATACTCACTATTCCTTGTCTTAGGTGAAATTAATAAACTAATCAATTTTATATTAAGGAAACCCCTCTCCTCTCCACTATAAAAGCCACCCTTCACTCCCTCTTTTCCTCACACCTCTCAAGCTTCAAGCCTTCTCTAAAATCTGCCCAAACACCATCCCTAGCCCCTCCCCCACGTCTAATAGCTTCTGGTCTCATCAAAAGACCAAGCTTAGGCCTTTAAATTGATTCATAATAGGAGGATTGTAAAGGTAATTTCTCTCCCTCTTCTCCTTTAATTTCCTTTCAAGTTCACGTTCTTTTCTTGATCTCTCCCTACCTAAATTCATCCAAATTGTTTTGTAACTACATTATTATACATATAATGTAATCTTATGATTCTAATGGTATATTATATCACCCCACACCATTTCTCCCTTCCTTTTATTTTATTAAAGAGAACGTTGTTCATGTGGTGATAATTTATCATCTTCAAAAACAACATGCTCGCTTCTTCCATTTATACCTTAAATATGGTCATGAAACCATTTTTTTGGTTGAACCAGAATGTTTTATATGTATTATGTTCTATTTTAAGTTCTGGAAATAACATATGGCCATAATACTAAGTTAAAAGTTAAAATGAGTTGGTTGTGATCCAAAAACCCCTCAAATTAGACCAAATAATCTTCATTTAATTCTTATCTAATGATTCGGCCACATGGATCTAATATAACTCATTATAAAATCATTCAAGAATCTGTAATATCATTAATTACATGTAATATCAGTTCTTGATGTTTACCCATGATCTACCCAAACATCAAATTAAGAATACAAGTGGACCGCTCAAGAAAACCATGAAAAAGAACATCCCCGATCAATGTTTTTAAACTCTATAAGTCATCCAAAGGAACATAATATGAAATAATGAAACCAGAATGAACCCTATTAATGTATAAAAGGTTCTGGGATTTCTAATTAATGAATATAATGTCATTATACAGGACATTAAAGAGAAGGAGGCATTCGAGTACAGGGTAAGGGGAAATCTCGAACCCAATTTTCTTCCTTCGGGTTCTCCCTCTTTCACTCTATTTTCAATGTGGTTACTCTTTAAAGAACATTTTTTCATCATTTACTTGACTTTTTTGGGATATAAATCTTTGTCACTGATTTTTATGTCCATCAAAATGTTTTCCAAAGGAACTCTTCTTTCAAGATCTCACCTTTTACCTCTCATTCAAGGTTGATGGTTTTATTTCAAGTATGTTGTTCCCTCTTTATTTTGGGAACCCAAAGCTTATGAATGTGTTATTATGAGATTAAACCCATTACATTCCATGGGTTATTTATTTAGATTTTTGATATTTGTTCTATGTGGCAAGAATGATAATGATAATGTTCTGATGTGACGGGTGCACCCGGAATTATATAGCGCAATATGAATGTTTAAATGTTACGGGTGCACCCGGAATTATATAGCGCTCCAATGCATTGGGTAAAGTGATTAATATCATGAGTAAATGTGAAATTATGCATGAACATGATGCTATCTTTGTTCACAAGTATGTGTGGTAGTTAACCACTAAGACATGATGTTTCGTTTTTATGGTTTGCCACATTTCAAGTTTATTGTTTATGCTCCTCCCATGTTCAAGATCTTCTTCCTATGTCATGATTATGCTCACCCCATGCTATATTGTTCTAATATATCCTCTTATTGGGTATTTATCTCACCCCTTTTGATGTATATCCTCAGGTGGATACATGTACTAAGGAGAGGACAAGTGCTACTAAGAAGCTATAGAAGAAGAGATTAAATGAATTTTTATGCTTGATGTTGTACTTGTTATGTGTTTTCATAGTTTTCCCAAGACACTAAACCTCTAGATCCTCCATGTGTAATAATATTATGTTGTTTATCATTGAAATTATGTAATAGTAATGTAAGAAAAGGCTGGGTCTCTATAGTTGGTATCAGAGGAATGGTTTAGTTAATTTGGGAATTAGGATTAGTGAACCCTAAAGAAAACCTCTACCATGAGACTAAGTACAAATATGCACACAAGGATATTTACATAGGGATCCCATATGTTATGTTTTTGATATAATTGTTTAAATGAATAAGTTATTCATGATTTTTTTACTTATGTTTTGTTCTAACAATTTCTATTTTAGAAAATGGTGGGAACCAGGAGAGGTAATGATGGAGAAGTACCCTCACCTGTTTTTGTAAAGTGAAATTTCGGGGGCGAAATTTCTTAAGGAGGGAAGAATGTAACGACCCAAATATTTTTAATAGAAAATTCCTTTCTAATATATATGTCATAAAAACATAAAATAATGAACTACTAAGTGATAAGTTACCTTTAAACATAATTTTGTCACCCCTATGTTTGGAATTTTAAAAATTCGACATACACGGTTTTGTTCAAGATAGTTTTTGGAGTCTAATGAAACAAAATTTTTTTAGTGAATAGTAACCTACCCTTATGAATAGTAACCTACCCTTAGGAATAGTAATATGACCTTTATGAATAGTAAATAAGAGTAACATTACCTATGAATAATAAAATAAAACTTAGACATCATAGAAAGTGATAATTTGACCTTAGTAAACGTATCTGGTATTTTATAAGTCATAATTAAAAAATTATAATTAATTAATTAATTTAAAAGAATATTTATTTTCCTGTAATGTACTCATAAATTATTGAATCAATGTCTAATAGTTTTTAGATAATTTTATAAGACCCTACGTAATTTTTGAAAAAACTACAAAATCAGTTTTAATTTTAAAAACTGTTTTTTTAAGTAAATTATGATTTTAATTGAATATTAAATTAATAATATTTAGAGACTTATTATTGAAAAATTGACTTAATTTTTGGATTCTACACGTCGAAAAATGGTTGGGGTAAAATTTTGGGATTTTTCTGAGATACTTGAATTTTTGAAAAACAATAGAATACATTAATTTATCATATAAATACATTTTAACTAAAACCCACTATTCCTGACATCACAAGTGATGTAAGCACCCAAATCCCGAATTCACAAGTCTTATTTACTATTCTTAGCCATCAAAGACTCACTATTCCTTTTCTTAGGTGAATGTAATAAACTAATCAATTTTATATTATGGAAACCCCTCTCTCCTCCACTATAAAAGCCACCTTTCACTCCCTCTTTTCCTCACTCCTCTCAAGAATCATGCCTTCTCTAAACTCTTCCCAAACACCTTCCCTAGCCCCCCCCCCACGTCCAAGAGATTCTGGTCTCATCAAAAGGCCAAGCTTAGGATTTTAAGGAGATTCTTAAGAGGAGGATTCTAAAGGTTATTTCTCTCCCTCTTCTCCTTTAATTTCCTTTCAAGTTCATGTTCCTTTCTTGATCTCTCCCTACCTATCTTCATAAAAATTGTTTTGTAACTCCTGTATTATAAATATAATGTAATCTTATGATTATAATGGTATATTATATCACCCGACACCCTTTCCACCTTCCTTTTATTTTATTAAAGAGAACGTTGTTCATGTGGTGATAATTTATCACCTTCAAAAACAACATGCTCTCTTCTTCCATTTATACCTTCAATCTGGTCATGAAACTATTTTTATGGTTGAACCAGAATTTTTTATATGTATTATGTTCTATTTTATGTTCTGGAAATAACCTATGGCCATACTACTAAGTGAAAAGTTAAAATGAGTTGGTTTTGATCCAAAAACCGCTCAAATTAGCCCAAATAATCTTCATTTAATTCTTATATAATTATTCGGCCACATGGATATAATATAACTCATTATAAAATCATTCAAGATTATGTAATATCATTAATTACATGTAATATCAGTTCTGGATGTTTACCCATGATCTACCCAAACATCAAATTAAGAATACAAGTGGACCACTCAAGAAAACCATGAAAAAGAACATCCCCGATCAATGTTTTTAAACTCTATAAGTCATCCAAGGGAACATAAAATGAAATAATGAAACCAGAATGAACCCTATTAATGTATAATAGTTTCTGGAATTTCTAATTAATTAATAAAATGTCATTATAGAGGACATTAAAGATAAGGAGGCATTCGAGTACAAGGTAAGGGGAAATCTTGAACCCAATTTTCTTCCTTCGGGTTCTCCCTCTTTCACTCCATTTTTGATGTGGTTACTCTTAAAAGAACATTTTTTCATCATTTACTTGACATTTCTGGGATTTAACTTTTTTTCACTGGTTTTTATGTCCATCAAAATGTTTTCCAAAAGAACACTTCTTTCAAGATCTCTCCTTTTACCTCTCATTCAAGGTTGATGGTTTTATTTCACGTATGTTGTTCCCTCTTTCTTTTGGGAACCCCAAGCTTATGAATGTGATATTATGAGATGAAACACATTCCTTTCCATGGGTTATTTATGTACATGTTTGATATGTGTTCTATGTGGCAATCATGATAATGATAATGATATGATGTGACTGGTGCGCCCGGAATTATATAGCGCAATATGAATGTTTAAATGTGACGGGTGCGCCCAGAATTATATAGCGCTCCAAAGCATTGGGTAAAGTGATGAATCTCATGAGTAAATGTGAAATTATGCGTGAACATGATGCTTGCTTTGTTCACAAGTATGTGTGGTAGTTAACCACTAAGACATGATATTTCATTTCTATGCTTTTCCACATTTCAAGTATATTTTTTATGCTCCTCTCATGTTCAAGATCTTCTTCCTATGTCATGATTATGCTCACCCCATGCTATGTTGTTCTTATCTATCCTCTTACTGGGCATTTAGCTCACCCCTTTTGATGTATATCCTTCGGTGGCTACATGTACTAAGGAGAGGACAAATGCTACTAAGAAACTATAGAAGAAGAGTTTAAATGAATTTTTATGCTTGATGTTGTACTTGTTATGTGTTGTCCTAGTTTTCCCAAGACACTAAACCTCTGGATCCTCCATGTGTAATACTATTATGTTGTTTATATTTGAAATGATGTAATAGTAATGTAATAAAAGGCCGGGTCGCTATACTCTTCACCGTTATTTTCAAGAAATTATTAAAACATAAAAATCCATGAATTGGCTGATCCAAAGATCATGAGTAAATGTTGGATGGTGACATTAATTTTTCAATTAAAAGTCTAAGATTAATTATCTTTTGAAATTATTTAATATCTCCCCCAGGACTCATAAGTTTTAAAGAACCTAACACTAAGTGTACTGGCTGACATGAATAAAGGCTCAGACCCTTTTTCATGTGTTCTCCTTGTGAATGAATTTTCCAAAATAATGGAAAGGTGAATCCAAGACCACCATAGTAATTGATGGGACACGACAGGCCTAGAGGCACATATGGATTGGAAAACAGACTACCACAACAATTGTGGTGGCCCGTGGAAGGTGTCATCCGTGCAACCCCTCTGGCGGGATGGTGGAAAATCAACATAGGTCTCGTGGAGGGTGCAGAACTAACCAGTGTCAGAGTAGAGGAGGTGGCTGACCATATTTGGAAATGATGGATGATGGAAGCACAACCATCATCACGCCGCAGTGGTAAGAGGCCACATTGGGCTAGCCGCGATAGCCGCCGGGGTGGGTGACATGGTTCCCACTAGTTTTTCATCGATGGATAACCCACATCTGGGCATTCTGGGTGCTTCAGAAAGAGATAACCTATTGGCTATGGAAATAGGGGCCTGAATCATCCGTGAGGCTATCGGAGGTCGGACGCGGTAGTAGACCGCATCCCAGCTAGTTGGTGCACCATTGGACCACACCTCATGAGTTGGGATTTGGGTCAGACTGGCACCCACTAGGCCAAAACTATTGTATTTGTGCCATACGTGACAAGATGTGGACATCGCGCAACCTGATAAGATAAACCCTAAACCGAACAGGGCCTCGTTAAGCGAGGCCCATTGTGCCTAGACCACTACCAAGGCCTAACCAGACCAACCCAGACACAAACCGGGGTAGTTCAAGTCATTCTAGTTTAAACCACGATATGTGGGACCCCTGGACCAATATGGATGGTCTTAGTAGGTTAGGTGGGTTTTACTGGGTTTGATTAGGCCTAGATGTAATCATCCCCTATTTACTAAAACACTAATATCTCGCAATCCACACATTTGATTGATGATTCATTTGCAGCATTGGGACTCTATCAATGAGGAAGATGTTTTGAAAGTCCCTTCAAGGGATTTTATGAATGGTGAAATTTGAAGGATGGATTGGGGAGTACTTATCCAGGGCACAATATGTATGGTACCCTGCATTATGATAAGAGTTGAAGACTGCAAACAATTGACTCTATATAACTCAACAATTCCCCATTGTAATGAAATTAATTGTGAAATTGAATAAAAAAAGTGAAAAACACTTCTATGTGGATTTTCAGACCCACAAAACAAGATGAGGGGGAGTGCCTCAGTTTTCCATAATAAGGGAGAATCACATTTGTGTGACTTTTTAGGCCCACTGTATGCGATGAAGATTTCAACCAATGACGTTCACAGTTAGTGGAAAGAACTTATGTGTGACTTTGTAGGGACACTGTACTCAATAGTAGAGATGTTCTCTAGTAGAAGATGTTTTCGATGATGTGACTGATTTTTCATCTATCATGATGCTAATGGTATACCTCGTGTGATCTTTCTTGTGTATTGTTATTTACATTTAGGATTTCTGTGTGGTATTTCTTTTTTGTTTTGGGGTTCATAATGAGTGTTTTTTTAATCACCCTTATACGAGCTTCACATGCATGTGTTTGTGACTAGTGTAAATGATTGATGTTTAAATATAGACTTTCGTGGATCAGGAAGAAGATGTTATCATGGAGGCATGACCGATAGACACTACAATGGTGTACATGGTGGCCAAGGGCCAGTTGGGACCTAGTTCGATCAAGTGGACATGATATTCTAATTCAGCTTCCAGTATCTACACTACTCTGATCAAGATTGGTTTTCCATTGATGGGTATTAGTGTTTCCTCTATGACCTCTAATGATTTCAGTCTATTTATTGGGTATGTGTTCTATCACACATTTATTAGTTTTACTCATCGTTGTTTTTAGTGGTATTATTTCCCATGGCTAGTTTTTTTATCATGGTTGGATGGGTTTGTGTGTACATGTACTCATTAAAATGCATCCACCATGCAAGATGATGCCTTATGCACTATTCTCCAGTCCCTAGCCTTCAAGAGGTGGGCATGGGGTAGTCATGGAACAGTTCATGAGGGTTGCATCGTGACATAAAAAGGATCAATTAAATAATTATACTATTTATCTCAATAATACATAGATGGAAAGATTAAAAATAAACTCTGTGAATTCACTTATTCTTTACACTATTGTGTACTGATTTGTGAAGATGCTCAGAATAGATTTTTGATGTTTAATTTATTTTAAAATCACTTTTTTAATGACTCAAACTGTGAATTAGATTGGATCAAATTTTTCACCAATGCAAATATAATACCACCGTCAAGTACTATTATATGGGGATTGAGAAAAAATAAATTCATACTGATACCTGATTACAATACATTAGGGTTTTTCTTTGTTCTTGGTGGAATATATACAACCATCATGTGTGTGTTGAAGTTTATATATTTCATAGTTCCACTAAAACATTATTAGGGTGGGATTTATTTATGACCTATTTATTATATAGATAATGATTATTAAGTTTCAAATATCACTATGAAGACATTGAAATAGTGTCACAATTAATCCTCATCATTATAATGCATTTCATGTGGATGACTATGAGCTACGTCACTATTTCATCGTTCCATGAAATGTGTGTTCTAGTTTTAAGAATCACTACATCCAAGCAATTTTTATTGGATTTATTCATGGAACCAGAAACATCAAATTGTTATTTTTCCAAAGGGTACCTTCATTCCATTGGAAGGTGTTCATTATGCTTAAACATTACAATACAAAATAATTCACATTGGTTGAGATGATGGATGGTACAAATCATCACACCCTTTGAGGGGGGGGGGGATTATTGACATCTCGAGGACACTCTTTGTAAATTTTAGATATTTTCATTCATCGTTATAAATTTATAAAGAATAATATAGGTTTCCTCAGAATTTGCAATCACATATTAACATGTGTAAAATTTACCATTATCACTTTGTATTCTTGGTTCTTCATTAAGGGATACATTTATATGTAATCAAGGTTTTCCATCAATGTTATCCTATAATATACTATTTCATGATTCATTTAATCATCATTATGATGATACCATTTTTTATGCCACTTAGTGGGGCACTCTATAATTTATTGTCATTCAAGGAGACGAAGGCTTGTTTTGATATTGGGATCGTACCCATGAAATTGGTTACCTATGTTTCCTTGTGAAATGAATCAGAACCCTCGTAGTTCGGTGACACTTAATGGGATTCATCGTACCTTTTAAAGTCTTCTGATAAGGACCAAAACATATAGTCTAATATCATTTGGTATGTACATCTAATTGAAAGGTTCTTAGTAACTTTTTTGGTGGAATTATTTAAAAACAACCCAATGAACATGGAAATGATTTGGGTTTCCAAGATAGATTAGAGCATGTAAGGAGTATATCCCAAGGTGAACATGGATTATTTTGATTATTTGGGTATGAAACATAGGGAGGCTTGTCACTTATCAAATGTGGATGGGAATCAGATCACACATAGTTCAAAGGTGGGTGTACCAGTTACTTTTGGTAGATTTTTCATTCAACAACATCTATCACTCCACCATTGGAATGGCACCTTTAGAGGCGTTGTATGGGTGACCTTTCAGATCACCTCTATGATGGACTAACCCTAGAGAGTCACCACTAGTGTGACCAGAGATTTTACGGGATACCATAGAGAAGATGAAGATTATCGAAGAGTAGATAAAGACTACACATATCGGACATAACTCATATGTCGATTGCTGATGGATACCACTAGAGTTCGAGGATGGTGACCACGTCTTCTAGGTGTCTCACCTCGGCGATGTTTATGTAGATTTGGATGACGTGGCAAGTTACCCTTGAGATTCATCAGACCTTTTCAAGTTCTCATCAGAGTTGGCGAGGTGGCATACCTCTTAGATCATCCACCTTAGTTGCATCTGGTGCACAACATCTTCCACGTATCCCAGTTTAGGAGATATGTAAACGAACCTTCCCACATCATTGACCATGGTGATATGGACATCAATGATGGGATGAATTTTATGGGGTTTCTAGTAGAGATTGATGATCGACAGGAGTAGGTCATTCGTGGATGGTCGATACCTCTGGTGTGCGTTCGTTGGCAGCTCGGGGACCTCCAGGAGAGCACATGGGAGTGGGAGGCTCAGAGACGTGCACAATACCCATTATATTTCTCTCAGTTATGAGTTGTGGCTTACAGAGTCATTGATCTATGAGGTGGGGAGAATGTAAAGACCCAAAATTTCCATGTAATTTTTTGAAATTAAATAGTATTTTTATGAGTCCACAAAAATTGATGGCGCTGGATTCTGAGACCTGGTGTGCCATGAATTAATTTTTTATGTTTTTTTAGATATATTCACTAAAGGTATGAGTGGGTTTTTATAAATTTTGAACTGATGCTCGGAATTGAAATATAATGTCATCATGGAACTCGCATCGCCGGTTTTCTCTTAAAGAGACATTCACCTCGACGATAGTGGGTGGAGAATAAAAGATAGTTTTTTTGGTTTTTCATGGAAAATAATAAAATAAATGTACTATTGATTATTTAATTTTCTTTGATCCACCATGTGGAAGATGGAGGTGGGTTCCACCATAACTAGACCTCCTTGTGGGAGTTCAAGTGTGGGGACCACCAAACAATAACCTACTATGATTGGTTATGGTGGCGGGGCCCACCCGAACATATTGCCCCGTGAGAGGTTACAATGTGGGTACCACCCTAAGCTAAACCCCACTAATAATGGTGGGAGATGAAAACCTCTCAACTCCCCCCATTAATGAGGTAGTGTCTCCCCACCCCCTCATTTTATGGTGTTAACCCTTCCTCTCTTTTAATTGTGCCTACCTCATGAATTAATTAAGTGGAGACAACGTAATTAATTCACCGATTTTGAATTATTATGCCAAAAAATTAATATATTTTATAATCTATTATTCTAGGCTACCTTTTCTTTGGTAGGAAAAGGATGAATAAGCTTTTGAGAGAAAATCTCTTGCCAACGAAGAACGAAGAACACGTTCTACAAATGAAGAACGCCATCATGGAGTGTCTTCGACTTCTTCCTCCGATGAACCTTACGGCATCAACCAATGTGGGATGCCTTTGATGACTGAACCTCCCTCATTAATTTCATCTACCAACCGACGCAAGAACTCATGATTGGAAGTCTGCAGCAAATGTGACGAATGACGAAAACTATGCCTTCTTACCCACAACTCCGTCAATGAACATTGACCAAAAGTATGGGTTTAATTTTATTTTATGTATGAAATTACTCCCATGTTAGTTTTCATCCAAAACAAATAACATGGAATAAGTTATTATCAAGTTGATCCGCGGATGTTTTTTCTTGCATGATGGGAATATTGTTTTATGAGGGATTATGGGAATTGATGTTTTTAGGATATATTACATGCTTGTTCTTCACTACATTTTTTGAGCCAATCGCTATCACCCTAAAGGCGGAAGGGTGCAGAACAGATCAATGTGGTCTGACCCCTCTCCTGATCATTTTTGGGATGTTCTCTAGTATGGTGACAAGGTGATGAAGGAGATGAAGGCAACCCAAGATGCCCCACTCACACTCCCCAACAGCCGTGCCACCACCACCCAAACCGGTTGAGCCACACCGCAACTCAACTGATCCACGCTTCGGATGCACCACACCCCATCTCTTGGCCGCTGCACCTCCAGCGCATCCCACGCCCCTTTCGACACCCTCTGCAGCCTTGACCGAGCCGACCTCTCGGAGCCCTTCGGGCCCTCGAGGCGCCCTCGCGGTGCCTTCCGGACCGAGTT
Organism: Viscum album; assembly: GCA_963277665.1. Classification (NCBI taxonomy): domain Eukaryota; kingdom Viridiplantae; phylum Streptophyta; class Magnoliopsida; order Santalales; family Viscaceae; genus Viscum; species Viscum album. The sequence goes on along the minus strand of OY728133.1, from coordinate 1,033,603,742 downwards.
GCGCCCTCGCGATTCCCTACGAGCCGAGCCGCACAATCCTAGATGAACCGGCCTCATGCTGACACACAGAAGGTTCATTCCCTAACGACCAGTCCACGCCCTAATGGCATGCTGGGCTGGGCCCAGCGGGCCGGGCCAAACCTAACAGGAAGGACCCCCTAACGGGTCGGGCCAGACCCAATGGTTTGGATGGGTTGATCCAGACCAGGTTAGCCCAGAATGGGTTGGGCTAGGTCGGTCCATTCGAGTCGGACCAGACCCAAGCCCACTACGTCCCTTTATATTATTTTGGCCATATCCTTGGCATCAGGTGTCTATTTGATGAACCGTCAGTGGTCCTGGTAATCCCGGAGCGTCATTTTATCTTTGAGAATACCCCACTAGAGTTTGGGGGTATATTTGAGAAATGATCAGGTTGGATCGCACACAAATCCAACTAGGACCCTGAGACTAAAAGTCTAATAACTCATAGACCAGACGTCCGATTGAGGCGTCATCTATTTTGGTGAGACATCTTTGACATTGAAGACCATGTAGATACTTTTTATGGTCTTTAATTATAGTTGGAGTATCGAACAGTAGCTCATGCATAGGATCCTTCTAGAGATGAGAGGACATATTTTGGAGACCTAGTAGCTTGCTAAGACTTGATGACTGGTGGAAAATTGACTCAGAGTGACTTGACAAGCCTAGTGTGGAGAACTTGGTTGTGGTGGAATATCCACGGTGGAGGAGCACCTGGTTGTGGTGGCAGATCCACGGTGTGGAGCACCTTGGTGACGCAATAGACCAACAGTACTCAATAGGAGGACTACCTCAGTTATCAATGGATAGTGGGAAGTGCCTTAGTGTCACGACATGCCCACTGTACTTGACAGTGGATAATATATCCAGTATTCATGGTTTCGATAATGTGAAAAAAAATCCTAGTTGAGAAGATTCAATAACTTTTTTGTTTCTCTCATGATTGAGATGGATTACTAGATAACTTAGATATATGTATGGGCATATACCTATGTGGGGTTATATGTTGATTTCATACTTTGTGGATTATCATGGTTGGATTTTGTGAGACCTTGATAGTATCAGGGTCCCTACTGAGTATCGTTATACTCACCCCTACACGATCTATGCCCACACCTCGTTGTGATGGATGTGGACGATAGACATCACTAACCAAGGCTGAGAGTACCAGGACTAGATAGGAGGACCATACTGTGTGTTGGTACATAGAGAAGTTGGATGGATGAGTAGTGCTGAGGAGCCGATCTGTACCTACCCTTCAGGTAGGAACCTCAGAGGATAACCTAGTGTCAATTTTTCGTATTTCCTCAGTTGTACTTGTACGTTCAGTTTCGTGTACTCTCTAGTTGGGCTTATATTTTGGCCCCTTTTTACTTACTGTGTTCACTTTTTGGTTATTCAGTTTACTCATGATCGTATCTGCTATGTTTATTTATAGTTTATCATATGAATGCCTTCAAAGTATTAAAGAATTATGTCGTTGGTTCTAGTCGCCAGCCCCTGGCCTATAGATGGCGGGTTTGGGGTAGTCACGAAACAACCCCTGAGGGACAGGCCATGACATAAAATGATCACTATCCTTATCATATCTTATATGATTGTCAATTCAAGTGTGATGTAATGCATTTTTTCATGTACCATGTAACACAAAATTAAGTCCCTATGAACATTTTTCATGGCTAATTCCCCTATGTAGATATTTTCCATATCCATGTCCATTTTTAATATAAATACTGAGATATATTTATTTGAAACCCAACATAGAATATATCATATCAACGCATGAAGATGTAATTCTACTCTGATCCTGAATGTTTATCATAGGTTTACATTTCACATTTAATGTTTTCCTATATATTTCACAATAATTATACCAGACATCCTCCAATACCAACTACAAGAACCCTAAATCTAGTAACAAAGAGTTTGTTTTTACACTATTTAACTGATATATGATACACGAAATTATATCCTGATTTACGGAATTGGTTAGTATTATTGATAAACTAGATACAAACATGATAATATAATTATAATTGAAAATATATAAAAAATGATGTGTTTTATAAGAACTCCATTATTACTTATACCATATCTCAACTTATAAATAAAATTAAATTTCTTATTATATAGGGAAAAAATCAAAAAATCAAAAATGTTAGTTCTTTGATGATCTATAAGGGATAGTGTGATATATAATATAACATTAATAAATAATAATAATAAATATATAAAAAACATAATTGATGAAAACGATATTTAATATACAAAATAATAATATTAAATTAAATAACATAACTCATAATCACGTGATTCACAATGTTGGATATTTGAAACTATCAATTCCAATAACAAGACTGATTAAACCAATATATAGAAACTAGTATAATTTACAAAACATATGTTTTTATGAGACATGATGATACATCGAAGTGATATGTATAAATAGGCCCCACCAAAAAAATAATAAATAAAATGAATTAGTAATGTGAATTATATAAATAATAATCAATAAAATATATCATATTCATAACTATGATATCTAATGTATATACATACCATTATCAAATAAACATAATCATAAACCAACTAAAATATTATTTTTGATGGTTGTAAAATTGTGTATCATTAGAGAAATAGATCATAAAAAATCTAAATAAATAGTAATGATGATATTCATATATAATATACATAGTGGATCCTAAGTAAAATAATATTTTTATTTCATTGATTAATATATGTATAGTAATAATCTTATTATAAACATTTTTGAATAAAACAACATATTCATATTGAAAAAATATCAAAATATATTTTTATATTAAATTTATTATAAACTAAAATTTAATTTTTTTGAAAATATTTAGTATGAAATTGATGAATCATGATAGTGGTAAAATATATTGATGTCTTACATATTACAACAAGGATTCCATTCACATTATCTATTAAATCTATATACGCCTTGTTTTTTATGAAATAAAAATATCCAATTAAAATAAATTTATAAAATAAAAAATTGGTTTATATTTTATCGAATTAATAAATTTTATATGGTGAAAAACCATTTTGATAAAATATTTTTAAAATTAGGAATTTGATGAACTTTATTTTTAACCAAATAGATATATAATGTGATATTTTCTGAAAAATCTTATTCATATTATGTAAAAATAGTATAAAATGATTATATTATATTAATAATGAAATCAATAAATATATTATATGAATATATATTGAGTTTAAGATATAAATATCAATGAATTATCTAATTGATAGTCAAAAAAATAAATTATTGATTAATTATGAGATTGTGAAATAATACCCTACAACATTTGTAACTTCTAAATCCCAAACCCCATTAAATTAATAATAAAAAATAAACTATTAAATATCATGATATAAAAAAGGATAATGATATTAAATAGCAAAAATAAATTATATAAATGATTCGATATAATATGTGGTGAAATGTGTGAATGGATCACTAATGTACAATTGGGATGATAAATTTGTACCATAGGTTCAACTTCATTAATATGTATTTAAGCCTCCTATATAATAAATACAATTTTATTATTAATATAATAAATACACTTACACATATATAAAATTACATAAACTATTATAATATTATCAATAATCACATTTTTATTAATAAATATATTTAAAAAACTATTATAGAGGATAATTACTATGTTTTTTTGTTTTTTTGTTGTAGTTTGGTAATTTTTCTACATTCATTTAGATCATGGTTAACATAGTTAAAAAAATTTATCTGTTATTTATATATTTCATAAAATTTCATTATTTATGTTTTTACTTAAATTTAAAAAAATTAAAGGTAAAAATGGAATACAACATTCATGGAGATGGTAGTTGATACAAACTCTTGATCATTTTGTCCATTTTTTTGAAAAATTGAATAAAATGGAAAATAAATTTTAACACATTAGTAAAATTAATTATAATTATATATATATATATAAATTATAATAATTATCAAATAAATCCTAATGAACATATGTTTAATGATAAAATGAAGAACATTTCATATCTCTACAAGGAGGCGACATTCCACATATATGCACGAGCGCTGTCATTATTATCTAATGGATTTAAAGGTGATAAGATAGATTTTATATTCTATTTATAAAATTATCTATACATATTGAAATTCTAATTTAATATTTAACATTAGTATTAATATATTATATATTTTTTTTTGTTAAAATTAATCAATTCTCTTCGTCAGGTGGTAATCTTCCTTACACAGAAGCGATGTTATCATTTTCCACACAAAATGGAAGTTAAAAATGTATATGTTATATCATAATTTGAAATGTGTAATAATATCATAAATATAAAATAAATATGTTAAATCCTTAATTATTTCCATCTATGACTGGTGTAAATGGAAAATGTTTTATATTAGTTCATGAGTTGATAGTCTTCCATACACACGATCAACTACTTCTTTTCCCATTTCATTGAAGTAAACATGGATCCAGGTTCAGGTGTCAAAATAACAAAATATTATTATATATTAGATATTTGTTTCATCAAAAAATTATATTTATTTAATAATTAACACATTATGATAAATGAATGAATTTTTTTTTGCACATTTATGAATTTTAATGCTTATTTATTGTGACTCTTAGGAATATTACCAAATACTTCTTAGGAGGGATACATAATAAAATGAATTTATATATTTTACGAGGAGGGAAATAAATATTTCATATTGGTTAGTAATGTATAATAATGATTTTTTATGATGTAAAAGGGGATAAAATTTTGTGGAAGTCTATTTTTGGGGGAGAGGACACACATTGAATTTTTTTAAATATATTGTTATTAACATGTTATTATCATAACACATGCCTAAAAATAGATCATTAATGATCCATATTGATTAATATATCAACGTATTCCCATTAAATAGGTTTTGGATGTGTTTTGTTTCTTATCTTAACCATGAATTCATATCAATACCCCATGAACTAATATGCACATTTTTCTTTAACAAGGATAATTAATTATTTGTTTTAAACTAATAATTATTACCAAAAATTAGATTGACCATATTAGAAAATATAAATAGTTATATTTCAAAATATAGAATTCATTTATGAAATTCAATACATATCTGAAGTAGAATCAAATATATAATTACATCGTATATGTTATTAATGATTGATATTCAATGGTTAAATTTCCTATTAGTATAGAATGATTTAATTTCAAAATTCTATTTGATATTGAGTAAAATGATATAAATTATTAAAATTGATACATAATTGAAATAAATTTGAAATTTAAAAATTTTAATTTCGTATTTTTCTTTGAAAAATAAACCTAAAGTAATTTTCAATATAATATATGTATGTTTAACTATTCCTCAAAAAATTATTACTTTCATAAAAATCCCAAAAAATCACCCATTTATAACATTGAAAATTTAATTTCAAAAAACAATTAATTTTTTAATTGTTTTCATATAATATGTTTAAATTATTATTATTTATTTGTTTAATTCAGGAATAGACCACCTTTTCAGAAATTTAATGTTAATGTAAAAAATATATTTTCCTTTCAAATAGTTCATTCATTCTCTTTGATCAATAAAAAAATAAATAAAATTTATTTATTTCTTATTTTTATAACCCATAAAATTTTCTTAAGGAGGTATTTTATTTTTATAAACGCCAACATAACTAATAGTTTAAAATGGTCATGTTTAAATAATAATATTTTCCAAGATTACAATGCTTCATTTAAACGTAGTGTTTCATTAATCGCATTCAAATGAAGAGGCCGCATTTATATAAAAAAATATATAATAATCTTATGGGGTGTTTTGATCTATTGTATTGATTGTTTCTCATGTTATAAATTATATAAAACATGAAGTATGACAATTATAATGTTATATTGTTACAAGTATTATATTAACACAACTTCATTGATAAAATTCATTTGTTTCATTTAAATAATTTTTTTTTTTAATTTTATTCTAAAATTATATTATTCAGAACATTTTATTTTCAATCAAATATGTATATTTATATTATTAAACTAAATTCATAATCATTTCTATCGGGAAAAAATATATTATTTATTTGAAAACCTGATTAAATGTAATATAATTTTTAATTTATAGGAATTAAGAATAATAATATTTAATAATTTAGAAGTCATTTCCCTATAAATTACTTTTTATTTATATATTTTATTTCTTGAATAAAATTTTGAATGATTTAATAATTTTACATTTACAAAATGATCTTTATTTTTTGGTTTGAAAAAAAATATATCCATTGGTTATATTTTATTGATTTTTGAATAAATGTTCATTTTTATGTGAATAGTTCAGTAATATCATTTTCCAAATTAAAATGCCTTTCATTACTTTATTTGGGAATAATACTGAATTAGAACAATAGAAAATTTTTCTTATAATATATAATATATTTAATAAATACTAATTAATATTTTCTGTCTAATTTTGAAAACTATTATTAATAAATTAGCAATTGTAATATTTATATAAAAACGTTTTTTATGTCAGACAAATTTTACTATAGAATTAATATATACCTCCTTGAAAAACATAATATTTTTGAATTATTTTACTATTTTTAATCATAATTCCATAATTATCCAATGGGGTTGAATTTTATAATGGTTTAAGTAAGTTTTTGTAAATGATAAAACTAGTTGGAAAAAATTATATGTTCTAAAACCTAATCTCCGAAAATTTTCTAATGTTTTTTATCATCCCAAAATATTCACCGCTCTATTATTGGACACTTATTTAGAAACATACAATGAATAGTGAACCACTACTTACCAAAATTCCACTACCCTAACGTATAAATGTATAATTTCACCACCCCACAACCCCCACACAACATGATAATTATAAAAAAAATAATCCAATCCCTATCCAACACTCATAGTGAGGTCCTATATGTTCTTGTAAACAAAAGTAAAACCCCTCAATATATTAATACATGATTTGAAATAATTATTCCCTAGAGTCATGTTAAAAATAAAAAATCACCACTTTTCTTTACTATTACATTATAATTTCTTTACCTAATTAAAACTGTATATACAATAATATACCAATATAAAAAATATAATTATATTACCGCCATATTATTATTTCAATTGAAAATTAATTATCTCTATTAATTCCATATTTATAGGATAATTAAAATTATGATCTTGTATATATCTCCACTAATACCTCCCTGAATAAAATAAATTTTTTTCATGAACAAAAAATCGAAAAAGATGTAAAATTAATATTAATAAATTAAATTATATTAATAACATGTTTATGGTCATAAAAAGATAAATCACTATAAAAATTTCTTATGTTCCTTGGAATATGAAAAAATCTTCTACATGCACATGGAGATTACTACCACCATCAATGCATGAATTACATTTTTCATCACCACCATACATAGATGGTTCTAAATAATAAATTATTAATATATATGTTATCACGGAGTAATATATATTCAATATAGTTCCCAAAAAATAAATTACCTAATAATGATTATGATGTAATGTATGATAATTATTACATAATATAAAACTTATTGATCATGGCTTTTGTTCTCTCTACCCATTATCACAGCTCCGACTAAATGAACATGTAAATGTATCAATCAATGAATTAAAAAATTTTCATAATATTTTCTAAAATGACAATGATTAACATAATATCAACTAACGGGGTTCGACACATCTATTATAAAACTGTATCGAATAATTGAATTTACTATAATTCATCAATAAAAATATGAATGAACTATATAATTATTTTCATTATAATGTTTAAAATTATTGAAGATAAAATTAAATATATTATTATATGATTCTATAATAAGTGATTAATATTTTCATGTTAATTATACTATATATTAGGTATCATTTGAAAAAGTAAAGGGAGAAAGATAATGATTTCCTCATCTCAATTTCCCTTCCACGATATATGATTCATATTAAATAAATTCATTCCTTATTTTCTATATACTACCCACAAATATATATTATTAATTTTTATATTATTTATTTAAAGGGTTATATAAATCCATCATATATATCACCATTGTTGTTTCATAGATTTGATGTGTATTAACGATGAAATTGTTTCATTATAATATCCATTTTTTATCGAAATTGTTATGAAAAAAATTACATATAGGGGGATAGTTTTCAACATTACATAGAAACTTATTTTTTCTTCTCTTATTGATATTTGTTTTGCATTTTCATTATCAATGATAACTTGATTTACTTATGTAAATAAATTACGCTATGTGGTTCTTCTATGTGTCTGTATTTAGAGAACTTATATTTTTTTAAATTTGACCCTTATATATACATATTTATTAAATATATTAGCAATTATATGGAAACAAATCTAATTATTTATTTAATAGTGTTTTTAATTTCTATATTGTTTTTATAGAAAATGTATTACATTTTAAAAAATATTATTTTTGAAAAAGGTAAAAAATTTTATTCTTTCGCTATGAACACTGTAATTTTGAATTACATAAATTTATATATATGTACCATAATTATTGAATATTAAAATTAGACTGCAAAAATGATTTTAGTTAGTAATTAATTTAAAAATAACTATGACATTTTAAATTTAATTAAATTTTTTATCAAATATTAATAAAAGGGTTTTTTTTCTTTGTAAGCAAAAAACTGATGATTCTTATGTTGAAAAAGGGATATATTCTTATTTTTTATTTCAATTTCCTTCCAATTTTTAATTGTAAAATTTTATTTGGAGGATTTCAAAAATTAGATCTTTTTTCAGTAGGTTATTCGGTTTTTTATATGAAATATTTTTCTTTTATTTTATCGTGGCTCACCTATGTATAGATTTCATTAACTGCTTTGTGGAATTAAAACAACACATACCTTAAGTAAATTTATTAAAATTTTATATATCAAGGGAGAATTTAAAGAAATGTGTATTGATTATTGTGATATAATAAGAATTATGATTTAATGAAATCACTAACAGATTATCATAATCATGTAGATATAAGAAAACCATTATGTTATAGAAATTTTAATTTGATGCCCACTCCACTATGTTGTCAGTATAATGATTTGATATATATTTTCCTATTTTATGAGGCACATAATGTAAATTATTCTCCACTATGTTCTATGAATCATTTATAATTCCCTATATTAATATGTTTTATTAAATAAATTTTGATATCTTCTCTTTTACATTATTGTAATCATAAAACCACACTTGTTCAATGAAATTAAGATTTATAGTATTATTTACTATGTGACCATATTATTATTTTATCATAATCATTTTAGATTGTAAAATGTCTTATGTTATAATCATATCCATGATTTTGGTTTCGTATTAACATTTATTTTAATATGAAATTATAATATGATTTCATTGTAAATTGATTAATTTATCATACCATGTATTAATCTTTTGATCATTTATAAAAATGAATTTTTATATATTATGATTTCCATTTAATATAATATAATCTCACTACATTATTATTTTCCAATCATGGATTTATAAAGTGGAGAATAATGCAAGAGAATTATCTCATGTGTTTTATAGGGTATGAATATTGGGAATGTTATCATGTATGGTAAACTGTATAACTTTTGTAGTTTATACCAAATGAATATAATCCATTTTTGAAAACATATTTATGAGATCTATGGCCAATATGTAATGTTTTTGTTAATGAAATGAACAGTTTTCTTGGGGCATCTCATTTCTTATTAATTATACTGTTTAGAGTATATTTTAAGAATCAAATTTTGTAGTGTGTGTATTGGGATCCACAAAGATCTTTTTAATACCAACTCTTTATGAAACACAAATATATTTTTATTTTTTAAATTGAATGTATTTAACATAACTATTTGTCTTGTGTATGTATATGTATTATTGCCTTCTTAATGAAACAATGAAAATTCATTCTAGATTATTGGTTGTGATATGTTACTTCATCATGTGTAGGTATTGTCTCAAAAAATACAACAACGCGCATAGTATCCTTGGAATCAGAATCTATATAGAACCATAACCAAAGAAATTGTCCTGATAATAAAAAGATATTCCAAAAAATTTACAATGAATCCAAATACGATATTCTGAAAATGTGACTACATAATTAAATGACTTTTAGAAAATGATGAATTTCATAATTTTATGTGATCTTATTGGTTTATAATTTTATTAATTTATGAAGAATAAATAAGTAATAAATAATTTTTTATTTTTCATCAAAATAATACATTCCCATATATATAAAAAATAATAATCTATAAGAAAACATTAATAACTCACAATTAATCTGAAGAAATTATTCTCTTCTATGAATATATAAAATAATATCATATCATAAATTGCTGAAAGAGAAACATATTATTATCATATATTCATGATAAGGTCAAACATAAGAAACAATAATCTAATATATGAAGTGTTTATAAAGTGGGAATATGAGAAATACCTAGATATATAAGAATAATTATGTAAGGACCCATAAATTATGTGTAAATTTTTTTTCTTTAAATACATTGGAATTTTATGAGTCTATGAAAATTGAAGGGGCCTGATTCTGAGGGCTAGTTTTCCCAGAATCAATTTCGGATGTTTTGTTTGTGTAAGTTCAGTAAACGTATGAGTGTGTTCTTTATTTCTTTTGAACCAGTTCTCATATTTTAAATATGAGGGCATCGTTTAACTCACAATGTCGATATTCGGATAAGAAGATTATCACTTCGATGGATGTGGTTCGAGTATAAAATATAGTTTTGGGGGTTTTAGAGATTGAATTAAATAACAATAAAGTGTGTGGCTTTATTTTTATTTGACAGATAAAATCTCATCATTGAAGATGGAGGTGGGAACACCACACCTTAACCTCCCTTGAGAGGTTATAGTGGTGGGGCCCACCCGAACCTAACCTCCCATGAGAGGTTATGACGTGGGGACCACACAAGGATAAACTAAAATATTAATGTTGGGAGAATAAAACCTCTCTACTTCCCTCAATAATGACGGAGATTTTATCCACACCATCCCATCTTTATAGTGCCACTATCCCTTAAATTAAATTGTTCTGACACCCCTAATTAACTTTTTCCAATCTTCCACATTAATTAGGTGGAGAAAATTAATTTATTTCATCATTTTGAATTCTGTGCCAATGAAATAATAGATAAACATATCTATTATTATTTTATTGGGCATCTTGGTAGAAACTTCAGAGAAGAGGGATGAACTCTCCCAATGATGAACGAAGAACGCTGACATTTTTCATGTTCTTCCTCAGAACTTAAACCAATGTAGATCATCTTCAACCGACATACCCTCCACATTGTCGTAAAAAAGGTGATGCAGCTCGAGATTGGAAGTGTCCAGCGAATGTGATGAACAACGATCTTCTTCATCTACTTTTCGTGACTCTGTCAACGAACGATGAATGGTGAATGAAGGTAGTGGATTTTTTACATGTTGATTATTTCCTTGAATCTTCTTCTTCGATTGGAAAATAATTGTTGTGGGTGTGTTGTTGTTCATCGTACTTCTATCATGATGAAAAATTTGTTACTACCCTAAACGTGGATGGTACATGACAAGCCAACATGGCCTGACCCATCCATTGTTGTTTTTTGTGATAATCTTTGTCATGTCGATGAGGTGGTGGAATGACTAATGCAACGATGACCAAGGCCACGCTACCCGTGGCCTCAGCAAAATGTGTGGCCCCTGCGGCCCTCCGACAGAGACACCTCGTCTGCACTTCCTCCGGCCCGTGCCACCCAGCTCCCGACATCTCCTAGCCTCCCGTGTTCCCCTACTGAACCCCGTCGCCCCATGCCGGCCCCGATCCGTGCTCTGCAGGCCTGCTCAGCCACCACTAGGCCACTTCTGGGCCCTCCTACCACCCTACCCAGTCACCCGCCTTCCCGACTAGCACCCTATCCGGCCACCACCAACCCACCAGAAGCCATGCCTGACCGCCTTATGGCCCACCTGGTGCCCTTCCTGGCCACCCTCTGGCCCGCCTCATGCCCTAACAGGCTGCCTACTGGCATGCCCGGCTGCCTCCTGGCCTACCCGGCTGCCTCCGGTGCACCTGAGAGAACCACTCCGAACCACGCACCTCGTGCTTCCCGTGCGTCCCCCGCAACACGCTGGCCCCGCGTGTCCCTCGCGACACGCCGGCCCCGCACACCATGCATGCCTCGTGACACTCGTCTCCCCCCTCACAGTGCCCTGTCCGTACCATACCAGCTACGCCCATAGGGTAGAGCCGTGTCGGGCCATGCCATATTGACTCTTCAGGCTGAACTGGCCCTGAGCCCGGGCCGATCCACCCACGCGGCCAGCTGGGCTGGGCCAAGAGGGGTAGGCTGATCCTAATAAGCTGGCCCATCCAATGGGTCTGTCCAGACCCAATAGGTCTGAACGGGTCGACCCAAACTGGGTCGGTAAAGACAGGGTTGGATCGAGTCGGTCGGATCGGGTCAGATCAGACTCGGGCCCACTACTGACCCTTTACATTCATTAGCCATATATTTGGTACCAGATGACCATTTAACAATAAGTCACTAGCACATGTTTTTTTCAAGAAAAATGATCCCTTAGAGTATATGCCACTAGTGTTGGGGGTAATTTTGAGATATGGTCAGGTTGGATGGTGCATGAATCTAATCTGCCCCCCATGACTAAAAGGCTAATAACATACAAACCGAGCATCCTATTTTCGCATCTTATGTTGTACTGAGATCCATATTATGTCGAAAACATTTGAGATACATCTACATTGTATTTTATGATATTTGTAGTATCTAATAGTAGATCCAGGAGTGTATCCTCCTATAGATGATCAAGTATAGCACATATACCTTGTAGGTAGATGATACATAATGACTACTGGCCGATTCGACTCAGATTGACTCGACTAGCCCAGTGTGGAGTACCTTAGTGTTGCTACATACCCATAGTGTGGAGAGCCTCTGTGTGACATGGAAGTCTGACGATACTCTACAGGTGGAGTACCTCAGTAGGCTACGAGGGGGAGCTCTTCTATGTGATGCGGAAAACCAATGGTGGGGAGCACCACTGTGTGACGTGGCAGACCCATGGTACTCGATAAGAGTTTTACCTCAGCAGTCCAAGGTTAGTGGGAAGCACCTCTATGTGACGCAGTAGACCAACTGTAATCGATAGAGGAGGAGTTCTCCAGTAGCCGAGGTTTCAATAGTGTGACTGGGGATGTTACTCGATACTACCCCTAGAATAATATTCTGGTTTGAGCTGAGTTAGTAAATTTTGTGTTTACCTCATAATTGAGATGGATTACATGATAAATTAGGTGTATGTATGGGCATATACCTATGTGGAGTTATCTATTGAATTGATAATTTGTGGTTTATCCTTGTTGTATTTTGTGATAACTTGAGGGTCTTGGGGTCCCTACTCAGTATCATTATACTCTCCCTTTCACAGGATATGCCCACACCTTATTGTTTTGGATGTAGATGACGGACAATGTTGGATGAGGTTGAGTGCACCAGGACTGTATGGTAACCGGAGGTAGACCACAATGTGTGACAGTGCGCGAAGGAGACATAAGGACATGTAGTGATGTGAAGGCTATCTATACCTACACTTCAGGTAGGATTTCTTGGTGGACGATACATTAGTTGTTTTCCCTTTTTCCAATTCTTGTACTTTCAGATTCCTTTTACGTTATAGTTGGTCTTATATTTCTGGCTCCCTTTTACTTTTGATCACTCTTTTTTTTATTTAGTTTTTCATAATGTCTAGCTTCAAGCTCATACTTTTTTATGTGTGTTTATTGGTTTTAAAGGGAATGCCTTCACAATTTTATGGAATTACGCCTTTAGTGCTAGTAGTCATCCCATGGCCTACGGAAAGCCGAATTGAGGTAGTCACAGCATGGGCCTCGGGGGATGGGTCATGACAAATTGGTATCAATGGAGTCGGTTCTACCATAGAACATAAGACATTGATATTTTTTTGAAGTAGTAGTGTTGAGGGTACTAAAGTTGGTTTTCATTTTAGGGAGTCTAGTGTTGGTGTGACAGTCGACGTATCCATACACCAGGACACTGACTACTGACTTCCAACTCAGTGCACAAAAACATTGATTGTGTGTGTGTTTTCAAAAGTTTTCTTTAATTCAACTCAACCAGGTCATCTCACCACGTATAATCTTTTGACCGTGTCACATTTAGTACTTTTAGGATGCATCCACCGGATGACCAGTGTGAGTCCTTAGAGTAGTACAAACAGATATCCCACCAAGAGATGAGGCCTTAGTTTAGGGACCTTTTCCAGTGGTGGCACCAGTAGTACTACTTCACGTTAGACTACCATTATCACTAGACGCAGTAGAAGATGATTCACATAGCTAGAGAACCTTGCACGAGATCCAACGCTAGTTACCACCTAGGTTCAGGGGAGAGACGAACTCGCAGGTAGCTGAGGATTGGCTTGAGGCTGTGGTCAGAGTTTTCTGACTGGTAGGGACACTAGCTGACATCATGGTTATTCTGGCTGCCATCCAACTAAATACTACAATGGGAAGATGGTGGAGCCTAATGCTCCACGTCCATGATGATATGACACTACTCTAGGTAGACTTTGAGATCCTATTTCGGTTGGAATTTGTCCCATACACCAAACATGAATTGAAAAATACATGAGCTACTTCACCTGTAGCATGGTAGCATGACAGTGGAATAATACTCATCGAGGTTCACCAACCTCTCATGCTACTCCACAAATATGGTGCGGGACCCATTCTTTATGGCCCAGAACATCGATCAGGGGCTCCGGCAAGAGATCAGGGCTACGATGATCTCCCTCTGCATCCCGATGGAGGAGGCGGTGTTAGAGAGAACCCACTTAGTGCAGAGATTCCTTGCTAAGCAGTATCTAGTAGAAAAAACCACCCCTAGTAAACATGCAACAGAGTCTTATGCAGCTGGTAGTAGACAGATGTCGCAGAGGTCCAAGAGTACCAGAGCCATGGGTGGATGACCGCATGACTCAAGATCAGTTGTACGAGGTACCTGGGGTAGAGCCATACAAGCCAGGAGTTGGCAGTATTACTCATGCGGTGGCCAGGGTCACATGGATTGTGACTGTCTGACCCCCCTTTCAGATGATCAGAAGACAGTCTAAAGAACGCCTAGGCAGAGACAAAGATTCAATCGAGGCGGTCGGCAGGGATCAGGTGGATGTGACATAGGAGATGGTCGTGAAACTAGCAGTTGATGAAATTTCATGGTGTTACCACCACCACCAAGAGGTCCACACCAAAAACTGGGAGCTGGTGGACATGGTAGAGATCAGATCCAGGAAGCTAAGGCTTATGGTCATGGTTCTCTGGATATTATTCTAGGTACGATCTGTTTCTACTCCCCCATAGATGCGGTTCATATTGACATAGGTTCCAGTAACTCTTTCCTTACAACTGCACTCGTTTGGAGCTCATATTTTCCAATGGAGCAGTTGTCTCGATCCTTATGGATAGAGACTCATACAAGAGTATACTCGATGATTATGCACCAGTTCCAGTTGTGAGAGACTACTCAAGGAGGTGAGATCTTCTGATTAAATCTCCTAGTAGCGGCGTCGAGGCCTTACATTGTCATCTTGGGTATGGAATGTTTATCTATAGTCTATGATTAGATAAACTATGTCAAGGGAAAATTGCAGTTTTTTGGCATGGATGGGACAAGTTTTACCGTCACCGGTGAGATGGGAGCCTTTACAGCACATGACATACTTACTCAGATAAGGGTGTAGGTGATAACTCATCAGTCGGCCTACATTACCCTCATAGCAGTTGATGTGGAGAGTCTGAGCTATCCTATAGGGGTGGACTAGTACACAGATGTTTTGCCTGATGATATTAGAAAACGACCTCCTCGCAGAGAGGTGGACGTCAACATTGACATGTACCCCGGGACGACACAGATATCTACACCGGCATATCATATGGCTCTCATGGAGCATCCCGAGCTTCAGGTACAACTAGCGTACTTATAGGAGAAGGGATTCATCGGGCCCTGTGTTTCTCCATGTGTAGCCCCGATTTAGTTCACCATGAAGGAAGATGAGAGTGTGAGGGTTTGTATCTACTACTTTCTCTTAAACAAGTTGACCTTGAAGAATAGGTACCCACTCTCGAGTATTGAAAACCTATTCGATCCGTTGAAGGGATCATGATGGTTCTCGAAAATAGACCTCTAATCATGATATCACCAGCTCAGAGTTTGAGATAAGGATGTGTAGAAGAAAACCTTCAGATGTCAGTAGAGACACTATGAGTTATTTTTTATGCCCTTCGGCATAACCAACGCTCCAACAGTGTTAATGGGACTCATGAATAGGATCCTCCAGCCATACCTCAATCACTTTTTCGTAGTCTTCATCAAAATGTTCTCTACTATTGAGGAGGGGAATTCATACCATTTACAAGTAGTACTGGACACACTCCGAGAGCACCATCGTTATGGTAAACTATCGAAGTGCCAGTTTTGGATCTGAGAGGTTTACTTTCTTTGAAATTTCATCTCATTGGCTGGAGTTGCAATGGATCTAGTGATGATTGAGGCAGTTTTTTCTTGGGAGCCAGCCAGGACTATGACTGATGTATAAAGTTTCCTGGGTTTGGATGGATACTAGCATAGTTTCATTCCAAAATTCTCCAGAGATTCATCATTACTATCATCCTTGAAGAAGAAGGGGAAACCCTTCGTGTGGTTGGATAGATGCCAGCTGAGCTTTCATGAGCTAAAGAGAGGCTGAATAGTTCCCCCATCATGAGGCTTCTAGGGGAAGGCATAGGGTATGTAGTCTACTATGACGCATCAGAGACCAGACTCAGGTGTGTCCTGATGTAGGAGAAATTACTTGTCGCATATGGTTCTCGATAGTTGAGACACCACGACCATATCTACGCTACCCATGACCAGGAGTTAACAATAGTGGTCATTGCCTTGAATATAGGGAAACACTATATGATGGGTGAACGTTATACGAAGTACTCTGATCACATGAGACTCAGTTATATCTTATCTCAGAAGGAACTGAACCTGAGACAATGGTGATGGCTTGATTTCCTCCAGTACTATGAAATTGAAGTAGTCTATACTCCTAGAAAGGGGAAAGTTTTTTCAGATGCACTCAGCAAGAGATCTGGTATACAGCTTCTAGGCGAAGCGACGAACAACTGGCCACATTAAAAATATCATTTGTGGATAGAGATGGAGGATCTTTCCGTTGTTCCCTTACAGTCACTCCCCCACTTCTACAGCGAGTTAGGGAGGCACAACATGGGGATGCTGACTGCGAGACACTATGTGATCATATATCCACAGGGTTGGGACCTGATGGATTTTCTGAAGGTGGGGAGCATATCATCCTCTTCAGAGGATGAAATATGGTAGGAGTTTCTCATCAGTAATAAGTGTTGATGGAGTTACAAACATACCCTCTAGAGGTACATCCAGGACTGGTGAAGATGTACCACGACCTTAGATGATAGTACGATGTCCCTGGATAATGAAGACAATAGTATAGTTTGTCTCTTGATTCCTCACTTTCCAACAAGTGATGGTAGAGCACCAGGTACCAGCAGGCTTCATTCATCCATTAGAGGTCCGAGATTGGAAGTGGGATGGGATTTCAATGGACTATGTGATAGGACATCCACGTACATCGAGGGGTCAGAACTCGATTTTGGTGATCATCGACCAACTCACCATGTTTCCTCACTTCCTACCAATCAGAGAGCATGGTTCAGTAGAGAGCTTGGGATTCCTCTGTGTGCAAAAGATTGTGCTGTGACATAGAGTACCTTTTTCAATTGTCTTTGATTGTGATATAGGGTTTTCTTCTGGTTATGGAAGTTGTTCCAATATTTTTTCAGGATGCAGCTTCATCTGAGCACCGCCTTCCATCCTCAGACATATTGTAATACTGATCAGACCATTCAGACCATCCAGGACATGCTCTATGCTCGTGTCATCAACTTCATTCGTTGATTAGAGGATAAAATACCATTGGAAGAGTTTTCATACAACAATAGATATCCATCTACCATATTAATGGCACCATTTGAGAAATTATATGGTTGACCATGAAGATCACCCTTATGATGGACTGGCCCTGTGGAGTCAGCACTAGTGGGCTAAGAGATGGTCTGACCTACCACATAGAAGGTGCATATCATAAAGGAGTGGATGAAGACTACACAGAGAAGATATAAGATGTATGTTGATATGACAAATAGACCTCTAGAGTAAGAGGATGAAGACCAATTCTTTCTACAGGTCTCACCTCGACATGTTCTATGGTGATTTGGCTGAGGCGGCAAGTTATCTCCGAGATTAATCATAACTTTCGAGGTCCTTAGTATAGTTAGTGATGTGTCTTACCGCTTAGATATTCCACCTCAGTTGCACCGTTTGAAAGTCATATTCCACATATACATACTGAGGAGATACATGCACGAGCCTTCTCACATCATCGGCCATGGAGAGATGGACGTCGACGATGGGGCGACTTTTACAGACGGTCCAATAGAGATTGAGGATCGACATGAGCAAGTCATACATCGATAGTAGATACAAATAGTGTGCGCTCGCTGCCAAATGAGAACCTCCAATAGAGCAAATGATAGCAAGAGGCTCATATGCGTGCTCAATATCCCCACATGTTCCCTTAGTTCGAGTTGTAGCTTATGGGGACGTAAAAAACTGAGGTGGGGAAAATGTAATGACCCAGAAATTCCATGGATTTCTTATTCTTAAATACATGTTAATTTTACGAGTCTGTGAAAATTGATGGCGCATGATTCTGAGGCCCTGTGTTCCTGAAATCTATATCAGAAGTTTATTTCAGATACATTTATTAAAAGTACGATTGGGTATTTTATAACAGTTGAACCGGTGCTTGGAATTGAAATCTGAGGACACCATTGAAATCACCTCTCATATATTCGCTTAAGAAGACTATAACATCGAAAAAAGTGAGTCAAGAATAAAACATAATTTATGGGTTTTTGGATATTGAATTAAATAAAAATAAAGTGTGTGTCTTTATTTTTATATTACGGTTAAAATCTCATCATGGAAGTTGGAGGTGGGATCACCACACCTTAGCCTCCCAATAGAGGTTATGATGGTGGGGATATAGGGTCCCTAGATTTACCAACATTACTATTAAATAATTTTAATGATAAAGATCATAATAGTATTACACATATCAGATCCAAAGGACTATTTTCTTGGGAAAACTAGTTTCATAAATAAAAACTACAACATCAATCATAAGCATTTATTTAGTTTCTTCTTCTCTATGATCAAATTGGCACTTATAATCTTCTTTTTACATTTAGACACCTAACGATATACATCAAGACATGTGAGCTAAAATCATAGTTAGAGGATACATAATAAGAATATAGCATGGGGTGATCATAATATTGACATAGGGAAAAGATCATTAACCTGAGAGGAACATTAATAAAAGACTTGAAATGTGGCAATGCATAAAAATGAAACATCATGTCTTAGTGGTTAACTACCACACATAATTGTGAACCAAGATAGAATCTTCCTCACACATCATTTCGCATTTACTCATGATATTAATCACTTTACCCATTGCATTGGAGTACTGTATAATTCTGGGTGCACCTGTCACAATCCAACATTCATATTACGCTATATAAATCCAGGCGCACCGATCACATCATAATATTATCATTATCATTCTTGACACATGGAACATGTATCAAATGTAAACAACAACAACCCATGAAATGGAATGGGTTACATTACATAAAAACACCGTCAAAATAATTGGGTTCCCAAAATAATGAGTGAATAACATAATTTATACTAGAACCATCAACCTTGAATGAGAAGTAAAAGGTGAGTTCATAGAACAAGAGTTCTTTTGGAAAACATTTGGTTTGAAATTATTAATAGGGTTGAACATTTATATCCTATAAATAGAAAGAAAATTAAGAAAAAATAATTTTAAGGAGTATCCAAATAAAAATGGAGTGAAATAGTGAGAACCCAAAGAAGGATAATTGGGTTGGAGAATTTCCCCTAACCTTGTGTCCGATTTCTTCCTTCTCCTTACTATCCTATATAATAGAATAATATTCATTTATTATAAATACAGAACCTTTTGTGCATTAATATGGTTCATTATGGTTTTATTGAGTAATTTTATGTGCATTTGGATGAGTTATATTGTTTAAAAACATTATTCAGTAATGTTTGTTTTTATGGTTTTCTTTAGTGGTTCACCTGTATTATTAAATTGAAGTTTGGGTAGAATATGGGTAAACATGAAGAAATAATATTTATGGTTATTAATTATATTACATGGGTTTTAATGATATTATAATGAATTATATTAGATCCATGTATATGTATCATTAGATAATAATTAAATGATGATTGTTTGGGTTAATTTGAGCGATTTTTTGATCATAGTGAACTTGTATTATTTTATCTCTAGAAATTTGGTCATAAGTTATTTAAAGAACGTTTATAGGATATAATACATATAATATGATATGGTTAAACCATAAAAAATAGTTTCATAAATAGATATTAGGGTAGAAATGGAAGAAGAAAACTTGCCGTTCTTGAAGGTGATAAATTGACTCCCCAGGAACAATGATCCCCTTAATAAAATAAAAACGAAGAGGTTAATGGGGTTGGATGATATTATATCCCATTGGAATCAGAAAATTCCTGTAATTGTATAATACTTTAGTAAAAATACCTTTTGGATGAAGATAGATGGGGAGAGGTCAATAAATGAACTTGAACTTGAAAGGAAATTAATGGAGAAGAGGGAGAGAAATTGCCACTTAAATCATTCTCTTGAGATCCTCCTTAAAGAAGCTAGGATTGGTATTTTTATGAGACCATCATATCATGAACGTGGGAGAGGGGATAGGGAGGATGTTTGGGTTGTGTTTAAAGACAGCTTGGAGCATGAGATGTGTGAATAAATGAGGGTGTGAAGGGTGGTTTTTATAGTGGAGGGGAGAGGAGTTTTCTTAAAATAAAATCTATTAGTTAATTAATTTCCTCTAAGGAAAGGGATAATGAGTCTTCAATGAACAAGAATATTAATTTTATCATGTGATCTCGAACCAAGTGAATTACATCCCTAGAACATCAAAAATGACTCTATAATTTTCTTATTTAGCTTATTATGTAAATTATGGTATTTCACTATTCATAAAAATTCACGTATCTCAAAAAAATCCCAAAAATTTACCCCTACTATTTTTAGATATCATTAATAAAAAAAATAATTCAATTTTTCAAAAATAATTTTCTAAATATTATTAATTTAATATTTAATGAAAATCATTATGTACTAAAAAAATAGTTTTTAAAATTAAAACTGATTTTATAGTGCTTTCAAAAATTACGTAGGACTTATAAATTTATCAAAAACCTATAAGACATTTCATTTATAATTAATGAACACATTTTAAAAAAATAAATTATATTTTAATTTAATTAATTAATTATGATTATTTATTTATTACTTACAAAAGACAAAAATGTTTAGAAACGTCAAATTGTCACTTTCTAAGATGTCTAAATTTTATTTAATTATTCATTGGTAAATTTACTCTTAAGTTGGATTATTTAATATTCATAAGTTTCCTATTACTATTCATATGGGTATGTTACTATTCTTAAGGGTAGGTTACTATTCACACAAAAAAATTGTTTTTTGCATTATTAGATAATAATAAACATCTTTAACACAACCCTGTATGTCATATTTTCAAAATTCTGAATACTGAAGTGACAAACATATGTTTAGAGGTCGCATAACATTTATTGGTTCCTTATGATGGGGTTTCATGTGATTTTATGACATAATTATAAGAAGATAAATTTCAATGAAAAACATTCGATTGTTACATTCTTCCCCACTTAAGAAATTTCCCCCCCGAAATTTTACTTTACAAAAATAGGTGAGGGTACATTCCTTCATTTCCTCTTCCAATTCCCTAGTTCATTCCTCAAACATATGGTTCCTCCAAAACACTTTTAACAAGATTAGTTATCTTGTTGGGGAGAACCATATATCTCTGCTCCAGATACTCTACTGGTAGTTCTTCATAAGAGAGATCATATTTCAGCTATACCACCTCTGAGTTTAGTACATGTGAGGGGTCTGGTAAGTACTTCCTCAGGAGGGATACTTGAAACACATCATGAACTTGAGACATATTCAGTGGAAGTGCAATTTGATAGGCCACAACTCTTATGCGGTTAAGGATATAAAATGGGCCAATTACCATGGGTTTAGCTTCCTTTTATTCCCAAATAACATGCCTCTCCTCCATTGAGATATTCCTTGTAAGAATTTATCTCCAACGTAGAACTCTATGTCTCTTATCAGTTTTCACCAAAGCTATTTTGCTTACTCTAAACAGCTATGATGTGTTTTTAGATTACTTGAAGCTTTATTATAATCCCTTGCAAGAGATTAGGTCCAAGTAGCTTTCTTTCTTCAACTTCATCCAAATAAGTAGGAGTTCTACATCGCATTACATACAGAGCTTTATATAGAGTCATCTTAATACTCTAGTGGAAGCTATTCTTGTATGAGAACTCAAAAAATGTGAGATTTTGATCCAATCCACCTTTTAATTCTAGAGATCAGGATCTTAGCATATTTTCAAGCATCTAAATAGTCCTTTAAGACTATCCATCGGTTTGGGGGTGATAGGTCGTGCTGAAATTTAATTCATTACTCAAAGATTGTTGAAGACTTCTCCAGAATTTAGATGTGAACCATGGATCATGGTAAAAGATAATAATGAGTGGAACCCAAAGGAGTATCACCACTTCCTTCAAAAATATCATTGAAAGTTAATCAAGAAATAGATTTTCCCAAATAGTTATAAAATGTGCAGTCTTGGGGAGTCGGTCAACCACAACCCATATCACATTATTTCCCTTTGTTGTCTTTGGAAGACCCATGACAAAGTCCATAGTAACATTTTCTCATTTCCACATGGTTTTAGGAAATTTTTGCATCATACCATTGGATTTGTGTGGCCTATCATTACATTGCTGACATACCATGCACCTTGATATATATTATGCATTCTCTTTTTTCTTGTTATCCCAAAAGATGTGTTCTCAAAGATCACGATACATCATGGTACTCCTAGGATGGATAGAGAATGTTGAGATATGTGTATTGTCCAATAGCTCTTTTTTTATTCGGGGTGATGGAGGCACATAAAGCTGTGTTCCATACCAAATCACACCAACATCATTGATATGTAACTCCGACATATTCCCTTCCATTACTACATTCACGCTCTTTTGTATCTCGACATCATCCCTTTGTGCTTCCTTATTCATCTATTGGATGGATGTTCGTATAATAATTTGGGAAAGGTATAATGTATCCACTTACCTTATGATTTCCAATTCCATTCATTGCATATCCAAGATGATATAGTCTTTTCTCAATCCACATCATTGATAGAGTAGTAGGTTCTTTTCTACTTAGTGCATCAGCTACCTTGTTCGCCTTTCTAGGATGACAGTGAATATAGAAATCATAATCCTTTATTACCTCTAACCATCTCCTTTGATGCATGTTGATCTCCTTTTGTGTGAATATATACTTCAGGCTCTTGTAGTCGGTGTACATGTCACACTTCTTTCCATAAAGGAAGTGCCACTAAATTTTTATGGAAAAAATCATAGATGCCATCTCTAGATAATGCATTGGGTAGTTCTTCTCATGGATCTTCAATTGTCAGGAGGAATATGCTATCACATTATCATTTTTAATGAGTACACAATCCAAGCCATTTTTGAAGCATGACTATATATCAAAAAACATTCTCCACTTATCAGTAGTGCGAGTACATGTGTAATGATCAGCCTTCTCTTTAGATCCTTGAAGCTTCCCACACATTCTTCTGTCCATATATACCTTACCCCTTCTTTTGTTAACTTATTTAGAGGTCTTGACAATCATGAGATGTTTTTCAGATAATGTTATTAGTACTCAGCTAATCCAATAAAGCTACAGATTTATCTAACACGTGAGGGCCTGGGCCATTCCTCAATCACCATTTTCTTTGAAGGATCCACAAAAATTCCTTCAATTGTGATAAAATGTCCAAAGAATGTGACTTGATTCATCCAAAATTTACACTTGGTGAACTTGGAGTACAAACTTATTCTTTCTTAATGTCACCAAAACAAGTCTTAGATGTTCTTCATGTTCCTCCTTACTCTTGGAGTAGACGAGAATATCATCGATAAACACTACCAAAAATTTGTTGAGGAAATTTATAAAGACTATATTCATAAAATCCATGAAGATTGCAGAGGAATTAATAAGTCTAAAGGAAACCAACAATAACTCATAGTGCCCATAACATGTATGAAAGGTAGTCTTCTGAATATCATCCTTCTTCACTTTTACCTGATGATATCCAGAATGAAGATCCATATATTAGAAGTATTGAGCTCCTCTTAACTATTCAAACAAGCCATCAATCCTAGGGAGATGATTCATGTTCTTTATGTTGATCTTTTTGTGTTCCTGATAATTGTTACAATTCTGCATTGTACCATCCTTCTTCTTTACAAAGAGAACTGGTGCACCCCAAAGGCGATGTTCTTGGGAATATGAACCATTTGTCCAGATTCTCTGGAAGATTCTTCTTTAACTCCTCCAGTTCGATAGGAGCCATCCTATAGGGACACATCGAGATAGGAGTAGCTTCAGGTATGAGTTCGATTGAGAACAATACCTCACGATCTGGGGGAATGTTGGGGTAACTGTTCGAAAAATACATCTTCGTATTCCATTACGATGGGCATTTCCTCAAGGTTGGAACTTTCCCACGACTCAAACATTTGAGAAGTAAAATGTGAGTTCATAGAAGAATAGTTCGTTTCGAAAACATTTTGATTGGCACAAAAAATAGTGGTCAACATTTATATACAAGAAAAAGAAAAAATATTATGAACACATGATTTTTAGGGAGTAACCATATAAAAATGGAGTGAAAGAGGAAGAACCAGATGAAGGAAAATTGGGTTCAAGAATTTCCCATTACCTTGTATGTAAATTCTTCCTTCTCTTTAATAACCTATATATTGATATTATATTCATTAATTAGAAATATAGAAAAAAATTTACATTAATATTTTTCATTATGGTTTTATCAAATAATTTTCTTTGCATTTTGATGAGTTATAAAGTTTAAAAAATTGTTCGGGAATGTTTGTTTTTATGGGTTTCTTGAGTGGTTAACTTGTATTATTAAATTGAAGATCAGGTAGAACATAGGTAAACATCCAAAACTGACATTTAATGTTGTTAATGATATTACATGAGTTTAAATGATCTTATGATAAATTATATTTGATAAAATTGGATCTATCATTAGATAAGAATTAAATGATGATTGTTTGTGTTAATTTGAGAAATTTTTTCAATTATAATGAGCTTGGTTTATTTCATAACTAGATATATGGTCATAAGTTAGTTACATAACATTAAATAGAAGATAATAAATATTAATTGTTCTGGTTAAACCATAAAAAGGGCTTCAAAACCATATTTGAAGGTAGAAGTGGAAGAAGAAAATGTGCCATTCTTTAAGGTGTTAAATTAACACCTCATGAACAATGTTCTCCAAAATAAAAAAGGAAGGTGGAAAGGGGGTTGGATGATATAATAACCAATTTACATCAGAAAATTCCATTACATGTATAATAATGGTTTTAAAATACCATTTGGATGATGATAGAAGGGTAGAGATCAAGAAATGAACTAGAACATGAATGGAAATTAAATGAGAAGAGGGAGAGAAATTACCTCTTAAATCTTCCACTTGATATCCTTTATAAAGAAGATAGGATTGGTCTTTTGATGAGACCAGTAACTTTTGAACGTGGTAGATGGGATAGGGAGGATGTTTGGGCAGAGATTAGAGAAGTCTTGGAGCTTGAGGGTATGAAGGGTGGCTTCTATAGTGGAGGGGAGTAGGGTTATTCTCAATATAAAATAGATTAGATTATTAATTTCCCCATAGATAAGGAATAGTGAGTCCTAAATTGAAAATAGTAGTAATTTTATCATGTGATCCCTAACCAAGTGGGATTACATCGGTAGAACATCACACATGACTCTATAATTAGCTTATTTAGCTTATTTTGTTAATTATGGTATTTCACTATTCATCTAAAATTCAAGTAGCTCATAAAAATCCCAAAAAAATACCCCAACCATTTTTCGACATATATAATCTAAAAATGAAGTCCATTTATTTAAAAAAATTCATAAATATTATTAATTTAATAATTAATTAAAATCATAATTTACTTAAAAAAAGTTTTTAACATTAAAAGTTATTTTATAGTGCTTTCAAAAATTACGTTGGTTCTTATAAAATTATATAAAAACTATAAAATATTGATTTAATTATTAATGAAATCATTTTTAGAAAATACTTTTTCTTTTAAATTAATTAATTATTTATATTTAATTATTTATGACTTACAAAATAAAAAATGTTTACTAAGGTCAAATTGTCACTTTCTAAGATTTCTATATTTTATTTAATTATTCATGTGTAAGGTTACTATTATGTTGGATGATTAACTATTCATAAGTGTAATATTACTATTAATATGGGTATGTTACTATTCATAAGGGTAGGTTACTATTGAATTTTGTTTTCGTTTTATTAGTCTCCGAAAAACTTCTCGAACAAAACTGTGTATGTCAGATTCTCAAAATTCCCAATACATAAGTGACAAACTTATGCTTAGAGATCACTTAGCACTTAGTAGTTCATTATGGTGGGTTTTCTTGTGATTTTAATTACATAATTATATGAATGGAATTTTCAGTGAAAAACTTTGGGTCATTATAGGGGAAAACATGAACCTAACCTCTCACGAGAGGTTTTGACGTTGGGACCACATGGGGATAAACTCCCCTATTAATGGGGGGAGAGGAAAACCTCACAAATTACCTCATTAATAAGGGAGTGTTTCTCCACACCCTCCATCAATTATGGTTCCACCTTCCAATTAATTAAATTGTTCCAACTCCCCTATTTAACTTGTGCCAATCCTCCACATTAATTAGGTGGAGCCAATTAAATTATTTCACCATTTTGAATTTTGTGAAAATGAAATAATAGAAAACATATCTACTATTATATTCTTTGTCATCTAGGTGGAAACATGGGAGAATATGGAATAAATCTCCCAATGAAGAACGAAGAACACCGACCTTTTTCGACATCTTCCTCTGATCTTCTACCGATGTGGGATGTCTTCAATAGACCTACCCTTTGCATTGTTGTCAACAAGCCGATGAAGATCAGGATTGGAAGTGTGCAGTGGATGCGAAGAACGATGATATACTTCTTCTACTTTTCAGGACTCCTTCAACGAATGACAAACGATGAACAATGATAGGGGTTTTATTACATGTTGATGATTTCCTTGAATCTTCTTCTTCGATTGGAATGAATTCGTTGGAGGTGAGTTTTTGTTCATCATATTTATATCTTAATGAACCATTTGATAATATCCTAAACATGGAGGTTGTGTGCCAAACCAACATGTCCCGACCCCTCTACCGTTCTTGTTTGTGATAATATTCCGAATGGTGATGATTCGATGGAACGACGACGACGACGATGAATAAAGCTGCACTACTCATGACCTCCGCAAACTGTGTTGCCCCCACGATGTAATGGGGCTCTAGGACAAACCACGACCCTCTGACTGAGCCACCCCGACTTCCCCACCGTCAACCCATGCCACTTTGCTCCCGGCCTCCACCGGCCTCTCGTGCACCCCGGCTGAACCCTGTTGGCCCACGCCGCCCCGATCCGCGCCACCCCTGCCTGCCTTGCCGCCCGCCAACCCACCTGGCATTGTGCCTAGCTACCACCGGCCCCCATGGCACCCCGCCCGACCCCCACTGACCCACCTGGCGCCCTCCCCGGCCACCCTCCCACCCAATAATGGCCATCCAAATGATCGTTTAAAATAGCATGTAGAAACCTATTTAATTCTAAAAAATCATTTGTCTCATGAGAACTGTTTGATTCTTTGAGCGGTAATATAATGTTCAAGACTAACCAATTATTCCAAATCTAGTTAATTTCTCCAATGAAATAATGGACAAATAAAAATTATGTATCAAAATTTGATATGGAATATAAAATATATATTTATCTATTTTAACTCTGATAATCATATAATTCTCACATAAACACCATGTGTAAAAATCATATATTTTATATTAAAAAAAATATCCAAGAAAAATGATATAGTTGATTAGGGGAATCTAAATGTCTAATGATCGTAAGAAATCGATTACTTGAATCTGCCTATGAAAGGAATCTTGTAATTGATTTTGAATACTATCCATTTCCAAATATAATTATAAACCATTCATAGGTACAATAAGGATGGTATCGACACAACATAACCCATGTTGAAAAGAAATAAATATTTTCATTCATTATATAATATAAATAATATTGAAATATCAATTGAAAACATTTAATATAAAAATATCATTTTCATTAGAAAAACATTTTTAAAATCCATTTCCTTGAAAATCACATTTTAAAAACATTATTATTTTTATAAATCGTCAAAAATAATAAATGGAATATTAAAAATTTGATTGTGGTTAAATCCTTAAATTTTGAACGAGGTAAAAATAACATTCCTTTTCCATGTTATAACCATTTAAAAAAATTCTTTGGTTTGAATGTGACGTCAAAATTTCATTGAGAAATTTTTTAAAAGAAAAAAAAAGAGAAACTATCTTTACAAATTCACAATAAAAAGTTTACTATCCTTTTTCACATTTTTTTGCATAAAAAAAGTTTTTAGATGAAAAAATATTCTCCGACGAAATATATAAATGGTGTTAGTTTTTATAAAAATAAATATTCAAAATAATTTTATATATCAGAGAGTTGAAAATGATAATAATATGTTAATAAGTTCACGAATAACTAAAATAGAAGAAAATAGAAGGGTTTATTAATTAATTGTCAAACAAATTTATTTGATGGATATTCAATTGCATATATTCATGAACGAAAAGTGAGAGTAATGTAAACCTTTTAGAAGATAATATTTATGATGTGATATTAAATTAATAGAAATATTTTGTGTCTTAAATAAAAATCCACATATAGAAGATAAAAGATATAAATAAATATGAAAATTTATTATACACATAATCATATAATATTAACTACAATAATGAAGAAACAAAACAAAATGAAATAAAATTGGGTTATGAAAATAATTTCCTCTTTATAAATTTTTAGAAAAATCCCCATATATTAAATAATTAAAAATGAAACTCAATATATCATGGAGAATGAATAATAAATTATAGTATATAAAAATGTTTGAGTATATAAAACACATATATGAAAATATGTGCCAACAAATAATGTGATATGTTAAATATATTGTTAACAATCACAAAAAGAAGTGTGATTGAAAAATACAATCATTAAAATTAATCTCAAGGATAATAATCATTAATCATTCTAATGTTTCCCATTCCACATTAAACCATTTGAATCAAGATAGTGCTGAATGAATAAAATTTAATTACACTTAAAATAAAATTATAAAAATAATATTCATGATAGAAAATGTCAAAGGTATTAATATAAAAAACCTAAAATAAACAATGTGCATAAAAATACACAATTTTTAATGTATTCTAAATTGAGACAAAATTCATTACGTTGTATTTCATTTATTTTTAAAATATATAAAATTGTATTATAATTAATTTAAATATGTCACTATAATTATATATAACTATATTAATACGTATTGTATTATAAATTTCCTTTAATAAAATATTAATACCCATTTGTTAATCATGTTTAATTATTTTCACTATTTTAGTTGTTAGTTGCATAGATTTTATAGTATGTTTGGACATGTTACTTTTCATTATTATTACATAGAAAATGTTTTTGAAATATGTAACATGTAAACCCTGATATAATTATCATATATATATATATATTATATTTATTTAAAATTATCTATAATGATTGGTTATAGGAAATGAAATTCACTATTCATGATAAGTGTAAGTCGTACGTACTCATGATCACTATATGTATTTCTTTTTCATATTAAAGCACAAGAAAATAAATTATATATTTATATTATATTTTCATTGAAATATAAATTTCATATGTGTTACATATGGATATTAAAACTATCCATTATATGTTCTATATATAGTGTGAATGAGTCACATCTCATTGAGGGGGTGAGAGCCCACACAACAAAAAAGGATGTTATCATATTTACAAAATTGTAAATGTAAATTATATGTGTTATATAATAATTAAATTAGAATAAATACATTATATATATTATATATATAATATATATTACATATACTAATAGTTTACATTATAATTCAGAACCCCAATAGGTGGTATAGAAAACCTTATCATATTGTTTTGTGATGCAGTAGCTCGTTGTATACATAAATAGTATGTTCATTACCAATTAAATAGAATTGTGTGTAAGTATTGTTAAATAACCTAAAATAAAAACATCTGAAAATATTTTGGATATTGACTCTATTATAAAATGATAGAATATTTACAATTTTGGGGGTGTAGAATGAAAATAATTCTATGTACCTTAAGGGATTATGTTATCTCTTAATCAGCTAACTCATTGGGGTTTGAATCAATGGGATTAGTTGGATGGATATATTACCTATTTAAGTCTTATAGTTTTATAGTAGGGATATTGAGAATATATTTGGTAATATATTTGATAAACCAATGTTTCTATAGAATTTCATGATTTTAGGAGGCTTTAGTTCTATTTATAGTTGAAGATGGGTGCAAATCCTTTAAACTGTAGAAAAGCTAATTGAAACTTCATTTTCCTATGAAAATTTGATCCTATACTAGATCAAATTCTATAAATGGGATGATATGGTCAATATCTGCCAATTTAATGGATTTTGGACTAGTTTATAGGTTATATTTGGTCATATGTTTTCTCATTAGTCATTTATTAGCGTAATTTTCATCTTAATAGTTTTAATCACATTCACTACTTCTTTTCGTGAACAACCATTTTAAACATATTAGAAATTATAATTTTTCTTATTCCAAGTATGGAATCTATTTCTACAAATTATAATACAATATTTAGGGTTAATTAATTTAAATTTAATCTTATAGATAATATATCAATATGAGTTTTGAAATAATAAAAAATCAAATGTTTGAAATGTTTTTATATTAAAATATAATGTGAAATTAATAAAAATGAACATAATTTATTAATATACAATAAATAAATGTAATTAATCTTAAAAAACTTATATTTATTATTTAACATTATAGATATATTATATAAAAATTCAATTTATAATTAAAACATTATATTTTTCATTATAAATTAAAAAATAATCATTACATAAAATTACAAATTATTAACCAATATATAATTTTTCTATTCAAAATTAAAATATAATTTTTTTTTGAAATATAATATATATATATGATCTAAAATTAATATTGAATTTATATTCTCTATTAAGAGGAAGTAAAATCACTTTTAGAAAAATATTTATTTTTATAGAAAATATTTTAGTTTTATTTATATTATTCTTATGAACCAATTTGTTGAATGTAAAATATATTTAATTTAAATTATACTACATATATTAAATTGATATAAAATAGTAATTGTAATAAATTTAATTTATTTTTAACATATATCATTGGGATCCTGGAAATCATTTCCTTTAAAAATAGTCTATTATATAATATTCATTCTTATAATATTTAATTTATATTGAATGAATTTATAATAAATTTTTTTTAAATATTATGTTTTCATGAGTTATTTAATAATCGTAATAAACACTAATTTTATGGATGTTTTATATTTCACAGTATTAAAGAATATTATTTTTATTTATATATTATTGTTTTGTAAAATATTGCCTTGAATGTAACACAAGCTAATGAAGAATCTTACTATTGAATCTGATGCACTCTAACATTATTTTTCTTGAATTGAATGATATAAAAAATAATCAAATTATTTAAATTGTAAAATATATTATAAATTGTTAGGATATTATTTTCGTTAATGAACACAGTATTGAGTGTCAAAAATGTTATCAAATATAATATTCTGACTTTATATTTATTGGGTATTACTTTCTACATGACATAATTAATTTCTATCCTCATAGTTTTATATAGTTCATAGTGATATATTTATAAATATTTATAATGATTTAAATGACACATAATTATAATGGTTCATATGATATCCTCTTGAAATGAGACAATCGAAAGAACAAAGGTTACATGGTATAACAAATTACTATGACACTACGTTGGAGAAAATTTTAGGAATGATTCAATATATACATGGTGTAAATGTGTAAATATTAATATGTACTGGTTGAGGTAATCAATAAATAATAACTTATTTATCAATGTGATGTTTATGAACTCAAATTCTAGAGTATGTGATGATTTAGTAGTCCATCAGTTTAACAAAATAATATTGCCGTACACAAACATCTTTTTCTTGATCTCTTTTCTAATGTTGAGTAAATATTATATTGCAAAATAATATAAGGAAAAATAATTATTTGATACATTTATATGATAAAAATTAATCATATGGTTGTTCTTTGGAAAATTTAAAATTCATCCTTATTTTCATGAAATTGATATCCAAAAATTACCTTTGATTTTTAACACACTAAAAAAATAATGTATTGGGTGGCCCAAAAAAGGTGAAAGGTCTATAAATTTTTGTGTAATGATTCTATAAATACAATTTTTTTTAAACATTATTATCTATACCAAAAAATTACACAAATAGTTTATCCTTAGTATTATTTATTCTAAATATTCAACAAAAAATGATATATTAACTAGGACATGGCGTATGATATTGGTTGTTGTTAAACCCTTATCGTCTATTGTCAATGAGCTCTAGACTTGTGGCCTTGACAGATTTGAAAGGATGTCAAAGAAAATTAAATTTTTCATTTTATAAAACCATATTAAAAAAATTTAAAAAATAAAAACTATTAAAATACTAAAGATAAACATAATGACTAAGTAGAATTTTTCTATTATTTTTTTAAAAACCCAAAATTTTAAAATAAATCAGCAATTTATTTTTAAATATAGGAGTCCTTATTCATTTTTTTAAACTATTCCATTAATTTTTATTTTTTATTTACATCATTTATAAGGGATTTTAAATAATATATTTATTATCCTTATCATATACATCAATAGTGTCATACTAGGCTTGTATGAAGTCATGTAATCGTGTACAACGTTATGTCGAGTCCGGACTGACAAAACATGTCGAGGAGAGTTCCTCCAGGTATATTTGTTCGAAAATCATGTGTAAAATTAGTATACACACATATATTTATTTCTTGTAAAACCCATATAATCCCTATCATTCCAAAAATCAGCGATTTTCTTTTATACTAGTCTTCATATTATACATTGAGGTTTTGTTAACTTTTCTATGTTTTCCCAAATCTTGTTCTTAGGGTTTCCAATAATCTTTCATTGATAACATATGTAGTGACTCAAAATAAAAAATCCTAGAATAATTTTCAAAAATTGTTACATTAAAATGATTACAAAGAATTGATTTCCAAATAAAAAAAGAGTTTATAAGTCTTCATTAAATTTATACAGACATGATTATTCTTTTAAATATGAATACTCTAATTAAAACATTATTTTTTTGAGTACATAATTATTTAATATAGTTTATTCTAATATATCATTCATAATAGGCTTATGGGGTTCATGGGGAAATGACAAAAATAACGGTGATCTCAAATGCTCAGTTGTGGTAAATTATAGTAGAATTAATAATTAAACTATGATAATAATAAGAATCGTATTTTAAATAACATAACACACATATAATTTAATCAATAAACTGATATGTATATCTATAAAATCAATGGGAATTTAATAAATAGAAACACATTTTATAAAATAACTAGATACGTTAAAATGAATATGGAATGGTACAAAAATAATACAAATTCTATTTAATCATTGAAATAAAAAATATTTCAAAAGCCATATGGAAGAAAAATCTTACAGATGAATAATAAATAAAAATAAATGATAGTAATGATTAATTATTGGAAATCATGTATTATGTACATAATGATATATATAATCAAGACATTTCACATTATAGTTTAAATTTATAGGTAGAAGCACATTTAATTGTTGTAACATGTTTGTTTTATTTCAACATGTCATTGCATTAATGGGATATATAATATATGGGAACCACATTTCATTTCGAATAAAAATAATTCCTCCTATTGAATATTCGAAATAAATAATATTCTTTATAAAATATCCATATGGAATAAGTTATAAAAATTTATCAATATTCTCCCGCAAGATAAAATAACTTTCAATATTAACACCAAATGTAAAAATTATATATTGATTAGGTTATAATGATATACATGATTAATGGTAATGTTAATTAGGATAAATTCATTGTCTAATGATCGTATGAAATTTAAAATTTTTGTGGTTATAACATTAGAATCAGGGATGTGATTGTGAACACTATCATGGGCCAAATAAATTATATTATATTTATATGAAGAATAATGATATTATTAATACAAAATATTTTATGTGAAGTGAAAATAATTGTGTTTTCCCATTAATGGATTGGAATACTACTAAAACTCATTTTAAAAAAATATTTTTGAAAATATCATATTTCAACTGAAAATTATTTAGAAATTAATTTTCACTAAAAATAATTTTTGAAAACATTTTCTTTAAAAATAAATAATTTGAAAATTAAATTTTTCATTGAATTAATTAAAGGATTTTAATCTATATATTTAATGTTATTTAAAAATAATATTTCTTTTATATAGTAAAAAATATTGAAAACTTCCTTTTTCATAAATGAAAAGTAATATATATTAGAATAAATTAGTAAATAAGATTAAATGAAAAAATTACATTACCAAATCATTTCTAAAGGGATATATTTATTTAAATAATTATTAAAAAAAAATTCTATAAAATAAAATATGTTCTAAGACTAATGTGAGAAATGATGTCAGGATTTCATAAAAATTTTATTCATAAAATTTTATGATCAATATAATGAATAAAATAGTAATAATACTTGAAACTGTTCATGAGTAACCATGGGAGAATGAAATGAAATAGTTTTATCTCCAAATGGTAAAATTATTTCCTCTGATAGAAATTCATGAATATAAAATCCAAAACCAAATGATTTTTTAATGTAAAACATTTATACTATCGTAATGTTGAGGTAGGAATCTACCAATGAGTAGATTATTTCTATTAATTGTAAATAGATCTATATAAGTGGAAATCAATAGATGGACCACAAATATTTTTATAAATGTAATAATATAATATTATCAATAATGAATAAGTTATACAATCGAAGGAAATGAAATAGGTTTGTGAAATTCTTTTTCACGTGGTGGTTTTTAATGCAAATCCCCAAAGATTAAATAAAACAAATAGAAACTCAAAATATCATGACAAATGAATTAATCATGATATAATATGACATAGTGGAAGTATTTACATGATATATATTAATTTTTTTTCCTAACAATACAACTTCAGGTTTTATAGACTTTAAACAATCAAAAAAAGAAGTGAGATTTCAATGATTGTGTTTAAAGACATTATAATGTTGAATAATCATTAAAAATTCCAATCTATCCTATACCACATTGAAATGTTTAAACAATATTTTCCATAATGGAATAAAATTAAATAAAATAAATAAATTTCATTATCATTAATATATTCACAATATAATATGTAAAATTTTTGTATGTACACCATATGAAAGAAACTAGGTGCATAATAATACATAAGACTAAATTGAATATAAATTGAGACAACATTCCATACCTTATAATTAATTTTAGGTGAACGTGATTTAATATCATGTGTAATTATTTAAAACATGTCACTATAATATTTCAGAAAAATATTAATTCTTATGAAATAATATATGATTTTATTATAATTTCTTATAACCCATTTGTTTACAATCATTCATTGTTTTCACTATTTATGGTGTTAATTTTTTAGTTTTATTAGTATGTTTTGACCTGTTATTTTTCTTCTTCTTATGAATATCATGGTTTCATAATCAAATGAATTTAAACCATGATTTAATTATATTATATATAATTTATATATCATTTAATAATAATCTATAATTTATAGAGACAATAAATGAAATGCACCGTTTATGGAGATGATTGTCCGTACGTTTACATTAACACTAAATTCATTTATATTACATATTAAAATAATTAAAAAGTATAATATATATATATATAATTATTTTTTAATTATATATTTTTTTATATGTCACATATGTATGTTAAAAATATTATTTATACATTCTATGTATAGTCTGAATGAGTGATATCATTTTTGAGGGGGAAGTACTCCATAGTTCTAGAAACGATGTTATTATATTTATAAAAATGGAAAACAAGAAATTATTTGTTATATAAAAATTAAATAATTATAAATAGTTTATAAATACTGTATATATCATATATAAATTGAGAATATTTCAACATTTCAATTGGTGAAACATGGTAATGGAAAAAAATGACATTGTTCTCTGATACGGTTGTTTGTCGTACACAAAATGATATGTTCATTACTAAATAGATTGATTTTTGTGTAAGTGCATGTTAAACTCTTAAAATTAAATATATTAATATTAATGGTCCTTTTTTTATTTTATAAACATGTAAAAATAATAATATTTGGAGTGGAGAATGAAAATAAAATGAATGGTCTTGAGGAAGGTTGTTCCCTATTAATCGGGTAACTCTTTTTGGTTTGAAACAATGGGAATGCTTTGATGAATTTGTGAATGAGGAGGGTACTAGTGTTTGAGAGAAGTAATTATTAGGGATTATATTAGATTATATTTTTTTATCTAATGCTTCATTGGCGGTGTAAGGAAGATTGAGGCTTGAGTGGGGTTTTAAAGTGGATGAGGAGTGACACTCTTATAAATTTTGAAAAAGGGAATTCTATCCACTTTTTTCCAAGATATGTGTCACTAATAATGAATGAAATTTCTATAAAATTGAGTATAAGGGAGAAATAATTCCATACAAATGATTATGAATAAAATTAGAAGCCATTTTACGAATTAATTTTTGGGAACATTTCTTTGTTATGATAATTCTATTCATTATAATTTAAAAAAAATATTAATCGATTTCAATAATATTTTGTTTACAAAAACTATATTTAATTTATTATAAATACTAAATTACAATGATTTAAAATATTTAACCCATTTTTAAATATTATAATAAGGTGAGTGGGAGAAATTAATTTAAATTTTATTCCACTGATTGAATTAAAATGCATGATTTTAATGTTAAAATGTTAAAAGGATTTCAATGTTATTATATTCCACATCAAAGTGAAATTGATGAAGATAATATAAATATTATTAATTGATAATAATAAATAATAATAATAATTAAAGTAATATAAAATAATAATTTATTATTATAAATAAATTATTTGGAAAGATGTTAGGAAATATGAAACATTATTTTTCACTATTAATAAAAAATTAAACTTTAAAAGAAAATAAAAAAATCATCCTAATTTAATTTTCACATTCCACATTAAAATATAATTTTTATGTTGACATATAAGACATATAATATTTCAATATTTATATTTAAAATTTGTTCTCCATTATGATGCGGTAGAATTGCCTTCAGAAGAATGTTTTTTAAGAAAAAATTAGGATAGTTCTTATCATATGAGAATTGAATATATTGAATGAAAGAAAAAAATATTTTATTTAAAATTTAATATATATATATATATATTATTAATATATCTCACTAATTTTAATTAATATTAATTATTATCATAAAATAACTATATGATCATAAAAATGTTCCTCTTTAATAAAATCCCTTAATAATAAATTTGTACTTATTTTAATAAAATTATATACAATTAATTCAATTTTTTAATAATTATATATTTTACTAAATTAGTTAATAATATTACTAATATGTAATTTATTGGATAGGTTTTATTATGTTATATTAAATAATAATATTTTAAATAATATTTTATTGCTCAGTAAAACTCAGTATTGTGTGAAACACATTCCATTGAATAAAATCATTGTGAAAAAAATATTTTAACTCTTTGTCACATATATTCTAAGAAATATATTATTTTTATTTTATATAAAATAGTAAATATATTATATTTTCTCATAATATTATATTCTCTTACACTATTTGTGCTTTCGTGTCATACTCACTATCGAATAGTATGTTTAGACATTTAATTTTTGGGACCTTTCACAAATTTTAATCTATGTATATTAATTATAAATATAATAAATAAAATTATAGTTATTTAAAAATTTGGCCTACTGTTATCATGTATTAAATATATTTAATTAATGAGAAATATATGCGTATGAAAAAATAATTTTATTATTAGCGCATGTGGTACAATAAATAGAAAAAGTTTATTTTTAGGATAATTCTTTATGTTTGTATTGAAACATAAATGTATTTCATTTTGAAAACTAAAATTTTTTATTATAAAAAAATTAAATTATTGGACCTTCTAATGAAAGTAAAAAAAAATTATCCCAATAATATAAAAATAAATTAAAAATACTTTTAATTAAAAATATTTCATTAACAGTTTATCTGTTTTTCATAGGTTTCATAAAATAAATATAATTATTTTAAAATATATATTTTGAATTAACAAATATATCCATCGATAATTAAATGTTATAGGAAAGAAATTTTTCTTTATCAAATACTTCTCTATTGATATATTTTCTAAAATTGGTGGAATCTGTAATCCCCAAAAAATAGATTATTTCTAAGAAACCAAATATCTTAAGATTATATTTCAGTTTTATGTCCAACTATGTGAATTATTTTTATATATTTTATATTTTATGCAATGTTTTTTAATAATAAATATTAATAAAACCTATATTAGAGGAATAATAATTTATTTAAAGTTCA
Organism: Viscum album; assembly: GCA_963277665.1. Classification (NCBI taxonomy): domain Eukaryota; kingdom Viridiplantae; phylum Streptophyta; class Magnoliopsida; order Santalales; family Viscaceae; genus Viscum; species Viscum album. The sequence goes on along the minus strand of OY728133.1, from coordinate 1,033,564,384 downwards.
AAATGATATTTATATTGAATATATGTGATAAAAAACTTATTAAAATAATTATTGGATAACTATATATTACTAATATCTCGTAATATATCCCTCAAAATCAACACTTAATATATAATCATATGTTATTTTATGGTGGAACTAAATGTTTTTGATTTATCTAGTATCAATCATGGGGAATTTTTCATGACCATGATTTTTTCCCACATATGAAATCATTGACACCATAATTATTAAAACATTTCCTGTGATTGGTCTACGGAAAATTATTTTGATGAAAATTTTATTCCATCATTACAATAAGGATCTTCATATAGTAAACTTTGAAAACCCAATTGAATTTCATTTCTTTTGTTCGTATTTATAGTAATATGGTTATATATAAACCCTCTAATTAGATGTTAAATTTATAAAATTAAAAATATTATTTTTTGTATTATGTTTTATAATTAATTATAAAATTTATAAGAATTTATTAAAATAATATTTATTTAAATAAATAAAAAATACAAATTTCCATTCTCAATATTCTCCCCCTTAAATAAACTTCATCCCCAAAATTTTAATTATTCTTATCTAATGAATGTATATGAGGTTATTCATAACATTTTCATCACACATTATAGATATTGTAATGTGATATATACCTAAACATATTAATAAATATTATTTTACTTATCATTCCTCAAAAAGAATTAATCATTCATAAAATCATATACCCTTGTACATACCCAAATCATATATTCACTATAACATTGATTTCCCAAATCAATTTGAATCTCCAAGACATTACACCATAACGAGAATTTATATTACATAAAAAAACAAATATTTAAAAATCAAATATATTAATAATTAGTTAATAATGAAAAAAAATTAAATATGTATAATAATCCATAATTTAAGATAAACATTATAAATAATCCTTAGATCAATTGTTCATAATATATATAATAAATTACAAAAATAGTAAAGCCATATAAGTATCTATTATGAAAATACCATTACCCTTTAGTATCCAATTATCAAACATGTACTCAATCAAGGAGTTTTATATAACTCATTATTGTGTTATATTATAATTATCCAAAGAAATTTTATATATCTATAAAATAAATTTTCAAGGATATTTCAACCATATATGATTCCATGTATTTAACAAAAAAATATCTAAATAATAGTCCATATATGTTTCATATAATCATCATAATGTTAAATATTTACATAAATATCCAAGAAATGTACCACTCAATAATGAAAATGTATAAGATTATTAGGGCTAAACATCCATTATGATATCAAAATCACACTAATAACCCAAGAATGTGAACATATGGATTATATTTTTTTACAAAACAATATAGTATAAAGATTCCATTGATATTTCATGATTATAGATTTATAGAATTAGGAATATTTATTAAGTAAACACACTACTTTTTTACGAATTTTTACTTGTTTCAACTATATATGATTTCTATAACATATTACAATCCATTAACATATCACTCACAACCATTATATTATTTTTAATTTTTTAATCTATTTTATTTTTCTCAGAAATTTGTCTTTTGATTTACCAAGAGTCTTTTGTAAAATAATGAAATTTTTGGCTATGTACTAGGTGCTCAATCAGTGGAAAATGGTTTGTAAAACCCTGCGGGATCCTATTAAAACTTTTGTTCATAGGATAGTAGAACTATACTTGTTTGATAGCCAACTTCAATGGGATGATCCCCCCGGTAAACCATGCAGCATGTTTCTTCTTGAACATAGGAAACCTTAATTGTTCCATGTGGTTTGTAAAACCATGAAGCTTGTCTAGTAATTAAAAATAGGAAATTTACCTTTTTACATATTATTATATAACCCTATAACTCTACAAACTTAAATAATAATTTATATTAATCAATGATAGATTCATATAAACCTTCTTGGATACAATAATCATCAGTAGTGTGAAGTCATATAATTATAAATTGTTCTTATTAATTAATTATTTGTAGTTTCCAATAAGTAAAGCATAAATTTGGATTTGGTGTTTATTCCATGGAAAAACAATATTTCATAATTTTCTCTAATTGAGGTAGGATGGTCATTAAAATATATTCAATTTGGTATAACAATTTTATGATATTATTTTTATGATTGATACAATTGACAGATATATGTTACATATTTTTGGTTGAATTACCCTTGAGACAAATTATTGGTATGTGATCTTGTGATTTACATAATGCATATTTATATTTTTTATTTATTTGAATTATTGTTCCACTCTTTGAAATATATTTATTAGTTTATTTTATATCATTCAAACCATAATTTTTTCATTAGAATGAAGTAGATTATACGTTTTCGATATATCACCACTTTTAGTGGATCATTTTGAATTAAAAGGATATGTAATATGAACTCTTTGATGCTATGAGTCGAAACAAACACATGACTTCCAAAATTGGACTATCCAAAAATGATTTATCGATTATCCCTCATATTAAGGTTGATGCAGAATATTTACTTTTAGGGTTTATGTATTTCCAAATACATCAAAAAATTCATATGAGACATTTCATTGTTTTTTTTTCAACCACTGCTGCGGCATAACATAATGTGTAATTTTTATCAATGACTAAGAGGTTATGGCATGGTAGATTTTTAAAAAATCTTAAATATTAGATTGAATGATCGATGGTGGATTACATTTAATTATGGGACATTTTTAATTTCATATAATGATTAGTGGTATTCATTAACATGAATACTATCATTTTATCAAAGAATGTGGGGAAGCAGTTCCTAACAACATAGTTATCCCATTATATATCAGTGTTTGTTTCACTGTATGTTGACATTTTAATTTACCTTGGGTCCTGAAATAAAATATTAAATAATTATTTATTATTATTTTATGGATTATTTTGGGGTTTTCTACATAGTTTACACTCATGGTATACACAGTTTTATCGATACATTTACAACAATCATTATTTGGGTTCGAGGGAAGGGTAAATGCCCATTAATAGGTTTCTAGGATATATAGCTTGTTTTTTGAATGTAGAATTTGTAAAAATTTTGGGGAGATTTAATTTTTCTTTGTTTAATTTTATTTCATTATCAAGATCTTGTTTTAATCCTTACTTTGGGTGTTGATTCTTATTATTTTTATATGAAATGAAATCATAATTTAAAATTTTATTTCCCAAATTAATTATTGATATTATATTATTTGTGAATTTATTTTTTAACATTAATTTTGTGGAAAAATATATATATACAAATTTTCAAAATAATATTAATTCGGAAATGATAAATATTTTATTAATTTACATTTTAATAATTATTTAATAAATCTTGAGTGAAAAAATTAGCATTCCCTAGAAAAACTCTCAACCCTAAATATAAAATAAAATAGAATTCCATATAGGTGATATCCAATATAGTAGGGTTTAATAGTTCATTTCTTTTCTATAACTTAAATTTTGTCTGCATGTGGAGATAGAGTGTTCATATTGGGCCTATGTTGGTCAGCATGGGATCTTGTATGGGAATGTGTGAGTGTGGTGCATGTGTCGATCCCCAACTACTATAGTGAATGAGAACTCCACACCACATTGAGTGTTATTTGGATTAAAATCCCCGTAAATATTTTAATTGAGAATGATTATTTTGGTGATGTTTTGTATCTATAATAAAAATGGTTTCTATTAAGGCATTCTCTCATTCTTCTACAAAGAAATTTTGAATGTAATCACTTCCACTAGACAACATCGGCCTATAACTACCAGACAACTAGGACCACAACGTACAAAACTATGGAAACAATTGGATTCTGGATGTGCCACAAGAAGATCATATTGACCGTTGAAAATTTAAATTAAAAAGAATGTTATGGTTATTATTTTTGAATGTATTAAAAGATATTTTTACCATAGACATCACTATAATATAAATTCTTATGATGACCTCTAGTATTCCACTTCTAATAAATTTTTTAATCACCCAAAACTAAAATTATTTTCCTCTAATATGGATCCACCAATCTTGGTATTTTTTCTTATGTAGATCCACCAAAATCTTATGATACCACATTTTTATTCCTCTAGGACCTACATCCACTATCATTATGATATCATTGAGCTCCAAAACAATTATCACTTTTTATTGATAATATATATCCATAACATCCTACCACACATTGATTCCTTCATCAACCTACTAGTTCTCCTTTCTTCCATCAGTATTATTATGAAGGTATACTATTATAGATTTACCCAAGTATCCTACCTATTCCACTATGTGTGTGAACATATATTTCTATAGCTTACCTAAAAATTTGTCATGATTCAATTCATCTATTCATCAAATCTATTCTCCTTAAACATACTCGAGTTTTTTCTATAAATTGTTTAATACATATACTACAAAAATACCATAGAACCACCATCTTGTTATTAATTATATGAATAATTTAATGATAAATACTACCAGACATATTTCTTTTTTTATTAATCAATTACCTATGAGGGTGACACCAGTACATCCATTTCTATGCTCTCTAGAAAATAACAATATAATTGAATCAGATACTCATGTTTAGCATTATTCACAACTATAAACTGATTATAGCCATTTATTTCATGATCCCTCCAATAAGATAACTCACATGCATATGCCATGATAATTCTAGGAGTAACATAAAACATAAAAAAATTGTCTCAAGGATGTTGTTTAGTCTTATATTGTCAAAATGGGGATTTTAGGATCCAAAAGCACACGAGAATACATTTTTTTGGTGAAGACAGTGTAATGTGATTGCCAACATTTTCCTAGAATTATCACAAAAAATACATGTTTCAATTAGAACACCTCATTTATCCATTTATATAAAATTAGTATCCATGAATCATGTTATGGTGGATGATAAATTAAATAATTAATTTCTCAAAAATAATTGTAGATATATATATATAAATCAAGATAATAAATTTTTTAAATATATAAAATTACGGGAATGTGAATTTCATGGTTTCCATCATAGTTATTAAATTAAATAATGTCATCTCAGTGAATATAATGTTAAAAATAATTATTGAATTAGAAGAGAATATTTATATAAAATTCACGATGATATTTTTAATAGTCAAAGGATGCAAAATTGTGGATTTGATGCATACAAATAATTATTTTTTGCGAATGAGTAGGAGATAATTTTATTCATTAGGAAATCATGGAAAATTCATTTTTAATGTTTGTACAATAGTTATTTCTATATATTTATGTTACTCATATTCCTAGTTTAATAATGTTAATGTATATATATTTACATTAAACTCTTTTTAAAAGAAATTTTTTTATCTTTCACTCAAGATGAAGAGTAACAAACATGAGGAATATCTAAAGAGAATAATATACAATTAAACATATGTCTAGGTTTATTATATTTATTAGTTTAATTTTAGTTTTATATTCCATAAGTGTGATCCCTGATTTTGTAATCTTAGTGTTAAAATATTATTCTAAAACCATTCTACCTCGATTATATAGGTTGATGTGTGGTGTAAATGTTGATTATTTTGTAAATTTTATACTCACAATAGGGGTAAAAAATTTAATCCAGATGATAAGGTGTTTATATTATGTCTAATATAACAGGACAATATTTGTTCTCACTATTGACTTAATCAATAGAATTTCTGGTTTTTCTAAAACATAATTCGTTATGTTGGATTATTTCAAAAAATTTATATATTTTTTAAATTCCCAATTTTATACAATATATATTTAATTTTTAAATTATAAAAAATTAAAATAATATGGAATTTTGGAATTGTTTTAGATTGACCTCAAATCTCCAAATATGAGAAGTCTATGGTCATACATGGTGCAAAAATAATAAAATATTGTACCTTTTTCACCACCCTATGTCTATCATTAAAAACATAACCCATTTTTTGGTGACCTATGTGGGTAATTATATATTTTTTATTTTACATTAATCTTTCTATATTTTTTGGTTATTAATTAAAAAATAAGAAAAATATATTTTATAATAATGTATTCACACAGCTATTATTATTCATAGGTGGATTAAAAATATGTGAAATGATAAGTGGTTAAAAATTATATGGTGGCCCAATTACAATGGATTTATGATCCAACTACTTCAAAAATGAATATATTGAATGACCATAGTATATGTATATTGATTCATGAAATAATTTATAGGCTTAATATTTCCCAAAATGATTATAAAATACTGAATGCAATGGATGAAGCTCTTTTTGATTAGAAACCTCAATTTCAAACTTCACAAGAATCATAATTATATGTGTAACTTGTTTCCTAATTGATATTTGAAATAGAATAACATAAGAAGGTAATGTAATCAATGTATCCAGATCTATTTCAATTTGATGAAATTAATGAAGAAGAGTTTCATGTCGATTCATATATGGGAGATCAAAATTACATAGATAAATATAGGGATGATTATGTAAGTGGTGAAATGAAAGTTAATGCCCCGCTGTTTAAATAAGAAAAATCAATATCATTGTGCCACCTTATGTAAATGTATAATGAAACCCCAAAATTGATAGAGTTCGATGAAAAAATGGATTAACTGGACTATATGCTTTGACCTACTATAACATGCCTCAAAAATATATTATAATTATATACTAATTTCTACTAATATAATATAAATGTTAAGTCATTCCTCAAAATTATTCACATATAATATTATTGAATATATAATTATTATCACCCCTCATAGTTATAAATTCTATAAATTGGATAACTATTTGCTACCGATGGATGATGACATTATAAAAAAGATAATCACGATATAGTATATATGAAGCTCCAAGAACATGTATATAATTCGTTGACTGGAGTACATAAGGAGATCCATGTTGATAAAAATAATGATTTATATATGACATCTACTAACATTGATGGGGATAAGTTTCATGTCGATTCTATATGTTTTAATTTTAAAATATCTGAATTACATAATGTATTTCATTTTAAATATTCCATTTATATTGAATTCAGGGAGTATGGACAGAATAATGAAGAATATGTTTTATAGGATGTAATGAAAAATGATGAGGAATCATATTCTCTCTAACATCCACCATAGAAAAAGTTACATTATTTTTAATGGGGTGTATATTTTCTAATATATAAATGGATTTCATAATAAAAAATAGGGATGGGTGATTTATATACTTAATATGTGTTGGTGGTTTAAATAAAATAAACCTAACCCCCCCACCACCACCATAAAATTACATATAATAATTGGTGAATCCCTTTTAGAGGCATTAAAAACCATGGGTTAACCATTGTGAGAAAGAAATACTCTCATGCATTTATATTATTTTATTTATGGTAAATTTTGTAATATATTTATTAATAATAAATTTTAGTAATAATTTAGTATTTATAAAAATTAACTAAATTATTTTTTACAATAATAACATGGTCCTCTCAATTTATTGGATGAGTTTATTATATAGGTCCAAGATAATAATGGAAATATTATCCCTATAGTATGGTTCTGGAATACAAAGGGGAGTACATGTTAATTTCATTATGTGTTAAATTCATTGATCATAATATTCTACCTTAATATATTTTATAAAAAAATAACAACTTTAATTGAATTCTCCATTACCAATATTTAGACTATATTCATTATGTGATTGACCTAAAAGATATTGTCTAGATATTAATCCTCTGATGTTTTGTTTTACATTTGTATAATAATGAAATTGAATGGGTATTGGTGTGTATTAAATGAAATGATTGAATAATTTTTTTTAATTTTGATGGTTTATGATTTTGGAAGAAAAATGGTTAATTAATGTGAAATGTCACCATCATTCATTATGAATTTTATTTGTGATATTAATGTGTATTGATTTTTTATCATATTGTGGTTGGAGTGACTTTAACATTTTCTATACATCCAATTTTCAAGGGGATTTATAGGCTTAATTTGTTATATTCTATCCTGATCATATTCCCTAAGAGATAATGAGGTATTCCAATTGATAGAATGATTATTTTAACATCTCAATGTTATTACTCTATATAGTCACATTTCAAATTTTTTAATAATTTCCATTGTTTAATGTATTATCTAGAGGACAACATTTTTCATGAATAATTATTTAAATTTAAAAATAAATAAATTAACATGTAAGGAATGAGTCACATTCTTTTTTAATATTTCTTATAACTACCATTGTTTTTTAATTTCCATTATTTATTAATGGTGAACTGTGGGGGTAGATAAATGTATAATGGTAGGGATATATTATAATTCGTGGAATAATTATGTTTATACATTTTTTTTTGTAATTTTAATGCTTCATTATATTTCATTATGATTCATATTTACCCCTCTTGATTTATTTTAAAATATATCATTGCCAATGAATTAGGATATTCTTACATCAATGAAACACGACGAAATATTTTTATTATATTGCGATAAGTTCAACTAGTGAAATTTATTCAAATCACGTGTTTCAAAATAAAATGGATATTTATCTTAATAAAATTAAAATAATAATGAGAATTCATGATGGTGTATAACATTCAATGTATTTACTACATCATGCCAATTTATTTCATTTTACAGATACGATTAGTTTGATTTTGATGTAAATATTTTAATTACACATTTATTTTTATCTAATATACAATGATTTAATCTTGACATCCTATTATATCCTTAACATTTTAAACATACATTGCCTCCATATTTAAGATTTATATTCATTTAAACAGTAATTGTAAATTCAATATTATTTTATGTTATTTTTTTATTTATAATGTGGATAGTTTATGTCCTTTTTAATCCTATGAAAAATAAATGTATTCAAGGTGTGAGCACAAATTTAGTACATTTAATTACCTTGGGTGATGGGAAAAATCAATTAATTTTGAGCTTTGTCAAATCATGGAATTTATAATAAAAATAAATAATTAAATTTGAATGAATTTATATGGTTGTTTCACTATTTACCAATTGTGTATAGTGAAAAAAATTGTTTTATTGAAATTTTTAATATTAACTGTGATGTTATATTATTTATTTAAAATTTATCAAACTTTTAATAATTTATAATTTTTATTTCAATAAAATTTGAATACTGTTATAATGGATATCCTATATTATTTATGTTGTGATTATATTATATAAGAAATCATTGTTTATATGTTATAATGTTATTTAATTATTTATGTTTATATTAAAAGGTGGGGAAAAACATAGTTCCAGTGATAGGGTATTTGATGATACCAATTTATACATGAAAAAAATTTTATTTTAATTTTTTTCATAAATGATTCATTAATTTAATAATTTGTATGCATTAGTATTCTAAAATAAAATAAGAGTAAAAATTTTAAAAAAAACAAGTTGAATTATAATTTAAAATGTAATATTATACTAATTTAATAAATAATACAATGTGTTTAATTTATTTTAGTTCATTAATTTTCTAACATACATCCATTCCAAAACACCTAATAGAATTTCAATTCACAATACCTACTATTATATAACAAAAATATGTGGAGCAATATCTCATGTGTGGTATGGATCAAACATTACATGGTCATGAGTAGAGGAAGAGTGCCTTCTAGGACTTTGAATGTCAGCATGGGTTTAAATATGGGTGTTAGAATGTGTTGTGAGGCTATCAAATCATGGCTTCCATAATGACAGAGCACTCGAACCACATTGTATAATATATATAAATATAAATAATTGTACTCCTAAAAAATATAACTATAGGACATATATAAAAATAATTCAATCAAAAACAAAAAAATGGTGTCACTTTATAATTCTTCTAGGACTCATTAAATATATTTCTGCTACCACCACCTACCACTCGACATCATATAACAACAACACAATAAATTAAAGAATATATATATTACATTTTGAAAACTACTGATATCTATATTATAATATATAACATGTTTTTTATTTTATTAAATCCACATTGAGATAAAGGAAATGGTAATTATAAATTCAGGAAGCAATATACCATCAAGATGAAAACATGCCTCCATTAGACATGCATCAGGAAATGTCCTATATTAAACTGCTAGTTGATTAAAATATTTCCCACCACCATCGTCATTGTTCTAATGTTATTATCTATCAACATTGATCCTATATCTAGTATGGATATTCTATCATCACAAACTATGACTCATTGATCCATTGTTGTCCAATCGCTACAATCTATCTATTTTGATTTTGTTATTTTCCTATCAACCATTCCTCATATGAGAATCTACTACTATAACATTATAATGATGTTTTATTATTACACCCTTCTATAAGTTCATTCATCTTCCATCATGACACATCTTTCAATCAACTACCAATGATTTCTATTATAATTATTCCTCCTACTATCGATCCTCCAACCAATATTTTTCCTTACTTTTATCTATATATGACATGATTCACGTTAACTCTAAATCCACTACCATAAAAATATAGAACATTGACATTATTCAGATAATTGTAGTAGAGTATTTCTAAATCTTATTCATGATACCACCATATTTCTAATCCCACTCCCTCCAAATTCATTATGATTATCCAAATTCCAACAATCGTTATCCATTTTTCCCCAATTTGTATGCGTTCCATTGATACTATGACGTTTAATCATTATAGGTTATATTATTTCATATAGTCAGAGTCTCATATTTATTATTATTCCATGCTATAGGGCTAGTGATTTCAATGATTCTATTGAGATATTTTTATGGGAAACTATCATGAACAGTCTATGGTAAAATAGTTTTTAGGATGAAATGGATTTATAAATCATTCTATGATGTTGATAAATAATTAATTATTAATTTGAGGTTGTCATGCAGAAAATCTTTTGAAAATAGAATAATATTCCATGTTGAAACCTTGTTATATGTGAACTAGTTTTTTCACTCAAAAATTTCAATATATTCATTATAGATCTATGGTCTACCAATAATTGTATTATATGATGATTCATGTGAGAAAAACATAACCTCATTTTCTGATATTATTATAATACCTTAAATCTACAAATTGAACATTCCTCAGGATCATTATTCCTTCATATCATAACCCTGAATCATTGGGTTAGAGAATCCCAAGTCTTCCTAGCCTATATAGAATCTGGTTCAAGATGATATATATCTTTGAACCATCATCAATGAGACATAGATAGACCACCATTCGATCGAAATGGCCATTGATATACAATGAGAATAATTTTCTCTTCATCATCAAACAATCATCTTATCTAGATAAATATAAGGAAACCTATCAATCTAACTACATGACATTCTCTCCATGAAACATCTCAAATTAAAAATCCAATTTTTTAACCATATAGGACCTCTGAAGGATTATTAATGGAATTTTTTCATCTCATATATTATATAATTGGCCTTGAGGATCAATTTTTTTTTGAGGAATTGTGTATATGTTCTTCAACACATTGTATATTCAATCTAGTTGGGCATTGTTGATAATTGGAGTCACTCATTGGTAGGAAACTGGATAGTAACTACAATAGTTACCATATGACATTTTTTGTTCTAAAAACATTCTTCTACTCAAAAAAGACACCATGAAATAATAATGGCTAACTAACAGTGGATTCAGGCCCTACTAAACACAGGTTATCAATATATGAATACATCCATTCCCTCTAGTCAATGAGAAGAGAAATTGTGGTAGAGGATCATTTAGTTCATGCTATAAGGAAGGTTCCTAGTGTTCTATTTAAAACACCTACTATCTAGTGTGGGTGGCAAGTATGTCTTGGCATTGATCATTGAACCTAGAATTTTGGTGACTTTCCTTTTTTTGGCATCTTTGTTGATGGAATCAGACAATTACATTCAGAGGTATATCCTGATACACTTTTTCATTGGGGACCATGTAGGGATCCCCCAATTACATAGTATTTAGATATGCACACAATTATTCATCATCAGTATTGTCTTTTAGTATAGTAATGTTCATGGGTGTGATACCCATCTCCAGAGGCATAAATTAGATGTTCAAATGAGATTTCCACATCACTAGTGGGGTAATATTAACATTTTATTCCATATATAAATAATCTCCTAAGAAGTCCATGGTTTAGATGAATATGAATAAGTGGTAGATGGAGAAGGAATAATGACTTTAGGAGGATTGTGCTGCCCTTGATGGCCACAGATGATACCATGGTTGTGAGAAACATCCCTGTGAGATATCTAATTATCATACATCAAATTCCTATTTTCATAGATATGATTTTATTCTACCTAACCATCATTATCATTATTAATAATGGAAATTATATGTTCTATTTTTTCCAGATGTCTGCATAACCAGATCAAACCATAATAAATCTGATTATGGATCTAGTCCATGAACACATAACACCAAAAAATGGTATGTCTTGTAAACCAATGGTAAATATATTTTTCAGGTTAATCAGTGAGATTAACCTCTAGTTCACTATATATTCAGATACCTTCAGGTCTTCTTGATTAATATCACTATGTTAATAACTAGGAAACCTGGCCCCTGAAAAGTAAATGGACTAGATTCTCAAATATAAAGGGGGATCCATGGTAGATATATTTTAGATAGGAGGTGAAGTCAGGAGAGGAGTGGGAACAAAATTATCTCATTTGGCTGGTGGTGCCTAAAAATAATGTTCATGATGATTATATTGGTTATTAGGTCGATCATGTTGTTGCTACTATCTTTGATGAGGAGTTTTAAAGGGAGGTTTTATTAGAAAAAACTCTAGGGGATTTTGTGGGAGGGGGACCTACCTACCCTGTGGGATTTATCTCTATCTAATATGATCATCTTTTATGGGATGAATGACGTATGCTATGTTCCTTCTTGGAATACTACAAGGAATCTTCTATACATTGTGTCTTGTTAAAGAAATTATGGAATCCACCTATGATATTATTAGTGATGATATTGGGGACCAAATTTGAGTTTACAATCTGTACACATAGTTTAAATACATGATATTGAGTTAAAGTCATGTTGAGAGAGTACGAGAGTCTTTTACACATTGACAAGAAGTCTACAATGCACTCAAACGGTAATTTAATGGACATTATTTTGATAGAAATACTCATCCATTGGGTGGTGGAATGGAATTTATAGTGTAATTTAATGCAATGGTCATCCCATGTGGCCATGCAGCAAATGGGTTAACTATATGTAACAAACATACACATGAAATTCAAATGTCTAAAATATCTATTGGTTATGGACTACAACTTTCTTCTATGGGGATCCCAACATAGTCATGCACGTTGATATGAAGTAGGAAAGTTGGTGTAGTGGGTGTCACATCCTATTGAAGGTTTTAATTTTTTAATCTATAATTCAAGGTGTGGTCACATGTTGTCCACCTTTGTTAGATATGGATTTATATTAGGTAGGATTGCAACTTACTATGATTCAAAATAATTGATCCATGTAGTGAGAGAAAATATCATGTCATACTATTGATGGTTCCTCTCTGTGTGAGGATTCCAGAACACCCAAGAATTAAAAGGGTCATCAAAATTATAAGAAGGAAACATATCTCACATAAAAATATGAAATGTTGTTAGTGGAGCGGCATGGGGGACATACTAATATGAATCTTGAGGGTGATTGTCACACTACTCTGGATGATTCGGTGATATAAACAATGATATTTTTCCATAGCTAATTCTTCTACTCTGCTTGGTTTTATAGGATTATTGATCTCATGTGGGTGAAATTTTTCAAGGGGGATATGTGTTTAACCAAAATGAGGAAATGTATTATTAGGAAAATCTTGTTAAGAATTACCATAATATGGACATCATTCGATGATAAAAGTATAGATGATATATTTTTTACATAAAAAATTCTATCATCGAGAGGTGGTTGTGGGTTTATCTTCCAAAATATGTTTGACATCACACGAGTACATAGACTCTTGTGATCCCTTACCTTTATCATGATTCTAGACAATCGACAAAAAATCAAATGACTTTCCAAGGCCAAGTGTCAGCCTTTGATAGATAGTGATAATACCTTGTGATTCCATGATAATGTTTACTAACACAATATGTAGATTCATATCATTATCCATTTCACTTATCTTACCATCCATTGGTACAGTGACATAAATCATATTTTACACAACAACATAAGGAATATCCTCTATGTCATCATGTAGATCTAGTTTTCACTTAACAGGAATAAATAGGATTGTGGAATACTTCTCAAACCATTGAACATCACATGTGGGGATACTTCTCGAATTATTCAATGAAGCACTGGGTAGTTTTGGACACATCAACATTGAATTATCTTATTGTAATTAGGTAATTTAGGTTATTGTGCCACACGAATTCATTCAAACTCTACAATGAAACTTTACTACAATATGTTTTAAAAGTATTATTTATACATTAGGTACACCAATAGACGTTTAAAAAGGCATAAATAAATTTCCATGATGGTCTAGAGGATGAACTAGACCACTTCCTCATTGAGGGACTCATTAATGAAGAATTTGGGAACTGTATTCTGCTAAAACTGTTCCAACAACTGGTCGGTTCTGAGAGTGTCCTATAATCCTTCTTTCTCAAATGAAGTACAATGCTATTGGCTATCACATTCTTCAATTGGCACTAATTTTGATGTGATAAATGTCATAGATGACTGGTTTTATTGAAATGTACCATTCATTTATGTGTATATTATAGGACCTGACTGATCATTGCATGTTGGATTATCGCTCGTAGGAGGTTCGGACCACATCATCACATCCATGCAAGATTAGGTATTGACCAATACATCATGTTCCATGTTAGTGTCAATTATCAGACAGTCCAATGATTACTATCAATCTATCGTATCCCAATAATATTTTACATGATATCATATCTGGTTATATAATGAATATGGTGATCCAAGATGCATATGTATCACGATACAATGGAAGGGATAAAATCATCATCCATCTACATATATCTATGATATTGTTAGTGATATAGTGGATTTCACCTTCTATAGTGGAAAGCCTCACCACTCAGAACAGTACCATGGACTTCAATTCATAAGTCTAGTTTGATGGATATTTCATTGGGTCTAATTCAGCTTCATTATTAAAGAATTAAATAATATTCAGATAAACATGCTACTTCCCAAAGTCATTCATTCAGGGGTTATGATTATCCCTTCTTCACTGGGATGGTATGTCCGGACTGGGAAGTCATTATTCCTGAAAAGAACAACCATGATAGTAGTTTATTACACTTGTATGAAATACATTTTTGTGAGATGAGTTTCAAGGGGAATATGAGAATATGTGAAAAATATTAAATGGTGGGCCCATATCAGTTTTCATGGTAGAAGGGGGGACCTCCGCATTGATTTTTCTGGACTGGGGAAGGAAAAAAGAATTAGTTTTCACTACAGTGGGAGGACCTCTCTTCTAGATGTGGGTTACCCAAGGGGGGGATTCATGTAATAGGAAGTAGGCGCAATTAAGAGGACATTTGATATTCATCATGAAAATGGAGGGGACTAACATGTCAGATTCTTGTGGATTAGGGGTGAAATATTCATTAATAGGTAGAGGTGGAAGGGGGAACTTGACCATAATCAAAATGAAAATGAGGAGAAAATATACTCTAAACATCGAGATCATGTGGAGTACCATCGTACAGATCATGGATGGGGAGGGGATGAACTCCTATTAGGTTTCTGTTAAATTGGGGATGACCTTCTCCTCACCTATCAAAGATGCAATAGGACCTCCATATATGATAAATAAGCATATTGATTCCCTCCATACTAGACATCTATGATGAAGGGATGACATCTACCTTGTATGATGGTGGGAACATTGGGATGACCTCCACATATTATGTGTGAGGGGTGGGAGATATACACATTATATGAAGATAGAATATAGGCCCTTCATTCAAATTATAATTGTAAAAAACTGCCTTATAATAGATTATTTGAATGTCTGTGACTATGAGAGTAACCCATCAATATTTTTAGGTAGTTTAGAGACTGACCCCAATTAATTTTATGTGAGTTATTGGTCTATTGTAAAAATATCATGGTAGAGTTTGATGGGGGTGACCTAGTCCACATGACATGTTTATGTAAATTCCCCCTAAAGAGAATCTTCATGAACTTGGGATAACATTGGTGTTGGGTGAGATGGGTTGGGGCCAAAAGGGTAGGCAAATGGCTTTCCAGATCCTCAACTAGAATTATTATTTCTCTCCGTAACATGTACAGCCTAGTGGGATCACTCCTTGTCAGGTCATTGGAGTTTGTTATTAATTGGACTCTTCAGGAATCCCATTCCTCCTTATAATAGGGGAGTGAGATGATTGAGAACTTCATGGAATAGCTACCAATTGTTTTCATCATTGGAGGGGAAAAAATAGATCCATATATGGCCCTTAGGGGTTGTGGTGGTAAAAACCACATAAGCCTCAAAGACCTAGAAATCCATATCCCTTGTAGGAATGAATCTCTACTACTCAAACCACAATACAAGGATTTTCATCAGCCTCCACTAAATAATCATTGATTTTTATATAGGTTGTGGTAACATTGAAAATAATGATGTCATGGACTTAATGGAAGTGGTGGCATTATGGGGGATCACAACATCCATATTTCTCTAGACACTACATTTTGGGGAACTGGGTGAGAATTATATTACTGTTTTGGTCCCTCAGGGAAGTATTTTTTTACTACATTTACAGATACAACGAATGTAATTTCCAATCGAAAGAGTCATATAGTTTCCCATGGCTAGAGATAATGATCTACAGTGACAATGAAACAAACATGAATTCCCAAAATTCAACTTCCCATTCAACTGGTGAGTACCACATTTAGCCTATAATTTTCTTTGTGGTCCATAGTGCAAGATATCTTTATATGATAATAATCCAATCAATTTTATGGAGGTCTCAAATTCTACTAGTCCCCACCTCAAAGAGTAGTGATTCAGGTTAGGTTCACCATTTCTATTTTCAACCATCTCTACTTTGATTTTTCCACCATATATGTATCCATTATCATGATGGATGATGTAATACATTATTACCCACATTCCCAAATTCATATGGTAGGATACATGCATCATCTTCTCCGGGATGTCTTATCCATGATTTCAGAGCGATGATGGGATGTTGGTTTTTCCTTCCATTGATTCCTCCATGGAATTCATTTCCATTTATTGGATCTTTCATACATTTGATTTCCATTTTGTGACACTCATTCAAAATTCCATATCTTTTTATACTCTATTTTCTTATGTTGTTTGTAATAGACATTACATGGGGTATTTAAAGGGTTGAAACAATTTGTATGGTTGGTTTTCATGTTGAGCAACAACAACATGTCTCTAGGATAGAACACTATAATAGTAATATTCATCCTAATAATATTTCTAGTCATGGGTGAATAACATGAGGCATTCTACATCAATACCAGTGTAAATAATTCTATATTAATTTCTTATAATGTTTTCCTCACACATCCCATGATTAAAATGGCATAGTCTGGGGGTTTAATGTCTTCAAGAGATAGTGATATTGGGCATGATCAGAATGACCAATAGGGGAAGATTAGGGTTTTGGATCCCTAATATTGTAAAATTTGAAGGTTTATTAGATATATATATTATAATAACCAATCATAGTGTTCCAAGGGTGTTTGATCTCATAAATATATGGATTCACACAAATAATTCATATATGGACCCCAATGAGGGTGGAACCGAGAGGTGAAACCCAATGAGTGGGAGACCAAGTATTTACATTTTATGGGTTTAAAACTCATGGAGGATACCAACATACCCTATGACAAGGATCAATATGTAAAATGATCTAAGGGGTTATGTCAGGCTTACATTTGTCAGTATTCCCCTCAAAATGGGAATATCATGGATTTATGTAAGGGATTGTGCAATGATTATTTCTAGATAGTCTTTTATGATCTAAAAGAAGTATTTGTGTATGGGGTTTACATTTGGGAGTGGCCCAGATAGTTTGTGTTACCTCACCAGGATATATAAGCTGTGATGGATGATGTGTTGTAGAGGGAAAGATGAAATAGATGGAGTGTGATGTTTCATTGATGAAATAGATGGAGTGTGAGGGGTGATGGATGAAATGGGTGAAATTAGAGGTTTGATGGGATTGAACCTCATGGAGGTTTCATATTTACCATAATTAGTAAGAAATAAAATTCTATTTAGTTTATGATGGGTTGATGAAACACCAAATAATGTTGACATTGAGATTAGAATATATGAATGGGGACCTGAAGAGAGTGTATCCCAAATGATGGTAAATTATCCACCAAATATATGGTGACTACATGGAAATATAATATGATAGTAGATGATGGGTTTGAATATTATAGAGGCTTCCCACATACACTATTATGATTATAGGGATCGAGTTCCAAGGTTATCAGAAATGTTATCTTGGATAACAGAAGAAAATGTTCCCTGGTGTTACTATGTGAATGTATCAGTGGGGATTACATTTTGGAATGACCTAAATGGACAATGACTGGGGAATTTGGTTGAATTTCAATAACATTTTTGTAATTGCTAACATAGGGTGACATTTGGATGGGTGACAGATGATGTGGGTGAAGGAGGATGATCAGATTACGACATTTAGTTGGAATAATGGGTGATGTTTCACATAAAGGGAATATGATATATCATGAGGTAACATCCCAAGGAGGGATCACATAGGTTTACTAGAATTTGGGATTGTAACTTTGAAAGGATTCATTCGTAAACTATTTTGAAGTCACGGATGAAAACAAGGGTACTTCATATTAGAAAAAATGGGGCTTAATATAAGAGGGATGATTAAATGGATATGTGATTCATTGTCACTACTCACCTCTATTACCATGTGAGTCATTATCATTGTGGGAAAAATGAGGATTAATCAGACTGAATGATCAAATCATGAAACATGTGACTATGAAATATTGTGTGGGTCCTATGTGTAGATGTTTCATGAGGAGGATGAAATTCTATGTGATGGTGATCTTGGTCAATTGAAGGAATAGTTTTAACTCTATCAGTGATAAATATAGTATCCTATAAAAGTGTTGTTAGTGCTTACATGAAGACTGTGTTAGGAACACATGGGGACAAGTCCAAAATATGGAGTAGTAGAGTTTTGATTAACCAGGATTAATTATTCACCCAGGGACCACCCCCTCTATTCATGTGTAGAGGATGTCATTTTGGGTCCCTCATTCATAGTAACATCACAATATTTCCATGAATGGAGATATCATAGAATAAATTCTTGTATTAGTGACATGTATTCATAGATGTTTAACATCCTATGTCTCAGACAAGGAGGACTTAGTCCTCACCCCATGGACATAAAAAATAGGCACCCATTAACACATTGGGATGGGAAGGTACTAGCAATGTCAGAATGTGATGGATTAGAGTATTTCTAACTAAGGAGGTCCAAATTAATATCTTTATTCCAAAATGAATTGGGGATTACTGAACCATTAAAAAAAGAAAATAGGTAAGGATAGACAATATAAGAAACCTCATGAGGGACCAATAAGACATAATGTATAATCCCAGATGGACTCACAGAATAGGGTCTCATGAAGAAGGGTGCATAATTGAGAGATATTTCATGAATCACTGAAGCTTCATGGATAGATGGAGAATCATGTATTATTTTGATTCAGGATGTATGGAGACCCTATATAGTATGGGATCCTATTTATGTTGACGACTCATTAACAATGGGTTAATGCTCAAAGACTCCACGGTTAACCCAAAGTGTCTCATTTCTCTATGTAGGAATCCATGAAACATATCCTTCCCATAGGAATGAGTAAATAGAAACAAGGGGAATATTGTTCATGATTCAAAAGTAACATGGATGATGTATTTGTTGTTTTGGTGTGTGTTTCATGTTTGCGGCATGAATTCGGAGATTAAAAATCAAATGGTCTAGGTAACCTTCACATTGTGGTGGGGTGAGCATGAAATTTATAGGAACTGGGGTCACTCGATTCATAGTGGATCACCGTTAAAGTAATATATGAATCAGAAAATGTGGTGACTTTGTCGAAATCCTAGAGTTGTCCATAAACTTTTGAAGTGTTCTTGTGAAAATATCTGTAATCATAGGAGTTCTATTAGTTCTTAACACCTTCGTTGTGATGTTGCGCTTTGTTCTTGATCTTCATAAGGTGCCTATTTTTTATTAAATTTGGGCCTTTTTTCATAATTAGCATCCCATCTGGGTGTCTCATTCCTCCATATTTCCAATTGAAACTATTTTAGATCCAAAAAAAATATCATTAAATGGAATCAAGATCATGTGTATTATACAAATCCATTGAAACGTCATGGTAAACAAAAAAAATACTTTACATCTATATTTTTCTAAATAGGTCCACTGTAATTACCCATGTTTTTATAGAATAAAAATTTTCATATATATTTATATTTATTAATAATATATAAATTTAAAGGTAATTCAGATATTTTGTCTGATATAATTCATGACACACCTTAATGGGTTTCTCCAAAATCTTATGTTGCACACAACATTGATTTATACAGAAAAATAAAATAAAATAATTATTATATAAAATGTTATTAATGCCAGCCATTCTATTGGTGGGACTATATATAATTAACTAAAATGTGATTACAATTTTTTTTAATTTTATATTTACATTCTTTGAATAAATTTTAGTGGCTTATAATGAGAATGGATCCAATTTCATGAATATAATACTCTAATATTTTTGAAAGGTCATTTATCATCATTTTGAAGGTGAAACCATCTTTAATTTTGTTTTGGTAACGTATACATATATTATTTGACAAAATCCTGTTCTTATATTGATTCGGGACATTAAAATTTGTTTTTTCTGAGATTTTTGTTAATTTTCAGATGAAGATAATTTTTAAGGATTATTGAAAAATACTACATTTTAATTCAAAATTTCTTTTTCATCTAGTTTTTTTTATACAATAAGATTTTTGTTTTAATTGGTTATGAAGATTAATTATATTAATTATTTATAATTTAATCAAATTTCCCCATTTTATGTAATTTTACTTTTAAATAGCAGAAAAACACATGTAATTATTTGGATAGATTTTACGTTTTAAAAAAACCCTCCTTTTTGGTTATGACAACATGAATTAATTTTCAATTAATTTCATAAAAATTATGTGTTATGAATTTTGAAAAATGGAATCCATATTTGGAATAAGATGTTCCAGATTATGTAAATTAGTACCATTTATTTTTCGACATTATGAATAGGAACTTCTTTAATTATTTTTATTTACCATGGTTAAAGTTTAAATCAGGTAAATACATGTATGAAATAGTATTAAAATAATATAAATCTACCCTAGAATGTGTCGTAATATTATTGTATGAGATATTTACAACTATGGTCATCCATTGTTCGATTTTTATACCCCATAGATCCACACTGGAGATATAGTTCCATTTTGTAATTTATAATTTAATGTCAAGGGATGTATAATATAAACATGTATCTTCTAACTAAACCAACATTGATTTAGTCTATATTAATAATTTTTTTGAATATAATAATAAACCAAAAAGTAAATATGATTTCAATCATCAAGTTATTTTATTTATATTTTTTAGACATTAAATAAATAAATTTATTATTGACATAATGATGATGAAATGATTACCATATTAACAAAATATTCAAATATATGATATTATAAATATTAAAATAAATATAATTTGAAAATTTTTATGCATAAAATAATTATATGGATTATTATGAAATTTAATATGTTTTCAATTATTTTATATTAAGGTTATCAATTTGTTACAACTATAAAAAACTCAATTTGTAAATAGTTTCAAAATTAAAAATAATAAATTTTTCAGACAAATAATATTTTATTAGTTGATATAATAGTAAAAAATATCTATGATTCGTCCAAATGAATCATATAATGGTAGAAATGTTAATATTTATCCACCATTGGTTCTCTTGGAATTTTGTAGTAAATATGGTCACCATATAGTATGAAAATACAAGAAGACTTGGTAAAATTTACAGTTTATAACTATAGGTTACAACTAAAATTTAAGGTTAATTTTATTAAATAAACTATACTAAATCCTATATTATGAGAGTATTTTAACCCATATACATCATAGCATATAAATATATCAATTTGTAGAAATTATAATTGTTATATAAATTTATAATAATCTAATATTTTAAGAAATTTGTAAAGTGCCCCTCATCCCTATTATAAAAGAAAAACATGTGTACCCACTAGGTCACACTTTTCAATCCACATGGAATGAACAATTTATGCTAATACAAGCTCAAAAAATCAATAAATAACAAATATATTTTAAACATTTGGATTAAATCAATCATATATAGGCATTTTGATTAAATCAAAATGAGATACTCGAAAAAATATTTATTTGTTTTATCAACTCTTTAAAAATAAATTCTTTTTATACTTCATATTCATTGATTTTTTCCATTAGAAATTATTAAATTCCGTATCTTCTATATTTTTATATGTTTTTCTAATTATGGGACAACCATATACCTCCTTTAATCCATCATACAAATAACAATATGAACATGTGTGCGCATGTACTACTTACTATCTCCATGAGATACTATAATTTGTTACTCAACAGGACATGATTTTCATGGGTATAATGATTAGTATAATTAATTTAAATAATTAATAAAACATAATAATTATTCTTTATAATTAATATACTATTCATTTAAAATGTTTTTTAACTATTATGTAAATTATATCATCACTTGTGCGTACACCCGACCTACCGTATCTAGGATGAGATGTGTTTCATTATACCTGATTATCATTAAACCATAATTATATATATAATAATAGAATTTTTAAAATTGACATATATTATATTTATATTGACTATAATATTCAGTAATTTTTATTGACAACATAACATTATTCTTTCCATAATGTGTAACTACAATAATTTCATTTAAGGAAATGTGGACTACCACTTCATCAATTTGATATGACTCGTTCATGAAATACCTGGAACATATAAAGGAGGGTGTTAATGAATCTCTGTAACCTATATAACATAGTTTTAATTCTAGAGTTATAATATATCATTATATAATATATTTTTCATCATATTAATATGATAAAAATTAATGCAACATTTATGCGTATATACGACTTACTGTCTCCATGGAGAGTGCATTTCATTTATTATATTCAAATTATATAAACTATTATAAATAAATAAATATATGATATATATGATATTTAAATCATGAATAAAATTCTGGATTTGATGTAATTATGACCACAAGGACAATTTACATAAATACAAATTCTTTTTATATTCATGTACTGAACATTAAAAAAATATATGATATAAACTTAAATAATTAAGTGATTGTTAAAAAATATTAATAAGTGATATAAAAAAAATTAACATTACAAATATTTTCAAACCAATATAAATTAATTTATGTTTATTATTATGAAAGAACAACGAACAAACATCCTTAGTCGGACTCAATTTAAGGGAACTTCTTAAAGAAATTTCCCTTTATTTGTGTTAATCTTCTACTTATTGACTATTTCATGCAATGATTATTTGGGAAAAGAATTTTGATAAACTATATTTTATTTAAATCATTCTTTTGGGTTTTTATAGCCAATTAACATAATTGATCTATTTTATTTAGAAAATTATCTTTGTATGTTAAATCTTTTCTCAATCTCAATTCATTGAGTTAAATATCCATGTCATTTTTTTTGTATTCCCAGAATATGTATGAATGACATATGATTATTTTACACTGAATAACCACATATATTGGGTGAATTTATATTTTTATCACATAATTATTCCCTTGAATTATATTTAATATAATTATATGATCTTGGTAATTTATTTCAAATCAATTTACATTCCATTGATAATTATTTTCTGTTATGCACCAATTCATTTTTATATTGTCTATACAATTCACCATTAAATATTATATCATGAGTCTCTTATTCTCATGATATTTTAATTTTTTATTAAATATTTTCTTTAATTATTTTTATTTATGTATTTTCTCAATTGATAAGGGAATGTTTAAGTAAAAAATCATTTTAATTTTTTTACAGATGAATTCTTCAAAACCATTTTGTTTCATGTCCATGTTTTAAAAATGGTTTTTATGAATTTATTGATATTGGAATGAAATTTTTTAAATGTGAAAATTTTCCATGGGGATTAGAACATGTTGATTCTAATGTCTTTTTATTATATGATTTAAATGGTTATTGAAATGAAATCAATATTTTAATATATTGAAATAAATAATTGATATTGCTATTGAAATGTAATTAATGAGACGTCGATATTTGAAATATTTTATGTGTTATGATGGTTCTTGGACCTTTTACGGTTGGTTATGTGATAAACCAATGAATTATTATTATGTGATAAACCAAAGACATGTGGTTCCATGACAAACCATGGACATGTGGTTATGTTAAAACCTCTAATTCATGGGTATGGAAGTTGGTCATATAGATATTCCATTAGTGATATGTGTTTTAGTTGGCCATATTGTTATTCCATTTATGTATACCTATATCCCAAGATACCTTTATATTTTATATGTTATGTTATATGGGTTTATGGTAATATTTTTGTTACAAAAGTGTAATCATTTAATATATTTACAGTGATGTATATTTACTATATCTTAAAGGTAAAAACTATTACATCCTGATAAATTACTCATTGTTTTATGTTTTCCAAAAAACAATATCATTTTTTCTTTGTGAATCCATTAATAATATTTGTATGTCCATAATATGTTTTGAAATATTTCTCACTATAAATAAAAAAGAATAAAGACTATAATGGGATCAAGGAATAGTCATGTTATTTAAACATCCAATGATATCATGTTTTTTTAGAAAATTATATGTTTTTTAAAAAGGATAATTGTTAGTATATGTGTCTACTTGTAATATTGAAGTTATTATATTTGAGTTGTTACATAATTCCCTAAAGATAAAAAAATGAAACGATCAACAAAGCGAATTAAAGTAAAATTATTGAGTTAAATCAAGACTATGTAATGTTTATAGATGGGGCCTTATAGTTGGATCAGAGGTCATTTTATTCTACTTTTTGGATAATAAGTTTTGTATAAACACATAATAAAAATCTTTGTCTATGAGTTTTCTTAAATAGTTTTTTGTATAATTTTTATATTTAGATATGTCGGGTATAAATGGAATGAGGTGGATCTTAAACTATATTCATATCTCTTCTAGTTGACTTTCTTTCAATAATTATTACAATGTCATGCTTGGATGATTTTGAAACTTTTTCTAACATAGAACTCATCTGAAATAAGATTATTTTTTATATAAAACACCTCCACTAGACCTCAATACAATATTATATTATGGGTTTTATTTATTAAAATATTATTTTCCTAATATTCCTATATTTTCACAAATGGAAAATATTAACAATGAATTTTCAAATATTTTTCCTTATCAGATGATTTTTAAGTATATTATGATTTTTAAAAATGTGTTGATGATGGAGATACTTATGAAACCTATTATATTTCAGATTAAAAAAAATTCTCCAGAACAAACTTATGTTATTTTAAAGGGTCCATTTATTGAATATTTCAACTCGAACTCAGTCCAACTGTTTTATTAATTCTATGTTTTTTCGGATGTTCTAAAAATAACATGTCATGGATGATTATTTTCTAAAACAATTTTTCTATGAACACCCATATGACCCAATATGTACAAGGTGTATTTGGATAATGGAAAAAATATTTATACGGATTCCAAAATATTTGTTTCAGTGCATGAACCTTCTATTTACGTGAAAAATATGATGTTGAAACCAGTTGGACACCATGATCATGGTATGATGTTATTTCTATTGGAAATAGCTTTATTTTATCATGGTGTGATGAAAAAATGTCAATATATAAGACTGTATGAATTAAAATTTTGAGGTTATTATGATTTGGGATGAAAATTAGAGATATAATATAATCATTAAGGATAAAAAAGTTATGGTTATTTTTTATTTTTATAAAAAGGGACAACCAAGATTATTGGAGACATCTCATCACGTCCAGAAAGGCCACATGAATTGAACCCAAAACAAAAGGATGAAAATGGTGAATCACATATGACTCCCTTATATGTTCTCCATGATTAGTATGACTTATTATTTCTAGTTAAATGATATAATATATCAATACTAAGTTGGTTTTAGGAACTTATGTTTTATCAAATGGATATCCTTAAAATCAGAAAATGATTTATTGACTATGGTATAAATGTTATTTTGGAAGATGTTTTCACTTTTCAAAATAGTATATGCCTAAGGTAAATAGAATAGTATAGGATTTTATTTTATAATTAATGGTTTATTTTTATTTTGGAAGAATATATACTTTTATTGTAGACAAATGGTGATTTGGTTAATTTGATGAAATAATTAAACTATCACGGAGAACATTTTATTAGACAAATTAATTTTATATATGAGACTTTATGAGTTTTCATTGTAATATACCGATAAATGATAGGAATTATTGTGGAATGAAATGTGATAAAATCCTTCAAAATATTGGTTTTCTATATAGTGTGGATTATTTAGGAGATATTTTTGGAGAATTATTGATGGAATAGAATTTTTTTAATAGTTGGTTTTATTTTTTGAATTTTTTATATTTGGAAAAGTATTTCTTTTATAAAGGAATATTCTTTTTTGATATTATCTCCTCTTGAACTAATAGTTTTTGTTTTGGTGAATGTATAAAGATATGAATATGATATGGTTAATGTTTTGTGGATTATTTTATTATCTATTATTAGATTATAGGTTTTAGGTGTCACCAAGTCAAATTTAAAAATAATTATTTTGAGAAAATATGATATTGTGGATGATATTTAATTATCACAAACCAGCCTGAGTCGAGCCTAAACCAATTAGAAGGGACAGCATGTGACATGTTCAGAGAGGTATTCCTAATCCTCCAAGTATAGAGACAAGAACTGAGGGAATAAGTAGATTATCCAAAGGAATTATTTCCCCAAATATTAATAATCAAACAAACAACAGAGTGAAATGGACAGCCTAAAATACATTTACATAAAAATGAAACTGAAAATTATATTCTCAAGAAACTGAAAGTATAACTAAACTAAAATCTCAACTATCCAAAAGTAATAAAAAAAATAACTCCATGTGACCCATCTGGTCATTCATTAACACCATGGTTACACGTCACCCTAGGTGGTCGAACTCAAGCCGAAACCTGCACAAGGGCTAAAAATAAAAGAGGACTATAGGAATTAGTTTTAAAACTTAGTTGGTTAGCAAGATATTCTATTCCCAATGCGCATACTTTTATAAAAAAAATCAATTTCATGTTTTAAATACAAAATATAAGGTTACGTTTTCCAAATGAGGTCCCATGATATATAGAAAATATTACAAGACGAAAATTATTGTGTTTTATAAACAAGAATACTAGTTACAATTTTTGAAGAGGTCAAACATCAAAATGAAAATATTATTAAAGAGGGCTGATTTAAGGAATTTACAATTTTAAATAAATCACACACAGTACTTAATTTACCTTCCAAACACATTTTATGACTATGGTAATTACAAAATAGCTAATGGGAACAAGTCCCGGGAACAACCCTTGATACTAGTTAGTTGTGAGCCGCATGTACCTCTTATATCGGTGAAAGTAACCATAATAAATTTATATTCTTGTGCTCCCAATCCACTAGTAGGGTGCATACCAATAACCTAGTGGTCCTTGAAAAACATCATCATCATAGTTTACTTAGTTTTTCCATCATCAAACTTTCTATATGAAATTGGGGATAAACCCCACAGAATCAGTATCTTGTTTGTACACGTCCACAAACCTAGATACACGGTATTCCCTTTAGAGATCAATAAATATACTCATATTTTCAATTACACATTGCACATAAAAATTCTATTACCAATACATAATCACACAAAAAGCATGAAATCATTGTTCCCATTTTTTCACGAATCAATAAACCACTAAAAAGATTCATAAAACAATTTCAAGGAGTATAACGAGGCCTTGCACTAAAAATCCATTAAAATGATCTTTTAATGCCACAAAACCATAAATAAAATAAAAAATCATATTTTTAGGCCCAAAAACAAATTAATAAATAATTTTTTATACCATAAAATTTCCCCAAAATATAGAATATGAAATTTACATGGAAACAATTTTTACAAAATAATAAACAAATGCCAAACGGGCCTTTAAGACTTTATCAGAACAACCCATTGACCAAAGTATGAATTTCAATTTTATTATGGAGGTTTACACATGAAATTTAGAGAATTATTAAATATCCATAAATCCCTTAAAATTGTTTGGATACATATTCAAAAGACTACCATTTTCATAAGGATGTGAAACGGGCCATTTTCCGAATACTTGGGCCAAAACATGTTTTAAACAAACACCCATTTGCTTCTAAAACAAAAAACAAATTGGAAATCCATATGAGGACCCAAAATAAAATTTATTAACATACAAATTTATTTAAAAATACAAACAAAAAATATTTATATCAAACAAAACACTTAATATCCAACCTGGCTATTTACCGAACACGTGACATGCCCTTTTAAACAAAACAATTTATTTTATGCATTTGTCAAAGAATTGAACACTAATTGCATGAAATATGTTATAAAAGATACTATAACATATTCAAAATACCATTAAAAATATTCTAAACATCAGAATACTTTTTTTAATGATAGTTGAACATTTAAACAAACACTTGGTTTTCACTTTTAAGTCAAAATAACACTACCTTTCACAAAAAAAGTTTTTAACAACCATTTTTCTACCATTAAAATTATCTAAATAATTAAAAATAATAATAATAATATAAATAAGAAGAAAAAAATATTAAAGAGATTATTTCTAAATGATAGATAAATGTGCCAGGTATATAATTCCTCAAATCCTTGGCATAATGGAAACACACACCCATTATCACCATATGAGGGTTTAAATACCCTAAACCTATGACGACCTGACCCAAATAAAAAAAACCCCACAAATATTATAGTATATTAGAACCCTATTTTGATCATGACTAGTGGAGATTAAAAAAACAAGAAATAGTGAATGGAGGAAGAAGATGGAGGAGAAAGGAGAAGGAATCTCACCTTCTCAACTAGAGAACTCTTCATCTTCCATTTGATCTGGACCCATAGAGAAAATGGAATGGATTGAAACATCATAGAGAGTATCACATGGTCTGGAATAACTAGGAAAAGATGACTTGTGGGAAAAATTGTAAAAATTGAATGATTTATGGAAGAAGGAATTCACCTTTGAGATTATGGATGATTTGAGAGACTTTGAGATGTCTTCCCAAATCTGACCATAATATGATATCCAAAAATGAAAAATAAATAATTGGGGTGAGGATAGTGGTATTGGATTCTAGTTGTGAGGTGGATTGCACCAAAAATATTAATAAATTTTTTATATATTAAATAAAAAATTTATTTATTTTTTAAATAGGAAATGTGCTCATGTGCTGGCCAAATACCTAAATAAGTTACACCAATTCACTATGATTATGAATTTTTAAGTGGTAAAAAAGGATATGGTAGTTTTAATATGTTAATATAAGGCATGTGGATAGTGGAATGAGTCAAAAATGATAAAAATTAATGATTTATAAACAACATGAAAATATGTGTTCAAATTTGTAAATGGGATCATCATTGGCCCTAATAATGAAGTAACCACCTTTCTACAAAAACTACTAAACAAGAAATGGAGAACCTAAATTACGGTGATTAAACATATATGGCAGGTAAAAACTCAAAATTAATTTCACCCAAAACCCAATAAATGGTTAGGGATTTTCAATAAACTTGATCAAAACCATGACCTGAAAAGAAAAAAAACTTGGTGTGAAAATTCTCCCCACCAATAAACCTTTTCGCCCCCAGTAAGACGTATCACATTCCAGTTGATTGATCAACACAAAACGATTCATTATAAATATGGTACACCCTCCAAATTCAATGACACACCATCAACCATTAATGTAATATAATCCTCTTTCCCATCCAAAACAAAAACTCTCAAACCCTTCCCAATAATCAATGGAAATATCGAGTCATTACCTCCATGACCAAACCAAGAACTTGTTTGTTGAGACTTCTTCAAATGAACCCAAAAATCAACCAAACCAAAGAAACTCATGAAAACCTTAGATTTTAGTGGATTACATAATGGAATTATGACCATTAAAAATCAACTAGTACAAGATAATTTCTTAAGAGGAAAAATATTAGAGATATGTGGTTGTTCTCCCCACCATTAGAACCCATCATGCAACAAACATACTAGAATTCATCATGAACTAGAATCAGGCCTCTCTCACACAATCACACAAAATTCATCTGCAACAAACTACCAACCCATGTTTACAGGAACACAACTTGAAAATTTAAGTCACCCAATCTCGAATGGAGGAGGAAATAACTAAACCAATGCTCTCTTCACGGATCCAAACCCCCACTAATTAGGGAGGGGATTGAACGAGACCCAATAATTATGCCACTGAAACCAAAAAAGAAAGAAAATGAACTACCCAAAACTCTCTACCTACGAACATGTAATACCAATACTGCACTTGATTTACACAGGTGGTCCACACAGAGAAATTGATCAGAATCCCACATCTATGTAGGGATAACCATTGACATTGTGTGAGGGGTAAGACCACCACAATTGTTGCGAAAAATGGAAATTCACCGAAATGAAGAACCACAATAGAGACATATAAAATAACATAACACAATGGAGGATGTAGGATCTAGTTCATTCTCCCTACACCTCTGGATATTTCATGACTGGTTGAAAAGCATCACTCTGAGGCCTATGGCTGGATCCCGAATTCATGAGGCATATTTTGCACCGCAATTAGGGTGTTAAAGATAACAACACTAAAAATACACACATTCTCAACCAAAAACCATCATCTAAATAGGAACTCATAGATTCAGTTAAAAATTCTATCTCACCCCAAATTTGCGGAAGAATAGACATGGAATACAATGAAACACATCAACATCCCCAAACATAACTTTTATGTCCAAATGAATTTTCATGACCTGGAAGCAATTTTAATCAGCCCCAAAAATTTATCAATTCAAACAAATGGGTTGAGGCATCATCTGAAGAGGTGTATTTTACAGTTTAAATGAATCATTAAGTTGATAAACAAGAAATATTTCTTATGGAGAAAAATCTATGTCCACATCACAACATCCAACAAAACATTAGAAACCCCCTGAACATTACTACAAAACTGAGCCACTAATAAGATCTCATCTCAAGACATAACAAGAGTATAACATAAAGATAACAATTAAGCATTCTGAATAAAAAAATCTTCTATGTAATAGAAAAAACATTCCACCTAAAATTCATTTTATAAACAAATGCCACAAATTTTCAGCTCAAAACACATTTGAGAAACAAACTATCATGGGGTTTTCCACATTCTCCAATGTTATTTCATCAAGTCTCGCCCACATGCACATTTCCATGCCACCCTAGGAACCCAAAAAACATTCCATATAGGCCACCCTTCTAGTTATCAATAAAACCATGCATGTGAGGACCCTTGAAAACACCAAAGGCTAAAAAAACAACATCATTCCAAAAATCATGTTCCGCCAAAAAGAACACCAACCACCATGTCAAAACACCCTTTACATATTTCATAAAAGACCCAAAATTCATCAAGAACCATTTTATTTAAAACCTACAACTTTTCATTATTGACATCTTTTAAAACTGCCAAGCTACCCCAAATAACACCTTCACATTTTATAAAATTCAGAAAGGTATCTTTTCATAATAATATGGTCATTAAGACCAATACCCTTTCTAAGAAAACACCACATAGTCAAAACCAATTTTCAAAACTAATTCTTCAGATTTAAAAAAATTTAAACATCCCAAAACACACAATTAAAAAAAGTATCAGAATCACCATAAAATGATTCACACATTCTAAACATTTTATTCCAACAAACCCCATGATTAGATTATAGATAATCCAATCCCGTTAAATCATTTCCACTTCATATTTTTTCCCAAAAACACAAGCATCCCAATCCCTTATTATATTTAATATAAAGACCCCCTTTTTCAATATTAAAATTCAAATACTACATTTCATACCCATTTTTACATTTCTCATACTAGTATTTTCAAAACAACATTTCAAAATTCATGAAATGTCCATGAAACCCATAATAGAAAACAAGTGTCAGTGGGTGACATGACCATATGGTTCTCAGCCATATGTCAAACATCACGCCAACACAGTGAGACATATTATTACCATGATACTACTACACATGGAGTGCCTGGACCTACAATCTCCTGGAGGCCATTATTCAGACTCCCCTTGTCAAATCCCCACAAAAAATCAACAAGAATAAGGGAAACTAATAAAACCAAAAATCTTGTGCAAACTAGATGATTAGAACGACCAGAAGTATGTGATGTTATCCCTGCAGTTACCCCTCAAGTATCAAATATCCTACTCCATCTACCTTTTCAAACATTCAAATAACACGGGCGATCAAATAATAATGGTTTTCTATGAGACGAACTCCTTTGATACCATTTTGTCATAAACCGTCCTGAGTCAACCCTGAAAATGTCACAAGGGCCATCCCTCGACATGTCCCAAGAGGAATTCCTGATCATCCTAGGATGGTGACAAGAACCGAGGTCATCAATAGAGTACACAAGGGAACGATTTTGACCGAATATAATCAATCAAACAAATAGCGGAACTAAATTGACATCCCAAAATACATTTACATAAATATTTAACTGAACATTATTTGTACAATAAAATGGAAGTATAACTAAACAAAAATCACAACTGACCAAAAAAAATAACCCAATAACTCTATGTGACCCCTCTGGAAACTCCCCACCACCATGATCCCATGTCTCCCAATGCAATTGAACTCAAGCGGAAACCAACAGCAGGGTTAAAAACATAAGAAGACTGTTGACGCGAGTATTAAAACTCAGTAGGTAATCCTGATATTCTATTCCCATTTAAAATAATTTTAAAAAAAGAAACATAAATATCATGTATTAAATAAAAGATATAATGGTATTTTTTCCAAATGTGGTCTCGTGCTTTATAAAAAAATTACCAAACAAATCCATATGTGTTTTATAAATAAGAATTCTATTAACAATGTTCAAAGGGGTGTAACTAAAAAATGAAAATAGTTTTAAGAGAGACGATTTAAATAATTTAGACGTTTAAATAAATCACAAAAAAATTAATTTATCAGAAAAACCCACCATATGTTAGTGGAAATTACAAAATAGCAAATGATCAGAAGTCACGGGAACACCCCTAAGCTCTATTTTGTTGCGAGCCCCAGGTAGCTCATATCTCGTTGAAAATAACCATAATAACTATCTATTCTCGTGAACATGATCCACTAGTAGGAAACATATACATAACCTAGTGGTCCCGAAAAAACATCATCACCATATTTTCGTCAGTGTTTTCATCGTCAAACATGCTGCGTGAAACTGGTGCAAAACCCCCCACAGAAATACTAGCATACTACTACACGTCCACCTACCTAGATACCCTAGATTCTCTTTAGTGCTCAATAAAGATAAACATATTATCAAATAAACCTTCTTCATCAAAATTATATTACCATACCATAAACACACCAGCATCCCTCAATGATGCTTCAAATTTCTGTCACAAATCATTAAACCACTAAAAAGATACGTAAAACAATTTCTAGGAGTATAACAATGCTTTGCACATAAAATACATTAAAAATTGCAGTTTTAAGGCCACAAACCCATCAATAACATAAAAACCGAGATTTTTCATCCCCAAACCCCATTAATAAATCATTTTTAAGGACCATTAAATTTTCCCATATGATAGAACATGATATACACATGGAAACCATTTTTAGAAAAAAAATGTGAAATGATCTTTTAAGTCATTCTCATAAATATCCATTGACCAAGGAATGCATTTAAATTTTATTAAAGAGGATTATTCATGAAATTCCAAATAGAAATAAAAATTCATTAATACATTAAAAAATTTAGGTTACATATTTAAAACACAACCATTTTCAAAAGGATGTGAAATAGGCCATTTTCCGACCACTCAGGCGAAAACATGTTGTAAAACAAAACCCATTTGTTTAAAAAACCATATAGAAATTGGTAATCTATATAAGGACCCTAAAGAAAATTATTATTTCTTCCAATTAATTAGTAATACAAAAAAATAATTTCTAAATAAAACATAACACATAAAAGCCAATCGGTTAATTTACCGAACACGTGACATTCCCTTTTAAACAAACAAATTTGTTTTAAGAACTTGAAAAAGAATAAAACACCAATTTCATGACATAATTTATAAAAGATACTAGAAATTATTCAAAATACCACAAACTATGTTCTAGAACTCGCAAAATAGTTTTTAATGATAGTTTAACATTTAAAAAATGCATGGTGTGCACTTTTATGACAAAACAACACTTCCATTCATAAAACAAGGATTAAACAACCATTTTTCACCCCAAGAAAATTGTCCAAATGATGAAAAATAATAATAAATAGATATATCAGATAAAAACAATTAAAAATTATTAATATTTTATGATAAATTCAATTTCAATGGATATCCTACATCAAATCCGTGGTGTAATTTAAATGCACACACAATATCACCATTTGAGGGTTTACAAACACTAAACCTATGAGGACCAGACCCAGACGAACAAAAATCCAATCCAAAAACACATGATAGAATAACCCTATTTCTATCATGACTAATGGATACTATAAAACAATGAAAAAATGAATAGCGAAAGAAGAGGGAGGATAAAGGAGAAGGAATCTCACCATTTCAATTAGAAAACTCTTCAACTTCTATTAGATATGCACCCATAGAGAAAAGGGAATGTCTTGAAACTAATTAGAGAGTATACTATGGTTTTGAAGAAATAGGGAATGAATATTTTTAGGAAAAATAGTTTGAGTGGAATGATTTATGAATGAAAAAATTTACCATTGTGATTCTGGATGATTTGAGAGATATTGAGATGGTTTTCCTAATCCAAGTTTCATATGAATTATAAAAAGGTAAAATTGATAATTGGAATGAGGATAGGGTATTGGATTAATGTGGTATGTACAATCACTAAAACATATTAAAAATTTAATTAGATATAAAAGACAAAAATGATTATTTTTAAACATTAAATGGGCTCATTGGATAGCCAAATACCTAAATAAGTATCCCCAATTCACCATGATTATGAAATTATATGGGGTAAAAAGGGATATAGTAGTTTTAATATGTTTTTTTAGGAAATGTGGAAAGTGAAATAATTGAATAATGACAAAAAAAATTAATGATCTATTAATGAAATAAAATATTTTTTCAAATCTGGAAATGGGCTCACGGTTGGCCCAAATCATGAAGTAACCACCATTTCTCCAAAAACTCCTAAAAAAACTAGAGAACAAAATTAGGGTAATTTAACATATATTTTAGTTCAAAACTCAATATTAATTTAAACCAACAACCAATAAATATATCAGTATTTTCATTGAACCAGATAAAAACCCTGACATGAAAAGAAAACAAACCAGGTGTGAAATTAATAATGAATGATACACTACATGAATATTGAGTATGATTCATTATGTTCTTAGTGTATCTCATAAATAAATTCATGAACGTTATGAAAATTACCTTTAAAAATTTTGTCATTAAGTATTACTACTATAGAATCAATTACTATTAAATCCACCACAGGTTTATGGTTTTCCGATTGTTTGCTTTCCCTTTGTCATGTTTTCTATCACTCTTGATCAAAAGATATGGTTAGTTATTCCTCAATATCCATGTTTCCCAACATGTAATACTAGTATGTGTTCTCTTGGGAGACCATTTTAATTCACTTAATTTCTTTTAACTCAATTTTTTTTGACTATTTTCTGATTTGGGGTTTTCAATGATGTTTCTGATCCCTATTTTAAAATTACACAGATGCAATTTCCAAAAGTGGGAATGATGTAACGACATAGGTAGTCATAGATTAAAACATTTTTATAGATAATAATATTTATAAATAAGATATTAATTTTCATTTTATGATGAATCTTTTTCCAATTACCTACCCGACACACAGCACAATGATTCTCTAAAATCATAGGTTGCACAAAATCTTAAGTTATACTGAAAAA
This sequence comes from Viscum album, assembly GCA_963277665.1. Classification (NCBI taxonomy): domain Eukaryota; kingdom Viridiplantae; phylum Streptophyta; class Magnoliopsida; order Santalales; family Viscaceae; genus Viscum; species Viscum album. The sequence continues at coordinate 1,033,527,840 of OY728133.1, read as the reverse complement.
TATTATAATATTTTGGTATTTTAAATGGTTGATAATTCCTAGATATTGTATTCTATGTAATGAATATATATAACTAAAATATTATTGTACATGTTTGTTAATTGTTTTTACAGTTATCCAATAAATTTTTGTGTCTATAAATTAGAATGAATCTAATTTAAAGCATACAATACTGTAATATTTTTAAAAGGTCATTTTACCGTCTTTTGGAATAGAAAATTTTTTACATCTTGTTATTGACAAATTTAATGATTCATATAAAAAAGAATCTTCTTCTATAGAATAAGTACATAAAAATATATTTGGATATTCTCTTTTATTTTTCGATAATGATAATTTTGTAATGAATAGTGAAAAATAAAACATTGTTAATTCAAAAATGCCATTTCATCTAATTTATTTATACATTTATATATTCATTTTAATTCTATTTAAAGAATAATTAGATTATGAATTTATCATTTAATAAAATATTGGTCAGTAGAAGTAATTTAGGTTTTAAACTGGTCTAAATCATATGTCATTCTTTTGATAGTTTTTACATTTTAAAAACACATCTTTCTGTTTTAACAACATCAAATAATTTTAAATAAATTTCTGAAGATTATGTGTTTTGATTATACGAAACTGGATGCAATATATTGAATCATAAGATTCAATTTTTTTAAATAAGTATCTTTTATTTTTAGACATTATGAATAGTAACTTCATTAGTTATTTTTATTTACCATGGTTAATGGGTAAATTATGTAAATAAGGGTAAAAATGATATTATAATAATACAAAACTACCCAAAAAGTGTCTTAATTTTATTGAATGAGATATTTTTGACCATTTTAATCCTTATAAATATTTTAGAACAACATGTATCAACATTGGATTTATAGTGGCCTTTTTAAATATTAAATTTAATGAAAAGGGATGCCTCAGATAAAAATGTATCACCTAACTAAAAAAAATATTAATGTGGTTTATGCTAATTATATTTTTGACTAGAAAAAGTCATTATAAGGATGATTATATTTCAAATTTCATGGAAGTTAATGGATAATTTTTAGACATTCTATAACTAAATTTATTTAAGACATGATGATGATGAAATGATTATCGTATTAATGAAATATTCAAGTAAATGATATTTTAATTATTAAAATAAAACTAATAAAAACATTTTGATTCTATCAATGAATTTTTTGGATTATAATGACTTTTTATATTTGTGTTAATTTTTGTCATCCAAAAGAATCATGTTGTTGTGATTTTAACAAAAATCTATTTTTAAATAGTTTCAAAATTGAGAGAAATTGTTTTTTCTAAAACAAATACTATTTTATTAAAAGATATTATAGTCCTAGAAATATATGATTCATGAAAATAACAAATATAATGTTAAATTTTCATTAATGATCTATATATGGTTATCTTGGCAATTAATTGTAAATATAGTTACCATATAGTATGGAAATACAAGGAGATGGGTTAAGAGTTATCGTTTTTAACTAATAGTTAGAGCTATAAAATATGGTTAATTTTGTAAAATTTTCTTGTCTAAAACCTATATTTTGAGAATATGTAGACCCATACTCATCTTATACTCTAAATATATCAATTTGGTGCCATTTTAGTTCTAAAATCAATTTTATAATAAAATAATATCTTAAAAATTTCCAAAAGTGGCCCACTTTCATATTATAAAATTCCACCAACTATACCGAGTTAATCACATATATTAGATTCCATTACTCATAAAAATTCTATTAATACAAACTCACACATCCATCCATTCATCCTACATTCAAAACATTGATTAGAAATCCATGCTATGGAGACCTTTTACGACAATCAAATGGAGAAAATTGAAATAGATAATTAAGTTATATCATCTTTTGAATTTGTTTTCATCTTATACATACAATTATTATGTTTCTTATATAATAAAGTAATAAATATAGTATATTTCAAATTATGAGATATTATTATACTTATTGGATGACATTCTACCTCCTTTTATACATCCTACGAAAAACAAATTTACCATGTGTGTGTGCATATGGATTACCGTCTGTATATTGTTGTGTAATTGTTTATTAAACGAGACATGATTTGGATTGGTATAATGATAGGGATAAATAAAATAAATAATTAATATAAGATTATAATAATTCTATATAATTAATATACCATATAATCATATAACAGTTTAACCATTATGTTACTAAAACCGTACCTCGTGCATACGTACAGCCTACTATCTCCATAATGTGATGCAATTCATTATAAATCATATTAATTATAAAAAATTATATACACATGAATGGATTGAATAAATATGACAAATATGATATATATTAACTCTATGATTCTGTTGTTTTAATTTACAACATACCTTTATTCTTCTAATAATTTGTATGTATGATAATTTAATTTGAGGAAGTGTGGACTACCACCCCCTCAAAGTTATATGAATCATTTATTACATACATGGAATGTATAAAAATGTTGTTAATGAACTTATGGAACATATAATACATAAAAAGTAACCTGAAATTAAATATACCAATGTATAATTAATTTTTCATTCCTTTAATTTGACAATGAAATTAATTTAATGTACATGCGTATGTATTACCTATCATTTCCATGAAATGTGAATTTAATTTTTTATCACCAATTATTATGTAATATTATAAATACATATATAATTTATAAATATGATATTTAAATCGTGAATAATATTATATAGATGATGTACTTATGACCACAAGGGCAATTTACATCAAAACATGTAGATTTTTGACTCAAGTACCAGACATCAACAAAATGAATGATATGGACATAAATAATTATAAGATTGTAATAACAAAGTAATAATTGATAGAAAATAAGTAATAAATGTGAAAAATGTTCTAAAAAAAGTTTAAATTAATTTGTGTATATTGTTATGGAATACCAAGTAACCTACATGACAATTCATACTTAAGGTAAGGGAATTCTTAACCCAATTTCCATTTATATGGTCAATCTTATAATTCATCACTATATCGTACAATGATTATGTGACAAATTAATTTTGATATATTATTTTTTATTTATAAATTAAATATGGTTATTTATAGTTGAGAAACATAATAGATCTATTTTATTGACAAAATGATATTTTTATGGTAAATCATAACTCAATCTCCATTCATTGAGATAAAAATCCATGTTAATTGTTTTCATTTCCTATAGTATGTGTGAAATAAATATTATTTATTTACAATTGATAACTAATTATATGGGGTGTATTTATATTTTTCACACAAATGTATTCCATTGATTTGTCCTTAATCTAACGATACAAACATCGTAAGACATTTGGACTCAACTTAAATTTCATTGATACTTATTTGATGTTATTAACAAATTATATGCTATATGGTGTATAACTTATCTTTTGACATATTATATAATGAATAAATTTATTTTAAAGACATTTTGGACTTCCTTAATGTTGTTCTATAATTATTTTTATTCTAATACTTTCTAAAATGGTATGAGACACTTAAACTAAAACACCGTCTTACATATTTTACTGGTTTATTCTTCTAAATCCATCTATTTTATGCCTAGGTTATAAAGATGCATTTTATGAATTTAATTATATGGAAATGAATTTTTAAAAATGTTAACAGTTTCAATGTGGAATTAGGCACATAGATCAAAAGCCAATTTCTAAAAATTTTAAATGTTTTTTGAAATATATTGAATATTAAATATCATGAAATTATTTATTAAGGATAAAAATAAAATTTTATGAGTGAAATGATGATATTTGAATTATTTTATGTGTTATTATAGTATTTTTACATTTTTTTGTGGTTATGTTTTTTAAAAAATATGAGTGGTTCTCTGATAAAAAAAATAAGGGTGGTTCTATATTAAACTGGGGATGGGTGGTTACATTATAACCTCTAATTTATTGTGTCCGGAAGTTATAGGTATGAATATTCCTTTTAGATATGTTTTTGTAAGTTGACTATATGTTTATTCCATTTATGTATTTTAATGTCTCATGTTACATTTATATGTGATAAGATTTATTCCATGGGTTTATGGTAATATTTTGGTAAAAAAAAATTAGGAAATGAGCCTATATTTAGTTATGTATATTTACTACTTCTTAAAGGTTAAATTTTTTACATTATGAAAAAGTATTCAGTGTTTTCATGTTTTCCAAAGACAACTAGTTTTCCATCATTTTGTTTCCTATACTATGTTTTTTATTCTCATTCTATGATTTCAAAATGTTTTTCAAGGGATATAAGGAAAAAGATGTCATGAATGAGATCAGGGAATTGATATGTTGTTTGAACATGAAGTGATACCATATTTCATTTTTAAAAAGGTTTTACTTTTATGAAACATGTTGATAAGGAGTATAAGTGTCTATGTTTTATATTTACATTTTTATGTATGAGTTATAACCTAATTCACTAATAATATAAAACTAAAAAGATCCTAAAAATGAATTAATGTCAAATTATTTACTCTAATAAAGATTATGTAATGTTTATGGTCAATGCCTTATAGTTGGTATGAGAGGTTAGTTAAGAAAAAATATAGATTATGAGTTTAATATAACCACATGGTAATTATATATGTCTATTTTTTCAGTTAAATCCTTGTATTATAAATTTTAATGATTATGTAATGCCATTTACAAATGGAAGGAAGACGATCTCAGACAACATTCCTATCACTTCTTGATGACATTTGTTCAATAATTATTATAATGTCCTGTTCAGATGAGAGTGAAACTTTTTCGAACATATAATTCACTTCAATGAATTTTCATGAGATATAAAACACCTCAATCATACCTTGATACAATCATGGATCATGTGTTGTATTCAATCAAATTATATAATCTCAATTTTTACATATTTTCAAAAATGGAAAATATTATCATGGTATTTTCAAATATTTTACCTTTTCATGTGATTTTGAAGAATATTATGATTTTTATAATGGTGATGTGGAGATAGACCCTATTGAAACCTATTTTCTTTAACATACTCTTTCAGCACATACTTTTTATATTTTAAAAGGACAATTGATTGAATGTTTCAAATCGAACTCATTTTGACTACTTTATAAAAAATATGTTTTATTAGATGTTTTGAAATTTTATGTCATACATGATTAATTTTTAAAACTGCTTTCTGTGAACACCCATATGACCCACAATGTACAACGTGTATTTGGATAAAGGAATAAAATGTTATTGAAGGATCTCTAACTCATTTACTATCGTGTGGCCCTTCAATTTATGTGATCAGAATGATGTTGAAACCATGTTGAAACCATGATCAGTAAATGATGTGCCTTCTATTAGGAATAGTTTTATTTTATCATATGTTGTAGAAAAAATTCCAATATATCTAAGGCTTAATGAATTAATATGTTGAGGATATTATGATTTTCAATTTAAATGATATGTATATGTAAACCATTTACGTTAAAACCAGTTAGGGTTATCTTTTAGTATTATAAAAAGAAACAACTTGAATGAATGGTGACACCCATCTTATCTGGAAAGGCCGTGAGAATCGAACCAACAACTGAAGGGTGACAAGGGCGCATCTCCTACTACTAGCCTATGAGATGTACCTAGTTAGTAAAACTTAATCATTTTAGTTAATTTATTTTACGGTTCAAGAATAAGATTATTTTTGGAACTTATGTTTTCTCAAATGGATAACATTAGTGTAGGAAAGTTATTTTTTGATTAAGTGATAAATTTTATTTTTGAAGATGTTCTTTATTTTGGGAATAATATATGCCAAAGGAAAATTGAATAGTATGGGATTTTATTTGAAGAGTAATGGTTGAATTTTAGTTAGAAATTTTATATGTTTTTATTATGGACAAATGGTGATTTGGTATGTTTATGGAAATGATTAACCTATCATGGAGAACATGTGATTAGGTTAATTATATATTAGTATGATACATTAAGAGTACATGATGTTATATATATATTAGAGTTATTATTTATCATGAATAACTATGTGATCAAATCCTTATAATATTTTGGCTTTTATCATAGATTTTATAATTATAAATAATTTTTAAGAAAATTGATTATTGAATGTTGTTTGATGAACATTGGGTAATGATTGGTGAGTTTTGTATAATAGGATTAGTGTTTATTTTTATAAAGGATTATTCAATTTTTAGGATTATCAGATGTTGTAGTAACCATTTTGGGTTTCGTTAATGTCTAAAGACTGGGAAAATATATTGTTCAACTTTTTTTAATTGTGTGATTTTCTAGAAGTTGATTCTATAACTTTAAGAGGGACCAAGTCATCATGAATACAAATTTTCCTTATGAAAATATGTGTTTTTTCAGATATCTAATAAAGGATGAAAATCTTCTTAAAAAGTATGTTTCCTTATTTTCATAGTAAAGATCATAAATTAATTCATCCTATTAATGAAAGGGACATTAAAAAATGTTTTCCATTAGCTTTTCTTATTGGGGAATCAAAGAACATTTAACCCAGCACATGTTTTTGGTTTTCAGACTGTTAACGTTCTCCAGATCAGGTTTTATATAACTCTCTATCAGATCAAGATTGTTAGTTTCTCATAAATATCCATGATTCCTACCATTAATACTAGTATGTGTTATCTTGGTTAACCATTGTACTTATCTTTAATTATTTTAATGTTATAGTTTTATTGAATATTTTATGATGTGGAATTTTTAACGATGTTTCTGAGGCCAATTTTAAAAATATGAGGACACAATTTTAAAAAGAGGGGAATGATGTAACAAAAAAAGTATTTATAGAATAATAAATTTTAATATGAATTTATATTTCTATAAAATATTTTAAATTTACATTAAATATGAGACTCCTCTTGACAGTTTACTTGTTAGACAATAATTGGTTTCTCTGAAAACTTTTTTTGGCCATACAATTGAGTTATATTGAATAATAATCTAATAATACAATTATTTTAATTGAATTATAATGAATATAAATTTTATTTTTGGAAATTAATAGGACCAACTAAAATATTATTATACAATATTTTTAAATGTTTTTATGTTTATCCAATAAATATTATAGGTTGTAAATGAGAATAAATCCAATTTAAACATAAAATACTCTAATAAGGTTAAAGGTCATTTTAAGGCCTTTTGATGGATAACCCATTTTAAATTTAGTTTATGAAACTTTTATATGTTATAATTGAAAAATAATCATATATTATACAATTAGGGAATCAAAATTTACTTTGGATAAATTTTAGAAAATTTTCAGACAATGATCATTTTTAATGGTAGTGAAAATTACAATATTTTAATTAAAAATTTATGTTTTATCTGACTTGTTATTATAGATATATAATCACATTAATTTGTTATAAAATGTAATTGGATTAATTTTTTATCATTTAATCTAATGTAGTTCGTTGGAAATAATTTATCATTCAAATTGGACATAAACACTTGTCATTATTTTGAATGTTTTTATATCTTAAAAACCCCACTTTTTTGTTTTAAAAATGGATATTAATTTTTGAATTAAATTATTTATATTTTTTTAATTTAGAAAAATTCATTCGTTATTTGGATTCAAAAATTAATTTTTATATATAATTAACTATTAATTGTAGATGTTTTGAATAGTAACTTCACTAAATATATTTATTTACCATGGTGAATGGGTAAATCATGTAAATAAGGGTAACAAAATAATGCTATAATAATATAAAACTACCCTAAAACATATCCAAATAATATTGGATGATATTTTCTGCCAATTTTTATCCTTTGTTCGACTTTAGGACCTCATATATCCCCTTTTCTTTGATAGCTCCCTTTTGTAAATTTTAATTGAAAAAATCACATATAACATAAACATGTATCTCTTAACTAAAACAATTCTGAATTGTTTATATTAATGTTATTTTTTACTATAAAACTATATATGAATGATAAAAATATTCCAAAAATATTGTATTTTAATTATGATTTTTATACTGTAAATAAATAAATTTATTATTGACTCAAGGATGAAAATATTATTATGTTAGGAAATATTCCAATAAATGATAATATAAATATTAAAATAAATGTAATTTGAACATTTTGATTACATAAAATAAATTTATGGTTTATTATATAATTTTTTAATGAATTATTCTTATTTATTATATTTTATGATGTTGATATGTTTTTAACAACAATAAATTACACTATCGTGTCAAAATTGACAAAAATGAGTTTTTAAATGAAATTTTTTTTATTAAATAATAAAATACTCCTTAAAATCAATTTTTCTACCAAATCACTTATATAATGTTAAAAATGACATTAATGGTCAAATTTTTATTCTCTTGGTTTTTTATAGTATCTACATTAACCATATATTATAGAAATACAAGAATACATGATAAGATTTAATGTTTTTAACTAAGTGTTAATGTTAATTGATAAGGTTAGTTTTTTGAAATAAACTTCTGTAAAACCCTTTGGATGATAGGATTGAGACCCATACTCATATTATACACTAAATATATCCCTATTTATCAATTATAAATTGAAAATGTTTCTATTATAAAATAATATTTCAAGACTTTCCTAAAGTGCCCCTCCTTCCTCTTGTAAAAAGCTATAAAATGTACCCACTTTACATACATCATTAAATCCTCTTGTATATAGAAAATTAATATCAAATAAATCCCAAAATAACTAAAATTATTCAATATTAGAATATTTTAAAAAATCAAACCTAAGGATACCTTTTGATAAAATCAAAAGGACATGCTTGAAAAAGACGTATTTGTATTATAATCAGCATCAAAATTGCTTTCTTCTTCTATATATTATTCATATGTTTATTCTATACTAATGTAATATATCTGGTATATTATACATTATTTTATGTTATAATAATTATTTTATAACCTTTTACCACTTTTTATCTATCCTACAAATTGCATTATCAACATCTGTGCATATGTACGGCTTACCGTCTCCATGTCCTGATGTAATTTTCTATATCTGATGACATAATTTTCATGGGTATAATGATGAATATAATGGGTTTAAATAATTAATATAAGACTATAGTTATTATTTAAAATTAATATACCATCCAATTATATAATTTTATAATCATTAGATGAATGATATAATCGCTCGTGCATACGTACTACCTACCATCTCCACAATGCAATGTCAATCCTTCTAAATGTTTTTAAATAATAAAAAATTATATATAAATTAATTAAATAAATATATATTATATTTATTATATTTATTTTGAATCTATGATTTGGTAATATTTACTTACAACATTCCATTGTAAATTCCATATTGTGTAAATATGACAATTTCATTGGAATAAGTGTCAACTACCGCCCCATCAAAGTAATTTGACTCATTCATGACCTATATCGAAAGTATAAATGATGGTGTTAATTAAAATATGTAACATTTATAACATATATATTGTACTCATATTATATTATACTTATTTATCATTTAGTTTTCATTCATTAAATATGATAGATAAATGCATATTTTTCTCTTGCATATGTACGAACTACTATCTTTATTAACAATGCATTCCCTATATTATTCCCAAATGAAATATAATATTATAAATTCATATATAATATATTTATATATGATCATTAAATCATGAATAACATTTTTAATATTATGTTCGTATGACCACATGGACAATTTACATCAAAACAAGTTCATTTTTTACTCAATTACCAAACATCAAAAAAATGTCTAATATGAACATAAATAATTATGATATTGTTACGAAATTGTAAAATTTTAATTAAAAGACATAAAAAAATATGTAAAATTTTCTCAAGAAACTATAAATTAATTTATTTTTGTTATTCAGTATGAAATAGGGACATACACGACCACCTTGACTCATGGTAAGGAAACATCTTAACCAAATTTCCATTTTTTGGGTAAATATTCTACTTCATGACTATGTCAAGATGTGGATATGTGAGAAATTAATTTTGATGTAATAATTTTTATTTATTAATTAGTCATTTTGATTTATATTTAATACAATTTATTGATCTATTGGATTGACAAAATGATCTTTGTATGGTGAATCTTAACTCAATATCCATTCACCAAGTTAAATATCCATGTCATTTGATTTGTTTTCCAACAGTATGGGTGAATGAAATCTGGATCATTTACACTAAATACCTAATAATATTTGTTAAATTTATATTTGGAATGATTAATTAGGAAATTTATTTTACACTAAACAAGTGACATAGTCTTCATAAAATATTTTGTCTCAATTTACATTTTATTGAGACGTATTTGATGTTATCCACCAATTCACATTTATATGGTTTATATAGTACCATTTGACATATTATATCATTAATCTATTCAGTATCCTTATATTATATGTTTTTTGTACTTTTTTTATGTAATTTTTTTTAGTAATTTATTGTATCTTGTGCTATGTATAATTTTACATAAAACATCATTTTGAATGTTTTATAGATTTATTCATAAAAGATCATAATTTTTATGTCTCTGTTTTAAAATTTCGGTTTATGAATTTATTTATATGGAAATGAACGTTTTAAAATAACAAATATTTCATTTTGTTATGGGAAACCGTAATTCAAAAATTCATGTTTATAAATGTTTTTAATTGTTTTTGAAATAGATTTAATATTTCATTATCATCAAATGATTTCATGAGAATAAAAATGATATTTTATTGGTCAAATGTTGATATGATAAATATTATATGAGTTATGATTGTTATGGTGCATTTTATGAGTGGTTACGTGATAATTGATAGAGGGATGGTTATGTGATTAACCAAAGATGGGTGGTTCTGTGATTATCAATAGACTAGTGGTTACGTTATAACCCCCAATGCAATGGGTATGGATGCCGTCCATATGGATATTCCATTAAGTGATATCTATGGTATTCAACCATATTGTTATTGAATTTATGTATTTTAATGTTCCATGTAATCCTTATATGTTATAAGTTACATTATATGGGTTTATGGTAATCTTTTGGTTATAAAATTTGTAGGCAATGAGATTATATTCAGTGAATTATATTTACTACTTCTAAAAATAAAAAATTATTACATTAGCATAATGTATTCAGGGTATTCATTTTTTCCCATTTATAATTTTTTTTAATTCCTTATGTATCCCTTACTGTTATTTTTAATCTCATCCCATGTTTTGAAATATTTTCACAGGACCTAAAGATGAATAGAGTGTGGGATGGGATCATGGAAAAGTCATGATGTTTAAACATGAATAAATATCATGTTTCTATTTAAAAAATATATCTAAATTAAAAATATGGATAATGATTAAAATTGTATACTTCTAATTATTAAGTCGTTATATATGATTTATTGCCTAATTATCTAATGGTTTAAACCAAAAAAGACACTCAACATAAAATAAATTCAAATTATTGACTTAAATTGAGATTATGTAATGTTTAAGGTCATTTATTTACAGTTATAGAGACAATTTATGAAATTTAACTAGACATATCAAAAAATTCACTATGATAATAATGAAAATGTTATATTTAGGAAAAAATATTTTATATCCTCAAAAAAACATTCCTTTGTATCTCATAAATATCAGAAAACACTAAAATGTATTTCTCTTTTCGAAACTAAAAAAATAACATTTAACCTATCATAAATCACATAAAACATGCAGTACATAACATTTATGTACTTGGTAATGATATAAATAAAACATTATTTTTTAATTTATAACACATGATAAACATTTGGGACCACATACCGACCCCATCATCATTTAAAACTCCCTATCAGGTAAGAGCTCCACCCAATGGTTCATTGATTACATTATGAGGAAATTACTATGTCTGATGGATCCCAACACCGACATTATCAAATATTGACACAAGGTTAATAAGGTTGCATAATATCTTGCTTCTTTGTCAACCCATGGTGAGAGTTTCATTTGCTCGCCAGATATTCTCCTGAAGTATTCTGAGCGGGAGCATCTGGCTAGATGGGATGCTCTTGGGCTTCACAATTTTAGACCCCCTTAGCTTGTTGTATCCTGGACCCTTGGAACTTTGTTACATCATATTTCTCCATTTGTTACTCATTTTTCGTTCTATTAAATAATGAAATGATATAATAGTTCTCAAATGATATCATTTGAAATAATATCATTTCATGTCACAACATTTTTCTAAAACCCATTATAAGGCTTAACATAATTTTATGTTCAATAGTACACCCTATGTGATTTTCCAAATACATTATTATCAATATCACATGTTGGTGTTGAAAATGTGGATACAAATCATTGAAAAATATCTTCAAATTAATCATCTTTTAGATATACTGAATCCCTTAGATGAAATAAAATATTAATCCACTTTTTAAGAAACAATATATGCATATATAATTCATTTATATAGTTGATACTTTTTTAAATTCAATAATAATCATTAAGAATCAAAAGAAGTTGTTTTTTTCTTTTATAATATTATTATCCTCTCCCATAACATGTAAATTACATAAAGAATAAACATATTGATCATATCTAGAAATTAATTCTAAACTTCTATTAAAATAGTTAAAAATAAAAAATCATATGGGAATAAGTAAATCTTAATGTTCTAAATGTATATTGTTATGGACAATCATCGGGACTTAAACCATCACCTTCCATAATTCCATTTCCTTTTATCAGATTCTAAGAATTGAAGGACATGTTATATACATCTTCCTCATCATCAATCATATTTTAAAAACACAACCACATACAAAATCATCTTCCATATGTGATACATTTTTACTCATATTCTCATATATTTAGACATTTTAATCATTTATTTTTGTTGTATTTCAAAAAATTATATATTGGTCACATATATAAATGTAGTATCTTGTTTTATGTCTCTATTAGATCTCATACTTTTCATAGTTCTCTATTTCATGTTCCCATTTTTAATTTTTTTTGGTTTTAGTAGTTCCAAATTGGATAAAGGATTCCTTGAGGCTAAAAGTTCCTTCTAGGAATAAACTATTTTTGTTAAGTGAGCATTAAATACTCTTTCACCATCATCATAGTTACAACAATATCAAATTATTTCATTATGATTTCACATTACCTCTAAGAGATCATTTATGAGTTCATGAAAGATTTTTTAATACAACATATTATTGAGAATGATTTACATGGTTAAAAATATTTATGCATTTTGACAGAATTATAGGCCACTATCTAGGATTTGAAATATACTTATACGTTATAATTGTATAATTCCTTTAAATATTATATTCACTCTAACATGAATTTAAAAACAAAATTACCATTCCATATGACTGAGTTTAGAGATCATGAAATATTTTCAAAAATAATTATATATAATATAGTCTCATCTTGAATAATATATTGTCACATCAAGGTTTATTATCACATATTTGACCATGTTGGCTTTAAATCATCTATCCATGATGTGCCCAAACCATCCACCACAAAATAAATTTGATGCATCCTTCATTTATAGAAACAAAAATATAGATTATTCATTGATTTTTAGCACACATCGATATATAAAACATATAATAATTTTCTTGGTTATATATATTAAGATATCTTCTCTAGGGATCATCAAATACTACTAATAGTTATTTATTATCTCTTGAAGTTATCTAATATTGTATTAATTTTCATACAGAGTAACATAAAAAATATTCAACTATATTCTATAATATCATAGAGTCTATTTTTTCACTTTATATTTATTTCATAGAGAATAAACACATTTATTTAATTACTACATTAGGTGAATTTGCATTTTGATCTCTTAGGAATTGAAATCTAGTGAAAATCATTGATCTTTCATCATTATTCCCATTTTCGTTATAATAACATTTAAGTCATATTATTCTATTGTAAATCTTTTTTTATGAAAATTCTTCTACGAATGAATAAATCAATTGCATATGATTATGCTTTGTGAATATTTTACATTTCAGGGGATTTATTTAAAAAAGAAACATGATGATGTTCCCACTAAGTCATCTAAGTAACATCTTATTTTCAACATCCGGAGTGAGTCAGAAATCACATGTCCTTTCTATACATGAATTGAATAATCAGAATTATAATGATTAGATTCATAACATTATATGGAGAAACCAACTACAATGTTTATTATTTTTACTTCATCTTCATTACATATTTCATATAATACCTCCCATTTGTAATATCATCATTTTCAAAAAACTATATCAATTACATAAACCTATACAAGGGAAAAGATACATGATTCACCTTTTTATAAAGATCATCTTTGGGATATTTCTTTAATTCATAATTGAACAACCATCTATCAATTCTTTTAAATAAATGCACGATGAATCTTGGATGAAGAAATAGAACAATTCCACATTTAAGAATATCATGATAACCCATAAGAGTATCAAACATTAATTAGATAAAAATATTTTTCTATAATTTGAAATTAATACCATAAATTAAATATGCCTTCACTATAGATTTATTATATGACTCAATAACATATAAATAAAAAACAATAAAAACACAAAAACTAACTCTGAAAGAAATTTTGGAAATAAATTATTGACGCAACATGAGATTACACTAAAGGAGGAAAAAGTTCAGAATTTAATGATAGGTTAATTAATCCCATTATCATTATCAAATTTCCCATTCCCCTTATAGATACTTAAATCTCAAAAATTAGGGTTAAATTTTTATACTCCATAAAAAAGTATTCTTAAAGATCCATCATATTTATTTAATAGTGCAACCATATAAAATATTAAATAATGAATATATAAATATTTTTTCATCATTGAGATATATCCCTCAAAAATGCAATTTTTTTGTTTTCCACCAAAATATTCAGTGAAGATAAATACTTTAGAATAATTAGGATATCTCACAATTATTTACATTTTCATATTCAATCAATTTTTAGTGATATTAACCTATTTATAAAGTTTTAATCACTTGAAAATTCCTCTGATGGATCACTGTAGGGTGAAATGATCACAAAAAACATGAATATGAACAAGTTTTTCCCTTCTTTTACATCACAAAATTGTTTTAGAAACAATGAATATTGTCTATTTTAGATATATATATATACGCTTATTAACATATTTTGGAAATAACTCATTGGAAAACATTCTTTCTATAATATATATGGATAATATTCTCATTTTCATTCAATAATGAATACAATATTCTTCTCCTCATAATTCCAATGATTTGCAATATATTTAAATTTTTCAAGACTTGAATCCCTTCATTTGAATAATATCTCTTTTCTCTATAAATCAGATACGAAAATGTTTTATATACTTAGAGATATATATAATTTTATTATCCCAATATATGAAACATTTGATACTCATCTTCCCCAATTATATTGTGATTGTCAAAATTGATGTAACCATCTATTTTATTATAATAAAATAGTATTATATTATCAACAAATTTTATGATTTTGTCTATTAACATATAAATATATACTATTTTCATTTATAAAATATATAAACATAAAAAAAATATATCCATATTCTAGATATGCGTTATCATATCAGTAAATATAGAAAAAATTATTTTTACAACACCATGATCATTGTTTTTAGACATCAATTATTTATTAACACTTTTTAGAAAAACCACTCTCTTGAGAATTTGACCTTCCATTTAAGAATAACTTCGCACTATGATTAAATTCATAATATTTAGGTAATAAAATAAAATATTTTTTTAATTAATTAATTTTTTGGCATAATTAATATCTCCGCAATGAAATCAAAACCCTCTTATGGTAGTGTATCTTCCATTGTGAATGTCAATCCAAGTCATTATAACCGCCCATTTATTGAAGCTTAACTTATTTTATAGAATATATGTATTCATCAAATGGATGAATAGTGAATATAAGCACCACATAAAATTATTATGTATCAATTTGCTCAGTGGTGATAATAACACACTCATGTGATGTAAAGAAGTCATCTACAAAAAAGTCTTTCTCCGTCTATTTATTATAGAGAATTCTTATATGTAATAGATTAATATTTTCCTCTATAGTGAGTGAAGCGTCATTGTGTCTAATAATATCATTGAATGCTTCACTACATATTATTATCCATCATATCATTCTTATCATTTTTCTATTATAATCTCCAACAATATAGATTATGTGTTTTAACATAAAAGATTTATCTCTATACGTTATTTGTGTAATTTAGAACCCAAATTAACTATACATTGATACCAATAAACCCTACTGATTATTCTTATATATTTAAATGGATTTTGTTTTACCATTATAATATATATTTAAACACTAATATTGATGATGATTTTCCATTTCATATATGATTATATACACTTATTCTTGAATTTTTCAATAAATTATCTATACATGCTACCATTATGAGATTGGATACACTTAGAGGAGCTAGGATCCATGGTTTATAATTTACAACATACACATAAAGGATGGGATCTAATAGGCTACAAGATTAGGAATATAATGTATGTGTTTATTTGTGTCACCAATTTACATTTACTAATCACTGATGGGCCCTTATACATGATTCCATCCTACACATATATAAAAAATATGTTACCCTTATGTAAGAGAAATCCCTTATTCAGGAATGCATAACATGAATGTAACTATATATATGGTTCATAAACTTCAATTATATACATATTTATTTGGAACTCCGTTTCGGGAATCATCACACAGACCATCCAAAATAGGAATTCAGAATATAATGAATTAATTAAAATTCATAATTAATCTGCATATTGGTCCACACATTAGAAGATATCAATATTAAAAGAATCATATATATTAATCTATCTTTTTATAAATGTGTTTTCAACAATTCTTTTATCAAAAAATCAAATAGTATTCATTTAGATTCTAACACACATCAATATTGACCATCAATGACAACCCACCTTATTCTTTTACATCAAATATACATTCATCAAAATCAATCCTCAATCCTTCTAGACTATTTAAAAATTATTGTATCTTTATATAATCAATGGATACCACCATTATGTTTTCTATATCATTAATGAATACTAAATTAATTATATCCCTTAAAATTGAAGATGAAATATTCAATCTAATGGTTTTTGAAAATGGACATATTACTCACACCTCATATTGAATGTATTAATTAATATATCATCCTTAATCACACATAATTTTTTATAATAGGAGGGATGATTTGCAATTGATAAATACCTAATTGCATGTAATAGATTTAATTAATAATCAATGTTTGGTAAATGATGATTATTTTTGTAATAATGAAAATGATCTCTTAATAATTAACATGTATCCCCATAGTAACATCATTATTTTTCACAAATAAGCTAAGAAACACATATTGTGAAAAACTAATGAGTATATATCCAATATTACAAAACTCATTTTTTACTCAACACGATAAATTATATTATTTAAACTATGTAGAGAGTCAAGGATGATGATTTTTTAATAGAGACATGTTCAATAGAATACACAGAATCATGCTCAGGTAGATGTACCATACTGTTATATATATATATATATATATAGCAATGTGTCACATTTCATTAGTCTCCCCATGTATCATTATATATACACTCCCATTTAGAGATATAATTTTATCATCCCCTTCTTTTTTAATTTAATTAATGTCATCTAGTAGTGTTTTATCCACCAAATATTCAGATAATGATGTTTCACCATAGAAAAAAATGGATTCTATAGAACCAACATAATAATAAAAGGTAGATAAACTAAAAATAAATTCTTTAATGATTCATTAAATGAAAACTTTTCATGGTGATTATCTATCAAATAGTCATATGTATGGAATTAAAGTCAGTGACTATGGAAAAAACGTGCATCTGAAAATATATCACATGACATATCCATGTTTCAAAATGATTATTATTATGTGTCTTTATTTATAACACAATTCAAATTTTTTTTGGGAATTTATATATACTATAAATAAACATGAAGGATTTAAAAATGTTCATGGATCCAAAATCAGTCAAAGGATTAGATAACATTTTGTTTATGAAAATAATTATTTCTACAACATCATTATGAACATGATCCTCAACTATAATGACTATATATTATTAGACTCTATATTTTAATTGTTTATATTAATTAACCATGACACATGTAGAGTTTTTTTAAATAGTGAAACATCTAATTACAGATGATGTGTTAGAAATTAGTTGTTTATTTATTATCCATACAATCACAATATTAATTTTCATTATCTCAGTATAAGATACATATTATCATTTTGTTTAATATTTTAACACAACGGTTCCTTAAACAACTTTTAATCACTTAAAATCTTACACCTACCTTAATCCCTTTTATAGTAATCCTTTTTTTAGAGTGGTCATCCACATAACACATTTTATTTTTTATATAAAACCTTAACTAGCTAACAATTATATTTCTGTCTAGATGATACATGATACAAAATTCTTATATAATAGCATATTATATACAACTTTCATTTGAATTATAGGATTTATTTCGTATAATCTATGTTAAATTTTACTTCATGGATTCTGTACATTATTCAATGTATGAGTCTTCATAATTGCAAATTTATCTTCATATTCAACAATATTTTACACATCCTTTTTCCTTATTTTGATTAAATTCCATTCCAAAATATCTCATTTTAAATTACGGATTATTTTTTTTGGGGAACCATGTACTTATGAGACTTCAATTCCATGCTCTATAGGTTGTACCAAAATTAGTTAATTAGCTCATTGAAATATATTGGTCACCATCTCCCATTAAACGATATATATTATTGATAACATTTTTACTGTAACCAATTAAAATGTGATAAATATGTTACCGTGAGTCATGATCCATTACTCAGATACTACTTAATTAGTCATATATTAAATGATTTACATTGTTTTCTTATGAGTGGTTCAACATTTATGATCTTAGGTGTGGATTAACAAGCTTCTCTATACCTGAAATATTACCAGTAATGATATGTTTAATCAAACCAATAATTTTTTTATCCACTAACATCCATATCCAAAAATGTGATGTCATCGACATGAGCATGAGGGAAATCCCAACATTGGTTAGTGTGTTGATATTATTTTAATACATTTTAACTGGAATCATTTTCAAACAATTGACTATTCTCTATTAGATGATAAAATCAATAATAATTAATAAAAAAAATTATTGATATATTTGGAAAATAATAAAAAAATATAATTGTTAACATATTAATGGAATATAATAATGTTATAATTTTTTCCATATACATCATTATTCTGTTACCATGGTTACTATTATGTATTTGCTGAAACCAATACTGTATATTCACATGTATTTATAGAATAATAATTTTTCATATCTATTAATATTTATAATGAATATATTAATTTTAATTTTTATGATAGCGTACTCGAATTGAAACAATTTGTTTTTCCAAAATAGTATGTTTCACACAAAAGTGAATTATATGATGACAATATAATTTTTTAATTGGTAGTTAGAGCCTAACTATTGTACTATCTGGAATAATTATAACTGAGTACAATATGATTATAATTTTTTTAAAATTTTTTTATATTTATCTAATAAATTATTGTTTTCTAAAACAGAAATGAATCTAATCAAAAAAAGAAAATGATTTAATAATTTTAAAATGGTGGTTTACCACCTTTGATAGTGATGTTTTCTTTAATATAGTCATTGTCACTTTTATATGTTCAATATGACAAAATATATCTCTTATTTCTAATTATTACATAAAAATTAACTTTGGATGAAATTTTGGTATTTTTTGTAATAAAAATCACATTTTATGTATAATAAAAAATACTATATTTTAATTCAAAACAGTCTGTTCATGTAACTTATCTATATTGTTAAATTTTTCCATATAATTGATGTTAATTGAAAATTGGATTATTTTTTATCATTTAATCTAATGTTAGTTATTGGATGTAATTTTCCATTGAAATTTGACCTGAAGACATATCATTATTTAGATAGTTAGTACTTCTAAAAAATTCAATTTTATGTTTGATAAAGGAAATTAATATTTATTTAATAACTAAAAGGTAAGTGTTTTGAATTTTGAAAAATGGATTCAGTAATTGGAATCAGGAGGTCCAAATTGTGTAAATAGTTACCTTTTATTTTTAGAAACTATGAATAGTAACATCAATCATTATTTTATTTACCCTAGAAAAATGGTATATCTTGTAAATAATTGTAAAAAATAATATTATAATAATATTAAACTACCATAACACATGTACTAATACAATTTTATTAGACACATCCATCGTGGGTCATCTCATGGTTGATTTTCAGTCCCCTTGGATCAAAATGAGAGTGATGATGACATATTATATTAATTTATTTAACGTAAAGAGAAATATATCATTAAGTTGTATCAATTACTAAAAGAACTATGTGTGGTTAGATAACATATATAATTGATTATAAATAGTAATTATAAATATAAAAATATTTTTTACCTCATGGTATTCTATTTAAAAAATTTAGACATTAAATATATAAATTTATTTACAACAAAGTGATGATCCAATGATTGAATAATTAATGAATAATTCATATAAATGATATTATAAATATTAAAATGAATTTTAATTAAATATTTTGATTCCATACAAGAGTATTACATATGATATCTAAATATTATATTTAATATAAGTTTTCTATTTCATAGGAATCTAGTTGTTATGAATTTATCAAAAATCAATTACTTTATAGTGTCAAATTTGACATAAATTTGTTTGTTTGAAATACTATTTTAACATATGATATATTAGTTATAAATGTATATGATTCATACAATTGGATCTTATAATGTTTAAATTTTTATCAAGGATCCACTTTTGGTTCTCTTTGAATTTTATAGTAAATATATTTAACAATTATTATAAAATTTTAAGTAGACATTTTAAGAGTAAATGTTTCTAACTAAGGGTTATATCTAAATGATATAGTAAATTATGTTCCCTAAAATTGTCAAACACAAATTGATTGAATGTGTTTATACCAAAAAAAATTCTTTTAAATAATTGTGGTTACGACTACTTAAACCGTAAAATCATTTTATAATAAAATTATATTTCAAGACATTTTTAAAGTGCCCCTCCTTCCACTTATAAAAGGCCATCATCTGAACCCACTCCCTCACGCCACTAAAGACTCTTGGATCATCCAACATATGATAAAATGATTTCCCAACATCCCTCATTTTCACATATAATCCCTAACATGATTAAAATACTATTAAATAGGTCCTTCGATCTCAAATCAAAAGAATTTACCCGATTTAGAGGTAACCTCTTCTCTGAAGTTTCTTTCCTTTATTACCCTTATTAACTCCATATTCACATATTATTTTATGATTAAATAAATCACTAGTATTATAAATATACTCTGATTTAGTTATTAGAACTTTTATAACTACAATTACACATACCTCTATCTAAAGGATATGAACATATCGTTTCTCTGTACGACGCACAATTGCCTCATGAAATGGTGATTGTTCAATTTTCCCATTCCACCTCTGATGGTGGAAATTATGATGGAACGTTTTTTATATATGATATATATTATTTCTTCATTTTCACAAAAATTATTTTATATTTATTTAAAACATAGCTTTATGATTTCCCTGATGTTTAAATATGATAATTTCATTTGAGGAATTGTGGACTACCGCCCTATCAATGTGATATATCATGTTCATTCCATACATTGAACAAATGAAGGCTGCAGTTAATGAAGTTATGTATGATATATAACATATTTTATTACATTTAAATTATAATATACCTATGTTCATTTAGTTTTTATTTCATCAATATCACAAAAAAATTAAAGTTGTGTTAATGCATACATTCGACCTACCTTCTCTATGAACAATGCATTTCATTTATTATATCCAAAATTTTATAGACTAATAAGATTATATATTTACTCAATATTTATGATAATGAAATCATGAATATCAATCTGGAAATGATTTACATTTTTCATATATGTACAATTTACTACAAAATGAGTTAATTTTCAACTAAAGTACCAAATATCATCAAAATGGCCGATATTAATGTAAATAATTATGTAATTTTTAAAACATGGTTTATGTGATAAGAAAAGAATATTAAACATGAAACATGGTTTTAAATCATGAAAAATTAATTTAATTTAATTATTCAGGATGAACAGGGAAAATACACGATGAATCATACTCATGGTAGGGGACTTCATCTAAATATCATTTCATTGCGATATATACTAATAATAGACAACTCCATATATTATACACTTTATAATAAAAAAATTTACTTTTAATTTCATTCTAAGTAAATCAATTTTCTACGAAGCATTTTACTAAATGAAAAAAGGAATGTTGTTAATGTATGTGGTGTCAATGACCTCTCGACCACAATTACTGTTATTTGATATTTAGATTCTTGTATAAGAATTAATGTTTTCAAAAGGAACAGGAATTCATTATTATATTTTTTTTTAAAATTTTTTTAAATCGATTGAGTATTTCAATATCATGGAATGGTTTCCTGTGATGACAAATGATATGTCATTATTGAAATGTTGATATTTGAAAAATAATTGGGTTATGATTACATTAATATACTTCGACATTTTACAGGATGTAACAAGATAAAACAATGATGGGTGGTTCTGTGATAAACCATGTATGGGTTGTTATGTTATAACCTCCATTGCATTGGGTGTGGAAGTTTTTTATATGGATATTCGATTTAGTGATATTTGTTGAATTCTACTGTATGGTTATTCCATTTAAGTTTGTTTATGTGCCATGATACATTTATTTGATATATGATTCTTTATATGATTTATATGGGAATATTTTAGTTCTAATGGTTAAGAAATTAGCATATATATAGTGAATTATATTTACTAATTTTTAAATTGAAATGTATTACATTATGATATTTTATTAAAGGTTTTAAATTAATGACATGACTAATAGTTTTATTTAATTAACTATCACTTATTGTTGTTTTTATGTGCAATCCATCTTTTGATATTTTTTTACAAGGCATAAAGGAGAATATATTGAAAAATGGGATCAAGTAAAATAAATGTTATTAAAACATGAAACGATGTCATGATTCTATTTAAAATTTTTTTTTTAATAAAAAAGGATAGTTAGTAGAAATGTCTACTTGTAATATTCATGATGTTATGTTTAAGTTACAAAATTATTCCCTATTTCTCTGAACGAAAAAGGATCCTTGATGAGAATTAAATTTCAAATTATTGACTTATCTCCATAATTGATAATTTTTATGTTCTTGGACTTATTTTGGTATGATAGGTCGGTTTATATAATTTTAGGAGATAGAATATTGTTAAAAAATATCCATAAATTTTTTTAACTTCATGGTCACATTTAATTGATATAGCATTTGAATATTTCTACATAGATTTGTCCACGATATGTTTATTCATAATGGATTTTCATAGAGGAAACATTGAAGCTGTTATGGGTGGGAACACAGAGGGAAATCACCATTAAAATCAACATCCTTAGATGGTTGGAATCAGAAAAAATTATTTTCTTCAGTAATGGGTCAGTTGACTCAAGGGATAGATGGTGGTTTTGTCCATATATGAGATCATCTAGACCAACCATAGATTCCTATATCGATCATATATTGTTTCATAAGGAAATTTCCATTATCAATAATGGCTCATCTGACCCTATGCAAGATAAAGGGTGGATTAATGAATAGGAAAATAATTTTGATGTAATGCGTTATTCTGAAAATCAATAGGTTAGTCTTCATGTCTATCATTTTGAAGGTGATGCAGATCAGTGGTGGTAAATGATGAAAATTTTTAGAGGATGATAAGAGATCGATCCCAGGGAATGAAATTAGTTTAAAAATTTATTCCTTGATGAGAATATTCATAAGGTTATTCGATGTAGGATAAAAAATAAATTCATGGATTTTAGAGAAAATGAGGATGATATAGTGGTTGTATTTAAAGAAAATTCACATTTTTGTCATGGTAAATCCCAAAATGTTATATGGGATATATATTTTATGATAAACCGTGTTTACTTGAGATTGAAGATGAAGTATCAAAGGTCATAAGATTATTGTGAGTTTAGAATCAATGAGAAACTTCTCTCATGGCTTTAAAAGGTAGAAACAGAGTTTTCTTTTTAGAATGTACTAAATAAGAAAAAATAATTGATACAACTAATATATAATCGAAAATAATTCATCAATGATGATTGGGGGTAAGAAAATGATATTTCAAATTTGTGAGATGTGTTGTAAAAACATTCTTACAGAATGTATCTCAAAGTCAAGGATGTACTTCCGAAGTAGTAATATAGGTAATATTTTTAGTAACTATTAGGAAGATTGTAAATATTTTAATGAAAAAATAGCATTAATAAGATTTAGTATCAAATGATTTATGAAATTATTCTAATGAATGCCAAACGTTGATTACCCATGGTGGAAACCAGCACGATTGAATGAAAATCGGAATGGAAAAGTTATTTTTAATTAATGTAATTGATTTGGGACCATAAAATAATGTTTTTATATGTATGTTACATATTTATTTAACATATTCCAATAATCTATTTGAGTCTGGATCATTACAATCTTTCATTTCGGAGGTCTTTCATGTAAATCAGATATAGAATCTCAATAATGAGATATAAATCATTTGGAAAAATTTGTAGATGGAAGTATTCAAGAAACCATTATTTATTGGAATCATTATATTATCATTAGTGATATAGACATTCTTTCTAAACCTTGTTAAAATTTCCATTGTGTAATTTGATATAATTTTGTGTATGAATTAGATTTTTGTTTATTATTCAAAAATTGATTTCAAATCCAATAATGTTTTTTCTATAATTTAATACATTTGATAACAATTCAATAATATAAAATATTGATTAAATATGTATGTAAATGTTATCTGGCTCATGTGGATGAAAAGAATGAAATTATTTGGATTAGTGAGAGTTTAGTATTGAATGAATTCATATATTTTTTTATGAATTTTTTAATATTGTTCAAAATTGTGAGTTTCAATTTACTATTGATTTATTTCTTGATGATAATATTATTTCAACAAACCATTATAAAATAGCTCATGTAGAACTGGTACCATCAGCTGAAGGTGAAAAAAATGATATTCCAAAGACATATTTCTGAATAATATATGTGCATTATGTGACTTTGTTATTCCCTTTGGGTTATCTAATGAACCTTCTATGATTTCGAATCTCATTAATGGAAACATTCATTAGTTTCTGGAAGAGTATGTGGTTTTTTTAGTTTATGATATTTTGGTATATTATAACAGCTGAGAGTAACATTAATGTTAATTAAATTTTATTTTCAAAACCATAAAATAAAATAACCTTTATGGAATGTTTATATGTTTGGAATTTGGTTTCAACAAATTGTATTCCATGGTCCTACTATTTTTATAGAAGGCATAATTGTTGAATCTTATAGAACAAAAATAATTGGTGAGTGGAAAAGACATATAAATATCACAGATATTTGTACTTTTCATAGATTTTTGGGTTTACCAATGGTTTGTTGAAAACTTTTCTCAGTTATGTGGACAAATAACCGAGCTAAAACATAATATAGTTAAATTCATCTGGACAAATTAATGTAATTATTGTTTTAAGGAAGGTAAAAAAATATTGTTACATGCTCTGGTGTTGGACTTGGCTTCTAGAAATGGTGAATTTGTTATCTACAGTGATGAATCATGGAAACAACATGGTTGTGTCCAAATAGAGGATGACCAGGAAATTACTTAGCTTAATACCTATGGAATCCTCATGAGCTAAATTACTCTATATAGGATTTTGGATTTGCTTATGTTTTTTTGTGTTAAAATTTTGGATGCATCATTTTTATGGTGTAATGTTTGAAATATATAATAAACACAATAGTTTTAAGTATATATTAACATGAAAATAATTAAACATGAGACAAAGGATATGGAAATAATTAATCCAAGATTATCATTGAACTATCCATTACGATATTGGAAGGTAAAATAATGTAGATGATGCTTTAAGATGAAACATTAATACTACATAAACCATGATAGGTTTGGAATGAGATCCTTTGGATTTTGATTTGATGTATTTTGAATTGGATGTTTTTGGTTCTTGGAATTACTCTATATTTTTTAAGGTGGAAATGAAATCATATATATCATAAAGAATTAATCTATCATAAAATGTAGATAGTGAGTTTCAGAAAACGGTATAATTGGTTCAGAAGGGTGCGTTACATTATTTAAACATTGATAATGACTGTGTTTTGAGATTTGGAATGAAATTATGCGTGTCATGTGATTTTCAATGGAAGAAAAATTTGTAATTGAAGCTCATAGTTCCATGTTTATAGTTCATACTGGTAGTACAATGATGTACAGAGATCGTTGAGAACATTTAGGGTGGATGGAATTAAAAGGGATATTTATGACATTACAGTAAAGTGTGTGACTTTCCAGTTGTTTAAAGAAGAGTAGAAGGTAATGAAAGGGTCAATTCATCCTTTTCCATTGCTAGAGTGGAAGTGGTATAACTTTTCACTAGATTTTTTAGTGGGGTTATCGAAAACATCTCTACATCATAATGAAATATGTGTTATTATTGATTTGTTGAATAAATATTCACATTTTATTCCTATTTGATCTTATATGTCACCATATTTACATTAACACATTAATATTAATGGGATTGTTATGATACCTACGTTTCCCATCTCTATTGTAGCTGACCGGGATCCTATGATCAAATTTAACATTTTGATAGGCCTTCTGAAGTCATTAGGAATTGAATTAAATTTCCATACAGCTTTTCCTCCTCAATCAGATGTGCAGTCAGAATATAAAATGCATACCGTAGATGATATTTTAATTTGATTTTCAATGGATAAATAGGGATTTTGGGATCAACATTTATCTTTGGTGAGTATTTTTATTGTAACATATTTTCATTTTGGTATACATATGGTACTAATTGAGGCATTATATTGAAAGAGGAGTCGAACTCCAGTGTTTTGGTTTGAAGTAGGTGAAGGAATGTTGATGTGATAATAATTGGTTGAAAATATTTCACAAAAATATATTTTGAATCGGAAATACATGTGTAAACATGAAATTGTCAAAATGGTAATGCAGATAACCGAATGATGTATCTTTCTTTTGAGGTAGATAATCTTTTATTTGGAAAAAAAATTCCATGGAAAAATGATATGCATTTTGGTAAAAAGGTAATGCTAAGACCGTGATTCATTGGGCACTATGAATTCCTTGATAAATTTTGGCCACTTTCTTACGTAGTGGATATAACTCCATTTTTAACCCAAAAACACAGCTTTTTTCGTGTTTCAATATTGAGAAAATATATTCTTGGTCCATCTCGTGTTTTGAGTCTAGAGGTAGTTCAGTTGGAGGATAATATTTCTTATAAGGAAAAACTAGTATAGATTCTTGATAGCAGAGGGTAAGAATTCCTTAAGACAGTGACAAATCAGGTAACTGATTTTTCAAAAACTCATATGGATGAAGAAGAAACATGGGAATCTGAAAATTCAATGAGGTGTAATGAACATTATTTATATGATAAGTAAATAAAATTCTGGGGTTTCCATTTTAAAATTGGGGGAATTATGTAGCATCCTAGGTTTTTATAGAATAATAAATTATTAAATCTATTTAAATTTACAAATAATATATTAATTTTACATAGTCTGATACAATACTTGTCACATAGCAATGTGTTTATCATAAAAATTATATTTCATACAATAGTTAATTATATAATAATTATATAATTATTATAAATTCTAGGTAACACATATAGATTGAATTAAATAAATTGAATATAACATAATAAAAAATGATTATATATGTTTTTAAATTTTTTTACATTTATTAATTAAATTTTGGAGGCTTAAAATTATAATGAAAGTAATATTCAGCATAAAATAATCAAATAACTTTTAAAGGACATCGTAAAGCCTTTTGATGGAGAATCCTTTTTAAATATTGTTTTTGTCACTAATATATGTTATATTTGACAAAATATATTTCATATTTAGATGAGAATCATCATAATTTACATTTTTACAATTATATGTATTTTTTTGATAAAATTCATAATTTTATCTATAGTGAAAAATGCAACAAGTTAACTCAAAACTGTCTTTTCATATAATTTATTTATTTTATTATATTTTTAGTTTAATTTATTTTTATATTTAATTGGATTATAATTTTATCATTTAATCCCATTTTAATCATTGTTTGTAATTTCTAATTGAAATATGTCATAATCGCATGCAAATCTTTTGATAGTTATTACTTCTTAAAAACTGGTGCTTTTGTTTGACAACAAAAATTAATTTTAAATTAATTACGTAAAATTATGTGTTTTTAATATGGAAAAATGGATTCAATATTTAGAATCATGAGTTTAATATTTTTTAAATAAGTTCCTTTTATTTTTAGAAATTATGAATAGTAAGTTTATTAATTATTTTATTTACCATGGAAAAATTCTTAATCTGGTAAATAAATAAAAAAAATAATATTATAATAATAATAAACTACCCTAACATGAGTCCTAATCCTAGTGGATGAGATATTTTTGACCATGGGTATTCTTAGGTCGATTTCGGGACCCCATTGAACCACTTGGTAGTGATAATGACATGTTATATTAATTAATTTAAGGTCAAGAGAAATATCACAAAAACATGTATCCTTTACAACAACAATTTTTATGTGGGTTTATATTACTAATATCCCTTACAAAAAATTGTATTTATAAATATAATAATACTTTCCTCATCATGTTAATTTATTTAAAAACATTATACATTATATATATAAATTTAATTATGACATAATGATGATTATACAATTGCTTCAATAAATAAATATATAAATTAATGATATTATAGATATTAAAATAAATTTAATTTAAATATTTCGATTCCATACACTAATTTTAAGGATTATATTGATATATTATATTTCAATTAATTCATTGTTATCAAAATAATCAAGTTGTTATGACTTTACAAAAATCAATTACTTAATAATTTCAAAATACACATAATTGAGTCTTTTTAACTAATAATATTTTAATAAATGATATAACACACTTAAGAATATCTAATTTATCCAACTGAATAATATAATGATAAATATTTCATTAATGATACACTTATGGTTTAATTTAAATTTTAGAGTTAATATAGATTCCATATATTATAAAAATTCAATAAGACTTGGTAAAAGGTAATGTTTTTAATAAATGGTTAAAGTTAGAAGAAAATGTTAATTTTGTGCAGTTAAAATAAAAAGAAAATGTTTTGAGATGTTTTGAACCAAAAAGAATATTTTATATTAAATAAATTGTTTTGGGACAATTTTAAATAGATAATCATTTTATAATAAAATAATTTTGGAAGACATTCCTAACGTTCCCATCATCCCTCTTATAAAAAAGACACCAACTCTACTCACTTACTCACACCTCTCAAGCCTCTTGGAACATAAAAATTATACTGATATAATATACCAACATCCCTCCATTCCTCTTATAATAATTAACATGGGAAGAAGGAAATTAAATAAATATTTTCATCTCAAATCAAAAGAAGTTACCAGATTTAGAGGTAATGTTTTCTCTCAAGTTCATTTTCTTTATTTTCCCTCTATACAACCATTGATGTTATTAATCATGGAATACATAAATAAACTGGTGTCCTCAATATACCTGGAATTTTTTTTTGTCATTTATTAGAAATAAAATTACACACACCTCAATATAATGTATACAAACATATTGTTTCTTTGTTCAATGAACTACTACATCGTGAAACAATGATTGTATGATTTTTCCCAACAACATATCATAGTTTCCATTATGATTGAACTATATGAATATCATATATATATATTATATATATTATATTTATATTGTCTATATGATTCTTTAATTTTTAATTACAACATACCATTATGATTTCTATGGTATGTAAATATGATAATTTCATTTGAGGAAGTGGGGACTACCACCCCCTCTATATGAGTTGAATCGTTCTAGCCATAAATGGAACATATAAATGATGGATTCAATGAAATTATGTAATATATATAAAATATGATATTAAAATTGAATTATAATATATCTCTGTTTCATTTAGTATTCATTAAATTAATATGATAGATAATGAAAGTAGCGTCCATGCATACATACGACCTACTATCTCCATAAAAGATCCATTTCATTTATTATATAAAAATGTTATAGACTGTTATAAATAAATATATAATGGATACATATGATATTAAAATAATTAATATCTTTCTAAATATGAAATAATTTTTTATATAAGAAATTTACCTCCAAACAAGTGCATTTACAGCTCAAGTACAGAATAACAACAAAATGAACAAAATTACATAAAATAAATTTTTCATTTTATAACATGGTAATAAGTGAAATAAAAAGTATAATAAACATGAAAAAGATATTATGAAATTAGAATTAATATATTTTTATTATTAAGGAAAACAATAATAACACGTGATCAAACAGACTCAACGTAAGGGACTTGGTCTCAATCTCTTTCATTGAGGCTTATTTTGATAATTTAAAAATGCTCATTTTATATACAGTATAATAAAACCCTTGAATTTTAATTTCATTAAACATGAATATTTTTTCTAGTAAGAAATTTACAAAATGAAAAATATAATATATTTAATGTATGTGGTGAACATGACCCCTCCACCACCGTAAATGTTATTTGATATTGGGATTCCTCTATAAGATTTAATATTTTAAAACGTAAATGAAATACCATATCCACAATTTGTTCTATTTTTTATTTAAAACTATTTTTGAAATGTATTTTGAATTTCAAAACAATGAGATGAATTCTAGTGATATCAAATGAAAGGTAGTTCATGAAATGTTTATAATTGCAATATTTTATGTAATATGTTTATATAATGGTACTTGGACATTTGATGTGTGGTTACGTGATAATCCAATTACTATTGGTAATGTGATAAACCAAATGATGTGTGGTTCCATAAAGAATAATAGAGGCAGGAATGGGATCAAGAAAATATTATTTTATTAAAACATGAAACAAAGTCAGGTTTCTTTTTAATGATTTTCTCTTTAATGAAAAAATGGATATTGAGTATAAGTTTATAATATTAATATTCAAGATGTTTTTTAAAAATTTTGACCTAATTATATAAATCACTAAACCTCCAAATATTTTCAATGTGAATAAAAAGACAAATTATTGACTAATAGCAAGAATAAGTAATGTTTACAGTCATGCCATTATAAATAGAAACAACCCATACTCCAGTAATCCAATTTCAATGGTATCATTATAACATTTTCTTAGGTTACGATAGATTTTATCACGCTATATTTGTTTTTTATATTCATGAAATAAAATATAAATACATTATTCTAAAAATGCATTCTAAAACATGAAAATTGAACCTATAATTATTTTGAGGAATTCATTATTTAATCTAGA
This sequence comes from Viscum album, assembly GCA_963277665.1. Lineage (NCBI taxonomy): Eukaryota > Viridiplantae > Streptophyta > Magnoliopsida > Santalales > Viscaceae > Viscum > Viscum album. The sequence continues at coordinate 1,033,496,052 of OY728133.1, read as the reverse complement.
ATAACCCAAAAATCATTAAAAATCATTTTCATATTTTAGTATCTAACGTATTAACTAAATAATGCGGGGTATCATATTATTAGTATGAAAAATAATGATATAAAACCCAAAACAAATTATAAAGTATGATTATTGTTATTATTCAAATTTTATTTAGATTAAGTAATTACTTCATTATGGAATATTGAATTGTACTTTTTTAGAGGCATATGAATGTTTTGGTAATGTTTAATTCCAAATATTGATGTTCCACACTATATCACATTGGACTGTGCCACAATGGACTCTATTATGCTATAGCAGATACTATAACATTGTATTGGTGAGAAGGATGTAATGAACCATAAATTTATCATTGTAATTTATGCTATTTGATAATAATTACATATATTATAAACCACATAATATTACATAAATGACACAATAAAAACATTATAAACAACAGATAAATGAAATAAGAGGATTTACTAAAAAAATATGGAGAATAAACTCATGGAATTGTAACACACCCCTTAGGAATTGTAATACATACAATAGAATAGATAGTTCACCTTTCAATTTATAAATAAATTTTAGAAATCATATGAATAAAAATATAATATTTTTATATCATTAAATAAGTAATTAAATATTATAAAAATGTAATTAATATTCAAATAACTATAAGTAATAAATATTTATTCTAAATTCAATATTTATTATAAATATTTAAAATAAAATTATTTCTCATATAATAATCTCCTAAATAAATATTTTTTATTTAGGATAATAAGGCAATTTTATTAGACCTTATTTATTTTTTTAATGTGTCATAAAAATGTTTAGAATTTAAAATTATTAGTTTTTTAATAAATAATGATTTTAATTATAAATTATATTTATCATATTCAGAAAATAATATTCATAAAAAATAAATTAATTATTCAATTATACACGTCAAAATAAATTTAGGGTTCATTTTGGAATTTTTCCAAAATTGTTTAATTTTTAGTGAATAGTAACACACTATATATTTATGGTATATATATATATATTATAAGTTAAATAAACTATTACATGAGTCTTTTTGGATGTTATCACTGTAATAATGAAACCCAAATTATTATTTGGATAAATGTTCTAATATTCTCAAACTATTCATATACATGAACCAAATCATTAAATTACTGAATACAATAAAATGAAAACAACCATCTTCACCACTTTAAATACCACCTAATATATTCATACCATAAAAGAATGTATACATATCCAAATTCTAAAAAACAATTTTCCCATGGAACTCCAACATGTACTTCATCCCTCAGTCTCATCAAAACACCAAAACCCTTTCTCTATTGAGGTTTCCAAGGATTATATATTCAAGAGGTAAAATCCTCTTTCTTTTAAATTTGATTTCATTAAAAATAGTTTTTGTTAATTATTATCATCTCACCTCCACTATCTAAATATGAATTATAATTACAAAATAAATTATATATTGTAATCATTTCATTTTAATGTATGATAAATCATTAAACCCCATTATCTCTCACTTTTATTATAAAAATTAAGTCATCATACATATTTTGTCAATTTAACAACATCATGGTTGATGGGTTTTTATATTCATATAATTATTTCAAAAATTATCATAAAACAAACATAATTTATGTTAAATATTGTAAAATATAATTAATAACCCTTCAAATATTGTAAATTTATATTTTAAACTTGATAATAAATAACATAACACAACTAGTTTGTGATGTTCAATTTAACAACATCATGGATGATGTGTTTTCATATTCATATAACGCTTTAAATAATTTTCATAAGTCCAACATAATGGATGTTAAATATTGTAAAATTTAATTAATAACACTTTTAATATTGTTGAACTGACTTTTAACTATGGAAATAAATAATTGAACACAACTAGTTTGTGATTTTCATGAAAAAGAGAAAAAAATATAGATGATTATCACTACCCAAATGATCTAGTATATGAATTGGTTACCCCACCCATATCCCTAAAAATAATTTTTTTTAAAAACGTTGTGATTAAATGTGGTGTATTAAATTTACATAAACTATTAAATGAATGTAAGTAAAAACATATGATCGATCGTAATCATACATTGTTCAAACCACTACAACTGCTTCAGAAATGACATGCCAACAAGAATGTGATGTACGGATCAATCTTCAATGAACCTTCCAAAATAGTGTATCAATGAGGTATCACTTAATGAAAACCATTTCTGTTGAACAGTTTCAATGCAAATAAAGATCTAGATCAAGAAAAATGCACAAATCTAATCGTAGGAGGTCGGACAAACAATACTGAAAACTTGCATTGTATTCAGCACAACATGTTTCATCCAAAACACAAATTTAAATACATAAATAGTAAACAAAGAACCCCCAAAGAACATATAAAATATATTGAGGCTCCTCCAAATCATACCTGTATTTCCATGGGATATCCCAAAATTCCTACAACTATAATGAAAATAAAAAATATGCAAACTACATGACATTTTGACGATCATAAAGAAAAGACCATCTAAACATCATATCACAGGTGATGTCTAAAGACTCTAAAACCAGCAACATAACCAATATTACATTTTACCATTTTCCCTATAAGCTATAGAAAATTTTCTTAACATACTCCAAACAGCATGAAGCCACCCTAACAATGAAGGAAAAATCTTATTCCCATTGAATATAAAGATAGTCAAAATCAGTATTTTGGTGAAGCTCAATTTCTACTATATCAAGAATATGCTCCCTAATATGGAGATAATAATACACAAATATTTTTTAATAATGATATAATATTAAATAAAACCATTATTGTTCCTCAATCTAAGGGTATAAGTCTTACTTGTATCCTTCCTTAATGAAACAAGTTTAATATATATGCATAATTATATCCTAGTGTGCCTCAATTAAAGAGTGTAGGACCTCTTCATATGAAGAGGAGGAGACATCCTATTCAAGGAATTTTATAGTTGATGGATATTCATTTAACTCTGGATATGGATTGATATTGAGTTCCTCCATTCGAATTCAAGAGGATCTATTGACAATTGTTCAATCCAACATAGAGTAATCAATGGTTTTTTAGACTTATTAAGACATTGAGTAATAAACCCACAAAGATCAGTAAATGTTTACTCAACCTTCATGGAACTTTAGTGTAGATAATTATTCTCAATTTTATATGATTTATAATTATTATCATAATTAGAATCACAAAAAATAGTGTGACTCTCATGTACACTCTCATGATTGGCTAGAACTGGTCCAAAATTGTCTACCAATGGTTCAACAACATTGACTGCATCCAAAAAAACCATATAAATAAATATATATGAACTAGGTCTATGCTTGGTAGTAATCTGAGGCAAAAGAATTCATAAGTGGGGCCTTATAATTATAGGGTTCAATGTTCTCATCATGTGGCCTTATCTCTTTCTCAATCCAATAATATTTCCCTTTAGATGATGGAGGTTTCCAAATACCAAGAGTGCTAATGGGGTCCTTCCCTAAACCGTAGTCTCCAAGGTAATGAACATGTTGAAATAAATATGAGCAGTAAATAGGTATGTTTTCATAAAAAACCTCTTGAAAAAAACCAGCATCACTATTTTGAATCCAAATTAATGAATTTCGGTACCGATTAAGATCAACCACAATACAAATATGTGAAAATGACAACCTTTTATGGTTTTTAGTAACATCATCCCACATAATGGGATGATATATGATTTTAGTGATATGGAAGAGGTAATTCATGTTGAATAAATAAAATATAATACCAATAAATCCTAACCAAATTTGGGAAATTGAGGGTTCAACGTAAAAATCATATACATGGGACCATTTGAAGAATGTATTTTCACAACGCCCAAATATATATTAACCCATAGACCATAGCTGATAGATGTCGTCTTTATAGGAGAATCGAATCACAATATTCAAGGACTTGAGTAGGACAAGTTCAAAATCCACAAATACAATGGATTTGTATGATTTACAAAATAATAACAGTGAGGGATGATGCTTAAAAATTTTACTAACATGGAAATATGTAAAATAAGATGTGCGGAAGTGAACCTCTTCCTTTATAAGTTCAATAGTTTCATAACATATGTGGAAAAACAAATTATGATGAAAGTAATCATTATGTGTTGGAGAGACAATATGAGCAACATATTTGGAATTCCGTGCAACCACATCATCAAATCATCGTGAGTCTTATCGTCCACGTTCATCTCTAATTCCACACCATGCATCACCCTATCGTTTCCCATCCAATTCATTTTTTGTATGATTATCAATAACCTTTTATGTGATGATTAATCACAATAATATTTAATCAAATGATATATATAACTAATTAAAGGTATTTATTTTCATTAATAAGATATAATTTCAATTACGGATAAATATATCCATTACACATAAACATCTATAGTCATATTCATGTAAACCAATCATAAATACCAAGAAAATAAACACTCCATAATGATGGAATTGAACTATAAAACTCATCCAAAAGTGAATAAATAAACTTAATTAAAATATAATAAATAAAATTAATGTTTAATTTGTTCTAGAGTTTGTAATTATTGAATTTATTTTGATAATACAATATATTTTAGTGAGGAAAACACTCAGACATAAGGTATGGAGATTTCGGAACCATACTCAAAAGATATATGGTCTCCCTCATTAATAACATTTTCAGTATGAATGTTACATTTATGATACATAAATATATTTTCATAATCATTACCTTTTATTTTCTAGATATAAATTTTTTCAATATTATTATATGATAAATGAAATAAAAATTTGAAAAAAAACTCTTCAATCTAAAAACTCAACATTTACTTCTCATGGGATTATTTATTCCCCAATAAGTAATGATGATTATCATTCTAATTATGTTAATACCTCTTAATTTTGGGAATCCCACTGTGTATTCATGGATATATTATTTATGAAATTAATCTCTTTCATTTCCAATGTTTATTTTATGTCCAATACTGATAGATAATTTCTGTGGCATGCATGAATATGTAAATGTAATGATCTGATAGGTGCACCAAGAATTATATAGCACATGAAACTATTATAATGTTATGGGTGTTCGTGCAATTATATATTTTTCCGATGAATTTGTTACTGTGATTAATCTCTTGAGATAATGATAAATATTTCTAAACATGATACTTTCAATGTTCACAACTATGTGTGGAAGTTATCCCCTAAGGAATGAATTTTTTATTTTTTGGAATTTCCATATTCAATTTCTATATCTAGTGATTCCCATCATTATAATGATTATGATACCATGATAATGTAATTATGATGATGATTATGATCACCCAATGATATGTTGATCAATTTTATTATCTTCCCTCTTACTTGAGATATAGCTAAATATTTTTGGGAAGTATTTCCTCAGATGATTTATTATAATCAGGATAACAAAAATACCACTATTAATATAATGAATAAGTAATTAAATAAATTATTATGTTTTAAGTATTAAATGTTATGTATTGTATTAATTTCCTTGGACACAAATCCTTTGGCTCCAATTTGTGTAATCCTTTTATGTTTTTTATCATTACAATTCTATCCAAACAATGTAATTAATTTTATGGTCTCTGTAGTTGGTATCAATTAATGTATTAGATAATTCAAAATGATTAGGAACCCTTATTAAAAACTCTTAGTGTGAGAATAAATATATAAAATAAAAAAATACTATTTTTTAATCAAGGGCATCTAATATGATGTAGATTTAATATTAATTTCACAAAGGGATAATTTAATCATGAGTTGTTAGCTTATGTTTTTTATTTAACTTTTATATTTTAGATAATGGTGGGAATACAGATATTGTGGACCAACAACCCATATAATGGAATATAGAACTATTTCTTGAATGGGGTCCCTAATTCCATGGGAATTTGATTTCAAAATTTCATGATGATGCTCCGCCAGCTGTCTCAATCCTTGAAAACAATCATTAACAATTTGGATTACCCCCATCACATAAAAGGAAGAAACAAAATATCAAAAATATTATGGGGATAAAAAAATAGATATTTAGTGGATCTTTTCTACAACTTTTATGTATTACAGGGTCAAATAAATGGATATGAACTATTTTGGGCCCCTCAATTCTGTGATTGATAATGGGAATTTGTCTACTTATCAACCAGATGGAGAGGCTGATGAGTGAAGTTATTAATTAAGAAACCCAGGAAGAAGTAAAAAAATTAACATCAAGGAATGATAAAACAATATTATAATGTTTCATAAGATATATTTTCCTCAAAATCAGCATATACATATAATAAGAGAATTCATAAAAGATAAACGTGAACCTTTCACATCTTACAATGAACATTTCGAAGAGATTTTATTTTACACAATAGGTTTTGTTGAACAATGGCTGAAAATTTATATATTCATTAATGGGTTAAAAACAAACATTCTAATGTGATTATAAATATGAAAAATTGGATTTTTTATGGTACTATTCAATGTCATCTAAAATTTTATATGGTGTATTGGTAATGGTCATATTTCAATTGAAATATGAAATGAATGATGGAGTCTCAAGATATAGGATCTCGGGAAATGTGCAGGATGAATTATCAGACACTCACATGTCAAAAATTATGGATGATGAATCATGGGAAATAGCTCATATAGATAAAGGAATTCTATATGTTTGGAAGATAATGACATCAATATAATTAATGATGATGAGACAAAAAGAATATAACCAATTCAATGGAGGAAAGGATAGAACCACAAATTGTTCAACACTATAAATGATTGGAAGAAGTTAACAATGCATGATAGTGTAGTATACCATGTGTTCTCGAGTGTAATTAGTGTCAATATTAGCCAAATCAAATTGAACAAGGTAAGGATTAACTGATCAGTACTACTAATGTAGAGAAATAATATTAAGTCTTAAAACGAACACTTTCAAATCAATCATGAATGGAAAAGTACTATTTGATTATGGAACTTTTCCTTCTATTATATCAAGAATTATTTCAAGAGATATTGATTTAAATCATTGAAAACATGATATATAGATATCATAAAAACAATTAATGGTGAAATCATTACAACCAACATGTTGGAATCTTATCATATTATAAAATGATTTAATATTTTCCTATCAAGTATCATGATACATCCATTGGTAAAATTCAAAACTATAATATGGATAGATGAGGTCTTGTTATATAGATAACAGAACAAATATCAATTAAGTGAAATATATTTTAATATACAAAATTATCCAATGATCAGCTAAAAAATAAATGAAATTTGTGAATCTCAATTTGAAAATCCATCAATATTTATTGTGTTGATTTAGTATATCGAAGCATACCTAGCTTGAATGGTTGAGTCATATAAAGGTGTAATACAATGGGAAATGTCTATTTTTTGTAATACAATGATGTATAAAATTTATAGTTACCCAAGATCCCCCAAAAAATTGAGGATGATTTTTTAATAGAACTCATATTTAGTGCTACTCATGTCTAAAAAGGACAGTACATGATGGCACTAATCGAACAGGAAGAGCAAAATAAGTAGCAACAAGAGAATTTTTTTGTTCATATACCCTAGTGCATCTCCATGAGGTTCCACATTTCCATTTATCATGAAGAAATATGAATCAATGTATCTATATGAAAACTATTGTTAAATAAAAATGATCACAATAAAGAACAACTATCATATTCAATGGAATGATATACTCTTTAATTAACTATGGGAAAGAACGTGGATATGATCAGTGGATCTTCATTATTGATGTCATCAACTAATGATTAATAATAATATATTCAAAATACTTCCTACAATGAATGTTATGGGAAATATGAGTTTCAGTTAATTCTCTAAGGACATAATAATTCCCTTATATAATCATGGATTATGTAAATAGTGTCTTTAGAAAGTACCTTGATATGGTTGTAGTAAGGATTATCTATGATATTCTGAATTAATAAAATAGAATGGAGAAACATTAAGAAGATCTCAGTATTGTAATGGATTCAATAAGGATATAATAAATGTACTCCCTTTTTAGAATGTTTTGTTTTTTGAAGAAGAAAATCACGTTTTCCATTCATGTGATCACATGGGAAGGAATTTTAGTGGACCATTCAAAAATCAATGGAAATTATGGAATGTCCCCGGACCTATAGTGTTCAAAAAAATATGTTGTTTTGTTGGATTTTAAATGTAATATCCATGTTTTGTGAGAAATTTATCGTGATTGTCTATCCAGAAAACTACATTAACAATAAATTGGGTAATGTATAACTCGAAGAAATAATGTGATGAAATATTTCAGGATTTAATGAATAGGTTGACAACCACAACTGTAGTCACATAACTAGTAATTGGATAATGTATTGTTATATAAATTGATAACTATAAGATTTTTTTGGTTTTTATACTCATTAATAATGATAAAGGTATATCCCAAACCTCATTATAGTTGAATATCCATCACCATAAGAATCAGATTTCTGATAATGATCTAGTAGCTTTGATTTTTTCATTTAAAACTTGGTCAAGCAAACACTATAGTACGAAGTTTCATATATATACATATAATAAAAACCTAAATAATATATTCCCACAAAATGAGCTCAATATGAATCAAAGGAGATATTTAGAGTTCATCAAGGACCATGATTTCAATATGCACTATCATCATGGGAAGGATAACATGTTAGTTTAAAATCATTCCATTAAGTAACATGATACTCAATCGATTTTATGGACTGATAAAGACATTGTATGATGTATTTTCAAAGGCTGGTTTTGGAAATCATGAATGGAGATAAGACATGATCGCTTTCCCAAATTATTGAAGAACCTTCTATCTAATAGAATATTTAATAATAACAAATGGATGTTCTTTATATACAAAAGAAGGTGAATTGAGTAATGGAATGGAATATGAATATGTTCCATGTTGATGATTATGGAGTGATTTAGATTGAAATAAGTGTTTTTGTACCTTCATTACATAGGATAAATAAGGTTCTATTGGATAATTCATATGAATCAACACTCTTTATCCATTCTAGAAGTAAAAATTTGTGTTTTGAACCTTGGTAACACTTCTGGTGGGACAATATGATGATTGATATTAGAGAGTGTATCATAATTTTCTTGGTATGACAACATGTTAAAGTAGTGTGATGCAATTACAAAGGTATGATGATACCATTTTGAAATCCAAATTGGAAATGTTAGAATGTCACTGTGGACATTTTCGCTGGCCTCTCGAAGACATCAGAAGGAAAGAATGAAAAATGGGTTGTGGAAGACCGACTAACCATGAATTCCAAATTTATCCATATTCATAGAGATATATATCTTGAACAATATTATAATATATATAGGATGGATGTAGAGAGACTGCATAGTGATCCCAATTTTATTATATTTTATTTTGATCCATGGTTCAATTATAAATTCTCTACGGAGTATTTAACTTGCATTCAATATGAAATTAAATTTTAGACTAGTATATCACCCACAAACTAAAGTCCAGTTTGAATAGACTATTCAGACACTTGAGGAAATTATATGAGTCTTTTCAAGGGAATATAATTGTGGATGGGATCAACATCTACCATTTTTTAGTTATCATACTACATCATTTCCACTATCATTTTCATATGGAATCTTATGAAACTCTATATGGATTGCAATGTAAATCACCATCATTTTGAGATGAAGTTGAAAATTGTATGTTACATGGACTTGATCATGTGTAACTGGCGATAGAGAAGGTTTATAAAGTCGAAAAACATATCAAATATTTATAGAGGTAGAAAAATAGATATGATAAAAACCATTAAAGGGTATTGAATTTCAATTTTATAGGTAAACTCTTCCATTTAATATCACCATGAAAGAGAGTCATGAAGTTTGGTAATAAAGCTAAGAATAACCATATGTGTGTTGGACCCATTGAGATCCTTGGTCACATAGTATTATTGGCATATTTTCCTCGACTTTCACAGTGTATGGATCAAATTAATGACATCTTCCATGTATCTCACCTAATAATGTACATACCAAATCCCTTAAAAGTACTAAAATCGAAAATAGTACAGGAGGATAATGATATCACTTGTGAAGATAAACGGGTAATGATTTTCGACCATAGAGATAAGGTTCTATACGACAAGAAGTCTCACCTTTTCATGGTTTTTGGATGAATGATAACTATGTATTACTGACTTGGGATTCAATGGAGATGATGAAAGATAACTATTATCACCTATTTATGTAAATAGAAATTTGGAGAGAGAAATTTCAAAAGGGGGATGAATAAACGACCCTCACATGTTCCAATAGAATTTATCCTCTCTTATTACTATTTAATATATTATAAGTCACATAGAGACTAAAATATAATCATTAATGATGAATAATGGTTTAAAAGATTTCCCTTTTCATAAATTATGTAAACCAACATGATAGAATCGTAACACTTCCCAAATGAATAGAAATTCATCCAATAGAATAGAAACATAATCTTTTTTAATTTAAATAAAATTTATCAATATTAACAATGAATATATAATATATTTATATCATGAAATATGTATGATAATATTTTAAAAAGAAAAAATTCTTTAATTTTAATTTTACATGTAATGCATATTTATTATAATTTTATAATTAATGTAATGATTTTAAAGAATATTTATTTTCCTAAATTTATTAATAAATTCACATTTTGTTTTATTATTATATGATAATTTTATGAGTCCATAGATAAATTTTTTATGTTTCATAAAATTATTTAAGAATTTATATTTGTTTTTTTAAATGATTCTTTTAATTAAAAATTGCATAATTCATATTTATAATATTATTCTCATATTATGTAGTTTAGTTTTGAATTCTAAATATCCTTAAATTGTAATGGTGAAATTGTTTATTTTTCAGAAATAGATTATGTATTGGTGAATAGTAGGATATATTAATTTATTATATATATTCATTATAATATAAATACATGATTTATTGAGTCATTGATTATGTAATCACCATATTATCAAACCTCCCTTAATTATATTAATATATTTTGTGATAATTCCCCAAAAAAATTGTAGGTATCAAAAAAAAAATATAATTTGTAAAAAAGGGGAAAACACCATCTCCTCTCCTATAAATACCACCCTCTCTATCTCTTTTACACACACCTTCCATTAATTGAGGATTGGAAAAATTATTCCTAAATATATTCCCAATACCCTCAACCTTGATATGTACCCATTGGACTCTTAAAAACGATTTTTTCCCTATATAGGTTCTCATTGAGAAGAAATTCATGAGGTAAAATCTGCATTCATTTAATTTCAATTTAATTTAATTTATTATTTATTTTCTGACCATCTTCTAGAATCCTATATCAAAATGTGCATGATAATATGAATATAATTTTTATATTTTAAATATATTATTTTAATGGATGATATATCATAAAACACCCCTCTCTCTCCCCCTTTTATTTTAGAAATGAAATCACCACCCATGTTGTGTCAATTCACTAACATCATTGAAAATGAATTTTCATTTTCCATTAACACATTTATGGATTTTCATAAAACCAATACATTTTTTGGAACATAAATTAATATTTATTTAATAAAGAATTTTATGTTCTAGAACTGTTATATATACAAAACAATTTAGAATAGAAAAATATTAGATTCTAATGTTTGAAAACCCAATAAAAAACCTATATGAATATCACAAACATGTTACCAAATCATTCATCTGAGTTATAATTGACCATATTATATATATATATATATATATATATATATGACCTTCTATTTTCATTAGTAAGATATAATTTTAATTAGTGATTTTTATTTCTGTTATACATAATCTATCTTCTCATATTCAAGGGAATCGATCCTAAGAACCAAGAATATAAACACTCATGAACAATTGAATTGAACTCTATTTATTATATAAATGTAACTAATTGAACTTAATTAAACTATAAAAATATGCTTAATAGGTTCTGTATTTGTTAATTAATGAATTTAATTTCATTATTCAAAATATTAAAATGATAAATGAACTTTGAGATATGGTAAGAGCAATTTAGAACCCAATATTCTATCTATAGGGTTTCCCTATTTTACTAAATTTTCAGTATGAATGTAAAAACATTGTTGATTACAAATAATTTTATTATCCATGCCTTTTTGATTAAGGATATAGACGTTTACAATATTATTTTTCGAAAATGATATAAGTTTCCAAAAAGAAATCATCCATCCAAAAACACAACTTTTACGTTTTTTGAGATAGATTCTTCTTCACTCATTATTGATGCTTCTTATAAAAATTATACTATTCCTACATTATTTGGGTAAATGTTAAGTTTATTCCTGAATTTATTCTTTATTAAATGAATCCCAATCCATTCCAGGGATTATTTTATGTACAATATTGATACATGTTCTTTTTGGAATGTAGAATTAGGAAAAAAAATGATGTGATGGATAGACCCAAAATTATATAGAAGATTTAATTTTTATATTTTGATTGGTTAATTTGGAATTATATAGTTCTCCAATTAATAGGTTAATGTGATTATTTTCAAAATCTAATGTTAAATATGGGTGAATATGATTATATCATTGTTCACAAATATGTGTGGTAGTTGACAATTTTGACATGATGATTATTTTTTATAAAAATCATCATTCCATGCATAAATAAAATTATTCATCTCAGGATTATTATGTTAATCATATTTATATTTTATGATTATTATGTTTATTTTCACTGCATGTTTTGGGGATCCATATTCTTCTCTATCCTATGACATTTTTTAGGTCACCCCTTTCATGTATATCCTCAGTAGATTTCATGTACTAATGAGTACATATGGAAAAATAAAAACAAAGATATTAATAAATTAAATAAATGATAATGATTTATCTTTTAAATATTTTGTGTGTTTCTAATTTCCCATGAAAATAAAGCTTTGTATCTAGGTTGTGTAATTTGTTTTTATTATTTATCATTAAAGTGATGTAGTAATTATGTATGAAAATATTGGGTTTCTAAAATAGAGCAGAGTACTCACTGTATGGATTTTAACTAGATAATATAATGGGGATACTAGTGGATGATAAACTACTAACTTCATCATTGATGGAATTTTGAGGAGGATTCACATCTGAGGCTTTCAGCATATTTCATACAACTTCTCCATGTTAGTCATAGAAGTTTGATCAATCCTTAAATATTTATTATTTATGATTAATTAATAAGTGGTTATCTATATAATTATAGGATACAATATAGAATTAAATAATTGATTTTATTAGGTATCAATTTATGGTATTCATGTGTAATTGAATATCCAATTATCCCTTACCTATAGTTTTTCATTGATCAATCACTAGAATAATTGACGAAAGATAAAATGTATGAGAAAAAACTCATTGTCATAGATCTAATCCCCACACTAAAACTTTTTTATTCACAACCAAATTCTACACTAAATCCCTCACTTTATCTCCTTGTGGTTCCTCCTTATTGACCTCTAGACCATGGTGGCTAGCACTGCATTGTGCTGAATTCTTCTACATCACCAATATAATATGGTGTAAAACCATAAAACAGGGACATAATATTTCAAAAAAACATCACACTATAACATTTTTATTATTTCAATGATACTCTCTAAATTCCACAAAATCTACCATTGGATCATGTAATAATCCTATAATTTACATCAGGAGTCATTATAGTGGGATAGTGTCCATGTTATACTGGATATATATTTTTGGTAATCATATCATTAAAAAATATTCATGGGGACATTTTGAACCATATGTCAAAATTTTCCACACTATATTGGGATCTCATTAAAAAAATACAATGATATAATAATTTGGTATTGGAATAATTGATATCAATTATTGACTTTTCATCACATGTGAATTGGTGTTCAACTACTGGTGTTGTTATGACTTTTTATCCTACTTAATTTTTTAGCTAGATTCAATGATTTATATTTATTATAATAACGATATATAATGATACGTTATTAACGTTTATGTAAACAATTGTAATTATCGTAATATTAATTTTTTATGTATTTTCATTCCTTACGAGGTAAGGTTCTTGGTGTATGTGACAATTTGTTATTGTGGTACGTTACCCATGAGGGGAAGTGAACATTGTTCCTAAAGATGATTATAGTGTAGAATTTCATCCTTTTGGATTATAAGTAACTTTATTCTTTTTCATTTTGAGGATACTTATTGATACACACTAACTTTTGAATTAAGAGTTTCCAGCATAATCAATGCCTTTTGGATTCCAATTATCATTCCCAATCGATGCCTTATGGATTATGAGTTGCATACAAACAGCCTTATATATAGATAGATATCCACTCAATTCATTGAGGATTCCTAGTGGAATAGTTATAGCCTTATGGTTCTAATATTAACATAATATTATGACACATTTTGTCTTTGTGACATGAAGAAAAAGAAGGTATTATCAAGGATTTGAGGTACCCTGTATCTCACACAAATCACTTGATTATGAATTTTTATAATGAAGGTAACACATTTATTATTATTATAAAATTAAAATGTTATAAATGCACAAACTAGATTGAATAAAAGTTTTTTATGTATTACTTCATCTTATACTAGAACTCTAATCATGAATTTGGGTAGGATTGAATATTTCCAGAGTCATCTAAGGAAGGAACATTTCTCTATGGTAGATAGAAAATTAGATGATAACTATTTAGGTAGTGGACCTAGAAGAACATAATAGGACCCCTTATTTTTATTTAATTTATTATTTAACTTATATTTTATATTTTGAACATTCATTCCAATATGGGTGTATATTTTATCAGACAGGTATTCAATTTTATTATATTCTAATATAAATATTCATTATATATCATATTGTATAGTAATGATAATATAAAATTATACTGAGGCAATAATATACTAATAATTAGGATAAACCCCTCATTTATTGTTAGTAGCCTCGCATTTATACGGAGACATGATTGTGTCTATAATACTTTCCAACTCAAAATTAATGGATCCAATAAGGATGTTAATAAATTGAATCTAGTATTAGGTTTTAAATAAAATAAATCTATATTACATGATTTGGGATATTCCATTTAGGATTTAGGATGGATTGTACATGGGTAGGGGAAGTATGATAGCGCTAATCGATTGCAACATTGTGAACCTTAGAGTTTCAAAAAAATTGATAAAAATTTGTTATTTTCATTTATGGTTCATAATCAGTTTGGGGGAAGAAAATGTAATTGATATTTGGTATAAGATATTTTAGGTCTGTTCATTTTCCATAACTACCATCATATGATTCCATAAAACATATATACCTATTTTGAAAATACACGGTAGTTTATTAATTAATTTCCCTATTTTATATCATTCGTTTAGAATAGTTTCTAAACTATTGGGTATATATGTGCTTTCATGTTATTATAATCAATATTTATTAGCAATAACTTGTAGAATAAATAAATAATTTTCATTAGTACATAAATGATTAATGTGACTGAAATGTAGGGACATATATGGGGGTAGGTTCTATGAGAGAAATATCATGGTTTGTGGGTAGACTCCTTAGAGAAAATTGTAATATACCATATACTGGATATGTATTTCTATGTTAATAATAATTACTGGATTTCAATGGTTTCACTTTGATATTTATGATGGGAAAACCTATTTTGATATCCAAATACAGTCATCAGACACCACCCTTAGAGTAAGACATTACACCATACACTCTAATCTCTACACGATTGATTGAGGCTCCAGAACACATTGAGTTGGGACACAATCATATATTTTATTCCAAATATATCAGAGTTATTAAAAAAATGTATGAATATGTTATTAAAATCTCAATCCAATTTCTTTAATATTTTCATGGAATCAATGTCCATAATGATGCACAAGAATGGATTCAATATATCTGTAGAATATTATATTTAATTTACATTGTGGAGGATTTGATGTTGAAGCTTGTGTCTATTTTGTAGAACGTTTTCATTGAAGTTGGTGGAATTTTATGGATATTTATAGGTATTGAAACGTTATCATGCATACAACTTGGAGATTCCTCATCCTTGAGGACTTCCCACTGAGTATGATAAAGCTATAATGAGAAAATGAGTGATGTAGCGTCAACATTGAGTAGTGACTCACTCTAAATAATAGGAACTTTTATTAATAATATATAATATAATTATCACTAATATTGAGATGAGAATAAAAACACCATGAATTCATAGATTGGTCTCCAAATAAATGTTGATACATCAGGTCTAGAATGTAGACATGATAACTTATACCCTCATATTCTAAAAGGCCCTGAAAATAGGGAAGGGTTTAGAAGAGGTAAATGTATCTAGTTTATCAGTACCCCTATCATCATAGACTATAGGACCCCAATACTATAATTAAAACCATTTCTGGAATTGTAAGTGGAAAAAAATAAATTTATATTTGGGAAATCATATAATTGATGATCATATTTTTCCTTTATCAGCTCCACCAAGTGTCCATTATTTATTAAACTGGGGAAATGTGGAGTACTATTTAATGTTCTATATATAACATTAGATAATTTTCAATAAGTTATAAAATCAATAAAATATATATTTTTCTATTATTAATTCGTGATTGGGGACCAACATTGTAAAAGGATGATGTGTATCATCATCCCATGGTTCTAGACACTTTCTCATCATCATAATTCGGTCGCGTCAATGAAGTGGATCATGTTCCGTTAAATATTTATGACAAAAAATTATAATTTATTGTATTTTCATGATCAAAACCACATTTTATTATTTATTACATGATATTGATACCTAACATTAATTTATAACTTATCATGTAGTCACTATAATTGACATATCAATCATGTGATACTCATTGATAATATATATAAATACACCACTAGACATTATAGTAGAACATCTACAGTGATTCCACGGGTTCCAAATAGTTTTTTATACTTATTGACATATACATGATTTTTTGATTTTGGATACTATGTAATTAATGTTGTTTAATTTAATTTAATGGCTGACTAGATTCTGTGATCACATATATTTGAAAAATAGGCATATGTCATTCACAACAACGAAGGAAGATAAGTTCTTAATGACCATAAAGTGGTAACTAAGCATTTATGGAGTTGGACTTGACATGAGTTATCCTATTATAATTACATCAAATATAGTGTGATACTCAATTTTTTCATTATTAGTTATAGCTGAACTGAATATTCTACTAGCTACGAATCACTATCAGAACATCTTATCAAAAAAATTTATTAGACACACTCATTATAGATGAGATTAAATTTAGTTAAAACAAGTTTCAGTTTCACCACCAATTTCAACACACATATATTGAGTAAAAACAAGTTATATGAATGTGATCAATCTATAGTTTTACATCTTGGGGCATAAGAGAGTTATTATAATGAGTAATCAAAAATTTGGTTCTCATATGTCATATGCCAATAATCTAGATTCTTTTCATTTAATGCACATTGATTATAGAAGTTGAACGTATTGAAGGTGATGAACCAAAATCCTATTCATTGGATCAATTATCATTCCAATAAATTATGGGGATCATGATAGTTATCTATTATTTATATTTGGTCAGCCTATCATCAGTTCATTGTCAAATAGTATAAAACTATATATTCTATATTTTCATAGAATGTATCGACTTTATGAGTACATTGTGTTGATTTTTTGACTAACAGAGACATGGGTGGTGTTTATATCCCTCTTCATAATGATTTTACATCAATAAACGTAATCAATTTTCATTTTGTTTGTATATGATATCCTCTTTTACTCACTAACATAAGAGCTACATGCTTCGAAATATAATATAGTCTTAAGAACAACTCGAGCATATTGTATTTATGTAAAGCTAAAAAATTGTGACTTCAAGATATGAGAGGTAATATTATTTTGGAATGTGGTGTTCTTGATTGGATAATACATATACCATGATTTGGTATAGACATTAATGTTATATAAACATCTACAAAACATTTTCAATATCCAAATATTTTCAGGAATATTTAATATTGTTGATTCTTTATCCTTTATTTTTCCAGAAGGTCATCACCAATGAGAGTACTGACGATAAAAGGAGTAATACCCAATTTTTTGAATCAATTTTGAATATGAATTCCTAGAGATAATGAGAAGGTTGATGATATTTATTATAATGATATTACTCAATATTGGAAAAGGATATCATGTTTACTATAATGCCTCATTTCATAATTTAGAAATGGTACTTTTTTAGAGAGAGAATGTATTAGAATATACATATTGTGGAATATGACCATATAAGTGGAAATACCCTACCAATGACTTGTAGCATGTTGTATGTATTATGATATAATTTTCTTATGACACTCTCTCTTCAGTGATATATTTTCTATCCACAAAGACTATAACAACCTTCCCTACAAATTCATTGAAATGGACTTGAATTTTATATAGTCCCTAGGTTGAGTAATTCAGAATAGTAAACATTTTTATGAAGTATATGCTTGGAAATGGTAATGTGTACGTGAATTATCATATCCATATGATTACGGATGAGAGGGATCTTGTGAAATATTCTTTAGAGAAGCATTGGTTCTCAATGATGTTTTTGGTTTATTTGGTGGTGGATGCTTAATATGGTCATGGATCTATGACATATGGCCCCTATAGGTCCAAGTAAACTATTTTGGATAAGTTGATTATTGGAGATGTCTAAGAATCAAATGGTGTTGTGAAAAAGGAATATCTGTCTTTTTGTGATAAAAATACCTATATGGATTATAGGAAAAAGGGATTTGATTTTTGTAAATTATAGAGTAGTTTTCATCACTCCAATCTGATATGATCTCATGGAATATTAATAAAATACTATATGGGTTTATTATAATGATGAATATAATATTCACCATGTATTAATAAGTCAGTTTATCTGGCCAAGGGTGAACTTGGAAATTAATAGACACATTTAATGATGCGTTAATTGATAGTAGTTGAAATCAAAAACTAATCATCCTAGTGATTTCCACCAAAATATTAATATAAAATGTCAAAATGGGATGATGTAAATGTTGATATTAATATGGGGTTAATTAGGATGTTCATGAGATATGATTAATTAATTGTTATTCTCGATGGGATAACAAATACATCTCAGTTTCTACAAATCATAAATTCTCACTTAGTGGTGGACCATTCATAGAAAATTATATCGATATCATATTCACACATCATGTTATATTGTTTATTTCTTTAATAAATATATTCATGTTTTATTTATAAATAATTTAATGGATTGTATTAGTATCTAAGGACTAATTGGAGTTTGTGTACAATATGGAATGCATATATAAAGGGATTTTACAACCAGACAACTAACATATTGGAGATTTTTTTTATTATGGTATTTACTTTTATGGATTATGGGATGCTCTTATATATTTGTTATAGTTTTTTTAAAATCATATCTATAAGGAATCATTTTATAAGGATCCTTACGAGTATCATTGTAATAGATTAAGTAGTTCACAACACTACTGGAATGAGGAATATGATTTAGTAGTTGTTTTCCCTAATATAGTTACTGAGACCATTGAGAGAGTGAAACATATTCATAATATTCTCATCACTTCTCAAACAATATTTTAATATTATGATGACCATTTTATGTTAAACTTATAATTCCATACGGGATGTTGGGTTTTTATTAGACGAAATACTCTATTATGGATCAAATGTAGGATTATTTATGTAATGATATCACCCTACTATGATGGGACTATTGAGGTCAATGACCATATTGGGGTAGTGGAATACCCTTGAGAACATCCTTATTTCTATTGATCATTGAATCATATGATTCATGTATTACATCTCTGAGGGTATAAGGATGATCTAACCCATATGAGAGAACTCGAAGACTGTTGAGTTGGAAAATAATGAATCTCTTGAAGAGAATTATGTTTTGATACTATATTGGAGTAATAAATTACAATAAGGGCCAATAATGTCACTCTATTATATTTGGTGTATTCATGTGTAGATCTAGGAAAGACTAAAGAATGAGTGGAAAACATTAGAGCTCAATGAATGGAGTTGTTCGAAAAGAAACCACATAGATACATGTCGTGATTGTAAATTTTTTTTGTTTGGGAGACATTAAATCATTTAATTTTTATTAATCAATGAAAATCATTGTTCATTATTTTGATTTGTGTTGAGATAAATTTTGGATATTCGAATATAGGATATTTATATTTTCCTTGGATTAATAATGTTTAATATAATATTATAAATGAAAAATGAGGTACCATGTTTTAGATCTTATGACCATTCTATAGAGGATTATACTATACTCTTGTAGATATCAATTAATTATAGTGTTATTGGGGATCCTAATAGATTACATCAGGATTGGAACTGAAAAATCATATAATAATGATAGTGGTTGTTCTATCATTGACAAACCCTTTATTTCTATTCATGGTCATTGCTCAATGGAGGCTTATAATACATCACATATCTCTTCTCTATTTTAGATACATATGGATCGGTATTTCAATATACATTATTTTTTATTAACCTATTATAGGTTGTTATGATTTTAAATTTGGTACTACATTTCAAAGTAAATGTGGGTTTTAAATGAGGATTATAATGGAGTTTCATGCATAATTGACCCACCAATGATACCTAACATCTTGATGTTCCTCCATATTAATTTTAGAACATTACCTAACTCTAAAGGGTTGTATATTAAAATTCATTTCATAGTGATCATATCCATTCCATTGATATTTAAATCTCATCCATATTTTAAAACACATCCCACAACTATAGATCGCGAGGATTCCTCATACTTGACTTATACACCATGGATGTAATCCCTGCACAATGATGAAATCTTCTCATACAACATTATTTCATGGTGTACAACCATATGACCTAGAAGTCATATTTTGAAAAATATTATCATGGAAACACATTTAATTCACAATGTACCCTACAAATATTAAAAATGATCATCTAGTTGATCTTTTTATTTTCTGATGGTTGACCTAATGAATCATTTGTGCTTGAGATAGTTATAATACAGTGTAAAGATGGTTTGGTGATGAATCCTCTGATAAAAATTGATGGGGATAATGAAATTTGTGTTATAGGTATTTCCTAACCACCATGTGATCTTGTTAGGTTTGTTTCTTCATGAAAATAATAATTTATTTGGTATATTTGATAGTAGTGTTTGTATTGTTATGTCGTGTGTCTGTGCATAGCTGATGTGAACATTTTGAAATTTTATCCTTGAGTATTATTGATATAAAAAAATTACATTTTATATATTCATTCACATATTTGGTATTTGATGATGATATAATTTACTCATTATTTACAGTTTTTATTATAATGTTATACATTTATTTGTATTGGATTGGGTTCATGAGTATGGTTTGTGGTGCACATCTTATGTGATCATTAGGATATGTTACCCATTAAGGAGAAATAATCATTGTGTATGGAAAATGTGATGAAAGGGTATGATACCCATTTGTGTTATACATAACTCAGTTCCTCTTGTTTTTATAGGATACACGATGATACTCGATATTTTGTGGATTTGGAGTAGAATTCCCAATCAAGGCCTTATGCCTCTTAAGTGGCATATTAAACTCCTTATGGTTAAAAAATATTCCCAATAAATGTCTGTGGGATTCATACAAACATATTGATTTCCATAATGCATTTTTAATATCTTTCTTAATTAGTTATATTCCTCATTCTTGTATGGAAATGAATAATGTACACCAAAATATTTTAAGACTATTGGTTATAATTTGACCAAATGGATTTTGTTGGATGTTTTTAGTGAGTGAAAGTATGTTAATATTATTGAACCCACCTATTATACATGATTCCCTAATAAATGAATTATGTGGTGGTGTCCTACTGTGTCTTATACTGAAAAACTATAAAGGTATTTAAATGTGATTATAAATTTTTCAATGGATACAGTGAAGGAAATTCTCCTTGTGGTGGGCGGATGAGTAGCGAAGCATGTATGAGGTATTAGAACAGGATGTAATTTAGGGTAACCCCACTGTATATTTATTCATTTACATAGCTACATATTTTTACTCATTATATTTCTCCCATTATGGGTGTCAAATTTATTTTTCTAAAATGAATTCCTATTATTAATTTCCACAGTTTAACCCAATTTATTATTTATTTTTTTGATGTTTATTAATGATTATATGACATGATAATTATGGTTTAGTCAACAAAAATATATTACTATACACTCAATTCTAATAATCATCCTATTTTATATTGGGAACACATGTTATCATGTTGAATACTGGATCAGACTCAATGGCATATGTATGGATGTTAAAAATAAAGTTGAAGATATCATCTATAAAATGAAAAATGTAAAACTTTGTAGCCAATCAATAATAATTTATTCCGTATAATAAATATCATAAAATTTTATAATATTCATCAATTCAGCAACAATATAAATAATCCAAGGGATAATAGTAAATTATTTCATTATGATGTTATTGAAAATTTATAGCATCATAATCATTCTATCATGGACATATTCCATGAAAACATATGTAAAAAGTTAATTAATAAACCAAAATCACAAGTCAGTTTGTATCGTACGACATAGTGAAGCGTAAAAGGGGGTATTCTAGGACCAATACATCACTTTCCATGTCAAATTAATTCTACATAATAATAAACATAATATCAACATAACATATAACTAATATAAACAATGATATATAATAAAAAGAATATAAAGGATAAATATTTTCTTATTCAATAAAATTATTTACATGATCATAATATATCTATAATAATTAATTTATACATAAATTAGAGAATAAAAATAGAGGATTAAAAAATCCACATATTTTTATTACATTTCTAAAAATATATTTTTTAAAATGGAACTAGAACAAAATGTTTAAAATTAAGAACAAATACAAATTTTATTTGAAATAAATTTTATATTAATTTTTATAATAATATGGGAATCATTATTTTAATTTAAAATACATGGTATCTCGTAGAAGAATATTTGTATTGAATAACAACTATTCTCTTATAATATTTCATTCCCATGTTAAAAAAATTCCTACCAAAAAAAATTAAAAATGTCTTCTATGTGAAGTAGAAAAATGTTTCTATGAAAATCAATGAATATATATTATTTTTTTTATAAAATAACCATCACAAAGTAATTTTTTATTGAAAATAAAATACTATATGTATAACAAATAAATTTTAAAAGGATGATAATTATTCAAAAACAATAATTTTAAATTAAGTTATGTTTTTTATAAAATTATTTCGGTTGTTCTGAGTTCCAAAAAAGTGATTAAATGGAATGAATTCTTGAGAAAACTATAAATGACTATATCGGAAAGATTTAGTTGATATATAGGTGGTAAATATAATATAATTCTACTAATTGATAGTAATTCATTAACTATCATTAAAATTACTGAGATTGTGATATATCCCTTAGATTGAATTTCCTCTTAATAGGAAACATTTTAGCATCCTATATAATATAATTATATTATTTATTTACATTTAAGATATTTTTATTCAAGATTTTCTCCAGATCACAATGAATAATAAATATTTTATTACTATGTCTTATATGATGAAAATACTATTTTTGATTACATTAGTTGTTTTGAGGATGTTTAGTTCACTATCTCCAAACTAATTTACTAGCTGGACCATGGTAAAAAGATATATTACCATTATATCCAGCCTCTTTATAATAAACCATGTAAATTTATCCTGTAAAATGCAATACATAGTTTCATGAAAATGAAATTTATTGTATGCATGAGTACAATTTAATTCTACTTGATATAATTTATGTGATGTAGTTAATTAATTAAATAGTAATTATTATAATAAAAAAAATATCATACATATTCATTTATTCATTCCGTACTACCATACATGTATAGAAGAAATGAAAAAAGTAAACACATTTCTACTAGGAGGTAGTAGCCTCTACATGCATTGGTGGACATTATCTATTTTTATATGAATAATGGATTAAATTGTATATACATTATTAAATTTAAAAATTAATAATAATTAAATAAATATTATATATTTTTCAATTTTAAATTAATTGGGTGTTGTATTGATCATAAATGAAATACATTTCCCAGGTGAACTGTTATTCCACACAAACACTTGAGCGATGTCTTCATTTCATACTGGAAGGAAATTTTATATAAAAAGGGTTTTAGATTTTTCAAAATGAAAGTTGGTAATAGTTTTGATTCTTATGCTAAAATATCATTAAATTTGTAAATAATTTTATAATGGTAGAATTTGATATAACCATGAAAAACACAGTTTTGAATTAAACCTCTTATTTGTAAAACATCAATAATATAAAATAGAGGACATTATTGGTTCATTTTTTTCAGACACCATAAAATAGATATCATGTGATGTACATTTATAAAAATATTTTATTTTATTAGAGATGATTTTAATATAATTTTTTTGAACAAATGAGATAAGTGGTTATCTTTAATAGGTTAGAGGAATTACACACATGATATTTCATAAGACTTAATAAATGTATATCTATTTATCAATTTAATGTTATAAAAAATTGACATATTTTGAATCATAGACAATATTAGTTCAAAATATCTAATTATATAAAATAAAAACAAGTACTTATGAATTTTTTACAATATCTCTTTGTTTTTACACCCTCATTTACTCTTTTAACCATTATCATGGTGATATTATTTTACCATTGTTCCCATAAATAATGAAAAAATTGAAATTTTCATTATTATCAACTTTTATCCTCATTATTATAAATATGATATAAATTTTATAAATTTCAATTTTATAAAGGTGTAAGAATTTATTTTATTATATGTATTCAAACATGAATGTTACCATTAAATTTTCAATCATTCCATTTTAGAACATTGTAAACATTTTAATCGAAAATAAATTATAATTATGATTATTATGATTTTAATTTATTTATGATTACTAAATTATGACATAAATTAATTTAAATCAGATTGATTTATGAAAACATCATCTAAAATAAATTGGTTATTATAAATTATGCAAAATAATTTTTATTTGAATAAAAACAATAATATAATTTCCAAAATGATAAAAGAATAATGATTAATATTATATTTTGATGTAATATTTTTAGTTATTAAATATATATATATATATATTGATGAAAAATGATTCCATAAAATTTAATGTCATTATTTTTTCCAGAAATTTTCATAGAAGTGAATTTATACAAAAAAAAATTATTTTTTATATTCACGTAAAATGATTTATTTACAAATAATATTAAAATATAACCTATTATATATTATTAAAATTTTAACAAAAAAATAAATCCATTTAATCAAATTATAAATATAGAATTTATATAATTTGATTTAAATCTAACAATGTTATATTTTATTTTAATGATAAAATAATTAAATGTCCGATAAGAAAGTATTATTAGATGTGATGTATAGCTTATATTGAATATCATTTTATATAAATGTTGTATTATTCATGGAGGTATTATGTCATTTATGATTCAAATTTTTTTATGTTGTTTGATATGGTGATCATTGGATCTTCAAGTCGTTTTTTTGATCACGGTGAGATGAAATGGTGATGGAATTTTTTTGTCATTTGGTAAATATATTATTGTAATATATAGAGTATACATGATATAAAAAATTACATGGTTAATGTATTTATGCTTTTAAATTTATCTTAAATCATGTTTGAATGAAATTAATGGTCACATTACATGTGTATTTCCAATAGATTGTAACACCAAACCCGATTTACAAAAAAATATTATGACAATTTTCAATACCTCTATGCCAATATAATTGAATTTATAGTTTCCTCTATAAGTTTGATATCAAATATACCTTTTATATTATTTTATTTTCTTACTCTAAAGCCTCACTGAACTGAACCCCTCTTATATCCCCACATTCATCAATTTGAGTAATCAAACATGTTCATTTTTCAGGATCAGTATCCATTTAGGCATACACATTCATTTATATTCCTTTTATAATTCTTTATTTAATTTATATATGGATGTTTATTTTTTGATAATTAACTATTTTTTATTATATATTGAAATTTAATACTCTTGTTTAATCAATGTTTTGATTATGGTGGTCCTTTATGATTTAATATGGGGTTGGTCCTTGGTTCATCTATTGTTGTGGAAGGATTATTTGAAAAGGAATATGAGGATAGCTGATTTTAGAAATATTCTTATCTATATATAAGTTAAGGAATAAATATAATCTTATCTAATTGTGGATAATTTAATATTATTTAATCAT
Source organism: Viscum album (assembly GCA_963277665.1). Lineage (NCBI taxonomy): Eukaryota > Viridiplantae > Streptophyta > Magnoliopsida > Santalales > Viscaceae > Viscum > Viscum album. The sequence goes on along the minus strand of OY728133.1, from coordinate 1,033,469,445 downwards.
AATGAAATATAAATATAATTCGTTAAACATAATGATAATGGTTGACTATGATGTGTTTTCATGATTCCATGAAATGTTTATGATATTAAGATCTTATAATTATTATTGATAAAATCCATTAGTAATGACAGATAAAAATGTGTTGTTTTTGGAATTATTTTTAGGATAACCTCTAAAAAAATATAAAATCACAATGATTTTAATGACCATGTTGTATGGGTGGAAATAATTAACATCAAAATATTTTGTAATTATGGATTTTTTTGAAGTTATTTTTTTTGTATGGGCTGCTGAAAGAAGGGCTATTGTGACTTTTTTGTGTGGTTGTAGTATGAATATTATTTTTTATATTATATATTTTTTATTGGTTTATATTTTGTATTTTGTAGCGTGGATACTATTTCCCATCCATTTTGGTAAATAGGGGATGTCATTATTAAGGATATGGATATAGTTTGTTTTTTATGTTTGAGGGATCATTTTTTACAAGTAATAAAATAATGTTATAGATAAATATGAACATGGATTTGAGTGTATAATATTAATAGTCTAATTATTAAAAAATTGGGTGTGTAATATATTGAAATAATATTATTAATGTAATGTAATGACAATTCAATTCATATAGATACTAATAGGATAATGAATATAAGTACGATAGTTAATGGTAATCTAGAAATTATGTAATAATAAGAATAAATGTTTTATTATGCCTGATTAGTCAGGAAATATATTATGGTTATAGAGGATAGAAAGTTGGTTTCACATGTTTTAGTGAAGTAGTGTTTATGGAATAAGTGTATAGCAGATTATAGTGGAAATATGGTGATAAGAGAGGGTACTATTTCTGTACAATTTTTAAATCTACTAGGTTTGAATTATATAAGGTTATATTGGTTTATGTTTTATGATTTCTATATTCACCCCACAAAAGAAGAATGTTGTTTCCAATAGTCTATTCATTTTTATTCAAATATTTTCCCCAAATTTCTATAGTTACGATGGAAAAAATACAATGTGACACCCAATTATCATTTTATCAAGTAAAACATTATTCTTATCATGGCCTTCCACTACCTCGTGATTGGGTGGGTACTTATATTGGGGAAGTCGTATACTATTTTGAATTCACTATGAACTAGTCATTTTTGTAGGCTGTAGAGTTATTTCAAATTATGTAATTTGGTTATATGCCATGTAATAATTGTCGTGTACATATAGTGAGAGGAATCATGGTAGGAAATTTTATATGTTTTGAATGGTGGATTCACGTTGTGACTACTTTAAATAATATATTTTTAAGCGGAGTCGGTGAAATATTTGGCGTATTTTTATAGTATGGATTCAATTGCGTGTAACTATATTACATGACATAAAACACACCGAATCCATATTTAAAATTAGGAGAGCTATTTTTTTCGTGGATCATTTTCAAAACATATTGGATATCAAACCGATGCACATACTATAATTTTTTTTGGAGATACCCCTCCAACTATATTGATCTATTTGTCATTGGATATTCATTACAGCTACATTACAACTCTTCGCATGAGTAGCCTTAATTCACCTTCATTTTCATTGATCATGGTATCATCTTTGGGTTGAATATTTTGTTATGATGGTATATGATTGGTCATTTTTCATTATTTCATCCCAGATTCATTGTGTGATCTCATTATATAGGCCTTTTCATCCATTGGTTGTGGTGCGATGGGAATTCTACATGTAGCTATGTGTGTTTTCTAACTTCTATCGACCCATTTCATTATAATCTGAGTAAATATATATGTGAATTTTATTTTTGGGCCTTCATTATTGTTATTGGGTATTGTTTCTTGTGGATGACATTAAAGGCAACTGCAACCCGTGTTTTCAGGTATGTGGTTCCTTCTCTATCCAATGATGACAATATTTATTTTTCGTTCATTATAAATTGATTTATAAATGTAATTTTCATGATCATTTTCTGTCTATTGAAATTTGTTTTCAAATAGAAATGGGTTTTCCCATGTTATTAATAATTGCAATGAAAATGGGTATTTTTAATGAATTGAAATTGAATTATTTAAATGGAATAAAATTGGATTTCAAGGCATGGTAATGAATTGTGGAAACGTGAATATGGGTTACCTATGGTACATTGGTGGAAGGTTTAGGATGGGTTATTTTTTTTTATTTTTCGTTTATTATAATTGAGTTTCTTCTTGTTGAATTCCATTATTTCACAGGACCATTGTTATAGGGAACTGATATTGACAGTAAGGGAGCTTACTAATTTTGGTTTCCTCTCATTTCTATGGTCATTGTTCTAGGATATGAATTATTCTCACGATTTTTGTCGTATGAGTAGTCTGTTTCCAATAACTATATTTTTATTTGGTGTTGTGATACTTGTTGTTCTATGTTTTATTTATAATCATTCAGTGGTGGCCTTGATATGTATGTTTACTCTAATGGTATAAGATATGTAATTTTTTATTATTAATTTAAATACCATCTTTTGTTTATAATTGTGAAATATGGGAAGTATTTACCACGTTTTTTATACGACTCATTTATTTCTTATCAGGATGTGTTTTTATATAAAATAACAATACATGATTTTCTATATATAATATTTTTATGGAACACATGGGTAGGGTATTACTAAGATAATTATCTCACACCTTGATAAAATATTCATTGGTGTATATAACATTGTTAGACATCAATTGTAGGGAATGAAAATTAATTATAGTGAAGTGATGATGTTTGAGTTTGTTGGTTGAGTAGCTTGTGGTGTGATAGTGGGAGTTCTTCTATGCCATCATTTGACGTTGTTTTTTTGGGTCATTTTATTTTTTATATTCCAATATTTTTTTATAGTTATGGAATACATATCAATATTTTCCTCTAATGTTTAGTTTTAGTACATAATTTCTATATGTTTTTTTAGGATATGAAAAATAATTACCTCTTTATTGTTGGCATATTCCTGAGTGCTTGTCTCTATATTGTAGAGTTCAAGAACTCCCTTTGGGTATTTAATGGAATGGATCAGGTGTTAGGTTTGAGGGATACCCAGTCTAAATCAATACAATTTGGAATCATATGAGGTATATCATTAAGATTCTATGTCATGGGATATCTATTTGACTTGTAATATAATTTTTGGGACATTAGAGTTATATTGAGAGAAGTGACTTTCCATGTCTTGTCATAATGATACTAAGGATTCCATGGGATGTTGGGATGTGATTCTATTGTATTGAATTTTGTTTTAAAAATATTATATTTTTATTATGGTTTTTATATTTTGAATATATATATTCCCTACAATTTGATTGTTCTTATGTTTCAGTGTGAATCATTATTCCTCTAAGACATCTTCCTCGACATCACTGGGAATGTGCAGTTGATGATCCTCATGGGAAGCCACCTATATATAAAAATATAATCAGCACTATCATCAGGATGACCATGTTGTTGATCAAGATTAACAATGAGTTTAAATTTATATTCTTTAGGTACATCCATGAGCTAGAGGATAGTGAGAAATATCATAGGGATTCATGTATGAGAAGCCATCATACATTATTGTGATGAAGGATACACAAGAGGTGTAGAATAGGTTGTAAAGGATTAATAAAACCATTTAAATTCTTTTTACACTAGAGAACATCATGGTATAGTATAATTTTCTCAGAATCAATGAGTCTGACAATCGATGGTGTGATTCTATGGTCTTAAGAGACATGCATGTGGACATGGATTTGAAGGGTTTAAAAACACCGTACTTAGAGATATGATGGATGAAATAAATAGGGTTGGAAATTTTGGATTTTTCCCAAATTATATTCCATTTGTTAAAATCTCCAGTGGTGCACATGGTAAGAAGAGGAAGTAGTCAGATCATCATAGGAGAAGTGGAGTCATGTCTTAGTAGAAAGCCTCTTATTCACCATTTGTTATATATATTAATTTTCCTATAAAATTCTATCACTGTAAAATGGTAGTACACCCTTATGGTTCTAGTCCCATGCTCGTGAAGATTTAAATCATTTTTTTATTCTTTGGCCAGTTATAAGGCTTCTTTCCATACTCTGACTATGCATCATTATGGTCAGGGTTCATCACCTCAAAAGGCTATTATTGTGCATTCAAAAAGATTTAATGAAAATATATCTCTAGCCTCAAGCCTCAGGAGTGTTGTATCTTAAATCATCATATTATTATCCAGTGTTATTTTATGTAGGTCCATCAATATTGAGAGGTACAAACCATATAACATCTTGATTATAAATTTCATTATTCAATATCAGTTCCTCCTAATAAGTTATATCATAACATTTTGATGATGTTATGAATCATACAATGGATATTATGTCCTTATAAATTGATTTAGAAACACATATTGGTATAATGAAATAATATGGTTTCTGTTTTCCTTGTTTTTCATTAATGATATCACATACAAAGTTTTTATGGGATATTCCCATTACTGAAATGGATCTGTTCGACATCATAATTGATATGGATTTCTTTACTGACCATCAAGATGAATTTGACTATTTCCAATGAAATGATTTTTTTCCATTCTTCTTATGAGAGATCTGTGTGATTCAGGGGGTGTGGGTCCTATGTATAGGTCATGAATGAACATTCCACATAGAAAACATGAATTTTCTAGTTGTTATTTCATTTGAATCGCATGATTATTCTTTATTTGATGACCCTCTTATTTGTTGGTGTGTCATTCCTATCACATTCCCAATCAATTTCTATTGACTTACTTTAGAGAGAGATTTAGTATTTATGATTGATATAGTTCTAGGTTTATATATGATATAGATACATTATTATCACAAGGTACCAGTGGAACTGGGTGAGCCCATTATTCAGTTGGAAAGCCTAGATGAGAAAGGATTACATCACCCTATAATTTCTCTTTGGAAAACCCTTGTTCCATTTTCCAATATTTATTGTTGTTCACTTCATTTATATGTGATCTATCAATAGTTTAACTTTGTAAAAATGAAGAAAAAATATCATTTTCCTTATATGAATGATATATTTGATTAGATAAAAGAGAAAAATTGATTTTCAAGGATTGATCTGTAGTTGGGTCATCATTAGCTCAGAGTTCAGATGTCTGATATACTGAAGACAATTTTTAATAGCTGGTATGGCCATTATGAATATCCAATGATATATTTTGTTTTAACTAACACTTTGGTAATTTAGTTCATTGATGAATTAAATATTCCATCAATATCATGAAACATTTTAATTAGTGTCCGTGCATGTTATTTTGGATTATTCATAATATGAGAGTGATCATGAAAACCATATGAGTTTGGTTCTAGAAATTTCGAGAAGTAATTTTTTGAATGCAATGCTTTTGAAATGTTGTTTCTTCATTAATGAAGTTAATTTCATGAGAAACGCAATTTATAAACATATAAATTTAGTCTATCAAGAGAAGGTGAGTGATGTTTTTTATTGAATCAACCATATATTTTCTTTGATATTCGATGATTCTGTACTCTTTCATGATACTACTGATGTTTTTTCAAGAACTTATTTATTATGGTTCCACTATAGTCTATTATTAAATTGAATATAGTGATATTAACCTAGGATGAATAGTTTCATACTTCATTCAATGAAATGAAAATACTAATAACATCAGTGCCTATTATAATCATATATGTGACCATTATATTATATGTGATTTATTTCGATTCCTTTGGTGCTATTTTGGGGTGCATGATTTTTTAGGATGACAATTTGGTAAGATGTGGCTCTTGTCACCTCTGAACACATGAGAATAATTACCCCAAATATGTTTTTTGAGATTTTTTGTAGTAAGTCATTCGCATTTGTGTTAGCGACACTATTGTTTTGGGGAATGGTTCATGGAATTATCTAATTGTAAGAGAATAAGTAATATATTTTCTTATGAGGACATGAATATCAAATTGAGGATATTGGTAGGATACATTTGGATGTTTGACTTCAATATCTGTTAAACCCCATGGAAGTTAAATGATGTTATAGATTATCATATAAACAATCTACCTTCATAGGATATTCTGGAATTGAAGTAATAGTTCATCCTTATGGGGATTTTTTCTCAGTCGCATTTGGATGCTCATGATGATGTTTGAGGTATGGTTTTAACCATTGTTCAGATATTTGTATATCTCTTGGAGTATCTATTGTATAGAAAAAAATAGCAGGATGAGATTCAGAACAATTGTGAAAGACTTTATGGTGGATATAATATTTCATGTTGGTTTCTATATTCATATGGTATGATTAAATTCATGAGAAGTATTGTTATAAAAGTATCTGTGTGGATTTTTGTATTGTTTGTTGAAACATGTCTTCATGGAATTTACAAACAGGATCTACAATGATAAATTATGATATGAGTAATCGATTTGTGGTGGACATGTATGAAGTGTGACATTGCAGAGTTTGTGGGTCCCTGTTACACCTACAAATTGATAACAAAGGAGAACATGTAACATTACGGTGATATTCTGCCTCATCCTGTGATGATTTGGAAAAGGGATGAGGTATCCATAGAATTTGTAGTTATATTACCACCGAATCCCCATAAGTGGAATTATATATTTGTGGTTGTTGATCGATTAATGAAGATGTATCCTTTTATTCTGATGAAAGAAACAACTAATGTTGATTATCTGGTTAATCGTTATATGTATATGATTGTGAGGTTACATGGGAGTCTATAAATTGTTTCTGATAATGATTATAGGATTTCTTCAAGGCTCTAGAGTAATATCAAAGAGGTTATGACAACTGTTGTCATGTTAATCATCAAATCCCATCCATAGATAGATGCTCAGATGAAGTTCGTGATTTAGATTTTAGAGGATATGCTTATTTCCACTGTCTTAGAATTTAGAGGATCCTTAGATATACATCTTTGATGGTTCGGATTGATTACAAAAATATTTATCAATAATCGATATCAATGGCTCCCCATGATGTGTTTTGTGGTCACCCATGTAGATAATATCTTTTAAGGTATGAGGTGTGATGTAATGCCCCAGTTCTTGGTGGCACCCAAAGGGGACCCCTTCCGGGTAGTTCATATGGATTCATGCACATTTCCTCAAATGTTTCAGTCTGCAGACTAGTAGTGAGTGCCTTTGGGTGCGATATTGTGGAAATTATGACCTCATTGGAAGAGTAACACATCAAAAAATAAAAGATATAATAGAAGCAGATGCATGAAAAATACCATACAATATTGAACATCAGAAGACTAAAATTAAATAAACCATTGCCTCTAATTTATAAATAATTATGAATGTCACAATATCTATAAAATCATCCAAACAAGTCAAAATTATGTAATACAGTAGTAAAACAATGAAAAATGAAAAAAAATGTAATCAACTCTAACAACATCGCAATCCTCCACATGGTCACATGCTCTCAAGCTCCATAGCTATCAAGTACATGAAGTAGACGGGTGATTTTTCTTATTTATACCTGGAAAAATATAATCTTTTTTGTCCCAAAAACAATCCCCAAATAGTGTTTGAGATGAATCCAAGTAGGAAACCACCAAAATATTAGAGACTAAGAATCAATTGATATATATGACAGGAAAATATGCAAAACAAAGTAATAATCAGGGATGTACTCCAAAGTTAACAGTCCTTCAGTTTGAACCACGTTAATTTTCATTTGAAAAAAATTCATAAAAACATTCACAAGTAACACTCAGGGGAATTTCTCATATACTAACCCCTATGGTTCAACATGTCATTTCACAATAAAGATATATTGACCCCTATTATAGATCACATAGTCTAACCCATTTAGTCTCATGCAAACAGAGACTCTTTGAGGAAGAAATCAATTTCAATTCCCCCTATAGTCTTTTATTGATAAACCTCATACTACCTAAGGAATCACTCAACATCAATTCCCCATGTGGTCTCATAATGACAACTTTAGACATAATAAATAATCACTAATCTTAAATCCCCCCCCTATGGTCTTACATTGTGAAATGTATAACAGAAATTATGGAGAAGCCCTCAAATTCAATTCCCCCTATGGTCTCACTACAATAGGTTCCCAAATCCCTATGTAAAGAAATCATTCAGAAATTATATTCCAAAACCAAGGTAAATCTCAAATACTACTTGGATAAGAAACAAAAATGCATATCACCGGCATGTCCATTAATATCAACTTTATCCTAACAATACTACGCCTAGAAATCATAACATCCTAACATGAAATTCTAGACCCAAGGGACAATATCAAATAAAACATGGGAAAAAATTTCATTGCAAGGTAAGAAAACCTATTTACAATCAAAAAACCATAGTCAAGAAAAAATAGCATTACATGTATTAACATATTCAAATTCCCAAAACATGTAATACCCTAAACTAGGGTTTTGGAATCTTTTTCATATAAACATAAAATAAAACTAATAGAAAGGCACATACCTCCCAAATCAACATTATAGGATAGATATATTTGAATTTCAACCATTTAATCGACCTAAAATGCAATAGATATACAAAAATGTCCAAAATAATCAACCACAGATATCCCAAGAAAGCTGTGGAATCAAGAAAAGATGCTCCAAAATAAGGATAAACTCACAATGGAAAATCCCATTCAATCAATGGTGGTTCATTCAAAGACCAGATGATCGATCAGGGGATCTAGGAAGAATTGGTGATATTTGTTGCCCCTTAAAGTGATGAGCTAAGAAGTAGATGATTCTATTGATTTAACGTCACCCCTTTCCAATTAATCGATTAAACATAAATATAAATTGTATATACTTTAAGATTAATATCATTTATAAGTCATTATAGGTCCATGCTTTTGGCAGTCTCTATGTCACCCCATGTGGCCATGTACTCTGCCATTACACAACTAATACATGGCTACACACAGCAACTAGTTACAGGATGTGTACTCCATTATACACAACGTGTACTCCATTTTACACGATGTGTTCACCATGAATTTCAAAAATCTCCCCTTCTTCACAACAAAATGATAAAACATGATCCCTACCTACGATGATGATTTGGGTGCTTACAACCTTACCCCCATTAAGAAATAGTTCCCCAAATTTCCTTATGAATGTGGTGAAGAAGAAGAATCATTGAATAGCTCTGGACACTGTGATCGCATATCGATCTCCCTCTCCCAAGTATCATCATGCACATACTCATGCTGCAATAGAACTCATACCATTTTAACATATTTTACAAGGATTACCTTCACAATTCGATCAATAATTTGGATAATATGATCCTAAAATGAGACGCCCCCCTCCAAGCTCAACCAATTCATGTTAAAAACATGATATTGGTCTTAGAAGTAACGTCATATATGAGAAATGTGGAAGATGTCGTGCATAGCCTGGTACCAACGAGGTAACTGATCGAACTATTCAATAGGTTTGACTATATGCAAAACATCAAATGGCCTATCATATCTCGGTGAGTGCTTAACCTATATAAAAATACTCTTATGTCCCAACCTTGGTTTGACATTTAGAATATCCTGATATTCGACCTAAAAAACGAGTGATCGCCTCTGTCCATTAGCATTAAACATCTTTATGATTATGAAGTATCCATCCTCTTCCAAATCAACTCTACCACCTCCATGGTCTCTTGGATGTGATGAGGTCCCAAAATAGATTCCTCTTCTACTTCCATCAAACATAGGGGTGATCTTCATGTCCTATCATACAAATCCTCATATGGTTCCATCAAAACTGTTTCTTGAAAACAATTATTAGATGAAAAATACACCAGAGGTATGTACTCCTCCCAAGAACCTCCAAAATCAATGACCCATGCTCAACGAATTTTCTTCATCAACTGTATCGTATGCTCGAATTGGAAATCGGTCTTGGGATGGTCTGTTTACTCAAAAGTAACTGTTTACCGATATCCCTCTGTAGTCCCTACAAACCTATGTAGTGAAACATGAATCCTTGTCTAAAACAATGGAGTGTGGAACCCCATGTAGACATATAATATCCTAGATGTACAAACATCCCATATAATCAACACTGAAGTTATCCTTGATCGGTAAGAAGTGTGAAACGAACATGTGTCGGTCAACAAAAACCCAAAATTCATCATTCCCTTGAGGTGACCACGATATGACTATCATGAAGTCCATCGTGACATCATACCACATCATCTCGGAAATGGGTAACTGCTACAAAAGACATGGTTGTCATTGATGTTATGCCTTCACCTGCTGACTAGCATAACAATTTATCATATAACATGAAACATCTCTTTTAATAAAAGGAAACCAATACTAATGGTGTAGCTATCGGTTCATATTGGTGACCCCAGGATGAACTACCCATACTACGGAATGAAAATCCAGCATCACATCCTTGCATATGTCTGCTGACACTCGTACACACCCAAGAAAATGCAATATCTCATCCTCGCCTATAGTCTATATAGGAATAGTGTCTTCGCCTAAGACACTCTCCCATCGAACTAGGCTTTTAGAATCAATACATTCCTCATTCACATTGGGTCAATTAGAGTAGAGGTAACAACTACTGAAGAATCAAACGACATTCCCTATCTTTTAAGCACCATCAAATACATCTCATAGAACTGATCTATAAGCTTCCATCACTGCTAGTCTCCTGAGTTAACTAAATCTAAGTCATCATGCTAAACACATCACCCACTGCATTCCATTTCTCAGACATATAGTTAAGCTCAATTTCAAAGGGTTGAAGGTTTTAAACCCACCTCCAATATCTCAAATTCAGATAATAATGATTGAAGACGTACTTGATTATTTTTTGGTCAGTGATAACAACAAAATTATATCCCGACAGATAATATCTCCAAAAATGTAATGCATGAAAAAATACAGCCAGCTCAAGAATGGGAATATGGTAATTCCTCTAATTTGGTATCAACTTTTGTGGTGCATACACAATGGATCCTTCCTCCAACATAAGAACTACTCTTATCCTGATACTTGATGCATCACAGTAAAAAATATAGCACTTTCCGAACTCTAGAAAGATTAAATTCAGTGTAGAATTCCACCTCTCATTCAGATCCTGAAAGCCTAAATAACATGAATCTATCTACAGGTATTTTGCACCATTTTTTATCAAACACATATGTGATGATTCAAAGGGTCGAATTTCTTATATAAATACAATGTAGTATCCATATAGACCTATAAAAATTAGTACCTCAAAGACCTTCTTTGGCTTCTCCAACGAAACATCTACTCCACATTCCCTATGACTATTGATACTGCTGTCCCTGAGATAACCTGACCCCGGAAATGTATCTGGTACATCCCAAATTAGAATTTTGAGAGCATATAATATAATTGTTGCTAAATAAATGTAGTCAAAATGATATCAAGTTGGGTTTTATGGCTAGGTTGAGTGTGATAATACACCAATATATCATCCATGAAAACAACAATGAGGGAATCCATGTATGGATGTAACACTAGGTTAATCAGATCCATATAAATTACAAGTTTTTTCGTGAGACCGAATGACATAACCACATACTCATATAGACCATACCTACTCTGGAATGATTTAAGTGTTATAGCACATGGTCTAATGTGCCAGCGATGTTAATTGAAACCTATTCAATCTTCTAGAACACCTAGGCTCGTTGAATATGATCAAATAGATCATCAACCTTGGGTGAGGGATAAGGATTATTGACCATCAACTAGTTTAAATTCTGATAATAAGCATAATGTCTGAGGTGACCACCCTCATTAATTGATAATAGGATAGGCAATCCCCAAGAAGAAATAATTTTTTTGTGAGACCCTTTTCTTATTACTCCTCTGAAATCTTCTTGAGCTCTTGTATCTCTAGTCTAGAAAACCTATGAGGAGTGGTCATTGCTTCTGATTTGGGAAAAAGATCAATAGAAAAGTAACGTATATCTCTATAAGAAAACCTGAAAATCCATCTAGAATGAAATATCTAAAATGATCTACCACTGTAAGAATGTATATCTCGGAACTACCATGATCATCCATATACATATAAGCAATTTGGGTTTTAACTCCTCTTAACCCATGACGATGGTACTTCTTTGCATTCATGCACATACCCATCATCCTTATGTAGAAACGACCCACCATATGGTGATGTGAAGCTCACCCTACGGTGATAGAAATTTATATCATCCTGTAAGAGAACCAACCAGTCCATTCAATGAATTAAATCATAGCCTATCATCTCAAATATATAGTGGAAACATAAGATCTGACATGTGCCAACCTCAAGAGGGAACCCCTTGCACTGACATACACTATCTCTTCTAATATCTATCTATGTTTACATCATCCTAAGATCAGTAGATGTAATGATACAAAGACTATTTATCTCCACAACAAAAACTGATATGAAACTATGGGGATCCCTAGTATTGAAATATGTTGAAGCTAAAACTAAGGAAACTAGAATCGTAACTCTAATTTCATAGGGTCATTTATTCTTATATCGTTATGTCTTATCTACTGAAAATTTATGACCTGCACCACAGCCCTCTGATCCTTCCTATCCTCCCTAAGCTTATCCACCATGTTGTCGCTGAAATCTTAGAGACTTCTTAACATGGCCAGGACATCCACCACGGCCTAAGTAGCCGAACGAACACCATTTCCAAGATTGATAAGAAAATACTGGTCCTGCTCCTGTATAAGGAGTCATAGAACAACCATTTTCACCTTCTAATAGTGGAAAAACTAATTGAAATGTTGATGATGACCCATATTGTTGTAATATCAACACTTAATTGGGTCTCTCAGGCATTGTTTCCTCATATGCCCAACATTCCCACACTAGTAGCATACCTCCTGGGTACCTGAATGTCTATCTCACATACTCATATCTTAACATGTAGACTCTATGTGGTGCTTCCTACTATCAGCCGAAGAAAAACCATCTCTGGATGCTGAACCACCCAGGACCACAACTCTAGAATCCCTATGGATGGGTTCAGTGTTCAAAAACTGGTTGACTCTGGAATATATGGTCGTCATCCTAATGATGTTCACCTAAGATCAGATGTCAGCCAAGAGACCATTCTCAAACTTCCTAAATAGGAAAACCCCATCACCCCCTAGAATGGTTGTGAAATAATATATCCATGTTATGAGAAAAGAATAATCCATGATTGATAGAAAACCCTACTCCAAAATCATGAACACATGGGCTAGATCATCCATCATTGTCATTGGGTAGACGTAATCATAGAAGGATTTCTATAACTCATGCCATTCCATAACCTGCAAGCGTCCTTCCTGTTACAACACATCACACCATCTCTTGGTGGATTCCTAAATCATATAAGTTACAAGATTCAACATTCTCCATGCATCTCCAGATTCATATAAATTAATAGAATGCCTTATAACAATGAATTTACTGCCTGATTTCCTCTATGCCCTGAGAATGTGGGAGGATGGTGCAGATGAATGACCCACATCAATTCATCCATAGATGGTGCATGATGCAGTGCTCCCAGGAAGGAATGAATAAAACTCATGAATAATTCATGGGAATGTGAATTATCTCTTATGTTATGAATAATGGCTCGTGCCAAGATGGGCATGAATGGAGGGAATGCTGGTAGTCCCTACTCAATCATGTCTGGTGTCTGATCGTTGCCCTGAATCTGGTGTACAACCAGAGGACGTCTCAATGGAATGACTCATAATGGTCATTCACACAGCTCAATTCATGATTATAAATGAATTAAACATAGATTTTCAATAAAGTAACAAGAGAAATAAATCATTCATGTTCTTCAAAACATGGATATTGGGTGTGTATAACCCCTACATGGTGTCTTCCCTTATGTTTTTACATTGGTGTGTACTTCTTCCAATACTAGTTGTGTAACATCATATACACACGATGTGTTATCGATTTACATATTGGGTACTTGAATCCTTTCCCCTACCTAAGTTTCATTACAATTCTAAACCACACGGTTCTCTCCATGAACAAAACTACACATCCTCTTTATTCCAGACATGGCGTGTAGTTTATATGTTTCATCCACCTATGTCATTAATCACACTATCAGAGACACAAATTACTATAAAAGACATATTTATTCTAGAAGAAGTGTGTTCTATAAGGACATCATCTACCCATTCCATTAGTCACATAGTCGGACACATGACCTCTACAAAACGGTGTGTACTTCCAGTTCAGAGCATGTTCCACTAATTATGTACCATCCCCATGACCATACCCGTATATGTAATCACACAGTGTGTCCAGTACAGATCATGGTTCACAGTGTGTACTATAAGGATACATGGAATGTATTCATCAATAGAGACCATGTATTCATGATTTTTCTAGATAGTAAGCCGTAGAAACTACTCTTGAACCCATAAAAACATTGAAACAAACATTAAAGTCCCATATTCTGATCAGTGGGGGTAATAGTCACTGTGAATTAATGATTGACGTCCTATTCATGTATATTACAATGAATATCAGTTCACACAACCACATGATAATCCATGTTCCGATCCATGAGGGACAATAAAAACTCTGGGACTAATGTTTGGTGCTCATTAAAATGAAACCTTACACGATTACTAATTACCTATTAAATAGAATGTATTATATGATGGAATCAATCAAAACAAAATGCATATCAAGAAAAACATCTATCGAAACAATATGAAATCGATAACAAACCCTAAATGACATGACAAGAATATAGGACATGGTATATCTAGCATGTGTTGATATTATGAATGATATAGAATACCCTCATCTCATCGGTTTGCAACAGAAAGAATTCCTTAATAATATCAATGTCAATAGCACAAAATATTTGAATCACCTAGCTATGAAATCAAATCAACTTCAATAATTTCAAAATAAGAAATATTGATATATTCAAGTTAAATTTTCTTTTCCTTATTCACTGGTTAGCTTCTCATGGGTGTAGCTTATTAACAAATACCTATTCTTTATAACCTTGTCTATCATCTCCAAATTGTATGTCAGGAAAAATATAATTCCTCTGATAACACATTGTTACATCCCAGTTCTTGGTGCCAGTTGGAGGTTCCCTGTACCAGGTAGGTCACATGGCCTCAACCGCATTTCCCCGAATGCCAGAGGCTTCTAGATAACAGTGTAAAACTCATGTCTGATGGTGTGGAAACTAACCCTTAATTTCAATAGTAACACAGTGGAAATAAACTGATAAAAGTAGTGGTTGCAGGTATAATACCATAAAATATTGAACTGTGTAATAAAGATTGTAAATAAACAATTGAAACATATTTATAAATAATGATGCATGTCATAATAAATATGAAAGTGGAAAAATGATCCAAAATTCTGAAATACATTACTAAAAAAATGTACAAAAGAAAAAAAGGGAAAAAACTCCCATAGTATCGTAAGACTCATCTTTATCTCATGCTATCCAACTCCATAGAAATCATGTACATAGAGTAGTAGAGTCCATGTCTTTATCTATACCTGTAACAATATAATATGTTTGGGCTCAAGAGAATGACCCAAATAAGATGGGAGATGAATCGCTGTAGGAAACCACCCAAATATATGTGGTTGAATATCAATGAATATATATAATAACAAAATATGTAAATGATATAATAAGAAGGGAATAACAAAATGTAAACGATCATATTGTTGCAACCAAATTCATTTACTTTTGTTTAAAATTCAACCAAAAATTCACAAGTAACCCTATGAGAAAGTACTCACATCATAACCCCTATGGTTTAACACATCATTTAACAATAAACATATAATGACACCCTAGGATATCTCATACAGTCTATCCCCTTTGGCCTTTTGAAAACAATGACTCTCTAAGGAATCACTCATCATCAATTCTCCTTATAGACTTTTAATGATAAACTCCATCCACTATATGGAATAAATCAATGTCATTTCACCTTGGTATCTCATAAAAATAACTATAAACACACTAAGGAAGAACTAATCATCAATAACCATATATTATCGCAACATGAAAAGTGTAACATACACTCTAGGGAATCCCTCTATGTCAATTCTCCCAATGGTCTCTCTACATCAGGTACCCACAACCATGTGTAAAGAAATTGTGCACAAAGGATATTTCACAGACAATGTAAATAAAAAATACTACATGTATTTGAAACTACAATGCATATCACAATAATTTCATATAATATAAACTCTATCCAAACAATTATATGTAAGTAAATCATAACAGCCTAACAGGAAAATCAAGACCCAACATCCAATATCAAATAAAACATGGGAAACACATAAATAGAGTGTTAAACAACCAAATTTACAATCAAAAACACATACTCAAGAATACAAGTCATGGAAGACATAAAAATTGTTAAATTCCATAATATTGAAATACCCTAATAAATTATATAGGGATACATTAAATATAATATTTATTAAAAACCTACATAAAGGAACAACCCACATACGTCAATATTGTATGATTAATATAGTTGAGTCTCAAAATTTGAATTGACATAGAACACCATAGATATTTTAAAAATGTAAAATTTTCATGACTTTATTTACCTCAAAAAATGGGAAGAATCAAGATATGACGCTCCAGAAGAAGGATTAACTCACCATGGATATTCCAACTCAGTCGACAGTAATTGATTTAGTGAAAAAATTGTCGATCATGGGATCTTGGATGAATCGGTGATATCAATCACTCTTGGTCTTGACAGATCGATAAAAAGATGTTTCTATCAATTAGATGTGACCCCTATACATTTAATCAATTAAAAATAAATATACACGACCGATCAACTAAAATTACACTATGTGTATATTACATTACAAGACACCTCCTTATGTGGTATCTTGGTAACGCACTCGATTTGTGTATACATTTTCACATACATTATTAAAAATAATAATGTTTTTCAGTAATTACTTACTCTATAGTGTAAAAATACATTGATTTTGGGTATCTTGTTCCTTTTAATGATATTTATTGCAAATTCACAATATAGAGGACAACTAAGCAAAATTTAAAAACTACATGAAGTTTATATATACACAAATTATTTACATTCTGATTCCGAAACAAATTGACTAGGAAAAGTACATGACCATGTAAATAGAATCCGGTACATGTTGTGTTCACCCTACACATGATGTGTATACCCAACTAGAATTAGTTAACATATGAGAAGAAGCCTACACGCCCATGTTGTCAGTAGACGGGGACATGTCGTGGTCAACCCATACTTGTCATGTATATCATTATAGAAGTAGTTAATGGCTAAAAAATGAGACTTCATACCTTGTATGGAGGTGCTTCATGCCTGGTATATCTAACTACTAGGTGGTTTCGTGTTCCATGTCAAAGACGATGTGTTAGGCCACCTACCAGTGGAAAAATCAAGGATAAAATCATATTGACAAAAGTACACACACTGTAATTATTCCAAAGTCCATGTACTTATATTTTCTATGAAAATATGCCTTTTCCTCCTATTCGTAATTTATAGGAGTAGAGAGAAATGTTTGAAGCTTTGTAGGAAAGATTCTGTTCTTCCATTCTACCACAATTATTTCACTTCTCTATTCTACTGTAATACACAAGAGTCACTCCCTCTTAGATGTTTTAAGAAATGATCAAATCGTGTATCAAGGGTTTTGTGTTTATCTTTACATCTAGGTGTAACTAAATACCAAGTTTGTTTCAGTTGTGGGAGATGTAAGAGTTGTAATATTGATTATTTTCTATGAATGTATTTGTTCTTTTAACTTCTTCGTAGACTTCTTAAATCACTTTATCTTATAACTAAAAATACGGATCTAAGCCAAGTGAATAATTTTTAGGGATTCAAAAGATGAATAAAAATTGATATTTTCATGATCATTGTAAGTATGTGTTGACTCAGAAATGGTTTATGCCTAATAAAGAACAATTAAACACTAACTACCAGACCCGGCTGTTAGTTTCTTCAGCTCTAAATATATGTTTACCAAACCAATGATACATTGTTACAAATGAACCCATAGTGATGGGATATCATGAACAACACAACCACATAATCAATTTGATTTAATAAAAAAATTCTAATAAATCCATAACAACCACACATTCCACTCCATATTTGTATCAAAAAAAATTTTCACATATTTATCTTAATTAATTAAAAAAATTATTAACGAAAATTAAAACCAATTATTCTCTTCATCCAGACATAAAAAATCTTCTATAAATATAAAAAATTTCATTCCAAAAAAAAAATAAAATAAATGTTTAGCCGAAAAAAAAATCACTTATTTTTCATTATGGATAGACCACATAATGAAACAATACTCATTATGGTAAAAAAAATTTGGTAAACCGATAACATACCTTTAGTGAAATGTATCTACAAATTTCTGAGAAATTCCCTAGGAGAATGAAAAGTTAATTTTTTGTGTTTTAATTTTGTTTGTATCAAATTGTAGTGAAGATAAAAATGATTAATTCCAAAAAATATATTTTCCTAATTTCATTTTGGTTCATCATTATTTTTACTCATTTAAACGTGGTGTTTTTGGTATTGTTCAGGTCTTTAGGTGTTTGATAAGCTACCACACTTGTTCCTAGAATGCTGAGTCATCGGGGTTTTTCCCAATTGACCATGAGATCGAACAGACACATTTGAGGAACCAATTATTACTCATGACCGATCACAATCACAAACAATCCCATTGTGCTAAACGAGGAAGTAAATCTAGCTCTTTTCCAAGAAGTTGGACACCCGTTAGGACCATATGACAACTAAAACCATCATGCTCCACTTGCTCCAGGGAATGGCCCACAGTAGCTCAGAAAATTCCAACCTGAACAGATGTCATTTTTACATTCAGGTATGGGGCCATACTACACCCCTCAACAATAGAAATATATGGTTTCTCTACATACTCATTATCCACATACACATCGTAATCTCATGTAATACTCTATTCTATATATCCAAAGAGATGAAATAGGCATCATCCGTCAACCAGCGCAAGCCCGACACTTAGAGATCATGCCTTCTATGATGCAGCTTATCCAAAACATTGTTTAGTTTGGAAGCCTGCATGGGCAGGACCCTAATGCCCATATCTCCAATTTTCAAGAGGCCATCAACACGTTCCACTACCACAAAGTGTCCACAAACTCAATTCTTCTTCTCATGTTCTCTTTCTCTCTAGGGGATAAGGTGAATCGCTGGATAAAAGGATTTCCATAATGATCCATCCTAACCTGGGAGGAGCTTTCCTAGGAATTCCTGTCTAAATAAATCCCACCCTTGAAGACGATGACTCTGCGGAATGAAATACCCATCTTATAGCAGAAGGACATGGATTCATTGTACAAATCATGGGAGCGCTATAAGGAGATGTTTCATAAAGTCCCACACCATGGAATTCAACATTCAATGTAGGTCCAATCCTTATATGGAGTATTGAAAAGGAATACAAAGTTTGTGGTGTATGATACTTTTGGATGTACAATAATTAGGAAATACATCGATTATGTTTTCAAAATAATGGAAGACATGTCTTCTGATTGCTTCGTTTGGCATTCCGAGCGGGGAACACAGAAACAAGGTATTCATAACATTGATGTTAATACTAGGATTGATTCCCATTTGTACGAGGTGTCCAAAAAGATCAACGTGCTAAAATTGAATGGGACGTACAATGTAAATAAAGAAAACCATCTGGAATGTAGAAAATGTGGCTATAACCACTTCATGGGAGAATGTACAGGGTCTACAAGTTACCCTTCCACATGCGAGGTGAGATGTGTTTCCCAAAACTGAGGGCCATACTAGTTCCAACCGTATCAGAACCCGACATGGTGTGATCCACATAACATAGGCTAGGGCCAACATCAACAGAATCTTTTGTCCAAGGGACCACCTAGATACAACCATCCTCCCTATCAAAACCAGTACCCAAGGCGGAAATCACCCCAACATGGCCCTTACCAATAACAATGGTATCAAAACCCAGTCCCACAGTAGTCGCGATAGCCACCACCTCCAATACCTCAACAACCATCTCAATAAAAGAACACCACAAGGTTAGAGGAACCCATTAAAAAAATTATATGTACAATAGAGTCTAGTTTCCAAAATAAGGAGGCTATAATTATTGTCCTGAAGAACTATATTAGCCTGCTTGAAAACCGTCTCTCAATATTGTAATTAGTACACTATCGAGTAACACTGAGAAGAATCTGAGGGAGGAGGCCCATTCCATCACGCTATGGTCTGAAAAGGATCCACCACAACCGAACCAACCAGTATAGCCATGTGCATCTACACCTTCTGTTGATGAATAAGGTACAAATATAAACCCCTCCTCATCCAAAATCCCACAAAAGGAGTCATCATTAAAAAATGTAAAGGAGGTTATCAAAACCATTCTTCCTACTTTACCCTTCCAGAGAGATTGAAGTAGAGAAATGGACCACCATTTCAGAGAATTCATGGATGTGTTAAAAAAGATTCACATAAATATTCCATTTGTTGATTCATGGAAATAGATGATTAGTTATGAAAAATTCATGAAATAAATACTCTACAACAAAATAAATATGGAGGATCTGGGAACTATTTCCCTAACCAAGGTGTTTCTTTTAGTCATCCAGCAATTGATTCCTCCCAAACTCCATGATCCAGGTAGCATCAAAATTACTTGCACTATAGAACCATGTGATTTTTGGAAGGCACACCGTGACTTAGAGTCAAGTGGGAACCTCATGCCCTATACTTTTTTCAATATGATAGGGCTCAAAGATTTGATTCCAACCCTAGTTTCCCTTTATCTTGGTGACTGATCCATCAAATATCGAAAGGGTCTATTGGAGGATGTTATGGACAAGGTAGGTAGGCTGATCCTTCCATAGATTTCATCATCCATGACATGATGGATGAACAGGAGGCACCTCTCATTTTGGGAATTCCTTTCATGTAAACCGGTAAGGTACTGATCAACGTGCACCAAAGGGAGCTAATTTTATGCGTTTGAGATGAGAGAGTCTGATACTATGTCTTCAAAGATGTCAAGCATGCTTCAATATCAGAGCATGAGGGTTGTTATGCAGTAACCATTGTGGATGATCACTTGAGAGAAAATTGGGATGATATGGTATGTTATTTTACCTTAGGTAACATTATCTTTCATGAAATTCTTGTTGAAGAAGCGCTTGTGGGATTGAAATTCCAAGAACTCTAGGGTGCCCACTATTGAAAATGTGTAGTTTTCCCTACTATTCTATAATTGTAAAAGGTCAAACCACTTTTGCCTTATATTTTAAGTGTTCATAAACTAGAAATGATGCCTCTTCCATCTTCACTGGCGTAGAGTTATTTCGGAGACCATCAAACATTGTCTGCCGTACTTAGTGCGGAACTGTCACAAGAGTCAGAAGATGAAATTCTAGAGTTTTCAATACAATAGAATCACAATATACGGTGTAAAGTAGGTGATTTGAAGGGCATCATCCCTACAATTTTCACCCATAAGGTGCTTCATAAGGATGGTGCAGAGCAATCTCGACAAACACAATGACACCTGAATCCACCCATGATGGATGTGGTAAAGAATGAGTTAATTAAGTTGATTGATGCAGGAATCATTTATTCCATCTCAGATTGTCCGAGGGTGAGTCCCCTATAAGTTGTACCGAAAAGGGGGGTATCACTATGATTTCAAATGATAAGAATGAGCTCATCCTCCCACACACTGTCACATACTGGAGAGTCTGTGTGGACTACATGCATAATAATGACACCATAAAGAAGGAGCATTTCCACCTCCCTTCGTGTATCAAAAACTAAAAAGTCTAGTTGGGAAATAATCTTATTTCTTCCTCAATGACTATTACTGCAACAACTATATTTCTATTTCTCTATAGGATCAAGAGAAAAGCACTCTTACTTGCCCCTACGGTATGTTTTCATACCAAAGGATTTCTTCTGACATGTGCAATGCTCCTTCCATCTTTTAGTGTTGTATGCTTGATATCATCTATGACATAGTGAAAACATCAATTATAGGCATTCATGGATGAGTTTTTCATTTATAGAAAATCATTCCACACATTCCTACAGCACATGGAGCTAGTTTTGGAAAGATGTGAAAACACTAACCAGGTTTTGAACTTGGAAAAGTGTCATTTCATGGTGAAAAGTGGAATCATACTAGAAAAAAAGCTCAAAAAAGGGGATAAAGGAGTCCCCATAAATGATAGAATTAATTTCATGACTTCATATTTACTCTTTTGTCAGATCCATCCACAAAATCTTGGGGAATTTCAGTTTTTACAGGATGTCTATCCGCAACATTTCAAAAATAGCTATGTTCCTCACCAATCATCTGAGCAAGGATTCTGTATTAGATTTCAATGAGATAAGCACCATAGCTTTTGAGAACCTGATGTAGTTCCATGTGGAAGCTCTAGTAATGATTTTCTTTCAATTGGGAGGAACAATTCGAAGTGATGTTTGATGCCAGCGACTACATAGTAGGACTAGTCCTAGGCTAGGAGAATGACTAAATTTTCCACCTTCTCTATTATGCCAGCAGGACTCCCAATGAGGAAGAGATGAACTACACCACCATTACATAAATGGATATGTTGGCAGTGGAGTTCGCATTTGGCAAGTTCCATTCGTACATAGTTCTATCTAACAATATTGTTTATACTATCAATGCAGCACTAATGTACATAATGAACATGAAAGATGTGAATCCCTGATTGATCCATTAGGTACTCCTATTACATGAATTTGACCTGGAGATTCGAGAAAATATAGGGAGCAAGAACATTGTTTTTGATCATCTCTCCTTCCATGTGCTGCCTCATTTATAAAAATTAGATGATCAAGAGATCAGGAATGATTTCTCGGATGATCACCTCTTTTTAATTATTGAAACACCTAGACCATGTAATGCAGATATCTATAATTTTTTGGTTACATGTTTCGCTCAACCCGACCACTCCTTCCTCCAAAGGAAGTGGTTTATATCTGATTTTATGTGGTACTTCATGGAAGATCCTCTTATGTACCGATCCTATGGATATAGGGTTATCTGTCATTGAATTTTAAAAAATATGTTTCACTGAGACCTGTAATTTTTACATGCCTCACTAGTTGGTGGACATCATTATGCTAACTGTAAGATAACAAATATCATGCGATCTGGATTTTCTGGGCCCAACATGACCAAGGTAGTCATGATATTTTTAGAAAAACACATTTTTAACAGCTTCAGAGTTCCCCAGGTACTCATAAACGAAAGAGGGACCCACTTCAACAACGCAATGATTGGAGGAATATTGTAAAAGTATCAAGTAAAGCATCATATGGGGATTACATAACATCCATAGTCTAGTGTAAAATTAGATATCTCCATCCACGAGCTCATACATATGCTAGAGAAAACAGTAAACAATTCTAGAAAGACTGGTCCAATAAGTAAGATGATGATTTGGGGGTGTATCAAAATACTTCCAAAACACCACTAGGATTGTACACATATTTCCACATCAATGAAAAGTAATTTATCTTCTAATAGTATAGGAGCATAAAACATACTCAGCCCTGAAAGCCCAGAATTTTGATATGAAAGAAGCCGAAGAGATGTGAAAGCATCAACTATTGGAAATTGATGAAATTTTATTAAAGGCAATTTAAAATGCCATGCTATTCCAGGAAAATATGAGAGAAATTCATGACTAGATGATTTCACAAAAATCATTCCATCTTGGTGATCAGGTACTTCTTTTAAAATCTCATCTTCAATTATTCATAGAGAATTTTGTGTCATGATGGTCGTGACCATTCCATGTTATATACGTATTCGAAAATGGAGAAGGTGAAATTTATGGAGAGGATGGTCAACAATTTATTGTGAATAGAAATTAGTTGAAATATTACCATCACATGGAAGACACAGTGGGAAAGTTTTCCACCATATAGCTCAGGTAAGAAGATGCATGTAGGTCGAGCCAATGACAGAAAAATAAAGGCAATATCTGGGAGTCAACCTAGTGGATACACACAATCTACCACCTATATAAACGGTGTGTATTTATTCATTTTCATTAATCTTAAAACTATTATAAATTTATAGTTTAGAAAAGTAATAACCACAGATGATGTTGGTGTCAATGGTAAGTTCAATGGAGTTTATCTGATTCTTAACCAGTTTGAATCTCTCATGACCTACCTTAGACACAGGGTTCCTCATTTTTATCTTCATATTTTCTTACACAGTGTGTATGGTATTATATTTATATATATTCATATAAGAAAACCAATGATGGGGATGGGTCGGTTGTCCAGGGTCATAATTCAGCCTCAAAATAACCGGTTTCAAATCATAGCAACCACCCCATTTCCATAATTTTCATTTTTAATAAACCACACATCATGTCTTTAGATATACATAATGTGTGACATATAATTCTTATAAAAATTTAAACATTTGTTCATAATGTAATTCATGCAGGTGAAGTTAGAAGATTGGTTGAGTCTTGGACCTGGATCTAAAATACCCGGTTTTGAACTCAACTAATCTGCCTGCTTCATCACTTTTTCTCTAATTAAAAACCTCCCAAAATGTATTTAATTTCTTCCGGTGTTGTAAATGCATATTTACATTAACTAAATTTAAATAATAAATAATAACAAAAGTAAACCGATTATTGTATTGGATGAGGGCTTTTGTTCCGAACGATCGATCTCCGGTTCGAACCTCTCCCCAAGAACTAGAACAAAGGATGTACTTCTCATTTCCCAATTTTAGAAAACATGATTTTATTTCACAATAAATTATGTGTATAGTTTTATTTTTGATAAGTTATTTATATATATATTAATGTATATATAATTATTATTTAAATAATTATTAATATTAATTATTTTATAGTAGTCTATAATATATATATATATATATATATTAACATAAAAAAGCATTGTATACAACATGTTCCCAGTTATACACATCGTTTTCCTTGGCTATAAATGTCGTAGTCCACTCGGGTACAACTATGTCGCGCAGAACCCTCACCTCTCTCTATTTCATGTCTCATACGACACCCGACCTCCCTGTTCCCAAATTCGCAGATTTTGGGCATTTTAACTTCTGATTTCCACTACGTTATGATCCTATGTCTTGATAAACCCTTATAAAACATTTATATCAAGTTTTAATAAGTACTTAGGGTCATTTTTTGATCAGCCGACCATTCACCTTCTATGATAAATGTGCAGGATTTGAATGACACACACCATATACTTTTCAACACGACCTCACACTGAATGCTTCATGATTGGATAATACACAGTGTGTGTGTTCAGTACACACCGTGTACTATCCCCTATCGTGTTTGGATACATTTTTCAGATGGCCTCGCAAACCATGTTCACGTGCATGGAGTGTCTGTTTGGTACACTCCGTGTACAACATTTCATTCGGTTATCCCATGCCTAAAACCTCACACGGACATTTACCCTTTGTTATTGAAAACGCCATGTTTTCATCTCACATGGCATGTCCTAAATATTAAAAACTTCTTACAAGATGGATTTTACTTTGCAAACACATGACCATGAACACTTTTCATGAACACGGCATGTAGGTACAGTACATGCTGTGTCTCCATCCTTGGTCTTAGATTCTCACTTAGCGGGTCTATATAGAGAACATGTGATACTACCCACATTCATTACAAGAAGTATATTCTGGACATACACACCATGTATCCTTCCCTAGTACATTTCATGTTATCTCGACATGTCTATCCAAATAACACATCATGCTAATCTACATTCACTTCATGTCATGTACATTGGAAACACATGCCATGTACATTTTTATTTTCCAGGATTCTCACATTTTCTCCATTACTTTTTTGTTTTAATATTTTGTTCGGTTTTCATTCATTTTCAGGGTACCTAAGACAGAGACCATTCATGGTGAAAGTGGAATGCCTCCACCAAAGAGGGCTAGATGCCCATATTTCGTCAGATCTGACTCCAACCTATAAAATCACCAGATTCAGACTCTCTGTTGTACCAGCATCCTCTGTTGTCCATCATTCCACCACCGTCTTTTTCCATAGAGGAAGGTCCTTGAAATACCATACCTCCACCATCCAGCACCAAGCCTCTGAGAACAACAATTAATTCACCAAAAATTGCCACTCCATCTAATCTCTCCTCATTCACAGCTGGACCATCATCGACCAGCCCATCAAGCAGGACTTCTTCTACTATAGTCAGTATACTCCCAAAGCTAGCTCCCACAGCTGAACCTCCACCTGGGCTGGGACCTGCTGGTGTTCCCTACCCAAGCATGGAATTCCCGATCATCGATTTTGCACACGATAGTATCCGTAGTTTCTCTCGACGCCTGATCCTGTCGAGATGCCTCTTTCGTGACAACATCGTTCCTCAGTAGCTGGGTATCTTGGGAGAGTTAGTGGATCTTCTTAGGCATACAATTTTACTCACTATCATCAATTAATCACTCTTAATTCCAAAGACTTATTTTTGGAGTTTTCTACTACTTTGAGTTTGATGGATCAGAGTAATGGGAGACACCTGGTGATGCGATACAGTGGTCTGGTTCTGGCTAGGAATCCATACATTTTACCTTACTATGATCGAGTTTGGTCATGGGTGCACTTTATATCTGCATCCCATCACCCCACCCCCTATTTCCACCATGACCTGACTCGAGCACTCTAAGCTTGTTTTTATGTGGCAAGATATTTTTGGGCCTCTCCACTGCAATACCCGTACATCTCATAAGAGTACCCTCATCACTTACCCTATCATTATCTCCACCCACTAGTGGTTTAGAACCATCCTTTTCCCCCTCCATGAGGATATAGGGGTCCTGACCGGTCTTGACATAGATCTCCTAACATCGGTCATCCGGTAGGACTACCCAGAATTCCCTGACCTAAATGCCTCCAATTTCTACACCATGTTTATTGACCGTCAGGGAAACCTGAAAGGTGATTTTACACCACCCACCATGACCACAACCTCATGGTATTTTAGCCTTCTCTTCCCTATGAACAGTTAGGTTCCCCCAAGCAGATGGATTATCTCATTCTTATTCGTATGGTCTTGGTCTGGAAGTAGGGTGTGCTTACGTCCTTGCCCAGGCACCAACGTGACAACCTTCTAACCTTCCTTCCCCTACCGAGGCTCCTAGGCCTTATTCCCCACCCCTTATGGCTTCCCCACCCCACGCCCTACCACCAAAAACCTTGGTCGATCTCTCCTTTAACCTCTACCTAGTTGTGAAGGGGAATCACTTGGTTTCTCTCATTTGATGTTAGGATAGACAAGAGAAGTTGTTGGGGCTTCTTCTTTAGCATCTTGGTATACCATTACCTCCACCACCGGCCTCTACCGTGGTTTTGTGCCCTTCTTCTATAGCTCCACCACCCTTTATCATACTTTCCACAAATTTAGTTCTATTATAAATAATGGTCCCAACTGCTACTACTATTGCTACCAGTCCAGGGAGTGATGCCAAGCTTCCTATTTCGACACCAGATCTTGTGGTCCCTACTTCTAGCGCTTCTCATACTAGTGTAGATTCAGAGCCTCCAGTTTACATGGATCCTGATCCTTCTCTATCTATTGTTTCTGTACTGGATGATTCCTCTGCTGAGAAGACCCATTGACTGTTTTTTGGACAACAATTTTTCATTGAATATCTATTTGTGATATCTTTTTCAAGTGTATGTTATGTATGCTTGTAGTATTCTCTCTCCACAATCATCCAGGTACTCTGGAACTCTATGGACTACCCTTCCCATCACTACTCATTAATCATCATATAGACATGAGGGAATTATTTTTTTCCATGTTCTTCCATTACATTATTTTCTTCCATGGTTTAATTCTTTTATTATATTCCCTCTTTATGGTCCACTATTGTGTCCCCACATTCCCTTATTCACATTCTATGGCACTTCGTGGAAAACATATGATATTATTTTTGGGGGAATCTCTCAACCACATTAGTATTTTCCCTTATTATTATTATAGGAGACATCATTATGGGATGATATATTTAAAATTGTGAAGTAATTTTAGTTAATTATATTTCTACGTAATAAAGTTGAATGTGGGAAATTTTTAAAAGTTTCATGCTTATTTTGGTTGTAAAGCATTTTAAAATGATTACAAATATCATTTAAATTACAACTTTTAATCCTTGGATAATTACATTTATTAGACTAATCAATTATATGCAAGTCACATCCTGATTGTCTTGTTATTTGTTTTTCCCCCTCTTGAGAGGTATTCTGAACCCTTTGTCTTATTCTTTAAAATACCCTGTTTTATGATAGATTCATAGGATATACATAACTACCATAATTTGATTGTTTTTCTTTCAAAACATGAAGAATTTTTGAATTAAATTAAAATGATTAAGTCATTAGATTGTTTAAACTCCATTATCATTAGTAGTAAACAACATCTTATCTTCATAAATCCCATATAAACCATGAATAGAATTTATAGGAAGCCATATTTCAGGCATATTTTTCTTCCTACACGAATTATTTTATTAATTTTTATGATTATTCAATTGGGATTAAAATAAGTGATTGGAAACGCATGGAATATGATTGTGAATTGAAGGGAAATTATGTATGGGGGAGATCCTCTTGATCATTTATGGCAGAAAAGGCTTCCAAACCTCTATTTTTAGAAATTATAAAAGGCTCCCTTTAATAATTTTTTTTAAATAAAAATAAAAAATCACTACCGACAACGGGACCTTATACTCACTTCCTTTGTGAACCCTACATACCGAACTAATGGAGATGGTGGTGATTAGATTATTTGACATTGCATGATGAGGATTTTTTTCACATTGAGTATAGAATCATATATCATGCATTTTTATTTAAGAATTTACCTTCCTTTTTCATTCCGGAGATTTATTTTTCTCATCTTTACCTAATATCCCTTAGCTACAGAAACATCTGATCCTTATTGAAAAGTCCTCATGATTATTGTAAATAAATTTTTTGATGTAGAGAACTAGATTTTATACAATCATATAGATATAATGTATATATCTTTGATTGAGGATAATGTTAATTTAAAATATCTTGAGTGTTGAGTATATTATTTGTGAGGTAGATCATCAAGTGGCCTAGTTATTTCTGAATGGTTGAAACAGGTCTTTAAAGGAGAATGAATGTAGTTAATTAAATTTTGTATGAGCCATGATTATAATATCTCTGGAATTGAAACTATTTTGTTTTTTTAGAATTATCTAATGTTACTTATTATTTAAATTTATGATTAAACAAATTCTATCCTTTTAAAATATACACTCACATAATTTGATGTTGAGATTTTGTCAAGGGCAATCAAATGATTAAGTATGGGGGAGTTCGATGCACCTGATTTGTGTATAAATTTTCATGTACTTTATTAAAAATAAGAACATGTTTTTCGAAATTACTTACATATTAGTGGAAATATTGACTGATTTTGGTGATGTTGTTAATTTTCAAGAGATTTATGGCCAAATACACAAAATGGGGGATAACTGAGAAATATTTAAAAACTACACAACGTGTACATATACACCTGCCATATACATTAAGAGTCAGACTCAAAATGACTAGGACACGTTCAAGACCAAGTAAACAGAATATGGTACACATCGTGTTCACCCAATACATGTTGTGTATAAATTTCTAGAAGAATTTGGAAAATGAGAAGAATTCTAGATGCCCATGTGGTCAGGTGACGGGGACACGTCGTGTTTATCTTATACACACCGAGTATATCATTCTAAAAGTTGTTGGTGGCTGAAAAATGAGACTACATGTCATGTATGGAGGAACTACATGCCGTGTATATCTACCTAGTAGGAGACACTATGTTCCATGTCAAAGACGACGTGTCATGATTCCTACCAGTAGAGGAAAGATAAACAAAAGCACAATTACAAGACTACACCATGTTTAATTTGGCCACACACCATGGTGTTATATTTTCTATTAATAGTGGTCCCTCTCTCCTATTCAGAAAGGAGAGAAGGGGTAGAGAGAACAAGTTCAAGGTTTGAAGGAAAGAAGCATAGATACCATTCTACCACTATCTTTCTACATTTCCATTCTATTTTTCTACCCAATAGGCACTCCCTCCAAGAAGTTTCAATCAATGAAACAATAAGGTATCAAGGGTTTTGAGATTATCTTTACTGGTATGTGTAACTAAATACCCAGTGTTTTGGGGTTGTGGTAGATGTAAGAGTTGTAATATAGATTTGTTACTACGAATGTGTCTTTTATTTTAACTTCTTATTATTCTTCTTAAATCACTTCAACATATCACTAAAATTTCAGATCTAGACCAATGGAATAAATTTCGGGGATTAAAAAGAAGAATATCAATGAATATTTTCATGATAATTATATGTATTTTTAACTAAAAAAATGGATTAATCCAAACAAATAATTGTAAAACACTAACATCCGAACCAAGGAGTTAGTTTATTCATCTCTAAATATATGTTTACTAGACCAAATAAACATTGTTACTATTTGAACTCTGAGTGTTGGTTTATTATGAACAACCCAACCTCATAAGAAATTTTAAATAATAATCAACTTCTCATATATCCCATACACCAACACATTTCTGTTCTTATTTGCAAAAAACCCAATTTTATCATATTTATCTTTCTTCATTATGAAATATAATAAAGAATCTTTAAACCAATTATTCTTTTCCTCGAAACAACATAAATAGACTTTTAGTAAAACCAATTTTATAAAGACAAAAAAACAAACTAAGGTAAGAAAGTCCAAAATAACGTTTGTTTCCCTTTAGTTCAGCTCTTAATGGTACTATAGTTGATAGGGTAAAATCAATTTTGGGCAAAAATAACATACCTTCATTGAAACGACTCACCACTCTGTCAACCTACAAGGCCATTACACGGCTAATACACAAATACCTATAGAAACTAGTTAATACATGGGTATATTTATGTATACAACGTGTACTCCATAAATGTTCAAAATCTAACTTCTATAACAAAAAAACAAGAAAACATGATCCATACCTAATATGAAGTTATGGGTTCCTACATGGTATGTGTATCTTTTGTTCAACTATTTTTTATTTAGGAAAAATCCATGATGATTCATGATATACATCTATGTCTAGTTACCACACAATGTCGACACCAATCATATGCGGATCGACAATGTCAAAAATTGTAGTTTTCTTTAGGTGGTTGTCTTTTAACGAATGATTCAACTTTGATGGGTCCTACCTAATATTTTTAAAAGATTGTTTTACAGCCTTTTAATGGAGAACAATTTTTAAATATATCTATTGACAGTTTTATAATCTCTATTTGTAAAAATAAACTTATTATGTAGTATTGGGACATTGAAATTCACATAGGATTAATTTTAGTTATTTTTCTGACAATGTTTATTTTTTTAATGAATAGTTAAAAACACTACATTTTACTTAAAAACTAATTTTTCATCTAATTTAATTATATGGATAGATTATATTTTTAATTTATTTTAAAGAGTAAATAAAATATATTTTTACCATATAATCCAATGGTGTAATGGAAATTAATTTCACTTTGAAATTGGACATAAACAATTGTCAAACTATTGATAGATATTGTTTCTAAAAAACACGCTATTTGTTTTGACAACGAGAATTATTTTTAAATTATTTACTATAATTTTTTTTTTAAATTTGGTAAAATGGATTCAATATTTGGAATCAGAAGGTCTAAATTATGTAATTAAGTTTCTTTTGTTTTTGGACATTATGAATAGTAACGCCGGTAATAATCATTAATTATCATGATTAATTAGTAATCAGGTAGTTAAGGGTAAAAAAATTATTACTTAATATTATAAAATGACCCCAAAATGCGTCTTAATGATAATGGTTTTGTCATGGCCGACCATGGAATGCCTTGTGCCAAACTTTGGGACCCCATGGAAACATTTTTGGATGATAGTGACACTTTATCATTTTATGTATTTTAAAAGGAATGTATAGACAATGTATATATCACCCAAGTAATACAATTTTAGTTTTGTCTAAATAAATTATCTCTTAGACAATAAATATTCATTTTAAATCTTAATATATTTCGTACATCATGTTTTTTTATAATTTTTGGACATTAAATAAATTAATTTATTTGTGACACCTGATGATGAAGTGATTACCTCATTAATGATCGATTTAAATAAAATGAAAAGATAATGTAGAATCTAAGACATACACTTGTAAAACACCTATTTGATGAGTATATTTAGAACCTTTTTCACCATATCTCGAAATATATCATTATGAGACATTTAAAATATGAAACTCATTTTATAATAAACTAATATTTCTTGACTATTAAAAAGTCCCCCTCCTTCCTCTTATAAAAGGCCCCCACCTCTACCACCTTACCCACACCTCTCAAGCCATTTGTTTGGCCATGATATTCTCATTTGATCTCTCTATATCCCTATATTCATCTTAGAATCCTTAACATATGCATAATGATCTTTAATAAACCCTTTTGGTCCAAACCAAGAGAAGTTGCCCGATTTAAAGGTAATGTCTTCACTTGTGTTCTTTTGTTTTATTTTGCTTCTCCAACCCCCTAAAAACTTTTTATTCCTTTATTTTGTAACAACATCAGTATCTTAAATATATGAGGATTTTTTTATGAGTATAATTTTCTTATCACATACACACACTTCCATCTAATGGTTAAAGAACATAATATTCCTTTTAATGGCGAATTACTTCCTCACGAAATGATGATTGGTCAATATTTTTTTTAACACAATTCATGATGGCAATTAAGATGTCACTATATTTATATATGATATATATTATGTATATGTTTTTTTATACTTCTGTATTTTTCATTTATGGCATACCTTTGTGGTTTCCATTATGGGTAATCACGATATCTCCATTTTAGGAAATGCGGACTACCGCCCCCTCAAAGTGATTTCATTCATTAATGACATATGTGGGATGTATAAAGGATGGATTTAATGGTATTACATATTATATCATACATGAATTATAATATACATTTATATCATTATGATTTCATTCCATTAAATAGGAAATATAAATTATAGTAGTGTTCATGCGTACGTATGGCTTACCGTCTCCATGAATGGGGCATTTCATTTCATACCTCTAAATGTTAGGTAATATATTAAATGAATGTATATACTGTGTATATATGATATATACATCCTGAATATAATTCTGGATATAATGGATATTTTACCACATGAACAACTTGTAATTATAAGAAGTTTATTTTTTTCTCAAGTACCAAAGATCGACAAAATGACCGTTATTAACTTAAATAATTAAATAATGTTCATAAAATGCTAATAAGTAATATAAAAAGAATAATGAAATTGAAAAAGTTTCTTAAGAATGTATAAATTAACTCTAGTTTATTATTCAGGAGATTAATGAACGATTGAGTCGGGTCAGACATGAGGTATGGGGAATTGTCTCAATCTCCTTTCATTGAGACATATTTTGTTTTATACACAAATTTATTTTATATGGTGTATATACCACATTGAAATTTACATTTATTCAAAAAGAATATTTTTTATATGAAGCGTTTTACAAAAAGACAAAAGGGAATGTTTTTGTCGTACGTATGTGGTGACAATGACTTCTCTGCCGTCATGACCATTATTTGAGTTTCAGCTTCCTCTACATGACATAAATATTTTTAAAAGAAAAATAAGTAACATGTTTTACTTTTCATCTATTTTGGTATTGAAAATGGGTTTGATAATGTTTTTTATATCAATGTGTTGTATTGATATCGTGTGATTGAAATGTGGAAATGTTATGTTTTCTTTTATGCATGTTTTATGTGATACGATTATGTTATGGTTCCTGGGAATTGTTTATAAAGACAGGGGGTTCTGTGATAAACTAAGGGTGGGTGAGCCCAATATAGCTCTCTAATGCATTGGGTAACATGAAGGAGTTAAATTATAAGGTTTCTCTGAAGAGAATTAGGGAATATACTATGATGGGTATTCCAAACGTAACCATGAGGATTACTCCCTACGTAAGAATGTTATGAATGCCTCAAGTTACCTTTATGTCTTATTTTTCTATGAGTTATTCATAAATCTTATGATTTCATGAGGTATTTTAAAGTGCTTATATTTTATGAGTAAAGTATGATTTCATTCATTCTTATGTACACATGGAATAATGTTTTCATTATGTACATTAATATCTTTTACTGGGCTTCTAATTCTCACCCAATGTTTTTGAAATGTTTTTCCCGGGTCAAGGGAAAGGTAAATGATGTGATGATAGTGTCGAGGAAGTGTCAAGAAAGAATCCGTATTTTATTTTAATTATGATTCCTTTGATGGGAAAAATTTATATTGTCTTTTATGTAACCACCTTGTTCAAATGTGGAATGTAATGCATGATTTATGATCTAATTCTCTAAAACTCTAAACCTGAAAAGATCATCAATTCTTATTCTTGAAATAACTCAAGATTACAGAATGTTTAAGGTGGGTGCCTTATAGTTGGTATCAGAGGTCATTCTACATAACTTTATGAGTTATAATTCTATTAAATAATTATCCAAAAATATTTTTTTTGGTCAAATTTAAATGATACGACATTTTAAGATTACCAGGTTGCTTCATATAATACATGTTTGTTCATAATGGTTTTCTGCAGAGGAAACAGGGAATGAGTGCAAGGCATATAGAAGGAAATGACCTTCCAAATCAGCATCCTGAGATGGTCAGAATTAGAACATAATAGTTTTTTGTAGTGATGGCATAGTTGACTCAAGTGATAAATGGTGGTGGTATCCATGCACGAGATCAGCCATATCAACCGATGTAGAACATGTCAGTGGTGGAACATTTCATAAGGCATCATCCCCCATCATTCAGAGGATCATCTGACCCTGTGCTATCTGAAGGGTGGATTACATCACTGGAAAAGATATTTGATGTCATGTGGTGTTCATATAATCAAAAGGTTAGTCTTGTTATTTACCATTTGGAGGGTGAAGCAGATCAGTGGTGGTCGATGGATAAAAATATCAGAGACGCTGATGAGATTGATTCTCTTGACTGGGATGAATTCAAAGGTATGTTTCTTGAGATATATTTACCTAAGGCTATTTGACTTAGGATGGAATAAAAATTCTTGGAATTGAGGCAAAATGATGACTCAATGGTTTCTTATGATGAAAGGTTCACTCGATTTTCAAGGTATGCTCCAAATTTTAACTGAGATATTGATAGTAAAATCAATCATTTTTACACAGAATGAAAGCAAAAATATCGAAGTGCTTTAGCATCTCGTGAGTTAAAATGTTATGAAAAGCTTGTTCGATGTGTTGAGAAGGTGGAAATGAAGTTTTCTAATGATCAAGGGTTCTATAATAACCAACAGAAGAAGAGACCGAGGTTACAGGATAAAGGAAAAAATCCTTCAAGGAAGTCTAATGGTAAGAAAACTAAGTTTTCAGTTTGTGATAAATGTGGTAAAAGGCATGTTGGGGAATGTCTTATGAATTCTGGAAAGTGCTAATGATGTGGTAAGATGGGACTCAAGGCTCGTGATTTCACTAAAAAATTCATGGTGATGGTAAGACCAAATTTGATTTACAGTTAGTGAAATGTTTCATGTGCAATGAGATGGGTCATTATTTAAACGAGTGTTCGACAAAGAGCTCAAATGATGTGAATCAGTTAGACTACAATAAGAAAGGTGTGGTGAAATCCTTTGCAAGTACTTCCGTAGATTTTAGGCCATCAAATGATGTGGTATCAGGAACATTGTTTGTTTTTTCAGATTATTCCAATTTTTTGTTTGATTCAGGGTCTACACATTCTTTCATATCTGAAAAATGTTCTAGTAAATTGAGAATTCCATCTCATGAATTGACTCTTGAAATTGTAGTAAAAACACCTGGGAAAAATGTTGAGGAAAAAAGAATTTATAAGAATATCCTTATCCTTATTCATGGAAAGAAACTACTTGAAAACCTTATTGTATTTCCTCTAGTAGAGTATGATGTTATCCTAGGTATGGATTGGCTCTCTGTTTACCATTATAAGATTGATTGTAGAGCTAAAAAGTTTTTTTTTCATAAAGACTTTCAGTTTTTGTACAATAATTAACCCTTACTATTGATAACATATCAAGACGCTGAGAAACTAATAAAAGATGGAAATGAATGTTACCTTGCACATATTGTTGAATGCAAAGGAACTATTCATATTAATGACGTGCCGGTGGTAAATTCGTATACTTATGTTTTTTCTGATGAGTTTTCTTGAATTATACCAGATCGAGAAGTTGAATTTACTATTTATATTGTTCATGATGCTAAGCCAATTTCAGAACCCCCTTATCTAATGGCTCAAATTGAACTTTTAGAGTTCAAGGATAAATTGCTAGACTTATTAGAGAAAGGTTTCATTCGACCTAGAACATC
The DNA here is from genome assembly GCA_963277665.1 of Viscum album. Classification (NCBI taxonomy): domain Eukaryota; kingdom Viridiplantae; phylum Streptophyta; class Magnoliopsida; order Santalales; family Viscaceae; genus Viscum; species Viscum album. The sequence continues at coordinate 1,033,432,802 of OY728133.1, read as the reverse complement.
ACCATGGGGTTCTCCTCTCTTATTTTTTAAAAAGAAATATGGTTATATGATACTTTTCATTTATTATAGAGCATTTAATAACATCAATGTTATGAAAAAATATCCTTTGCTTCATGTCGATGATTTGTTTGATTAGTTGCAGGGTGCTGAGTACTTTTCAATGATTTACCTGAGATCAGGGTACAACCATTTGAAGGTAATGGGATAAGATATTCCAAAGACTACGTTTCGCACACGATATGACAATTATGAATTTTTATTAATCTATTTTGGGTTGACCAAAACAGCTGATGTATTCATGGACCTTATAAATTGAATTTTCCATGAGTTCTTGGATAAGTTTGTACTTGTTTCCATTGATGATAATTTGGTGTTCTCCAAAAGTAAAGAGGAGCATAAAAGTCATTTAAGGGTTATTTTGAAAACCCTAAAAGAAATGAAATTGTACGGGAAATTTAGAAAGTGTGAGTTTTGGTAGCAATAAATTTCATTCAATGGTCACATTGTTTCTAAATATTGAATAAATTTTTATCTTTCAAAATCAAATGTTGTTGAAGAATCCCCAAGACCCACTAATGTAACTGATATTCATAGTTTTTTTTGGTTTAGTAGGCTATTACCAAAGGTTTGTTAAAAATATTTCACGGTTATCTAGTCCACTGACTAAGTTAATTCGGAAGGGGGTTAAGATTATCTGAACAAAATAATGTGATGATTGTTTTCAGGAATTGAAAAGAAGATTTGTGAATGCACCAATTTTGCAACTACCATCCATGAATGGTGTTCCTGTTATCTACAATGATGCTTCATTGAAAATATATGGTTTCATACTAATGCAAAATGATCAGGTAATTTCTTTTTCTTCACGTCAATTGAATACTCATGAGGTAAATTACCCTACACATTATTTGGAATTAGCTGTTGTTTTTTTTCTCTTTAAAAATTTAGAGGCATCATTTGTATACTCTAAACTGTGAAATATATACTAATCACAAAATTTTAATGTATATATTCATTCATAATGAATTGAACATGAGACAGAGGAGATGGCTAGAATTAATCCAGTATTATGATTTTACAATTCACTACCATTAGGGAAAAGAAAATAAAGTGGCTGATACTTTGAGTCGAAAAAGTAAGGGTTCATTAACCATGATAAATTTGAAATGTTATCCTTTGTTTATGGATTTCATGAAATTTTTCATAGATGTTGTGGGTGGAGGATGTTCTTATGTTTTGTTTCAGGTATTAGTGAAATCTTCTCTATCAGACAGAATTAAGCAATCTCAGAAGCAAGACAGTGAGTTGCAGAAAAAGGTAGAGCTGGTTCAGAAGGGTATGTTACCTGAATTCAACATTGATAATGATTGTGTTTTGAGATTTGGGAAGAGATTTTGTGTGCCTTGGGATTCATAGTTGAAGAGAGAGTTGTTGTATGAAGCTCATAGTTCTCTGTTTTCAGTTCATCTAGGCAGTACTAAGACGTATAGAGATCTTTGAGAGTATTAGTGGTGGGATGGAATGAAAAAAGATATTGTTGATTTTACTGTGAAGTGTTTGACTTGTCCAGAGATTCATGTATAGTGGCAGTTACTGAAAGGGATGCTTTATCCTTTCCCAATTCCAGAGTAGAAATGGGAGAATATATCCAAGGACTTCATTGTGGGGCTGCCGAATACACCTCGAGGTAATAATGTGATCTGGGTTATTGTTGATCTCTTGACTAAATATGCTCATTTCCTTGCTATACAAGATACTTTTTCTCTAGATCAACTTTCTCATTTGTATCTTAATGAGATAGTCAGGTTACATGGAGTTTCCCTCTCCATTGTATCTGATCATGATCCCAGTTTTACTTCTCACTTTTGGAAAGGCCTTCAGAAGTCGTGGGGGTGCTGAACTAAATTTTAGTACATCTTTTCATCCTCAATCAGATGGGCAGTCAGAACGAACAATTCAGACGTTGGAGGATATGATACGCACTTGTTCAATGGATTATCGGGGAAGTTGAAACCAACATCTTTTTTGGTTGAATTTTATTATAACAACAATTTTCATTCAAATATACAGATGGAAAAATTTGAGGAATTATATGGGAAGCTGTGTCAAACACCAGATTTTTGATATGAAGTTGGTGAAAGGATGTTGATGGTACTAGAATTGGAATAAGAGTTGGTAGAAAATGTTCAGCTGATAGAGAAACATAAGAGAACAGCTCAGAGAAGGTAGAAAAGTTATGCAGTCAAAAAGTGGAATGACCTCTCTTTTGAGGTTGGTGATCATGTTTTTCTAAAAGATTCACCATTGAAATTTGTGATGCAATTTGGTACGAAATGAAAGATGAGTCCATGGTTCATTGGACCATATGAAATTCCCAAGAGATTTTGATCAGTTTCATACTGAGATTCATTCCCTCCGCTTTTATCTTAGGTACACAATTTTTTTCATGTTTCAATGTTAAGGAAGAAAATGCCAGATCCATCTCATGTTTTGAGTCCAGAGGTAGTTCATCTAGAAGAGATCCTATGTTATGAGGAACAACTGGTCTAGATTCTTGACCATATGGAATAATTATTGAGGAATAAGGTGATTTATCATGTAATGGTTTTGTGGAAAAACTTCATGATTAAAGAGGTAACTTGGGAATCTAAAAATGCAATAGGCGATTAATACCCCCACTTATTCGATAAGTAAATAAAATGCGGGGTTGAAATTTTATAAAGGGGGAATGATCTAACATCCCATTTAAGTAAATAATTATGGATTTTCATTTCTATGTCTATTTATGAATTAGATAGTTTTTTAGAGGCTTCAAATGAAAAAAAATACAATCTTCAGCATAGAATTCTCTAATATTTTTAAAAGATTATTTTACCACCTTTTGATAGTGACCCATTATTAAATATATCTTTTGACAATTTTATAATAACTATTTGTCAAAATAAAATTATTATTTAGTATTGGGATATTGAAATTTACTTTGGATAATTTTTTTTTATTTTTCTTTCAATGTTCATTTTTTTAATGAATAGTGAAAAATTCTGCATTTTACTTCAAAACTACTTTTTCATCTAATTTTATTATATTGATATATTATCTTTTTAATTGTTTTTAATATTTAAATAATATATATTTATACCATTTAATCCAATGGTGGTCATTTTAATTAATTTCACTTTGATATTTAACATAAATAATTGTCAAACATTTGATATATATTGTTTCTAAAAAACCCGCTATTTGTTTTGTCAATGGGAATTATTTTTAAATTAATTAATAAAATTTATGTGTTTGGAATTTAGGGAAAATGAATTCCATATTTCTAATCAGAATTTTCAAATTATTTAATTAAAACTCTTTTGTTTTTGGACATTACGAATAATAACAACTGTAATTATCATTAATTATCATGATTAATTAGTAATTGGGTTGTTAAGTGTAATATAATAATAACATAATAATATAAAACGAACCCAAAATGTGTCCTAATTTTTCTAGTTGTGTCATGTCCGACCATAGGATGCCATGTGCCAAACTTTGGGACCCCATGGAATAACTTTTGGGTAATAGTGACACTTTATCATTTTATGATTTTTAAAAGGAAAGTATAACCAAATTAAGTATCACCCAAGTAAAAAACTTTTATTTTTGTCTACATAAATGATATCTTAGACTATAAATTGTAATTATAAATATAAATCAATTTCCTACATCATGGAATTTTTTTATAATTTTTTGACATTAAATAAATTAATTTATTTATGACACCATTATAATGAAGTGATTACCTCATTAATGAATGATTTAAATGAAATAAAATGATAATATAAAATCTAACACTTACACTTGTAAAAAACCTATTGTATGATTACATTTAGAAACCTTATCTCCTCATTCTCTAAATATATCATTGTGGGACCATTAAAATCTGAAACTCATTTTATAAAAAATAACATTTCTTGACTTTCCATGAGTGCCCCTCCTCCCTCCTATAAAAGTCCCACACCTCTACCACCTTACCCACACATCTCAAGCCATTGGCTCGGCCAATATATTCTCACTTTATCTCTCCAAATCCCTATATTCATCCTAGAAGCCTTAAGTTTGGCATAATTCTCTTCAATAAACCCTTTTGGTTAAAACCCAGAGGAGTTACTTGATTTAATGGTAATGTCTTCACTTGTGTTCTTTTGTTTTATTTTTCTTCTCCAACCCGCTAAACTCTTTTTATTTCTTTATTTTGTAACAAAATATTTATCTTAAATATACTAGTTTGTTATTATGTGAAGGATTCGATTTTCACTTATAGACACATCCGTCTAATTGATAAAGAACTTACTGTTTCTTTGAGTGGTGAATTACTGCCTCACAAAACGATGACTGTTCAATATTCTATTAACACCTTTCATGGTAGCCATTAAGATGTAACTCTATTTATATATGATATATATTATGTCTATATTTTCATTATGCTTCTGTATTTTTCATTTATGGCATACCTTTATGGTTTCCATTATGGGTAAACACGATATCTTTATTATTGGACGTGCGGACTACCGTCCCCTCAAAGTGATTTGATTCATTAATTCCATATGTGGGATGTATAATGGATGGAGTTAATGGTATTACATATGATATCATACTTGAATTATAATATAATTTTATATCATTATTATTTCATTTCATTAAATATGAATAGAAATGAAAGTAGCGTTCATGCGTACGTACGACTTACGATTTCCATGAACGATGTATTTCATTTCATACCTCTAAATGTTAGGAAATATTATAAATGAATGTATACACTGTATATATATGATTTATATGATATATACAACATGAATATAATTCTGGATATAATGGATATTTTACCACATGAACAACTTGTAATGATAAGAAGTTTATTTTTGGCTCAAGTACCAAAGATTGAAAAAAAGACCGTTATTAACTTAAATAATTACATAATGTTCATAACATTGTAATAAGTGATATAAAACGAATAATTAACATGAAAAAGTTTCTTAAGATACTATAAATTAACTATACATTATTATTCATAAGATTAATGAACGATCGAGTCAAGTCGGACATGAGTTATGGGGCTTCGTCTCAATCTCCTTTCATTGAGGCATATTTTGTTTTATACACAACTATCATTTATACAGTGTATAGACCCATTTGACTTTTACTTTTATTCAAAGGAATATTTTTTATACTAATCATTTTTCTAATCAACAAAAGGGAATGTTTTTTCGTACGTATGAGGCGACAACGACATCTCCACCGCTGTGACCATTATATGAGTTTCAGCTTCCTCTACAAGCCATATTTTTTTAAATGAAAAATAAATACCATGTTTTACTTTTATTTTAATTTGGTATTGAAAATGGTTTTGATAATGTTTTTATTATATCAATGTGTTGTATTGATATCTTGTGATTGAAATGTGGAATTGTTATTTTTACTTCATGCATGTTTTATGTGATACGATTATGTTATGGTTCTTGAGAATTTATTATAAAGACAGGTGGTTCCATGATAAACTAAGGGCGGGTGATCCCGATAGAGATCTCCAATCATTGAGTAATGCTTAGAAGTTAAACGGTAAGGTTTCTCTGAATAGATTTAGGGAATATACTGTGATGTGTATTCCAAACGTAACCATGAGGGTTACTCCCTACGTAAGAATGTTAAAAATGCCTCAAGTTACCTTTATGTCTTATGTTTTTTTTGAGTTATTCATAAATCTTATGATTTCATGAGTTATGATAATGTGATTATGTTTTATGAGTAAAGTATTATTTCATTAATTCTTATGTATACATGAACTGATGTTTTCATTCTGTAATTTTATATCCCTTACTGAGCTTTTTATGCTCATCCCATATTTTTGAAATGATTTTTATAGTTCAAGGGAATGATAAATGATGTAATGATAATGTCGAAAGAGTGTCAAGAAAGAATCCATATTTTATTTTAATTATGATTCCTTTGATGGGAAATATTAATACTATCTTTTATGTAAACACATTGTTTAAATGTGGAATGTAATGCATGATTTATGATATAATTTTCGAAAACTATAAACCTGAAAGGATCCTTAATGTGTATTTTTGAAATAACTAAAGATTAAGTAATGCTTACGGATGGGGCCTTATAGTGTACCTGTTTTACAATGGGTGATCCAATATTTTTTGTGGAACTATCTTCAATCCTATATTATTTCAAACCAAACTCATCCCAGAAGATTTTTTAAGACATTTCTAACTCTAGATCAATATGTTTAGAATTGAATCTCCATTGCTGATGTGAAGCATATCTTTAGGTGAGTATCCATTACAATCCTTCATTTTCTCTGATTACATTATCACAATTAGTTGGTGACTTCATATTTTTAGTTCTAAGGTTGGTGATTCTTCTTGATTTCTTCCATGATCTACTATGTGAACATCTTTCTGAGACCTTTTCTTCAATTGTTCGTCGTGCGAGATGCATTTGACTTTAATGTATGTGGGATTTCCTCTATTTCATCAACACATTATCATCAATATTGAATCTCTATTGATGTGGATTTGATTCTTGTTCATCCCTTTATGTTGTTTGGTTTTGTTAATGGTGGATCCTATTGTGGGCATGTGTGACCCACATGTTGAGGTTGGTGGTTCCATCTCTACATTATGGTTATAATCATGATTAGTTTTACATTATAAATTGATTTCAAAATGGAATTGGAATTATATTTTTCTATTTATTGAAACTTGTTTTTATGTATCAATAGTTTTTCCAAGTTTATTGATAAATGGAAAAAATGGGTATTTTAGGAACATTGAAATAAAATTTTTCAACTGGTTTGAAATTGTATTCATAGCATTGAAATGAATTGTGAAAAAGTGTATATGGTTAACCTAGGGTAAAATGGTTTGAAGGTTTATCTTGGGAAAATCATCCATTAATTTCTTATTATCAAGGAGGTTTGTCAGGGGGATTTTTTCCTTTTACATGGATGTTTTCATAAGGGTCCAATATTGCAATTTGGGGGGGGGGGTTAAATCATGGTGTATTCCCCAATATCCTATTAATGGTGTTCAAGGATATGTATTTTTCACTTGAATATTTTCAATGAATATTATTCATCTTGATCCTATATTATTCCTTGGTGTTGTGATACCTTTTATTATATTTTTTATTTCGTGTATTTATGAGTTATAATCAATCTAAATGTTTGTTCTTATGGATAATTATATGGAAAATGTGATTCGAAATTGATATACCTCCTTTTTTGAAACTACCAAAAACATGAAATGTTTACCAGTTTTTCCATGAACCTTTATTACTATATATAATCCCATTTTTTCTCAAAATGATAATAAATGATTTTTTATATATAGGCTCATTATGTAATAATTGTGTGGGATTATAATGAACATATTGGCTCACACCTTGGGAACCTATTCAGTTGTGTGTGGACCATTATTTGTATTTTAGAATAGGCAATGGAAAATAGATGCAGTGAAGTGGAATGGTTCATGAGATATTTTTGGGTAGGGGGTGGTGATATGGTAAGAGATCATCCATTCCATCATTTAATCTAACTTTTTTGATTGGGGGATTTTTAGTTTTCTATTTAAATTGTTTTCTTAATGTTATTGCATATATATCTTGTTTGTCTTCCATTGTTCCTTTTTATGTACATATATTTTATGTGTTTGATCTGTTTGGGAAAAATCATTCACTCTGTTGTCTTGATATATTTCTTAGTAGATTCCACCAACCAATAGGGAACTAGAATTCCCTGCGGGAATGTAATAGAATGGAATGGGATCCATGTTTGATGGAATCCAGTGTTAGTTCATTACCTGGATGACCACTCCCTCATCAAATACCATACTTCTATGTGAAGATTGTGATTTAATATCACACGGATGTTATGATAATAATATATTAGTATGCGGTGTTTTAGAATAAATTAGGTTGTATTTATTTGATGAAATGAATGATCATTCATTTAGGTACATAAAACCTAGTGGGGTGTTGGTCATATGATATTTGGTTGGGTTTATTAATTTTTTTAGGAGGGAATAAGGTAGATGTCATTCTGGTTTATGATAAACAACTATAATGGATATGTGATGTTTGGAAAATACATAGAATTTAGTGATATATAAGGAATTATTTGGAGGATATTGATGTGATATGTTTAATATTTTCGAAACGTTTTAGGGCTTCATGGATCATTGGTTTAGAATTTCATTCAATAATATGATGCATGGAGTTGGGGAATGATATAAATGATTACTTGTGATGTTGTTTCATTGATCCTTCATGATAATATTCAATATATTGTTATTATATTTTTATATGAAAATGTTTGTGATTTTCTTTTGTGGGGTTAGGGGCTAGTTTTTCTTTTGTTTTTTATTATTTATTATGATATTTATTCCAAGAATTGTTGATATAGATACTCAATAACTTATAAGGTCATGTGTATGATCATATATAATATACATGTTATACTGACCAAAATGCATATTAATAGGGATTAGGAATGGCTTTGATGTTGCGACCTATAACATATTATTCTTTCTTCATATATAGTTAGTATTGTATTAGATTATTGTGATAGATAATAGATATTTATATATTATTACAGGTATTGGATATTTCCCTATTTAATCCTATTATATATAATGTTAATTACACTCATTTGTGTGCTAATAAACTCTATTATAGTATCCACCCTATAGCTAAATATATGATGACATCAGGTGTCACTCCCATATTAAATATTGAAATAGGAGGGTTTCTATTGGGGGAAGGACATTATAAATAAGAACAATTCTATCTGATTATACTATTCAATTATTTTTTATTATTTGTTTATAAGTGATTTTTTCCAATATAAAAATTTTTAGGGATATTTTTAGAATAAAAAACTATGAGATATTGAACTACAATAATACTATAATGTTATATTTTAGAGTTTTATAAACAATTAATATATAATAAAAAACAAAGGATTCTGTGGATAATGGTGATGTTAAGCCATGTGAAGGTGTATTTTTGGGATATTCAAATTTATGTAAATATTATTAATATATATTAAAAGAAGTATTTTTATTGTATAATAAGTTCATATTATGTTTAAAAAATTAGTTTTTGTTATAGATTCAATAATACTTTATATAATTTCAATAAGAAACATTTATGGTCCTTTGAGTTTTATTTCATGTATTGTTCTAGATGATATTTTTTGACATTTGGGATATCTAAAATGCACTTTAGATTTTCAAGAAACACTTATGCAATTTTATAAGAATTATGTATAATGATTTATTATTACTCCATGTAGTCATAATATACTATATTATAAATTTTATTTAAATAAATAAATTTGATTTATCTAGACAGATTATAAGAAATAAAGATGTACCAGTATCAGAAGGATATTCCATGAATAAGGTATTGATTATTGTTAAAAATTAGAAAATGTTTATATATTATAATCTACATAAATTATATTTTATTATGTAGAATATTAATGATAGAATCATTATTAATTCCATGTGAATATTTGTTTTCTACTTGGACTTTTTTAGAAGTTGTTTTTATAAAATAGTCACATGGGATTGAAATTGATAAATTCATGACTTTGGGTTGAAGGTATTTGATACTCAACAGATTATCAAAGAAGCCCTGTGAGAATTTTACAAAAGGTTTCCACATTTTAATTGAAAAAATATATATGTTAATAATAATGTGATTAAAACATAATTTATCAAATTATATTGAAATCATATTCATGTTTTAAATAAATTAATATATATATATATATGACATTATCTTATTACTAGAATGTGTGTTGATTTATATTTTATTTAAATATTCGTTTCCTAATGACATCAACATATTTCGTATTAGATAATATAATACAATTTAGGATTTTAAATTTATTAAAGGGGATTTTTGATTTTACAAAAATTTATTCTATATGCAAAAGGGATCATATATATTTTCATTCTCAACTCATATAAATGTTTGAATACTCATATTGGTAGTTCTGGGTGATTAAATAATTATTATATAAGAAAATAAGTTTATATATATATATATTTAGAGGATGGACTAGATATATATAATATATATTACTTATAGTAGTATTGATTTAATGATTATTAATTTGATATGCTCTATATTTCATTCAAAACCCAATGGAATTTCATTTAAATAATATAATGAGTATTATAGAATACACTGAATCTTTAATTAAACTTGTTTTACAATACCATGTATAAAATTATATTAAGTTGGTGAGTTCTATATATAATATAATTTTCAAGATAAATAATTTATTGAATGTGTACCTATTTTATGTATGACTTTCCTGGAAAAATATTATTTTCGTAGATTTTAAAAAATTATCTTATTTTGCATTGTATATAGTTAAAGAAAAATATGTTTTTAATAAAATATAATGTGTTTACACCTTCTAGATTAAACAAGGAATATTTAATAACATTACTAGACAATAAAATAATTTATATTTTTTGTGATAATTATTTTACAATATCTATTTTAATAAACTCTTTCTATTATTGAATAATTAATAATATTGACGTGAGATTTATTTTTACATGAAAACATCTAAAAATGGTGATATCAGTTTAAAATTATTCATCACTATTGTAATATGATTTTCAATATTGACAAAGCCCTTTCATATGATGACATATCAATATATGAATTATATTCATTACAAAATTGAAGCTCAAACATCTCATTTATAATAGAAAAATGAATATACTTTTTGGAGATATCTTTTATCAGAAAAATATTACACACCTTATTTGAATGTATTTCTTATAGGTAATTATATATTTTAAGAGAATAATTTTACTATGATTTTCTACAAGAATTGATTTTCATTAAATAATTATTTTTTTCGTTGCGAGGAATTTAATATTATATATTTGAAAATGGGAAATTATTTTTCTTAAGGGGGTTATACCTTACACAGCTTGTTATTAAATCATTTATAATATTAGTATATGTTTTTTATAATGTATTAATTAAAATATAATCTTTTATGAGTTGTTGTAAATTAATTATTTCCAAAATGGATCATCATTATTTTTTTCTCATCTAAAATATTATAAAAGTTTGTTTATTTCAATTCTAATATGTGTATATATAAATATATATAATAAATTAATGGGTTTTTAATTATATAAAAATGGAAAATATTTATATGATCTACTTGAATAATTATTTTTTTATTTAATATAATTAATATCCCTAAATTTATTTTTTATCATAATCAATGTTAGTTTGAATATGAAATTATATATAATTCTTGCACTACTTATGGAATGATATTGAAATTTTTTTATTATTATTCATCATTTCTATTATTTTATACATTTTTTGGATGATGATTATATATAACTATAAAATTATAATATTTTAGTGTGTTTATAAATCTATACATGAAATTATTCTTTTTCTGTTTAGATTTACTATTATAAATTGAGAATTTCCCATTTCAATTAAAAATTTAATAAATGGAACTCCTCTTGTGAGATTTTTTTATCGAATCTATGATTAGTGTGTTAATTGATTACACTCATATGGTTGAGTGAGTCTATGAGTTTAGGAAATCATGTACTCTAAAATTCATAATAGTTAGTCTTATGAATTTTATATTAATTACATTAATCAATTTATTTACTCTTATAATTTAATTATGGATAACAAATGTGATCCTATTTTATATAGTCTTTTTATCATTTTAGAGTTATATTTTATTTAAGAGAGATAAGTTAATATTTACTTTTTTACTAAATTATATGTTCCTTACTTATAAATAAATTATCAGTATGATGTTAAAAAATATTTTTAACTATTCGTAAGACACTAATGTATGTTGAAAATAAATAATTATATGAGAAAAATATACATTTTAATCATACAATATATATTTTACTCAGAAATTTATAGATATTATTACTAAATGTAAATTATTTAAATTGAAATATTATATATATATTTACTGAATAATATATTTTTTAATTACTAATACAGTGAATAACATAAGGGTTTTATTTCATATCTGAGTAATAATTTAATATGACAAAAAAATTATTTTTTGAAAATATGAAAAAATAAATTCTTTATTTTAATTCGTGAGAGTTAATTTAAAAAAACACTTATTGAAAATTATATTCATAATTAAATGATGTTTTTAATGTAGGATTTCTCACATTTGATGAAGATTATTAATCATAATGGTGTATTCATCACAATTATTCTTGATAATGAAAATATTCGATGAACCAGAATACATATGATTACTAACTGACTATTATGAATATATATTCAAAAGATGATATTATAGAATACGAAAAATTATTGGGAGACTTCATGGATATATTATTGATGGAATTAATTATTTTTGTAATGTTTTATCATAATGTGTAAATAAAACCTTAAAAACATAAGCATAACATTATAATGATATATTTGTTTCACAATTCAAGAGTCATCAGATAAAATATGATTTTATGGATTTGTAATTTATTTATTTTTAATGTGTATTTTATATAATATTAGGATTATTAAACTAAAATATATTAATGGTATTTATATATATAAAAAAGTACTCTTTTAACCGGTTTTTTAGTTCCCTTGAATATATAGGTTGTAGGTTGGGGTTACCTCCATGAGATATTGTTGGTTGCAATTCTGTTGTAACTCCCATTTTAAAATAGTTCTTTAGTTTTTTCATTTATTATAGATTTAGAGATGTTTGAGAAGTTTTCATATATTATTTTTGATCTGAGATACTTGGAAAATCAATTTCATTAATATATTTTTCACTATCTTTTAGACATATTTTTATTTATTTTGGATCTTAAATTATAAAATTCTCCCACAAATGAAACATATAAATGATTACAATCCAAATAAAAATATTTGATTATGTAGAAAAAGAAAATCCACCATGTCATCAATGAGAAATGTAAAATTTAATAGAATGATATATGAGTTTTAGACCCATAGTGATATCTATATATTTTATTGTTTCATATGTATCGTATTTATAACTCTCATTATGACACATGGTATATTACATAATATGATATACATTATTCAGTTTTCATTCAACAATCCCCTACTTTCTAGATCTTCTTATATGAGAAAAAGATTTACGTCTTTTTCCTATAACATTACCAGATGAGAGAATGATGGTTTTTCTATTGTCACGGATTCAAAGGATTTGCAATAAATTATTGATCGTTGTTTGTTTTCAATTCATGGTGTTATTATTTATTCCAAGGGTGATAAACCTTGGTTTTACATTGATCTTAAAAATGGTATATCTCATTGTTGGGGTTTCAGAAACAGGAAATTGGTTCCTATTGATAAGGTTTTTTTCATCTCATTTATCAATCAGGATATTATTTTAATATAGTATGGGATTTTGGAAACCTACATCTCAAACCTAGTACTTTTATATTATCTGAATGGAATGTTAATTTTAATCCATTTAACCATAATAAATCCAATCCACAAATTTGGATCATACTAAATGGGTTGAATTAGATTTAATGGCATCCTAATATCCTTAATGGCCTTGCCTCATGTGTTGACACACTTATTAGAATAGATCAGAAAATATTGGAGGGAGGAGATAGATATTTTTCTAGAATTATGGTTGATGATAATTTTTAAAATAAAAGACCAGAGAATGTAACTTTTATTTCTAATGCTAATAAAATTCATGTTAATGTAAAATATGAATTTGTTCCTTATTGTTGTGATGTATTCAATATTGTTGGACATTATGTGGTGAATTTTAGCATGATTCAAAATAATGTTAATGAGGTTCCCAAAGTGGAGGATTGGAAGGAGGTTAATTGGACTAAAACTAAGATGGTCATTATAGAAAAGGAGGGTCCCTCAACGGATACACCTGGTCCTTCCAGAGTTGTAGTAACTTCTAAAAAATTCATGGTAGATATGTTAGAAGAAGTTGAATAAGGTATTAATCCTAGTCTTCCTAGTCATCTTGCAAAAATTGTTCATGAAATTGATAAATATGGTGGAGACATGTGCATAAAGGATCACATTTTGGATCAGAATATCTTTTCTGAGATTTATGACATGGTTTTTTTGGAAAAAGAAATTGATGATTGTTTATTGTTGTTGGACTTGAAGGATATTATTTGTGAACATGTGGTATCTTTTTAGGATAGTGAGAATTATAGGATTTCCCAATTCCTTATTGATCTTGTTATGCCCTCCATTTCTCTTGTAAATTCACTAGTATAGGTGGCTGGTCCTCCTGCTTCTATTAATGCAAATTCTAGCCATAATAGTAGTGGAACCTGCTTCTTTCAAGCCAGATTCTTCTTCTATGGAAGAGATGTTTGGCATCCCTTTTTTGGTGGTACTGATGCAATGTTTGAGGAAATTGGGGATCCTGTTTCATCTAGTGTTTATGTGACATTTTAGGATATAGGTGTTCCTGATTCATCCAGAGGTCTAGTCGACATCCACACTATTGGTGTTAAAAATGAAAAATTAACCATGAGTAATTTGGATATTAGTCATCATTTACACGGGGTATCTAGTCCCAAGAGAAAGTCTAGACGGCCTTCTAATTCTGGAAAAAAAGTAACAGTGGGGGTCAAAAAAGGGGGAAATCATATTGGTATTAGATTTAAATGAATCATCTATTCTGGAATTGTTAGGGACTGAAAAATCATGATACTATGAGGCCCCATAGGCTATTCATTCTAAAACATAGGCCCATTCTCACTGGTTTGTTTGAACTCAAAAGAGATTATTCTATTAATATTTCCATTTGTTAAAATCTTGGTTTTCATTTTGTGGAATCTAACAGATCCTCATCAGATATTAAAAGGTTATGGGTCTTCGATCATTGTTCAATATCTCATATTTCCCTACTAGTTAATAATGATCAGCATATCACTTGATCCTTCAATTTTCAAGGGATCTAAGATTTATTCTCCTTTATTTATGCTCGTAATTGTTATCAGGGTCATAGAAATTTATAGACGGATATTGGATATCTCAAATATTCAATCTATGGTATGTGGTCTATCATTGGTGATTTTAATGCTATCATTAATTCTGATGATAATATAGGAACTCTGCCTAATGTAATTTCTTCAAGTTGTTTCAAATATTTCATTGATGATAATGTGTTGATTGATGTTAATATTTTTGGGGCTCTGTAAACTTGGTACAAAAATGTTTTGGATAGATTTTTTGCTAGTAATATTGATAGGGATTTTGATAATGAGTTTTGACTTGATTTCTGTTGTTCTATTTCTTGTATGACTCATTCTAGAATTAACATTGATAATCATCCTATTTTGGTTGAACTTGTGTGTTTGTGTCCCAATCCTCCTTTGCCTTTTATGATTAATAAATCTTGCGTTTATCGTCAAGAATTTATAACTATTGTTGAATAAACTGGGAGTTCTTGGAATGGCAGGGTCAATGATTTTACATGTGTCATCAAGCTCAAACTACATAAAATAAATTTGAAATTATGGTGTAAATTTTGTTTCATTTCCATTGATTCTGAAATATTTTCTCTTGAGGAATCTATTCAACAAATACTAGAGCATAATTCTTCAAATGACTTCTCTAATGATGTTTTGGGTGCGACTCATCTGGTTTCCATAAATAATATTTTTTTAATCTCAAAGATGTGTTTTAAAGAGGCAGTATAGTATCTTATTGGTTGAGAGATGGGGAAATAAATTATATATTCTTCAAATATTTTAAGAGAATTAAGAAAGTTCCAGGAACTCTCCCTTTGGTTAGAAATTGTAATAATGTCATTTACAGTAGAAACTTTCTTTTTGAGCATGTTGTTACTTATTTTAAGGATCTATTTACTGGTCATCTCCCACTTACTGATCAAGTGAAGAGTTTTATTACGACTATTTTTAATCAAGAGGATAATTACAACCTCACATCTATCCCATTGGAATTTGAAATAAATGATTCAGTCTTTACTATAATTTCTGAGAGCACCCTTGGTCTAGATGGTTTTGGGAATTTTTTCTTTCATACTTATTGGGACGTCTTTCATGATGATGTGTTCAAGTTGGTTACTCGTTTATTTTTAGGTTATTTGATTACTGAGGGTTTGAATGCTCAATTCCTTTCCATCATTTCAAAGACATAGAATTCCAATGAGATTCATTTGATCAGACCAATTTCCATAATCAATACAATTTTTAAATTTCATTGAAAAATATTGGCCAGGAGGTTGTCCTTTATGGCCAGTAAGATTGATTCTCCAAATCATTTTGGCTTTATTAAGGGTAGGTCTATTCAAAATTGTCTTATTACTACCTCAAAATATGTTAACCTTCTTATGAAATCCATGAGGGATGGTAATATTGATCTCTAGTTATATGTCAATAAATAGTTTGATACTATAAATTATAATTTCATTTATAAGGTTATATATATTTTTTGGTTTGGTTGATGTTTCTATTAACTGGGTTAAAATCATTTTTGTGTCAGCTCGTATTTATATACATGTTAATGGTACCATTGAAGGCTAATTTTCTTGTTCTGGAGGTGTCATACAAGGTGACCCACCATCATACATTCTTTTTTCTATTGAGGAGAATTATCGTAGTAGATTACTTCCTATTATGGCATGCAATGTGGAACTAAAGACTATTAGTGCAGGTAGAGGCTTGGTTGCACCCACTCACTTATTGTATACTGATTCCATTATTCATTTCACTAAAGGGGATAATAGAAATATTAAAAATATTAATCATTCTCTATTGCATTATGATAAAGTCTTTGGGAAATAGATTAGTTAGAATACGTCCTTCATTTATTTTGGTAGTAATTTAACTATATCTAGGAAGAAGGGAATTATTAGGGATTTGGGTATTCATGATGTATTTCTTCCCATTACATATTTTGGTGCTCCTATGTTTTGGGGGGGGGGATAAAGCATGTTATTTTTATGATATTCTTGGTAAATTCAAAAGGCATCTTTATTCCTTGAAGGGTATGTCACACTCCCTAGTGGGTTGTGTTTTCTTGGTTAGGATTGTGACCATTTCTTGACTGTTTATTAATTTAGGGTCTATATGGTGATGATATCTATCATCAAGAGCATTAATGTTTCTATTAAAAATATTATTAGATTGGTAATATTTTATAGAAGTAATTAGCTACACTCCCTTGGAATAATTTTTGTAAACCCTATGATGTTGGGAGTCTTGATATAAAAAAAATTGAGGTTTTTAATGATTCTTTATAGGATTCGTTCATTTGGAGGATTTTTAATTGTAATTTTGTTTCTTTGGACTACCTTCCTATTAAATTCAGGGATAGGCTCATGAATAGAGTTTTTAAGAATTTGGATTTGTTCAGTATGGCCTGATTTTAAATCCATTATTTCTTCCATTGAATCTCATGCAAGATGGATTTTTTCAAGGAACTCATCCTTATCCTTTTAGAAGGCCAACTGGTCTAGCTATCCCCCAGTTGATGCCTTGATGAGTGATGATTTAAATATTGATATGGATGCTCTGATTAAAGATCAGCGTTATAATACGGGGGTCTCCATAATCATATTGTAACTATTTTGAATAGTAATTTAATCTCAAATAGAGTGGATTTTTGGGCTTGGGAACCTTCTATGAATGGTCTGATGTCTTCTAAAAAATTTTATAGTAATTATAATTCTTGCAATATAGGTTTTATGTGTATTAGGAATCTTTATATGAATTTATTATTACATCTCAGACAACATTTTCCTGGATACTAGATCATGGGAATATTCTTACTAATTGTTTCTTTAAATAATGTGGCATTTCACTTTTTATTTCATGTGTGTTCTGTTATCAGTATAGGGAAGATATTGAAATTGGTTTCTTAGTTGTGTCAATTATTCTTCAATGTGGAAGTCTATTAAAGAATATTTTTGAAATACATTATCCTGGTATGTCTTCAATTCATTATTTCCTTCAAGAGAGGTATTCTATTTGGTTTTCTCCTATATTTATAAATATTTTTAGGGTCAATGCTACTGAACTCCATCATATTATTTGTTTTTAACAGAATAAGGTGATTCATGATAGATTTTCCTTCTCGGTATGTGGGGTTTTATAAGCTATTCTTCTTTCTTTGTGTAATGTTCATATTCTTTGGAAGCATTATTGCTTCAAATCAGTTCATGATTTTTCTGTTCTGAATTGGATAGGTGGAAATGGAAATTTCAGGCCTCTAAATTCTACCTTTGATGAACTTTGGAAGGATCATTTTTTTGGTTGGTTAAAATTTAATTCAAACGTTGATTCTAGAGGTAATCTCAGGCCTTCTGGTTATAGTGATTTTTTCCAAAATCATAAATGGAATGTCCGTGGTTTTTTTCATTGTTCTTGGGGTTTTTACTCTTCAATATTGGGTGAAATTATTGGAATTATCACTATTGTGGATCAAGCTATGATGCGTGGTTGGTATAATTTATCGATCGATAGTGATTCAACTATTGATTTTTCTGCTATAAGGATGGATCTTTCTCACTTGTCATGGATGCTAACTAATCCGTGGATTAATTGTATGGAGACTCTATTTTTCGTGAATCATGTTATCAATCACATTTATAAGGAAACCAATTTTTTTTGCTGATTGCCTGGAAAATAAAGGTGTTAATGGAATTGATTTTTTCGGCACAATCAAGTTCCTTATGATCTCCTTCCTTTTCCTAAAAAGGATTGTTACAACTTTCCCATTTTTAGACTTATGTAAGATATCCTTTATCTCTGTTTGAGGCTATTTTGTATGATTTATTAATCCTTGTCTTCTTTTTTAATTATCTAGGGTCGATTTTCTTATTTTAATCCTTATTTCTTCATTGGAGTGGTTTGATTCTATTTTTTCTACAGGAATGATGTTGCATGATTTCAGTTCTCTGTTTTTTTTCCATGGTTTTCAAGATGCAGTTTTTTTCATGGCATCTTTCAAAGAGTTTCGACCTAGAGTGGCATGCGTTGTTGCTGATTTTTTGGAGATTTATTATATCATGGGAGAAGTTCATGATCGGATGATCAAGGTCTACCAGTTGGATCATCCCTTGTTGAAGTGTAATTTTCCAAGAAGTTGGTATCACTGGAAAAATACATTGTGAATGATGCATTTGGCACTGCACACTGAGATCATGATGTACCTGAATCTTTTTTTGTGGGCTTCCTTTTGCATAATTTTCTGCTTGACATTCAGCGCGCTCCTTATATTGATGGGTGTTTCTTGTTTCATTGATTGTTATTTCTCTTTCACCATAACCATATGTTATAGTTGTTTGGTGTTTCTTGTTTGTATTTTTCCCTTTATTTTTTTATGTTGTCATTACTACATTTCAATTCTAACACCACTATTATATGAGTATAATCCCATTTTCCATGTCATTGAGTGAACACTATACATGGAACATTTTATTCTAGTATACATCATCTATTAAATTCATTATTCTCTATAATAAAATTACTAGTTTTAATGAATTCATAACATTTCATTCATCCATGTAGTCAATAAATTTTCATGGTAATCAACAAATCCTACATATACATTTCTTCATCATAATTCCAGCACAGACCAAATTGTATATTCTAACAAAATAATTGAATGATACCATCATCGAATAAATAAATGGATTAAACGATAACCAACCAACCAAACCACCCCTTATTATCGTGTTCTTTTGTATAGTATAATAAATTTAAAATTTAATGAATATTTACATGATAATAACCATTTCAAACATGGGTAATTGTAATTAATAAAAATTATTCATCCATACTTATATCAATAATAATATGACAAACAATGTTACAAACATTAATGGGTAAATACATATAATAAGTCCATATTTAATATCTAGGGATTATATTCCTTTCATTACATAGAACTCTTTATATAGATTATATTATTATTATTATAGTAATATAATCATATAATATAATCATATAATCAAGAACTATAATACATTATGATGATAAATAATTTGGTAAATCCAAAATATAATACTTTTAAAGGATATAATCATTCAAAAATTATTATAATATAAATATATTTCAATTGAATGACTGATTGAATGAAATTTTATAAATTATATTAACATAATAAATTTCCCAATAATTATATATAATTTCTCAGGTATCTAATACCATGTTATTAAACATATCCCTAATAATGACTCAAGCATTTAAAAACATAGTTCAACTTCTGTTTTAATTAAATTCATAATTATATGTTCTGGGTTTAGAAGGAACATGTACTTATTTGGGTAATTTATTCCAGATATATTTTAATATACTATTATGTAATATTAATTTTTATAGTCATTGAGTTTTTATCATATGATGATTATAAAAATAGGCTTTAGTCAATTTCAATTGACACAAAAAAATTTGATGATCAGCTTAACCAGTACGATCATACACAATAAATCACATTTATGAGACCTTTTGAGGAAGATAACATAATTAGGATTTTCACCTAACCAAAACTAATATGAGATCCATTAACATAATAATGATAGAATCCTTTTATAGTTCAGTTTCAGGCTCATTGATATCATGACCAAAACCTTGTAGGTTAATCATCCTCCTATATGTTTTACAACCACACACATTACACTTATGGAAATTATTGTTTAACAAATGTATATTTTTAAATATCTTAATAATATTAACACTTATATTGAATATATTAAATAAGAATTTTTTTTTATTTTTTATTCTCTATTAATGATATTTTACTAGGATATATAAAAACATACAATAATTTTTGGGTAATATTCAAATAAAATATTGGAATTCAAATTGATTTACTAATGGATTATTGAAATAAATAATATTCAAATAAATAATATTTATTAATTAATATTTTTATATATAAATTATCATATAATATATATTGTGTAAAATGTAAGTTCTTATATTCGTAAAAGTGTTTTTTCCAAAAAAGAGACCAACAGTTCCCAATAAATTTCAATTCTGAATATAATTCTTAAAATTTAAATTTAAATAAAAATTGACATATAAAATAATATTTTTTTATTATGAATGTTTAAATTATAAAATTGTTATTTTTTCACAATTATATGAGAAAGATAAATTTTATGATGTATTTTAATATGGTATAAATATACAATGTGTATTGTGACATCATTGTGACCCCAAAATAATATAATAAATACAATAAATGGTATGTAATACCCAATCTATGTTTTCCATTTAAAATAATATCATATTAAATATGTTTTATTAATCTTATAAATATTCTATGAATCTTGCATAACCTATAATATATATCAAGTTATTAAAACCATTTCTTAAACAAAATATTTATATTCCTCATCAGCAAGGGTTCAAATTTTATAATTTCATCCCATACCATAAGAATATAATTAATTCCACATATCTTTTGTAGAAAAAATTTTAAAAAGCCATGGTAACTATTTAATTTTTTTTCTTTAATTATATAGATTTTGAAACCTATGTTTTAAGAATGATAAATAATTACCCACTCATTTCTTATATACAAACAACCTATCACAATTTTTTCATTACGAAAAAAATAAAGAACATTCTTATTCTTCCCTACCTTCTCTAGAATCCCCCAATGTACTATTAAGCTCTCAAAAATGTAATCCCACGAAAATTGAATAGCATAGTCAATGTAATAGATTCATTCATCCAAATTTTTTGTATGATGTTAATATATTTATTTTTTACTGCCTGGCGGTCTCTTATGTATATTAGAAATCATGAATCATATGAGAAAAATATACATCAGAATTTTACACTCAGTATTTCACTAGTAAACTAATTAAAATTAATAATAAATTAAAATTATTTATATTTTGTACATATATTTTTTTATGAATAATGATTTATTTAACTACTAAAATTATAAATACATAAAAGTTTTTTTCATATCTTAGTATTCATTTACTATCATGAAGAAATTATTTTTTAAAATATAAAATAACAAATTTTCTCTTTTTAGTACTTGAAAATTGATTACTATAAAAAATTATTTGTAATTAAATTCCTAATGGAAATTACGATTTGAGTATACGATTTTTCACATTTTATGATAATTATTATTCTTAATGTTTTATTCATCACATTTATTATTGATAATAAAAGTATTCAAAGGACATGAATAATTCGGATTAGTGTTTGATTTTAATGAATATATCCTTATAAATTATCATTAGATAAAAATTATTGGGGAACTACAAGGGATGCCATATAAATGAAATTAATAGTGGCCATAATATTGTTTCACCATTAGTTAATGGCACCAAACATTCTTAACCACAATGTCAAAGTGATATATTTAATTAAAAAATCTAGAGTCGTCAAATAAAATTAAATTTTTTTGATTTTAATTGATCAATGTTTCAAATGTATATATTATATTATTATTTTATAAAAAAAATAACAACCAAGTTAGTCATACATATTTAAAAGGAGGAGTTTTAATTAGTATGTGAGTCACTCTCAAAACACTGGTTGTATTTTTGGGATTTCCTCCATGAGATATGGAATGTTGAATTTGGGTTAAAACTACCAATTAAAAATCATGATTTATTGGATTCATATGTCATTGAGATATAGTGGTGTGATTTATTTGAATAGATTATTTTTTATTTGAGATAGTTGGAATTTCGGTTACAATCATATTTTTTCACTACCTTTTAGTTTTATTTTAATTTCATTTTGATACAAAATTCTACAATTCCACCCACCCACCATTTACCATAGAATACAAAAATTTTCTTGAATAATAATATTCTCATTATCAAACACTCTATATTTCATTCCATAAATGAATCTAAAAAATGATTCATAAAAAAATAAAAACATTTTAATGATGTAGTAAAATAAAATCCACCATGTCTAAATTAATAATGGTTAAATTTAAAATTTTGATATATGAATTTCAGTACCCCAATGATATATCATAATATTATTGTTTTTATATGTATTGTATTCTTATTTATTCATATTACCCATGGAATGATCCATAATCTGAAATAATATATTAGGGAATTTTTACAATCTCTTACATGAATTAATATATTTGAAAATGATATTAAATACCTATAAAATATTGTGTAATCCATAAAAACTACTTTCTGGGAAAAAAATTATATAATCTCATCATTTTGGAAGAACAAAATGTCCAAAATATTAATATGCATTCTATGTCCCACTTTTCATCCCTTATGGTCATTTTTCATGGATAAATCGAATTTTTTCATTCAGGTATGTCAGAGAAGAGAGAATATTATAAAAACATTAGAGATACTGAAGCTATATAGGGTTCTATCATGATATTGAAAAAGCATAAAAAATATATATATTAATATATTCAAAAAATTATATATATTACACAACACTATTATACTAGTATTATAACATTATCCATGAAACGGAGTGGCCATTTGACAATGATCATGTTATTCTATAATGTGTTATCTCTTAAATTCATTCTTCTCCAAACTAAAATTACCATTATCAATGAATACATCCAATTTATTTCATTCATGTTGTAATTCAATTATAATTGGTACTCAAAAAATCATTCATATACATTTCCTCTTCATAATTCAATCATAGACCCACATGTATTTTCTTACTAAACATGTTGAAAAAACCCATCAGAGAATAACTAAACTGACGAAATGATAAACAAAAAATCAAATGACCCCTGATTATTTTAACCTTATTCGTAATGTAATAAATATATAAATGAATTAAGATTCACATGTTAATTATAATCTCAACAATTGGTAGTGTTGTTGATAATAAGTATTCAACACTTCTAATATCAATAATAATATGAAAATCCATGTGACATACATTCATGATTCAATGCATAAAATAAAAAGTTATTAATTATTTCATAATTCTATTCATTTTATTAAATAAAACATATTTTAATTAGTATATTGTTATTATAATAATAATATAGTCATAAAATCAATACCTGTAATAATCTATGATGACCAATAATTTGGGAAAACAAAAAAATAGTACTTAGAGGGGATATAACCATACAAAAATTCTTAATATATAAATATATTACAATTGACTGGTTCAACAAAGGAAATTTTATAAATTATATTAACATAATAATATTAATATTAATATTGTAGAATACATAGTGTATTTAATACCATGCAATTCAAAATTACACTTATAATGACTCAAACTTTTATACGGTAATTTCCCCTTTTGTTTTAATTATTATCCTTATTATATGTTATGGATATAGAAATAAGATGCACTTATATGGATTATTTATACATTATCTAATTTAAAATACTATTAATCATTATTAATATTGTTATTAATTTAATAGTTATCATATTATGATTATAAATATAAGGTTTTAATAAATTAAATTGACACAAACATATGTGGTGATCAACTCAACATGTAGGATCATACTCAATGAATCCCATTAGTCATACTTTATGAGAGTGATAAAATCACTAGTATTTTCACTTGTCCAAAAAAGTACATATCCATTAACATAAGAATGAAAAAAAACTATTTGTAAGAGAATTTAATGCTCATAGAGATCACAACCAAAACCTATTACACTTAAACTCCACATATATGTATCCCCATCACAAAACATTACATTTGGATGTTTTCTGGTGAAATAAATGGATATGTATCAATACCATTATAATATGAATATGTATATTGTATATGATGACTTAATATATTTTAAATTTATTTTTTTACAGTAGAAATTATTTTTTTAATCTAATACAATAAACAAACTATGTTATTAGGAAATGTTCTCTTTCAATTATTGATCTTATGTTGATGGAATAATGTATTATGGAAATAAATAATATTATATAATGATAAATGACCATATAATTTTTTCAATACAAATTTTATCTTTTAAGGGTTTGAAGACTATTATTTTCAAAAAAACCACAAGAATTTCCCTACAAATGTTGATTCTGAATTTAAAACAGAAAATTAAAATATTTATAAAAAATAATATAAAAATGAATATTTTTTTGATTCATAATGTTTAAATTATAAAATTGTAAATTTTTCATAATTTTTAGAAACAACTAAATTCTATGGTAAATTTTAACAGTGTATAAATATATATTGTGAATCGTGACATACTGATGACCCTAAAATAATAAAATAAGAACAATTAATGGTATGAGATACCATATATATGTTCTATATTTAAAATAATTTAACATTAAATTTATTTAATTAATTTTAATATGCATGTATGAATGCTCCATATCATATAATATATTTTATTATTTTTAAATCATTTCATTATAAATATATTTCACTTCTACATCAGTGAGGGTATTATTTTAATAATTTCATTACATGGCCTAATAATATAATGATGTCCTACTATATTTTTATAAAATTTTTTAAAAAAACCATGTTATGTTTTATTGGTTATTTAATTGTATAGATACTGAAACCTATGTTTAAAAAATGATAATGAATTTCCCACTCATTTTATATATAAACACAACTAACCCCCATTTTTAGTTACAAAAAAACTACGAAGAACATTATTAATATTCCCTCACTTCTCTATAATTCTCCTAAGGCACCATTAATATCCCAATAATTTGATATAAATAATATGGAATAACACTCTTAAGTTATGTGACCATTTCTTGAAATTTGTAAGTATGATGTTTGAATATATTTTTTCTTCCTGTAGAACTCTTATGAATGTTAATTACTTTTAATTTTATGAGAAAAATATAATTTTGAATTTTACCCTCTGTATTTAAATCATAATTTTTTATGAATTAATATTAAATTTAAATTATTTTTATTATGTTCTAATATAATTTTAATGATTAATTATTTATGTAATTAGTATAATTATGATGAAAATAATAATTTTGTTTCATATATTTGTATTCATTTACTTCATTGAAGTAGAGATTTTTGGTAGTATAATAGAAAAAAATTCATTATATTTATTGACAAAAATATTTGATGAAATTCATATTGGAAATTATATTCCTAATGGCCATGATCATTTGAATATAAGATTTCCCACATTTTATGGTGTTTATTTTTCATAAGTGTTTACTAATCACAATTATTCATGATAATAAAAATATTCAATTGATGTGAATACATAAAATTAATGATTGATTGTTATGAATATATCATTATAAAATTCTATTAGAAAAAAAAACAAAATTTATTCATAGACTGTAAGGGATACATTATTCATGAAATTAATTGTGGCAATAATATTCCTTCAAAATGAGTGAATGTCACCACACAAACATAACCTCAATGATAATGTGATATATTTTTTTTCACAATTCAAGAGTCCTTAGACAAAATACGATATTTTAGATATGTGATTATTTATTTTTCTAATTTGTATATTATATAATATTATAATTTTACCATAAAATACATTACCATGTAAGACGTATATCATTAAATAGAGGGGTTTTAAATTGTTTGTGATGCCGCATAAAATATTAGGTTGTATTATTAGGTTCCCTCTATGAAATATATACAGTTTTAATATTGTTGTTACCCCCCATTAAAAATCATGATTTAGTGGATTCATTTATCATATAGATAGAGAGCTGTGAGGAGTTGTAATATTATATTTTTTATCTGAGATAACTAGAAAATATTATGAGTTCATATATTTTGTCACTACATTGTAGTTTTATTTGTATTAATGTTGGATAATAAATTCTGCAATTCTACCCACCCCATTTTAACCATATAATCCAACGATTATCTATGAATAAAATATTCATATTGGGAAAAATATGTATTGAATTCCATAAATGAATCATATAAATTATTAATAACCATATATATAAATTTATGATTTAGAAAAAAAAATCCTCTATATCAATAATATTAAATGTCAAATTTAACATTAAATTATATGAATTTCATAAAAATAATGATATCATAAATATTTATTATTTTATAAATATCATATTCATATTTCACATTATGAACTAAATTATATTCCATAATATGATAGATAATATTTATTTAATATTCAACAATCACCAAATTTTATTAAAATCTCGTAATTAATTTATTAAAAACTCAAAAAATTATTCCATTCAAACTATTTTGGAGAATATTTTTTAAACATTATCCATTTTGGGAGAACATAATGTCCAAAATTTTAATCATTAATCTATGTCTATCATAATATCAGTTGTGGAATTTTTAGCATTGAAAAATATGAATTCTATGAGTCATATATCTTAGTAGATAGTTCCCTCTTGAAAAACATTACGGATATTAAATATACACATGGTTCTATGTTGATATTGATCAATAATACATAAATATATATATGAATATTTACACCAACTAAAATATATTACACACCACTATTATACTTGTATAATTCCATTGTTCATGACATGGAGTGACAACTGGACATGTAACATCTTATTATAGTATACATCATCTCTTAAATTAATATTTCTCTATAATATTGTAACTAGTTTGAATGAATACATCACATTTTATTCATTAATGTAGTCATTCAATTTAAATGGAACTCAAAAAATGATGCATATACATTTCCTCATCGTAATTCCATTATAGACTGATGTGTATGTTCTCACTAATCAAGATGGAAAATCCCATCATCAAATAACTCAATTGATGAAATGATCAAAAACAAACCAATCCACGCCTCATAGAAATGACCTTATGTGTACGGTAATATGTTTATAAATAAATTAATATTTACTTGATAATAATCATTTAACCTTAGTGTAATGGAGATTCATAAAAACTATTCATCCTTACTTATATCAATAATAATGTGAAAATCCATGTGATATACATTCATAGGTTAGTCCATACAATAACTCTTTATTTATTATATCAGGACTCTATTCATTGTATTGCATAATTAATATTTTTTACAGAATATTATTATTCTATCATTAATATAAAAAAATCAAGAACCTTAAAAATCAATAATAATAAGAAATTTAAGAAAACCAAAGAATAATACTTTGAGGGGATATAATTATTCTACAATTAATATAATATTAATATAGAAGACATGAATTGATAATTAAAGGAAATTTTATAAAATATATAATCATAATTCATTTCACAGTCATTTTAAATATCAAATCAAGTATATAATACCAAGGGATTCAACATAACTCTTATAATGACTAAAGCATTTATAATAAAACATCCCCTTGTTTTTTAGTTGAATTAATTATTTTATGTTATCGATATAGAAATAGAAAAATTATATTTGTATTTTTATAATCTATCTAATTTAAAATAGCATTAAACAGTAATAACATTTATATTTATTGAGTTTTTATCATATGATGACAACAAATATAGGATTTTAACTAATTTAATTGATAAAACCAATGGTTGTGATCCTATCAACCTATATGATCATACACAATGAATCCCATTTTTCTGACATTATGAGGGAGATAACAACACTATGATTTTTCTATGACAAAAACTATGCTAATTTCCACTAGAATATGAATGATATAAACCTTTTATGGGAGAATTACAACATAATTGACATCCCTACCAAAACCATGTACACCAAAACACATCATATATGTCTCAACATCGCACACCTTACTCTTAAGTTGTTTTCTATAGAAATAAATGTATATGTATCAATCCTCTAATAATATAAATACATATATTTTATATAATAAATTAATATATATTATTTTTATTTTCATATGTTAACAATGATTTTTTTCACTGATGAAATAAAAAAAAACTATATTTTTTTAGTATTCAAATTCTATAATTGATGTTATGTAGATGTATTAATGAATTATAGAAATAAATAACATTAATATTACATATTATTGTTGAATAATATTTATTAAATATAAATGATCATTTAATATTTATGATTTCAATTTTAATTTTTCAATGTTTGAAAATTGTTTTTTCCAAAAAAACACTACCATTTCCCAATAAATAAAAATTAAGTAAACAATATAAACTAAAAAATTCATATATAAAATGAATATTATTTTTTGACTCATATTTTTAAGGTATAAATTTTATTATTTTTCATTTTTTTCTAAGTCTTTGAAATTTTATAGTAAATTTTAATATGGTATAAATAAATTGTTTGTATTGTGACATCATGTTGACCATAAAAAATATAACATTTCTAGAAAATGTTATGGAAGACCATATCTATGTTTTTTATTTCAAATAATTTAATACAAATTTTATTTGATTAATTTTCTAAAGCCTATTTGAATCATCTATGACCTATAATATATATTTTTTTTAAAATGATTTCACTATAAACATCGTTTACATCAACAACAACAAGTGTATTATTTTAAAAATATCCTCACTTGGCCTATAAATTTAATTAAATACACCAATATAATTAATATACCACTAGAAAATCCGTTGTTAATTTTTTTAATTTCATTTATTTAATTATATAGAGTCTAAATGAAATTTTTGAGAAATGATAAAAAATTCCCCAATCATTTCCTATATAAAAACAACCAAAAACCCATTTTTCATTGCCTAAAAAACATAGGGAAAATTCATAACCATTCTTACATTCTATAGAATCCTCCAATAATACTGTTAAGCTCTCAATAATCACATCTCATTCATATAGAATTATACTTCCAATGTAAGGGATCTATTTCTCCACTTTATTCAATATTTTTTAATTTATTTTTCCAATTGTATCCAATACATGATAATTTAATATGTTGTCCCATATACATAATAAATCCTATTTGATTTATAAATTATGATAAACCCCTTTAATTATCATTAATTCCTCAGTTAAGATTTATTTTCCCCCTTTCTGCTACCAATGTTTCACAATGATATTCCATGCTGTGTAATTATGTAGTGAAAACCCATTCCCATTTCTTATCAATGTTTTTCTCCTTTATAAACTTATACTTCGTTTATTTCAGACATAATTTTTTATATTCCAAACTACTTATTTTTGAATGAAATTTGATAATAACTAATTCTATTTTTTATGAACTATGTGTCACACTTAAGAATTATAATGATCTAAAAGTGATGGGGGAACCACGAATTATATTGTGCTCCAATGGATTTTATAATATTTTAGTCAAATGTGATATATGTCCAATGATTAACTAGTGATGAAAATATATTATGGGACTTTTCCGTCATTATTTCTAATTACATATCATTAAACAATGATTATTATGAATTTTATTTATTTTTTCACACATTCCAGAAGTCTACTTTATAATTATCAATATATATCATGCATAATTTTTCATGTTTATATTATATATATATCTATAACCAATTATTATAAATTCTTTTTTCATTTATTGAATTATTCGTGTAATTATATTTTTATTCTTTTACTAGGAATTATATATCAGACCTTTTTATGTATGTCTCCATGTTATCCCATTTATTATTTCATATGAGAAAATAATATGAGATGGTTAACACTGTTTTCAATAAAGATGATTTGTTCCCTATATTATGTTTTAATAAAATTTATCATATTCTAAAATACACTACACTTATTGATCATATGGGATTTATTATGTGTAGCCTTATGTAATAAATCATGAATTAATTTTTCATAAAGAGTTTGGTTTTCATAGTTGGAATAACGGAAAACATTAGATATTATTGTTATTATGATTGGAAAACAATATCAATCAAATTAGTGATTTTATTAAGTATTTGAAAAAATTACTAAAATTTTTAAACTTCATTATTATGTGGATAATCATAAAAATACTGCAATATCTGTATACTAAAGGTATATGTGAATCTAGAATATATGAATATAGGGGTAAATCCTATAAACATCTTGTTGATGTAGACATGATAGGTAACTGGTTCATTAAAATAGTCATTTTTGTAAAAATGGTTGTACACTCTTAGGGGATATTCATTGGTAAATCTATAATATCATGAAAAAACATTTTTTAGGCACAAATAAATGACTATGAGAGTATATGTTTGGAAATAATTAATGGATAACAAGTATTTAAGGAAAGATATTCATATATTAATAAATAAATATCTTTAAAAAGTTATCCCTTAAATATCATTGGATTCGTTTTATTTGAATAATTTTTTAGGATTATTGATCATTACTTTTTCTTTTATTCCTTCCAATGGATAGAAATAACATGAATAGTGTGCGTAAAAATAATAAGTGCAATGTGATGTTTGAATAAATTATATTTTAATCTTGATTGGAGCTATAAAAGTGAACATTATGGTGTCTCCCTCCCAGATGACTAAATTTTTATCTAGAATCCTTTATTAGGATGAAGGACCAAAATCACCCGATGAAATAAAAAGATGGATTTGAGAAATTTATGAATCAAAGGCCTCCAATGTTTAATGGATGATCTGATTCATTTATCCTATAACATAAATTTACTCAATTGATAAGATCATTAATATTCATAAATGTTTTGAGAATGATAAGCTACTAATAGGTATTTTACATAATTATGTTGAATAAGAACAATAGTGAAAATTGATCAAGAATTTGAAGCCTAATGAAGAGATTAAAATGATAAATTAGATCCAATTCTGGACATTATTCATTGATAAATATTATTCTCCCCCTCTCTGACTAAAAATATTATGGGATGTCCTTTACCTCAAGAAAAATGATGAAGAATATATAAAGTAATATTAATGAAAAATAAAAAATATGTATTATAAGATTTAATATTTATCATTACCCCTAAAGAAAATGTTGACCACTTTTTTGTGGTATAAAAACAAGTCAACAAAATCTCGGGTGATATGAGACAATTATAACAATGAAGAAATTGGCCAATGATCATCACTATTGAAATAATGATCGATGATTCTCAAGGGTATCATGATGATAAAATGAGGAAATTTGAGTTTATTTATGGATTTCCAATATAGAAATAAAATATTCATATGAAACTTCATCATCATACTTGTCAAAAATAAAAAATGAAGTTCCCCAAAAATAGCATAACTACAATCTATAAATGCTTTACGTAATGAAAAAAAAGGAAACCTAAATTGAGATAACAAATATGGGAGTCCCACTAATGTGATGGAGTAATGGAATTCTCCAATCAAGACTCAGTGAAATTTTCATTGTCTAAACTTAATATAACTTGGACACTATAAAACAAATTCACTAAGACAAGGGATTTTAGAAACAACTATTGAACTATAAAGAAGAAAGGGATATATTATTCCATTAAAACTACCAATGTGGACCCCGACAGTGAATTGGTGATATATATTCTTGTTATTCCTTAATGAATACTAAACATAATTTTTTACTCTCATTCTATGTAGTCCTTCACATCACACAATATTATTAGATCTATTTAACAACCACATCATATCATAGAGGTAAAGTTGTCAATGAAAATAGAAAATGGATCAAATTTTTATCCCATTGTACATAAATCATTATATATCAAAATTAAATGGCCAATCATTACATAAATCCTTATAATATTCCTATTTGTGTTAATTGATGCAATTATGGGAATTTGTTGGATTTCATTATTTATTTCGAACATAAATTCCAATGAGATAGAAATCATATTCCCTATCAAGAAGAGTGATTTTATTATGTTCATGATCATAGATGATGATGAATATAAATTAACACCAAAATCTCAAACATGAGTATTATCTCCCCATGATAAATATTTTATATCTCAGATGGTTGAGTCTACGAAAAGGATCATTCATTGATAAATTTCAATTTTGATATAATAGGATGATGTGTTCCATGAAGAATTTCATTGTAATAAACCTAATTGTGATGTTGATTTATAAATCTACATTTACATGTTTGATTACCATTATCCAAATCTCCATAAATAATAACTATTGTGTACGTTGTTGAGGTGAAGAAACATATACTGGATAATCTTGAAAAATCGATCATACTCTCAAGTTCCTTACTATGGGTCCACAAGTCCACTTAGTCATGATGAAATATGTGTGAGTACAACTTTTCATTTATTATCCTGAGAACAAAAAGATCACAATATTGAAAAATTATCATCTACCATGGACATATGATTTTTTTGATCAACTATGTAGAGAATAATACTTTTGCATTGATGATTTTTTATTGGGTTATTATCAGTTATTGGGGAAGAAGGATGATATAATTAATATTTCATTTTGAAAATGGTATTTGGACATTGAGTTCATAGTAATACCATTCAAAATAAATAATTCTCTAGTATTCCACATGGCCAACATTAATTGACAGTTTTGATACAACATTTAAAATTTTTATGTCGTCTTTATAATTTATATTCTAATATACTCCACAATAGAAGATCATGAATATTATTTATGCAATGAGCTAAAAACAAATTAAAGGAGATGAATTGGGAAATGTAACGAATATTTGAGTTCTTATTAAAGTATTTCTCATTAATGGAGATTATTATGAAATGAAATGGGATATATATGGACCCATTTATGACAATATAATCTGAATGTTGGCAGAGGCTAAAATCTGTGACATAAATCTGAGTTTACATTGATTTTTTGGGTATTATCATTGATTTGTGAGATGTTTTTCTCAATTTTCAAACCCTATAACCACAATTACACTCAATGAAGTCAAAAATGTATAAATTTATAAATTGGAAGAGATATTAAATGATTTGAATTGGATTGTTATCACTATATTGGCACTCACAAAAGCCATGAGTTCATAAATTTTAATGGTATTTGTGGTCGCTTCGAATAAGCGATTAGGTTATCCATGAAAAAAATAAAATTCCATAGTATATGATTTATGAAAATTTAATTTTCATAAACATTAAAACCTTAAAAATTATCTAGAGTTTTCTATTGTGATTGTTTATGGAAAATAATTCATAATTATCACTATTGGGGGAATTGTGATTTATATACTTGTATAATAAAATTATCAATTATATATTCACATAAAATGTGTAGGATATGAACCAATTATGAAAGATTGACTTGAAAATGTACTATGATTACTTAATCCCCAATCATATTCTGAATGAACATTACATAGATGATGATATTTATATAAATGATCCCTTAATTTTTTGTTGATTAGAATTGTGAATGATATAATCTTCTTAGACATGAAACTGAATGACTTAGGGTTCATAAAGGATATAACATCATCAATACATTAAAATATGATTACTCAACTATAAATTCTCGATATGATAATGAATGGACAAGGATATTATATTGGAATTAAGAAGAATGTTTAAGTAGAATGAAATCATAAACCATCATAGTTTAATATTAATTGATATAGATTTGTGATTTTTGTGTAACAAGAATGTAAACCATCAAATAATATGTTAAAAATGAGATGTTATATGATACACATTTCTTGACATTCATCACACAATCAAGAAGAAAAAACTAGTATCTTATTATCCTAGAGAAATATTGGGGTGACAATATGATGCGGGAGATAATATATTTAACATCATGATATATTATGTTCTTGAAAGATAATTTTTAAATGAAAAATTAGAAGAAATGATGAAACTATAAGACATACTCATATGAAAATGGTAAAATTTAACAATGTAATCTTGCAATTGTATACATAATAAATTAATAGAAAATATTTTGATATGGGGTTTTGTGGATTATCTTATAAGTTATGATAACTTCATTTAAATTTGATAACACTTCTCACCCAATCAAATTTAAATTATAAAAAGTAGATAAGTGTTCAGGTTTCATGTAACCCCAATATTGATTTTTTCTCATCAAGATTAATGAATTACATCATGCTTTTGAAAGAGTCCCCAACCTAATAAAAGCTATGATTTGAAGTTCATCATGAAATATTTACATCAAAATGATGGAAAATTAGATAATACTATATAGACAATAAAGGATACTCTATGATCTTTCCCAATTAAAGTCAGGTGGGGAGGAAATCAACATTTTCCTCTTGTAGTGTTCACGTAAAATAATAGTTTCCACCCAATAATCCAAATGGATCACAATGATAACGTTTTTGGGAATATATTGTGATAAATTGTATGCTGGGATAAATTTGGGGAACACAAACTACTAATTCTTGAATTGGTTTTTCAATTAGTGTAAAATAATGATACCATTTAGCAACACATTATTCTGAATATAGATAAAAATAGAGTTATTCTGATAATCCTCAAAGAGCCCTATAATTTGAGGTTGGAGGCAATGAACTCCTCCACATATCTTTGGGGAATAATTTCATGATTTTTGGAATGAATGGAAATATAAGTCTAAAATACATTGGTCCTTTTGGGATCATTGATCGCTTCATAGAGTGGTCCTATAAAATAGAACCCTCGCCCAACCGTTCTCATGAACTAGATGTATTCCACATATCAATTTTTAGTATGTACATACTAGTTCCCTAACATGTAAAAAATCTATTGGTTGTTTCATTGGAGAAGGATCACATATATGATGACTAGTTAGTGAGTATATTATATCGTATTTACAAAGTAATAGAGATTAATAAAATGAACTAAGTCAATGAGATTGGGAGAATCCAAATATATTAATAAGAGACATGGGAATTATATGTATTGATGAAAAATTATTACACTAATATATTATAGTGTTTGAAATAAAAACTTATACGGTTAATTTCATGAATTGAGTAATATTTTAATGATTTAACATTTATAAATAAAATATCACATATGTTTTCATTAAATTAATTAATAAAATTTATGTATATAAAAAACCCTAGAAAACATTATCAATCATTAAATTAGATCAATTTCAGAAAAAATAATTAACCATCATTATCATTTATAATATAGTTCTTTAATATTTATAAAATTATTAGTACAAATTGCGGGGTCTAAAAAATCTAATTGACATAGGAAAAAGAAGTGATCACCAAAACCAATAGTATCATACACTATAAAGCACATTTATCATGACATCCCTAGTAGACAGAATAATAAGTATCTACCCTTGACTAATACCAAGATGAGGTACAAAATCATAGATACAATAAATACATTTTAATATAGATGTTGAAGATCATCAAGGTCATAACAAATCCATGTACGCAGAACCACCCCAATAAATTATCACCATAATAATCATTACAGTTATGATATTTTCTTATATAATATTGATTAGATATCACGACCCTAATTATATGAGTTTGTATATTGAATATAAAATATTTATATTTTATTATTTTATTATTTATAACTCATAAATTATATTGTTTTAACACAATAAAATATAAATTATATATATGAATAAAATTAAAAAAACAATTATGGAAAATATTTTTTAAATTATATGATTATTGAAGTAAATATTATTTAATTAAAACATTATTATTAAATATAAATGATTATATAATATTTACAAAGACAAATGTAATTTTGAAGGGGTTGAAAATAGTTATTGTCAATACCCCAGAAAATGTAAATAAATGATGATTTATATTATAAAATTGAAAATTCATATATTTAAAAAAGTGTTTATAAAAATTCATAATAATTTTGTGATTAAAAATTTTAAAATTATCCAATGTTGAATTATGCATTATTTTCATATGAAATAGATTTTTTGGGAAAATTTAATTGAGAATAAATACACATTGTATACTATGACATCATGATGACCTAAATATTTTATAATATACACTATAAATGGTATCAATGAATTAATAAAGTTTTACCATATCATTAATGTAATTCTTTGAATATTTGATTAATATTATAAAGCATTTATAAATCCTCAAGAAAATATTATATATTTTATGTTTTTAACATTATTTAGTAATAATCATGAATATATTCAACATCATAAAGGGTATAATATTATTAATTTAGGATCTTGTTCTAATAAAAAAAATTAATCATCTGCCTTTGATAGAAGCCATGAGAAATATACATGGTATAGTTTCTAATTATGGTAATTTTTTTATATAGAGTACACATCCAGTGTTTGAAAAATGATTAAGAGTTCCTAACTAGTTCCCAATAAAACACCACTAGTTTTCCTATTTCACTTTGAAAAAAACAATGGGTAACATCGACAATATAAACTCCTTTATTTAATGTCACAATATTGTGCTCCCAATCATTCAAGAATGTCCTCACAAACATATAAAATAACCCACTAAAGGTAAGGGATCATCTTCTTCTCATCCTCATTCATTTTTCATCATTATCTTTTGTCTCTTTTCCCAAATTACTAATGATGTGATATGTAATTACATATCCCTATTACAATAAATTTTATCATTATATTACTAGATACCCATTTTTCTTTAACTAATATATTCCATTAAGCTTTATACACCCCTCATTATGCTGCTTTTAATTCACTATAACATTCCACAACAAACAATATTGTAATGAATACCCATACCCATTTCCAATAATGGGTGTTCGAATTCATGTACATATATTTTTCTATTGTGTAAATACTTATACTATTTCTACTCTCCATAATCATGGAATAATATTATATGATAAATAAATTCAATTTCGTCAATTTTTTTGAATTTTTTAAGCTTGGGAATGTAGTTAAACTAACAGGTTTACCCATAATTATATAGTTCTCCAATGAATTGATTAATGTTTTAGTCTCGGAGAACATAATTAAAGGGATTATGAAGTGGACCTAATCCATCATATGACTTTTTTTTAATTGATATCATAGTAGTTATAATTTACATATATTTATTATTTATTTTTTAGGTTGTTTCATATTTCTCAAGAGTCCTTTATGATTAACAAACTATAACAATCATTACTATTCATGTTAATGATTATCACTACTTTAATTCCCAATTGGTATTCAATCTATCTAGCATGTATTACTTTCATCAATTTATGCCGCATTTATTCCTTTACTGGCATTATAACACACCCCGTTCATATGTATGTCCTCATGTTATCCCATGTATTTTTTAGTACTAAGGACTAATATTATCTTGTAATGTTAGTATTCAATAAATTAAATTTATACCATGTTTTATGTTAGTATTTAATTTACATAATTCCCAAAAAAAACTAGGATTCTAGATATTTTGTGATTTATTATGTGTTCTCTTATGTAATAATTGAAGAATCAATATATAATAATTATTGTAGTTTTTATAACCCTCAAAATTTTAATACGATAAATTTATTTGATAATATATATATCACATTATACACTATAACCACTAAATAAAACTATGAATAAAACTTACCAATGATATTAATAATTATATTATTTTTGAATGAATTTTTTTTACCTTTGTTGAGATTGAACTTCCATGAAATTAGTAGTACCTTAATTATTATCATAGTATATCTTAATTTCCCCCCACTATTCTAGGAAACAAACCATGTTCATAGATTGTCTTCTTAATATGAAGAGATACATTTGGAGAATCATCAGTGAACATATACTCTTAAATGATCATGGAAATAAATTGAATTATAAATCATTGGATACAAATGTGTCTTTACTCTCTAACATCCACAAGAATCCCATAATAGAATCGTAGCCTCATCCTTGGAATCCAATGAAAAAATATATAATGCCTCATGTATTTTGAATTTTTTTAAAAAATTAAATTTATTTCATGTCATTCATACCATGTGACACCATATAAAACACTTTTTTTCTACGTGGTCTTAATATTGCACTACTTGAAAATTTGGTTTAGATTGAGTTACTCGCGACATTGTGTTTCAATTAAACATCATTTAATTGTTATAATTTTTTAATGGTGATAGATATAAAATTGTTTTTCAAATAGTAATATTAACACAATGATGTTATTTTATTAATATTATGTTATATTTTTTATATAAATAAAACATATTTTTTGTAATTTGTTTATATATTGGTAAATATTTGTTTCTCAATTGAAATTTTTTTTTTTCGACCTCTTAAAAACAATATAATTAATTTTATTATATTTTTTTGAAATTTAGTTTTATCAAATTAACATCATTTCTTAATTCATTAGTATAAAATTATTTCCTGAATATTTTCATTTATTTTTTTGAAAACTTCATCTTCATTGAATAATTGAAAATACTAAATTTAAATTCATAACTACATATTTATATAATTTAATTACAATTTGAAATTACATAATAATTTTTTTTATTTTAATTAGTTTAAATTTTAATCATTTAATCCACGTCAATCCATTATATGAAAATTTACATTAAAAATGGATATAAAAATCAGCAAATTATTATACATGTTCGCTTAAAAAAACATGATTTCATGACATGCCCATGAGTTTAATTTTGGATTAATTATATCCACATCAGTGATTAAATTTTTTGAAAATAGATTGAAAATTTTGGACGAAAAATATTTTATAATTTAAGAAAATTTCAACATAGTTTTTACCAAAAAATTATTATTAAATGAATTTATAATTATTTATATTTAATAATGTAAAATAATATTACATAATTTTAGATATAAATTTAGTGGACTTATTACATAAAAAAATTAAAAAATACATTGGAAGAAAATATTTTGAACAATTTTAATTTTCTATCTAAAGTGGAAAATTATTTTATCCACATGATGTAACATATATCTCTAAATAATATTTTCCTATTATATTTATATGAGGGGAACTCCCCCTCTACTATAAAATATAACTCACCCATGACATCTTCACACATCTATGTCTCTTTAGATATGATAAAAGAAACCAAATTACCTCCCAAAATTATTCCCATCATCCTTATTAGACTCCATTTGGGAATAATTCAAACCACGGATTCCCTATGATGGAAACCTATAGATTTTATCAAATGAAGACGTAACATCCTTCAAGTTATGATTTTTTATATTCATTCTCTAACACATCAATTCTTATTATTCTATAATTAAATAGTAACCTATAATTCATTGATATATTTAGCATTTTTCTATTCTAATTTTTAGACATACAGCTAAACACACATCCATCAAACTTGTAATGAAATTAGCGTTGATGTGTACGACATAATACGGCCTCCTGAAAGGATGTCCTTTATTTTAATTTTAAAACCTCTCATGGATGTAAATTATGATGGGAATAATATTATTATTTATTAAATATGATATCATGTGATTTATTTATAATTCAGTAAATTTTATATAAAACATGGCTACATTATTTACATTTTATGTATATATTATAAATTCGTTTGATAATGTGTGGATTACTACATCCTCAAAGAGATGTGATTCATTAGCACATTAAGTGGAATTTATTGAGGATGGTTTTGATAAACATATATAATATATATTGGATGATAATTAGAAGATAATTATAATAAACACACAGACAAACACACATATAAAAATTCATATATTCCATTTAAATTATTTCATTCAATACGACAACAAAATAGAAACAACATTCATGTGTACGTATGAACTATGGTCTCCATGAATGGGGCAATCCATTTCATATTACCCTATTTTAAAATATTCTTATAAAAAATATAATGAATATAAATGATCGTAATATTATTTGTTAAATTCATTAAGGCATTATATGTGTATAGGGAAAGAAAATTTTCAAATAAAACGACAAGGGAAAAAAATGTGGTTTTTAACCAAAAAGAAATGTTTAAAATTAATTGTGAATAAATGGTTAATAAAATATCATATATAAATATTAAATATTATAAATTTATATAATATGGATTTTAATATATTCATAATATGTTTATATTTATTGTAATATATTTCTGAACAAGTATAAAGTGAGAAAATACATAAGGTAATGGGATCTAGTTTCAAATTTATTTCACTTTAATATGTTCCATATTAACCAATATTTTAATTTTTGTAATTTATAGTATTATCATTATTGCATTAATAAATTTTATCCTATAATTTATGGATATTTACATATCCATTTTATGATCTCACTTTCTTGGGATTTACAGTTAATAAATTACAATATCAGTAAGGTATTATTTTCTCTATTTCCCGTCGTTGAGACTAATTTTATTTATTTGGACATATTATTTTAATAGGTGTATATTTTGTTTATTTTATATAATATATCATGAATATTATTTTTTTAATTATATTATATTCTTTATTTTATTTTATTAACTCATGGTGATTACAATTTAATTTTAGCAATGCTATATGAGGTTATAGCTACAATCTCATTATTTATTGATATTTTTATGATTATACATCCATTTAGGAAGTTTAATTATCCATATCTTATGAAAAACCATGAATTTTTTATCCTCAGGTTATTTATTATATTAAAATTTATTTTTATCTTCATTATATGATTTGGTACTTATAATCAATAAATAATAGTTTCAAATAAAAATTTTCCACATTTCTATCTTGGGATGGAAAACAATTTAATTCAAAAACATTGTTTTCTAATATATTTTAAAAATTTATTTGAATTTTATTTTATAATTTAACATTATTTAAAATGGATTATTATAAATTTTTATGGTTTTAAAATATATTTTGAATGAAAACACATTTCAAAAAATTATCATTTTTTAAAAATTATATTTTAAAGAAGAAATGATATGTTCCTAAATAAATGTTCTCAGAATATATTTTTCATATAAAAAGTAATACATTAAGTTGTTATATTACTTAATATGTATACTATACAATTTAAACATTACTATCATTTCTTTGAAATATGTATGTTTATGATGACATATTATTATTAAATCCATTTCTTGCCTATGAGTTATATGCATTTGAAACCTGATTCATTTCAAAAGATATTTTTTGATTAAATTATTATGTGACCTATATACTTTCTATATGATGTGATGTAATTAAATTTTTATGATAACGATTTAATATAATGGGTTGTGATCTAATTTTTATAAAACCTATTTTTTGGGTCTTGATAAAATGAGTATTTTATTATATTGTGCAACAAGTTTGCCTTGTATTATTATGTGACGTGTTGGGACTATATATTTATGCAATACATTATGTAATTATTTATATCTCATGGGATAATAAATTAAATCAAATATATCGGATAGATCCACTATGGAATATTGGTAATGCTTATCTATTATAGTATAATGTGGAAACCCAATCCACCATGTAAACATAGGGAAACCGGATCCATTATAAGGTAAGTCTTGTGACATGGGATGGTGGTGTGTCCAACCATGTTGGTGTATTCCCCATTAAGGGTATTGATGTATTATTTAATTTTATCCTTTAACTATTGGGAATGATAATAAATTTTTATGTGTTTTATGCAAGTTAAATATTTATACCTATGTTATTCCTTAACACCATTTTCTCTTTGTTCAATTAAAATTTATGTAATTAAAACATCCAATATTTGTTCCATGAAACTTTTAATTGAAATTTGATATGTAGGGTATGATCTTATAATTTCATGATCATTTTCTTCTATACATGTGTTCATATTTATGATTATATACCTACCTTTTTCTACCCCCACTACGATTCTAATGTCATATATTGTAATGTTTCTTTTCCTTAGGTTATGAACATGTGTGTTATTTATTATGATTACAAGAAGGGTACTAGTCATTATGAATCTCTTGGTTGTTAATTTATCTCACTTATGTACTATTGTTTGTGTTTCAATGCATCCATAGGAACTAAATTAATATGTTCTTTAGGATTGTATTTGTGAAATTTATTATGTATTTAGAAAAATGATGTAATTTCAACCTATGAAAAGAGAGAGTCATTATAATACCAACAATGAGGAATCTATGTAGTCCTCCAACGAATTACACAGTTATAGCATTTTCATGATCCCTGAATATAAAATTATACCGTATTTCGGGTAATATAAAATCACAAAAGTATCCAAATATAATAAATTTGATTCATTTTATATTTTTATATAATCAATCAATATAAATATGAATTTACAGGTCTTAGAGGACATCATTAGTGTATCACATTCCATATTTAATCTCTATTACACTAAGCATAGCCTAATTACATAATTAGAAAACCAAAAAATAGAATATTT
Source organism: Viscum album (assembly GCA_963277665.1). Classification (NCBI taxonomy): domain Eukaryota; kingdom Viridiplantae; phylum Streptophyta; class Magnoliopsida; order Santalales; family Viscaceae; genus Viscum; species Viscum album. The sequence continues at coordinate 1,033,389,662 of OY728133.1, read as the reverse complement.
AATTATACCACATCATTAATAGTTTCCACAAGTGTATACTCAAAAATACCAACATTACAGAAAAAATCCAGTTATGACATAAAAAATTCATTAAAAAATTAGATTCATTGTAGGTCATCCATCTAAAGTGTATATGTGTCATTACAAGGGAAAAATGCCTTACTATAGTGGGACATTGAGGGAAAATCATGTGATAACCTAACTTATGTTAATATAATCCAAATAATTGGGTATTTGAATACGAATTTGAATAAAATTTAAGATATTAAGAATCTAGAAAAAAAATTACAAATAGGGAATTACTATTGATTTATGTTTGAGATAATTACATATAAATAATAAGTGATATAGTAGGATAATTGAGTGGTATACATACTAATGGATTCCTAACATTTAGACTAAAGATAAATTATAGAGGGGAAGAACTAGTAATAACCTAGAATATAATGTGCGAGAGGAGGCCTCCCACATCACTAATAATACCCAAGAAGTGTTCCATCTTTGAGTTAATAATGAATTTGATTAAGGGTTAAAACGACCCTTTTATTCTTTAAGACAACAATATAAATCCCTATCACTTTTCATTGGGTAACTTCTTAGTTGGTGTAATTTCGATCGCTATTTTAAACCCTAGGAAGACGAATAGTTAGTCGGTGCCACCATTGACCATAGGTTTCATGCCCTGATAACCTATCATACCATACAAACACCTTCATGACCCCTAAAGCCCCTTTTATACCTAATGAATCACAAAAAAGGTTTATTAACATAGTAAAAAGTTATATATGTCAAAATAAGGCTGTAATTTTACTTATTTCCATCCCAAACAGATTTAGTCCTCAATCAATGCTATCTAATGTTTTTTGTTCCCTCAATGAAAAAGTATTTCCACTATTCCACATGATAGATAACCACTCCACCCATTTCTATTGTACATTCCTATGATTCCAAAAAACATGTGGTTATGGAACTGTGTTGTGGTGAAGTGTCATCGCAATATAATGTATGATAAATATGATATTATCCTTAAAATAGGCGTCTAACATGAAATTGATATAATCAAGAACAAAACTATGAGATTGTTATGGAATATACATAAAAATTTTAATTCCTGAAATATTTCTTATAGTGTAGTTAATACATATAGATGTGATTGTCAGTATTCCTCTAGGACGACCCTATCAGGAATATAAAATGGCCCGACATGTTCTGGTTCCAACTACCACTACCTTTTTATATGAAAACATCCTAATATTGTATATACATGTAAAAAACCTTGTAACTTCTCTAAAACTACATGGGTCATTGACATTAATACTCATATGTTTTGTACATAATCTGTACCGTATCCATCAACATCTAATTTATTATGACTATCTTAATAATCTCTTAAATTAGGCTCGGTCTATGCATTGTTACCTCACCACCCCCATCCAACTCATGTATTAATAGTTTGTAATAAAAAATAAATCCACATAAGGATCCATATAAATCATCACCCATAATTTTATTTTATTGAAAATTATAAAAATACCTATATGGTTCTCCCATGAACCAAAATAAATCATTCATTTTCCTCCATAGTAAGACATAAAACACTGTAACACTCTATATGGACTACTTATAAATATGTTGGTGGTTTGGTGTACACAAAATTATATGATTTACCAAATAATTGTGAATCATGTGTCAAAAAAGAAACTTGAATCTAGATTATATAATATAGATAATTTTCCAATGAATCTTCTGATGTCATATTATTTATCGTACAGAAAACTCACATATATCATCCACTGTAGAGGTCCCTCAGATCAATAGAATATTGGTGGAGTTCATCAATAGGTCCATTATTGTCCATAATATGTCCTTCCAAAAGGATATAGTTGTTAATATTATAAAACATCCCATGAAAATATCATATTATTTTATATATGGAATGAGATACTAATAAAATAGACTAGTGGGAAACTGATGGGCATCCTTATCCTAATGTTATGTGAAACCCTGTAAATTGAATCATGTTTTTTTATTTAAAATTTATATTCACCAATATTTTAAACATATGACATGATATAAAATCTTTCACCGCATTTTTATCTCCCACATTGTAGTATGAGAGTCACTTATCAAATCCTATCACATGTTTTTATGAACCGTGAATTTTTTATGGTCAGGTATGATCTCACAAGAATCTATTATCATAGTGGTGGAATCAAACCATGGAGGGATATTATGAATAAAAAATAATACTCATCCTTATCTAATACAAAAATTTAGGACCCCTTCATATGTTTTTTATAAATACATGATCAAGGTCCCCATGATATATAGATTCATTTCAACTAAATGTTTCACAAATTTCCACTAACTACTATATAAGAAGAAATGTTGAGTATATAACTTCTATATTTGAGCATATATAACTATATTCCATAAATATTTTATAGTCAAACTATAATTTTATAAACTCTAGGAATATTAACCTTGATCACTACTAAACATTGTTCTCTCTCTATGCAAAAAATACACCTCATAGACTTCTTGTCTTTATAGACCACAAAAAAATTATATCAAGAGGTATTTATTCTAGTAAATTAATTTGTGCAATATATATTTCATGTAATGATCAATCATAGTATAATTTAAATCATGTTGACTCAATTAGTGTTACCATATTCCATTATTTTATCACTTGGAATTAAAACATCAATTGTACTTATACATGATGTAATATAATATAAACCATACGTATGGAATTCTATTTATTGATGAAAATCATGGATATGTATAACCTATCTTTAACTCATATAAATTGTTCACATAATCCCAAGACCTATAAACTGTTACCATCACTTTAGTTAGCCCTATCAACAGTGTGGCCTAATGGGAATGGTCTTGAATAAAACATCATTATTTTTCAGTCAACCCTATTAATATAGAAATATCAATTATTTTTTTAGAATACACTATGACATACTATATTATTTTTATGGACACTAGTTACATAATCATTCAATATAATTTTTCTCAAATGGTGTATATTTTCAATCCATATATGAATCATTGATTGTTTTTGACACTACATGTGCAACAAAACAGTACCCAAAAAATTCTTCATATGTTTCACATGGTCCTACCTCGTCTATTAATACATTTTAATATAATATATAAAAAACAACCATAAAAATATTTAATTATTAATGGAAAATTTATTCCTTTAGTTTATAATCAGTTATTGATAATTACTATAGCCAAACGGTATCACTATGTACATATAGTGGTTATACCTACTATGAAAATATATATGTGGTATATTAATTGTTCCCACACTATAGATGACATATCTTGACAATTAAGTTTCTCATGGAAAATATGCATCCATTCCTAAAAAAATAATAGATGTCATAAATTAATAATAGAGGATAGTGGTGCATAATATTCATCGAATTTATTAACATATTATCCAAAATTAGTTGTAACATAAAATCATAATTTTTTAATAAATTTATGGGGTAGTCAAAATGGGAATTTCTATGTAATTAGAACCCATTTCCCTCAATGTTATCTATCATTCTCTGTAAAGGATTTAACTCTTTAAAATAAAATCAATAATAATGAATAGAAAGGTGCATTTCACCAATTATGATCACAATAGTGAACTCCTCAACTATCCCGAGAAGTATTCTAGAAATAAAATATCAAAATCAATAAACGGGTCTACCTCATTAGGTTAAACTATAGTCCACTCATATATATCAAATATAATGAATCTAAAAACTATGCTGAAACACCACCATGATTCTATATATTTTTTCCATCTTGACCAACCTATAGGGCTCATTGTGCCTAGTGAATATATATGAATTCTTTTCAGAGTCAAAGATAAAATGAATTTTTGATATAATATATTATGATCATTATAGGGAATCACAAAATAAATTAAAAAAATAGATGAAATATATTCATCCATAATATGTCAATATCCCATAATTACTCGTACAGTCCAATCTCTAGAGAACACTCTCTATAGTGATAGACTTCTTCAGATTAGACAACCAACATGGTGTTAATTGATGTCACCTGATAATTAAAATGGATATATATATCCATACCATACATTATTTGAGTGGACATGAACTAATGTAAATCCCCATTTAAAAAATAGTAGTATATATAGTTTAATCCACTAAAACAATACAACTCATGGTTGAATTACCAACTTTCTGATCTGTGAGATCTGTATACACTAAATTATCCAACCTTGAAAACTATCCGAACGTCCAATCATAACTTATTTTTTATTTACAACCCAATTGGCATGAATAAATATTACCCATCAGACACATTACACTTCCTCAGTATTTCTGAAAATTCAATATCTAACTACCTTTCTATTCTGTTATTGACTATCCAAATGAAAGTCCATAAAATAGAAAATTGAATCTACCCCCTATTACATGAAATTAGATATTAAAAATTATATAGATATGATTCATCATCTATTTTATCACAACTCAATTAAAGGCCTATCACAATTCTAATACTGGAGACTACACATGTCTCAATTGTGTCATATAACTATAATGACCCTATAGATTCACAATTTCTCTTAATAATATAGGGCCAATGAGATCATTATATCCTATCATAATACGTTCCAATACAAATTGGTGTAGTTTAATCTTCTCTATGGTCCTCTATCATCATTCTCTAAAAACTCAGTTCTCGATTCACTATCTTAGTCACTATGGATAGATAAAAAACTCAATTACATCATCATCAAATTTCTTAGTCAATCCTAACAAAATCTCCCCCTATCTAACTAATCATATTACGTGGATGGGGAGTACCATTTCCAATTATTTAATCACATGTAATTACCTATAACTGATAAAATAATATACTATATGTTTAAGAACTCCATGAAATGATTATGTTATAAATTCTAAGGAATATGCATTCAAAGAAAATATAAATCCATCAAGAAAATTATCACATGTTGATCATCATAGATGGAAATTCCCACAATCTCATAGCCTCTCGTCGATGAATATAAGGGGAATGATAACACTCATTTCAGGGGATAACATTTAATTATCACAAATTTATTTAATTTTTCAAATAAACGTCTCAACATACTGTGGTACACACTACCTATAAGAGATTAGTAGATTAAATAAATTGTAGTATAATGAGATATAATATATATCTATTGAGGTCCATACCCATCCATAAACTACATATAATGAAGTAAAAACTCACTATGATGACTGTCCATGCATTATCCCTTTAACACATGATCAACCATGAGAGGCTTATCCTTCTCAACAATGAGGGAATGTTAATTATTATCATACAATGCATAATTAATGTCTGATGTGGTGAAATTTCTCTTAAATTTAAATTGAAATTACTTTGTTTAAAACAATAAAAAATTTCATGAAATTTCATTTTGGGAAATGATTTATAATTATATACTCCTAATATTAAAACACATCCACCCTCTTTTTCCCAATCTATCAACACATGGTTCACCCACTCATACAAATCCATTAATGGTGAAAAATTATTTAATTAAACATAAATAATGGGAAATTAATTAATAAATTTTTTATTTTAATACATGATTTAAATAAATGTGTTTCACCAAAAATATTCACATCTAGTTTCTAATAATTTTCCATGTTTTTACCCTTCTATAATTTATGAAGTGCCAAACCCATATTATAGATTAAGAAAATATTTAATTTTTTTTTCACAACCAATTTAGCTACCACTAATTTGAATAAGAATAAATTATTTATAATTTCATATATTTAGTTATTTACTTGTTGGTTTGATTGAATTCAAAATGTAATATATATAGTATTGTTTTTTAGGTTCATGTTGACATTTTGAATCACCAACATATTTCCTAAAAAATACCATATTAATAAGAAAATTTTCCTATTATTGAAATCAATGAAATGAAATGTAAATACCAATGTTTATCAGATGATACATGTATCATGCATTACCTATTATCAGACCATTCAAAAACAACAAACTCCATAATTTTCACCATCCTCAAACAAGTTCTTCCTTCATGTGGATTGTAGATAAATTGTAATAAATATATTCATGAATAATAATTCCCAACATGATAAATCCTATATTTTTCATTTTATATGGGTTACCGAAAACAAGATAAGAACAAATTACCACATCCCAAATTATCTAAAAATCATGTTTATGGGGCCCAAATAGTTACACAAGTGAAGTTGTGATACCATTTTCTAACACCCTGGCCCAGAAGTAAATATATTGTGCATTCGGATAGTATGTCGCAAATACTCAAGAGAACCTACTCATATGATACATGCTAATGATTTATAGTGTGGTCTATAAGTTTTAATGTGGAGATCATATACCATAATATAATAGTAAAACAATTTATAAAAAGAAACATGATACATATCACATCTATAAATGAATGAATAGATTAAATTCCAAATGACATAAACCATGAAATATTGTTGTTATGTCTCATAAATATCAAGAGAGAGTATTTATAAGTAATTTCAAGTACAAAAAAAACCTAAAATTATGGATTTAAAAGTACCCTAATGTTAATAATCCTAGATGTTTCTATCTCTAACTAGACCCCTTCTATAATATCAAACGTTAAAAATAATTTAATGCACCTATTATATGACATAATAACTTATCCTAACATACATCCAAGTAGCCTTAATGGGTTACAAATATTGAAATTAATGTGGTTTGAATACATATTATATCCTGAAACTAGTGGTGTCTCATGTAAATCCATTCTATATGTGTAAAGAATAATGGTATACATGATAAATCTAATATGTAGGAATAATAATATTTTGAGGAAATAAAATAAAAAAAATCTTGTATTGGGTCACAGTGAAACAACACAGTCCAACACTGGATGCATAATACTATATCGGTCACCATACCTAATGTGGTACGATATCCAAATTATGTTATAAGTCACATGTCTAATTAAAACCTGATAAATTAAACTAATGTAATCAAAGTTCATCAAATAGGATTTTAATACAATAAATTCATAATAATTTCTTCTTGTAAATTATAAACTCATGGTACCTATCTTGTCATTCAAGTCATCAATTAATATGAATCCAACTATAAAAGATAAGTCATTACACCTATGTTGATCAATCCAAATTTAATGGGATCATTTTTGGATATGGAAATAGGGTACATGTCAAGAATCCATATATTTTATTTTCTGGAAATGCATATTTTTATACTATAACAAAATACATGGTGTAGCCTTTATAAAGAATTCATAGTAAGGAATCTATGTAGAATCTACTAAAATTTTCAATTCATTCCATTACAATGTTCCTCTATATATGCAAATTTATTCCCTTTTCCAAATCCACATGTATCCTAAATTAGAATACTTGGTATATCCATAGAAATAATCAAAAATTCTAAACATGATTAATCCATGGAATTACACCAAAATATTCCATTACATTATTATTTAAAGAACATGGAACAAGTCATTATCCATTAATTGATTTATTAAACGTTCGTAAAAATTTATCCACTCTCAGTTTTATAGTTCATTTATATTTTATCTTTCAAATAATCTAGATTATAAACACAAGGATACCCTATTAGTCATCCAATTTTTTCAATAGTCAGTAGTATATATTTATGTCATGTATAGGCACCTATAATACACTATTTGAACATCTGAAAACAAATCATAATGATAATATTATGTCTTTTTCTAGTTTTATCATTACTCTTCCTAAACTAACAACATTTTTCAAAATATATACTCATACAAAAATTAGTACCACATTAACAAAAATTTAATTTTTTTTCATGTCATGAATGTGTCTGCATGAGAGAACATTCCTAATAAGAATTATTCTAGTAATGCATTCAGTTATTTTCATGAGACCACCTAAATTAATATTTAAGAGTACCATTGATCTAATATTGGACTCCTATTTTTTTATTGAAATGAAATTGAAATATGAAAAACTATTGGTGGTTTGAAAAAATAGATATTAGTAACTAAAAGTGTGATATAACTACCCAGGGATTATTAATATGATAGATTTATGAACAAATAATGGCCATTTGAAAAAGGTACTTCCATGGTACATAAGTGGAAGGGGGTTCCTCCAATTTTTATTCTACTAAAAAATATGTCTAATATGCATTAAAAAATAATAGGATAATGTATGAAATTGTCATTCTCACCTTTTGAAAACCATATATAATTCCCAATAAACAACATGTGGATATATTTTATATTTTATTGTATCCTAATACACATCCTATTATCTATAGAAATAACATTGACCCAAGAAACCAACATGGAATCCTCTGATATATTAAAAAAATGGGGTTTAAAAAATAAAATTAAAGGCTTTATACCTGAAATGAATGGTGAAATCATACACTATACCATGAATGTATATATTCCTTTTTAAAAAAAAATTATATTGTCTCATTGACGGTAATAGTTTTAGAAAATATTAACATTAATTCGTTATCCAAAAAATAAATTAATTCAAATATATTTTGATATTAATGAATCATATGATATCATTGTGGTTCCATGGTAACATTTTTTATTTCTTCATGAAAATATATTTGTAGAACTAACTCCATATCTCTATTAGTATAACTTCATCTTTGTTCATTTTGAAATTCTATATGAATAATTATCATCCCACTGATCCCTCATCTTATAAATTAATCAACAAGGTAAATACTAGTTTAACGATAAATCACTTTTTGATTTATAAGAAATAGAAATAATTTCTCCTTATTTTCGTTGGATAACCAATAAATTATCATTTATACAATTTAGTATTATTTTAGTCAGATAAATATTTTGGTATGTCTACTTTAGAATCCAAAATATTCATAAAATAAATATACTTCTCTTTCCAATAATATGTTCTATTTAGTGCATTAATGAAAACATTATATGGAATTATGTTATATAGGATCGTAACAGTATCAAAAAAAATAATTATAATGAATTATGGATTTCACTGTAATGACCCATAATTTCCATGTAAATTTAGTTTTTATTAAATGTAAATTTTACAAGTCTTCAAAAATTGACGGTGCGTGATTCTTAGGACTGCTGTTCCCAGAATCAATTTCTAATTTTTTGTTCGTGTTTGTTTAGTAAACATATGATCGGGTTTTTATAAATTCTAAACCAGTGCTGGGAACTGAAATATAGTTGTACTGTTGAACTCACAGTGCTAGTATACGCTTAAGGATACATTCACCTCGATGGCAGTGGGTCGAGAATAAAAGATGGTTTTCCGGTTTTTCATGGAAAATAATATAATAAAATGAACTACACATTATTTTATCTTTGATCCATCATGTGGAAGTTGGAAGCGGGGTCCACAAGAACTAAACCTCACTGTGAGAGTATAAGTGTGGGTACCAACCGACCATAACCCACCAAGATAGTATATGGTTGCGGGGCCCACCCAAACATAACCTCTCATGAGAAGTTACTGTGGTGGGGACCACCTGGGACTAAACACCAATTTTTAAATATAGAAAACCTCTCCACAACCCTCAATAATGAGAGGGATCCTCTTGACCACTAATACCCAATTTATTCTTCCAACTCACTTTCCATTAATGTGGAAAATCATCCTAATTATTTAATTGAACCCATCAATAAATTATTTTTAAACCTTTTTTAATATTGTACCAACAATTAAATAATAGTTAAACTTAATCTATTATTTTATCTTGGCATATTCGTATAGGTGGAACATGAAATAGGAGGACATAGGGAGAAAGCTCTCCAAATAATAACTTCCTCCACGAAGAGTGTCGTTGAGGAGTATCTTCGACTTCTTCCTCAAAAGCACCTTGCAGAGGAAACCGATGTGGGACCTCTTCGATAACTGACCTTCCCTCCTCATTGTCATCAACGAGCCAAAGCACGAGAATGGATTAGAAGTGTGAGGTAGACGCGATGAATGATGAAAATACATCTTCTTCCCCAACACTCTATCGACGAGCAACGAGCATGGTTATGGTTTTATTTGAATATGATATTATTCTTTTAATTCATCCCATCCAAAAAAAGAATCATTTTGGATGATTTTCCATGATGGTTGGGAATTATTTTCTTGCGGAAAGTTGTGGGGTGTTTGTTTTGAGTTTTCGTTCATCATTATTTCTTGATAATTCTATGAAATTTACCACAGAATTTAACAGCTTGATACCACCCTAAAAGTGGAGGGTGGGGGCCAAATCATCATGGATCTATAACTCTTCTATTCTTTTTTGTGATGTTATTTGGAATGGAAATGAGGATATTAGACAATGAAGGAGACGGAGGCAACGACCGTGATACCCACATCCTCCATAACCTGGGCATCCGTAGAGATACTCTACTGCCGCAAGACAAACTGTGCCACCTGCATGCCACGCCACCTGCCGGGATGAACCACGCAGCCAACCGGCCATGCCCCCTATACTGAACAGGCCAAGCTACGCCATGCCCTGGATGAACTGGAACCCATCCTCCGTGCGACCCACGCCCTAGTTGAACCGGCTTCGGCCTCTCGAGCTGAGTACCCCATGCTGTGACCCTTGCGGTTCCCAGCCGAGCCGGCCTTTCGCACCCCTTGTAGTGTCCCTGCTGAGCCAAACACTCACGCCCCTCGTGACGCCCCGAACGAACCTTCTCTCACTGCGCCTCCGGGTTGAACCACCCTTGGGCTGACCCACGGCCTACCCGCGCCCTTGCAGCCTGTCTGTGCCCACTAAGCCCTCTAAGTCCCCTTGTGGCTTGCTGAGCTAGGCCCAGCGAGCCAGGCCAAAAATAATGGGTTGTCCCACGCAATGGTTCAGTCCATAGCCAACATGTCTGGGTGGGTCAACCTAAACTAGGTTGACCTAGACTGGGTTGGGCCGCATTGGTCCCACCAGGTCGGACCTAACACGAGCCCATTATGACTCATTCACATTCTTTTGGACATATTGTTGGTATTATGAATCCTTTTGAAAAACAGTTTTTGGTGTAGGAATTCATGGAGTGTCGCAGTCCCTTTGAGTATATTCCACTAGATATTGGGGTATATAAGAGATACAATCAGGTTGGATCACAGAAAAATATAATCGGGCCACCGGGACTAAAAGGATAATAACTCACAGACCAAACGTCTGATTGACGTCAGTCAGTTTCATTGAGACCCCAATGGCAAGGCATACCTTTGGGATACTTCATAGTGGGAATTCGTGGTTGTTGGATAAGCAAACAATATCATGTGGATTGGATCTTCGAGATATGAGTGAGCATCTACGCGGGATCCTAGTAGCTGGCTTAGACTTGAAGACTGCTAACCAATTGACTCAGAGTGACTTGTATGGCCTAGTGGGGAGTTCATGGTTGTGGTAGTAGACCCACTACAGAAGAGTACGTAGTTCTGGAGGTAGAACTGCACTACTCAATAGGTGGAGTACCTCTTCCGACTATGAGGGGGAGTGCCTTGTTGTGGCGGCAGACCAATATTGGGGACCGCCTTTGTGTGACACAATAGACCCATAGTACTGGTTATGAGGAGTACCTCAACAGTCCATGGATAATGGGATTTTCTTGGTTGTGGCGTTAGGAGAATTGTACTCGATAGAGGAGGGGTTCTCTAACATCCAAGGGTTTAAATGATTTACCCCTAGAATAAATCCTTCGTTGAGCTGAGTCAGTAACTTTTTTGTTTTCCACATGATTGAGATGGATTGCTTGATAACATAGGTATATGAATGGGCATATTCCTTTGTGGGGTAATCTATTGATTTCATACTTTGGGGTTTTCCCTTATTGTATTTTGTGAGACCTTGAGGGTCTCGGGGTCCCTATTGACTATCATTATACTCACTACTGCACGGTCTATGCATGCACCACGTTATGTTGGATGTAGATTACGAGAAACACTGTATGAGGCTGAGAGTACCAGGACCAGACGGTTCCTAGAGTTGGACAATATGGCATGATATTATATAAAAGAGATGTACATACCTAGAGTGATGGGGGGGAAATCTGTACCTACGCATTAGGTAGGAGCGTCGGGGGACACCCCAACAATAGTATTTTTTCAGTTGTACTTTCAGTTTGTCATACATTACAGTTGTGATTCTATTTCCGACCCCATTTACTTTCAGAACACATTTTTAATACAGTTTTACTTAGTGTTTTGTTTCCATATTGTGCTCTGTTAGGTGTGGTTACTGGTTATAAAGGGGATAAATTCCATGTTTTAGGGAATTACTCTTATGGTGCTAGTCGAAAACCCCTAGCCTATGGAAGGTAGGCTTGGGGTAGTCACAGAACATGCCCTAGGGGAAGGGTCATGACAAATTTGTATTAGAGGAGTTAGTTCTACTGCAAAACATAAGACTTTTATCTTTTATATGAAAAAATTGAGTTATATATAGTAAGTGTGTGTTTTAGTTTAGGGAGTATGGTGTTGGTTCAGTGGCCAACGTATCCATACACCAGGACCCTAACATCTGATTTTTGACATAGTAGACGAAAACAATGATTGCGTGTGAGTTTTCAAAAGTTTAATTTAAGTCATCTCAACAAGGTCATCTCAATAGGTGTTACCTTTTGACAGTGTCACACATTTTTCGTGTATGATGCTTCCACACGGATGACCATCTAGAGTCCCGAGAGTTGTATGCACAGATAGCCCACCGAGCAATGAGGCCTCGGTGCAGGATCCCTTTCCAGCAGAGGCACCAGCGATACAACTCGCCATTGGGCCACCGATGCTAACAACTCTAATAGTAGACCATGCAAGTTGCTTGATCAAATTTCATGTGTTCCAGTGCTAGAGGCCACCCAGGATTAGTGGAGAGAAGGTCCCACAAGAGAATGAGAATTTTCTGGAGGCTGTGGTGAGATTTTTTCGACATATAGGGACTATAGCTTATTTCATTGTGATTCTTGCTTCCATGCTTCTATAGGGTGCAACAGGTATATGGTGGTGCTTGATGCCTCATGTTTAAGATGAGCTGATGCTACTCTGGGCATTCTTCAAGAGCTTTTATTGGGTGGTGTTTGTTCTAGTGACTATCTATGCAATGAACATACAGAAGCTACTTCATATTAGTATATGAACAAGACTGTAGCTCAATACTCAGCGAGGTTCACTGACCTCTCACTTTACTCCACCAATATGGTGCGAGACCCATTCATCAAGGCTCTGTTCTTCGATAAGGGGCTTAGAAGGGAGATTAAAGATTTGATGATCTCACCCAGCATCCCGACGCAAGAGGGGGTGGAAGAGAGCCCCATCATGGTGGAGTTTCCTTACAGAAAAGTCTCCAGTAGAGAGATCCCCCACCAATTGACATGTAGTGGAATATTCTACAGCTTGCAGCAGACAGATGTCGTAGAGGTCCAAGAGGACCAGACCTTTAGTTGGACGACTGCATGACTCAGGATCGGTTTGGAGGGGCACTGAAGATAGATCCAGACATCTAGTAGTGGTAAATGTTACTCTTTCATCGGTAGGGTCACATGATTCCTAACTGTCTGACCCATTGTTCGGATGATCAGAAGATGGTCGAAGGACCGCTTAGCCAGAGACAATGATTCGGGAAAGGTTTTATATAGGGAGCAGGTGGATATGACAGATGTGTTGGCCGTACAACTATTGGTGGACGACGTTTCGAGGTGTTACAACCACCACCATAATGAGGTCGACCCTGACAACACAATGTAGGTGGATGTGGGAGAGCTCAACTCCAGGAAGCATAGTCATATGATTTTTAAACTACAGATATGATTAAAGGTACGATCTGGGTCTACTCCACCATAGCGGCAGTAATTATAGACACCAGTTCCAGTCACTATTTCATTGACAATGTACGTTTTCTTAGCTTAGAGATTACAACAGTGTCGTTGTCTTCATCCTTACTACAAGAGAGTCAAACAAGAGTGGCTTTGATTATTACACACTAGTGCTAGTAGTTCGAGATTACTCTAGGAGGTGAGAGTTTCCGATGAGATCTCGTTGTTGTGGTGTTGAGGCCTTATGACGTCATAATGGGTATGGACTAGTTATCTATAGTCCATGCTCAGATAGACTGCATTTGGCACAAAGTGAGGTGTATCCACAAGGATGGGACCAGGTATACCTTCACTGGTGAGAAGGGAGCCTTTTCAACACTCGATGGACCTTCTTGGAGGAGAGTCCAGCCGATCACTCATCTTTTGGCTACCCTTACCCTCAGAGCAGTTGATGTGGAGAGTCCGAGCAATCTTGCAGTGGTGGATCAGTACGGGGATGTTTTCTCTGATTATGTCCCAGGTTTTCCTCCACGTATATATGTGGACATTTATATTGACTTTTACCTCTGGATGGAAACAATATCTACACCAGCAAATCAGATGGATCCTGCGGAGCTTTGCGAGATGCAGGTATAGCTAGAGGACTTCAGGGGAAGGGATTCACCTAGACCAGTGTTTCTCCCTCAGAAACCTCTATTCTATTCTCCAATAAGGAGGATAGAATATTGAGGATTTTTTTTGACTATCGGTGCCGGAAATAGGTGACCATGAAGAACATGTACCCATCCCAAGGATTATTGAAATCTTTGATTAGTTGAAGGGAGCATGGTGGTTCTGGAAGGTAGACCTCAGATCATGCTTTAACCAGCTCAGTGTTCGAGATGAGGATGTACTGAAGACGAACATCTGATGTCGGTACGACCAATATGAGTTCTTGGTTATTCCTCTCGCATTAAATAATTCTCTAGCAGTGTTCATGAAACTCATGATAAGGATTTTCCCTCCATACCTCGATCGATTTGTCGTAGTCTTCATCGATGACATTATGATCTACTCGACTACTGAGGAGGAGAATGCCTAAAATTTTTCTTTAGTACTAGACACACTCCATGAGCACTAACTTAATGGAAAGCTCTAGAAGTTCCAGTTCTAGATCCAAGAGGTTCTCTTTCTATGAAATTTCATCTTAGAGGCCGGAGTTATTTTAGATCTAGCAAATATTGTGGCGGTACTTGCTTCAAAGCCACCCAGGACTATGATGGAGGAATGGAGTTTCCTGGGTCTCGTTGCATAATACTAGAGGTTTTTACAAAACTTTTCTAGAGATGCAGCACCAATATCACTCTTGAAGAAGTAGGGGAACCCTTTCTCTAGTCAGAGAGATTCCATTAGATATTTCAGGATCTTTGCTAGAGGCTGATTAGTGCCCCCCATATTGAGACTTCCAGAGGACGGCATAGGGTATGTAGTATACTGTGACACATCAGAGACCGGACAAGGATGTGTCCTGATGATATAATGATAAGTGATTTCTTATGGTCCTCATCAGCTGATACATCATGAGAAGAACTATTCTACCCAAGACCTAGAGCTAGCAGTAGTGGTCTTCGCTTTGAAGATGTGGCGACATTATCTGACGGGCGAGCATTTTACCGTGTTCTCTGATCACAAGAGTATCAGGTATATCTTATCTCACAAGGACCTAAACCTAAGACAACGAAATTTGCTTGAGTCCCTCCAATACATTGACTTCGAGATAGTCTATACTCCTAGGAAGGGTAACATTGTTGTAGATGTACTTAGCAAGATGTTTGGTATACATCTACTAAGTGAAGTGACATAGCAACTGCCTACTTCACAGATATCCTTTATGGATAGAGATGGAGAAGCCATACTTTATTCTCCTATGGTAACTCCCCCTCTTCTTCAGTTATTCCAATAGGCACTGCTTAGGGATGCTAATTGGGAGACACATTGTGCTCATATATCCACAGGGAAAGCACGTGATGGATTTTATAAAGGTGGGGAGCACACCATCCTCTTCAGAAAATGTACTATGGTACCAATGTCACTTGGGGAGAAAGTGTTGAGGTAGTTCTACCCATCACATCTAGAATTACATCGATTATTTGTGAGGATATACCAGGATCTCTGACGACAGCACATGTGGTCGCGAATGAAGAAAGTAGTTGCAGAGATTGTCTCCCGATGCCTTACATGTGAGAAAGTGAAGGTAGATCATTAGGTACCTGCAGGCTTTGTTCATCCATTGGAGGCCTCAGTGTGGATGTGGGATGGGATATCCATGGACTTCGTGACATGACATCCATGTACATATAGGGGTCACGACTCAATATGGTTGATCATTGACAAACTCACCAAGTCGGCCCAATTCCTACAGATTAGAGAGCAGTGTTCAGTAGAGATCCTGGAACACATCTATGTGTAAAAGAGTGTGCGGCTACATGGAGTACCCTATTCCATTATCCTCTAATCTAGATTCATGTTTTACTTCCAACATATTGAAGGGGTTGTAGGAAACATTCGGGCTGCAGCTTCGTTTGAGCACCGCCTTCCATCCACAGACGAATGGCCAGACTGAGAGGACTGTTCATACCCTCGAGGACATGTTATGTGTTTGTGTCCTTGACTTCGGTCACAGCTGGAAGAACCACTTATCCCTGTTGTAGATTTCATACAATAATAGATATCACTCCACCATAGGGATTTCACCTTTGGAGGCGTTGTACGAGTGACATTGCAGATCACCTTTGTGGTGGACTGAACCAGGGTTGTCACCACTGGGTGGATTAGAGATGGTAGGGGCTACCATAGAGATGTTGAAGATCGTCCAGGAGAAGACCAAGACTGCACAGATAAGGAATAAGAAATATTCCTATAGGATAAAATTACCATTATAGTTTGGGGATGGCAACCACATCTTTCTACGGGTCTCACGGTGATGAGGTCTATAGAAATTTGGTCGGGGAAAAAAGATATATTTGAGATTCATCAGGTATTTTCAGGTCCTCTCCATTATTGGTGAGGTGGAATACCACATATCTCTTCCAACTCAGTTGCATCGAGTGCATGTCGTCTTCCACGTATCCTATATAAGGAGATACATGGGAGACCCTACCCACATCATCAACCATGGAAAGCTGGACATCGATGATGGGAATATTTTAAAGAGGTTCCTGTTGTGATTGAGAATAGAAAAAAGCGGGTCCTTCATGGATGGTGGAATCCACTGGGGCACGCTCATTGGCATCACAGGAACCTCCAAGAGAGCACATGGGAGCGGGAGGCTCAAATGCATTCTCAGTTCCCCCAATTGTTCCCTTAGTATGAGTTGTGTCTTATGAGGACGTAGAGACTGGAGGTGGGGAGAATGTAAATACCAGGAATATACATGTAATTTTTAATTAAATGTGAATTTTACGTGTCCGCAAAAATAGATGGTGCTTGATTCTGAGATCTGATGTGCCCAAAATAAATTTCTCATTTTTTATTGTATGTTCAGTAAATGTACAAGAATGTTTTTTATAAATTTTGACCCGGTTCTCGATACTGAAATATGAGGGAACCATTTAACTCCGAGCACTGATATTCACATAATGATACTTTCACCTCGACAGCAGTGTGTTGAGAATAAAAGAATGTTGTTGGGTTTTTCATCTAAGATAATAAATATAAAAGGAACTACTATTTATTTTATTCTTGAGCCACCATGTGGATGTTGGATGTGGGGTACACCACAACTAAACCACATTGTGAGAGTTGATGTGTGGGGACCGCCTGACCATAACCTCCCAAAAGAGGTTATGGTGGTGGGGCCCACCCGAACATAACCTCCCTTGAGCGGTTACTGTGGCAGGGACCACCCTGGACTAAACCCCTTTTTTATTGTGGAAAACCTCTTAACTCCCCTCATCAATGTGAAGAAGCCTCTTAACCTCATCTACACAATTTATTCTGCCAACGCACTTTCCATTAATGTGCAAAATCCTCCCCATTATTTAATAAAGAATGTAAATTAATTATTTTTAAACATTTTTTAATTTTTTTCCAACAATATAATTATAGATAAACATAATATATTATTTTGGATTGGAATATTCATCTTGGTGGAACATGGGAGAGGAAGAAATATGGAGAAAGCTCTCCAATGGAGAACTTCCTCCCTATAGAACACTAGCGAGGATTGTCTAAAACATCTTCCTCGGAAGAACCTTGTGGATGCAACCGACCTGAGACATATTTGACGAACGAACTTCCCTCCTCATCATAGTCAATGATGAGATGCACGATCATGGATTGGATGTGGGTGGCGCACACAAGGAAGGACGGCATATATGTCTTCTTCCCCACGAATCTGTCGATGAACAATGATCAAGGTAGTGGTTTTATTTGAATATGATATTATTCATTTAATTTTTCCCATCGAGAACAAAGAATAATTGTGGATGTATTTCCTTGCGGGTTGGGATTTATTTTTTTGTGGGAAGATGTGGGTTGATTGTTTGTTTTTTCATTCATCTTCTTTTCATTATAATTATTTGAAATTTATGAATGATTTGATCCGCATTCTACCACCCTAAACAAGGAGGGTGCGGGGAAAATACACATTTCTATTCCCCTCCATTATTCTTATTTGTGATGCTATTTTGAATGTCGATGATGAGATGAGACGATAAAGGCGACGGAGGAAACGGTCATGCTACTCGTGGTCTCTGCAACTTGTACCGCCCCCATGACACTCCGTCGCCCCAGGCCAAACTACCCCGCCCACCGGCTTCCAATCCCCCTCGTCCACACCGCCCACTGGTTGTGCCACCTGCCTTGCTGAACTGTGCCACCCGCTGGCCGCACCACCCACACCGAACTGGCCGAGCCGTGTTGCTCCCTGGCTGAACTGGCCCCTAGACTCTGTGCACCTCGTGTGTCCCGCGGCTCCTCTGTTCGTGCAAACTACACACCCCATGCACCAAGCGGCTCCGCATGCCCCGCGCCGCCACTGGTCGAACCTTCTATGGCCTCCCGGGCTGATCCGCCTGAGTTGTGCCCCTTGCAGCACCCGTACGAGCCGACCTCCCATGCCCCTTGCTGCACCCCATCTGTTCCATCAACCCACTCCCCTCGCAGACCCCAGCCGACCAACCATTCATGCCTCTCATGGCACCCCCGACCGAACCGGCCCTCGTAGCGCCTCTAGTCCAAAAAACCTTCATGCCTACCTGTGGCATGTCCACGCCCTCGTGGCCGGTCTATGCCCACTCGGCACTCCGTAGCCCATCGCGGCCTTCTGGTCTTGGCCCATCGGGCAGAGCCAAGACCAATGGACTTTCCTACCCATCGGGGCATGCCAGGTCGACCTGAACCGAGTTGACCCAGACTGGGTCATACAGCGTCAGACTGGACCCGGGCCCATTAAGACTCGTTCACTTTATTTTGGCCATATTATTGGCACTAGAAATCCGTTTGAAGAACCTTCAGAGACACTAGTAATCTTCGAGCTTGAATGTCTCTTTGAGTATATTCCACTAATTATTGGGGTATAGTTAAGGCACAGTCAGGTTGGATCGTGTAGGAATCCAACTGGAACCCGATGACTAAAGGATAATAACTCACAGACCAGGCATCCAATTGACACACTGTCAGTTGTGTTGAGACCCCTTTGGCATGGTTGACCTTTGGGATAATTTTTCATGGGACTTCATGGCAGTTGGAGAATCGACCAGTAGCTTGTGGAGCGGATCTTTTAGAGTTGGGTGATCATTTGTATGGGAACCTAGTGGCTGGATGAGACTAGACAACTACTAACTGATTGACTCGGAGTGACTCAAATTGACCAGTGGGGAGTTTCTGGTTGTGGCAGAAGACCCACGGAGGAGGAGTGAATTTTTGTGGTGTTAGACCCACAATACTCGACAGGAGGAGTACCACTACATGATATGATTTTGAGAACCAGGTTGTGGAATTATTCTTATGGTGGGGTGCACCTATGTGTGACATAGTAGACCTACAATACTCGATAGGAGAAGTACCTCAACAGTCCAAGGTTAGTGGGAAGCACCTGGTTGTAGATACATTCCCACTATACTCGATAGAGGAGGAGTTATTCAGCAATCGGGGGATCGAAATGTTTTACCCCTAGAATAATGCCTAGTTTGAGATGAGTCGGTAAATTTTCTGTTTTCTTCTTTACAAAGATGGATTAAATGATATCATAAATATATTTATGGGAATTTACCTAAGAGGGTTTATCATTTGATTTCATACTTTTTGGTTTATCCTTGTTGGATTTTGTGATACCTTGAGGGTCTCGGGGTCCCTACTAGGTATTGTTATACACTCCCCTACACGGGTCATGACCGCACCTCATTTTGTTGGATGGAGACGATATGAAGCACTGACTGAGGATAAGAATACTAGGACTAGATGATACACGGATGTGGACCATATGGTGTGACAATACATGAAGGAGATGGATGAACCTGGAGTGCTGAAGAGGTGATCTGTACCTACCCTTCAGGTAGGAACCTCAGAGGATAACCTAGCAGCAGTTTTTCTATTCATCATTTGTACTTTTAGTTTCATGTAATTTACAGATGGCTTTGAATTTTCATCACATTTCACTTGCAGCACAATTTTTCTATAAAGTTTTACATAGATTTTTGTTTCCAGCTTGTGCTCTGTTGTGTCTGTTTACAGGTTATAAAGGAAATGCTTTCCCATTTTTAGGGAATTGTGCATTTGGTGCTGATCTCTAGACATGGACTATAGAAGGCGGGCTTGGGGTAGTCACGACACGTGACCTGGTGATGGGTCATGAAGTCACCATGACTCAATATCTATTGAAATATTTAACAGGTTGTATAATTCTTTCAATCAAACATTCTATTCAACATTGGTGTTCTATGTGGAGTTAGTTGTATAAAAATCCAAAATCTATTAGATGATCATAAATTTAATAGATTATTTATTCACCAGCACAATATAAATATAGTATTTAAAATATTTTTTATTATAGATTTAATACATAATTTCAAAACTCCTTGATATTTTCAATATCATAATTTCTTTTGATTCATTAATAACACATAACCCAATATACTGGAATAATTAATATAGATTTTAATGTACCTGTACAGAATAATTTATTGAGAAACGTCTTTTCTATAAATAAACTATTATAAGATCCAATAATGCACTGTCCAACTCCCAATTTTCATAATAATATAATTTAATCATTTTTTATAACAAAAAATATTAATTTCATTCAAAAGTCATATAATCAAATGAGCTCAAAAATACATCCCTAAGGATTTATTAAATGTGTATCTAATTTAAATATCTTTGATGATAGTGCCAATGGATTGTTGGGTTATAATAAAACAAAGAATTATTTATCTTAATGTCAAAGATCCTATTACACATATTTATATATTGGTAACCCTTCATCATATTTGTAATGATATAAAACATATAATTTATATGGAACGAGAAAAATATTTTCATTATAATGAATACAAAACCCCTATAAGAAAGAAATTATTGAAGATATTTTTCCCTTTTTAACTAATATAAAGGTAGATCACTAATTTTATAGTAAATGCACTTCATAACCATATATTACATTTTCTAAAACTCTAATATGAATTCTATTTCCCTATTTCTAACATATTGGCTAGCTTAAATTTTTGAAAAAAAAACTCATATCTCTAATTAATTTTTTTTAGCATAATTTAGTGATTCAAAAATAGTTTCAAATTTATTTTTGGAATTATTATTAGAAATTTTTCCATATCTTTTAATCACATATGCACAAGAAAATATACATTGAAAACAAAAAATAAAAATAATGTTTAATCTCAAATTATTTTATCGGTAATATTGATTAGTGATTTATAAATGATATAAATAATACATACTATGATACATAAAATAGACATATATGTTATTTAAAATAATTTTAATATCATTTCAATATGGAATAATAATTATTTTACCCCATCTATAATTATAATAGATATTAATGGAGTTTGAAATATGAAAGACTCACTTAAAAGATCCCTATATATAGAAAAATGGATACACCCATGTTCACAATCAAGTAATATTTTTTTTAATATCATTCTAATTCTCCCAAAATAATAATTTCTATACATTTTGAATTTAATGATTGAATTAATTATAAAATCATTTATTGAAATATTTTTCATTAATGAAATTGTTTTATGAAATAGTCGGTGAATAAGAAAATTGGAGAAGGAGAACATAAAATATGGAAGTTTATCAAAATGAATCATCATAAGATCTAGGTGGATCCAATCATACATTACCAATAATTGATATATTAAACCAATTCATTATATCAGATCCTCACATAGAGAATACTCAATCTCCTAGATCATACACGTACCTCAGACGAAATAATGAACATCTATATCATAATATCTTCCAGTACATAAATATTATCCCATAGTTAATGTATATCTATTTGAAACCACTCTATTCATGAATATATTCATGGTCGAAGTGATATTCATTAGACCTTAAATCAGAATGAACATATAATATAATCTAGAATGTGTTCTAAAAATATAAGTGTATAAATATATTGGTATAATATTAATGAATACTAACCATGGTTATTTTTTTCTAACATCACCAATTACAAGGTCACACTATAGTAACAGTCTGAATATGATATATATCATCATGAAATTCACATCAACACACTATATTAGTGCTTTACTCCCATGATCATGAATAATATTGTATCCCATCTATTTGATGTATCAAAATCAGAAAATAAATATATGATGAATAATGATCAAATAAATTACTAATTACTATGAAAATTTAAATAACGAGAGATATTGGGGGAAGATATGGGTTTTCTCCTTTCATCGGAATGGAAAATTTTTCATGATCGATAAATTTTCTAATATAAGTGTTAGGATTGTGTCATGTACTCAAAAATTCATGATGAGAAGTTGTGATTTTCTAAATTAAGGAGATGTTAAATTAAAATTATATGAACTACAGTGATCATCACAAGCAATAAGAGAACTCATAGTAATAGAATCCAACATCTTATAATGAATCATTCTTTATCAATAGTTTTTTGCTTTCATGATGAGACTATTATAACAGTTTCAGATGATCGCCATGTGGAATGATTTGTGGTTGGTATTAACGTCAGAGGGTGCATGAATATTTTTCTCCCTGATTTTGTATGTGTGATATCCCTATCCTTTTATTATAACCATTTATTCTTGGTTATTTATATAAGATAGAATTATATGTAATAATTATATTTTGAAAATAATATTGGATTTAAGAAAAAAATAACTCTTCAAGGTCTTATTCTTTAAAAAATTTCCCATTTTCTATATTTAGGGTTTTAATTCATTTAGACATATTTTCTATGCTTTATCTATATATTTTCCTTCTCGGATACATAAATTTTATTATTTATGTGTTTCATAAAACTACTACACTACCATTACTATTGAATTTATAGAATTGATTTGCATTCAAATTTCATCCTTGGAAGTCAGAACATGTGAGAATATCATAAAAATTTACAATTTCCAACTACCTTTTTTCTCTATTATATATTTATAAACATTCATTTTAGTTGTTCTTTCTTGATTAAGAATCATAAAGATGGTAAATTCTAGATTTGAGCATTGAGAATGGAGGTATATATTATAATACTATTTGTAAAATGTAAAAAATTATGATACATCATCATATTGGGAACCTAATTTGATTGCCACATTGGTATTTAATCAAAAACATTATCGGTAAGAATCCAATGAAGTAGTTACATTAATATTTATAAAGTGACCCTAATATAATCTTCCATGACTAACATAAAAAAATAAATTAGAAATAAATAACAATCCAATATCAAATGCGGCTTTATAACGAAGAAGGTATTATATAATGAAGGATTAATTTCCTAGAATCATCATTATAATTTTTCTTCAACTGAGCACACATTATGGAATGTGGAAACCATCATCATTTACTTTAATACTTTTCATTTATCAGTGTGGTGACTCGTTAATCATCATTAATAACAAAACAATGATATTATTTATCAAATAGTTTAATTCCCATACTCAATATATGCTAGTGATTCATCATAATGTAGTTTCACCGTTATTCAATATTCTTGTAATGATTCTTAGGTTCTTGTTAATTATGTGAGCTGCATCAAATATTTAAAATGGGATAATTGTTCTTTTTCATTTCTCTAGAAGTAATTTTTCAGCCAAGAATATCAAGATATCTTATATAAAATTGAATGGATGTTATGGTATGTACATTCAGTGATTTTATTCATTTATGTAAAAAAAATTATTTTAAATATTCATTAAAATTTTATTAGAATTAGATATTTGTGGATGTTATCCTAGGTAATTTTTAATTCAATATCTATCAACATCATATATCACAACATCTAATATCAATCAATCAACCATTGACTCACGATAAAATTATATTTACTTTTCAATTACAAAAATTGAATTATTGTTCAATTATTTATTGTATCATTTAATATTCAAGTGTTTGAAATATTTATAATCCACATATTAATTTGGTTTCTTGGTGCATAGTCTATTCAATCCTTCAGAAACTTTTATCATATGATTTTTAGTTCTAGTCTCTCTAACTATTTTTCTATTTATTTTCCCTACTAGTTAGCTGTTATTTTTTTGATAACATGTGTCACGTTTCATTGTTAATTTTATACGTTTCCCTTAAGGATAATTTCATATTTTTTTAAATTTTAGTATGATATTTTCCTTATGGTCAGTCCAGAAGTTTTCCTTTTTTTACCATATAGTAATTGAATTATCTGTCTTCACCACTCTGACCATAGAAAAGTGACCTTATACCATTTCCATTTTTCTAAAAATACTACAAATCATAGAATATATAAATAATAATAATTTTTTTAAAAAACAAACTTCAATGAATATTATACATAAAAAATTTCAATAATGTTGATTCAAATAAAAAATGATCGATATAAATATTATGAAAAATGAATCATTTAAAAATAAAAATTAATAATATTTTCAAAATAAGACCTTATTTATTCTTAAATTTGAAAATTCAATATTTGAAAATAAATTAAAAATTTAGGTTCACATGAAAATATTAATGATCTCTAAAAATATGATGTTATTAATATCTTATTTTAAAAATGAAATATTTTTCTCTTGAATCAGAAACACATGAAAAATCACATAAATAACATATTCAATGAATTCCAAAAGAATTTTTCTCTTCAAGTATGGGAAAATTCTTGAATTTAACAATTAAGAACTTACCACAAATTCCTATGTTTTTATTATTATTTAAAAAATACTATTGTTGTTACAAATCATATATTGACTAATTAAACTTTATTGTAAGATTAATTTTAAAATAATGCATATTAATTTTATATAATGGAATGTGGATAATTACTATAAAATAATTTCACATAAAATTTCCCTATATATAGTCTTTTACACTCGAGGATGATTAAATTATTTATAAAACACTAAAAAAATGAGTTTATTAGGGATAATATTCACACTGAAACACATGAAAAACTATTAATCATACATTTTTAAATTATTTTTTTCATAATACTTTTAATTAATATAAATTACAAACATATGTACATAATTATTTAATAATTCAAAATATATAATAGATAATATAAAAGTTGAAATAAAACAATAACTATTGTAACATTCAATTTCCACTCTTCCCTTGGTTTTGAAATTAATAGATCCACTTTTTTGCTTCATTGATATGACTCAAATGATTATTTTCAATGTATATTTCCTTCTTTTTTTGGGGTTAAATATTCCAATTACATTAATGAAATCGATTTTATAGATATATTTTATTCATCTTCAATGATGATTTATTTTATTATATCACTCTAAAAGTAAATTAATGAAAATAATTATAAATTTACATATTGAAACGCTCACACTCACACGCAGATTGGATTTTGTTTCATATATTCACAATGGGGTCCAAAATTCCCATTTTACTCATATTTATATGGATATATATAACAATCATTTCAGTTGTTTCTTTGGGGTTCTTGTTTAAGAAATCTTGTCCCCTATGATAAAGTTCATAAATTCTTCTTCCATACAATATAATAATAATTCTACCATGATCATACTAATAAAACTCTATATGCCAGTACTAAAAAATACATCATTTAATGTAATAAATAACATCCACCATAAATCATATAGTTCTAATAACTACAAAGACAATAAAATCTATAATATTTTGTATCACAATTTCCACTATGCAGGACATGTTGATTTTTTTTATTGTTATCCTATAGATACACTACATGTTTTTTTATTAAAAAAGGCTAGATCCTAGAAAAGTTGCTAAATTTGAAACTGTTGATAAAAATAATCATTTTTAAAAAATCCAGTACATTATAGGGATGTCATAGTGAATTTTGTTTCTCCCCCACAGATGAAACACAATATATCTGTAATTTTGAATCCTATGGTGTGAGAAAATTTTTATTCAAAATAAAATTTCAATTCATAAATATACATATTTTTTATGCGGTTAAGTTAAGTTATAAAAAAATTTATACATATCCTATAAATAGATTTTTTTCAACAGTTCATTCTTGTTTTATTTTAAATGCATGAAATGATTTTTTAATTAAACTCAATAAAATATATGCAAAGTAATGAGGAAAAATAATTTTAATATAGAATTATCTTTGGTGTGCTCACAATATTATGATATTTTTGTTATATTTTATTTCCAATAATCTATATATAAAATAAATCATTAAATATTGTTATCATATTAACACAATTAAACTCTAAATAAAATGGTGCATTCTCCCACACATAGATTCAAACATTATATATTAATATGATATTAATATTGTAGATATGAATTGAAAACATAATTTTAAAGAACCATCCTTACTATATACGATATGTAATCATTAACATTAAAATGAATATATTCTTCATGAAATAATTGATAGAGTTTCCCTAATTAAGCTACTATTGGGAAATTTTTACTAAATTTAACATGGATCTAACTGCCTAGTTATTTTCAAATAAAAAAATTAATAAATATAATAAAGAAAACAAAATAGTAATATAAATAGGATAGTATCTAGAATACCACCAAGGGGTGATATTTTTACACCATACACAGTTGGATTTATTGGAATGACCATTGATAAAAGTAGGTTTGGGAATCCAATATATAAACCCTTAAGATCAATATTTTACATAAACAATGATTTATATTTTATGTAATATTCCTTGTAATTATATATTGATCTCTCAAAATATTATATTTCCTCATAAATAAAATATTGCAATAAGAAAAATAATGTACTAGAAACTCTCATATTTGACACATGCAGATTTGATGTGGACAAGATGACATATTTTAATTTTAGGATGATACTTAGCATCTGATCCCGTATGATATATTATTTAATATTGGAAAAATAATAATTATCTTACCATATTTTGACTCAATAATCGTCTTAGACCAACGTATTTCTTCTTTAATAGCTCCCAAATGAATATTTTTAAAAATCGAGGAGATACACAAATTTCTCCAAGGGTTAAGGTTTCTTTAAGACTCTCGAGGAAGTCATGTAATATAACAACCAGGCCTTAAACATTATTGATTATTTAATTAAATTATTAATTCACATTGAGTATCTTTTCAGGTTAGAGTTTTAGATAATTAGGACATAACTATAATATCTTAAAATATTACTATGTAGACACTTAAACATAGTTTCAATTATTTTCATAAAGTAAAAACTCTTTAAAAAAAGATTCATGTTGAGTTACAGGTTTCTGGATGCATGAATTTTACTTGATCCCATCCTTGACCATATTCACCTTTATGTCCTATGAAAACATTTTAAAACCAGGGATGAGTGTAAAAATATTAGTAAGAGATATAAAACAATGAAAGAAAACCTTTGTTCATTAATAAATAAAAATCATAAACTATTTTATTTACCTTATGAAAAATTAAGATTTATGAATAACACATAGAAATAATAAATCATAAAGGTAACTTGTGGAATCCATAACATACATACCTTGTAGCTATCACAACAATATAGGGTGTTTCTTTGGAATACACATCACAATATATTCCCAAAATCTATTAGGAGAAACATTCATGTTTACCTTTGTCACATTACCCAATGCATTGGAGAGATATCTTGAGATCACCCAACCTAGGTTTATCATTGAACCACCAATATATGTAACAAATACCAAGAACCATAACATGTTTATAACATATAAAACAGACATAAAAGAAACATAACATTTCCTCATTTCAATCACAATATATCATTTAAATATATAGACATTAAAAATCCATTATCAATAAAATTTTCAATACAATAAATACATAAAAGAGTATATGGTAATTATTTTCCTTTTAAAAATATTTCATCTTGTTATGGGTGAGAAAGATCAAATAATACTCGTGGCGGCAGAAAGGTCGTTGTCACTACATACGTTAAAAAGAAACATTATTTTTTTTGTTTACTAAAACGCTTCGTAGAAAAATATTCACCTTGAATGATATGAAAACTAGAAGGTGTTTATATAGAATATAAATGATAATCATGTATTAAAAAAATATGCCTTAATGATAGGATATTGAGATGTTGTCCCTTACCTCATGACCGACTTGACTCGATTGTTCTTTAATCACCTTTAATTTGGGAAAATTCCATTGGATTGAACCAAAAGTACTTCTTGAAGTGCCTTTGGACTAAGGAAAGGATTATAAGAGGAGGAGAGTGATGTAAGGAGATTAATTGGGTAGAGGCTAGATGAGCTAAAAGGATTGAGAGGTGTGGGGAATTGGTTAGAAGGGAGGGCTTTTTATAATGGGTTGGAGGGGCACTTTAGGAAGGTGTGATAATATTATTTTATTATATAATCTTATTTTGTTTCTAAAGAAACAAAACTAATTAAATTCAAAGATAATAAGACTCATGGTCGAAATAAAATCATCCAACAAGAATTGGATAGGTTTTGGAAATTTTTTTAATATTCATAAACTTATTTATTTAAATTTTTTATTAATGAGGTAAATACTGAATCATTATTGTTACATAAATAATATAATTTATATAATGTATAAAAATTATAGAATAAATTCCATGATGTATGAAATCTTTTTATCTTTCCAATGAATATTTATAGGTAAAAAGATAATTTATATAAACCCTTGTAAAAATTAATTTATTTAAAGATATTGTTTTGTCATTTTTTCCATTACATTATGTTAATTAATCTAAAGTGTCATTATCACTCCCACGTGGATCAATGGGGTCCCAAAATCCATCTAAATATCCCCAAGGTTGTAAATTAGTCATCCAATATGGTTTGTACAAGTGTTAAGGTAATTTTTAATTTTTATAACATTTTTTTACCCTTGAATTTCACTATATACCTTTAACCGTGGTAAATATAGGTCAAAATTAAATATTCACCAAAAATTATTTTCATCTTATTGAATAAAATTTTTCTTACTAATAACATCCATGTATGTTGTATTTTTTAAAATAAAATCACATAAGTGGTAAAATTTCATTGAAATGAAAATGTCAGTTTTTTAATACTACTAAGTGGTTTCACTATTCATCCAAAATTGATGTTTTTCAGACAAATAACAAAAATTATCCCAAGAATTATTTGATATTCCAAAATAAAAAATGATGTATATTTTCAAAAATTCAAAACATAAAACTGTCATTAATTCATTTAATATTAATCCCCGCTGTTAAAAAAATATCGTGGTTTTATGAAACAGTAACTATCAAAAGATTGATATTTGTTTATGTCCAATTTCAATGTGAAATTTATTACAATGACCAAAATTTGATTAAATGGTAAAAATATATTATAATTAAACTTTAAAACTAATTAAAAAGATTTTATATCCACATAAATAAATTAAAGTAAAAGGAACTTTTGGATTAATATACAGTATTATTCATTAAAAAACAAACATTATCAGAAAAATATCATAAATTTATCCAAAGTAAATTTTAATGTCCTGAATCTAAATAAAAATTCTATTTTGTTAAATAAAACATAAAAAAATGGCCACAACTAGATTTAAATTGGGATTTCCATTAAAAAGTGGTAAATCGACCCTTTAATATAGACTATGCTTAAAATTATATTTATTCACATTTTATGCCTCTAAAATTTATTGGATAAATGTAAATACATTTGACAAATATGTATAATCATATTGCAGTTAGTATTTTTCATTCCCTCCAATACAATGGCGAGGAGATAAATACCATTTAAAAAATATTATTAAATTATTAGTGTGCAATGTAGGATTTCAAAGAAACCTATTGTAGCGTATCAGTTGCGATCTCGAACAGAGCAACCACATTAAATTATAATTAATTAATATTTAATTCACAAATATTAATTGATATGAAATATGTCTTATTATTTATTTTCTTGGGATGTTGCATCATTCCACTGTTTTGGGAATTGTATCCTCACAATTTTACTTATCAAAATAAGTGGGGGGTACTTATCTCTTATAGCATTTTCATATTACCATGTTTCCTCTTCAACTATATGTTTTTCTAAATAATCCTTTACATGGTTAGTTACCTTACTTCGCAACACTTTCTCTCTTCAGTCAAAAATCCGGACTGATTGTTCCTCATAAGAGATATTATATTTTTACTAAACCACCTTAGGGCTCAAAACATTAGATAGATCTGGAATATATTTCTTCAACATCGAAATATGAAAACCATTGTGTACCTGGGATAAACACAGAGTTAATGCCAAAATATATGCAACTGGTCAAACTTTATCCAAGATTTCATAAGGTCTAATGAACATCAAACTCAACTTTCTTTTCTTAACAAAACACATCACACATTTCCATGGAGAATCTTTGAGAAATACATGGTCATGTACCTCAAAAAAGATCATTCTTCCAATTATATTCATAAATTTCCTATCTTATCTAAGCTTTTTTTCATGTGTTATTGAATCCACAGTACTTTCTCAGTCTTCTCTTTTTGCAATTCAGGTCCCATTAGCTCCCATTCAACAACTTCATCCCAAAATTCTAGAGTTCGACAATGCTTTCCATATAATACCTCAAATGGAGACATTTGTATACTAGAATGAAAACTTTTATTATATGAAAATTCAACCAATGAAATATGTTGGTCCCAACTAACCTGATTATCCATCGAGAAAGCATGTAACATATCCTCCAATGTCTAAATTGTTCGTTCTGATTGCCCATCTAATTAGGGATGAAAATCTGTTCTAAAATTTAATATAGTACCCAATGACTTCTAAAGGCCTTTAAAAAAGTTAGAAGTAAATTTGGGATCATGATTAGATACAATGGAGAGTTGAACTCTATTCAACCTGAGTATCTCATTAACATACAATTGAGAATGTTGATCTAGAGATAATGTATCTCTAATAGGAAATAAAATGACATGATTTAGTCAATCGATCAATAATAACCTAGATTTCCTTATTACCTCAATATGTCTTCGATAATCCCACACCAAATTTCATGGATATATTTTCCCTTTTCTATAATGGGACCTGTTAATACAAAAAAATCCGTTAAGGTAACAACCACTCAAATTTAACCTGGTGATAAGTAAAACACTTCATAGTAAAATCAGCAATATATTTTTTCATTTCATCCCACCAGTAATACTCCTGAAAATCTCTATACATCTTAGTACTGCCAGGATTAACTGAAAATATAGAACTCTGAGATTCACATAACAACTCATTATTCAACTATGAATCATGAGGAACAAAAAATCTTTCCCCAATACTCATAACCAAACTACTGGAAATGTTAAAATTAGGAAACATACCATTTTAAACCATCTTTACCTTTTTCTACAACTCAATGACTTTTTTATGCACTTGCTTTATTCTATCAGAGAGATATGATTTCACTAACACCGGAAACAAAACAGAATAATTTCATGCACCAACAAACACTATGAAAAATTTCATCAAATAAATAACCAAATGATATCGTTTTAAACATATCATGGTTAATGAATCATTACACTTTCGACTCAACGCATCAGCCACATTATTTTCCCTTCCTGGATGTTAATGAATCATGTAGTCATAATCTTTGATTAATTCCAACCATCTCTTTTGTCTCATGTTCAATTATTTTTGAGTGAATATATATTCTTTAAACTATTGTGTTCAATATATATTTCAAATTTTACTCCATAAAAATGATGCCTCAAAATTTATAAGGCAAAAACCTAACTAGCAAATTCAAAATCATATGTAGGGTAATTTAACTCATGAGTATTCAACGGATGTGAAGCGTAAGTACTTAACTGATCATTCTGCATTTGGACACAACAAATTCCTTTCAATGAAGCATCATTATAGATAATAAACTCACCATTTATGGATTTCAGTGCCAAAACTGGATCATTCATCAATCTTCATTTCAATTAATGAAATTAATCATCACATTCCTCTGTCGAGATGAACTTAACACCTTTTCTAGTTAACATAGTCATTGGACTAGATAACCGTGAAAAATTTTAAACAAACCTTCGGTATTAACCTGTTAATCCAAGAAAACTATGAATCTTAGTTTTATTTGTGGGACTTGGCCACTCATAAACAACTTTTATTTTAGCAGGATCAACTATTATGCCATTTTTCAACAATGTGACCAATGAAAAAAAATTGCAACCAAAACTCACACTTGCTGAATTTCCTAGATAGTTTCTTTTATTTTTAGGTTTAAAATATAACCCTTAAATGAAATTCATGTTCCAAATTACTTTAGTAATAATCCAAAATATCATCAATGAACACAACCAAAAACTTATCAAAGAACACACGGGAAATTCTATTCAAAATGTCCATGATTATAGCAGGTGCATTGGTTAATCCAAAACGAATAACTTCCAATTCATAATGGCAATATCTAGTTCTAAATGTTGTATTCATAATGTATACTTACTTTAATTTCATCTAATGATACCCTAACCTCAAATCAATATACAGAAAATAATCATCTCCCTAGAGGTGATCAAAAAAATCATAGATATGAGGCAAATGATAGTTATTCTTAATAGTGATGTTATTTATTGCTCTATAATTAGTGAAAAGTCTCATTGAACCATCTTTATTTTTAATAAACAATAAAGGATCACTCCATGGTGATATGATATGTCGAATTAATCCTTTCTCAAAAAACTCCTAAAATTGATAATTTAACTCTAAAAGTTCATTTTGTGCCATTCGATAACGGGGTTTTGAAATTGGCTTAGCATTAGGAACTAATTCAATAGTAAATTCAACATTCCAGTCATGTATAATTCTAGGAAGCTCATTAGGAAAAAATAAAGGTACTCATTTATCACTATAAAATCATTAATCTGAACAGTTCCTTTATTTTCAAAAATATGTTCAAGGTAGCATTCATCTCCGACTCTTACTTTTTTATCATCTTCCAGATATGTTATCAAAATCAAGCGTTAAATCTTGTATTCAAATTGAAAATTATTCTGAAAAGAATCCTCTTTTGCTCTACAGTCAATCTTAGCATGATAAATAGAAATCCAATCCATTCCCAAAATAACATCAGACACTACTAGAGGTAAAACAATAAGGTTTTCAAGAAGATTATTTCTGCACAGAAGAAGAATAATGTAATTATGTTCTATTTTTGTCACAAAATTTCCTCAAGGTGTTTTTACCGTAATTTATGTATTCATATCTTGATATGGAATTCTCAATTTACTATCAAACTTATCAATAATAAATGTGTGTGTAGTAAATATATCAAAAAACACATTGGCATAATTTGAACAAACAAACTATATACCTTATACTACTTCATTTGATGGCCCAACATCTGCTGAAGTGGTTGTAAAAGATTTCACCACCACACTCTTCTTATATTATGGATGCTTTCCCTCAATTGAGTTCATTTTTGGACACACATTTTCATAATTACCATTTATGTTTCACTTAGAACATTTTACTGACTGAAAATCATATTTTGTCTTAAAATTACACAGATCTTTCTCAATGCAATTACACGCCTCATGTCCCATTTTACCACATCGATAGCACATTCCAGAATTCAAAGTATATTCCCCATCATGGTTTTTACCACAATTTTCACAAACTATAAACATAATTTTCTTACAATCATACGATATTGAAGAGTTCTTACCTTTCTCTTGCCACCTCGACCTCTTATTATATTTTTTTCAAAGAACACCTTATCATAATCAAAATCCATTTCCACCTTTTCCGCACAATGATAATGTTTTCCATAACATTAGATCTTTTGATAGGATAAACACCTTCAATAGTTAGGATTTAATCCTGAGTAAAAATGGTTGCTTTTACTATCAAGACCTCATGTGAAATTTGGAGAATAACATTCCAGTCATGTGAATTTTGTTTCATAAGAAGCCACTGATTCATCCTCCTACCACAATTCTAGGAATTTTTTTTCAATTCAATGATGAACCACCTTAGGAAAATATTTATCAAAAAACATAACTTTGAATTCATCACAATAAAGATAATCAATATACTCATTATCCATGATATTTTTCACCATTGATTTCTGCTAATCAACATCACCTTCAAAATTATAAATATCATGACTAACCATTTGAGGTTCTGAACAATACATGACATTGAAAATCTTTTCCAATGCTCCAACCACACTTCTTCTAACACTGGCTCAGATCATCCTATGAATTATGGGGGATGTTGCATTATGAAATTCTCCACAACTGACATGTTCCTCTGTTGTTGATCTGGCTATTCTCATACATGGATACCACCACCATTTATAGACTGAGCCAATTGTTCCATCACTGCAACAAACACTTCTGTTCTTATTCGACCATCTCAGGTTGCTGATTTGGAAGGTTTTCTTCTTCCTGATGTTGTCCCAACAATGATGCCTTGTGCCCCATACAAAAATACATTCTTAATACAAAAATATCTTAGGTGAATCAACATGGTAACCAATAAATTCTATATGATTTCAATATTAACAAAACTTACTTTGGGGATATTGATTTAACAATTCCAAAACTCCTAATGTTATCTAAACCACCTCTGATACCAACTACAGCAACCCATCCTTAAACATTACATAATATTCAATTAAATGAATAATTCACATTGGGTATCTTTTTAGGATGATAGTTTTATAGAATTATGACATAACTATAACATCTCAAAAGATTAAAAAGTAGACACATATACATAGTTTCAATTATTTTTCATAATGTAAAAAATAATGAAAAAAAAGAGTCATGTCTACATCCATGTTTTAGATAGAATGACTTCTCCTAGATCCCATCCTTGACCCTATTCATCATTATGTTCTGTGAAAACTTTTCCAAACGTGGGATGAGCTTAGAAAGCCCAGTAAGGGTTATAATACAAAGAATGAAAACATTTGTTCATAAATAAATACAAAACATAAAATATTTTTACTTACCTCATGAAAACATATGATTTATGAATAACAAATATAAATCATAAATCCTAAAGGTATGTTGTGGAATCCATAACATACTTACATATTAGCTATCACAACTATATAGGGAGTTACTTTGGAATATGCATCATAGTATATTCCCAAAATCTTTTAGTAGAAACATTCACATTTACCTCTATCACAGTACCCAATGCATTAGAGAGCTATCTCGGGATCACCCCTAGTTTTATCATAGAACCACACATATATGTAATAATTCCAATAAACAATAACATGTTTATAACACATGAACCAAACAGAAAATAATGATAACATTTCAAAATTTCAATTACAATATATCAATTAAATATATTGACATAACAAATCCATTATCAAAACCATTTTCAAAAAAAAAATACATAAAATAGCATATGATATTTATATTTTTTTGAAAAATATTACGACTTGTTAAGGAAGCCAAAGATAAAATAATAGTCACGGTGGTAGAAA
The DNA here is from genome assembly GCA_963277665.1 of Viscum album. NCBI lineage: Eukaryota > Viridiplantae > Streptophyta > Magnoliopsida > Santalales > Viscaceae > Viscum > Viscum album. Next base: position 1,033,353,724 of record OY728133.1, on the reverse strand, counting down.
GGTTTTTGTCACCACTTACATTAAAAAGAAACATTCTTTTTTTATTAGTAAAACCCTTCGTAGAAAAATATTACCATTGAATGAAATGAAAAGTATAATGTTTTTATACATAATATAAAATAAAATAATGTATTAAATGAAAATATGACTCAATGAAAAGTGATTTAGATGAATTCCTTTACCTCGTGTCTAACATGACTTGATAGTTCTTTAAACTCCATTAATTTGGGTAACTTCCATTGGTTTGAACCAAAAATAATTCTTGAAGTGCCTTCTACCTAAGGTAGGGCTTCTTGGAGGAGGAGTTGGATATAGAGAGAATAATTGTGTAGAGTTTGGAAGATCCAAAAGTCATTAGAGGTGTATGTAATTGGGTAGAAGTGAGTGATTTTTATAAGGTGAATGAGGGGATCTTTATGAATGTGTGATAATAATATTTTATTATATAATTATATTCTGTTTCCAAATTTCCAAAATGAGTTAATGTTAATGATAAGATGACTCATTGTATAAATAAAATCATCAAATAATAATTGGACAGGTTTTGGACATTTTTTGAATATTTATAAACTTATTTATTTAAATATTTTATTATTGAGGTAAATACTACACCATTATTGTGTCATAAATACTTTAATTTATTTAATGTCTAAAAATTAGAAAACAAATACCAGGATTTATGAAATCTTTTTATCTTTACAATGAATATTTATAGTCAAAATGATAATTTATATAACCCCTTGTAGAATTTAATTTACTAAAAGATATTTGTTTTGGTCATTTTTTCATTTACTTTATGTTAATTACTATATAGTGTCATTTTCACTCTCATGTGGATGGCTGGGGTCCCAAAATCAACCCAAATATTCCAATGGTCATAAATTACTCAATAAATAAGGTTCCGACAAGTGTTAAGGTAATTTCTAATTATTATAATATTATATTAACCTTAAATTACCCTATTTAACTTTAACCGCGGTAAATAAAGTTCAAAAGTTACTATTCACAAAAAAATTATTTTAATCCTATTGAATCACATTTTACTTACTAATAAAAACCATGTATGTTGAATTTTTGAAATTAAAATCCCTTATGTGGTTACATTTTTTTTAAATGAAAAAGTCAGTTTTTTAACTATCGCTATGTGGTTTCAATATTAATAAAAATTGTTGTTTTTCAGTAAAATACCAAAAATTCAGCCTAAAAATTATTTGATATTATGAATTCAAAAATGATGTCTATTTTTAAAAATTCAAAAATATAATTGGAATTAATTAATATAAATTTAATTTCCATTGTTAAAACAAATAGCGTGTTTTTATGAAACAATAACTATCAAACGATTGATACTTGTTTATGTCTAATTTCAATGTGAAATTAAATACAGTGACAAACATTGGATTAAATAGTAAAAATATATTCAAATGACACTATACAACAATTCAAAAATATTATATAACAATATAAATAAGTTATATTAAAAGGAACTTTTGAATTAAAATACAGTAGTGTTCATTAAAAAATGAATTGTATCATAAAAATATCAAAAATTTATCCAAAGTAAATTGGGATGTCCAGAATCTAATGAAAATTTTGAATTTGTTCAGTTGAACATATCAAATGAATAAAACTATATTTAAAGAGTGACTTCCATTAAAAGGCGGCAAATCAACTTTTTAATGTATATTATGCATAAAATTAGATTCATTCAAATTTTAATCCTCTAAATTTAATTTCATAAATGTAAATACATTTAAGAAACATGAATAATCATACTTTGGTTAGATTTTTTCATTACCACCAATGAAATGACTTTGAGTTAACTACCATTTCAAATAATAATATTATATAATTAGTGTGGAATGTAAGATTTCAAAGAAACCTGTTATTGCGTATCTGGTATGTTATCGAACATATCAACCCCTTTAAAGTAAAATTAATTATTATTTAATTCACAAAAATGTATAAATTTAAAAAATTACTTATTATTTATTTACCTGGGATGTTTCACGTAGTAAAACTAACTCTTCAAATGTAAAATATACAAAATAATAATTTATTAAGAGTATAAATAAAAAAATAATGATTCCTAAAAAAAATTATTATATTCCTATAATTTTTAATACTTAAATTCATAGTGAGAAATTTTTTTCCTTGGATTGATTTTATTTCCTATGTTAGGTATTCTCCATTCTCAATCCACTCATCAAAATTGATAAATTTGGGTTTGGTGTCATGTAATATATGTTATCATATTTCTAGTATAGTTTGAATCTATCTAAAAAATAAAAAATCATTAGAAAAATAAGAAATCATAATAATCAATAAAAATATTATATAATTATAATAGTTTTCAAAAATTATAATTCTTCCAAAAAAATTTCAACTCATACCAAACCTTAAAAAAATTAAATATGTGTATCATGAATTCACATAGTGGGTTCAAGGAATGTTCGACCTAAAATATTGGAATTAATGACTTCAATTTTATTTTCATACTTATTTTCTAATTTCATTCCATTTTCATTATATATATATTTTCATTTTGTATTATAGGTTCTACTATTCTCATTTAATTTTCCAAAATTACATGAAAAATGCATTGAATAGATTTATTCATAAAACCATAGTATGATATTTCATCAACGGTGTGTTCTCTATTTTTACACTCATATAACAAGTCTTTAATTTATTATATTGAATACCCATGTACATTAACTTTAGACTACATTAACAATAACATTGAACATGAATTTTTATTGTTCAATAATATTAATTTCATTATTTAGATTTATTTTTAGATGAAAAAAATCAATAAAATTTTTTAAATCCTAGAATAAAAATGATAAATAAATATCATCCAGACAATATCTGATAGCCATGTTATTTTAAATACTAATGATTAATAATTTATCTTGATATATCTTAAAGTATAAAATCAATTTCATTATGATCGAATCATAATTTAATCATATATTAATTCTATTAAAATATATTTTTCATTTTATATATTTTGAAATTATTAAATGGAAAAGTAGTTTTGAAAAAAATAAATATTGTGGGAAAAGAGGGTTGAAATAATAGATGAACATGAATTAATGGGAATGGGAATGTGGAATAAAGATGAATTTTTTAATGACATAACAACATATAAATGATAATATATTCATAAAATACCTATAATTTATCTACTAAATGATTATATAATTTCATAACCCTACTCATCTCAATCACTATTTCTTGGGCCAAACAGCTTTATCAACCGATTGATGAAACACTATATTACAATATCATCAAGTACATAAATTATATTCAAAATATAATGTATCTCCATATTAAACCTTTCAAACCAATAATATGATTAATTTAAATGGATTCTTCATGGGATCAAGAATCAAACATTCCCTCCTAGGTTATATCTAAATTGAACTATGATATGGAGATAAAAAACAAATATGGGAAAGTGTGAGGAAAAAAACCATTTGGTGTTCATTCTCTTATATCACCACCAATTATATCATAATCATCTAAGAGTGTGAAGATAACAATGATCAACATGATGATCTTATGTCTATTAAGAATCAACTATTCTCTCCATAACTCAAGACTCATATTATAGCCTCTATCTCAAAAGGTTCGACATCAATATAGAAATTAAGGCTAAATAATGAAAATAATTTGTTATCAATTATAAAATAATGTTACATAAGGTTGAAAACTAGGTTAGAGGAAGTTTTACAACGTTATCTAATAATTCTAAATTCCAACAATTCATTAAATATTTTTAATGAAGAGTTGGGAAAATTCTGCATATTCATAGAAGGAAACATAAAATTTTTTCATCCTAAAATAATATGCAGTGAAATTAATGTATTGAATAATCATGTTCTTGTCAGTATCATTCATTAATGTCCCTGTCAATGCAACCAATATCTTATAATGATTGCCTCTTCTCTAATTTTTTTTCCATGATGAGAATCTATTCTGATCTATATTAAAAATAATTTCCATAACAAAATTAAATTTATTTGTATTGTCAACAAGTTGTGTAGCTACCCGACCCCAGATAGCTACAATATGGTTTATATAATAAATTATATAGGAATTATTACATGTAGTCATATAAAAAATGAACAATAGTTTATTAGTGATATAAAAATAGATACATATAATAGAAGAGTATATAATTATTAAAACATATAATTTTAATTTGTAAATAAATATCTTCATTCCTAGCTATAATACATCTAGTAAATCATGGGATATAATTTAGTGTACGCATGATAAATTCATGGGGATTGAAACATAAAAAGTTTGAGATCAAATTCTAGGTATAGAAAAAATGTAATTAAAGAGATAATGAATCAATTTGAATAATAATAATGGCCTGAAGAATAACTGAACTCAAATTTTTTATACTCAATAAACTGAGAAAAAATGAATATAAAATATGGAAATGTAATAACTAAAAATTCATTCAATTCAAATAACATGATATAAAAATATAAATCTGTAATGTTAATAATATGAAACGCATTCCATCTAAATAATTAAAAATTATATGTATCCATATATTTTTAGACTCAAAATCTTGTGGATGATTAACAACTAAAAAATATGATGGAAATGAATAATTATTGGACTGCATGTTTCTTAAATAGATGTCACCATTACCATTCATTCCATTCACACGATAGATTACAAAATAACAACTAAATACCCATATTAAGAACCTAGAAAATTTACCCATCCAATGATACTATGGATGCATCAAATGGAATATCTATAACATGGTCCCAAACCTATCATACTAGTCTAAAAAATTCCTCATATATCAAATAATCAATTTAACAATGTGCTTTATCAAATTACCATATTGAATAATGAAATCAGATTTTTCAATATTTCTCAAATTAATCAAATAAAATTAAATATATACAATATATGTAAAATTTTATGTGTTTATGGGAATATTTATATGCATGATAGATGATATGGATAATTTTTGTAAATTCAATGATATACGGTGTTTTAATATTTCAAGGGGATTTCAAAATGAATCAATGATATGTTTCAAAAAATTATCCTTGATCAAATTAATCAAATACCATCTTTAGGAAGGATAATGATGGTATCTATACAATATAGACCAATTGGATTAAATTAAAGGGTTTTTCTCATTGATGAATTGAAAATATATTTGAATGATATATTAATAAAATTCATGAGGAAATTTCTTTTTATTTGAAAATCATTTTTAAATTGTTTTTATATGAAAATAAATTTTAAAAAATTTTTTTTTAAATACCTAACATGTAACAGCCCGAGATTTTATGAAAAATATTCTTTATTTCACTAATGCCTTGTGTTGTACGCTACACCAAAAGGAGCGTGCACAACACGCATCCTTGACTTGCCTTGCATTACACGCAATCGCATCCTTCCTCGATAGCGTGTGTAGTACGCAATACTGAGTTTCACGAACCAACGATATGCTATTAAAATATTATTAAAACTAGCCATTATGAATATTAATAACCACTTTTTAAATTTTAGAAATTTTAGCTCTCAAAATGGACTTCATTTTTGGATTCGTAGTATCGAATTTAGCCTAAGGTGAAATTTTGGTACTTTTCGGATAACTTTCATATTCTGATGAATAGTGAAAATTACTAAATTATAATTAAAAACAACTTTTTTAATCGAAATAATTAATAGTGATAAATAATTAATTTCAGTGGTTTTAAAGAATATTTAGAATATATTTTTACAATTTAATACAATGTTGGTCATTGGATGTAATTTCACATTTAAACCAGACATAATCAAGTGTCAATCTTTTGATAGATATTGTTTCTTAAAAACAAGCTATTTGTTTTAACATCGGGATTTAATTATAAAATTAATTAATGCAATTTCTATGTTATGAATTTGGTAAAATAGACTTCATTTTTGAATTTGGAATATGAAATATAGCTTAGGATGAAATTTTTGCATTTTTCTGAAAACTTTCAATTTTTGATGAATAGTGAAACCACTAAGTGGTAGGTTAAAAACTGAATTTTGCATAAAACTTAATTTTACCGCTTCTGTGAATGGAAATTTCGAAAATCCGACAGACACGGTTAATAGCAAGGACTAAAATGTGGTTCAATGAGATGAAAATAATTTTTGGTGAATAGTAACTTTTTACTTTTTTTTACCACGGTTATTAGTAAATAGTGTAACTAAGGGTAAATATGATATTACTATTACCCTAACACATGTCCTAATTCTATTGGATAAGTTTAATTAGACCAAAAACAACCTTATAAATATAATATGACCATTTAGGTCCACTTGGATTAGATTATGACATTTAATATTATTTTATTTAATTAATAGTTAAAATAGTTAAAATCAAAGTTTAATAACTAAAACATTTTTAATATGGGGTTATACATAAGTTAAATTCGACTATAAATATTCATTTGAAATCTAAAAAGATTTCCTACATAATGATATTTTATTTATAATTTTTAGACTTTAAATAAATTAATTTATTTATGACACAACGATGATGCAATAATTACCCTTTTAAGTAAATATTAACATAATTGATGTTATAAATGCTCAAATGAATATAATTTGAGACTTTTTATGAATTCCACTAATTTTATAGGTTATTATGATATATTAGTGTTGATTTAATCAACTTGGTTCGAACATATAATTCTGTTATGACTTTCACAAAAATCATATATCAAATAGTGTCAAAATTGACACAAAATAGTTTTTAAATCAAATATTATATTATTAATTGTTATTTTATTCTTAAAAATCTAAGGTTCGGCCAAATTACATAGATAAGGATATATATATATTAATTATAAAAAATTTGGGGTTCGTTTGGCATGTATAATAAGTGTATTAACCATATAGTGAAAGAAAACAAAAAGACACGGTAAAAGTTAAATAATTTAACTTAGAGTTAAATCTAATTGATAAGGTTAAAATAATACCCTAAACTTGTCTAAATCCTATTGGATGATAGGATTTAGACCCATCCCCAATTTATCTTCGAAATAAGACCCTTTGGAACCATTATAAACCGATTTTGACTTTAATATAAAATAATATTTTGAGATATTCCTAAGGTGCCCCTCTCCTCCCTTATAAAAGGGTACCTCCTCCCCCTCCTCCTCACACCAATTTTAGCACTCAAGCTCGGCCAACCCCTGAAAAAATCCCTTCTCCACTTCCCTAGAATAATCCTAGAGGTCCTAGTCTTCTTGAAAGACCAATCTTAGTTCCCTAAGTGGAGGATTCAAAGAAGCTTTTCAAAGAAGAGGTAATATCCATTACCGATCTTTTCAATTTCCTTCTTCTTAAACTTCTTCTTCTTTAGTTGTTTCATGATAAAGTAATAACATCAGTATTTATTATATACTGATATGTTATTATAAATATGAAACAACTCTAATTCACCTTCTATCCATCCTACAGAAAAATGAAATCACCGCACGTGCGTACGTACGGAATACCGTCTGCACGCCGTGGTGTAATATATTTTCCGTCACCACCTTAATTGGATTGGTATAATGGTGTAATGAGTAACTATATATGATTATTATAAAGTTATATTGATACTGAAATAGTATACATACACTTTAACAAAATTCCATGACCATGGGAACGATATCATCGCTCGTGCATACGTACGGACTACCGTCTCCACGACGCGATGAGATTCATTCTCCATGTTATCCATTTAAGAATGATTAAAAAGTATATATAAGAAATAATAATGAAATATATGATATTATAAAGCTACTGGATTTATGTATATATGTATTTCATCTACTTACTTCCATTCAAGACAATAAGGAAAGGAAAACAGCGTTCATGCGTACGTACGGACTATCGTCTCCATGAACGGTGTTTTTCATTTCATTTATCTATCTATTATATATATATATATACTGAATATATATGATATATAAATCATATTTTATATTCTGGAAGTAAGTAAATCATGATATAAGTAATAATAATGTCAAGAACAACATGTCAAAACACCTATGATAAATGAAACGATTTTACCCAAAACGCTTCTTTAACATGGAATTTACAAAAGAACGGGTAATATAAAGTCATGAGTGAACCATATATGATATCATAACAATGAATATGATTCTTTAATAAGTCAATGACATTATTTAAATCATTATACAGGAGGTTCGGACACATACGATGAAAATCGGACCTAAGGTAAGGGAAATATCACAATATTTTTTTTATCCGATATTGTTTATACTTTGGCATTTACTGGGGTGTATTTTATCATCCACATCCATGTTTCCTCAATATGTAATATTTATATCCTTATACAATAGTTTATATTCAATTTTACCCTTCGGTGAATATTTAGTAAAGGATATGAAAGGAATCTTTTGTCGTTTTTCGTACGAGGTACTTTTTTGTCTTTTCCGACAAAAGTACGAGAAGAATGTTTTTTTAACTTATACGGCATGAATGGATTTTTAAAACATTATTTCCAAGAAGCATTCTTTACAAATTTTCAAGTTTATTTTTAATCAACTTCTTTTATTTTAAACTCATATGACATGTTATGAAAGGAAAAATGTTTTTGAAGTAGAAAGGATATTTTCCTCAAGAATGGAGTTCAAGTATTTTAACAAAATTATTTTCCATCTAAGATAATAAAAGGGTTCTGTTTTATCCCTATTATTAAATGGATTTGATTATGTTGTGATGGAAATATTTTATGAATTCCTATATCTTATATGAATTGTTTTATGATGTCATGTTGTTTAAGAATTCCATTTTTATTACATGGGTTACGCTATGATGTATGGTTTATGATTATGTGGCACACATAAAAAAAGATTCATTATAAGATGGGTGGGACCTATATATCCCTCCAATGCATTGGGTAAAGATTTTATATCTCATGAGATAGACATGGCTGGAATGGTAGGTTATACTGGTTCAGTGAAACAGGACTGAAACGAGGGTTACTCGATTCAGAAAGGGACTTTGTCCACTAAGATAGTCTTGGAAATGAGTTTTGACTAACAAGAAATGATTCTTTATGATTATGTGTGAATGCCACAAAGTTTCATGTTTTAAGTTATTATTATTGTGATTACATTTCACTACCATGATTTATCCCATGATATGAAATTATGCTCTCTTTTGGAGGTTATGATTTCCAAAATGTTATGTTCTTATGAATACGATGTGATTGATATTTCTTTTGTTTACCCTTGCTGAGCATTTGAGCTCTCCCTTTTATGTTTTCATTTCCCCAGGATATAAAGTAAGGTTTTAGGTAAAAAAAAGGAAGATCTTTATGGGAGATGTTGAAGATCTTTCACCACGAGTAGAAGATTTTATTCCGAGTTTCCAAAGACAGTAAACTATTACGATCCTTGTGTGTGTATTTTTGTTATGTACTATGTATTCCGCAAAAGTAATGTAAAGTCCATGTACGTCAGGCTTCGGGTCTCTATAGTTGGTATTAGAGGAAAGGTTTAGTCAACCTTTGGAAACTAGGATGGGAAAATGTTAGTGAGATCCCTAGAGATATTTCTACGGTATGTCTAGGGATGTCCCTAAGGTTAAGTATACGTATAGGTTATAGTACTAGAACTACGCTAATGATCATAGAATTAAACCTAAGATGTTAAAGGTACTCCCCCTTTATTATGTTGTTTTCCCTAGCATCATTTTTTCCTCTCACACTATTCTTTTTGGGTTTTAGACGATGGCTGGAACCCGAAGGAACCGTGTTGATCAATGCAATGGACAATGCAATGATTGTCTTCCTGAACAAACAAATGTTATGGGAGATGGAGAGAAAAATATTATTGCTATACTTACACAAGCTATGAATCATTCTGGACTTCCAAATGAGCAGAGAAGGGAACAATATTCTATTGAGTCCTTCATGAGGCAACGTCCACCTTCTTTCAGTGGGTCTTCTGATCCACTTGTTGCTGAACAATTGATAAGTACCACTGAAAATATATTTTCAGTTCTTCAATGTTCTGAACATGATAAAGTCATCTTAGCAGTATATCGTTTGGAAGGTGAAGCTGATCAATGGTGGAATCTTATCAAGAATACAAGGCAAATAGATGAAATTGAGTCCATGGAATGGGGCGAGTTCAAGAACTTATTTTTCAATAAGTACTTCCCTCGTATTATTCGAACAAAGATGGAGAAAGAGTTTCTTGAACTAAAGAAAAAGGATGATGAATCTGTTATTATATACGAAGCGAATTTTACAAGACTTGCATGGTATGCATCTGGAATTATCATCCAACCTGAAAGTAAAGTTGATCAATTTTTCAGTGGCTTAAAACCAAGTCTTCGAAGGGCATTAGCTATAAGAGACTTCAGTAGCTATGAAGAAATTTTGCGTTGTGCTATCAAGGTAGAAATGGAAGTTGGCGTTACATATCCATCACATGGTTTTGACAAGAAACGAAAGATGGAGTTCAAGGAGAAATCTCAGAATAATGGTGAAAAGAAGATGAATGTTTCCTTATGCACAAAGTGTGGAAAGAAGCATGGTGGAGATTGTCTTAAAGGGACTAGAAAATGTTTTAAGTGTGGAAAAGAAGGTCATCGAGCAGCTGAGTGTCGAAGTAATGGAAAAAGGGTTTCTAATGATGTGAATTAAGCAAACACTGCAGAGAACGCACCACCAACACTTCAATGCTTCAAGTGCAAGGAAATGGGGCATTATGCTAATAAATGCCCTAATCTAAAGGTTACTGATGATCAACATGAGCAACCACTGAAGTAAAAGGACAAAGGGAAGTCACATGCGATCACTATTGGAAAATTTGAATATGACAATGATGTGGTGGAATGATTAAGTGTTTATGTAATGGGATTTCAAAATAATGTTGTATCATTGAGTATTGCAATATTTATTGATGTGGTATTCAAAGTGATTGAGATATTTTTTAGAAATAAGATGATATGCGCATCATGAAGGGAAAACGAGAAAATGAAATGTTTAATAGTATTCATGAGCTCATGATTGATATAAGGACTAAGTGATATCATGGTTTGAGTATATAGAATTTTGAGGATTTTGGTATGTGGAAAGTGTTAACTTTAAACTGCATTCATGTTTTCACTAAGGTATTCAAGAGAATACATGATTAAGGACTTTGAATGTTTGGAATGTGACCAACAAAACATATCTTATGATATATGGGGATCAACGATGGTATTAAATCTCTGGTATTCGTTTTCACTATGTTATGAGATTGGACTGCAGTATTATGGATAAGCCTAAAGATTGACATGGATTATGTTGGACATAAGTGAGTATTGTTTAAGGATAGAAGTTTTTTTTCGATATTATTGATGGGATGTTATAGTAATGTAGTTTTAGAAAAAGGAAAACCTGCAGGACGGGCGACAGCCCATCGCTTCGGACAAGGCTGTGGGAATCGAACCCACAACCGAAGTGCGACTGGCCTTTATCGCCTACCAATGGCCTACAGGAAGTCCCTGTTTAGTAGAAACTAGTTTTATTATATTAAGCAGTATGATATACGAAATATAAGTCCATTTTAGGAACCATATTTGATTAATATCACTATATATAGACTTATGTATATAATTTTTGCTAACCTTTTGTTTGAGACAGATGGAATGACCCGTCATTCTATCACATGATCTGCTAACACTTCACGAATAACAAATTCAACTTCATTTATTTAAGAGATGAAGTGGAAATTGTTCAAGGCATGAACAACAGTGAGATTGTACCAAAATAAAGAAAGTATTTATTCTAATTCAAATTTTCAACTTTAGGGAAATGATCTTGAAAACCAAAAATGTTGTCCTAGTGATCTTATACCTGATGAATCAGATTGTACCTTAGATCGTCACAAATTTATGGATTTGTGATTTACTGGATTTTCCATATCCATGTTCTCTACCACTCTCCTTCAGAACATGATGGTTAGATTTCTCTTCCATATCCATATTTTCACCTATGTGGAAACCCAGTGATTAGTTTATTTGGGCAATCGTTACATTTCATACTTTAGTTTTTAAAGCCAATTTTTGGTATTCCTTTTTACGATGTGGGTTTCTATTAAAGAAAATTTCGAATAGTAAACCATTTATAACCCCGACGAATTTCGAGGGAGAAATTCATTTTAAGGGGGGTAGAATGTAACAGTCCGAGATTTTATGAAAAATATTCTTTATTTCATTAATGTCTTGTGTTGTACGCTACACCAAAAGGAGCTTGCACAACACGCATCCTTGACTTGCCTTGCATTACACGCAATCACAACCTTCCTCGATAGCATGTGTAGTACGCAATACTGAGTTTCACGAAACAACGATATTCTATTTAAATATTATAAAAACTAGTCGTTATGAATATTAATAACCACTTTTTAAATTTTAGAAATTTTAGCTCTCAAAATGGACTTCATTTTTGGATTCGGAGTATCGAATTTAGCCTAAGGTGAAATTTTGGTACTTTTCAGATAACTTTCATATTCTGATTAATAGTGAAAATTACTAAATTATAATTAAAAAAAATTTAATCAAAATAATTGATAGGGATAAATCATTAATTTGAGTGGTTTTAAAGAATATTTAGAATATATTTTATCAATTTAATAAAATTTTGGTCATTGTATGTAATTTCACATTTAAACCAGACATAATTAAGTGTCAATCTTTTGATAGATATTGTTTCTTAAAAACACGCTATTTGTTTCAACATCGGGATTTAATTATAAAATTATTTAATGCAATTTCTATGTTATGAATTTTGTAAAATAGACTTCATTTTTGAATTTGAAATATGAAATATAGCTTAGGATGAAATTTTGGAATTTTTCTGAAAACTTTCAATTTTTGATGAATAGTGAAACCACTGAGTGGTAGGTTAAAAACTGAATTTTGCATAAAACTTAATTTTACCACTTCTGTGAATGGAATTTCGAAAATCCGACAGACACGGTTAATATCAAGGACTAAAATGTGGTTCAATGAGATGAAAATAATTTTTGGTGAATAGTAACTTTTTACTTTTTTTTACCACGGTTAATAGTAAATAGGGTAACTAAGGGTAAATATGATATTACTATTACCCTAACACATGTCCTAATTCTATTGGATAAGTGTAATTCGACCAAAAACAACCTTATAAATATAATATGACCATTTAGGTCCACTTGGATTAGATTATGACATTTAATATTATTTTATTTAATGAATAGTTAAAATAGTTAAAATCAATGTTTAATAACTAAAACATTTTTAATATGGGGTTATACATAAGATAAATTCGACTATAAATATTCATTAGAAATCTAAAAATATTTCCTACATAATGATATTTTATTTATAATTTTTAGACTTTATATAAATTAATTTATTTATGACACAACGATGATGCAGTAATTACCCTTTTAAAGAAATATTAACATAATTGATGTTATAAATTCTCAAATGAATGTAATCTGAGACTTTTTATGAATTCCACTAATTTTCTAGGTTACTATGATATATTAGTGTTGATTTAATCAACTTTGTTCGAACATATAATTCTGTTATGACTTTCAAAAAAATCATATATCAAATAGTGTCAAAATTGACACAAAATAGTTTTTAAATCAAATATTATATTATTAATTGTTATTTTATTCCTAAAAATATATGGTTCGGACAAATGACATAGCTAAGGATATATATATTAATAATAAACAATTTGGGGTTCGTTTGGCATGTTATAGTAATTGTAATAACCATATAGTGAAAGAAAACAAAAAGACACGGTAAAAGTTAAATTATTTAACTTAGAGTTAAATCTAATTGATAAGGTTAAAATAATAACATAAACTTGTCTAAATCCTATTGGATGATATTATTTCGACCCATCGCTACTTTAGCTTCGAAATAAGACCCTTGGAAACCATTATAAACCGATTTTGACTTTAATATAAAATAATATTTTGAGATATTCCTAAGGTGCCCCTCTCCTCCCTTATAAAAGGGTACCTCCTCCCCTCCTCCTCACACCAATTTGAGCACTCAAGCTCGGCCAACCCCTGCCAAAATCTCTTCTCCACTTCCCTAGAATAATCCTAGAGGTCCTGGTCTTCTTCAAAGACCAATCATAGTTCCCTAAGTGGAGGATTCAAAGAAGCGTTTCAAAGAAGAGGTAATATCCATTACCGATCTTTTCAATTTATTTCTTCTTCATCATCTTCTTCTTTAGTTGTTTCATGATAAAGTAATAACATCAGTATTTCTTATATATTGATATGTTATTATAAATATGAAAAAACTCTAATTCACCTTCTATCCATCCTACGGAAAAATGAAATCACCGCGCGTGCGTACGTACGGAATACCGTCTCCACGCCGTGGTTTAATATATTTTCCGTCACCACCTTAATTGGATTGGTATAATGGTGTAATGAGTAACTATATATTATTATTATAAAGTTAGTTTGATACTGAAATAGTATACATACACTTCAACACAATTCCACGACCATGGGAACGATATCATCGCTCGTGCGTACGTACGGACTACCGTCTCCACGACGCGATGAGATTCATTCTCCATGTTAACCATTTAAGAAGGATTAAAAAGTATATATAAGAAATAATAATGAAATATATGACATTATAAAGCTACTGGATTTATGTATATATGTATGTCATCTACTTACTTCCATTCAAGACAATAAGGAAAGGAAAACAGCGTTCATGCGTACGTACGGACTACCGTCTCCATGAACGGTGTTTTTCATTTCATTTATCTATCTATTATATATATATATACTGAATATATATGATATATAAATCATATTTTATATTCTGAATGTATGTAAATTATGATATAAGTAATAATAATGTCAAGAACAACAAGTCAAAACACCTATGATAAATGAAACGATTTTACCCAAAACGCTTCTTTAACATGGAATTTACAAAAGAACGGGTAATATAAAGTCATAAGTGAACCATATATGATATCATAACAATGAATATGATTCTTTAATAAGTCAATGACATTATTTAAATCATTATACAGGAGGTTCGGACACATACGAAGCAAATCGGACCTAAGGTAAGGGAAATATCACAATCTCATTTTTTATCCGAGATTGTTTATACTTTGGCATTTACTGGGGTGTATTTTATCATCCACATCCATGTTTCCTCAATATGTAATATTTATATCCTTATACAATAGTTTATATTCAATGTTACCCTTCGGTGAATATTTAGTAAAGGATATGAAAGGAATCTTTTGTCGTTTTTCGTACGAGGTACTTTTTTGAATTTTCCGACAAAAGTACGAGAAGAATGTTTTTTTAACTTATACGGCATGAATGGATTTTTAAAACATTATTTACAAGAAGCTTCCTTTACAATTTTTCAAGTTTATTTTTAATCAACTTCTTTTATTTTAAACTCATATGACATGTTATAAAAGGAAAAATGTTTTTGAAGTAGAAAGGATATTTTCCTCAAGAATGGAGTTCAAGTATTTTATCAAAATTATTTTCCATCTAAGATAATAAAAGGGTTCTGTTTTATCTCTATTATTACATGGATTTGATTATGTTGTGATGGAAATATTTTTATTAATTCCTTTATCTTATATGAATTGTTTTATGATGTGATGTTGTTTAAGAATTCCATTTTTATTACATGGGTTACGCTATGATGTATGGTTTATGATTATGTGGCACACATAAGAAAGGATTCATTATAAAATGGGTGGGACCTATATATCCCTCCAATGCATTGGGTAAAGATTTTATATCTCATGAGATAGACATGGATGGAATGGTAGGTTATATCGGTTCAGTGAAACAGGACTGAAACGAGGGTTACTCGATTCAGAAAGGGACTTTGTCTACTAAGATAGTCTTGGCAATGAGTCTTGACTAACAAGAAATGATTCTTTATGATTATGTGTGAATGCCACAACGTTTCATGTTTTAAGTTATGATTATTGTGATTACATTTCACTACCATGATTTATCCCATGTTATGAAATTATTCTCTCTTTTGGAGGTTATGATTTCCAAAATGTTATGTTCTTATGAATACGATGCGATTGATATTTCTTTTGTTTACCCTTGCTGAGCATTTGAGCTCACCCATTTATGTTTTCTTTTCCCCAGGATATAAAGTAAGGTTTTAGGTAAAAAAAGGAAGATCTTTATGGGAGATGTTGAAGATCTTTCACTACGATTAGAAGATTTTATTCCGAGTTTCCAAAGACACTAAACTATTACGATCCTTCTGTGTGTGTTTTTGTTATGTACTATGTATTCCACAAAAGTAATGTAAAGTCCATGTACGTCAGGCTTCGGGTCTCTATAGTTGGTATCAGAGGAAAGGATTAGTCAACCTTTGGAATCTAGGATGCGAAAACGTTAGTGAGATCCCTAGAGATATTTCTACGGTATGTCTAGGGATGTCCCTAAGGTTAAGTATACGTATAGGTTGTAGTACTAGAACTACGCTAACGAACATAGAATTAAACCTAATATGTTAAAGGTACTCCCCCTTTATTATGTTGTTTTCCCTAGCATGATTTTTGCCTCTCACACTATTCTTTTTGGGTTTTAGACGATGGCTGGAACCCGAAGGAACCGTGTTGATCAATGCAATGGACAATGCAATGATTGTCCTCCTGAAAAAACAAATGTTAAGGGAGATGGAGTGCAAAATATTATTGCTATACTTACACAAGCTATGAATCATTCTGGACTTCCAAATGAGCAGAGAGGAAACAATATTCTATTGAGTCCTTCATGAGGCAACGTCCACCTTCTTTCAGTGGGTCTTCTGATCCACTTGTTGCTGAACAATGGATCAGTACCACTGAAAAGATATTTTCAGTTCTTCAATGTTCTGAACATGATAAAGTCATCTTAGTAGTATATCGTTTGGAAGGTGAAGCTGATCAATGGTGTAATCTTATCAAGAATACAAGGCAAAGAGATGAAATTGAGTCCATGGAATGGGATGAGTTCAAGAACATATTTTTCAATAAGTACTTCCCTCGTATTCTTCGAACAAAGATGGAGAAGGAGTTTCTTGAACTAAAGAAAAAGGATGAAGAATCTGTTGGTATATACGAAGTGAATTTTACAAGACTTGCAAGGTATGCATCTGGCATTATCATCCAACCTGAAAGTAAAGTTGATCGATTTTTCAGTGGCTTAAAACCAAGTCTTTGAAGGGCATTAGCTATAAGAGACTTCAGTAGCTATAAAGAAATTGTGTGTTGTGCTATCAAGGTAGAAATGGAAGTTGGTGTTACATATCCATCTCATGGTTTTGACAAGAAACGAAAGATGGAGTTCAAGGAGAAATCTCAGAATAATGGTGAAAAGAAGATGAATGTTTCCTTATGCACAAAGTGTGGAAAGAAGCATGGTGGAGATTGTCTTAAAGGGACTAGAAAATGTTTTAAGTGTGGAAAAGAAGGTCATCGAGCAGCTGAGTGTCGAAGTAATGGAAAAAGGGTTTCTAATGATGTGAATAAAGCAAACACTACAGAGAACGCACCACCAACACTTCAATGCTTCAAGTGAAAGGAAATGGGGCATTATGCTAATAAATGCCCTAATCCAAGGGTTAGTGATGATCAACATGAGCAACCACTGAAGGCAAAGGACAAAGGGAAGTCACATGCGATCACTATTGGAAATGTTGAATATGTCAACGATGTGGTGGAATGATTAAGTGTTTATGTAATGGGATTTCAAAATAATGTTGTATCATTGAGTATTGCAATATTTATTGATGTGGTATTCAAAGTGATTGAGATATTTTTTAGAAATAAGATGATATGTGCATAATGAAGGGAAAACGAGAAAATTTAATGTTTAATAGTATTCATGAGCTCATGATTGATATAAGGACTAAGTGATATCATGGTTTGAGTATATAGAATTTTGTGGATTTTGGTATGTGGAAAGTTTTAACTTTAAACTGCATTCATGTTTTCAATAAGGTATTAAAGAGAATACATGATTAAGGACTTTGAATGTTTGGAATGTGACCAACAAAACATATCTTATGATATATGGGGATCAACGATGGTATTAAATCTCTGGTAATCGTTTTCACTATGTTATGAGAGTGGACTGCAGTATTATGGATAAGCCTAATGATTGAAATGGATTATGTTGGACATAAGTGAGTATTGTTTAAGGATAGAAGTTTTTTTTCGATATTATTGATGGGATGTTATAGTACTGTAGTTTTAGAAAAAGGACAACCTGCAGGACGGGCGACAGCCCATCGCTTCGGACAAGGCTGTGGGAATCGAACCCACAACCGAAGTGCGACTGGCCTTTATCGCCTACCACTGGCCTACAGGAAGTCCCTATATAGTAGAAACTAGTTTTATTATATTAAGCAGTATGATATATGAAATATAAGTCAATTTTAGGAACCATATGTGATTAATCTCACTATAGATCGACTTATGTATATAATTTTTGCTAACCTTTTGTTTGAGAAAGATGGAATGACCCGTCATTCTATCACACGATCTGCTAACACTTAACGAATAACAAATTCAACTTCATTTATTTAAGAGATGAAGTGGAAATTGTTCAAGGCATGAACAACAGTGAGATTGTACCAAAATAAAGAAAGTATTTATTCTAATTCAAATTTTCAACTTTAGGGAAATGATCTTGAAAACCAAAAATGTTGTCCTAGTGATCTTATACCTGATGAATCAGATTATACCTTATATCGTCACAAATTTATGGATTTGTGATTTACTGGATTTTCCATATCCATGTTCTCTACCACTCTCTATCAGAACATGATGGTTAGATTTCTCTTCCATATCCATATTTTCACCTATGTGGAAACCCAGTGATTAGTTTATTTGGGTAATCGTTACATTTCATACTTTAGTTTTTAAAGCCAAGTTTTGGTATTCCTTTTTACGATGTGGGTTTCTATTAAAGAAACTTTCGAATAGTAAACCATTTATAACCACGATGAATTTCGAGGGCGAAATTCATTTTAAGGGGGGTAGAATGTAACAGCCCGAGATTTTATGAAAAATATTCTTTATTTCACTAATGTCTTATGTTGTACGCTACACCAAAAGGATCTTGCACAACACGCATCCTTGACTTTCCTTGAATTACACGCAATCACAACCTTCCTCGATAGCGTGTGTAGTACGCAATACTGAGGTTCACGAAACAACAATATGCTATTAAAATATTATTAAAACTAGCCGTTATGAATAGTAATAACCACTTTTTAAATTTTAGAAATTTTAGCTCTCAAAATGGACTTCATTTTTGGATTCGGAGTATTGAATTTAGCCTAAGGTGAAATTTTGGTACTTTTCAGATAAATTTCATATTCTGATTAATATTGAAAATTACTAAATTATAATTAAAAAAAACTTTTTTAATCGAAATAATTAATAGTGATAAATCATTATTTTGAGTGGTTTTAAAGAATATTTAGAATATATTTTAACAATTTAATAAAATTTTGGTCATTGGATGTAATTTCACATTTAAACCAGACATAATCAAGGGTCAATCTTTTGATAGATATTGTTTCTTAAAAACACGCTATTTGTTTTAACAGCAGGATTTAATTATAAAATTATTTAATGCAATTTCTATGTTAGTAATTTGGTAAAATAGAATTCATTTTTGATTTTGAAATATGAAATATAGCTTAGGATGAAATTTTGGAATTTTTCTAAATACTTTCAATTTTTGATGAATAGTGAAACCACTAAGTGGTAGGTTAAAAACTGAATTTTGCATAAAACTTAATTTTACCACTTCTGTGAATGGAATTTCGAAAATCCGACAGACACGGTTAATATCAAGGACTAAAATGTGGTTCAATGAGATGAAAATAATTTTTGGTGAATAGTAACTTTTTACTTTTTTTACCACAGTTAATAGTAAATAGGGTAACTAAGGGTAAATATGATATTACTATTACCCTAACACATGTCCTAATTCTATTAGATAAGTGTAATTCTAACAAAAACAACCTTATAAATATAATATGACCATTTAGGTCCATTTGGATTAGATTATGACATTTAATATTATTTTATTTAATGAATAGTTAAAATAGTTAAAATCAATGTTTAATAACTAAAACATTTTTAATATGGGGTTATAAATAAGATAAATTCGACTATAAATATTCATTAGAAAGATAAAAAGATTTCCTACATAATGATATTTTATTTATAATTTTTAGAATTTAAATAAATTAATTTATTTATGACACAACGATGATGCAGCAATTACCCTTTTAAGGAAATATTAACATAATTGATGTTATAAATGCTCAAATGAATGTAATTTGAGACTTTTTATGAATTACACTAATTTTCTAGGTTACTATGATATATTAGTGTTGATTTAATCAACTTGGTTCGAACATATAATTCTGTTATGACTTTCAAAAAAATCATATATCAAATAGTGTCAAAATTGACACAAAATAGTTTTTAAATCAAATATTATATTATTAATTGTTATTTTATTCCTAAAAATCTATGGTTCGGCCAAATGACATAGATAAGGATATATATATTAATAATAAACAATTTAGGGTTCGTTTGGCATGTTATAGTAAGTGTAATAACCATATAGTGAAAGAAAACAAAAAGACACGGTAAAAGTTAAATTATTTAACTTAGAGTTAAATCTAATTGATAAGGTTAAAATAATACCCTAAACTTGTCTAAATCCAATTGGATGATAGTATTTCGACCCATCCCCACTTTAGCTTCGAAATAAGACCCTTTGGAACCATTATAAACCGATTTTGACTTTATTATAAAATAAAATTTTGAGATATTCCTAAGGTGCCCCTCTCCTCCCTTATAAAAGGGTACCTCCTCCCCCTCCTCCTCACATCAATTTGAGCACTCAAGCTCGGCCAACCCCTGAAAAAATCTCTTATCCACTTCCCTAGAATAATCCTAGAGGTCCTGGTCTTCTTCAAAGACCAATCATAGTTCCCTAAGTGGAGGATTCAAAGAAGCGTTTCAAAGAAGAGGTAATATCCATTACCGATCTTTTCAATTTCTTTCTTCTTCAACTTCTTCTTCTTTAGTTGTTTCATGATAAATTAATAACATAAGTATTTATTATATACTGATATGTTATTATAAATATGAAACAACTTTAATTCACCTTCTATCCATCCTACGGAAAAATGAAATAATCGCGTGTGCGTACGTACGGAATACCGTCTCCACGCCGTGGTGTAATATATTTTCCGTCACAACCTTAATTGGATTGGTATAACGGTGTAATGAGTAACTATATATTATTATTATAAAGTTAGTTTGATACTGAAATAGTATAAATACACTTCAACACAATTCCACGACCATGGGAACGATATCATCGCTCGTGCGTACGTACGGACTACTGTCTCCACGACACGATCAGATTCATTCTCCATGTTAACCCTTTAAGAATGATTAAAAAGTATATATAAGAAATAATAATGAAATATATGACATTATAAAGCTACTGGATTTATGTATATATGTATGTCATCTACTTACTTCCATTCAAGACAATAAGGAAAGGAAAACAGCGTTCATGCGTACGTACGGACTACCGTCTCCATGAACGGTGTTTTTCATTTCATTTATCTATCTATTATATATATATATATACTGAATATATATGATATATATATCATATTTTATATTATGGATGTATGTAAATCATGATATAAGTAATAATAATGTCAATAACAACAAGTCAAAACACCTACGATAAATGAAACGATTTTACCCAAAACGCTTCTTTAACATGGAATTTACAAAAGAACGGGTAATATAAAGTCATAAGTGAACCATATATGATATAATAACAATGAATATGATTCTTTAATAAATCAATGACATTATTTAAATCATTATACAGGAGTTTCGGACACATATGAAGCAAATCGGACCTATGGTAAGGGAAATATCACAATCTTATTTTTTATCCGAGATTGTTTATACATTGGCATTTACTGGGGTGTATTTTATCATCCAAATCCATGTTTCCTCAATATGTAATATTTATATCCTTATACAATAGTTTATATTCAATTTTACAATTCGGTGAATATTTAGTAAAGGATATGAAAGGAATCTTTTTTCGTTTTTCGTACGAGGTACTTTTTTGACTTTTCCGACAAAAGTACGAGAAGAATGTTTTTTTAACTTATACGGCATGAATGGATTTTTAAAACATTATTTCCAAGAAGATTCCTTAACAATTTTTCAAGTTTATTTTTAATCAACTTCTTTTATTTTAAAGTCATATGACATGTTATGAAAGGAAAAATGTTTTTGAAGTAGAAAGGATATTTTCCTCAAGAATGGAGTTCAAGTATTTTATCAAAATTATTTTCCATCTAAGATAATAAAAGGGTTCTGTTTTATCCCTATTATTACATGGATTTGATTATGTTGTGATGGAAATATTTTTATGAATTCCTTTATCTTATATGAATTGTTTTATGATGTCATGTTGTTTAAAAATTCCATTTTTATTACATGGGTTACGCTATGATGTATGGTTTATGATTATGTGGCACACATAAGAAAGGATTCATTATAAGATGGGTGGGACCTATATATCCCTCCAATGCATTGGGTAAAGATTTTATATCTCATGAGATAGACCTGGCTGGAATGGTAGGTTATACCGGTTCAGTGAAACATGACTGAAATGAGGGTTACTCGATTCAGAAAGGGACTTTGTCCACTTAGATAGTATTGGAAATGAGTCTTGACTAACAAGAAATGATTCTTTATGATTATGTGTGAATTCCACAGAGTTTCATGTTTTAAGTTATGATTATTGTGATTACATTTCACTACCATGATTTATCCCATGTTATGAAATTATGCTCTCTTTTGAAGGTTATGATTTCCAAAATGTTATGTTCTTATGAATACGATGTGATTGATATTTCTTTTGTTTACCCTTGCTGAGCATTTGAGCTCACACTTTTATGTTTTCATTTCCCCAGGATATAATGTAAGGTTTTAGGTAAAAAAATGGAAGACCTTTATGGGAGATGTTGAAGATCTTTCACCACGATTAGAAGATTTTATTCCGAGTTTCCAAAGACACTAAACTATTACAATCCTTGTCTGTGTGTTTTTGTTATGTACTAAGTATTCCGCAAAAGTAATGTAAAGTCCATGTACGTCAGGCTTCGGGTCTCTATATAACATATTAACTTGGAAATTATTCTTCAACATAATGGCAATTGATAAATTTGTACATGTTGTACATGGTAAAGAGAAAATTTTGTTTTAATATTAATGAGGATATCAAAAATAATTATTCAAAATGAGAAAAATTTATTCCATTGAATTTTTTTAAAAAAATGGTAAAAATTCATTACAAAATAATATTAAAAACAATTTTTTTAATTTAATAATTCATTGTCTTTAAAAAACATGTTCTACAACTAAATAAAGAACCAGTGTAAGGTTTTCTTAAATACATTTTATGATTCAATTTGAGTATCAAATAGTTGAAAAATATAAATAGAATTTGAAGATGTTCATGAATGACATGAGGATATGAAATGATTTTTTATTTAAAATTTTTTATATAATTTACATTAATTAAAATCACAATAAATGATCATTAATGTCATCATTGAGGAAAATAATATTTAAATATTTTATAATGTCTCATTCCTTTTTAAAACAGTTTAAATAAAAAAACTCAAGAAAAGTTAAAATTAAGAGAACTATTTAATAAAGTAATTGTATTTACCTTCATGATATATCAGGAAAATGGAACATATATACACCATTTAAAATTAAATAGTTGTCTAAAAATAAATAACCCTAAATGGAATTGATGTTAATTTACCTTTTGGGTGAACGCCCTTTCACCTCCAATATAAGGGGTGTAAACATGTTATTAACTTATAATCGTGACATAATAATATTAATAATATACTATATAATTCTTTTATAATATTATATTACCCTTTTTTAATAACCATACCTTATTTCACCCATTTTGGTTGTTGGTTTCCTATCTTGCGGCATATGCTTTTACATTCTACTAGTTGTTATTATTAAATATATCATGGTTTCATAATATAATGAATGTGTAACATGATTTTAATATCATATATATATATATATATAACCAGAATTTTGTTATTGATATAATACAATAATAATTGGATATTATAAATGATTTTCATCATTCTTGGAGATGGTAGGCCACACATATGCTTGAACTCTACGTTCATTTATTTTCCATATTAAAATAATGAATGATAACTTCTATGTATATATATTATAATTATGGTATCATATAAATGTTATAAATATTATATAGGTTTACTGAACCCATTATTTATATGTTCCATGAATATCATGAATGAGTGATACCACATTATGTGGGTGGTATTCTACAGTTTCTAAAACAAATTACCAAATTTACAGAATAGAAAATGAATTTAGGGATTTTGTAAGTAAAATTATAGAATTATAATGATGTTATAAATATATTATATAACAAATATAACAATATTTTTTCCATCATAATGGACACTATTTGTGGAGTTAAAGTAAAAAAAGACTAATCATTATTTTGTGAGTAGTCGTTTTTCATACACAAAAATAATATGCTCATTTCCAAATATATTGAAGTGTGTGTATGATCAGTTAGAACAACTAAATTAATAAAATTATAAAATATTGGGTATTCTATATATTTTATACAATAATATAATATTAATATTTTAGGGGTTGTATAATAGATCAAAAACTAAAAGGCTTAATAATGATTGTTACCACTAAATTTGGGATCTCCATTTGTTTTAAACCAAATGATTTATTGGATTTATTTATAAAAAAGGGGAGGCTTCTAGGATTAGGGGAATAATTTTTGTGATTTATTTTGGATTCATCTCGGATGATAATAAGTTTCATGAGATTTGTGATGATGTAGGAAGAGATTAGTTCGTTTTAAATTAGAGGAGTAGTGATGTTCTTGTAATATTTTGAAAAGTGAATTCCATGCACATATTTTATGTTCAATGGGGATAAAAAGTTATAACTAATTATAGAAATGATAGGACATGGTCTACATATGGCAATTCAAAACCTTCATAAATGACCATATTTCATTTGGGACACAAATTTATTGTTTTGGTAACTTATTTTGGTTTATTTAACCTTAACAGTTGTAAATAATTTTAATCACTTTTACTAAATATTTTTTAAAAACAAAATTTGTCTTAAAAATATGTTTTAGATTTTTCTTATTACAAACATGTAAACTCTTTTTTTAAATTCCAATCACATAAATTATATAAATTAATTTCAATTTAATATCATAGGCTGGACGAAAATGCATATTTTTAATCTAAAAAATTCCAAATGATTAATATGTTTCTTAATCAATTTTAATGGTAAATTTATTCTAATGAATTGCATTGGGATAATTTATAAAAAATATTATTTAATTAAACATTATTAAATTTTAAATGTAATGTTTATACTTATGAAATAATTATCTAAAATTGTAATTTTGAATTAAAATTTAATATTTTTATATATTAAAAAAATTAATTATTTTATAATAATATCAAAAAGTTAACATATTTTATTTATTATGATTAGATTTAAAGAATGAACATTTTTTTACCTATTAAATCAATTAAAGAGTAAAAATTAATATTCAATATGGGGTCTTTATTAGATATTGGTAAAATTATATTTATAGAAATATAGTTGTTCATGTGTAAACTAATGATTATTCTTATCATTTTCTTACCAAAGATGATAAATGAATATAGAAAATATTTGATTGAATAAATAAAAAATATATTTTATTAAAATAATTATATAAGGGAAATTATTTTTTTTTTCTAAGGAAAACACCCATTACATTCATAAAAATAAATAAAAAATTTATATGTCTATTTTGTTCATATTTTTGTTTCTCATTCATTAGTTACCCATAAATTCATTTTATATTTATATAAAAAAAAATTCATATGTTATTTAATATTATTCCAAACCACAGACATAACGACTAGGTTATATTATAATATATTAGATAATAATATTTTAACAATACAGTGTCACTCGGTAAAACGTGGTCTTGCATATAACACAACATATCTATGAATATATCTCTAGAATGAACAAAATGATAAGACGAGGTTTCATAAAAACCAAGGTATATCACACATTATAATTATTTAAAATACTAAATATATCTTACATTCTATGATATATTATTGGTGATGTGTGTCATAAACATCATCAAATACAGTGTTCATAAATTAGATATCTTGGGAATCACATTCTCCCAACCTTGATTAAATTGTTTCCTAAAAATTTAAATTCAATAATAGTGATTGATTGTTTTATACTTTTTATGGTTTGAATCCCACACTGGTAAAATAGTTCTGAAGACATACTCTATAAAAGTGATAATGTAAAGTTCAAATGTAACATGGAATACAATTTAAGTAGGTCACAATATATGATAACGTGAATGGATATTATAGATACATTATTTTAAGAAAAGCATAAATATTTATAGTGAGTTAATGATGTCATAAAAAATATGTGAATCATCAATGTAAATTTTATGTTCTCATATTCATAAATCCTTGATTATTTAAAATACTATTGGATCTATAGAAATTAAGGTATTTTGATGAATTCTATTTTCTATTTCATTTTTCGCAATGTTGAGAAATTATTTTACAGACCAAGAATACGATGAAATACTATTACATAATAGTTATCAATTATATATATAACACTAAATGTTCTGTATTCTTTTACCAAATTCTAATTAATAAATTTTATCTATTAATATAATTACTAATATAGATTTATTATTGATAAATCACTAAAAAATAAATTTAATTGATCATAGTACCTATAAAAGAGTGAATGGTATAAGAATTTGTCTTCAACTATTTTTAAAAACCCATATGTTTAATATATTATTATCTAATTCCCATAAGTGACACTACTAGTCATCATTTATATTTAGTCATCATATTTTTTAACTAAAAACAAACTAAATATGACTCAGACATTACATAAGTCATTGGTTGGTCTGAAACCCTTATCAACATTTGGTAATGAGTTCCTGACCCGTGATCATGCCACATTTGATATTTTTTCACCTAACATACATGTTTTTAGTTTCCAAATCCCGATTAATATAATTTAAAAAATAAATATTATTGACATACATTAAATAATTTTTTTCAGTAAATAGCATTTTAAAAATGGTTTCCAATACATTCCCAAAAAATAAACACTTCATCCAAATATTTACATATAAGAAATTCTTTGGAATAGGGTTTATGCACAAAACCATTTCATTGATTTTTTATTCATGATACCTTATATTCAATTTAAAACATTTCTGATATAAAATAGGATATTAATTTTCATTATCCATTTAAAGATTTTTTAATGAAAATGTGAATTTTAAGATGCATATCCTATAGTATTGTCAACCTTGGAACACAGTAATACCCATTGTCATGTACCATATTACCATGAATCTAATCTGGAACACCTTGTGGTAGTTGTTACTCCAACGTAAAACTACTCTAGAAGCACATCTAAATGTAGTATCCAAACATGTATGTATTTCTATGAAGAACCACACAATATACACATCTAAAATATTCTATGGTGTTCTTATTTACTCACCCTAGAATTATTCAATAGTGTTGTGTGTTCTAAATTATGTTTTCCATAATATAGTTCCCATTGTTTTAACTAAACATCCTCTGAAAAAAAATCTTGCAACCCTACATCATATACCCATATCCTGTGTCTAATATCAATTACATTACAATGAATATAAGGAATAAAATCCCAATTGAATGGTAGTTTAGACATCCTAGTAAACTATATACATATATGAGAATTGAGTACCCTTATTACAACATAATTTATAAACTATTTAATTATATTCATAGTTAACAATTATATATCAAGTAAATCAATTCATATTTTCATAGTAAGATTCTAGTAATCATTTTTAAATAAAAATAATATGTGATATATAAAATGATAAATATAGGAAAAATATAACCTATAAAATAATTAATGAATGAGAATAATAATTATGGAATGCTGAAAAACTGAACTGACATGGAATATAATCAATAACATGAGAAGGATGTTCTTATATATTATAGATATGTAATAATTGAAAACACATTCAATTCAAATGACTAGATAATGAAAAATAAATATTTTAATCTATAAAAGTAACGAACATTCTATCCAAATAATTGAAAATTAATTGTATCATAGATATTAAGATGGAAAATCACATGGATGATTATTTACTGAATGTAATATGAGATTAATTCTTAATTATTTTAGAAAATGTTTCCTTCTAAATGATTGTTTTAATATAAATTACACTAAAAATATGGATCAAAAATTCCAAGTTTAAATCTATCTGAGATGGTTATCCAAAAGAATCATCCCATCAGAACTCCGATTTGTCAAGGGGATATCTATAACTAGGACTCACTCCTATCATACCTGTCGAAAACATTCTTCATATATCAAATAATTGATATAACAATGTGCCCTATCAAAAAACCATATTGAATAAAGAATACATTTTTATTAATATCTCCCCTTTTAATCAAATAATAATCAATATAAACATAGTATGTAAAATTTTATACAAGGTAAGAAATAGTATTATCCATGATAGACTATATAAATAATTTGGGTAAATTCCAGTAACATCATTGATTTATTATTTGAAATGGATTTGAAAAATGAATCATTGATGTGAATATAAATATTATCCTTGACCAAATAAAGTAAAAAAAAATCTACATGAAGGATAAGGATGATATTCATACAGCCTAGAAAATGTGGAGTAAATTAATGGTTTTTATTCATTAATGAATTGAAATTATTTTGAAAGTTCATTTAAAAAATTCTTGAGTGAAATATACTTTTATTAGAAAAACATTTTTCAAAAAAAATTATTTTTCATTTTTTATAAATTCAACATTATCCTTTCGAAAATGAAAATGATTCTTTTAAAAAATTATTGGGGGTAAATTCTTACATTCCCTACAATTTAAAGGAAATTTCCATTTACATGGTAAAGTTGTAAGAATTTTGCCTTGTACCAAAAGAGAATTGATAACCCCAATGAAAGTATTGGTAAACCGCTAAATGGTACAAAACAATTTTAACAAATAGATTCTAATTTTTTCGGAAAAAATATACTAAAACGGGGTTTTAATTGGAAAACCAGTTCTCCAACTAATGAGAGATACAATGTTTGGTTTTCTTATAATCATTGTCGGAAAAAAATTGTAATAATGGTTGTGAAAATGGTATTAATACATGAAAATGGTCCTTAAATCCCAGAAGAGAAAAAATTAATAGATTTAATGAAAAATGTCGTTATAATTTCCATTAATTGAAATACCATGAGCATACCATTAATGTTATTGTTGATGATAATAATCAAAAAACATTTCATATTTCCCCATACCACTCTGAAACATTTTAAATCAGAAAACAAATGAAATAATTAAATTAAATAAAATTTAGAATATAATTATAGTATTTATATGAATTATATTTCATGAATAGGTTAGTATATACACCATAATAAAAAACTTGGTTAAAAATAATAATTAAGTCTCAGTGGAATGTCAATTCAGAAGAAATACCTAACCTTTATTTTCCTTTGGGGAAAATATCCAGAAAAATCATATATAAGGGGTTTCAACATATCAGTAACTTTTAAATGTACCATATTAATATTTATAAAATCATATAATATCCTTTTATAATATCATATTACCCGTATCTTAATAAAAATTCATTATTTAATTTATTTTAGTTGTTAATTGTCTTGTTTGCTGAGTATGATTTAACTAATTACACATTGTTATTATAAATATATATCATAGAATAATCATCTCCGCAATGTAATATATGAATTTAATATCATACACACACACACACTCATTATATATATATTTATTGTATTCTATAGACTATTTATATGATAATTAATGTTCGATGTTGACGGAGATGGTTGGTCGTACATAGACATGGACACTTCATTCATTTCAATGTCTTATTAAATGAATGAAAGATAGGTAATAAGTGTGTCTATTTTAATTCCAATATCATATCAATGATATATATTTTACATGTTTTTATTAACACATTATTTTATACGTCTCTCATATGGAATGAATGGGGCATATCACTTTGAGCGGGCGGTAGTCCACAGTTCCTCAAAAACATTATTGTAATACACAACATGAAAAGAAAACGGTATATTATAAATGAAATTATAGAAGAGTAAAGAAATTATAAATATTATAAATAAATATATACATATACTTTTCATCATAATGCCCACCAAGAGAGGTTCAAATGAATAAATGAACAATCATCGTTTCGTGAGGCAATAATTCATTGTACATCGAAACAGTATATATGATACCCATTAGATGGAACACTTTATCAGTGCATGTATAACAATTATCATAGAAACACACTAGTATATTTATGATACTGTTGTTTTTATTCAATAATTTAATAATAATAATTTAGCTATTTGATAATGGAAATAAAATTAAAAAACATAAGAATGTTTGTTACCATGTAATCATGTAACTCCTTTTTCTTTGAACCAAAATTCTTCATGGTTTTATTTATGCTCAAAGGGATGAATAATATAACGTGTTGATAGATTTGGACGATATATTTTGGAATATATTGGTTCAGACAATGTGTCTTGATATGTCTGAGGATGTGGGAGGAGATGATCTCCTTTTATAGTGGAAAACGAGTAGGAATTTGGTAATATTTTATTAATGGAATTAGAAGCTAATTATTCATTTTTAATTGTTATCAAAGACTATACTGAATTTGATCCACGATATTATAGGGTATATATATGTGCATCAGATGGCCTATGGATATGTTTATTGTGCATTTGGGCCACTAATTTATTGGTTTAGTCCCATATTATTGTAAATTTTACCATAAACGTTGTAATTAATTTTTGTCACAATAACCAACCATTTTGTTCAAAAAAAAGTATTCATATTAGACATTATGAATTATTATTATTACATTGATGATACACATTTTAAAATTTTCTATAATATATGTGATATAAGTTAATTTAAATTTTAATTCATAGGGAGGAAGTTAATGCAGGTTTTTAAAGTAAAAAAATTTGAATATTTTATATTTTTGTCAAATATATTACCCAGTGACATTGATTACCATGATATAAATTTTATTAACTTATAGACGTAATATATAATTTAAATTAAACACCAATTAATATTATAATTTATCCATTTAAATAAATTATATTAAAAGAGTAGTTTTAAACTACAAATTACTATTTTTAAGTATTCGTTAAAGATGAAATCCATTAGAAAGTTATAAAAAATCCTCCCTAAATTAAATATTATGTTTATATATTTATTTAAAGATAATTTTGTAACTTTAAATCAATAATTTTTTAAAATAAAAAATTAAAAATGGGTTCTCTATTAAAAGGTGGTAAAATTGTCTTTATAAAAATACATGTGCTTATGTGTAAATTAAGGATTGTTCATCCAATATTACCATTAAATACAATGGATGAATATTAAAAATAATTGATGAAATATATAATATATATATTTTATTAAAATAATTATCTTACTATAAATAATTATTATTATAATGGAAAAACTCAATTGACACATAAAAATATTAATATTAATATTTATATATAATTGGTTCATATTTTTTTATTCTCATTAATAATTAACCCATGAAATAATTTTTTATTTATATAAACCATAAATTTTTATAAGTATGTTATTATTATTCATAACGACTAAAATAAAGTCTAGTTTATATCATATTATATTAAATAAATATATTTTAAAAAATACTTTTTTATATGGTGAAACTCAGTCTTACGTATAACACAAGATATCATTGAAGGTCTCACTTTAGTGTTACAAAATATTACATAGGCTGGAATGAATTAAAAGAAAATATCTTGTATTTAATTTATTTAAATAACTAAAAATCATGTAGAGTCATAGGATATTTTGTTCTCTTACGAACATCGTGATTTTTGTCATACATTCTATCGAATACAAGGATCTTACTTTTCATTTTTGGGGCATCAAAGAGGATGAATATTTATTTTTTCCTGAGGATTCACAGTCCATGATCACCTTAAACATTTTATTAAATAATTAATTTACTATTTTGAATGGAAAATGTGAAGTAGATTCAATATTTAGTATTAGATAAAATGATCTTATACTAGAAAAGGCTACACATCACATGGTCCCCCTGGATTAATTTACAAATTTCAATTATTTAAGTTATATTTTATTTTAAATTATTTATTATTTTGATTTTTCATACATTCAGGTTATCCTAGAAAAATCAATTTTGGGCTTATTTTAGCACATCCAATATACGACTCTGTAACCAATATATTTTGTGATTGATTTCATTTCATGAATTCAACCTTGATTTAACTTAATCAGTTTAATTATGTTGGTTTGTTAAATTTGAAAATATCATGAGGGTATATTCATGATGATAAAACATTCATGTTTCATGACTGTAGTTATTCAATATAAATCAAGATGTTAAAATCGAACTTCAAACTTTGTGAACTAAGGTCAACATTATATTCTAACATATAGAAAATTAATGACTGATTTGAAATCATATACACTAAAACCTAGTTCAAATTTCATTGTAGAATATCATTTAGCACATAATTTTCTAGAATCATCCAACCAGTGGTTTAATAATAATGAGGGAATCAACATCATCATCCTCTATATCAGTCCAGCAGAGAAATACCTCAAAAAAACAATCAAATCACTACATTAAATTATAACTTGATAATGTCATCTATAATCATGGGTCATTCATCAAAGTTCATTATAAATATTATTAAGTCGTTTTTTTTGTATTTTCTTAAAAAATTAAAAGAATGTGTAGTTCAATTTTCCTTTAAATGTGTATTAAAGTTGGGAGGGCCGGTTCCACCTATATGTAAACAAATCATATTTTTTATATTTATTAATATATATTTTTTATATCATAAAGTATATGTATATTGATAAAAATAAATTTTATAAAGTATTATTTTTCATTTTTTTATTTAAATATTAAATTTTTTATTATTGGATAACTATTATATTATTACACAATATAAATATAAGAATTATGATTTCATGTATTATGTTTCTTCCACACATTATAGTATCTTAGGTTTAATATGAAATTATGATATTTTACTTGCATACATTTTTTAGGCACTGTCTTATAATCATTCAATTTAGGTTTCTATTAAATGTCTCAAAGATATTCCATGTAGAAAGTGTTAGGTGAAGTCTAGGAGAAAGTATGGGGATGAGAATAAAATATTATGTTATTGTTTTTATCAAGTACCAAGTTACCAAATATGTTGTTCCTATAAATTATTTTGAGTATTATATAGATTATTATGATAAATATGATGTAATGATATGTATATTATATATAGGTCATTAAAAATATTTTAATATACATTATTTATTAAATTTATGAATTTAATTTTATATTCATCTACTTTTTATATGTTTGGAATATGATTTAAATTATATTTAGACTATTTTTACAGTGCATATTTTATAATATTTTAATGTTACATAAATTTTATGTAATAAGTTTTTATATGATTCATGTAGTCGACATTGAATTTTTATAAATTATAAACTATGATGAAAATAATAAAAAAAACTGAAAAATTTTATAAACATGTTAAAATGAATTATTGTAATTATAAGACATTAATTTCAATAGACATGAAAAAGTTCAATCAACATTTCTGAAAAAATGATTATATCCCTCATGGTGGTCTGTGTAGGGTACCCCATATTGAGGTCGTCGAGCCTTATGATTGTGTGGAGTATGATGATCTAGAAAGGGATGATCCTTAGGGACTAGAATTTCTAATGTAACGTGCTACACCTTTATGGTAGTGGGAGGAGGAGTCTGCTGAATGTCTTATTGTGTTGTACAAAATTATCCCACCAGTTTAGTTGAACGACATGACATCATCGCAATGAAGAACCAATCATGTGATGGATTTGGACTACATCCCTATGATGGATATGAATATAAATCTACAGAGAAATATATATATATTGTTTATTAAGAAAGATCTAAAGTGAAAATAAACTCGATTTTACCTCACATCTGATCTGTAGCTCCTCTCAACCAAAACATGTTCTATTGAAAAATTTCAAGTTGTTTCTTGTATATTGTAAAGTATTAATGTGTTTTTCCATGTTTTTTTCTTCTCCACTTCACTTTATATGATCATAAATATTAATAGATAATTTTTATACGTATTAAATTTCTAATCATATAGTATTCATTAATTAAACGATAATTGATCATTACTAATAAAAAAATTTATTTCAAAACAATATAAATTTATGATACAAAAAATTTAAAAAACATAATTAAATATTAAACTATTATAAAAATGATTCACACTACAATTATTACATAGTAAATAATTATTTAATCACTAGTTAAGCATTAATACATCATTCAGGTGTAAATCATTCTTCAAACACTCTATAATAATTACTTATTCAATCATTAATCCTATCATAATCAATAGTAAATAATTTTTATCGGATCAGTACATGTATTCTTTTTTAATTATATATTATTCATTAAATTATATATATTTAGTCACTACTAATATTATATATTATTTCTAAACTATATATAAATAGTTAAACTAACTAACAAATAACATCTTTAAAAAAACTAAAATAAATTCAATTAATAATAATATCATTCATTCCTGAATCTGTTTTACCTTATAAATTTCATATAATATTTTTTAAATTATCATTTTATCATTCATAAATATTTTTTTTTCATAGTTATTGTAGTATATTATAATTAAAATAAGAATCATCTAAAGAATATCCCTCATGAGTGTTAAACTATGATGGCAGAATGACATGTTTTCAGGTAATAAGTATCCCCATGTCAATCCAGAAACACTTTATTAGAGTTTTTACACCTAGGTACATATATTATAGAGCCATATCCTCATGTTTGTATAAAAACATGGATTTAATTACTTACATAACCATATAATATTTATTCCCTCAAAATTATAGAACATTTAATCCTATGTTGTTAATTATTTAATATATTATTAATCATCTCTAATTAAAAAAATTATTTTCAGAAAAATATAAGTAAATAAAATATTTATAACTAACTAAGAAAATAATAATTGGCATATATTTATCTAACTAAATTAATTCAATTAAATTAATAAATAACATAAAATTAATTGAAAAATACATCTAAATGATGCATCAAAACAATTCGTGACTTATTTTACACCATATTAATAACCACATATGATAATTTGTTTCTAAAGATATATTATATGAAATATATAGAGAATATGGAAATTAGACATGAGGAGAAGGTGGTAGGTGTCCTTTAGTTGGGAGTTATGGAAAAGGTGGCATGAGTGTGCATCATTTTTCCATTATGTTAGGCGAAAGGAAGAGCGTCTGTTGTCACCACTCACTGTTAATTTAGGAAAAAAAAATTATCCCCCCACCAATTTTCTTTTCTATGTAAATAATTTTTGGAAAATTCGGTGGTTGGGGGGGTTGGTGCGCTAATTCCATTACACTGATCCAGAAAGTAGCAGCGGCCCTGCAACCTTCAGTACACATATATTATATAATTAATTAACAATTATGTTATTAATAAAATTATAAAACATATAAGACACCATTAATCAATATATATTCTCAATATATAGCATTATGTAATAACATATGTTATTTTTGGCTTTAGAAACAAACGACGTTACAACAAGTTCATAATCTTCAGCTTCAAAACAGTGATCTTCCTCATCAAATGGGAATCTCCACATCATAAATAAATTATTTATTTTTATCTTTATTGTGTTGTATCCTTGTATTGTCTCTAATTATTTATTATATGGTGGCCTATTATTCAGTAGATTAATTTCCATATTTCTATTAGGTATCCCTTTAATAATGTTACTCATCAGATCCATCATCTTTATGAAGATCAGGTCGAATACATGAACATCAAAATGTTGGTTTGTGTCTCTATCTATTGATAAAAAGTATTAAAATAAAAAAATTAATTTAAAATCATCTTCTAAATTAATTTATACATCAAAATTTTTCGGTTTTCATCCACTAATCATTAAATCATATGTTTTGAACAACAATAAAGTCATCCCCCATGATCAAGTAATTGACCATTTACTCATGGTTGATTTTTAAAACCCATATTGTAACCTAAAATGAAGGAATGATTCAATGATATGCGAGTAATGGATCATTAATTTGTTTCAAATTTTTTCATTCCACGTAATTGATTTTATTTTTGTTTTTGGTTTTCTATGAGACTTTAGAATATGTAAGTTTCAATTTAAAAACTTATTATGGTCACTCAATTGTTTTTAATTTTTTTCACAGACATTAAACAATAATATTTTCTTCACCATGTTTCGTTTTTTGATATAAGATTTATTGCATTCACTCATTAAGATTTTCTTACTGTACATCTAACAATGATTATTGAATTATGGTCTCTCTAAATGACACCAATTATTTAATAGATTTTAGTTATATTCTTGACATGATATCTCTCTATTCTTAGAATGATGTGGATGACTCACTATGAATATTTAATAGTGGTTCCTAATAACATATATAATTTTGAAAAAATAATCATATAAAAAACCACATCTGCAATAAAGATACGCTTATATTTTTAAATAGGGAATTATTAAATAAATAATTTTCATAATAATGGTTTGAAGAAAAAAGAAATAATTAATTCTAAAAATATAAAATTACTTTTAAAAATATTTAATTTATAATTTGGAATTCATGTATTTAGAAAAATAAAAAAAAATCCAAAATCCAATTCTATACAAAATAATTATTTTTTTCCAATTTTAAGATGTATAAGTAATTATTTCTGAATAATTAATGAAATATATCTCCAATCATAATCCCAAATAAACACATTAATAATTATATTTATATCATAGAAAAGGATATTTTTTAATTATATGTAAATTAATGAACACAACAATGGTAAAAATTCCCTAAAAAATCTATATTTTCATTATGGTACATAAAAAAATATATACTTTTCACAAAGCCACCAATGATTAAATCATAGTCTGTTATTAGATAAAATTCACATTAAAACTCATGTATTACATAATATGTAATGTTTATAATACTAGTAAAATTATACCACATCATATTCCCCTAAGAAATCAATATCACTCTTGGGAAAATAAATTGATTTTATTTATTAATTTGAAATTAATCTAAATTTAATGATCTTATCAAGGGTAAAATACACACTAGAATTGTCAGAAATCCATAAACCATTAATTTATAATATATTACAATCTTCTTATGTGAATTTATCTCAGTTAAAAACACTAATGATAATTCTAGTCTTAATTCACGTAGTGAAATAATTTATATAAATTTGAAATGAAAACATGAACTTAAGAATCCTTTATTTATGTTTTTCACCATTAATCTGAAAATCAAACATCAAATTCCCATTAATTTATTGACCATTATCTCTTTTCCAATGATTGAAATCATTTTACCTTTGATTTAGTGGAAAAATATAGATGGAAGTGATGATTACATTGAAAATATTAGATAATATTATGGTAATAATCAATTTATGTAGTCATATTCTAGTACAAATTTTATTATTTATGATCATTAAGATAAAGATGAATTTAATTTTTTTAATATTTTAAATTGGTTTGGGTTTGTATAGTTAAATCTATTTTCTTTCCCAACAGTATCATGCCCCATACTATATTATGTGGCTACTAACATTGGAAATGAATTTCTATTGTAAATTTTTAACAACATCTAAATAGTGTCATGAGGATGTAACTGTTTTTCAATTTTAATCTGGCATGATTCCCCTTCAATATTCAGTGATATACAATTGAGTTCATTGTGGTTGTTCAGGATTCATCATGAGTTATTCCGTAGGTTATGTAATCAATCATGGTGGATTTTATTATTTTCGTTATTATTAAAATGTCTCAACTAGTGATCTCTAATCTCAAATAGACAGCAGATTAAATCTTACTTTGACTATTGATCTAGAACTTCATGTCACTGAATCCCCAAAAAAATTTCTTCACCATACCAAACAAGATTTCTATAAATGAAATTTATAATCTTATAATTATTTAATATAGTATAAATAACATATGAATAACATATAGTACACAAATGAAATATTTTTAATGATAGATTAAAGAAATAAAAATTATTTACAGAAAATGTGGAACTTAAAAAAATAATTTCATAATAACATTTAGAATAATAATGTGAAAATTAAGAATCATAATCCAACCAATATAATAGTAAACTCACCTTAGTAAGTATCAATTATATTTTGGTATCTTGTTTTTAAATTTATTATATATTAATATCTTGGTTTAAGTAAAATTTTTATTTTAATATGATTATCTGTGAATTGGTATATTCATGAAATATAAATTTCCTTAAATGTATTTTAATTTAATTAATTATATAACATAAAATTTTCATTTATAAAATAGATTCCTAAATTAATATTTTGTTGTCTTATGATTAAAATATTATTTTGTGATACAATAATTGATTTTTAGAGTTTTATTTAAAAAGTAAT
The DNA here is from genome assembly GCA_963277665.1 of Viscum album. Classification (NCBI taxonomy): domain Eukaryota; kingdom Viridiplantae; phylum Streptophyta; class Magnoliopsida; order Santalales; family Viscaceae; genus Viscum; species Viscum album. The sequence goes on along the minus strand of OY728133.1, from coordinate 1,033,314,831 downwards.
AATCATTGGTATTGTTCATCATAATGATTATTTAAATTAAAAATTATTTTTTTATTATTTATAATCACATTTTCATGAAAAATAGTTCTTTTTTTATTCTACACTTTGATAAACAATTACGGGTTGTTTTTGTATTTTATTTACATAGTTGATTTTTTGTTCAATAGTGAAATACATTAATTTACGGTATATAATATTAATAGTTAAATAAACTATTCCTTGAGACATTACTCATGTAAGAACAACAATTTCACTCTCATATTCTTAATTTAGTATATATATTTATAGGTTACAATAAATTTTAAGTCTTCAGAAAAAATAATATTATAACCAGCAAAATAATCCTAAAGAACCCCTCTTTCCCACAATAAATACCAACCCTCGCAACCTCTCTTCCACAGACATAAAAATCCATGATTATTTTACAAATTCTTATAAATAATCTTTCAATGCCTCTCCCCTATGACAATGAGACTTTCTCCTACAAAAATGACTTATCATAATTCTCCTATATAGGTTCTAATGGTAAATAATTTAAGTGGTAAGAACCTCATTATTTCTAGTTTTATTTAATATAAATATATTTTGTAATTCATTTTTATCCTATATAATAAACTTATACAAGTTACATGATAAATTTAGTGTTATTTATATTTTGTATCATTATTTTATTAATGTAACAACCCATCATCAATTATCTGTAGTTCTCCATTTCTTCTAAAAATGAAGGCACCCTCCGTGATGTGTCGATTTATCACAATCAAGGATGATGAGTTTTAAATTTCAAATAAATATTTTGAGGATGGGAATAATAACATTATTATTAATAAAAAATATTATAATATATGTATTTCATCATATTTAATGTTCACTAACAAATTAATATTAATAATGATTACTATTAATACAAAACTACGTCGAGATGATAGAAAAAACCCCACAATAGTCTAAATGGGCATCATAAACATTTTACCTAATGTATAATCAGAACATATGAATAATTATATAATAGACCATTAATTATAATTTATATAAATTAATAAAAAGTAATGTTATTTGTAAATAACTATTCTCAAATTAAATGGTTTTCCTTATATGTAATCAAGTTAATGGATCATTAAAAAAAGAAACAAACTCTCATAAAATGAAAAAATATAATCTCATAAATCTTAATAATGCCATAAGGGAACATATTAAAATTATAATAAAATTTCGTGTATAAGTGGAAGGTATAGTAATTTTTAGATATAGTGGATATAAATCATTATTAATAACCAAAGAGATAATTATAATAGAGTGTAAGAACATTATTGAATCATTACGAATCAAAATATACACTATTCATTTCATGTAGAAGTTTATCCATTTATGTTCATATGATCATTATTATATTCATATATGTTATGTATTCATACACCTGCAATTGTAATTTATTTTTTTCTTTGATTACTATATATATGAAAACATTTTCAAATAATAAATGTGATAAGAAAAAAGACTAATATCCTAATGGAATTCCAAATATAAACGGAATAGGAGGTAAAAAGATTATAAAATTACTTTGTCAATTGGGTCATGTTTTGAATAATAACTCGAATCATGTGGAATACCACACATATCATAAAAAATTTAATATTTCTTTTTAATCCATTATGTGATGAAGGACTTCAATTTATTTGGATTTTATTATCCCCAACTCACAAAACAATTTATTATCCCCATTGAAAAGATATTCTCTATCCTCTCATGCCCAAAATATGATAAATATGCTTCGAATTTTTATCTTTTAGATGGGTAAGTTGATCGTTTTGGGACACTGATCAAGAACAAATTTTTCAATGATGAAATTGATTAAATGAATTGGGGTGAATTGTGGTATTTATGATTACAATTAATATATTCCCAGAAACCTATGACTTATTATAAAAACAGAGTTCCTTAGAATAAATGAATTAGATGAAGAGTATACCAGTGCATATATAGAATTATCTTCATGGATTTAACAATATGAGTATAGAATTATTTATAACTGCAACTAAGATTTGGTTTAGATCATTATCATACATAATACTATTTTAAAGACGGAATTAACGATTCAAGAAATATATATTTATGAGGATATTGTTTTTTGTTCTTATACTAATGATATGGATACCGGAGAATCTCAATGGTCTCATGGTCCAGTTGAAAGAAATTATAAAATGGATATTAATACGGAATGATCAATATATAAATATATAACATGATGTAATGAAAAATGAAAAATCCATGATTCAATGTTATGAAAAGAATCATCCTTTGAACTGTCTAAATGGATCTTAGAGATGCATTCAAAAATTAAAGAATATGAAAAATTAATAACAACTTCCATAGAGATATGAATAGTTATAATTATGCGTAGAAACAAAGGATGGTTTACATCAAAACTAAACCCATGGAATAGTGATTCAACTAGAAGGATGAGGTGAATTTTGTGAAAATCATTCCAATGCAATTAATTTTTAGTGAAAATCGACAACAACATCCTCTAAAGATGCAGGGAATAGAATATTATGTCACTACTAAAGAGACGGATCCCGAAAATGATGTAGTTATCAGTACATTAGATATTCATTTAAGAATGGTAAATATACATTTTGATTCTAGTCATACTAATTCTGTCATACCTTGAAATATTAGTATAACCACTCAATCAACAACAAATAATACGGAGGATGAGTTATCTTTGAGAAATAAATATGAAAATTATTGAATGTAATGTATATAAATAATACCAATTTAATTTTTGTGGTCTGAACCTTACAGAAAATATTTTCTTACATTATTTTATAGAATTTGATGTTATATTGTGCATGGATTTTCTACCATTATATTATGAAAAAATTCACTATTGAGTAATCGATATCAATCATTACATTCTTATATATCCCCCTATTCAGTTAAAATTTATTGAAGTGGATGATTCTCTAACAAAATCATTAATTATATTTTGGATATTATTCCCTTATTATATAGAATATCATTATCAAATGATTTAGAAAAATGAAGGGCTCCTTATCAAAGACATGACCATTGTGGAAGAAAACATAAATTTTTTCCCCCGTGAGAAGTGTTGTATTCCTCATATCCTATATTTCTATTTACTAATTGAACATTTTCTTCGATTTATACATATATAATACAATCCTTCTTGAATGACCACTATTTTGTTGGATGAAATATAGAAGCAGTTATAAGACAATCTAGACAAAATTTCGATTTGTGTGAGTGCTTCATCATGGAGTGTGTCAGTCCTTTTCGTCAAAAAGTAGTATGTATCAAAGAGACTCTATAGTTATTATCATTATATTAATGAAATCACGATAAAGAATAATTATACCATGCTAAATATAAATGACTTCATCAATAAAATATGTGGGCCATGTATTTGTCTTTTGTGGCCCTTATGTCTAGATATCAACAATTAATGGGAAATAATGAATATATTCAGAAGAATTAATTTAAAACAATATATAGACACTAATAATTTTAGAGTGATTCTATTTAGTCATATTAATGAACCTTTAATATTGGTGGAATTAATGAATATATTCATTAGATATTACCTCACCAAATTTTTGTAATTTTTGTTATTCTTTATTGATGATATTCTAATATAATCCATGAAAAAGGAGGGTTCGAATGATCTATTGAATAATGTTCTAAAGAATATTTTATGTAGAAATTTTAGGCATAGTATAGTAACTGTGATTTTTGCATAAATTTTTTTTCATTGTTGGAAAACATTATCACTAGAAAAGGACTATCTGTGGGCTCCTCCAAGACAAAAGAATTTGAAGAGTGTCCCTGGACAACATATATTTTGGAAATCCATAGTATCCACTGCCTATATGGGTATTATAGATGATTTTTGAGAATACTTCCATTATTTACATGCCTAGTGACCATTATGAAATGGTTGGGAGTATATTTTATCTGGACTAGTCAATGTGAAGAATGCATCAATGAGTTGAAAAAATTTATCACTAGAGTAATTAAAACACATTGGAATAGTGGGGAACTCATTTTAGTGTAAAATAATTCATCAATGAAGTCAATAGGCTATGTACGGATGGAAATGATTTATTTATACCCAGCACATCATGGATATTGAAAACTCATTTCACAAATTCTTCAATAATTTATCTGGTGTTTTTTACTATGATCATTGTGTTGAAAATATGTAATAATTATCCCTCTTGGGAGAATTGTAATATATATATTTATAATAAGAGCCTCAAATATAAATTCAAATATAATGATATTAATGTGAAAAAAAGTATGATTAGTACTTAGTAATGATTATATCTGCTGAATACACTACCATCTTTGTAAAGAAAATGGGGAGGTATATTCCCTTGTAGAAGTTATCCTACATATTTATCAATGATTAGAATTTATAAGTATCTAATATTATTATACCAATAATGTATGGAAATGGGAGTAATTATGGAAGGACTGTCTTATTTATTTGTCAAATGATTGTCCAACCATCACTTATATATTAAAAAAAGTATCATCAATGAAAAGATGATTTTTTTTGAAAATAATGGAATCTATTTGAAGTAAAAAATTCTCATATTTAAAATTTGATGGGGATGGAGTCATAATATATAGGTTATGGCTCTATATACCATCCAATATAGATAAAAATAAATAGATTTAGAATGATTAAAATCACAAATCATTCTTTATTCAATAGGGGGGACCAAATATTTATCAAGATATTTGAGAGAACTATTGGTGTGATGACATGAAAAATATATAAATTAATATACATCTATGTTCTTTGTATGTCAGTAGGTGATGTGTGAATGTTTAATGGGAAAGGGGTTGATGAAAAAACTACCCATACCAACATGTATGTGAGAGAATATCATCATGGAATGTATCACCTTAAATCCAAGAATCAAGGGGTAAAATTATATATGGTTTATTTTGGATCTTATTACAAATATATCTCATTCTATCATAAATTGATAGCAAATAAAATGGGCACACCATTCATAGATATAAATTAGATATATGTGAATGATTCATGTAGAAGTACTATCAGATGTATCCAATTGAGATGAACTATTTTCCACCATGTTTTGGAATCATTCAAAAATTCTCCAAACAATGAGTTGAAAATTACAATAATTTATCATTCTCATAATGATGGTCAATCCGAGTAGACTATTCAAACAATGGAATAACTTTTGAGAACATGTTTTAATGACTTCAAAGGAGTATTAAAAAAACACCTAACATTGTTCATGTCCACATAAAACAATAGATTCCAATTTACCATAAAAATGGATCCATTTTATGCCATTTATGGTAAAATATTCTAAACACCAATATAAGGGGATAAAGTTAGTCAAAAATACCTAGTAGGACCTGAAATGGTCAATGAAATGGTATCAATGGTGAAAATCATTCAAGAACACCTCAATGAATCCCTATATTAATATAAGATATATATATATATATATATGCAATCAATGATGGAACATGCAGTTTAGGGTCAGAGACATGGTGTTTTACCACATATCTCAACCGAAGAGTATCATGAGATTTGGGAATAATAGAATGAAAATTTATCTGTACATCATCCCCTTTAATATCATTAATCATGTTAGAGGTATGGATTATCGACTAGCACATCCACCTAAAATTTCTATAGTACATGATGTATTCCACATGTATATCTATGGAAATTACATACCAAATATCTCAATTGTAATTAATTATATTGTGGCATCGTAAGATAATGGTGTCTCTTATGTGGAATCTCTAGTAAAGATCCTAGAATCTAAGTGATAATGTTATATAATACAAGACTAGTCACATGGTGGAATTAAAATTGTAGAACAATATATATATAGGGGGAACATATGAACTGAATTAAGAAATTAAGGACGAGTACCCTAACCTTTTCTTAAATGATTATAAATAAAATTATGAGGGAAATATTTTATAATAGGGAATAACATAATGACCAATAATTCATTCATTTGAATTTATCACATTATATATATGTTATCTTCTTGGGGGTAAAATTATTTTCAAACACACACATGTACCAGAGTTGCAGGACATACCCCCAATGGGATAGTCCACTAATTATAGCATATTTATTAACTTCTTGGACCAAATTACTAGTGAGAATGTATCCAATTACATGGTTGAAATGCGCACTACCTATCCCAAATTCCTAGTGAAACAATCCTTCATCATTCGGCCTTACATCACTATACCTAGAACATGTCTACATCACCACATGAATTCATCATTATCTATTGTAAAAAAATAATATTAACTCAACCAATATAATAGTAAACTCACCTATGGATGTGTAATTAAAATTTAGGTTTCCTATAAATTAAAATTTAAAATATTTACATTGAGGTATTAAGAAATAATTTTTTAAAAAATGATAACCTATTTATTGGTATCTTAATGAAATTTACTGTTTATTCACAACTTTATAAGTAATATTATTTTTTAAAATAAAATATATTTTTACAAAAATTGATTCATACATTTAATTTTCATTGTATTTTATTTTATGATAATTTTCTAATAATTTAATTTCTTTTTATGGTGTTTCAAAATCAGTTATATTAAATGTTTTTTTGTAAATAATGATTTAAAGTTAAAATAATATAATATTTAGAAAATTATTTACATAAAATGGAATGTATTTTTAAATTATACATGCTATAAAAAATTAGGTGCTATTTTTGTGAGTTTTATAACAGAGTTTCATTTTTGTTGAATAATAAAATAAGATACATTACAATATATAACATTTTAATTTAAATACACTAATTGTTGAGAGTTTGCTGATGTAAGAACAATAATCACAAAACCATCTTATTTATATAATATTTAAACTAATATTATTTAAACTATTGATTTACTTGTTCCAATATAACAAAAAATGAGTAAAATAAAAAAATCACAACCGTCTCCCCCATTATAAATTCCACAAATCACCACCCTTTTTCCTCAAACAAAAAAAATCCTTAATTTTTTCACAAATTCATTCCAATCATCATATCAAGTCCCTCTCCCACATCCATGCGACTTTGTTCTCAATACATGACCAAACATAATTCCCCTAATGAAGAACATATGGAGAAAAATTTGTGATGTAATATCCCCTTTTTCCATTTAATTTCTTTTCAATATCATTAAATTTCATCTTATTTCCTATCCTAAAATCCAATTATTATAGTGATATGATAAGTATAATATATTTTATATACATGAATGTAATTTTGTTATAGAAACAACCCATAATAATTTATCCTCCCCTCTATTTTTAATGAAATAAAAACATCATCTATGATGTTTTGATTTTTCAATTTTAGGGATGAGAAGTATCCAATTTACATTTATTCTTTCATATTGTTTCAAAAAACCATATTTACTAAAAAAAATTCTAATATATTAATTAAAAAATATTTTTTATTGTAATAGTGTATATAAATAATAATTAATAACAAAACAAAAATAGTTTATGATGAATGGAAAACACTGAAATAATGTAAACATTTTTAATTACCATATTATTTAATAAAAAATCATAACAACTAGAAACATAATTATATATAAGACCATTTAATATTATTTATATTATATAATAACTAATAGTTTAAATTATAGACAAATATTATCATATTTAATAATTTCTAACATATGTATACAACAAAACATATCATGAAAACCAAGAAAATGAATTCTTCCTTAATGATATAATTTAATCATTAATGTAATAAAAAATTAATTTAATGAACTTAATAATGTTATAATAAATTGAATACATTTGGAAATGTTTCTTAAATAATTGATTAATCATTATAAATTGGTTATATGGTACATTTGGTTCATTTTCATAATACATTCAAACAGAAGTTATAGAATTATTTACAAACCTAATATTTTTCCCTTGATGTTACAATTTTTCACTCTATAACCCAATATATTTTTTAATTAATCTTATATAATACATTTATGTTTTTTTAATTATCCAATGACATTTAATTATATTCAATTCTTCTTCCATTTATTAAGATATACATGTTTTATAGTGTTCCCTTCATAATCCCTCTCGACAAGAAGTCCAAATTAAAGGGAACATCCTGATATCATAACCATTTTTAAATGCACGCTGAAATATTTTTCAATCCTGCATTATTTTTATAAATCATCTCATTGTATCCTAAAAATATATAGTGGTTAATTTATTTGTTTATATATACAATTATTTCTATTACCTTTAAAATATCTTTAATCATTTCCCTCAACCCACATTAAAATTATCATTTCAAATTATTTTCATAAAAAAAATTGCAAGAGTATTAAATTTAGTTAAGAATCATTTATAATAATCTAATACAATTTTACATTATGAATTTAAACTTATTATTAGAAAAAATTATATCATTGACACTTTTATGATACACCTATCATTTATTCTTTATGACATTGTTATGATAACCCTTTCATTACATTGGTAACTCTTCTGTTATTGTTTTATTATTCATAGAAAATACCTATGATTGATCATGTAGTGATGGTTGTTCTCAGATATTGCTCCAAGAAAAAAAGGCTAATCTTTAGTCTCATTAGACGTCAAGTGTAATTTAATGGAGGTTATACATGACTCATGATCCTCAATGTGAAATGGCCATGGTTGTTAGCCTTTACTCATGCTTCATCATGAGCCATGGCCATAGTGGTTAGACAAGACTTGTCCACCTCCATGATCAATGGTCATGGGGTCTAGTCTTGGAACATTCATCATTATTGTTGTATGTTGTTAAAAATTGATATGATGAAAGGATTACATGATCACATTTTATATATATTTTTATTCAACATTTTTTTATCTTTATTTCGTGTTTATTTAATCTTGTTATGCATTCTAATCCATGTGATATGATTTATTCATATTCTATTTATCATACAATAATTTTCATATAAACCCCTTTTCATGTATTTTCTAGGTTATCAAATGTTGTTTTATATTTCTTATGATGATATGATCTCTCTATAATGATTAAATAAATGAAATTTAATTTTGGTTCCATGTTTTTAGTTTTTTTGTACAAAATCATCCAAGGGTTGTAGAAATCATTATCCTTGGTTTTTATTTAAAGGATATTTATTCCATAAATAAATTAAAAATATATGTACAATGATAGGATAATTATCATAACCTTTCATAGGGAGGACCCATCCGCCCATATATATTTGAACAACAAACCAATGCTACTATAAATTAATAAAAATTGAATCTCTATTGGTAAATCAAAGTCGAACATGCCCTCTACAATCAAAAATTCTTTTCCTAGTATTCCCATCAACATTATGTTTCAACAGATAATGGTTTATAAAAATATTACATCACCAAAAGTGATTTTTATATTCAATTATCTTTTTAGATAAGACTATATTATCATCAGCAACATAAAATATTAGTATCTTATTCCCGAAAAATACTTCATACCATCCTCTATACAAGATAATTATTCTTTTTGATAGCATTATAATTGTGACTCATCATTCTAAATTATGTATTTAGATTCATTCAATTCATTTTATTTATTTTTGTATGTCATTTTGGACTTCTATCTTAATCGGTTCTTACTATGTTCATATTATTATGTAAATATCATTTTGTCTCCTCTAACAAAGAATAATGTGTTTTGAATCTCTAATAATGGTTCCAAATACTTTATTGGAAAATTCATCAACATGATTCTTAAAAATTCAAATATTTTTCAAGTTTCATTGGTTGAAATATTCAGAAATCAAGAAATTCATAGAATCAATCAATAGTGGGGTCATCCTCTATGGTTGACCAATCGACCGTGGACATAGGGTCAATTCAAATTAACATTGTTCTATCATAAAATACATTCATGGTTGAATATTATGTGATTAATGACTTCTTATTCTAATTTCCATGATTTTTTATCCAAATGTGTAATTTGATTTTCATGCATAGTCTCTTCGGGACATAGAAAAATTATAGATTAATTTTTTTTGATACTATTTCTCTAGTGATTTTTTTCATTGAAATATAGTTAGATGTTATTTTTTACATCAATTTTTTTTCCTTCAATTGTTCAATTTCCTTGTGGGTGATTTAATATATTTAAAAAAATTTCACATGAGAAGATGACAATTTGCATATGATCACAATATAATTTTTTTAATATTTTATAATGTGTAGCCATTCCATTTAAACTACCAGTAAATCCAATATAGTCCTTTTTAATATGAACCTTTATGAAATTTTTATAACAAGAACTAATATAATATAGTATTCAAATAGAAAATTCAATTAATAATAAATAACTTTGACACAAGTTATGTAATAATATTTTTAATAAAAAATTAATTCAAATAAAAAATATACGAAAAATAATAAAATTGGGGAATATGAATGTAATAATTATAAAAATTATGAAACAAAATACATCAACTGATATTTTATTCAGAAAATTTAAATATGTATAAATGATAATCATGTCTAATGAAATATTATCTTCAAAAATTTTGTATTTCATTCAGTAATAAGGTGTTAATGATTTCATCATTTAATAATGTTTGTATTTTCTATCAAATCAAATCCTAATCAAATATAAATTTTAATTAATGAAAAAAAATTATGAAATGTTTATTAATAAATTATATAAAAATATAGAAATAAAACTACATATAATATAGTGTAAAAAATAATTTATATTTATTATTTTTTAAAATGAATTATATTTTTGTATCAAAATAGCCCAACAAAAATCATACACCATTATAAGAACAATTTCACTTTAAAACAAATTTGATTCATAAAAATAGATTACCAAAATGAAATAAAATAATTCCACCTCAGTGGAACCCTATTTCATTATAACTAGTGTACCAATATCATTATATAACTATGTTTTTGGTAAAAAAATTTCCAACTGCACATTTTTCTTTATCATTGAAATATTAGAAATAATTTCACAAATGCCTCCAATATGGTGAGATGGACAAAAAATTTTATAATTCTTTTATATTGAATAACTCAACAATGATCTATAATTATAACATTCCAATTATTGATTCTATGAAATGTGTAAGCCAGATATTTGTTTTCAATATGGGAACCGAATCCAATTTGGATCCCAAATAACCTACATGCCACATTAAATATAATATGTGGGAACCGATCCTTAACATGAACTTCCTTTTTTGACGATCATGGAATTGAAATGTAAATTATTTGGATGGAATATGATAAATAATATTCAGGGGGATTTCATTTAATTTCTAAAAAATTAATATATAATTCATTCATATTAAATCAATAACTAATGATCCACATTCACTCATTATTTACTCATGTTTTATACCTTTGGGTGTACATTAATATAATTATATAGTTTTATATTCTATGAACATTCATCAAAAGAAATATTTTCATACCATAATAATTTTATATTCATTAAGGAACTGATAGATTATTCTACACACAAAAAAATATTGGTGAAACATATTTTCACATATCAAAGTATTGGTAATTGATAATATAAATAATTAAATTTATGTAAATGTGTATAATTTTATGAAAGTACTATTCAACACAAGTGTAATTGTAGATTCATATATATATAACCTATTATTTACTTTTCATGGTATAATTCACCATGTCAATGGATATTCCGACCAAAACTACATCAACAAAAGGTATTTTACTCTAGTGAGACACTAATTCCCTTAAAAATATAGAAAATATAAAATATATATGTATTATATTAATCTTATATACTCAATACAACATTATAATAAAAAACAGAAGGATAGGTATATTAATACTCAATCTTTGGTTTTCAGTACTTCTATTTCAGGAAATTTTAATAAGTAAAAAATTAACACACTAATTTTAATTTGAAAATATTAATATTAACAAACTATATTTTATACATTAATATTTAGATGGACTGAATAATTTAATAAATTCAAATTTTATCATCTATAAAATTATTTCAATATAATTATATCATATTTTATATACACATTGAAATATACTTTTTATAATTACCCATACTTATATATTTTAAAAACATTGTCATTAAGAAACTATATATAAATAGAAATTTTTATTACTTTAATTCTTATTCCATATTTTTTAATATAATGACTTTATAGTTATCACTTAAGGAATTATCCAAGATATAGGGTATTGATTTTATGTGATGTTTAAAATATTTTTAGACTATATGATAATGTTTATTATTTGAGTCTTAATCTTTATAACTACATTGACTTTTTCATTGTAAATATTCAGTATATAATGAGCTCATAGGTTATAAAAATGTATATTTTATAGTGGTGGTATATGTGGTTTCAAGATAACAGGGTTTACTATATTTAAATTCATATGAAAATTAATTTTAATTTTAGTAAAAAGGATTCCATTCACTATGAAATGATTATATATGGTTTGTTTTCATTGTTTCTCCCAAACATATTGTTTGATAATGATTAATAGGATAGCTAACATAGAGTCCACCACTCACAATCTTTTAATAGAATGTATTAAATTGGAATTTATTTATATAATATATGGATTTAATAAGAAAAGTATTGTGTATTTATGGAATGAAATTATATATAGATCATAAAGAAAATTACTGGTACAAGCAAGGGTACATGGTCCCTTCGACATCATTAGGAAATACATTATATTTTTCAATTTTTTGAATTATATGATAAGTATTTATGGTGAAATTTATATTTATATTCTAAAAAATTCTATACACTAGACGTTTTTCACCAATTTCATATGTTATTATATTTCCATAGTTAATATTTTGACCTTGTATTGTAATAGTTAAAAATAAATACACATTTAATGAATAATTACAATATTCTCCACATTATAATTATTAAGAAATATTGGTATTAATTAAATTATAAATTTTTGGTTCTAGCATACATAGTTTCAGTTATTTGTGACCTAGAAATTTACATATACTTTTATAGTTCCATTTTAGTTACAGAGTAGAGATTCTTTGTCTCATTTCATCATATTTTTTTAAGAATTAGTATTTCATGAATTAAATATTCTACACACAATAATTTTAGTTTTATGTTTTTCTATATTTTTGGTTATGTGGTTATTATGGTACTCGTAGTCATAGTTCATTCATTATTACATAATATTCATTCGTTTCACAAAAAACTGATAAAAGGATATCATATATTCATTATTTCTATTTATATTTATTTAATGTATGGTTTATATTTTTTTATTTTTCCCTATAAGGATAATATTTTAAATATATTTAATCTGTGCAATCATTAATTTTCATAAAATTACGATTATTGGTGGTAGGTTACAAGTAGCACATTTATTATTAGATTTCATCTAAATAGATGTATTAGTTTATAGAGGATGTGTATTATTCATTTAATGGCCTCTAGTTTAGATAAAATTTTTAAATTAGAATATATATATATATATGATTTTTATTTTGTGTTTTATAAACTTGTACCTCTATAATAATAATTAAATTTATACCAAATATCATAGATATGTAGGATTTATATGAACAAAAATTGAAGATGAAAATAATTTATACTTATTTGTCAATGATGTGTATTATTTTTGTTGACTATATGTTTGGGTTCATTTATCATATTTATTCTCTTGGTCCATCTTGATTTGGATTTTTATGTTGTTCATAGTATTTCGGATTGGGTAATTATATATATATATATATATATTGATTTAATATAATTTCATATCCTATTTTTTTGTGTAATTATGTATATATAATATTTTATATGACTAATTAGAAAATAAATAATAATATATATGTGGTTGAGAATTATAATGCATTATTTTTCTTAGTATTTTTTTATAGAAATACTGCAGTAGGGGACTACGAACGAGATACCACAGTTAGGATTTTATAGCGATCATTATTGATAGGGTAAAATAAGTTATCCGTCAATATATTCTGTTTGAACACCCTTAGAGGGTGGTGAATTAGGTTGATGATCTAATAAATATCATCGTAATAAATAATATCTTTTTTATGTTGTAATATAATATAAGAATAAAATTTTTATTCAAAACAAAATGTATGATAAATAATACTATAGAAAAACGATTTCACTAAATTCGCCTGTGAAAAGCTACCCGATGGATAACATATGGATGATGTGTTGATTTTATGAATAATGACTTCATCAAAAGTGTTTAATTAAAACATTATAAAAATATTAACACACATTCATTGTCCATCAAATCATCTTCTTTTCTATTTTCTATTATCATGTGGGAAAATTTTGAATAAATATTCATGTTTATATTGGAATATTTAAATCATATATAAAAACACCAAATAGAAAGGGTTTTTTTAATGATATTACAATTTCTCAACTAAATATCATTAATTATCATCATAAAACCATTATTTATTATCTAATCATCAAAGGAATCATTTCTCATATACTATTATTTTTAATTCCAAATGATAAATGATACTCAAAAATATATTATATATTTAATGATATGTACTTTATTTGTCAATTTTATACATATCATTTATATATAAATATATTCTGTATATTAATATAATGTTTGAATTTCACTACAATCTCATATGTAACAATCTTTTTATATAAGTCATAGAGAGAGTACTTTCTAATATTCTTCTCCAATAAAGAAAACCATTAAATACTTATATGTTATATTATCTTTTTTTGATCATCCTCACAATATATAAAATTTTAATATCTTCACCATTGTTCAAGAATGGAACAAGAATATTATGTATGAAAATTATAGAAACTATATATATTTGTATTTTAGCTCGTGTTTAGATTTTCAAATAAATTCTATAACCCATGTATTGATCCATCCTTATTAGAAATGTAATGTTTTATGAAATTTGAATGATTATCCTAAATACATATGATTTTTTTGATAATCCCATCAACATCATATAAATGTATTTATAAAATACTCTTACTAATGGATAATGAGTGTTAACATCATTATACCCTGAGATTTTTTATCTTATCCCATTAATATAACTCGTGCAATAATCACCTATATCCTTTGAATTAGAAAATAAAATTTATCATTAATATGAGACCTTGGATGAAATCACTTTTGTTTCATCTTTATCTGAAATTTAAATACTTCAAATATGGGTAATAATTTTGTATTACTAAATTTTTTCAACATTGTTAATTTCATTGAAAATATTCAATTAAAAACAAATTTAAATTATACAACTAGTTTTACCATAATCCCATTATACACCATAATATGGGGGAATTATAGTGAGATAACATATTTTTTCTTCAGATTAAATTAGATATTTTCATCACATTTTCATTTTAAATCTTAATAATATTTTTATTCACAAATAATTTATTGAATATAATAATCTTGAGTGAAATTGTTATATAATTTTGACTTATAAAGTTGTATTATAAAAAGAAAATATCAATGTGGTATTGATATGTATATTAACTGATACATAATTGGAATAATATTAACAATTTATTATGCACTCACTTCATCAAAATTGTTAAAACCTCTTCGTATTCCACATAATTCATTAAATATGGATAGAGATATAATTTTTACATGGATTGATTTTATAGTATTTAAAAAATAATTAATATATGAAATCAACAATAGGTTTCTCAAATATGTTTAATTTTTTTATTATTATATATTTAATAATATCTAGAATAACCCATTAATTCGAGAATAATCATTAACATAATTTAATCTCACACACATTCATTCATCATCCCAATTGATTAGTGATACTCTAGTATCTTAATTATTCAAAATTCCCCACTACTTCCATGAGTGTGATAATAATTTATTAGACATAAATTCACTATATATTGAAAATTATTGAATTTCAAATATTAAATTCAAACACAAATTAAAATCCCGTTAATATATAGAAATTTTATTTATTACATGGAAAATTCCCACTATAAATTTTTTAATTATGTATTTCATATTGATTAATTAATAACTGAACATTGATTAAATATCCTCTATATAAATTGTTCAATAAATATATAGTTATAGTGTTATATAAAACATCATCCCATTGTGTATAATGAAGAGTCAATTATATAATAACTTATTTTCAACTATTTAATATTATTAATTTTGTAATAGACCATCATAGTAGAAATCCTAATTTAATTGGTGAGAATATAGACCATTGCACATCAAAAAAAAGATCCACAACAAAAACCTCCTCATACAGTGTGAAATACACCTTTTATATCCACATTATGGTGAGCTCAACAATTCAATGGGGGTGTAGTATTATGTTTTTTTAGTTCTTAAAACATTTACACATCCTTAAAAATTTCAGAATCATATGATACCATGGTGATAAAAAATCATATTAATCGTTTAATTATCCATGTCGTAGAAGAATATATATGAAAGGGATACATATTAAATACCAATGATGATAAAATCTATATTTTCACTACTATTTTATGGCCATCATTTATTCCATATAGCCAACATTTATTTAATCCCACATTGGAAAAAAATCTTAATTTGAATTCATCATTTTCTATGTCAATGAATATATACATCGATAAAAACACTAGAGAACAAAATTTTTCCACAAGTTACCATGTCTCCTTTAATTGATCATTAATTCATGTTTATACCCTATATCTCGGTCAAAAATATTTCTTATCAAAAACCCACAACAAGGATTCAATCACCTTTTCTACTCACTCATTTATATCCATTGATCTATAAAATAGATCATAGATTGTAGGAATCATGGGTTTTGGACTTGCATATTTCAAAAAAGTTTATCTCCAATCACCACATTATCATAATATATGGAGTTCAACATTTATATACTTCAAAATAAAATTATTCAAACCCAAATTATCCATATACAATATATGAAAAATATCCATTTTAGATTGATTAAATATTTTATTTCCATTATCTAGTCTTTTATTATATAGATTTGGCCTACCAAAATAAGAACTAAACATTTCATTTGAATCCTTACAACAATTTCACAATACAAAAAAATATCTATATTTAAATAAAATCTATTCATCAAATACATACCTTCAGTTCCAATTTAACATCATTAGAAATTTTTGGAAATTATAAATTATTATAATCATCCATTGAATATGAGAAGACATAGATAGTCCCTCCCCCTCTAAAAGTAATACCCAATGGATTTATCCACATTTTACTGTTTTTGAATTGATGAAAAAAAGATTTTCTATTTTCTCTAAGTAAAATTGATAAAAATATTGATGTATGATACATGGGAAAGTATTAATTTTCTAAATGTTTTATATAATTATTATATGAGCCTTCCCCATTTAAATAAATTCTTTGAGATAGTATATCTACCATCCTTTTAAAAAAGATATAATATATATCATATTAATAAAACATAAAATATTAATTATTTAAATAGATTAAATGGGTGATAGAAATTACAGTGCATCCATAACATAAAGATATTTATAGTAATTTGGGGTTCAATCCTTCTTATTTAAATGCATGGGCTATGAATGACTTTTTGAAAATAATATCGACCAGATTTTGAGTCCAAATGAATTTATACAGAACTATGATTGTAACTATATAATTTTAAATGGGATTATATGTGATATTTTATGAGCATTCTATAATTCAATATTAGAGAAATAAATTTATATTTTTTCTATATTAAATAATAATTATATTTTTGACAACATCACTAGAATTTTCAAAATTTTGTATCATTCAAATATATTTTTCACAATATTTATTTATGGAATCATAATATAACTAAACTGTGATTATGGAAGAAGAAACATTTTTCTGTCAAAACTAAAAAGAAAATATTCCCTCATATATTTATCCTATATTTCTGTATTTTTTATCCTATATAATCCACATTCTATTAGATATTGAAATATTATAAAACATATATCCTCCATCTAAATTTCATTAAGGATCCTATTACATAATGTAAATTGAACCGAACAATTTATTCTTCTCAATACCTTGAGATTTTCATTCATATGATATCATTTATTCATTTCCTCTAATATTGTATCAAATAAAATATATATCGTCATCAAAAAATGGAATTGTAAAAATATAATGTGTCATTCTAAATATAATTAGTTTAGAACCTCTTTGTCCTCAGGCATACTAATTTCCCTCTATCAATGATGTTATTGTTTAAATTGGAATATACTCATCCATTTTTTTCTTCATGAAATCTAATACAAACATTAACAGTGAAATTAATGTCCATAATTCATTTTAAGGAAATTTTCACCCTAAAAGTATAACTATACTCTCTAGTAATAGGATTTTCAGTCTTAGAACATATCATTTTTTAACTATTTCAATATAATTCATATTATTCACATCTTATATGATTCCTTATACATGCATTAACCCTATGGAATTATATTGACTTACCTTTTCACATGTAGGTTCTAATAAATCCCTCCAATTTATGATTCAATCTACTATATGAATGCATATAGTCATTAATATTATAAACTAGTTTCTTATTTGGGAAATACAATGCCTTTTACTACATATATACTCTTTGATGTTAATTATCAATAATAAATCCAAATTGTTTTTTGTATATATCCATATTCAGTCTGAAATCCATTTATAAATTTAATATTTTAATTCATGGTAAATATTACTTCTAATAACACTACTAGATAAATACTAGTGGACTCCATTAACACCATCAGTGAAAATATATATTAAAAATCTATGAATTTAACTTGTGAATATCCATTAAAAAAATAATTATTATAAAGAATATTACATTTTATTACATATTGTATGTATAGACTTTCATTTTAATAGTAACATAATGTGTATTTATTATATCAATGGGAAATTATCAATTAATTTTATTAATTTAATACTTGTTTTTAATCATTGATTTTAACATCTAAAATACATTAACTTATATTTAAAATAAATGGGTTATATGTCAGAAAATAAATATGTTCACATTATTTTTCCATATATACTTTTAATTTTTATATATATTAGTCTCAAATTAAATTTATTTTGTCAATATGTAATCTTTTTAATCTTCATCGAGTCATTGTTTACCTGATATTAGTAGTATTCTTCAATAGATTCAATATCAGAAACATTATTAAAATAAACCAATATATATTATCCACTATTATTATTTATTCATATTCATAAAAAAATTTATTATAAATAGAAATTACATAATTTATTTTTCTTTATTTTGAATTCAAATTAATTCCGAGTATTGAAATATATTTTACCCTTGTATAAGATATTTTAGTTCATTCTCATTGTGGAGTAGCTGGCAAAAATGTCATCATACATTATAACTCCATATTTTTTATGATTTTTTTATTTCAACTGAAAAAACATTATTTCAAATATATTGATATTATTCAATGATGGGAACCATTCTTGGTTTATTTTTTAATTTTTTTCCATATTCTAAAACTAATTAGTACACTATTTTGATTAAATATATTAGGAGTATCTTCTGGATTCCATTCATAGTTGGATATTCCATTATATATCAATAACATCCATTCCATATTGTTGACCGTGTTTTTTGATTAATGAAGGACCATATTATATTTTTGGAACCTGAAAATGATACATCATGATTAATAATATTTATTTCAAGATTATTTTAATCCTATTATGAATTATTATTTTTTCTATTTTTCAACCAATAAAGTAAATTGTTCATGTAGTTCCATTTAATTTTCTATGTCATTACATTTTTTGTAATAATTCACAAAAAAAGTTATATTATTAACACTATAATCCATATACTAATATAACTCTTCAAAAATAAAATTAAATACCATTCAACATAGGATCATGTACAACAAATTTGACAACACATATCAATGTTTATAAAATTTACCATGAATGGAAATCTTCTTTATTTTACTGTATATTTATTTTAAAACTTATTTCACTACAGATTACCTACACATATATTTTGAAGATGAATTTTTTAGTTAATAGAATATATTAATTCCAGGAATATTTAAAAATTCTCTATGATTATTTATTAAAACTTCCTAAACTCTAATTTCCTAAAAAAATTCATAAACTATTAATATATATTTCATTTCCATTATATGTAGTGGATATAAATTTTTTTTATAACAGTAATAATACATCAAATAATTACCAACATTTATTTTTATGATCTTTAAATTCTCACTAAAAGTGACCTAAAAACATAATAAGGAAAACTAACTATCAATAAAATATAATAATTCCCCTCTTCATAAATAAAATCTCTATTCATTAATTGATATATGGTGATAAAATTTATCCCACTTCCATCTATTTGAATACTCCATATATTAAAAATTATATATTTCTATCAAATTCACTTATAAAAGATATCAATAGATTTATATTGCGTTTTTTATGTGATAAACACTGGTTATCTAAAATCTAGGTGTTACCATTATTTATTGCAAATCAAAAAAAATTCCATGTTTTATAGTCAATCATACTTTGTTCCTTTAATGATAATAAAAAATGATTATAAATTTTTATTGGTATATTCTAATCATTTTTATCCCAATTGATCATGTCAAGGTAATCTTCTTCGGATGCCAATTTTTTTATCAAATACATTTTATTGATTTCCATTTTGTAATAATTTTTTTAACTTATATAATATTGTATTCATTTTTAATTAATCTCTTTATCATTTTCATGTCCTAATATAAAAATATTTAAATAGTAACCAAATAATTAATTTCTCTGTCACGACCCTCCTTCAAAAAGATGAGGAAAGGGACAGAAAATTGCCACACCCTTCTTTTTTCAAGTTGAAGGAGAGATAATGACCCCCGAGACCCACCATCAATATGTCCCAGAGTGGCGACTAGCACCAAGGGTATAAAATAACACACTAAAAGGAAGGCATTACCCTTTGTCTTTTAATTGGATCGGGAGATAAGATAGTAAATCCACATCACCAAAACTAAAAGTGCAAGTATGGCTGAAAGTAAATTATTCCTATATACATGTTGAATGGTAAAAGATATAAGCCACCAAATTCCAAAAGTAAAATGATACCAAGAAAAGGAAATCAACAACAGAAACTACCCTAATGGTCCGAGCAAGTACGGTCCCGCACGATCAGGCAAGTCCTCCTGGGAACCTAAAAATAGTTATATATATATATAGGGTGAGCATAAAAGTATACTCAGTAGGGAAAACCAATGAATCTCATGCACAAGTGGTGAGGAATACTATTTCCCTATGAAAAACGATATAACCAACACCTATAAAGGAAACTGACCAACCAAACCTCACCATGGCACACTCCCCAAATAATGCAAGTTAAGTAATGTATAGTAATAACACATCGGTATTTGGGTATCCGGTGACACTTTCCCACTGGTTATTGAAGACATCATATGCATCGAACCAATCCCTACATTCTTACAGCAGTCCCACTACCAAACCCTGCCCGCACACACCTAGGCCACAACCTCACCGCAGTCTCACTACCAAACTCTGCCGGCACACCCTGGGCCATAACCACTATCCCACCCGCAGACAGTTGGGCCTCAACAACCACGCGTAACCACACACGCAAACATCTAGGTCAGAACAACATCTTCCATGCACGAAGACACCTGGGCCTCATCTCAAAGACCCTTGGGAAACAACATACCCGCAAACATCTGGGCCAAGCACCACAACTACCCTGCCTGAAGATTCTTGGGCTAAAATGGACTTCATTCCATCACAACCTTCCAGAATAGTCTTCATCTATTTGTTAAAGGGAGTAGAAAAGGATCTAATAACCAGCCACTGATAGTAGTGTTTGGAATAACACCCTCTCCCATAAAATGGGATTTTTCGGCACTTAAGTTCTAAACATGGGTTGGGCGTGAATAAGAAACATAAAAGTTAAAAGTATATACATAAGTAAGAAAGTATTCAACCCAACCTATGGTTCTGCAACAAACTTAAGCACAAACACACTTGTCACTAATCATTCATAAAGAAAATCACAGCACCCACGGCCAAGTCACGACTCATTTCCAGAACCAATTCTTTATTTAACCCATTCTTACTTCCATGCCAAGTTAACCTGTTTAACTAAAATTTTTCAGCATTGGGAAACAAAAAGGCATAAGGAAAAGAGAAAGGAAAAACTACATCAACACAACAATTTAAACATTCACACCCGGTTATCATGTGTAGTTACAACAACAAGGGAAAAGTGAGGTCTCTCAAAGTGACGGAATCATTGAAAACCTCAAGTCATTTCCCCATGTCCCCAAAACCAATGTTTTCTCAACAGTAAAGGATTCCACCCCAAGTCGTGATACAAGCAGAGGATCCTATATTCACCCACATCACCCTAGCAATCTAAGCCCCCACCCAAGAAAACCATAAGGTCACCCGTATTCGGCCCGTGGAAGAAAACAACCAAACCACTACTACCAACACAAAGTAAGACCAATAAGGTATTTTCATATTTAAAATATTTAACACACTCCATGATTTCAATTCCACTATGCTTAAACCAGGGTTATCATAGAAAAAGAGTTAATATTGGTGCTTTCAATTTATTTAAGTGAATATACGTAATTAACCAATTTCCTTTTCACAACACAAGGTCAACAACAAAAATACAAGGCATTTAAACATCACAGGGGGTAAGGGTTCAATAGTGCACAGAGAAAGACCACCAACGGACATGATATTCAGTAGGTGTAACCCTGCACAATTCAGAAAACATTAATCATGAAAGAAGAGAAAACATAGCAGCATCATCGATCACACCCCTCCACTTCATTCATAAAAAGTCTGTTTGTTATCTTAATTAATTTTTGGTTCATCCATTCTTACATTAGATGTAGCATACCAACCCCGCATGATATATTGAAAGGAGAGACAAAGGTAAAATCCCAACTTGATTGATCATGGGTCGACATTTTTTCTATGTTCCAAGAACAGGGGACGCACGATTTGCAAGGCAAGGACGTCCGGAACTCCAATACAGGCAGAAGGCTCTTACAGAGGCACAATAGAATCCACGGAAAGAAGTTCTACTAGTGTGCCAGAAAGAAAAAGGATATTCAACCGGGTAGAAATAGAGAACTCTAGATGGATATATAAGGAGGAGATCGGTATATGGAATTTTTTATTCTGGGAAAACAGATCGAGGTTTCCAACATGGGTGGGCAGTTACACATGACTGTATTTAGGAGCTATTTAATATCCCCCATCGGGAGTATTTATCATGATTTAAATGACTTAAAAAGGATATTAAGATTAATCTACGTCAAAAGATATGTTACGGTAGTGGAGAAGCCAAGTCCACATGGTGCGACCGCCATGGTTTTACCCTCACTATGCCACCGTCATTATGCGACCATCACTATGTCACCATCACAGTGCGGCCGTCACGGTGCCACCATCATGGTGGAGTTGTGTTTTTGGTAATGTAATGGCCAGGGGGTCCTAAACATTACATTAGATACCTCTCAAACTATTCTCACCTTCGAGAATTAAAACCTGACCAGAAGGAAAGATGGTGGGGTCAGAAAAACCACCCCAAAAGATACATCTCAGGAGTGAACCTCATCGTTATCTAGAAACACCTCCCTATCAAGAACCAAGAAACATTCCAGGGTCAAACTTCCCAGTCATATGAGTTGGCGAGTCCCATCCCCCTTGTCATGATAATATCTTCGTTGGGCGGCACTGACTCACCCACACGTGTTTTACCGCATCCACCTTAATGCGTCTTCATTAGGGATTGGGTCCTCCCCTCCCCATAGATAGGGATTTTCACACACATTCAGAGAATAAGAAAAACTACACATTCCACAGTCTACAAGGTGAAGAGTTCCATCACAAAAAAGTATAAAAAGAATAGAAAAAATCTCAAAAAAACACTGGAAACTTGTTTTGAATTTGTGCTTCCCACTCCCAGGTACTCTCCTCATGCACACCATGCTTCCACAACACTAGAACTAAAGGGATGGTACACCCACGAAGCACCTTCTCTTCACAATCCACGATACTCACTGGTCTTTCCACAAAGGTCACTTCATCCTCGATATCTAGCTCTCCCCAGCTGAGGACGTGTGAATCGTCTTGTAGATACCGACGAAGCTGGGACACATGGAAAAAATCATGTATCCTTACTAGCGGTGGTGGTAGCGCTACCTGATAAGACACTTCACTGAACCTCCGAAACACTTCGAAGGGTCCGATGAATCTGGGAGAAAGTTTACTCTCTCTATCGATCCTCCATTTCCCACACAAATGGGAGACCTTCAAGAACATGTGGTCTCCAACCTCAAACTCCTAGGGACTCCTCCTACTATCAGCTTGCGACTTCTGTCGGTCCTGGCCTGCCTTCATCCAATCCCCTATAAGCTGAAACTTATTTTTCATTCTCTGCACCACATCCGGGTCAAGAATTCTCATTTCCCCAACCTCATTCCAGCACACCGGTGAGCGTCATGACCTTCCGTACAGGGCTTTAAATGGATCCATTCCAATGGTAGAGTGAAAGCTATTATTGTAGTCAAACTCTAGCAAAGGAAACTGTCGCACCCACGATCCTCCTGAGTCAAGAACACATGCCCACAACATATCCTCCATGGTCTGGATGGTGAGATCTGTTTTTCCATCTATTTAGGGATGGAAAGCAGTGCTAAGACGTATCCGGGAGATAAAATCATTCTGCAATCCTCCCCAGACTCGTGAGGTAAACCGTGCATCCCTATCTGAGACTATGGATCTATGAACTCCATGAAACCACACCACCTCATCCACGTACCTTCGTGCTAATGAATCTATTACACCAGACTCCTTGATTGCCAGAAAGTGGGCTGATTTCGTCAATTGATCCCACACTACCCAAATATCATCGTAGCCTCCTCGAACCTTGGGTTACCCTATGACGAAATCCATCGAGACATCATCCCACTTCCACTCGGGAACTTATAAATGTTGCAACAAGCCGCCTGGAACATGGTGATCAGCCTTAACCTACTGACACACTGGGGACTTTGCTACGAACTATTTTACTGCCTGCTTCACCCCAGGCCACCATAACTGACCTCTCAAGCCCCGATACATCTTGGAAACTCCTAGGTGCACTGCTAGGGGTGAGTTGTGGAACTCACTAACGACTCCCTCATGAATCACTTCCGGAACAAACAACATCCCTCAGAATAGAATCTGATCTTGACCATCTTCTGTCCACCTTTCCGTAACACTACCTTGGCTAACCCGGTCATGCATCACTTCACTATCTTTTTCTCCCCACTAAGACTCTTCCACCCATCGTAACAGAGAATATTGTACTGTCATCTGAAACAGGAAACCTCTCCAACTATGCATCCTCGCATCCAGGTGTAGGGCAGCCAACTCATACATCGCCCTCCAAGCGTCTGCCGACTCTCGGACCGCATCCATCTGTGACATTCTGATCAAGGCATCAACCACCACATTTCATTTCCCCGAGGTGTAGGAAATCTTGAAATCGTAATCTTGGAGGAACTCCATCCACCTTTACGGCCGTATGTTCTAGTCCTGCTGGGAGAAGACATACCTCAAGATTTTATGATCTATGAAGACCATAAAGTGCTCTCCAATGAGATTGTGCCACCAAAACATTAGTGGAAATGTGACAACTGTGAGCTCTAGATCATGGGTGGAATAATTGCACTCGTTGGGACGTAGCTGTCTAGACTAATAAGAGATCACCCATTGTCGTTTCATTAGCACACACCCAAGGCCTTTTCCCGAAGCATCACAGTACACCTCATATGCCACCCCGTCATCTATCAATCTCAGCACTAGGGCACCAAGGAAATTCTCCTTCAGATAGCTGAAGGCTACATCACACTGTTCATCCCACGCAAAATCTAGGTCCTTCTTGGTCAGGGTTGTGAAAGTGGAAGAAACTCGGGAGAAGTTGGGTATGAACCCCTGATAGGAACCTTCCAACCCAAGGAAACTATGAACCTCTGCCACATTCTTGTGTGCTGACCCAGAAAAAACCACCTCATCCTTTGATGGGTCCACTACTACCCCCTGATTGGACACTACGTGCCCAAGGATGTGCACTTCTCTCATCCAGAACTTGCACTTCGACACCTTCCCATTGTGCTCGTGCAGTCGGAGGACCTCCAAATCCGTCCTCAGGTGCTCTACGTGATCCTCCTCTGATCTTGAATAGATCAATATTTCTTCTATAAACCCGAATACGAACCGGTATAGGTACTCCCGGAATACGGATTTCATGAGTCCCATGAACACATCTGGTGCGTTCGTAACAGCAAACAACATGATTGCGAACTCAAAGTGACCATATCTGCACCTGAAGGCCGTCTATGAGATGTCCCACTCTTTCACCCTCAACTGGTGATACCCAGATCACAGTTTAATCTTAGAGAACCATCATGCCCCCTTTAGCTACTCGAAAAGATCTTCTATCCTCGGAAGAGGGTAGCGATTATTGATCGTTACCTGATTCAGCCTCCTGTTGTCTATGTACATCCTGAGACCACTATCTGCCTTCTTTTCGAACAAGACTAGATTACCCCACAGTGAAACACTTGTTCGAACATAACCTCTCTTCATCTGATCGTCAATCTAAATCTGCAACTCTCGTAGCTCTGAAGGTTCCATCCGGAAGGGAGCCATCGAAATCAGACGAGCACCAGGCTGCATGTCTATCCCAAACTCGATATCACATCGAGGGGGTAGAGTCATCGCATCCTAAGGGAAGACGTCCATAAACTCACTGACGATCCCTAGTACCTCCACCATCTCTGCATCTACTGACTCTACCTAAAGCTCGGATAACAATGAGAGAAGGTGTTCCTCTCGTCTGCTTCTCTTATGGCCACTCCGCTCGCTGGTGAAAGTAACATGCCCACTTCCCAAGTCTTAGAACACAACCCTTCCTCAGAAGCAGTCGATAATGGAACACATAGAGAATAGCCAGTCGACGCCTATGATGACATCGTATGGTTGTATCTGTAAAAGTAGAAGATCTCTAACCGACTAATGTGTCCCTATCATCAGTCTGTATCCTCCAAAAACATATAAAAGGTCGGTCTGACCTCTGACGAGTGTGCCCAGCACCAGGGGAACTAGAAGTCACTCGACATCTAGACCCAGAGAACGGGCCAGTCCAGGTTCAACAAAGGATTGAGAAGCTGCAGTATCGAACAAGGAATATTCCAGGGTACTAAAAAAATTGATCGTACCTCTAATGACCTATGGTCCTGCCGGAACTATCGCCTCTGCGGTGTGCAACTTCCCACGCCCATCTCCTCTGCCCCAACGCTGTCGGCCACCTCCCCGACCACTCCCTGGTCGAGGTCCCTGGGGACCGCCCAGAGGTCTTCCTCCCCCTACAATGTCTTCCCTTGCTGGAGCGGGAGATTTCTGCCCCTGATGCTGCTGCTAGAAGGGACTAGCTGGAATCTACTACTGGGGCGGGTGTTGGGCATGTCCGCCACCACTGTATTGTACTCGGTCCGGGAACTGATTCTGGAGGTTCCAATTGATTCCAAAGATGAAGAACCTCTGTTCTGGGCCTGAAAGGAAGGGGCGGGAACTAGGGAATTAGAAATGGAACTGCTAAGGTGTGCTTCCTTTCAGTCGAAACATAGGGGGTCCTGATTCCAGGGGCCTCCTGTTGACGGCTATCCCCTTCGACGGGCCCAACTGGATCCCTTATCGCAACACACCTCTCAGCGTGTGCATCCTCTCCACCATATTAGCCTTATTTTGCACCTCTAGGTAAGCCGTAAAGTAAAAGGGAACAACGACATAATGAATATGAGGTTGGAGTGCCTCCTCTAAATGGCACACTCGAGACTCCTCATCTGGAAAGAGGACCGGAGAAAAGCGGAGGAGATCCTTGAACATGATCCACACCTCCATTACTGATATACTCCACTGATGGATGGAGAGTATCTCATGTCTCGTCTCAGCCTTCATCGTGGAAGAGAAGAATTCCACCCAAAACACTTTCTCGAAGTCAGTCCATGCAACCTCATTCTCCCTCCTCTCTCCAATATAAAGCGTCCACCACTAACGTGTTGCTCCTCGCATATGGCTGAAGGCCAGAGGTACCCAGAACTCTGTTGGATCCCAAATAAATCCATAATTTATCACTAGCACTTCGAGCCATCTATCCATATCCACATATGAGATGCTTCCCTTGTAAATTCTATGGGACTCTTGCTGAAAATATCGAAGCGTCTACTTCCACTGGTTATCCTCCTTATCTGAGTAGATCCTCTGTTGATCATAAAATTCAACCTTCTAGGCCTCTATCTTATTTATTATTCATGGTCACCTCCTAGGTTCCATATCTGAAAGGTATACAAGGAATTATTAATCCCATGTAGTATATAATATTGTTCTTAAAATGTCTTAAAATCATTTTTTTCAATCACCAAACACCCCAGAAACAAGAGAACACAAGTCATTATTATGCATGTACCTTTTCTAGGGTCTCTACCTTGAAATCAGCGTGGACTAACATGGTCGTTCAGAAGGTCCAGATTCCTTGCATCGGATCACGGGGGGGGGGGGGGGGGGGGCCTAAAATCCCATGTCCTAGCCGGCATTCCTGGGCCTATTTCATATACCAAGGTCACCCAACATTGTTTCCCTAACAACCCATGCAATCCTCATTATGCCTATCTCCAGAATCCATCTTATCTCTCAACCTCCGCTATGATACAATTCTATCAGGAACCACCTTCACCTAGATGAGGGAAGGGAAAACATATTTCCAGACCCTTCCTCATTCATGTTGAAGGAGAGATAATGTCCTCCTGAGACCCCCATCAACAGGTCCCAGAGTGGAGACTAACTAAAACGGTATAAAATCACACACTAAATGGAAGGCATTACCATTTTTCTTTTAATAGGATCAAGAGATAAGATAGTAAATCCACAACAACAAAAATGAAAGTGCAAGTATGGATGAAAGTAAACCATTCCCATATGCATGTTCAAAGGTAAAATATACAAGCCACAAACCTCCAAAATTAAAAAGATACCAAGAAAAAGAAATCAACAACAGCAACTGCCCCAAAGGTCCGAGCTAGTACGGTCCCGCCTGATCCAACAAGTCCTCCTGGAAACCTGAAAGCAGTTTTATATATGTAGGATGAGCATACATGTATAATCAGTAGAGAAAACCAAAGAATCTCGTGCACAAGTGGGGAGGCATACTAATGCCCTGTGAGAAAAGAGATAACCAACACCTAGCAAGGAAACTAACCACCCAAGCCTCACCAAAGCATAATCTCCATATAATAAAGGTTAATTAATGTATTGAAATAGCACATAAATATTTGGGTACCCCGCGCCACTTTCCCACTGGTAATTGAAGACATCCTACACATCAAATCAATCCCGCCATTGTTACCGCAGTCCCACTACCAAACCCCGTCCGCACACACCTGGGCAATAACCTCACCGCAGTCCCACTGCAAAACTCCACCTGCACACACCTAAGCCAAAACTGTTATCGTTCCCGTAGACATCTAGTTCACAACCACCACGCGTAACCACACACGCAGACACCTTGGTCAGAACAACTACTGCCACTCCCGAAGAAACCTGGGCCTTATCCCGAAGACCCTTGGGAAACAACCTTCTCACAAACACCTGCACCAACCACCACAACTACCCTTCCCAAAGATTCGTGGGCTAAAATTTACGTCAGGTCATCACAGCTAGCCCGAAGTGTCTTGGGATATTCAAGAAAGGGAGAATAAAATGAGCTATTAACCAGCCACTCATAGGTGTGTTGGGAAGAACACCCTCCCCCATAAAATGGGAGTGTTCAGCACTTAAGTGATCATCTTGGGTGGGGCGTGGATAAGAAACATAAAAACTAAAAGTATATACATAAGTAAGTAATAATTAAACCCAACCTAGGGTTTTGCAACCAACTTCACCACAAACACACTAGTCACTAATCATTCGTAATGAAAAGAACAACACCCACGGCCAAGTCATGATTTGTTTCCAGAAACAATTCCCCATTAAACCGATTCTTATTTCCATGCCATGTAAACATGTTTACATAAAATTATTCACCACTAGGAAACAAAAAGGCATAACCACGTGATAAGTGAAAAAATACAGCCACACTGCAATTTAATCATTCACACCCAGTTCACATGTATAGATACAACAACAAGTGTAATGTGAGGTCCCTCAAAGCGATGGAAACAAATCAAACCTAAAGACAATCACCCATGTCCCCAGAACCAACGTTTTCTCAACAACCGAGGATTCCAACCCAATTCGTGATACAAGCATAGGATACCATCCTCACCCACATCACCCTTGCAATCTATGCCCCCATCTAAGAAAACCATAAGTTCACTCGTATTCAGCCCATGGAAGAAAACAACCAGACCACTACAACCATCACAAAGCAGGCCCAAGCATGTATTATCAGATTTAAAAATTTTAACCCGCTCCATGATTTCAATTCCACTAGGCTTAAACCGGGGTTATCATAGAAAATGTGTTGATCCCGGTGCTTTTAATTTATTTAACCAATTATACATAATTAAACAATTTATTTTCACAAAACTATGTCAACAACCAAAATACAACCCATTTAAACATCATATGGGGGTAAGGGTTTATTGCTACATAGAGAAGGACCACCAAAAACCATGATTTTTAGTAGGAGTAATCCCGTACAATTCAGAAATCATTAATCATGAAAGAGGAGAAAACATAGCAGCATCATCAATCCCACCCTCCCCTTCATTCTTTAAAAGTCAGTTTGGTATCTTCATTAATGATTGGTTCGTCCATTCATACATTAGTTGTAGCGTAACCACCCCACATGATATATAGAAAAGAGTGACGAAGGTGAAATCCATACTTGATTGATCAAGAATCGACGTTTTTCTCCATGCACCAAGAACATGGGATGCGTGATTTGAAGGGGAGGGACATATGGAACTCCATGATGGGTAAAAGGCCCTAGGAAAGGCACACAACAAACCACGGAAAGAAGGAATCCAAGCTCTCCATGAAGAAAAAGGAAATTCAACCGATAAGAAATGGAGAACTAGAGCGGGAGATATAAGGAGGAGATCGGGATATGGAATTTTGAACACCATGAAAAAAGGATCGAGGTTTCCTACGTGGGTGGCTAGTTACACACGATAGTATTAATGAGTTATTTAATATCCCCCATCGGGGATGTCTCTCATGATTTAAATAACATTAAAAAATTGTATTAAGATTAATACATGTCAAAAGATACGTTACGGGAGTGGAGAAGCCGAGTCCACACGGTGTGACCGTCACGGTGCCACCATCACAGTGCCACCGTCACAGTGCGACCGTCACGGTGCCATCGTGACTGGTGTCCCCATCATAGTTGAGCAGTGTTTTTGGTAAAGTAATATCCATGGGTTTCGGGCCATTACATTCTCTAAAGAAATGAATATTATGTTCCAAATCATATTTATTAATAGTTATATGTTTGTTCATATATATATATATATTAACTTCATGGTATAGATATATAGAATTAAAATAAAATTATAAAATTATATTTTATCAAAGTAAATGTAATGCTTTCGTCACATCTCCAAATATCAATAGTTTTTTTATAATTCCTTGATAATTGAAAAGTTATTATTTTTTAGAATATTTTAACTTAAATAATAACCATTTCCCATTCATATTATAGACTTTTTCATTGATATCTCACTATAATTTGTAACACAAATTTTTCCAATTCCATTTTCTTTTTTGAACACAAAATATATTAAAACATCATCATTCCTCAATTATACCACCCTCCCAAAACATCATCTGAAAAAAAACCTAAAATGAAGACTATTATTAGAACCATCTATTTTGATGTATGGTTTAATAAATCAATTTTAATTAAACAACTACATATTCATATGTTTTATATTTATTATATTTCTATTTGAATTGTTTGTAAAAATCATAATGTGAATTAATATAATCATTATTATTTAATCTATTACTCATTTTGTATTCCAATTCAATATTATTTATTAAAATATTGAAAATTTATTCCAATATTATCATTAAAAACAATGTATTCATTAAAATAAAATTTATATTCATTAAAAACACTTTTTATTTAATTTTATTTTATTATGGATTATTATCATCAATATCTATTTTCAATTCCATAGATTTTCAACAAAACCATTTGTTCATTAAAATTATTCTTCATAGGTTATATAACTCTATACAAAATTCATCATATAATCTTCAAAACCAAATATAAATTCATTTTTATAAACATTGTGTTATTTTTTTATTGACGATCATCCTATTATTTTGCAAATAAACTATTTCTGTAAGAAATTTTCCAATTAAATTTCATATATTGAAATTACACATTTGTTAAGATTATATATATATATTGTCTTTCATTCAATCCCACCACCTTATTTATCAATACTATTTTGAAATAAAGAGGGAATTTGTATAGTATTCCAACAATGGAATTTTTCTATTTGTAGCTAAATATAAAAACACCATTTTCATTTCTTGAACATCTTTATGATATGTGGTAACAAAATATCACATACATAATTTTCCATTGTAATTTCCTAGAAGTTTATTCTTCTGAAAGGCCCCAAATTTATTATGTATAGGACATTATTATTTTGATATCTCATATATCCCCAATATTTAATATGAAAAATATAATTCTATGTTATTTTAATGTTAAAAATATCAATTATTTATCTCATACATTATAGAATCATCTTGAATTATCATTCAAATTAATATTATAATTATAATCATCACAATATATATACATGATATCTCTTTACATATTCCACAATTTTAAACAAAAACATAGTAAAATTATTTCAACAACCATTAAAATTTTTATTGGAATTCATCTTTTGATAACATATTATTTTAATCAAAAGATTAAATATTACCTCAATCACATTGGATAATCCCTTAATGAAATTAGAATTCATAACCCAAATATAAATATCTATTTGTAATTCCATAAAATTCATATATATTTGATTAAAAATCACCCTTGGGAAGGTATTAATTTCATTGGAATCTTATTTTAGAACACATATGTATGATTATATCACTAATCATCCTATGCAATAAGTAAATAATATACCATATATGGGGGGAATAATATATATGATCATAATATACCATTAATTATATCTCATATTTTTTTCAATATTTTTAAAATTTTAACCATATAATAATTTTAATATCATTAAATTAGTAATTATTTTGAGGTAAGATTCATATTTACATCAAATTATTGAACTATATAATTAATATAATTCCAATGTTTCTACATATTTGCAACTATAATCACTATGAATGGTTCAGAAAAGGAGTTATGTGACTTATTCTTCTATTCATATTTAATATTATATTATATTCATGATTTTAAACAAAAAAAAAACTTTACAATCTGTCAAACCAAATAAATGAATATAAATAAATTGGGAATACCTATTTTACTACATTCACCAATGATAATATAATCCACATAGAATATATCAGTGATGTTATTATATATTGATTAACCACTACTTTTATAGTTTATGATTAATAATTTATGAATACTACAATATTTATCTAGCATTTATGACTTCATCTAATCAATAATTCACTACATAAAATATGTATAATTATAAAATTTACAGTTAGGCGAATCATACCAGATCTCGATCAAATAATAATGACACTAAAAAGTAGTGTCGTACTGTCTGATTTTCTAATAATTAAATTATATGTGTTCAATAATTTTTTCAAAATACCAATATTAAAGGATTATCACCTAAGAAATTAAATCATTCACAAAATGAAATATGAACCCATATGATAAAAAACTACTATTGTATCAATAATATATAATTATATGTGAATCTATTTTGATATAGATAATATTATTTAGTAAAAAATAACTTAAAATAAATGAATTTTTCAAATTTCAAATTTAAAATTGAAAAAAAATTTAAATATCACATTAGTATCTATTCCATTTTTTTATTTATATAAGTATTTCAAACATAAAATCCATATGATTTTTTTGTTTTTCAAGTAACCACTATAACATGAAAAAATATTCACACAATCAATTTGGTTTAAATTTGGTAACATCTACATATCCCTACACATTATTCATATATGTTGTGTGATGATTTTGTTTTTACATTTCCATTATCCAAGCGAAGAAAATTTCAAATAGTGTAATCAACCATTATAATGAACCTCTGTCTGAGAAATTTGTGAATCTCAACCACTTCACAATTAAATATTGACCCTTAATGGATCATTTATATCACGATAAATTTTATATCTCATATCCATCCTAAAAATATCATTTTTATCATCTATATGTTGCAGTTTCCTACTTTAATTTAAAACAATATACATTTCCAATTCATATATACAACGATAACATAATGAGGAACATTTTTTTTCTTGATCTTAAATAATTTTTCCAATTAAAATAGTTATTACATAGAACAAAATCCATTAAATGGGTATAATCAAAATACCATTAACATAGAGTGTCGGTTTTATCACCTCTAAATTTTATCTCATGTCCAATAGGAGACCCTATATTGAATAAATTATGATTATCTTTTCAACTCAAAGGGGGAATGATTTTTTACCATTAGTGAATAATATATTTAATGAAAAAACCCCCTTAATATCAATAATTTTCACTGACATGAAGTGGTCAATATACTATTTTTTCAGTCTCTCATATGCCACCCTTCAACTCAGATACTCTCATATATTGTATCATAATTGGGTGTTGGTTTAATGTTTGGACATCCTTTTATAAATATTATCATTATTTTCACATAGAATATGGATTGGTTCTTATAAATACTCTAATGTAAGGATTCCCATAACCAATTGATTATTATAAAATAAATATTAATTTTACACATTACCAACTTCAACACATTTCATGATGTGTGGTGCACCATTACATCTTTATCTTATCATTTCTCATTCATAATCATATATACATCTATATTACTTAAATTATATTGATTTTAAAATAAAGGAATATTATTTTATTAGAAATACATAAATTTAATATTTCCATTATTTTAATATAATGATAAAATATGTTGGTAATGAGATTTCGATTGATGTTCTATATATTCAATTTTCAAATATTCGGATATTTGTGGACCTCCATGTACCACTGGTGGAGATATTATCATAACAAAATTATATAATATTATAATTATTATATCATAAATTTTGGTTATTATATGTTTATATGGAGTAATTTTCATAATTTTCTCATGGAATAATTTCACTCATTTTTTGGATACCAAGACAATTAATTATCAATGAATTTATATCAATGAGTTATGGGTGAGATTCAAGATCATGACTGATTAATGTTATAAAATGTATTAGAGAATTTTTTGAGTGAATAATTGTTAAGAAACTATATTTATAGTGTAATTTTATTATTTGATGTTTATGACATATATTTATTAATTACGGTAATAACATATTTACAAAACATAGTCTTTTCTGAATTGTTCACTTCAATAAAAAGAATAATTTTTCCTAGAGTGATACTAAGAGTCATTAATCTAATTTAATATGGTCATTTTTCACTTATTAATAGAAAACAATTATATTCATGAATTTATCTATATGATATTGAGTATTGATTTTATATATTTTTAATAGAGGATAATGTTTTTTTGAATATTTGAATGTGGGACATATCTAAATGATGTTTCAAATTACCAAATGTTAGAAGATATGGGGATGGTTTTGTGTTAATGAGGATTTTCATCCACATTAGTTTTTTTGTACATAAATAAATTTTTAGTATTAAAGTATAATACATTACTATATATTCCCCATAGTGGAAGTAACATTAACAGTTCTAGTTTTAATAAAAATTAATAATCAAACTTTTGATTATTTGTAATAGTATGTGTGGTTTTAGGAATAAAAATTATTTCTTCATCTTGTTGAACCTCAAAAAAATCGTGGAAAAATTGTTAAATATAATAATAAAAATATAAACCAATTTAGTTGAGGATATATATTGGTATATGTGGTTACTATTGTAGAATGAAACAAGACTATAGAGAGTATTGTCCATCTTTAATATATGATTTTTTTATTTGTGGATAAAATGGATTCAAAATCATTTATTACTCAATAAATTCTAATATAATTGAATATCTATGATATGAATTTTCACATACCTTTTAATTTATTATTTAATATTAATATTTACAAAGGATATTGGATTTCTATTCTTGTTAGGATTTATTAGTTATGATGAATAATTTCTAGATTTGAACATTTTATTGATAAAACAATATTGAGGGTCCCTAACTTTAATCTTCTTGATTTGGTGCTAAAATAAAATACTATTGACACATGATTTTATAAAAATAGGATAAAACCAATCCTTAATTTATATCACATATTTTAAATAAATATTAATTATTTGTCAATGTAAATCAAACCATATAAACTATATATATAGTATCATTATAGACTAGATACCTTCAAATAATATTTGATAATCATTCTACAATATCACTGGAATATATTTTTCAAAAATGATACCATTTTTTATAAACAATATATTATACCCATATTTATCAATTTTTGGAAATGGAGACCTACTAAAATGGATGAGATAAGATACATATTATTGTAAAATTTAAGGAAAAGTAATTTATATCCATGATTGGCAAAACAATGATAACATTAGTATGTGAATAAAATCAGGGTGTATTGATATAAAATATACAAAAAACATAATGAAAAATATGATTCAAATCATATTTTTGTAATAAGATAATTAATGATCACAAATTTCTAGAAACATGATTCAATAATCATGATCCATGGAAAGATTATATATGAGTATTATATTTATGATATTCATTATCAAATAATGGGGAATATAAAAATCATAGAACATCATTTATTATGTCAAGTATAACCTTGATATAAATTATCAAATATTGGATATATTCCCTTAATGGGATTTTATTACTCAACAATATATGACAGGTCAAATCTTATGATATAATATCTTACCCAATGCAATATATTTTTATATACTCGTAGACCACTACTCACCTAGTGAATAGATTTCTTTATTGGTATATGTTAGCACCTTATTCCTAGTGACCTACTAAGATATAAAATTATAACCATGATATTATAGTGACATTTTTTTATGAAAGCTTATCATTTGATAAGAAATACCTTTATGTTCAATAAGAACATGAAACAATTCATAATACATTTATATCTAATGTATCATGTTTGAATTAAATGGGTTTCATATAAATTTATGCAATCTTTTCTCTTAAAAAACAAAGACGATGAAATTGGAAGGAATTTATTGTAAATATACATTGTTAAGAATAATAAATACCAATGGATTTTGAAATTTAAAAAAACACTTTTATAATAGAATAATAATTTAATTTTAAAATAAAAGTAGAAAATTGTTGTACACTTTATAACTTCTATTTTGAATCAAATAATATAATAATAATGGAAATTAAAAACAATATAGAAAAAATGAATTAATTAAAATGATTAATCTTAATTAAATCCTCTTAAAATGATGGTAATTTTTTTAAAAAAGATCCATTTCATTCAGTCAAAAAATGATTGAATGATATCATGGTATACCCTAAACTATGGTATTGGTATATTTTTTAACATATTATCCAAAGGAAACAACAGAAAGGCACAAACAACTGACCTTGACATTGTACGGTCAATATAGTTGAATGTAAACCTTTGATTTGACCAAAACATCGTAGATCTATAAAAGAGTCAAAATATTCTCCACCAAGAATATACCATTAAATAGAATAAATAAGGAGGATAGGATCTAGTAGATTGAATAACTCAATGTGGCGATTCCAACACAATCGATGATGTTTGATTTACTGAATGCATGAAGTGTCTTTTTCACAGAGATGATTCAATGATTTCTGTTGCTCCAGGATGTGTTAGGCCACAAAAAATATTTTTCTGAATAGTAGATGTGCCCCTTGTCTGATTTAAAAAATAAAAATAAAAGTACTTGTTGTGTTCATTTAATGTACATGTCATGTACATGCTTTAACCAGCCTCCTATTTAGGCGGTCTCAAGGTCACCCCACATGGTCATGTACAGGCCCCTGCATTGCATGTATATGTATAACATAGACAACATGGTAGATGACTTGTGATCTTATGTACATGAAAAGTAATGCTTAAATTTTGATATTATTTCCTTTATCCAAAAAATACACAAAATCAAGATCCATATCGTAAATAAAGATTACGGTTCTTAGAAACCTCCCCCATTAAAAATATTTTTCCTGAATTTCCCTAACGGGGAGGCGTAGAAGAAGAATTATCAAACAGCTCTAGCCAATATGATCGTATTTTGACCTCCCTCTCTGAAGTCACATCCTGCACTTGCCCGCATGGACACAAAAACCATAACAGAGGAAAATACCTCTCATGTGGAACCTTCACTTTGCGATCATCAATTTGGATAGGCTGCTCCTCGAATGATGTGTCAACCTCTAACTCAACTTCCTTGGGTTGGGAAACATGATAAGGGGAAGATATGTAATGTCGCATTTGAGAAACATGGATAACATCTTGTATAGACCTACACCTATAAGGTATCTTCAATCGATAGGAAACTAGCTCGACTCTGTCCAAATCCTCAAACATCCCAATGTATCTCAGTGAAGGCATACCCTATCTCCTAATCGTCCAATGTCCCATCCTCTATGTAACATGAAGGAAATCCTAACCCCTTACCTTGAATGCCATAGGTCATCTCTGAATATCCTCATAAAACATCTGGCATGAGTATGTAGTATCCATCCTCTTCCATATAATCTACACATGCTTCGTGGTCTCCTGGACCATATAATTCGCCATTAAATATGCCTCTATTATCTCAATCCAATATATAGGTGATCAGATCATCCTACTGTAGAAATCCTCATATGGTTCCATCTTTATTGATTCATGAAAACAGTTATTTTTGGAAAATTCTTCCACAGGTATATGATTTCCCCAAGAAACCCAAAAATATATGGCGCATGCTCGAAGCATGTCATCCGGCAATTGAATTATCTAAAAAGAGGGGCAATCTTTCCGGAAAAGGTATAATGTACTCAGAATTACAATTGTACCCAATACCTTTTATAGTCTCATATCGTCTCGTGAAGTAAAACAAGAATCCTTGTATGAAAATATAAAGTGGGGAACCCCTTGAAAATGTGTAATATCTTATATGTACAACCATACAAGATCATTAGCACTAAAGGAATCCTTGATTTTTAAGATGTGTGCATCCATTTTGAACATGTAAATAACCATTCAAACCACATCATTCCACTACCACTCAGGAATTTGTAAAAGCTGTAGAAGCCCTACTTGTTTCTAATGATCCATATTTTTATTCTTATAGGTGGAACACCTCATGAAAAAACCTGAAACATCTCTCTACATGTTGGGACACCAATAATGATGATGTAGTCCCTGATAAAAATTGGTTATTCCAGGATGTACTACTTAAACTGAGACGTGAAAATCCTGAAAAGCTCCTCGTGTTTGTATTCAAACACCATACAAGTCCATGGAAGCGAAAGATCTCATCCTCGTCTATGGTCCATCCAGAAATTGTGTCTTCTCCTAACACACACTCTCGTAGATCTAGGCCTTCAGAATCTGATAGTTTCATCATTTTCACTATATCATGAAGTGTAGAGGTAACAACTATATAATAAAGAAATGTCTTATGTAGTATATTATGCACCTCCAAATGTAGCTCTGTGAATAGGCCCATAAGTATACAGTCACTACTAGCCACTTTAACTTCCTATATCTTATTCCTCAAGCTGAACACATCATCCAATGTGTTACCTTTAAAATGCATGTAGGCATGCTCTAAATCAAAGTACGGAATGTAATCAACCCACCTTCACTCTCTTAGATTAATATCACACTAAGTGAAGATATACGTGAGACTTTATTTCTTTGTTAAAAACATAAAATACTCTCCCAACAGATAATGTCTTCAATAGTGTAAATATTGATCAAATAAAGCCATATCGAGATCATGTGTTTGATAATACCACTCATGTGGCCTCAAATATCAAGCTTCATACACCAATAGTGATTCCCCTTCATATGAACTCCTCCTAGACTGTTACATGAGGAATCCTAGAAAATAGTATAGATCTTTCCAGGCTCTGGAATAACTGTTATCAGTGATGAATTCAACCTCACTTTGTGCTTCTGGAAGGATGAATGACCTGAATCTTTCACAATCTAATTTTATCCGATATGAGTCTGGCCCGTAAATCGTGATGACCAAGATATATTCTACGAATACCATGAAAAATAGAATCTACATGTTGATGCAACACTCATTTCCTTAGTGCCATAAAAACAGTGGGCATGTTCGTGAGACTGAACGACATAACCATATACTATTAGAGACCATACCAACTATGAGAGGGTTTAGGAGGTATATATGATGGTATGACATTCTAATTATTATAATTGAATCTAAAATAAATCTTCATGAACACCCAGGATCCACATAGCTGATCAAATTGATAATCAATCCTCGATAAGGGATATCTATTCTTGACAGCCAACTAGTTCAACTTCTGAAAATCCACAAAGTGGCTGAGGGTACCATCCAAATTTTTCACAAACAGGACCGGAGAACCAAATGGATAAATATTAGGGTAGAATAAACTCTTGGTCTCTAACTCCTCCAACTACATCTTGAGATCATGTAACTCTAGTGTAGCCATCTTATAATGAAGAATAGAAACTGGTGTAACTCCTGACACAAACTCAATAGAAAAAGAAACCTATTTGTATCTATTAAAATGTAAAATTTCCTCTATAATGGAATCTATAACATGATCCACCACTAGAAGAAATTCCATATGTCAAGTTCGGTGGTCATCCAGATATATACTAGCAATAATCGATATAACTCCTCCCAAACCATGTTTCTCAGGTCCATCACTTCTTTCCTGGACATCCCATTAACCATTTTTTAGAATCAATCCACCCTCTGGTGACATGAAAATCACCGTATGACAATAGAAATTGACAT
This sequence comes from Viscum album, assembly GCA_963277665.1. Taxonomy (NCBI): domain Eukaryota; kingdom Viridiplantae; phylum Streptophyta; class Magnoliopsida; order Santalales; family Viscaceae; genus Viscum; species Viscum album. The sequence continues at coordinate 1,033,273,510 of OY728133.1, read as the reverse complement.
CATCCATAAAGATAACTAACAAATCCATTCTGAGAATGATATCATTGCTCGTATTCTCTGTGACATAAATGTTCCAAAAGAAGTGACACACACCAACATCAAGAGGGAACTTCTTGAATTGACGAAAATTGGTTTTTTAGTCAACAATGGATTTTAAAGCATCATAAAATCCCCAAACAAAATGATATAGAAACAAAGGCTCTGCACAATAGAAATATATATGAAATAATGGGATTCCCCTATATCGAAAAGCATAAAATCTACAACTTTGAAACTAGAATCATACCTCTAAATGTAGAGGTTCTGGGATACTAATATTATTAGGTATGATCCACTTCAAATGTGTGACCCTTACCGCGACCCTGTGACCCACTATGACTACCTTATGAAGATCCACCCTATTATTATTGTAAACTTCTATCCTGATTTCCAAGACCACAACCACCTCTATGGCCAGAACATTTAGAAAAAAACTCTAGTTCCCTAACTGAGGAGAAACTGATGAACCTTCTCTTGAATGTGGAGTCATAGAAGAACCCCTATCACTAGTTGATGGTGATGAAAACTAACAAAAATTCTGAAGATGACCCATATTTCTGAAAGATCAGCACTCATTTAATTCTCTCCAGCAATGTGGCCTAATATTCCCTCTCATCCCACACTAGTATCATACCACCGAGAAACCTAAAACAATGCCTTGCTGAATCAGATCTCTGAGTGTAGACTCCCTGTGGTGCTTCCTACTATCATTCAGAATGGTACCAACTCTGGATGTTGAACCACCCTATCCCACAACTCCAAATTCCCAGAGTCTTTTCTCAGTTATCTACGCTTGATTAACTATAGAATATACATAATTTAACCTGAAATATTCACCTAATATCACATGATGTTCCTGAGATCATCATCAAACATCCTCACTAGAAATAACTCACCACCCCCAGAATGGTTGTGAACTACTGCAGCTCTGTGAAGAGAGAAGCATACTCAATGAATAAGAGAGTACCCTTATCCATGCTCATGAACTCTTAGGCTGGATTGGCACATAAATTCTATTGGTATAAGTAGTCATAGATGGTCCACTGTAACTCATCACAATACATAATCCACCGGTGTCAATCCTATGAATTCACATGCCACCATATATTGGTTGGATTGAAATGAATTTTTGTAGAGATATTTACCCTCCTCTATTGAGGCATCTTGAGTGCGAAATGATCAACAACATCGATTCAATCCATGACTCTATTTACGGAGGTCCTCCATCCCCTAGGAATGTTAGAGTATTATAAGGCTGGAAAACCTTCATAAACTCTACCATTGATGGGGCAGGACGCGGTGCTCCATAGATGGCCTACAAAGGCCTTCTGAAGCCTTCTCAGAACAATGCATCGACACCTGTATTTATAATGATGGCTTGTTCCAATACATTCATGATTGGAGAATCTATTGGTATCCCCAAATCTACCATGTCCAGGGTTTAGTAATTTCCTTGTCTTTGGCATAAAACCGGATGATGCCCATGTGGAAATACTCAATAAGGTCAAGCACACTACTCAATTCAATGTTATTAATGACAGAAACAAATTTGTGCCAAAAAAGGAATAGGTAAAAGAACTTATTAATTTTATTTTCAAAACATGGATACACGGCATGTATGACCCCCCACATGGAATTTTCCCTTAATCCTTTGCATATGAGTTTACTTTTACCCAAAACTGGTCGTGTAACACCAATACACACGAAGTGTTCTCATTAAGACACGATATGTACATGAATAATTTCCCCCTGCCCGTGTTCCTCTACACGACTAAACAAATGGACCCATCAAGGTTAACATAATAAGGAGTGTGCACCCTTGACATATCGAGTATTGCTTATGTTATAACCCTCATATTAGTTAGACACACGGTCGGTGACATGGTCATATCAACAAGGAATTTAGGAACAAAACATGACATGTACTATATGAGTTTCATCCACCCGTGTCATTGGTCACACAGCTGGATACACATCTCTTATAAAATGTCACATACTCTATGTACACGATGTGTGCCACCAAAAATTCCCAACCCTGTGTTGCTAAGCACATATCTAGTAAAACAGTTAATGTCACGACCCATCCTCGGGGCCCATGCCGTGACTACCCCAAGCCCGCCTTCCATAGGCCAGGGGCTGGCGACTAGCACCAAGGCATATATCCAGGAAAAAGGGAAGGCATTGGCTTTGTAAAAAACACCACAGAGCAAGCAAACAGAAGAAGTAAACACTAAGTAAAAACTAGTACACCAGTAAGTGTGGAAAAGTAAGTGGGCCAGTATACAAACCCAAACTGAAAGTAAAGTGAAACTGGAAAGGGAAAAACAACAACTAAAAAGTAAAGCTGCAATGTCAAGCTGTCCACTGGAAATCCCACCTGAAGGGTGGGTACAGAAAGCCTCCACTGCTCCTCGAGTCCAGCCGACCGCTCCGAGTACGTCCCGCCCAGTGGTCCACCTCCAGGTACCGTCCTACTCTGCAATCCTCCACCACGATCAGCGATGCCCATCATTTGCAACCAACACAACGTAGTGCGGGCATAGCCCGTGCAGGGGTGAGTATAAGCTACTCAGTAGGGACCCTGAGACCCCCGAATGTCTCCCAGAATTCATAAAGGATAACCACAAAGGAAAGATACAATCACGAAGTAACATCTGACACAGCTTAGGTATATTCCCATACATATACCTAAGTCATCAATTCTCGCTCGGCTCTAACATCCAAGATCAAGTACAGCCCAATCCACATAGGAAAGAAAAACGTAAATCCACACAGGATAGCACAACACAATCCACAAATGAAAGTAAACAGGATTCAACTCACACAGGTATACATCTTCATATTATGGTAAAGATGACCAGATATTTCCACTGATTCATCTAAGTCGTTGGACCCACAAAGGATCGATAGGTACTAACCCCCGCAATGACCCACAAAGGATATGACCCACAAAGGATCGATAGGTAACTAACCCCCGCAAAGACCCACACAGGATCGGACCCACACAGGATCTGTAGGGGCTGGCCCGCACAGGACCGCTGAGCACTGACCCACACAAGATCGGACCCACACAGGATCGGTAGCACTTACCCACAAATGATTTCATAGTGTTGTAGTCGTCGTCGTCAAATCCACTGAGGATCTTTGTACAGTCGTCGTCGTCATAGTAGCAGTCGCAGCCAGCTCTAGGGATCTCGCACACAGCAAGATCATTCGGGAGGGTCCGCTCCACGAGCTGAGAGGCTGATACATCAACTGACACATAGTCCAGAGTTGATGTATCCAAAATTTTTGTATCGTCAACACGAACTCAACGTCGCAGACGGCGCATCAATCGGACGCTCGGTCTGATAGTTATTGGCTTTTTCGTCCTAGGGGCCCGGTTGGTTTTTAAGGAAAAACCAACCTGACCATACTCCACATGTGTCAAAACCTCGGGCAGAGTAAGCCAAAAGATCCATATCACTTAGAGGAATTCAAAAATGTCGGTGGCACGTCAATTAGACGTCCGAAGCTCAAGATATGAGTTTTTTCGCTCCGATGGCCCGGTTGGTTTCGTGTACTAAACAACCCGACCGAACCCAATGTATTCTAAAACATTGAGTGTGACATACTGAAATGACTGAATCGATCCAAGGATCGCATCGCTGCTGACAGTGCATCATTCAGAGGCCCGTAGCTCATGTTATGAGCAAAAGACCGAAAAGGTCCGGAAACGAGGGGTCTGGGCCCGGACCGACCCGGACCGACCCCCCCCCCCCCCCCCCTCGGGTCGGCCCGAAGCGGGTTGACCTGACCTGGGTCAGGGTCCGACCCGGTTGGGCGCGACCCGGCCCGGCCAGGGCGGCCCGACGGGTCGGCTCGACTCGGCTCGGCCGAGCGAGGGAAACCGCGGGCTGGGGCGCGCTGCCCCCACATGACGGATCTGCGTCCCTGGTTGGGGTCACCTCTCACCAACGGACGCGGCAGCTGGCCGCATCCCGGCCATCGGTTCCGTGAGGCCGCGGAACCGCACCCCGCCTTCGCGGCTTCAGCCGGGGCACCGACTCCTCCGCCCGCCTGCGACCCGCGCCGCCGGTGGAGTCCGCGGGCCACCGAAGTTTCTTCGGTGGTCTGATTCCATTTCTGTATGCGCCGTAGCTCATCCCAGGTCCCGTTCTTCACTGCGGAATCAACAAATCTTCTTTGCGGCCAGTTTTGCCATCGTCCACCATTCCCCACACCAAGAAACAAAGGGCGGTGGGTTCAGACTTGTTCTTTGGTCCGCACCCACCGTGTTAGCGGTTTGAAACAACACCATAATTCCCAGAAATTGATAAACCAAGACCCGCAATAATAATCCGCGGACCAACTTGTTAATTGGTTGGTCCACGTTCTTTCCTTGAAGGAAAAAAAATATGGGTATTAACATTTTCAAAATGACCCCTACCTCAACGTCGTCGTCGGACACGAGTTTGTCGCGGAATTGACCGTCGCGGAAGAAAAGGATCATCACGTAGCGTAAGGGCGTCGTTGTCGTGCGGTACTCGGCATTGCGTAGACAATCTCTGAGGATCAAGAACATACAGATTTAATTATAACAATTAAATACATGTTGATGTTATAATCCAAAAAGAATTAAAAGTACCGCAATCCCCTACCTCAAGATTCCGATCGAAGATTGTCGCGGGGATGGAACGTCGCGGAAGAAGTGTCGACATCATGTCGTGTCGATCTATGGGGGTCTGTCGTTCTTTGTCTCCCTTCTTCGGAGGCAGGCGTTCTTCGCGTTCTTCACGTTCTTCTCATTCTTCGCGTTCTTCGCGTTCTTCGTGATGGAGGATGAAGGACTTAATGTTTTTGTCAAACCCTCTCAACGAACAATCCTCAAGAAGACATGTGTTGGTCTTATTTCATTACATGCCAACAAAAGAAAATTAAAGATATGTAATGGAAAAATTTATTCATAGAATTAATTACAACGAACTAACCGACAATTAATAGGGGCGTTATGAATTTAGAAAACGCGTCAGTTGACTTTCATTTAATAGGGGTTTTCGTAGGTGCGTTACTTAGCGGAAAGGAAACGGTGGGGCTCATGAGGGCCCCACCTCACATATATCCTACCAATAGGGTAGGATATTTTGGGTTCCACTCTATCCGCTTCAAGTCAGCTTAAGAAGCTTTAAGCGACATTAAGTGAACTAAAATAATGTTTGTCGTACCATATTATTTTATTTCTTAACTTAAAGCCCAAAAAAATTAAAAACCACACCTGAGCAAACGCAACTCCAGCAGAGGAATTTCTAATAAAATAACGGCACTGCGTTTCCATCGGTGCCCTCAGAATTCAATTTCGAACACTAGTTCATAATTTATAAAACCTTACTCGTTCATTCACTAAACGTACCAAGCCAATCTTCTGAAAATGATTCAGGGCACACCGGGCCTCAGAATCATGTGCCGTCAGAAAACTGCATTCTTGTAAAATTCAAAAGAAAATTAAGAAAAAAAATTCCTTGAAATTTACGGGTCTTTACATCACTCCCACCTCAGGGATTTACGTCCCCGTAAAGATACATCATAAACTAGGGAAACAAATGTGGGTACTGAGCACACATCTAAGCCTCCCGCTCCCAAGTGCTCTCCTGGAGGTTCCCGTGCTGCTATCTGATGCGCACTAGAGGAATCGATCATCCACGTAGGACCCGCTCCTATCGATCCTTGATCTCCACCGGGACCTCCGCAAAATTTTCCCCTTCATCAAAGTCTACCTCCCCATGGTCAATGATGTGTATCGGGTCGTGCACGTATCTCCTTAGCTGAGATACGTGGAAGACATCGTGCACACGGTGCAACTGAGGTGGTAGAGCTAGGCGATAAGCCACCTCACTGATCCTTCTGAGGACCTGGAATGGTCTGATGAAGCGTGGATACAACTTGTCGCCTCGACCAAATCTCTGTAAACCACGTCGAGGTGAGACCCGCAAGAAGATGTGGTCGCCATCCTCTAACTCTAGTGGCCTCCGCCTCCTGTCAGCATAAGACTTATGTCGGCTCTTAGCTGCCATCATCCACTCCTGGATGACCGGGACCTTCTCTGTCGTGGCTTGGACCATCTCTGGTCCCACAAGTGCTGACTCCCCAGGGTCTGTCCAACACAACGGAGATCTGCAAGGTCTGTCGTACAACGCCTCGTACGGTGCCATCCCAATGGTGGAGGGGTAGCTGTTGTTGTACGTAAACTCCACCAAGGGTGGGTGGTCCTCCCAACTGCGACCAAAGTTGAGGACACATGCGCGGAGCATCTCCTCGAGAGTCTGAATGGTCCTCTCCGTCTGACCATCTGTCTGAGGTTGAAAGGCGGTTCTTAGATGTAGCTGCGTCCCGAACTCCTCCTTCAACCCCTTCCAAAGCCGGGAAGTAAAGCGAGCATCTCGATCAGAGATGATAGATGATGGCACACCGTGAAGATGTACAATCTCCTGAACGTAGAGATGCCCCAAGATCTCCACTGAGCGCTGCTCTCTGATGGGTAAGAAGTGAGACGACATGGTGAGTCGGTCGACAATCACCGAAATGGAGTCGTGACCTCTGGAAGTTCGTGGAAGTCCAGTCACAAAGACCATAGATATCCCGTCCCACTTCCACTCCGGGACCTCTAAGGGTTGTACCAAGCCTGCAGGTACCTGGTGCTCTGCCTTCACCTGCTGGTAGGTGAGGCATCGAGAAACGAACTCTGCCACAACCTTCTTTATGCCCGGCCACCAGTGATGTTGTCTAAGATTATGGTACATCTTCGCCACTCCAGGATGTACCGCCAAAGGTGAAGTGTGAAACTCTCTCAGCACCTCCTCTCATAAAGGAACTGGTACCAATGTACGTCCTCTGAAAAGGACGTCGTGCTCTGCCCCAAAGGAGAAACCATCTGGTGCATGTCCTGAGGATAACTATGCACGCCGCGTCTCACAGTTGGCGTCCCCACACTGTGCCTCTCTGACCCGCTGTAGTTGTGGAGGGGTGACTGTGAGAGACTGAAGGAAGGCTTCTCCATCTCTATCCACGAAGGATATCTGCAAAGCGGCTAGCGGCTTTGTCGCCTCCTTAAGTAGCTGAATGTCCGTCCTCCAGCTGAGAGCATCGGCTATTACGTTTCCCTTCCCAAGAGTATAGACTATCTCAAAGTCATAGTCCTGGAGGACCTCAAGCCATCGCCGCTGTCTCAGGTTCAGGTCCTTCTGCGAGAAGATGTACCTGAGACTCTGGTGGTCAGAAAAGACTGTAAAGTGCTCGCCCATCAGATAGTGCCGCCATGTCTTCAGAGCGAAGACCACTGCTGCAAACTCCAGGTCATGGGAGGTGTAGTTCTGCTCGTGCGGCCTCAAATGACGTGATCCATAGGCGATCACTTCCCGCTCCTCCATCAGGACACATCCTATTCTGTTCCCTGATGCATCCCAGAAGACTTTGTACCCTACTCCCTCCTTCGGCAACCTCAAGATAGGTGCACTGGTCAATATCTATCTCAGCTCCTAGAAGCTCAGCTGACATCTGTCTGACCACACAAAGGGTTTCCCCTTCTTCTTCAAAGCTGAGAGTGGCGCCGCAACTCTGGAGAAGTCTGGCACAAATCTCCAATAGTATCCAGCTAGTCCCAAGAAACTCTGCACCTCTGTCACACTCCTAGGTGGCTCCCAAGCTAGCACTGCCTCGATCTTCGCGGGATACACCGGAACTCCCGCCTCAGAAATGATTTGTTCCAAGAAGTGGACCTCACATAACTAGAATTGGCACTTCGAGAGCTTCCCATAAAGCTGGTGCTCTCAGAGTGTTCCTAGTACAACCCTCAAGTGGTAGGCGTGCTCCTCCTCAGTCGTCGAGTAAATCAAAATGTCGTCGATGAAGACTACGACAAATCGATGGAGGTATGGTTGAATGATCATGTTCATGAGGCTAATTAACACCACTGGAGCATTGGTTACGCCGAATGGCATAACCAAGAACTCATAGTGTCCATACGGACACCTGAAGGTCATCTTATGCACGTCCTCGTCTCGAAATCTAAGCTGATGATAGCCTGACCTGAGGTATATCTTCGAGAACCACCGTGCCCCTTTGAGCTGATCGAAGAAGTCATCAATCCTCGGTAGAGGATACATGCTCCTTACTATCACCTGGTTCAGGCGGCGATAGTCGACACACATTCGCAAGCTCCAGTCCGCCTTCTTGGCGAACAATATCGGGGAAGCCCGGGGTGAAACACTGGGACAGATGAATCCCTTGCCCTGCAAGTCCTCCAATTGTACCCGTAGCTCTCAAAGCTCAGCGAAGTCCATCCGATATGCTGGAGTGGATATCAGGTCTGTCCCGGGGTACAGATCAATATAAAAGTCTACCTCGTTATGAGGAGGTTGTCCTGGAACGTCGTTGGGAAAGACGTCTGCATACTAATCCACCACTGTAGGAAAACTAGGACTCCGCACGTTAACTGCTCCTAGGATGAGGCTAGCCAACTGATGAGTGTTGGGATTTCCTCTCCTCTACGGAAGTCCATCCTGTTCTGTGAAGGCTCCCTTCTCGCCGGGGAAGGAGAACCTGCTCTCGTCGGTGCGTACACATCACACCTTGCACCTAATACAGACAATTTGAGCATGGACTGTAGATAACCAATCCATGCCCAAGATTACATCGTAAGGCCTCGACGCCGCTACAAGAAGCTCCCAACCGAAGCTCTCGCCTCCTAGAGTAAGCTCACACTGCCGGAACCAGTGCGCAATCGTCGAGTATGCTCCCGTAGGAGTCTCTAGCCGTAAGGATCGAGCCGATGGCTCTGTCGGAATCTATGAGCTCCGAACAAAGGCAGCGACTATGAAAGAGTGACTCTCTCCTATGTCTATAAGAACTGCAGCAAAGGTGGAATAGACACAGATAGTACCTCGAATCATCTCAGGCATGCTGTGGTAGTAGGCCTCTGCTGCCTGGAGTTGTGCATGTCTCTGCCCGCCAGCTCCCTCTGGTCGGGGTGGACCTCCTCGTGGTGGTGGTAGTAGAGCCTCAAAGTGTCTCCCACCACCTGCTTCTCGGACAGCTCCTCTTCCTCGTCCGCCTCCACCCTGCAGACTACCACGGTCGACCCTCTACCTCTTCCTGGGTGGCCCCTCAACTGTCTGCTGCTCCTCGGTACGGTAGGTCGGGCAGTCACGAGCCATGTGTCCCTTCCCACCGCATGTGTAGCAATGCCTACCTCTCAGAAGATTGGCTCCACGCTGTGTGCCCCGCACTGCTAAGCCAGTGTCCTGAGGTTGTCCGCATGAGGGTCTGGTCTGCCTGGACCCCTGAGTCATCCATCAAATTCCTACTGCAGAAGACTCTCCTACATGCCGCCCCACAGTAGGTCTCGCTGCTGATGAAAGCTCAGCAAGGAATCTCTCGATCAAAAGGGCTCACTCCAATACTCCTACCTGAGTAAGAATGATGAGGGAGATCAGTGATGCCTTGATCTCGTGTCTCAATCCATTCTCAGAGGTTCGGGCCTGGAAGAATGGGTCTCGTACCATGTCGGTCGAGTAGCGCGAGAGATCGGTAAATCTCGCCGAGTACTGGGCGACCATCAAGCTGCCCTCTCACAGCTAAAGAAGCTCCTAGATGCGCACCGCAAGGAGGGTGGCCAGGATGAACTCTGAGCGGAAGAGATGCCTCATTGTGCACCTAGATAATCAAGCTCCACCATCATACCACTTCTGCGTGCAGTAGGCTCACTGCAATGATCACTATGAGGTCTGCTGGTGTCCTCACTAGCCTGAAAACTCATACAACTGCCTCCAGGCAGTCCTCGACTGCCTGGGGGTCTGTCTCCCGACGGAACATGGGTGGTCGCTGGCACTGAAACTCATGTAGTGCACTAAGGCGACGTGCATCATCAGCAGCTAGGGATGGAAGCATCGGTGGCTCGGCGGGTAGAGGTACCGCTGGTGCATTAGCTGTCAAAGGGCCCGGTACCGAGGCCTCGTCGCTCGGCGGGCTGTCGTGACGCTCAACTCTCGAAACCCTAGCTAGCTGCTGTCGTGGGGCCATCCTGAAAAGGAAATAGGTGCACCACGGTCAGAACAGTATACTTGGTGAGCTAATACAAGTAATCACAAATAAAACTTGAAACACACATGCAATCAATGTTTTCGTGCATATAGTCTGAAATCAGAAGTCAGGATCCTGGTGTACGGATACGTCGGCCACCGCACCAACACTGGGCTCACTGGACTGATAACCACACTCAATACGCTTAGCACTATTGCTTCACATTGAAGAAATATCAGAGTCTGCGGTAGAACTGAACTCCTCTAATACCAATTTGTCACAACCCATCCTCGGGGCCCGTGCCGTGACTACCCCAAGACCTCCTTCCATAGGCCAGGGGCTGGAAACTACCACCAAGGTGTAAATCCCGCAAAAAGGGAAGGTATTGCCTTTGTAAAAAAACACCACAAAGAAAGCAAGCAGAAGAAGTAAACACTAAGTAAAAACTTGTACAACAGTAAGTGCGGAAAAGTAAGTGGGCCAGTATACAAACCCAAACTGAAAGTAATGTACAACTAGAAGGGAAAAACAACAACCAAAAAGTAAACCCACAACGTCGAGCTGTCCACTGAAAATCTCACCTGAAGGGTGGGTACAGAAAGCCTCCACTACTTCTCAGGTCCAGCCAACCGCTCCGAGTACGTCCCGTCCAGTGGTCCACCTCCAAGTACCATCCTGCTCTGCAAGCCTCCACCACAATCAGCGTTTTCCATTGTCTGCAACCAACACAACGTAGTGCAGGCATAGCCCATGTAGGGGTGCGTATAAGCTACTCAGTAGGGACCCCGAGACCCCTGATGGTCTCCCAGAATCCATAAAGGCTAACCAAAAAGGAAAAATACAATCACGAAGTAACATCCGAAACTGCTTAGGTATATGCCCATACATATACCTAAGTCATCAATTCTCACTCTACTCCAACATCCGAGCTCAACTACAAACCAATCCACACAGGAAATCAAAACGTAAATCCACACAGGATAGCACAACACAATCTACAAAGGAAAGTAAATAGGATTCAGCTCACGCAGGTATACTTCTTCATATGACGGTTAAGATGACCAGATATTTCCACTGATTCATATAAGTCGTCGGACCCACAAAGGATCGATAGCTACTAACACCCGCAATGACCCACAAAGGATATGACCCACAAAGGATCGATAGGTAACTAACCCCCGCAAAGACCCACACAGGATCGGACCCACATAGGATATGTAGGCGCTGGCCCACGCAGGACCGCTGAGCACTGACCCACACAGGATCCGACCCACACAGGATCGGTAGCACTGACCCACAAAGTATCGTTGAGTGTTGTAGTCTTTGCCATCGAATCCACTGAAGATCTCCGTACAGTCGTCGTCGTCATAGTAGCAGTCGCAGCCAGCTCTAGGGTTCCCGCACACAGCAAGCTCATTCGGGAGGGTCCGCTCCATGATCCGAGAGGCTGATACATCAACTGCCACATAGTCCATAGTTGATGTATCGAAAAGTTCTGTATCGTCAATAGGAACTCAACGTCGCAGACGACGCGTCAATCGGACGCCCGGTCTGAGAGTTATTGGCCTTTTCGTCCCAGGGGCCTAGTTGGTTTTTAAGGAAAAACCAACCCGACCGTACTCCACCTGTGTCCAAACCTCGGACAGTGTAATCCAAAAGATCTGTCTCACTTTGAGGAATTCAACAATGTCGTCAGCACGTCAATCAGACGTCTGAAGCTCAAGATATGAGCGTTTCTGCTCCGAGGGCCCGGTTGGTTTCATGTACGAACCAACCCGGCCGAACCCAAAGTATTCTGAAACCTTGAGTGTCATATAAAGAAATCACCGTCTCGATCCAAGGATCGCATCGCCGCTTACAGTGCGTCGTTCGGAGCCCGTAGCTCAAGTTATGAGCAAAAGACCGAAAAGGTCCGGAAACGGGGGGTCTGGGCCCGGAGCGACCCGGCCCGACCCCCCTGGGTCGGCTCGAACCGGGTCGACCCGACCCGGGGTCAAGGTCCGACCTGGTGGGGCATACCCGGCCCGGCCTGGGCGCGACCCGGCCCGATGGATCGGCTTGGCTCTGCTCGGCCGAGCGGTCGAGCGAGGGAAACCGCGAGCGAGGGCGCGCTGCCCCCGCGTGAAGGATCCGCGGCCCCAGTTGGGGCCGCCTCTCGCCAACGGTCGCGGCAGCCGACCGCATCCCTGCCTTCAGTTCTGCGTGGACATGGAACTGCACCCCGCCACCGTGGCTTCAGCCACGATGTCTCCGTTCGGCGGCGCACCGGGGCGCCGCTGCCTCTGGCTGCCGGTGCTGCCGGTGGAGCCCGCGGGCCACCGGAGTTGCTCCGGTGGTCTGATTCCATTTCCGTCTGCGTCGTAGCTCATCCCGGGTCCTGTTCTTCACTGCGGAATCAACAAAACATCTTTGCGGCCAGTTTTTTTGTCGTCCTCTGTTCCGCACACCAATAAACAAAGGGCGGTGTGTTCAGACTTGTTCGTTGGTCCGCACCCACCGCGTTAGCGGTTTGAAACAACACCATAATTCCCAGAAATTGATAAACCTCGACCCGAAATAATAATCCGCGGACCTACTTGTTAATTTTTTGGTCCGCGTTCTTGCCTTGGAGGAAAACAAACATGTGTATTAACATTTTCAAAACGACCCCTACCTCAACATCGTCGTCGGATGCGAGTTCGTCACGGAATTGACCGTCGCGGAAGAAAAGGATCGACGTGTCGCGGAAGGGCGTCACAGTCGCGTGGTACTCGGCGTCGCGTAGAAAAACTCCGAGGATCAAGAATATACAGATTTAATTATAACAATTAAATCCATGTTGATGTTATAATCCACAAAGAATTAAAAAGACTGTAATCCCCTGCCTCAAGATATCGATCGAAGATTGTCGTGGGGATGGAACGTCGCGGAAGAAGCGTCAACGTCGCGTCACGTCGATCTCCAGGGGTCTGGCGTTCTTTATCGCCCTTCGTCGGAGGCCGGCGTTCTTCGCGTTCTTCTCGTGTTTTACGTTCTTCGCGAAGGAGGATGAAGGACTTAATGTTTCTGTCAAATCCTCTCAACGAACAATCCTCAAGAAGAAATGTGTTGGTCTTATTTCATTACATGCCAACAAACAAAAATTAAAGATAAGTAAAGAAGAAATTAATTCATAGAATTAATTACAACAAACTAACCGCCCAATTAATAGGGGTGTTAAAAATATAGAACACGCGTCAGTTGACTTTCATTTAATAGGGGTTTTCGCGGGTGCGTTACATAGCGGGAAAGAAACTGTGGGGATCGTGCATGCCCCACCTCAAAAATATCCTACCAAGCGGGTAGGATATTTTGGGTTCACCCTATCTGCTTCAACTCATCTTAGGCATCTTTAAGCGGCATTAAGTGAAATAAAATAATTCTTGTCGTACCACATTATTTTATTTCTTAACAGAAAGCCCAAAAAAATTAAAAACCACACCCAAGCAAATGCAACTCCAGAAGAGGCATTTCAAAGAAAATACCAGTGCTACGATTCCATCGGTGCCTTCAGAATTCAGTTACGAGCACCGGTTCAAAATTTAGAAAAACCCCCTCATTCGTTCACTGAACGTACCGATCCAAACATCAGAAAATGATTCCGGGAAAACCGGGCCTTGGAATCAGGTGCCGTTAGAAAATGTGTTCTTGTAAAATTCCAAAGAAAATTAAGAAAAAAAATTTCCTCGAAATTTATGGGTCTTCACAGTTAAGGAAGGCCTGATTTTTACATATAGTACATGGAATGTACATAAGAAAAGTGTTTCCTACCCTATCCTAATGATACATAGCATCAATTATTCATTCATCATTGTTTATTCTGGGTATTTCCAGATGATATTCCCCTGAAACTACTCTTGAACCCCATAAAAACACTAAACAATCACTAAAGTTATAAATTATTATCCATGGGGGCTGATACTACCTGATACACAATGTTTAGCTTCATATTCATGTATATAAATGTATAATAGTGCAATCAAACACATGATCCACCTAATTCCAATCCATGAGTTCCCATAACATTGTAAGAAGCAATGTTTGGAATTCATTAAAATTAAACCTTTCACCATCCAATACCTTTTTAAATAACATGTATTTTATCAAGGAATCTATAACACCACAAACATTTTATGGTATGCATCTGTCACGACCTACCTTCACGAAAAGGAGGGAAGGGTCATCAGATTGACACACCCTTCCTCCTTTAAGTTGAAGAAGAGATAATGACCCCTGAAACCCACCTTCAATAGGTACCGGATTGGTGATTAGCACCAAGGGTATGGAAGTCACACACGAATGGAAGCCATTACCATTTTTGTTTTACAGGATCGGGAGATATGATAATGATATCCAAAAACACCAAAAATGAAGAAATGTAATGCCAAAAAGGTAAACCATTCCCCCATGAATGGTCAAATTAAATGATACACGCCAAAAAAACCCCTAGGTAAAAAGATACCAAGAAAATGGAAAACGGCAACAGCAACAGTCCCAAGGGTCTACTCTACTATGGTCTCGTGCGATTCCCAAAGTCCTCATGGAAACCTGAATGGAGTATTGTATACGTTGGGTGAGCATACAAGTATACTCAGTAGAGAAAACCAACGACTCTAGTGCACAATTGGGGGGACATACTAATGCCCTGTGAGAAAAGAGATAACCAAGCACTTACCGATGAATCTAACCACCCAAACCTCACCAAGGCACACTCCCCAAATAACGCAAGTAAAGTAATGAATAGCAATAGAACATAGATGTTTGGGTACCCCGCGCCACTTTCCCACTGGTTATTGAAGACATCCTACTCATCGAACCAATCCCGCGATTCGCACTGCAGTCCCACTGTCACACCCCGCCTGCACACACCTGGGCCAAAACCTCATGCAGTCCCACTACCAAACCTCGCCCACACACACCTAGGCCACAACTGTCATATGTAACCACGCCTGCAAACACCTAGGCCAGAACAACCACCGTCACGCCAGAAGACACCTTGGCTTGAATATCCACTGCCACGCCCGAAGACAACTGGGTCTCATCCTGAAGATACTTGGGAAACCAACTGGCTGCACACACCTGGGCAATAACCACCACACTACCCAGCCTGAAGGTTCTTCAGATACTAATGGACTTTAGGCCATCATAGCCTGCCTGAAGATACTTGGGATATCCGGGAAAGGGAGCAGAAAGGAGCTAAGAACCAGCCACTAAAAGAAGTGTTGGGAAAAACACCCTCCCCTGTGAAATGGGGGAGTTTAGTATTAAGTGCTCGACTTGGGTGGGGGTGCGAATAAGAAACACAAAATTAAAATTATATGTATATGTTTCAAGCACTCACCCAGTTTATGTATTTCTTTTGCCATCCTAAAGAACACAATCGGTACCATGTCCAAGTCACAACTCACACCAAACCAAAACCCTTTTGTCCCATCATAGTTTACATGTTCAGTAATAATGTTTAAATAAGTTTCTACACCTACGTGGGAAACTAGAAAGCATAAGCACAATCCTAGGGAAGATTAAGGTCAAACATCAACTTAAACATTCACACTCGGATCTCTTGTAAAGTCACAACAACAAAAGGGATAAGGGAGATCCCTCAAAGTACTAGAACCAAAGAAAACTGAAAGATACTACATACACCATCTTCAACTAAAGGGGTCAGAGAGATCCCTCGAAGTAATGGAATCCAAGGAAACCCCGAGACACTGCCCTATCACCCCAAATTCCAGAAGCAAGCGGTTTCTCATCAACAGAGGATTCCACCACAATTCGTGATATAGACAAAGTAATCACACGACCTAAAATTCACAACCGGCTAAACCATAACAACAGGGGATCCCATCCCCACCCACATCACCAAGAAATTGGCCCATGAAATGAGATAACCAAACCACTACCACCAACACAATGCAGGCACATGCTTGTATATTCATATTTAAAAGATTTAACACACTCTATGATTTCAATTCCATTGTATTTTAACCACGGTTATAACATAAAAAGGGTTGATCCTGGTGCATTCAATTTATTTATCTGAATGTACGTAATTAACCAAATTCCATTACACAACAAGGGTTCACAACCATAATACAACCCATTTAATCATGAACAGAAGTAAGGGTTCGTTAGTGCACAGATAAAGACCACCAACGGCCATGATTGTCAGTAGGAGTAAGCCCACACAAATCAGAAATAATTAATCATTAAAGAGCATAAAACAAACCAGAATCATCGATCACACCCCTCCCACAATTCTTTAAAGTTAGTTTATTATCTTCATTAACTTTGGGATTCATCAATCCCCTCACAAGGCCAAAGCATACCCACCCCACATGACACACAGTAAAGAGAGACGAAGGTGGAATCCCTACCTAGTTTATCAATGATCGAAGTTTATCGTTACGCCACCATGAACATGGGATGTGCGATTTGAAGGGGTGGGGCCTAGGGATTTCAAGCACGAGTAGATGAATTGATGGGAGGGTGATCAAGAAAAGAAACCCAAGGAGTACCCTTTAGTTTATAAAAGTCGGGGATGGTTGATATAAGAACGTGAAACCGCATATGGAGCGGGATCGCTGGTTGACCATGCGGCCCCATACGTCATTAAAAGGTCCCCGCCCTTTGGGGCGGTTTAAACAGACGCACACACTAGGGCACCTCATTAAACATTTAATTAAATGCCATTGGTGGGAATTACTGCGAATTTAATCAAACATAATGAGGAAAAAATAGGGTTTAAAAATCAATTAGCACAAAAAGGAGGTGCTACTAAACAAACCCCCGACACGGCTGGGTGACACCAATTGGTGGCGCCGACCGATCACGACGATCAGTCTCAACGACCGGGCGCGCCGACCGTTCGCGCCGATTGGTCTCACCGATCGGTGGCACCGATCGGTCTCACACCAAGACGCTACCCTTAGGATCCGGATTTTTGGAAAAGGAAAGGACCATGAGGGTCTGGGTCATCACATAAGATACCTCTCAAACTATTCACGGCCTCGAGAATCAAAACAACTCAGAAGGAAATAGAGGGTTCGAACAGCCACCTCAAAAGATACCTCTCAAATGTGAACCCCATTGTCATCCAGAAACACTAAAACATGACTCCGGAAGTCCCTTATTTGATGCCAGGATATTATCCGCTATGGTCGGCACTGACTTGCACACATTGGTTTAATCGCATCCACATTAATGCATCCCGATTAGAAGTCAAGTTTTTCCATCATCACACATTCTGACACACACACACACAGGGACATGGAACAAATCATTTCATGGCTAAAAAAACAATCATTCCACATATATTCGAGCACTAGGTAAAACATCTCGACAAGGTGAGAAAAAAATAAAAAGGGAGTCAAAATAGCTCTGGGTACGGGGCATGCATTTATGCTTCTCTCTCCCATGTACTCTCCTCAATCCCACCATGTCTCCATAAAACATGAACCAATGGAATGGTTAGCCCACGAAACACTTTCTCATCACGATCCTTGATCATCACTGGTCCTTCCACATAGGTCATGTCATCCTTGATGCCCAGCTCTCACCAGCCGAGGACATGTCAATCATCGTGTAGAAACTGACGGAGCTGGGACACATGGAAGAAATCATGTATCTTCAGTAGCGGCATTGTTAACGCTAGTTGATAAGCTACTTCGCTGACACCCCGCAACACTTCAAAGTGTCTGATGAACCTGGGATAAATCTTACTCCCCTTGTTGAATCTCTGTTATCCACTCCTAGAGGAGACCTTCAAGAAAACATGGTCTCCAACCTCAAACTCCAAGGGCATTCTCCTATTATCAGCATACGACTTCTGTCGGTCCTTGGCAGCCTTCATCCTTTCCCGTATGAGCTGAACCTTCTCTGTCGTGCTCTGCACGACCTCCTGTCCAAGGATGCATGTCTCTCATACTTCGGTCCAACACAATGGTGAGTGTAATTTTTTCCCAAACAAGGCATCAAATGGGGCCATAACAATGGATGAGTGATAGCAATTATTGTAGGCGAACTCTACCAGAGGCAAGTGACTCACCCATGATCTTCTTGAGTCCAGAATGCATGGCTGCAACATATCCTCCTTGGTCTGGATGGTGCGTTTTGTCTTCCCAACTGTCTAGGGATGGAATGCAGTGCTAAGACGTAGCTGGGTGCCAAAATCATGCTGAAATCCTCTCCAGACTCATGAGGTAAACTGTGAATCCCTATCCGAGACTATAGACCTCAGAACTCCATGCAACTGCACCTCCTCATCCACGTACCTTCGTGCCAAAGCATCACTACACTTGACTCCTTAATCACCAGAATGATAGCCGATTTCGTCAACCGGTCCACGAATACCCAGATGGCATCATATCCCCTTTGATCCTTGTGTAGTCCTGTGATGAAATCCATCAAGATGTCCTTCCATTTCAACTCGGGGACATCCAAGGACTACATCAGGCCTCCTGGAACACGGTGTTCAGCCTTCACCTACTGACACACTAGGCACGTGGCCACAAACTCTGCCACTGCTCGCTTTACTCTGGGCCACCAAGACTGTCTTCTCAGACCATGGTACATCATGGAAAAATTTGGGTGTATCAGTAGGGGTGAGTTGTGGATCTCACTGAGAACCTTGCCGCGCATCGCCTCTGGAACAAACAACATTTCTAGAAAAGCATCTGGTTCTGACCATCCTTCATCCACCCTTCCGGAGCATTGCCCTAGTCAACTCGATCACGCATCACTTCGCACTCTGAGTCTCACCACTAAGAGTCCTCCACCTGAACTAACAGAGATGACTATACTGTCATGTGATACATGAAACCTCTACCACTATCCATCCTCACATCCAGATGAAGGGTAGTCAACTCCTCCATCTCCCTCCAAGTGCCTGCCGACTCTCGGACCGCATCCCTCTGTGTATTCCTGATCAAGGCATCAGCCAACACGTTTCATTTCCCTATGTTGTAGGAAATATAGAAATCATAATCCAGGTGGAACTCCACCCACCTTCGATTTCTCATGTTTAGGTCCCACTGGGCGAAGATATACCTCAAACCTTTGTGATCTATGAATACCACCAAGCATTCTCTGATGAGGTAATGCTGCCATAACTTTAGCGCAAAAACAACCACAAAAAGCTCTATGTCGTGGGTGGAATAATTATGCTCATGAGGGTATAGCTGCCAAGTCCCCTAACTGATCACCCCTTGTTGCTGCATCAACACACACATCTGAGGCCTTGCCCTGATGCATCACAGAACACCTCATATGTCACCCCTTATTCTGGTAATCTCAGCACTGGGGCACTAACCAACTTTTCCTTCGGATAACTGAAGGTTTCCTCGTACTACTCACTCCACACAAAAACCTGGTCTTTCTTGGTCAAGGCGGACAAAGGGGACGCAAATCTGGAGAATTTGGGTAAGAACCTCCGATAGTAACCTTCCAGTCCGAGAAATCTATGAATTTCGGCCACATTCTTGGGTGCTTCCCAAGAATCAACTACTTCAACCTTTGATGGGTCCACCAGTTCCCCTCTCTCAGACACTAAGTGACCAAGGAAGTGAACTTCTCACGTCTAGAACTTTCATTTCTACAACTTACCATAGATATGATGTTGTCTTAGGACCTTCAAAAACATCCTCGGGTTCTTGGCGTTGTCCTCCTCTGATCATGGATAGATTAGGATATCGTCGATGAACACAACTACGAACCGATCCAGGTTGTAACATCCCATGTAAGTAATGAATAATTGATATTTTTATCTATGTCTATTAATGAATTAGATAGTTTTTTAGGGGCTTAAAATGAAAATAAATCCAATCATAAGCATGGAATACACTAATATTCTTAAAATATTGTTTTACTGCCTTTTGATGGAAAACCCTTTTTAAATCAAAATTTGGAAAATTTTATAATATATATTTTTCAAAATAAACATAATCATTATGATTGGGACATTGAAATTTACATTGGATAAATTTTTGGTGTTTTTCTGACAAAGTTCTTTTTTTAATGAATAGTGAAAAATACTGCATTTTACATCAAAACTGCTTTTTCATTTAATTTAATTATATGGTTAGATTATATTTTTAATTGGTCTTAAAGTGTAATATGAATATATTTTTACCATTTAATCTAATGGTGGTCATCATGATTAATTTCACTTTGACATTGGTCATAAACTAATTTCAAACTTTTCCTAGATATTGTTTCAAAAAAACCGGCTATTTGATTTGAAAACGTGAATTATTTTTAAATCAATTATTTCAATATCTGTGTTTGGAATATGGTAAAATTGATTAAATATTTAGAATCAGAAGGTCCAAATTATGTAATCAAGAATCTTTTGTTTTTGGACATTATGAATAGTAACGACGGTAATTATCTTTAATTATCTTGATTAATGAGTAATCAAGTAGTTAAGGATAATAAAATAATATCATAATAAAATAAATGACACCGACATGTGTCCTAATTCTACTGGTTGTCTAATTTCCGACCATGGGATGTCTTGTGCCAAACCTGGGGACCCCATGGATTCACTTTTGTGGAAAGTGACTTGTTATCTTTTTATTGTTTTTAATGAATGTAAATATAACAGGAATGTATCACCTAAGTAAAATATTTTTAATTTTGTCTACATAAATGATAATTTGGACTATAAATAGTAATTGGAAATCTAAACATATTTTCTACATCATAGTTTTTTTTTATAATTTTTTGACAGTAAATAAATTAAATTATTTATGACATCATAATGATGCAGTGATGACCTCATTATTTGACGATTTAAATAAAATGGAAAGATAATGTAAACACTAAGAGCTACACATGTCCAAAACCTATATGGTTAGTATATTTCGAACCCTTATCACCTTAGACTCGAATTATATCAATGTGGGAACTTTAAAATCCGAAACCCATTTGAAAATAAAGTAACATTTCTTTACATTCCAAGACTGCCCCTCCTCTCCTCTTATAAAAGGACCCCACCTCTACCTCCTTACCAACACTTCCAAAGCCTTTGGCTCGGCCAAATCCTGCCCATTTTGTCTCTCCACTTATCTCTCTTACTCCTTAAAGCCTCACTTTGGAATGAAGTCTTCCCAAGGAAGCCGTTGAGCTCAAACCAAAGGGAGTTACCCGATTTTAAGGTAATGTCTTCACTTGAGTCCTTTTGTATTATTTTGCTTCTCCAACCCGCTAAACTATTTTTATTCATTTAATTTGTAACAAATACAGTATCTAATATATACTAGGATGTTTTTATAAAAAGTATTCTAGCTAAACTTACACACACCTACATCTAATGGTTAATGAACATATTCTTTCCGTGGATGGAGAATTTCTACCTCCCGAAACGATGATTGTTCAACATTCTTTTAACACCTTTAAAGGTGGCCATTAAGAAGACACTACATTTATATATGATATATAATATGTTTATGTTTTCCTTAAGCTTCTGTATTTTTCATTTTGGGCACACCTTTATGGTTCCCATTATGGGTAAGCGCGGTATCTTCATTTAAGGAAGTGTGGACTACCGCCCCCTCAAAGTGATTTGATTCGTTAAATACCATATGTGGGACATATAAAGGATGGAGTTATGATATTATATATGATATTAAAATGGAATTATAATATACCTTTATATCATTATGATTCCAATCTATAAAATACGAAATAGAAATGAAAGTAGCGTTCATGCGTACGTACAGCTTACCGTCTCCATGAACAGTGAATTTCATTTCTTACCTCTAAATGATTATATAATATTATAAATGCATGAATGTACTGGATATATATGAAATATATGATATCTACATCATGAATACCATTCTGGATATAATGGATACATGAACAACTTGTAATTATAAAGGGCTTATTTTTTACTCAAGTACCAATGATCTTCAAAACGACCGTTATTAACTTAAATAATTAAATAGTGTTCATGACATGGAAATAAGTGATATACAAGGAATAATGAACTTGAAAAAGGTTCTTAAACATGTATAAAATAACTCAAGTATATTATTCAAGAGATTAAAGAACGACTGAGTCAAGTCAGAGCTGAGGTATGGGACTTCGTCTCAATCTCCTCTCATTGAGGCATATTTTGTTTTATACTCAACCTTCTTTTATACGGTGTATAAACCCCTTTGACTTTTACGTTAATCCAAATGGAATCATTTTTATAAGATGCGTTTTACTAAATTTCAAAAGGTAATGTTTTGTCGTACGTATGCGGTGACAACGACTTCTCCGTCGCCGTGACCATTATTTGAGTTTTGGCTTCCTCTACAAGCCATACCTTCTTTTTAAAAGAAAAATAAATACTATGTTTTACTTTTCTTTTATTTTGGTATTGAAAATGGTTTTCATAATGATTTTATATCAATGTGTTGTATTTATATCTTGTGATTGAAAGGTGGAAATTTTATGTTTCCTTTATGCATGTTTTATGTGATACGATTATGTGGAGGTTCTTGGGAATTATTATGAAGATGGGTGGTTCCGTGATAAACGAAGGGTGGGTGAGCCCGATATAGCTCTACAATGCATTGGGTAACACGAAGGAGTGAAACATTATGGTTTCTCCGATTAGATTTAGGGAATATACTGTGATGGGTATTCCAAATGTAACCAAGATGGTTACACCCTACGTAAGAATGTTATGAATGACTCAAGTTACCTTTATGTCTTATGATTTCTATGATTTATTCATGATTTGATGAGGTATGTTTAAGTGCTTATGTTTTACGGGTAAAGTATGATTCCATTCTTATGTATATATGTACCCATGTTTCCATTCCGTATTTTTATATCTCTTACTGAGCTTTTTATGCTCATCCCATGTTTTTGAAATGTTTTTCACAGGTCAAGGGAAAGGTACATGATATGATGATAGTGTCAAGGAAGTGTCAAGAAAGAATCCATGTTTTATTTTAAAAATATTTTCGTTGATGGAAAAAATGAATACTATCTTTTATGTAACCACATTGTTTAAATGTGGAATGTAATGCAAGTTTCATGATCTAATTATCTAAAAATCTAAACCCGAAAAGATCCTCGATGTGTAATCTTGTAATAACTCATGATTAACTAAGGTTTAATGCTGGGGCCATATAGTTGGTATTAGAGGTCAGTTTAGATAACATTATGAGTTATAATTCTATTAAATGATTATCAAAAAATATTTTTTTATGGTCAAATTGAAGTGATATAGTATTTGTAGATTACCTTGTTGCTTCAGCTAAGACATGTTTGTTCAGAATGTATTTCCGCAGAGGAAACATGGAAGCAGTGCAAGGAAGGCATGCAGAAGGAAATAACCTTCCGAATCAGCATCCTGAGATGGTCGGAATTGGAACTGAACATGTTTTTGCAGTAATGGCACAGTTGACTCAAGCTATAAATGGAAGTGGTATCCATACACGAGATCAGCTAGATCAACCGCAGAGGAACATGTCAGTGGTGGAACATTTCATGAGGCAACATCCCCCATCATTCAGAGGATCATCCGACCCTATGCTAGCTGAAGGGTGGATTAAAGCACTGGAGAAGATTTTCGATGTCATGGGGTGTTCAGACAATCAAAATTTTAGTCTTGCTATTTACCATTTAGAGGGTGAGGCATATCAGTGGTGGTCTATTGTTAAAAATATCAGGGACGCTGATGAGATTGATTCTCTCGACTGGGATAAATTCAAAGTTATGTTTCTTGAAAGGTATATTCCTAAGGCTTTTCGACTTAGGATAGAAATACAATTCTTGGAATTGAGGCATGAGGAAGACTCAGTGGATACCTATGAAGACAGGTTCACTCGATTGGCAAGGTGTGCTCCAAATTTTATCCGAGACCTTGATAGTAAAATCAATTGTTTTTACTCATGATTAAATCCAAAATATCGAATAGCATTAGCTTCTCAAGAGTTTAAAAGTTATGAAAAGCTTGTTCGATGTGCTGAGAAGGTGGAAATGGAGTTTTCCGATGATCATTTGTTCTATAACAACCAACAGAAGAAGAGACCGAGGTGGCAGGATAAAGGTAAGAAATCTAGAAAAAAAATCTGATGGTAAGAAAACTATGTTTCCAGTTTGTGATAAATGTGGGAAAAGGCATGCTGGGGAATGTCTCTGAATTCTGGAAAGTGCTACCGATGTTGTAAGATGGGACATAAGGCTCGTGATTACACTAAAAAGGATAAAGGTGAAGGTAAGACCAAATTTGATTTACAGTTAGTGAAATGTTTTATGTGCAATGAGATGGGTCACTATGCAAACGAGTTTCTGACCAAGAGCATGAGTGATGGGAAGAAGTTAGACTACAAGCAGAAAGGGGTGGTGAAATCCTTTTGAACTACTTCAGCAGATGTCGGGCCATCAAATGAAGTTGTATCAGGTACATTGTTTGTTTTTTCAGATTATGTCAGTGTGTTGTTTGATTCGGGGTCTACACATTCTTTCATCTATGAAACCTTTTCTAGTAAAATGGGAATACCATCATAAGAAATGAGTCATGAACTTGTGGTAAAAACACCTGAGGGAAATGTTGTGGAAAAAAGAATTTATAAGAATCTTCCTATCCTTATCTATGGAAAGAACCTACCTGCAAACCTTATTGTTATACCTCTAGTAGAGTTTGATGTTATCCTGGGTATGGATTGGCTCTCTATTTACCATGCTAAGATTGACTGTAGAGATAAAGAAGTTTATTTTTAGAAAGACTTTCAGTTTGTGTACAATAATGAACCCTTACTGTTGATAACATATCAAGAGGACGAGAAACTTGTAAAATATGGAAATGAATTTTACCTTGCATATATTGTTGAAAACAAGGGAACTATTCAGATTAATGATGTGCTAGTGGTAAATGAGTATCCTGATGTTTTTCTGGATGAGTTGCCTGGAATAATACCAGATCAGGAAGTTGAATTTACTATTGACTTAGTTCTCATGCTATGCCAATTTCAAAAACCCCTTATCGAATGGCTCAAGTTGAACTTTTAGAGTTAATGAAACAATTGCAGGAGTTATTAGATAAAGGTTTCATTCGACCTTGCACATCACCATGGGGTGCTCCTCTTTTATTTGTTAAAAAGAAATATGGTTATATGAGACTTTTCATTGATCATAGAGACTTGAATAACATCATTGTTAAGAAAAAATATCCTTTTCCTCATGTCGATGATTTGATTGATCACCTCCAGAGAGCTCTGTATTTTTCAAAGATTGACCTGAGATCGGGGTACCATCAGCTGAAGGTAAAAAAAGCAGATGTTCAGAAGACTTCATTTCATACAAGATATGGCCATTATGAATTTTTATTAATGCCTTTTTGGCTAACCAATGCACCTGTTGTATTCATGGACATAATTAATAGAATTTTCCATGAGTTCTTGGATAAGTTTGTGGTGGTTTTCATTGATGATATTTTGGTGTTTTCTAAAAGTAAAGAGGAGAAAGAAAGACATTTAAGGGTTATCACGCAAACCTTAAAAGAAATGAAACTTTATGGAAAATTCAGCAAGTGTTAGTTTTGGTTGCAAAAAATTTCTTTCCAAGGTCACATTGTTTCTAAAGATGGGATAATTGTTGATCCTGCAAAAACAAATGTTGTGGACGACTGTCCAAGACCCACAAATGTAACTGAGATTCGTAGTTTCCTTGGTTTGGAAGGCTATTATCGAAGCTTTGTTAGAAATTTTTCACGGTTATCTAGTCCAATGACTAAGCTAACTCGGAAGGGTGTTAAGTTTATCTGGACAAAATAATGTGATGATTATTTTCAGGAATTGAAAAGAAGATTGGTAAATGCTCCAGTTTGGGCACTTCCTTCCAGGAATGGTGAGTTTGTTATATATAGTGATGCTTCATTGAAAAGACTTGGTTGTGTCCTAATGCAGAATGATCAGGTAATTGCATATGCTTCATGACTGTTGAAAACTAATGAGGTAAATTACCCTACACATTATTTGGAATTAGCTGTTGTTGTTTTTGCTTTAAAAATTTGGAGGGATCATTTGTATTGAGTAAAGTGTGAAATATATACCGATCAAAAAAGTTTAATGTATATATTCACTGAGATATAATAGAACATGAGACAAAGGAGACAACTAGAATTAATCAAGGATTATGATTGTACAATTCATTACCATCCAGGAAAAGTAAATAAAGTGGATGATTCATTGAGTCGAAAAAGTAATGCTTCATTAGAAATGTTGTGTTTGGAACGTGATCGTTTGGTTAAGGATTTGATGAAATTTGGCATAGAAGCTATTGGTGCAGTTAGTTCTTCTGTTTTGTTTCAGGTATCAGTGAGATCATCTCTATCAGATAGAATCAAGCAAGCACAGAAGCAAGACAGTGAGTTGCAAAAAAAGGTAGAGCTGGTTCAGAAAGGTATGTTGCCTGAATTCAACATTGATAATGATTGCGTTTTGAGATTTGGGAAGAGATTGTGTGTGCCTTGTGATTCACAGTTGAAGAGAGAGTTGTTATTTGAATCTCATAGTTCTCTGTTTTCAGTTAATCATGGGAGTACTAAGATGTACAGAGATCTGCGGGAGTATTACTGGTGGGATGGAATGAAAAGAGATATTGCTGATTTTACTGTGAAGTGTTTGACATGTCAACAGGTTAAAGTAGAGCGACAGTTACCGAAAGGGATGCTTCAGCCTTTACCAGTGCCAGATTGTAAATGGGAGAATATATCCATGGACTTTGTTGTGGGATTACCGAAGACATCTCGAGGTAATAATGCAATCTGGTTTATTGTTGATCGCTTGACTAAATCTGCTCATTTCCTTGCTATACGAGATACTATTTCCCTAGATCAACTTTCCCGTTTGTATCTTAAAGAGATAGTCAGGTTACATGGCGTTCCCCTCTCCATTTTATCTAATCGTGATCCCAGGTTCACTTCTAACTTTTGGAAAGGCCTTCAGAAGTCGTTGGGTACTGAATTAAATTTTAGTACAACATTTCATCCTCAATTAGATGTGCAGTCAGAACGAACAATTCAGACCATAGAGGATATGCTATGAGCTTGTTCGATGGATTATCAGGGAAGTTGGGACCAACATCTTTCTTTGGTTGAATTTTCATATAATAACAGTTTTCATTCCAGTATACAGATGGAACCATTTGAGGAGTTATATGGGAAGCAGTGTCAAACTCCAGTTTTCTGGGATGATGTGGGTGAAAGGAAGTTGATGAGACCAGAGTTTGTAGAAGAGATGGATGAAAAAGTTCATCTGATTCAGAAGCACATGAGAACAGCTCAGAGCAGGAAGAAGAGTTATGCGGATAACCGGAGGAAGGATCTATCTTTCGAGGTAGGTGATCATTTTTTCTCAAGGTTTCTCCTTGGAAAAGTGTGATGAGATATTGTAAGAAAGGAAAGCTTAGTCCAAGGTTTATTGGACCATATGAAATTCTAGAGAGAGTTGGATCAGTTGTTTACCATGTGGCTTTACCTCCGAGTTTATCTCAGGTACACAATGTTTTTCATGTTTCGATGTTGAGGAAGTATATGCCAGATCCATCTCATGTTTTGAGTCCATAGGTAGTTCAGCTGAAAGAGAACCTATCCTATGAGGAACAACCGGTCCAGATTCTTGACCACAGGGAGCATGTGTTACGGAATAAGGTGATTAATCAGGTAAAGGTTTTGTGGAAAAACCACATGATGGAAGAGGAAACACGGGAATCTGAAAATGCAATGAGGGATAAGTACCCCCATTTATTTGATAAGTAAATAAATTGCGGGGACACAATTTCCTAAAGGGGGGAAGGATGTAACATCCCAAGTAAGTAATGAATAATAGATATTTTTATCTATGTCTATTAATGAATTATATAGTGTTTTAGAGGCTTAAAATAAAAATAAATCCAATCTTAAGCATGGAATACACTAATATTCTTAAACGATTGTTTTACTGCCTTTTGATGGAAAACCCTTTTTAAATCAAAGTTATGACAATTTTATAATCTATATTTGTCAAAATAAACATATTCATTATGATTGGGAAATTGAAATTTACATTGGATTAATTTTTGGTATTTTTCTGACAATGTTCATTTTTTAATGAATAGTGAAAAATACTGCATTTTACATCAAAACTTCTTTTTCATTTAATTTAATTATATGGTTAGATTATATTTTTAATTGGTATTAAAGTTTAATCTGAATATATTTTACCATTTAATCCAATGGTGGTAATTAGAATTAATTTCATTTTGAAATTGGTCATAAACTAATGCCAAACTTTTCATAGATATTGTTTCAAAAAACCCGCTATTTCTTTTGACAACGAGAGTTATTTTTAAATAAATTATTGCAAATTATGTGTTTGGAATTTTCTAAAATGGATTACATATTTAGAATCATAAGGTCCAAATTATGTTATCAAGACTCTTTTGTTTTTGGACATTATGAATAGTAACGATGATAATTATCTTCAATTATCTTGATTAATGAGTAATCGGGTAGTTAAGGATAATAAAATAATATCATAATAATAAAAAAATGACACCAACATGTGTCCTAATTCTACTGGCTGTCTCATGACCTACCATGGTATGTCTTGCGTCAAACTTGGGGACCCCATGGAATAACTTTTGTGGAAAGTGACTTGTTATCTTTTCATTTGTTTTAAAGAAAGTAAATATAACAAGAATGTATCACCTAAGTAATATTTTTTTAATTTTGTCTACATAAATGATTTTTTGGACTATAAATAGTAATTGGAAAGATAAAAAGAATTTATAAATCATTGTATTTTTTTTATAATTTCTAGAAATTAAATAAATTAAATTATTTATGACATCATAATGATGCAGCGATGACCTCATTATTCGAGGATTTAAATAAAATGGAAAGATAATGTAAAATATAAGACCTAAACATGTCCAAAACCTATTGGGTGGGTATATTTAGAACCCTTATCACCTTATCCTATAATTATATCAATGTGGGACCTTTAAAATCCGAACCCCATTTGAAAATAAAGTAACATTACTTTACTTTCCTAGAGTGCCCCTCCTCTCCTCTTATAAAAGGCACCCACCTCTACCTCCTTACCCACACTTCCAAAGCCATTGGCTCGGCCAACCCCTTCCCTTTTTGTCTCTCCACTTACCTCTCTTACCCCTTGAAGCCTCACATTGGGAAGATGTCTTCCCAAGGAAGCCTTTGAGCTCAAACAAAAGGGAGTTACCCGATTTTAACGTAATGTCTTCACTTGAGTCCTTTTGTTTTATTTTGCTTCTCCAACCCCATAAACTCTTTTTATTCATATCTTTTGTAAAACATCCAGTATCTTAAATATACTAGGATGCTTTTATAAGAATTATTAAAGCTACACTTACACACACCTACATTTAATGGTTAAGGAACATACTATTTCCGTGGATGGTGAATTTATGCCTCCCAAAACGATGATTGTTCAACATTCTTTTAACACCAACAAAGGTGGCAATTAAGATGACACTATATTTATATATGATATATAATATGTTTATTGTTTCCTTAAGATTCTGTATTTTTCATTTTTGGCATTCCTTTATGGTTCCCATTATGGGTAAACGCGATATCTTCATTTAAGGAAGTGCAGACTACCGCCCCCTCAACGTGATTTGATTCGTTAAATACCATATGTGGGACGTATAAAGGATGGGGTTATGATATTAAATATGATATTACACTGGAATTATAATATAGCTTTATATCATTATGATTCCATTCTATAAAATATGAAATATAAATGAAAGTAGCATTCATGCGTACGTACGGCTTACCGTCTCCATAAACGGTGCATTTCATTTCTTTCATCTAAATGATTATGTAATATTATAAATTCATGCATGTACTGGATATATATGAAATATATGATATCTACATCATTAATACCATTCTGGATATAATGGATACATGAACAACTTGTAATTATAATGGGCTTATTTTTGACTCAAGTACCAATGATTGTTAAAACGACCGTTTTTAACTTAAATAATTACATAGTGTTCATGACATGGAAATAAGTGATATAAAAGTAATAATGAACTTGAAAAAGGTTCTTAAACAAGTAGAAATTAACTCAAGTTTATTATTCAGGAGATTAAAGAATGACCGAGTCAAGTTGGACCCGAGTTATGGGACTTCGTCTCAATCTCCATTCATTGAGGAATATTTTGTTTTATACTCAGCCTTCTTTTATATGGTGTATAACCCCCTTTGACTATTACGTTTATCCAAAAGGAATCTTTTTTATACGAAGCATTTTACTAAACGACAAAAGGGAATGTTTTGTCGTACGTATGCGGCGACAATGACTTCTCCGCCGCCGAGACCATTATTTGAGTTTCGGCTTCCTCTACAAGCCATACATTCTTTTTAAAAGAAAAATAAATACCAGGTTTTAATTTTCTTTTATTTTGGTATTGAAAATGGTTTTCATAATGTTTTTATATCAATGTGTTGTATTGATATCTTGTGATTGAAAGTTGTAAATGTTATGTTTCCTTTAGGCATGTTTTATGTGATACGATTATGTTGAGGTTTTTGGTCATTATTATGAAGACGGGTGGTACCGTGATAAACCAAGGGTGGGTGAGCCCGATATAGATCTCCAATGCATTGGGTAACGCGAAGGAGTGAAACATTAAGGTTTCTCCGAAGAGATTTAGGGAATATACTATGATGGGTATTCCAAACATAACCAAGAGGGTTACTCCCTACGTAAAAATGTTATGAATGCCTCAAGCTACCTTTATTTCTTATGATTTCTATGATTTATTCATGATTTGATGATGTGTGTTTAAGTTCTTATGTCTTAAGGGCAAAGTATGATTTCATTCTTATTTATATATGTGCCCATGTTTCCTTTCTATATTTTTATATCACTTACTTCGCTTTTTATGCACATCCCAAGTTTTTGAAATGTTTTTCATAGGTCAAGGTAAAGGTACATGATATGATGATAGTGTCAAGGAAGTGTCAAGAGAGAATCCATGTTTTATTTTAAATATGTTTCCGTTGATGGAAAAAATTAATACTATCTTTTATGTATCCACTTTGTTTAAATGTGGAATATAATGAAAGTTTTATGATCTAATTCTCTAAAACTCTAAACCCGAAAAGATCCTCAATGTGTAATATTGTAATAATCAAGATTAAGTAAGGTTTAAGGCTGGGGCCTTATATAGGTACTCCTAGAAGATGGAGTTCATAAGCCCCATGAACACAGCTGGGGCATTCGTAACACCGAAAGGCATGATTACGAACTTGAAGTGTCCATATCTGCACCTGAAGGCTAACCTTGAGATGTCTCCCTCCTTCACCCTCAATTGGTGATATCCAGACCATAGGCCGATCTTTGAGAACCATCCCACCCCTTTCAGCTGGCTGAAAAGATCGCCTATCCTCAGAATAGGGTAGCAATTCTTAATTGTCACCTGATTCAGCCTACTGTAGTCTATGCATAGCTTGAGATCACCATCTGCCTTCTTTGCGAACAAATCTAGAGAACCCCATGGTGATGCACTTAGTCGAACATAACCCCTCTTAATAAGATCATCAATCTGAATCTGCAACACCCGTTGCTCCGAAGGTTCCATCCGTTAAGAATCCATCGAAATTGGGCGAGCACCAGGCTGCAAGTCTATCTGAAACTCGATATCACATCCTAGGGATAGATTCGTCACCTATTCAGGGAAGAATTCCATAAACTCTCAAACGATACTTGGCACCTCCACCATCTCATCAGCTACTGACTCTACTCAGAGCTCGACTATCAAGGAGAGGAGGGGTGCCTCTCACTTTCTGCACTTCTGACTGCTCCGCTCGCCGGTGAAAGTAACATGTCGGCCGCCTAAGTCTGAGAACACAACCCTTCCTCGAAAGTAGTCGATAATGAAACACATAGAGAACAACCAGACGATGCCTATGATGATATTGTATGGTTGTATCTATAGTAGTAGTAGATCCTCGATCAACTGATGTGGCCCTATCATTAGTTTGCATCCTCGGAAGACATAAAACAAGTCGGTCTGACCTCCGACTGGTGTGCTTAGCACCAGGGTCACTGGAAGTCTCTCGGAATCTAGGCCCAATGCACGGGCTAGACTGGGTGCAACGAAGGAGTGCGAAGCTTCGGTATCGAACAAGGCAAGAGAAAGGGTTCTAAACAAACTGATTGTACCTTGAACGACCTCCTGTCCCGCTGGGAGTTCTGCCTCTACGGTGTGCAACAGCCCACGCCCATCTCCAATGCCTCTCGGCTGTCGGCCACCTCATCTCGATCAGTTCTCTGCCGATCAACAAAGGTAGTCTCCGGTGCCTCGATCGCCCGCACCACACGTGGTCGCCTTCCAGGTGCCATAGCTATAAGGTAAACTTGGAATGCCTAATCCCAAATAGTGCAAAATATTGTTCTTAAAATTTCTTAAACTTCTTATTGATTTCAATTCCCAAAACACCCATGAAACATGAGAACACAAGTCATTAGGATTCATGTACCTTTCCTAGGGTCTCTACCCTTCAATCAGTGTTCCCTCACTTGGTTGATCATTAGGTCCAGAGTCCTTGCATCGTATCACGGGGGCCCCTAAATTCCCATGCCTTAGCCAGTCTTCCCTGGCCTAATTCACAAACCAAGGTCACCCAAAACTTTTTCCCTACCATCCCATGCTATCCTTACTGTGCCGAACTCCAGACTCCATCCTATAGCTCAACAACCTCCCTCTAATACCATTATGTCACGACCCACCTTCCCCAAAATGAGGGAAGGGTCAGCATATTACCACACACTTCCTTCTTTTAGTTTAAGAAGAGATAATGACCCCCAAAACCCTCCTTCAATAGGTTCCAGAGTGGCGACTATAACCAAGGGTATGGAAATAACACACGAATGGAAGGAATTACCCTTTTTGTTTTATATGATCGGTAGATAAGATGATGAAACCCAACAACACCAAAAATGATAAAAAGTAAATCCAAAAAGGTAATCCATTCCCAAATGCATGTTCAAAGTAAATTATACAAGACAAAAAACCCCATGGTAAAAAGATACCAAGAAAAAAGAAAATAGAAACAACAACTATCTTGATGGTCTGCGCTAGTATGGTCCCGTGCAATGCCTGAAGTCCTCCTGGAAACCTGAAATTAGTTTTGTATATGTAGGGTGATCATACAGGTATAATTAGTAGGGAAACCAAAGAATCTCGTGCACAAGTGGGGGGATATACTTATTCCACGTGAGAAAAGAGATAACCAATCACCTACAATGGAAAATAACCACTCAAGCCACACCAAGGCACACTCCCAAAATAATGCAAGTCATATAATGTATAGTAATAGCACATCGATGCTTGGGTCCCCCGCACCACTTTCCCACTGGTTATTGAAGACATCCTAGGCATCAAACCGATCCCGCCATTCTCACTACATTCCCCTGCCACACCCCACCCGCACACACATGGGCCACAACTGTCATATGTAACCACGCCTGCAAACACCTAGTCCAGAACAACCACCATCACGCCTGAAGACACCTCGGCTAGAATATCCACTGCCACACCCGAAGACTCTTGTGCCTCATCCCAAAGACACTTGGGAAACCACATGCCCACACAAACCTAGGCCATAACCCCCACACTACCCCTCCAAAAGGTTCTTGGGCTAATAATGGACTTTAGGCCATAACAGCCTGCCCAATGATACTTATGCTATCTGTGAAAGGGACCAGGAAGGAGCTAATAAGCAGCCACTAAAAGAAGTGTTGGGAAAAACACCCTCCCCAGTGAAATGGTGGTGTTCGACACTAAGTGATCGAAATGGGCGGGGTGCGAATAAGAAAAAAAATACATGTATATGTATAGTTAGTATGAACTCACCTAGTTTAGGTTTTTCTTCAGCCAGCCTAAAGAACACATTTAGTGCCATGTCCATGTCACAGATCACACCAAACCAAAAGCCATTTTTTCCATCCTGGTTTATATGTTCAGTAATAACATTTAAAAAATTTTCTTCACATACATGGGAAACCAGCAAGAAAAATAAAAATCCTAGGGAAGATTACGATCAAATATCAACATAAACATTCACACCTGGTTCTCTAGTAAAGTAACAACAAAAAAGGGGTATGGTAGATCCCTCAAAGTACTGGAACCAAAGAAAAACCCGAGATACTGAATACAAATTCTACAACTAAAGTGGCCAGAGATATCCTTCTATGTAAAGGAAGTAAAGGAAATTCTGAGACACTAACCCATCTCTCTAAATTCCAGATGAAAGCGATTTCTCATCAACAGAGGATCCCACCCCAATTCGTGATATAGACAAAGTATACACACAGCCTAAAATTCACAACCGGTGAAACCATAACAATAGGGGATCCCATCCCCACCAACATCATCTAGAAATCATCTCGTAAAAGGAGATAACCAAACCACTTCCACCAACACAATGCAGGATCATGCCGGTATTTTCATATTTAAAATATTTAACACAATCCATGTTTTGAATTCTGTTGTATTTTAACTGGGGTTATCACAGAAGAAGGGTTGATCTGGGTTCTTTCAATTTATTTAGTTTAATGTATCTAATTAACCAAATTCCTTTACATAGCAAGGGTTCACAACCACAATAAAACCCATTGAAACAGCACCAGAATTAAGGGTTCGTTAGTGCACAGAGAAAGACCACCAATGACCATGATTTTCAGTAGGAGTAAGCCCACACAAATCAAAAATCATTAATCATGAAAGATCTAAAAGAAACCATAATCATCGATCACACCCCTCACCCCGTTCTTTAATGTTCATTTATTATCTCCATTAACATTGGGCTTCACAAATCCCCTCAAAAGGCCAAAGCATACCCACCCCGCATGATACGCAGCAAGGAGAGACGAAGGAGGAATCCCTACCTGGTTGATCAACGACCGAAGTTTATAATTACACCTCTACGAACAGGGGATGTGTGATTTATAGGGGTGGGGCCTCAGAAACTCATTCACGAGTAGGCGAATCGATGGGAGGGTGATCGAGAAAAGAAACCCAAGGAGTCCCCTTTAGTTTATAAAGGCCAGGGAAGGTTGAGATAAGAACGTGAAACCACGTAGGAGCGGGGTCGTGGGTTGACCACACTGCCATATACGTCATTAAAAGGTCCCCGCCCTTTGGGGTAGTTTAAACCGACACACACACACACAGGGTTACCTCATTAAAAATTTAATTAAATGCCATTCATGGGAATTACTGGGCAATTAAACAAACATAAAGTGGTCAAAATAGGGTTTAAAACTCAATTAGCACAAAAAGAAAGCGCTACTGGGAAAAAACCCAGACAAGGCTGGGTGACACCGATCGGTCTCACTGATTGGTCGATCTCAGTGATCAGTCTAACCGATCGGTGGCGCCAGTCGGTTGCGCCAACCGATCGGGGGCGTCGGTCGGTCTCACACCGAGATGCTACCGTTAGGATCTGGATTTTTGGCAAAGGAAAGGACCCTGAGGGTCTGGGTCATCACATCGTCTATTAAATACATTCGATTCATATACTATATATCATGATGCACTATGTATTTTATGAATCAATACATTATAGGAGAAACATATAAGCTATCCATTAAACATAATTTGTTCTCTTCTATGTTTTTAATTTTGAGAAACGGTCATCTAGATTTGGGACATGTATGTCATTTGGAGTCCTATAGAACCAACATGATTTTTTGATGAATTGTCACAGACCCTTATGAATAGTAAAATGAATAGTAATATGACCCTTATAAATAGTAAATAATGATAATATTTTATTTTCTTTAGGTAATAATATAACGAGATAATAATTCATTTTTCAATGTGATATAGAACTAATAATACCTTTAAATTTTTTATTTTTCAAATTAACTATGATTATATTTAAAATTTAAATTAAGAATACATATATAATTATTTTCAAAAAATGGAGTTCATTTTTTAATTCTACATGTCAAAAAATGGTTTGGATAAATTTTTAGGATTTTTCTAAAATAAATGAATTTTTCAACTATAGTAAAAATACAGTTTTGAGTATTTTATAGTTTAATGACATCATAATGATATAATAGTTAAATATAAAAGTGTGGTGGACTTAGGTGTAGTATCTTATGACATTAGGTGTTCCTTGGGGATAAAACCATGGGAATGCCCATGGTTTGGAAAAAAACCACTAATGAGGTGTCCCTTTGAAATTATTAATAAAAATTCCTCTCTTTTTCTATAAATACCCACTCATCCATTCGTTTAAATTCATTAAAAATCACTTATACTTGAATATACAGTGTTTTACCTCACTGAGAGTCCTCCCAATGTGTTCTTAATCTGCCAAGGTCCCACCCATCATGATTTAGGGGTTACTCTACAAGAAAAAGGAATCTGTCATTCTCTTCTTTAAGTCGAGAATTATTTTCTGTTAGGTATTTGTAATTCTTTTCTCATATGCTTGGGTTTGATTTTATTATTCCTCTTATTTCCCTATTGAGTTAAATAAGACTAGATACCCTTTTTTGTCATCATTACAATTTATAAAATTTTAAGAAACACTGTTAGGTTGCCGAATTTTCTTAAGGGATCTCTCAAATTTTCTTTTATTTTCAAGATCATATATTTTCATTTTTTCTTCTCACATACTGAGTAGAAATGACAATTATAAACTCCAGAATCATATATATAATGTAATTATATCATGTGAATTGAATTACCATCATCAATATTCTTACTTACACCTTTTTGTTTTTATAATTGAAATCAACGTCCATGGGGTTCCAATTTATAACCTTTGTGGATGACAGAGTTTTATTCTTCACTATCTCCTTAATTAATGGTCATGAAACCATATTAATTGTTGAACCAAATCAGAATATATTTATTACATCTCATTAATGTTCTGTAATCTTTAGACACTCATAATACTTAATAATAATACAAAATGAGTTCATTGTATACAAAACTGCAATGCTAAATCCAAGCGTTTATCGAAAAAAAATTAATGAATGATTCATCATCAAGTATATAATAAATAATCATTATAAGATCATTTATATTTATTTAATGTTACTAATAATATATATTAAAAACTCTATATATTTATCCACATTTCAAATGAACTTCAATTAATGAGATAAAGTAAACAAATCCTAAAAACCATGGAACAAAATGCTTCAAAAACAATAAAATTGATCCACTTAAAGCCATTAAAAGGGCCATTAATGAACCTAATAAAGTTATACTAAATCAATTAAATGTATAGGATGTTATGGAATTATTAATTAATGAATCTAAATTTTATTATTGAGGTCATTAAAACAAACAATGAACACACTAACGAAAAAGTTAAGGGGTTTCTCATCTAACTTTAATTTCTGTGAGATTTCCATTATTCACCAACTATTTCTTGTATTTTGTATATGTGTGATACCATTTGACAAATAATAACATTATTCTCTTTATAGTCATGTTATTTATTTATCTGTTATCACGTTCTAGTCATATAATTTGGCAGATTACATTGTGGTAAGAGACTTTGTTTCAACGACTATTTTGTTCTGACTAACATTGTGTGGTGCACCTAATAATCCTTATGTGGTGTATCTACTACCTATTTGAGTTCAATTTTCATTTAAAACTCTATTTATATTAATTATAAATAATCGCATATCATGGATATGTTTTTTTTCTAAATCATATACCATTTTACATAATGTGTTTATTTGGAAAGTTATTTTAATTAAGGAAATATTGATGAATTTGTATACTCTACTCTATATAGATATTGAAAAGGAATATATCTCTTGTAATGAATCAATTTATAAATAATTATTTGAAAATTCAGTGGTGTGTGGGGCTCATTATAGCCCCTCTACAAATTGGTAAGTCTCATGAGACAAATCATTTGGTGACAAACCCTTCGAGTTTGTTTCCAAAAAATCAGATGTGTTTCTACCCACAGAACTAAACTGTTTTTATGGTATTATGTTTTCATGTTCCCAATAGATGAAGTCCAATTAATAAGCATTCACTTTATTTATTATCATTCATTATTCTTATCAATGAGTTTTCCACTAGGATAAAATATATGTATATAAATTCATTCAATGTTTATTAATGGAATTAGTTCTTCATTTGTTCACTATGCCATATTGATTTTGTCAGAATGACTGTGATTCACTTTTTATTGTACTCATGCTTCCGCTATTTTTAACCCTTAATGATAGTTTGAAATCACCCCTTTCATTTTTTACTTTCAACAGGTGACAAAGATGAGATTTTTTATTGAGATCTTGTGGATACAGTTTTTAGTTTTGTTTTGTATTGTATTTTGTAAAATTTTCCTATGAATTTTGAGTAACATATATGTTTCTAGTTTCATCAAGATTACTAAGTGATCATTACATCAAGATTTTTCTTCCCTATAACAATGCCAATATCACAAGTAATGCACTGGCTCTAGCCTAGAGGGGTGGGGCTGTTACAGTTGTTAATAGAGGAAGTTTAGTAGAAAACATGGAAACTGGAGTAAGAAATGTATAGTATAGAACCAAGACCTAAGGTAGTATTTGAGGATAAACATACAAAAACGTCTTGGTATTTTGGTATGGAATTGATTATGTAGATATTATAAGCAATATGGCATTGTGTAGATATAAGTAGGTATAGATGGTACTCGCAATGATATATCTAGGGGTAAAACCCAAAAACACCTCTTTGAGCTAGACTCGAACATGAACTGGTGCACGAAAATGGGAATGGTTGCACTCTTGGTTATGAAAATCCTTGGGGAAATGAGTAGGATAAATCAAATTTTCATTACAATCAATTATGAAGGATTTTAGTAAAAAAATTACCTTAGAGAAATCATGTTTATAAGATTAACTATGCATAGAATTTCAATCTATGTTGCCTGACTTTCTATTTGAGATTCATTAACTAATGTAGGGTATCCCATTATTTAGAAAAGGAATCTAACGGAAGAAGGTGAATCAATACTCATGGGCAAGGTAGGAATCTCCCTATTTTGCATGTCAACACGGTCAATGTTGGAGCAGATCAGATCATGACCATATTGGGACAACATACTCAGGTTGTATCAAATAACCATTCCACACATGTATTGGAACATTTCATGCAACAAAAGCCACCATCTCTCAGCGGGACTACTAATCCAGTGGTTGCTGAGCAATGGATCGTGTCCCTTGAAAAGATATTCAGGGCATTAAGATGCGATGAAAATTATAAGATTGTATTGGAAATATAATGTCTTAAGGGCGATGCTGATAAATAGTAATCCTTGATTCAGAAAACTATGAACTAAGAAGAAGTAGAAGATATGTAATGGAGTCCTTTTAATGAAATATTCTTTGAAAAATATTTACCTCGCGAGAAATAAACCAAAATGAAGATGAAATTCCTTAGAAAAAAATAAATGGAAGAATATATTGTTGTAGAGTATGGGGCTACTTTAACAAGGCAGGTTAGGCATGTTGTAGATAATGTAAGTGACTCGGTAGGAAATATTGATCATTTATTTCAAGGTATTAATCCATGTCTTCGAGAGGCACTGAATTTTCAATCATTTTCATCAAATTATGAAATTGTATCAATATCCATAAAAATAGAGTGGGAATTTTTTATATAAAATATTTTCCAAGAAAAAATCACTTAGAAAAGGACAAGAGAGAAAGAGAGAGCCTATGCGATTACAAACGTTGAATTTGATGATATTAATGATGTTTTGGTAGGTACTTTAATTATTTCCTAAAATATATCCAAAACTTTATTTTATTTTGGATCAACACATTCATTTATATCATCCCATCTTTCCAATAAAATTAGATATGTCCAATTTGATTTAATAATGGAGTTGTTAGTCAAAACTCTTAGGGGATGTATCATTTCCACCATGGAATGTTGATCAGTCCCCCTCTATACACAAAAATGTGTTGTAGTCGCTAACCTTATCATCATACCAATGGATGAATTTAATATAATTCTCAGTATGTATTTCCTGTCAAATTATGATGCGAAGATTTATTGTAGGAAGAAGGAAGTTACAATTTTTGAAAATGGTGTAGAATTTGTTGTCTTTAGTCAGAAACATCACCACCTAATTATTATTTAGAACCACCCCATGTATCTCTACTAAATATAATACTTAGAGAGGAAGATAAACCAATATCTATGGGATAGGAAATAAATATTCAAATTGAAGATGCGCGCAGAGTGAAAGAGTACATTTATGTATTCCCAGAGGATTTACCTGGACATCCTCTAGAGCGTGATGTTCATTTATCTATTAATTTAATTCCTGATAATGTACATATATCAAAGGATCCATATAGAATGCATTCATAGGAATTAGTAGAGATAAATAAATAACTAGAGGATTTGAGGGAAAATGGATTTATTCAACCTAGTGTATCACCAGGGGGATCCCATGTCCTCTTTGTCAAGAAGATATAGGGATCCATGAGGCTTTGCATTGACAACAAGGAAATAATTTCTATTACAATAAAGAATAAGAATCATATGCCTGGGATTGATGATTTATTTGACAAAATTCATGCAGCTCAATACTTTAAGAAGATTGAACATCGACCCGGATATCATCAATTGTGTGTAAGGATGGAAGATATTCCTTAGATAGCTTTTTGGAATGGGTATGGGCATTACGAGTTTATAGTGATGCCATTTTGAACTAAAAAATTCACCCTATGTTTTCTTGGATTTAATGAATAGTGTTTTCAAGGAATATCATGACAACATTGTTGTGGTATTCATCGATGATATCCTCGTATACTCAAAAATAAATAGATATCATGAGAATCACTTGTGGGTTATTCTGAGAACTCTTAGAAGAAATAAATTGTATGGGATGTTTAGCAGGTGACAATTCTAGCTTCATTCACTTTTTTAGGGTCCATAATGTCTTTAATGATGGATTCATAGTTGATCTTGCCAATAAAAGGCAATCCAGGATTTGACCATGCCAACAAACATAATTGAGCTATACAATTTTATTGGCTTAGCAGGTTATTATCGCCATTTCGTTCAGAATTTTACCTAACTGGCTAACCCGCTAACCAAGCTCACATTTAAAGAGTTATGATTGTGTGGAAAATAGAATATGCAAAATGCTTCGATTAATTGATAATAAGATTTTTCAATGATCCAATTTTGACTCATCTATTTGGAAGTGATGGATTTGTAATATACAGTGATGCATCAAATAATGGATTGGGTTTCTTCCTTATGCAAAACTATAAAGCTATTTCTTATGAAATAAGATAGTTTAAGACACATGAGAAAAATTATCCTACTCATTCATTTTTTTTCGTTCATTAATGATCCATAATACTATTATCTAAGTTGGTTTTTCCTCTCTAGGAGTCCTTCCATGGTTTCCTTAACCCCCATGGTCTCATCCTTCATAATCTAGGGGTTACTCTACAAGGTAAGTGAATCCTTCAATCTCTTCTTTAAGTTGACACTTCTTTTATGTTTTCTATTTGAAATTCATTTCTCATATATTAGGAAATGATTTTATTTATTCATCTTATTGTATTTTTTTTAAATATGATGAGATAACATTTTTTATCATCATTTATTTTTATATAAATATAATTGATGTTGTTAGGCTGCTAGATTTTTATAATGGATCTCCAATCATTTCTCTTATTTTCAAGATCATCTCTTTTCTTTTTTTCTTCACACCTCCTCTGTCCAAATGACCATGATATTCTCAAGTATAATATATTTACTAGAATTATATAACATTAATGGAATAACCATGATAAATATTCTTACTTCCTCCTTTTTATTTTTATAAGTGAAATCAACGTCCATGAGGTTCAAATTTATAACCTTTGTGGATGACGGAATTTTGTTATTCACTTTCTCTTTTATTACTGGTCATGAAACAATTTCAATGGATGAAACAAATCAAAATATATTTATTTCATCTCATTAATGTTCTCAAATATTTAAACACTCATAATCCAATATTATAATACAAAATGAGTTCATTGTATACAAAAATGTCAAGCTAAATCCAAGCGTTAGTCAATAACATTTAACTAATGACTCATCCTCATGTACATTACCTATAATCATTATAAGATAATTTATATATCATTAATTTCATAAATAATATATACTAACAACTCTGGAGATTTATCCACATTTCAAATGAACATCTATTCAAGAGTGCAAGTAAACTAATCATGAAAACAATGGAAGAAAATGCTTCCAAAAAAATAAAATTGAACCTATTAAACACATTGAATGGGCATGAATGATCATAATAAGGTTATAATAAATCAATTAAATATATAATAGGTTCCGGAATTATTAATTAATGAATATATATTTGATTATTCAGGTAATTAAAACAAATTATGAACACACTTGAGAAAAAGGTAATGGGTTTCTCATCTCATATTCATTTCTGTGATATTTCCATTATTCTCCAATTATGTATTGTACATGGTATATGTGTACTTCCATTTGATATATAATAAACTGATTCTATATATATTCATGTTATTTATTTGAGGTTTATTATGTTCTGGTTATATGATTCTACCAATTAAATTGTGGTAAGAGACATTGTCTCAACTACAATTTTGTTGTTACTAACATCTTCTGTTGCCCATAATAATCCTTATGTGGTGTACCTACCACCCATATGAGATCACTTTTCATTTGAAATTATATTTATATTAAATATACATAATCTCATATCATGTATATTTTTTTTCTAAACCATATACCATTTTATATAGGTTGTTTATTTTGAATGCTATTTTATTTATGGAAATATTGATGAATCTATATACTCTACTCAATAGGGATATTGAAAAGGCATATTTTTGTTGTAATGAATCAATGAATAAAGAATTATTTTGAAATAAAGTGGCATGTGGGCCCCACTATATCCCCATGCAGCATCAGTATGTCTCATGAGACAAATAAGTTGGTGACAAACCCTTCAAGTTTGTTTCCAAAAAATCAGACGGGTTTCTACCCATAGCAACTAAACCATTTTTATGGTATTATGGGCTCATGTGCCAGATACCTGATGTCATATTAATAAGAATATTTTTATTCATTATTAGTTATTATTATTATCCATGAGGTTTTCAATATGATAAAATCTGTGGATATAGTTTCATAATCAGTTTATTAATGGCATTAGTTATTCATTTATTCATTATTCCATAATGATTATGTAAGAATGATTGGGATATACTTATTATATTACACTGAAATACATAATTTGTAACCCTTTCTGAGCATTTTAACTCAACCCTTTCATTGTTTACTTTCAATAGGTGACAAAGAGGAGATCGTTTATTGAGTTCTTGTGGATGTAGTTTTTAGTTTCGTATGTATTGTATTTTTTAAACTTTTCCAATGTAATTTGAGTAACATCTATGTATCTAGATTCTTCAATACTACTAAACTGATCATTCCGTTAGGATTTTCATTCCTTATATACATGCCAATATCATAAGTAATGCACTTTCTCCATGCTAGAGGGGTCGGGGTGTTACAAAATATATCACAATAGCAAGAATATCTTTCACAACATCAAACAAAACAACATGCAATCAGTAATGAACCAAAATGGTATGAAACGAATGCCTGACATGTGATCCTTTGAATGTTCCGATATAATACATGATATGTCATACACTCATCTCGTCTATTTGAAAAAATATATAACCTTGATAATATCAATAATAAAAACACAAACATGTGAATCACTCAATGGTGAAATCAAATAAATTGTAATAATAGAAAAAAATTGCAATATTCAAGGCATATTGGATTTTCACTATACACCTATTTACTAATCATGTTTACATAATATTACCAACTACCTATTTCTTCTTATCCCTGTATATAGGTGGAAAATAGTGTGTCATAGAAGGAATGAATTTCCTTGATATCACTTTGTAACATATTAGTTTTGGGTGTCGCCCAAGGGTGCCTTGTACCATGTTGGTAACATATCATCAAGCACTATTTCCCGATGCCAGAGGCTTCTGACTAGTAGTAAAGGCCTTAGGTGTGATGGTGGGGAAACTATGACCTCATGGATAGAGTAACACAGTGGAAACAAATAGTTAATAGTATCAGAAGTAGTAATGACATACAATATGAAAAAATTAAAAGACTGAAATTAAATAATAAACTGAAGCACATATATAAATGTTTCATGTCACATATGAATATGAAATAATCCAAGATAATCACAATGATAGAATACTGAACAAAACCAAAGTACTAGATAAAAAATAAACTCTAGCAAAATCATAAGCCTTATCATGGTACCATTCTCTACAAGTCCATAGAAATATAGTAGATGAAGTAGAAGTTCTCCTTCCCTTTATCTATCACTATAAAAATATAATCTCTCTTGGCGCCAAAGAATGATCCAAATAGGTATGAGATGAATCCCAATAAGAAACAACCTAAATATATGTTCCAAACAATTAGTGAATATATATAGTTGAAAAAAAGGACAAATGATGTAATAAACATGAACATAGTCAAGGTAAACCATCCTACAGTTTCAACTACATTCATTTATATTTATTAATTATTCAAATAATCATTCACAAGAAACGCTCTTAGAATATTTTCATATCCTAGAAACATTGTTTTAACATATAATTTTATAAGAATGGT
Organism: Viscum album; assembly: GCA_963277665.1. Lineage (NCBI taxonomy): Eukaryota > Viridiplantae > Streptophyta > Magnoliopsida > Santalales > Viscaceae > Viscum > Viscum album. The sequence goes on along the minus strand of OY728133.1, from coordinate 1,033,228,663 downwards.
ATAGAAACCCCCTGGGAAAGCTCACACAGTCCAACCCCTTTGGTCCGATGAAAACATAGACTCTATGACGAATCCCTATGCATCAATTTTCCCTGTAGTGTTTTAATGAAAAAATATATACTCTATGAAAAATCACTCAATGTCAATTCCCCCATGTGGTCACATGATGGTAAACATTAGAAACTTTGAGGGATAACTGAACGTCGATCTCCCATATGGTATCACAATGAGAAAAGTATAGTAGACACTCTAATGAATCCATCCTTGTCAATTCCCCCTATATCTCTCTACTCTAGGTTCCCACTACCCTGTGTAATATAATTGTTCACAAATGGTATCCATCATCCAAGGTAAATTCAAATACGACATTTCTAAACACAATAATGCATATCATAAGCATGTCATATAATATCTACTCTATCCTTACAATAAGAGACATAGAAAACAAAACAGATTAATATAATGTTATAGATCCAATTGAAAATACAAGAAAAACATGGGGAACCAAATCTATAACATGGTAATAAATCAATACCATAATCAAAATCCACATCTCAAGAAAATAATGCACAGAAGGAAAACAACAGGGTTAAATTTTCCAAATCACGTTATACCCTAAACTATGGTACTAGGAAATATTTTCACATATAATCCAAACACTACAACGAAATGGCACAAACCATAGGCCTTGATGTTGTATGATCAATATAGATTCATCTAAGCCTTTGATTTGACAAGGAACATCATAGATCTACCAAAACATAAAAAACAATCAATCATGAATATCTCATGAAGACGAGAAATAATTTGGTGAGGCTATAAGAAAAGGAATAACCAAACATGATGATTAAAACACAATAAACGGTGATTGATTCGGAGACAGAAAATGGTTTAGTGTCTTAGAAAATATTTAGTGATTTCAGTTGCTCTTGATTGAGACAAGACATGAAGAAGGCATTTCTAGAATGTAGATGTTACCCCTGTCTGATTTAATAAATAAAAATTAAAAGTAAATGAACTATAATTTTAATGTACATGCCATGTACATGCCTTACAAGGTATCTAATTTAGGGAGTCTTCATGTCATCCCACACAGTTCTTAATTGGTTGTTACATAGCCGATACACGACTTCCAGTGACAAATGGGTACAAAAAATGTACTTCTAAGTAAACTACATGTACTCCTATGTATATTATGTGTACTATTATATACAAGGTGTGTAATCCATGAAATTATAGATTATTCACTCTTCCAAAACACACCTGAAATCATGATACATACCTAAAATAATGATCTGGGTTCTTATATGTAACCTAGTTGAAAAATATTTATTAATATTTTTTATATCATCAATTAAATATTTTAAAATACTATATTAAAAATATTACATAATAATATATATATTTATATTAAATATATGTTGTATTATCCATTTAATTTACTTTATTTCTAGTATTCCTAATTCAACTAATTTATCAAATATTCTATCATAATCGTTACAATTATTCCATTTTTGAAAATGAATAAACCTTATTATATACAATGATATAATACGATAATTTTTTGAACATATCATTTTTCACAAAATTTTTACTTAGGAATGATATGTTTTATGAAAAGTAAATGTACTCATTTTAGATAGGATAGAAATTGTTTTTAGGTAAAAAATGATGAACATTTGTATAATCGTTGAATAGGTAATGATAGTGCCATTGCAACCTAGTAATAACTATGGAACTTTATAAATGAAATCAATTTTCTTATAGAAGTGGACTATAATAATATGTATATAATAAACTACAAAAATATATATATTCATTTATTTGTATTCCTAAAATTTTAAATGTATTCTATTTTTATATTATATTTTGAATAAGAATTATAATTTAAAAAAATGATAAATTATTGAAAAATTAATTACAGAATGGTGGAATGGATTACCTATGTGGAGTTTTTGGATGACTTGAATAATGGTTTGGATGGTTACATAGTTCCAGAAATAAATTTTATAACCATAGTTTCATTAAAAAATAATATCCTTAGTAGATATATTCATCATATGAAGAAAATAATGTAGAAATGGTTTTTTGTCTAATGTTTTAGGTGTATCACCTTTTATATAATTATTTTTTACAATTCATATAACATTAAATGTTATGATTTATTTTTTTTCATAGGGATACATAACCATGAATCCATTTAGGTATTTTGATATTAATAATAAATAATTTATTTGGGTCATATATACCCCATAAATGGGTAACGTGATTACTTATTCTTTGATTTAATACTTTTATAATCATTGTTCCTTGGTTTTCAATTAGGAGTAGAAAATGATAGGCATGGTGAAAAGTCCCGACCCGCCCCCCAGGGACCATGTCGTGACTAACCCATGGTTGCCTTCTATTTAGCAGGGGCTGACCACTAGCACCGAAGGCGTATTCCCTAAAACTGGTAAGGTTTTGCATTTATAACTTGTAACACTCACAACCAAGAACACATCAACATAAAAACTCAAGTAAACTGAATATTAAATAGATTGAGTATAGTATGAAAAAACGGGCCAGAATACAAGACCAACTGGAAAAGTACAAGAAAAACTAAAAATTTCAAGATGGCTGATAGGTGAAAATCAGCTCCTGGATCATCCACCACGAATCCTACTATATGGGTAGGTACAAATCATGAATGGTTGTGTCTGCGGTATGCATCATCTGACATCAACCCCCGATCTACCTCTAGTCCTGGTACTCTCGTCCTCCGTAAGCACTATCTTCCATCTGCCCAAAACAAAATATGTTGCGGTCATAGCCTGTGCAGGGGTGAGTATAAAGATACTCAATAGGGACCTCGAGACCCTCAAGGATTAACAAAAATCCACCAAGAATAAACCAAACAACTTGGAATGAACTACAAACACAACATAGGTATATTACCACACATATACCTATGTTAACAACTAATCCCATCTGAATAATGAGGAAAACACAGAATCCAACTCAAAAGCCAAAAGCTCAACTATTCCATCATGGAAGGAATACCATATGTGTATGTCCCACATAGGTATGCCACCAATAAGAATAAAATAAAGGTATTACCATAGAGAAAAGTACCACACAGGTACAGACTCACCTCACACAAGGTATAACATAAGTACAGTATTAGATATGATTACATGTAACTACTAATTCATCTAAATATGTTAAGAGGAAGATCCATGAATGATCGTAGTACATCATCAAAACCACACAAGATCCTAGTACACTGTCAGTACGTCGTCATATCCACAATGTATACTAGTAAATCTCTAATACATCCTCATACCCACACATGATCCTAGTACATCTCCAGTACGTCGTCATACCCACATAGGGTCCTAGTACATCTTCAGTATGTCGTTAAACACAAATATGATTCTAGTACATGCTCTGGTACACCTTAAGACCCACATAGGATCCAATTATATCTTTATTACATTGTCATACCCACATTGGATCTCTAGGTTCTGAACCACCCTGGATCTCTCGGTGATGACCCACATAGGATCGCTATGTGCTGACCTATACATGATCGCTCAGTGCAGACCCACACAGGATCTCTAGTTACTGAACCACATAGGATCACTTGGTGTTGACCCATACATGATATTTAGGTGATGAAACACAAAAGATTGCATGTTTTTGTCCCACATAGGTTCGCTCAGTGCTTACCCGCATAGGATCGCTATTCATTCACCACGTCACAGCCAACTACTAGGTTCTCGCACTAAGCTTTATCATCTCTAGTAGGGTCCGCTCCTCAAGCCACTTGTAGATACTCCATCTCCCACAACATCCCATGAAAAGTATTTCAAAATACCTCCATATCATAGTGGTCTCAACGCAGTAGTTGGTGCATCAATCAGACGCTCGATCTATATGTGATTGGCCTTTTAATCACAAGGTCCTAGTTGGAATCATTCTTTATCCAAGCTGACTGCACCCTAACATTACCCAAAACTCTAGTGGGGGTATACCAAAGAGATCATATCGTTCCAAGGTTTACTGATCCATTGAAGTTTTTTTTCAAACAGACACCTAGTGCCAATGTTATGGCTGATAGAGTGAAAAGCTCGTAACTGGTCGAGCTCGGGTCTGACCTAACCCGACCTGGTTTTGGTCGACTAGGCATGCTGGGTCCGTCCCGCGCGGGGTGGCATGGGGGCCACAGAGTGGCGCCAGACCATGAGGGAGGGTTGGAGGCTGTGAGAGAGGCGAAGGTCGCGGGGGCCGCAAAGTGCCACGAAGGGCTGTAGTTCTGTGGAGGCCGCAGGGTCCACAGAGGTCGCGGGATGACAAAGGCTGAGGGTGCCATGGAGTGTCATGAGGCGGTGAGGCTGCATGGGTCGTGAGGTCATAGGATGGCATAGGAAGCAGAAGTTATGAGGCCACAGGATGAAAGAGTCCGTGGGGCTCGTGGGGAAGAGAGGTTGTGGGGGCTGCGAGGCCACGGGACAGAAGAGGTCACGGGAGCCGTGAGGCCGTCATTTTATTCTGTGCAGTGCGGTTGCACAACATGCCTTCACCGGCAGCCGGCTTGACCGTACCCCCTCTATTTATTTCATTTTTTGCGACCGTCTCTGGTTCCAGACATGGTTCTGGAGTTCCACCAGTGTCAAATTCAAGCATTGTTCGTCGTCACCATCATGATGGACACACAAAATAACCATATAGTTTGCTGAGGGGTCAGGTCATTTTTTGTTTGTCTTGTACCCTCCGTGTTAGGGCGGTAGAAAGCGGGTCAAATGGAATAATTCAATGTGAGAGGAAAATTAGAATTGATAAATTTAAAACCCACCCCATACTATGTTCATTTTTTGACATCAATGTTTAGGGAAGGACAGTCATCAATTGATGACGTCTAATGTTGTAGGATGTCTCGAGGAATAAGTCGAATTCATGCATCAGAGTTCTTCTTTGGTGGTGTGTTCTTCGTTGGAGAAGAGTAATTCCTCTAGTGTTCTCTCCAAATTTCCCTTTTCAAACACATCCCGCAATTCCGAAAAAATGAAAAGTTAGCCAATATGATAAGTTTCACCAATTTAATTTTTGGAAAAAATTAAATTGCCATCATAATTACATTATGGTTGGAGTAATAAATTTTCAAGAAACTTAAAGGCCACGTCCCTCATTAAAGAATTTGTTCAAGAGGTTTCTCACATTAGGAGGGTTCGGGTTGTCCCCAACAATAAATTCAAATTTGGGGTTTTACGTTTGGTGGTCCCCACCTCCATAACCTCACATATGAGGTTTAGTTCTGGTGGTCCCCCTCTTAAAAATCACATTGGAGTTTCAAAAGAAAATAAAATGTTACACAATTTTAGTTTGTTTTATTCTTTTTTAAAAAAGTGAAAAACTAACTTCCACCCTTGACCTACTGCGATCGAGGTGAAGGTCTCCTTATGGGACAACCAAAACTGTGAGTTCAACAGTTCCCTCAGATTTCAATTCCGAGCACCGGTTCAATATTTAGAAAAAAAACTTCTCTCACATTTACTGAATGTACCTGATAAAAAGTTCACAAATTCATTTCGGGCACTCCGGGCCTTGAAATCTCATGCCCACAATTTTTATGGACTCGTATAATTTCTATTTAATAAAAGAAATTACTTTTAATTTTTGGGTCTTTACATTAAATAATTATATCCACATATGGGAAATGTACATTGTCAAACACAATAGTTTTTTGTTCAATTAGTCTGTATTAATGCATAAAGTGGATGTGTTCCTTTTTAGTTGTCCACAGGTAGATGTATGGTTTGATAATAATATTCCAGGGGATTCCAAATATATTAAGTCCATTGAAATGATTTTCATAGTTATTTTCCATGGTTATATTTTTTCCCATTGTGATGCAATGAATGGATTTTTAAAATTGTTTTTATTCATATTTAGTTTTTAATCATAGGGATAAGATAAAAAATATTCTAGGAGGAATAACATAACTATATAAATATTGAATAGGTTGAATTATTATTATTTTGATAGGTCTCTTACCCATCAAAACATAAAGTATCAGAACCACATTCGAGATGTGTTGTAAAAGCTATAAAGTGTTCCATAAAATGAGTGGATCAAAATATATATGGACTTCATCTCTAGTAATCCTTATATTTCTCAATGTTATAATTGTTTTTAATAGCTGATAAAAAATAAAAAATATCATATCATATCATATCATGTATTAGTAGATTTGAAGGTAGAAGTTGTGGTTTGGGTGTGAGCATACATTCCAGGGGTTTGATACATGATGTAATAAAAACTAATAAGATACCTATAGTGGGAAAAATTTCCCATAAAACATTATAATAATATCCACATGCACTAATTAATAAAATTTCATTTATTTTTTATCTCAAAAATGGAATGAAAAGGGTTCTTCTCCCATGATATTTTTATAGAAATTATTTTTTCAATTTTTCTCTCACATATGCATAGCTTATGATAAATAGGATTTCAATTATTGGATTCAAATTTTTCATAAATTGGATGCTATATTAATTTACATGTCAAGGAAATTTATAATGACATATATATAAAAAACTATAAATGAACTATTTTGAACGTGTTTTAATATAGAATAAATGTTTTTCATTGAGTTATATTCAAATATTAAGGTAATGTAATTGATAAAATATTAGTTGGATGTTAGTATATGAAAGGTAATACTAATGAATATTTGGAAACATTATATTCTTGTATATTTCTTTAATTATATGCACAATTTGAAACATTTTTTAAATGAATATATGATATTCGATATAAATGATTTAAAATTTTTAAATGGTGTCATTTTTTGTGTAATTTTATAAATTGATTGTTTAACCATTAAAACATAATTTACTAATACAGTTTTTTTCATTTTTTCCATTTTATATACACATTATATGTCATAGGTATATATATCTAGATATGTATACATTATTTGAAGTTCATTTTTAGTTGAATGTTTTAATTTTTCATTTACAGTATATATATTGTGGTTTAATTATTATTACCATCATTGTATGGTTGATTAATCAATCCAATAATATTGAATTATTAGATGATTAGTTGGTAGATGATGATTATGGTGATGGTGATTGTATATTGATTTTATTTAGTATGTCATTATTATTTGTTATGGGATTACTAAATTAATTCCATTTTATATTTTATATTATTATAGATACAAGGGTAAAATTTTCTTTTAAATCAAAAATTATCATTAGTTTGATTTAGGTATGAGAATAAAATTAGCCATAACGTGGTTATTATGAAGAACAAAATAATATTCCCCAATCACATCAAATTTTTTTGAAAAAACAATACAGATATTTGAAAGTATAAGTGTTCTCAAGGAAGTGATGTAGATTTTTTTATTTAGATAGTAGGATAAGGAAAATATTTTAATGTCTAATCATATCAATACTATATTTTATAAATCAATTTTTATTGTCCATTTCATATATTTTGGCCATGAATTACATTTAACCTATTGTGTTATATCAGGATCATTATAAATGGTGAAATTAGTTATTTATTTTCACATAATAAAAAATTATGAGGATGTTTTTATTAGTTTCTTAGGATTTAATTTTTTACTAGTTTATTTCTTGAATTAGTTCTCAAATATTAGAGACAAATGGAGATATTATGACATCATTTTATAATTTTATTATTTGATAAATATTTTATAAACATATTTACCCTGATATTACATTATTTTGGGGATTTAATATATTGACTATTGATATATATTAATTTAAATTTACAAAAGTTTTTCTAAATATACATTGATGGAAACATTGAAAATTTTCGTATTACTTGGTATAGTTCTTCACTATATATCTCAAGTAGATTTTTCATCATAATTTATCAATATTAAATTTAGAAATAATATTTTTATATATATTTTTACCAAAAAAATTATATTGGAATTAATTTATATGATTCATGAAATTTAACAATTCTTTAGATATTTATTCTCATTATTTTTTATTATCATACCCAATTAATGTTTTATGCTTTTTGGAAATTCAAAATACAATAATATGAATGTTGTGATAAATATAGTGTATTTTATTATTATAGATATTATTTTATGAATGTAATATATTAAAAATATAATTGGGTGTAATATGTGTTCTTTAGTAATTTTTTTCTAAATGAATTAAATAAAAAAACATTGGAATTAATATATATTCACATTGATAGGATGTAACATAGAACATATTAATTGAAGGGATGAATTTTTATTAACATAATATGACATAGACATAAATTAAATGATGTAATCATTTCTTCTGTTATGATGTATATTGAATATTCATATCAAGAATTATTTTGGAATAAAGGTTAAAATATAAATTGGATCATTATTTTTGTAAAATAAAAATAAAATAAATAATGTAATTTTGAATAAAATTTGAAAATGAGGAAGTTATATATTCCTTCAAAAAATTTTGTGGAGAATTAAAATTTTTTAATAAGGAATTAAAATTTCAAAAAAAAATTAAGTCATTTCTAGTCACATCATATGTGGTCACATGAGTATATTTGGATACATTACCATTCCATATATGAAATAGGGATGTTTCTATATTTTTTGATTCATTTAATGAATCATGTGTTGATAATATATGTAATAAGTTTATGAGATTGTAGTCTAATTATTTATTTGTATTTAATATAAATGAATATTAATTAATACTATGTGATTTCAATGTGGTAGTGGAATATATATATATATATATATATATATATCCTTGAGGTATTTATTTATTATTGAATTTAAAATAATGATAAATGGATCTAAAATTCAACAAAGATGGAGATGAGAAATATTTTGTAATATTAACCATTAATTCTCTTAAATATATAGTTTATTTTAATAAAAAAATTTGGATATTCATAGATATAAATTTAAAGAGACATAATGACTTATATTATGAAATTTATATGTTACATAAGAAGATATCATGTCTCTAGAGGTATGATACATAGAAATTTTTTTTGATAATTCATCGATTGTGTGTTTATATAAACAATAATGGAGGTTACTATTAATGTAATTATAATAGTAAATATAATTTTTAGGGGATTTATCTCAGGAGATTATGTCATACATGTCTCCTAATACATCAAATGTTTCTAAATAATGTCATTGGTCATTTAATATACAATATATGGATTATATCATTGATATCATAAACATACAATAATGTTATATATTAAAAAATAAATATAATTTATATTGTGAAAACAAAATGTTATCAATTATAGTGATTAACTAACCATATCATTTTACAACCCCATAAAATGATAATATGGACTGATGTAATGTCATTCAAACCATAAATCTGATAATGAAATATATTGGTTAATATTATATTAAAAATTATCCAAATAAAAAAATAAATAATTGCATATAATTATAATAATTTTCCTCACAATATTATTGTATCCACATTACCATAATAAAAAATTAATATATTACTATTAATAGGGATATTGAATTGTACTACTTTTTAATAATATGGTTTTTATGATAGTAATGAATGATGTATTTTTTCTGAGTACATAATTTATTTGAACACTGGAAATGGGTTCATTATAAATTTCATAATATATTTGGGCGATGTTTAATATATTATTATGAATATAATAATATAAAATGTACAAAATATTATGATTAATTGTATTCAAAAAAATATTCTTTAATAAATTACACTACTATGTGAATCCCAACTTTTTATTGTGGTTGGATCATATCTATGTTTAAAAATTTTTCCATTACTCACAATTAATTATAGAGACACCATATAATTGAATATAAAATGATGAAAATATTATATTTAAAATAATACATCTTTATATTAATGTAGATATATTTACATTTCCATTGATAATATGTAGATTTCATCAATTTGTATGAGAGATTCCCATAAATGTGGGATTTTCCCTTAATCTATTAACTGTTATGAAACATATTGCCTACGAAGTGATACTCATCATATAAGGAAATACATAAATGATGGAATTATTTTAGAAATAATATTTAACAATTAATCAAAAAATATATCTAGATTTATATATACATAGTTGACCTAATATAATGTGATCCAGAATGATTGTAATAGATAAACATGAACATCCATCCCCAAGTGTCCCCCCAATATCATTGGTTGATTATATGTATCAACACCACTAGGATTAAAACCTAATATATGGATTAAAAGTATTATAATTTACTTTAGGTATTGGCCTATAAAATTTTCTTTTGAACATTGTGGATAGATATTGAAATAGTTTTTGATTAATTACCATATTAGTGAGAAAACATCTTGATAGATGGTATGTAAGGTCATCATAGTCTATAAAATATACTATAAATAATAAGTTGAATCAGAATATCAATTTTACAATCCAAACTGTCATGTTTTTTACAATAAATATTTTCAATAAAAAAATAATTTTTTAATGTCTTTCTATATATGCATTGAAAAAAATTTATAGAAAATAACAATATATTATGATTAAAATTTATGTATGAAAATTAAATATAAAAACATTTATATTTAAATAGGGGAAATATATAGGTGTACACATTTTATAAAATAAGGATATAATAAAAATAAATTATCCTTTTAATAATACTTCCATACAATTAGTATATATAAAAAAATAAAAAATTATTTTATTCATAAAAAGAAATAATCCTAATTATGGTGTTTTATTTGAAGAAACTAAGTATAAAATTATTAACTAAAAATATATCGTTAATATGGAAATTATTTTGAACAAAATATGTATTGCTAATTGATAAACAAATAGTATAAAATAATTGTTAACATTTTAAAAAGTAATTTTCTAATGTGAAAATTTTTTCACTACTTTTTTTATATAATTTATATATTTGAGTAAACAAATATCAAATTAAACTTGTAATGTTTTTCATTATTTAGGAATAAAAAGTCAAAATTAAATTATAATTTTAAAATTTTTATATCGTTCTAAAAAAATTAATTTCTATGTGAATATTTAAATATTGTTATTTATATACTATGGCCTTTAAGACAACACATCAATAGACGAATACAATAATTATTCTAAAACAAATTTCTTATTAAAATATATTTTAATAATTTTGTATTTATTTATTTTAAAATATTATTATTGAATTGAAAATATATATTTTGTACTTTATTCAATAAGTATTATATTTACAATAATTATATTTTTTTTATAAATTTTATTTTTTAAATTAAATATCCTCATTTTAATATATTGAATCTGAATATGTGGAATTAAAATTAGAATCAATATTTCAAAATTAATTGAAATGAATATGTATATTTTTACTCATAATTATAATGTAAATTATTTTTGAAAACCATTTATCACCATAGAACCATGATTCGAAAAGTTATAATTCTTATGATAAACACCTTCAATTAGGTAAAAAAATATCTATTTAATTGTGTGTTTATGATTATATCAACATTATCATAACATGAACTCAGTTATTATTTATTTTTGTATCCACATTGAATTTTAATCATGATCTACCTTGAAATAATTTTGAAAGATTTATAATTAATACATTGTCACTACTTATAAATGTGTTGTCTCACCACCCTTTTAATAATACTCCTAAAATATCTTTTTCATCTATAAATGTTTCCCTTGACCTTTTAACGATATTATTATTTATCAATAATAAACATATAGTCACATTATTTTATCATATTACTTTCAATTCAAATTAATTATTTAATAGAAACTCAAACATCTCAATGTAAATTCAATAATTATAAAAAAATTAAATTTTCAAATTCATTTTAAAATTAAATTTTAAAAATATTAAAATATTTATATATTATTCATCCTATAATTTTTTTTTGGTATTAAAAAACAACCACCTCTACACTTTCCCTAAAGATAATAAAAACTTTATTAGTGTGTATATGTGGACTACAACCTCAATGAAATATCTTTTTCTATTTTCCCTCACCAAATATCATTGATGGTGCCAATCAATAATTTAATTTATACTAATTATTTTTATTACATGTTTTCATTTTTTTTAAATTAACAATCCAAATTACATTATGCCTCATTTTTTGTAAATTAAATCATAATTCAAGCATAAGTGTGAACAACCACCTCCCTGAGATAATATGTTCTATTTTTTACAATTATCATGAAAAATAGTAATAATTAACATTTAATGGTTATTTATTCATCATATGTTTTAAAACAATTAATAATATTTTTTCTTATGTATAAAATAAAATTTAAAGGATTTTATTATGTAATTAATATCATTATATAGCCTAAAAATAATTAGCCACAAATTTCCCCTTCAAGAACCCTAATGTTACTTTAATATAATTGGATTAAATTATTATATTTAATTATAAAATTATTATTATAATATAAAACCATTTCATGATAAAAGTTTTATCAATGAGTTTTTTCCCAATATCTAGATCATCAAGAATGTAAAAAACAATAACTAATAGACCAAAAAATTGTAATAAATAGAGAAAAATATTAAATTTATTCATAATAATTATTTATGAATGAATACTAAAAAAGGGATGTGAGTTAATAATTCTACTAAATATAGTATTTATATATTTATTCTTTTCAGGATGTTAGATTAATATTAGATAATAATGAGTAATTATAATTTGTATTCATGATTTTAAATATTTTTATTGACTCATATTCACGACTGTTGCATTATAATATATCAACATTGAATTATCCAATAATATGATGATGATATCCTATATTTCAATCATTATTTATAGAATACTTATTTTCTAAAAAATTTCTTTTTTGGTGATGAATTCATTGTTTGATGAAAAATTTAATTTTGTTAAGAATAATTTACAATAATTTTAATCGATTCAATCCCTATATACAATTTTTTACATTCCACCATTTCCTTATATAAATAGTTGAAAATTAAATTTATTTTTTCACCAATGATCTTTATTTTATGCCTAATTAATAAAAAAATGAATTTTATATCCTTACAAAAATGTTATATTTCTAAAAGGTAATCTATAAAATATTTTTAATTATTTCTCATTTAAAGATCTTATATTCTTACCTCTTACATCGCATTTTTACATATATATTTTTCATTTTAAATTTATTACATTCATATTGAAATATAAATTTTCATATTTCTTATCTAAATTCTCAAAAACATTATATTTATTATTTAAAACAATTATAAATACTTTTAGATTTGATCTTAGGAAATGATATGTATGAGAAATAATTTTCTCTCCCTTCAATTTTCAATGGAATCATCTAAAATTGAGTAATGATTAACAATACACTCAAAATGTGTTCTATTATAAAATATTTTTCATTGAGGGTTTTTTTCTATAAAAATATCATGTTTTCCAAAAAAAGACATTTTATTTGATTCCATTTAAAAAATTTATCATCAAAAATTTATTATTAGGATTCATTATGATAATATGAATTCCTTTATTTTGAGTGGAATTAATATGTGTATATGATGATGGGAGTGGTCCTATATCACCTTATATTTTATAGGATATAAATTTGTGCTATTTAATACATAGTTATAGTGACCAATATTTTCAGTAACAGAAATTACATATTATATGAAGAATATTCATACATATAAAAATTATCCAATAAAGAATCTTATAAGTCTAGTATCTTTAGAAACACATACACATTAAAATATAGATTATAAGAGTCTATAAATATTTTAATCACAAATATAACTCTTTCATGAAATATAATTTCAAAATACTATTATTTATAAACTTTTTAAAATTAAATATAACATAGGGTGGGTTAATATCATCAATATAGATAATAAAGGGAGGCAAAAATAATTAATTTTACGTTACATGAGCATAATTGTATTGGTACATGATCACATAATTTTAAATTTATACACTGTATATCATATATAAAAACCATTTGTCATGGAATAAATTATGAAATTATATTAGGGAATGAGAACCAGATGAAAATTTTTTATCTTGTTTCATTTAAATAATATAAATTATTTTATTTTAGGTGGTTATAATATCCATTGATACTAATAGTTGGGAACCTATATGACCACCATTTATTATGAGAATTATGTGATGTTGTCTACTATACTATAAAAATGTCCCATAATTTTTAAAAATAGATTTTATATTATATTAGAATAATATTCATAAATATCATAAAAGTACATTCCAAACACAATATTTCTGGCATCAAAGAAAATATATTTAAAAAAACAACTATTATATGGTAGTATCCCATTAATAACCTTAGAACTAGCATAATTTTTTGACATATCATTCATAAAACCATTATTAATGACAAAGGAAAAAATGAAACATATTAAAGGGTTTCCTAAAATTATCAATATTGGAATAAAAGAGAGACATAAATTATCAATTCAAGAATAAAAAGAGAAAATGTAAATAAAAACATGATGTCAAAATATTATATTTATACCATGTTTTTCATATATCACAGTCTTGAGAAATAAAATAAATAATAGAATTTCATTACAAAATAAACATAATGGAAACATATTACATGAACCATAATATCATAAAATTTTATAAAGACATTATTTCATGAAATGTATATAATCTTGTAATGTTTTGATCATTTTTAAATGACAATTGTTCACTGTTAATGTTAATGTCTTGAAATAATGCCCTCACAAAAATATATGGACATATAACCAGGTCATTCTATTACCATAATTAATGAAATCCATATCATGAAAAATATTTATTGACATGAAAAGAAGTTAAAAACATCACACTGAGGATGTTAAATCTTGTTAAATTCCTAATAATATAGAAAGGAATACAAGGGGCATTATAGATATTATGCACAGTATATCCATTTATATACATAGTTTTATTGACATGAATCCCAGGTCGATTCTTGAAGTTGTGAATATTAAAATAGGTTCATAAATATCTTATTTACCCATGTATTTATCCGTATTTTCTCAAATCATTTTAGGGATATATATTTTTTCTCCCACATATTATATAATTAATAAATTATTGATGTGGACCACAAGATTATAGAATATTATTCATGTAAAATCCAATGCATGAATAGTTTTTCATATTCAATTATATATAACATACCCCATGCAATAAAATATGTTTCATAAATATTTGATCATTATCAATAACTATTTATATAATAAATAAGGATTTTATAATTGGAACATATATCTAGTTAAATTTATGTAACATCAAATGATGTCATCATAGATTAAAAAAATATATTTATTGATCAGTTGGGAAAATATTTTTAACATTGAAAAGGAGTATTTCAAATATAAAAATTTCCCAAATATTATGGAAGACATTTTTGTTGAAAATAAACTAGAAAACTGGAATAGGATTTAAGGACTTGAATACTTTCATGTAAATTTTTTAATTATTAAAATATTACGAGTCCGTAAAAATTGGTTGTGTGTGATGACGAGGCCTGGAGTGCCTATAATTAATTTATGACCATTTTCTTTTTGTTAAGTAAACCTTTGAGTGGGTTTTTGTAACTTTTGAACTGTTGCTCGGATTTGAAATATGAGGGCATCGTAAAACTCTAAGTGTGGATATTCACTTTAGGAGACCTTCACCTCGACTATAGTATTTCAAGGGATAAAGTTAGTTTTCCTTCATTTCATAAATGAAAATAAAAGAAACAATATTTTTTTTAAATTTAATCCTCTCAATTTGTTTTTGGTGGTGGGGACCACATGAGATAGAAGAATCCTATTTTGAATTCAGTGGTGGGGACCACATGACCCTTGAACTCCGTCTTTAATGATGGAGGTGACTCTTGGTTTCTTTTAGAATTAATTATGCAAAAATCAAATTATTTAATGTGTCAACACTAATTAAAGTAATAATCATAATTTAATGGGTTGGATCCTTATTTTAATGAGTTCGAGTAATGTGTTGGCAAATAGATAATTGGGGAGATAATTGGAGAAAATTCTCCAATAATAGATGTCCTCCTATGAAAAACATCTTCTGGAAATGATGAACGAGTAACAAACCATTGAGCATCTTGCAGGATAAATGAACGCTGAATCATCAATGAATTTTTCTACTTCCAGGCACCACGAATAATGGAAAATTGGGGAAGGGTTTTTATTTATGTATGAATTTACATTATTGATTCTCTATATCCTAAATACAAGACGATTATGGCCAAACTAACCGGGCCATCGTCCCACACATAATTTTTACTCATCATTGTTGTTATTCTTCATGCATTCTTTGACCATTATTCAATGCCTAATATCTATTGACACTCGAATCACATAGATTTTATGAGCGTGATATATGTAAGTGGATCCCTCAATACAAGGATTATGATTACACAATTGTTTATTTATTCGGGCTTGGAACGAAGCCACAATGTCTCATGGAAGAAATCAGTGGTCTGTACCCCATCGACCGTGAGGATGGTGAGACGACGTGCATCTGTGCTGCAGGTTGAGAAAGACGCTATGGACTTCTAGCCGTGGTGGAGTAGGGTAGCGGGTGACATCTGGTTAGATGGGTCGGGCTATCCCCATCGCGGGTCGGGCCAGACCACTACCCGATGAGCCAGGCCCACCATGGCCCAGGCCATCCGGGCTAGACCTGAATCTATCTGGGTCAACCCAAACTAGCTCAGGTCGGCCCTGACTAGTTCGGGTTGGGTCGACCAGACCCAAGCCCATCTGAACCCAGTTTCACCTTTGTGGCCATAACATTTGAACCATTTTTCCGTTTCATGATTCTTTTAGAGCACCAGAATCCTTGGATTGAGATGGTCCTTTTTTTCTAATCCAATTGTGTTTTGGATAGAGTTGGATTATGACTAGGTGGGATCGAACCTCGAACGCAACTAGTCCCTCGATGCTGAAATGCTAATAACTTACAGAACGAGCATCCATTTGACATGTCGTCCATTGGAGTTGGTTTCTTTTGACATGTCAAACCATTGGGATACATCTTCATGGGACTTTGGGGTGGTTGGGGTATGGCTGATAGCTTGGAGAGTGGTTCTCCCATGTGCTCTACGTGTGGAACCTTGATACTGTCTGAGATCTGACAACTGCTTACCATTACGACTTGGAGTGACTCGACAAGCCCATTGGGGAGAACCTCTAAGTGACTCTATTGACCCATGGTGGGGAGAGCCTCTTTGTGATGCAACATAACCATGGTACTCGAAAAGAGAAGTACCTCAGTAGGCCACGAGTGGGAGCGCCTATGTGAGACAAAACAAACCCATGTTGGGGAGTGCCTATGTGGGACACAGAAGAACCATGGTACTCAACCAGAGCAGTTCCTCAGCAGTCCAAGTGTAGTTTGAAACACCTCGGCGTGATGTGGCTGGCCCACTGTATGCGACATAGGAGGAGTTCTCCAACAACTGAGGTGTTCGACGATATTACTGGGGATGTTACTTGTTACTACCCCTAGAGTAAATCCTAGTGTGATCTGTCTTTACATTGTTCTTGTGATTCAGTTTATGCTATGTGACAATTAAACTTTGTGGTGTTACATTCTTGGTATACATCCCACATGTATGAGATGAGTATATCTTTAAAACATTGGTATATGTATATGCCTATACCTAAGTATGGTTGGGTTCTTTATTTGTGGTCCATCCTTCGTGGAACTATATGAGACCTATGAGGTATCAGGGTCCCTACAAAGTATCATTTTACTCACCCCTGCATAGGCTATGCCCGAACCTTGTTTTTTTGGTGCATAAAACAGATATCGTTTACTAAGGATGAGGGTATTTGTACTATAGGTATCACGGAGGTGGACTTTAGTCATGGTGTACCGCATAGACGACTGTTCAAGAGCCGTACCGACACATCAGGTAGGATCCTTGACTGGTGTTCATAGGAGTGGTTTTCCTTATTACTTGTACTTTTTAGTTTACATGTACATTCCAGTTGGGATTGTATTTTGGCCTCTTTTACTTTTTGTACACACCCTTTTAACTATATAGTTTTACATTGAAAGTTATCCTTTTTTCTTCATAGTTGTGTGAGTTTATAGGTTATAAAGGCAATTCCTTACCGATTTTTGTAAATACACCATTTGGTAGTATTCTCCCGCCCCATCCCTATGGAAAGTAGGCTTAGAATAGTCACAACATAGACCCCGAGGGATGGGTCGTGACAAATCGGTATCAGAGGGGTTAGGTTCTACTAAAGAACTAGAACTCTAAAATTTTATATGTGGAAATATTTTTATGACTGATGACCGTGGTTTTGAGTTTTGGGAGTCCAGTGTTTGTGCGGTGACCGACATATCCATACACAAGGTCCCTGAATTATAATTTTTTACTCAGTGCACAAAAACACAAATTGAGTTTGTTTTAAAAGATTTCATTGTGATATTTTTGAGTGATCTGACAAGGTATAAAAAAAAATAACCATGGTGCACCTATTTCTTTTAAATATTCCATCATGAATACAGCAAGCCATATTTCAAGTTAGCTTATGTAGTGATAGCCCACTGAGCGACGAGGATTTGACGCAGGGCCCCCTTATGGCAGTTGTACCACCAGGTCTTGTACTGACATCACCAGTACACATTGAGAAGTCAATGCCATTATCCCCAAATATAGAGGTTGCACTTTTCTTGAGAGCATTGTACGAGATCCAGGACCGGAGTACACCTGGGTTCGGATGCGAGTCAGATCCACATACGGCTGAGGATTGGCTGGAGGTTGTGGTTAGAGTCTTTCGACTGGTAGGGAAACCAGCTGATCTCATGGGGATCCTTACCACTAGCCTTCTTATGGGAGCAACAAGATAATGGTAGATCTTTTTCCTCAATGTTCACAATTTTATCACTCTCCTCTAGGGAGACTTTGAGAGCCTTTTCATGGAGGAGTTTGTCTCAGAAAACATACTCTTAGTGTGTATACATGAGATTCTCCACATGCAGAAGGGTGTCATGATGGTGCCTCAATATTCACTAAGGTTCACCGACCACTCATGCTACTCCATAGAGAAGGTGTGATACCATTTTTTCAAAGGCCATACCTTCATGCAAGGGCTCATACATGGTATTAGAGCATCGAGGCTTTCTCTCAGCATCCTGTCAAAAGGTGTCGGTGATAGGGTGAACGCTTTTAGTGGAGAGTTCCCTCGCTGAGCAGTCCAAAGAAGCTAGAACCACCACCGAACGACACGTAACAGAGTCATCAGAAGTTGGAAGTATGCAGATGATTCAAATGTCCAAGAATACTAGACCTATAGGTGTATGCCCATAAGATATAGGATCAGTGGTGTAGGGCACATGAGGAAGAGTATGACATGCATGGATCATGTTGTGTTACTCGTATGGCGGGTAGGGTCCCATGGATCACGACTTCCAGACCCAACATATAAAGACCAGAAGATGGTAGGGGGACTACTGAAGAAGATATTTAGGTTTGATTGAGGAGGTTTGCATGCAAGATTCAGATGTGGTAGAGTAGCAGGCCGGGTAGTAGGCGGTGGGAAACTATTTGAGGTTCTTCCACCACCATAACTAGGAGGTCCACTCCGACCACAAGGAGCAGGTGGATAGGGACAAGCTCATCTCCAATCATCGGAGTCCTATGACCATGGATCTCTAGATATGATAAAAGGTATGATCTGTGTCTACTTCACCCTAGCAACAGTACTTATAAACACTTCTTCCTGTCATTATTTTATTTCCCCGACCCTAGTTCGGAGCTCAGAGATTCCAACGGATTTATTGGCTCGATCCATATGTATAGAGACTCATATGGGATCTGTTTTGACGATTACGCTCTAATTATGGAAGAGTGAGCTTACTCTAGGTGGGAAGAGCTTTGATTTGATTATTTTACTAGCGGTGTTGAGGCATTACGACATCATCTTGGGTATGGACTTGTTATCTACCATCCATGGTCAGATTGACTGCATTAGGCACAATGTGCAGTGTGTCCTCATAGATGGGACCCAGTTTTCCTTCACCGGTGAGAATAGAAACTATGTAGCACAAGATGGACTTACCCGGAAGAGGGTGCAGCCGATCACACATCAGTTGGATATCCTTTCTATATTTGTTGTTGATGTTGAGAGTTCGAGCTATCCTGTAGTGGTGGACCAATACACTAATATTTTCCATCATGACATTCCTGGTCAACCTCCTCACGGAGCAGTGGACTTTTACATTGAACATTACCCATGGGTGACACCTATATCTACCCTAACATATGGGATGGCTCTCCTTGAGCTTTGATATTGCGAGTATAGCTAGAGGAATTGTAGATCAAGGGGTTCATTAGGACTAGTATTTCTCCTTGGGAAACCCCGATTTTGTTCTCCATTAAGGCTGAGAGGATTTTGATAATTTTTGTGGGATATCAGCCCTTGAACGAGGTGACCATGAATAAAAAGTATCCACTCTTAAGTATTGATGATCTATTTGATCAGCTAAAAGGATCCCAATGATTTTCGAAGACAGATCTCAGATCAGGCAATCACCAGCTTAGAGTACGTGACGAGGATGTGCAGAAGACGGACTTCAGATGTCGGTATGGAATTTTGAGTAAATTGTTATACCATTCGTCATGACCTACACCCCATCCATGTTCATGGGACTCATCAACAAGATCATCCAGCCATTCCTTGATCACATTATAGTAGTATTCATCGATGACATCCAGATATACGCAACGATGGAGGAGGAACATGTCTATCAATTGCAGATTGTCCTGGACACACTCCTGGAGCATCAGATTTATGTAAATCCCTCAATGATACATTTTTTTAAAAAATATGTCAACTTTCTATGGAATGGCATCTCAGAGGGTGGTGTTGTGGTTGATCTAGTGAAGATTCAGGTTTTACTAGCTTAGGGGCCACACAAGATCATGAGAGAGGTTCGATGTTTTCTGGGTTAGGTAGGTTACTACTGGAGGTTTGTTCATGGCTTTTCTAGAGTCGTGGAACCCTTATCAGCATTGAAGAAAAAGGTTTAACCCTTCGTATGGTCGGATTGATTCCAGAAAAAATTCTAGGAGCTGAGGAAGAGACTAATGAGTTCCCCCTTCTTGTAGCCACCGAAGGGGGGCATTTGGTACGTAGTCTACTGTGACACATAGAGGATAGGGCTAGTATGTGTCCTGGTGTAGGAGTGGCCAATGATCTGGTATTGTTCTAGATAGATATGACATCATGAGCATAACTACAATACCCATGACCTGGAGTAATCAATAGTGTTCTTTTCCTTCAATATGTGGCGAAATTACTTGATAATCAAATGTTTTACATTATACCCTAATCACAAGTGTCTCAGGTATATATTCCCTCAGAAATACATGATCCTGATACAGCGGTGTTGGCTTGAGTTCCTCCAGGACTATGAATTTGATATAGTCTATACATCTGGGAAAGGGAATGTAGTAGAAAATTCATTCAGCAGGAGATCAGGTATACAACTACTGAGTGAGGTGACAGAGTAGCTAGATGCTTTGCAGATGTCCTACATGGATCGAGAATGAGCATCTTATCTTTAGTCACTACCAGTAACTCCCCCACTCTATAATCATTTCAGGGAGGCAGAACATGGTGATGCTTACTGCGAGGCTCGAAATGCTCATATATCCACACGATAGACACCTGTTGGATTTTTAGAAGGTGGGGAGCACGACATCCTTTTCAGTGGTCGTACTGTGGTACTAGTGACAAATAGAAATGATTTTTCGATGGAGTTCCATGTACAGACCCAAAAAATTCAAGGAAATTTTTTTCTTAATTTTATTGGGAATTTTACAAGAACACAGTTTCTGGAGGCACCTAATTCTGAGGCCAGAGGTGCCCGGAAACTTTTTCCGAAGTTTAGCTAGGGTACTTTCAGTAAACGAACGATTGGGGTTTTCTATATTTTGAACTAGTGCTCTGAATCAAATTCTGAGGGCACCGATGGAATTGCAGTGGTGGTAATTGCTTAGAAACACCTCTTCTGGGGTTGCGTTTTATCGGGTGTGTTTTTTTAATTTTTGGGGTTAAGTTAAGGAATTAAAGAAAAGTGGTGCAACCAATTTTTATTTTATTTTAACTTATGTTAAGTGGATGATGTGGGACCCAAAATATCCTACCCACTTGGTAGGATATTTGTGAGGTGGGGCCCACACCAGCCCCACCGTTTCTTTTCTTTTATGTGACGCACCCACACCCCCTTTTTAATGAAGTCAACTCTTGCGTTTAATCTGGATATTAAACGCCTAATTAATTGGGCGGTTTAAAACTCCTCATTTAATTGTTCATTTCATTTCTTTTTGAAATTCAAACGTTGGACTGTGCATTAAAAAAAATAAGACAACCATTATTTTATTTGGGTTGGAACTTTTTGCGTGGAGAGGTTTTGAAGAAAAGCCTTCTTCTTCGATGAAGAACACGAAGAATGCGAAGAACGTGAAGAACTCTGGATCCTCAGAGAGTGACGACGCAAATCTTCTTCCATAACGTTCCTTCTTCCACGATGCTTCTTCGGCGACGCTTCTCTGCGATGTGACGATCTTCCCTCGGTGACTCCTTCTTCCACGACGGTTATTTCAGCAACGAATCCTCGCTCATCAAATTCGACGAGGTATAGATTTATTTTAATTGTTGTTCGTAAATTATTCTGTTTACTTTCGTCTTTTCTATTAGAGCCTCCTATTACCACAATAACGGGAGGGGGTCGGACCGCACGAACATGGCCAACCCTCCTCTCCCTTTTGGTTGTTTGATATTTTTGCGCCATTAGCAAGGAAACGCGGTGTCGAAGAACCACGCGGGAATTATTATGGAAAGGGGGAAAAGCGCAGCATCGTCGCACCACGCCGGATAACCACAAAAGCACCCCGGCTGGAGCGGGGCCGTGGCGTCGTCGCGCCGCGCCGGACGGACCAAAGGCCGCAACCGGTTCTGGGCCACGATAGAGCAGGGGGACTGGAGGCCGGTTCCGAGCTGCCGGCGTCGGAATAGAGGGACCGACCCCTGCCAGTCCCGTGGCGACAACAGCCAGTCGGCCAGAGCGGGCCTGCCGGTCAGGGGAAAACTGGGGCTTCGTAACCCCCGGTCGGCTAGCAGGTGTGGCCCCCCACATTGGGGTCATAGGTTCTCAACGCCGGGGGCAGCGCCCCCCCCCCCCCCTTCACCGCTCGGCCGCTGGCCATGCCAGCGCACCGGGCCGGGCCGCGCCCAAGCGGGCCGGACCCGGACCCGGTTCGGGCCAACCATGGGGGTATCAGACCGGGCCCGGACCCACTAATAACGAACCTCTTTTGGTCTGTTTCCCTAACTTGATCTACGTGTCTCTGATCAACACACCATCAGTATTATAGAGATCCTTGGATCGAGACGAGCTTTTCGGTATACTACACTCATGGTTTCAAAGAACTTTGGGTTCAGGAGGGTTGGTTCATACACGAAACAAAGCAGGCCCTTGGAGCAGAAACACTTATAACTTGAGATCTAGACGTCCGATTGATGTGTTGTCAACTTTGATGGATTTATCTATGTGAGACCGACCTTTTGGCTTACATCGATCGAGGTTTGGATGCAGTTGGAGTATGGTCGGGTTGGTTTTGACTTAAAAACCAACCGGGCCCCCCTGGGACGAATAAGCCAATAACTCTTAGACCGGGCATCTCATTGTCATGTCGTTTGTCGCATTGTGTTCCTGTTTACGATACAGAACTTTTGGATACATCAACTTCATACTATGTGTCAGTTGATGTATCATCCCTCGGCTCGTGGAGCGGACCCTCCCGAATGAGCTTGCTGTGTGCGGGAACCCTATAGCTGGCTGCGTCTATGACGACGACGATGACTGTACATAAATCCTCCATGGATTCGACGACGACGACTATAGCACTCAGAAATCCTAGGTGGATCAGTGCTACCGATAATGTGTCGGTCAACGCTCAGCAGTCCTGTATGAGCCAGCACCTACAGATCCTGTGTGGGTCTGATCCTGTGTGGGTCATTGCGGGGGTTAGTTACCTATCGATCCTTTGTGGGTCATTGCGAGGGTTAGTTACCTATCGATCCTATGTGGGTCAGATCCTTTGTGGGCCGTTGCGGGGGTTAGTACCTATCGATCCTTTGTGGGTCTAATGGCTTAGATGAATCAGTGTCTATATCTGATCATCTATATCATCATACAAAGAAGTATACCTGTGTGAGATGAATCATGACTTTCTTTCCTATGTGGATTACATTATACTTTCCTATGTGGATCGAGTTGTGATTTCATGTGTAGATGAGATCGAACTTAGGCTCGGAGGTTGGAGAGAACTGGAATTGATGACATAGGTATATGTATGGGAATATACCTAAGTAGAGTCTAATGATACTTTGTGAATGTATCTTTACTTTGTGGATTATCCTTTGTGGATTCTGGGAGACCTTATGGGGTCTCGGCGTCCCTACTGAGTAGCTTATACTCACCCCTATACGGGATTTTCCAGCACCATGTTGTGTTGGTTGCAGATGAAAAGCAGCCTTGATCATGGTTGAGGCTTACCGAGTAGGTCGGAACCTGGAGGTAGACCATTGGCCGGGACGAACACGGAGTGGAAAGCTGGACCCGAGGAGCTGTGAAGGCTATCTTGACCCACCCAACAGGTGGGACTTCCAGTGATGGCTCGAGGCTAAGGCTTTACTTTCAGTTGTTGTTTTCCCTTTCCAGTTTCACTTTACTTTTAGTTTGGGTTTGTATTCTGGCCCACATACTTTTCCGCACATACTGTTGTACCCAATTTTTACTTAGTGTTTATTTCTTCTGCTTGCTTGCTCTGTGGTGTTTGTTTCCTTTACAAAGGAAATGACTTCACTTTTTACCGGGAATTACGCCATGGTTCTAGTCACCAGCCCCTGGACTATGGGAGGCGGGCTTGGGTTAGTCACAACACGGGCCCTGAGGACGGTTCGTGACAAATTGGTATCAGATGAGTTCGGTTCTACCGCAGAACTAAGGACTCTGATCTTTTTCACTGTGAAGAAATAGTGTTATGTGTATTGAGTGTGGTTATTAGTCCAGGGAGTCCAATGTTGGTGCAGCAGCCGACCTATCCATACACCAGGACCCCGACTTCTGATTTCCAACTTAATGCACGAAAACATTGATTTCATGTGTGTTTGAAGATTTATTTGTGATTATTTTGTGTCATCTCACCAGGTATATTGATTGACTATGGCACACCTATTTCATTTCAGGATGGCCCCACGATGGCAGCTAGCTAGGGTTCTGAGAGATTTGTGTGAAGACAGCCCACCGAGCGACGAGGCCTAGGTACAATGCCCTTTGACAGAAGAGGCACCAGCGGTACCTCTACCCGCCGAGCCACCGATGCTACTAGCCCCAGCCACTGATGATGCACGTCGCCTTAGTGCACCGCATGAGTTTCAGCGCCAGCGACCGCCCAGGTTTCGCGGGGAGACGGACCCTCAGGCAGCCGAGGATTGGCTGGAGGTAGTTGTATGGGTTTTTAGGTTTGTGAGGATACCAGCAGACCTCATGGTGATCCTCACAGCGATCCTCCTGCAAGAGGAAACATGCAGATGGTGGAGCTTGATGCTCCAGGTGCACGATGAGGCATCTCTCCTCTGGACATACATTGAGAGCCTCTTCCTATCAGAGTTCGTCCCAACCACCCTTCGTGCAGTGTGCATCCAGGAGCTTCTACAACTACGGCAGGGTAGCTTGATGGTCTCCCAGTACTCGACTTGATTTACCGATCTCTTGCGCTACTCGACATACATGGTACATGACCCATTCTTCCAGGCCCGGACCTTCGAGCAAGGATTAAGGCAGAAGATCAGGGCATCACTGATCTCCCTCAGCATTCCAACATAGGCAGGGGTACTGGAGCGAGCCCTTCTGATCGAGAGCTTCCTTGCTGAGTCTGCATAAGCAGCGAGACCTACCGCAGGGTGACACGTAGCAGTGGCTTCTGCAGCAGGCAGTTGACAGATGACTCATGGGTCCAGGCAGACCAGACCCTCAGGTAGACGACCTCGGGACACTGGCTCAGTGTTGCAGGGCACACAGCGCGAAGCCAGTATTTTGAGAGGCAGACAGTGCTGCGCATGTGGCAGGCCGGGCCACATGGCTCGTTACTGCACGACCCGTCGTGCCGAGGATCAGCATACGGTTGTGGCGCCACCCAGGCAGAGGCAGAGGGTCGACCGTGGTGGTCTATAGGGAGAAGGCGGACGAGGCAGAGGAGCTGGCCGAGTAGTAGGTGGTGGGTGACGCTTTGAGGCTATACTACCACCACCACCAGGAGGTCCACCCCGACCACAAGGAGCTGGCGGGCGGAGGCAGGCACTACTCCAGGCAGCGGAGGCCTACAACCACGGCATTCCCGAGATGATTCGAGGTATTGTCTGTGTCTATTCCACCCTTGCTGTAGTTCTTATAGACACAAGAGTGAGTCATTTTTTCATAGCCGATGCCCTTGTTCGAAGCTCGGAGATTCCTACAGAGCTGTTGGCTCGGTCCTTACGGATAGAGACTCCTACGAGAGAAGACTCGACGATTACGCACTGGTGCCGGCAGTGTGAGCTTACTCTAGGAGGAGAGATCTTCAGAAGCGATCTTCTTGTAGTGTAATCGAGGCCTTAAGACGTCATCTTGGGTATGTATTGGTTATCTACAGTCCATGCTCAAATTGACTGTATTAAGGCGCAAGGTGCGATGTGTATGCACCGACGGGAGCATGTTTGCTTTCACCGGCGATAAGGGAGCCTTCGCAGCACAGGATGGACTCCCACAGAGGAGAGGACAGCCCATCACACATCAGTTGGCTAGCCTCATCCTAGGAGCAGTTGACATGCAGAGTGCTGGTTTTCCTGCATTAGTTGATCAATATGCGGACGTTTTCCCCGACGACGTTCCAGGACTACCTCCTCACAGGGATGTAGACTTTTATATTGATCTGTACCACGGGACAGCCCCGATATCCACCCCAGTATATTGGATGGCTCCCGCAATGTTTCTAGAGCTACGGGTATAGTTGGAGGACTTGCAGGGAAAGGTATTCATCCGAACTAGTGTTTCACCCTGGGCTTCCCCGATATTGTTCGCCAAGAAGGAGGACGGGAAGATGCAACTTTGTGTCGACTATCATTGCCTGAACCAGGTGACAGTGAGGAACAAGTATCTGGTACCGAGGATTGATGAACTCTTCGATTAGATAAAGGGAGCACGGTGGCTCTCAAAAATAGACCTCAGGTCAGGCTATCATCAGTTCAGAGTTCGGGACGAGGACGTACAGAAGATGGCCTTCAGATGCCGGTATGGCCACTATGAGTTCATGGTTATTCCATTCAGCGTAACCAATGATCCAGTAGTGTTCATGGGCCTCATGAACATGATCTTTCATCCATACCTCGATAAATTTTTCGTGGTCTTCATTGAAGACATTTTGATATACTCGACCACTGAGGAGGAGCATGCCTACTATTTTCAGGTTGTACTAGACACACTCCGAGAGAAGCATCATTATGGAAAGCTGTCGAAGTATCAGTTCTGGATACGTGAGGTCCACCTCTAGGGACACGCCATCTATGAGGTGGGAGTTGCGGTGGATCCTATGAAGATCGTGGCAGTGCTAGCTTGGGAGCCACCCAGGAGCATGACGAAGGTGCGGAGTTTCATGGGACTAGCAAGATACTAAAAGAGATTTGTGCCAGACTTCACTAGAGTTGTGGTACCACTCTCAGCATTGACGAAGAAGGGGAAACCCTTTGTGTGGTCAGACAGATATCAGCAGTGCTTCCAAGTGCTGAGATAGAGATTGACCAGCGCACCTATCTTGAGGTTTCCAGAGGAGAGAGTAGGGTACGTAGTTTACTGCGATGCATTAGGGACCGGACTCGGGTGTGTCCTGAGGTAGGAGCGGGTAGTGATCGCCTATGGGTCATGTCAGTTGAGGACGTATGAGCAAAACTACACTACCCATGACCTGGATTTAGTAGCAGTGGTCTTCGCTCTGAAGACATGGTGACATTATCTAATGGGCGAGTGCTTTATAGTTTATTCTGACCACCAGAGTCTCAGGTAAATTTTCTCGCAGAACGACCTGAACCTGAGACAGCGGAAATGGATCGAGTTCCTCCAGGACAATGACATTGATATAGTCTATAATCATAGAATGGGGAATGTGGTAGCCGATGCTCTCAGCAGGAAGACGAGAATTCCGCTACTTGGGGAGGCGACAGAGCAGCTAGCCTCTTTGCAGATATCTTTCGTGGATAGAGATGGAGAAGCCTTCCTTCAGTCACTCACAGTCACTCCTCCACTACTGTAGTGGGTCAGAGAGGCACAACATGGGGATGCTGACTGTGAGACGCGACATTTGCTGATATCCTCAAGAAAATCACCTGATGGATTATCTGTAGGAGGAGAGCCTGATGTCCTTTTCAGAGGACGTACATTGGTGACAGTTTCTTTACGGGAGGAGCTGCTGAGAGAGTTTCACACTTCCCCATTGGCGGTATATTCAGGCGTGGCGAAGATGTACCAGGATCTCAGATGACAACACTGGTGGCCGGGCATGAAGAAGGCTATGGCAGAGTTTGTTTCTCGATGCCTCACTTCCCAGGAGGTGAAGGCAGAGTACCAGGTACCAGCATGATTAGTACAGCCCTTGGAGGTCCCATAGTGGAAGTGGGACGGCATATCTATGGACTTCATGACTGGACTTCCACACACTTCTAGTGGTCACGACTCCATTTGGGTGATTGTTAACTGACTCCACAATTCGGATCACTTATTACCCATCAGAGAGTAGGGCTCAGTGAGGAGATTGGGACGTCTCTACATTCAGGAGATTGTACGGCTTCACGGTGTGCCATCATCTATCGTCTCCGATCTAGATGCTCGAT
The DNA here is from genome assembly GCA_963277665.1 of Viscum album. Lineage (NCBI taxonomy): Eukaryota > Viridiplantae > Streptophyta > Magnoliopsida > Santalales > Viscaceae > Viscum > Viscum album. The sequence goes on along the minus strand of OY728133.1, from coordinate 1,033,199,691 downwards.
TTACTTCCCGTATTTGGAAGGGGTTGTAGGAGGCTTTCGGGACATAGCTACGTCTGAGCACCGCCTTTCACCCTCAGACGGATGGTCAGACGTAGAGGACCATTCAGGCTCTCAAGGACATGCTCCGTGCATGTGTCCTCGACTATGGTCACAGCTGGGAGGACCACCTACCCTTGGTGTAGTTTGCGTAAAACAAAAAGTACCACTCAACCATCGGGATGGCACCATACGAGGCATTGTACGGCCGACCTTGATGATCTCATCTGTGATGGACATACCCTGGTTAGTCAGCACTTGTGGGACGTGAGATGGTCCAGGCCACGACAGAGAAGGTCCAGGTCATCCAGGAGGGGATGGGAATAGCTCAGAGCCGACACAAGTCTTATGCTGACAGGAGGCGGAGGCCACTTGAGTTCGAGGATGGTGACCACGTATTCTTGCAAGTCTCACCTCGACATGGATTATGGAGATTTCACCGAGGTGAAAAATTATCTCCACGCTTCATCGGAACTTTCCAGGTCCTCAGTAGGATTGGCGAGGTGGCTTATCGCCTGGCTCTACCACCTCAGTTGCACCGGGTGCACGACATCTTCCACGTATCCCAACTGAGGAGATACGTGCACAACCCAACACATATCATTGAACATGGGGAGATGGACGTTGATGATGCGGTGACTTTTGAGGAGGTCCTGGTGGAGATTGAGGATCGACATGAGCGGGTCCTACGTGGATGGTCGATTCCTCTAGTGCGCATCAAATGGCAGCACATGAACCTCCAGGAGAGCATGTGGGAGCAGGAGGCTCATATCCATTCTCAATACCCACATTTGTTTCCTTAGTTTATGATGTATCTTTACGGGGACGTAAATCCCAGAGGTGGGAGTGATGTAAAGACCCGAAAAAATCGAGGAACTTTTTTTCTGAATTTTCTTGGGAATTTTACAAGAACGCAGTTTCTGACGTCACCTAATTCCGAGGCCCGGGGTGCCCGGAATCTTTTTCTGATGTTTAGCTCGGGTACGTTCAGTAAATGAACGAGCGGGTTTTTCTATCTTATGAACCAGTGCTTGGAATCAAATTCTCAGGGCACTGATGGAATCGCAGAACCGGTAATTTCTTAGAAACACCTCTTCCAGAGATACGTTTTCTTGGGTGTGTTTTTTTAATTTTTGGGGTTATGTTAAGGAATAAAATAAAAGTGGTGCAACCGATTTTTAGTTTTTTTTTAACTTATGTTATGTGGATGATGTGGGAACCACAATATCCTACCCACTTGGGGGGATATTTGTGAGGTGGGGCCCACATGAGCCCCAACGTTTGTTTTCTTCTAAGTAACGCACCCGCACCCTCTATTTAATGAAGTCAACTATTGCTTTTAATCTGGATATTAAATGCCACCTTAATTGGGCGGTTTTAAACTCCACAATTAATTGTTCGTTTCGTTTCTTTTTGAAATTCAAACGTTGGCTTTTGCGTTAATAAAATAAGACAACCCATATTTTATTTGGTTTGGAAGTTGTTGTGTGGAGAGGATTTGTAGAAATTCCTTATTCATCGATGAAGAACACGAAGAATGTGAAGAACGCCGGATCCTCGGAGATTGACGACGTGATTCTTCTTCTGTAACGTTCCTTCTTCAGCGGAGCATCTTCCACGACACTTCTCTACGACGCGACAATCCTCCCTCCGCGACGCCTTCATCCCGGACGATTATTTCCCCGAAGAATCCTCGCTCATCGAATTTGACGAGGTAGGGATTTATTTTAATTGTTGTTCATGAATTTTTCTATTTCATTTATTCTTTTATATTAGAGCCGCCTGTTACAGCAATAATGGGAGGGGGTCGGACTGCACGAACACGACCGAACCACCTCTCCCTTTTTGTTGTTTGATATTGTTGCGGCCCGAGAAAGGCAATGAGGTGCCGAAGCACCATGGGGGAATTATTATGGAAATGGAGAGAAGCGCGGAGATGTCGCGCTGCACCATTGAAGACGAACCAAAGACACGGAGTCGTCATGCCACACTGTTGATAACGAACGAAAGATGTGGCACCGTCGCGCATCGCCGTTGAAGACGAACCAAAGACGCGGTGCTGTCGTGCCGTGCCGGAGAACCACAAAAGCACCCTGGCAAGAGCGGGGCCGAGGCGGAGGGACGCAATGCCGTCACGCCATGCGGGACAGACCAGAGGCCACGACCTGTTCCGAGCCGCGGTGGAGCAGGGGGACCGGCGGCCGATTCAGGGCTGTCGGCGTCGGAAAAGAGGGACTGGCCCTAGCTTGTCCCGTCGCGGCAGCAGTCGGCTGGCAAGAGTGGGCCGGCCGGTCAAAGGATAAATGGGAGTTCGTAACCCCCAGTCGGTCAACAGGTGTGGCCTCCCACATGGGGGTTTCATGTTCTCAATGTGGTGGGCATTGCCCCCCCCCCCGCCTCACCGCTGGGTCGTTACTGCCGAGCCGCCAGGCCGCGCCAGTGCACCGGGCCGGGCCGCGCCCACGTCGGGTTGGGCCGCCACTGCCGGGTCGGGCTGCACCAAAGCGTTCCAGACCCAAACATGGTTCGGGTCGACCCGGATTGGGCCTACCCTGGGGGTATCGGGTCGAGTCAGACCGAGCCTGAACCCCCTAATACCGAACCTCTTTTGGTTGATTTCCCATAACATGAGCTACGGTCCTCCGATCGATGCACCGTCAGTTGGGTAGCAATCCTTGGATCGAGGCATTCATTTAGATATATTACACTCAGGGTTTCAAAGAACTTTGGGTTCAGACATGTCGGTCCGTACATGAAACCAACCGAGCCCTCGGAGCGGAAACACTTAAAACTTGAGCTTCGGACATCTGATTGACGTGAGAGTTTTTGGATTTATCTAAGTGAGACGGACCTTTTGGCTTACTCCGCTCGTGGATTGGACGCAGTTGGAGTACAGACGGGTTGGTATTGACTTATAAACCAACCGGGCCCCTAGGACGAAAAAGCCAATAACTCTCAGACCGGGCGTCCGATCGACACGCCGTCTATCGCGTTGACTTCCTGTTGATGATACGGATCATTTGGATACATAAACATTGGAATATGTGTCCGTTTATGTATCAGCCCCTCGGCTCATGGAGCGGACCCTCCTGAACGATCTTTCTGTGTGCGGGAACCCTAGAGTTGGCTGTGACTACGACGACGAAGACGCCTGTACAGAAATCCTCCATGGATTCGACGGAGATGACTACAACACTCAGCGATCCTACTAGGATTAGTGCTACCGATCCTGTGTGGGTCAGCAATCAGCGGTCCTATGTAGGCCAGCTCCTACAGATCCTGTGTGGGTCCGATCCTGTGTGGATCATTGCGGGGGTCAGTTATCTATCGATCATGTGTGGTTCAGATCCTGTGTGGGTCATTGCGGGGGTTAGTTACATATCTATGTTTTGTGGGTCATTGTGGGGGTTAGTTACCTATCGATCATGTGTGGGTCAGATCCTTTGTGAGTCATTGTGGGGGTTAGTACCTATCGATCCATTGTGGGTCCGACGACTTAGATGAATCAGTGGCTATATTTGATCATCTTTATCGTCATACAATGAAGTATACCTGTGTGAGCTGAATCTTGAATTGCTTTCCGATGTGGATTATGTTTTGCTTTCATGTGTGGATCGAGTTGTGATTTCCTGTGTGGATGTGATCGAACATGGGCTCGGAGGTTAGAGAAAACATGAATTGATGACTTAGGTATATGTATGAGAATACAACTAGGTAGAGTTGTATGTTATATTGTGATTGTATCTTTCCTTTTTGGATTATCCTTTGTGGATTCTGGGAGACCATCGGGGGTCTCGGGGTCCCTACTGAGTAGCTTATACTCACCCCTGCACGAGCTTTTCCCGCACCACATTGTGTTGGTTACAGACGACGGACAATGCTGATCGTGGTTGAGGATTGTGGAGCAGGTCGGTACCTGGAGGTGGACCATTGGGCGGGACGCACACGGAGCGGACGGTTGGGCCCGAGGAGTTGTGGAGGCTATCTGTACCCACCCTTCAGGTGGGACTTCCAGTGATGGCTCGAGGCTGCGACTTTACTTTCAGTTGTTGTTTTCCCTTTCCAGTTGTACTTTACTTTCAGTTTGGGTTTGTATTCTGTCCCACTTACTTTTCCACACTTACTATTGTACCCAGTTTTTACGTAGTGTTTATTTCTACTTCATGCTCGCTCTGTGGTGATTATTTACATTACAAAGGAAATGACTTCCCTTTTTGCTGGGAAATACGACTTGGTGCTAGTCGCCATCCCATGGTCTATAGAAGGCGGGCTTGGGGTAGTCACGACACGGGCCCCGAGGACGGGTCGTGACATTCCATACAGCCCCTCTATTGGTATATCAATGAGTGGAGATTATGTACCAATACCTTTGACATCTGCACTGGTGGCAAGGAATTAAGAAATCAGTCCTAGAGTTTGTCTCTCGGTGCCTTACTTGTCAGAAAGTGATGTCGTGGAATGAGGTTCCACCAGGAATAGTTCCACCATTAGTGGTTCCAGAGTGGAAGTGGGATGTAATTTACATGGAATTAATTACGGTTATTCCACACACATCAAAGGGACATGATTCCATGTGGGTGATCATAGACAGAATCACCATGTCAGAAAACTTCCTACATATCAGAGGGCAGGGTTTAGTAGTGGGCCTGGGATGCCTATACATGCAGAAGGTTGTAAGGAATCATGGAGTTCCATCTTGTATTATCTCTGATTTTGAAGAACATTTTACATCCTAGATATGGATGTGGTTGTAGAAGGATTTCCGGTCACAGCTTCGGTTGATCACTTCCTTCCATCTTCAGATGTTTTGTCAGAAATTTTGGACCATTCATACCCATGAGAACATGCTACGTTCTTACGTCCTTGATTTTGGCCACTATTGGAAGGATCACTTTACATTAGTGTTGTTTTCATACCACAACATTAATCACTCCACTCTCGGTATGGCACCATGTGAGGCATAGTATTGATGACCTTTCAGATCGCATTTGTGTTATACATTCCTAGGGGAGTCAGCATTCACATGACAAGAGATGGTGTGAGCCATCATAGAGATGATTTAGATCATCTTGAAGTAGATTATACTATACATTTCAGGAAAAAATCCTATGCTTATAGGAGGTGAAGAACTTTGTAGTTCATGGATGGTGACCACGTCTTTCTACAAGTCTCACAGTGATGAGGTTTGTGGGGATTTTTCTTGGGCGGTAATTTTTCTCCGACGATCATCATACATTTTCAGGTCCTCCTCAGAGTTGGCATAGTGGCATATTGCTTAACACTTCCACCTATGTTACATCGGGTGCACGATGTTTTCCACATATCTCTGATGAGGAGATATGTGAACGACCCTTACCATGTCATCGACCACAGCATGCTATACATCGACAATGAGGTGAACTTTATAGAGGTTCTAGTAGAGACAAGGGATTGATAGTAGTGGGTCCTTCTTGGGTGGTTGGTACCTTTGGTGGGTGTTTCCTGGTAGCATGGGAACCTCTAGAATTGCCCATGGGAGTGGGAGGATCAAATACATGCTTGGTACCCCCAATTGTTCCCTTTGTTTGAGTTGTGGATTTTGGGGATGCAAATCCCTGAGGTGGGGAAAATGTAAAGACCCATATTTTTACATGTATTTTTTTTAATAATGGTAATATCATGAGTCTATGAAAATTGCCTCCACATGATTTTGAGTCCCAGAGTTCCCGAAATGATTTTATAAACTTTTTTCAGTTGGTTCTGTAAACGTGTGAGATGGTTTTTGAAACATTTGAAATGGTTCTCTGAATTGAAATTTTTGGGCACTTTTAAAATCGCAGTGCCAATATTCATTTAAGGATACCATCATCTTGACTGAATTAGGTTGAGGTTGAATGTTATTTTTTCTTCTTTTCATCGTAGAAAATAAAATAAACTAGCATTAATTTATTTTTGAAATCTAATCCTCCCAATTAGGTTTTGGTGGTGCGGACCACCCAACCCTTGAACTCCCTCCTTAAAGAGGGAGGTGACTCTTGGTTTATTTAACAATTAATTGTGCGAACATCAAGTTAATTAATGTTCAAACACTATTTAAATTAATAAACATATTTTAATAGGTTGCCTCCCCATTTTCGTGAGTTTTACGAATGTGTTGGAAAGGGGATAATTGATGAGAGCATTGGATAACATTCTATAACAAGGGAAATCCTCCAACGAAGAATGTATTATAAAAATGAAAAATGAGGAGCCGACCATAGAGCGTCTTGCATGAGTGAAGAACGCTGACTCATAAATGACTTCGTATACTTCCTCGTGCCGCATCCAAAAGAAAATAAAGGTATGGGTTTTATTTATGATTGAATTTACTTGATTTATTTTTTATATCCTAAATTCATGATGATGATTTCTAAATGAACACAGCCATCATCCCACACATAATCCTAACTTCTCTTTCTTTTTATTCTTCACACGTTCTATGTGTATTTTTTAATGCATAATATTTATGGATCTGGGAAAAAAATATTCGATGAACGAGACATATTGGTGTGGAGACCTCAACAAAATGATTGTAAATATGCGATTTTTTAATTTTGTAGGATTAAAATTAAGCTGCAATGGGTCACGAATGAAATCTATATCTGTCACCCGGTCATCTGCGAGGTTGGTGGGGTGACTTGCGTCCACGCTACCGGTTGAGAAAGAGACAGTGACCCATTGGCCACGATAGAGTAGGGTAGCGACTGGTATCTGGCGGGCATCTGACCGGCCCTATGGTGGAGCGGCGGTGCATGTCTGCACCGCCGATGGAGGAATAAGCTGAGGAAGCAAGGCCATAGTGTTGGCTTAATGTGGCTGATAGCCATATGACCATGGTGGAGCATCATCCCACGACCGCGCCGTTGGGATAAAGACTGGAAGGCCTTCAGGCCATCCATGCCACACCAGGTGGTACCTCCCACCCTAGTGGGTCCTGTGTTCTAGTAGCTGAACGGTCCACAAATAGTTCGAGAACACTGGAGGGCGCCTCCCCCTGAGTGTTGGTCAGGGTGGACCCCACCTTGGCAGACTACATGCCGAGTGCACTACCCCGTAGTGGGTCATGCCAACATTTTCAGTCGTGCCACCCACTTATCATGTATAGCCTAAAAACGGCCTAATGGGCCGGTCCAACCAAGACCATGGTCATCCGGTCCAGACCTGGGCCCATCTAGTCCAAATTACACATTTGTGGAGAAAATGTGTGAAATGGGAGTATGTTTGAAAAACCTTCTATGAAACCATAATCATTGGATCGAGATGGTCATTTTGGAATACTCCATGTGAGTTTTGGATAAAGTTGGAGTACGGACGGGATGGATTGAACCCAAAATCTAACCGGGACCTCATAGCAAAATCGCAAATAACATACACACTGGGCGTCCAGTTGACGCACTGTCTATTGCGTTGGGTCCCTTTTTACATGATAGACCATTGGGATACATCATCGTGGGCTTTCAGGGGGGTTGAGGTATGACTCATGGATTGGGGAGTGGTTCTCCCAGGAACGCTATGTGCGGAAACCTACAACTGGTTGAGATCCTATGACTGCTGACAATTACGACTCAGAGTGACTCAACATGCCAAGTGGAGAGCGCCTCTGTGTGATGCAGTATACCCACATTAGGGAGAACCTTTTTGTGATGTGGAAGACCCATGGTACTCGACCTGAGGAGTACCTCAGCAGGCCACGATGGAGAGCGCCTATGTGTGACATGACAGAACATAGGTGGGGAGAGCCTCTGTGTGATGTGGCAGAACCATGGTACTCGACAAGAGGAGTAACTCAGCTATCCAAGATTAGTGAGAAGCGCCTCTGTGTGATGATGCATTCCCATTATACTAAATAGAGTATGAGTTCTCCAGAAGAAGAGTTTTCTGACGATGTGACTGGGGATGTTAATTGTTACTACCCCTAAAATAAATCCTGGTGTGATATGTATTCAAACTGTTCTTGTGATTGATGTTATGCAATGTGATACTTCACCTTCATGGTGTTACCATTGCAGTATACATCCTACATGTGATATGGATATATATCTATATCATAGGTATATGTATGGGAATATACCTATGTAGAGTTGGGTTATTTGTTTTTGGTCTTTCATTTGTGAATATCTAGGGGAACTACGGTGTCTCGGGGTCCCAAATGTGTATAAATTTTACTCCACCTATCATGGGAAATGACCACACATTGTTCTGTTTGGGGCTTATGATAGACAATTCTGACTATAGATGAGGGTATCAAGACAAGAGGAATCTTGGTGCTGGACTAAAGACATGGTGTACCACATATGAAGATTGTTCGAGAGTTGTACCTACACATCAGGTATGATCTTTGGTGGGTGGTCATAGGAGCTATTTTTAGTATTACTTGTACTTTTCAGTTTACTTGTACTTTACAATTTGGATTTTATTCTAGCCACTTTTACTTTCTATACACACTCTATTAACTATGTGGTTTTACATTTTGATTGTATCCTTCTTTGTGCATAGTTGTGTGAGTTTATAGGTTTTAAAGGAAATTCCTTCCCATTTTTTATGGAACATGCCTTTCAGTGCTGGTCTCCAGCCCCTGGCCTATAGAAGGTGGGCTTAGGGTAGTCACGTCATGGGCCCTAAGGGACAGGTCATGATAGAGGATTCTTCAAACCCTCGATCAACCATAACACTGTGAAATTCAATTATTATTGTATATGTTAAAATAAACCAATCATCTCAAATTTTGGTAAAAAATAAAAAAGTAACACCACATAATAATTAAAAGAATAATCATTATAAACAATCATTTAAATTAATTCTTGGGAAAAAATGAAATTAAAAAATAAATGTAATATTATAAAACCATTCATGATTTTTTGGAAAACATAGACATTGAAGAGAATGGATTCTTGACCAAAAAAAATGATTAATGTTTTTCTTTAAGAAATATTTCCATCAATTGATTATACAATGAGAAAAAATAATAAAATAAATATATTTTTCAGGAAATACACAGTTTTGATGAAATATTCATGTAGTTTATTTGAGGTATAACATAATATTTCATCATCAGGGCCACAATAATAAAAAAATGTCGAAAAGTAGTGGTGTTATATAATAAAATCCTTAACGAATTTTTAAAATTTGATTCTGAATACCCCTGAAATAAATTACCTTATGTTGGTTTATAAATCCACAAAATGTTCATAAAATTCATCATAAAATACAATCATTAGATTTATATAAACCTTCTATATTAAATAGGTGTTTAATATTGTTTGAGTCTAAAAAAATAAAATTGAGATGAAAACTATTATTATGGGTATGATTGTGAATTGGTGTGTTTCATCAAAATTTATAATATATATTTAATTATTATATATCAATTATAGTAGAATAATAGAATATATTATAAAATATTTTACTTAAATACAAACATTAGTCTTATGTTTATCAATAATTAATTATTGAAATAAGTCTACCATGTGATATTTGATACATTTTTGTGAAATATATTGTATTATGTAGTTTTATCTACTGTACCCTACTATTTGTTCCATAATATGAAGAATGTTAATAATTACATCCGTATCATGTATATAAATTATGTACATATTAAGAAACATTTAGAAAAACGTAGAGTTAAAATATGAAAGACATTGTTAATGGTGATGGATGTTCATCCCTGGGTATGATCATTCTTTTCGAATTTCAATAATTGGAATGAAAGAAAGGTAAATAATAATTCACCATTACATAATAATTGTTATATTTTATAAATAATGAATTTTAACTGAATCAATACTTATTATCATCCATGTAAAATGTAAATAAAAAATTTTCATTGCTTAGTGGAGGTGGATGTCCACATATACACTTGATTGATGTTATTATTTCTGAGTTAAGGGTAGGTAAGATTTAATATTTGAAATTATAATAAAAAATACATAAATATTTTTTAAATATCAATTATAAAATTTAAACTGATATTAATATCCTTACATTAATGATGGTGGTGTAAAATTATACATATAGTTACATAGAGATTACAAGTCATAGTTATAGAATAAAAATAATTTGAAATCAGATTTGATGGAATGGGGGGAATTAATTTTTTTTAATAATAAAAATTATTTTTATTTACATTTTAAATTATTATATAATTACTTATTATGAAAATTTCAACTTTATTGGATTTAAATTAATAACAAAAAGAAAACTATTAAGGTAATTACAACTTCATTGAAACAACTCATTTAGATATCCTTTTATGGACCATTGGTATGATCATATTTGTAGAAAAAAACCACTACAACATATATAAGGAGGATTATTTATTTTTTTAATCATTATATGGTTTTGAAAGAAGGATCGATGTTGATTGATGAATGGGATGGTGGGGTTCCCATTTATAATCGAGGTGATTGGATCTTTTAGAATTTATGAAATGATTAAAATATAATAATTTCATTTTCATGCCCAATATAACATCCTGACATGGGTTCCACAAAATGGTGCCCTCTTCCAGTTCTCCACATGACCTCAAATGCATCTCCATTTTCTCTACGAGCTGCCAACTAGCCGCGAGGGTCTTATAAGTCATTAATGGGGACACTATACCATATTTTGTCTGAGAAAAATGCTAGAAGATGTAAATAATAAAACATGGTAGTATATATAACCAAATTAGTACTCATGGAGCAAGATAGAAAAAATAAAAAATACAACAATCACTTGAAAGGGAAAACATGATATTACATATATATGTGTGAAGTGTATATAATTCAACTGAGTTTAAGGACACTACGATTCCCTTAGGGCATTCCGAACTATGTCTCCTTCCATCCTCCATGATTCATCCCCAATTATCCACATATACAATGGACTTTGACCTTATCCTATCTAGAAACAATATAATCTATTTTGTTACTTATCATGTATTCCCAATATGGTGTGTGTACAAATCAATAAGACACCACAAACAGTATATAAAACAGATCCACTCAAGGGATAACTCATGTAGTTCTATAAGAAAATAAATATAATGAAAAAATAAAACTTTTATCACATTTTTATTTATTATTATCCATCCAAATTATCTCCAAGGTTCCCAATGATTCACATACCTCAATACTAACATCATAACATATCAGAGAATGAATTTTACCCAAGGTAATAATATATCATGATACCTTATACTAGTCGAATCATGAGTTATTCAAGATGATATGATATCTAAATACCTAATTCAAACCATGTCAATGATTTAATATTCTAGTGTGAGGCCATAACATGGAGTGCCTTAATTTTTATTTGTTAAATTAAAATATATAATCCACGTTTTTAATGTTTCCAACATCTAAAAATCTTACATAAGATGAACATGTTACCATGAATACCCTCAATATAATTTCATTGTTATCATTATCTATACTCATATGTATAATGAAAATATTACTATGTATACATCACAATAAAATTAATATGTTCCCACTCACATACATATAAGTATTATAACCATGTTACCATTTTTTACTTCACACTACGATGATCATGTTCTCATTGTAAAATATAAAATAATTAATCAATTAATTACCCATATATATTTTATTTTTAATTAAACAATTAGTAAAATATCCCAAATCCATTAGTTAACATAACAATTTACTACATGCCTCAATCCCATTAATTAATTAATTAATTAATTAATAAACATCACAACTCATATCCCATAATTAATTTTCTATAAATAAATTTCTCATTAAAAATCTCAACTTTTACTTTTTAATACCATAAATAGTCATCTATGTCATAATATTAAAAAACATAATTAATTCACAATTAAATAGATCCACATAGGAAAACAAAATCTCATAATTCATACCACAATTTATTATCTAGATTAAAACCCTTTTTGTTATTAATAATTTAAAAAAATTAATTATCTAATAGGGCACCCCAATCATCTCAAATTATTTCCCCAAATTAATCACCTACTATAACAATTCTTTGACAAATAAATTAGTTAATATAATAAACCCATTTCAATGAAATATATTACTATTCAATTATAGAATTTCTACAATACTGCATATACATATCAAATTCAAAATGTTTGGAATTAGATTTAGATTACCCACCTCAATTCATTGATTAAATTTTGAAAAATATAAATCCCTAAAATTTTAGTATGACAACGACGTTCATAAAACTCATTGATATAGTTCCCCAAACCAACATCATGATTAAATCCATCAACATCACATAAATCATGATATAGATCCACATTCCTTGATCTATATCAAACAAAAAATTATTATATCTTGGATAACAATGTATTGCATCCGTGAATATTTCATGAAATTATTAAAAATCAATGTGGGAATAATTGGGATGAAATCCAATTATTGGGAAAATTGTATATCATTAATTTTGGCATCTGATCTCAAGAACCAATGTTCATAAGGCCTTTAAATCACTTCAGTTTGATGGGAGAATCTTACTCTACATATTTGAAAGTAAAATCTCATGTTTTGGTCATATAAGAAGTTAATTAGGTATTTAGGAGTAGAAAATGTGTGAGATACACAATTTTTTGATCTCACATTTGGACCCTACATAGTTCAATAAAATGGTTAGATAAAAAGATCGCTAAACATAAATTATCCACTACATCAAGGGGGGTCTTTACATGGATACCTCACAAGGCCTCTCAAACAATGAATTAGCCATGCCAAATATACTACCTCAATGACCATAGATCATATGATTTCTCCTAGGAATCTGCATTGTTTTGTCAAACCTTGGGCCAATCGTGCAAATGCACATCCCTCCATGGTTTTCATAGACAAAATTGAAACACACCCAAATAAAAAATTCCCATAAAAAGGAACTTATGTAATAAATAAAACTGCATGTAAATATTCTAGAGATAAATCCATTAATGTTTTGGATCTTGTAATCTATCCACATTACAATAGATCATCATCATGGTGTATTTTCAAGCCATTATATGATTCTGATCCAAATAGGCTAGGCCATTGCCCCCTCATATCAGCATCTCATTCCCATGTTTCCTCTTGTACATGCCCATGTTTCCAAAATACTTGAACTGTCCGAATAGTCTTTCCACACAACTCATTCTCACTGTGGTCCAACACATGTATCAGATGCTCCTTAAAAAATAATCCATCTCAAGTTCAACCTCGTCAATATAGGTCACATGATAATGGTATTGATGATACATATATAGTTTTCATACATGTGAAACATCAGTCATAATGTTTTATCATCATTGAATATTCAATCAGTACACCTCTAACATGATTCTCTCCACTATCTCAAACACTACTATAACCTTATTTGCAAACATGCCTTTCCTCTATATCCTGCAGTGAACCAAATTAGGAGATTCTTAATGGGATGCATGATCACTATATGTGAACTCTAACGATCATAAATTTATAACATCATATAAATGTTGTCTACACTCTTCCATAGCTATACATTATCGAATAAACTACACCTATTATGATGTCACCTACAAAAGACCCAATCCCAACAACTTTGACTCACTATCCCCCATCCAACATAGCTTCAATCTAAAAGAACATTCATCAAGAACATTGTATGGTGCCATCTTCATAGTTTCCTAATAACTATAGTTATTGGTGAACTCTAGCAATGTAATTTTATTTTCCCAAGATCAAACGAAGCCAAGGACACATGCTCATATCATATCCTCCAGCACCTATATAGTACATTTTGAATTTCTATCTATCCATGGGAGGAAATACATACTCAATAATACATGTGTGCCATGTGATTCCTACAAGCCAGGGTAGAATTGTGATGTAATATTTGTATCATGATCTATAAAATATAGTAATTGGAACCCCATGTCGAAGAACTATATATAAATTATACAGGTCACCCAAAATTTTCACATTAAAGGCGTCCCTTATAGGCACGAAATACACTTCCTTTTTTAATTAATCCATAATGTCCCAAATAACATCATTATTTTTATGAATATTTGGAATTCCCACCACAAAATCCATGTTCAAATAATCCCACTTCCATTTTAGAATAGTCAACGATTGAAGGAATCATCTAGGTCCTTGATGCTCCCCCTTCACCTGATAATAGGTGAACCATATTTTGACAGACCATGTTATGTCCTTTTTAATGTCTGGCCACTAAAATTGTCATCATAGTTCATTGTACATTTTGGTCACTTCTAGAAACACTACCCAATTCGAGGCACTGATGTCTGGTATGAACTCCACTCACATTATCATATGTACCATAACTCGATTATTCACAAGGATAATCTCATCCGAATATATCATCTATTTTGAATAACTCTTCTCATCATCAAATCATTCCTTCAAGGACATGAACACTGGATCCTCATATTGTCTATCCCTGATCCATCTCCAATGTGTAGACTCCACTATAATGGATGCTAGAGTTATTATCACGAGACTCTATTGTACCATCACAAATATTTCATCCACAAAGGTCATCATCTTCCAATGTACACTCGAATCATGAAACATATGAGTATGTTTTTTTTCTTAATGCATTTTCCATAATATCCCTATCTGATGCATATATATTAGTTGAAAATCAAAATATTTCATATACGCAAAACATATCCTCTTTCAAAGAATCAAATCATGCAATGAAAATATATACTTCATGCTATTGTGATCTATATAAACAATAAATGTTTCTCCTAAAATATAGTGTTGGGAACACATAAGATAATAAAATACTACTGCTAATTCAAGGTTTTTATTATTGTAATATTGTTTATGAAGCATCAAATGACAATACCCATATGGCACAACTCGATCACCCTACATCAGCATAGATCCAGGTTTGATCCCATAAGTTTTACAATAAACGGTATTCTCCACAATTGACTCTGGTATGATCAAAATCGGTGCAGATTTTAAGTTATTCTTAATAATTTTAAAATATCTCTCTAAATCCTCTCTCCTTTCAAAAGTTAATTTACTTTTTTCACCCTTGAATGAATCTTTTCAAAATGATAAAAGTATTGAACGAATCATTGCAAATATTCTCCTATTCCAAGGAATCATTGGATATCAAAAACATTCATGTTATAATCCCAATAAAACAAATCACTGAATCTTCTCTGGCTCCACTAACACATCATCCATTCATTTTTGTTCCCTTATATGTGTTCATAGATAATCCAAAACTACATCATATATATATTTTCGTATAGTTAGTGATTTCATACGATACTTAGGACAATGTCAATATTTATGGCATTATCATCATGAGTCTTGGAGTAAAAAATGATTCCATCCGTAAAATGATCCAGATATGTATGAAAGATCACGATAATCATGGTCATAATCATTTTTGGTGCATCTTTAAAATAAAAAAAACAACATGACCAAAATATAATGTCTATACATACATCTAAATGTAGTCCTTAGATTATCAGATGTCCGAACTTGTAACTAATGATTCCCCAATATCAAATCAATCTTTAAAAACACAGAATCTCCATTCAAATAGTCAAATTGATCATTAATATGTATAAGCGAATATAGGTTCTTCATAGAAATTTTGCACAATTTCAGGTAATTGACACCTAATCCAAAACTCCAATCATCTTTCGTTGCTTAAAAAATAGGTGATCCTGATGGAGATGTACTTGGAAATATAAATCCCTTATCCTAAAAATCATCTAATCGAGTATTAAGACCTTGAAGCTCAGTTGGCTCCAGCCTGTATTGTGAAATAGAAACTATCATAGATGAAGACACGACTTCAATAGTGATTTCTATCTCTTTATCAGTTACTATCCCTAAGATTCTTTTAGAAATACATCCTAATATTGTTCCAGTATCGGTGGAAGGAAATATTTAATAACACATAAATCATTCCAAAAAAGACTAGAAACATGGGATGTGAGTTCTCCCGATTCATAAGTAATTGTCCCTGATAATCCTTCATGGATATCCCACTCTCCATGATTAACGTACTAGTCAGTATTATGAGACACAACAATCACTCTCTTATTGTAACAATCTATGTAGGCTTTGTATGGGACTATCCAATTCATACTCATAACCAAATTGAATCTTTTCATATCAAGAAAATAGATATCCCATAGGAAACGATTATCCCTATTCTCAAATGAACATCCCTTTTATAGATAGATAAATCTAGACTGCACTCTGAATGGTGTATATATAGTAATTACCCTCCCCACAAACTACACTTATGCACTTAAACACTCAACAAAAATTGAAAATAGGAAAAAAAATAGATGCACTGGTATCAAATAATTAACTAGATAAAATATTAGCTACTAGAATAGTAATTTTCAATGATGATGGTCAAACCTATCTATTCAAAAGAATAAGATAAACTTCATGTAATTGTTCTTCCCAGATTTATTGTAATGTTGACTACCTCCCTTGAGTAGCACCAATCTACTGATGCAACACTCCTACCTAGAATCACCATTTCCACTACCAATACAACCTCAGACAACCAAAATCCAAATGCCAACTCGATATGTTGTACAAGATCCCCATCACATACTCTAAATATACCAAACTCCTCCATCAGTACTAGTCTATAATATGACATGAAAAACATATATAGAAGACCAATATTTCATCAATATGGACACTATACAGGTGTTTAGTAAATGTGTCGACGATAGTGTGTCAGCCTACCACACTTCTAACAGATCACCCTAGTAATTTCCTATCAAACAGTCCCTCATATCTGCGTACTATTATTCCCAATGCCCAGGATACCTTTTTCACAATGGTGAATCCTTTTCTCGGAAGTCATATAACCTTATCATCTAGTAACAACTACATTTCATGCTATAAAATCATATATTAGAATCCATTCAACTATGAGTGGTTGATCATCCACTTACATAACCTTTTTCTAGCTTGAAGATATTCACATGTAACTAAATCTCACATTAAATGTGATCCTAAATATATTTCTTC
This sequence comes from Viscum album, assembly GCA_963277665.1. Classification (NCBI taxonomy): domain Eukaryota; kingdom Viridiplantae; phylum Streptophyta; class Magnoliopsida; order Santalales; family Viscaceae; genus Viscum; species Viscum album. Next base: position 1,033,182,637 of record OY728133.1, on the reverse strand, counting down.
ATATATTTTTTATCTCTTGCAAAACATGGGGAAAATAATTGAAAATATGTGTGGATTCCTATATAATCCATCACTTATATGATCCCCAAACTTTATGGTCATATTATCTCTAGATAAAAGTTTTACAATTACCTCACAAAATTTTTTCTTCAATAACCTACCATATAGCATTCTAGTTCATTCTTGAATGTACCAGTAGCGCTTCCATGATCCCTATAGAATATAAGTATCCAACATGACCCACCTCTTAGCTGTAGTCTTCAAATGGTCATGTATATTCTCGATGGACTCATCCTAAAATTTTTATCTAACATTTCCTCATTCTCCAGTGATATATGGATGGTGATGAAATGTAATCACCCTTTCAACATAGACATAGTTTTCACTACACTTATTATGTCTCTGTTCATGAATTTCAAAAATCAAGCGGTGTTATACAAAAATTTATCCCCTTCATATTTTTATAGCATGACCAGTGCATAAGGTACACTATCTAGAATTTTTTTTAGGAATTCCCATTTGTCATCACGTCAACAAGTACTATGGAGGCATAATCTCTACAAGTCCTAACACACATCTAAGGTCTCATAACACAGACATATAACAATTAAATAAGTTGCAATAAACCCAAAATGTATTTTTCCCCAACATCATCACACTTCCGAAAACTGGGCTATATCACTACCATTTCTCATCATACTCTTAGGTTTTGGTTAACAAAGTAAACATGCTAAAATAATCATGTTTCTATTGTACACACCAAATTTATTCTTATTTTGATTCATCTTAATCTAACACCCCAATATTTTTAAAAAATAAATATATATGAATAAATAATTTTTAAAATAGATTTTCATAACTAGAAATTAATCTAGATTTTGTAGCTTCTACAATTTTAATTTTAAAAGGCATTTAACTATGGTTGTGATAAGTAACTTGTTTGGAGTCTGAAAAAACAAAAACAAAAATTGGTGAATAGTAACACACACATATAAATACTAATATGAATAATAAAATGACATTTATAAATAGTAAATCGTATTTTTTTTTATTTTCATAACATTATAAGATAATGAGATGTTGATTAATTTTTTGAGGTGTTGAATATTGAGTTATAGATGTAAAATTGTTATTTTTTATAAATTTCAATGTTATTTAAAAATTAATTAATAATATTTAGAATATTATCTTCAATAGATGTGTTCACTTTTAAATTGTACAAATTTAAAAATTGTTAGGGTGAATTTTTTGTATTTTTCTAAAATTAATATATTTTTAATGATTAGTAAAATTCAATAAAATATGATAAATGCTAAATACTTTTTTTATAGTTTTATAGGTGAGATAAGAATGTTGTACAACCAATTTTTTATAATAAACATGCAATTATTTATATTTTGGGAAACATGAATCAAGGATATTCATAATATTCCATAAAAATATTAAAATAATGATTAAAATAATGTAAAATCGCTCATTTCATGCACTATAAATTCCACCCTCATTCCCCTCTTCCTCTCACACATCTCGAGGCTTTATCTCTCATGACCCATCCCCCAGGGCCTATGTCGTGAATACCCTAAGCCCGCCATTCATAGGTCAGGGGATGGTGAATAGAACCAGAAGGGAATATCCCTAATACGGGAAGGCAGTTCCTTTAATCCTATACAAAACCACAAAACAAGAACACAACAAAGAGAGACCACAATGTTAAAAACTATTGAAAAATTATTTCTGAAAGTAAAAGGGACAGATAGATAAGCCTAACTGTAATGTAAAATTTCAACAGGAATGTACTGATACCACTATAATTACAAGAAGGTCTTGGATTTTTTGCTGAGGATACTACGTAAAGGGTAGGTTCATATCATCTCTACAGCACCCCACGTCTGTTCGTCTCCTTCAGGCACCACCTGGTCCTGGATCCCTCTAGAGTCAGCTCTACTGCTCATCGGCTATACAATAAAAAACAAGGTGCGGGTGAAGCCCCAATAGGGGTGAGTATGATGAAACTATTTAGGGACCGTGAGACCCCTGTAGGTCTTCTAGATTTCCACAATGGAAATAAAACAAATTAAGACATCAACTATAATAAGGAATATTTCCATACATATACATAAGATATCAAGATATAATAATATTACACATAGTGAAAGAATACCACAAATGTAACACCATGATGGAAGATATACCACACAACTAACACCACAGATGTTGAAGTACCACATCGGTACATAGCGAAGGTAAAACTACACAACAGAAGTCATATCACACTAGGTATCACATTATCTCCAGGGTAGAAGGGTTATCACATCATTGAAATCCTAAAATACACTAAAAATCATCCGCTATCAAGAATAATGGGTCTGTTGGGTCACAGAGAGCCACTTCTCACAGACCATGAATTGTTTTGGTACCCATCCCTAAGGGGTACCGTGGGCATGATGGGTCAAACAGAGTTGCATCCCACCGTGGGCATGCCGGGTCACACGAAGTCTCTTCCGAGCATGGCCCAAATGAGGTAATACTCCTATCAGGCACTGTGGGTCTTCTGGGTCCCACAGAGCCACTCCCCACTGTGGGACTACTAGGTCACACAGAGACGCTTCCCACTAGGAAAATAGTCATGCAGTCTTTAGGACTTAGCCAACCATAGGGTTCCAAACATAGTCTACATGGGAGAACTGCTTCTCAATCCACTCACCACATCTTGATATACATGGAAGTCATCATAAGGAATATTATATGTTATTAATCATTTGATCTTCATTAACAAAACTCGAAATCCTTTTTTGTAGGAGAACTCCTCCTCCATGGAGTACTGTGGGTCTGCTGGGTAACACAGAGCCACATCCCACTAACCTTAAATTGTTGTTGTACTCATCCCTAATAGGTACCAGGGGAATTCCGATCAAACAAGGAAAATTCCTACTATGGGCCTGATGTGTCACATATAGTTTATTCCGACCGGTCCATTGATAAGCATCCTTCAGGTCTCAGCCAAATGCAGCGTTCTGTAGGTAGCGCGCTTGGGAGAACCGCTCCTCAATCCATAGTGTCACAAACCGAATATTTTCGCCGCCAAAACCGGAACCAAACATAGCCCGTGACATGTCCTGAAGGGCGTTCCCGATCCCCATGGGTTGGAACAAGTTCTCGAGTATCATATCATGATAATTGGGAATGATTTACCCGATTTCATAAATATTAAACAACAAACAAACTCAATAAAACAAATCCGGATTTTTCAACTAAAACTGTCTTTTACAAAATTTAAGAACTAAAATAAATAATTTAAAACAATGTTTAAAGACCATTAGAAAGGTACAAAACCAAATAATGATATCCCAATAACCTCCACATGGAAATAGGCACTGCCCTCAAGCCATCTCCACGACACTGTATCCCAATGGACAGCTAAAAACCTAAACCAATGGCATAAAACCTATACCCAAACCCGTGACATAAAATAAGAAAGTATACTTACACCCAAAGGTGTAAGTAGGGTGTCAGAGAAATACCAGTAAGATACCACCTCTAAGATATTCCATGTGATAAACATTTCATGACAAAAAGCATTGCATGTTTTGGAAATAAGAAATGCTAGTTACAATTTTCTAAAGGATGCAATAATAAATGAAAAAAGTTTTCATGTGGGATAATTTTAAAAGACAAAAAATTTTAAAATAAATAACAAAGCTACTGAATTTTCCATCCAACAATACCGTATGCTGACAGTAAGTACAACATATCTAATGAGAAGATGTAATAGGAAATAATTCCTAGTCACTATCTAGTTGTGGGTCACAGGTACCTCGTATCTCGGTGAGAGTAACCACAAAAAATATTTGTTCTCGTGCACGAGCCACTAGTAGGGATCATACCCATAACCTAGTGGTCCCCAATCATCATCATCATAGTTTAGTTAGAGTTGTAAGCGTCAATATTGCTAAGTGAAACTGAGGCCAAACCCCACAGATTCACTAGCATACTAGTACACGTCCACCCACCTAGATACCCATGTTTACCTTTTGTTCTCAAACAAGTTCAACAATCCAAGAGGTATAGTTTTCACATGCAAATATCACTTAGACATCACACATTAACCAAACATCCCCATGTACATCACACAAGTCAAAAATTCCACTTTTCAATCAAATGCATTTTGAAATCAAACTCACACCAAAATTGCCTACAACACTTTCCCATTTCTTTAACACTTCCACAAATCCTTTAAATGATTTTATAAAACCATTACAAGATATTAAACTCACATAACAGCCCACACACATGTCACATAATACCCTTCTCACCTTCACAATTCATTTTGTCAATAAACTCACACAAAACATCCAACACCCGTGTTTCGCTCACAAACCACAATTTAGTAAAACATTTCGGCAATTTATAAAAAATTCTAAAAATGTTTGACATCTCAAATCACCACTTTACCATTCAAAAACAAATATTAGGTGAACACGCTCACCCAAACAGTATATATAAACCCTTTCCCATCTTTTTTTAACCAAATAAAACATTTGAAATTTTTATAAAACAAACCCAAGAGGTGTAACCATTGTTTTCACAATAAACCCATTTCAAACCCCTCATTCAGAATCAAAATCATGCCAATAACAATCCAAAACAGAATTTTCAGCCCTAAAACAATTATTAAACCACTCACAAGTGTTATAAAAATACATCAAATAATACCACAAAGATACACATGGAAAACACACGTTATCATAAATCACCTTCAAGAAGTACAACAGAGTTTTACACCTTAAAATCTATCAAAAAACACTTTTCAAGGGCCACATGATAATAAGGAATTACCAAACCTGAATTTTCATCCCCTTTCAAGACTAATAAATTACTTTCATATGTTATAAACTAAACACAAACATTACCCCAAGAGTCACACATGAAAAGTACCCAATTTCAAGCTAAAATACAACTAAAAATTAAATGTTTAACCAAATTCATCAAAAAACAGTTTTCACACCACACAAAACAGATTATAAACATACTAAATTAATAAATCATGCAAGCTAACTCATCATAAAATGGTTACACATGGAATCACCTACCTTTTGAGTCGAAACCCTCAAATCTTGGTGTGGAACTTTAAGCGCACCACCACCACACCACAAGGAATATAAATACAGACCCAGACCACCAAAAATTGACCCAAAAGATACCAAATAATACATTATGATCGAACCCTAACATCTGGACATTTTAGAACATAATTAAAGAGGGAGGAAACCCTAAGGAAAATGAAAAAACTGTAGAGAGAAACACATACTCAAAACAATCTTGAATAAACCGATCCAAAATCCACCAGAATCTGAATTTTAAAACATCCAACCATTCAAGTGATGTTCGAAGAAGGATTATTAGATCATGTAGGAACTTTAATGGGGGAAAAAGAGTAAGAATTGAGAGAGTTATGATGGAATTAACTTACCTCCTCAAATCTTCCCGATTTTAGAAACCCTAAGCATTTCAGCACCCAATCGCGATGCAAACGAGCTCCATAGAGGGGGGAAAGGAATGGGAGAGCGCCTAGGCTTTTTAGGGTCGAGGGGGAGGTATATTCACCGAAACATTAATTATAATGAATAAGATATTAAAAAAATTAAAAAATGAATTTAAAACTGGAAAATGGGATTTCGGGTTGGACCAATTCTCAAATAAAAACCCAAATCTCCCATGATTATGGATTTATAAAGACTACAAATTCATATGTGGTGTTAATATATCAGGGTAGGATATTTAGGAGTTGGAATTACTGAAAAATATTAAAAAATGAAAAAGTTATAAAAGAAACAAAATTTATTTTTAAATCTGGAATTGTGCTCACAGTTTTGCCCAATTCATGAAAACTCACATATTCTCTATAAATCCTTTGGAAACCCCCAAAACAAAGAATGAATGGAAAATAAATTAAAAATAACATTAAAATAAGTTATATATGTTGCAATTCTCCCCACCATGAAAACTTTCCTCCCCGGAAAGTCACATTAAGGTTAAACCAACAACCAAATCCCACTGAGAAACCAATAGGTACTCCCTTGCGAGATTTCACCCCCAAAGGCCAAACCACCTCCAATGATCAATTATGGAAGGATTACTCTCACAAAAAAAACATAAACCACTTTTATGAATGTATCAATAACATTAATACTTTATCCCAAAATAAAACTTTTCTAACACTATCCGAACAAGACTCAAGCAATTCACCAAAACGAACAGCAACTTTGAACAAGTATACACTTAACTTACATTAACTAAACCATTGGGCACTCTCCAGTCCCAAAGTTTACTCAAAGAAGATGTTGGTAGCTAGATATCTCTGAACAAGACTATCTACACCAAGTCAAAACCATAGATATATCTAAGTTACTTGTACGGGGGGACACTAATATGCTCCCCACCATAAGAGACAACCAATATTTTTTTCGAGACATAATCAGGACACTAAATGGGGGAGGCCTGAACGGACTCCCTGGTACCTAGGGTAGACTTCCATTCAAAATTTCCTAACGAACATACATGAGAATCATATTGGTTCTCCCCGCTATAAGAACCAACCATCTTAATCGACCATCATGGGCCGACATAGAAAGACCCAAAAATTTCAAGATTTGGGAAGGTCACATGGTTAGTCCGCATAGTTTGTGAAACCGTGAACTAACTGTGCTGATCAATATTCCGGCATGGATTCCAGGCACACAGTCTCTCTTAGTCGTTCACAAACAATGTTCTCAACATCTCTAGCCAAATTTCCAACCATTCTCCAGAGACTCAATGGAAACTAAAGGGGGAGGGAATGACATTGGTCGATGTCATGGGTACAAGGCCTTCCATCTATTTCCACAAAATGTGAATAACCCCAGAAAGATAATGATACCAGAGGTTTAAAATCATCCTATCTTTTATATTTAGGATAAGACTTTGTACAATTGTTTAAATAAACCTGTGATTTCCACTGACTACGAGCCACCTTCTCTCTGAGACCTATGGTTGGAGCTCAAATGATTGAAGTATCTTCGGCCTCACAGTTAGTATTAGGAAACCCACTAAATGAGAATTCTACTTTCGGTGCCACCAACAACTACACCACAACCTAGGATAAGTTTTCCAGACATATCAAATTCCATACTCAATTTAACATATCTTGATATTTCACTGAAACGAGGGCTAAGAAAATTCCCACACATCACACCTTGTTTGTTCAGGTGAGAAACAATAGAAGTAAAGAACTCCTACACTCACATTCCTCATAAATGGATGATTTTGAAGTTTTTACAAGGGAGACATTCACCCAACATAACAGGGACTCTCAGAGGATTTCACTTCTTTCACCTATACGGTCAATCGATCACATGACATCATAAGGCATCACCGAACATGACCATTGTGACTGATATAAACAATTCATGGAGAGGGACCTTATACAACATCCCCAAACAACACATAATTCTAGAAAGTGGCCACAATATCTTCTCGTGACCAGATTTCCCACACTGGTAGTTTATTGTGAACTCTTTCATCGAAGAGACTACGAAGGAATCAGAGGCCCTCTTAGACACTATCCATACTGACAACCCCAGACAACTTCCACCTTCGACGAATCAGGTAGCTTAAGAAACTATGGTCTCTTTTAACCATCCACAAGCACTCTTCCACAACAAGAGGATCCAAAAATATCCAAGAATTTAAATGGTGTAGACTCATTATACAAATATCAAGAAATGATTCCTTACATTGATAAACTGGAGGATTTTCCAATGATGAAACAATCCGAGTTTTACTCTAGTTTTGTACTAACCCTAAATGGGGGCGTACATTGTCCAATGGGAGAACCCAAGGACCCAAACAAGATGGTTCATTGGTAAAAAAAAGACATAAACATGATCCAAACACATGAAGGAACCATCATAAATGCGTCCCAAAACATTTTTCAAAAGAGACCACTAACTGTCCCTATAACACAACTTACTGACCAAACCCAAACCCAAAACACAGTTCAAACAGGAGGGGTTCATGGACTCAAAACATCCCACAACATCAAATTTTTTAAAAAACACATAATATAAACCATTCCAAACTATCCATCAAGACATAATGTTTTTCTTTAAAGCCATTTCTTTGAAAACAAACTGTTTAGCGGTAAGAGTATCGACCAATGGTACCCCATGGGCCTCACACATGCATGTTATTGTGCCACACCAGGCACGATCCCCATATCCGTCCTGGCACTCATCCAGTCGTGCCATAAACCATACATCATTTCATATAACCCCATTCATGTGGTCGCGAATGGAAATACCAAAGGATAAAATAAAGATTCATTCCACTTTTCAAAACCAAAACGGTAATCCAACACATCCTTTTTCTCAAAACTGCTAACCACAAGATTTCAAATCACAACTCTAATATTACTAAAATTTTTAGAAAGACACAAACTTTTATACAAGAACTCACATTCATGTTACTCACATAAATTTCATAACATCTCATCCCATTAAAACACCCTATGATTGTTTACAAAACTCTATTGGAAACAGTTTTTCAAAACCAACTTCAATATAGTTTCTGCCTTCAAAAGAGGTGTAATCACACCTTTTTCCATTTCAAAATAATTCTGAATATTCAGATCCAAAATTTAATAAATCATACAATTCCATATTTATTTTAAAATCATTTCAGAAAAACATTACACATCTTAAAACCAAGTCACTTTAAAACCAAAGTTCCAAGATTTCAAAACTAAAGAACACAAGACAATGCGAGAGGAAACTAGTTTCAGTGGGTGACTTGGAAATATGGTTGGAAGCCATATTCCAATCACTTCACTGTTATATAGAGTGTTCTAGGAAATATCCCCGGCTCCACAAGGCTTTCCAGGACCAACGAGCTCACTAAGACCATTAACCCAACTCTATTTTCATTTCCCCTAATCATCATTAAACCATGAAAACCAAAGGACTATGAAAGGTCCTAACTTCCCCTGGAGACCTGAATCCCATCATGAGGTGTGGTGATCAGCCACACTACTCATTATAGAAATTCCAAGTCCCAAAATTCCTAACTCCAGACTATCCCGACTGTTCCCCAAATTACATGACTCAAAGAGAGAGAACCTCCTTTGATACCATTTTGTCACAAACCAAATCTAGTCGCCGCCAAAACCAGAACCAATCCCAGCCCGTGACATGTCCCGAAGGGCGTCCCCGATCCCCATGGGATGGCACAAGTGCCCGGGTATAATATCATGATAATTGGGAATGGTTTACCCAATTTTCTAAACATTATACAACAATCAAACTCAATAAAACAAATCTGGATTTTTCAACTAAAACAGTCTTTTAAAAAATTTCAGAACTGAAATACATAAGTTAAAAACTGTGTTTAAAGACCATTAGAAAGGTACAAAACCAAATAAGGATAGCCCATTAACCTCCACATGGAAAGAGGCACCACCCTAAAGCCATCTCCACAACACTGCATCCCAATTGACAAATAAAAACCTGAACCAAGGGCATAAAACCTATACCCAAACCTGTGACATAAAATAAGAAAGTATACTTACACCCAAAGGTGTAAGTAGGGTGTGAGAGAAAGCCCAGTAAGATACCACCTCTATGAGATTCCATGTGACAAACATTTCATGGAAAAAAGCATTTCATGTTTTGTAAATAAGAAATGCTATTTACAATTTTCTAAAGGATGCAATAATAAATGAAAACAGTTTTCATGTGGGATAATTTTAAAGGACAAAATTTTTTAAAATAAATAAAAAAGCTACTGAATTTTCCATCCAACAATACTGTATGCCGACGGTAAGTACAAAGGATCTAATGGGCACAAGTAATAGGAAATAACCCCCTAGGCACTAGCTAGCTGTGGGTCCCAGGTACCTCGTATCTTAGTGAGAGTAACCACAAAAATTATCTGTTATCATGCACGAGCCACTAGTAGGGATCATACCCATATCCTAGTGGACCCAAATCATCATCATCATAGTTTAGTTAGAGTTGTAAGCGTCAATCATGCTAAGTGAAACTGAGGCCAAACCCCACGGATTCACTAGCATACTATTACACGTCTACCCACCTAGATACCCAGGTTTTCCTTTTGTGCTCAAACAAGTTCAACAATCCATGAAGTATAGTTTTCACATGAAAATATAACTTCCACATCACAAATCAACCAAACAGCCCCATGTACATCACACAAGTCAAAAATTCCACTTTTCATTCAAATGCATTTTGAAATCAAACTCACACCAAAATTGCCTACAACACTCTCCCATTTCTTTAACACTACCAAAAATCCTATAAATTATTTTATAAAACCATTACAAGATATTCAACTCTCATAACAGCCCACACACATGTCACATAATACCCTTCTCACCTTCGCAATTCATTTTATCAATAAACTCACACGAAACATCCCACTCCCGCGTTTCACACACAAAACACAATTTAGTAAAACATTTCGGCAATTTATAAACATTCTAAAAATGTTTGACATCTCAAATCACCACTTTACCATTCAAAAAACCCACATTAGGTGAACACACTCACCCAAACAGTACATATACACCCTTTCCCAACTATGTTTAACCAAATAAAACATTTGCATTTTTTATAAAACAAACCCAAGAGGTATAACCATTGATTGCACAATAAACCCATTTCAAACCCCTCATTCAGATCCAAAATCATACCAATAACAATCTCAAACATAATTTTCAGCCCTAAAACAATTATTAAACCACCCCCAAGTGTTATAAAAATACATCAAATAATACCACAAAGATACACATGGAAAACACATGTTTTCATAAATCACCTTTAAAAAGTAAAACACAATTTTACACCTTAAACTCAATCAAAAACCTCTTTTCAAGGCCCACATGATAATAAAGAATTACCAAACCAGAATTTTCATCCCCTTTCAAGAAAAATAAATTACTTTCATATGTTATAAACTGAACTCAAACATTACCCCAAGAGTCACACATGAAAAGTACCCAATTTCAAGCTAAAATACAACAAAAAATTAAATGTTTTACCAAATTCATCAAAAACAGTTTTCACACCACACAAAATAGATTATAAACATACTAAATTAATATACCATGGATGCTAACTCATCATAAAATTGTTACACATGGAATCACCTACCTTTTGAGTCGAAACCCTCAAAACTTGGTGCGAAACCTTAAGCGCACCACTCCCACACCACAAGGAATATAAATCCAGACCTAAACCACCAAAAATTGAACCAAAAGATACGATATAATACATTAGGATCTAACCCTATCTTCTGGACATTTTAGAACACAATTAAAGAGGGAGGAAACCCTAAGGGGAATGAAAAAACTGTAGAGAGAAACACATACTCAAAACAATCTTGAATAAAACGATCCAAAATCCACCAGAATCTGAATTTTAAAACATCAAACCATTCAAGGGATGTTCTAACAAGGATTATGAGATCATGTAGGAACTTTAATGGGGGAAAAGAGTAATAATTGAGAGATTTATGAGGGATTTAACTTACCTTCTCAAATATGCCCGATTTTAGAAACCCTATGAATTTTAGCACCCAATTGCGATTCAAATGAGGTCCATAGAGAGGGGAAAGGAAAGGGAGCGCGCCTGGACTTCCTAGGGTCTAGGGGGAGGTGGAATCACCGATAAATTCATTATAATGAATAAGATATTAAAAAATTAAAAAAACAATTTAAAACATGAAAATAGGCTTTCGGGTCGGCCCAATTCTCAAATAAAAACCCAAATCTCCCATGATTATGGATTTATAAAGACTAAAAATATATATGTGGTGTCAATATATCAGGGGAAGACATTTAGGTGTTTGAATTACTGAAAAATATTAAAAAATGAAAAAGATATAAAAGAATTTTTTTTTAATTCTGGAATTGGGGTCACAGTTTGGCCCAATTAATGAAAACTCACCTATTCTCTATAAAACCTTTGGAAACCCCCAAAACAAAGCATGAATGGAAAATAAATAAAAAATAATTTTAAAATATGTTATTTATGTGACACATAGGATGTACTAAAACTGAAATAATGTGTCACCAGGAAGTAACCTGAGGTTTTGATACATCGTAAGGGCTCCAACACAATAGACAGATCATCAATCAGATGCTCCGTCTTTGCGTTATTGACATTTCAGTGTCAAGGTCCTTGTGGGGTTCGGCTGTAATCCAACCCAGACATACACCATATTTCACAAGAAACACATTGATTAAATAAAAAGTTCTAACTCCATACATGGATCCCAACGGTACAGATGGTTCGTGAAACTGATGTCTGGTTCTCATGATAAGGCCATTTTGGTGTTCCTAGGCAGTATTATGTCCAAGTCCGGTCTGCCTCGGTCAGACCGGACTGACTTGGTTTGGCATGGGTCAAACTGTGTCGCCAGGGTATGATCAGGCCTGGCTCAGGTCCACCCCCACTCAGGTAAATAGGTGCCACTATGCCCGGCCTGACCCAGATGGGTTGCGGCTCAGGCCGCTGGTCGGCCCACTGAGCGGCGTTTCAGTTATCTAGACCGACCAAGAGGTGCCACACACCTAGCGGTGCGGGCCACCATGGATTCCCAGAAACAACGTATTCAGGTATGTATTACATGGAAGGGATCTCTGTCAGTGGGACAACTAGCAGGGGTTGATCCCAACGCACCCCCACGGGGCGCTGCTGGTCCTTCGTGCTGCATCCGACATGTCGCTGCTTTTCTGCTGGGCGCGCCTCTAGTGTGCGCCCTATCCACTAGTCGTCGGTCAATCTAGGGGCCCTTGCTTCTGTAGTGACCAACACGGGATATGGCCTTGCTGCCGCAGGGATGCATCGTCGGGGGCACACTCCACCTCCACTCTGTCGGCTCTGTCGCGGCAGCCAGCATGCCAGACGCTGCGGCTAACAATACATGACCCTCATTGTTCATCGGTGGTGCACAATGGCATGTCGTGACTCCTCCACGATCGGCCAGTGTAGGCCTCTCCGACGACCAACAAGGCTTTGGGTCATGGCCTCCTCCTTCAGTGTGTGTTGACGGGTAATCCACCACGTAGCCAATTGGTGACATCGTATTGTCATTATTATATGTGGGCACCCTGATATAAAAATATAGTCGAGGGTTCGGGAAAGGTTCATTAGTCTCGCTCCCTCCACATTATCTCGTAACACGATGGTGGATTAGGGTTTAATGACAATTGAATTAAACCAGTAGATAAACTCCACAAGATTTCCTTCAATGACCTCCCAGAAATATTAATGAATCGTGGGTCTACCCGTGAGTTGGTTGACCCACATTCTTCGTGTTATTCAAGAACATGGAAGAGGAGGTCAATTAAAATCATAAATGAATAACCCACTACCTCATGATTGTTGGAGAGTGTTTGTTTTTAAGGAAGTGTTAGCATTTTCTATCCCCACAACAAGCCTCCAATGACATCGTTCGATCGTTGTCCTACAATTCATGAATTAGTGTTTCCCATCACCACCCTCTAGAACTAGATCCGTCCTCCATGTGTTGGGATCATTTAACTTTACCAGAGCTTCTTCACTTAGTAAAGTCATTCTAATTCCTCCCCCAATCTCTTTATAAATAGGAGAGGGGGAGGGTAGGTAACGGTCATGGAATTTATTATGGATCCGTTAATAGGAGCCTTCCTAAATTCCTATGATGCTACTACATAGTATTTGAAGGGTCAATCCATTTAATAGGTTAACTTGACGTTGGTCCCACACTACCTCTTGTCTGTTGGGGGAGAAGAAAAAAATTATTGATATTATTTTATTTCATTTACTTTTAAAAGTAAAAAAAAAACTTCTTCTCTAGACCGACTATAGTAAAATTAATGCCTCCCTTTTGTGAATCCTGATGCTGCAGATTCAATAATGCCCTCAGATATTTAATCCAAGCAATGGTTCAAATGGTAGAAAACATCTCTCACACGATTACTAAACGTACCTGAATAAATGTTTGGAAAATTAATAATAGTCACCCTCGACCTGTGTCGATCATGATTAGGCTCTGGATAAGACAAACACGCCCCAAAAAAACCAAAGGTACTCTCAGATATTCTATTCCAGTTACTGTTTAAAAGGTATGGATTTTACACTAAAATAATTGTTACATAATTATTTTATTTACGACCAAAAACTAACATTCACTGGTGGCCAGCGCCAGAAAATGTTAGTATCTACAAAAAGAAATCATACCATCATGAGTTTAGCGGTGGTCTTAGATTTTTAATCGGAATTACCATTTGTGAGTTATAAGAATTTGAAAAATAAAACACATTATTTAATTATTTTCATTACAGTTTTACAATTTATGGGTTTTCTCACAGGAGACCTATGCCAACTAAACATAAGTCATGCCTAGGGTAAACCCACCATCCTGAATGCAACTGTGTGCTCTGATTTTTAATCTGGGAAAACGTTTAATTCTTAGTATACTTTTTTTTAAGAAAACAGTTAATGCACGCTATTTAACAATTAATAAAACTATGACTGCCCATTCTAGGAACTCCGGGCCTCGGAATCTCACGCTGTCATATTTCATAGTCTCGAAATAAATCCATATAATTTAAAAAATATATATAAATTCATGTCATTACATGATCATTTTCTATGTTATTCTAAATACCCTCCCTAAGGATCATCCCCATGTCCTATATTTTCTAGCCTCCCTAAAACGCCAAAATAGGTCTTATGGAGGATCTTAATGAGAAGGGACCAATAAGTAATTACCCTGTTCATTTTTTACGTATTTTCTTTCCAATTCATTTATTTTCTAATACTGTTTTTCCATACAGTTGTCCCATTTGTATGAAAACTTTGTAATTCTATTTATTATGTATGTTTCCATGTTCATGTAATAGATTCATCATCATACTTTCTCTCTTCACTCTTTTGTTCTAAAAAATAAAACACAATCCAGGAAGTGTCGATTTACCAAAATCGTGGATGATTTATTTGAAATACAACTATAATCATCGATTATGATAATAAAATACATTTTATGGTTTAAATAAAATTTTATTTGTATTATGTATCCTATTTTAGGTTCTCTAATAAACTAATATTCATTTCATTAAAATATATAATGAAACGTGTTCAGGAACATTGAGGAACCGAAAAATTTATCTAAACACATATAAGTAATGTTTATCTAATGATTTATGACCATATATGATAAAAAATGATTTAGGTTGTAATTTTATTTACTGTAAAAACATGAATACCATTTTTTCAACATTGGTAATATCATTTCCATTGATCATGTTAATAAAATACATACCAACTAGAAAAATGATGAAAAAAACACACCCAAAACAATGGACAGATTTTTTTTTAAAAATTTAGTAAATAAAAATATTGAAAATGATCATATAAGGTGTTATAAACATTTATATGATTCTATTTGATATTAATGAATCTCTTTTAAAATTTCTAAATGAGGTTTATACTGGTTTTAATTATGAAAAATCTGCCACAAGGGAATTCATAACCTGATTTTTATTCGTTGGGTTAACATTATACTACATTATTTATGGGGTACTAAAATTGTTTTTGAGATGAATATAGTTTATATTATGATGAATAATGCATATTTACAGAGTTTATACATATTCTATTCAATCAATTAAGAATAACATCAATTATAAGATATATAAAAGGGACTTTTCATTTATAAAACCTCTTGTAATATTAGATTTTACGAAATTCAACGGAAATGATTTTAACTAATTATTCATGATGTATAACTACTTTCATGATCGTTGGCATTATTTATGATGAATGGTGGAATCTATATTTCCCACCAATTTATTAGTCATGTGAATGTTGGAAGTCATCCATTTAGTTACTCCAATTGTAACTGTAATTGTTACATAGTAAAGTATCTATGAGGGTTTCCAATTATAAAGTAGTCGATAGGGTAACAAGATTACGTTTTTAATTCCCCATGTTACTATTAATTATCTATTTATGTTCTATATGTTTTGTGTAAATCTCATGGATATCTTAATTTTCAAAGAGTATTTTTATATAGGTTAAATATATTTTTTTAAATGATTTCATATGTTATTATTATTCATAGACTAATGTGTTATTTAATTTTTTTATATCCCTTACTAATATTTGTGTGTTTATCCAATGTTTTAAATGACATTAATATGTTATAAGGTTTTGTAAGACAAATAAGGAATTCATGTTAAATGTTGTGAATATTTTTAAATGAAATAATGATTTATATAAAATGTATTATATATTGGAAGTAATGGATACTATTTTTGTAGTATCTTATAAATATAAATTTATAATGCTATGTATGTATTATATACCAATTCAATGAAACTGTAAACATAAAATTACTCTCAATATTAAATTAAGTGTTTTTTTTCATAAAATTCAATATTATATAATGTAAAATGTTTTAATCCTTATAGTGGGTAATAGAGGATGGTTTATGTGAAACTAGGGGGGAGGATGATGATAATAGAATACCATAAATCATTTTTACTCATTATTTAATTTCAAATTTTATTGAATATAAATATTACCATGGTGATTAAACTATGATATGTTTTTAAGAATTTTTTTCCATATATGAAATATGGGAAACTACAGAGGAGAGGCACTGACGGAACGATATAATTACGAATATGCAGTTCAAAATTGTAGGGATTGGATACAATCTGTTTGTGACAGTAAGGACTCACCTGATGTAGTGACCCAAACATGACATACATAGACATTGCATTAATTTTGCGTAATACATAGTACATAACAAAAACTGACACCAAAGGACCATAATATTTTAGTGCCTTTGGAAACATGTAACATAATCATCTAATCTTGCTGAATGAAATTCAACAACTCCCTTAATGATATTGCCTTTTTTTCTTACCAAAACCATTCATTATATCATGGGGAAAATAAAACATAAAAAGGGTGTGCTCAAATTCTCAGTAAGGGTAAACATGGAGAACATAAAAAAATCCATAAACATTTGAATGAAAAAAAAACATGAACGTAAAATCTAAACCTCAAAATCTTTATCAAAGACATAAATCATGGATTTACGTATGGCTTATATTATAAAGGAACATCAATCATGATAAAATAGAATATGAATAAAACATGTAATTGTGGAAAAACATTAAGCACATGATGTGATATCCATAGTTTCAAAGGAATTGCCGCCAAGACCATCTTTGTGGACAATTCCCCTTTCTGGACCATGTTCACTCCTCATTCCAATCATGTATAACTGAACCGAATTAACCTATTGTTCCTTCCATGTCTATCTCATGAGATATAAATCTATACCAAATGCATTGGAGGGAGATATATGTCCCACCCAAATCATAATGAGGATTGAATAATAGTTGATCTTTACAAAAAAAGCGGTTAATGAATGGAAAAGACCTACAAATGTGATAGTGATATGTTGAGTTATTGAATTATCGGGTTATTTTTGATGAATTTTTAAAAACACTGCACACTTATCTAGACTACTGATTATGTTAATGAAAAAGGGGTAGAATTTATTTAGAATGAAGAATATGATGTTCATTTTATATAATATAAGAATATATTGGGGACTGATCTAGTTGTGGACATCCCTTCCCAAAATGGTGATTTTTTCATCTATAGTTATGATTAATTGACAGTAATTGGTTGTGTTAGGATTCAAAATAATCGGTTAATTTCTTACAAATTAAAACAAAGAAAATATCATGAGTAAAATTTTCATACATTTCATTTGGAATTGGAAGCTGTGGTTATTTAAATGAATATTTGGATCCATCATTTATACAAACCCTATTGTCAATTATATACTGACCATAAATTTGCGAAGTATATATTCACTCAAAATGAATTAAATATGAGTCATATAAGATTGTCTTAACTATTAAAGTATTATTATTTCATGATCAATTACAATATATGACTATAAATCGATGTGGTGGATGCCTTGAGTCGAAAACTAATTCTACATTAATCATGGTAGTTTTGAAACACGATCCCTTTATTAATTATTTGATGAATTTTTTCTTGGAAATTATTGGTGCATGAAATACCTCTATTTTGTTTTAGGTTTCATTGCATACATCGTTATCAGATAGAGTTTTAATGCCTATAAGGAAGACCGTGATATAATGAAAAGTAAGACATGGTAAAAGTGGGAAACATTCTTGAATTTACCCTTGATAAATATTAAGTTTTTGGATTTAAGAAAATATTTATTATGACTTGTGATTCCCGATTGAAAGAATACTTATTGTGTAAAGTCATAGTTATTTATTTGTAGTTCATCCTTGTAGTTATAATATGAACAAATTCCTTCAAGTGTATTATTGGTGGGATGGAATGATTTCAGATATTGTTCATTTTCTGATAACATGTTTGACATGTCAACAGATGAAAGATGTGAAGAAATTACCAAAAATTATGCTTTATCCTTTTCCAATTATAGAGTTGAAATTGGATAATATATCCATGGAATTATTGGTGGTACTATAAAAGACATTTTGAGTGAAGAAAGTGATACGTGTTATTTTTGATCCGACGAATAAATATGCACATTTAATTTTATTTGTGATACAATGTTTTGGATAAGTTTTCTCGAATGTACCTCAAAGATACTGCGAGGTTATATGGATGTCCACTTTCCATTATACCTTACTGGGATCCAATGTTCACCTATAACTTTCCTATGGGCCTTCAGATGTTGTTGGGAATAGAATTAAATTTTATTATAGCTTTTCATCTGCAATCAGATGTTTAGTCTGAATGAACAATTCATACATTGGAGGATATTAATTGAGAACATTTTATGAAAAAACAGGGATGTTTGGATCAAAAAATTTCTTTAGTTGAGTTTTCTTATAATAACATTTTTCACTTCTGTATATAGATGGAACCATTCTAGTAATTGTATGGGATGTAGTGTAGAACTCTATCATTTTTTGATAAATTTGGGTGAAAAAGTTGATGGGGCCAAAATTAATAGATGAAGTGGCTGAGAATGTGATGATAATCCAGAAACACCTGATGATAGATTATATTAGGCATAAAAATTTTGAATACAACAAGATGAAAGGAATTTATATAGAGGTAGGTGATCATGATTTTCGTATAATCTCCCCATGGAAATGTGTTATGCATTTTTTCATTAATGTAAAGCTATGTAAGGTGTTTATTAGGCCTTGTGAAATCCTATATAATGTTGAACTAGTTTCCTAACACGTACCATTAGCTATGAGTTTATCTCAAGTACATAAATTTTTCATGTTTTGTGGTTGAGAAAATATGTGCCTCATTAATCTCATGCCTTGAGGCCATAAAAATTTCAGTTGGAAGATATCCTTTCTTATGAAGAGATACCCATTCATATTACTGATCGAAGGGAACACTTATTGGTGAATAAGGTAATCCAATAGTTAATGGTTTTATGGAGAAACCACATGATTGAATAAGAAACAAGGGAGTCTGAAAATGATATGATGGAAAGGTAACTATACTTGTTTAATAAGTAAACAATTACAAGTACCAAATTTCTGGAAGGTGACAATGATGTAACACACCATGTATTTAAAAATATATTTAAATTCATGAATATATTTCTCATGTTCATTGTTATAACGAGCCATTAGGAATAATTTTACATCTTCTATATTTAGAAATTCAAAAAAATGTCATCTATGGTTGAGATCAGTATGTTATTTGGAGTCTGATTGAACCGACAGTTTTTTGGTGAATAGTAACATACCATTATGAATAGTAAAATGAATAGTAATATAACCCTTATGAATATTAAATAATAATACTATTTTTTAATTTTATAAGATAATAAGATGTTGATTTTTTCATGGTGTTAAAATATTGGTTATAGATTAAAAATTGTCATTTTTTAATAAATTATGATTTTATTTAAAAACAAGATTAATATTATTTAGAATATTTTATTTCAATAAAATAGAGTTCATTTTTCAATTCCAAACCTCTTTAAATTGTTAACGATAATTTTTGGGGTTTTTCTGAAATTCTTGAATTCTTTATGAATAGTAAAATACATTAAAAATACAATAACTGCAAAAAACATTGTTTACTACATCATAGATAATGAAATGCTGATGTAAAACCACATGGTTAAAACCCACATTAAATTATTACTATTTTTGTTTAAAAAAATAATGACTATTCATAGTCTTGACAAAAACTATTAATATAATGATTATAAATATGAAAATTCCCTCTTTTCCTATGTTATAAACACCACACTCATTCCCCTCATCCTCCCACAAATTTACTGCCTTGATATTATTCTATGTTCTTCCAAATCCACTCCCCAATTCTATTCCCCTAGACCTAGACCTTTTGGTATATCCAAAAAGACATAACTAGATACTATAAAGAGTATCTCAAGGAGAATAGATCCAAAGGTAAGAATCCTCTTACTTTTTCATGTATTTAATTCGAATTCCATTCCTTTCTTATATTATTTTCCCTCCACATATCTAGTAGTTAGGAAATATACAAAAACCTATATATTCTTTATGTTACCATTTTCATGTAAAATATTCATAATCATCTTTCCTCTCCTCTCCCAGTGGTTCTAAATATAAAAACATCATCCTCAGTGTCCTGATTTACTAAAATCACGGACTGTGTGTTTTCATTATCCATTAAAACCTAAAATTTTTATCATAAAACCCTTTTTATGGTCTAAAAATAGTTTAATGTGTATTTTTAATAATATTTTATGTTATTTATTGAACATATATTCATTAAATTAATTTATCTAATGAAACAAGTACATGATTTTCAGGGTACAGAAAAAATGATATAACAAAATATCTGTAATGTATTATCTAAAGAACCATAATTATATATGATAATGAAATTTTTAATGGTGTAATTATATGTTATTAAAACAATTTTTTACCATTTCATTCCACTTTTGTAATTTCATTCTCATTGGACACAAAAATCAGATACAAACCAGCTAGGGAAATCATGTACATAACACACCAAAAACAATATAAGGAACAAAATACTATTAATTAATGGGAGAAATGATGTTATGAACTGATAAAATATGGAGTTATAAACATTAATATGTTTCTATAATATATTATTAACACTCTTTTAACCACTATACATGAGTTTTAAATGATATTGATGTAAGACGTACCTGAGGTAAGAGAAATCTAATCCCGATTTCCATTCATTGTGTTAGCATTCTACATCATTATTTATGTTGTATAAAAATTATTTGTGAGATTATTTTTGTTTATATTAAGTTCAATAATGTGTTTTTATAGTTATATACATATTCCATACACTCTATAAATTATCAGTTCAATTATATGATATTTATGGGACTTTTCATTTTAAAATTCTCTTTTAATATTTTATTTTACAAAATTAAAAATAATTTTTTTTAGTGTAATTACTCATGTTGTACGACTATGTTCTAGTTATTGATAAATTTTTATGATGAATTATGGGACCTATATTTTCTTCTAGTTCATTGGGTTTTGGTATTTTTTAGGATATACGTATCGTAACTTCAAAGGCAACTACGATGTTTACACAATAAGGTTGTTGTGAGGGTAACATTGCAAGGTAGCTGTGAGGGCTACAATTTATAAAGTTTCCGAGTGGGTTTAAAAAGGATATAAGTAATTTACCATATCTCCTATATGGTTCTAATAATATTTTATATTTTTATTATAAATCTCATAGAAATATCAATTTTAACAAAGTATGATTATTTGTGTGACACGTATTTTTTTTAAAATGATTTCATATGTTATAAGTATTCATAGATTAATGTGTTAATTCTTTATTTTTATAACCATTATTGTTAATTTTGTGATGATCGCATGTTTTTAAATTAATATCATATTTTATAAGGTTGTGTAAGAAAAATAAGGAATCCAAGTTAAATGTTATGAATATTTTTCAAGGATATATATTTTTATATGAAAATTAATATATTTTGGAAGAAAACGATATTGTTTTTAGGTGTCTTCTCTATATGAATTTTGAATGTAATGTATTTTTTTTAACCAATTATCTAAAACTCTAAACATTAACATATCCTCATTTTGAAAGGATGTGATATCCTGACTACAATTGGAGATTATTTATAAGGACCTGGTCGAAAATGTTATATAATCTATAATTAGATAGATAATTCACAATGAGGAACTTTTCAGGTTTAGAGTTTTAGAGAATTAGGACATAACTATTACATTAGATCTCAAAAGATAAAAATTATACACTTTTACATTGTTTCATTTTTTTCAAAATATAAAAACTCTTGAAAAAAAGAGACATGTCTAATTCCTTATTTTAGGTTGCCTGAATTTTTCCTTGATCCCATCTTTGACACTATTTAGGTGACTCGGTGCTGGATCTTTGGATGCAAAGCCTCCTATAAATGGTTCTCCATGGCCTTCTCATCTATTAACATGTCCGAAGCATATCGTAAAAGGTTTCTGAAATGGATTCTGAACTCTCGCACAGTGGAGCACCCCTGTCGAAGGGTAAGAATCTCATGGCGTCTGGATGCCTTCACAGTCTAGGAAAGGAAATTGACTCTAAACTTTTCTCGGATTTCCTCCCATAAGATCACTGACTCCTCATAGTCCCCACGGAACAAGAAGCACCAATACCTTACTACTCCTCACAGAATCATCATAGCTATGTACACCCAGTGCTCCTTCCGAGAACGGATTGAACTAAATCCAATCTTGACCTCTTTTAACATGTCTCCCATGACTGTATCTAAAACGGATCCCTCATACTTCTGCAAACATTGGCATTGAAACTCTTGTAGTATCTTTATCCAGGTGTCATTTTCTTTAACCTCTACCATGTGGCGATCTGCGGGAATAGCCTACTGGGCATTTTCGGCACAATCCTAATGAGGACGTCGACCGAGAGCCATACATGTAAAATAACAACCATTAGGGTTCCTAAACCTGGAATATGGAAGAATAAAAATTAATTAGTTTATTGTTTTCATTCATTGATTTTAGGTTAACCTACCCCAAGTACTACCAATTAAAACACATGCACAAAGAAGAATGATGTATTTCCTTTCCTAGTTCTCTACCCTGCAACTAATATCACCTTGTTTAGTAGCCATTATAAACATAATGGACCATAAATCAGATCATATGTGGCCCAAAACGCCTAAGTCTCACCCAATCTCCAGTGTTTAACTCACTTTCTAAACATTAATGACATTGTTTCCCTACCATCCCATGCAACCTCACCTGTGCCTAACTCCAAACTCCATCTTATCCCTCAACCAGACCATTGATACCACTCTTTCACGACCCCCTCCCCACAATGTGTACCCATCATGGGTCGGTAATGTGAGAAGGCATATAATGACCCCCCGTGTCTCACCTCCATTAGGCTCCGGGTTGGTGACTAGAATTGAGGGTATATTGTACACACAAATGGGAGGCATTTCCCACTAATAGAACATATGCGGAAAAAGAGAGATAAGATAGACACCAACCATATCCAACTCAGAACAGGAATATGAATGAAAACCCAAGTGCAAATATGTAATGTAATGAAATATTACTACAAATGGAAGGAAAAAAACTACAAGTACCCAAAAGAAAGAAAAAAATAGTAGCAACCACAAGCTCTAACAGCTCTAGAGACCACAAGCTATTAGTAACCAGCATGTTCTCCTACCTTCACCAAGTGACCTAAAAAATAGTATATATATATAAAGGGCGAGTATACCAGTATACTAAGAAGGATCCTCCTCGAAGCCTCTTGTGAAAAAGTAATTGGAGCATGCTATAGCATAGTGAACAACATGTGAAACTAACTCGTCACCTAAACTGGTATATTATGTTATCAACCTCACCAAGGATACTCTCACCAAGTAATGCAAACATAAATATAGCATATAGTAAAGAATATCAAGGGTAAACCAATACTACTTCCCCACTGGTTTTCTGCTTTTCCCCAACGACATATATCCTGTGTATCTCTCTCCAAAGGCATTCCCGCAAACACTAGGGATAAGATCAATAATCTGCAACTCGTGCACCACAAAGGCTTTCCCTCATACTCCTGGGTGAAGCACCTCACCATCCTCACAACCAGATGTAACCATGTAAGTTTCCGGGAGCCACCACAGCGCACATAACGTGTATCATACATCAGTTATTATACCTCAATCCATTATAGCACATACACCGAGTAAGGATCCTCAAGCCATCACAACTTATACATGTTACACCTATAGTAGTCTGTAGGATACTATATCTAGAATATATGTGTGTGAAATTACCAGAACCAATTATAGCCCTCAACACACATATATTTGAAAAAATAACCAATGTGCCTAATATAACAAGTATCTATCAAGAGAAGAGAGCATGGAAAAAGGGGGTAGTCATCCATTCATCCTCCCATCGGAATGATGGAGAACCCCCCCCCCCCCAGGGCTTAGAGTCATCGGGGTGTCAGTTCCCTTACTGAAAGTGTGATGTAGCATATAGAAATACAAAAGGTACATAATGTACTATAACTAACAACCACACTATGGGAATAACCTAGTCTTAGGCACAACTGCAGCTAACGTCTCTCAGACTCCGGGCTGCTAAATCCAAGAATATATATCATATACGCACATAACCAATTAAAAAACTTTATTATTTTACTTCATTCCCTTTTCCTCAGTTCCACTGTATGTTAATCAATTATTTTAACATTAATTAACCACGAACAATTCCACGTTAATCATTATTAACCTCACACCCAAAATCCATCGTTCCACCAAAAGTTTTTAACCTCGTCATTATGTTCCAATGAACTCCAACCCCATGGGTTATCACCATTTAATAAAATATTCATTATAGAATTACTTATCCATGTTCCTAACAATTATAGAAAATAATTCAATGCTACTAAACACAAGGGGGCTCAACATGGTGAGTAGATGTACTATCTGGATATTCATTTCCGCCTATAGGATGAGTGTAAAACCATCCTCCCTTGAAAAGATAAACACAGAAAGCACATGGCATACCCCGTGCGTCTTCGCCTCTTTCAGAAGAAGGGTAAGCAAGACCAGCTCCTTTTAGTTGTGGGGAAAAGTAAAGCAGACAATCAATCAATAAGAATCAGTTAGATTTCAACAATCACTTCCATCCCATTCCATCATCCCTAGTGTCCTCCTCGACACCCACATGCATAAACTGATGCATCTCGCCACTCTATGTGTTATCCTCTGCCACAACCAAAAGGACTCTATGACCCAACATATCACATCAGAAGTAGTGGGAATGAAAACATCTTCAAATTAATTGGGGTATTGGCCCTTTAACAATAAATATGTTAACTCAGAACCCTTCCAGGAATTATCAAACAATCAACTATTTAATCCATCTTGAATTGACAAATTTAATTCATGGGTTTGAAAACCGGGAAACCCAATCAATAAGCTATCATAAATTAATTAAACAACTAATTTGTGATGCCTTCAAATAACAATAACCAACATGTATCATGTTTACTAACCAACTGAATTAAACATGAAAATCAACATAAATTTGATTAACAACAAATTATAACAACATCAACAACAAGATTCATTTACATGACACATTATCATTATCCAATTAATTATCAAATAATTCCGAGTTTACATTATTTATCAATTTCATCAAGAACAACAGTATAACAATAAGGTAATAGATATAACACTATCTAAAAAATCAATAGGTGAAATGTTATCATGATTCAAATCAACAACATGCGATCAATAAAATTCTTTTAATCCAGTTCAAGTATTTAATTAGGTCAATTTAATTATAATCCAAAGGGATAAATCATGCTAACTCAATGATTGCACATAAAAAATTAGAAAGGCAACGAATCCCCTACCTTAATGGATTTTGACGAAAACCTCAATGGTCGATGAAAAATCAAGAAACCCGGGTGGATTCTCGAATAATACACATTAGATCTCTTCTCCTCAAGAAACCGACTTCGATTTTCCAAGAGAAGCCTTCAGATCGCCTCCAAAATTCTTGGGAGATGTTCTGGTACCTTCAAGGGATGGTAATCCTAAGTTATGGCTGCATAAGAGATTAAACGATCAAGTTAGAGGCAAAAAGATCAAGATCCACAATTTTAGGATCCAGATTTAAGTGGTCGCACAGTTTGGCCGCATGGTTAGACAAACCGTGCGCCGCCCCGTGTGGAAGTTACTGCCTCCAACATTAACTATACACAGTTTCACCGCACGGTTTAGTCAAAATGTGCGCCCCCGTGTGAAAGCTACTGCTCATTAATTCTCCTTAAATGTCCACCAAAACGCACCACCCAAGTCACTACTCCTAAACAAGGTTATTTAGAAACATCAAAAATGGATGAAGATGTAACACGATTTTACAGTTCTCAACTTTATACCATTGAAATGGTACACCAAAAAGGTGATTTTGGAAAAGCTTTAGCGATAAGTCACCATGACCTCCCCGAACACGTCTAACACCACATTTTCACCAAGTAATGGACTAGAGAAGTCCAGGAAACTAAATACCATCTATAAAAACCTAGCAATAAATACGACATAATAATGAAATAAATGTATAATTTACATTGAGGATCTTTTCAGGTTTATAGATTTAGAGTATTCAGCAATAACTATTACATTATATCTCAAAAGACACAATTCAGACACTTCTACTCACATTTAATGTTTTCAGAAAATAAATACTTTTGGAGAAAAGAGTCATGTCTAGTTCTATGTTTTAGATATCATGACTTTTTCTTGATCTCATCCTTGTCCCTGTTTATCTTTTAGACTTGTAAAAAACATTCCAACACATGGGATGATCATAAAAAGCTCAGTAAGGGTTATAAAACAACGATAGAAAACATTAGTTCATCAATACATACATAGCTTAAGATCATTAACATACAAAATGAAATCATATGATTTATGAATAACACATAGTAGTCACAAATCATAAATGTATCTTGTGGAACCTATACCATACATATGTTGTAGCTTCCATAGATATGTAGAGAGTTACATTAAGAATACCTATCATAGTATATATTAAAAATCTATTAGGAGAAACAATCATATTTACCTCCATCTCATTACCCAATGAATTGGAGAGCTATCTTGGGTTCACCAGCCCTAGTTTTATCATGAAACCACCCATATGCGTGAACAATTCGCAAGAACCATAACAAATTCATAACACATAAAGCAAACCAAATGGAAAGATGACATTTCCACATTTCAATCACAATATTTCATTTAAATATATTGACATCACCAATCCGTTATCAAAACCATTTTCAATTAAAAATTTCATAAATTATTATATGGTATTTATTTTCCTTTTATAAATAGTAAAACTAGGTAGGAAAGCCAAATATAAAATAATATCCACGGCGATGGAAAGGTCATTATCCCCATGTTTGATAAAAAGAAAAATTCATTATTTCATTTAGTAAAATCCATCATAGGGAATGATTACCGTTGAATGAAATTAATTGTCAATTGATTTTACACATCAAATAAATGAAATTTTTCTATAAAATAAAATATGCCTCAATTAAATGGGATTGAGAGGAAGTCCCTTACCTCATGTCCGACTTGACCCGTTCATTCTTTAATCTCATAAATAATAAACTAAAGGCAATTTCGACCTGATTAAGATATTTTATATAGTTTTTATTCCTTTTATGTCAATTATATCCATGTAATTAACATTATCTAATCATTTAAGTTAATAATGGTCATTTATTTATTTGATACTTGATTCAAAAATGAACTTCTTTTAATTACCTGTTATTCATGTGGCCAAAAGTCCATTATCTCTAGAATTATATTCATGATTAATATATCATATATATCATAAATATATAGTATATATATGTAATGTTAATATTACATAAACTTGGAGATATGAAATGAAATGCATTGTTCATTGAGATGGTAATCCATATGTACGAATGAACGGTACATTCATTTATATTTCATATATAACGGAATGAAAAATTAATTATGAATTGGTATATTGTATTTAAAGAATAATTTCATGTACTATATCAGTAACTTCGTCATTTATAGGTTGCACATATGGAATGAAGGAGTCATATCACTTTGAGATGGTGGTAGTCTTCACTTCCTTAAATGAAAATATTGTATTTACCCACTATAGAAACCATAATCTTATTATATAAAGAAAAATAAAGAAGAATAAAAAATCATATAAATATAATTTATATCACATATAAATATATTTCCATCATAATGGCCACCATAAGAGGTGGTTTGTGAGGATTGAACCATAATCATTTCATGAGTTAGTAGTTCATCGTCCGCAGAAACAGTATATTATTTACCCATTAACAGAGGTGTGTTTATGTGTAGTGTGAATAATTATCATTACAACAACATAGTATATAGAGGAATTTAGTTATTATAATAGAACGTAATATAATTATTTTAGGGGGTTTGAGATGTAAAATAAATTAAATGAAGAAAATAGAGGACATTACCTTTAAATTGGGTATCTTCATTTGGTTTGAAGCAAATGGTTTACTTGATGTGTTTTCATCCTAAGTAAAGGATTCATGTAGAAAGATAAAGATGTAGGGAGCATAATTGGGTAGATTTTGGATGATCTATGTGGCTTTAATAGTGTGTTTAATGGGTTATAAGTGATGGCTTTTTTAGGGGGAGGATGGGCTCTTTAGGAAGGCATGAAAATATTATATTATAATATAATGATTTTCGGTTTCTATATATCCAAAACTCATTAATGTAAAATATAAGAATATTCCTATTCAGAATAAAATTACTCAATATGAATTGGTTTGGTTTTTCGATATTTATTTAAAATTTTTAATCTTATTTTTTATATCATTCATTAATGAGGTAAACACTGCACCATTATTGTGTCGTAAATAATTTTAGTTATAAGATGTCTAAAATTTATAAAACTAATACCATGACATATGAAATCTTTTTTTATTTCGAATTTATATTTATAGTCCAAGAGATAACTTATATAACGCCATGAAAATATTTATTTACTAAATGACATATGTTTATGTCATTTTTGTCATTGCATTAAATTAATTAATATAAAGTTTCATTAACACTCTTAAATGACGCAATGAGGTCCCAAAATCGATCCAAGCATGCACATGTTCGGAAATGTATCAACCAATAAAATTATGACATATGTTAGGATAATTTTATATTATTATAATATTATTTTTACCTAGAATTACACTATTTAACATTATTTACGGAAAATAAAAGTCAAAAGTTATTATTCACAAAAAAATATTTTCATATTATTGAACCACATATTACATACTAATACGAAATGTATATCAGGTTTTCAAAATATAATTCACAGAAGTAGTAATATTTTATTTAAATGAAAAGATGGTTTTATAACTAGTACTCATTGTTTTCATTATTCATAAAAAATTAATGGTTTTTAGAAAAATATCAATAATTCGGCCAAAGATATATTTGATATTCTGAATTGATTTTTTTTTTCTATTTTACCAAATTCAAAACATAGAAGTTTCATTTATTAATTTAAAAATAATTTATATACTCTAAACAAAAATTGTGAATTTAGGAAATAATAACAATAAAATGATTGACACTTCTTTATGTCCAATTTCAAATTGAAATTACTTCTAATGATAAAAATTGAATTAAATGGTAAAAATATAATAAAATATATCATTAAAACCATTTAAAATGATAATATATTAGTTTAAATAAATTATATTAAAAATCAGTTTTGAATTAAAAAACTGTATTTTTCCCTATTCATTTAAAAATGAATTTTATCAGAAAAATAATATTTATTGCAAAAAGTAAATTTTAATTTCCCAAATCTAAAGAAGAATTTTATTTTGTAAAATTTAATATATAAATGTTACCAAAAATATATTTAATGAGGTTTCTCCAACAATATGTGGTAAATTGACCTTTTAATGAATACTATTGTATTTATGATTAAAATCAGATTCAATCAAATTTTAAAAATCTAAATTTTATAGGATGAATGTAAAAACATTTAACGAACATGTATAATCATATCTTAGTTAGTTCTATTCATTTATACCTATACAATGGCTAGGCATTAACTTTCCTTTAAAATAATATTATATTATTAATTTTCAGTATGACTCAGCATTGTGTGGAACATATGATTTCAATGAATCCCGTTGCTATGTATCAGGTACTCCATTGAACATAGAATACCCTTTAAAGTAAAATTAATATTTAATTCAAAAATAATAATAAATTTGAAAATATAAAATCCTTAATTTACATGTGATGTTACATTATGTATTGTAATAATGTCGGTCAGTATACTTAAAATCATAATCAATTCATTTTTGAAACCATTTTTCATTTTGATCTCACAAATAAGGAATACAATTTATGTTCATCAATATGGCCATAAATTGTTTCCCCACACATGCCTAAAATTATGAATTATAACTCCAATCTCATGTCATTTTATTCTATGAATCAATACACAAATGTTCTAAAATATTAAAATCACCTCACACCACATGTGCATCACCCAAGGTAAAATAACAATAAACTATAAAAAATAAAAGAATTACAACAATAATACACTATATAATAGGGTTTCCCCTCATGAATGGCCTTATAGCTCACATACATGAGCTCATTACCAATCCCTGACTATACCATATCTCATATCTACCTTTCCCAAAAACTTATTTCAAATTAAGAAGAATAAAATTGGACTTATGATACCACAATTTAACGTTCTGACCGGGGTGAAATGAAACGATGCCCTGAGCCGGTTTGACACATGACCTCATACTTACCTCCTCATAGTCTAAATGCTACCAACTAACAGTGAGTGTATTTAATGTAGTTCAAGGGGAGACTATACCCTCTTTTTTATGAGTAATATAAAATTGTAAGTAAATAAAACATTTCAGAAGAATGTATTACCAAACAAAAACATATGTAATAAGATAGAAAAACCGAAAATACTATACTCAATTGAAATGGAAAACAGGAAATCCAATATATGTGTTAAGTGTATATAATGAAACTGAATTTAATGTCACTATTACTCCCCATGTAGGTTCTGAAAGATGTGTAGTTCCCTCCTCCATGATCCATCCCAATCAGCAACATATCCTAGGGAACCTCCCTTTATCATGCCATGTAATGATATAATCTATTCCAGTAATGATAAGGAAGTCCGAATAGGATGTGAGTAAAACTCAATAGGACACCATCAATGGTGTATAAAAGAATTATAGTCAAGGTATAGTTCATGAGTTTCTATAATTAATTAATTATAATTATATAATATACCTTTGATCACATTTTCATTTATTCTTATCAAACTACCCAAAATCCATGGTTCCCAATAAAACTTGTACTTCAAAAATATAGTAACCTTGTACTAGATCCCAAATTTTTCTATATTTATTATCATATAATAAAAACATATTCTTACTAAATCATGAACTAATTATGGTGATAGTATATCTAAATACCTAATTTGACTCATACTAATATGAAAATATTTTCATGTTAGTCCATAACTCAGAGTGCCATTATTTCAATTATTTAATATCACATTCATAAGAAAATTTCCAATGATTCTTTATTCTCAAACAAAAATGTAAGAAGACCATGATATAGTTCTTACCCATCAATAGAATGGTTTAGTACCCATGCTTTTTCCTCATATGTATAATGATATGTTACCAAGTATACTTAACATTAGAATGACCATGTTCCCATTATCTTACTCATTAGTATGATGTTCAAGATACCATTTGAAATCCATATTATAATGAACATTATCACATTATAAAAAAAGAATTAATTAAAAAATTTATTATCGATATTAATTATTGATTGAATTCAATAATTATTTAAATACATCAAATACTTTATTTCACACAATAATTAACTACATTCCTCAATCCCATTAATTAATTAATTAATTAATTAACCCACATCTCAACTCATATTTCATAAATAATTTTCTTGTATTAATTATCTCATTATAAATATAAAATCTTCCTAATTAATCTCAAAATTATTCATCTATATCATAATCTCAAATAACATAATTAATTCATAATTAATTACCTCAACCCATCCAAACAACATTTTATACTTAATTCACCAATTAATTATCTAGAATAAAACCCATATCATTTCTATCCTATCTACCAAAATTAATTAACTGATTAGGAAGCCTGTTATTATATTGATTATTTCCCCCAATCAATCACCTTTTTCAAAAATGACTCAAAAAATTAATTGGTTAATCTAATAAACACAATTCAAAGAATTCAATAGATATAGGATTAATAAAACTATACAGTCATGCATATACTTATAAAATTAATTAATATGTTATTATTATTTAGACCACCCATATTAATTCATTGATGGAATATTGCCTAAGGGAAATTCACAAAATTTTACCAACATAACGCCATTGATAAATGTTTCTGATCTATATCTTTAAACAAGAATCAACATAAAAACATCAAGTTCTTGAAAATATACATCTAGAGCCAAATTACTGATCTATATATCACCCTAATGGATTAGATCCATGATTATAAGGGGTATATTCATTGAAAAGTTATGGAAATATAAAATAAACAATAATTTAAGTATTAGGCTGAAATTAACTTACCAGGAGATGATATGATCTTAATTTCATTCTGTTGATCAGGAATAATAGTGTTTTCATGGCCCTGTAATCTCTTCAAGTCATTAAGAGAACCTTAAACAATCCTTGGGAATGTTAAATCCCACATTAGGGCCACATAGGTCATGAAATGGGAAAATAAAAGTTGAACAGGATAGAGACCCACAATTTTAGGTTCTCACTTTTTTCCCTCAAATAGTATAGTTAAATTGTTAGAAAAACCTTGAGCATGCAATGTGTTAACCACTTATTCAGGGGGAACATCACACAACTAACTCACATGTCCTTTAGAACCTTGCTTTATCTGAACCAAATCTATATCCTCAATGTCAATATATCACACATTTTCTCCAAGGCAGCCGCACAGTTTGATCAAACTGTGCGCCATCAATTCAAAAATTATTTTCTCCAAGATTATCATAGATATCAAATAAATTTACCTAATTACATAACACCCATCAATGGTACTTATATAAAAATTATCAGAAAACGTGTTTGAGATGTCTCCAGAAATAGTTATGATATTACACCCAAAATCGTAAAAAAGAAAAACATATTAAAATATAATATAAAATTAGGTATACATATCATTAAA
Source organism: Viscum album (assembly GCA_963277665.1). Classification (NCBI taxonomy): domain Eukaryota; kingdom Viridiplantae; phylum Streptophyta; class Magnoliopsida; order Santalales; family Viscaceae; genus Viscum; species Viscum album. The sequence goes on along the minus strand of OY728133.1, from coordinate 1,033,149,203 downwards.
ACAATAAATAGAATGTATATATGTGGTATTTTAACCCTTATTCTTTTTTTTAACCCCTTAACCAATTTTGAAATTAAATAATAAAACATCATTTTCACTATTAATGTGTTATACTTCAACATATAATTAATAAATTACAACATCAAATGAAAATTGAGTATATAAAACAAAGTAAAATATCATCCTTGAATTTTTTTTCTTTCTATGTTTTATAAATACTTTGATAAAATATTATTTTTATAAAATGCCATTAATTTCAATTTTCAAACTATTCATATAATTTGAAATTAATGTGAAATAGAAAATTATTGATTTCAAATAAAAATATATTAATCATTAAAATTATGTTATGGTTATCCAAAAAAATTATTCAATACTACTACAAACTAAAATTTTATTTTATTTATAATTTCTTGAATCTTTTATATTTTTTTTCAATCAATTGAGTAAATATTGTATTTTCATTGTGAATTATTTTACGTAAATTATTTTTAAAATAAAAATTATACCTAATTTTTTATAATGAATTTAAATTTAATATGAAAAAATAGGCTTTTATATTAATTCATAAAATTATTTTTTTCCAATTCTAACTAAATAATGGAATTTATAACAAAGAGAGTGACATTTTGAATCATTCATTGAATTAAATATTATTATGGTCATTTATATTGATAGGTGTTCCATAATCAATAAATCCAGGGGATACTGTTATAAAGTTATAAAAAAAATTTGATTAATAATTAATATGAAATATTATGGAATGATATATTAGTTGTAACATATATTAAACCAATTTACCATTTACCATTTTGATTTATTTAACCATTGATATTATTCATATTATCAAATATTAAAAAAGTATTATTTATAAAATATAAGGGTTCTAATTAAATTTTTTGATGAAAATTAACAATATTCAATGAAATTAATTAATTGGAATAAATTTTAAAATGTTTTCATAAAATTTGATAGTGTAATTGTTTTTAAAAATATTAATTATTATGTAATTTTTTTTAATATAATTATTATTGATTAAAATATATATAAATTAGAATAATTAGATTATTTTTTGATAAAATGAAATAATGAAATTTTAAAAAATATTAAAAATATAATTTTAATTTAAAAATAATATAAATTAATGTATAATTTTCAATAAAAAACTACTATTTTTAAATATTCATTGAAAATATAATTTATTTAGAAAAATAAAAAACATTCACTTATGATAATTTTGAAATTCTTGTTTCATGAGGAATATAACTTTTAAAATAAATAAATCCTAAAAATAAAAATAAAATCAAATTTTTTTTAGAAAATATGAATTTTTAAGACTAATTTCATAAAGAATAAATGAACAATACTAAAAATGAGTGATTATTTAATATGAATATATCAAAACATTTATATTGAGTATTTACTATATATATATATAATATGTTTGTAAACATGTTTCATTCCCACCAATATTTATGGATATCATATAATGTTCGCATTTGAGTAATAATATTTCATGGTTAATTAAGACTTATTATTGCATGTAATATAATATACAATAAAATTAAAAAAATATTTTTTTAAAATATTTATCTATTACTTTCTTGAAATACTTGTTAATAATTTTTGAACTCGCAGTTTTATCATCTGATCAGTAATCTAATTTTTTGATATGGTATTTTCTTGTAATCCCACATCATAAAATTGTTTAATAGAACATCTGCTTACAAATTTTATATAAAATTTGAAGGTAATCAAGGTTTATGAATAGGAAAAAATTATTACAAATTAAAAACATTGACATAGAGAAGAGAAATACTACCCATATTCTAATTTGGAGTAATATAGAATTGGTTTGGTAAAAACACAATAAACATGAAATAATAAATATATAATGTTTTTAAAGACTGTCGATTCACTGGAAATAATGGTTAAATTATAAAAGTTTATTTCAAATATCTTATTTGTAGATTTAAGGGATCCTTTTACTATTATGATTTAGAACATACAAAAATATATATAAATTTTTTTTATTTCATAAGTAAAATATTTTCTTTTTAATGTTAGTTTATCAATTTTCAGATCATCTGATACTTCAATAAATGAAAAATTAATATGAATTTTTTTGGATAAAATAACAAAAATTACCTTTTAATGGATCATAATATGCAATAAATTGTGATAGAAAATTCTTTATATCCATATATCAACAAAAAAAATATTGATTATTACTAGTTCTTCAATTTGAAAAATAAGACATTTTCCTTGAATAATAACCATAAAATATCAATATATTATATTTTATAATTAAAAAAACATACGTCTCCTCCAAAATGTGATTAACAAATTTGGAATCCCAATTATTATTTAATCTCATTTCATTCCATGATAAACATGAGAATAATTTTAATGAAACATAATGTGTCATACATAAAATTTTATACCAAATTCTTATAGACTAATCATTTCACAAAATCAAGTTATAATAAATTCATATATGATTACAAAATACAATTAACCCCATATTTTTTATATATGATTTTGGATTAATAGAAAATATATCCAATGGGGGTTTGGGTCCATCATTCCATTGATAGGTAGTTATTGGTGGATTTATAACATCATATATGATTTCATTTTTAAATAAATTTATTTGGAATCTTTGTATGTAGATAAACTCGTTGTCTAGAATAAAATAAAATTACCCTAAATGATATGATTTTCAATGTTATTAGTCATTAGGAAATTATTATGCATCCCCAATTCATTAGTGGATGATAAGTATTGTCTAAATTTCATGATTGAATAAATTTTATAAATTTGATATATTTTCTGATTATTCGTTGATTTCATAGGTTGTTGTTTTATTATTATCAATATTTTACATTGTATTTTGTTATTTTTTTCTTTAATTCCCAATCACTATATATTTATTACATTATGTGAGTGGTATACTATTCTTAGATCTCTTCCCATTCAATTCATTGAGTGCCCTCTTAACATAACATCAAAATAATTTTTCACAATTTCTATACTTCCAGTGCATGAAATATCTTCTTTTACTATAAAATTATTCACATCTATACTACATATCATGTTTATGGATAGTTTTATGACAAAATTGTTTTCATTTATCCATGTGAAAAACCAATAGAGAATCCAGGAATATCCATGTTTCATTTATTTTATACTTAAACATGAGGTTTTCTAACATTCAGATCAACTTTTATTTCTCATATATTGTTTTTATATAAATTCTTATGTATCTTATGGATAAGGACTTTTTATTACATGGATTAAACAAATTAATTAATTATTAACTTTTTATTTCATAGATAATGAATATATTTTATGTATAAAATTCATGGCTTATAATATATTCATCATAGTTCTCAATGGATTAATTATCCACCTTATTAAAAAAAATTATTCTATTTTTTATCATAAAATGTGGGTTATGTAATTAGAGAAAATTATTACCTTAAAATGAACCAATTAAAAGGTGTAAATTTCATAATATTTCTTCAAATTATTAATAAGAATACACTAATGATATAATTATAAATTATAAATTATAAATGGATAGAAAAAGATTAATTATATGTTCACAAAAAAAAATTAAAATTTCCATAACATAGATCCATGGTATAGATTATAGTTTATCTAAAGAACCAATAATGGTTAGTGGTGTAAATTGTCACATAAATGATTTAGTAACATTTTTATCTTTTTATAGTTAATTTATATGTTCTATATGATCTATTTTATAACAAATATAATGTGAGAGTTTAGTGATCATAATTATAGTATATTTCATCCGAACTCTAGAGAAATTACGTTACTCATGAGTATGTTTGCTGAATTAGAAATTCCATTCAATGTTCACCATATTCCTTTAGGATTGATTAATTTGAATAAAAAAATTCAAATTGTGAGAAATTATAATCATAGTGGAAAACCACATCATGATGAAAATCATTCATTTGATTTCCAAATGAAGTAAAATATATTCCAATATATGATACCATAGTTATAACATAGGTAATCGAGAATCATTAACAAAACATTAGGATGATATCATATTTGATCGTTAGCCCTAATGGTTCTCCCTAATTTTTTATCAACCCTATTTCAAATGGTTAACTAAACCATGATCTGATACTATAAAAAATGTTACATAATTTTTATCTATTGATATTACATTATAATAGATTAAAATTAATATCATATCACAAAAATACATGAGATAATCATATATATATATAATATCAATGGAAACCTATACACATTAGCATTTAAGTCATAAGAGTCTCTAATTATAATTTTGAGAAGTATCACTATTCATAGACATATCATTCCAAAAAAAATTCTTCACACCCACAATAAAATGAAAAATAACAAATGGAGAGAGTATATTTATAGTAATTATAAAATTGAAGAAATTAATCATCAATTGTTCATCATCAAAATCTAAAACACTAGTTCTGAGTCATAATTCAATGTGACCTCATGTGTTCCTCCTATATATAATAGGATTCTGAATTTTAGAGATGGAATGAGCCCATCTATGGGTATACTACACTATTAATGTCATTTCATATGATCAATAATCATAAATAAAAAACATATTAACTAATCAATATAAATATTTGAAATATAAAGTGGGAATACATGTCATATAAAAAAATAATATCTCAAATTTGAAAGAATAACCATGGTAAATAAAACATTTAAGCAGAAAATAATAGATAATTTGTTCTAATTGTGTGCATCTCATCTAATCACAAGTTTCTATGTCCTAATCTCAACAATTTTTCATAGATTCCTTTACATTCACTATACCCTTCATTAAATATAAAAGTGAAAAAATATTTCAAAGCAGGGTGTATGTACATGACATTGTATGACATAAAAAATTCATCCATAACTAGATTTTTCAAGTATATTTTTTTATCCCATAATGATAACATATTTCAAACAAGAATAGAATAAAAAATAAAAAATTGTGCATTCATGCACTAACCATGCCACCATAATTCAATCCATACATGATTTGGATATATCTCTGATGGATAATCATAGTGTAAAATAAATCAAGGACTATATATGATGATTATAGCATCATAAGACATGGCTCCATGTGTTCATGAATGTCGACATATAATTGTCATCAAAGAAATGCTTGTTCTCATCATTATCAAGTTGTTTAGTTCTACTTTCCATTCACTAGGCCATGAGAACACACCATCTCAAATCTACATTTAATCAAGTACATCAAACAACATTAACGATAAATTATCACATCCCTAACCTGTATATAGGTCCCTCATCCAAGCATGGTATGTCATGCGCTCTCCCCCTTAATGTGATATTAATTTCACAATGGTCCACCTAACGTGGACTCTATTAAAAATTCCATAATAGCACCCATATCATAGAAGTATACATGATCATGTAATGAACATCAAAAAACCTATACTATCACATACAATATGTATAATAAACATCAATAATGAATAGTAATATTCAAAGTGCACAAGGAAATAAGTGTAACATAAGGTCCTTCAGGCTACACACACACACACCACATGAAATAATAATATTGAATGATCATAAAATATGATTACACATAATAATGTTAAATCATTAGGTTTTATAATTCCCAAAAGTCAAAGAACTTACTTAAAAGAAATCCATCAATGTCAAGGTAAAGATAAACCACACTATTTTGTTCAATAGCATGAGTGAGAACATCCAATGTTGAGAAAAACTATTAATATGATTATTATATAAAATGTCATCAAATCAAATCCATGTCTTCTAATAATGATACATTGAATAGAAACCATATTTATTTCAAATAGAAAAAATATTCCCATGAAATAATAAATCATCCCCCATAATTTGGAATCTTATAATTTAAAATATCATATAAAATGATTTTTTATCTTTCATGGATAATTTGAAATTGATATTTAAATTTTGAAATGTTATGAAATTTTATTTTTCATGGATAATTTAAAATTATAATTTCAATTATCAAATGTGAGGATATATTTTCTATCATGAAAAACATAATATTCTCATTAAATATATCACATGCAATAATATTTTATTCTTCTTAGATAATTAAAAAGTATCACATGTTATGAAATTTTATCAATCTTGATTTCTTTCAAATTAATATTAAAATTCAATACAAGTTTTTTCAAGTATAATTAAATTAGTTTCCATTATTATATTCAAACAAATTATCATTTTAATGTTCTTTTAATAGTTATCCAAAATGTTTCAATGTTTTATCTTTAATAATATTGATAAATTATCTCCCAAAATAATTAAAATTATCATTAAAAATTAATTTTATTCATACCCTTTGATTATTTTGGAACACCAATTTTGATAATTTCTTTAGAATTTAAAATTTGATAAGAAATATATAATTATTTTCTGAAATTTTAGGGGTCAAAATTTTATTAATGATCAATATTAATCATTTATTTCAATTTTTAATTACTTTTTAACTTCTTATATATAATTTTTAAAAATTGTGATTAATGATGAATGAATAGAGAATGAAATGAAAAAATAAAAAAAATATCCACCTCGGATACATATATTGTAAGAGGGAGGGGGAGGAGTAAGTCACCACATCAAGAGATATATGTTTAAAATAAAACCCAATCATGTCATGGAGGATTGAGGACCCCTGCACTTGATGAGATCGAACAATATAACATCCATATCATTAGGTTATTTGAAACCCTCGATGTGATCATGTATTTAAATTAATACCCAATATTTAATCAATTATTAAAACTAAATAAAAATTTATAGTTCATGATTTCACCGGTATTCATTTTAAAAAATATTAATTGGTAAAAAGTGATGAGAAATATTGATTTTAGAATGATGGATGTGTTAAAAATTGAGGTCAATAATTTAAAATGGGGATGATGAGATTTATAATCTGATTAAAATTTTTTATTTAATGAAATATATTTTTTAAATAACCTAATTTAACTAATAGTATCACCAACCTCAAAAAAAATTTCCATGCTTAATATAAACCCCACATTTCCAACCCAACACTAGCCTTCAATTTCTCATTCCAAAAAATGTTTTGGATATATAATTTTTTTTTTCAAAATGAATAATGTTACATAATAATAAAATTATTTATCAACATATGTGATATTACTAGATGACTAATGTAAAAAATATTTTTAACCCACCAAGGGTAATTATTTCATCCTAGAATAAAGAGTGGTATTATATTTCTCATATAATGCACCATTGGGAACATATTAATTTATTTGGATAAAATTTAATAAAAGATAACCTACTTATCGTTATGTGTGATAATACCAATTATTTGACTCCAATACAAGTAATACCCCACATATGGTACACCACACTCTCAAATTTGATCGTGGTCTCAGATTTCTCAAAATATACATATTTTGGGAGATATTGATTTAATTTGGATAAATCTAGTATGAGTAAAATAATATATATATATATATATATATATATAATATTATAATTCCATAATATTTTAGGCTATGTATACCACTAAATAAATCACCAACCTAGGATTTAAATATGAAATAATTCCATAGAACACTAAAAAATTATATCTAGTATTTTACCAATTGGAAAATACAATGGAACATTAATTTATTGTTGTTTATGGTAAAATTTATTTGTAGCATATGAATTCAAATGAATTATAATTAAATTAGGTTTATATAATATTTCAATGTAAATGATATGGTACTATATGATATCACAAACACCTAACATGACATGTATATAAAGTATTGTCCGACCAGGAACCACCACTATCCTAAAATACACATAGTCACATACATGGTGCCCACCCAAGTTCCCAATCTAGTCACCAAACTAATTATTCCACCATCATGAAAACACACATTATTTTTAATGTGTATTTTAACCACTATGACACACCATGAGAAAATCCTTATAGGACACCTATCATGATCAATAAACCATTCCATGAATGATTGAATGTTGAGTTCTAATCAGGTATGATCTCAAGATCTAAGGTAAAACACGATGACATGTTTCAAATTATTTAACCTTTTAACCAATTAACATTATGATGTGTTACATTTATATTAGAGGAGGACACCAATTAGGAGTGCGGTGGTAAATCCATTGATTACATAAATAATGATGTATGTTTGGATAGATTGGATATAATTTTTTTTCATTTGATACTTGGCCATGTAACATGTGATAATTTGTTATTAAATGTATTTTTTTATTTTTTTTTTAAAATATATCATCTCTATAATAGGGTTCATTTGAGAAATATAAGTCCACCATTACAAATAAGATGTAGGGATACGATAGGTGCGGTAGAATATTAATGCAGATTGGGTGATTCATCATTCCCCTCATAATAATAATTTATTTAATAAATTGATTTTTTTAATTTATTAATTTGTCTTATTTTTATATTCATCATTCTAATTTTAAATGTTTTTTCATACATTTTTTATACAACTTCCTTCCAAAAATGCGATTTCTCACCGTTTTTTACTGTTTATAATTTTATGCATCATAAATTTTGGAAATAAATTACAATGTATTGAATATTAGGTCTAATATGGTATTAAATATCTTATATCATTTCAGGTTGATGAACACATATAGGGTTTTAAATAATTCCATGATATAGTTGTTATAATGGACAATCACATCAATTCTATGTGATAACGGAGTCATATTATGAAAATTTGTTTTATTTTCTAATAAGATCTCCAGGATTAATGATCTCTTTCTCCTTCCACTTGTGGTTGGTGTTTTCTAGGCACATCCTTTTTTCTCACTTCTCCACGTTCTTCACATTTGTTTTAAAAATATAAGAGGATAAAAATTAATATTAATATTAAAAAAACATTCTATCATTTATTAAATTTAATTCCTAAAATTATTAAATGATAACTTTAATTAGAATATAAAATTATTGTTTTTAGAATAATATTAATTTGAATTTTTTCAAAAATATCAAAGGATTATAATGAATAAAATCATTATATTATAATTTTAATTCATTTTCAATGGAAGTTTATAAAAAATAGGTTAACAGATAAATGGATGAATTATTTTTTGTTATCTAAAAATTAATCGTCGAACAATTCTTCTTATTGTAAATTTATTATTGGAAATCTATTGATGGATACTTGCAAACACATGAGTTGAATGTAATTTATAATTACAAATTACCTAGGGATAATAAAAAACATATCATTTAAAAATATTTTTACTTATTATAAATTATCACGAATAATATATTATCATTTAATGTAATATTTTAAATGATTTTTTTGATTTATCAAGGAATGATATAATATAATTACATGGGATAATGTAAATATTAATTTAAAATTATCCATGATTCATAAAATATCAAAACATCTAATAATAAATATGATTATTTGAAATTATCCTTGAAAAATGATAAATTCAAATTTATAACAAAGTTATATTGAATTATCACATGTGATTCCTTCCATTTTGTAATAAAATAGATGATATACATTCTATGAACCATTGAAAAAGTAAAGGATTTTATGTATAAAAAATTTATGATCATAATGTAATGATGATGTTATCTCAATTTTGAATGTATCCACTAAACATATTAGACCACATGGTGTTATTTTTCCATTTCGTAACAAAGTTGATTACTGAGACAAAATGTTTCATAACATTTTTAGAATTGTTAGATATGATCCATTAATATGATTATGAATAGAAATATTTGATTATTGTTTTAGATTATGATGAATTCTGTCAGGAATATCCCGGATGACCATTCGTTACAATTTTTTAAATGAGTAATTTGTAACTTATTATTCTTGTTTGATTTTTATCACTTATATTGAATGAGAAAACTTAATAATGATTATTTTCATTCCTTTCACATGTCTCTAACCACACGATGTGTGATTTTTTTGAATTTTTATTGTACTATATTTAATATGTAATATCTGGAATTGTCGATCAATTTTAATGGGCGTGTGTATGAATTGTGACACTATCGATGAAAGACAAATGCTTACAATATGGATGTAACGATGACTTAATTATATTGTGTTATATATTGGATGTATTTCCCATGAAAATGAATATTTTCTCAATACATACTGATTTATTAGTAACTATAGATTCATAGAGAATGATGAGAACACAATATCCATGATTCTATGAATAATCCTTGTTAGTAACTCTCTCGATATTGACTATCGTGATTTATACCCCTCATTTATAGTCCTTCATTATTTGAAAACCATAATTATCCTTCCTGAAAAAATTTGTATAATGTATGGCAAGGTTTTTTGGTGTATTTTTTAGTCCATGTCCAATATTATTTTAGTTTTTATCTTTTTATTCAATTTATACATTTATTTTGATTATGGAATACATATTTATACATTATAACTTTTGGTTATGGACACATTGGTGGTGTCCTATTGAGTATTTTACTAACATCATTCATGGGAATTTCAGTGAACCTATATATTTAATAAGAGATATAGTGAAGGAAAAGGCCTACATAATGGACAGCTGTGTTAAGGAGTGTGAAGTTAGTGATGTCTAGTATATACACTGGGAGGACCTATAGTTTTTTATTTTTTGGTTTTTCATCCTTATATAACAAATTTTAACTATAAATATTTACAATATTGTTAATTATTGATTATTTATCATATGAAATGATATATAGGATATAATATAATATATGATGGACTCAGAACACCACTTCCAGTTTGATGCATCTTGCGTATGGGGAGGAATGCATGTGGTCATGTGGAATTCCATCTTGAAAATGGGTTTTTAGGTCCAGATGTCAAAATTTGACTATAAAATGAGAATAAGTGTATGACGACATGATTATATAAATTAAAATTAATATCATTTATATCATAGATAATAATATTTTTCCCATTTTATAAATATTTTATGCTCATATAATATGATTCATAACAAAATCAATGCACATGATCAATGAGGGAATAACATTGGATTAAAAAAAATGAGATTTTGTACTACACATAATAATGTAACATTATGAACATGTATAAAAATGAAATAAAATCAACCATCATTGTATGAAAAATGATGGAGGATATTTCATAAGTAAATGGACATACAGAAAGGCCTATAAAAAAAATTAGTGTCTGGAAATATAAGTCCATTAATTAACATATGAACATGAAATCAAGATTCATGTTTAATCATTGGGACATGAATGATTTGACCACCAAAAATAATATATCTTTGAAATTCTATGTCTATTAAAAATCAAATGGACATTATAGTCATATTTATTCTTAGTAATTATTATAATAAAACCATCTCTACACGTGAAATTTTGAACACATAATCAGGTTCACATAAACCATATTTACATCACGAGTTGTCAATATTTAACAAAACCATTATCGTGATATATAATTCTTAGCCCATATATAACATAATGAAACTCCTATAGTTGTGATCCCTATGAACATAAAATCATCATCATATCAAATTATATGAAATGAAATGTGTTATGTACACACTTTTTTACAGAGTAACTCATGGAAATGAAATGGGTTTTATAAATATTTCATCATAATCATAAACCATACTGAAAAAACTTATTTTAGAATTATTGGATCATATCCCTATTAAAACCAATGTTCGATAGAAGGATATTATCTCATATGAGAAAAATCACATCAATAGATTAATTATAATTACCTATTTTATTTGAAATTAATTGGTGGGAAAACAGAATTCCCATAAAATGAGTAAATTTTTTTTGTGAAAATATTATTTATAAATTTTAATGTATTTTTCAAATTACTATTTTTATAATAATATTAAATTATATTTATTCCAATCATGTTCAAAGAAAACATTCATTTCAAAATTTTGAAAAAAAATCAACAAAATTAAATGTTTTGAAAATGAAATGAATATTTCATTTATTTTATTATTTAAAAATTAAAAAATGGTAATCATGAAATTTAAAATCATTTACAAATATCTAAAGAAATCATGAAAAAAAATTCATAAAAAATTTACAAGGAATACAATGGATCATCAACTAAAGAGATAAATGGAGTCGGTTATCCAAAGAATGATATTTTTCATCACATTTGCAATTATGGTGATTAAAAATAATGGAGATATGTATTTTCAAGAAATAAACATATCACAAAAAATATTAACTATATTATTTAATGATACATGATTATATTTCAACATCTTTAGTATAATCATAAATAATCTCTATAAACACTGAGATTGTAAACATTTATAAATTCCACGTCGGTTACATTTGAATCATAATCTCTATGAAAAAAAAAACATGGATGGATTTATAAATCCTCACAATATTCATAACAATTATAACCTAATCATTACTTTGTATTATATAAACATTATAAAATAAGAATTTATTTAATATGGACAAATTACATCTGAAAATAATTGGGATGAAAATCACATTAATTTGGTCTTACAACAATTTTATTTTTAAGAAACTAATCAACAAAAATTATTGATTTCTTGTAAATAAATTATAACCCCACAATCATATATAATGTATTATATATAAATATTAGTTAAATATATATTTTATAAAAATTTTATTAGAAATTATTAATTAATATCATTGTTCATGGTGGTATTTATTTTATATTTCATATATGTTTCATTTGGTGGGGTTCTGTGATATTAATTTGATTATGGTTACATAATATCTGTAATTTTAATCATCACTTAATTATAATATATATATATTAATAAATTATTTAAATATTAATATTCTTTTAAATAATATTATTAATGAAATAGAATTTTCACTATTAAATGAGACAATTGGCCATATATAGGCATTAACACAATCTTCAATTTTCAAAAGATATAATGAAAAAATATAAATAATAATTAAACATTCCAAAATTATTATAATACACATTATATAGTGAACATTTAATTAATCTATCTATATTACCACCCAGGTAAAACTATGCTTAAATAAATTAATATCTATTTGTGGAGGTGGTAGCCAACACATATTCATGACAAATATTAACAGTTTCTAAAAAAATTTATGATAAGAAGTTATTCATCATATTTTCATTATAGAGTAATAATATATTCATTAATATCATATATACAGATTATACTAGACCTAAAATATCAATGAATGATTCTAATGTGTAAAAGATTGTTTCACAATATAGAAAATGTAAGTCAAACATATTCCCAAGAAATACATTCCAATCACATTTGAATGAAAAAGGGTGAATAAAAATGTTTTCATAAAATATATAATAAAATAATAGTATAATTAAGTTTCGGAAATTATTATTCCATAAAAATATTACATATATATATATATGAGGTGATAGAATCATTAAAATTAATTTAATTCATTATGGTGATTTCCTTTTAATTGAAACATATTCTTGAGATCTACTAATAAGATACCTAGTAGTTTTCATTTAAAAATACTAGAACCATTAGAGTTTTAATATGAAATTTTATACGATATTTTATCATGGTATGGTAGATTTAAAAGTCTCAAATAGGTGTGATGAAATAAAAGGAGGGTTACACTATATTAATTGATTCTTTGGGAACATTCTGAATTTTAGAAAATATTTAAACATTTGAACTTAACTAGAAAGTCAAAATTACTAAAAATTTACAAATATCAAAATTCAATGTAGAAATGTTTTTTAAATAACAATAAAAAGTGAAATTCAGAATGGCCTATGTTTCCTTTTAAACCTAATATTTTTTTTAACTAGATATTCTAATATGACATTACTTTTGGTAATACCATTCTCACACATTAAGTGTAATTATTTTTCGTATATAATCCAAATTTTCTCATAAATTGAAATTGAATGAAACATTTTAACATTTATTAACTCATTTTCCTCAAATATGATTTTTATTATTTTTATATATTTTATAATATATAATCTTCATAAATTATCATTATTGAGAATTCTCACACTATTTATTTAATTTTTTCCAAATGAAATCATGTAAAAGATATCATTATTATATTATACACTTAAACCAAAATAATATGTTATATTTATCATAAAATAATTATAACACGTAAATACATCATATTATATTACTTTCATTACTTTTTAAAAAATTTATTTCATTTTCTATTTTGTAATATTATTTTTAATGTTCTAATTACATTTAATATAATTATTAGTTTAGTAAAAATGATGAATAAATGACTATCATGAAAAAAAATTACCTGTAAAATGGACATTTTATTCATTCATAACATTATTTTTCCCATATTTTAAATATAATTAATTATTTTAAATCATTCGAGTGACATTTTGTAACTGTACATCCTTTAAATATTATACATTCAATTTATAATAAATTAGTGTCCATTTAAAATTATATTATGAATAACGTGACATATGTTGAAATCCATTCATGCTGAAATAATTAAAATGATAATTTATGGCCTTATAACATAGTTTTAGTATGGATTGACATTATTTTCCCATTATATGTGTGATTAATTTTAAAATAGTTACAATAAATATTGTATAAATAAGAAAATATTTATGAAATTGGATCATATTAAATCAAAATATTTAATACATATTATCATATTCATTTCCAATATCTGTAGAAAATAATTTTAATGTAATTATAGAAATCGTGAATAAACAATTTCATAGAAAAAATCATTTTTATATACAAAAATGATATCATACTAAATTAATGTAAAAAAACTCACCCAAAAGAATATTAATTTATTCTGTTTAATAAAAAGTAACTAATGAAAATTTAATATTATTCTATTATTTATTTTATCATTATAAATAAATTATATTATTTTACATTTTTCAATACAAATCTATATTTTTCACTATTCATTAATGAATCGAGCTCATTAGAAAAAACAAAAAAGATTTCCCTAAAAAATAATATTTATATGAACCTTTAAAAAATATATATATCAATCAATTAAAATAAAAATTAGTGAATTTGAAAAAATTAATTATAATATTTTCTGATAAATGCATAAAAATTCATATATGAAGAAAGGATATTTTTAAAAAATAAAATTACTATACAATTAATGAGTGGTGATTTTCAAATTTTTATCATTGAATATATATTATTCTTGGCCATTTTATATATTTATATTTCATATTTTAAGTAATAATAATCATACCATTTAATTTTAATAGTTATGTTATAACATATATATTTAAATAATAATTTTTTTATGTTTTATTAAGGCTCTTTGTTCCATTCAACACAATCTACAACAGAAATTAAAAAAAATTATATTTCATTATATTTTTGTGTCATTACACATATTATATTATTTAATATTACTTTTTTACACTGATATTTCATAATTCATTCTATATTTCCAAGAT
Organism: Viscum album; assembly: GCA_963277665.1. Taxonomy (NCBI): domain Eukaryota; kingdom Viridiplantae; phylum Streptophyta; class Magnoliopsida; order Santalales; family Viscaceae; genus Viscum; species Viscum album. The sequence continues at coordinate 1,033,133,733 of OY728133.1, read as the reverse complement.
ATAATAAATGATTATGATATTCCACATTATAAATATGATCTTCATTATTATGTTATGATTTTATAATCTGTTCGAATTTTTTTAAGTGTTTCTAATCACTGTTATGAGGACTCTTATTTAGAAATATGTTTTTATTCTTTGAAAAATATTTTCAAGTTTCGTTACGATTTCCACACTTGTTCACATGGTATTTTTATGTGATAGTACCACATTTATTAATTTCTCTCATGTATATCATCTAACAGATATGATTACCTGATAAGTTTCCAGTAATAAAAATTTTAACACACCGCTTTCCTATATTTCCCTTCATCATGTCATAGTGTTTAATATATCATATGATATATCTATAAGAGTGTATATATGAGGATAAATATAGAATAATATTGAAAATGGTTATAAAATATGTTTTTAACATAGTTAGTCTATTTGAATCTAATTTTTTTTCCTTGGGTTGTTCACTTATTTGTGAGATATATTCATTAATACATAGTATCAATGTATTATTTATGTATGTTTACCTTTGGGTCTAAATATTTGGTATCATATCTGGGAATAGTTATTTTTTGATTTTGGTTCAGTTACATTTTGTATAATTCTTGGATACCCTTAGTGAAAATCCAAATTTTGACTCCAATTATAGGATAATATTTGAAAATATTTGAAATATGTTGACTATGTTTTTTCACTTGAAATACATCCTAATATTGATACTACAAAGCTATTGTTTATTAGGAACATATGCACCCATATCAGCATAATTGTCCATGATATTAGGCCTACTATGTTGTCAAGATGCATTTCTTGGATATTATGTTATCAATGATATAATATATATGAACCATTATGTCTAGTTTATTTCAATTAATATTTTATAGAATTGGTTTAAAAGTATGATAAAAAGAAACCTAAATATCATCCATGAATCCAAAGCTTTAATTCAAAATATCATTGTTTAAAATAATTATCTTGGACATTTAGTTGACATACTATTAAAAATTTCTATATTTTTATAATTTTATTCTCTATAGATATGATTTATAAACCATGATTATGATGGTTTGTTTTATTTGATTATTGGAAATATCTGGTGGAAAAGTATATTATTTGTAGGTAATAGGTAGTTCATTAAATATATATATATATGTTGATTTTATTATTTAAAAATATATTATCAGGATTCTAGTAAGAATGTTTCACATTAATCTATTATCCCTCCTAAATGAATTTATTACTTTCATTACTATAAAACCCAGTTCAAATGATCTGTTAATTTTTTCAAGAATTCTTAAAACATACATGATATTAGAGTGATCTAAAGGTAGTATATGTGTACCTTTTTTTTGAAATTATAGTATATATTATATATTTGTATTGAAATATATGATTTAAATCATTCAACATTTATATAGTTTTATTGTATTTTGGAAATGAAATATGGAATTGCATTTTAATGAAAAATATTTTTAAAAATATAAAACTCCTTTTCATTGATCACACTCATTTCAATATAGACATTACATTTTCCAAGTGGAGGATTATTTGGATAATTATGATACCATCTAATGCACTATGTCAACTCATGTATTTGACTCGATGAACCATTGAGCCTCCCAAAGAAACAATAGTATTGGAGTATATAGTTAACAGGATTTTAAAAGTTATTTCTGAATAAAAACAACAAATCATTACCCAAAAAGGAATCATATATTAAAATGTGGTAAAAAATATTAATATATTCCACAATGGAAGAAAATAATTTATTTACTGGATTTACAAAACATATTATAGTATAAATATCATTTTAGATTATATCATTAATCATAATTATCGTTTCATAACCATAAATATTAACATTATTATCTGATAATTAAAGTAATCTTTAAATAATTTATATAATTAGATATTTTAATGCGGTTATATTTCAATATATATTTTCTTTAAATAAATAATATTTTCAGTATCAATATCCCAATAATAGATGAACTTAATGAATAAAAATGATAAATTTAGATAAAAAATATGTACTGTAAAAAAATTAAAACCTAACAATTGAAATAGTGTGTTTAAAATGGAGTAACCATATTACTGAATGTTATGTGCAATATTAATAATAATGAAATTAATTAATATGGTTTGAACAACTATAAAAATATTAAAGGAATATAAATATATTTTCTTAAAATTACTATTATCATTCAAAAAAATTACATTATGAATAAATAATTATAAAATATACTGTTAAAACTAATAAAACATTAAAAATAAATTAACTATATTTTTATTTGAAAAATAATAAATAATAGCAAATTATTTAAAAAACTCTTTTATGTTATAATCTATTTCAACTATATTTTATTTAGTTTATATTAATATTAGATTAATGAAATTCTAAAAAGTAAACATATGAAATTACATTATTAACAAAATATATTTTTATAAGTAATATAAACTATTTTATAATATTTTTTTTAATACAAACCTATATTTTATATTTTAGAACATTTGAAATATTATCTCAAAGAAAAATTAATACATTACCCCTTAATATTTTAAAATAAATTTTGAAAAAATTTAAAATATGAATCAAATTAAAATTATTTGAAATTTCGATTCAATAGCCCAAATTATCTAATATGAAAAACATTATGATTATATTGAAAAATCATTTTACCATATGTAAAACTATTGGGACCAATATCACTAGAAGATGTACATGGAATGCTGAAAGATGATTGTATTGACATTTTTTTTGAGTTATGAAAAAATAAATTCACATTTTGTTTTTGGTGATCAAATGTCAAAAATGAATGAGTATAAATTTATTACAATATAAGATTGTAAAATTATTATAAGGCCTACTTGGTTTTGATTTCTTTTTTAACATGTTTTTTGGAAGAAGTTGTTTTTTGGACTGACATTGTGTTAAGGAAAAAAATTACCAATATAATAATTAATTTAAGAGTATTAATGATTCCATAATAAATTAGTCATTTCATTAATTATTTTTATTTCTCCAATATCATCAGATATTATAGAAACATCTAATGAAATTCATATAAAAGAAATGAGATAATCTCTATTTTTTCCGTTAAAACAAACGATGCTTTGTTGATCCCAATTTTCCCAATGTCTTGAATAATTAATGATACTAGATATTTATTAAGGATGAATAAATGGGAAGTCTTGAGTTTCTTATGTAATGAATGACTGATCCCTCACATTTTTTGATCAATCAGATTGTTCAATTCAATTATTGAAAAAATCATAAGGATGAATTGATAGTAGCAGATAAAAGGGATGAAATAATCCACAATTGATAGAATTCCATTAGATATAGGGTTCCACCTATCCACTATTGATATATTTGTTTATGAATTTCTGTAAATGCAGATTTTGTTATCAAGCATTCTAATAAAATTTGATACCAATCCACATTGTAGATAAAATTCCAATTGAGAATAATAATTAATATTTACATAATATCAATTGGGTCCAAACAGAATTATGTTTTATTATTCTTTATTTGGACCAATAAAAATAACTTTTATTTTTTTCATGTTGGTTATGACACATCAAACTCTTGCTAAAATAATTACATGAGATGGAGTAACTGACTGATACATCAAGAAATTATATACATTAATTTATCAAAAAAATTTGTGATTTATATATCAAATTTATTTTTAGAATAATAAATCATATTATTTAAGATCATTAGTTTAAGGATGTTTATGAAAAATTTATGGGTAATATGAATATTTTGAATTTCTTATAATACTTTTCAAATGTGTTATTGATGTCATTTTTGAAATGATTCCATGGGGTATTCGATTCATTAGAGGTTGAAATTATATTTATGGAAATGTAAATGATGTATAATAATGTTTGAAACATATTTAAGGCCCAATGGATTAAATTTTCATGCATATCAGCTGGTATGTAACTTCATAATGACAATTATTATATTCCTGTAAAACTCCCATGTGGGAAATCAAAATATAGTTGTCCACGTTTTTTCATCATAATAATAAATTTATTAAAAATACAAAATGGTAATTGATAAAAGAAGTCCAAAAAATAAAAGAAATTTTCTATTGTGAAAATATTTGAGTTATTTTGAGAACAATTGTTAACTTTTTAGAAGCACTAAATGTTTCAAATATATAGATGAAATTAATGAAAAATTCTGGATTTTGAAAATTGGATGTTTTGAAATATGGAAATAGTTTCCCACACTATCCTCTCATGACACCAAAATAAATAGAAGTATATAAATTTTAATTTATGAAGAGGGGGTAATATTCATTTTAAAAGATAATGTGAAATCACATATGTTTTTAGAATTGATTATATGTTTCTTGATTGATTTTTCCTAATGTTTTTTTAAAAACGTAGGAGTAAACACAGAAATAAGAGAAATTGTGATGAATTGATCTATATTATTCATTATAATGGGGAATTTTTAAATTCCTTTATAATTTTTTCTATGTTATTACTTATTTTTAATTTTTCATAATGGGATGTAATACCAAGGAATTAGGTCATCTAATCAGACTGAGTTTTTTAAAAAAATTCAAAAACATAGTTTCTATATATTTTAATGTAATAAAGTAAATAATTAAGTATTGATGGTATTGAAATGATTTTTTATTGGGATGAAATACAACATGTTTAAATAAATAGTTGAAAAATTATTAAAATGTAAAAATAAATTATATTTATATCATTTTTACAAGAAAAAAATATGAACTGTTGTATTGATCATAGTGCTACAAAATTTTATTGGTTATCTAACTTATTCTATCCACCCAAAATGGTGTTTTAGGGTGTAATTTCTGTTATTTGGTTATTTATAGATCATACCAAGAATTTATATAATAGTTTTGATTATTGAACATTTTAAATAATTTTTTATTGTCGGTGATTTATTTTTATTTTTTTAGTAATTTGATAAATCATTAACATGAGTAAATGTTTATTTTAATGTAATGGTAATATAAAATATAATGATATTACTAATTCACATCATCCCTCTCTTAGTGATAATTTTTTTTTGTGGTAATTAATAATTTATATTAGGGTGATGGTAAGAATAGATATACGATTCATGATGAATTTGTCTCTCTAACATATATGGATAATAAAATTCAGGACAATGATTTAACTGATATAAATTTATTACTCAAGTAAAATTTTAAATTTAATTCATAATTGTGGGTATTGTTTCTAATTACAAAATTGGTATATATGAAACTATTGGTAACTTTTTTACAAGGGGGAATAATATTGCTAGCACCGTAATTTGTGTTGGTGAAAAGATGAATGAATCATTGGTAGTTGAATAATTCATGATTATTCTTTCATATATGATTGATTCAATGTACTAATCTTTGGAATATAGAGATATTGAAACTCAATATCTATATAACCTTCACAAAACTCTCACTATTAATTAAATGAAAATGTAAAATGATATTAAAGGAAAAAAGAAGAGAATAGTGAAATTTACATTATGGTTTCCAAGAAAATAACTCCAGGCTTTTTCATGAAATTGAAGATAGAGAATAAGATGAATCTGAAAATGATAAATGTACCCATATTGATAAAATTATTTCAATATTTAATAAAAATGAGAAAAGTGGTACATGAATTTATAAAAGAAAATATTCCATGAAAATTTTCAAATGTGGATTTCTGGGGAACATTTTATTGAATTTCCCATGATGAAATAGTTTGGAAAATATAAAAAAAATTGAATGCTGAGAGGATATTAGATGAAACATGGGGATATGTCGTGATCTTATTCTAGGAGAAACAAAATTATGTTTTCCAACTACAAAAAGTGTATCTAATTAACTATATATAAAGAAGAAACATAAATTGAAGTTGAGTCTCAAATGTTCATTGATGTTTTTGGGGAATGTTATTATATTATGACTATTAATCATGAAGCGTTTGGAAGTACTATTTCTGCTGCTGATGATGATGATGTTATTTTAAAATTTCTTCTAATGAGAGAACTTATATAATTTCTAGGAAAAATTTTATTGATCGATATATATAACATAAATTAGAATCAAATATTATTTCTAATAATAATGAATGTAATTATTAAGATAAATCCATGTTACATAAAGATATTTTTTTATCTAAATAAGTATCTTGAGTGGGAAAATAATCATTATAAACATCTTGATATAATTTTGAATGCTAAAGAGGAAGAGCCTAATGTTGATGAAAAAAATTTCTCTAAACATGAACATTTTATTCAATGATTTAATAACACCTTCCCAAATTTGGTTAATTATAGGGAAACTTTTTACTATAAATGTATTGATTTATAACATCAATTGTTTTGATTATTATTAAAATTTCTTCTATTAATATTTAATTTGATAAAATCATGTTTGTTTCAATACAAATAAATATGATAATTTTGATGTTTCAATAATTTATGAGTTTGAATGAAAATATTTTGTCTCATATGATTCAAATATGGTCGAAATAAAATCCAAAATTTTAAATAATATTCAACATGATAAATTATGTTTGTGGAATAAAACTTTTTTTATGTGAAAAATACTATATGAATAAGTATATTAATATATGATCAACTCATCCCATAGAACATATAGATTATAATATGTTTGGGTTGATTAAAAAATATCAATATTAGGAGATAAGTACATCATTTCATTCGTGGATTGTTTTACAGGAATTAATTATGTTATGTATTTGAAATGTAAATCAGAATATTTATATAGGTTTAAGAGTTTTAGGGTCAGATTTTAGTAATAATGTAGGTATTATATGAATAATTTGATTTGTGATAATTATAGTAATTATAATAATGATGTGTTCAAAATATATCTTCATGTATGTGGAATTGAAAAATTTATTGTACACAACAAACACCTTATAAAATGGGGTATCTTATATAAATAATTGAATTGTGGTTGAAATGTTATGTACCATGTTACAAGATCAGGGTATCCTTCATTACATTTGTAATAATGATATGAGAATAACTATTAATATTAAAAAATAGTTGTTTTACTAGATAAATTATAAAATTATTACTTCAAAATGTTTTATAGTAAAAATCAATTTTTGAAACATTTGAGAGATTTTATGAGTCACTCTATCGTAATGAGAAATGGTGCAAACCTATTAAAGTTTACTCTAAGATGTGAAGATGGAGTATTTCTTGTATATTATATATATGTAAGAGGTTATATATGTTTCAAAAAATATATAATAAGATTATTTTATTTTTATGATATTATATTTCATCAAAAAATAATTTAATACATATCACAAACTCACGAAGAGAAGAAGATAAAGAGGTTAAAAGAATTTTTTCTTATGAACAATATTCAGAAAATAAATTTTATAGATACCATAAAAATGGATTAATAAAACAAATCTATGTATATTGATGTGAAATAATTTCATACATCTCATATTAAGATGAGGAAACATGTAGAATATTAAATCATTACAGCTGATAAATGAAGTTTCAGAAAAGAAGAACACCAAATTTTGATACACATATTAAATTATATTCCAAAGTTGACTAAAATGATATTAATCATGTTTTTAACATCTAGAATTGATTAACACATTGAAATAAGAGTTGGTACCATAAGAGAATAATTTTACATATGAAATCATACCTCATCCAAGTGAGAAAAGTGATCTATACTTAATTGGTATTCAAGAACATGGTAGATGAAGATAGTGAATTGATAAATAAAAAAGATATATTAAATAAAAAATGTTACTTACTAATTGATAAAATTCATCTTGATGTTTTTTTCCAGTGTAATGTTTTAATGTAATTACACTCATTCTTGAATTTTTTTTGTATAGTTATGTTTTAATTATTTTTGTTTTTTTGTGATGTCATATTTTTTTATTGGTGATCATTATAAAGATATTTGTATTGATTAACTACATGGCTTTCTAATTGGGATCTATAAATGATATTTTTGTAGGATGATAAAACCCATTTATGGCATAAATCAATATATGATAGAATGGTATTCCAATTTGGATAATTTTATAATAAAGTGAATGTTTTATAAAGGAAGTGCTTATATTAATCTTTACAACACATAATGGTTGTAAATATCCATCATTGTTTTTTTATATTTTAGTTATATTATCTTTCATTGGTAGGTTAAAAGAAAATATTTAATTTTTACACAAAAATAGAAAATGTTGTTTGATATTTACTTTTTTGGAGAAACGGGGAATTTTCATGGGTATATATTCTCACTAAAAATGATTAAAAAATTTCATTCTGTTGAAAAGTAAATTATGTGACATGTTATGAATAATTAAATAGAAAATATTAGTTTGGTTTCCACACAATTTTAATTGGTATCCATGTTGACTCTAGATGGATAAGGTTATGATGTTGTTTCTATAGGGTTTATGAAGATGATTGGATGTTTTTAAATATGATTTATTCATGAACAGTAATTTTTTAGGTTATTTCTACATGTGAAACAGTAAAATGGGATGCAAAATAGAAACAACAGTTTTCTTGAAAAGTACTTATCTAATATATAAAAGGAACACATAATTTAAGAGGAGGTATTATTTTATAATAATTTATAGACATTTTAGAAACATAGATTATTCATGTTATAGGGATTGAATATTCACATTTTGTGGAGTTTTTTTAGTGAATGTTGTCTATATTGGAATACTATGAAATAAACATTTTTGACCCTTATAATGGATAAATATGAGTAAAATGATTCCATATAATAATATTTCCAAATATTATGGATGAATAATAAATTTGATGACTTGTATTATTTATTAAAGATAACCATTTTCGTCTGTTGTGAAAATAAGAGTGAAATAAAACAAAAAAAAATTCCAATAAAACATTCTCATTTATAAATAATTATGTTCAATATCATTAAATAAATATCATTTGGATAAGAATGAAGTCTTTTTGGATTTTATTGCAACATCAAAACGTTTTTATGACAATTTTTCTTACACCATTATCAATGTAATTACTTTTAATGATGTATTTGAAAATGGATGTCCTCCCACTATCTTGTAATGGTTGAGGTATATTTTTTCGGCACTCCAATATTGTATTCTTATATATTTATAAAGTATAATTAATTATTCATAAATATATTCATATATATTTTTAAACCTTTTATGAATAAATATATTAATGGAGAGTAGTGGGTATGATTTGATGTTGGAATTTAACTGTGTGAACTATTCCAAGAGATTGTTGAGATGGATTATTGGAAAAAAATTCAGGAAGAGTTGGTTAATTTTATGAAGATATATTGATAGGAAAATATTTTTCGCAAGTCTATAATTTTGGATAGTATAGTTTTGTGGTAAATTATTCTTTCTTCCTTAAAATGGTTTGCTCATATAGCCTTTTAATTGTACATATGTGGTCTATAACACTACGTTTAAATGTTCATTGATTTATGTCAATTGGTAGATAAAAAATCTTATAGGGGATATTATTAGGCCCATGTAATATGGATGTTATTTTAGGTTTGTTGAAATTATTTTTAGGATGATTTTATTTATATTGTTTTCATTATGAAAATATTAATTGAGATTTTAATGTTTTAGTTACTGAACGATAAGAACTAAAGAGAGATTATAAATAATAAGACTGTATAGAAAAATCATTATAATTTCTATTTTTTTATTTCTATTATAAATATATTTTATGGGTGAAGTTGTTTTGGGATTTTGATTTTTATAAATCTTTTTTTTACTAGGATAAGAAAATTAATTGGATAATTAATATCCCTGTACAAAATTAGATTATCTATATCAAATATTTATTTATACAATATCATTATCTATCTATGAAAAATTTAATATAATATTTATATAATAAAGTGGAGTAATATGTTTTTTTAACATAGGGCCATACAATTCTAAACTGATCAAAGTATTATAAATGCTATAAAGACATAAGGACACATGAAGAAGTTTATAAATAAAAAATGGTTTTATGATTTGGATTATATGATGTAATGACGGACCAATACAATTGATTGTCTGATCCATTATATTTCTGACTAAATAATTGAATAAAACATAATGATCTATTAATAGACGATGATAAAACTAATATTTTTGTCCCTAATAACAATGATGCATAAAATTACATGTTCTAATAATCTATTAGAGGAATATTTTTTATGTGAATTAGTATGTTTTGATTTTTTAGATCAATAATTAGATTTGAATTTATGACTAATCAAAAATTTAGTCAATAATTTTCACGAGAATGAGAATTCATGTTCATTTTCTATTAATTTGTTCATGTGAAATAGAAATTGTTTTTAATTAATTCCATTTTGAAAAGAAATTATTTGTCATTAAACTTGATCAGGACAAGTAAAACTAAAACTGACAACGATAAATCATTATGAAGAACATACTAATCCATCAAACAAAGCATAAAAATAAATTATTGGATGTAGATAGTGACTAATCCATCAAACATATGCTAACACGAATTATTATTTAGATTTGGGATCATTAGTCTGATAATGATAATAAAAAATTAATGAGGTATATAAATGTTGTGAAGCCCTTGTTAACTATTTGTTAAAATTTATATTAATGTCTCTTTTGATGTGTTTCTAACTTGTAGTGGTATCTATACTAGATTCAAGTATTTTTTAGGAAATTAAAAAAAGTATAATGAATTATATATTTTTTTATGAAATGTTGTTTCAACTTCTCATGCACCTCAATTGTAACATGGATTCCTAATGAGAAGTATTTATTTATAAATAAATTTTAATTCGGGCCATCAATATTTGATAGATTATTTTTTTTCTACGTAATGATAAAATTATATTGAATCATGAAATTATATTAATCTAAATATCTGTTATATAATTAAGGTAAGATGATATTGTCAGAATTGTTGATATTTTATGAGAATATTATTGGTGTTTTTATAAGCTCTAAAAATGAAAAATATGATGTAGAAAAGAAATTAAAATTATATTTTAAAAAAATTTATTGACCTGGAAAGTGGAAATATTTAACCACCCATTCTTTTCTCAATAAAAATATAAATATAATAAATATTATTTTACATCTTTAGATGATGTATTGACCACATGTTACATTATATATATTGAGATCAAAGTTTTATAAGAGTTAAGAATGTTATATATATAATTTTCTGGAATAAGATTTCTCAAAAATTATAAGAATGAATATAGTAGATAGAGTTACTAGAACAGATTGAGCCACAAAAAATATATTTATATGGAGTGTTTGATGAGGATTAGTTTTTTTTCTATATTATAATTTTTGATATTTTTCCAAACCGAGGAACTATATAAAGGAATATGATAATAAAATCTATAGGTGTTTTCCTAATTTGTTTTTAATTTTTTTATATACTTATGAAAAGTAAAATAGAGAGTTTTGATTTTAGATTATTCATGTTTATAATAGTAATTAATCATATGAAATTTTTCTGGAAAAACTGATGAAGGTTTCATAGAATGTTACACATAATAGTTTTATAAAATTTATTCTTTATAAATCACATGCACTAATATATTGATCATATTTATACCCATGTTTATGGGTATATAATACTTTTGTAATCCACCGAGAAGTATTTCTTATATAGTGGGGTTTTTTGGAAATTCATACTTTGAAACCATGCAAATGATGTAGGTACTCTTATCATGAAGTGAAACCTATAAATAATTATGTTTTTATAGATATGTGAAATTTTTCAAAAATGTGAATAATATTTAACATGGATAAAAATATATTTTAAATTAATGAAACATTAACTAAATTGATATTACCATTTCATCACATTTACCACATATTGAAAATTGATCCTGGTTGGGTATTCAAAAAAATAGTTACCATGCTAAATGATTTAATGGACAAAATTTATACTTCTAGGGATAAATGGTTTAGAACATGTTTTTTTAATAATGGTTTATATATTATTGAAAATATCACTCCTTATAAATAATAATTATTTAATAATTGGTGCCACATTACATTTTCTACTTATTCCCCATTAATATTAATTTGAAATATTAGATAAATTCCAACTCTAACAACATTTAATGGGACCTCCATGACCCCTTAAATAAGAATCTAAAAAAATAGTTCCCCTTGAAACTTTATCCTATTGCCTTTACCTTGAATCAAATATCACTATCATAATTATATGGTCACATTATTTTATCCTAATACATTATTTTACACAGAATAATCTAATGTGAACCCTATCATTTCTTTTCATGTTCAATATTTTTGTATACACGCTTTCCTTTTATCACCCATTTCCAAATTTATTTTTCATAGTATTATATGATGAATTAAATATTTTGAAAATGTTTTTTTTGAGAAAAAATTAACAACATCTCCATGTACCACCTATGAAAATTGAAAACATGAATCTTGTGTATGTTTGGACTACCCGTCCATGACATAAAAAATGTTATCTTTTCTACCTCACTTTTAAATTAAAATTAATGAATTTAATATATTGGTATTATATTTATAATATAATTATGTAATGAAAATAATAAAACATATTATTTGTAACTATAATTCTATAGAAAATAAATAATGTTCTATCCAAATGTGAGGAAATCCACATCTATGGAATAGAATAATATATTTTTTAGTATGAACATTATAAATGGTATTAAATAATAAATTTGTAAAATATATGATATATAGGATTGATAAATATCACAAATATGATTCTTTCTGGATTAAAAAAATATATTTTTTCATTATGTAAACCAATAATATTGATATATAGACTAAAACTAAATCATCATTAATTTTTCTCATGCAAAAAAACAAGACTCTAATGTAATGAGATTCCAATATTACTTGTAATTATAAAACATAAATTAATTTAGTATATATAGACTGCGAATTATAATATTCGTATCAATGAATATATTCCACAAATGATATTATATGACATGTATGATATTTTAAATGTTACGTACACTTAATTTAAATAATAAGAAATAATAAATGATAATATTCATGATAAATGATAGTTAGTGAAGTTTATGAATGAAAATTTTTTATAAATAAAATTTAAAAAATGGTATTAATATATATATTTATTAATTGATTTTGGAGAACATTCAACCGTGTTATGATAATTGTATTGGGTTTTCATAACTCAAATATCATTAATTATTCAAAATTACTACACGTAGATTATAATGATTAAATTTGAATAATCCCTCCCTCTGATGATTCTATCTAGAATTTAGATCTTATTTGATAGTGATAACATTTTTTACAACAAAATATTTTTATGTGATAAATCGATTACTTCATAAAATGTTGTAATCTTGGTAGGAATAATTGTTATATATTAAAAGAAATTTTCTCTTTATCCATGTTCTTCGATCTTGCCGATAATCTCTATTCACCTATAAAAATTGATTTTTTAACATTAATAACACTTATATTCCCCGTTATTCATATTATTGTTAATTTTTAATCTCCAATTATTGATGTAGGTTTTAAATTAATTTATTATTACAATATTAAAAAATCTATCCCATTCTATGATATTTTATTATTACCATATTTATGAAATTTTTATGTGTGGTTTATTTATTTTCAGTATTTCATTATTTGAAATTTTTATAATAAATTTATTCATATAATTTCCCTTACTTGTCAAATAAATGATTTTGGAATATGACTTCAAAGGAATGCTTTTTTTTTATTGAGAAATTTTCATTAATTAAAATATCTTCATGTTTTCTCATCCATTTTTAATGGATTCTTATAAAAGATCGTCAAAATTTATAAATATACATAATAATGTGTTTTTAAATAATTTTTTTGTCATTTATATTATATCTAACAAGAATATTTTCTTTTAAAATAAATTTTATATTAAATTATTTGAAAAAATTGTGAACCCCATTTTACATCAAATGGGGTTTTATAATAATACAAATGATTTGAATTTTTGTGATAGTAATATGTGTGGATGATGAAGGATGGGTTCTAATATATCCCTTCAATACATTGGTTAAGGATTTATATCTCATGTGATAATTAAGTTTATTTTGAAAGGAATACTTTCTCCAATATGGGAATCATGTATAGAATTCTCATAAGACTATGGTTATTATGTAGGGATTCATACCGCCCATTGTATTAGACATATGGTGGTGGTTCCTATAACACTATGATATGAATTCCATTAATTATATTTTATATACTTATTCATACTTAATTTATTCTGTATTTATTGGGTATTATAAATATTAATTAAATTCAATGTTCTTTGGGAGTTCTCATTACTTATGTTATGATTTATTGCTATTTTAATTTTCCATTAAGAGTTTATAATACATGTTTTGATGAATTTTTTTTTTCATATTTCAATTCATATATGTTTGATGCTTAAAAACGTTTTACAATTTTCCATTATGATTCCCTGAATTATTTATCATATATTTCACCATTAATCATGTGTTCCCACGTATTAAAAATATAATGGTGATGAATATTTTATATTTACCTTTCCAATAAATTAATGTAAGCTTATTGTTATTTTTTGTTCCCTGAGTTATGAAGATTATTATATCAAATGAGATTACAAAAGAGGGTATGGCGGAAGAAGGTTATAAATAAATTTCAACGCATGCTATAAAATATGATATATATGTAGCATGTCTCCATGATAGTAGACCATTAGGTTAATGAATTGTTTTAATGTTTATGTTATGTATTGATTAACCAATTATATTAAAATATTATTAAATTATATTTCATATTAGAATACCATATGTTAATAACGGACCCAAACCATAGGATCTATTCTAGGGTTCCATATAACCTCATTCAAACCCCCAATATGCAAGTGTAAGATGACTAGATTTTATATTTTGAACACTATATGTGGAGATACTATAAATATTGTTTTATTTTATAGACATAAAAATAAATTTAAAAAATAAAATATAGGTAGACATTCAGAAATCCAAATATAAAATGTGATATTATATGCCACACAATAAATAAAATAGAACAAATTTTGTAATGTGGAAATCCAAAATAGAGAATATAGTGTTCCGAAATATAAATAATGAAATCTATTAAAACTATCATAGTACATCATGGAACTAATAATTACTCTATGATTCTAAACTCAACCATCTTCCATTGGAACCTTACTATTTTCTAGACCCTTTTTCATGAATTCCTAATTAATTAATAGGTTCTCATTTTGTTCAAGTAATAAAACATTGTTGGAAACCACTAATGATTTGAAAACACTTATCTAGATTAAAAATATCCCATGTGAAATTAATTAATAAACAATCACTAATGAATGAATCCACAATGAGAATTCATGTGATAACCATGTCACCATTGACTCTAATAACACAAAATTTGTCTCCAAGATGAACAATATCTCTATTGTCAAGGAAAAATAATAAATATATGATATAACCTGATATTGATAAATATTCAATCTAACACAAGTCTTATATAATGATCAGAATTTGAAATCATACCCAATTTTAATCTCTTATTTCATCACACAACCATGATGCCCGAATATCTACTCACATGTCAGGTCACATAAGCCATCATGAACCACTATCACCACATGTGTAAGAGAACATATACCAACATATCCCTAGTTCCTTCAACGCAAGGCCATAATTCACCATTTTCCATCTGAGGACATTCATCATGTCAAGTGTAGAATACAAGAACAACCCCTATCTATGTTAAATTTTCCATGAATGGTTCACTTTTCACTTTGGTGTTATTTATAAAACAATAACAACCCAAAAATAACAAAAATCAAGAGGAATATATTTCATAATAATTTTTACATGTATCCATATATATTGTGAATCATACCAGTGTTATTATAAAAATACCAATAAAATTAATTTTAGGAATATGACATCTCAAAATCATCACAAAATATAAGGATCTAATGGGTTATAATGTTGAAGATCAGCTTCATAAATATTTTTTTACCAAAAACTAAATAATTATATACATAATTATGATTCGTAAATTTTTTTTTAATAAAATAACATGATTGAATCATCCTACAATCCTAGGGATTAGAAAAAAAATCAGGTCTTGTCAACTTCAAAGTAATTTAAAAGAATCATCATAAATGATTTCATCATAATCAAGAACCAGATAATATGAATGACATAATTACAATACAAAAATCACAAAAGGATATGGATAGTAATCTAAAAAATTTATATATAAAAATATGATCATAATAGGATCATTGAGGAACTATAAAAGAAATTACCACTATTAAAACATATTATCATTTATCATAAATCACATGAGCACGATATAAATGTGAAACATTCTTTTAATACATCATTGATCATGAAAGAAATGCCTAGTATCACAAAATATAGAAAATATGGACCAATAATAAACATAAGATGACTTACAATTGTGAATCTAGAAGTTGGATAACCAATTCACGTGAAAAATTGTGATTACATCTAAATTCTATTAGACCTAACCTCTATGAATCTAATTACATTGTAATTTTACCGCATATAAAACTCCACGTAACACATAAAACCATTAAAGATAAAAATTTTAATCTTCTCTTATTGAATAACAATTGATTTTTAATATTGAGATTATATAATAATTCCCTCACGCTAACCTTTTCTGATCCAAAATACACTTTCATATGTTCACACAAAAAACTGTGATATGTTTATAATCCAATCACAATAATCATTTCAGAACAAAGATACACTCTAACCTATTGAAATAAAATTTCTATCATATGATATATAAAACTCTATAATATGAATTAAAGGGAGATATATATTTCACCCATCTAATAATCTAGGAATTTGTATTCCACTTCAAAAAAATGCATTCATCATCGAATATATGTACCATGGTATAAAAATCAGTTTAATAAACATTCATAAGCAACAGAAAACATGAAATTAAGATACCATACTATATTGGAACTCTATTCATACAAATGAAACCATATAATAATTTCATATAATTTGTATCTAAAACAGTAATCCTTAAGAAATATACTATATATGTTAAATACATTTGACAATATTTTTTTCAATATTCATTATTAAAACATGGATTTCTAAATTAAAATCAATAATTATTGTTTTTTAAAGGAATAAAAATAATTTGTATTAATATATAAAAATATTTATTAATAATAATACCAAATAATACATAAATTATTCCAAAATGAGATTTAAATTTGATTTGAAAATGTTATCATTTAAGATAGTATTTACAAATATAAATTTGAAATACCTAAGATTTTTTTATAAATTAAGATGAAATAATATAATAACTATTATTTATAAAAATTAAATACATAAAATATAAATTTTATGTTGAAATAGAAAAATCATTAAATAAATTGAAAAAATTTACTTTTGAACCAAATATTTAAAAATTAAAACATTAAAATGGAATAATGTATTCAATAAAAACAAATTATATACCGTTTGAAAACAATAACATCAAAAAATTATCATTACTAATAAGAATTACAAAAATATTTAATTTTTTTTGAATTTTCTATAATTAAATTGAAATATTAAAAATATAATATATAATATTTAATAATAGAAACATAAAATAAGAAATAAAATTTAATTTACTGATTTTAAAACATTTAATATTTAAACAATCCCTAAGAAGAGAAATATGAAATATACATAAAAAAATAAATAAGATATGTAAAAATACTTTGAAATAAATAATTTTATGAAGAATATTTATTAATGTAAAATGGCATAACTATTATAAAACAAAAATTTGGGTTGGATGATAGATCATTTTTTAAGGATGGAGAAAACATATGAAAATTTAATTAATCTTATTAAAAATAGAAATAATTAAAATAATATTAGATAATAATATCTAAATGATATAATAAATTTTTTAAACATATTAAATAGTCCATAATATCATCACAATAAGATATCATAATTTGGAATGGACGATATAAGTCATATCTATATAAGAAACTATTAAATTATTTTAATTAGTGTTGAGTTCAAATTTATTTCTATTTTTCATCGAGAGTTATCCCTTGAAATTAAGTGTTTGGTTATGAAAACCATGCCACATGATTAAAGGGAACAATTTGTAAAACCATGTGTTAAACTAGAAATATATTCATCCATTTTTGAAATAGCCAAATTTATTATTAGCACATAGAGTTCCAAAATTGCGTGTTCATCCCTTGTGGTGTTCTCTAGGGGAAAAGTATAGGGAACATATTTGGGACATGCTTTGACAACCCAAATGACCCAAAATGTGAACCATGATTTTCTATATATTAATAAAATTAATTAAAATTAAAATAAAATAAAATTATAATATCTTTATCCCATTTGTGTCTCTTATGGTAACTCCTCCCCCACTTCAGTCCAACATTGTATTCCACCCCTCTCTATCTCCTATCCTATTGATGTATCACATATTTTTAGTTGAGATTTATAGACGATCCTTTTAAGTATAGTCATTAATCCCTCTTAATTTGATATCATGAAATTTTTTCTTCCCATCAATAATAAAAATTCATGAAAACCGTAGGGTGTGGGTTGACCAGATTTTTATGGTCCCTCATCCACTGTTATTGCTTGTGAAATGTATCTTGGTGTTACCTCCTCTTTTTTTTTCAACATCTACTATAAATTTAAATGTTCCTTAATCTAATTTTATCATGTTTCTACCCTATTAAGTAGGTTTCTATTACCCTATTATTTTGGCCCAATTATATTTGAGGATTTTTGTGACTTTTAGCATCCTTCCATTTTTATATGATGTTGTTCACTTCTTCACTGGTGACCTTCGTGTTTGTATATTGTTATCTATTTTTTTATTTTTTTATTATTTCCCTTGATGAATGTATTTTTATTTTTTGATGAGAATATATATATATATATATTGGGATAGTTAAACATATATATTTATATATATGGGTATATCTGTGTTATTATTGGGGTGTATTCGGGAGGATTAGTGTATATGAAGAAATTGAGTGTTGAGGTTTTTTTGCATGGTTTTATCTCTTTTGAAGATGGTTCACGTTGTATGATCCCCTGAATTGATATCTTTGTTTTATGTTGTGATTATAAATTCTGTTTTAATTATTATATATTATTGTTATGCTATGAATTATTATTTACAAACATGGTACTAGAATCTCCCTAGTTTTTTTGTTTTCTTCTATGCTTTTACGTGTACGCCCAATAAATAAATATTATATCCAGCCTATTTCATGATGAAATTTATATTCTATAAAAAGTTCAATAATAAAATTTAATATTTATATTAGAAATATAAAATTTATTTTTGTACCATTATAGAATTTTAATAAATTTTTAATGTATTAAATAATATTCATAGATCCCTATGGTTGTTTCAAAAATGATTTAAAATGGGTCACATGTCCATTACAAGTTTATTTGTTATCTCCAGGATGGTTTTTATTTGGATTTTCCCTCATCTATTTTTTGAAAGAAGGTTATCATATTTTTTGGGTTTTATTATAATGATAGTGAATGTGTATGTGGTTTATCTAAGTTAAGGTTACATGTATCTAAAAATAAAATAGAATACATGGAAATACTTATTATTTATAATATTTGTTATAGAAAAGTATGCCATATGAATTTTCTTGAAAATGAACTGGTCTCTCTAGAATGTTCCTACTAAAACCCTAACAAATAAATAAATAAAAATTGGGGACCATAAGAACATTGGTTATGATTACACTATAATCTCAATCAAAGTAATCATCTATATTGATTGATCAGTGTGGTATGAATATCCCAGTCCCTAAAAACCATTCATGATAGGGTTTCAAACATGGTTTTCGTTATTGTTTCCCATTATTTTATGTTCTACAACATTATTAAATACTTTATTTTTAGTTTTCAATATGTTTCTAAATAATGTAACAAAAATTTCAATATTTCACTATTTCAAAGAACCTAATGAAGTGTATTATTTATAATATTCTCTTTATTGTAATTGGGTTTTTATAAAATACATATCCTTCCTATATATTATTTTAATGAAAGAAATGCTGAGTTCAGAATATGTAGATTTTTACATGTTATAAAATGAAAAGAAAATATAATTTCATTATTAATATTTAAAAAATACCATGACATGGTTTTTTTGATGGTTTCATATGGGGAATAATTTGTTCAGGATTAGAGATCGAGTTCAATTATCCACACCTATATCAATATATTTTTAATATTTTGGGTTAGCTTTCATATAAATCATTATTTCCAAAGAGTGATGTTAGTTTAGTTGTTCTTGGCGACCAAAAAGGCCATATAGATGTTTTTCTAGTTTTATTTATTTTCATATTCTTTTTTACTGATGTTTGTACAATTTTTATTTATTAATTTTTCCTTGTTCAAATTTGTAAAATAATCCCCTGTTATATAATATAACTTACAACACTAGTTTCATATTTGGAGGATCAACAATAAATCTCAGTACTTTATTTGGACCAGAACTGTATATTGGTATGTGGTCACCTCAAGATGCTTCACGATAATATAGATATAGAAAAAATATCAATCAATGGGAATTTGAGTTTATCTTTACAATGATTCACATTTAATTTTATAAAATATAAAAAATGAATTACATATTGATAATGAGAAGTAATTTATTTGGGATGTATAGTTAAAAAACATCATCATATATTATTATTGATTAGTCATGAAATAATAAAATCAAATTACATTTGTTATTGACTGATGATTTTAATAAACCCATGAAACCCCTTACCACCTATCTGGTTTTTGAATCGATTGTATATGAGTGGTTGAACAACACATAAAATGTTAATAACATGAAATATAATTTATTCTTGATACAAAATTACAATGGTGTATTATTTACATCATTTAAAAGGAAACATGTTTTTTTATAATATCATGTCTTGGGGGATTAATATTTGAGATGAAGAAACCCTTAAAACAAGGATGTGAATGACATGAAACATAAATATTTATATATTGTGCACTATAAAGTTTATATAATTCAAAATTCGGATTTATTATGAATAAATTTATTTGGATTGTGTTTATACCACATCAATGAGAATTTTGTGGAAAACAAGATATCATGCCTTCAAAAATGTGGTCTTGAGAAGATTATTGTAACCGACATTACGTTATTAGTTGATGACCTGATTACACCAGTAAAAAAATGAACTAACATAATAAAAAAATTTATAACCCTACAGAAAATTGGAACTTTTATAATCCTTATTAAAATTATTTATTAAGAGAATATTATAACATTTAAGTGTAAATAGATTTAACTATTTTAGAAAAACATAATAAATTTTTTAAAATTAATTGTAATTTTATTACTAGAAAAATATAGATATATAATTTTATATTAATAATTATATAAGTAATATTAATTTAAAATTTACTTATTTTATTACATTTGTGATCTGGTTAGTTTATGTGAAAACCTAATTGATAATATAGAATTTTTTTAATTTTAGTGAAAAAAAGGAAATTATAATAAAACTAATTACTATATATAATATAGTTTTTTAGAACCTTATTATAATAATAATTTTATTATAATATAATAATAATGAAATTTCCCATGTTTATATAGTCATTTGTAGTTATTTTTTGATGAATTTCATAAATACGATGTCAAACTAACACATACATAAACACAATTGAAGAAGATTGATGAGTATTGTTGATGAAATATTTAATTTGACATAATATTATTATGACTAAATAATAATGATATTATATTTTTAATACACTGAACCATATTTTGAATTAATTTAAAATTCCTTAAAATATATTGGTAAAACCGAATCAATCATCAAGGATGGTGTAACCTACATGTATAAGAAATTAGATTTCCTATTTGTCAACATGAGAGAGGGGGTGAATTTGGATATAAATTTGAAATTTCAAAATCCTAATTATATGATATATCATTTATTTAATATATATTCCACATTTAGGTCCTCACATTAAAAGTGGTGATGAAAATAAGAAGTGTGTTTTTTTGTAGAGTCAATAGTCACCACAATATATTGAATGTGTTTTTTTTTCATTTTTCTAGGTGTATTCAACTGATTAACTAATCATTTTCCTTTTTTATGACATAATATCAGGATACTAATGATATATTTGGCAAAAAAAGTCATTATGAATATATATTGTATTTAATGAAAAAAATATTTGGATATACAATTATGTTGGAGAATTGACAATTCTTATTAAAGATCTATTAATATTGAAGGGTTTAATATAACAATGGGTATAAATGGGAATATATTTCATGTATATTATTATATGTAGAGTAAAATGGAATAGTTTAAATGATGAATTATAATGATATGTTTACATATGAAGGGTGGTAGGGTAATCATTTTATAATAGAAAAAGGAAAATTTTTAGAAATAATCATCATTTCTCCAAAATTCAATGACAATATCCCAAGTTTAATTTCTCCAATGTATCTAAATTATTGATTTTGTGGATTATTTTACTTCATTAATGAACCAATATGTCTTTAAAAATCAATTTTAATCATGTTATAGTGTTTCTATTGTTATGTATTTACATTTTACATATTAAATTTTTAACAATTAACATTGTTTTAAACAATGAGATTTTATGTTTCATTAACCATGTAACACAAACTATATTACCAAAAAAAATTTATTATTTATTTCACATATAATTAATTGAATTCTGAAGATAAAATAATGTAACAATTATAATTATAATATAATGTCTAGAAAAGTGTTTTTTGTAGAAAAAACGACATTTGGACAATTTTTGATTATTCATATTATTTTTACATATAACTAAACAAATGAGTGGAAAAATATTTATTCATATGTTTTTAAATAATAATATATTCATTATTTATTTATTTACGTTTTTTTCACTTGATCTAAATTGATTATTATTAATAAATTAGTAATGAAATTCATACACTATTATCATTGTAATTAGCATCAATACATATAATCTACGATTTATATATAAAAATGAAATTGAATATATTAAATAATATTAAAATTTTTATATAAAATACAAGAATAAATTTACCAAATTATTTTCCATATATTGTGCAATCCTTAATAATTTATTTGTATGTAATGTGAAGGCTCATATTTTAATAATGTTTATTTTTATGAAAATTATCTATGAATAATTTATAATAAAAAATTCCACAGATTCTACAGAACTAAAAATAATTATTATTATATAAGATTTATTAATTTATCTATAAAATAAATCAAATATATCATTTCATAATGTTATATAAAAATTGACATAACTATGAAAAACATTTTTAATTAAATGAAATTATAAATTTTGAAAATATTGATCAACAGTTTATAAAATCATATTATTATTTTAAAAATATTTATTCTACATTATAATATATAATTATTTAGTAATAGTGGTTAAAAAATAATTTTTAATGTAATTAAAAAATTTCATAATTGTGATGACATGAATTGTTTTTTCCATTATTAAAAATAAAATTAATTTTCATAGGAATATATCTAAAATTAACCATAATAAAATTTTATAATGTTGAATTCAAAAAAAAGATCCTAATCTACCTATTTTAAAATTTCGAAATTGAAAATTTGTATTATTATTAGAATATGTAAAATATAAGTAAATTTGATTTTATTGAAATTAAAATTTTCATGGATAACTTATGAAGATTATTTTTCTTCTACAGGTAATAAAATTAATGTCTTACTATCTCAATGTTTATTATATATTGATTAATAATGTCTTATTACCATGTTATGGTATTTTTATATTGGTTATAGAATGTGAAACAAGTTATTAGTCATATAATTTATTTTGAATGAACCAATATACCATGTCATTACATTCTACCCCTTTAATGAAATTATGTGCTACAAAATTTTAATTATTACACATTAACGAAGGTATGATATTGTATTCATACTATATTTATTATTAAACATATATCATATATTCAGAAATATACCTAACTATATTATAATGGATCAATAAAATTATCTTTTATCAACAATCATTTTTTATATACCCACATGTATTATTCTACATGGTTTACCTTTACGAAAACTTATTATGTGTCTATGTCAAAAATCCACCATTAAATAGCGTACTCTTCTTAATCAATTTTTTTCGTTATTATACAATAATTTGATTTACCACAATATAAAAAGTCTTAAATTATATACACTATCTCATTATCCACGATATGTAATAATTCACATTAAACATGTCATTAATTTTCCTCAACCCCATTTATATCAATGAAAAGTATCATACATTTTAAAAATCACCCAATAGTTATTTATATTGAAAAAATACACTAAAACATAAACATATCCATACATTAATCAAATATAATTACATAAGTTTCAATAAAATACAACCTATACATAAAATAAATAGTAATTTTTATTAATCCAATTTAATATATAATTGTAATCTATTAATGAAAGACTAAATAACAAAAATCTATAGATGTTTTATATAATTCCCGATAGCTTTTAGAAATTTACAAAATATCCCTGATATTTATAACATCACTAATTAAAATATCTATGAACATGTTAATATAATTTATATTTGTATATCAGCCACATTAACATTGGTAATACAACAAAACTCACAATATCATCATTACAAGGAATTTATTTAGGTAAATTTATTATTGTATTCCACCTTACTTGGTTATAACAGTTTTTTGTTTTTGGATACATTAATTTCTCAAAAACATCCTTGTTATTATTGTTCAAAATAATAATATTACCAATCTTGCATGATTATATCCTTATGGGGTTGACAGTATAAATAAAAAATACCAATAAAAATATATATTCCAATATTATAACTTCAATAAAATATATGGTAATTTCATTTCCGTTCAAACAAATAAGTATATTTATTCAAACTATATTACATTATGATTGGTTCACTCATCTTCTAAAAAAAATAACTAAATGTGATAATAATATAAATCATACACAATATTTTATAATTATTATGAAATAATCTAAATCATATCTCCTAAGAGTTTATAACTACTTTTGTAGTCATTATTCACTCTTTATGGATTTGGTTGATGATTTTGACATTGTTTGACTAAAAACATCATGGATAATTTACCATAGTTGTATCTATTACATATATTAATCCATATTCTAGTTTCTATAATGGGACTTTTTATTATCAAAACCATATAAAAATGACTTTACCCATATTTCTGGATAGTATCCTACAATTATGCTTAATTATCATGATATGATTAAGGTTTCCTAAAAATAATACCAAAAGAAAAATAAACATATCACTACAAAAAAAATATATATTAAATAAAAAACCATAAAGATACACTAACTAAATAGACAGAATACTAACATTACATATATAATAAATTAATATATTGAATTTAATAATACATCTCATAAAAATAATATATCTTGAGAACTAAAAGGATTATTCTCATGAAAATATGATATATAAATTACAAATATAATAAAAATTTATATCTATTATCCAAATGTATTATCGATTATAATAATTAAATTAAAATTACATGACATAATAATCTTCATAACATGGACCTTGGAAAAATAATAAGTTGGTGATAAAAAACTCTTAGAAAAGAAAAATTTATATTATAATGTATTATATCAAATTTATTAAGGTGATTATAGGAATGATATGAATGAAATTATATCCTATCAATGGCCATGGATAATAATCATAAAATATTACATGGAAACATAATAAGGAAAAAATATTATTAAGGAACCCTAATATAATTACCATTTCCTAAAATCAAAATTCAAAAATCATATGTTATGACCATGTGATATAAAAGTGTAGAGTAATTTAAAAATAATGGATGTTATTTCAAAAATTAAAAAATATTACAAAAATTGAACACATATAACAATAATAAACATAATATTATTTATCATTTTCAAACCAACAACTCAACAAACAGTTCACAAGTAAAATAGTGAGTATATGAAAACATGTCTCACACACGCTTTCTGAACCATACTAGTCGCTAACCAATTGACAAGTCAAATTGTGAGTAGTTTTTAACACCATAACAATAAAAATTCTGATCATTGATAAATGATATCCATTTAGAATATAAAATAGATATAAATATTAATCTTGTCATGCTCTACCTTGCTAATCCTATTAACTCAATAACATGTTCACATGTAAAATATTTTGTAGTGATTAAGGATGTAAAACTCATGATTTATGAAACTAAATACTATAAAAATTAATCACATAACATTCCAATATCATTATATATAATCCTTTACCAAATTCATTCTACAGGGATATTGGCCCCAAACATGTAATAATCCATTAATTTTTGTAGCACCTGAAAATGATGGTTACATCATTTCATAAATAACACATGAAATTTGAAAGTGTTTCTTAAACTTTTCATAATCATTACACAACATGAACATAAATAATAATAAAATAGCTTGACATTAATTATCAAAAATAAATTGTATCAAAGTATCATATAAATATTGATCAATATTTAACATCATGGAAAATAAACTAAAATGGTAAATGAAATTGAAATTATGATTTCTTTCAGATAACCTTTTAAAAAATGTATGTGGATGTTGCATTTGAGGAAAAAATAGTTAAAGGAATGTGATGTCATCGAAAAACATTTTAATAAAAATTATATAATAAAATTCCCATGAAATAATGTAATTTTTTCGAGGATGAGAAGAAAAAATATTTTGAAACCTCTACTTCTTTGAAAATATTTAATATCATACACTTGATAAATTTATAAAATTTTATATAAACGATGTACAATAAAAATGATAACATTTAATATTAAAATAAAAACACTAAAAATGGAAAATTGATATATACATAAATTAATTGGAAATATATAAAATTCATTTTATTATTAAAATAATTATTAATTATAGAAATGAAAAAATTCATATATTTTCAATAAAATAAGTTAAGGTATGTTGAAAATAATTAAATTTATAAAATTTTATTTATTAATGGAATTATGAAATAGTAATAAATGTAGTAAAGAATTTTAATACATTAACATTTAAATACATTATTTAGATTTAGAAAATTGAAAATGATATAAGGTTCTCAATAAAAGTAGTGAAAATAAATTGAAAAATATTCCTTTAATTGGTTGTTTTTTATTAGAAAAGAATGGTTACTGAATTAACAAATTTAGTGGATTATAAAATAACTAATTTATAATTATTATAAATCCATTTGATTAATACCAAATAATATTATTAAAAATTAACAATTTGATAGGAGTATAATATTTTACTTTTGAATAGAGATAAATAGTTATAAAATTTATATAAAATAGTCCACTATATTTCATTAAATAGAGGACAATAAGGTATAAAATATATATACCTGGAAGAAATGATCATTTGTTTAAAATGGGAGTTATTGTTACGAACGATACAATTGTAATTCAGATTAGATTTAATCATTGAATTTTATATTGATAAGAATAATTAATTTACTAAATATAGATTGTTGAAATGGAGAATAACAATATCTTGGGTTATAATAAATAAATATTTAAAATATATAAACAAAAAGAGTTCTTATTTCCCAATAAAGAGATTAAATTCACGAATACCCTTACTACATTCGTATCCTTTGATTGAAAACCACATCAGCACAAGAACAATAACAGAAAAACATAAATACATGAAATAATATATAATAAAGACAACAATTTATAATGGGGTATTATTTACACAATTTAAAAATATAAATTATAATTATATTATAAATATCTCAAGGGATTCAAATATAAGTCAAAGAAACCCTACTAACAAGAGATGTTAATTGATTTTAAAAATATGTAGTAGAGATTGTGTATAATCATATATATCTCATGATTAATGTTAATTTATCATGATTTAGATCAATTGGGTTATAATATTACTAAATAAAAAATAAATAAGGTAAAAATAAAATAAAATTACCTATTGAAAGGGAACATGAAGAAACAAATCTTAATTTTCACCCTTATGGTGACAATTATGATGGAACTATATCTATATAGGATATATATTATTTTTATGATTTCCTTATTCTTATTTACTTCCCAATTATATCAAACCCTTATGTTTTACATAGTGGATGAATACGATAATCTCATTTGAGGAACCGCAGACTACCACCACCTCAAAGTGATGTTACTCGTTAATTCTTTATATGAAATGTATAAAGGATAGTGTTAATGATATTATTTAAGATATTATACTGGAATTATAATATACCTATGTTTCAATATTTTTTAATTCCATTTAAATAATAAATATAAATGAAAGTAGAGTTCATGCATACGTACGACTTACCGTCTCCAAGAATGGTGCATTTCATTTATTACCTAAAAATCATATGTACTATTAAAAATACATGTATATATATGATATATATGATATATATGATATATTAATCATGATTACGATTCTGGATATAATGGAATATTGACCACATGGAAAACTTGTAAGTATAAGGTGTTCATTTTTTACTCAAGTACTAAATATCGACAAAACAAACGTTATTAACATAAATGATTGCATAATGTTTATAACATGGTAATAAGTGATATACAAGTAATAATAAACTTGAAAAAGGTTCTTAAGAAAGTAGAAATTAACTTTATTTTATTATTCAGGAGATCAAAGAACGATCGAGTCATGTAGGACATGAGGTAAGGGACTTCGCCTCAATCTCCATTCATTGAGTAATATTTTGATTTAATACATGATTTCTTGTTATAAATTGTATAAAAACAATTGACTTTAATTATTTTTCAAAGGGAATATTTTTATAATATGCATTTTACTAAATGACAAAAAAGAATGTTTTTTACGTAAGCATTGACATTGACTATTTCGTCACCGCGAGTGTTATTTGATCATTGGCTTCCTTAACAAGCCAGAATGTTTTTGAAAGGAAAAAAATAAATACCATATACTCGTTTTAGGTATTTTGGTATTGAAAATGATTTTTATAATGTATTTATTAATTCAATATCATGAAATGATATTTTATTATTGTAATGTGGAAATGTTATCTTTCTTTTATGATTATGTCAGTGTTATGATCATGTTATGGTTCTTGGGTATTATTTATGTTTACTGGTGGTTCCATGATAAACCTAGGGAAGGTGAGCCTATGATCGCTCTCCAATGCATTGGTTAACATGACAGTGGTAAATTTGAATGTTTCCCCTAAGCTATTTAGGGAATAAACTGTGGTGGGTATTCCAAAATAACTCCCAAATGTAGCTGTGATAGCTTCAATGCAATTTTTATATGGATGCCACAAGTTACCGTTATGATTAATGATTTCTACATGTATTTCATACATATTATGATTTCACGAGGTATGTAAATGATTTCATTTTTTGTATTTAGTTATGAAAAAAAAGTTCATTCTATGATTTATAACCCTTACTAAGATTTTTATGCTCATCCCACGTTTTGAAATGTTTTCACAGCACTTAAATATGAATAGGGTCAAGGATGGGATCATGGAAAAGTCTTTCTAACTAAAAGATGGAAGTAGACATGACTCTTTTTTTCATGTGTTTTTATATTATGAAAAAAAATTGTGTAGATATTTATACCTTTTAATCTTTTAAGATTTAATAGTTATGTCCAAATTCTCTAAAATTATAATCCTGAAAAGATCCTCAATCTGAATTATTCATTTATTTCAATATTTTGTAATGTTTAAGGTCATGTCCTTATATTTGGTATCATAGGTTGGTTTATATAATTTTAGGTGATAGGGTATTGTTAAAGTAATATTCATAAAGTAATTTATGTTAATATTGAAAATATATAGCATTTCCAGATTACCATATTGGTTAACCTGAGATATTTTTGTGTTCAGAATGGTTTTACGTAGAGGAAACAGGGCAACTATGTTGGGATGACATCAGGAGGAAGAAAACCATCCAAATCAGCAACCTGAGAAGGTCAGAATTGAAATTGAACAGTTTTTTGACGTGATGGCACAGATTACTTAGGGTATAAATATTAGTGGTATCCATGAATGAGATCATCCAGATCAACCACAGAGAAACATAACAACAGTGGGGCATTTCATGAGGCAACATCCCCCATCATTCAGAGGATCATCTGATCTAGTGCTAGCAGATGGATGGATTAAAGCACTGGATACGATTTTATATGTCATGGGATGTTCAGAACATCATAAGGTTAGTCTTGATGATTATCGTTTTGTTGGAGAAGCTGATTAGTGGTGGTCGATGGTTAAAAATATCAGGGATAGGGAGGAGATTGATGCTCTTGATTGGGATGATTTCAAAGGTATTTTTGTTTAGAAATATTATCCTAAGGTGGTTCGTCATAATATGGAAATACAATTCCTAGAATTGAGGTGGGAGGATGACTTAGTGGATTCTTATAAATAAAAATTCACTCGACTGGCAAGGTATACTTCAAATTTCCTACGAGATATTGATAGTAAAATCAACCGTTTTTACTCAGGATTAAATCCAAAGTATCGAAGGACTTTATCTTCTTGTGAGTTTGAATGTTAGGAAAAACTTTTTCGTTGTGCGGAGAAGGTGGAAATGGAGTTTTCTGATGATCATGTATTCTTTGAGAAACAACAGAATAAGAGGTCGAGGTGGCAGGAGAAATGGAAGAACTCTTCAAAAATGTTTGATGGTAAAATACATAATTTTACAGTCTGTGAAAATTGTGGTAAAAAGAATTATAGGAATGTATTTTTAAATCTAGTAAGTTCTACTGATGTGGTAAAATGCAACATAAGGCTCGTAATTCCACTGAAAAAGATCAGGGTAATGGTAAGACAAAATCTGATTTACAGTTAGTAAAATGTTTTAAGTGAAATAAAATCAGTCATTATGCAAATGAGTTTCCAAAAATGAACTCAACCAAAGTAAAACTGCTAGACTACAAGAAAAAGGGGTGGTGAAATCATTTGAAACTACTTCAACAGATGTTGGGACATCAAATGAAGTTGTGTTAGGTACATTGTTTGTTTGTTCAAATTATTCCAATGTGTTGTTTAATTGAGGGTATACACACTCTTTCATTTGTGAGAAGTTTTCAAGTAAATTGGTAATTCCATCTCATGATATGAATACTGAACTTATGGTAAAAAAACCTATAAGAAATTTTGAGACAAAAATAAAACAAAAGAACATTCCTGTCCTTGTCTGCAAAAAGAATCTGCCTGCAAACCTTATTGTTTTGACTATAGTAGAGTTTGATGTTATATTGGGAATGGATTGGCATTCTGTTTATCATGCTAAGATTGACTGTAGATCTAAAGAGGATTCTTTTCATAATTATTTTCAGTTTGTATACAAAAATGAACCCTTCTTGTTGATAACATATCAGGAAATTGAGAAACTAGTAAATGATGGAAATGAATGTTACCTTGCACATATTGTTGAAAATAAAATAACTGTTCAGATTAATGATGTGCCAATGGTAAATGTGTACCTTGATGTTTTTCCTGATAAGTTGCATGGTATTATACCTTATCGAGAAGTTGAATTAACCGTTGAATTAGGTCCTCATGCGAAGCCAATTTCAAAACCTCTTTATCAAAAGGCTCAAATTGAAGTTTTATATTTAAATAAGAAATTGCAGGAGTTATTAGATATATGTTTCATTAAACATATCACTTCACCTTGGGGTAATTCTATCTTTTTTGATAAAAAGAAAGATGGTTCAATGAGAATTTGCATTGATTATTGATCATTGAATAACAACAATGCTAAGAATAAGTAACATTTGCCTTATATCAATGATTTGTTTGATCAGCTCAAAGGAGCTCAATATTTTTCGAAGATTGATTGGAGGTTGGGGTACCATCATTTAAATGTAATGGAATCAGACATTCCAAAGACCGCATTTCATACTAGATATGGCCGTTATGAATTTTTAGTTATGCCTTTTGGGTTAACCAATGAACCTACTGTATTCAGGGATCTTATGAATAGAATTTTCCATGATTTCGTGGATATGTTTGTGGTTGTGTTCATTGATGATGTTTTGGTTTATTCCTTAAGTAAAGAGGAACATGGAAGTCATTTAAGGGTTTTCATGAAACCTTAAAAGAAAAGAAATAATTTGGGAAATTCTGGAAGAGTTAGTTTTGGTTACAAAGAATTTCATTCCTTGGTCACATTGTTTCATAAAATGGAATAAATCTTGATACTGCTAAAACAAAAGTCGTTGAAGAATGTCCATGACCCAAAAATATAACCTAGATTCGTAGTTTTATATGTCTTGCAGGTTATTACCAGAGGATTGTTGAAAATTTTGCATGGTTATCTCGTCCAATGACAAAGTTAACTCAAAAATGTGTTAATTTCATCTGGAAAAAAGAATGTGATGATTGTATTCAGAAATTGAAAAGAAGATTTGTGTATGCTCCAGTTTTAGAACTTCCTTCCCGAAATGGTGAGTTTTTATCTACAATGATGCTTCGTTGAATGGACTTTGTTGTGTCCTTATGCAAAATGATCAGGTAATTACTTATGCTTCACGTCATTTGAATCAACATTAGTTAAATAACCTTACACATGATTTAGAATTAGCTTCTATTGTTTTTTCTTTATAAATTTGGAGCATCATTTTTATAGAGTGAAGTGTGAAATATAGAGTGATCAAAAAAGTTTGAAGTAAATATTCACATAGAAAGACATAGACATTAGTCAGAGGATATGGTTTTAATTAATCAATGATTATGATTGCACGATCCTTTACCATCATGTAAAAGTAAATAATTTGGATGATGCTTTGAGTCAAGAATGTAATAATTCATTAACCATGTTAATATTGGAACATGATCCTTTTGTTTTTTATTTTATGAATTATGGCATGGAAGTTATTGGTGCATGAAATTCATTTGTTTTGTTTTAGGTGTCATTGAAATCATCTCTATCAGACAGAATGATGAAAGCGCATAAGGATGACAGAGAGTTGCAGAAAAAGGTTCTTTTCATTGAGAATGGTAAGTTGACTGATTTTAACATTGATAATGATTGTGTTTTGAGATTTTGAAAGAAAATATGTGTGCCTTATAATTCGCACATGAAGAATGAGTTGTTATGTGAAGCTCATAGTTCTCAGTTTTTAGTTCATCCTGGTAGTACTAAGATGTACAGAGATCTCCATGAGTATTACTGGTGGGATGTAAAGAAAAAAGATATTCCTGATTTTACTATGAAGTGTCTGAATTGTCAGCAGGTTAAAGGAGAGCGACAATTACCAAAAGTGATGCTTCATCCATTACGAGTGCTAGAGTGGAAATGGGAAAATATATCCATGGACTTTGTTGTGGGATTACCAAAGACATCTCGAGATAATAATCCAATCTAGGTTATAGTTGATGGATTGACTAAATATGCCCATTTCCTTTTTATTAGAGATACTTTTCCTCTAGATCAACTTTCTCTATTGTATGTTAAATAAATAGTCAGGTTTCAGGGAGTTTCCCTCACCATTGTATCTGATCGTGATCCCAGGTTCACTTCTAACTTTTGGAAAGGCCTTCAGAAGTCATTTGGTATTGAATAAAATTTTCGTACAACTTTTCATCCTCAATCAGATGGGCGGGCAGAATGAAAAATTCAAACCTTGGATGATATGTTACGTGCTTGCTCGATAGATTACTAGGGAAGTTGGGACCAACAACTTTCATTGGTGGAATTTTATTATAATAACAGTTTTCATTCCAATATATATATGGCTCTATCTGTGGAAATATATGGAAAGCATTGTCGAACTCTAGCATTTTGGGATGAAGTAGTTGAAAGGAAGCTGATGGGACCAAAATTGGTAGAAGAGATGACATAGAAAGTTCATTTGATTTAGAAGCACATGAGAACAGATCAGAGAAGACATAAATGTTATGCAGATAATCGGAAGAAGGATCTTTCCTTTGATGCAGGTGATCATTTCTTTCTCAAAGTTTCTCCATGAAAAGTGTGATGTGTTTTAGTAACAAGGGAAAGTTGTGTCCGAGGTTCATAGAGCTTATAAAATTTTGGAGAAAGATGGATCAGTTGCATATATAGTGGAATTACCTCCAAGTTTAACCCAGGTATATAATTTTTTACATGTTTCGATGTTGGGAAAGTATATGAAAGATCCATCTCAAGTTTTGAGCCTAGAGGTATTTCAGTTGGAAGAGATGCTCCTTATGAAGAACAACCAGTTCAAATTCTTGACTATAGAGAGAAAGTGTTGTAGAATAAGGTGATTCACCAGGTAATGGTTTTGTGAAAAA
The DNA here is from genome assembly GCA_963277665.1 of Viscum album. NCBI lineage: Eukaryota > Viridiplantae > Streptophyta > Magnoliopsida > Santalales > Viscaceae > Viscum > Viscum album. Next base: position 1,033,099,270 of record OY728133.1, on the reverse strand, counting down.
ACTGTATGGTTGAAGAGGGAACGTGGGAATATGAAAATTCTATGAGGGATAAATACCCCCACTTATTTTGATAAGTGAATAAAAATTGTGAGGACACAATTCCTAAAAGGGGGGAAGGATTTAACATCCTAGGTAAACGAAGAATAAGAAATATTTAATATTTATTAATATTTGTGAATTAAATATTAATTTTACATTAATGGTGTTAAAATGTTCGATAGCGTACCCAATACGCAAGAACGAGTTTCATTGGAATCTTACGATGCACACTAATAATATAATATTATGATTTTAAATGGTAGTTAACTCTTAACCATTGAATTGGTGGGAATGAATGAAACTAACTAAAATATTATTATACATTTTTTTAAATGTATTTTCATTATCCAATAAAAATTTAGAGGCGTAAAAAGTGAATGAATCTAATTTTTAGCATAATTTACATAAAAGGCTGATTTATCACCTTTGTATAGAATACCCTTTTTAAATATAGTTTTTGGTCACATTAATACATTCTAATTGACCATATAAAAAACCTATTTAGAATGGGTACATCAAATTTTACTTTTGGTATTTTTTGGTATATTTTTGATAAAGTTAGTTTTTTAATGAGTAGTGAAAAATATTGTATTTTAATTCAAAAGTGACTTTTAATTTAATTTATATATATTGTTATATTATATTTTTAGTTGGTTTTAAAGTGAAATTAAAATATATTATTACCATTTAATCCAAATATGATCATCATAATTAATTTCACTTAGAAATTGGACATAAACAATTATCAATCTTTTGATAGTTATTGTTTCTTAAAAATTTGCTATTTGTTTTGATATCAGGAATTAATTTTAAAATTAAATAATTCCACTTCTATGATATGAATTTGGAAAAATATAAACAATTTTTGAATTCTGAATTTCAAATAATGCTTAGGGTGAATTTTTTGAATTTTTCTGAAAAACTTCAATTTTTGATAAATAGTGAAACAACATAGTGGTAGTTAAAGAAACTGACTTTTTAATCTAAAATAAATTTTACCACTTCATTGAATTGAATTTCGAAAATCAGACATACATGGTTGTTATCAAGTAGTAATATGTGGTTCAATTAGATGGAAATTATTTTTGATGAATAGTAACTTTTGACTTTTATTTACTACGGTTAAAGGTTAATAATGTAATTCAAGGTAAAAAGAATATAATAATAATTCAAAATTAACATAAAACTTTTATTAACCTTATTGGATGAGAAATAGCTGACCATGGGCATCCTTGGGGAGCTTTTGGGACCCCATGGATCCACTTATAAAAGATAATGACACTTTATATTAATTGATTTAATGTAATGACAAAATTGGCATTAACAACAATATTTTAGTAATAACTTTTTATATACTGTTATATAAGTCCTATTTTCAGCTATAAATAATAATTGAAATATGAAAATATTTCCGACATGATAGTATTTTTCTTGTAATTTTTAGACCTAAAATAAATTAACGTATTTATGACACAATAATGATGAAGTATTTACCTCTATAATAAATGATTTAAATAAATATTATTATAACGATTACAATATTATCCAAAACCAGTCCAATGATTATTGGATGATTTTATTTCTACCATGACTCGTCTTATTTTCAACTATGTTGATTTTTTGACAACTAGAAACTGAATATCATTATATAAAAAAAATGTTTTCACACTTTCCTAAAGATCCCCTCCACCCCCTAATAAAAGGAGTCCACTTCTAACCAATTACTCACACCTCTCAAGACATTTGTCTCATCCATCCTCTACCAAATTAAGCTCCCTACATCACTCTCCTCACTTGATAAGCCTTACCATAGTCATAAGGCACTTCATGAAGTTATTTGGTTCAAACCAAAGGGCGTTACCCAAATTAAAGGTAACGGTTTCCCTTAAATTATTTTATTTTATTTTATTTCTCCAACCCTAAACTCTTTTTATTCCTTTAATTTGTAAAAACACCAGTATCCTCAATATACTAGGATGTTTTTATGAGATGTAATAGAACTAAACTGACACACATCTCCATCTAATGGATTAAGAACATAATGTTTCTGTGGATGGAAAACTAACACCTCATGAAACGATGATTGTTCAATTACATCTTACCGCCTCTCATGTGGGATATTATAATGGAACTATATTTATATCTGATATATATTATTTTTATTATTTCCTTATGCTTCTGTACTTCCCAATTATATCAAACCATTATGGTTTTGATAGTGGGTAAATACGATAATCTCATTTGAAGATGTGTGAACTATCACCCCCTCAATGTGACATGACTCGTTAATGCTTTATTTGGGATGTATAATGGATAGAGTTAATGATATTATATATGATATTATACTGGAATTATAATATTCATATGTATCATTATGTTTTAATTCTATTAAAATAAGAAATAGAAATTAAAGTAGCGTTCATGCGTACGTATGGCTTACCGTCTCCAAAAACGGTGCATTTCAATTCATAACTCCATATGTTATGTACTATTATAAATACATGTATATACTGGATATATATGAAATATATGATATATAAATCATTAATACCATTCTGGATATAATGGACTATTGACCACATGTACAACTTGTAAATATAATGTGTACATTTTTTACTCAAGTACCAAATATCGAAAAAACGAACATTATTAACTTAAAAGATTGCATAATGTTTATAACATGGTAATAAGTGATATAAAAGTAATAATAAACAGGAAAAAATATTCTTAAGGAAGTATAAATTAACATTAGTTTATTATTTAGGAGATCATAGAATGATCGAGTCAAGTCGGACACGAGGAAAGGGACTTCTTCTAAATGTCTTTTCATTGAGGCATATTTTGTTTTAATACACTATTTCATTTTATACGTTGTATAAACACCTTTGAATTTACATTTCTTTCAAAGGGAATCATTTTATACGAATCATTTTACTAAATGACAAAAATGAATTTTTTTTATGTAAGTGGTGACAACGACCATTCCGGCACCACAAGTGTTATTTGATATTTGGCTTCCCTAACAAGCCAGAATGTTTTTAAAAGGAAAAAATAAATACCATATACCCTTTTTACATATTTTGGTATTAAAAATTATTATGAGAATGGATTTATTATTTCAATATCTTGAAATGATATTTTATTATAGCAATATGGAAATGTTATCTTTCTTTTATGCTTATCTTATGTGTTATAATCATGATATAGTTCTTGCATATTATTTACATTTACGGGTGGTTCTATGATAATCCTAGGGCGGGTGAGCACGAGATAGCTCTCCAATGCATTGGGTAACATGACAGAGGTAAATGTGAATGTTTCTCCTAAGTGATTTAGGGAATATTCTATGATGGGTATCCAATGTAACTCCCTATGTAGCTATTATAGCTACAATGTAAGTATGATATGGATGCCACAAGTTATATTTATGATTAATGATTTCTACGTGTCATTCATAAATATTATGATTTCACGGGGGAAGTAAATGATTTCATGTTTAGTATATATTTATGAAAAAATGTTTTCATTCTATTATTTATAACCCTTACAGATATTTTTATGCTCTTCCTAAGTTTTGAAGTGTTTTCACAGGAAATAAAGATGAATAGGGTCAAGGATGGGATAAAGAAAAATTAATGTTATCTAAAACATGGAACTCAACATGACTATTTATTTCAATAGTTTTTATTTTATGAAAAAAATGAAACTGTGTAGATTTTTCTACCTTGTAAACTTTTTAGTTGTAATAGTTATCTCCTAATTCTCTAAAACTCTAATCCTGAAAATATCCTCAATGTGAATTATTCATTTAATTCAATATTATGTAATGTTTAAGGTTGGGTCCTTATAATTGAAATTTTTACTTAAACTTAACTTTGTACAAAATGAATTTTTATGTCCTTTCCAAAACATGGATGTGAACATGAGTTCATAGTTTGATAAAATAGATATATGACCTAAATGTTACATGACTACATAATTTAGAAACAATCTATAAGGATTATATAAATACAAAATATTTCAAATGGAATTTAAATGTGTTGATTTAGTTAATCAATTGACAATAATCCAAAATGTATAATTAGGTTGAGATGGATTTATAAATCCTACCATGAAATCCATTGAAATATTATCACATTTCTTCTTTGTAAGTGGAAATGGTTCAAGAATACCCTTTGGTAACATTAATTATACATTAATTTATTAACAAATCAAACACATCATGGTAAATTTTGAAATTTATTTTTCAATTCCATACCAACAGTGACACTCCTGATGGTCTCTATGCATTTTATTGCTTCATAGATTAATTGAAAAACAATAAATATGAGAATCAATCATCAAGCCATTACAAAATGCAAAATCCAATGGAATAATTTTTGTTCAAATAATAAAACACCATCTTCAACAATACTAAAAGTAGACCTCAAAACCTACATAAAATGTTCGAACTTTCCTTGTATAGATTGAGCCTCCTTTGGTTATTTAAGATTCAGTTGTAACAATGTTTAGTATACTAAAATCTAAAACAAAATAGTTCATTTTTCATCATCCCAAAAATTTATTCAATGTTATTCAAATTAATAATATTTCATCATGCGTAACATATAACATGGTTAATGTAGAATTTTTTTTGACTTATAGAATCATCCACATTGTTTAATGTTCTCTGATTGTATTGAGTCATGAAATTTTAATCCTTGATTAGTTCTATCCATATTATCTATCTTGTGTCCATGTCAATCAAAATGAATATTAATTTCAAAAAATTAGGATCAAAATATATTTATAAAGTTACTCCATATATACGATGCATAGAAATTTTTGAATCAAAAATAGTAGTAAAAAATTACAAATCATACATAGTGTAATTCAGATAATGAGTTTTCTATTGATGTGGAGCATAATAAATTTCCTGGATATACTATATTATAACCTGACCAATTCCATTCAATGAAAGAAGAATTATAAATAAAAATTTCTCCATTTCTAGAAGGAATATACATAATTGGAGCATTCATAGTTATTCTATTTTATCCATTTAAAAACAATCACATTATTTTATCTTTAAAAACATAAACCCTTTTCTAGTGAACTTTTTTTGTATAGAATACTGAAAAAAAATTCAATAAATAATATGTAGTAACCGAGAAATAAAATAACACAGTGAATATTGGTGATATTAATGGGTCTTAAAATTTCTTTATCAACATTGGTTTATTAGTTTAAATAGTTATTACAACATCAAAAACAATTTTTACAAGGATTGAAAATTAATGTACCCAAAATAACAGTACATAAATTTCAAACACAATTTATATTATTTAATGATTTCAAAACAACCTTTGGATTCATACATAATCCTATTTTAATTTTGATTATTAAAAAATGGAATCAATAAAAACAACAAAAATATTATAGAATACTCATGAAAAAATCAATTCATAAGGCCCAAAAACTCCACAAGTAAATTTGGTAACCCAGAAGGTATAATTACAAATTTATAGTTCCTATATCAATTCAAAAATGCACTATTTAGGATGTTTTCTTCATTCACATTCAAAAGATGATTCCCTAACCAAATCTCAATAATTTAAATATACTATACACTATCAGTAATAAAAAATAAATCATCGATATGGGGGAACTGATAATTTATCTTGACAGTGATTTTAATAAAAGTTCTATATTCAATGAAAAGTCACATTGAACCATTGTTTTTTAGAAAAAGATATGGCCATAATACGGTGAAGTGGTTGTTCAAATAAAACCCTTATCTAAAAGATGAATGAATTGATTTTTTAATTATTAATTTTCTACATGAGTCATTTCATATGGGGGTCTAGAAATATCCATTGCAACTTTTATTAGTCCAATAGTAAACTCAACAACTCGAAAAATAATAACACTAATATAACCATTAAAAAATATCTTAATAATCATATACTCTTTAAACATCACTAATATGAACATTTTATTTACTTTTAATTAATATGATCATGTTACCATTAACTATACTCTATAATAAATTTCATTGCATCATGGTATGTTATCAATGGTATGAAATCATTGAACACCACATTCATTGTACTATAATCTATCTATGCTTGAGAAATTGGCATACAATCCATCCCTATAATGATTTCAAAATATAATCTGTCAGGCTCAATATTATTTACATGAATGACCATAGCACTAATAAGAACAATAATATTTTTATAAATATTTGTTGATTTAATACTTATACAAGAGTTTTTTACTAGCTGTAAAATTATACATTCATGAGGTGATATTCCCAATTTAAATTAAAATGGAACATAAATGATAGAATGTGGAGATCTTGGGAAAAGTATGGTATTGGAAAAATTAAAAAACAAAAGTAAAAAACGATTATCAACCATATTTGATATTACAAAAATAAATATAATAGTAGAAAATGACCTCCGCACACACTTTAGTTTCAAATTATGATGATTTATATCTTATTAAAATAATGTTGGACAGTCATGATCATAATTCCCCAACTCATTATAACAAAAATATCTTATAATTTAATGTTTATTTGTTTCCCCTATCATTGATTGCTCAATATTATTTTCCTTTCATTCATCATCCATGTGGCTAAATATTAAAAATCATTAACACTTCCATTATATCACATTACATTATTTAGGTTTTTTTACCACAATAACCACTATATGATAACATAGATTTTTTATCTCTAGATTCTTTTGATTTATATATTCCAATATCCTTCTATGCCAACCATTCCGTATATTTATAATTACAAGGGACTTGATAGTTAAAATACTCAATATCCTTATTTTGACCCAATGAATGACTTTCTCACTCATTTTAAAATATCATGTATCTAATTCTCTTTGTAGACCTGGATTTAGTCCTATAAAACATATTAATTGTACTATCAGGGTCTAGAATAAAATTAGAAAAATAACATACCAATATTGTGATGTTTTTTTCATATTCACTGAAAAATAATCATCTTTCTACATTATTTACTGAAATTATTTTTCCACATGGAGTCAAAAAATTTACTGATATATTAGTCTAGGGAATGATCCTTGAATGTTTCCCATTCCATGAAATGTTGAAACATTTGTGTCATGAATTATTAAGCAAACGACCATAATAAATTATCATAACATCAAAATAATATATGGAAAGAGTTAACATTTGATGTTATGAATATTCCAAGGAAAATAATAGATTCTCTATAGAATTGTTCCATCCTTTATCTATATTAATGTATATGATTCATTGATTTATAGGGGACGTTTCCTCATATTGTTATTTATTTAATAAATGCTCCTTCTTTTAAGATCAGGTTCCTCTCTCTTATAGATATAACAAACTTTTATTTCTTATGTGAACTTAAACATCATTGTCACAAAATAATCTATTTAATTATAACAATATCTAGATAATTATTTTGATGTATATATTTTGATATGTGCCTTCCAACTATAGATTCCCGATTTCCTCTATAGAAAAAAATTATGAATATATATATATTGTAGAAAAAATACACAGTAATATTCAGAAGAAATAATATATTAACAATATCATTTTTTTAAATATTTCAATGGAATTTTGTTAATATAAATATAACCTCTAATGTTTTTTTATATAACATTTGATAATACTTAAGTCAATTTCCAAAAAAGAACATAATCATGAGTATATGTAAATTTTTCAACATTAATTCACATTTAGGATCATTTCAAATTTAGGGTTGTATATAATTTGAACATATCTCACTTATAAAACCACTATATATTATAATGTTGAAACATCCAATTAGTATCCATTTTCCAAGTACATATAACATATAAAATAAATAATGATTTCATTTTGAAAAAAAAATCACGAATTTCATCTTAATATCATATAATCCTTTAAATATCCTTAAAAACAATGAAAAATATTTAAAAATAGAGGGATGATCACGAAAAATCTCCGAATTGGAAAAAAAGGGAATATGTTATTCTAATAAAAAAAATTAAAACACCAAAAAACCCTTATATGAGAAACAAAAAATTTTCTTATAACTACAAATGAAATTCTATTAAACATATAATTTTTTTATCATTGAAAAAAATTATTTCTATGAAAACTCATTATAAATCTAAATATAATTCATGTACATAACATCCAATATAATCTTATAGAACCATTATTGAAACCTTATAAATAATTTACTAATTGTAGTGAGCAGATGAAAAACTTCCATTATTAATATTTTTATAATATAATCATTACCCAATGTATTGGGGTGTTATATTTGATTACTAATCATTTATTATATAATAAGAACACTATAATATATTTGAGAACTCCTATCTATTAAAAATCATATGAACCACCACGTAAAAAAACTCTCCATTTGAGTACATATTTTAAACTCGTATATATATATAATTATTATATTAAAATACCACTATCATTAAAAATCAATTTTCATTAATATTTTCTTTTGAAAACCCTTTTAAAATAAAAACATTCTATGAAAAAGGTAATAATGGTTTTCATTTAAATAAACAACTAAAATATCAATGAAATATATAATTCCAAAAAACATGATGACATGAAAGGAAATTTTTATAAAACGTTAAATATTGTACATTTTATGTTCCCCTTTCCAAAAAGGTACATTTATTAGGTCTAAACATGTTCATTTTCCAAACTATTGAAATAATGTAGATCAACTATAAAATGAAGCATATAAATATTCTACATCCAAATAAATGATAACAAAATATATTTTAAAAAAGCAAATATAAATGTAAGAGGGTTTTAAATGAACATTTTTATGATGATTAATTTCAAAAAAAATATCATTATCATTTGAGAAACACATAAATCATAAACCCCCAAAATACTGAAATTTATGAAAACCATAAATAAAATTATATTAAATAAAATCATAATTTATAAGGACAAAGTGGATATATATATATATATATATATATATTAATCATATATGTGTAAAGGATAATTTCTTCTTGAGTTACCTTAATTAATGGAAATTGAGACACAATCCATTAAATTGAGTCTGACATTTCAGGTGTTCAATTATCATTCTCTTCTTGAGAAGACAAATTTTATTTTATATCAATATACTTTTGTGGGATTATTTATTACAAATATAATTAATAAATGATGATGGATATATGAGGATAATTTATTTGTGTTTTTATTTGAAGTTAAAAATAGTTTGAGAGGTATTAGCATAGGGGGAGGGAGTGGCCTTGTATAAGTGAGAATTTTCCCTTACTTGATTTATAACATTTTTTTTCTGTAGTTTATGATTATTACTCTCATTAAGTGTAGTTTATAAAATAACCTAACCTATTTAATGATTTTGACAACATTTTCCATGTCAAAGATAAATTTTTTGGAATTATGTTTACTATTATTGTTCAAACAAATGGAATCTTTATGTTTCATGTAAGAATAATTTTAGGAGGACAAAATAAAAAAAACTAATTATGTTTTCAGAATGTAGTATCCTTTTGATACGGGAATGGATTAAATTATTATGAGTGTTCCACAAATGTTTTTTTTATTCCTCAAGAAATTTTTCAAGAGACTCATATAGATATGGGTAATGAGATAAGATTATTGTCTCATGAAATGGATGAATTCAGGAATGTTTCATTGCTAAAGTAGGTATTTACATTAGTTCCTAAATATAAAGTCCAATATTAAGAGAATGAGGAAGGCATTAAAATATGAGTTCTTTTGAATATTTATTAGTGTTTTTAGATTTCTTATCCTACAACTGAGGAGGAAAAAAATTCAAAATATGGTGATAGTCATTCAATATTTCTAGAGGAAATTAATAAATTAAGGGAAACACATGGATTCCATTGATGGTTGGAGAATATTGATGGAAAATTATTGAAAATAACATTTTATTCATAGGATTTATACAAGGGGAAATTTTTTTCCATGGATGAGGATTTATATTACTTGGTCCTCATGGAAAATCAATACATTGGAAGGATTACTGAAATTTGAATCCAACTATGATTTCTATATCCCATCGTCCCTTAGAAAATGACTATAATTATATTGGTGATATTGGTATTTCATATCAATATGACTATGATATTTTATATTTATTTTTTATATGCTAGTAATGAGTGAATTTATGCTTGTATGACCCCTTCCATATACTTTTTTGTATTTTATTTTTACTTTCATAATAAAAGGGCCTTAATTCTAACATTTCTAGACCAATTAGAATTATTTTTAGTTGTATTTAATCTTATTGAATAAAACTATATCGACATTACAAGACAATAAATATAATGATAATTTCAAATATGGAATCCATTTTTTCAAATTAATTCCACAAAACATGAAAAATAAATTTTAATATTGATCATGAATTTGATATGAGGTAGTGGGTTTTCAAGAATTGAACTCTTTGGAAAAATATGATTGTATATTAACTATATTACAAGTTATAATAAATATATAAAAATAAAATAAAATTTACCAATATATACTCTATATATTTCATTGAAATAATTCCCCATTATGGAATATTTTAATTAAATTAAAATAATACAAGTTGTGCATTTTAATTTTTTTTATAAAACCCACCTATAAAACAATAAACAAAAATATATTATAAAAAATAATAATGATCGATAAAATATCATTATATTTATTAAATAGAAAATGTTATATATATTATACATAAAAAGTGGTCAAAAATATTTTCTTAATTAATTTATTATAAATAACGCACCATTACTAAGAATTCTATATTTTAAATTTTTTTATGAAAATTATTATACTCCCAAAATGCCAAAAATATCAACAAATTTAAAAAATTTACAAGCTCATATAAAAATTTATATTCATTTAGAAAATTTATATTATAAAATATATAAATAAATCATCTAAATAATACATTATATGAAATTATTTTAATTAAACTATTTCCATTTTTATTAAAAATAATTAATATATTTATAATTAATGTAACTATAAAATTCATAATAAGAAATATGAAAATGATTATTCATTTAATACCTACAATAGAAGTTATATTCTATAAAGATAGTGAAAATTATTTCCCTCATTTCATGTTTTCATTGTAGTCAAAACATGTTTCATGATCATTATTGGATTGAAAATAGAAAATAGGGATAATTTTTTTAAAGGGATGATGTGTAATGGTAATATGTTTTAACCACAAAAAATAGTTTTTTAATGTTATGGTAATGGTTTTCCCATTCAAAAAATATATATATTACGGGTTACCCTTATTTGTAGTTATAATACCCTTATGAAATACTCATTCACCATTATATTCCCATTAGAAAAATAGGTTACCTTTATTTAGTGTAAGTAATACAATTAATAATTCTTTAAAATCATGGACTTTCACATTAATAATTTATTGAAATTGCCCTTACACTTACTTATATGTTGATATAGGAATACAAAACTAATATAAATAAAGAGAAACCAAAATTCAATTATAAAAAACCACATAGTGTTAGGGTAGATTCTATATACAGTTATATATTCCCTATGTTAGGAATAGTTTTAAAAATACTGTTATAAAGTTTTAAAATTTCACATGAATGACTTGAGAAATATTTCAAAATAATGGTTTTGAAAAATTTGGATGTTATTAAATTGTTTGTATTAGTTCATTGTTATATTATATCTAGATATTATTATAGTTACCTCTTATTTTATTGTTAGAGAACCATAGTGTAAATGAATGGAATGAGTTTAATTAAAAGATAATATCCTAAATTATTCATAATATCATGAGATAAGTGTATTCATTAAAATAAATTTGTATTTGGATTCATGAATTTGTATGTTTTCCTGGCATATATATATCAAGGGGTATTCAACCTCAAATGTGTTAGTCGATCAATTTCTTATTTTCACTCTAAGTCATAGTGATTATTAATAATATTGATCACCTGGCTGGACACTAACGTCGGGTATTAATTTCATGATCATATTTTCATTAAAAACAACTATGAATGATTTATTTCTATATTACATCAAGGGATTCAATTATAATTTTTTTGATAACCCAAACTAATATTGATCCATTAGAAATACTAGTTGAATTAAAACTATGAAAATAAAATAAAATTATATGATACATTCATATTATGTTATCTTAAAAAATTATTATTTTTAAATATGATACTCTATAGATACTATTGGTTAGACATTGTTAACTATTTTTGTTTTATTTTATGAATGAGAATTATAGGATGAGAAATATATTAGTTATATTTTTAATTAGTTTAATTAATATATTGATTATGTGTTATCCATTGGTTAAGGATCAATTATAAGTATCCAATGGATGAAATATTAAATGGTATTTCATATCCCTCTTAGATTATTAATTTGAAATAATTATAAAAATAATAATTCATCTGATTGAAACATATTTTCAAGAAATAATCTCATTTTAATAAAAATTTAAAAAATATCCAACTATTATAATTTTATTTTAAATTATATTTAGATTCTAAATATTTTATACATAAATTATTCCCTCAATTATATCATAGTATTAAATTTAGGGATTATCATTAGGATAATAGTTGATATTTCAAAATGTATCAATCCAAAATGTGTATTACCATATTATATTTGGTTATTGATGAGAGTTATATCATTTTGGAATATATATAACTTATTTAGGAATTATATGATATTTTACATATTTTTTCATCCAACCATGTTTTCAACCATTTAAATTAGTTAATGTCTATTTTTTATGAAGTAAACATTGAAATGAAATTTAATAATTATTTGTTCAAAATATAAAACCACATAAAACAAATATTAATTTCTCACACACATTTCAAAATTTATATTACTTTTTTACATTAAAATCTAGAGAATTAAAAAACATTATGAATCATTGTGTCAAATCCTGGATAAAACAAGATACACCTTTGATCATCAAAAATTTCCAATGAAAGTGGAGTATATGTTAATATTATATTTAAATTATATTCCCTAATAGAATAATGAGAATCATAAACCTATAAAGAATCATTTGGGATAATTGTTGAAAATATAAATATTTTACTAAAATTAGTGAAATGGTGTATTTACTAGGTTAATCTTACATATTAGGGTAAAAATATTATTTTAAATTATATATTTATTCATGTTTATTATCACGATAAATATAATTTCTTAGTATAATGAAATAATTTTAAAATAGGAAATATTTTATTTAATGGGGGATAATTTAATGAACAAATATTTCACTATATATATTTATTAAATAAATATTATTCTTTGCAACATTGAACCCAACTGATCCTAAATATAAATGAAAACCATGATACATTAATATAAAAATATACATATTAAATATAACCATAAATACCAATCCACACAATTAGTAGTTATCATTAGGTGTAACTACATGATAAAATATGGGTATAAATAAAAATAATTATATTTTATTACTAATGATATTCCATTTGTATAAGTAAACTACCTTAGATAATTATTTTATTCTTAAAAGAATATTTTTTAAAATTTTGTACTATATATAAATTACTAAATATATTCTTATTAAATAATACAAAAATATATTTATAATATGTGAAATATTATATTAATTAAGTTTTTGTAAATTTATAGAAAATAATAATAATGAATATGTAACATTTTAAAATGATCATTTCTTAATTGAATAGTCTTCAATTATATTTTTTCAAATTTAAAAAATGATTTCAATTTTTTTTAAATTAATATGATTAAACATATATCTTATTTGGAACAAAAAATAAAAAAATGATAAGATTAATTTTTGTAATGATTTAAAATAATTTATTTTTTCTTAAATATTGAATAATTGAATTTTTAATATTTTAATATTAGAAAATAATGTTAATATATGAAAATACATAATATAATGAAATTTATTTCAACACGATATATTTAATTATATGTAACATTATATATTTTGAAATATTATTTTCCAAATAAATTAAGTATTTTATATTTTATAACATAAGTAATATTTTCCAAAAAATAATTTTTAATGAATTATAGATCATTAAAATTAGTTATTATCGATTTCAACAGTTTAAAAACATGAAATGTAAATAATATTTTGATTTAATGTTTCCAAATTAACTAATAAGAATAATTGTTTACTAATTCTATGTCACGTTATGTAAATACAAGTTATCGTTGAAGAAGCTAAAACACAAAAAGTAATAATTTCAATGATAAATGGATTGAATAATTTTTTTAAAAAATATAATCCTAATTCATTGGTTGATATAATATAGACCTTAAATAATATTCAACTCATTTATTTTCTATTTTCATTCATTTTACTTAATTTTTCATGTTCTTCATTTATTTGAAATTTAAACATTTTCAAAAATGTCATTCTCACAGCATATAAATGGGGCATGTCACCACCCCTTCAATACCAAAAAAATATATTATTTCTTCATAAAAATATGCACCATATTGATCACATATATTCTTATTTTACTATCACAATATTCTTGTCAATGTAATATATCCTAACCGATTCCTTTAAAAAAACCCTCTAATTTATTCTTAGTCAACTCAATGAGAGGTCAATATTTTCTATAAAATAATGTTCTTATAGAAATCCATATAAAATTTATATTTCCCAATATTATATGATGTCATAAGTGTTTTTAGTTTTAATTATTTTGAAATTTTATTATAATCAACTTTAACCACCTCTACACTTCTCCTAATGAAATGATATAATGTTGATCGTGTGTATGCATGGGGAACAACTTCTAAGACCTAACATGTTATATTTTCCTTCACCACTACACAAGATTTTACAAATTTGTAATTTATTATATATATATATATAATATTTATGAGAAAAGTTGTTTTATAAAATAGTAGAACATTTTTCTCATTAATCATGTCGATTTAGAAATGAAATCATCATACATGTGAATGTGAGGACTACCATCTCAATGAAACTACACATTCTACTATTCACTACTAACATTATGGGAGGTTATAAATTGTTAATATTGATTATATATGATATATTTTTTCTTTTAAAAATCATTATTATTATTCTTTATTCATAACACCTAAATTAAATATTGTTATTATGTAATCCATCAATATCAATAAATAACTTGAAACCAATTCATCATTGATTTTGTCATAATGAAATAGAAAAATACACTCTTATAAATATATTGTATCATCATAAGTCATTATAAAAAAAATTTATTATCGATTATTTAATCTTGGAATAGAGAAAACATAGTATAAATTAAAGGTTAAACAAATCAACCAAATATGGATTGTGAGAAATAATTAATGATACGTTAACCTGATGGTAATTATGAATGATAATTTACAATTATATTAATTTTAAATTAAAATTAATTAAAATTATAAAAGGATAATTTATATTAATAATATTTGGATGTAAATTATTATTATATTTACTATCTTTTATAAGAGGTTATAGGACTTTAAATTAAGTCGGGGTAATTGTTAGTGGATTTTTAAGATTTAAATATTTTTTCTTTGATAATAATCAGTCCAAAATTATTATAAAATATCATAGGTGAATTATAGTACCCAATGATTATGATATGTTATATTTTCATCTTTTTTATGTTAATATATTATTCCACACCAATTTTATCATCTATGATCAATATTGTATATCCAAAAAAACATTATTTTTTTAAAGAATAATTCTCATATTTTGGATATATTTTTTATTTGTAATAAGTTTTACATTCACAAAATCTTATTCTTTACCTAGTGAAAAAAATATGTATATCAACAATTATCATTATTTTACCCCTCATTTAATATATTATAATTTATTGATATCATTTTAATGATTTTTTTTCAATAAATATGTTTTAGAAAAATTTAAATGGATTATTTTCACTATAATCCTGTATTATTCCATTATAAATTAAATTTTGACTTACTATTTATTTAAAATAATGATATCCTTATTTGAATTTTTTTAAAAATAATTTATTAAAATTTTTTACATTTATTTTAAATAATTAACTTTTTTAATGTAACTGAAAAAGTAAAATTGTTATATGATATTAATAAATTCTTCCTAAGAATTTTTTTTGTTTACAGTTACCAATTTAATTAATTAATATTAAATAGATTAATAATTCCAAAATGAACCTATATGTAAATTTGTAATAATTTTATTTTGGAGATTATGTTTTTTTGCATCAAATAATCAACATTATAATGAAATTTCATTTTCAGTGATATCACTTCGAAATGTTATATAACCCATTTTATTGCAATGTCTCATTATAATAATTTAATTAATTATATATTAAGAGGAACTCATATTTATGTATAATGGTGGGTTGTTTAGTATATAAACCTTCAATTAATTAGTTAATTTTTTATATGTTATAAGATAAATATGGGAATTGATTAAGAAATAATATCTCTACTATAACTACAGAGTTATGAATAAACACTCCAATATGGGATTTATATAGTCATTCATGCTTAAATATGTTATGGATATTTGGTGTGTTAACATTCTACAATATGAAATTATTCGTTATACAAATTATTTTGACACTAGTTTATCTTATTTTATATAATTCACATTATTTATCAAAGAACCTATTTTGGATTAATGATGTCATAGTGGATTTAATGTGTAGATTGGTGCATACATCCAACTTGAAATTTCCATTTTTTTCACACTTTCACAATTCTTCCCATGTTAACACACTTAAATAACTAATCCCAAATATAATTTCATAGTAACACATACCATTGAATAATAATAGTTTTCTTTATAAGGTCAATTTTTTACTCATTGTATCAGTTATTCATTTCGTGGTCATTGTTGATCTCATAGTCCTATATATACCCATATGGTAAAAATTTCCATTAACTTTGTAGTATTTTTACTAAATAACCCACTAAATCATTACATTTCTTCTTTTTTATTCCCATAATAATAACATTATCCCAATTTCTAAATTAATCCCATTTTTAATCATTAAATTACAACAAATTAGGACAATAATATTTGATGGTACAGTTTTCCAAAAAATTGATGTATAAAAAAATAGAAATATTTTCCAATATAGAAAAACAAAATTCATCATATACAATTTAAAATATAGCAATTATTTAAAAAAAAATTAATTTATGATTACCATTATGAATTGTATTCAATGATCCCCATGTTTTTTGAAGGGTCGTTTCGTATATTCAAAATGAGATATAATTAAATGAATATTTATGAGAAATATTGATCATTTCAATATTTGGAAAAATATTTTTATAATATTTAATATATTGGAACTTATTTCCTTGGGTATTTTCTTGTTTTCATCATTTTTTGTCAAACTAAAACTTTTTTCCTGATTTTTGAATATTAATTATCCTATATATACAACCTACATATTTTGGATTTTATGTGTGTTCATCATCTTATCTTCCATAATGTTTCATAAAGTAGTATTTTTTAAATTTTAATTAGGTTCATATTTTTATATATTACTCTCCCTTACACCATAATTTTTAAAGGGATTTTTAATACATTATATTCATTTTAACTAGGTAGTGACATCGTCCTTTTTCACATTCCCTGTGCCTTTATTATACATGGACACATTTGTACATTTACTAGATCATGGTTTTCCCCTTTTTTGTGAACATGTTAGAAAATCATGTTATTTATTTATTTGGGTAGATAAAATATATAGTATTATTAATGATTCAAAATTTTATAAATGTAAATAGATATGGATGGGATAAATCACATGTGTTTTGCATTTTTTTGGTGATTCATAATATTTGGTTGATCAATATTAATTTTCATTCGAGATTTGAATTATGATTAGAAATAATTTTTTTGTTGTTAACATTTTATTTTTCAAACCATTACATGATTATATCAATAAAGAAAACATGAATTAAAATTATATGAATTTTTAACTCGAAAATAAAAATTTTGCATATTAAAACTAACATTATTTTAAAAATTACATTCAAAATAATGCTGAAATTATGAGAAATGACATTTATTAACTAAAATTTAATGTTTTGTGGGGGGATGGGTGGTTTTAATGATGGGGGTTTATTTCAGGAGAAGTAAGGTTCATTTTTTATTTGTATTTTTATTTATTTGTTATAGTGATGAAATAAAATATTAATGAATAGTTAAAAAAATTAGATTGATTGATTGATGAACTTGTATAATAAAAATGGAATGCACTGATATATTTGAATTCATTAAAAACTAAAGGAATGAAATTGATAAATAAATGTGTTTTTTAAAAACAAAATATGGAAAAGGGTTGAATTAAAAAAATTCGATATATTGTGTTTTCTTATGTGGCTATTTTTGAGCTCAAATGAATATTGAGGTAGAAGTGATAATGGTTGAGGCTTCAAAAAAAGTCATTTATTCAATTAAGATTTCACTAGTTTTATAATTCTATATGTAGTTATTATTCAAAAGTATCATATTTTGTATTTTCTTTCTATTATTCACATACAAACAACTTGATGTTCATTTTTACCACGATGTATAATGATTTTGGGGTATTAGTGTTTTTCAAAAAACGCCCATGATAGAGGGGACAAATGGATAACAACCCCTTCTTCCTTTCACAGTATTTATGGACAGATTCATAAGTATAAGATATGATAGAATTGATTTATTTTCCACTAATTTTGGTAAACATTAATATAATGAGATGATTCATTTTAGTTTTAGGTCTTGGTTTGAGGAATTAGTGAAATTTATCTTCATTACTTGTTCAATATCAATATGTTGTAGTTGTAAGGATGTAGTTTTGTGAGAATGTTGATTTCATGAAATATTTCATATTATTCATTTTATAATTTTTTTTCTACGGTTTCATTGGTACATATAAAATTGCAGTTACTATGTGTCTTCGATTATGCTTGTTATGGTCTGGATGGGAGTATAATGTGGTATGTTGATGAGTTGTTATAGTGTAAAATGAGAGATAAAGTGGTTTAGGGTAACAATTATATATATTATTAATATTATATTACTACATTATATGTTTTATTTGGATAGAGTGTCATGGGATGAATGTGATTTATTATTGAAATGTCTAGGTTATTTTTTATGGTGTGTGTCCACTTATAAAATGTTATTCTCTTATTATATGTCCATACAAATACATTGTATGTAATCTTATTAAGAACACATGTTATTCTCATGATAATTATGTGGAAACTATTTTTTATGATTCTTTATCGGATTTATAAACTATTACAGATGTTACGTACCCATTCATTTATATTATTGTGAGATTTTACCCTAATTATAATTTTGGGTTTATATTTAAATAATATTTTGTATTTTTTTACATTTCCTTAAAATTTTTGGTTGTTATTATTAATTTATAATAAAATTTCAATTATAATATTTCTTTTTTATATCAGATAAATTCATATTTTTATTATATTATGGGAAATTATTCCATATGCGATATTTTTATTCCATTTATACTACTCTCCAAATATATTCCAACTAAATGTAGTACTCAGTTGTAATTCTCTATATTTTCATATCTAGAATAGGTGGAATACATTTAAAATGAGGGGTAATGAAATTTTTTTATTCAATTCATTGTAGTGGAAAATTTTTATTGACTTTAATTTTCTAAATTTTCTAATATTTCTTATATATTTTGTTCTAGTTTTGATTAATTTTTATTCTATGTGTCTAATTATCGTCTTGATGACATTTTTTCATATATTTCAATTTCATGATCATTAATACTCATTCATTTTTTATAATTAGATCATATGATCCCATTATCATATTATCTAATATTTTCCTTCCTCATATTTCCCCTCAAGTTTGTGAAATAACTACTTTGACCAGGTGATATATTTTCTGTATTTATAATTTTAAATCAATAATTAATTATATTTTCTTTAAATAAGTTATAGTTCTTATTGATATATATGATATTATTATAAAAGGATCCATATAAGATTGGTAATGGATTAATATGATAAAGTTTTATAAATTAATTTGTATATATATCTGGTTATATAGATAGTAAACCCTTATGTACATTGGAGGAGTAACAATTTTTGATATGTATTAATTAAATTCAAAGAATCAGAGTTTAAATGACTTATGTTCATCAGTGGATCACAAAAATATCATTTTTATGAATGATCCAATATAGAGTATTCCAAAAAAAATCATTTGTATTATTGGTACTGCACATCATAATAAATGATAAAATTATATTAAATATAATAAAGTGAAATTAATAGTTATAATATATTGAATGAGTAAAAATACCACAACACAATATGTATCATATTTCAGAATCCATTTATATATCATAAACATCAATCATTTAGCCCATATTTCATTCATTCCAAATGTATTTTTAGTGTAATGAAAATAAGAAATGGAGAGTAATGATTGTGTTAAAATATAGATATCCCTATAGATTTCTGACAAAAAATATTTCTTTCGTCATGATTGACATATCTAATCATATTAAAAATTCAGAGAGAAACATATTTCATTATAATTAATGTGGGGAAGATTTCCAGCATGTATCATTTATAACTCCTGTAATAGACCCTTGTATCATGTTTAATTTCACTCTTATATTACATGATGGTGTAAATATCCATGTGTATGAAAAATTATATAAAAATACTCTTGAGAAAATACATGGATATTGTATCAATTTTTTCAATTTTCAACACATTAAAAAAATACATGAATGAGGACCAAAATACAATAGTGGGCCTATATACATTGATATATAATCTTCCAACATGGTGAAAGACCTTCAGCATATCCTTTAATAATATTCTACTTTTTCCACTACTACATGAAACCATTATTCATAACCTGAGGAATACAAACACATGAAATGGTTGATCTTAGATGGATAGTAATGGTAAATAAGCGGTATTTGTAAGGATATCATTTGTATACGGGTATAATATCATTCTAATTATTATAATATATCATACATAATAAATGAAATTTCATAATCATGCAACATTTAATAAATATTGGTAGATCATAAAACATGAAAAATATGGGATTAAATTGCATAATCAATGATAGAATCATAGGTTAATGAGACATTACATTATGGAATAATCATAAGTATACAAAATCATATATCTATTATAACTACAAATACCTTCATAAAATGTAAGGATGGGTGTAATCACCCATGTACCATCTTCGGTCTTGGTATAACATCCCATGTATAATCTTATATTGGGGCATGGGCTCAACCAATGTACCCACATGATTTTAGGATTGGGATACAACATGAGTATTGTTGTTTTTTGATATTTTGTATATATAATTTTAACAAATTTATTCTTGAATAGTAAAACTTATTCCTTTTTGTTTTTGGTAGTCAGCCACAACCCTTATATCCTATTATTTTTTAGACATTGGAATCCTACTCATGCACCCTCTAATTTTAGGATTGGGATTCCCTTAGGGTGCCTGTATATTTTGGGAATCACATTACCTCCAGTGTACCCAATTGTTTTTTTATTATTATTCCCATGTGTTTTACCATTTAACTCATAAAACATTTATCTTTACCAAAAATATTTGAAGGAGATATTATTCCCACCTATTAAATAATGATTTCAAACATTCACGTTCTACAATATGATAAATCATAGATCATATTAGGTCCCACGAAACAATATGAGATTCATAAACATCATTCTATCAAAAAACAAATCATTTATATAATAATTAAGAATGGTGTATTTGGATCATATACATAGTGAATCATAATAATATATACATATTTCATCATATAAAGAGATAGATTTTGATAGATTAAATGAAAATGTTCTTAAAGAAAAATGACTTCTAAATAGAACTCATATAAAAATCAAAAAATATTTTAATTTGAAAATTAAATTTATAAATTTTGAATTAACCATTAAGAAATAATATAATGAATTTATTTAAAAAATAAAATTCCCACTACGAAAAATCATTCTAAAATAGAAAAAAATTTGAAAAAAAAATTTGAAAAAAAATTTGAAAAAAAACTATGGGACATATGAATGAAACATTGATAAATATTTTCAAAATAAATAAATTCCTTAAATATATTTCATTAAATTTTTACTAATGTATAATTTATAAAAAAAATTGAATATTTTTATAATGAATATTTTGTGAATTAAATAGAATTCTGACTGAAGAAAGAAATAATGTCTTCCTTTCATATAAAAAATTAATCATCATATGTAATATATAGTGGAAAAATAGCACCAATATATGAATATATCATGAATAAAATCAGTCTCATAATATTCATGAGTTTTCATATGAGATGGATCATAATATTTCACCTGTCATTTTATAATCAGAAATTTTTTGTAAAATGATGAAATTTTAGCAATAAATTGTTACAAGATTGGTGACATTGAATCAAAATACCCCATGAAATGATAATATTAAATGAATATTAAAATATCATTAAAATGATTAAATTAATGATATAACATGTAAAATTGAATCATATACACCTAGTAATAAAATATTGATCAAGAACATGGAATGTTTCTGAATTAGTGAATATTTTTACAAAATTACATTAGTGATGTTGAATGTTTTGAACCTCAATCCTAATGAAATATAGATCATAAAATATATATTTAAATACCCATAAATTTAAGGAAAATAATAATATTATACATTAATATTACTTATATAAACCACATAAATATAGAAGTGGTGAATAATGAATAAGTCTCGCAGAAATAAATTTGAGTCTAGAAATCCCCATACCAGTTGGGTATATTTTTAATAATGATCCAAATGAAATAACAACCTAAAAAGAAAGATATTGTAATTTTAATTAAATTAAATTCATGATATTAAATATCATAGGTTAGTTATTACACCTCCTATAAAAATATAGTTCATAACATGGCACGTGTCATAAAGAAAGAATGTTGAGACAAAATTCCTTTACCGATTTCATTTATTTTGAAAAAAACCCCATGAAATAAAGATAATAAAATTAATATTTAATTATATATATGTTAATTAATAATAATACTATAATAAATTCATGGTCATTATATATGTCACAAAGAAGAAATGGGTTCTCAATATGGTTGAATACATGCCAAAAAAGTGAGACTGGAAATCCACATACGACAAGATTAACTTATAAATCATTATCCTAATGAAATAATAACATAAATAAAAAATGTTTATAAAACTAAATAAAATTTATTAATTGAATAAAATATCATATGGATGTATATATACCACAAAATTAAAAAATTGGTGAATATATCATATATCTCACAAAAATAAATATGAGATGATAAAAATGTTTTCTTTATGTCTTGACTTCCATCATACACATTAAAATATATTTTATTTTGAACATGTAATTATTATAAATAATGAAAATAACCATATTATTTCATATAATACTATTTATTATTTTATTTAGACTCTTGAATTACATTTATATTAACAATTACTTTTTAATTTTATATTTTGGGGATAGTAGCTTGGTTTTTTGTATTTGGTTTGACTTTTTATTCTTGATCATCTTAATTACACCCCAATTTAATTATTTAAATAATGTAAAAATGATAAAAATAAAATATATATTTATTATATACATCTTTAAAAAGAACTATAAAATATAGAAATAATAAATCTAATACACAGTTCCTACAGATAGTAGGTTATATATACACAAGATAAATGTTTTTTATTTCATGCCACATTTAAATAAATAAGGTAATTTAAATATATGAATATATATATATATTATCATTCTAGTAAATTTACAATTTCATATATATTATATATGTATACTAAACCAATCCTTAATATGTTCTATGTAAATTGTGAATGAATCACAATGTCTTAAAGAGTCGGTAGTTCGCAAGCCCACAAACGAAGTCATTAGATATAAAAAAATTAATAGAAATAATGTATTTTATCAATATTAATTAAATAAGAATAAATAAATAATTATTATCATATATATCATAAAAATTTTATTTACATCATAATACCCAGCCATGATAGTCGGTGAAGGAAAAATAAAGTACCTCCTTTCGGGAGGCGGTAGTCCTCTATATAGATGAACGATAAGTTCGTCACTAATTTAATGGGTTTTTTGTTTGTGTATGTATAAACCATATAATAAAAAGTATTATTATATTTAGTATAATTATGTTATTATATATTTATTTAATAATAATTTATTTATAGGTGGATAAGGTAATAAAACTGAACTGCATGTTGAATATTGTTACCTCTTTTTTGGTAAACTACATTATGTTTGTAGTAAAGGGATTCCATGGATTTATTTGTTCCCATTGTGATTCCACTTGGGTGAAGGTTGAGATTTTGGGAAGTTATTTGTTAATGGTTTTATGAGTCAACGTATCATGAGATGTGAAAGGAAGTGAGTGTTGTGACTTCCCTTTTATATTGTGGGATGTGCGACATTCTTGTAAATATTAAAAGATAAAAACTATTGTGATGTCTCCCTTAATGATTGGGTATCCATTAATTGTAAATATTTTATCCATGAATTTATATATCTTATATATGGACATAAGATATATTTTGGAAAAGTATCAAGGTCATTTTCCACATTAATATTAAAAATAACCACAATTTAAACACATTTTTAACTAAATAATTGTAATTAATATTAATATCATTTATGAATAAAATATAAAAAAGTAATAATTATTAGATATTTATAAATATTCTAAATATATATATTTAATACATTTTTCCAAATTAAAATAACATAAATGGAATATATTGATTTAAAATTAGGCCTACGGACGAGAAGAGATGAATGATTTTAAAATTGTAATGGTCTAAAAGATTAAAATGTTGTTAAATCCTATTTAAATGTAAAAGAGGTTATAATATTATAATATTTTTAATTGATTTTTTATTTATCTAATTATAATTTAAAACATAATTAAAAAAATTTATCTGAGGGAATAAATTATATTAAAAATTATTTTAGAGTTGCAATTCAATCATTTTCATTATTCGTCAAAAATTAAATCTTCTTAAATAACATTCACAAATTTAACAAAAGTAATTTTTTAATATTTTAAAAAAATAATTTTATTTTGTCAAATAAAAATTATTAAATTCCCGAAAAATATATTTTAAAATAATTCTATATTAAATAGTGGTAAAAGTATGATTTAGAAAAATTTATCTTTTTATCGATAAAATTTTATTTTTTTTCATATATTATACTGACACAATAAATATTATTAGTAATGGAAATATTTATCGAATGAATAAAATATATGTTTCATTAAAAATATTAATCAATTTTATCTTTATAAATTTATTCATAATTGAATTTTATTTTTACAATGAAAATTATGTTTCTTATAAAAGGGATTTCTTTGTTTTAAAATATTTATTCCATTCATGTTTACTATATGATGAAAAATTGGTTAAATTTGAATACATTTATAAATAATATTTTTACAATTTATTCAAACATATTTGTAACATATAATACAATAAATAGTTTGTAGTAAAATAATATTTCAATAATAAAATTATTAGTATATTGTAGTTCTATAAAACTCGACCTTGTGTGTAACACATGATATGAATGAAAATCAACATTGTGTGTAGCTGAATCCAAAAAGATGGTTGTGTGTATCGAAAGCTAATATAAATTCGGAATATAGTGAATGATTAACATTTTATTGAGTGAATTGCAATCCAAACATAGTTATTTTATATAACACATATTATATTCAATGTTACGTTATGTTAAATAAATTTAAAAATATACATTTTATTAAAAAAAATTACAAAATCTCACGGTGTTACAATCTAGTACAAATAAAATGAATTTATCCATTGAAATTCATCATTATTATTAAAGGATTGATACTTAATGGGATTTCCCTTGAAATTCACACAGTATAATTGAATAATAAAACATAATTGAATTTGGAACATTGAGACAATAATAGTTAACTAAAGTGATTCATAACTAGGTTTCCACTTTGTAAAACAAAGATGGGATAGACCTATTGACATTGATACAATTTGTAAATAATCATTGATCGTTATTGATGTCATTTATTATAATAATGTAAATCATCAATGCAATTTAATGGGCCTCAAAAACATAAAACTATGATGAGTTATAAAAGAATCAGTTAAACCACAAATATGGTATTTGGAAAAAATATTTTTCAATACAAATTTCTTATAGCCGAGGAATTATTTTACTATATATAATTATAAGAAAATATATTTACATTATTTCATTCTATTTTCATATTCACCTTTTCACCCTTGGGGTTTTCCTTGATCAATTCTGTATTTATCTCTTAGACTAAGAAATAGACGTAAATTTTTTATACCCATAATAGTAATGGTTCATGATACCCATGTGTTGACCAAAATTTCAATCCATCATTATCCATGGATCATCATTACAAGTGGTTACATAGGTTATCCAATATTCATAAATAATTAATTGGAAAAAATAACATAAATATATAAAAAAACAAATTATGTTTAACATAAAACATTTCATAAATGGTTATGTCACGACCCCCTTCCTCCAATGACATTGCAATGAGGGGAGAGAGAAAATGACCATCGAGTCCCACATTCAATAGGCCCCATGATGGAGACTATCACCAATGGTGCAAACATCTCACAATATCATAGTGATTATCCTTTATAATGAAACAAGATAAGTAGTTATAATAAATCAACCAAAATCAACTACATTACATATATATTATAAAAATTATATACCATAATTAATCTGTATTAAAAAAATTCATCTATGGTAAATACCTAAAAAACCTAGAGTAGCAACACATTAGCCTTCCAATGGTCAGATCCATTGATGACCTTTATGGTCCATGTAATCCTTCTAAAAAAACAAAAAATAGTTGTTATATTCACATGGTGATTATAAATCTTTACATGTTAGGAAAACAATTCACCTAGTTACATTTTAATGACCAAACGAATTAACCCTTGAAAAAAAACTAAAAAAAATCACCTATGTAGGCATTCTAAAAAAACCCCAACCTTACCTAGTCTCACTCATCATATAATGTACAGTAGTAAAATACTAATATACTAATAACATCTATAATATGGTATCCCATACAATATTCCCCTAATTATTCACTCTCACACCATAATGACTAACATCTGGGTGCTCCAACCATATTGAAAAATATCACATCAGATCATTATAATACACATTGGGGCCACACCTCATAACACCTCCCTCTCAAACAGACGTAGGCCATGCATAAAATAACGTCACATATCATCCAAAACACCCACACATGGGCCATTATAACCTAGAATTGATAGCATGTATAATAGGGGGCATCCATCCATCATCCCACCAAGATGGTGGGGAAGTCACCCACCAACTTGACTATGCGGGTGTGAGCACATAGTTCTTGGCATGTGTGGGTGAGTATATAAATCATGAGAATATATATTTTACCAACACACACACAAAAACATATATATATATATAACTATATATATCATCACAATCGCCAAAAATATGGGTCTAAAAACAAAACCACAACAACTCAGGACTCCAAAACATTTTTTACACATCTAAATATATTAAACCATATAATAAAAATAGAAACCCTAATTTATATAATAGCCTTGACCTATCATTCAAACATTTTCCTGATTATCCATTTATGACATGTTCTATTAAAAGTGATTTTTGATTTATATATAAATATCATTATCAATTTATCTAGTAATAATTCCATCTAAATAATTATAATGTCATAATTCAAGTTCATGATTATAATTCATTTCTCCATCCATACCATATGGGAATATAAAAAACTATAAACCATAGTAAATAGTATGGTGAAACAAAATCCCAATTGCTATGTACAAAAACATCATTCACCACATCCCCAATACAAAACCCCACAACCATCATAGCCCCATATAAGAACTATATCTAATCAAGTACTCCCACACATGTCATACAACACACAACACAAAAACAAACATTTATATTTAAAAAGGAATTAGTTATTCTATTTTACATTGTTAATTATTAGTGTTTTCATAGAAACTATATGATTATATGGAACTCATTTAATTTATATAATGAACATTGTTAACCAATTATATGATAATTGATGTCATCATACACATAACATGTATTTATTCCACAAACCATCGACTAGGGAACAATCCAGGGACACAAAGAGCCATTATATTTTGTAGGAAATTATCCCATATAATATACAACATAAATAAATTTCAATAAAATCATAATATCAAACATCACATTCCCCATATCATTTGTATTTATTTCACAAAAATTCTAATATCAATATTAATTATGAATCAACTATATATAAAATTATAATAATTAATATACACATCCCATGTGACATGTGACCAGAATGATGAACGAAATTCTATATGGATGATATATGTTCGACACCGACCTATTACATGAATAACTGGGGTTTATGTACATTAGTAAAATATCCATAGAATGCAAGAAAATACTATATTGAATAGGTTACTTGACTCCAAGGTAGAAGTATTTGGGCTATCTAGTCCCAATCTAAATATGTAGACAATAATAGAATGAAGGTTATTATCCTTTGAATTAGTAGACCATGAATATTCAATATTAGATAAAATTTTTAATTTTCATAAAAGTGGTCTCATCAAGACCACACATTTTGATCATCTATAAGGATTCCTAGATTTTATAAAAATAACTATTTGATTGACACATTTTGAAATGTCTCTAAAATATTAAATAAGTAATTAAAATTATTTCTCCTAAAAATAGTAATAAGAAATGGAACCCAGTTAAAAATGAAAAATTCAATAAAAATGGAATACATTTGAATTAATTCACCTTCAGAATTGTCACCCCATGATGTATCACCACCAAATAGGTCACTTATAGATGATTTGTCGCCATATGCCTCAATTCTAGTGGATTCATCACTAGAAGAGTCTTATTTAAATGAGTCGGTGCAAGATGAGTCACTACCAGATGAGTTACCACTAGGATGTGTCACCACCTAACGATTCATGTCAAGAAGAGTCACCTTAATATTATTTCCCACTATATGTGTTACCTATAGGGTGAGTCACTATTAGAAAAGTAGATATTTGGATTTTTTATTGAAATAAATCAATTATGGATGTGTCACATGTCTCAAAAACACATAGGAAAACCCTCAGACAACTAAAACATCATATCATTGGAATATTAATGGACAGGAAGGACCATTCCATCACATAAAATACATCTCAATATATTCCCAGCCATGACAATTCAATCCCTAAAAATATGGAAAGAGAATAAATTACATAACAACTATCTCATATGATACTTCCATAGATCTCATTTACACTTCAAAAATGCCACCAATCAATCATTATAACCCAACATCTCATAATATATAAACAACCATACTTTCCTAAATATATAGATTATTGAAATCCAACCTCCATGTCAATTTATTATCCACTCTATTTTATAGTTACTCACCAACACAGGATATATCTCATCTTTGTAGAATATGTATTTATTATGAAACATGTCTGACCTTATCCTAATGTGAAAACTTTATCACATATCCCAAATCACATAGAAAACAAGGGGAAATATCATATAAAATACCAAGGTCTGAAAAAAAATAAAAATAAAAATAAATAAATGGTAAAACTGATAATAACTCCTGGTATTAGGTTCACATCTACATCTCATGCTCCCAAATACTATCCTCAAGACCATGATGTCTCCACAGAACAAGAACCTGGGGAATTGTGTATCATCGAAATATAATCCCTCAATATTCTTGAACTCTATTCTCCACACATAAAATGTCACATCATCCTCAATATCATATTATACTCCATCAATTACATGGTATTCATTCGAATGATATAGATGGAACTAAGATATATAAAAAACATTGGGAGATTTCCAATCTATAGTGGAAATGCTAGTTGATATGTCACCTCAACAACTAGCCCAAAACCGTTAAAGGTCAAAATAACCACGGTGAGATATTACTCCCCTTCCTGAATATCTTCTACACATGTTTAGGGTAAACCTTTACGAATACATCATATCCAGCCTCCAAAAAAAGGGTACCCCTCCTATAATGGACATTATATGTCATCAAGTTTGATGTTATTTTCAATCTATATCGAAAAATCTAAAAAATAATTTTTGTGCTCTACACCACCTCATGACCATGGAATCCTACCTCCCCAACCATAGTATTGTATATTAGAGAACTAAAAATCATAAAATATAAATCCTAAAATGGGTCCATAAAAATGGAATACTGATATTTATTATTTAACAAAAACAGTACCATGGGATGTTCTTGTTACCATGACATGTCGGAGTCCAAGAGACATGTTTGAAACTTTTCATCAATCATCTAGATTGTCTACTCTATTTCCCCATATATTTATGGTGAAATGTATTTATACAATGTAAATAAGTTCCAAATTCACAATGTAATCCCCTCTAGACTCGTGATTTTTAATGTGATGGCTGATATGAGTAAATAGACCTCAATACTCCATAAAACTACATTAACCCATCCACATATATCATAGTCATATCATCATCAAATCCTTAATTATTGATTTATAGGATGTGGGTTTATTTCATCAAATAATCCATGTCAAACTAGATAATATCTCAACCTACATAATCTCTGGGTATCAACATGAATAAATCCATTGATATTTCATTATTTTACCACTCAGGGACATACATGGATTGAAAAAACCCAAATCTGGAACACAATGTTATAACTTTACCAGCTATAAAATTTACCACCTTTCTTAAAAAATTCCACTACCTACATCATCCAAAGCCAGAAAAAATACATCCTCAATCATGGAACATCTTCTAAATTAAATAGTTTTCCAGAAAAGGAGAGCTATTTATCACTAAACAATCTTTCTTTCACATATCTAATGGAATAAATCACCTTCTATGAAACAAAAACAATTTCTTACTATCCTCTGACCACCACACTGTAGCATTACTATGGCCAACATGATTACACAACACATCTACCTCTGATCCTCCACACTAAGAATCATCTACTTTCAACATCAAAGAAGACTGCACTACTATATAAAACATGAAGCCTCCTCCATCGACTACTCTTTCATTCTAATTCATGGATACCAATTAACCCATTTTTCTTTTTGAATCAATCGACCCAGGAACAAAAACCTTTCATGAAATCCTACTCAATGTACCAAATCCAACATTTCCCCTTCTAGATTTGTAGGAAATATCAATATAATAGTCATGAATGAATGCTTTCCACCTCAACGTTCATATATTTGGATTAGATAATGAAAAGATATACCCAATGCTACAGTGATATTTGAATACAAAAAACTGCACCATAATGAGCTAATGTAAATGCAACCATAGCATATTCATCAGTACATGTTTCTCTAGATCATGGGTGGCATAATTATATTCATGACACCATAAAATCATTTCCACATAAGAGATCAATTCCTTCTACTACATCAATATGAACCATAATACCAAATGGGATGCTTTATAGAAAACCTCAAACACCACACGCACCACTAATAGAGGAACAATTAGAGTGCTAAACAACATTCCCTTCATGAAATCGAAAGAATCCAAACATTAATTAGTCCACAAAACATCCTGGACAATTTATATTAATATCATTAGAGAGGCTACCAATTGAGAGAAACTGTTCATAAAACACCAATAACAGACTATGAGACCAAGAAGGATATGAAATATTAACACATTAATGGTTGATTCTTTTGAAAAAACTACCTTTCCCTTTATTGGGTCAACTACCATACACTACCGAGACCACAAACTCATTTGGAAATGGACCTCTTAAGTCAAAAATGTACACATTGACAACTTTCTATATTGATGACTTAACTAAAAACATACAAGATAGATCATATATTATCAACATTATCCTCTTATAAATTTGAGTAGATCAACATAACATCGTTGAATACGATGATGAACTTCTCTATGAACTCATGAAACATGGAGTTTGTGATCCCCAAGAACATTATTGGTCTATTCGTAAAATCAAACAACATGACTAGAAACTCGTATTTCCCATACCTTCATATGAAGGAATTAATCCTAGTAAAACCCTTTTTCATCCATATGTGGTATTATCTATACAATATTTAATGCAAGGAAACCCAACTTTCCCCACCCATGTAGTGGAAAATAACATATATCATTGGAAGAGGGTAATGGTTTTTTAACCATCACCCAATTCACTGAAAAGTATATGATGAATATCATCAAATCCAATCTACCTTTTGTGGGAACACAACATAATCACCCCATGGTGATACACTGGGATTGATTAATCATTTATTCATTTTATCATTATTTTATCCCCAATTCATATAACATATATGGTGTCATTCAGTAGGTATACATCAAAATAGATGAAGCTCCAGGCATCATGTCTATCCCAAAATCAACAACACGTAAAGGGGGTAGTGTAACAACATCCATAGGGAGAACATATTGGAATTTACTGGAATAACATGAGAAGACATAACTACATTATCACCATCTATTTCAATATAAATATCATCCATTGACGAATTAATGGGCTCAATGGTTCTTTTTACATCGTAAAAGATGTAGTTACTAATGAAATCTACCATCTTAACATTCACATATTATAACATGAATGGTATTTGATAGAATTAAATAAAATCATACAAAGAATACCAAAATCAAATTCTAAAGAGGAAATCAGATTTTTAGATCTCAATTAATATATGGTTTGAACATTAATTATTTTTCCCATCATTTTTGCGCATCTCGGACCAACATCAAGAAGTGTGGTTTGTTCTACATTTGGCATAGTCAACATCAGTGGAATGTAACGACTCTTAGTGGATACTACTAGATCATGGAAGAATAAAATTATTGAGAATATGTTTAATAAAACATGGTAAAAAACGTTTAAATGAATAACCGATTCATATTCTTTTGATATCCATTCCATCTGGTGCCTATACCTCCACTTCATGTAACAGACCACACCAAGATCCCATTCCTCTCAGTTGATGGAAACTTCCAAAAAAAATTTGGTTCATGGTCCCTTGGTTCGAGGATCTAACAGTGGTCATCATAATCCAAGATCAACTTCCCTTGAATGTCATTAATCATACTACCCGACAATTAAAATTGCCATGCTGCTAACTAATACTTAGGATGATGTTGTACCTGTCTTCCTATGATAACTATTCTTGAGAGGTCACTAGGAATTGGTCATGAATATGACAATAAAACACACATAAATAAACACCTATTCCCCATGACTAATGTAAATTCATGATATCTATAATTTTTAAAGGAATTCATCTGAGTTCAACTCCTAGATAGTCGAAACCTCATAGGTTACAACACTCGAGTATTATAACCAATAACATTTCCCCTTATGGAACCATTTTGGATAACATCTCATTTTAGTTTTATTTATGTATTCATCCTATTCATCACATATTCCCTTAAATGAATTTATAGGTATATTAGAAATTTAATATTTGTAATTACAAGAGGGATCAAAGGACTCAATGCCTCCTTAAGATGCCTCTCTTGGAACTCTTCATCTTAAATATGATCTAGCTCTATATGAAAATGTTCCTGAAACAAAATACCCATATACTACAATGATATACTCCCAAATTGATGGTAGAGTAGCTTATACCTATTCTCAACTATGATGGTCTTTTATAAGAACTCTTCAAAAAAATATTCTATGACGTTGACCCATAAAAAAATCGACATTCATCAACTCACCGAGGTATAACATACACCATAGAAATTCATCTCCTCCCATAAGAAATGATTCGAATGGTATCTTTTAATTCATTGAGATACATATAAAACATAATTTTATCTCTAGGACCTATATCCAACCATGTATTTCCATTTATAAAATCTAACCCACATAGTTTTTCAAGGCCTACCACTAAGAATCATGCAACATCCTCTACAAGTAAACATCATAAACATATAGAGAATCATTTGGTTGATAAACCATATCACCCTACTGAAACTTCACTTCCTAAGACACATGTTAATGAAGACCATCATCCATAAAATAATGAAAATAAGAATATATAAATCCCGTTATTATGGATATTTATTATGATATATTTAAATTAACATGAATTTATTTTATTCATTTTATCTATAGTAGAATTTTCAAAAAACATAATTAAAATAAGAAAAAATCACATTGATGAATGTACCACTCCTAGAATCCTACCAAGCATGTAGCTCCATCCCAGTTGGTCATTAAATATGCCTAGTGTCTATACACTGAAAGCCCATTATATTATTAATGTTACTAACAATCAAATCTATCATATAGTTAAATAATCACCTCTAATACCACGATTTCAAGACACCCACCCATTGAATACCCCAGAATCTGGGGAGAGAGGTAATTACCATAAGTCTCACCTCCCGTAGGCCCTAGGTTGGAAACTATCAATAAGTTTGTAAAAATATCACCATATGTGGGGAATTACCCTTTATTAGGAAACACGATTAAGATATATAATGAACAATACAAAATAAAAACCATGAAAAATATATAATAAAAAAAATCATCTCACAGTGCATGGGTAAATAAAACTAAATTTTTTTTTCTATAAAGTAAATATGAGAAAAAAAAGAGAAAAAACATAGCAACTATCTAAATGTATGAGCTATTAATTCCCATATTAATCCACATAATACTCTTGTATTTTTAAAATAGTTTTTATATATAGAGGATGATAATGCATGTGTACAGTGTTTCAAATCCAAAGTCTCTCATGAACATTTGAAATACCATACTAATTCCCCCACGAGAAAATAATGAAAACAAATGCACCTAAGAATCAAATAACACAAAACCCCAAACTATCCGAAGATCCCTCGCTATATAATGAATCTAATTAAAATTAAAATATGATATGAACATTGATAATATGGTACCTATCACCAATTTACCATTGAATATACTCTCTCACACAACAGTGAAAAATATATTGATTCTTCAATATCTTCTAAATATATCCCATCACATCTCAGGCACACAAACCTTTGATGAACCACACATCACATCTCACCCAGAAAAACCTAGGACACACATCACATCAGGTCACACCAATTCCTGACCACACAGACCTAGGTCTTTAGCGCTTGGTAGAGGGAATATAGATGAGTGGGTGTCCAATCATTCATCCTCACACTAGGATATTGAAAAAGAAACCCTCCCACATGAAATTGTGGGTGTCATCAAATGGTTATCAATATTGGTGGGGTGGATCAATAAATCAAGAGAATATACAGTGTATATAAGTATATATATAGAGAAATGAATTAAATCCCAAACTATGGATTTACAAAAAAACATCGTCCTAATTTGGACTCACTATTTTTCTACCACATCTTATTTTATAACAAAATATAAGGAAAACAAAATCCATAATATACTTTTCATTCTTAAACTATCATTAATCCTTTTTCTAGATTCTTCTTTTCCAACACAATTAATTATACATGTATTTTGGTTTATACAAAAATAATATTTTCAATTCATATAAAAAACATTTATTTTTTTCATTACCATGTAATAATTATAGTACATGATAGTCATAAATTTCTCAATCCATACAAAACAGGAATTGAATTCCAAAAAAAGCATAATAAGAAGTATTTTGAAACAAAAACCCAATAACAAAGTCCAAAACCATCATCCACCAAAACCCTTGATAATATCCACACAACCATTGATGCCCCCTACACAACCATATTTCATCCACTTCCCCCACACTAGTTAAATCACACAAAATAACATAACATAAATTCATATCTAGTAAGGTATTTCTTATCTAATTACACATTTTTAACTGTGGGAGTTTTCACAAAAACTGTAATATATTGTGGCATTGATTTTATTGACCGAATATACATGGTTAAGAAATTAAATTATAAGTGATTTCAACAGCAAAAAATGCAGGAATTTCACAAACCATGAACTAGTGAAGAATATAGTACCCCCAAAATAATTGTTTTTTAAATATTAATTATCCCATAAATCCTAAAAAATAATAAAAATTCAATAAAAATTATTATCCAACATTACACTCACCAACATCAATGTATTTATTGAATAAAAATTATATTATATTTAATAATTAGAAATTAATTTCCCATAATAATATAAATATTTATATATCCATTCAATAAGATAAAAAATTCAGAAATATGATGGAAATATGACATGGAAGATTGATGATTGACATTACCTTATTCCAACAAATACAGTGTTATCCATAGGATATGAAACTCTATCAGGAATACATGAAGTAATAGATATGACCGGGTTATGTGAATTCAATGAAGATGGATTTGTGATTTTAGATATAAATAAAAATACATAACAAATGAGGTAAAGA
Organism: Viscum album; assembly: GCA_963277665.1. Lineage (NCBI taxonomy): Eukaryota > Viridiplantae > Streptophyta > Magnoliopsida > Santalales > Viscaceae > Viscum > Viscum album. The sequence continues at coordinate 1,033,062,600 of OY728133.1, read as the reverse complement.
AATATATTTTATTTATAATGATTAGGAAATGAACACATATGGTATAATATAGTTTGGAATTTCTATTAAAAGAGATCCTATCAAGACTACACATTTTAAAAAATTAGATGGCTTCCGTAGTTTTTCAAAATGTATGATAAGATTGAACGATTTTGAAACATCTTTAAAAATAATTATGTAATTCATTAAAAAATTTCTAATAAAAATAGATGTAGAACAATAATAACTAGAAATTTAGAAAAATTATATAAAAATGGAAAATTATTGGAATACGTCATCAGCAGTCAATTCAATGGTACATGAGTCACCTACAGATGATTCATTTTTAGACGAGTCAACACCATAAGAGTAATCACTAGATGAGCCAATACAAGAATTATTACCACCAGATGATTCACCTCCAGAAGATTCACAGCTAGACAATTCACTACTAAATTATTCACTAATATAAATGTCATAGTCAAAAAATTCACTGCAAAGTTAATTACCTCCAAGATGAGTCACAACAAGATGAGTCACCTAGGTATGAGTAACTACTAGATGATTCATAGTTAGAATATTAATTGCAAGATGATTCATGAATAGGATGATTCGTCATTGGAAAAAAGAATATATGGAAAGATGTTGAAATGAATCACCAATGGAATGACTCACATGTCCCAAAACACCATGGACTACCACCAGATACCTCAATCAATAGATTTCATCCAATGTAATTTCCATGATGGTTCATGCCTTTAAATGTTAATTGTATAAAACTTTTTAATTATGAATTTAAAAAGAATAGGGTCACTATATATCTCAAATAAATCATCGCAATGATCCCTCATATATCATATCGTATATTTTGTTTTCCGCAAACCAAATAGGTTAATTCCTTCATAATTTATTCTAACGAAACATGGAAATTTACCTAAATCCATACTAGAACAATGAATTTATACTTATTGAATATATTATTGTATATATTTCTTAAATTCGAAAATGTTATAAACATTATCAATGATAACATAAAATGATTTTTCATCATATCCACAATTTGATCCATGGTACTCAACAAAATCTAGTTTAATTTATCAATAATCATCAGTTTATCCAAGATAACACATATTAAAAAACAAATTAAAGTTATCCTTCCCATAATCAAAATTTCAAATTTCCATTATATAACTTTTATATTTTATCGTTACCATTTAGTATATTTTTTAAAATCATTAATTGAAAAATATTCTTCCGGATTACTCTTATATAGTTCTTAAATTCCATAACATATTCCCTTCAATCGTCCAACTTTTTTCTAAGACCATTTTATACAATTCCCTAACATATTACCTAATATTCATTTAAATTTATATTAAATATGAATATTTTCATTAGGATTCTCAATCTTAATCTAAACATTATTCTTATGTATAGTGAAAAAATAATAGTCGAAAATATAATTCCCTTCACATTTAATTTGTAGTCTATTTATAATCTAATGTATAATCTACAATAGTACCACATTCCCAATTTTATTAATGATATTTACATATATTAAACCAATTTTCAAAATTCCCATAATTTTCATATAAAAATAGTATATTTTAACCATGTTTATTCTAGTTACCACTATTGACTAAGATTGAAAACCCTTGCGTGAGTAACACTTATCAAAATGGAAAACTAAATAATTATTAAAATTTATATATTATGTCTAAATTATGGATCATATTACATAAATATATGAGACCTTTGTATTTTCCATATATACATCACTATAAATATCAAAATAAATATCCTTAGTTATATCATTGATGTTTTATCATCATATATTCCAGTCGTTCATTATAACATTCCTTTGATACCAACTATATCTTCCCCCACATAAAATACATGTATATTAAATCATTTAAGATTAATATTCATTACATTATATAAAGAAATTCCTGAAAACTATAATTCTTTAGTGTCATTGAAAACATGGAAATATAATATACTATCAAGGTGAAATATATTCAACATATCCGTTAATGATCTAACCCTTTTAGTAATCCTTCTTAAATAATTTTGTCACAAATTTTGGAAAAGAGACATACAAAATTTGTAAGATAACATTCTTATTAATGGTAATAAATGGATATATGAATGAATAAGCTAAGCATTACGCTTTGATAATGGGATCTGACCATTATAAGATCATTAGTTTTATATCAAACATCATAATCATGATCCATGAAATAAATATTGATTTTTTATAGGATATAAATCAAAATGGAATAAAGAGAATAATACATCACTTCATAATATAATAATAAGGAATTTAATTTTGTAATTTATATAAGAACGTGAAATTTTAGTTTAAAGCTAATTTCTAATACATTCATAACATGTTAGTCTTGGTATTATCACTTATATGCATATTCTGGACTGGGATAATGACCGATGTACACTATATGTTTTGGTTTTGGGATAAAAATAATGTATCGACTAATTTTATGTCTTGAGATAAAATCAATGTTACTTTTTTGGGAATATAATACAACTTATGTACCATCATATTATTCAAAATTAAAATTCCTTTCTATGTAACCACTAGTTTAATGCTAGGGATCCACTCCCATTACTAGAGAAAAAAATGTTTAACACTTCAATATTTTTCACATCAGTTCTATATAACAAATGTGTAAAACTATAAAAATAGATTTATCATAACTGTTATTTTATAACCGATGTTATAAATCGATGAGAATAATTTTTTCCGCCAGTTATTTTATAACCGATGTAATAAAAATTGAGATTAGCATTATCAAGTAAGTTGTTTGATAAACGACATGATATATTGAGCTTCGGTTCTTTTTCACATCTGTTATAAAATTGATGACATAATAAATATATTCTAAACAATTTATGACATCGGTTATGAAAAGAACTGATGTGATAAATCTCTATTTATCTTTTCGATTATAATATTACTGACGTGATAAATTTTTTTCTATGTCAGTTATTAAATAACAATATTTATAAACAAAAAATTATATTTTACCACATATGTTTTTAAATAACCAACGTGCTAGTGCTTTTAAATGATTGATTGAACCATGTATTTAGTCAATCCATTTTCTTTGATCAGGCGACCTTCGATTCATCTCTCTTGCGCATCAAATCTAAGAAGGTTTCTTCAAAGTTGTTCCCTCAATACTCATTTTTCCAACATCATTATCTATATTTATTATCTTCAGATCTATCAAGTCAACTCGCAACACTCATGTAAGCCACACACGGCTCGGTTTCAGTTTTTATTTTTCATGATGCCCTTAACTAAATTTTTTAGCTGTTATTTTTCTTTGTTCATGGAATCATGGTAAGTTTCATAGTGTTAATTTAAACCATGCTAAATAACTTTATGGTAAAATAATTCTATGGAATTTATATCATTCATGTTTATGATTTTAGTGTGTTATATCAGGTGTGTGCGGGCGTATAGAGGGGGTTACAAAAGGGTAGGGGTTGTGCATGTTGGTAGTGGTATCCATGGGGTGGGGGCTGTATAGGGTTGTGGGGTGTCAAGGGGGTGACAATGGGGGATGGGATGGTGACTATGGTGTTAGGAGGATGTCCAAAGGGGTTAGGGGTGTGCAAGGGGGTGGAGTGTGGTATCCAGGGGGTGAGGGGTTGTCCAAGGGGGTAGGGGTGTCCAAGGGTGGGGGTGTTTCGAGGGGTGACTGGGCTATCCAATTTGATGGCGGTGTATAGAAGCGGGGGTGTACTTTGGGGGGATTTCTAGAGGGATGGGTGGATTTCCATGGGGTGGGGGGCTCTTCAAAGGATTGGGGGCTTTCGAGGGGGGCTGTCTAGAGGGGGGAGGGTCTGTTCAAGGGGTGGTGGTGTCTTGGGATGAGGTTGGTGTCCATGGAAAGGGGGTATTTCAATGTTTAAGGGGTGTCTAGGGGGGGTGTATGTTTAAAGGTGGATGAGGGGGATGTCTAGGGTGTGGGGTGTCTAGGGGTCATCCAAGGGGGTAAGGGTGGGGGCGTTGTCGTGAAGGTGGGGGTGTCAAGGTGGATGGGGGTTGGTGTCTAGGGGGTCAGTGGGCTATCCAATGGGGTATGGTGTTTCCAAGAGAGGGGTGTCCAGTGGGTGGGGGTCGTCCAGAGGAGTTGGGGATTGTCTTGTGGTTGGGGGTGTCTAATGGGGTGGTGGTGTATAGGGGGTGTCCATGTGGGCAGGGTGGTGTCTTGGGGTGGGGGGGGGGGGGTTCTTTCCAAGGGGTGGATGTGTCAAGTGGTGGGGGTGGTGTACAAGGTGTGGGGGTGGTGTCTAGGGGGTGATGGAGCTATCTATGTGGCGGGGGTGTCCAGGGGGAGTCGGGGTGTCCAGGGGTGTGGGGGTGTTCAGGGGTTGTCCAGTGGGATATGGGTGGGGGGTTGTGTACATGTGGGTGAGGGGTCCTTCCAATAGGGTATGGGTGTCCATGTGGTGGAGATGGTGTCCAGGGGGGAGGTGGATGTCCCGGGGTGGGGTGTTCCTAGGGATGTCCATGTGTGTAGGCTGTGGGGGGTGGTGTCCATGGGGGTGGGGGTGTCCATGGGGGTGGGGTTGGTGTCCAGGGGGTGAGTGGGTTGTCCAAGGGGGTAGGTGTTTATAGGGATGGGGGTGTCCAAGGGTGGGGGCGGTGTCAAGATGGGATGGGGTGCTCTTTAGTGGGGGGTGTCCACAAGGTGGAGCCTAATCATGTGCAGTTCCTGATTTCATGGAAAGTGAATTTTTTACCATTCAACCTATCTAATTTTCAAACCAAATCACCTCTTTCTACACCATTCGTAACATGTAACACTAGAAGTATCATCCCATTCCTCTCTATACCTCTCACCTCCATCCAATGGTGGTTCCAAGTGGTTTCTAAATGCTTGTGGGTGATTTTTTCATATAATATCCCCTCCCCCTTCTTCTTTAATCTCTCTTTTTTCTTCTTAGTTCATCTTCTCCATTGTTTCCTTTGGTCTAGGGTTATTGTTTCTTTTTTATAAATTTTTTTTTTCTTGTAACGGTTCTTCTTGTTATTCTGTTCTCATTTGGACCTTCTTGATGCCATTTTTAGTGGTCATCATTTAAGGCGTCTTGGATTGAGGTAGGTTACCCATTGTATTGGCCTTTAAATATAAGAATCACTAATTTCTTGATTTTTATACAATGATTTGATTCTTGATAGAGATATATAATTTTTTTAATGATTACATGAATTAAATCATGTTTAATTCCCATTGAATTAAATTTTGTGGAATTATTTTACATATCCCTACACAATAAGTGTTTCATTAAAAGCCTGGTTGGCCCCTATAAGTGGTTTATGATTCCTAAATGATGTTTTTCCTTTTCAAATGTCTTTCAAATAATTCATGGATTCCTAAATGGCATGTATGGATACTTTTGAAATGGTTTTTCTTTTAATAGAATGTGGGGGGGTCGGTATGCACATTCAGAATGTGGTTTTATTTGGGAAAATCGCTTTGGAATGTGTATCTTGCCTTATCATTATTTATATAGGTATGGAAATGTCCGTTTGATGGGACTTCCATTGCGTGTTAATATCCCTAAGGAAAGGGTATTTACATGGAGTGGTGTTCTGGTGTGATTCTTGTGGGTGGGTGTCTTATGTGTGTCTTTTTCTTATTCATTATATATGGTTGATTGTTTGATACTCTTAAAATCACCCACATTTTATAAATAACATGGTAACCTAGAATTGGAAGTTGATTATTATTGAATTCTTGCTACACTAGATTATGATTATTCCCTGTCTAATTGACAATTTGTATAAACACTCTATGGAATGGTGATGGTTCTCCTCATGTGTTAGGGATGTTTGATATCATCAGGCATTCCATAATGATGTATTTGGCTACCATATGTGTTAGAATTTTCCCATAGATCTTAGGTATTACCATGTTCTCTAACACATATTTATTCATAGAGGATAATCTAGGTTCCTCATTTGGTCTAGTTACTTGAATACTGCTGACCCATTTCCATCATTATGTCATCATTGATTACGCTCCATAATTATGATATGTCTCATTGTTAAAATTGAATTCGTGGTTTTAAATTATTTGATTGGTACTTTTTTAGAAAAAATATGTCTATTTTCATGTATTTAAAACTATCTGTAAATTAATCTTCTATTTAAATGAAATTAATTGGGATAGCCTATACCCCCCGGAACACCACAACCCCCTTGGACACCCTAAAAATCCCCTAACCTTGTGGACAGTCCTTACACCCTTGGACAGCCCCCAAAACCCTCCCCTATAAATCCCTTAACCCCTTAGTCACCCACTTGGTTTATATATATCCCAACGGTTTCATTGAAACTGTCAAAAAATTTTAACTTTATGTAGTCTATACGAACAGTTCCTATAGAATCGTTCGGATAGGGATGTTATAGTAACTGTCATTACAATTGTGTGTAAAACCATTGGGGAAGTATATCACAATGGTTTTAGGGGTTATCCCAATGGAATTGAATTGTTGGGATATGTTTTATTTTCTATAGTGAATGTATTCATATTTTAGTATTTACACATCATATTTCTTTTTTACAGAAGGTTGAATTTGGCATCCAGTTGCATCAGGATAAATTATTTGTGTAACATAAGTAAAAAATATCCAAAATGAATTTAAAAATATTATATAAAATTATATTTTCTTTCTAAAATCATTTTCATGAATATTTGTTTTTCAAATACACAGTGATTTGTTTTATATTTCAAAATAAATTTACGTTAATATTATAATATTTTTCATATAAATATATATTTTTTGTATCCTAACATGATTTGTAATTATGTTATTAGTTATGGTTAATAATGAGTCAAATTTGGATTAAATGACATCAAATTATTAATGAATATGAAGGATGTGTTTATTCCTTTGTAAAATTTTCTAAAAGAAATGTTAAAAATTGTGAGATTTTTTTATCTCCAAGCCTGAAATGTTTCAATATAAATAAGTTAAAAAGTATAGAGATAAATGATCATCTTAATTTTTATGGTTATAAGATGAGTTACAACCCTTGTATTTGGCATGGTGAAACTTGACAGAATGTCAGATCTAATAATGATGATGATTTTCAAGATGGTAACTCTGATGGAATTGAAGAAATGAGTTGTGGTATTGCAGTACAAAAAACTGAGATTGAACGGATAGTTGTGTGTCCATATGATGATGATGAAAACCCATTTCTCATGGTTTTACAGATCTTACAGTCTTTTTAGAGGTGTTAAGTATTATTAATCAAAAGGTGAAACATGTATGGAGTGACATAAGTATTACAAAGCTGCTACAATTGTTGAAAGGCATTCTTCCAAAAGAAAATTGTCTTCCATAATATCATTAAAATTACAAGAAAATATTATGCCATATGGTATTGGGATACAATAAAATACATTCATGTCTAAATGAATAAATTATATATAGGAAAAAAACATTAATTTCTGTCAGAGTGTCTAAAATGTGGGACATCATGGTATGAGTACAAAGAAATGTCAAAGGTTGATGTAGAGATTACAAAGATCCCTTCCAAGGTATTTTGTTATCTTCCTATAATTCTTCGTTTGTAACATTTATTTTCTATTTCACATGATGCAAAAATGTTAATATGGAATGATGATGAGTAGATATGTGATGTAAAAATATGTCATCCTTCATATTGTCCACAATGGAAGAAAATTAAGGAATAGTATCCTATATTAGGAAATGAAATTAGAAATCTCAGACTAGGGTTGTGCACAAATAGAATGAATCCATTCCAAACACTCAGTAGCACACATAGTTTAGGGATTGTTTTCTTGTTAATTTAAAACCACTCTCCTGAAGATTTTATGAAGTAAAAATATCTCATGTTGAGTATAATTATCTCTGGTCCGAAGGAACCTGGAAATGATATTGATGTTTTCATATCAACATTGACTGATGATTGGAAAATTTTATGGGAGGATGTTTTTAAGGTGTATGATTATTATAAATGGAATATTTTAGACATCATGTAGTGCTTATGTTCACTATAAATAACTTCCCAACTTATGGATATTTTTCTACATATAGTGTTAAGGGGAATAAAGCATGTCCAATTTGCGAACAATAGGCTTCATATTGTCAATTGCATCATGGGTGGAAAATAGTGTACATGGGTCATCAAAAGAATTTTCTAATGGTTCACTCATATAGAAAATTATAATTCAATTGAATGGATCACAAGAATTTGATATTTCTAAAAAACATTTATGCCTATATGGGTATTTTGGGAGGGTGGAAAACCTTGATGTGACATTGGAAAGACATAGAAATCTAGTAAAGATATTCATATTTGGATGAAAAGGTCAATATTTTTTGAGCAACCATATTATAGATATCATGAAATGAATCATAATATTGATGTCATGCATGTGGAGAAGTATATATATCATAGTATGATTGGATGATTTCTAGATAGAAAAGGAATGAAAAAATAAGGGTTAAATGCAAGATTATGCTTTCTATTAATGGGAATACTTTGGGAGTTATCTTTGACTCCTAATGGAAGATAAACATTTCTTCCCCGTCTTTTCATACATTATCCAAGACGGAAAAACGTATATTTTTTTGGTGTCTTCATGATATCAATGTTTGTCATGGTTATTCATAAAATGTATGAAAAAATTATATTTGAAGGATTTGATGTTGATAGGTAAGAAATCTCATGATTGTAACATCATGATGCAACGACTTCTAAAAAATACATTTTTTGGAATATTTCCCATATTTTTCCGAATGATTATAATGAAGTTGTGTTATTTTTTAATTTCAATTTGTAAAATGGTGATTGATTTGAATGCTTTTAACATTTAATGATTCATCTGGTTCGAGAAACAATGATTTGTAGGTATGCATATCTTTGTTGGATGTATTATTTTTAATGGTATATGAAAATATTGAAGGGTTATGTTAAGAATCCATATCAACCTAAAGCCACCATTATTGAAAATTGTATTTCCAAGAAGGTAGAATACTTTTTATGAGCTACTTGGTAGCAACGGAGCACATATGATTGCCTCTATCTCTCCATGAACGAGTTAGTAATGAGAAAATATGGATTTGTGGATTAGAAGTAAAATCGTTTATAGTAGAACAGATGAAGAAGTTATAATTATACATCATGAATGACATAGCTGATGCTCTACTGTATATCACATTTCTTATTAATGAGTGGAAACAAATTCATCCAAAGAAGTAAGAAATTGGAATTTTGAATTTCCACATCAAAAAAAATAATCGTTTAAAAAGACCATACATGGTAGATCAGATGTATTAGAGTCATTAAAATGGTTAGTGGTGGTTCATGTTTAAATGAAATAACATGGTCTGATTATGAATTTAATGGCTATACATTTCATATGAATATTGAGGACAAAAAAAGTGAAGTTCATAATAGTGGTGTATTGGTGTTTGTAGAAGCAATGCATTTTTCTAGTTCTAAATACAAAAAAAAAACAATTTCTATATCAACTACAAATTATGGAGTCATTGATGACATTTGGGAGTTTTATTGCTTTAAAATTGAATTTCATGTTTTTTACTACAAATTTTTATCAGAAAAAAAAGTGTCAGACATGATGAATTTGGAATGAGAGTTCTTATTCTGAATAGATTAGAAGACAGAACATATTCTTTTATAATGGAAACACATGTAAACTAGATTATCTATGTAGCTGAACAGTCAGATATATAACTATCTTTTGTTTTACAAGAAAAAAAACAATATGTTGGTGAGGATCAACATTATGAATATGCCGATTTATGTGAGATCAGTACATCCATGAATATAATAATGTAACATAATGATGTGAATGTTGAATACAAGTTTTGTGTGATAAGGAATGATCATGAAGAAGGAATTTGGGAAAAAATCCAATCGTACATTCCTAATACTATAGGTAACGTATGTTTATTTTTTTGTTTAAATTTATTATTTTCATAAAATGTTAGATATTGTATTTTTTTATTAAAATTCATCTTAAAACAAATAAATATATTTTTTTGTTCTTTTTAATTTTTTTAGTTTAGTTAATCATGTTTATCATTACGTAAAATATATATATATAATTTTTTTTTGAATGAAAATTACATTACATTGTTTACCATGTTTACCATGTTTACCATTTTTACCATGTCAGACATGTTTACCCTATCTACCATGTTTACCATTTTTACCAGGTTTACCATAAATTACCATAGTTTACCTTCACCTAACATATATATTTATTGATTTTGTTGAATGAAAATTACACTATTATGTTTACCATGTTTACCATTGTTTAAAATGATTACCATATTAATCATGTTTACTATTATGTAACTTAGTTAATTATTCAATTTTCAATTTATATTAGTATTTTAGTATTGGAATTTTTATATTTTTAGACTATTGTTTCTGTTTTTATTTGAAGGACAATGACAGATCAATTAGTTGATCAACCACATGATTCTTGAGATGAGCATAATGATCACACCTTTGGGGAAGAACATTCACATGCTCTAATTGATTTTCCCCAATCTTCCTCATGTGTTCCTATAATGACAAAGAAGTGTTTAAGAGTTGGTAAACATGGGTTCATACATTAACCAAAATTATCGCTTGCCTATACGCATGACCATAGGATACTCATTGAGTTGGATGGTAATGATATTCCTAGAGAAACAAATGCAAGAGATAATAAATTTTTTGTATAAAATCAGGGTACAAGAAAAGTATGCATTTGGTATGATGATTGTTGAAGTGTTGAAAAAGTGATAAAATCTCTCTTGAGGGATACAAATATGCTTAGATATTTTGGTAATGTTTTTCTATTACATAAATGTTTCAAGTATAATATGTTTTACCTATTCATTATCAGATGAAATTTTATATTCATGACACAAGAGGATTTATGAAGAAATGATTATTGATGATTGCTAGGTGGTGGAGGTATTTCAAATAAACCCTCATATATAATATCATTTTTGGTCATATGAGTCATGAAAATCAATTTCATATATATCCTTTCTTGGATGAGGAGACTTGGACACAATTTTTTGAAACTAGAAGAAATGATTCATTTTTAGTAAGGGAAATATAATCATTTAGAAAAATTATTATATATATGATCTTATTAATATTTTGTTAATGGTTTATTATTCTTAATTTATTTCAAACAAGGAAATCTCATCTAGAGATCCAATACAATAAAAGTATACCCTCATAGTTTGTCTCGCTGACTGTATACATTATAAGAAGAAAAATTATTGTGAAAAATTTAGAAAAATTGAGAGTTGAGTCTTTATGATCTGGAGAGGATGACCCTCTATACAAATCATCTAGACATGAAAAATGGAAGAGAGATCATATGTGAAAAAAGGGGCAATATCTTATACAAGATTCAAGAATCATAACATAGAAGATTTTATGATATTTATTTTATTTATATAGGAAAATTATTTTATTTATATAATTTAATCATCACAGAAATGATCAATCAATTAATACATGATTGTCTTGAGGAGCAGAGCACATAGGGGAAATTTATAGTTGTTGGGCGGTATGGTATTTTATCTACAACATTGGGAAATCCCGAACATCCTAGTCATGTATGAGGATATATAATGGGTTTATGAGTAAGAAAAGAGTTTCCATGTTCTTAAACATCTTCTACTGAGGGTGTTTATTAATAAAATAATCCATGGAGGCTGATGTTCATAATATTAATGTGACGTTGGAGGAAAAGATTATTGAATTGGTAAAGTCTGTTTTTGCAGACATACAAAGTCAATTTTATAATTCAGCTCTAACATCTCCACCTCCCCCTACAAACACCATTATTTTCCCTACACCTACCCCACTAGCTCCCACTCCCCCAACTCAGCCTACAGGTCCCATTTTTTATCCAACTATTCTGAATGAGATTCCTAATTATTGCAAGTTGTATGTCGATGATCCTCAACACCATATAGTTTCATATGGTCTGTTATATTATATATGACATACAATTCATCATCAACAGTTAGAGGTAGAGCATAATTTGGTTTTTGTACATGATATTGTTGATAGATCAGCTCAACTACTATTACCTACAAATGAGGTGATGACAGTTGGACATAGTATTAGATATTTTTTCATATGGCCATTCAGAATTCTACGACTCATTACCATAGAGTTATGTATGTTATATCTTATATTTTATTTTTTTTATTAAAATTGTTTTATAATTTGAAAACTAATATATTTTTCTATTTATTTTTACAAGAATACTTCAAAGGTAATGAAATATTATATAGAAAACAACAAATACAAATAGCTATGACATCATATACAAATTATAGTAGTCTAGAGAGATTGTCACGATATTCAAATTTGTTAGCAGATCATTGTAATTTTCCAATGGAATATCATGTTTTTGGATATGAAATAAATGTGTGGATTCTCAAAAATTATAGCATGGAGCTTGTTATTTTAGATAAGCTGGCCATCAACATGGTTCAAATTTTTTCCATGTATGTCTTAACATACTTTCCATGTGTTATATCTATTAAAAATGTATACTTATGTATATTTTTTATGAGGTATCTTTTTAACATGAGTGAGAATAATGAGCAAAGAAATGTATATAGATTCTTGGACATGCCTTTGATTTCCCCTGAAGCACATGCATTGGATGAGTAATAAAGAATAGTTTATATTGCTGAAATATTTGAACAGATTATAATCCCATAGTTTGGATGATGCCGTTTTTGAGATGTATGAAACATATCATTGGTATAGATTTCATTATATTTTATCATAAATACCAATAACCATAAATTTTATTTTATCTGCGATCATTCATTGTTATTTGTTTTATTACCAATGTAGAAGACACTTTATTAGATATTCTTTATCCATGGCGATGTGCGAGATAGTTTTAGGAATATGTTGGAAAAGTACGTTTGAATTTCTTAATAATATTATATATTATAAGTAATTTAATGTTTATCCCATTCGTAAAATTTTGTAATAGGGGATGGGTCTACTTTTGAAGAAAAACAAAACGAAATGGAGTTACAAGATCAAATATGTAACAGTAAAGTTAAATATCCATTTATAATTCATACTTCTTTATGTTTTAGATCCAAATAATATTTTTAATTTACACTCATTAAAACAAAATATTCATTAACAACAAGGCGTCGTTGAACGCGGATATTTTATGTGAAGATATATTTATGAAATAATTACAATTGGAACACTTGTGCACATTGACCTGATAAGATTTTCTTTTAAACATTTCCAGAATATTTCATTTAATTTATTCATTATGTATGTTAACTACTTTCCTTTTAATTTTTTAATATTTTATGACACTTTAACCATATAGTTCTCATAATTTCAAACACATAGTAGTGGAATAGTCAAATTATTCTATAGGTTTGATTTGATTTTAGTTTGATTGTAGTGTAAAATGTAATTTTGAATATTTTCATTATAATTGTGGATGTAATATTTTTTTATGTTAGATTCATGTTTTATTAGTCAAAGTTGTTCGTTTTGAATTTTATATATGGAATTGTTTAATTTTGGTCTACTTATTGTTTTGGTCTAGTTCTGGTGGTTTCTATGGTATGGAATCTAGTCTAGGGGGGTTTCCAGGGGTGTGGGGGGTGTCTAGGTTGTCCATGGGGGTGGGGGTATCCAAGACTACAGGGGTTTTCCAGTAGGGTGCGGTTTGTCCATGGTGTGTCTATGGGTGTTGGGGGGTTTTGTTGGGGGGGGGGGGGGGTTCTATGGGGTTGTCTAGTGTGGTGGTGGTGCCCATGGGGGTGTGAGGGTGTCCAAGAGGGTAGTGGGGGATTTCCTGGGGAGTGGGGGCTGTCTAGGACGGATGGGGGTTGTCCAAGGTGTATAAAGGGGTTTGATGGTGTCTAGTGGTGTTGGGGTTTCTAGGGGTGAGGGAGCGTTGTCTATTGGGGTGGGGTGGGGGAGGGGTTTCTGGGGTGTCCATTGGGGTGGGAGGGTGTCTAGGAGGGTGGTAGGGGTGGCTAGGTGGTGGGGGCTATCCCAGAGTGTGGGGGGCTATCCAGGGGGTGTACAATGGTGTAGGGTGGGTGTTCAGTGGGCTGGGGGGGGGGGTTCATGGGTGTGGGTGGGTTGTCCAGTGGGGTGGGGGTGTCTAGTGTATCAATGGGGTGGGAGGGTGTCCAAGAGGATGGGAGGGAAATCCAATAGAGTGGGGGCTACCTAGGAGGGGTAAGGGCTATCTAGGGGTATCTTGGGGTGTGGGGGTGTCAAGTGGGAATGTGGTTTCTAGGGGTGAGAGGTTTATTCATGGGGTGGGGGTGATTGGGGTTTCCATGGGGTCAGAGGGTGTCCAAGAGCGGTGGGGGATGTTAAGGAGGGTGGGTGTTGTCTAGTGGTCTGTAAGTGTCTAGTGGGGTGGGGGTTTCTAGGTGTGGCTGAAGGGCTGTTCAGTGGGGTGCGGGTGTATGGGGTGTCCATGGAAGTTGGAGGGTGTCTCGGAGGGTGGGAGGTCTATCCAAGGGAGTGGAGGTGTCCAGGTGGTGTCTGGGAGGTCAGGGGTTTCTAGGTGGTATCATTGGGTGTGGGGGTGTCTAGTGGCATGGTTGGGGGGATTCTAGGGATGTGGGAGGGTTTCCTAGTGGGGTGGGAGTGTCCGGGGTGTCTATGGTGGTGGGAGGGTGTATATGAGGCTGGGAGGGAGGATTGAGGGTGGGGGTTGTCCATGAGGGTAGGGGTTGTCTTGGGGGTATCTAGGGGTGTGTAGGTTGTCTAGTGAGGTGGGCTATTTCCAGGGGTGTGGTAGGGTTGTCTAGTTGAGTAGAGGTTGTCCAGGGTGTCTATGGTGGTGAGAGGGTGTCTATGATGGTAGGAGGGCTATCTAGGGGAGTGGGGTCTATCTAGGAGGGGTGTGGGTGGGGGGGGGATCTCTAGGCGGTATCTTGGTGTGTGGAGGGTGACCAGGGTGTCCATGGGGGTGGGAGGGTGTTCAAGAGGGTGGTGGGAATTTAAAGAGGATTGTGGGTTGTCCAAGAGGGGTAGGGGATGTCCATGGTTGTCTAATGGTGTATGGGAGATTCTAGTGGGTGGTGGGGTTCCAAGGGTGTGGGAAGGATGTATAATGGGGTGAGTGGTGTCATGCATGTACATGGTTGGTGGGTGGGTGTCCATGTGGGTGGGAGGTTTTCCCAGGGGATGGGTGTTATCCTTGAAGGGTGGGGTGGGGGGGGGGGGGGGGGGCTGACCAGGGTGAATCTAGGGGTGTGGGGGGGTGTCCATGGGGTTGGGGTGTTTCCAGGCATGTGGGAGGGTTTTCTAGTGGGTTGGGGTGTTTTGTGGTCCATGGGGTGGGGAGGGTGTCGAAGAGGGTGGGGGATATCCAAGAGGGTGGGGTTGGCTAGGGGATGTCCTAGTGTGTGGGTGTGTCCAGTGTGGTGGGGGGTTACAGGGGTGTGGGGGGGTGTCTAGTGGAGTTGGGGTGTCTAGGAAGTCCATGGGGTTGGGAGGCTTCCATGGAGGGTGGGAGGGTTGTCCATGGGAGTCGGGGATGTACCGGAAGGGTGGGGGGTGCTGTCCAGGGGTTATCCAGGGGTGTGGGGGAGTCTAGTGCGGTGGGGGGTGGGGGTCAGGGGTGTGGGTGGGTTGTCTAGTGGGGTGGGGGTGTTAGGGGTGTCAATGGGGGTGGGAGGGTGTCCAGGAGGGTGGGAGACTAGTCCAGTGGTGGGGGCTGTCAAAGAGGGTGGGGCTATCTAGGGGGTGTCCAAGGGTGTGGTGGTGTCTAGTTGGGGGGGGGGGGGTTCCACGGGTGTGGGAGGGTTTTTCTAGAAGGGTGGGTGTATCTAGGGTGTCCATGGGGTGGGAGGGTGTTTATGAGGGTAGTACAGATGTCCAGGGGAGTGGGGTTGCCCAGATGGGGCGGGGGTGTCCATGTGGTATCCTGGGGTGTCGTCATTTCCAATGGGGTGGTGGTTTTTCAAGGGTGGGGGGGGGGTTTCTAGTGGGGTGGGTGTTTCCATGGTGTCAATGGGGGTGGGAGGGTGTCTAGGGGGTTGGGTTTGTCGAGCAGGGTGGGGGTTATCCATAGGGTTTCTGTGGGTGAGGGGGGTCTAGTGGTGAGGTGTGGTTATCCCATGTGGTGAGGGTTGTCTAGTTTGTCAATTGGGGTGGTGTGTCCATGATGGTGGGAGGGTTTTCTAGGGTAGTGGGGGTTATTTCGGAGGGGGTTTCCGTGGGGTAACCAAGGGTGTGGGGTTGGTTATAGGGGTGGGGCGTTTGGGGTGTCCATAGGGGTGGGAGGGTGTACAGGATGGTGGGGGGCTGTCCAGGATGGTGGGGGCTGTCAAGGAGGGTGGGGGATTGTCTAGGTGGTGTCAAGGTGTGGGGTGTCCAGTGGGGTGGTGGTTTCTAGATGTATGAGAGGGTTTTCTTGTGGGTTTGGTTGTCTCGGGTGTCAATGGGGGTGGGAGGGTGTCCAAGAGGGTGGTAGGTCTCTCTAGGGGAGTGGGTGATGTCTAGTAGATGAGGGGGTGTTTAGGGGGTGGGGTGGGGGTTTAAGGGTGTGGGAGGGATATCCAGTGGGGTGGGGGCTTCCAGGGTGTCCGTGGGGGATTTGAGGGTGTCCAGGATGGTGGGAGGGTTGTCCTAGGGGGTGGGGATGTCCAAAAGGGTGGGGGCTAACAAGGGGGTGTCTAGGGGTGTGTGGGTGTCTAGTGGGGAGGGGTGTTTCCAAGGGTGTGGGAGGGTTGTCCAGTGGAGGGTGGGGGTCCAAGGTTTCTATTGTGGTGGGAGGGTATCCATGAGGGTTGGAGGGCTGTCCAGGGGAGTGGGGACTGTCCATGAGGGTTGTGGGGGTGTCCATGGGGTATCTAGGGGTGTATGGGTGTCAAGTGGGGTGGGGGGTTTCCAAGGGTGTGGGAGGGTTGTCTAGTGGTGTGGGGGTGTCCAGGGTGTCCATTGGGGATTGGAGGGTGTCGAGGAGGGTGGGAGGGATATCTAGGGGTGTAGGGGGTGTCCATTCGGGTGGGGGTTTCCAGCGGTATGGGAGGGTTATCCAGTGAGGTGAGGGTGTCTAGGGTGTCCATGTGGGTGGAAGGGTGTTCAAGACGGTGGGAGGCTTGTCTAGGGGAGTGGGGTGTATTCGGGGTGTCCATGGTGGTGGGAAGGTGTCCATGAGTGTGGGGTATGTCTAGGATGGTGGAGTTTGTTCAGGGGTTTGGGGGTTATCTAGTGGGGTGGTGTAGGGGGTTTCTAGGGGTGGGGGAGGGCTATCTAGTAAGGTGGGCTATTTTTGGTCTTTTATGGTCTAGTTGTGTTCGGTATTTGGTCTATTTCATGTTTTCTTTGATAGGGCATAGTTTGGGATTAATGGATTTATTAAAATAATTTACATCGGTTATTTTATAATCAGCATAAAAATGCATGTTTATGGGTTTTAACGTCTGTTATTTGAAAACTGATGTAAAAAATTCATGGGAATGGGTTTTTACATCATTAATTTCTTAACCACCATAATAAATGAAATGAAAATAAGTTTTCTTTCGGTTATTTGACAACTGACATAATAAATTGAATGAAATAAGTTTTTGTGTTTGTTATTTAATAACTGACATAGTATATATGATTTCACATAAGATATCATTTAATTAACATGAAAAACACCTAGAAGGCTATTTTATAACGTCAGTTATGAACATAAATGATGTGATAAAATATTAGAAGGTGCATTTTATTATGTTAGTTATTCTACAACAGATGTGACAAAGTAGGTACCATGTCAGTTATTTAAAAATTGTTGTAATAAATTCCAACTCTGAAGTGTTTTCCACCTCAGTTTTAGATGAACCGACATAAAAATTCATCAGATTATTTTTTTTACATAAGTTTGAAAATAAAAAATTTTAAAAATCTCTATTCATAACCTCTCTTGTTATAACATTTGAAATAAGCTGACGTAAAAAATAAAAAATATCCACTGTAAAAAAAGTTTTATGCACTAGTGCATGTACCCTATTCCTCTTGTTATGGGATTGAGATTCCCTATCAATTTCACTAATATTACAATAATGGGATTCCCTATTCTGTACCCATTAATCTCATAAAACATTTATCACGATGCTATTCATTGGAAGGGTGTATAGGTCCCAGTCATTACATGATGAAATAATACATTCACGTTCCACAGGATAATAAAACATTAATAATATCATGAACAGTAAAATAAAATGGGTTTCATAAACTTCATTCATTAAAAAATACTCAATTAAGATAAATAATATTAATTGTATCCATGGATAATATCTATAGTAAATAAAAAATATATCAAATAATGTCATCATAGATGGATAAGCATTTTAATAGAACACATGGAACTTTTCATAATGAAAATAGCATGTCTTTGGAAATAATATATAAATTTAAAAATACTTTTATATGAAAAAAACATGTAAATTAGATTAATTAATATTTATTAATAATTTTAAAAAAAATTCAATAAAAACATCTATCCAAATTTGATAATTTATATTTGAAAAACATAAAATCCTAAAACCATTTTCATTGAAAATATTGTCCAAACATTATAAAATAATATTGGAAAATGATTTAAATCAAAAAAAATTATTTAAATTTTTTTCATTGAAAATTATATTAATATATTATTTAAAATAAATTTTTAATACAATATTAGATGACATGGGTTGTGAATTAAATGGGGTTCAGACAGAAAAGAGAATAAATATTATTTTCATACAATATTTTCATAGTCATCATATTGAAAAAAAATTATAAAAATGGGACCATTATTTATATGTAACAAAAATATGATGAGTTTAAGAAATTTCATTATATTTTTTGATATGTGTATCAATGTAATCCATCAATTAAAGCATAATTATAAATTATTTTGAGAAATGATGATATTGTAGAAATATTCTATTACTTGTTTGGTGACACTAAGTCTTAACACTGAAAAAAAAACATTATTTTAAGAAAAAAATATCTTTATAAGAACTATTCTCTGGACATAACTTGTTAATGGTTATTATATACAACTCATTGAATAATATGGGATCATTACATGGTATCTTATAGAATGAAAGTTTAGAGAAAATTATATTATCAAATTAGTAAATTTATTACTGTAAACTTGGTGAATGAGATTATATAAAATGGATATGAAAAAATAAATTTTAATATAATATAATACCTTCAGTTTTAGTCTATATTCCATAATAAATAAACTAGTCATGAATAAGGCTTAAGTATCACATAAATAAATTTGAGACTAGAAATCCCCTTACTCCTGAGAAACATTTGAATCATGATCAAAATGAAATAACAAAATATATTGAAACTCCTAATATTTAAAAAAAATATTAAATTCATGATAAAACATGTCATAGTAAATTATATACATCTCATAGAATAATAACTGTGTATAACATATCTTGGGTATGAAATGGGAAAAATTGATAGAAAAAGGCATTATCGATTTTTTATCATTTGAACCACAAACCCCCAGAATGAGAGGTCATAATATGTATATGTAAATAAAAATTAATTTTATTATAATAATAATTTAATAAACTCATGTTAATTATATAATCCACATCAAAGAAACTAGTGATGAGTAATGAAAAAGTATTACAAAATTAAAAATAAGACTAGAAACCCTGTTACACTTGAGTAATTTTCTAATCATTATCCACATGAAAGAATAACAGAAAATTAAACATTACATATTATTAAATTTAGTATATTTGTGATATAAACATTCACATAAAATTATATGTACCACACAAAATGTATACGTGGAGAATATATCATATATATTACAATAATAAAAGTGACATGGGACCCTCTTTGAATTAGGATTGAATCATATTGTACGTGTTCCAACCTTTTTTATAAAAAATATAACTTAACTATACATATTTAAATGATAATTTTAATTAAAACTAACACTGTATATCATTTTATTTTGTATTTATATTACGCATTTGTTAATAATTATATTTTATGGTAATGATTTTGGTAACATCTTAGTTTACGGAATGATTTTATATTATAATCATTATTATCATACAATGATTATGATTTATTTATTTATAAAATGTAAAACATGGTTAAAAAATATACAATTTGTTTATAAATATAAAAAATAATATTTAAAATATGGAAATATGAAATGAAATACCCAATTAAATATGATTACTTTCTATAAATATGCATTGGTGTTGTTTCTATATTTTTTGTATTGAATGGAATAAGTTAAATTAAATGTATGTGAGTAAATATATATATATATATTTTTTTTTTATTAACATAAAATTAAAATTATTTTTTCATATATATCATATATGTTTACTAAACCCATCATTAATACCTTTCATTTAAATATTAAATGAATTGCATCACTTTGAGGAGGCGGTAGTCCAACCCTCCATAAAAAATGTTTTTATAATTAGAAAAACTAGAATTAATAATTTTATGATTCATATAATTATTATTTTATAATAATATTGAAATTATAAATAATATTTATAAATATTATAAATAATTTATTTTGATCATAATTAAATCCCAATATAGGTTGTATGTAAAAATTAGTGACATTATTTTGCGAGGTGGTATTCATCCCCACACATGAATTATATGTTTGTTACCCATTAGATAATAGGTTGTCTAAGTTTAGTTATAACCAATAGAATTATAATATCTCAATATATATGTGAATTTTATTTTATTATATAATCAGGGAATATGATGAACGGAGTTGGTTGATAAAGAAATAAATCATAAAACCACATTGAACAATGTGAAGTCTTTTTCAGAAAATTACATTTAGTTTTCTCCAAAATTTCTCCTTTGTTGGAAATATTTCAAAATTAAGGCCCCTATTATGAAGGTACAGTTGTCGGGAGAACATTTTTTATGATATTTTTTAATTAAATTATTCATGATTGGTTTGAGGACATAAGGGGTGGAGAACAATTACAAAGTTTAGGAGGAGTGGAACTCTTATAAATATGGAAAGGTAAAAAATATTAGAGTAATCCATTACATTATTTGATTCCAATAATTTAACCTTTCGAAAAAATATATAGGTTATGGTAGAAAAATATATTTATATTTAATTTTCTAGATTATTTAGACCTGTATTTTTAAATTTTAACAAGTAATTAAATTAATTTTTATATTAATACCAAGAATAAATATTAATTTAATCCACTAATCAATTTTGGTGAAAAAATTATTTTTTACTTATTATATTCGATTGAAAAACACATTATATCATCTTATCTATAAGATTATTTTTATAATAATTTATTACAAATATTTTTTTAAAATGTTGAAAAAACTGAATCAATATTTTTAATCATCGATATTTATAATTTCATAATGGAAAACAGAAGTTTGTACCAAATAAATTAGTCAATGTAATTGAAATTAATTACAAAAATTAACATAAGAACTAAGTATACATATTAGTTAAAAAATAATCATACTAGGCCAAATTATCTAGAAAATTATGTATAAATATTTAACCATGAACTTCCTTATATCTAAAATGGCCAAGTATTAGAGGCAAATTATATAAGGAAGACCTCTAAAAAAATTTTACATTTTCTTTATTTAAAACTATTTTTGTCCTCATCCACTTAAAATTAGAACACAACTCTCTCACTTCCTCCCACCTCCATGGACACGTTAAATCAGAAAATGACATAAAAAATGTACTCCCAAATTAAATTCCAACATCCTCTATGTAATAATATTTGATTAAATCCTTCCATAGATTCCCTTTGTTGAAAAAATTTAATATCCTGAAAAATAGTATATATTCTTCAATGTGGAATTATGGTTTATTTCATTACCCACCAATACAGTTCATCTGATTGAATGATTAAATAATAAAATAATCTTTCTTGATATATTTAGTTATTATAATTCATTTTTGTACACCTACACATTGAAAAATTATTATCACATGGGTAACTAACATACTATTCTAGAGTATAGAGGACATCCATCTCACAAAATGATATCATTTATTTTCCCTTACCACCTATTTTGGTTGGTTATTATTATGGGAATATGGTTTTTATATGATATATATTATATTGATGATATATTTATTCTTATTTAATTATTATATAAAACATACCATTTTGATTTACATTTTTTGAATATGGAATCATCGTTTATGGATATGTGGACTCTATCCTACTAAAAGTAATGTAATTTTTTCACTATTAAAATTCAATGTATTAAATGGGGTTTTATAAAGATACATGATCTAAGATATATAATATTTTTAATTTAATGCTAATATATATATATATATATACAGAAATTTATTTAAACTACATTCTTTCGTTCAATACACCAAGAAAAGAGAAACAACATTCATTAATACGTATGATGTTCCATCTTCATCAATAATTTATCACTTTGATAATTTTATATTTAATATGTTATTATAAAGACATTATACTGACTATATTTTATTTTTAAACCATTTTTACATATTGTTTAAAAATAAAACATGATCTATGTATGATGGTCAATATGATCAAATCCAAACATCCAAAAAATTGAATGTGGATGTTAGTTAAAACATAACAATATGACCTAATAGTTAACAAAAACTAATATGAATACAAAATAAAATTATATAAAGCATTATATATAATAATATTTTAACTTTTTAGATGTATAATCAACTTATATTTGTTAAAAAATTGGATTGAATATGTATAATGAAATTCAAGGCTTAAGGTAAGGGTGTTTCCATGTTTCTTTTATTTCTATCCGATATATGTTGTATCCATCAAATAAAAATATTTTTTTTGTTATATATAGTTTCATAAGATATTTTATATCATTAATATAACTTATATAATTATATTTAATGTTTTAATTTAATTTTATTCATTCATTAGTATCATTATTCCAAAATTACGAATGTTGAAAGTGGATTTATAGTCTCACATTTAATTTTTGATGACTTCTGCTTCATTCACAACTCATTTATATTGTGTGGTATATATAGCTCCCTTGAATTTATTAAATTATTATTATAATCTAATTTTTAGTTATTTATTTATCCATTTTATGATCTCACTTTTATAGGGTTCATGGTTCAAAAGTTACAAAATTAGTAAAGTAATTTTGACAGAAATTTCATTCTTTAGGGACACATTCCATGATATGCACCAATATTATTATATAAGTGGTACACAATATCATATGACATGAAATATTAATGGATAATTTTTTATATTATATTAATATTTTCAAATTATGTTAATTTTTTCTTGAGGATCACAACTCCGAAGATACTGAAGTAGTAAGGGGATTTCTAGTCTCACTTTTATTTATATGAGACATATGACTTATTTAGTTGTGGTTTATTTTTTATGTTATTTATAATACACATAAAAGTGTTATATTATATTACTATAAAATGTATTGGTATTTACATAAACATTTTATGATCTCTCATTCAATATTTTAATGATTCCAATGTTACCAAAATCATAATGAAATTTTTTCTCAACTATCTTTCTTTGACACACTAGGTTATGTACCAATATTATTAAAATATGTGATTATACTTCTTTATGACATGTTATATTTTGATAATATTCCATTTAATGCTGTTTTATTATTAATTTAATGTAATAATTTTTTTATTATTATGTTTCAATGTCACCAAACTAGTAATAGTTTATTTCTACAATATCATCGTTTAATTGAATTTTTCATGATTATGCTTCCATTGTTGACATATTATGATCCATATCTCAAAAAAAATGAATTTTCATAAAAAGTTATTATCCATTATATATTCATATATTGGTCCCATTTATTACTTTTTTAAACTTATGATGATTAAGAAAATATTTCTAGAAAATCTGACTTTATTTCTATTTTTGGTTAGAAATCAATTTTATTCAAAACCATTGTAATGAATAATTATTTTAAAAAATTATTTTAAATTATATATTTAGAGAATATTAAATGAATATCATTTTAAGGAAATTATTTCTATTTTAAATAATTTTTCAAATCATCCCCTATACCATGTCATCATTATTTTCATTGAAAAATGAAATATGAATTCCAATAAAATGTTTTTTTCCTAATTAATATATAATAGTGTCATTTAAAAATAAATATCCATATAACATGACATACATTGATATATTTATCATGTAAATTTATTATTTTCCAAGGATACCATTAATATTATTTATTTTGAAGGATTACTTTTTGATGGCATGATGTTTGAGAAACCCAAATCACTTTATGGGTCATGATATAAGGAATGATTTATTATCTAGTAGAACATGAATTTATTATTTCATTATTGGGATGGAGGTACCTATGTTTCCTTCCAATTCATTGGATAACTATACATGTTTCATAAGCTCATAGGTTCCATAATGGGGTATAACAAGAATGAAATGTTATGGCACGTGGGGGGGGGGTGGTGGATCCCAATCCTGAAACAAGTTTAAGAGGATACAAGGGAGTAAATCCCAAGAAAACAGAAATAAGGTTTATTGAAGGGATTATCAATTTTGAAAAAAAAGAGAGTACATTTTTGTATCCCAATCCGAATAAAAAAAGTAACAAGGATTGATTCATATTCCTAAAAATAAGAAGATACAAGTGTTATTTCCCAAGACCAAAAAATATGGTTCCCAGGTCATTATCCTAAAATCAATGTTGGTACACGGATGATTATACCAAGACTAACATTTTATGAGGGTATGGGTAGTAAGCCATAAAATAATTTTTTATTATTTTTATGTATATTACTCAAATACATTACTTATTCCTCTATTGTTACCTCATGTATTATTCTCTTTATTCCATTATCAGTTATTTTATATGAAATCCAAATATTTATTTCATGTCCCGTGAATATGATCATTCATATACATGTTATGATCTTAAAATGTTATGATCATGTTCTCATACCCTAATAATGATGTTATTCATAAATATATATCTTTTTTCCGTTGATGAGAATTTTATCTCATGAATTTATTATGTTTTCTTTCCCGAGGACATGATGAAAATTGTGAAGTAGGAGTACTAAAAAGGGATGAACTATAAGGGATATTTTGGAATGTCATTCACCATGTTAGAATATTATTTTCCATGATTCAAAAGACTCTAAACTATAATGGTCACCCTAAATTTATTTTTAATGTATTCGATATTCCACACAAATAATTTAATATATTTTTATATTAATCATTAGAAAATATAATTATTATCAATGAAATGGTTTAGTAAACCATTGGAAACTATGACGAAAACACCTTAGTGATATGCCTAGGTCTATTTCAGTGGATATTTCTATGGATGTATCTATGGATAATCTTATTGTGTAACATATTAAATTACCAGGATCCATGATTAAGACATTTAATATATTATTTTCTTAATTATGTTTTTTTTCATTTTAATACGTGTTTCTAAAACTATGATTTTTGGATTCCTTCAAGTTCGGTAACTAGAATATACATGGATAAAATTAAATGCTTTTAATGTGGAATATATGGGAATTATGAAAATGTATTTTTTTAGATGAAATTTAATTAATATAATCATGAATGTAGTACTAGTGTGGATTATTCATTTCATGATAAAGAGACAGCAATGGAAATTTGAATGGCCGGGGATGTTCTGACATTAATTTTTTCATTAAACATAAGAATTATGAATATGTTTTAGTTTTGAATCTTTAATACATGGTTCATATTCCATATTGATTTTAATGGGTATTATGTATTAATATTGGAAATCCTATGTAATGGGTTAAGACCAATTGTGGATGATTAATGTGTATGCGTATTTGAATTTTATACGTATATTATAGTAATCACAATGTATATAGTTTTCATTATAGATATTTAATAATATACTAAATCATGGTGATTAGATAAAAATAAGATTTAATAGAAATGTGTAATTTTTATTATGGGAAGGTAACACTTAATGATTTCTTGGTGTTGAGAAAATTGTGTAATACTAGAGAAAGATACAATCATTAATAAATTAAACTATATTTTAATGAGTACTATCGCAATAATTAGGGATATGATGAAAAATTAGTTTATGTGATAATTTATAGACTTTATTACTTTTAAAAATTTATGAAATATATCAATATATATTTTTCATAATAAGGAATTCATAGTTTCAATAAGGATTTATGTTAAAATCTCTGTATCAATATAATAAATGATGATGAATTTAACATTTTTGGAATGTGAAAAAGGAAATATTTATTATGATATATAGGGGAACAGTACTATGGTTTTTGGAGAAACACAATGTCTATATGATTTTGATTTTCATCATCGAGAGGGGTTATAATGTGAACTTGTATCATCCAAGAACATCTAGCCCATTACAAGGAAAAAACTGATTTTGTGGTGTCTAAGGGGGAGCCTAGGGTTTTTTTGAAATGTATGATTCATTCCATTAGAGATTTATTTCAATATTTTTTTCAATGTTCTAGTTTTCCAAGGGTGACTCATAATAGGGGTAACTTGTCTGTCAGTGAATCATTTGGTATTGACTCATTCAGTGGAGAATCATTAGGCATTTAATTGTCTTGGTATGACTCTTCATTTCCATGACACACCCGATGGTCAATCATATTATTAATTTTCTAACATTATATAATCCTTCTAATTATTAAAAATATTTTTTCCTTATGAGATCTAATTTAATGGAAATTGATATCTATATCTTACCCTAAGAGTTCATTATCTAAACATTCACATGAATATATCCTTTCTTCCCACTTTCTATATGGATTTTTATTAATACCAAACATCCCAAATTCATTTAAATTGAAGTTATGTAACATGGTAACAATGGTTATTTCATCTTTACATAATATATTTTCATGTTGTATAGTCATCTCTGTTTTTGGTGAAAATGGGCGATGTTAATCATCATTCTTCTAAGTTGGATTTCCATTATCATTCATTGTTTTTAATATTGTAAGATGGATATATAAATTTTTATACTTTTTGAGATAATTTATTTTTACTTAAATTATATTTTATTATTCGTCAAAAAAATGTTTAGGGGAGCATGATGTTGGATGTTACATTTTTATTGGAATTGATTGATTTTGTAAATTGTATGGACTAATTACACAGAAAAATAATGTTATTTATGGGCCTTACTCTATAAAAAACATTATGGTTTGTGGAATACATAATTTTTCATGGACATTGACATATTTATATTGTCATTTGATACCACATAATTTCATTCAATAAAGTGGATGCCCCATGATCTTATTATTTCTCTGATAAAAACCTAAACTAACAATGTATTTTTCATTAGGAGACAGTTTGATAAATCTAAATGTATTTTTTGTCATGGTGTGAGATATGTATAGCAACCCAACCATTTTATACATTACTATTATATCATTTTAATGATAAATAACATAATAGTATTACACATAGAAGATCCAAATCTTTAGCAGCTTGGGCAATCTGGATTCATAAATAACAATTACAATATTAAACATAAACATTTAATTATTTTATTATTCTCTAGCTTCTTATTGGCACTTGTGATCACCGTAGTACAAGTTTTATCATGAAGAAATACCTCAATACAGGTGATCTAGAAGCCTAGTAAGAGGATATATTAGAACAATATAGCATGGTGTGATCATGATAATAACATTGTAAAAAGATCATGAACATGAGAGAAAGCATATATATAAGACATGAAATGTGAAAATGCATAAAATTTAAACATCTTGGCTTAGTGGTTAACTACCACACATAGTTTTGAACCAACATAGAATATTGTTCGCACATAATTTCACATTTACTCATGAGATTCATCAATTTACCCTATGGATTTTCGCACTGTATAATTCAGGGTGCACCCATCACATTCAGACATTCATATTGAGCTATATAATTCTGGACAGACCTATCACATCATAACATTATCATTATCATGCTTTCCACATGGAACATATATCAAATGTGAAAAAAACTAACCCATGTAATGGAATGGGTTACATCTCATAAGAACACATTAATAAACATTGGGATCCCAAATGAACGAGGGAATAACAAACGTGTTACAAGAAACATCCTCTTTGGGAGAGAAGTAAAAGGTGTGTTCGTAAAAGAAGAGTTCTTTTAGAAAACATTTTTTTTGAAAAATACCCATGTAAAAACATTTATATACTAGAAGATGAAATAGAATTATGAACAAATGATCTTTGAGGAGTAACCATGAAAAAAATGGAGTGAATGAGGGAGAACCCAAAGGATGAAGGTTGGGTTCGAGAATTTCCTCACACCTTGTAACGGAATGCTTACTTCTCTTTAATGACCGATATACTGACTTTATATTAATTAATTAGAAATACTGAAAATTGTGTATATTAATATGGTTCAGTATGGATTTATTAAGTTATTTTATGTTCTTTTGTATTAGTTATAGGGTTTTAAAAAACAATGTCTGGGATTGTTTGTTTTTATGGTTTTCTTTAGTGGTTCACTTGTATTCTTAAATTGAAGATCAGGTAGAACATGGGTAAACATCCAAGAGTGATATTCCATGTTATTAATAATATTAATCGAATATTAATTATCTTATAAAGAATTATATTAGATCTAGTTGTATGAATCATTAGATAAGAATTAAATGGTGATTGTTTGGGTAAATTTGGGCGGTTCTTCGATCACAACGAACTTGTTTTAATTTATCACTTAGTGGTATGTACTTAAGTCAGTTACACAACATTAAATAGGACATAATAAATATAACATATTTTGTTTCAACCATAATAATTGTTTCATGAATATATCTGAAGGTAGAAATAGAAGAAGTAAACATGTTGTTCTTGAAGGTGATAAATTAACACCTCACGAACAATGTTCTTTTTAATAAAAATAAGGAATAAGGAAAGGGGGAGGGATGATATAATTTCTAATTAGCATCATAAAATTGCAGTAAATTTATAATAATGGTGTAACAATACCATTTGTATGAAGATAGGTGGGGATAGATCAAGAAATTATCTTTAACATGAAAAGAAATTAAAGGAGAAGAGGGAGAGAAATTATGTCTTAAATCCTCCTCTTGAGATCCTCCTTAAAGAAGTTAGGATTGGTCTTTTGATGAGACTAGAAGCTCTTCAACGTGAGAGAGGGTATAGGGAGGATTTTTGGATAGTGTTTAAATAAGTCTTGAATATTGAGAGGTGTGAGTAAATGAGGGCGTGAAGGGTGGTTTTTATAGTGGAGGGGAGAGGGGTTTCCTTAATATAAAATTCATTTGTTTATTATTTCCTCACAATACAAGGAATAGTGAGCCTTCAATGACCAATACTAGTAATTTTATCATATCATCATGAAACAAGTGGGAAATTTTTCTATTTTTCAAAAATAATTTTCATAATATTATTAATTTAATATTTATTTAAAATCATAATTTACTTAAAAAATAGTTGTTAAAATTTTAACTGATTTTATAGTGCTTTCAAAAATTTCATATGGTTTTATAAAATTATATAAATACTATAAGACATTGATCTGATAATTAATGAACACATTTTGAGAAAGTAATTTTTCATTTAAATTAATTAATTATTTTTAATTAATTATTTATGACTTACAAAATACCAAAACGTTTACTAAGGTCAAATTGTCAGTTACTAAGATGTCAAAATATTATTTAATTATTCATGGGTATTGTCACTCTAATGTTGGATGATTTACTGTTCATAAGGGTAATATTAAAATTCATAAGGTTATGTTACTATACATAAGGGTATGTTACAATCCACCAAAAAAAATTTGTTTTATTAGGCTCAAAAAAAACATCTTGAACACAATCACGTATGTAAGATTATCAAAATTCCCAATACAGCAGTGAAAACATATGTATAGAGGTCACATAGAACATAGTAGTTCATTATGTTTTCATTTCATGTTATTTCATGAAATAATTATAATAAGGGAATTTCTATTGAAAAAAATTGGGCCGTTACATTCTTCCCCCCTTAAGAAATTTCGCCTTCGAAATTTCACATTACACAAAAAGTTTAGGGTACTTCCCCTTCATTGACTATTCCGGTTCCCATGATTCTAAATCAAACTTATGGTTCCTCCACTACACATTAATAATATTGGTTTTCTTTTTTCCTAGTACCATATCTTTTCATTCCAGAATCACTATTGGTTGTTCCTCATATTAGAGATATTCTTTTAGCTTTACCACATCTATGTTTAGTAAATTTTAGGGGTCTGGTATGTACTTCCTTGGGAGTGATACGTGAAACACATCAAGAACATGAGCCATATTTGGTGGAAGTTCAAGTCAATAGGCCACAACTCATATGCGGTCAAGGATCTCAAAGGGGCCAATGTTCCTTGGGCCTAGCTTCCCTTTTGTCCCAAAATTCATGTCTCTCTTACACGGAAATATTTAAAGGAAGAATATATCTTCAACATTGAACTCCAATTCCCATCGAAGGTTTTCATCATAGCTCTTTTCCAAAATCGGAGATGCTTTGTTGTGTTTCTGGATGTCTTGAACATTTTCTTGTCAACCCTTGCACAAGATCATGTCCAAGTAGCTTTCTTTCTCCAACATCATCTCAAAAGGTTGGATTTCTATATAACATTTCATACAGAGCTTCATATGGATCCATCTGAATACTCGAGTGTAAGTTATTGTTATTTGAGAACTCAACCAATAGAATATGATGATCCCATCCACCATTGAATTCCAGAGAGAAGTCTCTTAGCATATTTTCATGTGTCTGAATAGTCCTTTCAGAATGGCCATCAGTATGACGATGATAGGTTGTGCTAAAATTTAATTCAGTAGTCAAGGCATGTTTAATGCTCCTCCAGAATTTAGATATGAACCTTGGATCACATTAAGAGACAATCTAGAGTTGAACAACATTCAGTCTCACCACTTCCTTCACATATATCTTTTCATGTTTATCAAGTGATAGATCTTCCAGAATAGTGATAAAATTGGTAGTCTTGGTGAGTTGATCAACCACAAACCATATCGCATTATTTCTCGTTGATATCTTTGGGGACCCATGACAAAGTCCATAGTAACATTTTCCCATTTCCACATGGGTATATTCAATTGCTACATCATAACATTGGACTTTTGTCGCTCAACATTAACATACTAAAAGTCTAAGCACCTTGATATATATTCTGTAATATCCTTTTTCATTTTATTCCACGAGAAGTGTTCTCGGAGATCACTGTACATCTTGGTACTCCTAGGATGGATAGAGAATGTTGAGAAATGTGCATTGTCCCATAGATACTTCTTTATCTGAGGCGATGAAGGCACACAAATCTGTGTTCCAAATATAATCACACCAACACCATTGATATGGAACTCCTACTTCTTCCATTCCATTACTTCATTCACCCTCTTTTGTATCTCCACAGCATCCCTTCGTGCTTCCTTAATCTTATCTTGGATGGATGGTTGCACAATTATTTTGGAAAGGTAGGATGTATCCCCTACCCTTATGATTTTCAAATCCATTATTTTCATATCCAAGAAGATAGGATCGTTCTCAATCTGCAGTGTGGAGAGAGTATCAGGTTATTTTCTACTAAGTGCATCATCTAACTTGTTCAAATTTCCATGATGATAAACAATAGAGAAATCATAATCCATGATTAGCTCTAACAATCTCCTTTGACTCATGTTGAGATTTTTTTGTGTGAATATATACTTTAGGATCTTGTGGTCGGTGTATATGACACACTTCTCACCGTAAAGGTAGTACCATAATATTTTCAAGGCAAAAATCATGGCTGCCAGCTCTAGATCATGCATCTGGTAGTAAAACTCTTGGATATCCAACAGTCGTTATGCATAGGCTATCACATTGTCAATTTTCATTAGTACACCACCCATGACATTATTTGAGTCATCATTGTATATCACAAAACATTCTCCACTTTTCAGTAATGTGAGTACTGTTTTAGTGATCAGCCTTCACTTTAGTTCCATGAAGCTTCCCTCACATTCATCTGTCCAGAAACACATTAACCCATTCCGAGTTAACATATTTAGTGGCATTGACAATCGTGAGATGTTTCTCACAAAACATTGGAAGTATCAAGATAATCCAAGAAAACCATGGATTTCTGGGACACTAGATGGTGTGAGCCAATCATCAATTTCCTTTTTCTTTGATGGATGCATTGAAATTCCCTTAATTGTGATCTCATGTCCGAAGAACGTGACTTGTTTCATCCAAAAGTCACACTTTCTGAGCATGGTGTACACATTCTATTTTCTTAATGTCTCCATCACAAGTCTTAGATGTTATTCATGTTTTTCCTTTCTCTTGGAGTATATGAGAATATCATCAATAAACACTATGACAAATTTTTCGGGGTAATGTCTAATGACTCTCTTCAAAAAAATCCATGAATATTAAAGGGGAATTAGTATATCCTAATGGAATCCCCAAAAACACATAGTTCCCATACCTGGTACAGAAAGCAGTCATCTGAATATCTTCTTTCTTCACCTTTACCTAATGATATCTAGAACGAATATCCAACTTTGAGAAGTATTGATCTCCACTTAAATGGTAAAACAAGTCATCATCCCTAGGGAGTAGATACTTGTTCATTATGTGGATCTTGTTGAGTTCTTGATAATCGACACAAAACTGCATTGTTCCATCTTTCTTCATCACAAAGAGCACTGGAGCACCCCAAGGTGATGCACTAGGGCATATGTACCCTTTGCCCAGATGATCTTGCAGCTGATTCATTAACTCCTCTAGTTCGATAAGAGCTATCTTATAGGAACACATCGAGATAGGATTAACTCTGAGTAAGAGTTTAATTAAGAAATATACCTCATGATCCAGGGGAATTATGGGTATCTCTTCCGGAAATACATCTCTATATTCCTTCACGATGGGTTTTTCCTAAAGGTTGGAACTTTCCTTCGACTCAACCATTTGGGAGAGGTATTCTTTTACATAGGGAATCAAAACACAAACCATTGTCGGATTTTTCAAAGGAGATTCATGATCTTTATTTCATTTATACAGGAACATGGGATGGTTTGGAATATAAAAAGATATTTCGTTTTCCATACTTTTGATATGTTCTCTATATAATAAGAGCCAATCCATTTCCATTATAGTATCTAATTCCACCAAGGTATGTATTACAAGATTTTCTAGAAGATTATTCCCACATATGCCAATAGGATAGGAGTCAAACACTTGGGTTGAAATGATTTCACCACTTGGTGTTTTTACAGATATCTGTACTTCATGGTTTTAAGGCTTCAATTCTATAATTCTAGAAAAAATTTAAGATATAATGGAATGCGTAGAACCAGAATCAAATATAAATTTCTGCATTGTTGATTGAATAGGATTTGTACCATGTACGACTTCATTATCATACTCCACTTCTGTAGTAGTGATGGAATAAGCCTTCCATTGTTCCTTTGGATTTGGTGGCTGTTGATGCTGATTACCTTCGAGAACATGAGGTTTAGTGCAATTGTTTTTATAGTTCCCTAGCTCCCTACAATTGTATAATTGATCCATGAGTGGTTCTCTTCTTTCATCAACTATATTCACCTTAATTTTCATGTATTTTCGTCACTCATGAGAGTTATTTATTTCCTTCACACACTTGAAGCATTTACATGTCCCTTTGAGGAAGTTCCCATGGTGTAACATTCCACATTTTTGACATGTGGGTCGTTGACTTTTTTTCCCACCATTATCATTAGACCCACCGGCTTGAATCTCCATCTTTCGTTTCTTATCACAATAGTCATGGGACCATTCTACACACTCCATTTACACTTTGATATCACACCTAAAAACTTCTTCATAACTATAAATGTCTCTAATTTCAAGAGCCTTTCGTAGGTGTAGTTTTAATCCACTAAATAATCTATCAATATTGTTATCATTTTTGAATAAAAAACTCGAAGCGTTCCTTGAAAGCCATGTGAAATTATCTTCATAGGTTGTGAAAAATTCTCCTTTTTTCTGGAGCTCAAATAATTCTCTTAACATTCTCATGCGATGAGTTCTTGGGAAACTTTTTTTTAGAACAAATTTCTAAAATTCTTCCCATTCCATATCTTCAATTTATTCCCTTATCTTGGTGTTCGTAATCAAAGCCCATCATTGATCGGCTTCTACATATAGATGATAAACAGTTACGGTCAACTTCTCTGTCTCTGAACATTAATGAATAGAAAATATCTTCTCCATGGAGTTGACCCACTATTCTATAGATAGTGTATTAGAAGATCCATTAATCGTCGGTGGTCATTGCGGCATAAAACATTCGATATATAGTTTATCCCTCTTTGGTGAAGGAGGACGTTCCCCATTATTATGGTTATTTTTCATAACATGAGATAATTGGGTAAACATCGCCATGATATTTTGAACTCCACATCCCAAATCATTGGGGATGTCATTCGGGCAATCTATGCATTGGCCCTCGTAAGAGTTGTGGGCCTGGTGTCTCCTTGTTCCAACAATTTTCTAAAATAGAAAGGTTATAACATAACATAAGTCAACAATTCATGAATAAATAACTTATTTATTTTCACAATTTATATAAAAACATAACATATGGTATACTTATATATATACTCTTCTGTGGATAATTGTAATTAGTCTCATTCTAGAGGTTTTCTCTAGGGTTCACTAATCCTAATTCCTAAATTAACTGCACCTTTCCTCTTATACCAACTATAGAGGCCCTGCCTTTTTCTACATTACTATTACATAATTTTAAAGATAAAGAACATAATTTTATTACATGTAGAGAATATAAAGGTTTAGTGTCTTGGGCAAACATGGACCATACATAACAATTAAAACATCAAGAAAAAACATTTTTTTAATTTCTTCTTGTCTAGATTTTATTGGAAATTGTCCTCTCCTTTGTACATGTACCCACCTGAGGATATACATCAAAATGGGTTAGCTGGATTCCCTGTATGAGGACAGATAAGAACAATATAGCATGGGGTGATCATAATCATAACATGAGAAAAAGATCATGAACATAATAGAAAGCATAAATATAAGATTTTATATGTGGCAAAACATAAAAATGAAACATCATGTATTAGTGGTTATCTAACACACATAATTGTTAAAAAAGCTATCATTTTGTTCACACATTATTTCAAATTTAATCATGAGATTCATCACTTTACCCAATGCATTGGAGCACTGTATAATTTTGGGCACACCCATCACATTCAAACATTCATATTGTTCTATATAATCCTGGGTGCTCCCGTCACATCATAACATTATCATTATCATGTCTTCCACATAGAACATATATCAAAAGTGAACATAAATAACTCATGGAATGGAATGGGTTACATTTAAAAAGAATAAATTCATAAACATTGGGTTCCGAAAAGAAAGATGGAATAACATACGTGTTAGAAGAACCGTCCACTTTTAGAGAGAGAAGTAAAAGGTGTGTCCTTAAAAGAAGAGTTATTTTGGAAAACATTTTGTTTAACATAAAAACTAGTGAAAAAAATCTATATTCTAGAAGAAAATACAATGATGAGAAAGTGTTCTTTTAGGAGTAAACATTTAAAAAAATGGAGTGAATGAAGGAGAACCCGAAGGATGAGGGTTGGGTTCGAGAATTTCCCCTCACCCTGTATATGAATGCCTCCTTCTCTTTAATGTCTTGTATAATGACATTATATTCAATAATTATAAATACAAAACTGTGTTTACATTAATATGGTTAATTATGGTTTTATTAAGTGATTTTATGTGCGTTTGGATGAGTTATGGTGTTTAAAAAACATTGTTCAGGAATGATTGTTTTTATGGTTTTATTGACTGGTTTAATAGTATTATTAAATTGATGTTTAGGAAGAACATGTGTAAACATACAGAACTAATATTATGTGTTGTTAATGATATTATAGGATTTTAAATGATGATATAATGAATTACATTAGATCAATGTGTATGCATAATTAGATAAGAATTAAATGGTGATTGATTGGGTTAATTTGGGTGGTTTTTCAATCACAACGTACTTGAATTAATTTATCACTTAGTAATATGTACATAAATCGGTTACTGAACTATAAATAGGACATAATAAATATAAAATATTCTGTTTCAAACAAAAAAATGGTTTTATAACGATATCTGAATGTAGAAATGGAATATGTAAACATGTCATTCTTAACGGTGATAAATTAACACCTCACGAACAATGTTCTCTTTAATAAAATTAAATTAAATGGGAAAGTGTAACACCCCAACCCCAGTTACCCAAAGTCGGTCCATTATTACGTAATATTTCCTAGATCACAAAATATCAAATCTCGAAAGACCGATTAGTTTAGTAGCCTTGGAAACACTAGATACATTCATAAGTCTTACATTACATCATAAAGGAAAACAAAACTACAACAACATATTGTATTCATAACCCCTCATACTATCCCTGTAGGTCATTCATAATACACTTATTCATATCCTGGAAAAATAAAAACATTGGAAAGGGTGAGATCAAATGCTCAATTAGGATAACAATGTTGCGGAATCATTCATAAATAAACATAATCCTTTAAGAAAATGTATAACTAAAACAAAATCCATTAAAACTTGAACTTCAACATAATATGGGAAAAGTAAAATGAAATAATTACATTTACTTATTCACATGGATATTCTACTGGTCGAATAATCTCGTCAAATATCAATAACCACTTTCATTATGATAGAATTTATAATGCCATACTATCATAACCACGTATCTAAGGCCTTGTGCCAAGACTAAAAATAAGATTTTGTCGAGGCCTCGTGTGAAGACCCTAGTTTGTCTCATGAGACCTACCGATGCATCGAGGAGATATAGAGGGCTCCACCCGTCACATATTAAGTCTAATGCATTCCTCATATAAACAGGTTTAAACATATAATAAACCATATAATAATCGTATAACATAAAACATGCATAAAGGAAACATAACATTTACCCATTTCAATCACAAGATATCAATACAATACATTGATATAATAAAAAAACACTTTCAAAACCATTTTCAATACCAAAATAAATGAAAATTAAAACTTTGTATTTATTTTTCATTTAAAAAAAATGTTATGGCTTGTAGAGGAAGCCGAAACTCAAATAATGGCCACGGAGGCGGAGAAGTCATTGTCACCTCATATGTATGACAAAAAAACATTTCTTTTTTAATTTAGTAAAACGATTCATATAATAAGATTCTTTTTGAATAAACGTAAAAGTCAAAGGAGTTTATACACATTATAAAAAAAAGTTGTGTATAAAACAAAATATGCCTCCATTAAAGGAGATTGTGACGAAGTCCCTTAAAAAAACATTTTGTATATAAAATAGATCTATTATGTGTATTTACTATAATTACACATAAATAATGTAAAAATACAAGATATTACATAATAATATTATGATATAATTTGAAAGAAGAAGATGAACCCAAAAAATGGAAATTGGGTTAAGAAGTTCCCTTACCATGTGCCTGACTAGACTCGACCATTCTTTAACCTCCTGAATAAAAAAATAGAGTTAATTTATAATTTCTTAAGAACATTTATCATGTTTATTATTCCTTTTATATCACTTATTTACATGTTATGAACATTATGTAATTATTTATGTTAATGATGGTCGTTTTGTCGATCTTTGGTACTTGAGTCAAAAATAAACATCTTATAATTACATGTTGGTCATGTGGTAAAATATCCATAATATCCAGAATTATATTCATGATGTAGATATCATATATATCATATATATCCAGTATATACATTTATTAATAATATTATGTTACATTTAGAGGTAAGAAATGAAATGCATCATTCATGGAGACGGTAAGCCGTACGTATGCATGGACGCTACATTCATTTCTATTTCATATTTATTGGAATGAAAACATAAATATATAACGGTTTATTATACATACAGTATAATATAATATATAATATCATTTACTCCATCCTTTATAAGTCCCACATATGGAATTAACGATTCAAATCACTTAGAGGGGGCGGTTGTCCGCACTTCCTAAAATGAAATTATCGCGTTTACCCATAATGAAAATCATAAAGGTATTCCATAAATGAAAAATAAATATGCATAAGGAAAACATATTCATAATATATATCATATATAAAAATATTTTCATCATAGTGGCCACCATGAGAGGTGTTAAAAGAAGATTGAACAATCATCGTTTCGTGAGGCAGTAATTCGCCACCCACAGAAACAGTATGTCCTTTAACCATTAGACAAAGGTGTAAGTGTAAATAAAATCCTTATCATAACAACATCCTAGAATATTTAAGATACTTATGTTGTTACAAAATAAAGGATTAAAAATATTTCAAGGGGTTGTAGAAG
This sequence comes from Viscum album, assembly GCA_963277665.1. NCBI lineage: Eukaryota > Viridiplantae > Streptophyta > Magnoliopsida > Santalales > Viscaceae > Viscum > Viscum album. Next base: position 1,033,024,056 of record OY728133.1, on the reverse strand, counting down.
AAAAATAATAAAAAAGAACACAAGAGAAGACATTACCTTAAAATCAGGTAACTCTTTTTGATTTGAGCCAAAGGATTCCATTGGATGAATTCTTCCCAATTTTATGCTTCTAGGAGTAAGATAGGGAAGTTGAGAGAGTATTTTGGTACATTTTGGATAATCCAAATTGCTTGGAATGAGTGAATAAGGTGGTAGTGGTGGGGGCCTTTTATAAGAGGAGAGGAAGGGTACTCTTGGAAAGTCATGAAATGTTACATTATTATGAAATGCTTTTAGGATTTTAAAGGTCCCACAATGATATATTTCGAGGATAAGGAGTTAAGGGTTCTAAATATACTCATCCAATAGGTATTTGACAAGTGTATGTATTATATTTTAAATTAACCATCCATTTTATTAAAATCGTTAATTAATGAGGTAATCGTTACATCATCATGGTGTCATAATCAATTTAATTTATTTAATGTCTTAAAATTGTAAAAAAAATTACCATGATTTAGGAAATCTTTTTATATTTCCAATGAATATTTATAGTCAAAACGTTAACATATATGACCCCATGTAATAATTTTTTTAGTAAAACAACACATGTTTGTGACAATTTTATTTTTACTTTAAATAAAAAGTTATTAATGTCATTTTCTTTACCAAGTGGCTCCATGGGGTCCCCAAGTTGACCCATGGATTGTCTTGGTCAGCCATGACTCATCCAATAAGTGTATTATAGGTGTCAAGATATTTTTATAATATCATTTTTACCTAAAATTTCACTAATTACCTTTAATCGCGATTAATAAAACTTAAAAGTTACTATTCACCAAAAATAATATATTAATACCATTGAAGAAAGTTTTACATTATAATGAAAACCATGTATGTAGGATTTTTGAAAATAAAATCACAGAAGTGGTAATGTTTCATTTACATGAAAAATAAGTTCTTAAACTTCCACTTAGTGGTTTCACTATTCATCAAAAATTGATGTTTTTTAGAGAAATACCAAAAAATCACACTAAGCTATATTTGATATTCCTAAGTAAAAAATGATGCCTATTTTATAAAATTCAAAACATATAAGTTGAATTAATTAATTTAATAATTAATTCCCTCTGTGATAACAAATATCATGTTTTTAAGAAACAATAGCAATCAAAAGATTGACAATTGTTTGTATCCAATTTCATAGTGAAATTAATTCTAATCACTACCATTGGATAAAATGGTAAAAATATATTCTAATTATACTTTAAAACCACTCAATAGTATAGTTTATCACCATAAATTAGTTTGATTAAAAAAGTTCTTTTTAAGTATTTTTCACAATTTAGCGAAAATTTGATGTTCTCAGAAAAATACCAAAAAATCAACATAGGATAATTTAGATATTCCGAATCCAAAAATGAAGTCCATTTTGAAATATAAAATTTATAAAATTTTAAAAAGTATGTATTACTATTCATAAAGGCTAGTTTGATTGGTTGTGGTGTGTTAGACTCTCGAAGTTGCGTACAATGCAAGCTATTGGCATTATTGAAAGAGACGCGTCTCGTGAAATCTTGGGGTGTTACATTCTCCCCTTCATCAAATAATTTAATCCTCAAAATTTGAAATTGTTCTTCGAAAATAAAAGGTTGAAAACAGAAAATACCTTCATGGAAAACCCACATCGGAAATATGGTTAACAAAAATATAACTTTAAAAGGAAGAAAGAGAAGTACAAAGGTCACCCAATATTTCCCATACACGGATTCTATGAAAATATGGATATGGAAGGAAAAAAACCATCAAGGTCTGATGGAGAGTTGTAGAAAATAGGATTAGGAGAATGTTAACCACATAAAAATCATAAACATGTGATTGGTTAAATGGTCATTGAATCCGCAGTTGGAAAAGTTAACGGGAAAAGTTTTTGTTTTAAGTTACCTTTCATAAAGTAAAGGAATTTATTTAAGAGATTTATTAAGAATGTAAGGAAATATACTTACTTGTCATGTAGACTTTCATTCTTTAATAAATTTTTACCAAAAACCCATCTTTCACTCCAAAAGGTAATAGAACTCAAAAATATTCAATTTATCCTAGTTTTATAGGGTTATAAATATTAACACATACCATTTAGATTAGGAAAACTATTTTGTAATTACCAGGGACGTCATGTCGGCTAGTGGTAGGTAGTAAAGGCCTGTCGCACTATGGTTGTGGGTTCGATTCCTGCAACTTTGTCTGACGCGACAGTTTATCCCCGACCTGCAGGATTTCCTTTTCCTAAAACTATAGTATTATAATATTCCAAAAATAATATTCCTAAATGTTTTAACCGTAATCAATTCTATCCAATGTTCAACTTAATCCATTCCAACCTGTACAGTTATCTAAAATTCATCTGTCTAGACTTTTTCTAAATGGTCTCTAAATTCCAAAATCAATTGTATCATCAGATTCCTCAAACAAAGTAATGTTTCTCTAATTGTCAAATAAAAAAATATTATTACCATAATCTTATTTAAACCTTAAGGAAAATAACGAGTACGGCAGTATAATCCTTATATATATCACATTATTCTTATAACCGTAATATAATCCTTGAGTCCAAAAGCACTAATATATTAATTATTTCACTTCAAATGTAGTAACAAAATAAGATTGGCCTTGATCCCTTGGCCATTTCTGAGATACGTTTCTCTGACGCTTAGGACATTAATTTTCATAATTCCCCATTTCCATAAAAGTGTAGCATTCAACATTGATTGCCTCTTTCTTTCCCTTGCAATCACGATAATGGTGACCTTTTTCTCCACATTTATAACAAACTCCCATTACTTGTAGGCAAGTATCGGGGTGATTCTTCCCACAATTAAAGCATAATGGAAAATCATTATTTCCATTTTCCCTTTATCTGTCTCTTCTTCCACCACTCTCTTTTTCGCTTGCTTTAATTTATTGTCATATGATTTAGAAAATTCCTTTTCTGTCTTGATAGAACACGAGACTATATCTTCGTACTACGAGAAAGATTGTGAGACTAAGGCTCGACGGAGAAATGGTTTTAACCCATCAAGGAAATGACCAATCTTATTTCTTGGGATACGTATATAATCTATTGCATGCCTTGCAAACCTTGTAAAGTTATCCTCATACTTTGCGACATTCTCATCGTCCTTTTATCTCAGACTCAGAAATTTCCTTTCCATATCTTCTTGATGGTCACGAGGGATGTATTTTTCTAATAAAATATCTTTGATCCCCTACATTCTATATTTGATGCTTCATCATATTCCTTTGTGTTTTGAATCAGTGACCACCATTGATCGGCCTCTCCAGTGAGGTGGTAAACTTCCATGACAACTTTCTCATTTTCGCTACTCCCCAAGGCATAGAATATTTTCTCTAAGGAATTTATACATTTCTCAGCTACTAAGGGATTAGTACTCCCATTGAATGTTGGCGGTTGTTACCTCATGAAGCAGTCTAACATTGATCCTCCACGTTGCGGATTAGGGTGCTCTACACGAGTAAGGTTATTATTCATAACCTGAGTGAGTTGTCCCAGTATGGTGATAAGCTGATCAGCACAAGTTGTATCACCAGCTCCATTATATTTAACATAATCATGAGGGATATCCCTACATGGAGTGCATGTATTGATACAGTTTACATTCCCTCCAATAGGCACCATTTCTAAACAATGGCATAAACTAGATCAGTTTATGAATCAAAATACATAATTCCATACTTGTAAAACACTTAACATAAATTGAACAACTTATGGATATCATTGATAATTATAAAAAAAATGTTTGAGGAATTATATACTCATAAACCCTTCATAATGGTTTTTAAAGAAAATGATAATTATCCTAAGAATATCCCATAGGAGTGTCGTAACCAAGAGTGCAACAACACCCGTTGTCATGCCCCAGTTCCCATTCGAGTCTAGCTCAAAGCGGTGTTTAAGGGTTTTACCCCAAGGTACATCAGTGCTAGAACTGCCTCTACCTGCTCGTATCTAAACAGGGATGTATTACTCAGAAATCTCACAAAATCTCTATAATACCAAAATTCTAACAAGTTCTTCTATACTAATCCTCAAAATCTATCTTAGGGATATGTGTTATAATCAGAGTTTATCTAAATCTTGCTTCCAAGGTTATTACTAAACTGCCTCTCATACCAACTGTAATGCCCCGACCCATGTTACCCATAGTCGGTGCATTATTACGTAATATTGGCATGATCACAAAAGATCAAGTCTCAAAACACTGATTAGTTTTTTAGCCTTGGAAACACTATATACATTAATAAGTCTTACATTACATCATAAAGTAAAAAAAAACTACAACAACATCTGGTCTTAATATCGCCTCATACTATCCCTACAGGTCATTCATAATATACTTCTTCACATCTTGGAAAAATTAAATCATTGGAAGGGGTGAGCATAGATGCTAAGTAAGGATAACAATGTAGAAGAAGCTTTCATAAATAAACATAAGAATTTAATGCAATTTATAACTAAAAAAACCCTAATAAACTTGAACGTCAACATCATATGGAAAAAGTAAAATAAAATAATGGAATTTACTTATTCACATGGAAATTCTACTGGTCGAATAATCTCATGAAATATCAATAACCACTTTCATCATGATGGAATTCATAATTCCAGACTATCATAACCACGTAGCCAAGGCCTCATCCCAAAATACAAATAAGATTTTGTCAAGGCCTCGTTCCAAGACACTAATTTGTCTCATTAGACCTACCGATGCATCAAAGAGCTATAGGGGGCTCCACCCGTCACTTATTATGTCCAATGCATTCCTCATATAAATAGGTTTAAACATATCATAAACCATAACATAATCATATAACATAAAATATTCATAAAGTAAACATAACGTTTCCACATTTCAATCACAATATATCAATACAACACATTGATATAATAAAAAAACACTTTCAAAACCATTTTCAATACCAAAATAAAAGAAAATTAAAACATTGTATCTATTTTTCATTTAAAAAAGTTATGGCTTGTAGAGGAAGCCGAAACTCAAATAATGGTCACGGCGGTGGAGAAGACATTGTCACCACATCTGTATGAAAAATAAAAACATTCCTTTTTTCATTTAGTAAAACGCTTTGTATAATAAGATTCCTTTTGAATAAACGTAAAAGTCAATGGGGTTTATACATAGTATAAAATAAAGTTGCGTATAAATCAAACTATGCCTCAATGAAAGGAGATTGAGACGAAGTCCCTTATGGTGATCATTTTTTTAAATAAAATAGATCTATTATGTATATTCACTATACGTACACATTAAGAAAGTACAAATACAAGATAGTACATAATAATATCATGACATAATTTCAAACTAGTAGATTAACCCAAGGAACATAAATTGGGTTAAGAAGTTCCCTTACCTTGGGCCAGACATGTCTCGACCGTTCTTTATCCTCCTGAATAAAAAACTAGAGTTAATTTATAATTTATTAAGAACCTTTTTCAAGTTTATTATTCCATTTATATCACTTATTCCCAAGTTATGAACATTTTTTAATTATTTAAGTTAATAATGGTCGTTTTGTCGATCTTTAGTACTTGAGTAAAATGTAAACTTCTTATAATTACAAGTTGTTCATGTGGTAAAATATCCATTATATCCATAATTATATTCATGATTTATATATCATATAAATCCTATATATCCAGTATATACATTCATTCATAATATTATGTAACATTTATAGGTAAGAAATGAAATGCACCATTAATGGAGACAGTAAGTCGTACGTACGCATGAAGGCTACTTTCATTTATATTTCATATTTAATGTAATGAAATCATAATTATATAAATGTGTATTATACATCCAGTATAACATCATAAATAATATCATTTACTCCATCCTTTATACGTCCCACATATGGAATTAAAGATTCAAATCACTTTAAGGGGGCGGTAGTCCGCACTTACTAAAATAAAATTACAGTGTTTACTTATAATGGAAATCATAAAGGTATGCCATAAATGAAAAATACAGAAGCATAAGGAAAACATAAACATAATATATATAATATATAAAAATTGTTTCATCATAATGGCCACCATGAGAGGTGTTAAAAAAAGATTGAACAATCATCGTTTGATGAGGCAGTAATTCGCCACCCACAAAAACAGTATGTCCTTTAACCATTAGACAAAGGTGTGTGTAAGTGTAAATAAAATACTTATCATAAAAACATCCTAGTATATTCAAGATACTTATTTTGTTACAAAATAAAAGAATAAAAATAGTTTAAGGGGTTGGAGAAGCAAAATAATACAGAAGAACATAAGTGAAGACATTACCGTAAAATCCGGTAACTCTTTTTGATTTGATCCAATGGTTTCCTTGGGTAAACTTTTGACTAAAGTGAGGCTTCTAGGAGTAATATAGGAAAGTTGAGAGAGTATTTTGGAAGTGTTTGGCCGAGCCAAATGGCTTGGAAGGTGTGAATAAGGTGGTAGTTGTGGGGGCCTTTTATAAGAGGAGAGGAGGGGTACTCTTGGAAAGTCATGAAATGTTACATTATTATGAAATGATTTTCAGATTTTAAAGGTCCCACAATGATATATTTCGAGGATAAGGTGATAAGGGTTAGAAATATACTTATACAATAGGTTTTTCACAAGTGTAAGTAATATATTTTAAATTATCCTTCCATTTTATTAAAATCGTTAATTAATGAGGTAATCGATACATCATCATGGTGTCATAAAAAATTTAATTAATTTAATGTCTAAAAATTATAAAAATAAATTAAAATGATGTTGGAAATCATTATATAGTTCCAATGAATATATATAGTAAAAATTGTAACTTATATAACCGAATGTAATAATTTTTTTAGTAAAACAAAACATATTTGTGAGAATTTTATTTTTACTTTAAATAAGAAGTTATTAATGTCATTTTCTTACCCAAGTGGCTCCATGGGGTCCCCAAGATGACCCATGGATTGGCTTGGTCATCGATGACTCATCCAATAAGTGTATTACAAGTGTCAATATATTATTATAATGTCATTTTTACCTTAAATTTCACCAATTACCTTTAATCGTGATTAATAAAACTTAAAAGTTACTATTCACCAAAAAAATATTTTAATCCCATTGAACCATGTTTTAAATTCTAATGAAAACAATGTATGTCAGATTTTTGAAAATAAAATCACAGAAGTGGTAATGTTTCATTTACACGATAAATTAGTTTTTAAACTACCACTTAGTGGATTCACTATTCATCAAAAATTGATGTTTTTCCAAAAAATACCAAAAATTCACACTATGCTATATTTGATATTCGTAGTTAAAAAATGTTTTCTATTTTACAAAATTAGAAAAATATAAGTTCAATTAATTAATTTAATAATTAATTTCCGCTGTCACAACAAATAGTGTGTTTTTAAGAAATAATATCAATCAAAAGAGTGACAATTGTTTATATCCAATTTCAAAGTGAAATTAATTCTAATTACCACCATTGGATAAAATGGTAAAAATATATTTTAGTTATACTTTAAAACCACTAAATATTATTGTTTATCACTATAATATATTTTGATTAAAAAAGTTTTTTTTAAGTATTTTTCACTATTCATCGAAAATTGGACGTTCTGAGAAAAATACCAAAAATTCTACATAGGATAATTTCAATATTATGAATCCAAAAATGAAGTCCATTTTGAAATATAAAATTTATATAATTTAAGAAATTTGGTATTACTATTCTTAATGACTAGTATGATTGTTTGGGGTGTTTTAGAGTCTCAAAGTTGCGTACAATGCCCCCTATTGCATTATTGAAAGAGAAGCGTATCGTAAAAGCTTGGGGTGTTACAAAAAAGGGGTTGAATGATATAATATTCCATTATAATCATAAAATTACATTACATGTATAATACTGGAGTTAAAATTCCATTTGTATGAAGATATAAGGGTATAGATCATGAAATGAACTTGAACTTGAATGGAAATTAAAGGATAAGAGGGTGAGAAATTACCTCTTAAATCATCATCTTGAGATCCCTCTTAATGAAGCTAGGATGGGTCATTCGATGAGATCAGAAGCTCTTTAACAGAGGAGAGGGGCTATGGAGGTTGTTATTGCATAGTTTTAAAAAGTATTGGAGCTTGGGAGGTGTGAGGAAATGAGGGTATGATGGGTGGTTTTTATAGTGGAGGTGAGAGGGGTTTCCTTAATATAAAATTCATTAGTTTATTATTTCCATTCATGATAAGGGATAATGAGTCTTAAATGACCAAAAATATTAATTTCATTAAGTTATCCCTTACTAAGTGGGATAATATCATCAGAACATCACACATGACTCTATAATTATCATATTAAGCTTATTTTGAATATTATGGCATTTCAGTATTCATCATAAATTCAAGTTTCTCAGAAAAATCCAAAAAATATAACACACCAAATTTTTGACATGTAGAATCCAAAAATAAATTAAATTTTCCAAAAAAAAATTTCTATATATTATTAACTAAATATTTAATTAAAATAATAATTTACATTAAAAATTGTTTTTAAAATTAAAACTGATTTTAAAGTGCTTTCAAAAATTACATAGGGTCTTATAAAATTATATAAATACCAGAATACATTGACTTGATAATTAATGAACACATTTTAAGAATATATTTTTTCTTTAAAAAAAAATAATTAATTATAATTAGTTATTTATTACTTACAAAATACCAAAATGTTTACTAAGGTCAAATTATCACTTTCTAAGATGTAAAAATTTTATTTAATTATTCATGGGTAAGGTTACTCTTATATTGGATGGTTTAATATTCATAAGGGTCATGTTTCAATTCATAAGGGTATGTTACTATTCATAATGGTAGGTTCATTTTAAAAAAATTATTTTTATTTTGTTAGACTCCAAAAATCATTTTGAACACAATAATGTATGCCAGATTCTTAGAATTCCCAATACAGAAGTGGCAAACTTATGTTTAGAGGTTACAAAGTACTTAGTAATTCATTATGTTGTATTTTCATGTGATTTTATGTCAATAATATAAGATGTTAATTTCTATTGAAAACATTTTTTCGTTATAATATGACTTGTGGGGGTGGATTGGAAGATATAATGTTTTACAGAAAGAAACAATGGTTGTTTGGTTGTGCAGTTCCGTTTTGGGGGAAGTTGTTCTTGGACTTGTCTGTTGGGATTTTGTTTCAATATAATTTTTTTTTGTTGAGCGCTGTGTTAGATTCATTGTTGTTATAGATGTATAAATGAACAAAAATCATGAAATGTTATTATTAAATGATAATGATTTAAACATCATGTTTAATAGATGAATTTATAATGCGATTTATGTGGAAGTCAGAAAACATGATTAAAGGACATGGTTAGAAATGTAGATTCAATAAAATAGATTAATAATATTTTTTGAGTGAAATATATATTATGGATTTCTCTCATTTTATTTTTGTATACAATTATAGGTGGAACCAATTTGGGGGAGTCCTGATATGGGGTTTTTTTTGTTTTTAGACCCATCGGTTGGGATTCTATTCATTTCAGTGTTTTATAAACAGTATATATTGTTGTAATTTATATACGCACCACAAACATGTTGAGAAAAATTTGTTGACACTGACATTTTCACATGGGAGGATGTCTTTGACTACATCATGGTGGGAGATGGATGGATGGACACCCTCTATTCCCTACTCCCACTTCTAGGTGACAATGTCCCAAGGGCATATGGGTAGGAATTGATGTGACATTATTTGATGTGTGGCCCATGTTACTATGGTTGAAATGTGATTTTTGTTTCATCCAAGGTGTGTATTTGTGTTTTTAGTTTTGTGATGAAATCCTTAAAAAATATAAAATTTTAGAAAAAACTTTTTTCGAAAGGATTCATCTATACTCTCATTATTTACCATAAAGTGTTTTGATCATTTGGATTATCATGTGCAAGATTATAAATCATGTTTATCCGTAAGTGACTTCAAGAAATTCTTATATATTTTAATATTAATTACACTATCTTCAATGTTTTTTAAGACATGGAAAACTCACTTATTTTTTTGTAAAATTGATCCATATACCAACACACCAAGATGTAGTTCATAAATAATAATCATTATATATATATATTTGATACTAAAAAAACTAAAAAACAATATCATATATATTTTCAACTTATAAAAACATAGATTCACTTACGTATTGAGAAATGTTTTTGCAATAAAATCCAAACTAATTATGAAAATAGATGATTATTAAATCAATTTTTTTCTTATAAGATTGGAATTTCCCAATTTCTTGATATTCCATATTCCATAACTAGTCTCCATTATTTCTTATAAATATGATTCTAATGATTAAAATCATGTTTTACTCATGATAATTTTTTTTCATCAACATACGTCACCATTAAAATTTATATAATTATTAAACATCATTTTTCCGTGACGAGAGAAAAAATCGTAGAGAGAGATATAAAATGTAATAAAACTAGATAATCAAAATATATTTTTTAATATAAATTAGGAGTTTTTTAATTTTTCCATATTAAACATTAAGTTTAATATAATCACATTAATACTCATCAAATAATCTTCTTATCGATATTTTTTCAAAAACCAATTTATTAATAAATATTTTTGTAAAATAATAATTCAAAAGGGTATAGTAATAAAATCAAATATATTTAATTTAATATAATAATATTAGACAATATAAATTTTAGTAATTCATTTAAAATAAAATTTTATTATTATATAATATGAACAAAAAAGTTAGTGGAAACCCATCAAAACATGAAAATTAAATATATCCAATGATAAATATAATGACACGAATAATAAAAAATATTGTTTACATTGATTGATTGAATAAATATTTACTATATTATCATACCATTAAGTCATTGTTCAATGACATCATAACCATAACATCATGCTCTAGTTGTCTGAAATCATAAATAAATGTGTAGAAATAATGTAATTACACACTCTAGAATGTTTTCTAATACCTACTAATTTATATAAGGTATAAAATTTCCATTACTGATTAGTATCTAACCCCAATCCATTCATAATATGAAATAATTTAATAATATGAATACATAATCCATATAAGTATTCATGATAAATAACTAGCATTAGAAATCTAAATATTTAACCTAATAAAAATATATATAAACATCATCATAAAAAATCATGTGAAATACGTTGGTGGTATAATTTGAATTATTCAATATTAAATCATATTAATCCCTAAAAAATGTTAACATATAAAAAATTACCTTAAAAACATTCAACCATTTCATTGAAAAACTAAAAAATTTATAGTTTAATTTGGATTAAATTAAAATTTATAATATATAATAAATTAATAAATAATATTTATTTGAAAATAATCATCATAACATATAACATAATATTATATAAAATTAATGTTCATTATAGTGGAATAATTTTCTTATACCAAAATAAATAAAGAGAATATTATTTTTAACAATTATGTGAAAACTAAAAACATTTTCATACAAAAAACATTTTAAAACCTCCCCTTTTATAATATTTTAATGAATCTAAAAATTAGTTATGAATGATGTATAACAATATTTGACCCATATATAAGAAAATTAATGAAACACATTATGAAAATGTACATGGTTAATAATTTTCCTGATAGAAAACACAAAAAAATTTCTTAACGGAAAATCCATTACCTTAAGTCTGGTGTCACATCATTAGATCTCTAAAAAGACAATAATAGAATTATTTTATTTATTTAATTCATCTGGAATCCTTATAAATTTTACTAAATTATATTTTTTTATTTTATTTTATTTATTAAAATGATTCATTTAGTTATAAATTATTTGTGTTCATTTTTGAGATTTGTGTGTCATTCAATTTATAACCTCAAAACACATTGGTTTATTGACAATGGATCAAGGGATTTTGGTTCCACTACATCATGAAAAATTAAAATTTTATGGTTATATTATTTATACATTATGTACATGTTTAAAATTTAACATTTTATGTGGTATTGAAAAATGAAACACATCGTTTCATGAAGATGGTAGTCAATAAGTAAGCATGAAATAAATGTTCATATTTATAAAACGAGTAAAATAAATCAAATAGATATTATTTAATATTTCATGTAATCAAAAATATTATATTTATATCAAATTTAATCATTAGTTTTATCCTTATTTGTATTGTTTATAGTGAAACTGCAAAATGAATCACATCAAATTATAGAGGTGTGGTAGTCCACATATATAAAGAAGTGTTGTTATTGTTCTCTAATATAATGATAAGTAAGAATTTAATTAATATAATTTCAATAAGAAAACATTATTATGACATAAATATCATATATATTAATTTTATACATCTCTATAACCAGCCACATAATCTATTTATGAAAAAAAAATTCTTATGTATAGAATGTTTCCTATACTTACATAGGAGTGATGCTTTAATTTCCCCATAGAGGAAAAATAATATAAAAATGTTTTCCCCAAAAAATAGTTACAATTTTGTATATAAAATATAATAAAATATATGTTTTCTTAGAAAATAATATATTTGGGTTGTCTAATAAGTAATAATAATGAAAGTGTTGGTTAATAATAAAAAATATACTATGGAAAACCTCTCATGTCATACACCTTAAGCCATATTTGGATTTTCCTTTTAATAGACGAAAGCATCATAAACATTGGGGAATGTTTTGGAAATGATAATGTCAGATATTTTTCAAGATAAATTGATGAATATGCGGGGGAAATGGATGATATGAGATTTCCTATAGTTATTAAAGTTTGTTGAAATAACATTAATATATGAAATATTAGTATATATAATATTTCTCTAACTCGGTTCAAAAGGAATCCATTTTCCACACATTTGATTATATGAATGATGGGTTCGAAAAAAATTATCACATGAAATTTATATTTTTATATCATTTTACACATTATATTTCTGTTTAATACCCTTATCAACCCTTTATAAACATAAATATCTTAGCACATGATTCACCCATTAAATTCCATGAATGTAATTTAAAAAAAATCATGTGGCACATAATTGAACCACTTGTTGTTTTCCTGTACAATTTCCATTCCACAATAGTTGTGATATAATTATAATAATAAGTTAATGATTTAAAAATATAATTTTGATCATTAAATTCAATTTTAGGTCATTTCAATATCTATTCAAATTTTACGACTTTAACAAACGTAGAGAAAATTTAATTTGATTATAAAATATTTCATCATCACATATACATTAAATTTTCCAATGAAATTCAGGAAATATAAAAATTTGTTAAAAATATATTAAAATTAATGTTTTTAAATTTTAATATTTATTTACTCTACTACCTACACAAGAGATTTGTTGTTTTCATGTAATGGATTAAAGTAAATTTAAATATTGAATCATATTGATGAAATTAAAAGAGAGATTATGAAATATTTAATTTCTATTGACAATAAATAATAGGAAAGACATAATAAATTTCATGTGAAAGTAAATAAATATTATAAAATGTAGGATGTTTCTATTACAGGTCCACTAGTAAAATCAAAATAAGGAAATTATTTCCTTATTTTGAGAAAATATATCATTTTATTATCATTAACTATGTTGTTTTTACTGATTACCATAATAATGGACAATTTTTATGGTAAATATTCATTAAAAATAAAAAATAAAATGAAACAGTCACCTTACTAAATTCCAATAATTAATGATATCAATTATACATTTGTTTTTATAATTTATCAAAGAGTAATAAATTATATTTAATGAATGTTTCTAAAATCCATAGAGAAGTAATTATTTAGAAATTAAATTTTTATGCATTGAAATATTCTTAGAACGAAATAAAATATAATTTGTAATCCTATGTAATTAATTAAAATATTTTTAACATTATGTATCTAATGATAATTTAAAATAAAATCTAAAATATAATCATACTATTAAATTACATTATTTAATGAAATAAAATCACTGTATTTTTTATATTCATCATCTTCACTATTCAATCTCAAAGAAAACATTTTATAATAAGCACAAAATTTTATCCTATGAAAATTATGATATTATAATTTCTAAAATTATTTCCATTTTCACAAATATAATTTATAAAAGTGGAATAAATTATTTATAATATTCGTTCACAAAATGTAATAAAATATTCGTTTAATGAAAATGTATTTTTGAAGGGAAGATTTACTTTATTCGCCTTTAATTCTTAATAAACCTTATTAAATTAATAAAAAATAAATAAATTTAGTATATAATATATTTATTTATATATAATATTGCATTAATAAAGATGAATTTAATAAATTTTGAAGGAAAATAGGTATATAAAACCCTATTTATAAAAAATATCACCTCTAAATTCCCATTAAATTATCTTAATTTTAATTGAGTTGATATTAAATAATATAAAAATTATTTATTTGATTTTGTTAAGTATTTCATCATATATTATATTATATATTATTCATTATTAATACTCACCAAACAATCTGTAAGGTCATAACGTTCTTATTTTAAAAATCACATATTTTTTAGAATATAATGGTTTGTTTAAGATTGGTATCGCATATACCACATGCTATCAAATATATTTATTTTAACATAAATTAATTTTGAACATTTTTTGTTTATTATTATTAAACCATAATGAAATTTGATTTCCATTATTTTACCATGAGTCCCATAAAAATGATTTAATACTTTTTTATAAAAAATTGTCCTTAATTTCTAAGTTGAAATGTGTGATAAAAAAAATAGGAACATTTTTTATATTTAAATATTAATTTTTAACCCCAATGTAGTTAAAATAAAATAATCATTTATAATAGAATAATATAAATATAAGGGAATATTTTGATAAAAAAATTAGGTTCCCACATTAGGGGAACATTGACAAAAGGGAAATTTATGGACATGGAGGATACAAATATCATCCAAGGAATAATAGAGAGTTATAGATAAAGTTATAAAATAAATATTAATGACCAAAAAAATCAACATCAGTCAATTATTATTGAGACCAGAGATTCATCATAAATGGATTTAAAACGATAAAACTATTATTTCATGGTCATTTTCCTTGAGTTTAGGTATTATTATAAAATAATGATAGAGATCTTATGAAAACATACATACTTTATATATTTCCATTTCATAATATACAATTTATACATTGGGTGTGATTTGATCAATTTCAAATTATATCTAATATCATGCTATAATAAATCACTATTAAATATGAATATATTATTCCTGATTAACTGAAAGTTACTATTAATATATAATAATAACTATTAAAGGATAATAATATATTCCTCATATATATTTAAATTATTCAAAATTTGAATGGAAAGAAAAATTATAGAAAATATCCATTATGAATTAATTATTATATGAATCAATAAAATAGTAATTTCAAAATCATTAATAATAACAATAGGTTTTCAACATCCACCATTCCAAAAATATGTAAACATAAAAATCATGTAATTATGTTTGGAAAAGTTCTAAACCAAAAAATTGAATATTTTATCACATATTCTTCGAGGATAATCATAAAATTTGTCTCATAATAACATAATGTAATTATAAACCCACATTCTAAATATGTATATTCTATAATATCATAATCTCCCATATATCTTATTATTTGCTATAAATATCTTAAATTACCATAAATCTACAATATTATCATATCTTATTCAAAAATATAATTCACCCATGATTAATCAAATAATCACCCATGTCATCCAATGTAATATTTCCATTTACATGAAAAATATATTTTCACTGATATACTGAACATATTTTAAAATAATATTAATTCATTTTTGACTAAATCTCTATTAAATTCCATAATTATCTATATGATAGATCTTGTATTCAACTAAAATAAATAGTTTATTCCAATTGACCATAATTACCTTACCAAAAAAGTTCATGAAAACCCAATTGGTCATCAATGCCTTTCGCCAAATTTCCCCAAAACATAAATTTATTATTTTTCAAATAATGTTTTCAGTAGTATAAAATTTAATCATAAGGGTTCAATATATATTATAAATTTACTAAAACAAAAAATATATATCCCAATGTATACTTATCACATTGAACTATGAATATGGTATCAATATCTTTTTACATATTATCAAACATAAACATATTAAAACATTTTTTATAAAAAATATTTATATATACTAATATAAATAATAATAAACTCACACATTTTCTAATATATTACTATAATACTGAAAAAAAAATTCCTCATACTCCTATATCTTGATCTGCTAAAACGATAATTTTTTTAACATATTAAATTTGATACCAACTAAAGAGAAAAATATTTTATATTTAATAATTCTGAACTTAAAAACAAATATTAAGTCATTTAATTATCATTGAATATCTTTTACTCTATATAATAAGAGATTTATGACAATTAACCTAAATTAATACCAATTACTTCCTTCTCATATTGTAATTTTTCGAATAATTCATATAAATTTATTAATAAATAATAATTATCAAACATTTTTGAAAAAGTAGGTATTTTAATTACACATATATTCTAATTTTTATGACATATTTTCCTTTCAACACATTTCAACATTGATATTTATATAATTATTAGACATCCATAGGCTATTTGAAAAAAAATATACAATGGGTTATGCGAAAAAAAAATCTCATTAAGGGATATAAAATGAATGGAACCCCATTATTCCATTAGAAATTCGTAAAAAATCATAAAATATAAATTCAATTGAGTTTCTAGAAAAACATGATTTTAAATAAATGCTATATGTTTACATGTAATATTTAATAAACATTCATTTGAAAATAATGATTATTTTTTATCTTATGAAGTCATGTGATTTATATTAACATCATCAACACTATAACATTAAATATATTCATGTATATGAATATTAATTTGATTAATATAAAATAATTTCATAATAAATTATATTTTAAGGATCAAAATACTATTCATATTGTCATGTCCTTTATATATGAAAACATAAATATATTATCAATTCATCATTCTTGGATATAAAATATTATTGTGAAATAGTAGTCCAGATAACAAATATTTATTACATCATGAGAACTACCAATTCTTATCTGAGAAATAATTTTCCCCTTTCACCACATACCATGTTTAGTCCAATAATCATATGAAATAATTAAATAACAATACAATAATTAATCAACATAAACATTAATATTGGAAATATTAATATAATTGTTTATAATATTTTTCTAATTTATTAAATATAACAACATGATTAAAATACATATTGAAAAATAATTCATGTGGTATAAATATAATATATCCCATGTGATTCAAATAATTCATCGAAATATAATAAAATAGATGAATATACATCTAAAATAGCATTAAATATTTTATTAAAAACATTGAAATGTACTATTTCTTTATATAAAATATAAAATTTAAATTTCAAGAATGTGATTATAATTTGTATCATTGAAAATATCTTGTTAAAATAAAAAAGAGACATGTAATAATGGAACATACATTATGTTGGGTAAATCTATTAATTCTATATACATTACAAGACGACATTATTCTCACAGTATTGTAAAAATGAAAAATGTAATGTTAAGAAAAATACTATAACGGGTTCCTATTAATAATTTTAAAAAAAAATCTAAATTATATTAAATATACATTAAATATAATTGAGAAAAAAACATTAAATTATTGAAACATTATATGAATATTTAAATTTAGATAATGCTATTTTTATTTAAATCAATAAAAAAAATTAATAGAAAATATCGTATCATATATTCCTCTAGATTTTATTGTTATATAACATCTAAACAATAACAATATATAAGTTATATAATTGGAAAATAAAATATCATTTTTTTTCATTTATATTACATCATGTTATTTAACATTTAACAATGTGTATTCAGATGTCATAATGGTTACGTTCACATTTGACGTTTTAGGGTTCTTTGATTTCTATCCATGAAATAAGATTGATGTTTCAATAATTTTCAAAGTGGTTATGGTTCCATTAAATATATAATCATAAAATATTTAATAATTATCATATTAGTATATTATATAAACTTTTAAAATTATCTATTTAATGTGGTCAAGGGAAACGTATCGTTTCATTATGTATATATGTTAAGCTATACATTCCAATGAATGAAATTTTAATCTTTCTAAGGATAAAAAATGAAATATTATAGATAATATTTTTAATTTGAAGGTTTATAAATATGATAAAAATTATAATCATATTTATTTGATTTGATTTCATGATAACTTTTTAATGGTTGAATGAAAGAATGAATGACATCAATTTAGAGAGGAAGTATTCGAGATGTACCAACAAGAATTGTTACCATTTTACAAAAGAATGTTTTTCAAGAAAGTGAGTAATATAATATATTAATAGAAAAATAATGATTTCATAAATAAATATAATATTAATTTATCCATTATTCTAACCATCAATATAAAATGTTTATGAAAAATATAACAAATAAATTTTTAGAGGTGGTAATACATATATAAACATGAGTTACATTTAAATTTTTAACATGATAGAGAGGAAATAGAAAACATGTCTGAAGATATTCATAATAAAAATTTATTATATTCATGATACTGATTTAATTATTTAATTATGGTTAATTTATATTTGACAGTGGTAAATGAATAAGGAAATATCAATCACATGGTTATGAAATATATATCTTATTTGAAAAACATCAACTAGATTACACATTATGAATTCAATAAATAGTGATTTGGTGATACCAAATGTAAAAACCTATTTAAATATAAAATAAACCCATGTCATGATTATTTATATATTTATATAAATTATAAAAATAAATTAGTTATTTAAAAATAAAAATTTATGTAGTACTAATTAATCATGTTTTTATAATGCATCATTTAAATTTTAATTTAAAATTTTCGTATTTTTTATTTTATAAAAATTAGTGTAAATTTTGAAATTATAATATCAAATTTTTCATAAATAGAAATTATTATATTTTTAAGAGAAATTTAATTTTTAAATGAATATTTAAATATATTAATTTTTATAATGGAAAGAAATTTCAATAAATTTTGTAATTTAGATGTCCCATTATATTTTTATAGGTTTTTTTAACATCTCGGATTCAGAAGCCACACAATAGGTGACATAAACGCAGTTGGTCACATGACTTCAAATGAATTTTTCCAAACACCAGAGGCTACCGACTAGCTGTAAATGCCCATGTCTGATAGTTGGGAAACTATGCCCACATTTTTCAAAGTGTAGTGTACCGGAAAAGATAAATAACAAACAACAACGAGAGTAATTAACAATATACAACTGAAATGAACAACTGAAGTAAAAGGGAACTAGAAGTCATATATATAAAGATGTAGCATGTTACTAATTCTATGAAATCTACCAGAACATGATACACTACAATACATTACAATACAACTAAAAGAATGAGGTACAGCCAAACAAAACAATGAAGGGAAAACAGAACGCAACAACATCGCATGCCTAAGCTCAGTCCACTGCTCTCCTACTCCTCTACGTCAATCATGTACCTATATAGGGACCCTTTCCCCAATCGACACCTACAGAAATGTAATATGATTAGGATGAAGACATGACCCAAATAGGGTGTGGGAAATAAATCTCAGTAGGCAACCACCAAAGGCACGTACCCAACTGTCATTTAAAATGTGCAATAGTAGTGTACGGTAACAAAATACAACAAACAAATTAGTACTCAAAATTAACTATCTCTATCAGTTATATTTCCATTTAAATATTAATTTAACCATGTCAAGCTTGAGATTTAACATGGAAGGTATAGCATATAAAAAATCACCATGGTAAATATTCATGATAACATTGTCCCCAGAAATACAATCCTTACACATAGGTAATCAGAAACAAAACCCATAGGTGTCTACCCACAGGCATAATGAATGATTCCTAATGGTTTTCGAGGTGTCACCCACATGTACAAAAACTACTACCCAAGGGCACATGAACTACTTCCCCCAGGCATGTGGAAGGTTCCCTGTAGGTGAAACAAAACACTACCCTCATGATATAAAAGTAATCGGGGCCGACCCATTACCTAAGAAAGGGATTTTACACAATTCCACACCAAGAAATTCAAAACATGCTAAAATTCTTGGTTTACTCAAATTTATTCTGGCCAAATGGCTAAATAGTGGAACACACACCCTAGTGGTACTGGATCTAAGAAGGGATCCCAAACCGTTGTTTTAACATATCAAATGTTTATCTATGAAATTCCAGATATCTTTCAGCAAAGTCCATAGCCACACGACACCCCTAACATTGGTTTTTAGCACTTTGGTACACAAAATCAACTCAACAGTTGGAAATAAACACCATACCACCTACCTCGACTGTCTCTGATTGGTATATGTGAATTATGCTTCCTGAATTGTCCAATAACGACATAGATCTGGGATAAACGTTCAGTCATTAACACTCAAATATAATTACATCAAGAAATAATTGGTAATAAAACCTCTAGGAGATTGAAATACACACCCGTACGGTCCCAATTTGATCGATAGAAATGGAATCGGACTCCCGATTCTTGATCGGGTGATCCTCTAAGGTTCGGTCATCCTCGCAAGCTCCAAAAAGAACTCAAAGCCTCATATTCCGAATGTGGAGGCTACTTCCAATAAAAAAATTAACAAACTACAAGGCATGTACTCTCAAGTACATGACGTCTACTTTCCATTTTTCAACTATTCCTCTAGAGGCTACATTCCACCACGACACTATTCATCCGTCGACATTAGTACACGGTGTGTATATCTAATTACACAGTATGTACTGTCGCTATGCTGGCGGCTTCCTCCACCACCTTACGATTCACCTCCTAATCGATTACACAGCGTGTAAATACTAAGTACATGAAATGTATTTAGTTTTACACCCTTTATCGCCGACATGCCTACATGCCCTGTGTACTCATCCCACACGGCCAAAGTACAAAGCGTGTGGGAAAATACATGGTGTGTACCATCAAAATTTGGCATTTTCCCCATTTTCATTATTTTCAGAAAAACACATAAGGAAAAATGAAAAAAAGAAAACTCATACCTCAAGAATGAGAATCGGGTTCCTACAAACATCCCCCCTCAAATCAATTCTTCCCCGAATTACCCTCCCAAGGGTGGTGAAGATAACGCTCAGAACAACTCCGGCCACTGAGCATGAACTTCGGTCTACCGCTACCAGGCTATATCTTCCACTCGGCCATGCTGCCATAGAACTCGTAAGAGAGGAACTGACTGACCTCAGAGAACCTTCGTGCTCCTATCCACATTACGAATTGGATGCTCCTTAAAGGATGCATCGACCTGAAGCTCAACCTCCTCGGGCTAAAAGACGTGATATTGGTCTGAATGATAATGGAGCAACTGAGATAAATGGAAGATGTCGTGCATGGACCGATACCTCTATGGTAACTATAACTGGTAGGAAACCGACATGACTCTCTCCAGAATCTCATATGACCCCACATACCTCAGAAAATTTTTACCCAGTCTCTTAATCCGTCTGTTTCCCATCCTCGGCGAAACATGCATGAAAACCTGATCCCGACCACGAACTCCAAGGGTCATTTGCACGAATCGACATATGATTTTTTTATGAGACTGTGTTGTATCCATCTATATATGAATCAACTGGACCTACTCATAAGTATCGTGGACTAGACATGGTCCCTGTAAAGCTGCCCACTTACCTCCATCCAGCACAAAGGTGATCAGCATGGCCTACCATATAATTCCTCTTATGGTGCCATCTCAATTGTTGCATGAAAACTATTATTATAGGAAAACTTGACTAGGGGTATATGATTATCCCAAGAACCCCCAAAATTAAGGAATCATGCATGCATCATGTCCTTAAGCACCTGTATCGTATGCTCTGACTGGCCATCAGTATGAGGTTGGTAAGCTGTGCTCAGAAGAACTTGTGTACCCAGTTCCATCTGAAAACTTTTTTAGAAATGATATGTAAAACGGGTGTCCCTATCTGAAACAATAGAATGATGGACCCTATGAAGACGTACGATCTATCAGATATACACTTTTTTGTGTTCTTCAACACTAATGGTCTCCTTCATCGGCAAAAAGTGATCCACCTTCGTAAGTCTATCCACAACAACCCACATGACATCATTACCTCATGGTGACCTCAGCAACCCAGTCATGAAGTCCATCGTGACTTTATCCTATTTCCATTCTGGAATGAGTAAGCTTGTAACAGTCTGGCTGGCCTCTGATGCTCCGACATCACCTGTTGAGAGGTGAAACATCTTGTAGTAAAACCAATTACTTCCTTTTTCTCACACGACCACAAATATTGATTTCTCATGTCACGGTACATTTTGGTAACTCTGGGATGCACTTACCAAGCTGAATCATGAAACTCTCACATAAACTCCTCGCATATATCCCCAGGATCCCACACTCATCCATGGATACACAGTACCTCATCGTGACCTATAGTCTAACCAGGAGAAGGGCCCTCACTTTGCCACTGACTCCCATAGAACTAGGCCTTCTGTATCTGAGATCTGTCTTATCCTCATTCTATCTTATAGGGTAGATGTCACAGCAAAGGAAGAAATATAGGCTCACCCCTAACTATCATGCACCTCCAAATGCATCTCAGAGAACAAATCAATGAGATGCCACTCACCTCTGGACTCCTACACTCCATGTGTCTGATTCTTCTTAATCAGTGCATCAAATAATGAATTATCCTTACCAGGTGTAGAGGAAAGCACGATGTCGAAGGATTGAAGGTATTTAACCCACCTTCACTATCTCAAATTCAGGTCACGCTGGGTAAATATATACTTGAGACTTTTTTGGCCAATGAAAACTACAAAATTCTCTCTCAAGAGATAATGTCTCCAACAGTGAAACACCTGAGAAACTACAATGAGCATGAGATCATGCGTCGTGTAATTCCTCTCATGTGGACACAACTGTTGAGAACCATACACAACAATTAGATCACAATACTTCTCCTAGACCAATACTCAATGCATCACACTAAAATGTATAGATCTTACCTTGCTACGGATATATCAGGATTGGTATTGATGTCAATCTAACCTTCAACTCTTGAATGTCTATCTCATAAGCTTATGAAAAAACGAACATCACACCATTCTTAGTCAATCCCATCAACAGAATTGCAAAGCAGGAGACGTCATATATAATGCACATGTAGTAACCAGCTATCCCCAATAAACTCTATATGTCAAACATGTTCTCATGCAGCACCCAGGAAACTACTCCTCTCACCATCTCTGTGTCCACAAAAACACCTTCTTCTGAGATAATATGACCTAAGAAGTGTATTTGGTTCATCCAAAACTAGAACTTTGAGAGCATAGCATATAACTTACACTCTCTCAGTGTACTAAAAATGATCTCAAGATGCGTATCATGGTCGTGTCAAGTGTAAGAGTGCACCAAGATATCGTCCACAAATGCTGCCACAAAATGAATCTAGATATGGGTGGAACACCCGATTAATCAGAGCCATGAAAAATACTGGAACGTTTTTGTGTCCAAATAGCATGAATAAGTATTCATAAAGACCATATCTTCTCTGAAAGGACGTATGTGGTATGTACGATGGTCTCACGTGAAATTGATGATATCCGGATCTCAAGTAAATCTCTGAGAACACTTGTGCTCTTTGAAGATTATTGAATAGATCATCAATCATCGGTAAGGTATGTCAGTTCTTAACAGTCAATTGGATCAACATCCGATAATCCATGAAAATTCTGAGGGTACCATCCACCTTCATTGCAAAAAGGACTGGAGAACCCCAAGGAGAAGTAAAGGGTCAGATGAAACCCATTTCTTGTAACTCCTCTAACTTCCTCTCAAGATCTTGAAACTGTAGTGTAGCCATCCTATAAGGAGGAATGGACACTGGTGCCGCTCCTGGAACAAGATCAATAGATAAATCCACCTCTCACTTCAGAGAAAGACCTGAGAAGACGTCTGGGAAGACGTCCCTATAATGATCAACTACTAGAGGGAAATACTTCTCATATGTCCCCTGATCATCTAGATATAAACTCACAATCTAATCTATCACTCCACCATGGCCACGATGCTCGGGTCTTGCTCAGCTCTCTTGGAAATCCCATTCAACCTTGTATAGAAACTCTCCACCATCTGGTGACATGTAACTCACCCTACGATGATACAAATCCACAACGTCTTGAAAGGCTTCCAACCAGTCCATCCCGAGAATGAAATCAGAGCTCGTCATCTCCAAGACATAGAGGTCCCATAAAACGTTACACCCACCAACCTCTAAGGGAAGCTCTTTTCACTGATGCACACCTACCGTTCTAGTCCCCAACAGAGTGTATTGAGTCATATCATCAAAATAAGATGAAACAAAGAGCCCAAGGATCTCCACAATGTGTAAAAATATGAAGCTATGTGTAGTACCCTTATCAAAAAGTTCAAAAGATAAAATAGAAGCTACTAGAATAGTACCTCTAACTGTAGAAGGTCCAAGATCCGGCTCTTGTTGGTTCTTTTGCACTGAATATGCTTGCCCAGTGCCACGGACCGACGACACATCCTGGCTACCATGAGATGACCCACTCTTCTGCCTCTGAGATCCCGGTGTCTGGCTACCATGGCCACGACCACCATCTCGGCATGCATGCCCCGATGTATTCCAATTTCCCGAAGGGTAAGATGCAGTTGGTCCTTCTCCCTCATGCGGAGTCATCATAGAAAACCTGTCACTAGCCACTAGTGGAAACACCATGCAAAAACACGGGGGATGACCTATCCTGCCGCATTCTCGGTACTCCACTAGGTCACCTAGACATTGTGGTCTCTTGTTCCCCACTTTACCACACTAGTAGCACATGAAATTTCCTCCTGATGTATTCTTATGGCTAGTACTACCAACGTGAGAGATGTCCATCTGTCTATTCCTCTTACTGGTAGAAATAATACCAGAAGATTGTGTCGAACCACCCTAGCCTACACCACTGTCTTCCCGAAGGTTATACTTAGTAATCAGTTCTTGGTTCATAATAGCATGCACTATATGCAACCTAAAAACATTCGTCGGTTTTCAGATGTCATATCTAACACCATTCTCAAAGCGTCTCGACCTCAACTTCTAATCACCAAATAGAACGGGTTCAAAATGCTGGAGTTCAGTGAAGCGAGCAGAATACTCCATCACTGAAATGGCGCCCTACTATAGATTAATACACTCTCGAGCTCAATGTTCCCACAGTATCTCAGGAATGATGATGTAATAGAAGGCTACCTGGAAATATTCCCATGCCATGTCTCTGTGATGCTCAATCTAAGTGGTAAAATCCCACCGCCTCTTGGAGGAATCAGGTAGTATGTATGTATCGAGCTTGACCCTCCACCCTGGAGGCGTCTCAAGATGCTCGATGATAGTCTTCAATGAATCCATCCATGACTCAGCAGCCTGTAGTACACCATCCCCGAAAAACTTAGGTGGATTATACTACTTTAATATATGAGTCGGCTTTACCATGGATGTGGAAGTCAGCGGTTCTCCCTGCATGGTCTGCATAAACCACTTGAATCCTTCATAGAACTGCGCATCAGTGCCTATGTCTGGTATAATGGTTGGTGCCGCATCTGGGACTACTATAGGATCCATTGGTAGCTCGTGGCCTACCATCTCAAGAGCATTATTGTTTTCGCTGTCCTAACGAACAACCGATGGCCCTCTCGGTGGCATGACTCTACAAATTCAAATTCACACCTAAGATCAAGATTAATCAAAGACCACAAACTAGGAGACCAAGAAGATAACAAGATAAGAAAAACATTCTAGTTATTCAAAACAAGACTAAATGGCGTATATATTAACTACACGGCGTGTTACCTTAAGTATTATACATGGGCATGTACTTATGCCATTTGTAGTCATGTATCTCCCCAAATACACATCGTGCATTGCTGACTAAACCATGTGCACTTGAATCCTTCATCCCTGACATTGTCCTTCTACATGGCTAATCCACACGACTCACCCAAGACAAAACTACACAGCGTGATCCACAGGTAGACAACGTGTACTCTACAAGTGTTCACCAGCCCATGTTTTTTGTGACATAGTCTGTGTACCCACGTCACACTACACAGCGTGTTCCAGGAGGACACAACATTTACTAAGAAATATAACAACGACCCATGTTGTTCATGACACGGCCGGTTTCTTGGGTCAGACTACACGGCGTGTTCAATGTAGAAACAATGTGTATGTATTAAGGTTTCCTCCATCCATGTTGTTTGTTACACGGCGGACACCGGGTCAACACTATACGGTGGGTAAAACTTGTACACAGTGTGTTTCCCACAAGAAAGTTTCTACCCTATATCCCTGCTCACACGGCCTATGACACAAAAAGAGACATTACAGCATGTACCGATGGTACACGACATGTACTTAAAAAGGTTTCATTTCTTCCTGAACAGAAAAACACATGGTGTGTGTCCATAAAACTACACGTAGTGTATGCTGGGTTTTCCATATAGTAAGCCTCAGAAACTACTCTGGAACCCATGAAAACTCAGAACAACACCTATATTACAAATTTCATTCTGTAAGGGCCCATAATCCTAGTGAATCAAATCATGGAATCTTAAACATGATTTAACAAAATAAACACGTCAATGATCCACCAAATTCCAGTGATTGAGGGCCCATGCTCCTCATGAACTAATGTTTGGAATTCATTCTAACAAAACCTTATAAAATAATTACCTATAAAATATCAGGTATTTATCAAAGCAGTTATCACAACAACAAGCTTTTCTAGCACAACAATTATCACAACAACATGTTATTTCTAATGAACCAAAAAGGCATGGAAGAATTCTTGACATATGATTTATTGAATGTGCCTAAATGATGAATGAGATGGCATACCCTCATATCATCGGGTTATAACTAAATAGGACCCATGTATAACATATAATTAGCACAATTACAAGTTCATCACCCAACGGTGAAAATCAAATCAACTGTAAAATTTCCAATTGTGAGAATAATTGTAATAACGAGGTACATTGACTTTTCCCCCAACAAGGGTTAGCTACTCCTAGGAACAACTTATTACCAACTACAATTTTCGTCCTATCTCTCAGTATGTATCCAAATAGTAAGTCAATGAAAAGAAACCACTTTTATACCACATAGTAACATCCCAGATCTGGAAGCCACAGAACGGGTGCCCCAAACCCGTTTGGTCAAATGAACTTATGTGCATTTCCCCAAACGCCAGAGGGTGCCGACTTGCAGCGTGGTCCCAGGTCTGATAGTGGGGAACCTATGACTACATTTGTCAATGTGTAGCTTAGCGTAAAAGATAAATAACATACATCAGTCGGAGTAGTAAACAATATACAACTGAAATGGAAAACTGAAGTAAAAGGGAACTAGCAGCCATATATATATAAATGATGCATGTTACTATTTCTATGAATACATCCAGAAAAAGATACACTATAATACATTACAATAAAACTCAATTTACAAGGCACAATCCAAACAAAGCAAAGAAGAGTAAACATAATGCAGCATCATTGCAAACCAAAGCTCGGTCCCATGCTTTCCTACTCCTCTACCACAATCATCTACCTGTATAGGGACACTTTCCCCTATCAACACCTACAGAAATGTAACCTGTTTGGTCTTACTTCATGACCAAAACAGGTTGTGAGAAATAAATTCCATTAGGAAGCCACCAAAGGCTCATGAAAAATCGTCAGTGAAAATGTGCAATAATCGTGTGCAGTAGTAAAATGCAATAAACTAAGTAGTACTCAAAAGTAACTAACTCTACCTGTTATATTTCCATTTAAATATTCATTTAACCATGTCGAGCCTATGGTTTAACTTTGCAGTTATATCATATGAAAAATCACCATTGTAAATATTAATGAAAACATTGTCCCTAGACATACAATCCTTTCTCTTAGGTAATCAGAATCGAAACCCACATGTGTCTTCCCACAGGCATAACGAATATTTCCCATAGGTGTTTGAGGTGTGGCCCACAAGCATAGAATCTAATAGAAACGAGCACATGAACTACTACCCACATGAATGATAAAGGTTTCCTACATGCTAAAAAACACTACCCTCAGGCTATACAAGTAACCGGGCTGAGCCTATCACATAAGTAAGAAATTTTACACAATTGTTTTCAAGAAAATTCAAAACAAGATAAAATTCACGGTATACCCATATGTATTCTGAAAAAATGGCTAAATAGAGGAACGTACCCTCAGGGTGGTCCTGGATCCATGTAGTGATCCCAAATAGCAGTTTTAACTTATCAAATTTTTATAAATGAAATTATAGATATATTTCAACAATGGACATAGCCATACGACACCCCAAACCTGGGTTTATAGAAAAATAGTACAAATAATCAACTCAACGGTAGGAAATAAACACTAGAACACCAACCTCAATCGTCTATGATAATTATATGTGAATGACGCCTCTAGAATCGCTCAATAACGACGTAGATATGGGATAAACATTCACTCATTCAAACGGAAATAACATTCTCTTTAGAATGAATTGGTAAGAAAGGATCTTGGTGAAGGAAATTCTTACCCGTACATTCCCAACATGATTGACGGAGGAGGAATCGAATTGTCGCTGCCTGATTGGGTGATCCTCCTATGTTTTGATGTCCTCCTGAGCTCCAAAACGTACTCAAAGACTCCTCTACCGAATGTGGAGGCTACTGCATGTTTTAAGAAAAAAACAAACTAAAATGATTCTACTCTCAAGTATATGGATTATACTTTCCATTTTTTATTCTTCCTATTGCAGCTCCATTCCACCAAAACACTATTCATCCATCGGCATGAGTTCATAGTGTGTATATCTAATTACATTTCGTTTATTGTTACTCCGATGGTGGCTGCCTCTACCACGTTACTGTTCAACTGTCGACTAATTACACGGCGTGTAAATACTAAGTACACAGAGTGTAGTCAGTTTTGACACCCTTTATCACCGAAAGGCCTAGACACCTTGTGTACTCATCCCACACGTAAAACATTCACAGAAAGTGGAAAAGTACACGGCATGTACCCTCATAATTTGGTATTTTTCCCCATTTTACTTATTTTCTCAAAAACATTTAAGGAAAAAGGAAAAGAAGAAAACATGTACCTCAATAATAAGAACTGGGTTCTTACACTATTATTGTTAAATATATTTTATTTATTATTTTTAAATTACATAATTACTCTTTTATCCTGATTATTTTTAATTTTACTATTATTATTTCTTACTTTGAAGAAAGGATTTTCTAAAAACTGTTTTAAGGTGGTAAATATTTCTCTATATTATTTTAATAGGATAAACACTAATTATAAATGATTTAAATTTAAATATATATTTTTTATTAATAAATATTTATTTATATTCATTAAATTGTTCTTAATATCCATAGAGTTAATATATTGTCATTTTCCACAAAAGAAT
Organism: Viscum album; assembly: GCA_963277665.1. Lineage (NCBI taxonomy): Eukaryota > Viridiplantae > Streptophyta > Magnoliopsida > Santalales > Viscaceae > Viscum > Viscum album. The sequence continues at coordinate 1,032,994,322 of OY728133.1, read as the reverse complement.
TACTACATGAAAAACCCTCTTCTTCATTATGTATGTGGGTTATTTTTGAAATATTATTTTTCTTCATTTTTGAGTTATGATTTGTAATATAGAATACATATTTTAAGGAAACATAACTTTTATAATTTTACTAATTTAGATTAATTTTTACAAAAATGAATTGCTCTCACATTAAATATCAATAATCCTTTTTATGGTAGTAAATGGTTTATAGGAATTAACCTAAAAAGATAATGGTCACAACAACATAAAATGTTACTAAAAATCTAGTGTCTATATGTATTTCTACCTGATGATGTTTAATTCTCTATAATTATATATTTTATACCATTTTACCAACTATCGAAATATTTTTACATCTTTTTATTTTAAAAAATTACAAATGTGGCACTCACCTCACTTATAAATGGCCACCAACATTCAACTATTCTTCACGCCTTCAAACACTATTTTCAACCATAATCTATAAAAATAACATCCCATAATCAATAACCTCATTATATAAACCTTGTTTTTTATAAAGGATTTCTTTGAATACCATAGGTACAATCTTTAATTGATTCTCAAATAAGAGGTAAAATATCAAAATATTAATTTTTTATAATTCCTTTTTACACATCCCCAAAATCATATTAATTTTGTCATATACACTAACACATGTATCTAACATATATATATATATATATATATATATATATTTATGATTTAATTGAAAATATACATCTCATCTTTCAAAAAAATTGAAAAAATAACGTTTGTTGTGTGTTCAGTACTCTATTACATCTAGAATAGATTTGACATGTTTTTCATCAACTCCTCTCATAGTTCTGTATTATGATTCATATAAATAAATATATTTTATTCATAAAATTAATATACCAATGGAGTAATTTTTTTATACATACCATAATATATTTTTTAGGTGATATGATAATGTCGCTCATGTGTACTGTAGACTATAACATTAAATAGTAATGTGAATCTTTTTTCAAGAATTGTTTCAATGGAAAGTAATAAAGACAATATTAAGGATTATATGTGAAAAAATAAAACAAATTTGATATTTATACCATATATATAATTCTTAAATTATAATAAATCATTTTATTTTTACCATTTCAATCAATGATAAATTAGAAAATCATATTTATATGTATTCACAATCTCTACAATCATATATTCTGACTCTACATTAATCACCATACCACATGGATTATATATATAATAATAATTTAAAATATGGTATATATTTAATTCATATCAATATATAATGTTAAAATATTACTTATCTAATTTTCATAATTATCATTAAAATATTGAAACATTACCGATAAATATATATGGCCCACCATCTCCCAAATTCTAATGTACATCATTTATCAAAAAATTAATTCAAAATTTGTTTTAAATATATAATTTAATTTTAAAAAGGACAATTATTATATTATTTTTTATATAGTTTTTATAATTATTTCTTCCCTTTTCGTAGTTAACCTACCAAAATCATTCGTTACAGATATTCCAAATATCATGAAGAAATATTTCATAACTTAAATTGATTATGTAATAATATATATATGGTAATTTGTGAAATAAAATTTTAAATAAACATTAATATTGTTTTTAAGAATTAAAAATATTAAAATTTATTATTATTCATAAATATAAAAAACATATCGCACAAGTTGGGCTCAAGCTAAGGGGCCTCATCTCAATTTCCATTTATGGATAAATTTTTTGATATTATGGACCCATATTATTTTATTATCTGTATACACTACCTATTTACAATGATTTATAGAGAAATTGTAATTTTTCATAAAATAAGATATTATTATTATTATAACAATTTCAGGTTATTTATGATTTGATAATTTTTAATGTCATAAATGACATAACGTTAAAAAACACATCTTCTAATATTTTCTTTAAAAAAATTTCCATACAATGTCCTTGTTTTTTAAAAAAATGAATGAAATATTTTACTTTTAGATAACATAATTTTTAAATAATATTTTATATCTTATTTACATTATTTATTCTTTTTCAATAAATTATATTTTATATGTTTTATATATTACATCATTTTAAATAACAAAAGGAATTTCTCATTTTTAACCAATATGATGAAAATAAATTTTCCAATATCCCTTACTATGATTTTACTTTTATGTTCCATAAATTTGTTTCATAATTTCTAAAATAAAGAAATTTCTTTCCCTTTTTCTAAAAACATTTTTATTGATAATGTTTATTAAATATAATGGTGTTCTTATATTTGGAATAATTTTTATTATGGATTCAAATGCATTTATAAATGGTCTAATTATGAAATGTTTCAAATATAAATTGATTTATACATTATATGGTACATGGAAATTGTCTATGTTTGGAGTTACATGAATCCACCTTTTGGGTATGTTATAGATAATAGGGTGGGTGCATCAAGATAGTTCTCAAATTCATTTTGTATTTATTGTTTTATAAAATGTATTATATTTCATGTTGTTCATATAGAAAATATAATTTTGAATGGTTTTATAAAGTTTCATTAATAGGTATTCAAGATGATGACCCAAGTAACCTACTTGAATTTTCAAAATTTTATATTGAATTTTCATGGCTTTTACTATAATTCAACTGTCAATATAAATGATCTTTTATAAAATAATTAGAATACCCATTATACCTAACAATTATGGGTTTTACAAAAATATTTTTATTGGTTTTCATGGTTTTCACTAGACTAATGGGATTCATTATTTCATATCATTTACTAATCTTGTGTACTCAGTGCACATTTTGAAAATGTTTTTATATTGGTTTTATGCTTGGTTATGTGAGTTAATAAGGATAAATTTAAAATAGTTAAAAAATAACTAATAATGAAATCATGTTTTTATGGTTTTATAACATGGGAAAAATTAATATTAATCAATAGTTACAACTTTTGAATTATTGGATATAGTATGTATTTTTTATTACATTATTATCTAAAAATGTATTCCTTTAAATATCCTGAAATCTAGTATTCTATCACACCTAGACATTACATTATATTCATGTTATATCTAGCAATATTTTTTCTCTTGATAATGTTAACTTAAAAACCAATTTATGAATATAAAACAATAAACAGTTTGATAGCTTATGTTACACGCATATTTTAGTTTTAGAACCTATTAATTGAATTTTCATTATTAAATAAACCATAAAATTTTACATTTTATTTTAAAAAAACATTGTTATTTAATTTCTTATTTCAAAAATATCATAGGGTGAAATAATTTAATTTTCTTGGGAAGTTACATTTTTTTATGAATATTTAAAAATATTGAATTTTAGTTAAAATAGAATTTTTTTTAAATAAATATTAACATTAAATTAAACATTAAGTTGTGTTTTGATGAGAAAATTAAATATATATAAATACGGGCTTGTAAATGATAGGTTATTTTGAGCAGGGGTATGAGTAACTAGATTCTTTTAATTTGGCATGCCATCGGGATGTCAGTTACATAGTTGAAAAAACTATGTGTTAGGTGATATATGGAGGTGGAACCTGATGGTTCACCTAGTGATATTTTACATTATTGTATACCTTGGGATATAAGATTACGATCCCTTCTTCTCTAGTTATTCGGGTAATGGTTGAATTAAGTGACAACATCCTAGTGTTTGTTGAGCACTAATGAAGCTTTTGTTTATTTTAATGCATTATCTTCCATTAATTTAATTATATTTATAAACCATTCTAATAAAAAAATTATTTAGGGACATATTGGTGGTGTATTTATGATACTCATTTACCCACCCACTATAGGTCCTTTGGGAATCAAGTATATTTCATAATTTTGTATATCGGAAATGGACAGGGTTCAGTAGTAGGATCTTAGTAGCTATTTGGAATGGGATTGAAGGAAATGCACCATTAGTTCGTTCTACATATAGTGTTATATTTGGTTTTTGTTTGTACCATCATGATATATATGTATATACTCGTTGTTGGATATGGGTGACCACATTAAAATAATTATAAAGTTTTACTTGTTTTGTATGAATGTTTTATTTTTGTATATTAAAATAGATTATTGGGTATTTTATTTATTTCAATTTATGTTTTTTTAATTATTCTTCCACTATTGTTCGATAGTGCAGTGTATCATCTATTGTTAGTTTTATTGTTTGAGTATGTTGGTAATTTTATTACACTATTATATATATATATATCATTATTACATTACCACCAGAGGGTATAGTGTCCTCACTATCACCCTTCACACCCTCAACTCTAGTCGGCATCTTTATTATTTTGAGGATGCGTTAATAAGGTTGTTGGCACCTGGTATGAAAAACAGTTCAGGTGGATAAATATGATTGGGTGGTACACTCCATATATATAATAAATTTCCTAAACAAAATGAAATTCCTTATCTACTACTATTTGGAATTTGTCATATTCAATTATTTATCTTTTATGACTTGTGTGTTACTTTTATAATGTTTTTTTGATTTCACGTATTCCATTTCAATTGGATAAAACATTATCAAGAGGTAACATATGTTACATTAATTTTTCTATAATTTAATTCATGAGACTAGGAAATTTCTAATAGAGCTTGTTATATTCCTGGAGAGTTAGTTGAATTCTAGTAGTTGTTTATATTTTTTCATTTACATCTGATGATTTATTTTTATTTTATGGATTTAGAATATTCTAATTTAAGTATTATTATGTTTTATTTTTGAATTATGTTTATTTTAATATGTATATTGTTGATTATAATCTTTAGATAGATCATGTCCTTCCTTGTGTGGTGTAATGACAATGGAGGTGAAGAAATTCATAAGGGGGAAAATATCCCAAAAATCAACGTAGAGTTTAATAGATGGAGATATCATGAAATATGATTTCAATATCTATGAGATGAATATCAATAATTACCTAATTTATACACTAACCAATATTAATGAGTATCATAAAATTATGAATATTTTATTTGTTATACAGATACTTCTTAGTCTAAAGATGACTAAACGTAATTCCATAAATGATCAATAAAATAATTTCATAATGATCAAAACTATTTTGGTGTTGGTGAAGAAGATATTTGAAAGTGGAGTGTGGGCATTGTCCTATTATCATAATTTCGAAAATATTCAGATATTATGGGTATCAATATGATTAGTTTATGTTAGAAAACTGACTTAGTGTTTGAAGTGAATAGAGATATATTTCTGAATGAATACATTTGTCCAAAAATAATTATAGAATCCTACATAAAAAAATGTAAAGTAACGAGGTAAGATTATGACAAAATAAAAAATAGATGTTATAAGGACATAATTGGATTAATAGAAAATATTTAATTTAAATTAGATTTCAAAGTATCATATATTTATTTCATATAAATATAATAAAATTTGAATAAATATTACAATGATCATTATGTACTAAATTACATTTTAGAAGTAGATACAATAGTTATTGGAGATAATCATTTGGTATTCTATGTTATTAGTTTATTGGATTCATAAATATTTACTTGTACTGTATTGTTACAGTCTACTTATAAGAGAGGATATATGGCTAATTATATATCTAAAATATTCATTTTGGGACAACATAATGATGATGAAAATATATGTATTAGAAAAAATGATGTTGTGAATTTCAAGACATAGAAAAAAATTATAATGATGATTCTATGTCTGGGACACATACTGATATTGAGGAAATATTTAATTTATGTAGTATAAAAATTTATTGTGGAATAATAAAGACCATTTTTGAAGGAGTGTGTAAAGTGACTTGTCATTTGATGGTAGTGGATAATGTAATGAATGACAAATAAATCATATTATTGTGATGTCAGACAAGAAATTATTTTCAAAACATCACCTACCAAATATTCACAATTTTTTCAATACTATATTGAACATATATATGAGAAGTGGACGGGAATCTTATATTATAATGGATTATTTTAACTCAAGAACATATTGTCCCTCTCTTTTGAAAACTATATCATTATAATGTGGAAAAGAATATCATTTTAAATGAAAGAGAATATAATGATGAATAATAAGACAATAAATATTCATATAAATATACAGGGATATTGTTTTTTTTTGTTATCAATTTATATCACTATAATTATATACCATTGTTGATTATGCTACAAATAATTATTAATTTCAATTTCTGAGGAACAAGTTTAAATTCATTTTATCATTCATGATATGGAATTATATGGTGGAAAATTAGATTGGTCAAAAAGTGAAATGCATGAGGTTTGGTATTGGTGGTGAAAATAGAAAATTTTTTAAATAATTTCTACTTCATGAAAGGGACCATGTTTTTTAAGAATGTTTTATGGACACTATAATAAAATATTATAGTGGAATAAAAAAGGGCATTGAATGAAAGACACCAGATCATTTGAATAGAGTATGGTTTTCCATTGTTTTTTATGAAATTTCATATATTTTACAATATATATGATCATTACGAGTCTATTATTATAAAATTTAAATAATAATCCTAAAAAATGTAAGACTTTTATATTGTTGTTTTTCCCAAACCATAACATATTTTGGTTTATCTCCTATATCCATGTTAATTCTAGTTAATGGTATAAGCTAAAATTTCAATATATGTTTCATAATATGATATAGTGATGACACTCTAGTATATAAAATTTATGATAATGAAAAATAAATACTCATTGTATGTTAGAATAAATTTTTTATATAAGTTATCCTTTATATGGATCTATATATTATGGAATATGATATTGAGAATAAAGAATCAATTGATCATGTCTATGTAAATGAAATTAGAGTTCTAGAAATACGGGTTAATTTTTGTGACATTAATTATCAGGATATAAAAAAATATTTTAGATGTCCAGAATATGGTTATTTTAAATAGGTATTATGTTATTCAGATATATATAAATGTTTATAGACTTCTAAAACTGTTGGGATAGTAATAAAACATGATGTTGAGTCTCATGCTCAGTTTAGTAGTTCTACCAAAATCAAAAATCAAATATAGAGGTTTGAATTATACATTCAGTGATATCCCCAAATAGATAGTGAACAATCAAAAATCCTAAAAATGGAATAAATATTGAGAAAAAAATATTGTGTATTAGTAAAAAAGAAGGAAATATATTATTTTATTATTTATTAAAATTGAGAGATTATGGATATACCACTTTTGGAACAATGACTTAAAAACTATTGTGTTTATTAGCTTAATTTAGATATATATGGTATGAAATAACAAAAGTGGGGGTTTGTTATGAAAGGAAACCCATATAATGTAATTACTTGTTTTAGTGATTTTTTTTTCTTTAAATGAAGCATATAACCATATGTACTATGCTCAAAAGGGTTACATTGGAATTTTATCATATATAGTAGTTAAATGTGAAGATAATACTACTTAATAGTAATTTATAGTATGAAATATTAATGGTGTAACTATTGGTGACATAGAAACTAGAATTGATCACATTGTGTGTGTTCTCAATTTTTTTTTAAAAGATGAAAGTGAAATCCAAAAAGGGGAATATTTAATATTATTTATTAGTAAAAGAAAAATTGTTTATTCAGTTTAATATAGATCATTCATTTTTAATTTTTAATATATGATGGTTGGAGGATCAATATATTTCTATTAAATGTGGATGAAATTCCCTCTGTAGGTTTGAGTAGGGAATAGATAATAGATTTATTAAAATAGTTGTATGAATTATTCGAGTTGAAATATTTTGAAGTGACAAAAATAATTATAGGGATAAAGATAAATAATGAAATGAAGCTGAGAACAATGATTCAGTATCGGATTGAACACATATATGATTTATTGGAAATGATTTAAATTTATAGATCTAATCCTATTTCAATCTAATTAGATACTCAATGAAAATAATTTAAATATAAAGTGATTAGAATAATATATGAGGCTTCGAACATAGAATTTTTTTATATAAATCGATTTTCAGTCATATAATGTATACCATGGAAACTAATAGAAATGAAATTGATTTTTTTGTTGGTATTGTCAAAATCTACATATCAAATCCAACGAAAGATCACTTGTAAAATATGAAGTGGATATATCAGTTTCGCCAAGGTTTTTTAAATATATATATATATATATATATGTATATATTTGGTTAGATAGATATTAACAGGGATATATGGATGTATATGTTAACGAAGGATTAGATATGTTTAGATGTACATTGATAATTTCTTTCACTTATAAACGAATTACATTTAGTTTGATGGATCAACAAAAACTAGTAGTTTCTGGTTCAAATATAGATTTATTTTACGTTTTTATAATAGATGTTGTGAATTATTGGATATGATAGAATGGGTTTTTGGTATAAATTACAAGGATGAACTGGTGAATTTTTTTTATTCTATAATAGTAATATTTTAATCCTTCTTACTCTGAATTTTTAGTTCCATTGAATTTTAATGATTATGCAGATGAAGTATTATTTCATCACAATTCCTCTTCAAAATACTATATAAAAAAATGAAATGTGAGTGAGAGTGAAAATAAAAAATGTATGTTAACCAAGTTCATACTTCGGAATAGTCATTAATGGTTTTCTTCCTTAGAGGGAATAGAATAAATAGATAATGATAAAAATCTCACTACTATATCATAATATGGGGTGGAGAGATGTTTAACAGTTTGATGAAAAAATCCTTGGAATTATTCACTACGAGGGGAATTGTATACAATAAATAATGTAAAATTACTCATTAATTGATTATAGATTGTCAGTCGGTTTAGTTAGACCATATATAGAGCAATCACATATGATGGAATTATAATACATGTTACAAAATAGGTGTGCATTATTGATTGGTGAAATGAGACTTGATAAAATTATGAAGGATGATTTATAGTGATTTTATAAAGTATATAATATTGAATAGAATATTAGTGAAATAGGTTGAATATATAACTATCTGTGAAGAAATATTCATAGAATATTTTTTCCATGTGTTGAATAATGTTTGGCCTAAGTGTTTGAGATTTTTCTATATGTTGGTTCTCCTTATGTGAATGATAATTAGAATGAAATAGTAAATAATATCTTAAATTATTAAATTGTAATATCTTTTAACTATATATTTTCTCACACCTATCTATTATAGTGGATTGTATTTTTTCATTATGGACATATGAAAATTTTAGAATGATATTAAATTTATTGTGTGATGGGGCATTGTATGAGACATTTTTTATTTTTTCTATCTTACAAACCAATGGTATTTTTTTATATTATTTAATATAGTTTTTGGTGTCTTGCATTGGTGTATTACTCATGATATCATATAGATAATCCAAAAAAATATAGTTAAATTCTAGAGGGTTGGATTTGAATTGTAGTCTTAATAATATTGTTCTAGGAACAACTGGGTTGGAAGTACCCTCCATAATCAACAAGTACCAATGAATGTTTCAAAACCCAAAAATCATAATAAACCCTCACCTATGATTTATCTATAATTGACAAGTCATCGAATGCCACCAATATCAAAAATGATAATGTAGACATCAAACAACAACTTTTTAATGATAATGAAAGAAAGAAAACAAAATAAGTTCATAGGTATTTAATGTGGTCTGGAATTACTTCTACAACATGGGAAAAATGATAAAAAAAATTATTACTAATGTTAAAAAATATTACAATTTTGAAGAGTTAAAAAAATAAATTGTTCTATTATTTATAGTACGACCCATACATGGAATATTTTTCCACTACATTATAAATTTATTCAAAGATAATACACTATGTTTTGATCACTAACTATGTTCCACCACCATAAATAACTATTCCTATGAATAGGATGTAAATTTAGAAACATCTTGAGTAATCCTTTTTTAGCCTTCTGATGAGACCCTATGGAACATTCCTTAATGTTGATAACATATTTTTTAACATTAAAATTAGTTTTTTATAAGGATTATTCATTTATAAACTTCAAATTTCAACACAAATCATTATTACTTCTAACATATCCACCTATGTACAGTAATAATTTTACTATGTTGATTCACCAACTCCATCTATTTTATTAATAGTCATTCTTAAATTGATCCTTATGAATGTACTAACACTTATCTGTTAAATGGATTCATCAAAGGTTTGGAAAAAAATAACTCACGTAGGACTCTATTTAGGGGCTTCACTACATGTTCCACTATTTACATCACCAAATCCCTTTCACTCTCAAACTTACATTGTAGTTGCATGGTCCCCCACCATGACAGCTGAGGTAGAATAATATTAAGATCACAGTACCTTATGAAATCCTAGAATATAGCCTCTAAAACATTCATGGTTGAAAAAATAACAATAATAAATTATTATTAATGATTTACTAGATCATATATGAAATTTCACACCTTATTCAATAGACAAAAAGAAAAAACATTTTAATATACCAAACTAGAACAACAAAAAGAAAAAATATTGGAAGAATAAAAGGAAAAGAAACATAAATATTTTGGATGGTTCATAAATAATCCTAATACATAAAAGAAACACAATATTTCATTAATTCATGGATTTCAAAATTATTATAATGATCTTATGTTTCAAAAAAATAATTTGAATAGGTTTAATTAAGTAGAGTCCAATAAGTGCAAAGAAAATTCAATATTTTATGATCTATGTAGAGAGAATAAAAACATCTAAATGGTATTAATTTGAATCTATATGATTATAAAATAATACCCATAACCTTAATAAATTATTTCACGGAATAATATATTCTTCAAAAATATTATGAGTTTCCTATTATATATATTTCTAATGTGCTTTTAGTATTTAATATTTTTAAAATATTAATGAAAACCCATATGTATTAATCTAAATTAAACATGTGTAAAGATTTTGAATATCAAAAATTCTCTGATTAATTTTTTTAAGGAATATTATAAACTATTAATTCAAATAACCATATTATAGTCTATTATCTTATGTGCTTCCTTTATTTTCTATTTATGTTGCATTATCATTATCATTTCTTCATAAATTATATACCCAAAGTCTCTCCTTTCATGAAATTCAAGTAAAATAGTTAAGAAATGGTTTGAAATCGATAATAGTTTAGAAACCCAGATTCTAATACCATATAGATTGTTCATACATTGTTTAATTGGTACGACATACATGTAATCACATCCCCAAAGGCCAATTATTTTTTTAGTCCTATTGAACTTGATACATAAATTAGTAATTAATTACATTTGAAGAAACAAATTATACCATAATTTGTTTTATAATAGTATTATTACATCTATACTATCCTTATAGATAAAATATAATTCACTTCATGGTTTGTAGAGAAAGGAAACAAAATGAGGGAGAACTAAAATGATCAGTAATAGTTTAATATAATGGAAGCTATCATGAATCATTAAGCATAATAAAAATTGAAAGGTAAATTACATAGAACACATTACTTTTAAATTAATGGAAAAGAAATAATAAATTTTGAATACTAAATATCTGAGTACACATTTTATTTAATCAAATACAAGGATATCATAATTAGACAAGGTATAAAAAAATTTCATAAGAAATAATTGAAAATATATGTTATTTAATCAATAAACTAATATTGAAATGAATATATAGATAATATAATTTTCAAAATATCATGGATTATAATAACATGTTTCTTAATTTAGGATATTCTTACTTATTTGAAAGCATTATTATAGGTATCATGATACCTCTACTATCAATACCTATAATAAGAAGATATTAAATATAGGTCAAATTTCATTTAATGATTGCTAAACATTATTTTCTCATGAGACCTATTAATGCATCTAGAGGATATATAATACTGGGATCTGACCATCACTATCATTCTGAATCATTCATCATATATATAATAATCAATTTAATTCATAATAATTTTTCCTTATCATCAAGTGTAACATCCCAGGAAAATAAATAATTTGGCATTTTCAGATTTATTAATATTTTATAATTAAATATTATTTTTATTTTAATGGGGATGTTATATTCAAGGGAATACTTGACATGAAACAATGGGGTTCTATGATGTCTTCTGATGCCAAAAATTTTGAGTCATACTAAAAAATAATATATTATTGTTATTTTAAATGGTAATTAACTCATAGATATTTTATTGGAAGAAATGAATAGAACTTACTACAATATAATTATTCCTATTTTTTAAATGTTTTACTATTTATCCAATTAAAGATATAAGCTTAAAATGTGAATGAATCTAATTTTTAGCATTATTTACTTTAAAAGGATGGTTTACAACTTTTTGATGGTGAACCCAATTTACATCATGTTTTGGTCACATATAATTTTTCTATTTGAAAAAATAAATTCATCATTTGAATCGCGATATCAAAATTCACTTTGGGTAAAATTTTGTATTTTTCTGATAAAACTCATTTTTTGATGAATATTGAAAATAAAGTATTTTAATTCAAAATGGAAATTTAATCTAATATATTTTTGTTAATATATTATCTTTTTAATTGGGTTCACAATTTAATAAGATAATATTTCTAACATTTAATCAAAGGGTGGTCATTGTAATTAATTTTACATTGAAATTGGACATAAACTAGTGTCAATATTTTGATAGATATTGTTTCGTAAAACATGCTATTTGTTTTCAGAACAATAATTAATTAATGGAACATCTTTGTTTTTAATTTTTTTAAATAGACATCATTTTTCAATTTGGAAGATCAATTATTTCTTATGATTAATTTTTTGTATTTTTATGAAAAATATCAATTTTGATGAATAGTGAAACCACTAGGTTATAGTTAAAAAAGCTAACTTTTTCTTTCAAATGAAACTTTAGCACTCATTTGAATTGAATTTCGAAAATCCAACATACATTGTTATTATTATTAAGTAAAATTTGGTTCAATAAGATGAAAATAATTTATTCTAAATAGTAACTTTTGACTTTTATTTACCGTTGTTAAAAGTAAATAAGGTAATTCAAGATAAAAAGATTATTAGAATAATACTAAATCAACATAAAACTTGTTATATTCTTATTGGATGTGTCATGTATGACCATAGAAAACCTTGTGTCGACTTTTTGACCCCATAGAGCCACATTGGAGTGATGATGAAAATTTAGATTAAATAATTTAATGTAAAGAAAAAAATGACATATACAAATCCCTCTTAGTAAATTAATTTTTATAGGGGGTTATATAAGTTTTCATTTTGAATATTAATATTCATTGGAATGATAAAATTATTTCTTACATCATGGTATTTTTTTATAATTTTTATACAAAAAATAAATTAAAATATTTTTTACAAATAATCATTCATGTTTACATCATTAAAAAATCAGTTAAAAAATTATTTTATTAATATTAAATTAACATCTCAAACCAATCCAATTATTATTGGATGAATTTACTTAAAATATGAGTCATATTATCTTCCAAATTAATGAGTTCTCGACATTTAGAAACTGAAAATAATTATATAACAAAATAATATTTTCACAAATTCCTAAAGAACCCCTCCCCCCCCCTTATAAAAATCCCTCACCTCTATCCCATTCCTCACATATCTCAATTCCCATTGATCATCCAACGAATTCCCAAAGAAGATATCAATATCTATATATTACACATAAAATCCTTACCATAGGAATAAGGCAGTTCAAGAAGTTTTTTTGATTCAAACCAATGGGATTTAGAAGAATTAATTGTAACAATTTCTCTTAAATTCTTTTGTTTTATTTTTTTTATTTTACTTCTCCAACCCTAAAAACACTTTTTATTATTTTTTTATATAAAAAAAATTATCCTCAATATAATAGGAATTTTTTATGAGTAGGATTCAAACTAGACTAACACACACCTCCATCTAATGGGTAAAGAACATACAGTTTCGATGGACGACGAACTACTGCCACATGAAACGATGATTGTTCAAATATCTCCAACTGCCTCTCATGGTGGCCATTATGATAGAAATATATCTATATATGATGGATAATATTTATATTGTTTCTATGATTATGTATTATTTATTTATAGAATAACATTATGGTTTCCATAATGGGTAAATATGATAATCTCATTTGAGGAAGTGCTGACTACCTCCAACTCCAAGGGAAATGAATCATTCATTCCTTATGTGGAAAATATAAAGGGTAGAGTTAATGAAATTATTTATGATATTATAATTGAACTATAATATACTTTTGTATATTTATTTTTCCATTCCATTACAATGTTAAATAGAAATGGAAGTAGCGTTCATGCGTACGTACGGATTACCGTCTCCATGAATGATTCATTTTATATCTTATCTCTAAATGTTACATACAACACCGAGTTTCAGTGAAAAAAAATTTACTATTATAATAATTTATATAATACATTTATAACATGTCTAGTATATAATTTATATTAACAATTTTAAATACTTTCAAATAATTAGTTATAATTGTTTTTATAATGAAAAATATAATTTTTGGGTCAATCCTTATATTAATCAATATACAATTTTCTAAAATGAAATGTTTTTCATGTCCATCTATGAAAAATAATAAAAGTAATTTTATACACGAATATAAATTCATTTTTATAATTTTTTTTGGAATTTGTAATATAAAAACTAGATTAAGGTGATGTTTTGGTATTTTTCTCAGAAATTTCAATTTTTGATGAATCATGAAAATACTACATAGTAGTTAAAATAAACATTTCATTTTAATATTTATTATTACTTTTAATATAATATAAATTCACAATAAATGAATAATACATATATTTATTCAATTTATGTCATTGGAATATTTTTGATAATAAAATATTAAATTTCATTGATCTTTTTTGTCATATTTTTACCCTCATTCATGCCACATTTACAGGATTAACAGTAAACATAATTTTACCACATAGGTGAATTGATTTTAAAAAAATTGACCTTCTTGGTTTTAATAAATATGAAATATGTTTCTTAATGTGATCAATTTTTTTTTTGGTGAATACTATGTTTTGAATTTTATTTACTGTGGTTAAAGGTAAATAGAGTGATTAATGTTAAAAATAATATTTTACTATTATAAAATTATCATAATATTTTCCCTAATTTCATTGGATAAGTGTATTTATAATCCTATCAACCGTATTTAAAAAAAATATTATCCTCTTCTAGGCAATACTTTTATATTAATACATCTTTTATATTTTATTTAATAGATTTAAAAATGTCACATTCAAAATTTAATAACTTAATAATTTTTAAAATAGGGTTATAAATCAAATAAATTCAATTATAATTTATATTTTAAAAAATAATAAATTTCTCTACATTTTGATAATTTATTTATAATATTTATACGTTAAATAATTCAATTAAATCGGGACACAGTGATAATGTAGTAATAGATTTATTAAAGTAACAATCAAATAAATGATATTAATAATATTTAAACAAATATAATTTAATCTATATTATGCAATAAATTTTTTTCTGATGAATATAAAAATTTAAATATTTTTTAATGTATCTTGTTTGATAGATTCATTTATTTTGGAATTTATAGAAATAATGGTAATAAATAGTGTCAAAAATTGACATAAAAGTTATTTTAAAATATGTATTTGTATATTAAATTTTATAAAATTAAGAACAATTATAATAATCGACCGAATAAATTATTTTGTGTTTAATATGTAATTAATTATCTAATTGGGGTTCTTTTGAAATTTTATAGTATCTATGTTAACCCTATATTTTAAAAGAATAGTTGTCATAGTAAGAGTTAAATTGTTTAACTAAATGTTAAATCCAAAAGATAATGTTAATTATATGACCTAAAAAATTCTGAAATGCATTGTTTGAGGTGATTTATACCAATAAGCTTCTAAAATTTTAAAAAACTCAATTTGGATCTATATTAAGATGAGAATCTATTTACAATGAATTAATAGTTTTGGAGATTTCTTAAAGTGTCATTCCTCTACCTTATAGAAGGAAACCTCTCTTTCCCTTTTATTCACACATATAAATAATTTTGATTCAGCCAACCCCTAAACATTTATCCTCTAAAAATCCATCCCTTCAACATAAAAAACTTACAGTGGTAATAAAGCCATCTTAAGGAGTCCATTATGTAAATAAAATGGAGATACCCAAATAGAGGTAATAGTTTTATCACCTAATTCAAAGTTATTATCTTATTCAACATCTTATTTATATGTTGTTTATATACCAACATAATATATTCAAAATATAATATATGTTTATATTTTTTTATGGTACAACCTTCTTCATCATTTTACCTATCATAATAAAATAATATCACAATGCATGTGTACATACAACTTACTATCATTACATTGTTGTATAAACTGTTTTCATGTATACATTATTTTTATTTCTATAAAGATGAATGTAAAGGATAAAAATAATAAATTTTACATTATATAAATTCTGTATAATTCATTTTAAATACAATTCATTACCCTTTAACAATATGGAAGGATATTATTGATCGTGCGTACATACGAGTTATCGTCTCCATGGCGCGATCAGATTCATCCTTGATGTTCACCATTCAAGGATGATTATGAAAATAAATATTATTAATATGTATAAAATTTATGATATAATCATTCAAATATAATAATTATATATTAATACACATTCATATATAAACATATTTCATTTAATAACTTTCATTCAATAGGGAAATTAAAACTGAAACGACGTCAATGTGTAAGTACGACTTACCTTCTCCATGAATGGTGTATTCAGTTTCATACTTCATTATGGTATAAATAATTATAATATAAATATAATAAATATACATGTTTTTTGTATCATTATTTACATTCTGGAATGAAGATATATGTATAATCACAAATGATATAACAAATTAATACGCATGTAGTGAACAAAGGGAATATTACCCCAAGTGAAACCTTAACATTAAATTCATTAACTAGAGGGTATTTTAAGATAATAATCAAACCATATATGATATTATGTATAAGTATATTCCTTGTTAAAATATATATAATAAACTTATATTTATTATATAAGAATATAGTGTGAGTATGAAGAGAGTCAAGACACAAGGTAAGGGATTATTTTTTCTCACCTTTATTTCTGGGACATACATGCCTCACACACTATATATTTAATTTAAATGGTGTTTATAATGACCATTAATTTATTTTATGAGTCTTATCCATATGATTATGATATTTATATATTCTTATCATTTTCATTTTACAAGGGGAATATTATTCTATTGATTATATAGTGATTTCACAATCTCTTCCATATATAAAACTTTTTCATTTTAAATCACCATCGAGTAATATTTATCTATGTCCATGTTTTCTAAAAATGTTTTCACAAAACGTTTTATTACTATTCTATGGATATTTTATGTAATTTTTTTCAATTTTTACTTTTTTACTACATGGTTTGAAAGGAATATTTCATCCAATTTCCAAATGAAGTACTTTTTCACTTTTCCAATAAAAGTATAAAAAGAATGTTTTATTTGAACTACTACAAAAAGAATATATTTTTACGTTTTCATAACACAATATTTCAATAATGGTTACACTATAATTTTATACAGTTATTTTCAAATAAATTTGATTCTTTTAAAATTTCATGGAATTTTTAAAAAAGACATTAATTTCATAAAATAAAGGATAATTTACTCAAGAACTATTTTAAATGAAATTCATGATAATTTTAAATGTTTTCATCGTAGTTTAAATGAAATGGATTTTGAAAATTATTTTTAAAAATTTCCATGTTCCAAGGATCATTCAAATATTTCTCCAACCATGATGACATAAATTGGTATTATATCAAGAATACCATTCATATTAATTATCTGAATGGTTTATTTTTTATGTAATAATGTTTATGAAACACCCTTATTTTCACATTTAATTATTTTAATGAAATGATTATGAATCTTGTTTCTTTTTCATAGTTTTTATATGTTTAGATGTTTATAGGACCCATTCCATTACATTGGTTATGGTATGATTGTTTATGATCTTATGAAATATGTAAGTATGATATCATTATGATATGGGTGGGGCCTATATATCCCTCCAATGCATTGGGTATATAGGGAAAACTCATGAGGTATATATGTTATTCGTGAATCTAATTTCATATTCACAATTATATGTGTGGACCTTGTTTTCAAGTCCATAATTCTATGTGTGGATAATGTTTTTATGTCCATAATTATTACTGTTGAACTGGTATTGATGTCCATAATTCTATGCGTAGACCTTTTTTCATGTCCATAATGTTATATGTGGACCCAGTTTTCATATCAATATGATTATTCAAGGGATATATTTCATTTCATTAATGAGTGAACTTGATACTATTTATATATGTTCACAATGATATAAGTTGATATTTATTACATAGTTTCATTCCATATGAAAATTTTATGTTCTTATTGATAGGTTATTTTATTTCCTTTTGATTCATTTAATATGAAAATTCACTATTTTTATTCCATGTATCATGATTATAATCCTTCATATGATGGATATTATCTTCTAGTTGTTCTAACATCTTCTCATTCCATTATGATCATGATATTCTCATTTATCTCTTGGGTTTATCCTGACTAAGAATTTGACATCCATACTTACATACATTTCCCTTATCCATGTTATGAAGAATGGTTTTGTATAGAATTAATAATGTGGTAATATTTATGGGAGATGTTCAAGACCATTCACCAGGATAGAAGATTTTTTTTCAATAATTCCAAACATAGTAAACTATTTTGGTCCTCAGACTTGTAATTTTGTAATGTACATAATATTAATGTAAAATGATATAATATACATTAATTTCAAGTATAGGTCTCTATATAAAAATTTATTTGTAATTATTTTTTTGCAATAAAATGTTTCAAAATCAAAATTTTAAAATTTTCCACCATGATCGCTATAAATAGTTATCATTGTATGATTTTTCTCATTTTTTTACTTTTCATCTTATATTTTGAAAATTAAAATAGGCTTCAGATTTTATATCCTGAAAATGGAAACATTTTTATATAATCTAGTAATCAAATAATATAATACATAATTTTTTCCTCTAATACATCAAGTTTGTGTAGGACAAAAAATATCCATATTTACCAACTATATATATAATTAGAAGTTGAAGCTTCCCAATTTCATTTAAATATTAACTTATGCTGCTTTCCATTTTGATAAAGATCACATTTTATTGATAAAATCTAATCTATGTTCTGTTATATCCTTAACATGTCTTTTATAAGAAAATTTATATATGTTCATAATGATATAATGTTCTAACATTCAGTTCCATAACCAATATTTATCATCCACTTCATTAATGTGAGGTATGTATTTGATCATTAGGTCTTCTAAGATTAGTTTGTAAACATTTTCATTTTAGAGGGTAGAAAGAATGAATCCATCCTTGTAATTGTGTACTACCCATTTATCATTCTTAAAATTCACAAGGTAAATTTAATCACATATTTTAATAATGTGTATAATTACCATTAAGAATCTTAATAAATTAAACCTTTGTAATCAAATAATTTCTGAGAGGCGCATTATTGCATATAAAAACTATCTTTCCTTGAGCATTTTCTGTGAAGGTAACTCTTCCACCATTCATTTATTTATTTTTTTCAAAGAATAATTTGTTATCAATCATATTCATGGAACATCCACTATTCATGTATCATATATTTTCATTGGTGGAACTTTTTTTATATTGAATATAAAACAATTATGTATTTGGAATCTATACATATTTTGATAAATAAATGATTGTAAAAAAAAATTGGGAACTAATGACATTTGTTTTAAAAAATGGGATTTGTGGAATCAGAAAGGTTGAATTTTGTTTAAGGAACCATTTTTTATCCAATGAACTCTACATTTACCCTTTTTTTAAAAAATATGTGCATTTTCATAAACAAAATTATTGCTACCAAATTTTTTTGAAGGATTATATCCCATTCCGGAACTATTACATTGTGGATGAAGATTTTAAACATTTTATGAAAACCATGTTTTCTAGTGGTAAATATTGTCAAATGTTTCATAAAATAAAAGAGTTCAAACATTATTTTAAAAACTAAATTCGTGTTCACATTGGTATTATATTTATAAAAGAGTTTTGAATTGAGAATAATTTTCTCTCAAATAAATTTTTCAAAATATTTTGAAATCTTCTACTTTACTAAATTAACATCCACAATGTTTTTATAAATATAATCATTTTAAAAAGACTTTTTATTATTGTATTTGAAAGTATATAATAATTATTTTATTAAAATATTTATTCTATAATTTTCATTTTATTATTTCTTACTATGTTTTAAATTTCCATATTCGTTTAATTTTTTCAAATCCAGAAACCACTTCATCAGAAGGTAATGAATAAAGTATACTAATAAATTTACTTCATCAAAAGAAATATAAACATCCTCATCAAGATAATTTTCAGTTAAAGAAATATTATTTAATGATTCAGTAGTGTATATCTTTTCCATGAATCAATTATTTTCAATAGATATTTTGGAATGAAGATTAATATTATTATTTCTGGTGTTTTAATTGTCTATGGATTCATTGAAAGTATCGGCCCCACTAACCCTACATGGTCATTTTAATTTATGTATTTTCATACTTTTATATTGTACTAATTTTTATGTTTCCTTTCAGAATATCATTATTTTATAACATTCCTTTTCATCATTGGAAAATTTGGATTGATATGTCAATATAGTTTCCATTAGTAATAAGTAACATAAGAATCTATCTTGTTTTTCTTTTCCTTGTTACTTCTCTTGTATCTATAATGATAATCCATCCTTCCATTGATCTTGTTCATCCATTGAGAAATAAATTCCAACTCATTAATTAAATGTTCTGATTAACATTGGTCTAATTGAACTATAAATTTCTTATTCTATATAGACACAATAAATGTCTAACGAGTCTTGGATTTTTCTGATTTAAAGTTGTAGTAAATGAAATTCCTTCATTATTTTTATTTTCTTTTTCTGCAACTCTTATCAATATTTTTCTTGAGGAAAAGGAGTTCCAAACAACTCACAATTAATAACATTTGAAAACATTCATAATTCATCAAAAATAGTTCTTTTTTATTCCCACTCATTAGGAATGATTTCTATTGTCATATCCACATGGGATTCATCATACATTCCATTTTTTGTAATATATTGTAAACTACTAAAAATGGCCATAAATATATGTTTTACCATACAAAAAGGTTATCCAAAATGGAATTCAAAATCTCGATAGTATTATCATATCATATCTCTTCTTTTCTCTACCACATTAGATGTACAATAATGAGTAATCTCCATTTCTTTCCAAAATACTATTGGCTTCTACACAATAAGAAATATGGATATATATATTGATAAATATATATTTATTGAACATAGTAAAATATTTCATACAATTTAATTCAATTGGTACTGTTAGTTCTCTTGATTGGTAAAGAGTTGTAATTCCTTATCATGAATATAATATTCATAAGTCAAGATAACTAATATGTCAACTCCAGAGTTTATTAAAAAGGTCTTTATTTTTCCTTTCCTATATTCATAATCATTTCCCTAAAATATTGGTTATCTTTTAGAAGTGATATTATCAATTGATCTGACATTAAGTAATTACATCATTAAAACAATAACATTTTTATCCATAGTATATGTTAGTGTATGATATATTAATAAACTGAAAGTTTATAAAAGAAATAGAACTAATTTGAATAAGTAATGTAAGAAAATATATGGTGAGTTATATTGGTAATATAAACCACATCTGGTACTGATTGATGGATCATAATATATAATTAGATGTCACAATACAATATGAGGGAGGGGTGAATTTTATGATAAAAATATCTCTTTTTTATCTGTAAAGAATTTAGTTTAAACAATTTTAAATTAATTTAATTCATGGTTTCTTATAATGTATTAAAATATAAATCCCACATGTCTTTGAGTCCAGCTATAAATGAATCATAATAAGATGGATAGTTATAATGTAATCCACATGTCGTAAATGAAATTAATCATATTCACAACTAATACTACTTAAATAGTTTAAGTGCGTTAAATATTATAATCACAATAGTTACGATGATTATAGTAATCCAATAAAAAGACTTAATCATAAAGTGCACAAAATTGTGTTGTGTGATTAAAAATATCATAATCACAAAAATAGTATATACAAAGATCTTAAACAGAGTATATTACTAATTCATCGTAATCAAATTTTTTATGATAATCAAAATGAGCAATAAACAATGAATATATAAATCAATACAATTTTTATTAAAATACAACAAAAATATATAAAAATATAATTCTTTTAACATAAAGATAATGGTATACAATAACCATGGATAAGGGTCCCTAGATTTATACATTCAAGAAAGTATGTAATACACACAATAGGGTAATACATCGATATTATTATTGACTTCTATCTTCATATCCTTACAAGCCCCAGATTAAGAAGGTAATCTACACCCCTATCTTCCGATTATTGGAATCCCCCGATCCCCAATTGATCATCATTTCTATCTTCATACTCCTAGAATTCCTCGATCTAAATCCTCAATGATCGGTATTTCATGAAGAAAAAAAATCTTTTGAAGATTACATGTATGACAAAAAATGTATTAACAACATGTCCATTTCATGTTTTGTGCAGAAATAAATTTTTGGAGTACCTCTGACAGAGTATCAATTCTTTAATAAAAATTGAGCTCATTCAAATGACCTGGTATTTATAGGTGTTATTAAAAATGATCATATTTTCATCCAAAGGTCGGCTTTTCTCCTGAAAATTCTAGAGGGACTTGGAAACGTGGAACTCCAACACTAATCATATTATAAGAACAATGACATCGTTTTATAATGTATATCAAAATAGAATATACTATATAATTTTCATTAATAGATATTCATTTCGATAAAAAACTGTTTTTTGGACACAATAAATTGGAACTAAAAATATTTTAGCTCTACTGATGAAATTAAAAAGTGAATAATAAATGAGTACACATTTTTTGGTTAAGATAATAATTAGGATTTATCTTGTCAGTATGAAACTAATAGGTGTCTATGCTAAAAATTGTAACCTACAAGTTTGATGGAATTTTTAATTACTGAGTAGAATGTATATCAAATCTCGGGTCATGACGATAATCATATGTATGATAATCATGAAAATAATTATAATCAAATACATTAGGATAATAGTAATAACAAAATGTAAAAAAATCCTTGAGGAAAAAAAGATTAAAAAATGAATAAATTCATTTGAAAGGAGTTTTTGTAATAACCTAATCCAAATGGATAAGAAAATTCCAAAGAAGACTTTTGAATCAACTCTAATCCCAAGATGTTTTTCCCAATCCACCGATGATGAGTTAAGACTGTTTGTGGTGTTATCTGAACTTGTGTTGAATCAAAACTACCCCCTATTTCCCAAAATAGTACTCAAATTGCTTATAGACATCATTGAACGATGTAGAATCGTGCTCTGATACAACTTTGTCAAGGAACCAACCCTGATACTCAAATACCATGATACCTAATCCGGTAATTACTTGATAGGAAGGGCATTCCTAATCCCCATGGGTTGATAACAAACACCAGGAAAATAAAATTAATTACATGGGAATGAATTTCACAAAAACACAATGAAATCAATATATACAAGTCAACATGCACAAATAAAAACACCACATTGTAAACTATACCAAAATTAAAATAGATACAAACTACCGAAAGTACAAATAAAATGTTACCACAAAATTGGATAACCATCCACGTACTGATATAAATAGTATCATTATTAGAAATGTTAATAAAAAACAACCTCGATCAAGTTATTTCACATTGTTCGAACATGGAAGGGGGAAATATACAAAATGAAAAAGGAATAAGTTGTGTAAGAGTTAATATCCAAGAAAGTTCTCACAATGGATTCAATAAAAAGATTACAAGATTAATTAACAAAATTAAGATTTTAATTTGTAATAGGTACTTGGAATATCAAAATTTAATTTAAAACAAATCATGATTCATATTTTAAATGATGGAAATATTTTAAATAATTTATAAAAAAATTATATAAATTAGTTTTTATAATTTCACAATGAATTTTCCAAACTGTTTAAAATAAATAGAATATATATAGATTCATTAACAATAAATAACATATTTATCTTCCATGTGGTACGATAATTCATGTTTTTTGGGATACTTACACTCTTATATAATGAAAATAACAATGGGCACAAATGTACCTCTAACACTAGATGAAGAAGACTAACCAGCATCACACTGGGGCTAAAATAAACCTATATATTTATTTCAATGTTGTTAAGAATAGATCCTATGATATGGATATTAAATCATTCTGTATTTTTATAAAATAAATGAATAAATTCCTTGGCATTCATGTTATCAAATAACAATCAATAAAAACCAATATTTTGAAAACATATGAAAATAAAATTTTCAATTTTTTTCCATTTCAATATGCTTCTTTCTTTATAAAAACCAAAACAAGATTTTATTCAAATCATGACTTATTCTATGATAAAAAATTGGTTTAAATGAAAAATTTTTATTCCTTTTTCTATTATATAAATTGGAAATCAATTTCAAAAATCAAATTATAAATTAAAAATACAAATTTATTTTTATGATTTTAATTCTATAATTTATATTTCCAAAAAAAATTATCATATAAAAATCACACCAGAATTCCTTACAATTTTATGTTTTCACCTATTTCATGCAGAATATAATTCAAATACACAATTCAATGGAAAAATATTTTAACAATCCAATTCAGTAAAATTAAATTTAAATCAAATTCTTTAATTTAAAATAATTAATTTACAATTAATCTAATAGAAAAATTTATATGGAACCACCTATCACAGATCACGATATCACAGAAACAACACTAACAATGAGAAACTCCAAAAAAGAACATAAAAAAAGGAGATCAATGTATCAATATTATATTAAAAATCTAAAACAACTTCGATTATATCATGAAACAACATGGTGATTTGATAAAATATAATGAGGATAGAGGAGAGAGTGGGAGGTAGAGAATGGGAATTGGAATCATACTAGGAATGGACCAAACAAAAATAAATTATCTTCAAACTTCCTTAGAAGGTGTTTGGAGGAGTTAAAATTGGTCCCTGAGAGGCCCCTCAACATTGAAATTCATAATAGTGTGAGTAAAGTAAGAGTGGGGGACCATAATGGTATTTTAAAAAAAATAATAAAAAAATTTGATTAATTAAAATTTGTGTGCATAGTTTTCTATGTAGGGAAACACAGTTTTTCAAAATTAATACCCTAATTGTGCGTCCCAAATAGTGGGCATGCACAATTTCTACATATTGTGAACATGTTTTTTCAAATTGTGTGCCAACCGTGAAGAAAATTACTTTTTCAATTTTCATGGTTTATCCAGCATTGAGTTTGGTTTTTCAAAACTAATCACAAACCATGTAAAACCCAAAAGCCTTTAAAATTTATAAAATTTTACCAGAAGAACCACAAAATGATACCAAACCAAAAAAATTTAAAATTATAGGATTAAGAGTACGTGGAAACAATAATAGTATGTTTCATTCTCTCCCCCCATCAAATAAATTTCTCCCTCATATTTTAATCTTGATCATGGTAATCAAGGGTTTAATATTTGGAAATGCCATTATTTAAAAACCCAAATCATAGAAAAGGTTAATAAAATATCCTCTAAACCGGAGATATAGTGATGTGAAAATGTTATATGAAATAAAAAATAACATGGATTACAAGTATGAGAACATTGGTATAAGTAGATGATATATAAATGGAATAAAATTATAACATATTATAGTGGGTGAGTTAGTACATTGATCATAATAAAGTGAATAATCTATAAAATATTAACGTCATGTGAACCATAAATCTTCGATGATTTAAAATATCATCATATTCATTATATATAAAGGTAGTAGTATAATAATATTTCTTCCATGATCCATTTCCTAATGTTGTTTATTTATTTTACAATCTAATAATATTGTGAAATATAATTGATATGTTTCTATTTCATAATCATAATTTCATCCTTTCGTTGTGCTACGGTCAAATTCTAATTAATCCATTAATCATTGAAATGAATATCCAAAAATGAATTTTTAATCCTAAATCACTAAAATTAACATTTAATGGATCATATGATCTATAAATAGTGAAAATTATTTATTTCTATCCATTATAACTTTCTGAAACTAACATGGTAACCATAAGTTATCCTATATTTAAATATATTATTTAGGAGAATTAATACACTAACCCTTGAAACTGCATTCAAATTTCAAATTAAACCATTTCTATTATAGTTAAGCCTGTGGCACTTTCAATGTATTAAGATATATAAAATTAGTATAAATTATACCAAATTTCCGAAATGAACTTATCATTAATCTCTCAAGAAACATGATGTTCTTGTTAACCCTCTCATACCATACATGTGAATACCTTCACCATGTATTCTCTTTAAACATGTTAATAACCTGAATTAACATAAAACCCTATTGAAAAAATAAATGTATCCTTATTAAATAATTAAAACATGGATTATAGGATATATTAAATAAATAAAAATATTTGTAAACTAAATCAGTGATAGTTAAATCTAATTTGTCATCAAATAATTAATAATTCCCAAGGTCTTTAGTATTGCGAAAACTACAATATCCATATAAATAATATATTTATCACATCATCATTACACCAATATATGAAACATATTAAGGGTTATTGTTTACTCAATCATATGTTTTCTATGAAGTTAAAATTTCCAATATATCATTTTCATTGATATTGGTATAATTTAATATATACATTCAAATCCTTAATAATAAAATATTATTTAAAAATAATTATATAGTTTTTAATTCTTAAAACATTAATATCATTGAATAAATACTCGAATTACATAATTAATTAAAATAGTGGCATGATCATAGATCATTTTCACTTTTTCTATGTTAATAGAATAATATGGACCATTACATATTATAGTATTTTGTGCTATGTACTTTGGAATATTGAATCATTGATTTTCATAGTGCCCCATCTCTTTATAGTAGATGAATTGTTCATTGGATAACTTTTTCAAACCCTTGAATTGTAAGCATGGTGGACTCTATCACAACACTTTTTAAAAATTCATATTCCTTTTATTAAGGTACAAAGGTGTTTCTTTACAAAATTTTCAATGGGGGAATATTATTATTTCTTCTCTTCCATTAATCCATATTTTTCATAGTCAACCATTTTTTATCATTCATACCTTCAACGAATAATAGTTAGATAAATATTTTTTAGTCTTGTTAGAACATTATAATATGTCTTTATATGTTGAGAATGTTTTGGAGACTAGTTCCCTTTGAAATATTAGTTTAATTAAATAAAAGAAGTGATTATTTTTATCCATTGGATTTTTTTAAATGATGGGGTTCCCATTACCTCTTCTAGGAACCATTGTTAATTCATTTAGTACAATTAATTATATCATATCACTATTAAAATTAATTTAATATCTGATTAATAGTTAAATAATTAACAGAAATTGAATCTTTTATGCAATTATAATCTTACAATCATAAATATACTTTCATTGGGAATATCACCACTTTCCCAATAGCATCCTGAGTTTTTAAAAGGAGATAAAATTTTCGATAGTATACATAATACACCGCATCAAACATAAGAGAACTATTATATATTTTTATGTTCCCTTATAACATAGATGTTGAAAAAGTGAGAATGAAAAATATTAATTTATTAATGAAAATATTTTTTACAGATGTATTTAATTAATTATTTTTTGAAAATTTATTTATAAATGAAAATAAAAACCTTTTTTAATTAAATATAATTATTTATCGAAAATACAATTTAAAAGGAAATTAGAGAGTTTTTGAAATAATAATATCTCTATTTATGGATTTTTTAATGAAATAAATATTTAATATATTCAATGTAATGTATAAAATTCATATAATATGTTTTATATACATTATATTATAACAAATTTAATTTTTCAGATGAAAGAATTTTTTTTACAAAAAAAAAATACAGGTTCACCAACTTATGATGGAGAACCCATTTTAAATGAATTTTTTCCCATTTTATATGTTTTATACAAAAATAATAAACATCTTATTTAAAAGACAGACATCAAAATTTTCCTTGGTTGAAAATTTTCTTTTCTTCTCATAAAATACATATTTTAATGAATAATGTAAATTTACTGAATTTTAATTCAAAACATCTTTTTCATCTAAATTATATATATTGTTACTATATCAGATTAATTTGTTTTAAATTATAATTAGTTTATTTTTTTATAATTTAATAATATTTTCGTCATTTTAAGTAATTTCAAATTGAAATTAGATATAAGTGTACGTCAATATTTTAATTGTTTTTACATTATAAAAAACATGTTTTCTCATTTTGAAAACATTGACTAATTTGAAATTAAAAATTACATATTTTGTATTTTGATTTTGGAAAAATATATAACATATTTGGAGTCAAACATTCCAAATTTTATAAATAGGTCATTTTTATTTTTGGGACATTATGAATAACAACATTAATAATTGATTTAATTACCGACATTATGGATACATAAGGAAATTAAAGATAAAAATATTATTATAATAATATAAATCTACCATAAAACTTGTTTTTATTTAATTGTATGTGTTTATCACAACCGAGATCATCCTTGAGTCGATTTTAGCCCCATTTGGGGTGACATGGATTTCTTCAATGGGTTTATAATATTATATTCAATGAATAGTAATTTCTTTACACGTTTCTTGTTAAAAAGTATTTTTAATATGGAGTTATACAAGGGAAATCTTAGACTATACATACTCATTGGAAATATAAATATAATTCATACATCATTATAATTTATTTATAATTTTTGGAAATTATATAATTATTGTTTATTATAACGCAATGATGATGTAGTAATTTGTTAATTAATAAAATTATAAAATGAAAGATTTTAAAAATATTAAAATAAATCTGCTTTGATGTCATTTATGTAATCCATGGAATTTATAAAATTATTTGACATGTTAGTTGTGATTTAATAATGTTGGTTCAAACTTATCTTGTTGTAAAGATATTTTTTAAAAGTCAACTAATATATACTGTGAGAATTGACTATTGATATTTTAAAATATGAAATATTCTATTAAATGATATTAAAATACTGAAAATATATTATTCAACCAAATGTTAAGTATAATTAAATATATGACATAAATGGAACTTTTTTGTGTTTTTTGACAAGTTATGGTATGTACAGTAACCCATAATGTGTAAATAGCATAATATAAAAATAATCTTAAAATTGGTTAAATAAAATTTTATAAAAAAATATAAGGATTTAAAAATATTATAAACATGAATAAATAAAATTGGATTATGGGTATTCAGAAAAAATTATCTTATCTTTAAAATAAATTATTTTCAACCATTTGGAACTGAAATTGAATTTATATTAATTTAATATTTTATTAGTTTCCAAGGTTTCCCATCCCTTTACTATAAAATGATACCCACTCTTCTCTAATAATTACACACCTAAATCCATTTTTTAGATAATATATTCCCACAACACTTCCAATAATCTATCCCCATGTTACTAAGTCATTTGATAAGATGAATCCCCTTATTAGAGGTGTTTTGTTGTTCATCAAAGGTGATCAACCGAAGAATATTTATCATTTTTAAGTATTTTCAATTATTTCTTCTTCTACTTATTCTAGAATTTCTTCTTCTATGATGAAATAAGAACAAATTTATCCTCAATATGAATATATTATGTTATGATAATATCATCTCCTGAATCCATATCTAATTTCATCAAATGAGAGATGAACATTTCATTCGTGTGTATGGCGGTCTATAACCACATAATCCAATATAGTACATTTTTCATTATTTTTTATAAATAATGGTAATAATGATGGAATAAATAATTATATATTATATTAATGACATATTATAAATTTTAAATGAATAATATAACAATTATATTCTTACCTTCCATGGACCTAAAAATGATAACTTCATTCTTTATTACGTGTGAACTATCACCTCCATGATGTGATGTTAATTATTCTTTATCACCACATCAATTGTATGACATATATATATATATATATTATTATTATTTTTGAAATATTATGATCATTTTTTAACGAAAAAATAATAA
This sequence comes from Viscum album, assembly GCA_963277665.1. Taxonomy (NCBI): domain Eukaryota; kingdom Viridiplantae; phylum Streptophyta; class Magnoliopsida; order Santalales; family Viscaceae; genus Viscum; species Viscum album. The sequence goes on along the minus strand of OY728133.1, from coordinate 1,032,963,865 downwards.
TTTTATTTTTTTCTTAATGATAATTGAAAAATGGAAATGTTAGTCAGACTTAAGGTAATGGGTTTCATCTGAATCTCCATTCTTTGAGGAATATCTTGATAATATGCACCTTTATTTTTTTATAATTTGTGTATATAGCCATTATGACAGTTTATATCCATATTTTATCTCTACTAATGTAATTATATTTGAAAATTTATTCATTCATGGGTATTAAGATTTAAATGTTCAAAGTGTTATGATACACCTTTAACATTTAATGATTTAATTATCTTTTTAATGCTATTAATTTAAATATTTATTTATGTACATATAAAATGATTATAGAGAAAATTTTATGAATATCATTAATTTCAATCAAAAATTATGAAGTGGAATATTTTTATTAAAATCATTTTACATTCTTTAAATTATTTGAAAAGTAATGTTTTTTGTTCTAACGTATATGGCCACAATGGATTCTCTACCACCATTTCTTTTATTTTATACATGGATCCCTCTATAAGACTTAATGATTTTAAAAGAAAATAAATTAATTTTTTTGGGAATATTCGTATTGAATATTGGTTATTAAAAATTGTATTTTTTATACAATTGTGTTTCATATGGTATTTTATGATGTTTTCAAAATGGTAATGTGTGTCATGAAGTAATACTTGAGAATTATATGAAATATGTGAGCATGAAACATCTAATATGAAGATTTGAAACCCACTATAGCTCAATGTTGATCCCTATTAAAATTATATAATGGGTATAACCACATTGTAGCTCATGAGTGAGATCATTATAACTTATATGAAGGGTTCACCGCATTATATATCATAGGAGAGACTCATATAGATTATATGAAATGTGATCCCCATTATATATTTCCAATTATAAAGTAGACCATATAATTATTCGAATTGGAAGATGTTTTAAATGGATTTATGTATATGATGCTCTATGTCTCCTAAATGTGTTTTAGTTTTTTATATTGGTTTTAATATTTTTTATTGAAAACATGAATGATTGTTACACATGTCAAAGTGTTTTGTTTCATTCACTCAATGAATGTTAAATGTATGACCATGTTTTAACTTGAATAATAATTTATTTATTTTTATGTCCCTTACTATAATTTTTTTCTCATCCTAGATATAGAAATGTTTTTCATAGGATATTAAGAAGAATAGAGTCAATGATGGGTTCAAAGAAAAACATATGATGTTTAACATGTAACGAAACCATGTTTCTTTTTAATAATTTTCTTCATTTTTATAAAAAAATTAGATAGTGGATTGAATTTTTTATATTGTAATATTGAGTTGTTATTTTTTAGCAATGGACTAGTTCTATAAAGAACTAAACTTTTAAAAATACTTAATATGAAATAAAATATAATTATTAACCTAACTTGATATTAAGTAATGTTTAAGGATATGTCCTTATAGTTGGTATCATGGGATGTTTTAGAAACAAATAGTGATTATAATGTCTTCTTAAGAGATAAGTATATCATATAAGTTTATAATATTATGTTTGATCATAATTTCAATTTATTATAAATATTTATTTAGGATTTATCTTCTAAAAATTTCAAAGTTATTACCAATATTTTGGGAGAAATTTATTTTTGAGTTAATTATGGGTTATTACTTTTTGGGATATAAAATGAAATTCACGAGACAAAATATTAGGGTAAAATATTTTATTCTTATTTTTTAGTATTTTATCTCATTTTTTGAAATATTAGAAATGTTTTTTATTTTTTTAAAAGGATGAAACGCAGACCATGTGACAAGCTCTTATGTTGGACAAGGATATGGTAATTTATCCCACAACTAGAAGTGTGTCATTTATTTGTCACCTACCACTAGCCTATATGAAGACCCAGGTAATCATGCCATTATTTTAGTTTAATAATTTTATGTGATTAGAAGATGTAGATTTTGAAAACATATGTTTTATCAGTTGGATATCCTCATTATAGGAAACTAATAAGGGGATTGAGTGATAAATGAAATTTTGGAAGAGGTTCACTATTTTAGAAATGCAATATGCATAAGGGAAAGATAATAATATGGTATTTTATTTTAGGATTAATGGTTGGATTTTATTTTGAAAAATTATATATTTTTATTATATAATTATTGCGATTTAGATTATTTATGGAAATGATTAACCTATCGTTGAGAATATTTGATTATATTGAGTATTTTTTGGTATAATACATTAATAGTGGTTGATGTTAATTGGATATAAAGGTAAAATTTATCGTAGAACATTAGGTAATAAAATTTGTATAAATTTTGGGTTTCAATCATAGTTTTTATTGTTTTGAGGAATTATATGAAATGTTATTTTTTAATGGAATATATAGAAATTTTGACACTATTATTGATGTTTGGTGATTCAATTTATACTTTATCCTTATAAAAGATTATTATTTTTTCGGGAAACTATCTAATATTGTACTAACCATTTTTTATTTGGTTAATTTTTAAAGCTAGAATAAATATTTAGTTAATATTTTTTTGGTTGATGTGAGTTTTTTTATGATAATTATAGTGCTTCAGGACTGAAAAATTAATCTTCAATACTTATCATTTAGATAAAAATATGATTTTGTGGTTGAATTAGATTAATGGAGTTAATTATACATTTCAAGTAAAGGTATTTTTTTTATTTTTTTATTCTATGTAGTAAAAAAATTTCTTAACTTTATGAAAATGAACTTAATATAAAAAGAAATTTTATTTAATTTTCTTATCATTAAATCAAAGACCGTTTGACCCATCACATGTTTGTGGTTTTTCTATTCTTTAATTTCTGTTGTTAATGTTTAACACCAGTTTCTATTAGAACAAGATGGTTATTTTTTCATCCATATCCCCATCTTCGTACATGGAATCCCAGTATTTGTTATTATAGGTTACCTTCATATGGTCTTTTCAACACTTAAATGTGGCAGTTTTATTAATCATTTTTTCTAATTTGGGAAAAAATAATGGTATTTAGAAGAGTTATACCTTATTTGTTGAACCTGAATAAAATTTAGACGATTAAATTTCCATAATTGTGGATAATATAACATCATAAGTTTTTTTAAAGGCAAGAGAATGTTTGATAGAGTACATAATAAGCCACATAAAACATAAAAGAAAAATTTAGTAATATAATGTAAAGTTATAACCGAGCTCTAAAAATGGGAGGAATAAATATTATTAATTTATATATGAAAATATTGTTTACACATGTATTGAATAAATTATTTTGTGAACAATTAATTTTAAATGAAAATAAATCCCATTTTAATTAAAAGGAAATATTCTTCAAAAAAACTATATAAATCAAAATATGTGAGTTTCTAAAATTATAAATTCACTCATAATGGATTTTAAAAATTATATATATATATATGTAATATAATCAATGTAATGTTTATAATTAATCTTACTTTTTTTCTATATATGATATAGTAACAAATTAAATATTTTGAATAAAAGAATTATTTTTCAAAAAAAATATAGTTTCACCGCCTTTTTATGGTGAGCACATTTTAATTATTTTTTTGACACTATTATAAGTTATATTTGGAAAAATAAAATTTTTATTTGGAATTGGGTAATTAATATATATATTGTTTGAAATTTTGGTATTTTTCTGATAAAATTCAATTTTTAATGAATAGTGAAAAAATAGAGCATTTAAGGGTAATTCGAGTATTCAATAATATGAATTATAATAATGAAATTATAATCATGAAATTATGTAAATAGTTGTTTTATTTTATGGACATTATTAATAGTAACTAATGTAATAATTTTAATTACAATGGTTAAGGGTAATTCGAGTAATTAAAGGTTTAAATAATAATATAATAATATAAAAAATCACTAAAACATGTCCAAATTTAATTTTATTAGTGTATCCTAACCATGAGTATCCATGGGTTGATATTAGAACAACATATAGTCACATGAATATCATTATTGCTTTTATAATATTATATTCAATGAATATTCATTTTTGTTACACTTGTTTTAAAAATACTAAAGTATTTTTAATACGTAGTTCTATTGGGGGTCTCTTTAACTGTAAATAGTCATTGGAAATCCAAAATGATTACCCACATCATTATAATTAATTTAAATGTTTTATAATTTGAATAATAATTTTTAATTATGTCACAATGATTATGTTGTAATTTATTTATTTATGGAAGAAATCAATAATTGATTTTATAAATATTTAAATAAATATTATTTGACATAATTAATGTAATCCATAAATATTTTTGGATATATTTGATATTTTTGTGATTAATAAATTTTTTTGGTTTAATGTTATCATGATGTCATGATATTTTTTATAATTCAACTAATGTGTAGTGTGAGAATTGAAACTACTGGTATTTTAAAATATACAATATTTTATTAAATGATATTAATTTCCAGAAAATATAAGATTCGTCCATATAGATAGGATATGTCCAAATATGCCATAAATGGATCTTTTTTGGGTTGTTTGAAATGTTGTAACAATTATATTAACCCATATATTTTAAATAACATAATGTCACAAAAAGATTAAAAAAGGTAAAATAATTGTCAAATATAAATTGTAAGGATTAAAAAATATTAAAAATATGAATAATATTATTTTTATTATTATTATTTGACCCCAAATAATCCTATATTTAAAATAAATTATTTATGGACCATATGGAATCAAAATTTAATTTATATTTATTTAATATTTTATGAGTTTTGAAGGGTGCCCCTCCCATCCCCTATAAAAAGGTATTCACTCATCAATAATACTCACACTTCCAAAGATAATTGGTTCAGCCAAAATTTTCCCAATACACTTCCTATAATCCCTCCTAACGATCAATTGTAATTATTTTAGACATAACACTCGTCAAATAGGTGTTAAGGTGTTCATAAAAGGTGATCAACCAAAGAAGAGGTATCATTTTTTACGTATTTCAATTTTATTTATTATTCCACATCCTATAAGTCTTATTATTATAAGATTATATAATATCTACATTATAAAATATATAATGAGATGTTATTATTGAAATGTCATCACCTATATCCGTCTCCAATTTTATAAAATTGGAAATGAACATTTCGTTCATGTGTATGATGGACTACCACCTCACGACATGATATAGTTCATTTTCATTATTGTCTATCAAAAATCATTATAATAATACTATAGAAAATTATATATGATATTAAATACATTTTAAACTTTTTAAAATAACAATATTTCAATTATGTTCTTACCATCTATGATCAGAAAAATGATATCATTGTCTGTCCGTGCATGTAAACTATCACATCCATGAAACAATGTGAGTCATTTTTATTCAGCAAAACACTTTTATGTTATATATATATAAGAATATTTAAAATATAATTATTATGTTATGAATCATATGATAATTATATAAAGGTAAAATAATAATTAACTTATTTCCATAATGAAAAATAAAAAAAGGAAACCTTACTTCTTTGTATGTACAACTTACCGTCTCCATGATTGTAACAATGTTCATTTTTTATATCCATCTTTAATGAATGGATTTAATAGAATAATTTATATATATAATTTATTATTATTTCATGAATATTATTCTTTAGATGATGAACTTATGATCACATGTACTATTGACATCAATCAATGATTATTTTCGACTGAAGTACCGAATATCGAGAAAAAATTCGTTATGAACTTAAATAATTATAAAATTTTAATAACATGGTAATGAGTGATATAAAAGAAATAATAAAATTTAAAAAGTTCCTCCACCAAATAGAAATTATCACATGATTATTATTTTGGAATATAATGATTATACATGGTTAGTCGGACTCAAGGTAAGGGATTTCATCTCAATCCACATTCATAGAGACATTTCCTGATAATATAAACCTTTATTCTTTAATATGATGTATATAAATACACTATGACATTTCATATCGTTTATTTAACTAAACTAATGATTTATTATTTTATTAATTCTTGGGTATTAATATTTGAATGTATAAAGATAAATGGGACACCTAGAATGTTTAATGATTTAATTATCAACTCTTTTCTTCATGATATTAATTAACATATTTATTTATATATATATAAAAATATTATACAAGACATATTAAGTCTATATTAATTTCCATTCTATTTTTTCTAAGTGGAATCATTATATATGATGCAATTTACATTCTTTATAATATGGAAAAACAAATGTTTTTTCTTTTAATATATATTGTGAAAATGACTTCTTTTCCACTCTAACAGTTATTTTATTCATGGATATCATTTTAAGAAGTAAGGTTTTTAATGGAATCTATATACATTATTATTTTCTAGGTATCATTTTAATAAAAATGAGTTCTAAAATGAAATGGTATTTTTATATATAAATGTATTTCATATGGGATTTGAATAGGTTTTCAAAAAGGTTTTGTGGTCCATGAAATAGTACATGAGCATTATATGAAACTGGTGAACCCAACACAACTTATATGTTGGTTTGATCACTGTTATATCCCATGGTGAGCCTGACATAGCTTATATGAAGGATTGATCCCCATTTTTTCTCATGGGTGTGCCCCTTATAACTTATATAAAGCGTTGATCCCTACTATAGATCACGAGTGATCCCAATATAGATTATACAAAATTTGATCCCTATTATAGATTTCCAATTTTTAATTCAACCATATGGTTATTCTAATTAGAATTATTTTGAATTTTTTTTATGTATATAATGACCTAAGTCACCTAAATGAGTTTTAATTCCACTCTACTAGTTTTAATGTTTTTTTGATAAATCCTTATGAATTTTATTCTTGTAAAAAAGTTTTTTTGAAATTCCTTCAATGAATGATAAATAGGATTGCATGTTTTAACTATCATAATGGTTTCATTCCTTTTATGTCCCTTAGTGATATTTTGTGATAATCATATGTTTTGAAAAGTTTTTCACATGATTTAATGAATTATATAGTCAAATATGGGTCAACGAAATGATATAAATTAAAACACGAAATGAAACTATGTTTCTTTTTAAATGAGTTTCATTTTATGAAAAATTATATAGTTAGTAGAGGTGTCTACTTTTTAATATTTATATGATTTTTATCAGTAATAGACTAATTCTAGAAATCTCTAAACATGAAAAGATAATAAATGTGAAATTAAGTCAAGTTATTAACATAACTAAAGATTAATTAATGTTTATAGATGGATCCTTTTATTCAAAATCATTGATAATGGTTTGTAATAAGAATTTGAATTTTCATAAGAAAATACCTTGGTGTTCCAATTCATGTTGGAAGTATGTCCCATTATCCCGAACAAGGTGATGATTATGTGTAATCCAACACACTCATGTATGATTTATTACCCCTCAGAACCTCTATTAAAAACAACTCCCACATGAAGTATCTATGTATGAATGTAATTCTATGAAAAATCTCATAATCTCATTATTTGAAAAACATTGGTATGTTTCTATATTTATACTCAAATTAAATCATATGGTTATGTTCCCAAATCAATGATTTCTTAAATATATATTTCCAAATGCTTCTAAAAAACATAATTTTATACCCATTGTAGTGACCTATAAACTCATAACCCTGGATTTAGTTCCATATTTATTACATTTCAATGAGATACAAGGAATCAATTCTCAATGGACTGAATAGTTTAGTTTCGTAGCTAAACTAGATACATATATGATTCATTCATTACAATTGAGAACACAATTTATAATATATTTTTTTGAGAATTAAATTATTACTTCTATCATATAATTATATATCAAACATAATAAAATTCATGGGATCTTGATAAAGGGAAAATGTATGGGTGATCTAAAATACTAAGTAAGCGTTTTTTATAACAGAAGCATTCATGAATTAATAAGCAAAAAAAATGGAATGGTACATAACATGGAACACGTGACATTTAAATAACTGGATAAGGAATAATCAATATGGAAATTTAAATAAATGATAAAATAATCTATTTAATCAATAACATGTCTATAATAACTATATAAGACATTAAAATATAAAGGTAAATAAACAAAAACTCAAAGAACTTAATTAATAAACTGATAATGAAATGAATCTAGATATAATATCATTGGAAAAATATCATGGAAAATAATATTATAATTCTTAATGTAGGAATTTTTATTATTGGATGCCATGATTTTAGGTATCATGATATCTACCCTGTCAATAAGATTTACATGATTGTTTCAACTATAGTTCAAACCCTCTTTAATGATAGCCTAACATGTTTGTCACATGAAACTGGATGATTCTTTGAGGGGATATATAATATAGGCCACCATCTATAATTATATCCCTAAATAATTCATATTATATGAAATAACTAATTTAATTCAAAAACAAATTCATTCAAATCAATTATCTGTATTGATTCAATGATTTAAATTTATCAATATTTATTCTAGAAAATAATATCATTAAATATAGAACATTGTATATAGAAATTATATTTGGTTTAATCAATAAAAATATTCATGATAATTAATATGTATATTTAGGGGAATTCTAATGTTAAATGATCATAGTAATTTCGATTAATATAGTGGATGTTAAGGACTAGAGAATGAAATAAGAAAATGAATGTCAATACCATCCTTGGTAAAAATAATCTTAAACCATTCAAAATAACAATAAGTATCATATAAAAAATTAGAAATTCTATTTTGAATAAGGGTTTTTATCATTTATTAATAGAAATTCCATAAGAAGGACTTTGGAAAAATTCTTGAGCAAATAACCTTTTTTACTTTGAAAAATATTTTTAATACACTACTCTTTGAAAATCAATTAAAAAAAACATTTTCATTAAAAATATAATCATAAACATGGAAAGGATTCTTCAAATAAATTAATATACTAATGGTGGGTAATTATATGAAATATTTAACTGTTAAAATGAACATTTATTTGCACTATAAAATGGCTATGAAAGTTTCTTTTTCGAAAAAATACACGGTGATTCCTTTAAAATTTACAATAAAATCAAATTGTGGATTATTTTTTAAAACAACATAATATTACTTACAAATAAAACTTTTAAGATAAAAAATGTGTAATATTTATTTTAAAAAAATATTGTAGAGTTAAAAAAAATAAAACATTTCGAGAAAACATGTTTTTGGATGAAAATATATTAATGGGCGAAGAGATAAATGAAGTTCAATTTTATTTAAAACATTTTTTTAATATTTTTACTGATGGAGACTAAAGAATGAAAAAATTAACTGAAAATATCTATAATTACAAGAGGTTAATAAAAATAAATGGTTTTATTATGAAATGGCATGTAATGGCCCAGACCATCATGACCCCATTTCCAAATTTCTATGTGTGACCGATCGGGGCAACCGATCAGCAAGACCGATCAGTGTGACAAATCAGTGTGAAGGATCGGTGTCACCCAGCCTTGGAGGGCATTTCTTATGCAAACTCCCATGTAACCCCACTTTTAGGCCTTTAAATCCATTGGATGTGGTTCAAGGACGTTTTTATGCCCTCAGTCAATGTTTTAAAAATTCTGATGGTGGAGCGACCCTCCCCACCCGACCTAGCTGTGTATTGTCATATAATTCCCCTCAGTTTTATTAAATTCTTTAAAATCACATCTATTACCACCTTTTCGATGGGGACCATTAAATAATAATTATTTTCATCAGGTGTAACCAACCAACCACATGGGGGAAAACACGATCTGAATTTAAAGTCACTCAAACCCCAAATCCCATAACAATAGGATCTTATCTATATATCACAAAGAAATTACTTCTTCCTTATTATTCCTTTTGGCTGAATTCTCTCTTTTCCCTGTTGTGCTTGAAGTCCCTCCTTTCCGAGACTTGTGGTGCGCCTAGGCTGATGTTTTCTGCTCTTCCTTGGAGTTCCTGACGCCCCTCCCCTGCAAATCGCTCATCCCTTGTTCCTTGTGTGTGGAGAAAAACTTAGATCATTTATCAATCATGTAGGTTTTTCTTTCGTCTCTCCTTACTGTGTATCATGCGGGGCGGGTACGATTTTATCTATATGGAAATTGATGAAACCCAACTTAATGAATATAATGACAGGAAATTTAAATAATGAAATGGGGGTGTGATCGATGTTCTGATGTACTCTTTTATGTTGATATGTGTTGTGAATTGTACGAGCCATGGCTCCTTGAAAATCATGGTCGTTGCTGGCCTTTCTATGCGCACTAATGAACCTCGGTGCTCCTAGATGATTAAATAATCGTAACATAGATTTGGATAATTAAGTATACTCGGTTAAACATATTTAAAGCACCAGGATCAACCCTTTTCTATGATAACCCTGGTTAAAGCACAGTGGAATGGAAACTATGGAGTGTGTTAAATCTTTTAAATCTGAAAATAACTTCGTGGGACTGCCTTGTGTTGGTGGTAGCAGTTTGGTTGTTTTGTTTCACAAGCCGATTGTGGGTAACCGTATGGTTTTCATGGATGGGGACTTAGATCTCTAGGGTGATATAGGTGGAGATGGGATCCCCTGTTGTTATACATTCGTTGGTTGTGAATCTGAGGTTGTGTGGTTAGTCTGCTTATATCATGAATTGGGGTGGAATCCTCTATTGTTGAGAAACCATTGGCTCTTGGATTTTGGGGACATGGGGTTGTGTCTCAGAGTTTTCTTTGGTTCCATTACCTTGAGGGATCTCAATAATCCCTTTGTTGTTTTGACTTGACAAGAGATCTAGGTTAGAATTTTTACGTTGTTGTTTGACTCTCTTCATTATTTGGCTTGCAGTTTTTCCTGTTAATTTCCCATTAGTGTAGAATTCACCTAAATGGGGTTAAATGAACATGAAAATAGGAACATTTTAAATGGTAATTGGTTTTGGGAAGGAGTTGTGGCTTGGTCGTGAGTGACGTGTTTTTCTATCATGAATTAATAGTAACGAGGGTGTTTGTGCTTAGGTTTTGGAACACCAAGGTTAGGTTGAGTGCTTGTTACCTATACCTATTTCTGTAGCTTTTATGTTTCTTATTCGTGCCCCACCCATGTTGAGCACTTAAGTGTCGAACACTCCCATTTCACGGGGGATGGTGATTTTCCCAACACTCCTATGAGTTGCTGGTTATTATCTCCTATTCTTCTCCCTATCTCGAATAGACCAAGACTCTTTGGGGGGCATGTGATGGAATGATGTCCATTATTAGACCAAGAATATTCACGGAATGGTAGTTGTGGTGGTTGGCCTAGGTGTTTGTGGGAAGGTTGTTTCCCAATTGTCTTCGGGTTGATGCCCAGGTGTCTTCGGCCATGGCAGTAGTTGTTTTGACCCAGGTGTTTGCGGGTGTGGTTATGTGTGGTGGTTGTGGCCCAGATGTCTGTTGGTGGGATAGCAGTTATGGCCCAGGTGTTTGCGGGTGGATTTTGGCAGTGGGACTGCGGTGAGCTTATGGACCAGGTGTATGCAGGCGGTGTTTGGCAGTGGGACTGCGGTAAGAATGGAAAGATTGGTTCGATGTGTAGGATGTCTTCAATAACCAGTGGGAAAGTGGGGAGGGGTAACCAAATATCAATGTGCTATTACTATATGTTACTTGACATCAGTTATTTTTGGATTGTGCATTGGTGAGGTTTGTGTGGATAGCTTTTCGTTCTTGGTAGTTTGGTTATCTTTTTTCCATGGGACATTAGAATGTCTCCGTACTTGTGCAAAAGAGTCTTTGGTTTCCCCTACAGAGTATACTTGTATGCTCACCCTACGTATATAAAACAGCTTTCAGGTTTCCAGTAGGACATCAGGGATCATGCGAGACCGTACTAGCTTGGAACTTTGAGGCAGTTCCAATTTTTTATTTCCTTTTCTTGGTATCTTTATACATTTGGAGTCTTTGAGGAATGTATTATTTACTATTTAACATGCATATGGGAATGAGTTACTTTTGGATTTGAATTTACATTCATCATTGGTATTGTTGGGGTTACTATATTATCTCCTGATCCTATTTTAAAAAAGGTAATTCCTTCCATTTAGTGTGTGATTTTATACCCATGGTTCTTGTCGCCACTCCATGACCTATTGAAGGCGGGTCTCGGGGGTCATTATCTCTCCTTCAACTTGAATATGGGACTGAAAATCTATTGTCCCGTCCCTCATCTTGGTGAAGGCGGGTCTGGACAGAATGGTATCAAAGGTTGAAGTTGAAAGATAAGACGAAGTCTGGAGTTAGGAATAGTGAGGATTGCATGGGATGGTAGGGAAACAGTGTTGGGTGACCTTGGTGCGTGAATTATGCAAGGGAGGACTGGATAGGAGACAAAATTTTAGGGACCCCCGTGATCAGATTCAAGGACCCTGAACCTACAAACAACCATGTGTGGCCACGCTGATTGCAGATTATAGACCCTAGGAAAGGTACATGCTTCATAATGACTTTCTTTCTCGCGTTTCATGTGTTTCTTGAGGATTCAAAACAATTTAAGAATCTTAAAAAATTTTAAGAACAATAGTCTACACTACTCGGGCTTAGGCATTCCTTTTTTACCTTGCAGCTATAGAACTTGGGAGGCGACTGTGAGTAGTACGGACGATCGAGGCCCAGGAAGTTGACTTGATCAATCGAAAGAGGATCGATCGAGAAGAAGAGGATGAATAGTGGCAGAATATGCTTTGATCTTTTCAGTGATATACCCTCAGGAAGTACGAGGGCGGTATCTCATACATGGAGACAGAGAGCTGGCTCGAGGAGCTAGTGATCACTATCAGCCTGATTTGGGTCTCAACGGAGTACTGGGTTCATCAGGCCGTCAGCCAGATGCGTGGAGCAGCACGTCAGTGGTGGATTCTTTATCATGGAGTGAAGAGGGAAGCTGAGGTTTTGTGGGCTGAATTCGAGAAGGAGTTCCGGGTGGAATTCCTCTCTTCCATGATGAAGGATTATAAGGGACGAGAGCTAATCTCCCTCCAGAAGAGGCGTATGTCATTGAGGGAGTTGGGGAGAAAGTTCAAGGATCTCATTCACTTTTCTCCGGACCTCTTTCTGGATGAAGTGTCTCGATAGAGAAGTCTAGAGGAGTCACTCTGACCTCCTCTTCAGTATGATATTGTTTACTTTTCCTTACAGATATACATAGAGGTGCAGAAGAATGATGACGTGGTGGAGAGGATGCACACACTGGGAGGCGTGTCATGAGATGGGATCCAATTGGGACCATTGAAGGGGATGGTCGTCAGCAGCAGGCCCCCAGCATCAGGACCCTCTTGGTTTTGACCGGCAGGAAGTAGGCCTTAGCAGTTCAAGTTCCAATCCCCCGGTCCTTGCAACTTTTTTTTGTGCCCAGGACCGAGGTGCTTCGTCATTGGGATCCATAGACATCTTCGACATCAGTGACCGGATAGAGTGCAGTACAATGAGGGTGTGCAGGTTCAACGCCCACTTCAGCCACAGCAGTTTCCAAACATGCCCTTTTAGCAGTAGTAGGGGCAGCAGGCTCCCGCCCCTCCGAGGGCAGACGTTGCAGGAGGAGGCCGACCTCAGGGTGCTCATTAGGGACCTCGACCAGGGCGTGGTCTGGGAGGAAGCCGATAGCTAAGAGGTAGAGGATCTGGTTGTGTGCAGTTGCACGCTGTGGTGGCAGCAATTCCAGTAGGTCCAGAGGATGTTCGAGGTACGATCAATTTGTTTAGTACCATTGTGTATGCCTTGTTTGATACAAGAGTTGCACACTCCTTTGTTGCACCCAGTCTAACCCACACTCTCGGTTTAGACACTAAGATACTTCTAGTGCCCCTGGTGCTGAGAATGCCAGTCGGAGGATAGACTGACTTGTCACATGTTTGTCGATGATGCGGTCTGATGATAGGGTTACACCAATCAGTCAGGGATATTCTTCTGATGAAAATAAAACCATACGATGACATCCTAGACATTGACTGATTGTTCAAAATATATTCCGTTATTGAATGCTACTGTGGAAGGGTTGTGTTCTTGAACTTGGGTGGCCGATGAGTGTCTTTCATCGGCGAGAGGAGTTTCCAAGGAAGCAGCAAGTGAGAGAAACCACTCCTCTACTTGCTGGCTGAGCTATCAGTGGATTCGGTTGACGCTGAAATGGTGGGAGTCCTGGGAATCATCTGTGGGTTTATGGATGTCTTCCCTGAGGAGACGACGACTCTATGCCCTTGATGTGACATCGAGTTTGGGATTGACTTGCAGCCTGGTGCTCATCCGATTTCAATGGCCCCCTACGGGATGACACCTTTGGAGCTACGAGAGTTGCGGATTCAGATTTATGATCTAATGAATAAGTGTTTTGTTCGAACAAGTGTATCACCGTGGGGTGCTTCTATTTTGTTTGCAAAGAAGTTAGACAGTGGTCTCAGGCTGTGTATAGACTACATGAGACTAAATCAGGTAATGATAACAAATCGCTACCCTCATCCAAGGATATACGATCTCTTTGACCAGTTGAAGGGGGCATGATGGTTCTCAAAGATCAATTTGCGGTATGGATATCACCAAGTGAGGGTGAAGGAGGGTGACATCTTGAAGACTGACTTAAGATGCATAAATGGGAACTTTGAATTTGTAGTCATGTTGTTCAGAATTACTGACACTCCAACTATGTTCATGGGACTCGTGAACTCTATATTCCAGGAGTACATGGACCGGTTCATAGTTGTGTTTATCAAAAACATCTTGATCAACTCATCATCAAAGGAGGATCATGGTGAGAACCTGAGGACGTTTTTGGAGGTCCTCTGACAACACTAGCTCTATGAGAAGTTTTCCAAGTGCATGTTCTAGACGCGAGAAGTGCATTTCCTTGGGCACCTAGTGTCCGATCAAGGAGTAGCGGTGGACCCATAGATGGTCGAGGACGTTGTTTCTTGGGCGGCACCTAAGAACGTGACAGTGGTTCATAGTTTCCTTGGGATTTCAGGTTACTACCGGAGCTTTGTTCCCAACTTCTCTTGAGTTACGACACCTTTGACGGCCTTGACCAAGAAGGACCAGGCATTCCTATGGAGTAAGTAGTGCGAGGAAGCCTTCAGCTATCTGAAGGAGATGTTGGTTGGTGTCCCAGTACTGAGACTACCAGAATAAGGGGCGGCATATGTGGTGGTTTGTGATTCTTCAGGGAAAGTACTTAGATATGTGTTTATGTAGCGACAAGGGGTGATCTCTTATGGGTTTAGGAAGCTATGCCCTCATGAGCTTAATTATGCAACCCACGATCTAGAGCTTCCAGTGGTCATTTTGCACTAAAGTTGTGGCAGCATTACCTCATCAGAGAATGCTTTGTGGTCTTCACAGATCACAAAATCTTGAGTTATATCTTCTCCCAACAGAAATAAACTTACGACAACGAAGGTGGATGGAGTTCCTCCATGATTATGACTTCGATATTTCCTAAACATCAGGAAAATGGAATTTAGTGGCTAACACATTGATTAGGAGGTTGCAGAAGGATGCGGTCCGAGAGTCGTCATATGCTTGGAAGGTGATGGAGGAGTTGGATTACTTGCACTTGGATTCAATGGCGGAAGGTGGTAGATGTTGCCTATACCAAATGATAGTGCATTCTTCTATGTTGTGGTAGGAATAAGAGACCCAATGGGGAGACTCATAAAGTGAGGTGATGTGTGGTCGGGTTAGCCAAGGCGATGCTCCGGAAGGGTGGACAGAGGATGGCCAGAATCAGATGCTTCTCCATAGGAAGTTGTTCGTTCTGGAGAGGATGACGATATGGTTATTGGTGAATTCCACAGCTCACCCATAACTGTACACCTAGGAGTTTCCGAGATGTACCAGGGTCTAAGGAGACAGTTTTGGTGGCCCGGAGTAAAGAAAGAAGTGGCAGAGTTTGTTGCCAAGTCCCTACTTTTTCAGCAGGTAAAGGCAGCACATCATGTTCCAAGTGGGTTTTTGCAACCTTTAGATATCCCCCAGTTTAAGTGGGATGACATCATGATGTATTTCCTCACTGGACTACCCAAGGTGCAAGGGGGTTGTGGCGCCATCTAGGTAGTAGTGGACTGGTTGACGAAATCGGCTCACTTTCTGGCGATTAATGAGTCGAGTGCAGTGGACGCTCTAGCACGGATGTATGTGGACGATGCAGTGAGGTTGCATGGAGTTTCGATCTCCATAGTCTCGGATAGGGATACACGATATAACTCATGATTCTAGAGGGATTTTATGTATCCTTTTGGCACACAATTGCACCTTAGCACTGGCTTCCACCCCTGGACAGATGGGCAGACAGAGCGCACCATCCAGACCCTGGAAGATATGCTCTGAGCATACGTTGTAAACATCGGGGGATCATGGGTGAACCATTAGCTACTGGTAGAGTTCACCTAAAATAGAAGCTATAAATCTACCATTGGCATGGATCCGTTCAAAGCCCTATAATGATGGTCGTGCCGCTCACCCATGTGATGGACTATGGATGGGGAGAGCTAGATAACAAAGACAATGCAACCATTGTGGAGCGACCAGTGATGATCATGGGTCGTGAGGAGAACGTTCTTCATTGGATATCCATTCCCTTGATTTGTGTGTTTTGGATACATGGTGGTCTTGAGTAGAGTACATGGTAGAGGGAAGCATAGATAAGTTCCCAATACCCCGAGCTGTTTTGAGTTTTATCCTGTTTGGTTAGTACTTGTTCATTGTGTAATTCTTTACCTCGATGACTATTGATGTGAAGTTTCCTTTTCTGTGGATGTGTGTGAAGTGTCCTAAAGAATGGGGAAGGGAGGACCAGATCCGTAGTTAAGACTAATTAAATTGGATGCACATAAACCCGTGTGGGCGAGTCAGTAACGCCCAAAGTAGATATATTTTAACATGGACGAAGGGAAAACCCCTCTTCCACTGGACAGGACGGTTTAGGCTTTTTTTGTGTGGTTTCATGGGGAAATGAGCGGTATAGAGTTTTTGATTGTTCAGGGGTAAGGTGTTCATGTGTCAGAGAGGTTCACTCATGATAGGTATCTTTCGGGGTGGTTGTTCGAACCCCCCCCCCTCTTTACATCGGTCTATGTTTTTTTATTTTCTAGGGCGAGAATGGGAAGAGAGGTATCTGATGTAATGGCCCAGACCGCCATGACCCCTTCCATTTCCAAATTTCGATGTGCAACTGATCTGGGCAACCGATCGGCACGACCGATCAGTTTCACCCAGCCTTGACGGGATTTTCTTCTACAGCCTCCCCCGTAACCCCACTTTTAGGCCTTTTTAACCGTTGGAAGTGGATCAAGGACATTTTTAAGCCCTAAATAAATGTTTTAAAAATCCTGAGGGTGGAGCGACCCTCCCCAACCTACCTAGCTATGTATTCTCGTATAATGCCCCTCAGTTTTATTAAATTCTTTAAAATCATAGTTTTTTCCACCTTTCCGATGGGGATCATTAAATAACAGTTAATTTAATCATGTGTAACCACCCAACTGCGTGGGGAAAACACGATCTGAATTTAATTCCATTCGAACCCCATATCCCGTAACAACGTGATCTTATCTATATATCACATGGGAATTTATTCTTACTTATTCTTCCTTTAGGTTTACTTCGGTCTTTTCCCTAGTGCGCTTGAAGTCCCTCCTTACCGAGACATGTTGTGTGCCTAGGCTGAAGTTGTTTGTTCATCCATGGACTTCTTGATTCCCCTTCCCTACAAGTCGCGCATCCCATGTTCCTGGAAAATGGAGAAAAACTTCGATCTTTGATCAATCTATTAGTGGTTTCCTTCGTCTCTCTTTACTATGTATCATGCAGGGTGGGCACACTTTTGTATCTATGTAAATTGATGAATCCCAACATAATGATGATAATTAACAGACCGGTAAAGAATGAAAGGGTGGTGTGATCAATGTTCTACTGTACTCTTTTATGTTCATATGTGTTGTGAATTGAAGGTTCCTATGCTCACTGAAAATCATGTTCATTGGTGGTCTTTGTCTATTCACTAATGAACATCAATGATCCTGGATTTTTAAATAACCGTAACAAGAAATTGGTTAATTATATATACTCAGTTAAATAAATTAAAAGCACCAGGATCAACCCCTTTCTGTGATAACCCTAGTTAAAGCACAGTGGAATTGAACTCATGGACTGTGTTAAATCTTTTAAATCTTAAAATACCTGCATGGGCCTGCCTTGTATTGGTGGTATTGGTTTGGTTATTTCATTCACATGACAATTTCAGGTGACATTATGGTTTTCTTTTATGGGGTCTTTGATTTCCGGGGTGATATGGGTGGGGATGGGATCCCCTGTTGTTATACTTTCGCTGGCTGTGAATCTGATGTTGTGTGGTTACTCTGCTTATATCACGAATTGGGGTGGAATCCTCTGTTGTTGAAAAACCGTTGGCTCCTGGATTTTGGGGACATGGGGCTATGTCTCAGGGTTTTCTTTGGTTCTAGTACCTTGAGGGATCTCACTTATTCCTTTATTGTTGTGACTTTACAAGAGAACTGGGTGTGAATCTTTAAGTTGTTGTTGACTGTCTTTTTTTTCTGGCTAGTGGTTTTTCCTGTTAATTGCCCAGTAGTGTAGAATTCACCTAAATGGGGTTACATGAACATGAAAAAGGAATACATTAAATGGAAATTGGTTTTGGGAATGAGTTTTGGCTTGGTCGTGAGTGTCGTGCTATTATTTCATAAAAGTATAGTAACGAGGGTGTTTACGCTTAGGTTTTGGAATCCCTAGTTTGGGATGAGTGCTTGTAAACTATACCTATATCTGTAGCTTTTGTGTTTCTTATTCACGTCCCACCCATGTTGAGAACATATGTGCTTTACACTCCCATTTCACGAGGTTGGCTGTTTTTTTCAACACTCCTATGAGTGTCTAGTCAGTAGCTCATTTCCTGCTCACATTATTGAATATCCCAATACTATTCAGGCAGGCTGTGATGGCCTGAAACCCATTATTAGCCCAAGAATCTTCCGGAATGGTAGTTGTGGTGGTTCGCCCAGGTGTATGTGGGAAGGTTGTTTCCAAAGTGTCTTCGGGATGAGGCCCAGTTGTCTTTAGGTGTGGCAGTAGTTTTTCTGACCTAGGTGTTTGCGGGTGTGGTTACACATGGTGGTTGTGGCCCAGGTGTCTACGGACATGATATTGATTGTGGCCCAGGTGTGTGAGGGTGGAGTTTAGCAGTGGGACTGTGGTGAGGTTATGGCCCAGGTGTGTGCGGGTGGAGTTTGGCAGTGGGACTGCGGTAGGAATGGCAGGATTGGTTCGATGCATAGGAAGTCTTCAATAACTATTGTGAAAGTGGCGCGGGGTACCCAAATATTAATTTGATTTTACTATATGTTACTTGAATTTTTTATTTGGGTAGCGTGCCTTGGTAAGGTTTGGGTGGATATCATTTCCTTGTTCGGTGTTTGGTTATCTTTTTTCCACGAGACATTAGAATGTCTCCTCAATTGAGCATGAGATTCATTGGTTTCCACTACAGAGTATACTTATATGCTCCGCCTATGTATATAAAACTACTTTCAGGTTTCCAGGAGGACTTCAGGGATCGTGCGAGACCGTAATAGCTTGGACCTTTGGCACAGTTTCTATTATTGATTTCCTTTTCATATTATCTTTTAACCTTTGGATTTTTTGAGGCTTGTATTATCTACTGTTGAACATGAAAATGGGAACGGGTTACTTTTGGATTTACCTTTACTTTCATATTTCGTATTTTTGGGGTTTCTATCTTTTCTCCCGATCCTATTAAAAAAGTTGTAATTCCTTCCATTTAGTGTGTGATTTTATACCCTTGGTTCTAGTCTCGACTTCATGACCTATTAAAGGCAGGTCTTAGGGGTCATTATCTCTCCTTCAACTTGAAGAAGGAAGGGTCTAGAAATCTGATGTCCCTTCCCTCATCTTGGTGAAGGATGGTCGTGAAATGGCCAAATAATTTCCCTCAACTGAAATTCATGAGTAAACAATCTTGATTAGGATTATGTTGTGAAATAAACTACTACAATGATCATACCATTGAAGTGATATTTAATCAACAAATATATTTTGAGAATCAAATTTATATGAAAATAAAAAATGTGGAAATAAAAAATATGGTAATAAAAAGTCATTATACACGTAATATTTGGAATACATAATAAATTAAATATAAAATTAACCCAATGAATGGAAACCGAGTTATGAAATCTCATTACTCGTAATTTATTCTGATTTAGAATTATTTAACCAATTGTATAGTGGTTTTAAATAAACTTTTTTTTCTTAAAAAAACAATATGAAAATTAATAATATCATGTGTGATTATTTTAAAACATAATAGTACTTTTTCATCAATAATATTCCATTATTTTCTTTGTTTCATGTGTTAATTGCCTTGTTTTCTCATGCATGTTTCGTCATAAAAGATCACATTTATAAACATATTATATAGATAAATAACCTATAGAATAATAATAATTAAATAAATATCATTATTTATAATAAATTACACTTTTAAAATCAATAATTAAATATGTTTATGAAAAATGATGTATGTTGCAATCATGGAGATGGTAGACTATACGTAAAAATAAATAATGCTTCCATTTTTTAATGATCAATATGGGATGAAGGTAAGTAATATATTATATCTATAGAATAATATTATTATCATATATAATATATAATAAATTTATATATCATTTATGTGGTGTGATGATGAAAAGATATTAATGTTACATAATGAAGGAGGTAGTCCACACGAACACAAACAATGTTATCATTATTAATGGATTGTAATCATAAGAAACAAAATGAGGTATATTATGTTTATATAATTTTAATTATATAATTAATATAATAATTATATCATGTATCTCAAATATAATATTTAAATTTAAGCTTATTAAATTTTTGTATAGTGTTAATGATATACGAATCACATCGCTTCATGAGACAGTAGTCCACTATACACATGAGTGATATTATCATATCCCCTATGTAATAGAAAATAAAAATTAATATATGATATAATGACAGTATATGTAAAATTATGTAACAAATTACATATCTATAGTTCATATCCATGACCATACACAATCAAAGGATGTGGTAATGGATGAATGAATGACATCAATTTGTAAGGGGTTAAGACTCCATAGACACGAATGATGATTTTATAAACTATTATATAGAAGAGTAGGAATTTTTAGGTTATGAAATATTTATATAAACCTAAAAATATATGGAATACAATCAGGATATTATGTCTTCATGTTTTAATAATATTTCAAGGAGGAGAATGAAGAACTAAAAAACATGCTCATTAGAGAACAATACCTCTTCTTGGGGTATCCTCTTTATATTTGAACTAAATTTTTATTAGGTATTATTTATTCTAAAAATTACGATATTATTAGGCTAGGTTGTTTAGTTAGTTATTTGGGATATTATTTCCTGAATAAAATGTATATTATGGGGAAAATAATTTACATGGGTGGCCATTTATAAGAGGGGAGAGGACAAAAATTGTATTTTTAATAAGAATTGTGTGATGAATATTTTTTCTAATTAAAAAACATAATAAAATATGATATTTTTTATCCTTAGAGGTTAGAAGTTGAAATACTTCCACTGGATAGTTTTTAGACAATTTTATTTGTCATTTTACCCTTGTTTTTTAGTTTAACCCATTATAAAACACATTGAACTAAGGCTAGCCAACTCATTCATCCTATTAGACTATCGATTCATCATGTGGATTTATATTAAAAATACCAAACCCATGTAATTAATGAATAATTAATTTATAATATATTTAATAATGAATTTGATTCATAACAGCGTTCTTTACCATAAAAAATATCCTTATTGAGAATAGAATACAAATTTAGCAATATTTACCCAAATAAATAAATAAATTTTAATGTATGACACTGTATTCATAAATAATATTTTATTTAAGTAATAAAAATATACAATAAAATTTATATTCATATTTATATGAAGTTTCATCTCCAATGAATGTTATTAATTCAATGGAATGTTATTGACCAAAAAAATGAAACAAGTAAGTGAATGCCAATATGTTTGTCAAAATAAAAACAAACCACCCATAGTAAGAATAAGGATGATGTCATCATAAAACATTTGGTGTAATAATAAAAGGATTTTTAATTTTTGAAGAAAAATAATAGAAAAATATTAGTAAAAATGTTTTGATGAAAATGTCCTTTTCATTCTGAATAACATTTTGAAAATCCTTATCATTGAAATTCACTTTTAGAAATATTTTTTAAAAATATCTTCATAAAAGATAAATAGAAGATCTAAATTAATTACAAAAATAATAATAAGTTTTTATTTATATTACATAATAGATAAATGGAACATTAATGTATTTTTTATGAATGTTTAATGAAAGTTCCTTGTTCATGAAATGATAAGAATATTTCATTCACATTTTCAGTAAACTCTGGAATGGATTTTTTTTAAGAAATACATTGGGATTACATTGAAATTAATTTATAAAAAGAAAAAATAGGTAAAATTTATTTTAATAAATCATTTTTAAAAGTTTTAAAACATTTTTCATAACATTTTAAAAAAAACATTGTTTTAGAAGAAAACATATTTCAGATCGAATAGAGAGATAAACTCAAATTTTATTCAACACATATTATCAATTATTTTATGTAACAATGACTGGGAAAATGTAATTAATAGAAAAATTTATAATTAATTACTATTATATTAAAAATTATTTATTTTATTAAATAATTGGCAACTAATTTCCATTAATTGGGATTCAGGAATATACAATCTCGATAAAATTAAGATTGTGACGTAAACCCTTACAAATATTGTAACATTAAATTGATAATAAACCAATAAATATATTATGTGTATAAAATAAAAAATATAAATAATAGTAATGGAAACCCATAACAATATAATTAAAAGTAATTGTACACATAATCATTGAATGAAAAAATCAACGAATCATAAGTTTAACCTAAATAATGTAAATTGAGGTAACAAATCTCTTAACTTATGATCCTTTTTGATTGAATGCAATATATCCTCTTGTATATAAGTTTTAAACATGATATTTTTTTATTATATAACCAAATAAATAATTATGATATCATATGTGTTCATAATATAACATATTACTACCCATTCATTGAAATTATTTAATTATTTTCATTGATCCAAGTGTTACTTTTCTTCTTTTCTCATGCTTGTTTCATCATAAAATATATCGATATTGTATATAATCTATAGTATTATATTTTATATAATAATACTAAAGAAATAATTATAATATTTTTAATTTAATTTTAAATTCAATATCAATCATCAGTAATTGCTATGAAAAATGAAGTATGATATGATCATGGAGATGGTAAGTCATACGTACGTATGAGTAATGATTCAGTTTTTCAATGATCAATAAAAAAATTAGATAGGTAATATTTTATATTTAAATAATGATAATTAATATCATATATACTATATTATATTCTTACACATTCCATCCATGTTGTGTGGTGATTATAAGAGACTCACATTTCATCAAGAAGGTGGTAATACATTTGCACAGGAATGTTGTTATCATATTTACAAGAGTGAAATAAAATGTAATAAAATGAGATATTATTTAATATAATTATAAATATTTGATTAACTTCCTAATGATATCATTTATATAACATATAATAATTATATTTATGTTTATATACTCCTTTTTGAATCTTTAGTGAAAGACAAATCACTACACATTGTGAGGATGTAGTCAGTCATACACACGAGCAACATTATCTTATCTATAACAAAATGAACGATATATATATATGATATAATGACTTAGTAGGTATAATTATTTTTTTATTGTCATATATATACATTATATTAATAATCATACCAAAAATTTATTGGTGGAAATGAAAAAATGAATTATATCTTTTCATGATGAGGTATTCTTTCGTACACCTGAATGATGATTTCATAACACAGTTGATGAAAGTGGATATGGTTGTATATCATGAAATCATTATAAATAAATATTAATATATAGAATATAATTGAGTAGTTATATAATCAATGTTTAATACTAATTTATATGGGTTGATAATGAAATAGAATAATGATGCTCATTGAAAAACACTACCTCTTCTTTGAGAAACCTCATTTTGATTTCAATAAAGCATTCTTAAGTTGGATTAATTCCAATAACAAGTAATATATGATTATTTTATGGAATTTGGGAAGTGATATTCTTAGGTATTTCCGGAACCAAATTTTGTTCTTGTTTTGAATAATAGATTACAGTCGGTGTTCTTTTATAAGTGGGGGAGAGTACACACTTGGCATATTTGAAAGGAATTGAGTGCTCCAATTATTTTCATGTTTGAAATGGGTCTAAAATGAACTATTATAGAACCTAAAAGGTGTAATTGTTTAAATATGTCCATAAATTTGTTTTTATTCACGTTTTAGGTCATTTTTTCCTTTGTATTTTTATCTTAGCACCTAGTAAACCTTCTTTTACCTTAACAGTGGTAATAAATTTTTATCAAAATCATAATTCATTATGTTAAAAAAATTAAACTTATTAAAAATTAAAAATTAACCTGATTAAAATTATAGAATCAATTTTTTATTCGATTTATATAAAAGGAAAATTTTAATTTAAAATTATTCTCACGTATATATTGAGAATGATGTCTTTTAATAAGAAAATGTCAAAAAGTTTACAAAGTTTTAATATCAAAAACATTATAATAAAATGACTTAAATTACCTAAATTAAATTAATTGAGATAAATTTGAACAAAATTTAATTTTAAAATAATTTAAAATATATTTTATCATTATAAATAATTTAATATAAAGGAATATTATCAATTAAAATTCTGTATTTTTTAATTTCTATAAAAAAATTATCCTTTTTAGAAAAATCCAAAATAAATCACCCTTTGCTAATTATAGTCTTACAATTTATAAAATTAATAACATTTTTTAATATAAATTTTCTTATGTTGGTAAAAAATAATTTAAAATTGTGTACATAATGTCTAATCAAAGCTTCTTTTAGAAAAAAATCTTTTTTTTCAAAAAACATTTGTTTTCATTTAAATGAAGCATATATTATTTATAATCATTAGATATCCATTAAAATTGTGTAAAATGTTTATTTTCATATGTTCTTTCATCTTATTATTAACAACAATATAACCACTGTGTGTTAAATTTGTTATTAAATAAAAATATTAAAAATATATTATTGTTTGGTAAAACGTGTCCATGAATCTTATAAATGTTATAAAATAATCTCATTTTTTTACTTGTCAAATGATATCGAAAAATTAAATTTCTTTGCAATAAATATATTTTAATGTATTAGGGTGACATATTCTCTTGTATCATAGGTGTTTCGTGTCACATACACTATTGAAAAAAATATGTATTATTTTAGAGTTATATGGTGTTACATTTTTCCACATTAAATAAATATCATCCTTGCAATTTAAACATGATATTGGTTAATAGAGGTTTGATGTTTGAACATTATTATATTGAAAGAAACCACATCATAAGAGGTTTAGTAAAATATATTATTAATTAGATATAAAACAATTACAATGGTCCTATAAAATCGCATATAACTAGGTTTTTAGTAGGTTAACACAGGAAGAATGTGAATATGTGGATATGGAGGGAAAGAGTAAATATTTATAGATACTGATAGTGATTTTTTATCACAATAAGATGAATTATCAAAGGAAGGTTAATGGGATCAAAAAAAATAAATCTAAGATGAATTAAAGGATCTTATTATTCATTGGATATGAATTTAACAGGAGAATTTTTTTGTTTCAAGATCTTTTTATTAATTTTTATGAACTAATTTATTTTATCAGAATACAAGGAAAAATTATAACATCATATGTTTTTATTTCACAAGAATAATTTTGAGTTTTGGATATTCTTCGATGAATTTCCAATTCATCGATTACTATATGAAATGAATTTCCAAGAATTAATTTTTTGTGACTGAAGAACAAAAAATAACATGTAACAGATCATATCATCCATACTAGGATGATAGGTAATTCATTTATGATTATTTATTATTTTGATAGATTAGTTTGAACTTGTTTTAAACTATTCATGAATCTCTATATTGTGAAGTAGTACATTTATATCTAAAATCTTATCCAAATTTCAACTCAAACCATTTCTAAAAAGGAGAAAAATATGACACATAAGGAATATTATTATCGAAAAATTTAAAAATAATATTGATCATTTTAAAAAATTAACTCATAATTATTATATCAATGTGATGATATAAATATTAATAGTCACATACCAAGGATGCGAACAACATCAACATGTATTCTCTTGAAACAAGTAAATAACATAAATTACTATAAAACCTTATTGAAAACATGAATGATTCCTTGTACCTTAAATTACACACATATTATTTTATATATTACATAAGTAAAATGTTTTGATAACAACATCTATGACAGGATAACCCAATTTTTCAATGAATTAATAATCAGTTAGAAGAGATTTAGTATTTTCCAATTTATTTTATCCAAATCAGTCATCAATTTATCTAAACATAATTATCTAAACATCAAGAATATATTTAATGTAACATTTCCTTGAATAATTTGTTTTTAATTACTTATACTCTCCCCTTAATCATTTTTTTTCATTTGTACCATTAAATATATAATTTGAAATCATTAATGAAACTGTATTGTAGTATAATCATTATATAATTCACAGCACATATAATGAGTATATCATCAAAAAAATATTTTAAAGACATTTCTCTTTGATCCGAAAACAAAATAATAATATCATTACACTTTTGTTCTATCAAATATAAACATATTTTGATATATTTTCTACTTCATATATATATTCCATTTATATTTGGGGAATTTATTGGTGTTGTTCCTAATCTCCATAGCATTGTACCATTTTAAATTGGAATCTTTATATTACCCTTGTAACCATAAGAATGGTATCTCCCCCCCCCCACAATTGTATATTACAACCATATATATTAAGTACCACTGTGTTTATTTCCACAACTATAACATGAGGTAAAAACCTTTTTTCTCTTCTTTTCATTATACATATTTCACTCTATAGTCCTCTTATTCTCTTGTTTCCCACTAAATACTTAATACATTATGAATTTGATTAATTTTTTAGTGCATGAAACAATTTAATTATTTGAGTATATTTTCTACGAGACTGTATAAATTAGAAATATTTTCATGAAAATAATAAATAAATTATCAATCTTACACTTTTAACATTATATATTAATGTGCTTCATTTTGCTTTTATTAGGAACTATTTTTAAACAATGAAATACAGTTTATTATATAAAATATTTATGAAACATAATGTATAACACCATAATGAGTGAATACATAACATAAATTGAAGAATATATGAATAAAAAAATCATAATCATAAATGTTATTTCATTGGAGGTATTTCTTTCTCAAATCATTCATACAATTTTTTAAATAAAATTTATATAATCAAAAAAATGTACCCTTTGGAGTGTCACTCTATGTTCACAATAAGTCCTATTTTCATGCATAGGTTGATTATCAGGTCAATCCCAATACACCCATTTCAAAGTTATCACCACTAGGTACTTAAATGTAAGAACAAAATCCACATGCAGTGTCCAAACATTGATGAATTTTATGTAAAAACCACATAATCATTGCCTTACCAAAATCATTTAGATGTTCTTCTATACTTATCCGAAATTTCAATCATATGGTAATGTTTCTTATTCTACTATATCCTTAATCTTGCTCACATGTTTTCTGAAAAACATCCATTTATGCCAACTATAGTGACACATACTCATATTTCCTAGAGATAGGTTATGTTTTATTACATTGGAATAAAAGACATGGAATCATATTTTATAGGACCAAATAGTTTAGTATTCTTTTTATACTAAATACATACATGACTATTTTATTAAATTTGAATATAAAAACAACAATACATTTTTTAGAATAACATTATTCCACCAATCATATCATGGAACATCAATTATGGTACACTTAATTGTTTCATAAGAAGGAGAAAAATTAATGGTGAGGTCAAATTCTCAGAAAGGGTTATGTAAAAAAGGAAACCGGTCAAAAATCAATAAGCATAATCAACAAGGAATGATCAATATGATAAGGTAAATATATGAAGACACATTCCATAAAATAATTAACATACAAAATGAATGTAAAGGTAAATAACAAAACACATTCCATTTGATGAATAAATTGACTATTATAATAGGGTAAGACATAATCAATATGGAAATGTAAATGACCAAAACATGTGGAATTTAAAAAATAAATTAAAAATATAATAAATCTGAAATAATTTCATTTAATAATATCATGCATAAAAATAAATGAATTATGAATGAAGTAAATTCTTAATTATTGAACATTATTTTTCCTATGAACATGTACTATATTCTTCAATACCATTCACATAATGATTTCAAATATGCTGGGTTAAAACCCACATAACTAAGGATATACAACAGATTCATCCCATGGAACTATTTATGCATAAAGGGGAATTCTATAAATAGCTTCCAACCTATTTCTTTCATGTCTAAAAATTTTCTCACATGTATAAAAATCAATTTAATTCAAAAAATCTTTCCTTATAATCAATTATCCATATTGAGTAAAGAATATAAATTTATCAATATTTTTAAAGATAAAAAAATTGAATTTATATGTAGAAGACAATATATCAAAATGATTTACAGTTTCAAAAAAACATATCCATAATAAATAAGATTTACATTTAGGGGAAATTTAATTTCAATAGGAAATAAAATAACTTAATGTAATGTTAATTACTAAAAAATGAATCAAAAATGTGAATGTAAATACATTACATGGTCAAAATAATAATAACCCATCTAGATGAAGAATAATTATGGTATAAAAATATTACCATTTCTGTTAGAATAATTGTTTTTTTCATTTATGAATAGAAATGAAAAAAATCCATGAAAACAATCTTGATGAAAATATCATTTTCATTTTCAATTTTTTAAAAATGTAGTCATTGGAAATCTCTTTAAAAAATTTTCATTAAAAATATACTCATAAACATGAAAAGAAACATTCAAAAAAATTATTTTCATGTAGGTGGTTAGTTCCATAAATTCAATAATATATAAAAGCAACATTCCTTTATTAACATTAAATTGTTTAAAAAAGTGCATTTTTCACAAAATTAAAACAATATTCCTTTTTCATTTTTGGTAAAAATCAAATGGGTATTTTTTTCAAAACATCATAGAGATTGATTTGATTTTTGTAGTATAATTAGTTAAAATCGTCTGAAATAAATAATTTTTAAAATGTAAATAACTTTTTTAAAATTAGTTTTTAGAAAACAAGGTTTTAGAAGAAAATAAAATAATATCTGAAAAGAGAATGACATAATAATTTTTTAAAAAGCATTATATCAGTATTTTGAAATACGAAAGAGTGGGAAACAAATAATATTACTTTAGAATAACATTAAAACCCATATAATGAAATAATTAAATGGTTAATTAAAAAATATCTAATAATTACCTCTAATTAGTATTCAAGAATAAACAACGTCCTTAAAAATGAGTTTATGAAATGAACCCTTATAAATATCATAACAATGAATTCAGAATAAACCAATGAAAGTATTATCTACATAAGATGTAAATATAATTATAAAAAGCGTAAATAAAAATTAATATGATTAAAAGACATTATACATACAATATTATAATTAAATAATCTATTAAGTATAATTATAACCCAATAAACGAAAATTGAGTTAACAAATCCATTACCTTACACTCCGTTTTGGGTTCAAAGTCATTTGACCTTCTGTATAGTGGTTTAAATGTATTATTATGTTATTAATGTACCGTATTAATAAAAATATTATCATATATAATCCATTAATAGCATCTTATAAGCCATTCATTAATAAAATTCATTTTATTTCATTTTTTGGGAGTTGATTGATTGTTTTATCATGCATTATTTATTATGAAAGATCTAATTATTGAACATATATATATTTGTATAACATGTAGAATAGAAATAATGACATAATTATCTTATTTTTCATCAATTTTAATTTTAAAAATAATCATTAGTTATGTGTGTGAAAAATCTTGTATCTTATCATCATGGAGATGGATAGTCGCACATGCACATTAGTAACATTGCCATTTTTCAATGGTCAATATTTAAAGAAGGTATGTAATATTTTACTTTTCTAGAATTATTATGAAATAATATATAATATAATATATTATTTTATCTATATATATATCATCAATGTGGGGTTAGTGATGAAAATAGTGTCACACCGCTTTGTGAAGGCACAATTGCATATATACACAAATGATGTTATCATCACTACGTGAGTGAAGAGGAAAGAACTAAAATGAAATATAATATATATATATATATATATATGTTAATATATATATATATATATATAAATATTATCTTTATTATATCATGTATATCATTTATAAGCATTAAAATTATCTTTGTCACCTTCCATGTGAAGCTTCAGTGAATGGAGAATCACATCAATTTGCAAGGTGGTTATCCGCCATAAACAAGAACGACATTATTCTATCCCATTAAAAATAGATGGAAACATGATATATATATATATATATATATATGATATAGTTACTATTAATGTATAAATATTTTATGAATATCATATAAATTATTTATATCAATCATCATACCTAACCTTGAGAGGTGGAAATGAAAAAAGTAATGATATTTATTCATGAGGTGGTAGTTTATCGTATAGTGGAACAATAATTTTATAACCCAAGATGGATGTGGAGATGGATTTAGGCTATTACCTAATAATAATAAATCCCAGTTTGTGTAATAAAATTATTTTTTGATATCATTGTGGCCTAATGTAAAATAAACTAGTTGGAAGAAGAAATAGAAAAAACACTCACTGGATAGAATTACCTAATCTGCACGTGTCCTCAGTTGGTTTGCACTAAATCATTCAATGTATTGAATTATTAAAAAAAACAGGATACAAGGATGAGGGAAAAAATATTATAATATATTTAGGAAGGACATGGACAAAAATATTGTGGTTTTATGGTGTGAAGATAGGAGGAGAGTGGGTGTCCCTTTATAAGTAGGGGAATTGACCCACTTAATATTTTTGAAAAGAATAGATTAATTCATTTTTCAGGTTTCACGAGAGTAAACAATTTACCATTATCAAAATATAGAGGTATATTGGTTTAATATATGTCAATAAAATAGTTTTTATACATATTTAATTGTTATTATTAACATTATTGTTTTTTAACCCCTATTAAACATATTTTTCCATAACAACGATAATTAATTTAACTACATTGAATATTTATTTTTGTTTAAAATTATGATGAAATTATTAAAAACTATAAATTATTTTTATACTAAATAAATAATAAAATTTTACAAATTAAATATACAAAATGGAAAGTAATTAATATTAAATTAATCTTGGAGATGTGTTGAGAAATAACAATTTTAATGAGAAAATATCCAAAATATTAAAATGCTTATATATAAAAATTCAACATGAAATTGATTACAATGAATTAAATTGGAATAATAGAAATAAAATTTAACTTATTTTACATTTAAACTATTTAAAAATATAACTAAAATTCTGAATGATTGAAATGATACGATAATTTTCAATCAAAATTCATTATTTTTCACTATTTATGAAAAAATAAAAATTTTATGAAAATATCAAAACATTAATTGAAAATTAATTTTTGTATTCCAATTTAAAAAATAAATTTTATAATTCTCGTATCAGTATTTTTAATTTTTTTGAAAACTAATTTTAATTTATGTGAGAAAAGAATAATTTATTTTTCTTTGAATAAAAAATTGATATTCGTAAAACGTTTCATTTTCTTTTAAATGAATAATTTTTATAATAAATATATAGGTAATAAATATACCTAAAATATATAATCCAATAAGTTATTAAATACTATTATTACCTTCCATTAGAAAAAAATATAAATATTTTCATATTTAATAACTATATTAATAATATGTTATTTTTTCAAAAAACTCAGACATAAATGTAATGAATGCTTTCCATGAAACTAATTATTACATGTAACATCAGATAAACTCATATTTGAATGTAACACATGATAAACAAATTTTTGTGAGTAAGACCAGATCAAATCAATTTTCATGTATGAATATAATTAAATATCAAATAAAAAAATACATTATACATGGATTTTTTAGATACTATTGATTATTAATAAAATATGAATAGTTTATAAAAAATATCTTTTTACTAAAAAATATTATTTTTCATAAAAGACATTTAAATCACCCTTTAATCAAATGAACTGAATATTTTTTTTACATATTTTGAAAAAATTTTATGAAAAAATAAGTCTCATTTTTTAAATTAGTATACAAAAATTTACATATGGTCAATTTATGGTATTTTTATGAAATGTTTTATTATTTGTTGAATAGTGAAA
Source organism: Viscum album (assembly GCA_963277665.1). Classification (NCBI taxonomy): domain Eukaryota; kingdom Viridiplantae; phylum Streptophyta; class Magnoliopsida; order Santalales; family Viscaceae; genus Viscum; species Viscum album. Next base: position 1,032,931,197 of record OY728133.1, on the reverse strand, counting down.
AATATTGAATATTAATTAAACACCTCCTTTTATATAAAATTATCTATATTGTTAATTTTTGTTTTGAAATGTATTTAATGAAAAATTAGTCTAATTAAATATAAATAAATCTAATTTAGGTATTTGGAATAATTTTTATATTAAATTTTTATATAGAAACCATGTGAAATTTTTTAATATTTTCTCATTAAAATCTCATTTTCTCATTACATTAGTAGTAATTTTAAATAATTTTTTTCACTTTAGTGATTTAAATTTGAACAATTTGATTAAATTTTATGGAATTAGAAATGTTTATAATGTATAATTGAGTAAACAGAATTTATTAAAAAATTGAATAGTGAATATAGTAAATGAAAATTGCTTTGGAAAAGGTTATAATGATTTTACCATGTGTTTGAATAATATTAAATGGATATGAATTATATATTCATGTACTATACTGAACATTCATGAGTTTTATTGATCATATTATTAGGTACTCTATTTCCTGGTGTTCGTTACATTTGGTTTCGGCTTTACATTGTGGCTATTTTTAGAGAATGTTGTGAAAAAATGAATGATATAGGGTTTTGAATGATTGGTTTAAGATTAATGAAAACTATGTGCCCCAACCCATCAAACTATGCAACCTTGGTCATGGGGGATTTTCATTGTTGTTACATCGTTTTTCAAACTGTGCACCCTAAATGTAGAAACCATGCAATAATTAAATAATCTGCACATCTTTTAGGTGCACAATTATGGAAAATCAATCCCCAACCTAGGAACTCGTGTATAATATTTTATGTCACATGAAATTTAGTTTTTAAATACCCTATAGCCCTGAAACTCACTCTATTTGGCCAATACTCAGAGAGAATCTGTTTTTCATAATTTTAGAGCTCTATAAAGTGTTTCTAAAGTTGTTTAACATTATTTATTCATAGTTCAAAACCCGAATCAACGATCCAAAACCCTCCCAGTTAGTGGATATCAACTCATTTTTTATCGTTCATCCTCCAATAATATCTTATTCTCTTTTGGAGAAGTTATTTTCTATTTTTCTAGATCATTATCTAGATCTATAATTATAATATATATTTCTTATTTAATATTGATATATGATTCCAGATCGAGATCCCATTAAATTTCATTATGCCAGTGAATTTGGGGGATTTCTGTTAGGTTATCATTCTTAAAAAAATGATGTAGGTGGTCTATAATTCAAATATGAATTTGAATGTTTAAATTCAATGTGTGTAATTGTATAATTTCTATTAGTTGGTTAAAAATGTTTTTTTGATTGAAATAAATAATTTAGTGATTTTACTAATTGAGGAGATGTGGAATTGGGGATTTTGGTAATTTTAGTTTTAGATATTAATTGGTATAATTAATTATTAGATTTAAATATTGGTAAGTTGAAATATTTAATGGTGGAATTAATTATGAATATTTAATATTTGTAATTATATAATAAAATTTTTGACTTAATTTATTGTTTTAGAGTGGTGATTTTTGATAAATTAATTTTTTAATTAATTGGTGTGATTGACAAACATCATTAATTAGGGAATTAATTAAGGTAAATGATGTGATAAATCTAATTTTTTAATTAATAATTACATTTCAGTTACTAATTAATTTAGAAATTATTTAAAATAGTTGATGTGATTAGTTAATTGTAAGATTAACTAATGGAATTTTGAGTTTATATAATTATTGAATAATGAATGATATTTATGTGGATAATTATTTATTGAATTAATTATATTTTTATAAATGGTAAAATATCCATTCAAGTACAAATTAATGAATGTGAATATGGTCATTCTAATGTGTAATGTATGAATGGTAACATGTTAATTAACATACGAATTTATGAATTAGAACATGTTTATTATGTTGTTTTTACTATGAATGGTGACATGAGCGTTGATGTATGAATTAAAGAATGGGGACATGTTCATTCTAGTGCTTGTAGTAAGAATGGTAATATAAGGCTCTGACCTTAAACCTTACTTAATATTGAAATAAATGAATAATTCACATTGAGGATCTTTTCAGGTTTATAGTTTTAGAGAATTAGGACATAACTATTACATCTCAAAAGATTACAAAGTATACACTTCTACTATGTTTCCATAAAATAAAAACTCTTAAAAAGAAAACATGTCTAGTTCCATGTTTTAGATATCATGACTTTTCCTTGATCTTATCCTTGACCCAATTCCACATTAATTCCTGTGAAAAACATTTCAAAAAAACATGGGGTGGGCATAAAAAGCTCAGTAAGGGATACACAAAGAAAGAAAACTGTTAGTTTTTCAAAACAAAAAGTAAACCATGAATACTTTATCAATGTAATACGTTTCACCTTTATGTATTAGTAAATACTCCTCACTGAATAAAATATCATTACTTACACTTTTGTAACCAAAAGATTACCATAAAACCCATATAATGAACACATAACATAATAAGGTTACTTATGACATAAACATACTTAAATGGAATAACAATACAGTCGACTTCCACACATATCACTTAATGTAATAGAAATACGACCGATTTCCATACCCAATGCATTGGAGGTTATAACGTAACCACCCGTCCTGGTATTCACGGCACCACCCGTCATATGGTTTATCTCGTAACCACCCATCAAATGTCCAAGTACCATTATAAAATCATAAGACATAAAACAAATATAATGGAAAGAAAACATCTCCACACATTGACCACAATATATCACATAAATATATTGACATAAAAAATCCATTATAAAAACCATTTTCAATACCAAATTACATAAAATATTTTATGGTATTTATTTCATTTTAAAAAAATTAAGGCTTGTTGAGGAAGCCAAAGACTAAATAATACTCGCGGCAGCGGAAATGGTTGCAGTCAACGTGTACATTAAAAGAAACATTCCTTTTTTCGTTTAGTAAAACGATTCGTAGAAAAAGATTTATTTTTATAAAATTAAAAGTCAAATGGGTTTATACACCTTATAAAAGAAAGTTGTGTAAAAAATGAAATAAGCCTCAATGAAAGGAGATTGAGACGAAGACCCTTACCTCGGGTCCGACTTCACTCGATCGTTCTTTGTCCTCCTGAATATTAAACTTGAGTTAATTTATACTTTCTTAATAACCTTTTTCAAGTTCATTATTCCTTTAATATAACTTATTACCATGTCATGAACACTATTTAATTATTTAAGTTAATAACGGTCGTATTAACGATCATTGGTACTTGAGTCAAAAATAAACTCATTATGATTACAATTTGTTCTTGCATCCATTATATCCAGAGTTATACTCATGATTTAGATATCATATATATCATATATATCCAGTATATACATGCATTTATAATATTACATAATCATTTAGAGGTATGAAATGAAATGCACCGTTCATGGAGACGGTAAGCTGTACGTATGCATGGACGCTACTTTCATTTCAATGTCATATTATGGGAATTAAAACTAAATGAGATATATGTATATTTTAATTCCATAATTATATTCATCATTTAGATGTAACATACATCATATATATCCATTATATATATGTACTTATAATAGTACATTACATTTGGGGATAAGAAATGAAATGCACTGTTCATGGAGACGGTAAGCCGTACGTACGCATTAACGCTACTTTCATTTCTATCTCATACTTTAATGGACAGAAATAATAATTATATAAAGTTATATTATAATTCCAGTATAAAATCATATATAATAACTTTAACTCTACCTTTATACGTCCCATATATGGCATTAATTAATCAAATCACTTTGAGGGGGCGGTAGTTCGCACTTCCTAAAATGCAGATATCACGTTTACCCATAATGGAAACCATAAAGGTATTACATAAATGAAAATACAGAAGATTAAGTAAAACATAAACATATTATATATCATATATAAATATAGTGACATCTTAATGGCCACCTTTGAAGGAGTTAGATGAATATTGAACAATCATCATTTCGTGAGGCAGAAATTCCCCATCCACGGAAACAGCATGATCTTTAACCATTGGATGAACGTGTGTGTAATTATAGCTCTAATACTTCTTATAAAAACATACTAGTATATTGAGGATACTATTTTTGTTACATAGGAAACGATTAAAAAGAGTATAGGGGGTTGGAGGAGCAAAATAAAACATAAGAACACAAGAGAAGACAATAACTTTAAAATGGGTAACTCTTTTTGATTTGAGCTCAAAGGATTCCGTGGGAAGACTTATGCTCAATGTGAGTCTTCTATGAGTAATAGAAAGATGTGGAGAGACAAAATGGGCCAGGTTTGTCTGAGCCAAAGGCTTGAGAGGTGTGGGTAAGGTGGTAGAGGTGGGGGTCTTTTATAAGAGGAGAGGAGGGCCACTCTTGGAAAGTTAAGAAAAGATACTTTATTATAAAATTCTTTTCAGATTTAAAAGGACCAAAAATTATATATTTCGAGGATAATGTTATAAGAGTTCTAAATCCACCAATCCAATAGGTTTTTGGCATGTTTAGATCTTAGATTTTACATTATCTTTTAATTTTATTTAAATCGTTAAATAATGAGGTAATCATTGCATCATCATTGTGTCATAAATAATTTAATTTATTTAATGTCTAAAAATTATAAAACAAATATCATGATGTTTTAAATATTTATAGATTTCTAATGAATATTTATAGTAAAAATATGTCTTTTATAACCCCATTTAAAAATTGTTTTAGTAAAACAACCAAAGTTTGGGACATTTTTATTTTAACTTTAAATAAAAAGTTATTAATGTCATTTCCTTACCAAATTGGCTCCATGGGGTCCCCACGTTTACCCATGGATTTTCTTGGTCGACCATGACACATCCAATAATGTTAGGACATGTTTCGGGGTCATTTAATATTATTAAGACATTATTATTACCTTAAATTACATTAATTACCTCTAATCGCGATTAAAAACATAAAAGTTACTATTCACCAAAAAATTATTTTAATCCCTTTGAAAATCATTTTACGTACTAATTACAACCATGTATGTCAGATTTTTGAAATTCAAAACACAGAGGTGGTAAATTTTCATTTAAACAAAAAATCAGTTTTTTAAGTATCACTTAGTGTTTTCACTATTCATAAAAAATTGATGTTTTTTAGAAAAAATCCAAAACATCACTCTAAGCTATATTTCATATCTCGGATTCAATAAAGATGTCTATTTTACAAAATTAAAAAAATATAAGGTACATTAATTAATATAATAATTAATTCCCTCTGTCATAGCAAATATCGTGTTTTTATGAAACAATAATTATCAAAAGATTGACACTAGTTTAAGTCTAATTTCAATGTGAAGTTAATTCCAATGACCACTACTGGAATAAATGGTAAAAATATATTCTTATTTTACATTAAAACCAATTCAAAATATAATATATTCATACAAATAAACTACATTAAAAAGAGGTTTCGAATTAAAATACAACATTTTTCACTATTCATTAAAAAATGAACTTTATTGGAAAAATACCAAAAATTTACCGAAAGTAAATTTTGATGACCCGATTCTAAAGAATAGGTTTATTTGGTTCAATATAATGTATAAGAGTGAACAATACTATATTTAAAGAAGTTTCACCATGAAAAGGGAATAAGTCGACCTTTAATGAATATTAGAGTATCTATGCCTAAAATTGAATTCTTTTCTTATTTTAAGCATTTATCTTTTATTGGATAAATGTAAAAACATTTAAAAACATATATTATCATATTATAGTTATTTCTATTCATTACCTCCAATAGAATGGCTACATGTTAACTACCATTTAAAATAATATTATTATATTACTAGTGTGCAACGTAAGTTTTCAAAGAAACTCATTGTTGCGTATCGAGTATGCTATCGAACATAGAAATCCCTTTAAAGTAAAAGTAATATTTAATTCTAAAATATTAATAAATATGAAAATTATTTATTCTTTATTTACCTGGGATGTTACATCCTTCCCTTCTTTTGGCAATTGCATCCTCGCAATTTTATTCCCTTATCAAAATAAGTGGGGGTATTTATCCCTCATAGCATTTTCAGATTCCCATGTTTCCTCTTCAACCATATATTTTTTCCATAATACCTTTACCTGGGGAATTACCTTATTCCTCAACACTTTCTCTCTATGGTCATGAATCTGGACTGGTTGTTCTTCATAAGAGATATTTTCTTCCAACTGAACTACCTCTGGCCTCAAAACATGATATGGATCTATCATATACTTTATCAACATCGAATCATGAAAAACATTGTATACCTGAGATAAACTCGGAGGTAAAGCCACTCGGTAAGCAACTTATCCAACTCTCTCCAGAATATCATATGGTCCAATGAACCTTGGAATCATCTTTCCTTTCTTACGAAATTGCATCACACTTTTCCTTGGTGAAACATTGAGAAAAACATGATCACCTACCTCAAAATAGAGATCCTTCCTCCTATTGTCTGCATAACACTTCTGCCTACTCTGAGCTGTTCTCATGTGTCTCTGTATCAGCTGAACTTTTTCTGCCAACTCTTCTACAAATTCTGGTCCCATCAACTTCCTTTCACCCACTTCATCCCAGAAAGCTGGAGTTCGACCTCGCTTCCATATAACGCCTCAAATGGTCCCATCTATATACTAGAATGAAAACTGTTATTATATGAAAACTAAACCAAAGAAAGATGTTGGTCCCAACTTCCCTGATAATCCATCGAACAAGAACGTAGCATATCTTCAAATGTCTGAATTGTTCGTTCTAACTTCCAATCTGATTGCGGATAAAAAGTTGTACTAAAATTTAATTTAGTACCCAATATCTTCTGAAGGCCCTTCCAAAAGATAGAAGTAAACCTGGGATCACGATCAGATACAATGGAGAGGGGAACTCCATTCAACCTAACTATCTCTTTAAGATGCAACAAAGAAAGTTGATATAGAGACTTTGTATATCGAATAAGAAGGAAATGATCAGATTTAGCCAAGAGATCAACAATAACCTAGATTGCATTATTACCCCGAGATGTCTTCGGTAATCTGACAACCAAGTCCATGGATTTATTTTCCCATTTCCACTCTAGCACTGGTAAAGGCTGAAGCATACCTTTCGGTAACTTCCTCTCTTCTTTTACCTATTGACAAGTCAAACACTTCACAGTAAAATCAACAATATCACTTTTCATTCTATCCCACCAGTAATAATCTCGAAGATCTCTTTACATCTTAGTATTTCTTGGAAGAATTGAAAACGGAGATCTATGAGCTTCACATTACAACTCTATATTAAACTATGAATCACAAGGAACACACAATCGCTTTACAAATCTCAAAACACAATCATTATCAATGTTGAATTCAGGCAACTTACCCTTCTGAACCAGTTCTACCTTTTTCTGCAACTCACTGTCTTTCTTCTATTCTTGCTTGATTCTGTCTGATAGAGAAGATTCCCTGATACCTGAAACAAAACATAAGAACATCCTACACCAAAATTTTCTATGCCAATGTTCATCAAATCCTTAACCAAATGATCACGTTCCAAAGACAACATTGTTAATGAAGCATTACTTTTTCGACTCAATGCATCATCCACTTTATTTTATTTTCCTAGATGGTAATGAATTTTACAATCATAATACTTGATTAATTCTAGACATCTCCTCTTCCTCATGTTCAATTGGTTCTGAGTGAATATATACTTTATGATTTTGTGATTGATTTATATTTCACACTTTACTCCATACAAATGATGCCTCCATATTTTTAGAGCAAAAACTATAGAAGCTAATTCCAAATCATGTGTAGGGTAATTTACCTCATGAATTTTCAACTGACGTGAAGAATAGGCAATTACCTGATCATTCTACATTAGGACGCAACCATTTCCTTTCAATGAAGTATCACTGTAGATAACCAACTCACCATTCCTGGAAAGAAGTTCCAAAACTGGAGCATTCACCAATCTTCTTTTCAACTCCTTCGGTATTAACCTGAGTCAACATATCCATCACTGCAACAAACTGTTTAGTTGTGAATCTAACCATCTCAGGATACTGATTTGAAAGTTTATTTCCCGTTGTATGCCTTCCCAGAAAAGCTGTTCTATTTCCTCTATGAAAAACCATTCTTAACAGAGAAATATCTTAGGCGAAGCAACATAATAATCTTTAAATTCTATATCATTCCAGTCATACCATAAATTATTTTATAATTTAACAATTTTTTAACTCCTAATGTTGTATAAACCTCCCTATGATACCAAATAGAAGGCCCTGTCCTTAAACATTACTTAATATTGAATTAAATTAATAATTCACATTGATGATTTTTTCAGGTTTATAGTTTTAGAGAATTAGGACATAACTACTAAATCACAAAAGATTATACAGTATACACTTCTATTAAGTTTCCATAAAATAATAACACTTAAAAAGAAAACATGTCTAGTTCTATGTTTTAGATAGCATTACTTTTTCTTGACCACATCCTTGACACTATTCCACATTATGTCCTGTGAAAAACATTTCAAAAAAACTTGGTGTGAGAATAAAAATCTAAGTAAGTGATACACAAATAAGTAAAAATGTTAGTTTTTCAAAACAACAAGTAAACCATGAATACTTTATCATAGTAATACTTTTCACCTTTATGGAGTTATAAATACTCCTCACTAAATAAAATATCATTACATACCCTTTTGTAACCAAAAGATTACAATAAAACCCATATAAAGAAAACATAACATAATAAGGTAACTTAGGACATAAACATACTTAAATGGAATAACCATACGGTCGACTTCCACACATATCACTTAATGGAATAGCCATATGGACAACTTCCATACCCAATGCATTGGAGGTTATAACGTAACCACCAGTCCTGGTATTCACGGAACCACCCGTCATATGGTTTATCACGTAACCACCCATCAAATGTCCATGTACCATTATAAAATCATAAGACATAAAACAAATATAATGAAATGAAAACATTTATACACTTTGATCACAGTATATCACATTAATATATTGACATAACATAACCATTATAAAAACCATTTTCAATACCAAAATACATAAAAGGGTATATGGTATTTATTTCATTTTAAAAACATTACGGCTTATCGAGGAAGCAAAAGACCAAATAATACTCGTGGTGGGGGAAAAGGTCGTTGTCACCGCGTATGTTAAAAGAAACATTCCTTTTTTTTCATTTAGTAAAATGCTTCGTATAAAAAGTTTCATTTTGTATAAAAGTAAAAGTCGAAGGGGTTTATACACCATATAAAAAATGTTGTGTATAAAATGAAATATTCCTCAATGAATGGATATTGAGACGATGTCCCTTACCTCGGGTCCGACTTGAATCGATCGTTCATTAACCTCATAAATAATAAAAATGAGTTAATTTCTACTTTTTTAAGAACCGTTTTCAAGTTAATTATTCCTTTTATATCACTTATTGATATTTCATGAACACTATGTAATTATTTATGTTAATAACTGTCGTTTTAATGATCATTGGTACTTGAGTCAAAAATAAACTCTTTATAATTACATGTTTTTCATGTATCCATTATATCCAGAGTTATACTCATGATGTAGATATCATATATATCATATATAGCCAGTATATACATTCATTTATTATATTACACAATTATTTAGAGGTAAGAAATGAAATGCAACATTCATGGAGACGGTAAGCCGTACGTACGCATGAACGCCACTTTCATTTCGTTGTCATATTAATGGAATTAAAACTCAATGAGAGATATGTGTATTTTAATTACAGAATTATATTCATCATTTAGAAGTAACATACATCATATATATCTGTTATATATATTTACTTAGAATAGTACATTACATTTGGGGATATGAAATGAAATGTACCGTTCATGGAGATGGTAAGTCATATGTACGCATGAACGCTACATTCATTTCTATATCATACTTTAATGGAAAGAAATAATAATGATATAAAAGTATATTATAGTTCATGTATAACATCATATATAATAACTTTAAATCCATCCTTTATACGTCTCATATATGGCATTAATGAATCAAATAACTTTGAGGGGGCGGTACTCCGCACTTCCTAAAATGAAGATATCGTATTTAACCATAATGGAAACAATAATGGTATGCCATAAATGAAAAATACATGAGCTTAGTAAAACATAAACATATTATATATCATATACAAATATAGTGACATCTTAATGGCCACCTTTTAAGGTGTTAGAAGAATATTGAACAATCATCGTTTCGGGAGGCAGAAATTTTCCATCCACGGAAACAATATGCTCTTTAACCATTAGATGAAGGTGTGATTATGTGTATCTCAAATCCTTCTTATAATAACATACTATTATATTTAGTATACTGGTGTAGTTACTAATGAAAAGAATAAAAAGAGTTTAGGGGGTTGGAGAAGCAAAATAAAACATAAGAACACAAGAGAATACCCTACCTTTAAATCGGGTAACTCTTTTTGATTTGAGCTCAAAGGCATCCTTGGGAAAACTTCTTCTCAAAGTGAGGGTTTTAGGAGTAATATAGGGATTTGGAGAGACAAAATTGGTAGGGTTTGGAAGAGCCAAAGGTTTGAGGGGTGTGGTTAAGGTGGTAGAGGTGGGGGTCTTTTTTAAGAGGAGTGGAGGGCCACTCATGTAAAGTTAAGAAAAGATACTTTATTGTAAAATGCGTTTCGATTTTAAAAGGTCCCAAAATTATATATTTCTAGTATAAGGTGATAAGAGGTCGAAATACACACATCAAATAGGTTTTTGACATGTGTAGGTCTCAGATTTCACATTTTCTTTTCATTTTATTTAAATCGTTAAATAATGAGGCAATCATTGCATCATCATGGTGTCATAAATAATTTAATATATTTAATGTCTACAAATTATAAAAAAAATATCATGATGTCTGAAATATTTTTATATTTCTAATAAATATTTATAGTCAATAATATGACTTTTATAACCCCATTTAAATTTTTTTTATTAAAACAACACATGTTTGAGAGATTTTTATTTTAACTTTAAATAAATAGTTATTAATGACATTTCCCTAACAAAGTGGCTCCATGGGCTCTCCAAGTTGAACCATGGATTTTTTTGGTCGGCCATGACACATCCAATAAGGGTAGGACATGTTTCAAGGACATTTCATATTATTAAAACATTATTTTTACCTTAAATTACACTAATTACCTCAAATCGCGATTAAAAACTTAAAAATTACTATTCACCGAAAAATTATTCTAATCCCATTGAAATAAATTTTACTTCATAATTACAACCATGTATGTCAGATTTTTGAAATTCAAAACACGGAGATGGTAAATTTTTATTTAAACGAAAAATCAGTTTTTTTAAGTACCACTTAGTGGTTTCACTATTCATCACAAATTGATGGTTTTCAGAAAAAAACCAAAACGTCACCCTAAGATATATTTGATATTACGGATTCAAAAATGATGAATATTTTACAAAATTCAAAACATATAAGTTGCATTAATAAATTTAATAAGTAATTCCCACTGTTAGAGCAAGTAGCGTGTTTTTATGAAACAATAAGTATCAAATGATTGACACTAGTTTAAGTCTAATTTCAAAGTGAAATTATTTTTAATGACCACTATTGGATAAAATGGTAAAAATATATTTTAATTTCACTTTAAAACAAATTAAAAAGATAATCTAATCATATAAATAAATAAGATTAAAAAGGGTTTTGAATTAAAATACAACATTTTTCACTATTCATAAAAAATGATCTTTATCAGAAAAAAAAAATTACACAAAGTAAATTTTGATGTCCTGATTCTAAAGAAGAGTTTTATTTTGTCTAATAGAATGTATAAGATTGACCAAATCTATATTTAAAGAGGGTTCTCCATGAAAAGGCGATAAGTTGACCTTTAGTGAATATTAGAGTATCTATGCCTACAATTGAATTCTTTTCTTATTTTAAGCCTTTATCATTTATTGGATAAATGTAAAAACTTAAAAAAAACATATATAATAATATTCTAGTTACTTATATTCATTCTCCCCAATACACCGACTAAATGTTAACTACCATTTAAAATAATATTATTATATTACTAGTGTGCAACGTAAGTTTTCAAAGAAACCCGTTGTTGCGTATCGAGTACGCTATCGAACATAGAAACCCCTTTAAAGTAAAATTAATATTTAATTAGAAAATATTAATAAATATAAAAATTATTTATTCATTATTTACCTAGGATGTTACAGGTATCATGGGAATTCATGTTCGAATTAAATAATTGTAATAATTGTATTTCGAAATATAATCTCCCTTGGGAATACATCAGGATCCATCCAGATCATAAGAAGGTTTTGAGATAAAAAATTTCCTGAAGATACTTTAGGCACTAGCATGATCCAAAGAAGATATTGAGATATAATATCCCCTGGAATACTTCAGGATCCTATAAGAGCTGTTATAGGTATTGAGGAATGGGTAGCCTCGAGAACCCAAGAGTTACTGGGGATAAAGAACATATAAATGATAATTTGAAAAATTATTACTTATGCATATACTTATTCATTATAAAAATAAATACACTGTTTTTTAATGGATATTGGTTTAGACAACATTTATGGTTTCCTACTGAGTTTTAATCACACAAAATGTGGGCTGCAAAATCGGTACATGAATTGAGCTTATTTTTTCTAGATAAGTTAAGGTAAATGACCATGTGTTAGATTTTTGAGTTAGGATGTATCATGGATGAGGGAAGCAAACGTTTTTTGGGGTCCTCTAGGTATTTGTCTGTGTCTTTATTTTCATTTTTCATTTTATACACATGAAATGTACATTATCTAGTTATGTTCTTTTCTCTAGGGGTATATTATATTTTCATTCATTGATTATCATGAGTTATTGGTATTTTTAATAGTTATATAATCTTCTTTTATTTTTATTATTATTTATAGAATATTAGTAATATGACAAAAGTGGGTGTATTTTCTCCATGATCGACTTATCAGGGCCTCACTACTAGTTAATAGACTCATGAATATGGGGACGAATTCTTGATGTCATGCGACTAACCAGATCGGGGCCCCGATCTGTGGAACCTTGGATGAGATTTTACAATGTGGCATCAAAGAATTTTTTTCCTTTTTCTTATTTCAAAGCATTTGGTTATTGTATATAGGATATTAGGAAGCGTTAGGACTTTTCCATGAGCTCATGCATGGGAGTTGTAACCCCATGTATGGGGGATAACCCAAGTACCTAGGGTGGGATTTTTCGTATTTCTGTTTACTGTTATAGTGGTATATTATTTCACTTTGGGTGAAACACTTGTTTTGTAATGAGATTACAGTATTTAAATAATGTTAATAATTTATTCATGGCTCATAATAGCATAATTTTTGAGTTTGGATGCATCACTCTTGGCACAAAGGATTATTTTGTGAGTTACATCAATTTAGATATGAATGGAAAATACTTTTGTGGAAAGTTTCTAAACATTAATTATTATACCTTTTGTGTGAAATTATATTGAAAAGGTTCGTAATATGAAATTTAATTTTGTAAAATGATGGAATATGAGAATAAATGGTTGTCTATTGTGGAAACATTAAAAATTAGTACATGTTTACTCTTGTTAACCAAAACCATGGAGTAGGATGGTTAAGGGTAGTGATAGGGCCTCAATTTTTACCATGTATAGATTTTTTTAGGAAAATTCTTCTGGTTCTATTTTTTATTTTCCTCTTATTTATTTTTAATGATTTACTATTATGTGTCATAATGTGTTTATTTTTATTTAATGATATATTTCTCCCCAACAATGTATATTGAGAGGAAGACATTAGGATATAGTTTGTGTTTCTCGACCATTAGTTAAACCCGAGGCACCGATAATTCCTTGTCAGGAAGTATGAGGTTATTTCTAAGTGAATTTGATAGTTTTATGAAACTTATGGGAACAGACCCATGACGGATTGAGAAGAGAATGTCTGAACTGAAGATAGATTTTCAATTGCAGTACCCTCTAACATGTAGTAGAGAATTAGTAACTGAGAGTGATGAGTTCTCAGTTGATTCAATTATGATGATATGTGACCATCTAGAGAATCCTATTAAGAGGAGGGTCAAGTTAGATGCTAATATACTATGAGGGTTTTCAAAAATATTATGGTACATTTAAGCATGGACTGTATATATTGATGGTATGTTTTGGAGGGACGTCTCATAAAGGTTTATAGAGCACTTCTACCTAGTGATAATCAGGTAGGAGGGAGAATAGAAGTTCATGTGGACAACTAAGGGGTGAATATATGTGATGGATGATTTAAAACACTTTATAAACATGGATCTCTTTTCTCTAATGTTTTCATGAGACGAGGCTACTACAAAAAGAGGTTTTCTGGATGGGATTAAGTTAGATATGAAGTCACATGTTATGCTATTTATGTTAATGATATCTAATGATGTGGAGGAACGATCATTCATATGCAAGGGGAACCTGATGGAGGCATCTAATGATGGATATTTAGATGCTAATTGATGATCTGGATGTGTGAATTTTTCACGAAATAAGAACCCTATAATAAATTTGGCCATGGATATGGAATTTTAAGTCATCATATTTGATGGTCGGTTGCACATGATCTCAAAGGAGTTATCTGCCATTAGTGTGGTAGGTTAGGACATTATTGTAGAAATTACACCCTCCCACTAGTAAAGTGTTAGTATTGCAGAATATTGATACATATATTAATGTTTTGAAATACATTGTGGTGCATAGTAAGGTTGGGTTCAACAAGACAATGTCAAAGTGGGGTATTAGGATATTCTACACCTTATCAGAGTGCTAGTAGTAGTTCATGTTTCATAGGTAGTAGTGGTAGTTGATGTAACATTCCGGATCCGGATTCCACTAAACTGGTGCGTCGTACCCAATTGGTCACATGGTCTCAAGTGAATTTCCACAAATTCAACATTCTACAGCCTATCAATGAGGTCCAAGGGTGTTATAGTGTGAAATATTTACCCTCATTGGCATAGTGTAAAACAACGAGATAAATAATAAATAAATAGAAGGGACAATAAACAACATAAGACTGAATTAAACAACGAAAGGATTAAAAGATAAATACCCATTAATCATTCCATAAATAATATGATAAACTATGTCACATGTTCTACAAAAATATCCAAACAAGTACAATACAATAATGCACAAAATAATTCCAAAAGAATTGAAAAAAGACTAGGTAGCATAACAATACCCATATCAATGCCATGTTCTCCATCTCACAAGTATCACATCATGTACCTATAGTAGCATTCTTTCCTTGAACAAGACATGAAATCATATCGAATCTTTCGTAAAAAACCATGACCTTAATAGGTTTTGATACTAAATCCTAGTGGGCTACCCCAAATGATCTGTTTCAATCTATAAGTGAATATATATATATAATAGGTAGTGTACAATAATAAAAGCTAAAAAATGTAGGTCCTAAAAATTAAACCTAAATAATGTCTCAAAATACAATATAATAATGTATTGGTGAAAACTGAATGTGATCATGTGCTTTATATTGGTAGACACTTCATTAGTCATTTCATTTCATTATTCATTTTATAACTGAGTCTGGTCCAAAAATCCTAAAGTGGAATTCATGTATCACACCTACAGTGTTTATCAAACCCCATATAACCATGGTATAACATATAACCAAATGAGATCAAAACAAGATATATAATCATTTCACAATTCAATTATGGTCGAATCTTGGTATATATTCATTTTAGTATATTTTAGGATCAAATCCCGGTAAATAATCATGTTAGCATGTATTAGGTCCAAGATCGGTTTATAAGAATTTCCACATAAAAAAACACATGTAACTTACACTATAATATAGTTTAATATATAATAACTCATGTGGTCATGAAAAACTTAACCAGTTCCATTTTATATAACCCAAAAAACTAATTCAAATATATACTCATAGGCATCCTAGGAAAAGCAGCTAAATATTGGTCATTCAAGGTAAAAATCAACCACATGGTGGCCCTAACCCGAGGATAATAAAATTGAACATTACATATAATTATTTAACCAACATACTAATAAATATTATGTAACAACATAGGTTAATATTCAATTATGTGACACCCACAAATGGGCTTATGAATTTTAACACATATAATCAACCAGAACATTTGTGAAAGTCACGAGACCACTTAACACATGTTTGTATTTATCCCCTCTTCCTTCATTGGGTTTTGATTCTAACTAGAATGGAGTAGATCTACAAAATGATAATAAATTTTCAGCCTTCATTAAATATGTTTACAGGAGAATTACAAAATAATGGATCAAATGAAATTGAGAACACAATAAGGGTATTTCAACAGATCATACGGTGTTCAAATCTGGATTCCAATGATGAAACAGACGGAAATTTCCCGTTCTGATTACTTGGGTGTATTTCTCATCGAAGGGGTTGGGGTTGCTTATGTTTTGGTAGAAAATATTATTCTAATTCAAAACATAATCAATAAATAACAATTACAAGGGTTGTAGTTTAGACTACATTCCATGTCTGTACAATTTTTTACTTGACCATTACATGGAAGGGAACCCAGATCACATGGTGTGTATCCCTCCAAACACAATGTGTCTTATAAGTTCAGGGAGTGTAGGCCCCAATCACATTATGTTACGACCATTCAGCCAACCCTTGACCATTGTTCCCCCATTTTCATATGTATAAACTAAAAAGGAATGATCTTTACATCAAAAGAAGAACCGGGTTTTTACGAACACCCCTCTTATAGAAATTAATCCTCAAATTTCCCATCAATGTGTGGTGAAAGAACCACATAGAAAAATTATGGCCTTGTGATCATACATTAGACTCCCTCTCCCAGGTCTTGTCTTGAACTTGGAAAAGATTCTATAGTACTCGTACTAAAGGAACAGATTGACCACAAAGAGTTGTTATGATATGATCAACAATACAAATAGAATACTCCTCAAAAGTCAAATCTTACTACAAATCAACTTCTCAGGAAGAAAGGTGTGAGATTGTTCTGTGTGATAGTGGCATAGTTGAGAAACATGGAAGACATGTTAAATAGCCTTGAAACTCTATATAGACTTTAGCTAATTGGAAACATGCATTAACCTCACCCAAATATCAAATAGCCTGACACATCTTAGTGAAATCTTAATATGTCTCCTAATTCATCTATGTCTCATACTCAGTGAGACACACCATAAAACCTGATCCTCTACCTCAAAACACTAGAGGTCATCTATAGTGATCGGTGTATGATTTATTACAAGACTACATAGTGTCCATTTTCTTATGAATCAACTCGACCAACCCATGAAATCCCCTTCTAGAGAGGTGGTCCCAATAATGCGGTATCCCATGCCTCCGACTAGAATAGAGGAGAGTGGCATGTCCTAGTGTATAAATCCACATAATTATGTATTTGTATCACTACCTGATAACAAATATTGTAGGAAAATTTTACCAGGGTAATGTGATTCTCGAAAGAGCCACCAATATTTTTGTTTCATTCTTGTAGAATGTCCTTCAGCACCTATATTATACACTCTAACTAGCCATTATTCTAAGGGTGGAATATTGTGATCATGTGCACCATTTTACCCAACACACTCTAAGAACTCATCCAAAAAAAAATTTGATATGTGGGAATCCATATTTGTAAATATAGTGGGAGGGATAACATGTAGTCGTACCATGTCTTGAATATATTGCATTCAGAGCTCATTTACTCCAATGGTCTCCTTTATTGGCAAGAAAATATTGAACTTTTCCAACCTCACAAAAAATAACTACTCAACATCATTACCATCGGTTGACCTTGGCATACCCCTTACATTATCCATCGTGACATCATCCCATTTCCACTCAGGAATGGGAAGCTGCTTTAATAGTCTGACTAGTCGTGGATACTCCACCTTCACATGAAGACAGGTGGAACATCTCTACAAAAAACAAGCTACATATACCTCTATACCTGGACACCGGTATTGATGTTGTAAATTGTGATATATCTTGATGGTAATAGGATGCACTGTCAAAACAGAAGCATAAATATTCTTCATCTTCTCTTCGTGCATGTCTGTTGAAACCTACAAGTGACCCAATAACCACCCAACCTCATACATGCCTTTGGTCAAACCCAGAGAAAGTTCTTCTCCTAGCATACTCCCCGTAGATCTAGGTCTTAGGAATCTAACAACAGCCTCATCTTCTCTATATCCAGTATGGTGTAGGTAACATATAAAGATGTAATGAACATATACCATTTACTTTCATTCACCTCCAGATGCATCTCATAAAACAACAGCATCAACTATGACTCACTTATAGCCTAATTTATTGCCTCTTTTGATTCCTCTTTCATAGTGCATCAGTCCTTGCATTTCCTTTCCCAGGTTATTAGGCATGATCTTAGTCAAAATAATGAAGTAATTACACCCACCATCACTACCAATAATTCATTTTACACTGATTATGTACGTACTTGAGAATTTCTTGGTCTATGTACACCACAAAATAGACCACCAATAAGTAATGTCTCCAGCAGTCAAAAGCAAGAACTACTGTAGCTAGCTCGCGGTCGTGCATCGGGTAATTCTTCTCACGAGGGTTCAATTACCGAGACCCGTACATAATGACTTATTCCCTTACATAGGAACTTCTCCAATAATGATACCAGATGCATCACAATAAATAGTGTAACTCCATCCAGACTCTAGTAAATTCAGTAATAGTTCATAATTGAATCTCTCCTTCATTTCCTAGAAGGCCATCTCAATGGAATATTTACATACCTACGGTGAACCATTTATAGTTAGGCATGTCAACAACACTATTAAAAATGATAAATCTTATATCAAATTCCAGTAGTAACCAACCAACCCCAATAATATATTCAATTAAAAAAAATGTCTTGGGGTGCTCCCAGGAAACTACTGATCTCACCATCTATGGGTCCACTTATACTCATGTCTCTAAGATTTCATGACCTAGGATGTGATTCTAATACATACAAAAGTTTCATATTATGATCATATCTTCTAATTGACTCTCTCTTAGTGTAAAAAAAATTATCTCCCGATGAGTGGCATGGTCATGTTGATTATGATAACATACCTAGATATCATAAACAAAAACCACAATTAATGAGTCAAGATAAGGATGGGCCGTTTAGTTCATAAGTTCCATAATGACTACAAGTGCGTTCATGAGACTGAACAACATGATCCAATATTCATACAGGTCATACCTACTCAGAAAGGCTATGAGAAGTATTTCTGATGATCTTACACACACTTGATAAAAAATGGATCTCAAAGCAATATTTGATAATATCGGAGCTCCTCAGAAATGATCAATGTGATCATATATTCAGGGCGGAGAGTATCAATTCATAACAATCATCTTGTTCAATTTCCAATAATCATTGTATAGCCTGAGGGTATCTCACCCTTTTCACATAAATAACTAGAGTACCCAAAGGAGATGTAATGGGCCATATGAAACCCTTATTCTCCAATTCCTCTTGCAACCTCTTGAGCTCTTGAAACTCCATTGTGACCATCCTATAAAAAGGAATGGATACTGGCGCAACATATGGTTCTAGATAGATAGGGAACTATAAATATTTTTCTATTGATAAACCTTAAAATTCATTCATGAAGGCATTCCAAAAAATATCAACCACTGTAAAAAAAATATAAGTGACCTTTCCCCAATCCATCTAGATATATTCTGAAAATCATTTATATTATCCCACTCATCCCACGATGCTCGGGTCTAGCTCAGCATGGTAGGAAATATCACCCTCCATTGTGTTAAAATGTTCCTCCCTCTTGTGACGTTAAACTCATCCTATGACGATAGCAATCGACATAGTCTTAATAATAAACTAGATAATCCATTCGATGGATTACATCAAATCATATCATATCTAATACATAGAGATCCCAAATAATGTGACACCCACAAATATCATGGTGGAACACAATGCACTATCTCACACCGTCCATTATAATCCAGGAATGCGTGTCTAGTTTCATTGCGTCATCAGATGTGAGACCACATAGCACAAATCTCTTCAGAACACGAACAAATATGAATCTATTGGACACCCAGGTATAAAAAAGTTCATAAGATATAATTGAGATGACTATAATAGTACATATAACTATTAATGATCTAGGTTCCTACCCTTTCTTGGTCAGCTGCACTCCAATAGTCGGGCCAGTATCAGGTCCTTGTGAAACTGCCATACTGTCATAAGCTGATCCACTCATTTGTCTCTAAAATCATGGAGTCTAGATACCAAGGTCATGATCACCACCTCGACCTGAGTTACCTAATATATTCATATTCCCCAGATGGTGAGAATCTTATAGCCTTTATTTCGAATGTGGAGTCATTTTAGATCTTCTATCACTATCCACAAGTGGAATCATTCTTCATAAGTGTTGTAGATGGACCTTCATTCCACAAGCACAACATTCAACTAGGTCCAATGGGAAATATGGGTTCTTGTACCCAACTTTTATACACTAGTATCACCATATATGGCTAATTGAAGAAACATTATGACAACTATATTCTCTATGGGTAAGCCCCAGACAATGTTTTCTTATACTAGTTGAGAATGTACCAGATCTCTATATCACACCACCATAGCTCATACATCATGATTTCCTATAGTTATACTTAGTAATCAGTGCCTAGTTTATTATTACAGATACAAAATCTTGGAAAATTATATTCACTTGTGAAGGGATGTCATACCTAAGAAAATCCTTGAATCGCTTATCCAATGAAATATCATCACATATTAGACTATGTGAAAACCATTGTAGCCCAGTAAAACAAACTGATTAATCCATAATTGATAGAGTTCATGGCTCTAGATGCATGAACTATTGGGATTTATTGGCCCTCAACATATATTAGTAAAAATTGTAATATAAAACTCTCTATAACTATTCCCAAGGGATATCATGATGATTCCCCATTTTGTAACCACATCTCAACATATCATAGAGGAATCATGTAACATATAAGTCATGTCCTTGATCCTCCACCTAGGGGGCCTATCCAGATTCTCAATGATAGGTTACATGGACTCTAACCATAACTATGCACCCTACAGTACCCCAAACCAAGAAAATGTGTGTGTGTGTGGGGGGGGGGGGGTTGATGCTTCTAGAACACTCTAGAAAGCTCAACCAAATAAGTGGAAGGCGTATGAGATCACTGGAAAGTCTGCATAAAGAATTCAGAGTTTCCTCAGAACTATAAATCAATACCTACATCCAAAGAAACCACTAGTGCCTCTTCTATCACAACTGGATGATCCACTAGTATCCCATAGCCTGCCACCTCTACGGTATCCTCAGCACCACAATCCTGGCACACTACATGAGGAATTCATTGTGGTATTGCTCTATAAAGTCCATCACATACACTGTTGTATAAGATTATTCATCCAAGCACATAGTTAAAAAGTGAAATAACCAAATATGGGAATAAAGGCCTCAAATGATAAAACAATTTGGGTACACGGTGTGTAGAACCTAAACAAGATGTGTCTCCATAAACACTTAAATGAGAATCTACATCTGCCTTCCTTAGTTGTGTAAACGTCCAAGGTACATGATGTTTCTAACTGAGACATGGTGTGTACTCATGTTTCCCCTCATGTTTAGGTACATATTCACAATAAGACGCACACATTTTCTTCCTATGAAGAAGTACACATGATGTACCTAATGCACACAGAGCGTTCTACAAAAAACCAAGCATCCTGGGTTTTCTCTCTCATAGTCAGACACATAGTCATCTAACACATGATGTAAACTAAAAAAAATCATTTCCTCTTTAACAAAAGAACACATGGCATGTGTTTTTGAACCCACACACTATGTACTATGGGTTTCTAGATAGTTTGTCTATCAATATTCCCTAGAACCCTTTTTTTTAATGTATGAAAACGATGATCCAAATTACAACCAATGGGGGCCCATACTCCTCTAAAATCAATGTTTGGAATCACATATAGCACATAAAATCAAAATTATAGCTCATGGTGTAATCAAGGTCCACCATTTTTTGATCCAAGAGGGTCCATACTCATCAGGGACTAAATTTTGTCTACCAACCAATTCAACCAAGACACGTACTAATACACCTATCACAATAGGAGGCATAACTATCATGAAACCTATCCGAAAATCATTCATATCCAGCATGAAATCTATCACAACAACATGAAATCAGTAATGATATCTAAATGACCGGGAAAGAATACTAGACATGTGATTTCTAATAAGTTTTTAAATGATGCATGAGGTGGAATACCCTTATATCATCGTGTATCAACAAACCATATACAATTATATTAATAAGAAGATCAAAATTACATGTTAATCACCCAATGGTGATATCTAATCATTTATAGTATATATATATGAAAAAATCACAATTCTATTCAAGAAAATATGACTTTTACATGTACACGTTATAGCTACTCATGAGAACAGTTTATTAACAAACTCCATTTCCATCCAATACCTACTTGTTGTTGCCAAATATAATGGAAAAAAAGAAAAGAAAATAACTTATGATACCTCTTTGTAATGTCTTGAATCTAGATTCATCGGAAATAGTTCCCATACCCAATTGGTAACCTGACATCAAACACATTAGAAAAAATTCAAGTGGATGTTGAAAAGTAGTGAGGACCTAGGGTGTCATTGTGGGGAAACTATTCCCTCATTGGCATATTGTAACATAGTGGAATAAAAAATAATACAATAGAGGAGACAGTAAACTACATACAAAATATGGAAATAGCATATGACTTAAAAGATAAATAACCGTGCATCGTTCCAAAAAAAATATGTTGCAACATGTCACATGTACAAGGAAAAAAACCAAACATGTACATTGTATTAATAAAAAATATTTTTTAAAGAAAAAAAAATTAAAAAGTGTCCAGTAAGAATCATATGAATTATAACGTTCCCATATATTATGAATCTTTAGAAACACATCATGTACCTATAGTAGGTAATGATCCCTGATTAGCACCAGAAATCATATAATTTGTTTTGGCCCAATATCGCGACCCAAACAAGGTGTGAATCTAAATACTAGTAGGCAATCACCCATAAGTTATGATTATATGTAAATGAATATATATCTATTTATTACATCCATTGTATAGTAATGAATGTGGTAAATAATAGGTACTAAAAAGTAAGCACACCGATTTCTCAAAAGAAAATGTACTAATGTATGGGTGAAGACTTAGTCCAACCATTTTCTTTTCCTTTGAAGATATGTCATTAGTAATTTATTTCATTATTCAAATTATAACTGAGTCTAGCCCTGACATCCTGAAGTGGAATTCATTTATCACTCTTAGTGGCTTTAATGAAAGCCGTATAATCATGGAATAACATCACACCAAACATGATAAAAATGAGATATATAATCATTACAGAAGATAATCAGGGTCGAAACATGTTATATATGTATTTCAGCATGATCTAGGGGAAAAACTAGTATATATGAATTTCATCATCAATCTGGTCCAAGATCACTGTATATGAATTTCATCAAAAAAATGAAAATTAATATAGTACATGTTTAACAACATAATAACTCACACGGGCATAAAACAATTAACCAATTCCATTTTAAATAATCAATTAAAGGTAATGAAATGCATTACCATTGGAATACAAGGTCAAATGGATAAATGTTGGTCATCCACACGCAAACACACCCACGATGTGGCCCTCAATCTAAGATAAAAATCTCAAAAATGACTTATAATCTTTTTATAATCCCCTAAATCAACATCAAGTAACAAAATAGGTCACTATTCAATTAAGAGACACCCAAAAATGGTTGTGCTACACTCATACAAGTATGATAAAAATGAAATTTTTTGAATGGAATGAGACCACTGACATTGTGTTTTTACAAATCTCCTCGTATAGTGTCAGGCTCTAATTCATCATAGAATGGGGTAGATCTACAAACAAAGAAAAAACCCAAATCGATAAATAACTAGGTTGATAGGAGAAATCAAGAAGAAACGATTAAAAGGATTCGAGAACTCACCAAGGGAATTTCATGGGATCTGATAATGTTCGAATCGACTGTGGGATGATGTTACAAGAGGCAATTTACTGTTCAGATTTCATGGGCACACTGCTCATCACAAAGAGGTCATTTCTATCCATATAGATGAAATGATTCTACATCATGACATAATAAAAAATTCTAATTACACAGTGTGTACATTAGGGTATACATAATTTCTGTGAAATTTCTATTCAGACCATTACATGGTGGTGGACTAAGATTACATGGCATATTTCCTTCTACACACAACACGTACCTATATTTACACTGTTTATGCATCAATCACATTGTTTAATAGGCCTATAGCTTGAACATGACCTATTTTCCCCCATTTTCATATTTTTATACTATAAAAAATAGATCGTTACCTAATAGTAAGAACTGGGTTCTTATAGTGGGCATAGTGATTTTTGAAAAAAGTAACCATATTAGTAGAGTGGTTAAACTTAGGGGAGACATGCGACATTATAGGGGATAATGGAAGGATATTTTAATTTGGAGTTTCATACACTTTTGGATAGTGAGACTAGACCATTGACAATTAGAGGTACAATTATTGTAGATTTTATATTACATTTTTTATTATTTGATACTAGTTCCTATAATTAATTTATATATGAATGTTTTTTTATGGTTTGAGCATGGGGTGGAATTTTTGAGTGGGTAATGCATATAGATGCACAATTATGAGTGAGGTCTAGAAAAATCTGTTTGTTCAAGGTATGTTTCATCAAGATAGAGGAGTATCATTTTCTATAATATATATATATAATTTACATGCCAGGATTTGACCTAATTATGGGTTTGGATAGGATAGTCATATACAGAGCCCACATTTATTGTTACCATAGGAGAGTGACACATAAAACCTCTAATGGTGAAAACTATTTACAATAGGGAGAGTGGGATATCAATGCAGGATGAGAAGGTACAATCACTCTACAACTATGAGAGATCATTTCCCAAGTGTATGGCCTTTTACCTGATGACAGAGGTGTGAAAAAAAATATTTTTCACATAAAGGGGAACTTTTTAGGATGTGTTTCCTAATGAAATATCACAGATTCCACCTAAGAGAGATGTGTAATTCAAAATTGATCTCATGTTAGGGGGCTCATCCTATATCTATTTCACCGAACATAGTGGGACCTATGGAGCTTCAATAATTCAAGACATAGTTGGGGGAGTTGGAGGATATGTAATTTATTCATAAGAGTGTGTCACTATGTAGTTCCCTCATGTTATTTTATAAGAATGATGTTAGGTATCTATGATTTGGCGTTGATTAATAGAAGTTGAAAAGTATTACTGGGAAGAACATGTATCATATAACATTTAATGATGATTTATATGAAAAGTTAAGAGGATATTATGTGTTCTTGAATATTGAATTGAGAACATGGTATCATCAACTGATATTTCAATCTTCTGATATACTGAGGAATTATTTTAGAATCATGTATGGCCTATATGAGTTCGTTCTAATGATTATTAGATTAATGAACACACCTACATGTTTTTATGGACTTGATGAATGGAATCTCCCAAGAATAAAAAGATCGGTTTTTTTTATTTTTTAGATGGCATCATCATTTAATCCATGACTAATGAAGATCATACCAAATATCTTGACTAAATTTTGAGTACATATATAGAGAATTTTTTATATTCCTTGCTAAATAAGTTAAAGTATTGGATACATAAGGTATAATTCTTTGGGAACATCATCTCCATGGAAGGTGTGACAGTGGACTCGAAATAAGTGGAGGAATTGGTTTCTTGGGAGTGAACAAAAAATATATTCCATAGTCATAGATATATGGGTTTAGAAAGATTTTATTATAGAATATTAATTAAATTTTTCAATATTGATGTGACACTTCTGTGGTTGACTATAAATTGGTTAATGCTTGATTGTTCTAAAGTTTGTGAGATGGCCTTCTAGGAGTTGGAGAATAATTTTTCATAGGTACTGATCTTGACACTACCTAATTTAGGTGGGTAGTACATAGTGTATTGTTGTTCTTATTGGATTACACCTAGAGTAGTTTTGATGTAGAGATATAGTGTTTGTGGCATATGGGTCTTGTATGTTGAGGCCTCGTGAATGGAACTACCCTATGCACAATCTCAAGTTTGAAGTTGTTGTTTATTATTTGAAGTGTTGGTAGAATTATTTGTTGGGTGAAAAGTTTATAGTGTATAAAGATCAAATTAATATAAGGTGTATATTCTCACATATAGATATAAATATTTAGTATTGGATATGTGTTGAGTATGAGTTGTCACATTAATTTTATATATCATATATTTTTGAGAAAATAAATATTGTGGTTGATTATTTGATAAGGAAAACATAGACTCATGATGTTACGGCCCATCCCAGAGGGGCCCATAGCATAACTACAGAAAATAGACCATTGATAGGCCATGGGCTTAAGACTTGTTCCGAGTATGAATATCCCTCAAAAGGGAGGCATTTTCCTATGAAGTTAGAAACCAAATCACATATCCAACAAAAAAATGATGAAATGAAAAAAAACTATATAAAAAATTCATCCATACACTAATATAGAAAACAAAATTGTCTGATTTTAATAAAACTGGTATGTAAACATGGCTATAATACAAGCCCACCAGACGAAAGTGTCTACTAATCTGTGTGTACAAGTTCATAAAACTCATCTACTGAAAACCCTACATAATGGGGAGGTGTTAGACAGCTTCATGAAGTAGTTAGAGCACAATACGTCCATCTAATACCTCTTAGAACCAACTGTGTATTTTTTAAAGCATCGATCATCAGCACGAGACACAACACATGTAGTCAAAGCACATGCAAGGGTCATTAGAACAATAATCAGTATGACTCCCTGAAACCGACAAGGGAATTCACTAATTACACCAAACAGAAAACAATGAAGTAACCCACAAAGAAAAAACTGTATGTTCACCACAATAGAAACACATGAAGAACACCCCAATGTATACACATAAAGTAAACAAGAATGGAAAAACAAAAATTATAGGCAAATCAAACTAGTATAAGGCTAATGAATGAAGTGAATGATTTTCTATTATAGTCTATATATCTCATAGTATCTATAAAACCTGAAGTGACAATGATGCACATAGTGTCATTTGTTCCTAGAGAGTGGATAGTTCAGGGTGCATCGACGTGGAATGGATTATCCATGGGGAACGAAGCATCGAATGTACCCTCAACGTCTATGGCGCTCAGAGCATCGATAGAACCTAGAGCATTGATAGAGCATTGATGAATATTAGATCATATATGACATATATATTTTTGATGGAACATGGTGCTTTGATGGCATATGGAGCATAGATGGTTCATAAAACTCTAAGTCACATAGTCACCAAGTCGAAGCCAACCATAGGATTTTTCTTGTAGTGAACTAGTTCTGGGAGAACATACTATTCACGTTATTATGTCATAATAAAAAATACAAAATAACTCACATCGAGTATCTGAAAAGATTTATATTATTACAATTTCTCCACATTCGAATGATGGACATAAAACTGACAAACAGATTGAATGATACGGCTATTTTTCTGAAAAGGAATGACTTGGGTCTGGTAAGGGTCGGACCCGACCCTCGAGACCCGACTCAACCCAACCAGGGACGGACAACCTTACAAGATATGATATGGCCAAACTAACAATTTTTGGAAAATATTGTTGGGATAGTGGGTCTAGCCTAATGTGCTACCGGATTGGCCCAACCCCTCTGTCCCTCCTCATAGGTGCAGGGTATTTTGATGCACTGTTGGATGCTCGCTAGACCATGTGCCTCCACCGAATCAATATGGACCAACCACAATCAACACATTCAATCACCTAATCCTAGATAATTAGTAGCTCCTCACTGTTATGGGTTTATCAATGTTCAATTGTTACGTATGTGGAAGCCCTTGCTGCTTCCCCAATCAGTGTTGTGGCCGCCTGTCGTGGGCTCCCACTAACGCGGTCCCACCTAGACTATGTCCTATTACCACTATTGGTCACCCTACCAGTGGATCTTTATACTGGTGGACCATCCTACTACACTACCTTTTTTCAGGCCCCCATTGGTCTGATGCTGCCTCTGCAACTTGAAGACTTTCACCATGTCGTGCTCCCCTGATACCGGCCCTTCCAGTCATGTCCTTCCCATGTCACCGGTAGCCCCACCAACGGTCATCCTTATGCCTGTGTATGCCTCCACCTTGCCCGAACAAAAAAAGAATCCCATAAAACCTTTTCTATGCCCAATCAGGGTTAATACATCGAACTTTGATCATTTCACCATGGATTGGTGGTTCCATGTTTGATCGTTCATGTCGGTTTGTCAAGGGAGAATAACATATGAAGAATGTAATAGATTTAGGGGGGATAGATAAATAACATGAACACCCAATTACCAGAACCTGGAGTTGTTTATTGTGGTCTTGATTTATTCTTATTAGAAGTTTAAATTAATAACAAATTGACACACATATCTAAATATTGATTCAAAACCCCTCAAACAATTATACATCCCATAATAATGAATGAACCACAGATCAAACTATTCATGGGATGGTCTGTGTTAATTGTTTAAATCTAATAGTTGAAAATAAATAAAAATTATTTTCGATAACCTACCACAAGGTTGAATAATTCATTGATGAAGAATAGGGATTGTTTCCTCACTGATCTACGATCCACCAATGTTCATCGTCAATATTCATAGAGGCTTCCATCTCCTTGGCATAGAAGATTTTCTTGGTTTATGGTGATAAAAAGAGATTCTTGAAAATAAGAATTAATTAAAATAAACCAACACAATGACAAATAAAATATTTTTATTAAAATATTCTAATGACTGTTCTTTCCATTTTATATCATTAACATTTGACCCATGTTGGTAAATATTGGGCCCTACATGTAGTAATGTCTCTTCTATGAATGCAGTGGTGCCTTCCAATTCCAGATTTTGGAAGCTGTTTATAATTTCCTATAAATTTAATAATGAAATGTATGTGAGCTTTATTATAAACATAAAAATTATCATAATATCGTTTTGGGAATAGTGGTCCTCGCAATCTCATGTCTTCTCAGTTCCTGGTAACATAATTTTCTAAAATTAATATATATAAATATATCCAATGAAAATCTGAGTCATCACAATCTGCTCACCATAGGAATTTATATCCTTGAAATCAAAAACATGTCTTACTCAATAAAAGAATGAGGGTACTGAGATTGAATCTATGACTATGACTCCCATGTGCTATCATGAATATTCTCATGCTGCAACTGAACACACTACATTAAAATATCCTTCCAACGATGGATCCTCTCCTGCTGATCAATTATCACCACTTGGTACTCCACAAAATTCACTAAAATTTGAATTTACTGATCACCCTAGTAGATGAAGTTTGATGGATCATGAATGTGCCTCATGAGCTATGACATGTAGACGATATTACGAACTTTGTTGAATAGTGGAGGTAGAGCTAGTCAGTACGCCACCATGACAACTCAACACTAAAAATGAAAAGGGATAATGTTTCTGGGAGATAACCTGCTACATTGGAAAAATCTACATGATCCCCATCAAGGTGATACATGATGGAACACATGGTATCCCTCCTCGAACTTTGTATGACTCTGTCTCCTATCATTATACAATTTGTTCTCTGGATTTATGTTTTCATCTTCTACTCCATGATTATCCGCACCTTCTTGGTGGTATCCATGACATTATTTGGACCCATTAGTGATGACTTACCTAGGTTTGTCAAGCATAGTATAGACCTATAACATCAATCATACAAGGCCTCGAGCAGTTCCCTACCAATGGTGGAGTGATAACCATTGTTTTATGCAAACACCACTGGTGGTAGGTTATCAATCCAACTATAATCTATGTCTTGGATGCCAGCACATAGCATGTTCTCAAGTACCTAGATGTTTCTCTACATTTATCCATCTACTTGGGGATGGAATTCCATGATCAAGAACAATTGGGTAGTAAGTTCCTGCTATTGTCCCTAAAACAAAAAGGATGTGAAATGAGATTCATGGTCTAAAATGATCATCTATAGAACACTCTGAAGAAGAATAATCTCTTTCATGTAGAGGTGTCTCATTGTATATATTGAACAGTGCCCACATATTTGTAGGAAGTGGGTTGACATTGTGTTCCATTCAATGATCACACAAATGGTATTGTGTCCCCTGGACATGTGTGGTAAACCCATCACGATGTCCATCAACAACAAATCAAACATCCAATCTGGAACAACATGTGGTTGGGTCAAGCCCACTGAAACGTTTTTATCATCCTTCAGTTTCTAGAAAGTGATTCATCTATAAACAAAATCTAAATCTATTTTCTTCATCACTAGTAAGCAATATTGACGTTGAAGGACTTGATACATCCGTGAAACTTCTTTATGTACCACCAAAAATGATGAATATAACTCCCCATGACCTCTTCATCCCCCATCAATGGTACTGATGTGCATCCCTTGAATATAATGTGATTCTCCACAACTTTCTCATATCCATCATGGGCATGCCAGGTGGAAATATGAGCTTGTAAAGTATCACAATCGTTGTCTTTGAGCTATGGCTCCTTAAATTTCTGTAAGAGTGGAAGGGTGAAAACCATCAATCGGAGGTAAGTTTCTCCATATGCATCCAATATATTTTTTGTAACACGATGAACTAATCTAACACATCACTTAGTAATTTCAAGGTTGATCACTTTCTGATATTATCCACCATTGCATTGCCCTTAACCAGAGTACATACAATATCAATGTCATAATTAAGAGGAAATCAAGAAATCATCTCTATATCATGTTCAAATCATTCTGATATAAGATATACTACTGAATATTATGGTAAGAGATGATGGTAAACTAATCACCCATATGATAGTGTCATCAAATCTTCAATGTGTAGACTACCACCGAAAGATCTATATAATGGGTTGGGTAGTTATTTTCATTCTTCCACAACTAGCAAGAACAACAGGAAATAATCACTTTCCCCTTCTTCATGAAAAATCATGATCAGTTCCTAATTCATCATAGAATAATATGTTCTCAACACCCTTCTTTGGTAATCCCATGATAGGACCTTTTGTCAGACACTACCTCAGCCACTAAAAACACTCTTGGAAATTCAATATCAACACGAAAGGATTCCCCTTCCATGTCAAGGAAATCAAGGTTGATGCTACTATGGAAACGTTAGGTACAACTCTTTGATAGTACCCAACCAAATCAAGGAAACCCTGCACCTTGGAAACACTCTAGGGTGGCTCCGATTAATGCATTTCATCAATCGTCATCGAATCCAACAAAAATTCAGCCTATGAAATGACATTTCCTAGAAAGTGAACATCCATAACAAAGAAATAAATCTTTAATAGGTTCCCATAAATTAGGTTCTCTCATATATTTTCTAAGACCATATTCATGTGAATAGATTGCTCCTCTCCATATGTAAATCTCACTAGGATTCCATCAATGAAGACCACAACTAACTAATTTATTTAAGGTAGGAATATTATATTCACGAGTCTCATGAAGACTGCTGATGTGTTCACCACACCAAATTTCATCACTATATACTCAATGTGGCCACACAGATATCTAATGGATAACTTTTTTACATTATCATCTTGTACCTGAAGATGGGGATATCAAGATATGAGGTCTATCTTTGAGAACCATCTCGATCCCTTCAACTAATCGAAGCAGCCAAAATCCACAATAGTTGATACTTATTCTTCGTGATCACCTAGTTAAAGAACTAGAATTCCCAAAATAATCTCATTATTTGACAATCATCCTCGGAAAACAAAACATGGTCTGCCCATGTTTAAATAATGGGTCTCACATAGTCCATCATTTGTTAGTCCTATAACTATACAGTCAACTCACAATGCTTTGAGGGAGTCGTATCACATGAAGGTGTATATAGAAATGATATATCAGGGTATAGGTCAATGAAAATGTTTAACTTTTTAGAGGGAGGTAATCTAGTGACATCATCAGGAAATGTGTCCTCATACTCTGCTACCACTATATGAAGATGCAGACTACTATCATCACCTACACTGAGATTGAGGAAAGAAAACTGATGCTTGATCAGATACACCCTCCTGTGAATGAGTCTATCCAATGTCGAATGGGATTTATTTTCTACGATGATTGAAAATCACATCTCATCACTGCAAACACACCACACTCTATGCCTAAAATAGACAATCCAGGCAAGAATTGTGGATAACTAGTCCATACCAAGAATGAAATTGTATGTCCTTGATGCTGCCTCCAAGAGATCCCAAATGAAATTATCTCCCCCCTATAGTAAGTTCACTATATCGGCACTAGTGTGTGTTAATCAAATTTTCTCCATAAGTGTCTCTAATCATAGATATAGAGTAAACATTTGAACTAGAATATTTGAGTCTCGAACAATGTTCATAGTGCGAAAAGAGTTAATATAACCTATGATTATTTAAAATATAACTACGGTGTAAAAGACACATTTCCTACCTCTAAGAATCTATATAGAACTGGGGTGTTATGCCTCTATTTCCGGTAGTTGGTCTTGTACCTTTCCAACTGCTCTCTGAGAACATGGTGTACCACCTGGGGGTGGTGGTGGTTGTACATTGATCCACCACTCACTGCATGCTTCTCTACCCACTCCTCTTCAACACATGCCTCCATATGGAACACTCTTCTCCTAACAACTCTACTACGTTGGTGTTCCTTTTACACTCATCAAATTATCTACATGGATAGTCAAGAATTATCAAGCCAGATGCCCCCAACCACCACAAGAGGAACAAAATGTATCATTTAGCTTACCTAGTATTCTCTAGGAGCCCCGCACAGTAGAAATAATATCCAATGGTCACCCCCTGGATTTATTTACTCAATTGGCTCCCTTCATCTGTTGTCTACTAGCTATTGCTAAGAACACAACTACTTGGTGTCTACTAGAATTTCACACTGCTGGTTCCTACTTATTCAAAAATCTGTCCACTAGAAGGGGATTATCTAGTACCCCAACATATTTTGGGATTCTAAGGGATATCATGGTTGTCCTAATATATTGTTTAATCCCTTTCTAAAATTTCTGGTCCCTCAATAAATGGTCCCTCACCATATCCAAGCAGTACTAATAACGATCTGTAAATCCTGTTTAGTACTCTGCTACTGTCTCACTTCCTTGCCACAATTACAGGTGCTTATGTATGTGCATCGTGAATAATATCACCGAAAAGAACTCCTACTTAATGAGATGTTGAAATTACACCAAATAAAGTGGTTTCTCATCATTCGTTTGGATCACTAAGCTAAACAATCACCCCACTACTCCCTAACAAAGTCTTGCGGCTATAACATCCATTTTATTGGAATGTGTACCCATATAGAAAACAACGCTTGTAATAGACTCCATCTAATACTATGATACCAAGGGGTACGACTCACCCATAAACCTGGGAGGTCACTACCTCTGGAAGACATGAAACACACTGAGATAATGTGAATCCTCTTCCTGTTACGATGTTATTAGCTTATTCTCTCTAAGTGGTTATATGATAGGTACACCACCCAGATGTGTGGTCTGTGGTATTGGTCATTACAATGATTCCTCATATCTAGGTGGATCATCCACATGACCATGAATTTTAATCTTGGATGGATGGCTGTGTTGATGCATGTAATTATGTATCAATATGTACCACGACCAATAGAGTATACATGTTGATCTGACTATAGAAGTACATGATAACACACTAAAAATCCTATATGATGCATGTATAATTTATTTTTCCCTATAACATGTTATTTCATGTAATGAGTTGGAAAGCATAATTTAAGAGTATTAGTATATGGATATTTTGATCAATGCACCAACACTATAGCCTGAGGTCTAAAAGCCAAACTCAAGATACATAACATTGTTTCCCCAAACCAATCTATCAGAGTCTTGGTTATTTATGTAGAACTATCCCCTTTGATACCACTATGTCACTACCCATCACAAAGGGTTAATTCTATAACTACCTCATGACTGACTCAGATAGGACAGTGGTTGGCGAAGAGCATCGAGTAAGAATATCCAACAAATGGGTGGAATTTACTTATGTACATGTACACACACACCCATGACATAGCCCAAATTTCTTAAATATAAAAATACTATGTAAAAAACTAATAAATACACTATGATAAAATACACATAGTATGATAGTAAGAAATCTAGAATGTAAATAGTGTAAAGATACAATCCCCCCAAAATAGAGAATGACAATGTGAATGAACAAGTTCCAATAACACATATGTAGAAAACCCTACATGAAGGGTAGGTGTAAGAAGACTACCTTATGTAATTGTAGAAAAACACATTCATCTAATCCCTCTATGAACCGCCTAGACCTAGTCATCCTGGGGCTCTGTCAAAGCATCAATCTTCGGTACAAGATACAATATGTGCAGGAAAATTTGATGTATGGGTGAGTAAAACAATACTTAGTAGGAAACCCTAAAACCACAAAGGAATCACGGGAAGGAAACCACAATGGAATCATGTGAAGTAAAACACAAAGGAAACAAAAAAAATACACCATAAAAGAAACATATGATGTACACCATAATGGAAACATATGATGTACACCACAAAAGAAGCACATGATGTACATTAAAAAAGAAAAAACACAATCTACAATCAACATACAAATGTATAATTCTAAATCATGAATAGAATGATTTTCAGTTTTTTTCTGAGGTCTTCGAGTATATATGACACCTAGAGCATCGATAATGCATATAGCATCGATGGTTCCAAGAGAATCAATGGGGAATGAAGAGACATTGGAAAATGTTGCATTGATGGAACCTAGGACGTCGATGGATCCCATAGAGTTCATGGCGCACAGATCATCGATGGAACATTGCGTTTCAATGAACCACAGATCATCACTAGTGCACTGAGTGTTAATGGAGCATTGAGCTTCGATAGAACACAATTTGTCAATGTTACAAATAACATCGATAGTGCGCAGAACGTCAATGTCGAATGAATTGTCGATGGAAAATGGAGCATCAATGATGCACATAGCATCAGTGGTGCATCGAATATTGATGGTTAATGATGAATCAATAGAGCGCATGGAATCGATTGCACAAGAATCATCAATGATGCACAGACTGTTGATATCCCATGGTGCGTCAATGGCGCAGGTTGTGTCAATGGAGCACAGAGTGTCAATTCCACATGAAGCATCGATTACACATGATGAGTTTATGGAACAAAGAGCATTGATGGGTCATGCAGCACCCAAGCCACATATTCAGCAAGTGAAAACCAGTCATTGGATTCTGCTTGTAACATAGTTATTTCGTGTGAACCTACACTTCAAGCCATTTTGGAGTAAAAAAATTCAAAAAAATTAGTGTATCAAAAAAGTATTGAGTCTTCTCAATGGTCCAAACACCATAAATAGATTGTAAAAATGACATACAGATCGAATGGTATGATCATTTTTCTGAAATGTTCTGACCTGGGTCTAGTTTAGGTATGATATAAAATGGTTCTGGCCTAGGTCTCATCCAACCCAATGGACCCGACCTGCCTCGGTCTGGTCGACCCAATAAAAAATGGTCTGACCGATATGATCAAGCCCATCCTAGTTCGGCCCGACCATAAATAGCTCGGTCCACTAGGCCAGCTCACTAGCCGAGATGGACCTGACATGTTGGGCTGCAGGGTCCAGCTCCCTAGGCCACCAAAGCATAATGATCCCTATATCCTGGACCGCAGGCATGGACTAATTTTTTGGAAACACACACAGTCTTCTAGACAGCGTGCCTCTACCTGGTCAAACCAGCTATCAATGCGGATGTTCAGTACATCTTAGATCCCTCGCGGCATCTCACAACCACGATTTCCATGTGGATAACCATTCTCATATGTAGTGTCCCTCACGGTGATTCCGATTATCAATTCATATACCTTGTTTTCACTCATAACACCTGCATCTGTGGGCTCCCACCGACACAGTTCTACATGGAGCACATCCTAATGTCACCACCAACTTCCCTGCCCTTGGCCCATCCTACTATACTCCTCCTAGACATACCCCAACCAGGATGCTTCTACCTCTACCACCAGCTAACTTTCTGGTGGCCTACCTCTATGCCACACCCCCTGGACTAGACCCACCACCTTCATCTCTCTCTCACCTTTTCCACCCCAGTGACGGTGTTCCTTGTACTGTCTTAAGCTGCTGAAACAATTGAACTATTCCATGCTCGCATCTCACGTATGTTATTCCATCACAGGGTCAAAAAATTTATCTCGAACCATTTTCCATGATTCTAGGGCACAATGATTGATCATTCACTTAAGGGTTTCATGATATTTTACCATATGAAGAACACAATTGATTTAGGGGGATAGATAAAGCACATGAATTCCCAATGAACATATATTTTCTTTTTTTGTGTCTTCCTTGACCTGTTCATGTTATAAGATTTATTGGGGAAAATTCAATACACAAGTATAAATATCCATTAAAAACCCCACAAGTATTTATACATTTTATAAGAACGAATAAACCATAGATCAACCTGTTATTGGGTTATTCTATTTTCATTTTTTATTTCATGAGTGGAAACGAAATCAAACAGTAAATCAATGCCCTACATTGAGTTTGGATTAGTCATTTATGAAGAATAACGGTTTGTTTCTTCCCAGATCCTTGATCTACCAGTGTTCATCATTGGTCATTTAAGAGGCTTCCATCTCCTTACCTCAGATGAATTTCTAAGGTTATAAAGATCACTTATGATTCATGATAATAAAACATAATGTATAGAAACCAATGTGGCATCAACTAAAATATTACTATTAAAATATTTTAATGATAGTTACTCCAAGTTTCAAACATTAACATTTGACCCATGAAGGCAGATGTTAGGCCCCTTATAAGGTAAAGTTGATATTATGAAAGCCGAAATGACCTAGGATTTTTGATCTTGGAATTGATAAAGATGTAATTCCAATTTAAAAGAGAAATCATTCGCGTGATTTATTAAATATTAAACTTTTGTCATCGTATAATTTTGGGAACACCGAGCCATTGAATCTCATACTATCATAGATCCTGGTTTAGGAATTTTCGGAAATATTTTAAAAAAATAAAACAAAAGAGAATACGATTCTTTATACTGGATGTTTTCGGGTGTAGTGCTTAATGAATGATGATGAATTAATGGTTGAGCTACATGTTATGGTTCAAGAGATTCATGTGTAGTTAACTATCATATCCATTTCAGAGGATTATAATCATTGGAATATGATTAGAGATAGGTAGTATAAGGATCTATAGTGCTTGATCATGGGGGAACACATTGAAGGCGGGATGTGACCATCTGATTGAATTATGGATGAGGATGAGATCATCTATGTCAAAATTGAGTTGTTGTACCTATGAGCATGTAAGTGGAGCTCATATGGAAATTTCATGCCACAATGTGGGTGGTACATCCACGTGTGAAAAATATTTATTCTGACCTATGACACAGTTTTGGGTTCCATGCATGTAAAAGGAGATATTAGAGTTTTTGAAATGATTATACACCTGTTAGAAAGTGAAGGCAACACATAATCAAACTGAAGGTTTTCTACCGTCATTGACCATTATTAAATGGATGTTAGATGATGTCACCATTGATGTTTTCGTATGTCGTTTGAATACTCTTAAGAAAATTTAATATATATAGGTTAGTTTTGGATCATATGAAAAATGTAGAATATTTCATTCATATACAAGAAACCTTATTTTTGGAAAATTTTGGAGAACTGTCTATTTTGGGAGATAGTCAATCTACACAGGGTGATGCATATTATAGTTTTAGTTCATGAATCACACTTTACATCCTGATATTATAATGGCTTGTCGAAGGTAAATAGTACATAAATATTATTGACTGTGACCTTACACCCATAGATAGACGGGAAGTCGGAACATACTATACAGATACATGAAAATATATTGCAGGATCATGTTTTTGATTTTATTGGATTCTGGGTGAGGTAACAGTATTTTTTGGAGTTTTCCTATGATAACATTTTCGAAGAAACAATACTAATTTTTGAATATGGGGTACTTTATGTTGGTCCATGTAGATCACCTTTATTTATGATGGAGGCAGTTGAGATAGAATTTTTGGGGTCGAGTATCGTATAAAAGATGTTAGAGAAGGTATATATGGTTCATAAATGTCTGGCTATGGCTTAGAGTAGATATAATTCATATGATGATAAATGAATATGAATCGTAGAGTTTACATATGGTGATCATGTATTCTGTTTGGTGTCGCCTAGGTTGGGTTACAACAGGACACCATGTTTGGGAAATTTAGTGTACAAGTTTGTCAGACTTGTGGAGGTTGTGTATAGAATCAAGGTAGTGTATTACTGTGTAAATATTCCTAAAAAACACAGCATTATTCATGATGTTTTTCATGTATAACAATAATGACAATATCACCTTGATCCTTATCATGTGATCCTTGTGGATGATGTGGATCTAGAGATAGATGCATCATATGATGAGCATGTGATAGTCGAACTAAATCATATTTGAGAAATTTTTGTATCAAAATTCTATGCTGATAGTTTACGTGTTACGGAAACATAGTCGTTTTTAGGAGGAAATATAGAAAAGGGAAGCCGATATTCAGGCTTAGTGGCAGGATTTTTTTAACTCTGAATCATAGGGATGCTTGGGATTGTTTATTGAGGATGTTATATTATAAGGTGGGGATATTGTAATACCCAAAACATTTATAGAGTTTCCTCAAGCTTATTTATAGGCCCTACATTTCCTTGTGTTGAGTATTTTTTGTTTGGGAATTACCATGGTGTGTGTTTGGGTGAATATTGATAAAAAATATAAGAAATTGGGACACGTAAGGTTGTTTAATTATTTTTGTAAACCATGAGCCCCAGTCAAAAAATCATGCAACCATTGATAATGGGTATTTTCTCATATGGTTTATGATTTCCCAAACCGTGCAACCTAAAAAAAGAAACCATGAACCTCTATAATAATAGGCACAAAGTTTAGTCTCATTGTTAGGGTAAATCATGTTCCCCTAACCAAGAAACCATGCATGATATAATAATACACCCATAATTTATGTTTTAGATCCCCCAAACCCCATAAACTCACATTATTCATCCCAAACTCGGGCTAGCTCGGGTTTCAATATTTTAGAGATTTATGCAGGGATTCAAAGGCCATATGACCTTGTTTCATTGCAATTCTAATCCATGATAGAAGATCCACAACCCCCCCATATGTTTATCCAATCCCATTGTTTTTTTGTTCATCCTCTTCTATTCTCTCGTTTTTTATGTGGGCAGTTATTCTCTATTTTTTAGATCTAGATAATGAATTTATGTGTCTTGATCTATGACAGTGGATCTACATCTAGAATTAGGAGTAATTTTTTGGTTTAAACATGATTTATGGTTTTAGATGAGGGTCTTGTTCTACATCATTGTGCTCCACAATTTTTTTGGATTCACATTGGGTTATCATTTTAAAAAAAATTTACATAGGTGGTCAATAATTCAAATCTAAATGTATTTATTTTATTTATGTCTATGTAATTATAGAGTTTCTAATAGATTTTTAGAAATTCTGTTTTGGATTGAATTAATTAATTTGCTGAATTAAATAATTAAGGATTAAAGAGATGTGAAATTAGGGACTTGTAAATGTTAGATTGGGGTAATTAATTATAGAATTAATTATATGTCATATATATTATTACGTAATAAAAATTAATGGAGGAAATAATTATTAAGAATTAAGATATAGAATGATATAATTAATTTTGGAAATAATAATTGGATTCTAAGTAGCCGGTATCAATTAATTAATATTAAAATTAATTAATTGGATTACCATACAAAATTTCTGAATTAATAAAGGTAAACCAAGGGATAAAATGATTTTTCATTTTGTAATGAATTTGGTTTTATTATTTAATTATTGAAATACTTTGTATAATTGATTTGATTATTTAATTGTCAGTTTATCTACTGAAAATTTTAGTATAACTATTTTTTTATTATTAATGATATTTATTTGTATAATTAATTTTCTAATTAATTCCATGTTTATAAATGGGAACATGTTCATTTTAGTGTCAATTAAATAATAAGAACATGGAAATTCTATTGTGTGATGTATGAATGGTAACATGGGCATTCAAGTTTGAATTAAATAATGGGAACATGATCATTCTATTATATGCAGTATGAATAGTATCATGTGAATTAAATATTAATTAAAGAAAGGGAACAAGTTCATTTTATATTGTGTAGTATAAATTGAAACATGGGAATTCAAATATCAATTAAATAATGGTTACAATAGCATTCTGAGATCTGACCTCATTGGGGAATACATCGGGTTCTAGAATAAGCATAAGTAGGTTTTTAGATATGATATTTCCTGGAAATAATTCAGGATCTATCATGAGATGAATCAGGTATTGAGATATTAAATCAACTTGAATACATTGGGCTCTGTTATAATCCAATGAAGGTATTGAGGCACAATTTTTTCTTAGGAACGTGTGAGTTAATTCATCTAAGTAATGAATAAATGATAATGTGATAACAATTTACTTATGAATTATACTTTTTTATTTAAAATAACTATTTTTTAAAGGATAAAAATTGAGACATCATTTTTGGTGTCCAACTTAGTTTTACCTGCACCCTACTCTAGGTGCCTGATGGGTACTTGTATATACTTTATTATTTAAGGATAGTTTAATAAAAAATGCCATTTATTAGAAGTATGAGTTTTTATAAAGCATAGAAGATGGAAATTGACATGGTTCGGGACCCACAAGGGAGTTGTCCTTGTATTTATTATTATCCATCATATTAGACACATTACATGTACATTATCATGTCATGTTTTCTACTTTGGATAGATATTGAATTTTCCATCTTCGATTAACAAGAAAATTGGAATTGTTTTCCATTATATATGCTTCTACTATTGTTTATTATTTACTATGGTGTATAAATAAGATAAAATAAGGTATAATCTCTCCATGATCCACTTATCATACCCTTGATTGTAGTTGGCATCATCTTGAATATATCAAGGAATGCTGGAGGTCATGTGACCGACTGACTCAGTGTACTTATGTGTGGCACCCGGGGCGGGACATTACTACACACTAGAATAAAAACTACTATATAAACATATTCGGACCATTACACTTATAATTCTTTATAAGGGTTTATTTTGGACACGTGTGTCACATTATGAATTTGTGATCCCTCAACTCATTTGTAAAATAAAAATTACATCCTCATTCCCACTTATAAAATGCGACCCCATATCCTCTCTTCATAACACATTGAAACCAATTTTGTTTAGGAAATTACAATCCAAATCATGTAAAAAAATAACATCCCTAATCCCAGAAGACTTATTATGGGATAAAATTAAAATTCATAATTATTCATTGAATAATTATGGAAGATACCTGAAGAATATATAATGTTCTTCAACAAGTGTTTTCATTCTAATTCTTTATGAACATCCTTAAATTTTTAATATAACATTCTGATATAATAACATTATTATCATCCATATAATGGGATGAATTGATATTAAAGTCATGAAATAAAAAATTCTCACTTCTATCAAATCATATACAAGTTAACTATTCGTGTTTACGGTGGACTTCCACCTCTGTATCCAAAGTCATTTGTTTTTCCATCACAAACCCACAAAGGTTGGTATGATGAGGAAATAAAATATATTTATGATATTTATAACATATTTATATATATTTAGTAACTATATGTCACATACATAACATATTATAAAGTTATATTTCTTTTAATTATCATTAATAATATTATTTTGGGTTTTCCCATGCATTTTGGTGGAAGTGGTGTGTTTTTTAAATTTGGGCCAAACTGTTTTCCCATTTCTAGATTTTATAATAATTACTTTTTATTTAACCACTCTTTTATTTTTCATAAATATTAATAAATTTTATTTTCAAAAATTCCTTCAATCACCAACATCCACCACCATTTTAATTTGTAACTTTTATGAATCCATAATAATGATTAATTTTGTTGTTTTTGTATAAGGAATTGGGCCTACCCGGATTCTCATTTACAGTTGTAAAAAAATATATTTAAAAACCTATTTAATATTTATTATTTTTCAGTGATTATATGTGTATCTCAAGACCACTTAACCTAGCCACATGCCTATTATATTTCCTCATATTTAGAGCTCATTTTCTTCATTAATTTGGGCATAAATTCATAGGGTTTCTCAAATCTTCTATATTTGAAGAGGTAACTTCTTTCCTTCATAATTATATCAATATTTACACTTTTTCTCCCCATTCCATGAAGTTTTTTCTCAATTTGTTGATTTAATAAAAAATACCAATTGGTAAGACATTGAACCTTTGGTTTAACATTTGGTTTTCTTGGTCTATTCTTGTTGTTTTAGGTTTGATCTACATCATTCTTTGTGCGGCGGTGGTGTGATTTGATTTTTGCACAAAAATTTCATGGTTATACTTAATTTGGATGGATATTAAATGTGTCTAATTTTTTTGAGAATTATATTGTTGTTTTTATAATATTTATAATGTTCATTTAATATTATTGTTTCAATAAAAATTATTTGCAGTGGTGTTTGTAATGAAAATGAATTTTTAATGCGAATTTTTGTGAAATTAGGTATTCTACATTGTTGTCTCTTGTTTGTTCATTTTGGGATACCATATCACTAGTTATTTTAATTTATTGGTATGTATTAGGGATTATAATACTATTTTTAAAGGTTTTCTCATTTGTTGGTGCTGTGAATTTTTTTTTAATGGTGTTTGTAGATCTTTTGATCATTAATTTCCATTTTTGTTTAAAAATGTATATTTTACAATGATATCAATTCTTGGTAATCATAGGGCTGCACTAAAATTGATTTTATGGTTTTATTGAATATATTGAGATTCTTTTTATGTTTTCGTTACATAAAGATGAGCACATATTGTGAAAAGTGGGGTTTTCAAGGTGTTTTTGGTGAAAAAATATGCGGATTTTGAGGAACTATTTCATGGAAATTCAATGTGTTTTGTTGTGTTGTTTCAATGGTATAAAGTGTGAATGGACTATGTACTATTTTTGAGGAACCGATCTTGGTTTTTTTATATGAAAAATTATGTTTGTGCATTTCTTAA
Source organism: Viscum album (assembly GCA_963277665.1). Taxonomy (NCBI): domain Eukaryota; kingdom Viridiplantae; phylum Streptophyta; class Magnoliopsida; order Santalales; family Viscaceae; genus Viscum; species Viscum album. The sequence continues at coordinate 1,032,887,597 of OY728133.1, read as the reverse complement.
TTTGTTTGACCACAATGGGGGATGCTCAGGTACCTCGGTGTGGCAGATATGTACTCGTACGACTAGTGAACATGATGTGTTTTGTCCCTATTTCAATTAGAATTTTGATAATGACAAATCTAACAAAAAAATATGGATGATTATTGGGGACCACTAGGTTATGTGTATTTTTCCTACTAGAGTCTTGTGAATGAGCACATATTTTTACTATGGTTACATTACACAAAGGTACGAGGCACATGGGGACCAAGACTATCTAGATCCAAACGGTGTTATCAGTTTTGTGGATCATGGGATCTCCTATATTTTCCCCTATAAAATTGTATGTGTGGAATTATATTATAGTAGATAACATGACTATTTAAATATGTTCAAATTATGAATGTTTTATCATGAAAAATATTTTCAATTTAAAGTTTCATTTCATGGAATTTTCCACCGATTTTCGTTTCATATAAAATCTTCTTGATTATTAACCTTGTATTGCATGAAATTTGGAATAATTTGGTTTTACCATTTTTGGATTATGCTCACACCCTACTTAAACACCTATGGAGTAATTTTAATTCATTATGCTTAACTCAGATAAGGGAAAGGCTTTGGGTGATGGTGGTTCAGGGTGTTAGTTCCCTTCCTACCTGTGGAGTTATAGAGATAGGTTTGGGGAAATGAACCCCATTCGTATAGAGTCCTTGAAGAAAAGTTTATGATGTTTCTTAGTTTTTTTTGGAGCTATTATTATTTGTTTGAACTTATGTGTTCAGTTATGGAATTTTTAATAATCCTTGAGTGGTATGAATTTTTTAGATTCATTTTATCAAATGTTTTTTATATTTTATGTATTCATATTTGGTTAAATAATTCCCAAAACAAGATTAATGATACTCGGGAACATCTTCAAACTCGTGGGGATAAGAAATTCCCATTGGTCTAGACACAGGCTGGGTTTGTTGCTAGTATTGGTGGAGACCAAATTCGATTCAAAACACTATATCATAAATATCATTTTACCTTCTATTTCATTGGAAATAAAATAACATCACTCATGTGAACAGAGGACTACAGCCTAACGGAGAGATGAGATTACTTGTTCAGAAGCGCTTCACAGGGAAGGTGATAAAGATAATATTAATGAATATATATGATATAAATTAAATAATTATGACATTCATGAAATATTTTATATCCTATAAAGATAATATATATCATTTTACTTCTTTTCTTTTCACTTGTGAAATGATTATATCATCATTCATGTATGTGTGGACTACCGCCTTCACAAGGCGATGTGACTCTCTTCTCATCACCACAACACATTGATGTTGTATATAAGTATATTATATGGTATTTATAATATTATGTTACTTATTTAGATGTAAAATATTACTTAACTGATTTACATAATGTACATTGAAAAATGGAAACATTACTGATGCGTACATATGACCTACCATTTCCATAATCATAATATACTTCACTTTTCATGACAATCATCAGTTATTTGTATTAAAAGTAAAATTTAATTATATTATTATGATTATTTCTTGATTTTTATTTTGGAGATTATTTATGTAATGCCTCAGATCCAGAATCTTAGTGACGGTGTATTATTTTATTATATTGGCAAGATTATGAGGAATCAAGTCCCAAATGACAGGTCAGTTTTGTAGTCTTGGAAGACTAGATTACATTAATTATAACCATACATAAATAAATCATGATACAATTACATATAAAATAAACTGAATCCATTAATTATTTTGAAATTTTTTTTATTTATAAACTAGATAAAGGAAACATAAGAAAGGGGTGACGTCATATGCTTAGTAAAGGAAAGTAGTACAGTACAAGCTAGCATAATCAATAAATAGAACTATGTCATGACACTAAAACATTATATTGATCATAATATTGAAGGAATAAAAACTAAATGAATAATTCCATATAAATTGTCACAAGAGAATAATACATAACCATGGATATTATACATGCTAGATAATCCCATGGAATATCATTTACTAGTATCATAATGAGAGAAAGCATAATGTTTGACATCATAACCATACCATCAAGGCCTCAAGCCATGAGCTTACATAAATGGATAAAAACACAAACTATATTGTCTCGTGAGATAAAATAATCCATATAGTTTCTATATTAGTCCCCAAGAAACACTTACTGAGTATAAGGAGTTCCTCATATTAAAGGGTGAAACATAAAAAACCCAAAAATTCATATTGAAATACTAGAATACAAAACGCAAATACTTGATCCATAGTCATTGAATGGTATAAAATAGGAAATACATAGTAAAAATGATCATATACACATTATAAACATTTTTTATATTGTATTATATGATATAATCTTCAATTTTTTACACAATTCTATGAAGGAAGATGATAAATAGAGATACCACTGAATAATTCTACAGGAAATCAATCTATAAACATTTTAATGTGTCTTATACCACTTCGAAACATTCAAATCATAATACCATATAATATCATAATTATAAAGAAAAATATTGATATGATATATCAATGTATAGTGCATACACCACACACACAAGGAATAAGTAGTGAACATGGCATATATCTCACCTAAGTAAATCTGCGATGATAAATACTTTTTTACATTAGAAAGAGGAGTTCTTTTGGAAATTCCTTGTGTATTTTTCATAAAATCATATTGTAAAGATGTATATACATAAAAAGAAAGGGTATGGATATTGAAAATATATTTGAGGAATAAATGATGTCACACTATAGTAAAATATTATAAAAACTGTTTTTATGACTCTTTAGAAATGAAACATTTTACTGTAGTTTAAAGAAAATATTAAAAATATTTAAAAGAGGAAATTAATTTTTTCGATTAAAAACCCATAAATGAATCAATTTATTTCTTCATGAGGATATTTTATATTTTATAAATATAAATATGGTTTCAAAATGATAAAATAGTGCACTTGTAAATAGGTATGAATTCATGAAGCTCCCTAAATCAGGCTTGTTTATCGGGAAAAATTGATAAGGGAACAATTTTAAAACATGTATTATCCAATTAACAAAAATATTAAATGATCTAGATATATGATTTTGTAACATATAAAAATAATATAGAGTAATTATATGAAAATAATTTAGAATTATGTTGGTGTAAATATATAAATTTCATAACCTGAATGAAAAATGATGGTACGGTATAATTAATTACCACTTTGTAATCAATTAAATCATATTTCTAAAAAATAAAAATAACATACATTGAATAATTGAACACAATGAATATAAACAGATTGATTAAATTCTTTAAAAAAATTTGTATATATACACTACATATAAAAAATTATTGATGAATAATATAAATCTCAATAAAATAAATTTCAGATTAGAGACCCCTTACTTTATGTATGAATGTGTCACACACATGATATTAATGTCCAAGATAATATGATTAAATCTATTAATTAATTAATTAAGAACCTTATATACATATATTTAATTTATTATAATTTTACTAAGTTCAATTATGATCTTTTTTATGAATTATATGATACAATTTTTTCACTTAAGATCAATCCATTCATTTATAAAACGATCGGTTCACTTCAATAGATGTAATGAAGATTTTGAAAAATGGAAAAAATTCCCCAGAATTGGAATTATTTTAAATTAATTATCATAAATAATTGTAAATATTTATATATATCAATTGGTTATATTGTATGAGTATTTATCATTAGATGATAATATATATATATAATCCCTTATCATATTTTGGTGTTTTTTTGATTATCACACACTATTTTTGGTTAATTAATTAACAATATGTATATATAATGGTTCCAGATCAATAATTATAATTTAATACATATTTAATTATCTTTTTATGCAATAAAATTTGTTTCATTACCAGAATTTGAGATTAAATTGATGATAGAAAATATTATAATCCACGAAGGATGTAAATTGGCACCTCTCGTATGTCGATTTCTTTTAAAAAAATCGAATGGGAGTATAGAGATTGAACATAGATATTACTTTAACATGAAATAATTATATTATATATATGATACCGGATTTTTCATTATCATTTGGATAGATTATTTGAGGATAGGTTAGGAAAATAATATATAAATTGAAATGAAATTAAAATAAAGAGGTAGATGATTTGCCTCTCAAATTATCATCCTTGGTAACTTCTTTAGTGAAGGGGGTTTTGGTATTTTGGTAAAAAAAAATAGCTCCTATATTTTGGGGAGGGAATATGGAAGAGAATTTGGGTATAAATTTCACATGATTAATGTATTAAAGTTGTGAGGAGAATAGGGGGTGGGGTGGTATTTGTAGTAGATGAAGGGGTGAATTCACACTATTTTATTATTTTACTCAATACAATAAATAATATTTATTATTTTGAATAAATAAATTAATAATTAAATTTTAGTTCTAAAAAAGGGTTCCTAAATCACCCATACATCATCTATGACTCCATAATTCTTTTATTTATCATTTATCTTAAATTATCGAATTTTACTATTCAAAAAAATTCACGTTTTCTTAAAAAAAATATAAAATATTAACCCAAACCATTTTTAGAAGTGTATAATTAAAAAAATTACTCTATTTTATAAAAATAATTTTCTATACATGTGAAATTGTTTTTATTAAAATATTCATTTACCCAAAAAATTATTTTTTTAAAATTAAAACATATTTTATAACACTTTGAAAAAATATCCTAGATCTCATTAAATTATAGTAAAATATTATGAAAAAAATATTTTGATTTAAGATTAAATTGAATAAAAAAGTATTTTTTAAAAATTATTTTATTATTTATAAAATTTTAGATAAATATTTATGAATTACAAAAATACCAACACTTAATTAATAATTTTTAAAATATTCATTTTTTTATACAATGAAATAATTATATCCCACGGTCATTAATAAGGTGCCTATATTTTTAACATTTATGTGTGTGGAATATATTTATTTGGATGGATTACTATTCATAAGGGTCTTATTTAATATTAATAAGGTATTCTTACTGATCTAAATTGTCAACACAATATTAACCAAAAAATTAAGTTGATCCTAGACATCTATAAATATCTAACCAATTGATATCATGTACATCCATTATTATTAATTAAATTTACAGTGTCGGGTTCATTATAGTCTATATTAAATTTATTATTAAATCCTTGGGTTGCTACATTTTCCATTCTTTCAATATGTTTCATCCTTGAAATTTTAAATTTTTAATTCAAAAAAGAAAAAAGGATGATAATAGAAAATACCGTTGTAGAAAACCCACAATGGAAAATAAGGTACTAGGATGACTTTTTTTAATGATACTTTCCTTAATGATGATAAATTATTTTACTCTATAATATTGTAAGGAAATATGAGTACTTGATACATTTTTTTACACACAATCTTATCATTCAGTTGTCCATTAAACTATTACGACTTCATTTAATGCCACAAGTAGTATCATATGGAAAAATAATCTCTAAAATAATCTACAATGATCAAATTAAACTATTCATTAAATGGTTAAATTTGAAAAAAAAATCATGATCCATCACTTTTGAATGAATGTCATTGAATTTCTATAATGAACTTATTAGACAACATGGAGTGGCTGTTAATAATCATATACAAACAAGTGAGTACATTCTCTTTGTTTTTATCATGGATCATGCTAATAACTTGAATTATTATAAACCCTTATTGTATACGTTCATGATTCAGAATTAATTAATTAAATCCTAGGAATTTGGATATATTACTTATGTATAAAATATATTATACACTACCAACTTTTTGGTTGTCTATTATGAAGATCCCAGATAGTATGTTCAATGTAATTTATTTTATCCAAACAAATAAACTCTTTATTTTGATATCAAAAACTCAATATCAGAAACATATTAAGTGTTTTTTACCTAGACCATATCTTTTTCAAAAATATTAACGTGATACTATGTCACTTTTCAATGGAACCATTCATCATAGAACATCAAATCCTTAATTAAATAGTACTATAGTACAATCATAATATATTTTATAATTCTTATAACTAGTACATCATGGACTAAAATACACAAAATGTATAATTTGTGGATCTAAAAATAAACACATTTTTCATTCTTCTTCGTCTGTGGTAGAAGACTAATCTTGAATATAATCCATTATCTTATTTTAGGTAATATTACATTGATATGTGGGACATTGATTTGCATAATGTCCAATCCCCTTGAATTTTATACATTGAATATCGAAAAACATTATCTTACCCTTTAAATCACAATCATTGTGTCCTTTCTCTCAACATTTGTATCAAAATTCCATTCATTTTAATCATATATCAAGATGTTTCCTTACAAAGTTGTCACATATAGGGAAATACATTATTCCCTTCATCCATTTATCTATCATTTTCATAGTCTCTTCTTCTTCTTTTACTTCCTTCTGAAGCCATGACACGTAAGAAACTCATTCTTCTTCTTGATAGAACTATATATTATCTCCTCATTTTATGAGGATGTTTGAGAGACTATTTCCCCTATAAATACATCCCTAAACCCATATAATTCATGACCATTATTAATCTTTAGAGTATGTGCATTGATGTGTTCTTCATTCCTTCCACAATGATCCAATTCTAAACAATTTTATGCACAATAGTAGATGACAACATTATGAAACATAGTGTATAATCTTAATAAAAGTGAAATAATTAACATTATTTTAAAACATTTTGGTTGCATATTCTCATAATCATAAACATGGTGTCTTTCTGGATATATTTCATTTTAAATCAATCGTAAATGTTTTTAAAGAAAATGGGATTTATCCTAAATATAACCCATATGAGTGTCAAAGTAGGTGTACAGTAAGGCACATTGTCATGTACTAGTTTCAAATGATTCAGGCCTAGAAAACCTTGTCAGAGTTCATACACATATGTATATATGTACCAAGTCCACGTCCACATATAGTATCTATAAATGGATTTATTTCTATGAATATCCACATAATATCTACATTATTAACATTCTATGATGTTTATCAACTAGTAAACTCAAATATTATCTTATGGTTATGTTTTCTAATATCTGTTTTCCATATCTACATTTATTGCTTGCTGCAAAACATCGTTTGATACAAAATGTAATTATCTAACCCCATGTTCCCAGAGATGGTGCATTATTTTATTACAATGGCATGATCAAAATGTAAAAAATCCTGAAATACCGATCAGTTTAGACATCATAGAAGACAATATTATATTCCTAATACCCCGACATTAATAAACATTCATGCAATATAAAATTAAATTAAATGAATCCTTAAAATCATGTTCAATGTTTTCATCTTCATAACCAGTAGTAAAGAATTATAAGAAATGGGTGAGCTCATATTCTCAAAAATGGTATGTAATGCAACAGAAGCTATCATAATCAATTAGGAGAAGTGAATCACTCATGCAGCTAAAAAATAAGTTTTTTCCTAGAATATGGTAGGAAGAAAAACTAAATTAATAATTCCATATTAATAATCACAGGAAAAATAAGAAAAAACAACTGATATTCTACCAGTATAATTAATATAATTATATTGAGGGAATTTATATTATGTGGCATCATAATCATACATTCAAGGCCTCATGCCAAGACAATACATAAACAGGTTATAAACCATGCCATTTTTCATTATAATACCTATCGATTGGCCTATGGGATATTGTAGGCATCACCTGACAATTAATAATTCTAATTCATTTCCCATAAGAAATATTGAAACATAAACAACATAAACATGTGAATATATCAACCATAATATATCAATGGTATAAAATGGAAAATCAATATTAAAACTGTTCATAATCACTTCAACAATATACGTTAGATGGTATAATAAGATATAAACAACAATTAAGTAAAATAATAAATAAATAATATTGATATAGATGTAGATACAATTGAAAAGGTTTCAAATAAATTAATCATTTAAGATTCCAAACTGTTACATACCACTTTGAAATATTCAAATAATAATTACTAAAAATATCGTGGGAATATTTATACTCATTATATGGTATACAAAATGATATTAAATAAACCACACACATAAGAAATAATTTGTGAACTATGCATATTTATCAAATATGTAAATGTGAGACGAGAAAAACCCTTCGTAGTATGTAAATAAGTGTTCTTTTGGAAAATCATTTTTATTTTACCATAAATCATATTGTAAACATGTATATCCCTAATAAAATTTAAGGACATTGAAATTTTATTTGAGGTATAAGTGATATCCTTCTAATTTGTAATCATGTAAAAAAGTTTTTTTATGATGCTTATGAAATTAATCATTATTTACGGTTTAAAGAATATATAAAATTATTTTTATAGAGGAAAGGAAGGTTTGTTTTAAAAAAACCATAAATTAACCAAGATATATCTTCATTATAAAATGTGTTATTTGAGAAATATAATTTCATATTTAAAATTATTATATTGTTCTCATGAAAATGGGTAAAAATTTGAGATGTTCCCTAGAATCAGGCTTGTTTATTGGGAATAATTAGGGAGGGAACCATATTAAAAATTACATGATCTAATCAAAAAAAGATGAAATTATCTGGAAATATGAGTTTTAGAAAATATAAATTGGATTTAGAGTAATTATATATAAATAATGGATAGTTAAATTGTGGAAAATCGAGATATAACATAAGCTCAATAAAATTGGATGGTCGAGAACAAATCCTTACCACATTGTAATCAATCGAATCATATTTCTAAAAATTATTTATCATCAAATGAATTGTAACACCTGAGACTTTTATGAGAAATATTTTGTTTTTATAAATCATCAAAGGAATATTTCTCTAAACACAACACTAGATTGGTTTGCTTTACACGCAACCGCGGCCTTCCTCGATAGCTTGCGTCGTACGCAATATCGAGTTTCACTAAACAACAATATGCTATTAAAATATTATTAAAACTAGCCGTTATGAATAGTAATAACCAATTTTTGAATGTTTTTGAATTTTATTTTTCAAAATGGACTTCATTTTTGGATTCGGAGTATCGAAATTAGCTTAGGATGAAATTTTGGTACTTTTCGGATAACTTTCATATTCTGATGAATAGTGAAAATTACTAAATTTTAATTAAAAACAACTTTTTTAATCAAAATAATTAATAGTGATAAATTATTAATTTGAGTGGTTTTAAAGTATATATAGAATATATTTTTACAATTTAATAAAATGTTGTTCATTGGATGTAATTTCACATTTAAACCAGACATAGACAAGTGTCAATCTTTTTATAGTTTTTATCTCTCAAAAACACGCTATATTTTAATTAAAAACAACTTTTTTCATCGCAATAAATTATATGGTTAAATTATAATATTTATTTTTTTTAATGTATAAATAGAATACATTTTTACCATTTAATATAATTTATGTCATTAGCATTAATTTTACATTGAATTCATAGGTAAAAACATTTCAATCTTTGGCAATGTTTTAACTTTTAAAACCCATTTTCTTAACAACGAGATTTTTTTTAAATTAATTACTACAACTTCTGTGTTTTGAATTTTGAAAAATGGATTCCATATTTGGAATCTGTGGGTCCAAATTATGTTAATAGGTTACTTTTATTTTATGATATTATGAATAGTAACTACGGTAATTTTTTTTATTTACTACAGTTAAAGGTAAATAGGGTAATTCAAGGTTAAATGAATATTATAATAATTCAAAATTACCTCAACACTTGTCCTAACCGTATTGGATTAGTATTGGCCGACGATGGGCATCCTTGGGTTGATTTTGGGACCCCATTGAGCCACTTGGTAGCGACAATGACAAATTGGATTAATTAATTTAATATAAAGGCAAAATTGACATTAACAATACTCTTTTAGTAATTAATTTTTATAAGGGGTTATATAAATTATATTTTTAACTATAAATATTCATTAAAAAGCTAAAAATATTTCCTAAATAATTTTTTTTTATAATTTTTAGACTCCAAATAAATTAAATTTTTTATGACACAATAATGATGAAGTATTTACCTCATTAATAAATGATTTAAATAAATAAGAATATAATGATTAAAATATTTTCCAAAACATGTCCAATTATGATTGGATGATTTTATTTTTAAAATGATTCATCTTATGTTTATCTTTAATGATTTATGGACCTTTTAAAACCGAAGATATGTTTATAATAAAATAATATTTCCACACCTTCCAAAGGTTCCCCTCTCCTCCCTTATAAAAGGGCACCTCCTCCCTCTCTTCCTCACACAAATTTGAGCCTTAAATCTCGGCCAACCCCTGCCCATTTCACTTCCCCACTTCCTTAGAAACCTAATATATGTACTGGTCTTATCAAAAGACCAACTATATTGCCTTAAGAGAAAGTTTAATGGAGGCACTTCGAGAAAGAGGTAATACCTTCTACTGTTTTCTTCAAGTTCCATTCTTCTTCTACTACCTCTTCATTAGTTGTTTCTCTATTAGGTAATAACATCAGTATCCATAATATATTGATATGTTATTATAAATATTAAACAACATTATTTCACCTCTTATCCATCCTACAGAAAATGAAATCACCGTGCGTGTGTACGTACGGAATACTGTCTCCACGTCATAGTGTAATCTATTTTCCACCACCACCTTACATGGATGGGTATAATGGTGTAAAGAATAACTATATATGATTATTTAAAAGTGATATTGATTCTGAAATAGTATACATACCCTTCAATACAATTCCATGATCATGGGAACGATATCAGCGCTCGTGCGTACGTACGACCTACCGTCTCCACGATGTGATGCGACTCGTTTTATATGATCTTCATTGAATATTGATTATATAAATGAATTTACTGAATTAATATGATATATATTACACTAATACCATTCTGTAAATGATTTATCTATATCCATTAATGAGGAATAAGAATTTATTCGACAAAACGCGCATTAGAAAAAAAAGTAATAAACACCTGAATAACAAGTAGTAATGAAATATTACTAATAAGAAGCTAATAATATGACCATATATGATATCATAACAGTAAATATGATTTTTTAATAAGTCAATGGAATTATTTAAATCATTATACAGGATGTTCGGAAATGTACAAAGCATATCAGACATAAGGTAAGAGAAAATATCACAATCTCATTTTATTTATTCGAGATTGTTTATACTTTGGTATTTACTAGGGTGTATTTTATCATCCAGATCCATGTTTCATCAATATTTAATATTATTTCCATCCACCTACAATTTTTTAAATCCAATTTACCCTTCGGTGAGTTTTTAGTAAAAGATATGAAAGGAATATTTTGTTGTTTTTCGTACGAGGTACATTTTGACTTTTCCGACAAAAGTACGAGAAGAATGTTTTTTTAACTTATACGGAATGAATGGATTTTTAAAACATTATTTCCAATAATATTCATTTACATGTTTTCAAGCTTATTTTTAATCAACTTCTTTTAGATTAATATTGTATGACATTTTAAGAAAGGAAAAAAATTGAAGTATAAATGATATTTTCCTCAAGAATGGAGTTCAAGTGTTTTATCAAAATTATTTTCCATATAAGATAATATAGGGTTCTGTTTATATCTCTATTATTACATTGCTATGATTAAGTTTTGAATGATTTTATTTTATGAATTCATTTATCTGATATGAATTGTTTTATGATGTCATGATGTTTAAGATTCCCATTTTTTTACATGGGTTATGCTATGATGTATGGTTTAAGATTTTGTGGCACACATAAGAATGGTATCATTATGAGATGGGTGGGACCTATATCTCCCTCCAATGCATTAGGTAAATATTTTATATCTCATGAGATATACATGGATGGAACAGAAGTTTAAACCGGTTCAGTGAAACATGACTGAAACGAGGAGTGAACTCGTTTTAGAAATGGACTTTGTCCACTAAGATAGTCTTGGAAATTAGTCTTGACTACTAAGAAATGATTTTCTAAGATTATTTGTGTCTGCCACAAGGTTTCATGTTTTATGTTATGATTTTTGGGATTACATTTCCCTACTATGATTTATCCCATGTAATGAAATTATGATCTCTTTTGCAGTTTAAGATTTCCAAAAGGTATGTTCTTATGTATATGATCTGATTGATATTTCTTTTGTTTTCCCTTACTGAACATTTGATATCACCCTTTTGTATGTTTCATTTCCCCAGGACAGGAAGAAGGTTATTAAGTAGGATATGCCAAAAGGGACTCTATATATGATGAAAGAAATGGGAGGCAAAGTATATTCTTTATAAACTAGTTGTTTGTGTTTCCCAGTTTCTAAAGACTCTATACTTATACGGTCCTTTCCTGGTTTTGATATATGTTGTAACTAGTGTGCTTCAGTTTTGAAGTATTTACCATGTATGCAAAGTATGGGTCATTATAGTTGGTATCAGAGGAAAGGTATAGTCAACCATTGGAAACTAAGATGTGAAAGCCTTAGTAATAAACCTAAGGATAAGTCTAAGTAGAGAACACAGTCTAAGTGTTTTATAAATGGCCATGAATAACCTAGGATAATACCTTAAGTGTGAAATTTTATTCTTGATTATGTGGTTTTCCTATTATAATTAGTGTTTCTCACACTATTATTCTTGGTTTTAGTCAATGGATTGAACCCAATGGAACCGTGTTAATGCAGAATGCGACAGGCAATGCAATGATTGTCCCTCTGAGCAACCAAACGTTAGGGGAGATGGAATGAAAAATCATGTAGCCATGCTCACACAACTTTCTCAAGCTATGAATCATGCAGGACTTCCAAATGAGCAAAGGAAGGAGAAATATTCTGTTGAATCCTTCATGAGGCAGCGTCCACCTTGATTCAACGGGTCTACTGATCCATTAGTTGTTGAACAATGGATTAGTACTACTGAAAAGATATCTTCAGTTCTTCAATGTTCTGAACATGATAAAGTCATCCTAGTAGTGTATCGTTTGGAAGGAGATACTGATCAATGGTGGAATCTTATTAAGAATACGAGGAAAAGGGATGAAATTTCGTCCATGGAATGGGACAAGTTCAAGAACTTATTTTTCAATAAGTACTTCCCTCGTATTCTCCTAACAAAGATGGAGAAAGAGTTTCTTGAACTGAAGCAAAAGGATGATGAATCTATTGGTACCTATGAAGCAATTTTTACAAGACTTGCAAGGTACACTTCTTGTATTATTATCCAACCTGAGAGTAAGATCGATCGATTCTTTAGTCGCATAAAACCATGTCTTCGAAGGGCCTTAGCCATAAGGGACTTAAATAGCTACGAGGAAATTGTTTGATGTGCTCTCAAAGTTGAGATGGAGATTGGTGTAACCCATCAGTCATATGGGTTTGATAAGAAGTGGAAAATGGAATTCAAAGGAAAATCTAAAGAGCACACTTTAAATAAGATTATATTTCCCTTATGCTCAAAGTGTAGAAAGAAACATGGAGGGTGTTGTCTTAAAAGGACAAGTAAATGTTTAAAATGTGGAAAGGAAGGTCATCAGGCATTTGAATGCCACAATTATGGGAAGAAGATTTCTAATGATGCAGTCAAATGAAGGGATACACATAATGAACCTACTACACTTCAAAATTTCAAGTGAAATTAGATGGGGATTATGCCAATCAATGCCCAAATCCAAGGGTTGATGATGATGGTCGACGTCAACAAGCTCTTAATGATAAAGGGAAAGGAAAGTCACATGCAATTTCTATCAGCGATGTGGAGTATGCTAACGAAGTAGTGAAAGGTACACTTACCATCCACTCTAAAGTAGCAAATGTTTTATTTGATTTTGGATCCACCAACTCTATTATTTCTGAAGAATTTTTTAAGGGTATCAGCATATTACCTCAACTATTAGATGTTGAGTTGGCTTTGACAACTCCTAATGGCACAACAGTCGCATCAAAAGTTTATAATTCCTCCCCGATTAAAGTTTGTGGGAATGTTCTTCTTGAAAATCATGTGATCCTTACTATTGTGGAATTTGATGTGATTCTTGGCATGGATTGGCTTTATTTATATGGAGCTCATATAAATTTCTAAAGAAGGTAAGTCACATTTCATATTCCAGATCAATCTATGATCGTCTATCGATGCAAGGATGAACATAACCTTCTAGTGTAAATTTCATTCATATTATGGGTCTTGATTCCACTAAATGATGGTTATTTATCTCAAAAGTTTGGTGAGAAACTCTTGATCAAGAATATGCCCATTGTACGGGAGTTTGATGATGTCTTTCCAGAGGAATTTCTGGGTCTTCCACCAAATTGTGAAGTTGAATTTTCAATATAACTCATACCAGGTGCTTTACCTATTTCAAAGACACCATATAGAATGGCCCCAATTGAGTTGCAGGAATTGAAGAAGCAACTCCATGAGAATCTTGATAAGGGATTCATACGCCCTAGTGCATCACCTTGGGGAGCACCTGTTCTATTTGTTAAGAAGAAAGATGGATCAATGAGACACTGCATTGATTATCGAGAACATAACAAGATCACTATCAAGAAAAAATATCCTCTCCCATACATTGATGACTTATTTGACCAACTACACGGAGATAAATACTTTTCCAAGATTGATCATCGTTTATGGTGTCATCAATTAAGTGTCAAAAGGGAGGATATACCAAAGAAGACATTCCGTACAATGTATGTACACTATGAATTTATTGTGATGACATTTGGTCTTACTAATGCCCATGCTATTTTCATGGATTTTATGAATAGAGTCTTTAGAGACTATCTTGATCAATTTGTGGTAGTCTTTATAGACTATATTCTTGTCAATTCAAAGATCAAGGAAGAACATGAAGATCACATGAGAATTATATTAAAGACCCTGAGAAAGGAGAAGCTTTATGCCAAATTTACCAAGTGTGAATTTTGGCTTCAAAATGTTGCATTTTTGGGTCACATAATATCAAAAGAGGGGATATCTTTGGATCCATAAAAAATAATGGTTATCGAAAGATGGTAAAGACCAAGAACAATAACTGAGATCCGATGTTTTCGTGGTTTGGCTAGATATTATCGACGTTTTGTGAAAGATTTTTCACGATTATCTTATACACTCACCAAGTTGACTCAGAAAGGAGTTAAGTTTGTTTGGACAGAGGAATGTGAATAGAATTTCAAGGAGTTGAAAAGAAGGTTATCCAGTGCACCAGTGCTCACACTGCCATGTAGTGGAGAATGGTTTGTAATCTATAGTGATGCATCCAAGAAGGGATTGGGGTGTGTTCTTATGCAAAATGATATGGTGGTAGCTTATGACTCATGAAAGATGAAAATCCATGAGCAAAATTACCCAACTCATGATTTATAGTTAGGTGCAGTAATCATTGCATTGAAGATTTGGAGGCATTATCTTTATGGAGAAAGGTGTGACATTTATAATGAACATAAATGTTTATAGTATATTTTCACACAAAAGGAGCTGAATATGCGCAAAGAAGATGGTTAGAGTTGATTAATGATTACGACTGCTCAATTCATTACCACCCTGGGAAATCAAACAAAGCCATTCCTTCCTTTACCCAGCACCGATGAGAATAGCCAAACTGATCCCTTCCCACGAATCCACAGGATCCCGGTTAATGAGTCATCACCTACGTATGACGCTCGTGTATCTTGCAGAAATAGTAGATACACATTCTCAAGCCCCCCTTATGAACATCGTCACCCAAGGAATGACTGTGGCAGATGCATTAAGTCGACAAGACCATGCCAGTTTATTCATGATGAGGATCACAAAAGATCCAATATTTATGGATTTACAAAGGATGGATCTTGGAATTATAAAGGAAGGGGGAAAATCATATCTTTATCAAATGAATTTTCAACCATCTATACATGTGAAGATTAAATAGTTTCAGAAAGAATATGTAGAGTTACAAAAGAATTTGAGAAATATTCTTGAATTCAACCTTGATTGTGATGGTATAATAAAGTTCAGGAATCAGGTTTGTGTTCCTCCTATCCCTTAATTAAAGAAGGAGCTGCTGGATGAGGCTCATAGTTCGTCATTCTATATTCATCTTGGAAGCACAAAGATGTATAGAGACCTTAAACAGTACTTCTGGTTGGATGGAATGAAAAGAGATGTTGCTGAATATGTCTCTCGATGCATGGTTTGTCAGCAAGTTAAAGCTGAGAGACAGAAGTCTAAGGGGATGTTACAACCATTACCCATACCCGAATGGAAATGGGAAAACATCACTATGGACATTGTCACAGGACATCCTAAAACATCCAAAGGCAATAATTCTATCTGGGTCATAGTTGATCGTCTTACAAAGTCTACACACTTCATTGCAATTAGAGAGGATTTCTCTCTGGATAAGCTTTTCAGGATATATGTAATGGAAGTGGTAAGATTGCATGGATTAGCACTTTCTATTATATCTGATTGGGATCCGACGTTTACCTCAAAGTTCTGGCGAAGTCTTCATCATACTCTGGATACAGAGTTGAGTTTCATCACTGCTTATCATCCTCAGACAGACGGTCAGTTTGAGAGAACAATTCAAACTATAGAAGATATGTTGAGATATTTCTATATGGATTTCAAGGGTGGTTGGGATCAACACCTACCTTTGGTGAAATTTTCATATAATAATAGCTTTCACTCCAGTATTCAGATGGCTTCTTATTAAGCTCTCTATAGAAAGAAATGAAGGACTCCAACTTGCTGGGATGAAGTTGGGGAAAGAAAGCTATTTGGACCCGATCTTGTTGATGAGATTGCAAAAAAGGTCCGATCTATTAAACGACACATAAGAGCAGCTCAGAGTCGACAGAAAAGTTATGCTGACAACCGAAGAAAAGACCTAGAGTTTGAAGTGGGTGATAAATAGTTCTTACGAATATCTCTCTATAATAGGGTCATTAGAATTGGAAAGAAGGGGAAGTTGAGCCCTAGATATATCGGTCCTTTCGAAAGACTGGATCATGTAGGAAGTGTTGCTTACCGATTGGCGCTTCCACCGAATCTCTCTCAAGTTCACAATGTGTTCCATGTATCTCTCCTGAGAATGTACATACCTGATCCTCCACATGTACTCAGATCAGAAGTTGTACCGCTGGAGCAAGATCTTTCATATGAAGAATAGCCGATAGAGATTCTGGATCGTAGTAAAAAAGTCCTACGGAACAGTACCACACGCTTGGTGAATGTTTTAGGGAGGAACCACCAATTAGAAGAAGCTACATGGTAGCTTGAGGATATGACGAGGGAGAGGTATCCTCATCATTTTGTTACAAAGTGACGAATTTCGAGGGAGAAATTAATTTTAAGGGGGGTAGAATGTAACACCCAAGACTTTTATGAGAAATATTTTGTTTTTATAAATAATCAAAGGAAAATTTCACTACACAAAAAACTAGCTTGGTTTTATTTACACACAACTGCGGCCTTCCTCGATAGCATTTGTTGTACGCAATACCGAGTTTCACTAAACAACGATATGCTTTTAAAATATTATTAAAACTAGCCGTTATGAATAGTAATAACCACTTTTTGAAATTTTTTAAATTTTATTTTTCAAAATGGACTTCATTTTTGGATTTGTAATATCTAAATTAGCTTAGGATGAAATTTTGGTACTTTTGGGATAACATTCATATTCTGATTAATAGTGAAAATTACTAAATTTCAATTAAAAACAAATTTTTAAATTGAAATAATTAATAGTGATAAATTATCAATTTGAGTGGTTTTGAAGATTATTTAGAATATATTTTTACAATTTAATACAATGTTGTTCATTGGATGTAATTTCACATTTAAACCAGACATAAGCAAGTGTCAATCTTTTGATAGTTATTATCTCTTAAAAACACGCTATATTTTAATTAAAAACAACTTTTTTCATCGCAATACTTTATATTGTTATATTATAATATTTATTGTTTTTTAAGTATAAATAGAATATATTTTTACCATTTAATATAACGTATGTCATTAGCATTAATTTTACATTGAATTCATAGGTAAAAACATTTCAATCTTTGGCAATGTTTTAACATTTAAAACCCGTTTGCTTAACAACAAGATTAATTTTAAATTAATTACTGCAACTTCTGTGTTTTGAAATTTGAAAAATGGATTCCATATTTGGAATCTGTGCATCCAAATTATGTTAATAGGTTACTTTAATTTTTTGATATTATGAATAGTAACTACAGTAATTTTTTTTATTTACTACGGTTAAAGGTAAATAGGGTAATTCATGGTTAAAATAATAATATAATAATTCAAAATTATATTGACACCTATCCTAACCTTATTGGATGAGTATTGTCCAACCATGCCAATCCTTGGGTCGATTTTGGACCCCATTGTGCCACTTGGTAGTGACAATGACAATTTGGATTAATTAATTTAATGTAAAGACAAAATTGACATTAACAAAACACGTTTAGTAATTAATTTTTATAAGGGGTTATATAAATTATATTCTCAACTATAAATATTCATTAGAAAGATAAAAATATTTCCTACATAATGATATTTATTTATAAATTTTAGACACCAAATAAATTAAATTATTTATGACACAATAATGATAAAGTATTTACCTCATTAATAAATGATTTAAATAAATAAGATTATAATGATTAAAATATTTTCCAAAACATGTCCAATTCTGATTTGATGATTTCATTTCGACGATGAGTCATCTTATCTTTATCTTTATTGATTTTAGGACATTTTGAAACCAAATAAATGTTTATAATAAAATAATATTTCCACACTTTCCAATGGTTCCCCTCTCCTCCCTTATAAAAGGGCACACCTCCGTCTTTTCCTCACACCAATTTGAGCCTTCAAGATCGGCCATCCCCTGACCATTTCACTTCCCCACTTCCTTAGAAACCTACTATATGTATTGGTCTTATCAAATGACCAACTCTAGTTCCTTAAGAGAATGTTTAAAGGAGGCACTTCGAGAAAGAGGTAATACCTTCTACTGTTTTCTTCAAGTTCCATTCTTCTTCTACTCCCTCTTCTTTAGTTTATTCACTATGAGGTGATAACATCAGTATCCATCATATACTGATATGTTATTATAAATATGAAACAACCCTATTTCACCTCTTATCCATCCTACGAGAAAAGAAATCACCGCGCGTGCGTACGTACGAAATATCGTCTCCACGTCGTGGTGTAATCTATTTTCCACCACTACCTTACTTGGATGGGTATAATGGTGTAAAGAATAAATATATATGATTATTGAAAAGTGATATTGATTCTGAAATAGTATACATACGCTTCAATACAATTCCATGATCATGGGAACGATATCAGCACTCGTGCGTACGTACGACCTACCGTCTCCATGATGTGATGCGACTCGTTCTATATGATATTCATTGAATAACGATTATAAAAATGAATTTAATGAATGAATATGATATATATTACACTAATACCATTATTTAAATGATGTATCTATATCCTATAAAGAGGAATAAGAATTTATTCGACAAAACACGCATATGAACAAAAAGTAATAGACACCCGAATAACAAATAGTAATGAAATATTACTAATAAGAAGCTAAGAATATTACCATATATGATATAATAACAATAAATATGATTCTTTAATAAGTCAATGACATTATTTAAATCATTATAAATGAGGTTCGGACACGTACAAAGCATATCAGACATAAGGTAAGGGAAAATATCACAATCTCATTTTTTTATCTGAGATTGTTTATACTTTGGTATTTAATTGGGAGTATTTTATCATACACATCAATGTTTCTTCAATATGTAATTTTATATCCATCCACCTAAAATTTTTTAAATCCAATTTTACCCTTCGGTGAGTTTTTAGTAAAAGATATGAAAGGAATCTTTTTTCGTTTTTCGTACAAGGTACTTTTTGACTTTTCCGACAAAAGTATGAGAAGAATGATTTTTTAACTTATACGGCATGAATGGATTTTAATAAAACATTATTTCCAATAATCATCATTTACAAGTTTTCAAGATTATTTTTAATCAACTTTTTTAGTTTTAAATTTTATGACATTTTAAGAAAGGAAAATTGTTTTTGAAGTAGAAAGGATATTTTCCTCAAGAATGGAGTTCAAGTGTTTTATCAAAATCATTTCCCATCTAAGATAATATAGCGTTCTGTTAATATCCCTATTATTAAATTGATATGATAATGTTTTGATTGATATATTCTTATGAATTCTTTTATCTTATATGAATTTTTTATGATGTCATGATGTTTAAGATTCCCATTTTTATTACATGGGTTATGCTATGATGTATGGTTTATAATTTTGTGTCACACATAAGAATGGTATCATTATGAGATGGGTCAGACCTACATCTCCCTCCAATTCATTGGGTAAAGATTTTATATATCATGAGACAAACATGGCTGGAACGGAAGGTTAAACCGATTCAGTGAAACAGGACTGAAACGAGGAGTGAACTCGTTTTAGAAATGGACTTTGTCCACTAAGATAGTCTTGGAAATGAGTCTTGACTACTAAGAAACGATTTTCTATGATTATGTGTGTATGCCACAAAGATTAATGTTTTATTTTATGATTATTGGGATTATATTTCACTACTATGATTTATCCAATGTTATGAAATTATGATCTCTTTTTCAGGTTAATATTTTCAAAAGTTATGTTCTTATGTATATGATGTGATTGATATTTCATTTGTTTACCCTTACTAAGAATTTAAGATCACCCTTTTCTATGTTTTATTTCCCCAGGTCAGGAAGTAATTTATTAAGTCGGATATTCCAAAAGGGACTCTAGATATGATGAATGAAATGGGAGGCAATGTATATGATTTATGAACTAGTTGTTTATGTTTCCCAGTTTCTAAAGACTCTATAGCTATATGGTCTTTTCCTGGTTTTGTTATATGTTGTAATAAGTGTGATTCAATTTTGAAGTATTAACCATGTATGTAAAGTATGGGTCGTTATAGTTGGTATCAGAGGAAAGGTATAGTCAACCATCGGAAACTAGGATATGAAAGCCTTAGTAAGAACCCTAAGGATAAGTCTAATAAGAGAACACAATCATAGTGTTTTAGAAATGGCCCTGAATAACCTAGGATAAGACCTTAAGTGTGAATTGTTATTCTTGATTATGTGGTTTTCCTATTATAATTAGTGTTGGTCACACTATTCTTCTTGGTTTTAGTCAATGTATGGAACCGAAGGAACCGTGTTAATGAGGAATGCGATGGGCAATGCAATGATTGTCCCCCTGAGCAACCAAACGTTATGAGATCTGGAATGAAAAATATTGTAGCCATGCTCACACAACTTTCTCAAGCTATAAATCATGCAGGACTTCCAAATGAGCAATGGAAGGAGCAACATTCTGTTGAATCCTTCATGAGGCAGCGTCCACCTTCATTCAGCGGGTCTACTGATCCATTAGTTGCTGAATAATGGATTAGTACTATTGAAAAGATATTTTCGGTTCTTCAATGTTCTAAACATGATAAATTCATCCTAGTAGTGTATCATTTGGAAGGAGATGCAGATCAATGGTGGAATATTATTAAGAATACGAGGCAAAGGGATGAAATTGAGTCCATGGAATGGGCTGAGTTCAAGAACATAAATTTCAATAAGTACTTCCCTCGTATTCTCCGAACAAAGATGGAGAAAGAGTTTCTTGAACTGAAACAAAAGGATGATGAATCTGTTGGTACCTATGAAGAAAATTTTACAAGACTTGCAAGGTATGCTTCTGGTATTATTATCCAACCTAAGAGTAAGATCGATCGATTCTTTAGTGGCTTAAAACCAAGTCTTTGAAGGGCCTTAGCCATAAAAGACTTCAATAGCTACGGGGAAATCATTTTATGTGCTCTCAAAGTTGAGATGGAGATTGGAGTAACCCATCAGTCATATGGGTTTGATAAGAAGAGAAAAATGGAATTCAAAAGAAAATCTAAAGGGCACACTGAAAATTAGATTAGGTTTCCCTTATTCTCAAAGTGTGGAAAGAAACATGGAGGGAGTTGTCTTGATGGGACAAGTAAATGTTTCAAATGTGGAAAGGAAGGTCATCGGGCATTTGAATGCCGAAATGATGGGAAGAAGATGTCTAACGATGAAAACAAAGGAATGGATACAAATAATGAACCTACTACACTTCAATGTTTCAAGTGCAAGGAGATGAGACATTATGCCAATCAATGCCCAAATCCAAGGGTTGATGATGATGGTTGACGTCAACAAACTCTTATGGCTAAAGTCAAAGGAAAGTCACATGCAATTTCTATCAGTGATGTGGAGTATAATAACGATGTGGTGAAAGGTACAATTACCATCCACTCTAAAGTAGAAAATGTTTTAATTGATTATGGATCCACCCACTCTTTTATTTCTGATGAATTTTCTAAGGGTATCGCCGTATAACCTCTACAATTAGATGTTGAGTTGGCCTTGACACCTCCTAATGGCACAATAGTCACATCAAAAGTTTATAATTCTTCCCCGATTGATGTTTGTGGGAAAGTTCTTCTTGAAAATCTTGTGATCTATCCTATAGTGGAATTTGATGTGATTCTTGGCATGGATTGGTTTTATTTATATGGAGCTCATATTAATATCCAAAGAAGGGAAGTAACATTTCATATTCCAGATCAATCTATGATCGTCTATCGATGCAAGGATCAACATTACCTTCTAGTTGAAATTTCATTCATCTTATGGGTCTTGATTCCACTAAATGAAGGTTATTTATCTCAAATGGTTGGTGAGAAACTCACGATTAAGAATATTCCCATTGTACGGTATTTTGATGATGTCTTTCCGGAGGAATTGCATGGTCTTCCACCAAATCGTGAAGTTGAGTTTTCAATAGAACTCGTACCAAGTGCTTTACCTATTTCAACGAATCCTTATAGAACGGCCCCAATTGAGTTTCAGGAATTGAAGAAGAAACTCCAAGAGAATCTTGATAAGGGATTCATACGCCCTAGTGCGTCACCTTGGGGAGCACATGTTCTATTTGTTAAGAAAAAAGATGGATCAATGAGACTCTGCATTGATTATCGATAACTTAACAAGATCACTATAAAGAAAAAATATCATCTCCCACGCATTGATGACTTATTTGACCAACTACGCGGAGCTCAATACTTTTCCAAGATTGATCATCGTTTAGGGTATCATCAATTAAGGGTCAAAAGGGAGGATATACCAAAGACGACATTCCGTACAAGGTATGGACACTATAAATTTATAGTGATGCCATTTGGTCTTACTAATGCCACTGCTATAATCATGGATCTGATGAATAGAGTCTTTATAGACTATCTTGATCAATTTGTGGTATTCTTTATAGACGATATTCTTGTCTATTCAAAGAGGAAGGAAGAACATGAAGATCACTTTAGAATTATATTGAAGACCATGAGAAAGGAGACTCTTTATTCCAAATTTACCAAGTGTGAATTTTGGCTTCAAAAGTTTGCATTTTTGGGTCACATAATCTCAAAATAAGGGATATCTGTGGATCCAGCAAAAACCGAGGTTATCGAAAGATGGTCGATACCAACAACAGTAACCGAGATCCGAAGTTTTCTTGGTTTGGCTGGATATTATCGACGTTTTGTGAATGATTTTTCATGATTATCTAATCCACTTACCAAGTTGACTCAGAAAGGAGTTAAGTTTGTTTGGACAGAGGAATGTGAATAGAATTTCAAGGAGTTGAAAAGAAGGTTATCCAGTGCACCTGTGCTCACACTTCCTTGTAGTGGAGAAAGGTTTGTGATCTACAGTGATGCATCCAAGAATGGATTGGGGTGTGTTCTTTTGCAAAATGATATGGTCTTAGCTTATGCCTCACGACAGTTGAAAATCCATGAGAAAAATTACCCAACTCATGATTTGGATTTAGTTGTAGTAATCATTGCATTAAAGATTTGGAGGAATTATCTTTATGGAGAAATGTGTGACATTTATAATGATCATAAAAGTTTATAGTATATTTTCAAACAAAAGGAGCTGAATATGCGCCAAAGAAGATGGTTAGAGATGATTAAGGATTATGACTGCTCAATTCATTACCACCCTGGGAAAGAAAACAATGTCATTCCTTCCTTTACCCAGCACCAATGAGAATAGCCAAACTGATCCCTTCCCACGAATCCATAGGATCCCGGTTAATGATTCATCACCTCCACATGACGCTCGTGTATTTTGCAGAAACAATAGATACACATTCTCACGCCACCATTATGAGCATCATCACCCAAGGCATGACTGTGGAAGATGCATTAAGTCGACAAGACCATGCCAGTTTATCCATGATGAGCATCACAAATGATCCAATATTTATTGATTTACAAAGGATGGATCTTGGAATTATAATGGAAGGGGGAAAATCGTATCTTTCTTAAATGAATGTTTAACCATCTATACATGTGAAGATTAAAGAGGCGCAAAAAGAAGATGTAGAGTTACAATAGAAGGTGAGAAATATTCCTGAATTCAACCTTGATTGTGATGGGATAATAAAGGTCAGGAATCGGGTTTGTGTTTCTCCCATCCCCGAATTAAAGGAGCAGCTGGATGAGGCTCATATTTCTTCATTCTCTATTCATCCTCGAAGCACAAAGATGTATAAGGACCTGAAAGAGTACTTCTGGTGGGATGGCCTGAAAGGAGATGTTGTTGAATATGTCTCTCGATGCATGGTTTGTCAGAAAGTTAAATATGAGAGATAGAAGTCTAAGGGGATGTTACAACCATTACCCATACCCGAATGGAAATGGGAAAACATCACTATGGACTTTTTCACATGACTTCCTAAAACATCCAAAGGAAATAATGCTATTTGGGTCATAGTTGATCGTCTTACAAAGTCTGCACACTTCATTGCTATTAGAGAGGATTTCTCTCTGGATCAGCTTGCCAGGATATATGTAAAGGAAGTAGTAAGATTGAATGGAGTAACACTTTGTATTATATATGATCAGGATCTGAGGTTTACCTCAAAGTTCTGGAGAAGTCGTCAGCATACACTGGATTCAGAGTTGAGTTTCATCACTGCTTATCATCCTCAGACAGATGGTCAGTCTGAGAGAACAATTCAAACTCTAGAAGATATGCTGAGAGCTTGCTCTATGGATTTCAAAGGTGTTTGGGATGAAAACCTACCTTTGGTGGGATTTTCATATAATAATAGCTTTCACTCCAGTATTCATGTGGCTCCTTATGATGCTCTCTATGGAATGAAATGAAGGACTCCAACTTGCTGGGATGGAGTTGGGGAAACAAAGCTATTAGGACCTGATCTTGTTGATGAGATGGCAGAAAAGGTCTAATATATTCAATAACACATAAGAGAATCTCAGAGTCGACATAAAATTTATGTTGACAGTAGAATAATTGACCTAGAGTTTGAAGTGGGTGATAATGTTTTCTTACTAATATCTCCCTAGAAAAGGGTAACGAGAATTGGAAAGAAGGGGATATTGAGCCCTAGATATGTCGGTCCTTTCGAAATACTGGATCATGTTGTAAAGGTAGCTTACCGATTGGCGCTTCCACCGAATCTCTCTCAAGTTCACGATTTGTTCCATGTATATCTCCTGAGAAAGTACATACCTAATCCTTCACATGTACTTAGCTCAAAATTTGTACCGCTGGAGAAAGATCTTTCTTAGGAATAATAGCCGATAGAGATTCTGGATCGCAGTGAAAAATTCCTACGGAACAAGACCACTCGCATGGTGACAGTTTTATGGAGGAACCACCAATTAGAAGAAGCTACGTGGGAGCTTGAGGATATTATGAGGGAGAGGTATCCTCATCTTTTTGTTACAAAGTGATGAATTTCGAGGGCGAAATTCATTTTAAGGGGGTAGAATGTAACACCCAAGAATTTAATGAGAAATATTTTGTTTTTATAAATCATAAAATGAATCTTTCACTACACACAACACTAGATTGGTTTTCTTTACACGCAACCGTGGCCTTCCTCGATAGCTTGAGTCGTACGAAACACCGAGTTTCACTAAACAACGATATGCTATTAAAATATTATTAAAACTAGCCGTTATTGAATAGTAATAACCACTTTTTGAAATTTTCTAATTTTATTTTTCAAAATGGACTTCATTTTTGGATTTGGAATATCAAAATTATCATAGGATGAAATTTTGGAAATTTTCGGATAACTTTCATATTATGATGAATAGTGAAAATTACTAAATTTTAATTAAAAACAACTTTTTTAATTGAAATAATTAATAGTGATAAATTATTAATTTGATTGGTTTTAAAGTATATTTAGAATATATTTTTACAATTTAATACAATGTTGTTCATTGTATGTAATTTCATTTTTAAACCAGACATAAACAAGTGTCAATCTTTTGATAGTTATTATCTCTTAAAAACACGGTATATTTTAATTAAAGACAACTTTTTTCATCGCAATACATTATATGGTTAAATTATAATATTGATTGTTTTTAAATTATAAATAGAATAAATTTTTACCATTTAATATAATGTATTTCATTAGCATTAATTTTACATTGAATTCATAGGTAAAAACATTTCAATCTTTGGCAATGTTTTAACTTTTAAAACTCGTTTTCTTAACAATGGGAATAATTTAAATTAATTACTGCAACAAATATGCTTTGAATTTTGAAAAATGGATTCCATATTTGGAATCAGTGGGTCCAAATTATGTTAATAGGTTACTTTGATTTTTTGATATTATGAATAGTAACTACGGTAATTTTTTTTATTTACTTCGGTTAAAGGTAAATAGGGAAATTCAAGGTTAAAAGAATATTATAATAATTCATAATTACTTTGAAACTTGTACTAACCTTATTGGAGGAGTATTGGCCTACAATGGGCATCCTTGGGTCGATTTTGGGACCCCATTGAGACACTTGGTAGTGACAATGACAATTTGGATTAATTAATTTAATGTAAAGACAAAATTGATATTAACAAAAATCTTTTAGTAATTAATTTTTATAAGGGGTTATATAAATTATATTTTCGACTATAAGTATTCATTATAAAGATAAAAATATTTCCTACATTATGATATTTTTTTATCATTTTTAGAGACCAAATAAATTAAACTCTTTATAACACAATAATGATGAAGTATTTACCGAATTAATAAATGATTTAAATAAATAAGATTATAATGATTACAATATTTTCCAAAACATGTCCAATTCTGATTGGATGATTTTATTTATACCATGAGTTATCTTATATTCATCTTTAATGATTTTTGGACCTTTTGAAACCGAAGATAAGTTTATAATAAAATAATATTTCCACACTTTCCAAAGGTTCCGCTCTCCTCCCTTATAAAAGGGCACCCCCTCCCTCTCTTCCTCACACCAATTTGAGACTTAAGGCTCGGCCAAACCCTACCCATTTCACTTACCCACTTCATTAGAAACCTACTAGAGGTACTGGTATTATCAAAAAGACCAACTCTAGGGCCTGAAGAGAATGTTTAAAGGAGGCACTTCGAGAAAGAGGTAATACCTTCTAACGTTTTCATCAAGTTACATTCTTATTCTACTCCCTCTTCTTTAGTTGTTTCATTATGAGGTAATAACATCAGTATCCCTCACATACTTATATATTATTATAAATATGAAACAAACCTATTTCACCTATTATCCATCCTACGGAAAACAAAATCACCGCTCGTGCGTACGTACGAAATACCGTCTCCACGCCGTGGTGTAATCTGTTTTCAACCACCACCTTAATTGGATGGGTATAATTGTGTAAAGAAAAACTATATATGATTATTGAAAAGTTATATTGATTCTGAAATAGTATACATACTCTTCAATACAATTCCATGATCATGGGAACGATATCATCGCTCGTGCGTACGTACGGCCTACCGTCTCCACGATGTGATGTGACTCGTTCTATATGATCTTCATTGAATAATGATTATATAAATGAATTTAATGAATGAATATGATATATAATACACTAATAACATTCTATAAATGATGTATCTATATCATATAAAGAGGAATAAGAATTTATTCAACAAAACACGCATAAGAACAAAAAGTAATAAACACCCGAATAACAAGTAGAAATGAAATATTACTAATAAGAAACTAATAATATGACCATATATGATATCATAACAATAAATATGATTCTGTAATAAGTCAATGACATTATTTAAATCACTATATAGGATGTTCGGACATGTACAAAGCATATCAGACATAATGTAAGGGAAAATATCACAATCTCTTTTTTTTATCTGAGATTGTATTTACTTTGGTATTTACTGGGGTGTATTTTATCATCCACATCCATGTTTACTCAATATGTAATATTATTTCCATCCACCTACAATTTTTTAAATCCAATTTTACCCTTATGTTAGTTTTTAGTAAAATATATGAAAGGAATCTTTTGTCGTTTTTCGTACGAGGTACTTTTTCCCTTTTCCAACAAAAGTACGAGAAGAATGTTGTTTTTTAACTTATACTGCATGATTGGATTTTTAAAACATTATTTCCAAGAATCTTCATTTACAAGGTTTTAAGCTTCGTTTTAATCAAATTCTTTTAGATTATAATTGTATGACATGTTAAGAAAGGAAAAATGTTTTTGAAGTAGAAATGATATTTTCCTCAAGAATGGGGTTCAAGTGTTTTATCAAAATTATTTTCCATATAAGATAATATAGGGTTATGTTTATATCCCTATTATTACATTGATATGATTATGTTGTGATGGATATATTTTTATGAAATCCTTTTTCTTATATGAATTTTTTTATGATGTCATGATGTTTAAGATTCCCATTTTTATTACATGGGTTATGCTATGATGTATGGTTTATGATTTTGTATCACAAATAAGAATGGTATCATTATGAGATGGGTGGGACATATATATCCCTCCAATGCATTGGGTAATGATTTTATATCTCATCAGATAGAAATGGCTGGAACGGTAGGTTAAACTGGTTTAGTGAAACAGGACTAAAACGAGGAGTGAACTCATTTCAGAAATGGACATTGTCCACTAAGATAGTCTTGGCAATGAGTCTTGACTACTAAGAAATTATTTTCTATGATTATGTGTGTATGAAAAAAAGATTCATGTTTTATGATAAGACTAGTGGGATTATATTTCACTAATATGATTTATCCCATGTTATGAAATTATGATTTATTTTGCAGGTTAAGAGTTAAAAAAGTTATATTCTTATGTATATGATGTGATTGATATTTCTTTTGATTACCCTTACTGATCATTTGAGATAACCCTTTTGTATGTTTTATTTCCCCAGGTCAGGAAGAAGGTTATTAAGTAGGATATACCAAAAGGGACTCTAGATATGATGAAATAAATGGGAGGCAAAGTAGATGCTTTATGAACTAGTTGTTTATGTTTCCCAGTTTCTAAAGACTCTATACCTATACGGTCCATTCCTGGTTTTGTTATACGTTGTAATAAGTGTGCTTCAATTTTGAAGAATTAACCATGTATGTAATGTATGGGTCGTTATATGAATCATTTAATACAATAAATATTAATAGATTCTTAATGTTATATATCATATTTTATAGTACATACACAACATACAAGAAATAATTAGTGAATAATTAAAATCACATGAAAATAAAAGTGAGATGAGAAACCCCATAACTTTCATATAAATGTGATATGCACAAGATCACAATGGCCCGGATAATCATTTTAAATACATTAATACATTACTTAATTTAGAACCATCTATAAATTTATTTCTATTATTATAATTTTAGTATGTTCATTTATCGTCTTTTCGATTAATTATGGGATATAATTTTTTAGTTTGGGATAATTTATTTCCTTGGTTTTCATGTTTAGTTTACTTGTATAAATATAAAAATGTTCATGTAAAATGGGTAGAAATCAAAAAATTGTAATATATGAGATTAATGAACACAGAAAATTGGAAATTTTTATATAATGCATGGATGAATTATAAGATAACATTTACTAATACGAATCATAGTTTATATTGGGTGTTTTTCCATTATAGCACAATAGTTTTGTTTAATTAATTAATAATATGTATATATAATGTTTCTAGATTAATAAATAGTATTTAGTATATATATATATATATATTGATGATTATCAACCATAAAATTAGTTTCATGACTATCATTGAAGAAGAAAATGAAGAATGAAAAGGTCATCATCCACGAAGGTTTTAAATCAGCACCTCCCAAACAGTGATTTCGTTTTTAAAATAAGAAAGATAGATTAATGATATTGATCTTATATATTTCATTAATATGATATAATTATAGTTTATATATTATATATTGATGTTATTAGGATAATTTGGATATAGGTGGTGAGGTGAGGATAACAAAAGAAAATAAATTGAAATGAAATTAAAAGAAAAACAAGAGGGTTTACCAATTGATTTACCCTCCATGAGAAAATCCATAGGGAAATGGATTTATGTAATTTTTTAAGAAATAGTGTCCCTAAATATGGGGGAGAGTCTAGGGAAGAGTATACTTGAATAATATTCCCATGCATTATGAATTATAGGTTTGAGGAAGAGAGGGAGTGAGGGTGGTATTTATAGTGTAGGAGAGGGGCGATTTCATTATATTTTACTCATTATTTTTTTATTTTTCCCAAGAAAACCAATAGTGTTTATTCTTGTAACTAAATAAAGTAATATGTTTGTCTTATTTAGGAAAAATGGTTCTTATAACATCGATACATCATCTATAACGCCATAATTCAAGTATTTATAATTTATCATATATTTTCATAATTTATTACTGACCAAAAATAAATGTGTTCTTCAAAAATCACTAAAATCCACCCTAAAATTTTTTAAATGTGTAGTATTAAAAAATTGGAATTAATTTTATGAAAATAAATTGTTAAATATGATAAATTAAATTTTTAATTAAAATCTTTATTTACTCCGAAATATAATGTTATTAAAAATAAAAATAATTTTAAAACATATGAAAAAAATAACTAAGGTATAGTTAAATTATAATAAAATATTAAGACGATAGAATATTTATTTATGAGAACATTTTATAAAAAATAGTTTACTTTTAAATAATTTTATTAATTATAAACTTTTAGTTAAATATTTTATAACTTACAAAAATACCCACAAATTAGTAATTTTTTTAAAATGTTTATTTACTTATACGATGATATAATTATATCCTACATTCATTTATATGGTTCGTAATATTTATTTATACATTAATTGGTGAGGTTACTAGTCCATCAGTCAATTTATTATTTATAAGGTTCATATTAATGTTTATATTGTAACAATACTATTCTAAAGGGATAGGTTATTATTCACCATGAAATTTATGTTGATTCTATTAGTCTCTAAATATCTTATGGTTTCCAACCTTTTATGTCTATTTTTTGAAACTATATTCACAGAAGTGAAAAAATTATGTTTATTTCCTAGGTTATGGCTATCCTTTTTATATAGTTATAATAACAATGTGTTTTTTCATTAAGGAAAAGTTTTGGGTGAATTACATTCTATATAAAATTAATTTTTGAATCCTTGGGGTTTAACAATATAAATATATAATATGTGAATGAACTAGACATTTCATGATGAATCACATTTGACAAAACAAGATAATTAAGACCTAACAAATGAATACAATGAAATATTATAATTTTAAGGTAAAAATATGGTTTTGAAGGATCATATATGATATTATAAATATTAATATGCTTTTGGAATAAGTTAATTTCAAGCGTACACCCACTATTTACTATTTTAATTCAATTAAATCTAAATGGGTGTGTAATGTAAGGGAATTATTATCTCAATTTACATTAATTGGGGTAATGTTATAATTCATTAATTATCCTAAATGGTAATGGAAATGAACATTTTATTAAAAGAAAGAATAAAATAGACAATAAGAGGACAGATGAGGTAATACAAGAAACATTACTTCATGCCAAATAGAAAAAAAGATGGAAATGAAATATTATAATAGTTATATAAATATTCATAATCATCACACCTATTAGAATGACATTTCCACTTAATTTATTTGGATTTATAATTGAAAAAATATTGGATTCATTGGTTTTTTATCACTTCAACATTATGATCTTTTTAGGGGTTAACTTCATAATCTAATTTTAATCAATATTTTTTATTCATGAATTTAAATTGATGTAAATTATTCGAATATTTTTTAGTAAAACCATTAATTATATTATACCATGGTTATACATGTTATTTTCAATTAATATCATTATTTTTATCTTTATGGTACTTAATATAATTAATAAAACATTTTTACGAAAATCTGATATAATCTCTATATTTGTTTTGAAATTTGTTTTCTTAAAAATTGAGGTTTTATAAAATTTCATGGAACCTATATGATATTGTAGTTTTCATATTCAAAAATAATGTCTAACTATAGATTGTAATCTTTCATTCCATTTACTATCTCTATGAAAATCAATTAAATCATACTGAATAAATACTAGAATAAGGTAATAACTTATATTTGTAAATCCATATGTTTACAAGTGTATATTAACATGTTTTTTTGGAAGTCACTTAGTCATGTAATGTTGTGTGTAAGATAGTCTCTTAATAAGATTTTTAGATTTCCTATCAATGAACCAATGTTTGACACACCGATATTCGACACACCGATGTTCGACACGCTGTTGTTCGAAACACTGATGTTTCACACAATGACGATGACACAATGAAGATGACACACCAAAGATGACAAACCAAAGAAGACAGAGTGACGCTAACAGACCAAATATGACAAAAAGATGCTGACAGACCAAAGATAACAGACTGATGCTAATAGATCGAAGATGATAGACTGATGTAAATGACTCACCGATAGTCATAAATAACTATTTCTTTTTTATTAATTAATAGTTATTTATAATGGTCAAATTTATAAAAAATAATTTTTATGAAATTATTTAATGTTGTATATAGGAATATCCTTAGAGTGTATGGGGTATATGCACATGGGTATGTCTTCTGCCTACTGGACCTATAATTATAAAAGGATTACAAGATCAACCTAAAATTTATCTCTCTCAAACAGCTAAAAAAGGATGGGAGTGCAAATATGCAATATATTAGAAATATAACAACTCTAAGATTAAATATGGATAATGTTTAATATTAAAAGATGAATTCTACATAATCTTGTTGAATATACTGACATCAAGGAGATGAACCTTTACACACCTGGAAGCTCGATTATAGAGACTGTGATACTTTTTTTTGGATCCATCTTCCAGAAGAGAACTATAATATAATTTTCATTACATCGATTGAGTCCATATCATTACTGCACAACACACATATATTTCTAAACATCATATTTAGTTTTATAACTATGTTGTGTTCATGTGTTTACTTTTAGAGCTATGTGTGAATTTTTTTGTCTTACACACACTGCCTCTTGAGAACAAATGATAGATGCTAAAATATCCTCACACTCATTCCCTTTCAACTCTTGTATCCCATGTTGAACTATGGAAGAGATCATGTGTGATATGTTTATTTTTTTTCCACGAACTACTATGGTAGAGGTTAAGTGTGACCTGGATAGCCCTTTGTACTATTGTGAACCCTAATATAAGTTGCAGATCAAATGATTTTTAATATGAACATCTTGGTGGTATGTGATCATCAAGTGAAGAAGACTACGTCTCAATTTGAGATAGATACTCTTGTTTTAACTATTTTTTTGTTTGTATTATATATATTTTTATTATATATAGAATTCATTAAGATAAATCGATATTCTCTAGTAGGTTTAGAAATTTTTTATATCAGTGTTGAATTATTAGAATAGTTTGAAATGTTTTACTAATAATTAAATTGGTAAAACATAAAAGGAATAAATCTTCAGAGAAACTAATTGAACTTTCAAGACATATAACAATTCTCTACAAAATGACTATGATTTTATTTTAATAGTGGTATATTTTTTTAAGAACCAACTTTAACAGAAATTTTTATAGATACCTAATTCACCCCCTCTTTAGTCATCTACTATGAACCAACAAAAATGATTTAATATTTTTACCATTTCAAAAGGATTTATTAAGGAAATTTTAAACAATTTTCACCCATTCAAAAAAGTTATTCAATATAATCTTATGTCATTGTTAATAAATTCCTTATTTGGATTTTAATAAAAACTTGAATAGAATATCCTTATCATTTTTAAACAAAGAACATTCCTAAACATTTTTTTAGTGAAATGGAATATTATTTTTAACTATTACATCATGTACTGAATTACCTACCTTCAAGAATATAATTTCTATGATGCTTCATATGTATTATTAAGGAATTATTATAAAAAATATCATCTTTAAAATTTATTTTCATGTAAATATATTTTTAAAAAATATTTTTTAAATAAAAATGATAATTTTCTCAATAATGTATTTAATGATATTTTTATGGTAGTTCTATACTTCATTGATAACAAAAATTAATTATTAAAATAATTAGTATATGTTTTCACCATTACTAATATTTTTATATAATAGTTATGATGGATTTTACTAAGGAAGATATTGAAAATAGCATCCTTGGATCATTTTTTCATTAGCCATACCTTGAATTAATCACTTTCTTGTGAACATTTAATTTCCCCAAAAATATTAATATTTTTTATCACGCATTTGTAAAATCCTTAAAATATATATCATTTCTATGTAAGCTATTTTACATTTAAATCATTTTATTATCTGTGAAAATATTTATAAATCCATATTATTTTTATAGAAATATAATAATATGGTTACTTTTTATAAATTAAATTTATTTTTTAGTATATAAGGATTAACAAGCCTACCCCCAGTAGAAAATAGTTGGTGGTATTTTTATTAAAATGATATATATAAGATATAAAATCACTACGGATTGGTCATTTTATTAGTATTTATGAACTATATATATACATGGTTCTCTTATGACATTAGTAATTAAACATATAACAAAACAAATGAAAATAAACGGTTTCCTAGACACTTATTCAAATGTTTGAACTTCATTAACAGGGGAATTAAAATAACAGAAATTGTGAGCTATAATGTGAATAACTTCTTAGGTATTGTTTAATATAACTTCAATCTATAGGAATAATATATATGTATAGGTAAACAACTGAATAACATATAAAAATTATTAAACTGAAAATACAAACGCATTCATAGATTTTTTCCTATAGAAGACCATCTGGATAATAATAAATAAATAATAAATTTAGAAATTTATAATTATTTTACACCATGTATTTGGAACATGATCAATTACATTGTCAATATGATTTAATTATGTGGGTAGAAACCAGCTTGATTCAACATGGAATGAAGTGTGCATGGAATTTCGCTAACTGGTTATGTCACATGAGATTACCAATACATCAAGAGTATTGAATTAACCAGTCCCCAACCTATAGAGATTGTGTTAAATGGTACCAAAACCATTTCATACCCATAAAATTCATTCCTCATATTTCAATTTAACTAATAATTAATATTCTCTTTCATAAAATTTTTATATTAACTAAATTTTATCGAATTATAATTATTTCCCAAGTTAATTAAATAACTATAAAGGTAATCACATAATCTAAATATGGTATATATTACATAAAATAATAATTTAAATAAATAATATATTCAAAAGTATAAATAAGTATGAATCATGATAAATTAAGTCCAACTAAATTTTAAACATTCAATATTATTGTATAAGATATTTTATAATTGACCCACTTTAGTGAAGTTTAAGGGAAAAATATTAAAGTGTATTGATAGATGATTAGAGAATATAGATTTCGTAAAACC
Source organism: Viscum album (assembly GCA_963277665.1). Lineage (NCBI taxonomy): Eukaryota > Viridiplantae > Streptophyta > Magnoliopsida > Santalales > Viscaceae > Viscum > Viscum album. The sequence goes on along the minus strand of OY728133.1, from coordinate 1,032,851,549 downwards.
ATAAAATAAATAAAAATATCTTTATTATAAAATTTGTTATTTTAGAAAAGTAATGGTTGATAAAAACACTTTGTGGTGTCTACTTGAAAATGGTTGTGAAATTAGATTTCTCCCTTTATTTGGGATTTCATTATGGAATTAATTGAGAAGGGGATGTTTCAAAAATATTTCCAAATAAAGAAGGATGAATTTATATGGAAATAAAAAATTTAAAAATATACAATTAATTTATATGAAATATATAACAATAAAGATAAATTACATTGGGGTGAAGATATAGAAAGAATTACCCAATGGTAAATTTGATGGGTTTGAGATATCCCTGAGAACTTAGTAATCAATCAAATCACATTCCCTATAAAATTATTAATCATAAAATGAAATGTTTAATATCATAAATATAAATTTACTCATTATATGATATATTGATGTATCCGAATATATACACCACACACAAGGAATAAGTGATGAATATGGAACTCTTATAGAAATAAAAGTTATATGTGAAACCCCATAAAAATATCAAATCACTAGAGTTAGGAGAAATCAATGAAATAATTATGTGTAAAAATATTAAATAAAAAATATAAAATATTACATTAATTATATAACAATCATATGTAATTTTAAACATATTTATTCCATAACATAACCTATGACATATCTGATATACCTAATGAATTGAAATGGAATTTTAAATCATTAACCTTATGTCTATAAGCATTCTCCATGTCTACCTACTTTTATGGATAATAAAATTAGATTAGTTAATTACCCAATTGAAAAAAATTTATAAATGTATTTTAGTTTTTTTATTTTTATTAATTTATTTTATGGCCTTTTAGATGATATTTAGGATTCAATTTTGTCATTTTGATAGTTTTTATTTTCTTGGGTTTTCATGATAGGTTCACTTGAATAAAAGTATTGAAGTTCCTATAAAATGTGAATAGTTATCAATAATTGAAATTATATGTTTCTAATTAAATAAAATAAGTTTAAATTATTATATAAATAATTTGGTTATATTTTATGATAATGATTCATTAGATAAAATGTTAATGAAAATTATTTAATTTATACAAGTAGCTTTTACGACCATCATGAAATTATATCATTTTATTTACTATAATCATTATATGTTAGATAAAGAAAATGATATTTCTTATTATATGTATGGTAAAATATTATATAACCACAATAATTGTTTTATGACCACTCTTTTATGCAATATAAGAAAATGAAAATACGTCATCCAAGATAGTGGTAAATAGAGATATCATAGAAAATGATTTAATTTCTAGAATAAAAGTAAGAGGAGATGGGGTTTTCTTATGGATATTTCATTTACATAATAAAATTATAGTACATATAAGATACTGGAGTTATTTTTCATGTTTAGATATACGATGTAAGAAAATTATAATCAAATAAAAAAAATTAAATTAAATTAAAAGATAACGAAATAGGATTTTACCTCTATTATAATGTCTACTTGAGAACCTCTTTAAAGAACATGGGAAAAGTATTTTGGTGATACCAAAAAGAAAAAAGATAAGGGGATGATGTTTTATAAAGTAATTACGAATTATATAATAAATCACCGAAGTATATTATTTGTGAGGATAAAAGGTTGTGAGGGGTGATATTTATATTAGAGGAGACGAGAGTTTTTTGATTATTTTATTCATTATATTGTTATATCTGCTCAATACTACCAATAACAAGGATTATTGTCACTAAATAGAGTAAATAGTTCATCTAATTTATATATAATTGTTTTGTTCAAATATAATAACTCAAAAATATATATAATTTGATTAAAATGTACAATAACATATAATATCATTTTTCATTGTTCACCAAAAGTACATTTATTTTAGAAAAATTATAAAAAATAAAACTAACAATTTTTATATATGTAGTTTTTTAAAATTAATTACATTATTTTTAAATAATTTTCTATATATGAGAAATTAAATTTTTATTTAAAATCACTATTTATATGAATAATATTGATTTTAAAATTATAATTGATTTTATGACACATTAAGAAATTAAACAAGGTATCATAATGTTATATTATTATCATAAGAAAAAAGGTAATAATTTATGATTATATTTTATGATAATAAATTTTATTTTAAATATTTGTATTAATCATAAAATCTTAAACGAATATTAACATTTCAAAAAAATAACATCTCTAAATTTCTCATTTGGAAAGCATTTATTTTTTTATTCTATATTATTAACATATCATATTTTCATTATTATGATACCAAAATTTTATATATACTTTAAGATGAGATTTTATTATTTTAATGGCGACATCAATATTTCAAACGACCGTATTACTTTCACAATGGTCATGTTAATATTTAATAGTATATCATGATTCCTTTAAGCACAATATTTCATGCAACATAAAATATCAATTAAATTGAGTTTACTTAATAATATAAATACCATAAAGTATTAGCGCATTATAGAAGGAATGATTTAAATATGCATGTCTTATGATATGGATCATTTATATAAATCCCCTTTTTGTCATGGAAATCTCATAGGGAAAATTTGTTGTCTTGCCTTTGTTATGTGGGTTTTTACTCAATATGTTTTAGTCTATTTTGTAAATAGTCATTACAGTAGAGGTATCGTGTTCCTATAAAATATGATGTTCAATAATTAAAAATTTCCTCAATTCAAAATTTAATTATTATTATTCATGATATTTTAAAAATGATATTATACCTAGATACATTTCATTATCTGTTTATTGATGAACTACAAATTGTTTTCAGTTTTTTACCAAGAGATATCGATTATTTCTTATAAAGATACTATTTACATTTTATTTGGGAAATGGAATGTGTTTTAGTTATTCAGCTTTACATTTATTATTCTTGTAACTTAATTAAATGACATGTGTGTTGAAATATTTAATTTTTCATATTTCTCATTCCATATAGAATATGATTATGGATTCATGAGAGATCATTCTATACATAACATATACAAAGCCTTTGATATCATCATTATTTTGATTCATTTATCCGAAATCCATGAAGTATACTACAATGAATATTCATGGATATTCTATATTAAATTATTTTATTGTTGAGAAATATTTGTCACAAATTATATATTATAATGTAATATAATACTCATGTATGCATCCATATTTCCTAGACTACTAAACTACTTGGTCCTTTAGAATGAGATTCCTTGTATATTATTCAAAGTATGAAGGAAATAAAAATATGGAATAGTAATGATGTGAAAAAACATTCCATTTATATAATTGAGTAGAGTAATAAATTCAATGTTAAATATATGAAAACAAATTCCATTAAATCAATAAACTAGTTATCATAATTGGATAAGCAATAATCAATATACAATGATGTAAATAGAAAAACATGTAGAATTAATCAATAATTGATAATGAAATGAATCCATATATAATATCATTGTGAAAATGTCATGGATAATACTAACATAATGTTTAATAATGTCAATTCTTTAATATCATTCCTCATGTTTCCTCGAAAAATGATACATTTACCATCGTGACCTTTTACATTATGGTTTAGAACATAATGTGTAAAACACATTTAAATAAGGCTATCCAACAATTCATTCCATGAGACTAGTATTGTTACAGGGGTATTTATATAAACTATCCCAATACATGTTATGCATGTACCAACCATTCCTTATATATCAAATAATAAATATTGTTTATAAACAATGTGCCTTTTCATAAAGAACATGTATTGTGGAAAGAATATAGTTTTATCAATATATCTCCAGATGAATTAATAACCTTCAATGTGAACATATTTTGTCAAAATGGTATAAGGTTTATGAAATAATAATATCTATTATATATTATATAGGTATTTATGAAATATTTAATGTATAATGATCATAGGGAAGGGAATATTTTAAGGTAATGTTAATGACTACAAAATAAAAAAATTAAGTGAATTCAAATACTATGCTCAGAAAAAAGAATCATAAACCATCCAAAAGAAGAATAAGGACGGTATTAAAATATATTAATTATGGGTAATAAATAAGGGGGTTTTCAAATATAAATAGAAATTGAATGAATAGAACTTTAAAAACATTCCTGAAGAATTTTCATTTTCATTTTTAAAAATGATTTCAAAATCTGTTTCATTTAAAATCACATTAAAAAAATTTCATTAAAAAAATATTCATAAATATGAAATTTATTCTTAAAAGAAATGAACATAATGAAATTGAGTAATTCAATACATGCCGTAAATGAATAAAAAACATTCCATTTTCACCATAAAATTTTATGATTTGGTTATTTTCAGAAAATGATAAAAATGTTTCTTTAACATTTCCAGTATAATCCAAATAGTTAATGTATTGAAAAGGATGAAGATTCCATTGAAATTATTTATAGAGTAAAAATTGTGAAAAATTTAGTTAATAAATAATTTTTCAGAGGATAAAATAAATTTAATTTTTTTGAAAACATGGTTTGGGAAGATACACCATTTCAGGAAGAATACCTAAATAATGGATGATTTTAATCAAAATAATTTATGAATGATTTTAATTACCAAAGAGTGAAAAAAACTTCTATTTCCTGAAAATATCATTATTCAATATATGATATGAAATATAAATTCTTTATTAAACAATTATCATATAATTTTCTTTGGATAAAATTCAAGAATTGAAAATATTGATTAAATGACATTTTAATTAAACCCTTGATAAGATCATAAAATTGAAATATAAATCAACCAATGAATACATTTTTATTTTAAACTATTATTCCACATAAAATATTATAAATAAATTATAATATAATCAATATTTATTATACACATGTTCTTATTATTAAATAATTATTCAAGTATAAGTTTAATCTAATTAACAGATTTTGAGTTAGGAAATCTCATTCCTCACACTCCCATTTTGGTTGAATTTACATTAAACTATTATATAGTGGATTTAAAAATGTTATTACATTATTAATGAACCGTATTAATATTTTTAATATGATATATGTTCCCCTAATAACATCTTATAACATATTCATTTATAATATTTTTTTTATTTTAATTGTTTTTTGCAGTAATTGCCTTGTTTTCCCATGCATGTTTCGTCATGAAAGATCATGTTCATGTTCATATTATAAAGTTATATAATATAAAAATAAAAATATTCATAAAATTTTAATATTTTTATATAAATTTTACATTCAAAACCAATCATGAATTTCTGTTATGAATGAAGAAGTATGTTAAGAATATGGAGACGGTAAGTCATTCATACATAGGAGTAACGTTTCCATTTTTCAATCATTGTTATGAAAAAAGTTAATATATATTTTGACATTAGATAAAGATAATAATATCATATAAACCATAATATTTACTTATATATGTCATCCATGTGTTGCGGTGATGAAAAGGGAGACACATCAAATTAGGAAAGAGGTAGTCCATACATACACGAATGATGTTGTCATATTTTCATGCGGGAAAATAAAATAAATTAAATGATATACTTTATATTTAAATAATAATAAATATGTAATTAATATGAAAATTATTTAATTTATATCTCATATAATCATTAGCATTATCATTATGATCTTTCATGTGAACCATTAATGAGAAATGAATCACATCGCTTCACGATGCAATAGTCTATTGTACACAAGAGAAACATTATCTTATCACCTATGCAAAGGATGGTAGAATGATACATATGATATATTAATTCCAAATACATGGATATGTTATAAATATCATATATATAATTAATATCCATCATTATTCCCAGACATGAGAGGTTGAAATGGAAAATCGAACGACGTTAGTTTGCAAGGTTGTATTTTTCCATACACAGAATAACTGATTTATCAACCCATTTGAGGGAAGTGGATCTGGATTTAGGTCATCAAATTATTATAAAAAAAATAAATTTATATGTTATATACTATGTTTATTATATAATTATGAATTAAAAAATATTGATGGATGTAGAGATTGATATAAAATAAAGAAGATAACTGAAAAATGATTCAACTTCTTTAGGTATCCTACATATGTTTGCAGTAAATCCTTTATATATTGGATTTATGACAAATATAAGGCTATTAGTTTGAGGTTAGTGAATTTGAAATGTTATTCGGGTATTTATGTGATGAACAGAAGTGGTTTTAAGGTTTCAATAGGGGAGTATATGGGGTGCCCTTTTATAAGTGGTTGAGAAGACAAAGTTGATATTTTTTTATAGTATTTGTGTGCTCCTGTGTTTTCACATTTTCCTAAAGGTACAAAATAAACCATTATAAAACATAAAATTTGGAATGGATCTTATATGGCTGAACATTTGTTTTTATACATGTTTATAATTTATTTTTAACCTTATCATTATAGGTTAACACTTGAAAAACCTATTTTTACCTTAATCGTAGTAATTAATTTTTCAACATTCACTATTTATTTTAGTCAAAAGATTGGTTAAAATTACTCTACGTTATAAATTTTAGTGATTTAGAAAAGGAATTCCATTTTTCCTAATTAAATTCAACTATTTAAAGTATTTTAATATAAACATAATATTTTGTATCTGATAGGGAACAATTTTTAAATAGAAAATGTACAAATGTTTACAATATTGTTATATTAAAGATCGATATATAAATTATTCTAATGAACTAATGTAACATCCTAACCCATGTGAGATAAACCTAGGCTCTGAATCAGACTACCACATGACCTAAGGCATTATTTCCTCTATGTGAGAAGCTTAAGACTAGTAGTGAGGGTCTGGTAAGAAAGTCATGGGGAGACTATACCCTCTTTTACCAGATTAAAATACTAATAGATGTTAACAATAAAGTATGGTTGCATATATAACCACAATAGTACAATGTCTCATGAATAAGTATGATAGGAAATATAGTACTCAACTGAAATGGAATCATGAAATTCCAAAATCATGGGATTAAAAAAATTGAATGAAAATGTGATGGAGACTCCCAATCAGGTCCCAAATCAAGTATGGATCCCTCAACCATTATTTATTCCCACTCAGAAAACTAATCTAGGTCCCTTGACATTAACCCAATCTTCAATAACAAATTCTATTCATGTACTGATCAGGCAGTCCATGTAGGGTTTGAGTACGACTCAATAGGCCCCCACCAATGGTGTCAAAAATTAACAAGCCAAAATATTGTTTACTCAAGTCTATGGAGAATGAAATAAAATTATTAAGTATAAAGTTATCACATTATCCTTTTTTCGTTATTTATATTAGTTTAACTCCAAAGTTTATGTGGAAGGTTTTACCTCAACACAAGCTTCATATCATAATTGAGCCTAATGAATTCCTTATCTAATATAATATATGATTATCATGGGTATGAAAAAACACACCTATAATCCTGAAATCCATTTATTCACACACACTCACTACTGTATACATACATATAGGGTAGAATGCAAGGCCAAACACTGAATTTTTTTTCACAAATAGTCACTAATGTAGAAAATCATGTCTAACACACAAAAACCTAATATATCCATCACAAGAATATATACCTCAATTAACCACGAATTAATATTATCACCATCGTATAATTTCTTTTTGAGCAAATAATCCATTGAAACCATTAATTAATTCAGAAAGTAATTATTCCAAGCCCAATAATTATTTTAACAATTAATTGATTAACAACATCACTTTTCCTTTAACCAATTTATAATTTGATTAACCATTCACATAATTAACATATATTAATTAATCATGCAATTAATTATTACCAACTTATTATTCATATATTGATAATTAATATACCAGGTAATTGTCCTAATTCAACAATTCTAAATATTCAATCAATACCACAATACCACAATTTATGTCTTCATACACAATCAATGAATTAAATATCCAAGTCAATAATTTCAATAATTAATCCCATAATGAATTCTCAAATTAATTCTCTTGTTCATTGGTTCCGAATTTTATCAATTCAATAACAATCAGTAATTAATTAATTTTCCCAATTATTGTATTTTATTTTGAAAAATTTTTCTAAAAAGGTCTAGAAAATTCAATATCATTCATATGAGAAATCAATATGAAACACCCATAGGTTTAAAATATAATTTTAAATCCAAGAAACATTATTTTACATAGATATTTATAATGATCCATTAAAAATAATTTCTCTACTTCTATGTTTTGAATTATAAAAAACAGTCACATACAATTGTGGTCAGTAAGTTATTTGGAGTCTAGTAGAACCAACTTGTGTTTTTGGTGAATAATAACATACCCTTATAAATATTAATATTTCCCTAGTGAATAATAAATTTTATTGTTTTTTATTTTATTATGGCTTTAAGATAATGACCCCTTGGTTAATTTTCAATTGTGATATAAAAGTAGTAATTTATTTAATATTGTCAAAATTTTAATTAAGTATTATTTTATTTAAAAATTAAATTTATGACATTTAAAAAATTAATTTTTGAAAAATTTCTTCATATATGAATTCAACACATCAATAAATGGTATGGGTAAATTTATGGAATTTTTTTGAAATTCTTGAATTTTCGTTGTATAGTGAAATACGGTAAAATACTGGATAATCCAATTATCATTTAAATAAAAAATTTATGACATCATAACTGATGTAAGGCCACTTAGTTTAAACTCACATTCCATTATTACTTTTTTGGGGACACATTAACTTAGACAATTCATATTTTTGAGAAAAAATATCATAATAATGATTGGAATAATGAAAAATACCTCCTCTCTTCCACTATAAATACCACCCTCATTTATCTATTCTTCCTAAGGCTCTCAATCCTTGATCCATACATATGTTCTTTCCAATAATCCTCTCAAGGCTATTCACCTCATCCTTGATCTTCTGGTCTCGCCAAAAGGATAAAACAAAGGTCGTAAGAAGGATCTCAAGGAGAAAATATCATAACGAAAACACCCTCTTTTCGTTTTCTTCATTTTGTTCATATTATGTTATTACTTTTATTTTGAATTAGATTTTCTTTGATATGACAATCCATATCCCCCTTATAAGCCATATTATATAAGAGTTATATGATAACCTCTTTCCCCCATAAAAAGTTTTATTGAAATTTTATTTGACATCATTATGCTAATGAATTTTCAGGAGAGATTTATAAATTTTTCTTTTCTTTTAATATCCTTTATATTATTAATATTTCCTCACATCCTCTTATCCCACTGGATTGAATGCTCCAGAATCATATATATTATTTATTTTTACATGATCATGGAAACTTCCTCATCAATATTCTTGTACACCCCAACTTATTCATGAAATACAAACATTTTTCCTAATTTGTTGAATTATAAACATCATGGATGATGTGATTCCATTTTTATTTAATTATGTCATGACTTATCATGAAACCATTTTAATGGACGAACCATATTATAATTTATTTATTATATCTTCTATAAGGTTCTAGAATCATTTTCACTCATAGTATTATTATATTAAAAAAGTGATATCTTTTCGATCAATGAATTGCCAAAATGACCTAAACAAAATATCAATAATGTTTTAGCTCATGAAGCATCTTCTTGGATGAACTAAAAATGATAAATAGTATAATTTAGGGTTCTGTAAATACATAAACACAACTCCATTCAAATTATGTATTTTTACTTCCAATGGACAATAACATTCATCATGAACTGATCAAGGAAAACATGTAAAGAACACAACCCAATCAAGCCAAGGGAAAAAATTCAAACCATTAATGGATGAAATGATGTAATAAAATTATCATATAAGGAATTATAAAGATAGAAATGATTATGTAATATATAAATTAAATAATTTTAATGATTATAAATTTGTTTTAAAGGATAATCAATTATGAAAAATCTGAGGTAAGGGAATTTTTAACACAATTTCCATTCTTTCTGTTAACCTTATATATTGTTATTTTTATCATATTTAAATTTTTTCCGTGATAGTTCTATTTTGTATTATGTTTAATTATGTGAACATACATTGTTTATACATATTAAATCGACTCTATTAAGTCTTTATTTAATTACATGATTTATGTAAGTGGATTTTCTTTTAAATACTCTTTTAAAATTATGTTTTACAAAATTAAAATGCAATGATATTATGATATTATTAATATTGTACAATTATGTTCTCATTCATGGGAATTTATTATGATGAATTATGAGACCTATATCTCTATCAAATATATTGGGTATGTGTATGTTTTAGGTTTATCATATGGTTACAGTATTTGTAACTACGATGGTTACATAAAATGCAATGCAGTCGTGTGGGTTACTAATTATAAGGTAGCTGAGAGGGTAACAAGAATATTTAAGTAATTACCAAAGATATATTTATGTTTCTATATGTTTTCTTATTTATTGTGAAAATATTTTTTAAATATTATGTCTCAAAAAGTATGTATACATGTGTGACAAGTGTATCTTTTGAAAATGATATCTGACATTACAAGTATTTATGGACCCATGTTCTCCTTCTTTATTTTCATATCCCTTACTGTGTTTTGGTGCTCATCCCATGTTTTTAAATTATATTAATTGTTTATAAGGATGTGCAAGACAAAGGAGGAATCCATGTTAAAAGATTGAATATTTTTCAAAGAAATCATGTTTTATTTGAAATATATTTTTCCAGGAAATCAATAACGTTTTTATGGTATTGACTATATAATAATGTGTACTATTATGAATGTGTTGTGTCCCTTTTCACTAATTTTCTAAAAATTAAAAGATCATTCATCTGAAATGAATTTATTTATTGACTAAATTTAATATTATGTGATGTATTTTGGTTGGGATCATGTATAATATCATAACGATGATAAATGGATTTAGAGAACCTATATTATTCCAATTATGGTCAACATGTAAGAAATTGTATTATGGTGTGGTCTGGTTTGATTATAAACAATGTACGTAGGAACACCATAAAAAACTCACATTGGCCACTGATAAGTATCATATATAAATATCATATATATTTATAATGTGACAATTTCATTGTATTACTTGATAATTATCATTTATATTATTTCATAATTATTATTTAATAGGATGAAATAATTATAATAATTAAATTATTATTTCCTAAAATTATTATTTGATACATTCTTTTAATTTACATGAAATCATCATTCGAAAAAATTTAGAATTTTAATTTTTATAAAAAACTCACTTTTTTCTTTTCCATTTCTTCCATTTTATTTTTAAATTGAATTATTTAAAAGGATAAAAAATAGATATAATTAAATAATTTTAAATAAATGGATAACCTACTTGTGGAACACAATAGGATGTGAAATTGGGGGATCACACACAATTCTCAGTGAGAGAGGTGGATGCCCGACCTACAAAAGGGACAACTGACGATTTTTTAACCTAGCCCAATCTCACATGAAACACGATAATTGGTTTGTTTATATATAAAAACTCAAACTATAACCATAAATAACTATAAATTAAACCATTGTATTAGTGGTATGTTTTATCCATTCATTGATGGAAGATTGATTTATTTCATCCCTAACTAATGTTTCATGTTTATTTATGTTGAATCTAGTCCATAAATTAATGTTCATGGATCCTTAGTTTCCAAAAATGGAATAACTCTTGTCTTTGGAGATGTTTAATAGTGCCCTGTTATTTCATAAATTTTTTATGAAAATTATTTATTTAATTTATTTAATTATACTGTAACAAATCCTTTTAATTTTTGATCGAACTAATAAAGCCACTGCATATAAAACTAATACCCTTCTGAGGGAAAACTATAACATCCGCAGTAAATCAAGAAATAATACATTTTCATTTTTATTAATATTAATAAATTAAATATAAATTTTACTTTAAAGGGGTTTCTATGTTCGATGGTGTACCTGATACGCAACAACAGGTTTCTATGAAATCTTACATTGCATACTAAAAATATAATAATATTATTTTAAATGCTAGTTAATGCCTAGCCACTGTATTTGATGGAATGACCAGAACTAACTACAATATGATTATACTTGTTTGTTAATTTTTTTTATAGTTATCCATTTAATTTTAGTGCTTTAAAATGTGAATGACTCTAATTTTAAGCACAAATATTACAATATTCTTTAAAAGGCCGATTTACCGTATTTTGATGAAGAACCATTATGAAATATAGTTTTTTTTCACTTTTATATGTTCTATTTTACAAAATAATATTCTCTTTTAAATTCAGAACATCAAAATTTACATTGGGTATATTTTCATTATTTTTCTTATAAAATTCATTTTTTATGAATAGTGAATGATATTGTATTTTAATTCATATGTTCCTTTTAATATAATTTAATTATATGGATAAATTGTCTTTTTAATTGGATTTAATGTGTAATTATATTATATTTTTTCCAATTAATCCAATCTTGGTAATCATAATTAATTTCACATTGAAATTAGACATAAATTAGTGTAAATCTTTTGATAGTTATTGTGTCTTAAAAACACACTATTTGTTTTGACAACGAGGATTAATTTTAAATTTAATAATTCAACTTCTATTATTTGATTTTGGTTAAATAGATATCTTTTTTTAATTTGTATTATGAAATATACATTTGGATGATTCTTTTGTATTTTTCTGAAAAACATCATTTTTTATGAATAGTTAAACCACTTAGTGGTAGTTAAAACTGTCTTTTTCATTTAATTGAAATTTTACAACTTCTGTGAAAATATTTTTTTAAAATCCATATTACATGGGTGTTATTAGTATGTAAATTTTTATTCATTATGATAAAAATGATTTATGGTCAAAAGTAACTTTTGACTTTTATTTAACATGGTTAAAGGTAAATAGTGGAATTAAAGGAATAAATAATATTATAATAATGAAAAATTAACTTATCACTTTTCCTAACCTTATTGGATGATCCATTGACTACCATAGAAATCCATGCGTCAATTTTGGGACCCCATGTATCCATTTAAGAGTGATAATGACACTTTATTTTAATTAACATAAAGTAATGGAAAAAATGACATAAAAAATATATTTTAATAAATTAATATTTACATGGGGTTATATAAATTATATTTTCGACTATAAATATTATTCGAAAAGATAAAAATCTTTAATACGTCATGATATTTTTTATAAATTTTTATACATCAAATAAATTTAAATATTTATGACATAATAATGATGCAGTATTTACCCCATTAACAATTGATTTAAATAAATAAGATTATTAATGTTAAAATTACATCTAAAACCTATCCAATTCATATTGGATAAATTTATTTAGACCATGGGTCATCTTATCTTATAATTTCTTGTGTTTTATACATTTATAAACATAATATCATTATATAATAAAATAATATTTTCACACTTTTCTAAAGAACCCCTCCTCCCCCTTTTAAAAAGCCATCACTTCTAACTAATTTCCCATACCACTCAAGCCCCTTTACTCACCCAAACCATAGACAAATTATCTCTCAATATCCCTCTGTTAATGTTTTAAGGCTTACCTTAGGCACAAGTCACCTCAAGAAGATATTTTGGTTCAAACCAAAGGGAGTTACCCAAATTAACAGTAACAATTTTCTTAACTTTTTTTCATTTATTTTACTTCTACAATCCCTAAAATATTTTTATTCCATTATTTAATAACAAAACCATTATTATAAATGTACTAGGAGGTTTTTATTGTATGGATTCTAACTACACATACACAAACCAAATTTTAATTGGTGGAAACATACTATTTCTGTGGATTGTAAACTAATGCCTCATGAAACATTGATTGTTCAATAATCTTCTACCACCTCTCATTTTGGCCATTAATATGGAAATGTATTTATTTATGATATATATAATTTTTATTTTTTCTTTATGATTCTGTATTTTTCATTTATAGCATACCATTATGTATTTCATTATGGGTAAACGTGATAATTTCAATTGAGAAAGTGTTGACTACCGCCCCCTCAATGCGACGTGACTTGTTAATTCCCTATGCGGGATGTATAAAATATGGAGATAATGATACTATATATGTTATTATACTAGAAATATAATATACCTATGCATCATTATCTTTTAATTCAATTCAAATATTAAATAAAAATGATAGTAGTGTTCAAGCGTGCGTACGACTTACTGTCTCAATGAACAGTACACTTCATTTCCTATCTCCAAAGGATGTGTACTATTATAAATACATATATATATATAGTGTATATATACAATATATATGGTATCTATGTAATTAATATCATTCTGGTGATATTGTACAATTGACCACAAGGAAAACGTGTAAATATAAGGTGTTCTTTTTTGACTCATGTTCCAAATATCGACAAAATGCCCATTATTAACATAAATGATTGAATAATGTTTATGACATGGTAATAATTGGTATAAAAGAAATAATAAACTTGAAAAGGTTATTATGAAAGCAGAAATTAACTTCATTTTATTATTTAGGAGATTAATGAACGAACGGGTCAATTCAGACATGAGGAAAGGGACTTCATCTCCATCTCCTTTCATTGAGGCATATTTTGTTTTAATATATGAATTTCTTTTATACACTGTATAAACACATTTGAATTTTAATTTCATTTAAAGGGAATCTTTTTATATTATGTTCTTTACTAAATGAAAAAAAAGATTGTTTCTTTTTAACATAAGTGGTGGCAACAACCTTTCCACCGCCTTGAGTATTATTTGATATTTGTATTAATTAACAAGAAGTATTGTTTTTTAAAGGAAAATAAATAATATATACACATTTTACATATAATGGGGTTGAAAATGGTTTTGATAAATAATTTAAAACTTCCATATCATGAAATGTTATATTGTGATTAAGATGTTATCTTTTTATTATGCTTGTTTTATGTGTTATGGTTCTTGGTTATTGTTTACATATATATCGGTATCCTATATAAGCCTAGGGAGGGTGAGTCCAAGATATCTCTCCAATGCTTTGGGTTACCTGATAGAGGTAAACGTAAATGTTTATCTTAAGAGATTTATGGAATATACTGTCATGGGTATTCCAAATGTTACTCCATACGTAGTTGTGATAGCTATAATGTAAGTATGATATAGATGACACCAATTACCATTATGATATCTTTTTTATGTGTGATTCCTAAATTTTATGATTTCATGAGGTATATTAAAGATCTTCTATTATGGAGGTATCAATGAACTAATGTTTTATTTCTCTGTTTTATAATGCTTAGTGAGATTTTAATGCTCATCCCAAGTTTTGAAATATTTTTCAGAGGACATAAAGATATGTAAGGTCAAGGATGGGATCATGGAAAATTCATATTGTCTTAAACATGAAACTAGACCTGGAACTTTTTTCAAGAGTTTTTATTTTATGAAAAATGGAAACTGAGTATAAGTGTCTACATTGAAATTTTTAATTGTACTGTAAAAGTTATGGAATAACTCTATAAAACTCTAAACCATAAAACATCATCAGTGTTAATTATTCATTTAATTCAAGATTATGTAATGTTTTAAGGAAAAATTCTTATAGCTGGTATCAGAGGTTGGTTTAGATAACATTAGGAGTAAGGGTATTGTTAAATTAGTATCCATAAATTAATTTAGGATAATATTGAAGTGATATTTAATTTATAGATTACCATATTTCATCATCTAAGATATTTATAGGTTAAAAAGGTTTTTTTCATAGAGTAAACAAAGGAGATTTTTTGGGAATACATATAGAGGGAAATGTCCTTCAAAATCAACATCCTGAGATAGTCAGAATCAGAGATGAATAGTTTGTTGCAGTGAAGGCTCAGTTGACTCGGGTGAAAAATTGGTGGTTTCTTTTGTTAATGAAATTTTTGTTTATTCTAAAAGTAATGAGGGGAATGAAAGTCATTTAATGGTTTTCTTTAAAAATTTAAAAGAAATTAAACAACTTGGGAAAATCATCAATTATGAGTTTTGGTTACAGAAAATTCTGTTCTATGGTCTCATTGTTTCAAAAAATGGAATAACTATTGAACCTGCTAAAATAAAAGTTATTTAAGAATAGCCAAGATCCACAAATATAACTGAGATCCTCAGTTTTATTGTTTTGTAAGTTTATTATTATAGGATTATTGAATATTTTTAATGATTATCTATCTCATTAACTATGTAAACACAAAAAAGTTGTTATGTTTATTTAGACAAAAAAATGTGATGATTGTTTTAATTAATTGAAAAGAATATTGGTGAATGCTTTAGTTTTGAATCTACCTTCCTAAAATGGTGAGTTTTTTCTCTACATTGATGCTTCATTTAAAGGAATTTGTTGGGTTCTTATGCGGTATGATAAGGTAAATACTTATGCTTCAGGTCAGTTGAAACCTCCTGTATTAAATTACCATACACATGATTTGGAATTACTTTCTTTTGTTTTTTATTTAAAAATTTAGAGGCATCATTTCTATTGAGTAAAATGTGAAATATATATATACCACAAAATTTTAAAGTATTTATTCACTCAAAAATTATTGAACATGATATAGAAGAGATGGCTGGAATTAATCAAGGATTATGATTGCACGATCCTTTAACATCCGGGAAAAATAAAATAAAGTCTCCATTGCATTGAGTCAGAAAAGTAATGCTACATTGACCATGATATGTTTGGAACAAGATCCTTTAGTTTTTGATTTAGTAAACATTAGCACTGTAGTTGTTTATGTCGGGAATAATTCTATTTTGTTTTAGGTGTAAGTGAAATCATATCTATCAGACAGCATTATGATAAGGAAAAAAGAAGACAGTGAGTTACAGAAAAAGGTAGAGTTGGTTCATATTTGTATATTGCAAGATTTTAAGGTTGATAATGATTGTGTTTTGAGGTTCTGGAATAGATTAAATGTTCCATGTGATTCAAAATTGAAGATTGAGTTGTTATGTGAAGCTCCTAGTATCATGTTTTTAGTTCATCCTACCAGTACTAAGATGTATAGAGATCTTCAAGAGTTTGACTAGTAGGATGGAATGAAAAAATATTTTTCTGATTTTTCTGTTATGTGAGTGACTTGTCCGCAAGTTAAATCATTGTATAATTTAACAAAAGGGATTCCTATGTATTTACCTATTCCAGAGTGGAAATCGGAAAATATATCAATGTACATCGTTTTGGGATTACCAAATACATCATGAGGTAAAAAATAAATCTATGTTATTTATGGATGATTGACTAATCCTGATCATTTCCTTACAAATCAAGACACTTTTTCTCTAGATCAACATCATAGGTTGTATGTTAAAGAAAAAGTTAGGTTTCATGGAGTTCCCCAGTGCATTGTATCTAATCATGATCCCATGTTTACATCTATCTTTGGGAAAGGCCTTCATAAGTCATTGGGTATAGGATTAAATTTTATAACAGCTTTTTATCCTCAATCAGATGGGCAGTCAAAACGAATAATTATGACCTTGTAGGATATGCTACATTATTTTTCACTAGATTTCCAGGGATATTGGGACCAACATATTTTTTTGGTTGAATTTTCATATAGTAATATTTTTCATTCCATTACACAGATGGATCCATTTGAGGAATTATATTGAAAGCATTTTCAAACTCCAGCTTTTTGGGACGATGTAGGTGAATGGAAGCTGATGGGACAACAATTGGTAAATGAGATGGAAGAAAAGTCTTAGTTAATTCATAATAACATGAGAAAAACTCAATGTAAGAAGAAAATTTATGCAGATAACAAGATGAAGGATCCCACTTTTGAGGTAGGTGATCATGTCTTTCTCAAAGTTTCTCCATGGAAAAGTGTGATGTGTTTTGTTAAGAATGGAATATAGAGTCCGAGGTTCATTGGACCTTATGAAATCCTAGAAAAAATTAGATTGTTTGTGTACATAGTGGATTTACCTCAATGTTTATCTTGGGAACACATTTTTTTCGTGTTTCGATGTTGAGAAAGTATTTGCCAGATCAATCTGATGTTTTCTGCCCAGATGTAGTTCAGTTGGATGATAATATCTCTTCTGAGGAATTACCAGTCCATATTCTTGACTATAGAGAGAAGGTATAGTGGAATAAGGTAAATAATTAGGTAATGGTTTTTTGAAAAAAAAAACATATGGTTGATGATGCAACATGGGAATCTAAAAAATATAGGAAGGAAAAATACCCCCATTTACATGAAAAGTGAATAAATTTTTGAGGACGCAATTTCCAAAAGGGGTGATTACTGTAACATCACTTGTAAATTATCAAATAATACATCTTCATTTTTATTAATATTTTTAAATTAAATATTCATTTCACTTTAATGGTTTTTCTATGTTCTATGTCGTACCTGATATGCACCAGTAGGTTTTTTTTAAATCATAGGTTGCACACTAACAATATAACATTATTATTGTAAATGGAAGTTAACGCCTAGATTTTGTATTGGTGGTAATGAACAAAACTATCTACAATATGATTATAATTTTTTTTAAATGTTTTTACATTTATCCAATAAAATATAGAGGAATAATATGTAAATGAATATATATTTAAGAATAAATACTCAAATATACTTTAAAAGGTTTATTTTATGCCTTTTGATGGAGAACCCTTTATAAATATAATTATGATTACATTTATATGTTTTATTTTTAAATATAATATTTTTTTGATTTGGGACATTAAAATTTAATTAGGGTACATTATTTTATTTTTTTGATAAAATTCATTGTTTATGAATAGTGAAAAATACTATATTTTAATTCAGAAGTGCTTTTTAATCTAATTTTTTTATTTTTTTAGATTGACAATTTTATTTTGTTTAATATGTAATTAGATTATATTTTTACCAATTAATCCAATTCTAGTAATTAGAATTAATTTCACCATTAAATTTGGCATAAACAAATGTCAATCTTTTGATAGTTATTGTTTCATAAAAACAAACTATTTGTTTTGACAACAAAAATTAATTTTAAATTTAATAATGCAACTTCTATGTATTAAATTTTGTAATATAGAAATCATTTTTGAATTTTGAACATCAAATATACCTTAGGCTGAATTTTTTATATTTTTTTGAAAAACATCAATTTTTTTGATGAATAGTGAAACCACTTAGTTGAAGTTAAAAAAATGCCTTTTTGATTTAAATTTAATTTTACAACTTCTTTTAATTGAATTTTAAAAATCTGACATACATATTTGTTATTAGTAAGTAAAATTTTGTTCAATATGATGACAATAATTTTGGGTTAATTGTAACTTTTGACTTTTATTTACCATAGTTAATGTTAAACAAGAAAGTTAATGGTAAAAAGAATATTAAATTAATACAAATTTACCGTAAAACTTGTCTTAATCATATTTATTGAATCATTGCCGACCATGCCCATCCCAGGGTCGATTATGAGAACCCATGGAGCAACTTAAGAGTGAAAATGACATTTTATTTTAATTAACTTAATATAAAGACAAATATAACATAAAAAATATCATTTAAAAAATTAATGTTTAAATGTGGATGTGTATGTTATATTTTAGACTGTTAATATAATTTGAAAATATAAAAATATGTCCTACATCAATGTTTTTTAATAATTTTTTATCATCTAATAAGTTTATTTATTTTTGAAACAATAATGATGCATTATTTACCTCATTAATAAATGCTTTAAATAAATAAGATTATAAATTTTAAAATAACATCCAAAACCGGTCTAATTTTTATAGGATGAATTTATTTCGACCATGAGTCGACTTATTTTCTGCTATAATTAATTTTTGCTCTTTTGAAACAAAATATCATTATATAATAAAATAATATTTTCACACTTTCCTAAAGAAACCCACCACTCCCTTATAAAAGCCGTCACTTATAACTCATTATTCATACCAATCAAGCCCCTTGCCTCATCCAAACCCTAAAAAATAATCTCTAAATATCCCTCTCTTCCCCCTAGAAGCCTTACCTTGTGTAAAAGTCACTTCAAGAAGTCCTTTTCATTTAAACAAAAGGTAGTTACCCAAATTAAATGTAATCGTTTATCTTAACATATTTGTTTTTATTTTAATTCTCTGGGCCCTAAACTATTATTATCCCTTTATTTTATAACAACAATAGAATAATAAAAATACAATGATTTTTATGAGAATTTTTCTAAATACACTTACACACACCTCCATATAATTGGTGAAGAACATACTATTTCTTTGGATGGAAAACTAATGCCTCATGAAACATTGATTGTTCGATTATCTCGTACCGCCTCAAATGGTGGCCATTAAGATGTAACTATATTTATATATAATTTATATTGGGATTATTGATTCATTATGCTTATTTATTATCAATTTATAGCATACCGTTATGGTTTCCATTATGGGTACACATAATAATTTCATTTGAGAAAGTGCGGACTACCGCCCCCTCAAAGTGATATAACTCGATAATTCCATAGGTGGGATGTATAAAGGATAGAGTTAATGGTATTATTTATGATATAATACTAGAATTATAATATACCTATTTATAATTATCTTTTAATTCCATTAAATTATGAAATAGACTGAATTTATCTTTCATGCATACGTATGCCTTACTATCTCCAAGAGTGGTGCATTTAATTTTTTATCTCCAAATTTTGTGTACTATTATAAATATATATATATATACTATATATATATGATATATATGATATCTAAATAATGAATATCATTTTTCAGATAATAGACTATTGACCACATGGACAACTTGTAATTATAAAGTGTTCATTTCTGACTCAAGTACCAAATATCGACAAAATGGCCTTTATTAACTTAAATATTTGAATAATGTTTATAACATGGTAATAGGTGATATAAGAGGAATAATAAAATTGAAAAAGGTTATTAAGAAATTATAAATTAACTTTAGTTTATTATTCTTGAGATTAAAGAATGAACGGGTCAATTTAGGCACGAGGTATGGGACTCCATCTCAATCTCCGTTGATTGAGGCATATATTGTTTTAATAAAATAATTTCTTTTGCATTAAATATAAACACATTTTACTTTTCATTTCATTAAATTTAAATCTTTTATTACAAAGTGTTTTACTAAATGACCAAAAATAATGTTTCTTTCTAATGTAAGCGGTTACAATGACCTTTCTGTTGCCCTGAGTATTATTTGATCTTTCTCATCCTTAACAAGACATATTGTTTTTTAAAGGAAAATAAATATAATATACCCTTTTTACATACTTTGGTATTGAAAATGTTATAGATAAATAATTGATTATTTCAACATCTTGAAATGATATATTGTTACTGAAATGTTATAATTTTGTTATGCATATTTTTTGAGTTATGGTTCTTGGGAATTGTTTACGTATATGAGTGGTTCCATGATAAACTTAGGGCAGGTGAGCCTGAGATAGCTCTCTAATTCATTAGGTAATGTGACGAAGGTAAACATTAATATTTCTCGTAAGGGATTTAGTGAATGTACTATGATGGTCATTCCAAATGTAACTCCCTAGGTAGTTGTGATAACTACAATGTATGTATGATTTTGATGCCACAATATAACTTTATGATTAATCTTTTCTAGGTGTGATTCATAAATCTTATGATTTTATGAGGTATGTTAATTATATCATGTTATGTTGGTATCGATAAACTAATGTTTTAGTTCTTTGTTTTATAACCCTTACTGAGCTTTTTATGAACATCAAAAGTTATGAAATGTTTTTCACATGGCCTAAAGATGAATAGGGTCAAGGATTGGATCAAGGGAAAGTCATGTTATCTATAACATTGAATTGGACATGACTATCTATTCAATAGTTTTTATTTCATGAAAAAAAGGAAACAAAGTAGAAGTGTCTACATTAAAAAATTTTAGATGGCATGTAATAGTTTTGGTCTAACTCTTTAGAACACTAAACCAAAAAAGATCCTCATTATGAATTATTCACTTAATTCCAGATCATGTAATGTTTTATGGACAAGTCCTTATATAAACACTACACTATAGACCCATCGATCGTCATAACATTCTCATAAAATGCATGGTTTGGGGAATATTAATTTTTAGTAGTAAAAAAAGCATATTTAATATCACTAACTCATGAGTGGGGGAATCCGAACATCTGAATCCTACATATTTCATACCTTGTCTACGGTTAACACCATTATTCAAATATAGAAACCGTCTTTTATTTTTCATAAAACACACCATTTTAGAGTTATTCATTTATTTTGAATAAATAATTTGTGTTTAATATAACATAATTTAATATTTTTATTTTACTTTTCCTTGATGCTTTACGAGCCTTGGATTCTGACACTACTTCGTGTCTGACTCCAAAAACATTCTATTAAAAATTAAGTGTTAACCGTTAATTTTATCTTATGATATGAATTTAAAAAATTTATTAAGCTAATTAAATAATAAAACTTTTATGAACAAACATAACTAGAAGATGGAAGGGATCTTATAATATCCCTACCTTATAACACCTCATCCATGAGTTGCACTCCATTGAAACTCTATGATTTTGAGTCAAAATGTTCGGGCCACTAATCCCCCATATCATTCACTGTTTCCCATGTATCTTCTAACACAATTCCATGTTTTTATAATAAAAGAAATATTGGAATAATATATCCACTCAAAACATTCTCACTATGATCTAACATCCATATTGGATGATCCTCAAAGGACACATCTATCTCAAGCATGGAATCATCTAGATCGATCACATGATAAGGATACAGGTGAAACCATTATAGTTGTGATCCTTGGAATAGATCATGTATGACATTGTATTTTTGTGGAAGATCCAATTTGTATGCTTCCAACCCGATCCTCCCCACAATCTCAAAAGGTATAAAAAACTATTCTTCAACATACCCTATCTTCATATCATGTGGTGACCCCACCTAAGAGACACCCAAATGAGTAAATGATCCCCCTCTTTAAACTATAGGGGTTATCTCAATCTGTCATTGTATGAATTTTTCCTACTATGGGTTGTAGCCATATGTTTCAGAATCAAGTGAACCTACTATATCATCTAAATAATGATTCCTAGTACCATAAACTATATCTCATACAATTCTATCCATCATATTGGTGATTTACCTGGCCTACCATAATGAACCATGAATGATTCATTCTAAATAGTTTCCTGATAGCTTTTTTTATAGGAAAAATCATGTAAATATAAATTGTTTTACCATGACCCACCAAAGGCAAGCACACATTTCCTCATCATATCCTCAAGAATGTATATAGTAAACTCTAACTATCTATATGTTTAAGGGTGTAAATTTGTATTTAATAAGACCTATGTACAAAAATCCATTTGTAAGCCCAATCAGAATAATGAATTAATGAATGAATCATAATACAAATCTATAGACTGTGGCACCATGTGAAAATGAACTATCTCCCATACATACAACTCTCCCAATTGCTCTACTGTAATGGTATCTATTATTTTCAAGTAATGTCTTACCGTTTTCAGTCAAACCACAATGACCTAGTTAACAACATTCATTCTAAGTTTCATCGAATGACCTACCACATAGTCTGGGGTCATGTCATCCCAATTCCACTCAAATGTAGGAAAAGGTTATATTAATCCTATAGGTTGTTAATGATCTTCCTTAACCAACTGATAGGTGTAGTATCATGTAACGAAACATGCTATCTTCTTTTCCATCCCCAATAACCAAAACTAGTATAATAGGTCACAATAAATTTTTTCACACATTGACACACCACCTATATTAAGGCATCAAATTATTACATAATATCCTCTTGCATGCTCATTGACACAAAAAAATTATTCATCACATACAAAATCTCCTCCTCATCAATCGTCCAGTCTAAGGCTATGTCCTCACCTTCAATGATTTCCCCCATGGCTAATCACTCTGGGTCCTCATACTCGTTGTCCCTAATCCATGTAAAAAGTGTAGAATATATTGCAATTGGAAAAAGTTTCATCTGATCCTATCTCTACTAATCCAAAATGTGCATCTCAGTTAGCCACATCATCATCATCCACTTAGTACTAGATTCCTAAAACAACTATGTCTGACTATTCATACTCAACCCATCGGCCACATCATGTATTTCGTAGGATTATATGCTATCTAAAATTAAAATGTCTACCTATACTCAAATAGAATCCACCACATAATATTCAATTCATGTTTTATAATTATTTTTCTCTAGATCATGTGGTCAATATAAAATATAATATTTTCTCCAAATAGGTAGCATCAATAACACATAAAAGCATAAAAACACTACATTCAAATGAAGTTCTTGTGTAGGATAATTCCATTAATTTGGCCTTAGCTACCAAGTCATGTATTCCACAACATTATCCATTTGCATAAAAAAATATGAACAATATCCCAAAAGAGTCACAATACATAATGAACTCTTCACCCGACTCATATAGGACTAAAATTGTTTCCATCATCAAAAACATCTTAAAATTCTAAAAATATCTCACTCAATCCTCTACCCATTCAAACATTACACCATTTTTGGCATGTCGTATATGTATCATTTCATAATGTAAAAATTCTTCGATGAAACTCCTATAATATCTAGCTAACCCAAGAATGATTCAGATATAAAAAAACATCATGGGTTTCTCTCAAGAAAAAACTACCTTCACCTTCTCAAGGTCAACTAACATACCTTTAGGTGAGATGATATTCCCTAAGAGGTGTAGCTGGTGAATCCAAATCAAATAGTATCATATATTGTATTATAGTTGATCCTCTCCTTGTGTTATCAGGATGATTTTTAGAAGTTGGGCTTGATCATCATGATTCCTGGAGTTCACAATGATGTCATCCATAAAAACCACTGAAAACTGATCTAGTTACGGATAAAAAATCTTATTCATCGATGCCATAAACACTACTAGTGTGTTTGTCAAGACAAATGGAATTCTCATAAACTCATAATTATCATACCTTCTCATTAAAGTAGTTGTTTGTACATCAATAGTCTGAACTCTCTTTTGATGATACCCCAATCTAAATTCGACCTTTGTGAAAACACAAGATCCATTTAACTAATCAAACATATCATAAATTCATGAAAGAGGATATCTGTTCTTTATTGTAATCATGTTCAATATTTTTTAATTGCAACATAAATGTATACTTCAGTTTACATTATTTGAAATCAACATTGGTGACCTCAATAGTGATGTACTTGGATGGATAAATCATTTAACATCCAATCCCTCCTGTTGAGATTTTAGTTATTGATGTTCTATGGCTTCCACTATGTACGGTGTAATTAATTCTAGATCAACCCACACATGATTTTAATTTTTAATTACATATCTCTTTCATGTTGAATCTCTGAGATGTCAATTTGAAATACATCCTGATACATTTTCACCAATGGTGGGAGGAAATGTTGCCTAAAACCTTCTTCATGTAGTAAAAAACTAAAAACCGAGGTTTTAAGATCACCATGTTTATGATTAATTGGCCCTATTCGACCTTCACGGATATCCCACTCCCCAAAATGAATGTAATGCTCACAAGTAGGAGATGTAAATTTCACCCTTCGATGGTATCAATCATTGTGGTCTCGTTACGCAACTAGCCAGTCCGTACACAAAATTATGAAAAATCATTTATTCTCAAGGATATGGAGACCTCACATTAAACATTATTCCTCGATCTCAAGAGAACAACCCTTGAACATTAAAATATATTTAGAATATATCCCAAAGGTGTATGTGGCTTCATAACACCACTAACAAACTCAATTACTATGCTCAAACCATTAATTTTTTGGTATACATAAATGAATAATAGGAACTAGTAATAAAAAAGGAACTATATAAGTTATAATCCACAAGAATAGTACCCCTCACTGTCGATGGTCCAGCCTTGATATCCATAAGTTCATGCATTACCACGTGAAAAATTGCTTACCCTCTCCCTTGTGATGTTGTTTGACTTCCCTAAATTTCATTAATCATCTGATATGGGAACTATCTTTTAGAAGCACCACGTTTGTTACCTCCTAGGGTAGTAGAACTCCAACTCATGGACTGATAGGGAAAAAAGATCTAATTTCCACACTCTGACTCTACCTAGTTGTTGCATCACTACACATCTATCTTGGGTTCCTCTAGAACCTCTATAGATATCCCAACTAGCTACAAGATCGGAAATCCACTGGTGGTTGAAAAAAATTGTTGACATAGTGTCCCGACCTACCACACTGGTGGAAAATAATATGTGTAAGATCTGGAGGAACTGATCCTCTTGATCTCAAACCATTCATTCCACTACCCTGACAAATGTTTTTATAATGCATCTTCTTTATCTTGAATGCTTCATCTCTTAATCATCCAGTAGAAACGAGTTGTCCACTATTGGAAGCCTCCTTCAAGTCCCCTATGAAATGAGAGATTTATTTCCAAAATTTGGTAAATTCTTTAGTAATAATATATTCACCAGAGGATTAATTTCACATTTGATTCGACCCTAAAATCATTTTTATGATGTACCCCCATCCCCCACCAAAACTAGATCAATGACGTATAAATATGTAAATCATACTACACATTCCATAAACAATATGTTTCCCTTTGTCAATCATGTGAACATGACTGCTCTTTGATACCTTATCTTCTCTCTATAAAAGTTCTCTAATAAATTCTCCATGATTTCCCTCCATTTCACACCATTAACTAGTCTAGTCCACACCCAGACATCCCACAATTGCATCACTGATCCCCATATCATGTATGTCGCCAAATTTACACTCATTGCCGCCTGAGAATATAAATGTTACAGTATTGTCTCAATCAATTCAACCCAAAACTCTAAGCCATTGGTTCACCTTCTCCATTAATGGTCGTATTTTGTTGCAATTTAAACTACCTCCCCAGGGAAATAATGTTTTTCACAATCCTACCGGGGTCTCAAACCATTAATTGCATATAAAGAGTGACTTTTTCACAAAATTTCTCCCCTTATTCATCACATGGTACTATCTGTGCCTCATGTTCCACTACAAGTGGAGCATTCCCATCCATGCCCCACTGGTCATTCTCTCAAAATTCATCATGTATGCATATTTATATAAATACATAAACATTAAATGGGGAATAGTTCACTAGTCTAACTCAATTTCATTAGAGGGGTACCTAAAAATCTAAAATAATTGCATTCCCCATGTTTCGACACATGGATGTAATCAAGGTGTTATCACTACCTTAAGCATCACACACATATGACCAACTTAGAAAGGGTAATCAAATTTTCACATTATAGTTTCTCATTTAGTCAATCATTTTATTAATCTTTCATCATTTTATAATCATTTTCCATTTCATGTTAGTCACTATTTTTATTTCAATTTCACAGGCAAGGATAATAGTTTATGTTCATCAACCTACCCAAAACTCGTTTAACCTTGCATGTATAAAATGATGCATGTCTCAATAATACTATGTTCCTAGAATTATGATTATGACTCATCACTCATTCCATTATTGTCCATGAATCAATACTCATGATATTCAATATATATTAATAACATCACTCAACAAATGCAGCACCGCAGGTGATATAATTTTAAATTTTAACAACAAAAAGGAATAATAATAATCATAATCCTAGTACATGGTTTTTCCACCATAAATAGGTTTGAAACGCCCATGCATGAGTTTATTACTAAGCCCCAACTCTTCTTAGTCACTTTTATACCAATATCAATATAGTAATAGAAAATAATATGAAATAAAACAACACTAATACCACTTTATAATGACACGACCATTGTTCCACACACTGGTGCTCCAAGATGGACCTCTACAAGACCTCACACACACTTCCCCGTATACCAGAGGTGACCAAAAATTAGAGAGGGCCAAGAAAGAATGTAATGAAGAGTCTATACCCAATTTTTTCATTTTGAAACACCAGAGGTTGTATGAAAAACAATAAATAAAGTATGTAACTATAACCGTACAATTTCACATTAATAACCAAGTCATGAAATACAATACACAACTTAATGGGAAACCTGAAATGCCTATATAGGAATCAACTGTCTAAAAATGATACTGGGAGAAATATTCTAGAAACTCCAAAGAAGGTCATGTATTAGATCAGGTTCCCTCAACCATGCATCATCCCAAATCAACAATCTAATCTATGGCCCTTGTCCAAAACCCATTTTGAAAGAAAAAAGTCTATTCAGGTACAGATTAGGCTGCACTGGTAGAGTGTGTGTAAAATTATGTAAGTCACCACAATCAGGTTCTGAAAAAACATATTCAAAAGATATTGTATGAATTTATATAAATAAATAATTAAAAATGATAAATAGATCATTTTCACATTATCATTATTCTTTATTTTTATCATTTAATCAATACGATTGTTGTGGACACCCATACCTCAGAACTAACTTCGTCTCATAATAGACACTAATGTGTTCCCTAGGTAATATCATATCGTAATACCTAATTAAAATCATGTTGATGATCAATGTATTTGATGTTGATAAGATATCTTAGCACATGATTCAAATCATGTTGGAGTCTGAATTATTGTCATTTAAGGCCATACCTCAATGTATTTTGTGTTAGAAGGCTCACATGGGACCTCATAAATCAATCATAATTTTATATTATGGGTATATAATGTCATTTATATACCCCAAAATCTATATTTTTTCTCACACTAACTAGTATATACATATATATAGTGTAGAAAAACATGCCTAACAACCAAAAAAAATATGTTCACATGCAGTTACTGGTGTAGAATGTCATATCTAACAACCAAAACCCCAATAGATCTATCACTAGAATTTATCACAAATTTACCCATTTATGTATATCATCATCTGCCTAGAACTCCTTTTATAGACACAATCTATCACAATCATTATTTAATTTATAAATTATCTAATCCAATCCCAATAATTAACTTATCCATTAATTTATTAACAACCTATCTTTTTTCCTTTAACATATTCCTCAATTGATTACACTTTCTTATAATTAATATATTATAATTAATCTACCAAGTAATTATTACCAGGATACAATTCATATTTGTATAATTAACTTTTCATGTAATTATCCTAAATCTACAATTAGCAACATTCAATCAAAAAACTATTGTGACCTCTCATCGAAGGAGGATGATCATGATTCACCCATTAATAAGGTGGTTTGGATACCTCTCCCATCATGAGGCCTTTTATGGGGGATTTCTAAGGTTCATATCAATGAAAAATAAAATCCATTCAGTCTAGGCCCAAAGCAGACAATATCATGATTATGTTTCATCATCTACCTAGAAGATATTGTCTATCACCCAATACATCACAACCATTACTTTATTCAAAAATAAATTAATAGAAGCCCAAACATTAATTTAACAATTAATTAATTAACAACATAACTTTTTTCATTTATCCAATTTATCAATTGATTAAACATTTACATAATTAACATATAATAATAAATCATGCAATTAATTATTACCAACAAACCATTAATATTTTGATAATAAATATATGGGGTAATTATAAAAAATAAAAAATTATCAATATTTTATAAAAACAATATAGAAATACAACATCAAATTATGAGGATCACTAAGCACCCCTTCATTAGGTGGTGTAGACACTCATCTTATCATGAGGAATTTTCCTAGGTGATGCCTAATGGACAAAGCAAAGAAAAACAAAACTGTGTGGACGAGGCCAAAAGCAAACAATATCATGATCGCGGGATTGATTGGACCATCACACCTAAATTTTATTTATTTATACAAAATTTAATTAATTTTACTCTAAAAATAATTAAAATATTATTTTATCATTATAATGATTGAAAATGAAAAATCATATTTCAATTAAAATTTACTATTTTACACATTTTATAAAAAATAATGGATTCAAAAAAATCCCAAAAATAAACCCAAGATAACTTTTTAATTAAATTTTTTAATATAATTTTATTTTTTAATTTAATTTTCCTAATATTGGATAAAATTAATTTTTAGTTATGAGTGCAAAGCACAACTAAATTGCATCCTCAAATTCTAAACTTTGTCTTAGTATATATGGGTATGATATTTTAAAATAATTTTTTTGGAAACCCACATCATAAGTTTTTTTAATAAAATAGCCTATTAATAAGATAGAAATAGAAGTGTGAGTTCATGAAGAATAAAATATAACTAGGCTTCTAAGTAAGGTATCATTGGTGTAATGTCAAGATATAGACATTGATTAGAAAGAATAAATAATTATAGATAATGATAGATGAAATTTATCACAGGAAATAGAATATTAATTGTAAATATAATATCCTTCAAATGATAAATAATTAATGATTTAAAATTCCATCTCATTAATCAGATATGAATGTATTAGGATAATATTTTTGAATCATGATCCATTTTCCAAAATTTAAGGGATTCTTTTACTATATAATAATATAAGGAAATATACTTCCATGATACAAATCTATTTCAAAATAATAATTTCCTCATTTGGTTATATTATTTATCAATTTCAAATTAATTACATACAATAAGAAATTAATATTGAAAAATGAATTTTTATATCTAAAACGTGAAAAATAAATTTTAAAAAATCATGATATCCATAAATGTGTGACAAGTCTTTATGTCCATATCTAAATATTTTGTAGAACTGATATATTTAACAGAAATCATTAAATAATATAAATTAATATTTAAAAATCAATAGTAATAGAATTGATTCATAATTACTTTTTATTCATCAATTTTTCTAAATAAAAATAGTGACTTATGTACATGGACATCACATTGTCCAATGGTAGGAACCAAATCCTTATAATCCTTCTGCCATAGTTTTAATCCCCAAGGAATTTAAGGATGTCATAGGTTGTCACCCAACATATTGGATTTTATTTTCTAAACTATATGAATATTATTTTTATAATGTTCTTAAAAAATATTATGGACATCCTTGAAATAAAATTAATTTTTAAATAACTTTATTACTAATGCATTTAACAAATAATTTTTCTATAGTATACTAATGTAAATTTAATATTATTAAAATTTATTCAATGATTATATTAACCCATAATTATATCAATATAGTTAAACATATGCCTATAAAATGTAAATTCTTGATTCTGCATATAAATTTTATAATTAAACATATAATGTTACTAAATATCTATAAATTTTTCTTAATTTTTGTTGAATCCTATCAAATATAACCCAAAATGTGTTGTTTAATAATTTTAACATATGCTCATTCATAAACTCATAAGCTGATGACTAAATCCATAAATATTGAGTTAATTAATACACATATGATTCTACAATTAAACACATCCCATGGATGTTTCATGATTCATACAATCAAAATACCATTTTTAAAAGTCTTCAATAATTTAATTCTCCAATGCCAATATATAAATACTTCATCCATTTTAATTATACATTGTTCTTTCCCCGATCTATAGGTTACCCTTTTAGATGTGTCATTTATTTGTGTAATACTTATGATCTCCACAATTATGAAAACAATATAAAAATAGTGCCCAAGGATGAGATATATTTCCTTCTATTATAACCATCATTCTTCCTCATTAATTGTTTGTGTTACAGACTTCCTTTTCACACATAAACAATTTTCCCATTCCAATGAGTCACATTCCTAGGTGTCTCCATCCAAATTTCATACACAATAAGAAATAGATAATTAATTTCTCTATGGTCTCCACCAATTGAGATCTTATAAACTTCGATCATTTTATTCTCTAGTGGCTTGGGGAGTTTGTGTAGAGACCTGATTTTTACCCTCTATGACATAGGAATATATCTACAAATAATTCTAGAGATAGTTGCGAAGACGGCGTGCGATTCCGAGGCCTAGTGTGCCCATAATATGTTTTATAAAAATATTATGTATTTTTATACTATTCACATGGTAGAGTTGTGTTTTCTCCTAAACGGTAGCTCGGATCAGAAATCTGATGGCACGTTTGCATCAGGATTGTGTCATTTACCATAGGCAGGGTGTAAAAGTTGTTGGTGGGGGCCTGTTGTGAGATATGTCACCCAAGGGAAAAATTGTCATTTTGAAATAATGACTTAGAGATTTTTATCACTGGAATTCTAATCAAATAACATTCGAACAAAGACTCAGAATTGAAATCTGAGACATCTGTTGAGGTCGAAATGGTGCATTTATTCCAAGGCACGATATAAAGTGACAGGGCACGATAGTTTCAAATTCCGTGCTAAGTAGATTTTTCTATACATATAAAAATAAGGATTTGGAGTTAGGGTTCCCCATCCTATATCCTCTTATATCTCTCTCTCAATCTAGCCATTTTTCTCCATTCTTCGTCAGATCAAGGAGCGATATCCACCGGAACTTTGGCGTATCGAAGCGGGGGCGTCATAGATGTGTCTCCAACGACACATGGCCGATTTGAGGTAGGATTCATGATTAATTTTTTCAACTTAATCAATTTCTTGAGTTTTTTCCATTTTCTTCATTTAAATTCTCAAAATACTGAATTGGAGAGATGGTCGAACGAACACAGCCAACGCCCAAGCCCTATTTTAAATTCTCATTGTTGGGTGTTCTTTGTCCAAATTTTCGGGCGATCCAATCGTTGTGGGATCATAAATCAGTGGCAAGAGATGTGAAGGCCTCACACCAAGGATTATTAATATTCCTTTCGATTTGAAATCAGGCCACCAGAGCGGTGGTGTAGACCATTGGAAGTCCCGGATCCGGCAAGGGTGGTGGCCGGAGATCGGGGCAGAGCAGCGGAGGAGTCTGGTGGAGGAGCCGAGAAGGCCGAGTGGCAGGCCGGAGCCCGACAATGTGGCGCGGAAGGGACCGGAGGAGCACTAAGGGGGCCTCGTCGTATTTTGTGGTGAGCAGGGATCAATGTAGGGGTGTAGGATGGAGGTGGTGCAGTGTTGTGATGCAGGCTATCGCCGGCTCAATGTATCAGGAACCGACGGAGAGAGGACGACCAGGTGGATCCGTCAGCGGAGCAAGGATCCCAGATGGCTGTGTCGTGGGTGGTTAGAATTTGGCGGTGCACTCGGTCAGTGGGTGGAGGCACCGGGTCTCACTGGTCATGGTCAGGGTGGAGCACCCGAGGTGCTGACCTCGGGTGCGGTGCGACATGGACAAGGACCTGCAAACAGCAGATACTAATGGGTGACGAAGAGCGGCCAAAAGGACAGTCTTCGTGAAGAACCAGACTCGAGGGGGTCCGATGATTCTAAAGAGGCCCGCTTCCGGCGGACGGTTGTGAGTCGGACCAAACCTGTGGGTCGGCCGCGGGCCGGCGATTAAGACCGGGCTGACAGGGGTGAACTGTCCCGGTTGGGCCCCCTTGCGTTTGGGGGGGCGTAACTTCTAAAAGGCACGTCCGTTTGATGCACCGTCTACAGCTGCAGGATCGTGTCGGAGAGGTGTACTATTTTATGTGGGTTTTGAGGAAATTGAGTTCTATTCATGAAGACGTTAAACCTTAAGCACTTTAATTTATTAATATTAAATTGTTATTAAAGCTCGCGACAGACGTACTTCTCAAGAAGGATGTCCTTTTGACGTGTTGTCAGAGGCGTTGTGGCCCTGCATTTGAGAACGTCATTCCAAAGTTGGTACATATCCTTTCTAGTTTTGGTTCCATTTCCCGGTGGCATGAAACGCTTGATGGGAATGATTAATTAATTAATTAATTAATTAATCTTCTATCGGACATAACTCTCATTCAGGATGTCTGATTGCCGCGGTGTTTGCAGCAGCATGTCCCCAGTCCTCATGCGGACTGTTTGTAATGATTTTGAAGCATTCAGGTTAGAGAAAAGGTGCAGACCTCACAGGGTTGGGTTTACACGTTTTATGGTGAAACACCAATTTTTCACCCAACAAACTTTTGGTGTGTTTGAGTTCTCGATTCTAAGTGTTTTTCTGAGCGGATTATGACGATGCAATCCTCCAGCCTAAATTCGAGCCCAAGGCATAGCACCCATGAGGCAGCTTTTGGACGTATACTTAATTTTTACGACTTATTGTTCATAATTCCATTCATGGAAAATGACTAGCCTACACCTCATAATTATCTTCAATGAATGCAAGGGTATGATCTACGTGATGTGTTTCAGGGTCCAGGTGTGGGCCCCATAGGGTCCTGTTTTCATAACGTGGGGAGTTTTAACTTCACGAGTCAGACGTCCATTTTATGTTTCATCAGTAGCGTTTCGACCATGGAATTGAGGCGAAGTTGACCGAGATGGATTCAATCATTGATGACAGAGTTGAGGCATGCACCCCATGGGTCA
The DNA here is from genome assembly GCA_963277665.1 of Viscum album. Taxonomy (NCBI): domain Eukaryota; kingdom Viridiplantae; phylum Streptophyta; class Magnoliopsida; order Santalales; family Viscaceae; genus Viscum; species Viscum album. The sequence goes on along the minus strand of OY728133.1, from coordinate 1,032,817,080 downwards.
TATTTTAAGTTGTGTGCAGCGTAATACGCCTTTTTCATCAATCGTCCATTTGGGGCATATGAGTTGTAGTGTTGGAGTGTTTTTATGAGAGAATTGTGATGGCGTAGTTTGGATGACCTTTTTGGGACTGAGGTGTGCGCCCAATGAGATTTCGTATGGGAGTAAGGTGGTGTTGAATAACATTTCCATCTAGAGCCCGTTTCCCGTGAGTAAAAATCCCATCACACGTGTTTTTCTGTGTGGATTAGCATAGTGTGATATGTTTGGGCGTGCATAGCCTCTTTCTAGATCTAATTCAATGTGGAATCATGAAAGGGTGTTGGTGAGAGGATCCTTTGACGAACTCCAATCCTACACTTGGTAGCGGTGTTAGTGACACCCAGTGATGGGACGGGTGGTGCAGAGATATCAGACCAGTTCTGGGTTTACCCTCTAGCAGGGCTGGAAGTGGGATACCCACTGCTGTATTAGGGTTTACCCTCCAACGATGTTGGGCAGTGGGATACCCATTTACCTTATGGTTTACCCTCCAATGGGGCTGGGTAGTGGGTTACCCATTGACCAAATGGTTTACCCTTCAGCAAGGCATGGCAGTGGGTTACTCTTTTACCTAAATGTTAACCCTCCTGCAGGGCTGGGAAATGGGTTACCAATTAACATTAGTGTTTACCTTCTAGTACGATTGGGCAGTGGGTTACTCGTTAACCATAGATTTTATCATCCAGTGGGTCTGTGCAGTGGGTTACCTGCCGATGTATAAGGTTTTACCCTCCAGTGAGGCTGGGTAGTGGGATACCTGTTTACATTAGGGTTTACCCCCCAGCGGGGATGGGAAATGTGTTACTTATTGTCCTTAGGGTTTACCCTCTAGTGAGGTTGGGGAGTGGGATAACCGTTGACCTTAGGGTTTACCCTCCAGTAGGGCTAGGCAATGAGTTACATGTTCACTTTATATTTTACCCCCCCAGTAGGGATGGGTAGTGGGTTACCCATTAACCATAGATTTTACCCTCCAATGGGGCTCGGCAGTGGGTTACCTGTTAACCATAGAGTTTACCCTCCTGCTGGGAAGGGCATTGGGTTACCCGATGTCATATTTTAGACTCAGCCCTTTTTATGAGGCTAGAACATGACTTCTCTCCATGATTACTGGAGCAATACCCTTGGTCAAACATTTCAGCGATAAGGCAACTTTGGCATGCAAGACTATTCAGCATCAGTGATGGTAATCCTTTGAACTGTTGGCAACATTTCATGGGTTTATCATGGTGATATATATCCACTTACACACTCTTTTGTGTTTCTTCTTGAGCATATATATACAGCCTACGTTTTTTCCCAATCCTTGGGTTTGGTCCCTCTCCTTAGATGAGGAGGGAAGACGCATGGGGTATTCCATGTGCTTTCCGTGTCTAGATCCTCTTGGATTGGATGCATCTAATTTTTTCCTTATGTTGGGTTGAGCTTTAGTCTCTATATTATAATCTTACACTATTCATGATCTATCTACTACTCACTATTTTTATAACTCCTTTGTTGCTCCATTGAGCTTTCAAGGAATCCTACTGAGTATATTTATACTCACCCCTACTTGGGATTTTCCCTCACTTTTTGTACCCATGAAAACGACTGACATGTCGATCGAGTCTATGGAGGATCATAGAGAATACAGGAGCATGAGCTGCGTACAGTGGTCATAGGAGTATTTCTAGGTGTGCGACTCACGATCTATTTACTTTCGTTTGCCTATTGCCGGGTTGTGGCACTTTTCTAGTTGTGTGCGTGTTTTTCCATGTCAGTACATTTCAGTACTATACTTGTTCTATTTAGAAGTTGACGCATGATTATGGTTGGGTTATAGTTTTTTCGCTCTGGTTTTCTTCTTATCCCGCACTTCTGCATCGAGTGGTCTGTGTGTGTGTGTGTGTACATGTTCATAGTCGAATACCTCCCCGAGATTGTTATTCCTTCGGTGCTTGTCGTCATACCTTGGCCTATGGAAGCAGTCCTGGGGTAGTTGCGGCTCGGGACCGGTAGGTTTGGGCCATGAAAAAGTGTTATCAAAGGTGGTTAGTTCCTTAGGGCATTGTTTTTACATCCCTAAATAATAATTTTTTGAGTCTTGGGCCAATAGTTTCAACATGTCTCGAGAGCGGATCTCAGGTGAGGGAGTCTAGTGATGTAGTGTCGGCCGACATATCCATTCATCAGGTCCATGATAACCCACTTTCCGACCCTGCACACTGAGACACTTGTTGCCAGGAATTTGGTTCATGCGTCATATATGATTGAATCTTTGATTTTCCTTTGTGAGTCAACTCCCCATCATTCTTTATATATATATATGCTCATTCGACCGAGGAACACCTTGATCAAATTCAGGATGTCATTGCGATGATATCCTGCAAAGATACTATCTCCGGTTCATGACGATGACATCATGAGCCATGAGGCCTTAGTTCAAGATCTATCATACGATTACCCTTTCTCCAGGATGACAGGAAGTATCAACTACACATATTTAGTAAAACATAGTATTGGATGTGAAGGCTGATGATGAGCACAGGCTGGCCAGGCTACGTGAGTTCCAGCATCAGAGAGCGATGAGGTTCAATGGTGAACTATTCCCTTAGAGAGTGAAGGGTTGGATAGAGTCGATGGTTTGCCTCTTTAGGCTTGTTTGGACACTGACAGGTTAAATGGTCGCTTTGACAGCCAGTTTTGCCACCAAGATGTTTGGCATTAGTGGAGCCAGGGTTACTCAGATGCACGATGAGTCGATACTCTCTTGGTATTACTTCTATAAGCTATTTCTTGAGGAGTACTACCCCTCTTACTAATGCTTTATATGATTTTTCAAGCTGCTGGAGCTTCATCGGGGAGTGATGGAAAATGATGAGTACACGACTAGGTTCACAGACCATACTCGGTACTCTTTAGACGTGGTCCATGACTGTATATTGCGATCACTGATGTTTGAGCGAGGTCTTTGTAGAGGATATTTGTGCCAGCGTAGTGCCCTTGTGCATCATCGCCTATCTTAGGGTGCTGGTGCGGGCACCGGTGGTAGAGAAATTTCTATCAGAGGGTTGTTAATTTGTAGGGCCTTGATATCTATGTTCTACCCTTGATGAGAGTCAAGAACATGGTAAGGGACATGGTAGAGCACTACGATAACCCAGGGAGGACTAGTGATATGATTGTGATGTCCGAGGTCATGTGGCGTGATACTACTTGACCAAATGTGCTGAGTTTTCAAGATAGTTGGTAGATGCACCACCATGACAGAGGTTGTATCATTGTCAGAGAACTCCCTCGTGAGGACAGTGTTGTCCCCATGGAGGCATTGTTGGAAGAAGAGCACAATGAAATGTGGTTGGTAGATGATGTTTTGAGGTCCTTCCACCACCACTAGGCAGCCCATGTCAGGCTCAAGGAGCTGATGGACGGGGCCGTAGGCAGTTGTGTGCTATGGATGTCTACGAAACTGCAACGCATGAAATTAAAGAGGTATAATATATGTCCTCTCTACTTTTCTCAGTAGAACATGTTAGATGCTACATGAGGTACTCTTTTCATCTAGCTCCTTGGTCGAGGGTTACCGACGGTGAGGTAGGGTGTCGGTGTAACATTGTATTGGTGTTGTGTGACGTTGCATTGAATGCATGAGAAAGAGGGGTCTTACCCCCACTTAGACTCATTTTTTAGGAAATAAAAACCCTGAGGGAGGGTCAGTCCCACCAAAAGAGGATAGTATTGAGGTGTATAAGATGAGTCCCTTTGACATGTGAATTCATGGTGGGGTTGTGCGGTGGACTATTAGTGCAGGTACTAGGATTGACAATGGGGCTTTTCTTCTTGACATCCCTTTGATGGAGGTACATCTAGTGGGTTTGGCAGAGTTCCTGTTTTGGAGATTACTCTCCTTATAAGAAGGTAAAAGACACTCGGGGTAGGCCATGTGCTTTCTGTGTCTAGCCCTTAGCGGTTGGATGCGTTTTTTCATCCACCCTATTTGTTGGTACCTTGTGTTCTCAACGTCAATCTTGAAACCGCTATCAAGTACAAGTAGAGGTGATGGAAACTCCATAAAAAGAACTATGTGTTTCATTATGTGGTGTTATTAGTGGTAGTATTTTCCCTGAGAATGTGGAGACGCTGTCTCCAGGGATATCGCATTGTGGTTTGATCTGACCATCAGTTTGTCATGTGTTTCCTCCCCCGACAGACTTGAACCTGAGACGATGGTGCTTGTTGAAATTTATATAGGACTATGATGTTGAGGTATTCTATGTTTCGGGGAGAATGGTTTTGTTGTAATAGTTTCCCTTGGAAAATTACCAGACTCGTCATGTACTGGATGTTATGTAGTAGTTAACTTTCTTGCAGTTGAACCTGTTGGACCAGGAGGGTGAAACTTTTCTTCAGTCGATGGTGTTAACTCGTCCACTTTTTAAGCATGTAAGAGTGTCTCAGTTGCAATACACTGACTGAGAAAACATGTGTGATAGGATATCCTTGGGTGTTTCACCAGATGGGTATGAAGGTGGGAATCACGAGACCATGTTCCAAGAACAAATAGTGATTTCGGTTGTGAGGTGGGAGGTCATGGTTCGGCTGGGGAAGCCCCCCCTGAGTTTCTTTGGGCTGTTTGGGAATCGTGCAAGCGATTGAGAGGTTCCCAACCATCTTTACCTACCCTCCAAATAGTATGAGTGGGACCACGACATCTTCCACGTGTCCGAGCTAATGAGGTGCGTGCGTGATTCTACTCATTTCATCGAATGTAGCAGACCTTATCAGTAAACCCCCCCCCCCCTTTGGATCGTGTGTTGTTCCAGCATGGTGTTGTGAAAGTTTTATTAGGGGTGGTAGAGCTATATGTGAGCTCTATATCACGTGTTTTTTTCCTATATTTTCTTTTTTGGGATGAAAATCTTGAAGGAGGGAATGATGTAGAGACCCAGTTTTTACCCTGTAAGACTTCAGAATATTTCTACATATCTTTCCAGATCTAGGTGCGAATAAGGCGATTGCTTTCGAGGCCCGGTGTGCCCAGAATAAATTTTATTAAAATATTAGTTATTTTAAAACTATTCATGTGGAATGGTAGTGTTTTCTCCAAAAAAGTAGCACAAATTGGAAATCTGAGGGCACAATCGCGTCCAGAGTGGGTCATTTACCCTAGGAGGGTTGTAAAAGTTGCGAACATGGGCCTGCTGTGAGAGATGTCACCCAGGGGAAAATTTGTCATTTTAAATAATGACATAGTGGTTTTTATCACTGGGTTTCATTTAAAATAACTTTCGAACGAAGCCCTAGAATGGAAATCTGAGACTTCCGTTGAGTTCAAAATGGGGTGTTGTGCCTAGACGTGATATGAAGTGAGAGGGCACGACAATTTCTGTTTCTGATCTAAGAGGATTTTTCTATAAATTAAAAAATATAGAGTTCGAGTTGGGCTTACCCTTCAATATAATCTTCACTCTCCACCCTATCTCCCTCTATCTCTAGCCTTTCATCAGAGTTCTTCATCGGATTGAGAAGCGACCTCTGATGGATCTTTGGTGGATCGAAGCGGGGGCGTCGTGGATGCATCGCCAATAACGCACATCCGATTTGAGGTAGGATTATAGATTAATTTTTACACCTTCGTCAATTTCTTGAGTTATTTCCAATTTCTCAGTTTAAATTCACTAATATTGGAATTGGGGTGATGGACGAACGAACATGATTAATGCCCGAGACCATTTTTTACTGGTCGTTCGTAGGCATTCTTCATCCAAATTTTCGAACATACTAATCATTGCGGGATCGTTAATCGGGGAAGGCGCTACAAAGGCCTCATCCTGAGGATTTTGAATCTTACTTTAGTTTTGAAATCGGTCCACCAGAGCTATGGCGGCAGACAGAAAAAGTCATGTCTCCGGCTAGGCTGGTGGTCGGAGATCATGGCGGCGTAGTGGAGGAGTCCGGATGACGAGCTGAGCTGGCCGAGGCGGAGGCCGGAGCACGGCGGTGGGGTGAAGTAGGGACCATAGGAGAGTGGGGGTGGGGTGTTCGGTGTAGTGTAAGGCTAGTGGGGAGCACCTGAGTGCTGCAGGCCGTAGGTGGCGTGGCGGTGCATTGAAGGCGGTTGTTAGTGCGGCGTAGCAGGGACTCACGGAGCGCAGAGGAATAGGCGGAGTCGGCAGTGGAGGAGGGATCCCGAACGACTGCACCACAGGCGGCCTGCATGCAGTGTTGCACTCGGCCAGTAGGTGGAGGTAGCGGGCCTCAGCCGGTTTGGGTTAGGGCGGTGCACCTGCGGAACTAAACTCGGTTGCGGTGTGGCGTGGACAAGGACACGCTAACAGCGGGTCCTGGTGGTCGATGAAGAACAGCCAAAAGGCGGGTATTCATGATGAACCAGACCCGATGGGTTCAGGTATTGTGGGATCGGGTTGCGGCTGGTGAGCCAGGGTGTGTCCGACAAGACCCGCGGCTGGGCCATGAGCTGATGGTTTATACCAAGACAGCAGGGCTGAACTAGCTCGGTTGGGCCCCCTTGCATTCGGTTGTCCGTAACTTCTAAACGGTGTGTCCGTTTGACGGACCTTCTATGGCTGCATGTTCTTGTTAGCGAGGCTGACTATTGGAAGTGGGTTTCAGGGATTTCGAGTTCGGCGGCTAATGATGGGCTACCCAAAATTCTTTAATTTAATAATATTACATGATTATTAAAGCTCGCAACGGGCATACTTCGCGAGCCAGACTTCTGTTTGATGTGCCATCAGAGGCACTGTGGCCCTAGTGTTGAGACAGTACTTCCAATTTTATTTTGGATGCTTTCTTGATTTAGTTTCATTACTCGGTGGCACAAAACACATGATGTGAATGATTGATTGATTTATTAATTAATTAAATAATCTTGCGTTGGACCTAACTTAGGTTAGAATATTTGATTGATGCGCTGTCAGCGGCAGCATGACCCCAGTTTTCGTGCAGAATTTTTGAGATTCATTCCAAAGAATTTAGATTTGAGACAAGGTGTGGGACCCATAGGGTGAGGTTTATACATTTTAGGATGAAAATCCAATTTTTCACCAGACATCTATCTGGTGATTTTGAGTACTCGATTCTCAGTGTTTTTCTGAGGGGATTGCGATGCTGCAATACGCTCAACGAAATTCGAGCCTGATCCATAGGCCCCATGAGGCGGCTTTTGAACGTATGGTGCATTTTTAAGAATTATGCTTTATTAGTCAATTCTGGGAAACCGAATATCCTACGCCTTCTGATTTTCTACAAGGAACTCAATGTTTTGATCTGCGTGATGTGTTTCAGGGTGGAGTTGTGGATCCCACGGGGACCTGTTTAAATAACGCAAGGATTTGCAACATCATGAGCCATATTTTCATTTGACTCTCCATTAGTGGTGGAGAAACCCTGGAGTCAAGGTGAAGTTGACCAGGATGGTTTAAAGAGTTGATGTCGGAGTTGAGGTGTGGGCCTCGGGTGCCGTCTTTTAAGCTGTGTGCAGTGTACTAAGCCTATTTCATAATGTAACGCCCCGACCCCAGCTACCCAGAGTCGGTGCATTATTACATAACATTGGCATGATCACAAGAAAGATCAAATCCCGAAAGACCGATTGGTTTAGTAGCCTTGGAAACACTAGATATAATCATAAAGTTTTACATTACATTTCAAAGTGAAAAAACTACTACAACAAAAAAGTCTTCATATCCACACTATTAACCCCTCATAATATCCTTGCAAGTCATTCATAATTTACTTCTTCACTACCTGGGAAAAATAAAACATAGAAAAGGGGTGAGCTCAAATTCCTAGTAAGGATAACAATATAGCGGAACATTCAAAATAAGCATAAACATTTAAGGCAATGAATTACTAAAACAAAAGCCTTTTAAAATTGAACTTCAACATAGTATGGCAAAAGTAAAATGAAATAATGCCATTTACTTATTCACATGGATATTCTACTAATCGAATAATCACATGCAAAAATCAATAACCATTTTCATAATGTTGGAATGCATAATGCCAGACTGTCATAACCACATAGTCAAGGCCTCGTGCCAAGACTACAAATAAGATTATGTCAAGGCCTTGTGCCAAGACACTAGTTTGTCTCATGAGACCTACCGATGCATCGAGGAGCTATAGCGGGCTCCACCCTTCACTTATTAAGTCCAATGCATTCCCATATGAAAAGGTTTAAACATAACATAAACATTCGTATTAGAACTAGCATACGAAATGTCAATAATTTCACCATAAACTATGAATGGTATAAAAATAGCACATCCACAGTCAAACATATCACAAAACCTTCAATACAATATAGAAGTTTTGTATCATAATAAATCAACTTCAAATAATCTTAAAATCCATCAAAGGATGTTGACATAGATGAAATCAGAATTCTTTTTAAAGAAGTATCTCCTTTTATTTTGAAATCATTTAAGATCCATATAAAATAAAACATTTTCTTTGAAAATATTCTTATAAGCTTGTATGGGAAGCTTCGACGATTTTATAACGGCGGAAAATAACCGCACCCGCCGTATAAGTTAAAAAAAACATTCTTACCTCAATTCTGTCGAAAAGGTTAAAAAGGACCTTGTTTTGAAAACGACGGAAAGATTCCTTTATAAACCTCTTATAAAAAGTCATACAAGGGTATAAATGACTTTAACCCATATTCTTGTAAATAGTAAAAATGTTTTGAAATACATTTCGAAGAAACATGGATGTGGATGATAAAGAGATCCCAGTAGATTATTACGTATAATACAACCTCGGATAATGAAGAGATTGTGAAATAACCCTTACCTTGTACTTTTCCTTGGTTGGGGTAGGTTAACCTCCTGTATAATAGTGAAATAATTGTTACTAAATTATACAAGAATCATATACATTAATATGATATCATATATGATCTTTTAATACTGATTTGATAATAATATCTTAAAATTATCGTCGTTTCGGGTGTTAACTTACTCATTTTCTTTTATATGTCTTGTTACATAAGCCATGTTTGTAAAGGATAAGTTGTATATTATTCAAATCCAGAATGGTATCAAGTCTTTAAACATCATTTTTAAATCATCAAATGTTAATTATACTTGAATGGATACGATGGAAAATGAATCTCATCGCGTTCATGGAGACGGTAGTCCGTACGTACGCACGAACGCTACTTCCATTTAATTTTTATTTTAAAAGAATCGAATACCAATGATACATAGGTATATTACTATTCCAGTATAATATAATATTTTATACATGTTACTTAAGTTCATTAACACCATCCTTTATACGTTCCATGTGTGGTATGAACGAGTCATATCATTTTAAGGGGGCGGTAGTCCGCACTTCCTCAAATGAAATTATCGTATGTATATACAACATGAAATGAATAATGGTATGAAATAAAATGGAATTACAGAAGCTTATATGTAAAATATATATCATTAATATCATATTTAATTACAGTGCCATCATAATGGCCACCATGAGAGGCGGTAAGATGTATTTGAACAATCATCATTTCGTGAGGCGTTAGTTTTCCATCCACAGAAACATTATGTTCATCATCCATTAGATGGAGTTCTGTGTATGTGTAGTTTGAATCCATATTATAACAACATCCTAGTATATTTAGGATACTGGTGTTGTTACAAAAGAAAGGAAATAAAAAGAGTTTGGGGGTTGGAGAAGCAAAATAAAGGAAAATAATTTAAGAGAAAACGTTACCTTTAATTTAGGTAACTCACTTTGGTTGGAACCAAAGGACTTCTTGAATTGATTTATGCCTAAGGGGAAGCTTCAAGGAGGAGGAGAGGGATGTGGGGAGCTTAGTTGGGCAGAGTTTGGACGAGCCAAGTGGCTTGAGAGGTGTGAGTAATGAGTAGAAGTGGTCTCCTTTTATAAGGGAGAGGAGGGGATTTTTAGGAAAGAGTGAAAGTATTACTTTATAATATAATTATATTCGGTTTATAATGGTCCAAAAATCATTGTGGTCGAAGATAAGATGACTCATATTCTAAATAACATCAACCAATAAGAATTGGACAGGTTTTAGATAATATTTTAATCATTATAATATTATTTATTTCAATGATTTATTAATGAGGTAAACATTGCATCATTATTGTGTCATTAATTATTTAACTTATTTGATGTCTAAAAATTATAAATAAAATATCATCATGTAGGAAATCTTTTTATCTTTCTAATGAATATTTATAATCGAAAATCCAACATGTATAACCCTATGTAAAAATTGTTCTTCTAAAAGATGTAAGCTTATGCCATTTTTATTTTTATTTTAACTTTATTAATATAATGTGTCCCTACCACATACAAGTGGCTCCAAGGGGTCCCCAAATTGACCCATGGATGCCCATGGTCGGGTATGTGTCCACCAATAAGGTTAGGACACGTTTTAGGGTAATTTTGTATTATTATAATACTATTTTTAACCCTTATATACCGGATTTACCCTTTAACCATGGTAAATAAAATATTTACCACAGTAACTATTGAAAATATCTAAAAATAAAAGTTACCTATTTGCACAATTTGAACATCCTGATTCCAAATATGGAATCCATTTTCCTAAATTCAAAACACAGAAGTGGCAGAAATTAATTTAAAATTAATTCCCGCTGTCAAAACAAAAAGCGTGTTTTTAAGAGATAATAACTATAAAAAGATTGACACTTGTTTATGTTCGGTTTAATTGTAAAATTATGTCCAATGACCAACATTATATTAAATGGTAAAAATATATTCTAAATATACTTTAAAACCACTCAAATTCACAATTTATCACTATTAATTATTTTGATTAAAAAAGTTGTTTTTAATTAAAATTTAGTAATTTTCACTATTCATCAAAATATAAAAGTTATCCGAAAAGTACCAAAATTTCACCCTAGGCTAATTTCAATATTCCGAATCCAAAAATGAAGTCCATTTTGAAATATAAAATATATATGATTTCAAAAAGTAGGTATTACTATTCACAACGGCTAGTTTAATTAGTTGTGGTGTGTGTTAGAACTCGAGGTTGCGTACAACACACGCTATCGATTATTCGAAGGGAAACGTACCGTGGAAGTTTGGGGTGTTACATTCTCCCCTACTTCAAATAATTGCGTCCTCGCAATTTCTAGGGTATTACTGCATAAAAATACTCGGGTGGTTCTTCATCATAAGTTCCTCGGGTTCCCATGTTGCCTCTTCCATCTTCTGATTTCTCCACAAAACTTTTACCAGACGCGTCGTCCGGTTTCTCAGTACTTGTTCTCTTGTATCAAGAATCTTGACGGGCTCTTCACAATAAGACAGATCGGGTTCCAGTTCTAATTCCTCATAGGTGAGTACATGCATTGGGTCAGACATGTATTTTCTCAACAGAGATACGTGGAACACATCGTGAACTTTGGAGAGACTTGGCGGCATTGCCAATCGGTAAGCTACAGCCCCAATTCGTTCTAGAATTTCGAAAGGTCCGATGTACCTGGGACTCAATTTACCTTTCTTTCCAAAACGTATGACTCCCTTCCATGGAGATACCTTTAGGAAAACATGATTACCGACTTGAAATTCCAAATCCTTCCTTCGATTATCGGCATAGCTCTTCTGCCTACTTTGAGCAGCTTTGATGTGATTTTGGATTACTTTCACCTTTTCCACCGTTTCCTCCACCAGCTCTTGGCCTACAAGTTTTCTTTCACCAACGTCATCCCAACAGGTTGGTGTACGACATCTCTTTCCGTATAACGCTTCATATGGTCCCATCTGTATACTCGAATGGAAGCTATTGTTATAGGAAAATTCTACCAGTGGTAAATATTGATCCCACATACCCTGAAAGTCAAGTGAGCAAGATCTCAACATGTCTTCTAAGGTTTGAATAGTCCGTTCTGATTGTCCGTCTTTCTGAGGGTGGTAAGCAGTGCTCAAATGAAGTTCAGTATCCAGGGATTTCTGAAGACTTTTCCAAAATCTTGAAGTAAAACGGGGATCACGATCAGAAACAATCGATAGGGGTACTCCATGAAGTCTCACAACTTCATTAATGTATAGTCTTTCTAGACGTTCCAGGGGTAGATATTCTCTTATAGCAAGAAAATGTGCTGACTTGGTAAGACGATCAACAATAACCCATATTGCATCGTTCCTTCTAGGAGTCTTTGGTATCCCCATGACAAAGTCCATCGTAATATTGTCCCATTTCCACTCTGGTATGGGAAGAGGTTGCATGACTCCTCCAGGCTGTTGCCTTCCAGCTTTCACTTGTTGACAAACCGTACATCTTGACACAAAATCAGCAATCTCCCTCTTCATGTTGTCCCACCAAAAATGTTCCTTCAAATCTCTATACATTTTGGTGCTCCCAGGGTGTATAGAGAAATTGGAACTATGAGCATCATCCAGCAATTCCCTTTTTAGATCCGGTAAATCGGGAACACAAAGTCTCTTCCCGAATTTCAAAATTCCATCATCATACACAAAGTCTCTCAATCTCCCATCATTCACAGCTTTAATCTTCTTCTGAAATTCTTCATCATTGGTCTGAGAACTCTTAATCTTTTCTAGTAAATATGGTTTGGCAACCATTTGAAAAAGCATTGATGTTTCACCTTCCCTGGTTATTCCCATGTCCATCTTCACTAGATCCATGAAAATTGGATCCCTTTCAATTCTCATATTGTTCAAAACTCCATGGTCTTTTCTACTCAAAGCATCTGCCACCTTGTTTGCCTTCCCCGGGTGGTAGTGTATCATACAATCATAGTCCTTGAGTAATTCAAGCCATCTCCTTTGCCTCATGTTGAGTTCTTTTTGTGAGAAAATATACTTCAAACTCTTGTGATCAGTATAAATCTCACATTTTTCACCATAGAGGTAGTGCCTCCATATCTTCAAAGCAAAGATCACAGCTGCTAACTCAAGATCATGAGTAGGATAGTTTTGTTCATGAATTTTCAACTGTCGTGATGCATATGCAATAACTCTATCATTCTGCATAAGGACACATCCAAGTCCTTTCTTCGATGCATCACTATAAATAACGAACCCATCATTCCCCGATGGTAGAGTCAATATAGGAGCATTGACTAATCTTCTATTCAGTTCTTCAAAACATTCTTCACACTCTTAAGTCCAAACAAATTTAACCCCTTTACGTGTGAGCTTCGTTAATGGGTTAGCCAATCGGGGAAAATTCTGGACAAAACGTCGATAATAACCTGCCAAACCAATAAAACTGCGTACCTCAGTTATACTCGTAGGTGCTGGCCATTCTTGGATTGCCTTCGTCTTAGAAGGATCAACAGAGATTCCATCTTTTGAGACAATATGGCCATGAAAAGAAATCTCCTGAAGCCAGAATTCACACTTTCTGAACTTCCCATATAATTCATGCCTCCTCAGAGTCTTCAAGATAATGCGCAAGTGATTTTCATGATCGTCGTAGGTTTTGGAGTATACCAAGATATCATCAATAAATACCACCACAAATTCATCGAGATACTCCTTGAAATCTCTATTCATCAGATCCATGAATACAGAGGGTGCATTAGTCAATCCAAACGGCATTACAGTAAACTCGTAATGCCCGTACCTGGTTCGAAATGCTGTCTTCGGAATGTCTTCCTTCTTTACACACAACTGATGGTATCCAGATCGAAGGTCAATCTTTGAAAAGTATTGAGCTCCATGCAGTTGGTCAAATAAATCATCAATACGAGGTAGGGGATACTTTTTCTTTATCGTTATAGCATTGATCTCCCTGTAGTCAATACATAACCTCATAGATCCATCTTTCTTTTTAACAAAAAGAACAGGGGGTCCCCATGGAGAAACACTAGGGCGAATAAATCCCTTATTACTCAATTCCTCTAGTTGTTTCTTTAATTCGACTAACTCTACAGTGGCCATTCTATAAGGGGTCTTCGATATAGGCCTTGATCCAGGAATCAAATCAATGGAAAACTCAACTTCTCGTTCTGGAGGATGTCCAGGTAAATCTTCCGGAAATACATCTACAAATTCTTTCACAACAGGTACATCCTCTATTTGAACATTCCTTTCCTCACCGACAGTTTTTTTATTCTCTTCCTCCCCAATAATTGAATTAAGTTGAGCTGTTGTGGGTGGATCTAAATAAGAATTAGGTGGTGACGATTCTGCTCTAAAAATAAGGTTCTCCTTATCATTATCATCATGAATCGTAACCTCTTTCTTCTTACAATAAATCATCGCATCATAGTCCGAAAGCCAGTCCATACCGAGGATTATATCAAACTCAATCATAGGTATGACGATGAAATCAGCAGATAAAGAAAATTTATGTGCTCTAATGGGGACTGATTCACAAAACTTTGTTGCAACGATACTTCCCTTAGGAGTTTTAACTGACAACTCCCTTATTAAATCAAATTGGAAATATCTAATTTTCTTAGCAAACTGGGAAGATATGAAACAATGCGATGATCCAGAATCAAATAATGCATTTGCTAAACTTGAGGAAACCATTAAATTACATGCCACCACGTCTTTCGGAGCTTCTACCTCAGCAGTAGTGATAGCATAAGCCTGGCCTTGATCCCTTGGCCTTTTCTGAGGTAATTTCTCCTGACGCTTAGGAAATGCATTTGTATAATTCCCCATCTCCCTGCAATTGTAGCACTGAACGTTGGTAGCTTCCTTCTTCCCCTTGCAATCATGAGCTTGGTGGCCTTTTTCACCACACCTGTAACAGACTCCCATTCCCTTCAAGCAAGTACCGGGGTGTTTCTTCCCGCATTTACCACAAGATGGATATTCAACCTTTCCTTTCTTCCCCTTATTTCCATTCCCAGATTGATCAGCAGGTCTCTTCTTCTCTTGCTTTGCTTTAAAGTCATAAGACTTAGAGAATTCCTTTTCGGTCTTGATAGCACATGAGACAATGTCTTCGTACGATGAAAAGGATTGTGAGACTAATGCTCGACGGAGAAATGGTTTTAACCCATCAAAGAAACGATCAATCTTACTTCTTGGGTCGCGAATATAATCTCCAGCATACCTCGCTAACCTTGTAAAGTTAGCCTCATACTTTGTGACATTCTCATCCTCCTTTTGTCTCAGACTCAGAAATTGCCTTTCCATATCCGCTCGATGGTCGCGAGGGAAGTATTTTCCTAAAAACAGATCTTTGAATTCCCTCCATTCCATATTTGATACTTCATCATCTTCCTTAAAGTTTTGAATCAATGACCACCATTGATCAGCATCTCCAGTGAGGCGGTAAACTGCCATGATAACTTTTTCCCTTTCACTGCTCCCCAAAGCCTGAAATATTTTCTCTAGGGAATTTATCCATTGCTCAGCTACTAAGGGATTTGTACTCCCATTGAACGTTGGTGGTTGTTGCCTCATGAATCGATCTAACATTGATCCTCCACGCTGCGGATCAGGGTGCTCCATACGGGTAAGGTTATTATTCATAACCTGAGTAAGTTGTCCCAGTATGGTGATTAGCTGATCGGCACTAGTTGCATCACCAGCCCCACTATAATTATCTTGAGCAGGAGGGAAATCCCTACATGGAGTGCGTGCATTGATACGGTTTCCATTTCTTCCACTAGGCGCCATTTCTAAACAATGGCATAAACTAGATCAGTTTATGAATCAAAATACATAATCCCATACTTATAAAACACTTAACATAAATTGAACTATTTATGGATATAATCCATAATCATAAAAATGTTTTCTTTGAGGAAGTATATACTCATAAACCCTTCAAAATGATTTGTAAAGAAAATGAGAGTTATCCTAAGCATATCCCCCGGGAGTGTCGTAACCAAGAGTGCAGCAAGGCCCGTTGTCGTGCACCAGTTCCCGTTCGAGTCTAGCTCAAAGCGGTGTTTTCGGGTTTTACCCCTAGGTACATCTGTGCCAGAGCCGCCTCTACCTGCTCGTATCCAGACAGGGATGTATTGCTCGGAAAACTCACAAAATCTCTACAATACCAAAATTCTAGGAAGTTCTTCTATACTAATCCTCAAAGTTCATCTTAGGTCTACATGCTCTAATCAGAGTTTATCTAAATCTAGTTTCCAAGGTTTGTACTAAACTTCCTCTGATACCAACTGTAACGCCCCGACCCCAGCTACCCAGAGTCGGTGCATTATTACATAACATTGGCATGATCACAAGAAAGATCAAATCCCGAAAGACCGATTGGTTTAGTAGCCTTGGAAACACTAGATATAATCATAAAGTTTTACATTACATTTCAAAGTGAAAAACTACTACAACAACAAAGTCTTCATATCCACACTATTAACCCCTCATAATATCCCTGCAAGTCATTCATAATTTACTTCTTCACTACCTGGGAAAAATAAAACATGGAAAAGGGGTGAGCTCAAATGCCCAGTAAGGATAACAATATAGCGGAACATTCAAAATAAGCATAAACATTTAAGGCAATGAATTACTAAAACAAAAGCCTTTTAAAATTGAACTTCAACATAGTATGGCAAAAGTAAAATGAAATAATTCCATTTACTTATTCACATGGATATTCTACTAATCGAATAATCACATGCAAAAATCAATAACCATTTTCATAATGTTGGAATGCATAATGCCAGACTGTCATAACCACATAGTCAAGGCCTCGTGCCAAGACTACAAATAAGATTTTGTCAAGGCCTTGTGCCAAGACACTAGTTTGTCTCATGAGACCTACCGATGCATCGAGGAGCTATAGCGGGCTCCACCCGTCACTTATTAAGTCCAATGAATTCCCATATGAAAAGGTTTAAACATAACATAAACATTCGTATTAGAACTAGCATACAAAATGTCAATAATTTCACCATAAACTATGAATGGTATAAAAATAGCACATCCACAGTCAAACATATCACAAAACCTTCAATACAATATAGAAGTTTTGTATCATAATAAATCAACTTCAAATAATCTTAAAATCCATCAAAGGATGTTGACATAGATGAAATCAGAATTCTTTTTAAAGAAGTATCTCCTTTTATTTTGAAATCATTTAAGATCCATATAAAATAAAACGTTTTCTTTGAAAATATTCTTATAAGCTTGTATGGGAAGCTTCGACGATTTTATAACGGCGGAAAATAACCGCACCCGCCGTATAAGTTAAAAAAAACATTCTTACCTCAATTCTGTCGAAAAGGTTAAAAAGGACCTTGTTTTGAAAACGACGGAAAGATTCCTTTATAAACCTCTTATAAAAAGTCAAACAAGGGTATAAATGACTTTAACCCATATTCTTGTAAATAGTAAAAATGTTTTGAAATACATTTCGAAGAAACATGGATGTGGATGATAAAGAGATCCCAGTAGATTATTACGTATAATACAACCTCGGATAATGAAGAGATTGTGAAATAACCCTTACCTTGTACTTTTCCTTGGTTGGGGTAGGTTAACCTCCTGTATAATAGTGAAATAATTGTTACTAAATTATACAAGAATCATATACATTAATATGATATCATATATGATCTTTTAATACTGATTTGATAATAATATCTTAAAATTATCGTCGTTTCGGGTGTTAACTTACTCATTTTCTTTTATATGTCTTGTTACATAAGCCATGTTTGTAAAGGATAAGTTGTATATTATTCAAATCCAGAATGGTATCAAGTCTTTAAACATCATTTTTAAATCATCAAATGTTAATTATACTTGAATGGATACGATGGAAAATGAATCTCATCGCGTTCATGGAGACGGTAGTCCGTACGTACGCACGAACGCTACTTCCATTTAATTTTTATTTTAAAAGAATCGAATACCAATGATACATAGGTATATTACTATTCCAGTATAATATAATATTTTATACATGTTACTTAAGTTCATTAACACCATCCTTTATACGTTCCATGTGTGGTATGAACGAGTCATATCATTTTAAGGGGGCGGTAGTCCGCACTTCCTCAAATGAAATTATCGTATGTATATACAACATGAAATGAATAATGGTATGAAATAAAATGGAATTACAGAAGCTTATATGTAAAATATATATCATTAATATCATATTTAATTACAGTGCCATCATAATGGCCACCATGAGAGGCGGTAAGATGTATTTGAACAATCATCGTTTCGTGAGGCGTTAGTTTTCCATCCACAGAAATATTATGTTCATCATCCATTAGATGGAGTTCTGTGTATGTGTAGTTTGAATACATATTATAACAACATCCTAGTATATTGAGGATACTGGTGTTGTTACAAAATAAAGGAAATAATAAGAGTTTGGGGGTTGGAGAAGCAAAATAAAGGAAAATAATTTAAGAGAAAACGTTACCTTTAATTTAGGTAACTCACTTTGGTTGGAACCAAAAGACTTCTTGAAATGATTTATGCCTAAGGGGAAGCTTCAAGGAGGAGGAGAGGGATGTGGGGAGCTTATTTGGGCAGAGTTTGGACGAGCCAAGTGGCTTGAGAGGTGTGAGGAATGAGTAGAACTGGTCTCCTTTTATAAGGGAGAGGAGGGACTTTTTAGGAAAGAGTGAAAGTATTACTTTATAATATAATTATATTCGGTTTATAATGGTCCGAAAATCATTGAGGTCGAAGATAAGATGACTCATATTCTAAATAACATCAACCAATAAGAATTGGATAGGTTTTAGATAATATTTTAATCGTTATAATATTATTTATTTCAATGATTTATTAATGAGGTAAACATTGAATCATTATTGTGTCATTAATAATTTAACATATATGATGTCTAAAAATTATAAATAAAATATCATCATGTAGGAAATCTTTTTATCTTTCTAATTAATATTTATAATCGAAAATCCAACATGTATAACCCTATGTAAAAATTGTTCTTCTAAAAGATGTAAGCTTATGCCATTTTTATTTTTATTTTAACTTTATTAATATAATGTGTCCCTACCACATACAAGTGGCTCCAAGGGGTCCCCAAATTGACCCAAGGATGCCCATGGTCGGGTATGTGTCCACCAATAAGGTTAGGACACGTTTTAGGGTAATTTTGTATTATTATAATATTATTTTTTAACCCTTATTTACCGGATTTACACATTAACCATGGTAAATAAAATATTTACCACAGTAACTATTCAAAATGTCTAAAAATAAAAGTTACCTATTTACACAATTTGAACATCCTGATTACAAATATGGAATCCATTTTCCTAAATTCAAAACACAGAAGTGGCAGAAATTAATTTAAAATTAATTCCCGCTGTCAAAACAAAAAAAGTGTTTTTAAGAGATAATAACTATAAAAAGATTGACACTTGTTTATGTTCAGTTTAATTGTAAAATTATGTCCAATGACCAAAATTATATTAAATGGTAAAAATATATTCTAAATATACTTTAAAACCACTCAAATTCACAATTTATCACTATTAATTATTTTTATTAAAAAAGTTGTTTTTAATTAAAATTTAGTAATTTTCACTATTCATCAAAATATAAAAGTTATCCGAAAAGTACCAAAATTTCACCCTAGGATAATTTCAATATTCCGAATCCAAAAATGAAGTCCATTTTGAAATATAAAATATATATGATTTCAAAAAGTAGGTATTACTATTCACAACGGCTAGTTTAATTAGTTGTGGTGTGTGTTAGAACTCGAGGTTGCGTACAACACACGCTATCGATTATTCGAAGGGAAACGTACTGTGGAAGTTTGGGGTGTTACACATAATGTGTCAATTTAGGGTGTATGAGTAGTCCTTTTGGCGTTTTTTTTCAAGATCATCGTAATGTCATAGTTCGCCTGACCATTTTCGAGACCGAGTAGCGGGCCCCATGAGATGCTGTATGGGTGTAAGGTGGTGTTGAATACCTTTTCCAGCAGGATCTTGTTTCCAGCAAATAAATAATTTATCTCACATGCTTTTTCATGAGGATTACCATGATGTAATCTGTTTGTGTGTTCATGAACCTCTTTTGAGATCTTATTATATTTGGAAACATGAATGGGCATTGGTCTGAGGTTCCATTGATGCACTCCGAACCTACGCACGGTAGTGTTGTTAGTGACACCCAGTGATGGCACTGGTGGTGCGGAGATATCTGTAAAGACCCGCAAATTTCAAGGAAATTTTTTTCTTAATTTTCTTTGGAATTTTACAAGAGCGCAGCTTCAGACGGCACCTGATTCCGAGGCCCGGTGTGCCCGGAATCAATTTCCGAAGTTTGGCTCGGGTACGTTCAGTGAACGGACGAGCGGGTTTTTCTATCTTTTGAACCGGTGCCCGAAATCAAATTCTGAGGGCACCGATGAAATCGCAGCGCCAGTATTTGCTTAGAAACGCCTCTTCTGGAGTTGCGTTTGCTCAGACGTGGTTTTTAAATTTTGCGGCTTTAAGTCAGAATAAAATAAAGTTTGTGCGACAACTTTATTTTATTTCACTTAAGCTGCTTGGAAGCCACTTGAAGTCACTTAAAGGCGGCTTGAACTGAGTTGAACTGGATAGGATGCTATCCAGAAATATCCTACCCCCTTGGTAGGATATTTGTGAGGTGGGGCCCGCACGAGCCCCGCCGTTTCTTTCGCTAAGTAACGCACCCGCGAAAACCCGTCAAAGTAACTGAAAAGTCAACCGACGCGTTTTCTTTAATTCTTAACAGACCATTTAATTGGGCGGTTTATTTCGTGAATTAAATGGGCTGTTTCTTTCGTGAATTAAATGGGTCGTTTCTTTCGAATTGATGGATCGTTTCTTAACCGGTTTCATGTGTTGGCATGTTTATAAAATAAGACCAACCTAAAAATCCTTTGAAAGGATTTGAGAGAATCTTGTTTCTTTATCTCCCCGCGAAGAACGCGAAGAACGCGAAGAACGCGAAGAACGCGAAGAACGCCGGCGACCGGAATTCGACGACGCACACCGAGATCTGCGACGTCGACGAGCCCTACCCGCGACATTCTTCGGCGACGCCTCTTCTTCCGCGGCCGACCCTCATTCGGCAACAAAGGTGAGAATCGAACCTTTTATTTCTCCCTTTTTAATTTCATGGCAACGGATTTAATTAATTAAATCCGTTTGTTCTTGATCCGGAGTTTGGCGACGCGACGCCGGATACCGCGACGACGCAACGATCCCCCCTTCTTCCGCGACGAGCGATTCCGCGACGACCTCTCGTCCGACGACGACGACAAGGTAAGGGTTTATTTCCTTGATGATTCATTCCCGTGTTCTCATTTCTTTTAAATAATGAACCGGCATGAATAATTTCAATTAATTAAAAATTGAAATGCCGTTTAAAAGAAAAGGAGTGAACAATTTTTATCTTTGATTAAAAATTGTTGTAGCCTTTCCTCCCGTTGATTATGACTAACGCGGAGGGTGCGGGTCTAACGAACAAGACCCGGCAACCCTCCGCCGATCTCTTTTGTTGTGCGGATATGGCGGACGACGATGAACCGCGCGGCAGGGGCGATCCGTTGATCCCGCAGTGAAGATCGGCCCCCGGGAGGAGCATCGGCGCAGACGGGAGGCAAAACGGGCCACCGGAGCAACTCCGGCGGCCCGCGGAAGGAGGCGGCAGCGCCCGGCGCGCCGCCGGAGGAGTCCGCCGCGGCCGAGCCGCGGCGGCGGCGAACCGCCGGACCGCGTCCGCGGTCCGGCCACACAGCACGCGGCCCGCGCGGGCCGCGTTTCTCCAAAGCCGCGGGTTTGACCCGCGGCGGCTCCCTCGGCCGAAGCCGAGCCGGCCGGTCCGGTCGGCCTGGCCGCGCCCAGGCCGGACCGGACCCGGCCTAGCCGGGTCGGGCCGGGTCGGGCCGACCCGGTTCGGGCCGACCCGGTTCGGCCGACCCAAGGGGGGGTTCGGGCCGGGTCACCCCGGGCCCAGAACCCCCGTTTCGGGCCCTCTTCGGTCTTTCGCCCATATCTTGGGCCTGGGAACTCCGATTGACGAACCGTCAGCGGCTACGCGATCCTTGGATCGAGACGGTCGTTTCGGTATATTATACTCAAGGTTTCGGGAGACTTTGGGTTCGGCCGGGTTGGTTCGTACACGAAACCAACCGGGCCCTCGGAGCGGAAACGCTCATAACTTGAGCTACGGACGTCCGATCGACGTACCGTCAGCTGTGGTAGTTTCCTCTAAGTGAGACGGAACTTTTGGCATACTCCGCCCGAGGATCGGATACAGGGGGGGTACGGTCGGGTTGGTTTTGCCCTAAAAACCAACCGGGCCCCTAGGACGGAAATGCCAATAACTCTCAGACCGGGCGTCCGATTGACGCGCCGTCTGTTGCGTTGAGATCCTGTTGTCGATACGGAACTTTTGGATACATCAACTTCGGACTAAGTGTCAGTTGATGTATCAGCCTCTCGGCTCGTGGAGCGGACCCTCCTAAACGAGCTCGCTAAGTGCGGGAACCCTAGTGCTGGCTGTGGCTTCGACGACAGAGCAGAGATCCTCCGTGGACTGCGACGACGACAGAGCAGAGATCCTCCGTGGACTGCGACGACGGCAGAGCAGAGATCCTTCGTGGACTGCGGCGACGACTGTGCAGAGATCCTCAGTGGACTGCGTCGACTACTGCACTCAGCGATCCTACGTGGAAGAGTTCTACCGAACCTGTGTGAGCTGAATCTTCTTTTTACCTTGAGCGGTGGAGCGCTTGGGTGTAGCGGCGGACCCGTGGTACTTGACAGTGGTGGTGCGCTTGGATGCAGCAGCAGACCCTTGGCGGTGGAGCGCTTGGTTGTAGCGGCGGACCCGCGATACTCTACGGAGTGTGTGCGCTTGGTTGTAGCGACAGACCCGCGACGGTGGAGACGTGCGTGCGGAGTACGGAGACCGTGTAGATGACTGAGACCTGACGACTGCTTGACCGACTCGACTTGGAGTGAGTCGACTAGCCCAGTGGACGGAGCGCCCAGTAGTTGGCAGCAGACCTACGGCGGACGGAGCGCCTTGTAGTTGGCGGCAGACCCGCGGTACTCGACAGGAGGAGTACCTTAGTAGGCTATCTGGGTGAGCGCCCGGTATTTGGCAGCAGACCCTCAGCGGACGGAGCGCCCGGTAGTTGGCAGCAGACCCGCGGTACTCGACAGGAGGAGTACTTCAGCAGTCTTAGGTTAGTGAGCAGTACCTCGGAGTCGTGACAGGACCACTGTACACTTCAGAGATGGGGCTCTTCAACACTTACGGTTTCGATAATGAAAATCCTGGTTGAGCTGAATCTTATGTTACTCTCCTTTGTGGTTTGTGTTGAACTATCCTATGTGGATTTACTGTTACTCTCCTTTGTGGACTGTGTTGAACTATCCTATGTGGATTTACTTTTTACTCTCCTTGTGGATTTGAGTCTTGCTTTCCTTTGTGGATTGAGTTGTTCTTGAGCTCGTGAGCAGAGCTAGAATTGGGGACTTAGGTATATGTATGGGCATATACCTAAGTCGAGTCAGATGTTACTTCGTGATTGCATCTTTCTTTTGTGCTATATCCTTTGTGGATTTCGGGAGACCTTCGGGGGTCTCGGGGTCCTTACTGAGTAGCTTGTACTCACCCCTGCACGGGCTATGCCCGCACCTTGTTGTGTTGGTTGCAGACGACAGACAGCGCTGATCACGGTTGGGGCGTGGAGCAGGACGGTACCTGGAGGTGGACCACTGGGCGGGACGTGCTCGGAGCGGACGTGGGACCCGAGGAGCCTGGAGGCTATCTGTACCCACCCTTCAGGTGGGATTGCCAGTGGACGACACGAGGCCGCCGTCTTTTCTTCAGTTGCTGTACTTTACTTTTCAGTTGTACTTTACAGTTGGGCTTGTATTTCCGGCCCCCTTTACTTTTCTGCACTTTACTTTCCGCTTGCTGACTCTGTGTGGTTGTTACTTATAAAGGCAATGCCTTCCCTGTTTACTGGGATTTTACGCCTTGGTGCTAGTCGCCAGCCCCTGGCCTATGGAAGGCGGGCTTGGGGTAGTCACGGCACGGGCCCCGAGGACGGGTCGTGACAAATTGGTATCAGAGGTGGTCGGTTCTACCGCAGACTCTGATCGTCCTTTCTTTCTATGTGAAGCAATAGTGTTTAGTGTATTGAGTGTGGTTATCAGTTCAGGGAGCCCAGTGTTGGTGCGGCGGCCGACGTATCCGTACACCAGGACCCTGACTCCTGATTTCCGACTTAATGCATGAAAACATTGATTGCGTGTGTGTTTCAAGTTTTCCTTGTGATTACTTGTGTCAGCTCACCGGGTATACTGATCTGCTTTATGAAAGTCTCAAGTTTCCTTGTGATTACTTGTGCCAGCTCACCAGGTGTACTGTTCTGACTGTGGTGCTCTTGTTCTCCTTTTCAGGATGGCCCCGCGACGACAGCCAGCTAGGGTTCCGAGTGTAGGGCGCGACGGCAGCCCACCGAGCGACGAGGCCTCAGTGCAGGGCCCTTTGCCAGCAGTGGCACCGGCGGCAGCTTTACCCGCCGAGCCACCGATGCTGCCAGTACCAGACACTGACGATGCACGTCGCCTCGGGGCACTACATGAGTTTCAGAGCCAGCGACCGCCCAGGTTTCGCGGTGAGGCGGACCCCCAGGCCGCCGAGGACTGGCTAGAGGCGGTGGTACGGATCTTTAGGCTAGTGAGGACATCAGCGGATCTCATGGTGATTCTCGCGGCGAGCCTCCTGCAGGCGGCGACAGGACGATGGTGGAGCTTGATGCTCCAGGTGCACGATGAGGCATCTCTTCTTTGGACGGACTTTGAGAGCCTCTTCCGCTCGGAGTTCGTCCCAGCCACCCTTCGTGCGGTGCGTATCCAGGAGCTTCTACAGCTGCGGCAGGGCAGCATGACGGTCGCTCAGTACGCGGCGAGGTTCACCGACCTTTCTCGGTACTCGACAGACATGGTACGGGACCCCTTCTTCCGGGCCCGGACCTTCGAGCAGGGTTTGAGACACGAGATCAGGGCATCGCTGATCTCCCTCAGCATACCGACTCAGACAGGAGTACTAGAGCGGGCCCTTCTGATCGAGAGCTTCCTTGCTGAGTCTACACCAGCACAGAGACCCACCGCAGGGCGGCACGTAGCGGAGTCATCGGTGGCAGGTAGCCGACAGATGACTCAGGGTTCCAGGCAGACCAGACCTACCAGTGGCCGACTGCACGACTCAGGCTCAGTTGTGCGGGGAAGCCGGGGTGGAGTCAGAGCCAGGCGTGCCGAGAGTGGGAAGTGCTACTCCTGTGGCGGAATTGGTCACATGGCTCGTGACTGCCCGACCCTCCATGCGGGGGAGCAGCAAACGGTTGAGGAACCACCTAGGCAGAGGCAGAGGTTCGACCGTGGCGGTCTGCAGGGAGGAGACGGACGAGGTAGAGGAGCTGGCCGAGCAGCAGGTGGTGGACGACGCTTTGAGGCTCTACCACCACCACCACCAGGAGGTCCACCCCGACCGCAGGGGAGAGCTCAGCTTCAGGCAGTCGAGGCCTTCGATCATGGAGCCCTGGGAGCTGATGGACAGGAGCAGAACTAGTGGATACATCCTTTGTACTTCTGGTTCCTTGTTGCTTTTGTGTAGCGTCTTGTAATATGAGCTGCAATAATAAAAGATGCATACCTTTGTGATATTTTCGTTCATGTCCTCTTTCGTGATGTTACTAGGAGATTCCAGTTTTGGCTGTTGACTTGACCCTCACTTGTGAGACATCTACTGGAGGAGACCCAGTTACCACACACTGATGCCGACAGTGTGACTCAACCCTTGGAGGCGAGAGTAACAGTTGAATCTCTTAGTAGTAGCGTCGAGGCCTTACGACGTCATCCTTGGTATGGATTAGTATCATCCATGTTAGGATTGACTGTTTTAGGCAAAGAATGTGGTTCATCCAGGGGATGAGACCAGATTTCTCTTTTCGGCAAAGAAGAAATCTTGCAGCTCTTGTGGGACCTGTGATGGTCCAGGCCACGACAAGAAGGTCCAGATCATCCAGGAGAGGATGAGGACAGCTCAGAGCCGGCAGAAGTCATATGCTGACAAGAGGCGGAGGCCACTGGAGTTCGAGGATGGCGACCACGTCTTTTTGCGTGTCTCACCTCGACGTGGTTTACGGAGATTTGGCCGAGGCGGCAAGTTGTCTCCACGCTTCATTGGGCCTTTCTAGGTCCTCAGCAGGATAGGAGAGGTGGCTTATCTCCTAGCTCTACCACCTCAGTTGCATCGGTGTGCACGACGTCTTCCACGTGTCTCAGCTGAGGAGATACGTGCACGACCCGACGCACATCATCGACTTTGGGGAGCTGGACGTGGACGATGGGGCGACTTTTGTGGAGGTCCCAGTGGAGATCGAGGATCGACAGGAGCGGGTCCTACGTGGGCGGTCGATTCCTCTTGTGCGCGTCAGATGGCAGCACGGGAACCTCCAGGAGAGCACTTGGGAGCGGGAGGCTCAGATGCGTGCTCAGTACCCCCATTTGTTCCCCTAGTTTTTGATGTATCTTTACGGGGACGTAAAGCCCTGAGGTGGGAGTAATGTAAAGACCCGCAAATTTCAAGGAAATTTTTTTCTTAATTTTCTTTGGAATTTTACAAGAGCGCAGCTTCAGACGGCACCTGATTCCGAGGCCCGGTGTGCCCGGAATCAATTTCCGAAGTTTGGCTCGGGTACGTTCAGTGAACGGACGAGCGGGTTTTTCTATCTTTTGAACCGGTGCCCGAAATCAAATTCTGAGGGCACCGATGAAATCGCAGCGCCGGTATTTGCTTAGAAACGCCTCTTCCGGAGTTGCGTTTGCTCAGACGTGGTTTTTAAATTTTGCGGCTTTAAGTCAGAATAAAATAAAGTTTGTGCGACAACTTTATTTTATTTCACTTAAGCTGCTTGGAAGCCACTTGAAGTCACTTAAAGGCGGCTTGAACTGAGTTGAACTGGATAGGATGCTATCCAGAAATATCCTACCCCCTTGGTAGGATATTTATGAGGTGGGGCCCGCACGAGCCCCGCCGTTTCTTTCGCTAAGTAACTCACCCGCGAAAACCCGTCAAAGTAACTGAAAAGTCAACTGACGCGTTTTCTTTAATTCTTAACAGACCATTTAATTGGGCGGTTTATTTCGTGAATTAAATGGGCTGTTTCTTTCGTGAATTAAATGGGTCGTTTCTTTCGAATTGATGGATCGTTTCTTAACCGGTTTCGTGTGTTGGCATGTTTATAAAATAAGACCAACCTAAAAATCCTTTGAAAGGATTTGAGAGAATCTTGTTTCTTCATCTCCCCGCGAAGAACGCGAAGAACGCGAAGAACGCGAAGAACGCGAAGAACGCCGGCGACCGGAATTCGACGACGCACACCGAGATCTGCGACGTCGACGAGCCCTACCCGCGACATTCTTCGGCGACGCCTCTTCTTCCGCGGCCGACCCTCGTTCGGCAACAAAGGTGAGAATCGAACCTTTTATTTCTCCCTTTTTAATTTCATGGCAACGGATTTAATTAATTAAATCCGTTTGTTCTTGATCCGGAGTTTGGCGACGCGACGCCGGATACCGCGACGACGCAACGATCCCCCCTTCTTCCGCGACGAGCGATTCCGCGACGACCTCTCGTCCGACGACGACGACAAGGTAAGGGTTTATTTCCTTGATGATTCATTCCCGTGTTCTCATTTCTTTTAAATAAAGAACCGGCATGAATAATTTCAATTAATTAAAAATTGAAATGCCGTTTAAAAGAAAAGGAGTGAACAATTTTTATCTTTGATTAAAAATTGTTGTAGCCTTTCCTCCCGTTGATTATGACTAACGCGGAGGGTGCGGGTCTAACGAACAAGACCCGGCAACCCTCCGCCGATCTCTTTTGTTGTGCGGATATGGCGGACGACGATGAACCGCGCGGCAGGGGCGATCCGTTGATCCCGCAGTGAAGATCGGCCCCCGGGAGGAGCATCGGCGCAGACGGGAGGCAAAACGGGCCACCGGAGCAACTCCGGCGGCCCGCGGGAAGGAGGCGGCGGCGCGGGTCGCCGGCGCGGCGGCGCCGGCGACCGGAGGGTGGCGGCGCCCGGCGCGCCGCCGGAGGAGTCCGCCGCGGCCGAGCCGCGGCGGCGGCGAACCGCCGGACCGCGTCCGCGGTCTGGCCACACAGCACGCGGCCCGCGCGGGCCGCGTTTCTCCAAAGCCGCGGGTTTGACCCGCGGCGGCTCCCTCGGCCGCTCGGCCGAAGCCGAGCCGGCCGGTCCGGTCGGCCGGGCCGCGCCCAGGCCGGACCGGACCCGGCCTAGCCGGGTCGGGCCGGGTCGGGCCGACCCAGTTCGGGCCGCCCGGTTCGGCCGACCCAAGGGGGGGGGGGGGGGGGGGGGGGGTTCGGGCCGGGTCGCCCCGGGCCCAGAACCCCCGTTTCGGGCCCTCTTTGGTCTTTCGCCCATATCTTGGGCCTGGGACCTCCGATTGACGAACCGTCAGCGGCTACGCGATCCTTGGATCGAGACGGTCGTTTCGGTATATTATACTCAAGGTTTCGGGAGACTTTGGGTTCGGCCGGGTTGGTTCGTACACGAAACCAACCGGGCCCTCGGAGCGGAAACGCTCATAACTTGAGCTACGGACGTCCGATCGACGTACCGTCAGCTGTGGTAGTTTCCTCTAAGTGAGACGGAACTTTTGGCATACTCCGCCCGAGGATCGGATACAGGCGGGGTACGGTCGGGTTGGTTTTGCCCTAAAAACCAACCGGGCCCCTGGGACGGAAATGCCAATAACTCTCAGACCGGGCGTCCGATTGACGCGCCGTCTGTTGCGTTGAGATCCTGTTGTCGATACGGAACTTTTGGATACATCAACTTCGGACTAAGTGTCAGTTGATGTATCAGCCTCTCGGCTCGTGGAGCGGACCCTCCTAAACGAGCTCGCTAAGTGCGGGAACCCTAGTGCTGGCTGTGGCTTCGACGACAGAGCAGAGATCCTCCGTGGACTGCGACGACGACAGAGCAGAGATCCTCCGTGGACTGCGACGACGGCAGAGCAGAGATCCTTCGTGGACTGCGGCGACGACTGTGCAGAGATCCTCAGTGGACTGCGTCGACTACTGCACTCAGCGATCCTACGTGGAAGAGTGCTACCGAACCTGTGTGAGCTGAATCTTCTTTTTACCTTGAGCGGTGGAGCGCTTGGGTGTAGCGGCGGACCCGTGGTACTTGACAGTGGTGGTGCGCTTGGATGCAGCAGCAGACCCTTGGCGGTGGAGCGCTTGGTTGTAGCGGCGGACCCGCGATACTCTACGGAGTGTGTGCGCTTGGTTGTAGCGACAGACCCGCGACGGTGGAGACGTGCGTGCGGAGTACGGAGACCGTGTAGATGACTGAGACCTGACGACTGCTTGACCGACTCGACTTGGAGTGAGTCGACTAGCCCAGTGGACGGAGCGCCCAGTAGTTGGCAGCAGACCCACGGCGGACGGAGCGCCTGGTAGTTGGCGGCAGACCCGCGGTACTCGACAGGAGGAGTACCTCAGTAGGCTATCTGGGTGAGCGCCCGGTATTTGGCAGTAGACCCTCAGCGGACGGAGCGCCCGGTAGTTGGCAGCAGACCCGCGGTACTCGACAGGAGGAGTACTTCAGCAGTCTTAGGTTAGTGAGCAGTACCTCGGAGTCGTGACAGGACCACTGTACACTTCAGAGATGGGGCTCTTCAACACTTACGGTTTCGATAATGAAAATCCTGGTTGAGCTGAATCTTATGTTACTCTCCTTTGTGGTTTGTGTTGAACTATCCTATGTGGATTTACTGTTACTCTCCTTTGTGGACTGTGTTGAACTATCCTATGTGGATTTACTGTTTACTCTCCTTGTGGATTTGAGTCTTGCTTTCCTTTGTGGATTGAGTTGTTCTTGAGCTCGTGAGCAGAGCTAGAATTGGGGACTTAGGTATATGTATGGGCATATACCTAAGTCGAGTCAGATGTTACTTCGTGATTGCATCTTTCTTTTGTTCTATATCCTTTGTGGATTTCGGGAGACCTTCGGGGGTCTCGGGGTCCTTACTGAGTAGCTTGTACTCACCCCTGCACGGGCTATGCCCGCACCTTGTTGTGTTGGTTGCAGACGACGGACAGCGCTGATCACGGTTGGGGCGTGGAGCAGGACGGTACCTGGAGTTGGACCACTGGGCGGGACGTGCTCGGAGCGGACGTGGGACCCGAGGAGCCTGGAGGCTATCTGTACCCACCCTTCAGGTGGGATTGCCAGTGGACGACACGAGGCCGCCGTCTTTTCTTCAGTTGTTGTACTTTACTTTTCAGTTGTACTTTACAGTTGGGCTTGTATTTCCGGCCCCCTTTACTTTTCTGCACTTTACTTTCCGCTTGCTGACTCTGTGTGGTTGTTACTTATAAAGGCAATGCCTTCCCTGTTTACTGGGATTTTACGCCTTGGTTCTAGTCGCCAGCCCCTGGCCTATGGAAGGCGGGCTTGGGGTAGTCACGGCACGGGCCCCGAGGACGGGTCGTGACAATATCAAACCAGTTTCGGGTTTACCCTCTAATGGGGCTGTGCAATGGGTTATTGGCCAGTGTATCAGGGTTTACCCTCTAGGGAGGCTGGGTAGTGGGAAACCCATTGAAATTGGGTTTACCATCAACTGGGCTGGGCAATGGGTTACCTGTTGACCTTAGGGTTTACCCTCCAGCGAGGCTGGGCAGTGGTTTACCTACTGACCTTAGGGTCTATCCTCCAGCATGGCTGGGTAGTGGGTAACCCATTAACCTTAGAGTTTACCCTCCATTGGGGATGTGAAATGGGTTACCCGTTAACCATAGAGTTTACCCTCCAGTGGGGATAGGCAGTGGGTTACCTGCTGGTGTTTCAGGGTTTACCACCCAGGGAGGTTGGGCAGTGGGATACCCGTTGACCTTAGGGTTTACCATCTAGCGGGGCTGGGCAGTGGGTTCCCTCTTGACCTGAGGGTTTACCCTCCTGCGAGGCAGTGCCGTGGTTTAACCGATGATCAATCGGTTTACCCTCTAATGGGGCTGGGCAGTGGGTTACCCACTAACCATAGAGTTTACCCTCCAGTGGGGTCGGGTAGTGGGTTACCCGTTAACCTTAGAGTTTACCCTCTAGCGGGGCTGGGCAGTGGGTTACATATTAACCTAAGAGTTTACCCTCGATCTGGGGTGGGCAGTGGGTTACCCGATGACTTCTTTCATACCCAGCCCTTTCTATGAGGCTAGTTAGTGAATTTTCTCCATGATTACCGAAGCGGAACCCTTGGTTGTACCGTTCATCGATGAGGCAACATTGGCATGTGGGACTATTGGGCATCCGTGATGGTTATCCTTTTGACTATTGGATACTTTTCTTGGTCTGATCGTGGAGATATAGATCCCCTTAACCACTCATTCGGGTTTCTTGTTGAGCATATATATACACTCAAATTTTGTTCCCACTCCTTGGGTTCAGTTAATCTCTTTCATAGAGGAGCGAAGATGCACGAGGTATACCACATCCTTTCTGTGTCTAGATCATTTTGGATTGGACGAGTATACATCCTTCATTCGTTTGGGTTGAGCTGCAATCTATATATTTTACTCTTACAATATTTTTGATATGTCGACTACTCACCATTTTAGTAACTCCTATGTTTCTCCCATGAGCTTTCAGGGAATCCTACTGAGAATCTTTATAATCACCCCTGCTTGGGCTTTGCCCGAACTTGGTGTGCCCTTGTAGATGACGGGCAGGTTGATCGAGACTACAGAGGAACGTAGAGGATACATGAACATGGGATGTGTTCAAAGGTAATAGGAGGATTTTCAGGTTTGTGACTCAACAACTGTTTACTTTCATTTACTTATTACTAGGTTGTGGCACCTTTCTAGTTGGGCACATGTTTTTCCCTATTACTATTCAGTTTACTAGTCAGAACTTTCCAGTACTATACTAGTTCTATTTAGAAGTTGGTGCATGACTATGGTTGGGTTATAGTGTTTTTCCATTGATTTTCTTTTTTACTCTAAACTTCTAGCACAAGTGGGCCATTTGTTTCTGTGTATAGGTACTTAGGTGAGGGCCTCACAGTTATCGTTACACCTTCAGCAATTATTGCCAGTCTCTGGCCTACAGAGGTGGGCCTGGGGTTGTTGCGGCTCAGGACCAGTAGGGTTCAGTCGTGACAGTTCATAAAGCTATATATTGTTAATTATATTTCAAGAATATTCATTATTGATATATATGTATATTTCACTCCATTCGAAAACCCATTCTATTTCTGATAGTGACTATCCATTCCTTATTATTCAATATTTACATGATTTTTTCCAATTCCATTCACTAACAAAAACGAAAATTTTTATTGCAATAATGAAAAAACATAGTGGGAATTCCATATTAAAATTCATAAGATTTCTGAATTATGAATGATTTTTCTCAATATACAACACCATAGGTTTAACCTATGTAATGAAATTTCATTATATAATCAAATATTTCAAAATGGAGTGCAAATAAAATGTAAATTATCCCAATAATATCCTCCAGGACTATCATACTAAGTTCTCAATAAGGATCATTGTCGTGAAACAGGTTGTGATTGTGTCAAACCCAATGTGACAGTCTCATATTTACTTCCCCTGGGTAAATATATTCCAAAACCATAACCACTTCTATCATAGATATAACAATGTATTTCATGTGAAAGCCCATAATATATACAATTCCAAAACAGTTGGATGTTCTTTTATACCTATCCTCATCATATATTATAGGGTTGGGATCCCTATTATATGTTTTTAAATTAAATTACCCTACGATTCTAGTAAACATAATTTTATAACAACATTAGGGACCCTAATTAGGGATTCTCAAAAATGGTGTATGCTCAATTACAATATCCCAATATGAAATGAATCACATCTTAATGAAAGGATAGTGTAGTAACATTAGAAACCAATATATATTCTTTAGTCGTGAATTAAAATTGAATAAAAAAATTTCAAAATAATTTTTTTTCAAGAAAAACATGATTCCTTCAATAATATCTTTTCGTATCAAAAATAGTACTCTTTATGGAAACCTTTTATATTAAAAAAATAATCTGATGTCAAATTTTTAGTAAGCTTAAATACAGTGGATATAATCCTGAATAATGAATTACAATTCACATGTAATGGAAAATATGGAATTGTACATATATGAACACACATTAAATTTAAATAATTTACTACAATAGAAAATGGAATGTGAAAAAACTAAAAACACATGCTATTTAATCAATAATATAAATATCCTAACTAGATATTAAATAATCAATATATAAAGTTCAATAGTTAAAAAAGAATCCCATTAATAAATAATGGAAAATGAAATGCATCCCAATATAAGATAATTGAGAAAATATCATAGATAATAATAATTGAACACATAATGACGGAAATACTTAAATATCATATGAAATGTTTCTTAGGAATATGATACTTCTATCATCATTAATTTTCACAAGATGTTTTATAATATATTGGTTAAAACCCTAGTAAATTATGGCTAGTCAACAAAATCATCCCAAGAGACAATTGATACATTTATGGGATTTATATAAATATTCCAAACAACATGTAATCCATGCCATAATAATTAAATATATATTGAATAAATTAGTTAATTCATAAAAAATTTTACTTATAATAAAGTAGAAATATTGGGGAAAGAATTAAAATTTATCAATAATTCCAATATAAAAAATAAAATAGAATGTTAAAACTGTGTCTTAAAATGGAACGTGGTTAAATAAATATTTATATCTAGGATAATTAATAATTAAATTTTTGGTAATTCATGTATAATTATTTCAGGAAAATTAATATTTGTAGGTGACATTAATGAATAGAAAATGAAACAATGGAAGTGTATTTCAATACTATCCTTGGTCACAAAAATCATAAACCATCAAATGAAAGAATAAGTATGGTATTAAATACATAAATTGGAGTAATAATAATTTTTTTATTTCATTTATGAATATAAATATCAAAAATAGTTCATTAAAAATATTGTTACGGAGAATATGTTTTTCATTTTAAAAATCAATCTGAAACTTATTTTCTTTAAAAATATCTTTTAAAAATATTTTCTTTTAAAATCCCTGTTAAAATGAAAAGGAAGAATCAAATAAATCAACATCATGATAGTGGGTTGTTCTACACATTCTATAAGATATAAGGTGAACATTCATTATTCATTGTATAAAGGTTAGGAATTCTCTCGATTTAGAAACGATAAGAAGATTTCGTACACATTTCCGAAAAAATTTAAACATGAATCATTTTGAATATTTCTTAGAGATTTATATAAATGAATTTTATAAATAGGGAAATAATTTTTAATAAATAACATTTTAAATTTTAACAAAATTATTGAATACAGATATAGAAAATATAGTTTTGGAAGAAAATTAATTTTCGACTAAAGAGACAAATGATGTCTAATCTTATTGAAATGATTTTATCAATTATTTTAAATAATAATGAGTGGAAAATGGTAATTTTATATAAAAATATACTGAATATTTATAGTATTATAAAATGAACTGTCTTATTAAACAATGAAAAATAATTTTTTTCTGTTGAAATACTAGAATAAACAATATTGATTAAAATGAGATTGTAATGTAAACCCTTGAAAGGAACATAACATTGATATCATGAAAATATAATTTATTGGTTAGAAGAAATAATTTTAAATCCAAATAATACATTTTTTAATACAAAATAAGATAATAAAGTTTCATTATACAAATAATTATATAAAGACATAATCAATGAAGCAGATGTTTATCCTAATGAACAAAAACTGAGTTATGAAATACCTTACCATATGACCCATTTATAGTTAGTTATTATTTAAATTATAATATATAGGTTTTTAAATTTTCATAAAATTATTAAGTAATAATATTAACATTTAAAATTTCATAAATGATTCTTTTATAACTTATTCTTACTTGATCACTAATAATTTGTATTTGTATGTGGTGTTAATTATCTTGTTTTACCATATTTGATTCATCAAGAATAATGTGGTTGTTGATTATATTTAATTTTTATATAATATATAGAATAATAATGAAATAATTATCAATTTTTACAACAATTATATTTTCAAAACAAATCGTTAATGACTTCATTGAAAAATGATGCACCTTATGATCATTAGAATAGTATACTATACGTACGTATGAGAAAATATTCCATTTTTTAGTTATCATAATGGAAAATAGGTATGTAAAATTTTACCTTTTGATAATGATCACTATATAAAATATAAAGTATTCTATACATTTATATATCATCCTTTTTTGGTGATGAAGAAAATTTCACATCGGTTAGTGTAGGTGGTTGTCCACATGTACACGAAAAAATGTTATTATCTTTATTTGAGATAAAATGAATGAAAGAAAATAATATATATAATTTTAAAATAAATAAATATATCATTAATTTCATAATTATTTCAATTATATGATATTCATTCCTTATATTTATCATTATCAACTTCAATATGAATCTTTAGTGAATGAAAAGTCACATCAATTCATTAAGTGGTAGTCTGTCGTACAAACTAGCGACATTGTTATATGTACTACATGATAAAAGTTAATATATATTTATTTATTTATGAAATTGTGGTTCTAGAGTTATAAATATGTTATTAATTTAAGATATATACTGTATATCGATCAGTATACATTGTCATGAGAGTAGGAAATGAAAAAAAATGAATGACCTTGGTCTGTGAGGTGATAGCATGTCGTACACAAATACGATGATTCCCAAAACAATTAGATGAAAGTGGAGTTGGTTTTAAATCAATCCATAATTGTAAAAACATTCCAGTATATGTAGTTGAAAGATATTATAATATCATACTGGTTAAATAAAAATTTCAATAGTTGCATAACAAAATTAAGAAAATATTGTTGTTGAAAAACAATTCCTCTTCTTTAGGTATCCTTTTTAGGTTTCCACTAAATAAATCCTATAATGAAATGTTTACAAAAATATGGAATCTAGGATTACATTATTTAATTTGGGAATTTATTTAATTTTTTATTTTATGATCCAATGTTTCCTTAAAGATAGAATAAGGGATGAGAGTTAGTGGCCTTTTATAAGTGCATGATTGGAACACATTATATTTTTGAATATAATAGTGTTCTCCCAAATTTTTAATGTGTCAATAGTGTCCAAAATGGTCAATTATAAAGACATATATATTTATGTGAACATTTATTTACCTAAAATTGTTTTAGGATAAGATTATATGTTATTTTTACTATAATATCTTTTTGTTTACCGTAGATAAACACAATTATACCATAAATGTGGTAATTTATTATTAATGCTTTTGCTATTTATTTTAAAATAAAATTAACATATTAGAAAATAAAAATTATTCATTTTCTAGTCATTTAACCCATTTTTTAAAATCCAACTCAAATAAGTAGATAAATATAATTTGAAACTCTCTGGACAAAAATGATGAGGAAACATGTTTTTAAAGAGAATATATCCTAATGTTTACAATGTTTTTATATAAAAATTCAAAATTGAAATTATATAATTGACCAAAATTATAATAATTGATATTAAATTTATATAATATTTCAATTAAATAAATTAAAAATATAATTATACCTTATAAATAATAGATACAAAATTATAGTTTTCAATTAAAAATCTTAATTTATCACTATTCAACAAAAAATGAGTCTTTTCAGAAAAATCAACAAAATTTACACTAAACCCATTTTGGAATTCAGTTTTCAATTTTTTTTCCAACTTTTCATATAAATTTTCTATAATTGGGAATAATTAATTTAAAATTATGTTTCAATGCATGATGAAAACATCCTTTTGGGAAAAAATGTTTTTTAGAAAACGTTTCTATTTATTTTAAATGATTCTTATTTTATTCATAATCAATAAGTATCTAACAAACATGGTTAAAATATAAATTTTCATAAGTTATTATATCATATTCTAATGTGAAATTACAATTTCTAGGTGATAATTTTCATATTAAATAATAATATTCATAACAAATTATAGTCGGATAAAACCGGGAATTGTGTGTAATGAAAGCATTTGAAAAAACTCATTATTGTTTGTGATGTTAGCTAAAATCAGTTGTGTGTGTAATAGAATCTAAACATAGTGATGTGTGTAAATAAATATAAAATAATGTTTTCGTGTAATAATAATTATAAATAACATATAAAAATAAATACATTACAAATTTTTATTAGTTATATAATAAATGGTGTGTCTATATATATCAATATATATTTCATTGGTCAAGGTAGGGGAATAAATAAATGAAAACATACCAAATTTGTTGAGCCCTCTAGAAGATTGTTGAATTCTTCCTACAATTTGTTTTAATAATCACAAATCATCGATTACTTAATCCGGTTGGATTTCTCATATACATAATCACAATCTCTTAGTGAATCTGTTTATATTGGTTGGATCGTGTTTTTATCTCTATGTTATTGATTTACAAGTATTTTGGAAGTCCTATGGATCAAACAGACAACGGTCGCACCAATCCATATCAAAGGACAATGGTCTCACCGATCTATATCAAACAGACAATGGTAGCACCGATCTATATCAAAGGACAACGGTCACACTGATCCACATCAAAGGACAACGGTCTCACCGATCTATATTGAAGGAAAATGGTCGCACCGATCTATATCAACCAGACAATGGTCGCACTGATCTATATCGAAGGACAATGGTCTCACCGATCCATATCAAAGGACAATGGTCGCACCGATCCATATCAAAGACAACAGTCTCACCGATGCTGATCAAATGAGTCACCAAAGATGACACACCGATGCTGATCAAATGAGTCATCGATCATGACACACCGATAATGATCATCTGAATCAACAAGTTTGTCTCACCGATGCTGATCAAATGAGTCACTG
This sequence comes from Viscum album, assembly GCA_963277665.1. Taxonomy (NCBI): domain Eukaryota; kingdom Viridiplantae; phylum Streptophyta; class Magnoliopsida; order Santalales; family Viscaceae; genus Viscum; species Viscum album. The sequence goes on along the minus strand of OY728133.1, from coordinate 1,032,779,077 downwards.
ATCATGACACACCGATGCTGATCATCTGAGTCATCGAATATGTCTCACCGATGCCGATCAAATGAGTCACTGATCATGACACACCGATGCTGATCAAATGAGTCACTGATCATGACACACCGATGATGATCATCTGAGTCACCGAAGATGTCTCACCAATACTGATCAAATGAGTCACCGATCATGACACACCGATTCTGATCATCTGAGTCACTGAATATGTCTCACCGATGCTGATGTTAATGACCTACCGATCACTTGACTCACCGATAGTCATAAACAACTATTTGAATTTCTTTATCTTTATTTATTCTAACCAACGATCATATTAGGAATATTTTAATGCTATGTCATTTATTTAATTATGTTTTTTGGATGTTAGGTAACTGTACCTCGTACCTGCAAAAAGAAATCATTTCTTTTACTGGAGATCATGCCATAAATACAAGAAGTCCCTTCTGGTGCATAAATAAACAGGTGTAACAATGAAGAGACATATAAGAGTGTAAAGAGTGGTGGATGAGATAGTCGTAAAAGACACAGAACCTCATACACACTCAAGCTTACTCGAGAAGAGTTCTGTACATTCACGAGGACATTGAAGAACTTCAACCACTACATTTCTCACTATATCTGAATCTGGATGCCAAGAAGACGATAATATGTTTTTCAGACAAAAACTAGAATAGGACTCATAATCATCTATGATGAAACTCAAAGAGTCCAAAGCTTCACTACAATCACTAGATCCATTTCTAAACTCTACATCTCTACTCTGTGATTCATTATTTCACATTTCGAGCAGTGTGTGTTATCTCCTGTATTTAACACACACACAATGTCTCCGGTACATTAACTGAAGCATCTGTAAATCCTCACTCAAACTCTTACATCTTTTATTTCCCATTGAGATAGTGGTAGAGGTCGTGTGTGACCTGGACAGCTAGTTGTTGTTAATCTGTTTCCCACGAATAGCAGTGGTAGAGGTCTTGGACCTGGACAGTTGTAAACTGTTGTGAATTCCAATCCAGGGCGTGGATCAAATTTATTCAAATTGTTGAGAGGACTACGTCTCGGCTTGAGACTGAACCTCATGGTTATATATGTTGTTCTATATCTTTCAAAGTTATTCTTTTATTTCGTTAATGATTTCATGAAAACCATAACTGTATTAAAGTCACTTTGATAATTAAATTCACAAGTGTTTATATTAGGTGTAAATCAGTAAGTTGGTTTCAAAAGTTAATCAACCTTTCTGTTTTGATTAACTGGGAAATAATCAATCCCTTGAGAACCCAAAAGAACCTTTACATTGATATAAATTCACTATAGTTTAATTTATTATTTTATTTTGGGGTTTTTAAGACAAAATTTTAAAACATTAATTTTAATTGGAACTCAATTAAACCCCCTCTTGAGTATCCACTTCGACCAACAATTGGTATGAGAGGTTGTTTAAATATTTTCTAAAGTACTCTGTTTTTCAACTGTGATTTTAGTTATATTTTAATGTTCATAAAATTTATGTTATTTCTAAATTTATATCTCTTTAAAATCATTGCTTTAAGTAAGCTATCATGGATAATAGACTTGAATGTGTTGCTACCAATAGACCACCATTTTTCAATGGCACTAACTATGCTCAGTGGAAAATCAAGATGAAAATTCATTTAGAAAGCATGGGTTTTGATATTTGGACTGATATAGAATCAGAATATAAAATTCCTACTACTGTTATAACTACTTGGAATGAAGCTACTGAGACTGCCTACAATAATAATTGCAAATATATGAATTCCTTGTACTGTGCTTTAGGAGATGAGGAATTTAATAGAATATATGCATTTAAAACTGCTTATGAAATTTGGGATTCCTTAGCTGTTTCTCATGAAGTAACAACTAATGTTAAGGAAATGAGATTGAACACTTATAATATTATGTATGATAATTTTACGATGAATAATGATGAACCCATTGATGACATGTATCTCAGTTTTAATGAAATATTCAAAACAATGACTTCTCTGGGAAAGGATGTTCCATCAAAGGAACAAATTATGATAATTCTGATATGTCTACCTGAAAGATGGAGGGGAAATTCTTTCTCAATTAGAGAATCATGTGAAATTGGTGAACTACTAGTCAATGAACTAATTGGAAAGTTGATGATGTATGAAGAGGAAATCAAGGTTAACAAAAAAGAAGAAGATGATCCTAGAAGGAAGTCAGTTGCTTTCAAGACTTCAACTTCAAAGAACAAGGATAAAGAGAAGCTTCAAGATATAAATGAGATCTCCAGCTGTGAAGATAGTGAAAGTTCTTCTGATACTGATGCTGAGATGGCTCACATTTCCAGAAGGATTAAAAAGTTTTATAGGAAGAAGATGTTTTTTAGAAAATCAAATTATAAAGGTAAGTATGATAGCAAGGGACATTGTAAAAAGAATTGGATGAAATGTGACAAATCAGATGAAGTTGTCTGCTATGAGTGCAAAAGAAAGGCACACATAAAAGGAAACTGTCCAAAGTTGAAATACAAGAAGATGTATGAATACAAGGACAATAGGTTTAAGAAATCCATGTAGGCTACTTGGAGTTCTTCTGAGGATAACTCCACTGAATCTGAAGTTTATGAAACTGAACACAGAAATAAGGCAAACATGTGTTTTATGACAATCACCTTTGAGGTAACATCTGAAACTCCTACTTCAAATACATACTATTCTGAAAATGATCCTGACTCAGAAAACTTGTCAAAATATGAACTATTTGAATACTGTGATATATTAGATGAAACCTGTAATGAGCTGAAAGACAAATACAATGGTTTAAAGAAACAGTATACTTTAACTATTAAACATATATCTAATCTTGATATTGAAATGGAAAAGAATGCTCAGTTGCTTAAATAAAATAGTGAACTAAAATTATCTAATGAGAAAATCAAGAAAGACTTAGAGAAATTTACAAATGGTAAATATACTCTTACTCAGATTCTAGGTAAGAAAATAGCACTGAGATACACTACTGGTATAGGATACCAACCTGGACAAAAGAAAATTACCAAAACTAAATTCATTCTAAATCTGGACAGAATGTAGCTAGTTATGAAACTTCATATGCTTCAACTAGTTATATTCATAGTTATGGATCTAATAAGGTTTATCTGTCAAAATCATTTAACTCTATAAATCTTATGAGATTCATTAGAAAAATATGGGTACCTAAAGTTGTATTGGCTAACCTGTCTGGACCTAAGAAGATCTGGGTACCAAAATCATTTCCTATCTAAATATGTTTTGTTGGGAACCTACTTACAGAGCTCCTATATAAAGACTTGGTATTTGGACAGTGGATGTTCAAGACATATATCAGGAGACTTATCGTGCTTTAAAATCTCAGTCAGAGTTGATGGAGTTTTTGTCACTTTTGGTGATAACTCAAAAGGAAAAATCATCGGCTTATGCCAAATTGGTAACAATGAATTAGTGTTAATTTCTAAGGTTTTATTTGTTGATGGACTTAAATACAATTTGTTATGTATTTATCAGTTATGTGTTGATGGTTTTTATGTTAAATTTGAAAATGATTCTTGCAATGTTTTTAATTCTAAAAATGATTTAGTGTTTTCTGCTTTAAAAAATAAAAATGTTTATGCTGTTGATTTATATTCTTTAGCTAAGAAAAATATTACTTGTTTAAATGCTTTTCATAATGAGTCTTGGCTTTGGAACAGAAGATTAGGACACTACAATGTGCACTCACTTAGAAAACTTACTCGTATGAACTTAATTAGAGACCTACCCGAACTTGAATTTCCAGTAGACAAAGTTTGTAATCCCTGTCAAAAGGGAAAGCAACATATAGATTCTTTTAAATTAAAGAAAGAAGTGTCAACTTCTCAACATCTCGAGTTGGTTCACATGGATTTATTTGGACCTTCTAGAGTATCTAGTTTAAATGATAAGAACTATATAGATGTCTTAGTAGATGACTTTTCTAGGTATACTTGGGTATATTTTCTATCTCACAAAAGTGAAGCTTGTTCTTTCTTGGTAAAATACTCCAAATCTGTAGAGAACCTTAGTGGACATAAAATTAAAACCTTGAGAATTGATCATGTCCATGAGTTTGAAAATCATGAGTTTGAATCTTACTGCTCACATAGTGGCTACAATCACAATTTCTCTGCCCCTAGGAAACCTCAATAGAATGGTGTAGTAGAAAGGAGGAATAGAACCCTGCAAGAAATTTCTAGGACTATGCTCAATGAGTATGACCTACCTGTTTATTTTTGGACTGAAGCTGTAAATACATCTTGTTATGTTATCAATAGAGTCTTGATCAGACATGTTCTTAAGAGGACCCCTTATGAGTTGTGGAACCTTAGGAAACATAAGGTTAACTACAAAAAAGTTTTTGGATGCAAATCCTTTATTCTTAATACTAAAGAAAATCTCGACAAATTTGAATCCAAGAGTGATGAAGGAATTTTCCTTGGTTACTCTACTTCTAGTAAAGCTTATAGAGTTTTCAATAAAAGAACCAAATGTGTGGAGGAATCTGTTCACATCAAATTTGATGAAACAGATCCACATGAACCTAAGACCTCTCATGAAAAACGTGAAGATGATCTATCTGTTTGGAACCTTAATGATAAGGACAGCGGACCTGTAGTGAAAACATCCAGTTCTGGAAATTTTCCAAAACCTGCTTCTGTTGATTCCCAATATGTTGATGAACCTGAAATTTCTAGTCCTACCTTTACTCAATCAACTATAATTATAAAGAATCATCCTTTGGATGTTGTTGTAGGAAATCCTGATAGAGGGACACAGACTAGAGCTTCTCTTAGAAATCAGGTTGAACATCATGCTTTTCATTCATAGTTAGAACCTAAAAATATCAATGATTCTATCTATGATGAATTTTGGGTAATGGCAATGAAAGAGGAACTAAATCAATTTGAATGAAACAAAATCTGGAATTTAGTAGAAAGACATAAGGGAACTGTAACCATAGGCACAAAATGGGTGTTTAGAAAAAAAGTTGATGAATCTGGAAACATCATTAGAAACAAAGCTAGGCTAGTTGCACAAGGTTACAATCAAGAAGAATGAATTGACTATGAGGAAACCTTTGCACCAGTAGCTACATTCGAGGCTATTAGGATTTTACTTGCAAACTTTCTTATTTCAAAAGGATTTATAAAAGGAATAGCTAATCCAAATCTTTTTATAAAAAAGGATTTCAAAAGATTTGTTAATAGTACAAATCTATGTCGATGATATTATTTTTGGATCTTCTAAAAATTCTTTATGTACTGAATTTCCAAAGGTTATGAAAAATGAGTTTGAAATGAGATCAATGGGAGAGCTTAAGTATTTTCTTGGATTTGAAATCTTTCAAACTAAAGATGGTATTATTCTAAATCAAAGTAAATATACTAAGGATTTATTAAAACGTTTTGGTTTGGATATTATTAAGGAAAGCGATATACCTATGCGTACTACCTGTAAATTGGATGTTGATGAAAATGGGAAACCAGTTGATCAAACGTATTACAGAGGTAGGATTGGGAGTTTACTTTATCATACTACTAGTCAACCGGATATTATGTTTAGTGTGTGTATGTGTGCTAGATTTCAAGCTAATCCTAAAGAATCACACTTACTTGTTGTTAAAAGGATTTTTAAATATCTTAAATATACTGTGAATTTAAGTTTGTTTTATCCAAAATGACAATCATTTGACCTAACTAGTTATTCTGATGCTGACTTTGCTGGATGCAAGTTATATAGGAAAAGGACATATGGGACATGTCATTTACTTGGAAAGTCCCTAGTATTATGGTGTAGTAAGAAACAGAACTCAATTTCATTGTCTACTTCTGAAGAAGAATATATTGATGCTGGTAGTTGTTGTGCACAGATTCTGTGGATGAAACAGACTTTATTGGACTATGGATTTGATTTTAAACAGGATTCAATTAACTGTGACAACACTAGTGCGATCAATATATCTAAGAACCCTGTGTCTCACTCTAGTTCAAAGCACATTGATATCAGACATCACTTTCTATGAGATCATTATCATAAAGGTGATATTTCTCTAGAATTTATTAGTTCTGAACATCAATTAGCTTATATTTTTACAAATCCTTTATATTCTGAAAGAATGAATTTTATTAAACAAGAATTGTGTATGAGAGATCTATGAAACTAGTCTGTGAAACTGATCTGTGAAACCGATCTATGATACTGATATGTGAAACTGATCTGTGAAACCGATCTGTGAAACCGATCTGTGAAACTGATCTGTGAAACTGATCTGTGAAACTGATCTGTGAAACCGATCTGTGAAACCGATCTTTCGTTATATTACATTTTATTTTGTTGCGATTAATTAACTACTTTTATCATTATTATGGGAACCCTAAATGATGAAATAAATGATACGTGGCTATTTCTATTCCCCAAACTGTCGACCTTTAATTTATTTACCGCCAAACCTTATTTCATCTCTTCTCCTCTACCTAGAACCTTCCAACTCCTGCTTTCCGCAGAATCGTGAAATGGATAAGCAGAAGAGACCGAGCAAAGGATCAGAAAGTCATGTACCTTCAAAGCATTCTCTAGGCCAGTCGAGTAGTACCACTAAAATATCAGTAAATCCGAAACTGGAAACTCGGATTGTCGCTGTAGAAAAGGAAGTCAGCTTCGCCTGGCTTTTTTATAGTAAGTCGCTGTTGTTACAAGTTTTAGATTCGCAAGGATGGAAAGTCGGGTTCTCAGATAACACTCGTGTATACTACCCAAAGCTAGTGCATGAGTTTTATATAAATCTGCAAGTTACTTTAGATGGTGTCGACGCTGCCAGAATGTCTTCTGTAGTGAAAGGAAAGAAAATATCTTTTTCGTCTAAATAATGGACTGATTATTTGAATGTAATCCATGAGAATCGGTATAAGGATTATGCTGGAAACATTCCTCCAACCACTGAATAATTCTCTTATGAGTTAGATTTAGAGCTTTTGACTAGAAACATAGAGTCAAGGAGAATCACAGCCTCAGAGTTGGATGGTGAATGTAGACTTCTCTTTACGTTTATCCAGCACCAAATTTGCCCTAGAAAAGGAGATTTTGTTTCTGTAAGATACCAGGATGTTTTTATATTTTTTTTGCTAAAGACCCATGAGAATATCAATTTGTGTAGATATATAATGTTGCACATAGTTGGAATGGAGAAACCTTCTAAGAAAGCCACTACCCTGTTCTATTCCAAAATGATCTCTGCTATGTTAAAAAAATATGGAATGTGTTGATGAATCTAATGAAATAGCCGAATCAGATAGTGCTTCTTGTGTAAACAAAGACATTTGTAAATGGATGAAAATAAACTGGAACCCATGGAAGAAATGATGGGTTCTTGATGAGGACATTTTGTATGAATCTTACAATCCTACTGATCACGGAAAGAGGCCGAAGGGTTTGAGAGACCCTGGGTTGAAATCAGATGAGGAGCAAATTTATTCTGATGATAAGGAAGAAGTAGATGTTGAAAGGAATGAAGACACTGAAGAGTCTGGTAAACAAGGGATGGAAGAAGTTGAACCAGAAGAAGGAAGTATGTCACCTCCTGATGATAGGAGTGATCCTGATACTATGATCCCTAAGAGAAGAATAGTCTTTTGATCTTCCAGTCCACCTTTACCCTTACCTAAATCAGAACCAGTTCTTGGTGATGAAGAAGCTAGTAACACTGAAGTATCTGACAGTGAAGTTTCTATAAAGAATGGAAATGGGAGTGGAGATGATGATGATGATGATAATGACGATTATAGTGATAACCGACCAGTGGATGGTCCTAATGTACCTCCAACAGAAACACATCAAACTATACCAGAAACAAATTCCAATGACAAGAGAGATTCTCTTAAAATCAGTGGAAAAGAAAGTTATGATCAACCTAAATATACTCTCTGTGCTGTTGTCTGGGATGATTACCCTGGTTTTGTTGTTTTGGGTTTAGAGTATTCTGGAGAAGATGAATAATAATCAGAATCTACTACGGTTATGATAGAAAGACAACCAGTTTAGGCAAGGTCTGCTCATGCTTTTGCTGCAGCAGATGATCATCTACCTAGTTCTGCTATCTCTCAGTCTGATTATGATAAGTTCAAAAGTGAGTTGCTTACTACTGTGAGAGATACAGTCAGAGAAGAAATTTTAAATGCTATTAAACCAGACCTGGCCAACACTGGTGAGTTTATTGGCAGGCACATAGCCTCTCTCAATCAGATTCTGAAGGATCTACAATCTGGATTAGTTTCATTATCCAATGAATTTAGATCCAACATCTCTGGTATGATGGAAGTGTTGAGGAATCGGATTGAACATCTTAAGAAGTATGATCTGAGAAAGTTCAAAGTTGAGATAACTTAGATAGTTGCTCAAGCCAGTACAACCAAAGTAACCAAGATCACTACTTGTGAGATAGAGGCTCTAAGGCGGATTGTGCATGATGAATTGGCTGCCATTAGAGAAGTTCTTGATTTGGACTCGTTGAGGAAGATGAATGAGCACAGTGATCACATTCATAACATGGTAACAGTATATTCAGCAGATGCCACTAAAGCTCAGAGAGAGATCAAGGAAAAGGTTGATCATTACTTTTCAAAAATCTATACCAAGTATAATATGACCACAAATTTCAAAGTGTTAGCTGACAATTGGAGACTACCTCTAGTCACTCAAGCTTTCAAGACTCATGTTCGACAGTTGAAATATTTTACTCCTACCTTGGAACGGTTCATGAAGAATAAGGATGATTTTGAGAAGGCTATGCAGTATGGTGCAGAAGTTATTCTGAATTTCATAAATCTTTTGAAACCTTATCTGAATGCAGAAACCACCGCCATTGTTCTTCCTACTGCTGGCCCTCTCAGTACCTCTGATATTGCTCCAAATCAGATCTTCGTTGCTCAAGCTCTATCCCAACTCTGACAAGTTCCTCATAAATCTTCTCAACCAGATCCTACAGCTCCACAGCAAATCCCAGTGGCATCCTCTCCTCCACCATCCAGAGTCATCTTACCACCTTTTCAAATTTTCCCAGTTCAACCTGCCTCCAAGCCATCCAACATACCAACCATTTATCCTTTTGACAAAGGCAAAGCCCCGTTACATCCCAAGAAATAATTGTGTGTTGTTGTTGATTGGGTGAACCCTATTGTGATTGTCTTGTGATGTATTATAAATTTTATTTTCTTTTTATTCTCACTGATGCCTTCTTTTAATTTCTTCTTTATCTATTTTCCCTCCTTATTGATTATCCCAAAGGGGGAGAAATCTGAATATCTATGGGTCTATGGTGGATATGAGGGAAATTCATCTCTAATGGGGTATATTTTTTTATTTATTTATCCATGGGGGAGAACCTTTCTATGGAAATGCTTGCATATGTATTTAAATAAACTTTCTATGGAAATGTTTGCATATGTATTTGGAGAACATTTCTATAGTAATGCATGCATAATTATTTAAAGGCATAAATTTAGGGGGAGATTTATATCTAACTATGTTTCTTATTATGTCTTATTATTGATGATATATTATTTTTGTTTATGGCAAAGATTTGTGATTATCAAAAAGGGGGAGATTGTTGAGCCCTCTGGAGGATTGTTGAATTCTTCCTATGATTGCTGTTTTAATAATCACAAATCATCGATTACTTAATCCGGTTGGATTTCTCATATACATAATCAAAATCTCTTAGTGAATATGTGTATATTGGTTGGATAATGTTTTTGTCTCTTTGTTATTGATTTACAAGTATTTTGGAAGTCCTCTAGATCAAACAGACAATGGTCACACCAATCCATATCGAAGGACAACGGTCTCGCTGATCTATATCAAACAGACAACGGTCGCACCAATCTATATCAAAGGACAACAGTCGCACTGATCCATATCGAAGGATAACAGTCTCACTGATCCATATCGAAGGACAACGGTCGCACCAATCTATATCAAACATACAACGGTCGCACAGGTCTATATCGAAGGACAACGGTCTCCCCGATCCATATCAAAGGACAACGGTCGCACCGATCCATATCAAAGACAATGGTCTCACCGATGCTGATCAAATGAGTCACCGAAGACGACACACCGATGTTGAATAAATGAGTCACCGATCATGAAACACTGGTGCTGATCATCTAAGTCACTGAAGATGTCTCACCGATGCTGATCGAATGAGTCACTGATTATGACACACCGATGCTGATCATCTGAGTCACCGAAGATGTCTCACTGATGCTGATCAAATGAGTCCCCGATCTTGACACACTAATACTGATCAAATGAGTCACTGATCATGACACACCGATGCTGATCATCTCAGTCACCGAAGATGTCCCACCAATGCTGATCAAATAAGTCACCGATCATGACACACCGATGCTGATCATCTGAGTCACCGAAGATGTCTCACCGATGCAGATGCTGATGACCTACCAATAACTTGACTCACCGATAGTCATAAACATCTGTTTGAATTTCTTTATCATTATTTAATCTAACCAACGGTCATATTAGGAATATTTTAATGCTCTATAATTTATTTAATGAAGGTTGTTGGATGTCAGGGAACCGTACCTCGTACCTGCAAAAATAAATCTTTTCTTTTACTGGAGCTCGTCCCATAAATACAAGAAGTCTCTGCTGGTGTAGAAATAAACGGGTGTAACAACGACGAGTCATTTATGAGTGCAAAGAGTGGTGGATGAGATAGTTGTATAAGACACAGAACCTCATACACACTCAATCTTACTCAAGAAGAGTTCTCTACATTAACGAGGACATTGAAGAACATCATCCACTACATTTCTCACTATATATGAATCTTGATGCCAAGCAGACGACACTCTGTTTTTCAGAAAAAAAATATAAGAGGACTCAGAATCATCTCTGATCAATCTCAAGGAGTCCAAATCTTCACTGCAATCACTAGAGCCATTTCTAAACTCTACATCTATGCTTTGTGATTCATTATTTCATATTTCGAGCAGTGTGTATAATCTCCTGTATTTAACACACACAATGTCTCTGGTACTTTAACCGGAGGATCTGTAAATCCTCACTCAAACTCTTACATCTTTTATTTTCCAATGAGATAGTGGTAGAGTTCGTGTGTGACCTGGACAGCTGGTTACTGTTGTTCTGTTTCCCAAGAAGAACAGTGGTAGTGGTCTTGGACCTAGACCGTTGTAAACTGTTGTGAACCCTGATCCAGGGTGTGGATCAAATTTATACAAATTGTTGGGAGGACTAAGTCGTGGCTTGAGACTGAACCTCTTGGTTATATCTACTGTATATATATTTCAAAGTTATTATTTTATTCCGTTGTTAATTTCATTAAAACCAAAACTGTTTTAAAGTCACTTTGATAATTAAATTCGCAAGTGTTTATATTATGTGTAATCAGTAAGTTGGTTTCAAAAGTTAATCAACCTTTCTGTTTTGATTAACTAGGAAATAATCAATCCCTTGAGAACCCAACATAACCTTTACTTTGATATAAATTCACTACTGTTTAATTCATTATTTTATTTGGGTGTTTTTAAGACAAAGTTTTAAAACAGAAATTTTAATTGGAACTCAATTCACCCCCCTCTTGAGTATCCACTCCGACCAACAAAATTGAATATGGGTCTGCATAAATACGGGACCTGCTAAACCCCACCAGAGGTTATAACCAAATGGATGTTCCCATGGGGGCTACTATCAATTTATTATAAATAAAATATGAAACATTTAAAATAAAAATAAATGTTTAATGGAATGGAGTGTTTCCCCAAAAGTGGTTTAATCATGATTTTATCACATAATGTAGAATTTATTTAAATTGTTTTTTTAAAATTTATATGAAGAAATATACTTAACTTTTAATATTATAATACTATAATTATATTTGGGTTAATTGTTTCTATTTTTTCCAAAATGTTTCATCATTTGATAATTAGTGAAAAATACTGATTATTAATGGAAAATACCAGTTTAATTGAAATTATTTATAACGATAGATTATATTTTTAATTATTTATAAAGAAAAAGTAGTTAGAATATGTATCAATTAATTCTATTGAGTTCATTCAAATACTTTTTTTAATTTTGATATAAAATCATTATAATATATTGCACGTTTTCTCATTAAAACCTACTTTTTTATAACGTCTATATGATTAATTTTAAATTAAAATATTCCAAAGAAATTAATTTAACATTTAAAATAGAATCCATATTTAAATAATTATAATTAATTATTTTTAATCATTTAAATATTTTTTTTATAAATTAATATTAAACACAATAAAAAATAATTACCAGAATTTAAGAAAAATGTGATTACTAGGGGTTAAAATAAAAATATAAGGGAAATTGATATATAAAATTGTCTAAAAATTATTTTATTACAATATTTAAAACAAAAAATATATATGTATTGAAAATGTACTATTCCGGCCCTTCTAACAAATGAATAATGTGTGAGAGCTCATTTATTTTCATAAAAAACAAACTATGTCCTCTCCCCCACTTATAAAAGGCCACCCATATCCTCTGTTATTCACTCATTTAAGAAAATTATCATTGAAAAAAGTCCTACCAAAATAACATCCCAATATCCTTAATCTCATCATATATTCATTATTTTTTGAAACAATGTATCCTAGAATGGATTTAGTGCAATCAAAACAAATATACCTAATGATGTTGTAATTTTCTTCCACAAGTGTATTTATTCTTTTTCTTTGTCCACATAAATAAATATTTTCTAAAACTATGAAGATATAATAAAATTAGTAATTTAAAAATATAGGATATTGTTATAATATAAGAATTACCTAAAACCATATCCAATAACATAAAATATGATACAAAATCATATATCATGTGTACGACGGTCTACTACCTCTCAAAGTGATGTTCATTTTTTCATTAAAAATTCTCATTGATGGGTATGATTATAAAACTAAAGAATATTTGTCATGATTATAAAATATTTTTAATTATTTGGTAACTATATAATATATATATATATATATATATCCATTTACAATTAATTCCATTATATATAAGATAACATCGCTTGTGTGTACGACAGACTACCACTTTGTAAAGCGATGTGATTCTTCATTCACTAACAATTCCCATGGTAGGTAATAAAGTTAAAGTTAATGATTATTATATATATATATATATATTAAATTATTATGATATTAATAAAATATTTATAATTAATTAATGAAAATATATATCATTTTATTTCTTTCCATTGCACTCATGAAAAGATGATAACATTCTTCAGGTACGTGTGGACTATCACCTTCACCATGCGATGTTAACATATTTTCATAACCAAAAAACATGGTTGAAATATATAAATATATAATAATATAAAAAATAAATTATGATCATTCTGGAAATCTAAAATATTACATATCTTATTTTAATGACGATCATTGAGAAATGAAAACGTTACTCAAACGTACGTACGACATACCATCTCAATGATCGTAACAGATAACATTTTTCCTAACCATCATTCATGATTGGTTTGGAATATAAATTTGATTTTGTAATGTGATAATTATGTCATTATTATAATTATATAGACGTCCTTTATTTATATTATTCCCAAGAACTGAATCTTTCAGGAAAAAATATGCATGAAAAAATAAATAATTTAACAACCTAAATAATGAAAATAATGAATAATTATTAATTAACAGGAAATAATATGTTAGTAATGGATCATATATGATATTATAAATATTAATACTTTTCAATAATAAGTTATTAGTTTTATTTAAACCACTATAAGAGAGTTTATATCTCATTCAACAAAAAATGCAATGTAAGGTAGGTGACTTTTTAACTGAATTTTCATTCATTAGGTTAAAAATCTACATCATTGATTATATCAATCAATGATTATAAGTTTAAATAATTTTGAATATATTATGTTTTATTTTAAAATATTTTGGATGGATATAATGTTTATAAACAAAACCAAATCATTTCTCGACCAACACTTTAATGTTATGCTATTTGTATGGCTTTTCTTGAAAATATCATTTTAATTGAGATTGTTAATTCATGAATTTATATTGAAGGAAATTATTTTATCAATATTTAATAAATAATTTAATTTTATTCTACTTTAGCCAATCATGTTATTTTTATTTAACTAATCATTTTCCCACTGATTTGAAATTAAAATAATTGATAAATTTTTTAATAAAATCTTAACTGGTTTCTATCTTTGGCAGGAAATATGATTTCATCTAAGACAATGTTTTCTAAAAATAATTTAAAAATTTATTAATCATTTTAAAAACGATTTATTAAAAAAAATAACCCATTTTAATATTTTAAAAATATTTTAAAAGGAATCTTATGTTTTCCAAAAAAAATCTCATTTGGTTTTTACCAAAAATATGAAAGTAATATTTTTATTATTTTCTAAACATTGATGCTTACTAAAAAAATAAAAGTTCAAAATGAATTTAATTTTTATCTTTCAAAACCTATAATTAATTACACACCATCATGAACATATTTTCATTTATGGTACTTCACAATTTTATAAGGATATATTTTAATATTTTTCTAAAATAATTATTCAATAAAAAATTATTTTTAAAAGGATTTTCCAAATGAACTGTATATTTTCCTCCAAAACATTTCTAAATTTAATTTTATGTTGTATCTATTAATCATTGAAAACAACCATGTATTCCTACTCCAATGTATACATCTTATTATTTTTCTTACTATTCATGTGTACGGTTTACAATTTTTTTTACAACTATAGTACTTACATTCAATTACATGCTTAGTTTTGTAGTAATTAAATTCTCCATTAAATATTAAATTTCCTATGATATTTATAAATTAAAATAACACTAAATATATATATTATTTATCATTGATATTATTATTTCATAAACTGTATATCATTTTAACACATAATTTTTACATTGAATGTTAGTTGTTCATAATAGATAATTTTTATATATTTATACTATTTTCTCGATATACATACTTTATGATAAAAACATTATTTATGAATTAAATAGATTATTCTAGATATGAGAAATGCTTTGAAAAATCATGACACATTTAGTGGACCATTAATAGAAATCCCATGATGTATCGACAATCTCATTGGATGAATTAGTCATCCTAGCTTAGTTAAATTGATTTTCAACCAATATCATATAAATAGTATTTTGAAATGTCTTAATGGTAAATGTATAGTGTTCTTGAGAAACATGACATGCCATATTTATGAATTTTCATCATTCAAAGTATAGTTATTATTTTACCTATAATTTTTACAATGATATTATAACTTAATGCATTCCATTCTCAGTTATGTATCAATTGTATGTCTTTTAATTTATACACCTATCCATATTGATAATGAAAAGATAATTTATGATATTTAGTATATTTATTAAATGGAATGCGTTTTTAGCTAATTGAATTTCTATTTTTTATATATTAAATTATTTAATACAAATGTGTGTTATGATTTTTACCTTTCTATATTGTTGAATTCTTATTAATGATGACTATTTTATTCATGTTTCTTATTTTACAATAAATATTTACAAGGAATTCTATTTTACACTTAATTTTTTTCCTTTCCACAAGAATACATGAAGATAACAATGTTTTAAATGCAAGGATATGATAAAGGGAATAATTTCAATCTAAAAAAAGATGTTGTAGTGTGTGTTTTCAATTTTAATTAACGAATCAAATATGTATCCAGTATATAATGACAATAAATATATTATATACTTTGGGATATGATTCCTTGTATATTATGTCAATCAAAAAATTAGGCATTGTTTCTGTGATAATGGGATTAGGGACCCTATAGTAGGTGTGAAAGAAAGTTTATTAGAATCCTCATAATTTATATTTATTTAAACATAGATTAGAGAACATAACCCAATAATATAATTCAGTGATACGTATATAAGAACGTCCTAATTTTTTTTAGGTATATATTATGGGATTTTTCATAGAAATAAATCCATTAATGGAAACTAGAATTGGATGTGGTTCTATTATAGATGTATCATTTGGTAATAAATTAAAAATGTTTCATTTGTATTTACATAAACATCGCCTAGTCCATGAAAATATTCTTTATAGTTCACTAATTTTGACCCTAATGTGTGATATGATTAGGATAATTCACATTTTATTTACAAACCATTATGACAGATTTTAATATATAATTAAGTGTAATGGCCATGGTTAATCTTATGGTTTCTTATATTTAAAATAATATTTCCTAATTTTTATATCCTATAAATGATTATATGGGTTTTCCACTATCAATATTATTGTTCTCAAAATACCTTTTTCTTTTATTCAATGGATGGAACCCCAATCAAGCATGTTAAAATAGAATAGAAGGATAATTATGTGACTATGATAAACCAAATTGGGTGATGACTGGCAAGAGGGTAATATGATTATTGAAAATTATTTTCCCTAAATTTGATTAACAACATGTTCCTTAACCGACACCCAAATCTAAAATGAAGATAAGAGTGCATGTTTATAAGAGATATAGTGATGAAGTGTATAAGGGAATTAATGACTAATTTCTATCATTTAAGAAATATGGAAAGAGACACCCAAGAATGTCTCAATGGAATGGGTAAATATTATATGAGTTAAATTTAAGGGAATAAAAAAATTTCTATGAAAAAATTAAAATTTTGATGGAAGGAAATGAATATCACTCTAGAGATCCATTTATAGTTAATTATCTTATGTGTGTAGAACCTATGCATTACCCGAATCAATACCCTCTCTTAATGTGTAGCCCCTATACCAAGGAACGACCAATGTTGAAATAAAATAGATGACATATTTATGTATTTGAATTAATTAATTAAATTTTTGAAGTATTTTATTAATGTTATTTTGATTATAAGAATTATGAAACATCAATATATTTTTTAAAATTTTAAGATAATATATGTATTCAATAACATTAGAGTTATGGATACGATCAAAATTATATGATTTTAAGATTTATCATAACAATAATGTCTAAATCACTTATTTTTATGAGTTATGTGGTAGAATTCTAAAATGATTAATGAAATTTTGGTAAATTTTAAGGGAATATATCTTTTCGGGGAAACTTTAGTTAATGAATAATGCATTTAAATTTTATTGACTATATATTAAAGGTATTTGTATACATTAGGGTTAATAAGATCATTAATGATAATATAATAATATTAAAGTAGTATTATTAGACTCTAAAATAGGGTTATTGAAAGCTATAGTAAAAAGGCCATTTAATAAAAAAAATTGTGTCATGGATATCAATCAGATTTTGTGGGGATTCTATAAGAATAATATTAAAATATTTCAGAAAAAATAAAAACCCACATACATGGTTCATACTTGTCACATCTGGCAATGTCATGCTGTGTGATCCCATGACTGATAGATGATAAGGGTTTCACACTTATTAATGGCTAACATGGTGTCCTGGTTAATATTTCATTATATTTAGTTAAAAAATTTGATGAATAAATTCTAATGAAGAAATATTGGTATTAATTTTAAGGTTTAGATATTAACATATTATATTAAATTACTTTTGTTATCCATATAGGTTGTATAAAATATTTTGAAACAGAAGGAATGAATTTTTACCCTTTTTGGATCTTATGATCCATTAAATGTGATTTTTAGTGATTTGGGAATAAAATATTTATTTTTGGATATACATTAATTATAGTAAGTGGCATATTGTAAATTTATAAAAGAAAAATTATTAAATGAAATTTTTCTTATGAAAAAAAAATTTGAAGTCACTATATTTTCTTATTTTCTTAGATAGTAAATGAATATATCAACTATAAGAAAGGGATATTGAAAAAAAATGTTATTCTATTATATTGAAATTTCTATGAATGATATGATATTTTAAATTATCAATGAATTATTTCTTTGGGATATAAAATATTCATTATGAATATAATTTCATGTGAACGATGACTATTATCATTATCCCTAATTACTTACAATTATCTCCCATGTCCACATATTCACCATCCACAAACATCTTCCAAAATAAAAACATGGGGATGCATTATTCCAAATAAACATTGGACATCCATTTTTGTCTTATACCATGGATACTTCACTTGTTTGAAACCAAGCATTGATTTTATTCTGTTTGAGAGAAATAAACAAAATAAAAAACACCATGAGTATTTAGAAACAATTTATCACACATAGATAACTTCTAATACCATGAGAGAAACTAATAATAGATTGAAGAGGAGTTATAGAGTCACTAATAAGCTTCCAAACTGTTGATTATTGATCAAAATTGATCCAAAATGTAGGAGATTCATGTATTACTAAAGGAGGAGATGATGAACTACACGACAGGGCCACCGTATGTGGGAAGGAGGTGAAGGTAAGGTTGAATAAGGAAATATAGAGGAAGGGGAAAACTATAAATTCACTCATTTAAAAAAAGTAATAGTTTCAGTACATAGTTGGATAAACAAGGATCCATATATGAATTGGTTACTACCTATGCATGGTGTCTTTCATAGTTCATGTGCGCATTCTACAAAATTATGATTAAATCATGCATTTCTACTCTATCAAGAGGTATAAAACAGACACATAACCATGAATCCTAGAGTGTGTAGTAATACCAAACCATGAATGATTATCAACTTCCTTGTAATATTTTCATGGTTCCTTCTAGTTGGATGCATTATTTTAGGAAAATCATGCCCTTATACCAGCATCCCCTAAAATTGATTTTTCAGGGAACAACACCACAAAAACACAACTAAACATTCAATATACTTATTCTTCTATTAATAAAATTACAAAAACAAAAACATTTAGTGTTAATATCTTGTAATTACCTTCTTAATCTTATATTATAGAACCTCCCTTCTTGTAAATAGAAAAATATTAAACTTCCATTGTATTTCTACCTTGTTAAAAAACATAATACATTTAAATCTCCACAAATTAAAAACTATCTCCCCTAAGAATAATTTGGGAAACAATGAAAACAACTCCCAACAAAATATGATCATGGAGTTTGATTTAAAAATGTCTGTTTCATTTCTAATTCCCAACACACCACGAAAATACCTTTAAGAGTATGATACATAAGAAATAATAAAAGGCAACCTTAAAATTCAAAAATAAATAATAAATAAAACTCTTACCAATACACATAAAAATTAAGACACAATCACATCATAGTATCATTAATCATTAAAACAATGATGTCCCCACCATGGAAATATAATTTTAAATGAAAATTTCATGTCACGGTATCCCCAACATCAAAATTGAAAATTTAAACATGACTATAGAATTATAACAATTCTCTTGAAACGATCCTTATAAAAAATATGTAAATCCCAGTAGAACACATTAATCTTGGTGGAGATCTCATTTTATGAAGACCCTAGAAAACTACTAATGCACTAGCATCACATTTTTGATGTGTTATAATGAATTTCCATAGTTACATCCTTTAATAAAATAAGAAGAAGCATGTTAAGCCACCTATAACTGAATATTCCAAAAGCAGTCAACATAGACATACAACATACCAATACGTAAAACATGAAACCTTCTTATAAGGAACTAATACTAAACCCTGAACATTAACAAAAAGCATGTGCCCAACATCCAATTAAATCTCAAGTAGAATTTTTCATTTAGGTTGTCGTGTCACAACAAAAACACAAGTGTATACCTAATATGACACAATTGGATCATTACCCATAATAAATACCATCCCAACATGATGGATGTATGAGGTAACATCACAATACTTAACTGAAGTATATTATGTAGATTATAAGTTTTCCAAACTATGGAATTTACATGTGAGTTGTTTGTATAAGGCTGATATGTCCAGGCATCTGAACACAAACTAATTCTAATGGCAATCAAGTCAAAGGACTGATCGATGCCCATGATATTTCACAAGGTGTTCCTGTTTGGGAATCCTAGTAACACTAGGGAGAACCACACCTATGAAATTTACCACACTACTGATGAGATAGTACAATGGAGTTAGCCAATCAAGCCCAATGAAATTTAAATTTTAATGCGACATATATTTGATGTGATCTTAAGGAACCATGTGGAATTTCAATATAGGGGAAAAGAATTCTCGTAAACCTATGATACACTAAAAATATTTAATATAGATCCTAAAAAACCTAACACTCTCAAACTATATCAATGATTATGTTCATGGAATAGTTTCAACGTAACCTTAAAAAAATACAAGGGAAAGGATAGTCAAACCACCTCATACCGGTTCTTTTGAAGATGCTCGGCTACACCTGCTGATGCATCATCATAACATGACCATTATTCCATCTCCACTAAGTCATACCATGTCCATACAACCCTAATCAACACATTTATCGTGGAATAATATTATTTATAATGTTTATATACGCATCCAAACATATAATTTTTGTGCTGCCCCATATGTATCAAACCATTTCAAAAAATTCATGCTCTAAGATAAATTGAAAATAGTAAAAAATAGTTTCATATAGTCTACCTTATTTGGGTTTCTTCTATTTTATGGAAAAATATTACACAATCAATATGACACTCACCACATTTCAGACATCCAATGTAACGCCCTGACCCCAGTTACCAAGAGTCAGTGAATTATTTTAATACATTGGAATGATTACAAAGAATCATGTCCCGAAGGACCAATCGGTTTTGCAGTCTTAGAAAATAGATTGCATATATTAACACTACATTACAATTTGAAACATAAAACACAACATAAATAGTTTTTTGAGAACCCCATTATTCCCTTTAGCTTAACCCAACATATCAATCATAATACACTTCTTGGAATCCTAGGAAAATGAAACATAAGAAAGGGGTGAGCTCAAATGCTCATTAAGGGTATGTAATACAGCAGAAGATGACATAAATATTAAACATGGGGAATAATTGAAACCACATGCCATTACCAATAGTAAACATGACCATTTTTATTTCATGAATATGAGTTGAGTAAATAATTCCATAATAAAACATAATAATTTGTATTCTACTAGTCTAATGACCACATGAACCATCAATATTATTTTCATAATGATGGAATTTATAATGTCGGACATTATGAAACATATTGTCAAGGCCTCTTCCAAGATGTCTAAAAATGATTAAGGCCTCGGCCAAAACCAAATCTCAAATTGGGAAAGGGCCTTGGCCAATTGCACGTCTAGTTGTCTCATGAGACCTATCGATGCTTTGAGGAGCAATAGCAGGCTCCAACCGTCACTTACTAAGTCCAATACATTCCTCATATAAAAATGACTAAAAATATCATAAACATTTATATTAAAAATATCATACGAAATGTCAATACATTAACCATAAACCATTAATGGTATAAAAATAGAACATCTACAGTGAAACATATCATAACTCATTCAATACAATATGGAAGATTGTATTATTATAAATCAACTTCAAAAAATGTTTAAAATCTATTTAATGATTTCTACATAGATGAAAATGATTTGTAAAACTCTTTGAGGGAAATACCCTTTTTTCATGAAAACATTTAAAAGTCACACAATTTAGATAAGAAGTCATTTAAAGACATTTTTGAATCAAAGTGTCCCATACCACTTTGAAACTTTTGAAACAAATTAACATTTTATAAACATTCATGTCCATATAAATAAATCCAAAAAAACCATTTTGAAAACATTGACATTAATGAGAATGATTTAGAAGAAAAAAATATTTAAAACATTTAAAATGATATTTTAGTAAAAATTCCCTTAAAAAGAATACCATTGAAATGTCTATTATGAAACAAGTACAGGGATAATAAATATGTCCCAGTAGATACTTATGTAAAAACAATCTCGGATAATAAAGTGATTGTGAAATTAACCCTTACCAATTTGGTAACATACGAAACATACACCCCATGAAAGAGGTATCATACAATGAGTATGTAAATAAACATAAATTAAAGTGTATTACACAAATAATACAATTATGGTCAGTAAATACACCATAAAAAGGTAATAGTGGCAATATGGCATGAATCTCACGGGAATAAGGAGTGAGATGAAAACCACATACCTTACACTTTCCATTAGACGATGGTACGTTTAACCTTTTGTATGAAGACTATATTATGTTATTAAATTATACCAGAACCATATTAATTTTTATGATATCATACATTAGTAATTTTTGACTATATAATACCAAATTAATAATAATTTCCATTTTATATTAATATTTGAGGTAATAATCGCTTTCTTTATCGTATGTGTTTTAACTTGTTATTCTTGATTGTATCACATATATCATGATTAAAATTCTTCCTCAATATAAAAAATTATTTATATATCATATATATTTAGAATATAAATATTTAGAATATATATATGAAATAGAAAACACCGTTAATGGAGACGGTAGTCCGTACGTACGCATAAACGTTTTTTCCGTTTTCATATAGTATTGAACGGAAGTAAGAGAATAATATATATGTAAGTACATAAATTATTATATTTATAAATATATTTATCTCCAGTAAAATTATAATATCATATATTACATACATATTAGAAGTATATATTTTTATAATCGTCGATGAATGGTGAACATCGAAATGAATCTCATCGCGTCGTGGAGACGATAATCTGTACGTACGCACGAGCGAAAATATCATTGTTTTGATATTGAGATAATATATAATTTGGATGTTATATCATATTAAAATAATCCTTATCATGTTATATTTATTATTTACATCAAATAAACATCAATATTATACCCATCCAGATAATAATGTATTGATTAAAAATTACACCACAATGTGGAGACAGTAAGTCGTACGTACGCATGTATGGTGACATGTCATTCAAAGGGTGGATTGAATAATGAATTTGGTTTTAATGTAATTATAATAACATCACATTATATAGAAGATACTGGATTTATTATTTTATAATGGAAACAACAATGAAAAAGGAAGTGGTAGAAGAAAGGAACATGAAAGAGGGAGGTGAAATCATTACATCTTCTTCGGGTTCTTCCTTTTAAGTTGATCAAAATTGATCATTAGATTGGATTTATGATCAAACTAAGGCCTCTAGGTTGAAGGGAGGATAGTTTCAAGGGTATTTGGGAAGGTTTTGGTAGATCCATATGGCTTAGAAGGTGTGAATTAGATTGAAGGGTGAGTGCCATTTTATAAGAGGGGTGAGGGAACCTTAGGAAAAAAATAAAATAATATTTTATAATAAATTCATATTCGGTTTATAATGGCTCCAAATTGATTTATTTCTAGGCTAAGGTGCTTATGGGTATAAATCCACTCAACAAAAAGGTTTTAGACACGTTTAAGTTACCATTTTAACCATATCATTTAGATTTAACTCTAAGTTAAATAATTTAACTTTTACCATGTCTTCTTGTATTCTCACAATATATGGTTAATAAACATAATATATACTGCCAATCGAACCCTAATTGGTTCATTAATGTCATATATATTATTATATAAGTCTTTTGGCAGAACCATAGATTTTTATGACCATTATATCAATTACTAATATAATATTTGTTTTAAAAACTAGTTTTCTGTCAATTTTGACACTATTTAATAATTGATTTTTGATAAAGTCTTAAAAACTTTATTAATTCGATCAAAATTAATTTAATTTATCCTAACATGTCATATTAATAAAAATCGTGGAATTCATTAAAAGTCTCAAATTATATTTATTTGGGTATTCATAATATCATTTATTTTAATATTTCACTAATAAGGTAATTACTACATCATCACTGTGTCATTAATAAATTAAATTATTTAATTTATAAAAATTATAAATAAAATACTATTATATAGGAAATATATTTAGATTTATAATGAATATTTGTAAACGAATTTATCTTATGTATAATCTTATATTAAAATTTTTTTAGTTATTAAACTTTGATTTTAACTCTTTTAACTAATCTATAAATTAAATAACAATAAATGTCCTAATCGAATCCATGTCACGACCCGTCCTCGGGGCCCGTGTCGTGACTACCCCAAGCCAGCCTTCCATAGGCCAGGGGCTGGCGACTAGCACCAAAGGCATAAATTCCGATAACTGGGAAGACATTGCCTTTATAAAAGTAAACAAACACACAGAGTACAAGCGGATGTAATATACTATGTAAAAATGAGTACAACAAAAGGTGCTGAAAGTAAAGGGGGCCGGAAATACACGCCCAACTGTAATGTACAACTGGAAGGAAAAACAACAACTGAAAGGTAAAGCCACTACGCCGAGCTGTCCACTGGAAATCCCACCTGAAGGGTGGGTACAGATAGCTCCACTGCTCCTCAGGTCCCGCCGTCTGCCACGGATCCTACCTGAAGGGTAGGTACAGATAGCCTCCACAACGCTCTCGCTCGTCAACCTCCTCCGAGTGTCGTCTCACCGTGAAGTCCACCTCCGGATACTGACTCATCGTGTAGTCCACCTCTGGGTACCGTCCAGTCCTCGAACACTCGGCCTCCGTTAGCACTGTCCGTCGTCTGCAACCAACACAACGAGGTGCGGGCATAGCCCGTGCAGGGGTGAGTATAACGATACTCAGTAGGGACCCCGAGACCCTCAAGGTCTCACTAAAATCAACAAGGATAACCACAAAGAAGATCTCAATAGAAAACCTCTACTTAGGTATATGCCCATACATATACCTAAGTTATCAAGTAACTCATCTCAATCACGAGGAAACATAAGGATTATGAAATCAACGGATAACCACTACCCAGGTATATGCCCATACATATACCTAAGTTATCAAGTAACCCATCTCAATCATGAGGAAACTCAAAGGTCATTGACTCAGCTCAAACCAGGATTTTCATTATCGAAACCGTAACTGCTGAAGAGATCCGTCTCTGGAGTGTACAGTGGTCCTGTCATGACTCCGAGGTACTGCTCACTAACCTAAGACTGGTGAGGTACTCCTCCTGTCGAGTACTGCGGGTTTGCGGCCAACTACCGGGCGCTCCGTCCTCTGAGGGTCTGTCGCCAAATACCGGGCGCTCACCCAAATAGCCTACAGAGGTACTCCTCCAGTCGAGTACCGCGGGTTTGCTGCCAACTACCAGGCGCTCCGTTCGTCGTGGGTCTGCCGCCAAATACCGGGCGCTCCGGTTTCATCGTTGCCCTCAGAACTCGATTCCGGGCACCGGTTAAAAAGTTATAAATTCCCGCTCGTTCGTTCACTAAATGTACCCGAGCCCAACTTCGGAAATTGATTCCGGGCACACAGGGCCTCGGAATCAGGTGCCGTCAAAAACCGCGCTCTTGTAAAATTCCAAAGAAAATTAAGAAAAAATTTCCCTTGAATTTTACGGGTCTTTACATTACTCCCACCTCAGGGCTTTACGTCCCCGTAAAGCTTCATCAAAAACTAGGGTCACAAAAGCGGTACAGAGTACGCATCTGAGCCTTCCGCTCCCATGTGCTCACCTGGAGGTTCCCGTACTGTCGAAGGAAGTGCACCCAAGGAATCGATCATCCTCGTAGGATCTAATCCTGTCTATCCTTGCTCCCCACTGGAACCTCTGTGCATGTCGCTCTGTCATCGACGTCTAACTCCCTGAGGTCGATGATGTGTGAAGGATCAAGCACGTATCTCCTCAATTGAGTTACGTGAAAGTTATCCTGCACCTGGTGCAACTGAGGTGGATGGGTCAAGCGATAAACCACCTCGCCTACCCTGCTGGGGACCTAGAAAGGTCTATTGAACCTCGGAGATCTCTTACCGCCTCGGCTACATCTCCGTAAACCTCTTCGAGGTGAGACCTGTATATGAACGTGGTCGCCATCCTCGAACTCTAAAGGTCTCCCTTTTTAGGTTAGAACTGAAACTCAAAACTCCTTCTGCCACGAGGGTAAGGTTGGCCGACCCAAGAATGATCGGCTACACCCTCCCATGAACGAGTTTATCTTGTGCTTCCCAGGGTTTCCTTTTCGCCGACCAAGGAAAACCCATCCCAACTTTTGCCTAATATCGTCAATTTGAGTATGATCAGTGATTGCCAAAAACATACTCAAACTAACGTCGTAAGGCCTCGACGCTGCCACCAAGAGGTCCTAACCGAGACTCTCGCCTCAAGGGTCAGATCACACCGTCGGCGTAAGTGTGACTTTCGAGTCTCCTCCCAAAGGTATCTCCAGACGTGAGGGTCAAGTCAACGGCTTAACTGGAATCTCTATGTCTAGGACTAGATTCATGGAAGGAAGGGATGATTCGTTTCGATGCCTGTGGCTACGGCAGCTAGTAGAAGATAAATTCCGCACTTCGAATCATCCTTAGAGCCCTTTTTTTTGTCGCACTCCATGACCACAAGCAGCTACCCTCTTTCCCTGCTCTCCAACTCCCTGAGTCTAGCGGGGACTACAAAGGCGGGTGATGGTAACATGTTGAAATGTACACCACCACGAGCTGCTCTCCAAGCTCTGCCTCCATGTCTGCTGTTCTGCAGATTCATCTATCCTTAACATTTCCTCTTCTTGAAACATTTTACATGCCCAAGTCTCTGAGACTGGTGTCAGTTTCTTGCTTTCCAAACTTCTAACATTCTCTGGCTGTATTCGATCAGCAAAGAATTCTCAACCACAAAGGATCCTTCTAGCACTCTATCCTAAGTAGAAATGCATAGAGAAAAGGTGCTGGCTCAGAAGCCCTTAAACATACAATGGTCAGAGGTCCGACCTCTATTACACTGATCGAAACGCTTCCATCGAGTACCCGATATGTTCGGTACGCCTCGATGAATTCTCAGTTATCAACACGTCGTCCTGCCGAAACTGTAAAAGTTATAGAAAATTCTCGGCCACCTCCTCAAGCCAGTCCTCAGCCGCCTATGAGTCAGGTTCACCTCGGAACATGAGGGTATCTGAAGTTAGAACACATGTAAGGCAGTAAACTTACATGTGTCACCTACCGGTACCGCCGGTTGTAACTGCTGACCAAAAGGTAGTGATGTATAGCTGACACACTACCCAAAGGCACTATCTCAGGCATCGGTTCACGTACCGAAGCCTCATCACTATGAGGACCATCCTCATGGTCATTCACTGGAAAACACTAGTGGTGAAGTCCACCATCCACTCTACTGATGTCTCAGCTAGGCGGAAAACTCTAGCAATCGCCTCCAGCCACTGCTCTGCTGTCTGGAAATCTGCCTCGCCTCGTAACTTCTGAGGCCTCTACTGCTGGAACTCGTGCAACACGCTCCGCCAGCATGCACAGTTTGCTAGTATAGCCGTTGGCATCTGCTGCCCAACAGGTGGTGGTGCTACTGGTACACCACCCGAGGGTGCCAAAATAGTAAAAGGGGCCCTGCACCAGAGCCTCGTCGCTCGGTGAGCCGTCATCGAGTACTCTCTCGGAACTCCAACTGACTGTCTGCGTGGAGACATCCTGAACAGATGCGACACGGTAATCGTCTTATACCTGGTGAGCTGACCTGGTTTGAGCTGACTTTAAAACTTTGGAAACACACACGCAATCAGTGTTTTTGTGTACAAAGTCGGAGATCAGTAGTCAGGGTCCTGGTGTACGGATACGTCGGCCGCCGCACCAACACTGGACTCCCTGAACTGAAGACCACACTCGGTACCCTTAACACTATTGCTTCACATAGAAAAAGATCAGAGTCCTGAGTTCTGCGGTAGAACCGAACTCCTCTGATACCAATTTGTCACGACCCGTCCCCGAGGCCCGTGTCGTGACTACCCCAAGCCCGCCTTCCATAGGCCAGGGGCTGGCGACTAGCACCAAAGGCATAAATTCCGATAACTGGGAAGACATTGCCTTTATAAAAGTAAACAAACACACAGAGTACAAGCGGAAGTAATATACTATGTAAAAATGAGTACAACAAAAGGTGCTGAAAGTAAAGGGGGCCGGAAATACACGCCCAACTGTAAAGTACAACTGGAAGGAAAAACAACAACTGAAAGGTAAAGCCGCTACGCCGAGCTGTCCACTGGAAATCCCACCTGAAGGGTGGGTACAGATAGCTCCACTGCTCCTCGGGTCCCGCCGTCTGCCACGGATCCTACCTGAAGGGTAGGTACAGATAGCCTCCACAACGCTCTCGCCCGTCAACCTTCTCCGAGTGTCGTCTCACCGTGAAGTCCACCTCCGGATACTGACTCGTCGTGTAGTCCACCTCTGGGTACCGTTCAGTCCTCGAACACTCGGCCTCCGTCAGCACTGTCCGTCGTCTGCAACCAACACAACGAGGTGCGGGCATAGCCCGTGCAAGGGTGAGTATAACGATACTCAGTAGGGACCCCGAGACCCTCAATGTCTCACTAAAATCAACAAGGATAACCACAAAGAAGATCTCAATAGAAAACCTCTACTTAGGTATATGCCCATACATATACCTAAGTTATCAAGTAACTCATCTCAATCACGAGGAAACATAAGGATTATGAAATCAACGGATAACCACTACCCAGGTATATGCCCATACATATACCTAAGTTATCAAGTAACCCATCTCAATCATGAGGAAACTCAAAGGTCATTGACTCAGCTCAAACCAGGATTTTCATTATCGAAACCGTAACTGCTGAAGAGATCCCTCTCTGGAGTGTACAGTGGTCCTGTCACGACTCCGAGGTACTGCTCACTAACCTAAGACTGCTGAGGTACTCCTCCTGTCGAGTACTGCGGGTTTGCGGCCAACTACCGGGCGCTCCGTCCGCTGAGGGTCTGTCGCCAAATACCGGGCGCTCACCCAAATAGCCTACAGAGGTACTCCTCCAGTCGAGTACCGCGGGTTTGCTGCCAACTACCAGGCGCTCCGTCCGCCGTGGGTCTGCCGCCAAATACCGGGCGCTCCGGTTTCATCGGTGCCCTCGGAATTCGATTCCAGGCACCGGTTCAAAAGTTATAAATTCCCGCTCGTTCGTTCACTAAACGTACCCGATCCCAACTTCGGAAATTGATTCCGGGCACACCGGGCCTCGGAATCAGGTGCCGTCAGAAACCGCGCTCTTGTAAAATTCCAAAGAAATTTAAGAAAAAATTTCCCTTGAATTTTACGGGTCTTTACAATCCAAGTGGAACAAAGGGGTTTATATTTTATTCCTAAGTTTTTTTCGGTCGAATTATAAATAGAAAATAGAATTAGGACATGTGTTAGGGTAATAATAATATCATTTTACCCTTAATTACCCAATTTACTTTTTACCGTGTTAAAAAAAGTAAAAAGTTACTATTCACCATAAATTGTTTTTATCTTATGGAACCAAATTTTACTCCTTGATATTTTTCATGTCTCTTGGATTTTCTAAATTCTATTTATAGAAGCAGTAAAATAAATTTTTACATGAATTTTCAAATTCTCATTAGAGGTGGGTAAAATACGGTGAAAAGTTCAATAAAATATATATATATATATATATATATATAATATTTATAAATTGACTCCAATGAATTACATTGAACATATATACATATTATATATCTATTTTGACAAAAATAAATTTAAATAAAATAAATTATTATTTAAATAAAAATTCATTATTAAACTATAACTCAGTGTTCTTCACTATTCATCAAAAATTAAATGTTTTCATAAAAAT
Source organism: Viscum album (assembly GCA_963277665.1). Lineage (NCBI taxonomy): Eukaryota > Viridiplantae > Streptophyta > Magnoliopsida > Santalales > Viscaceae > Viscum > Viscum album. The sequence goes on along the minus strand of OY728133.1, from coordinate 1,032,749,286 downwards.
ACAAAATATTTACACTATGATAATTTTAATATTCAGAATTTAATAATGAAGTCTATTTTTTCAAATTCAAAACATAGAAGTTTTATTTATTAAATGAAAATTAATTACCATTGTCAAAACCAAAAGATGTATTTTTAAGAAATAATAACTACCAAAAGTTTGACACTTGTCTATGTCCAATTCCGAAGTGAAATTACTTAAAATGACCATCATTGGATTAAATGGTAAAAATATAATCTATATATACTTACAAACCATTAAAATTTATAATTTAGCAATATAAATTATTTTGATTTAAAAAAAATCAGTTAAAATATAGTATTTTCACTATTCACCCAACTATAAAAGTTATTAGAAAAACAACAAAGCATTATCGAATCTAAATTATTATGTCCCGATTCTAACGAAGAAGTTTATTTTGTCAAATTCAATATATAAAGGTTTCAAATATTGGATTTAAAAAGGGTTCTCCATTAAAACTAGGTAAAATTGCATTTTTTTAAAAATAATTATTTTATATGAAAAAATGTATTTGTTCTTACATTATGTCTAAGAAACTCATAATATGGATTCTTAAATTATAAGTATTATATAAAGTTAAAAATTCAGTTAACACTATTCAGAACTACTTTTGAACGCCTAGTTTGGTATGTTGTGTTGCGCTTGAACACAGTGTTGTGTGTAGAGCTATTTATTGAATTACATTGAAGACATAACATAAATTGAAATATTGGGGTGTTACATTATTCCCTCCTTCAATAAATTGCGTCCCCAAAATTTGAAATTGTTCTTCGAAAATAAATGCTTTAAAATACAAAATACCTTTGTGGGGAAACCCACATCGAAAATTGGCTTAATAAAATTTAGTCTTAAAATGAGGAAAATGGGAATGAAGAAGTCACCACCAAATTATGATCTAGATTAGGAGAACATTGGTAGAAATTAGAGACAAATAATTGGAGGAAAAACATAAATATTTATAGGGAGTGATTGAGGTCATCAATCAAAAACAATCGTAGAATTGAGGCCCTCAAAGCCATCAATCTCTGATGATTTAAAATATCATCGATTCAACAAAACATATGGTATTCGGATAACATATTTTTCTATTTTATGATCCCTTCAACAAATTATAAGAGTTAATTTCTTCATAGAATAAGAGAAGATTAAAAATATATACTTGACAAGTATAGTTTCATCCTTCAACTTATTCCCACCACAAACTCATCATTCACTCTAATGATTTCAAAAAATAGATAAATAAATATTCTATTTATCCTAATATTATAGGGTTCCAAAAATAATGAATTTATTATTCACATGTCAGACCCTTTAAAAAACTATATTATTCAATCCAGGTCATCATGTGGACCATTGGTAGGTGATACACCCTTATCGCCCTTTAGTTGCGGGTTAAAGTCTCACGGCCTTACCGGACGCGACAAGTTGCCACCCAACCTCCGGGTTGTCCTTTTATGGAAATCCAAACATAATCTTAAACTAGAATTAACCAAAATACTTCTGTCCAAACTCACAGTTCAAAATTTATAACGAAGATAAACACAAAGAAGATCATTTTTTCCACATAATAACATGTGAACACCTTTATCATGTATTATTTTAAAACACTGCAACATCATGAATTATCATAAAACATTATTTATTACATTCATGATACCTTATTACTTATAAGAAAACTAGATATACTCCTTCTATCGAAAAATGTTGTAAACTCCAACAATGATGGAATATACAAATCATTAATCAGTTTCAAGGTAGTCATGAATATCCAATATAATTTATCCAAATCAATCATGTATTATTCCAAAATCACTACCTCTGTTTCAGAACCATATTATGGTTTATCTTTCTCTCAACCATATATTTTCCAGAATATTAACCTACTATTGAGTCAATTTTTTAGTTCCACACACTCTCACGTCCTTAATGAAATAGTACTGTAGTATAATCCTTATATACTCCATAATTATTATAACTATTACATCGTTGATACAACGCTCAAATGACATAATTCTTTAATAACAACATAAGAACACTAATCATTCCTCTTCATATGAGGTAGTATCATAACTTGATTATTATCCAATAACATCATTTATGGTATACTCTTATGAATGAGACATTGATTCCTGTAGTGTCTTAATGCCTTGCAGATGAAGCATTGTACATTTGAAAAATATTTTTCATACCTTTGGAATCACGTACTTAGTGTCCTTTTTCTCCACACTTATAACAAGATCACATTCCCATCAAGTATTTACCAAGGTGATTCATTCCACATTTATCACATATTATAAAATCTTTCTTTCCCTTATTCTCTTTATCCATATTTCTTTCTACCATCCCTTTCTTCTCTTTCTTCACTTCAAATCCATAGGGTTCAGATATTTTTTTACTGATCTTGTGATACTATTTATTAATATGATGATAATCCCAGGGAGACTATCTCCATTATAAATTTTTGCTTAATACCATGAATAAAATGACCCTTCTTACTCTTTGGATCATACCTATTGCTGGAGTTCTCATCCCTTCTATAGGGAACGATTACTAAACAATGACATACACTATGTCAGTTTATGAATCACAATTCATAATTCCGAACATGTAAAATACCTAACATAAATTGAATAGTGTGTGGATATAATCCATAATAACAATAATGTTTTCTTTGAGGAATTATATACTCATAAACCCTTCATATTGGTTTGTAAATAAAAAGAGAATTATCCTAAGCATATCACCTGGGAGTGTCATAACCAAAAGTGCATCAAGTCCCATTGTTGTGCACTAGTTCCCGTTCGATTCTAGCATAAATAGGTTTTTTCGGGTTTTAACCCTAGGTACATCTATGCCAGAGATGCCTATACAAGCTTGTATCCAGATAGTAATGTATTGCTCAAAAAACTCACAAAATATCTACAATGCAAAAATTCTAGTAAGTTCATCTATACTAATACTCAATGTATATCTTAGGTCTTTGTGTTCTAATCAATGTTTATCTAAATCTAGCATCCATGGTTATTGCTAAACTTCCTATGATACTTACTGTAACGCCCCGACCCCAGTTACATAGAGTCGGTGCATTATTTTAATACATTTCCATGATTATAAAGAATCATGTCCCGAAGGACCGATCAATTTAGCAGTCTTGGAATATAGATTACATATATTAATAGTACATTATAATTTCAAACATAAAACACATCATAAATTTATATTTGAGAATTCCATTATTCCCTTTAGCTTAACCCTACATATCAATCATACTACATTTCTTTGAATCCTAGGAAAATGAAACATACGAAAGGGGTGAGCTCAAATGCTCAGTAAGGGTAAGTAATACAGCGGAAAATGACATAAATATTAATCATGGGGAATAATTGAAACCACATGCCTTTACCAATAGTAAACATGAATACTTTTATGGAATGAATATGAGATGAGTAAATAATGCCTAAATAAAACATAATAATGTCTATTCTACTAGTTGAGTGACCACATAAACCATCAATATTATTTCCATAATGAGGGAATGTATAATGCCAGACATTCTGAAACATTTTGTCAAGGCCTCACCCAAGACGTCTAAAAATGATTAAGGCCTCGGCCAAAACCATATCTCAAATTGGGAAAGGGCCTCAACCAATTACACATCTACTTGTCTCATTAGACCTAATGAGGCATCTAGGAGCTATAGAGGGCTCCACCCATCACTTACTAAGTCTAATACTTTTCTCATATTAAAAGGTTTAAAAATATCATAAACATTCCTATTAAAACTAGCATACGAAATGTCAATAAATTAACCATAAACCATGAATGGTATAAAAATAGAACATCCATAGTCAAACATATCATAACTCATTAAATACAATATGGAATATTGTATTATAAAAAATAATCTTCAAAACAATTTTAATATCCATTAAATAATTTTGAAATAGATGAAAATGATTTGTAAAACTCTTTGAGGGAAATACCACTTTTTCAAGAAAACATTTAAAATTAAAACAATTTAGAAAAGAAGTAATATAAATAAATTTTTTAATCAATGTGTCCCATACCACCTTGAATCATTTTATACGAATTATCATTTTAAAAAACATTCATGTCCATATAAATAAATCCTTAAAAACAATTTTGAAAACATGGACATTAATGAGAATGATTTAGAAAAATAAATATTTAAATAATTTAAAATGATGTTTTAGTAAAACGTTCCTTGAAAATAATCCCTTTGAAAACTCTTTTATGAAACATGGACATGGATAATAAATATTTCCCAGTAGATACTTATGTAAATACAACCTCATATAATAAAGAGATTGTGAAATTAACCCTTACCAATTTGTTAACTTAAGAAACATACACCCCATGAAAGAGGTATCATACAATGAATATGTAAATTCATATAAATTAACGTGTATTACACAAAGAATAAAATTAGGGTTAGTACATACACCACACAAAATGTATTAGTGGAAATATGGCATGAATCTCACTAGAATAAGGAGTGGGATGAAAACCTATTACCTTGCACTTTCCTTTAGTCGATTGTATGTTAAACCTCTTGTATGGAGACTATAGTATTTTATTTAATTATATATGAACCATATTAAAATTTATGATATCATAAATTATTCATTTATTACTTTATACTACCGAATTAATAATAATAACCATGTTATATTAATATGTTGGGTAATAATCGCTTTATTTATCGTACGTGTTTTAACTTGTAACTCTTGATTGTATCACATAGATCATGATTTAAATACATCACAAATATAAAACATTATTTATATATCATATATATTTAGAATATAAATATGTATAATATACATATATATGAAATGGAAAACACCGTTTATAGAGACGGTAGTCCATACGTACGCATAAACGATGTTTCTGTTTTCATATAGTATTAAACGAAAGTAAGGGAATAAGATATATGTAAGTACATAAATACTTGTATATAAATATATATATCTATAGTATCATTATTATGTCATATATTACATACTTATTAGTTATATATATTTTTATAATCACTGATGAATGGTGAACTTGGACATGAATCTAATCGCGTTGTAGAGACGATAATCCGTAAGTACGCACGAGAAAAAATATTATTGTTTTGATATTAAAATAATGTATAATATGGATGTTATATCATATATACAGAATCTTTATAATGTTATATTTATTATTTACATCAAATACACATCATTATTATATCCATCAAAATAATATTGTTTTTAATAACAATTACACCACGATGTGGAGACGGTAAGCCGTACGTACGCACGTATGGTGACATGTCCTTAAAAGGGTGGATAGAATAATTAATTTGGTTGTACCGTAACTATAATAACAGAAATATATATATAAGATACTGGATTTATTATTTTATAATGGAAACAACAATGAAAATGGAAGAGGAAGATGAAAGGAACTTGAATGTGGGTGGGGAAATCATTACCTCTTCTTTGGGATCTTCCTTTTGATTTGATGAAAATGACTCCATAGGTTGGATTTATGATAAAACTAAGGCCTCTAGGATGAATTTAGGATAGTTTAGAGGGTATTTGGGAAGGGTTTTGCAGAGTCAAATGGCTTAGAAGGTGTGAATTATAGTGAAGGGTGAGTGCACTTTTATAAGAGGGGTGAGGGTAACCTTAGGAAAAACATAAAATATTATTTTATAATAAATTCATATTAGGTTTATAATGGCTCCAAATTGACTTATTTATATGATAAGGTGGATATTGGTCGAAATCCACTCAACCAATTGGTTTTAGACAAGTTTAGGTTACCATTTTAGCCTTATCATTTAGATTTAACTCTAAGTTAAATAATTTAACTTTTACCATGTCATCTTGTATTATTTCCATATATGGTTAATACACATTCTATATATAGCCAATCTAACACTAATTGGTTAATTAATGTCATATATATTTTTATATATGTTTTTTTTTCGAACCGTATTTTTTTAGAACCATTATATCAATTAATAATATAATATTTGCTTTAAAAACTATTTTATGTCAATTTTGACACTATTTAATAATTGATTTTTGATAAAAGTCTTAATAACTTTATTAATTCGAAAAAAATTCATTTAATCAATCCTAACAGGTAATATTAACAAATAAAATTCATTTAATTCATTAAAAGTCTCAAATTATATTTATTTCGTTATTTATAATATCTATTATTTTAATATTTCACTAACAAGGTAATTACTCCATCATCATTGTGTCATAAATAAATTAAATTATATAATGTCTAAAAATTGTAAATAAAATAAAATTATATAGGAAATCGTATTAGATTTATAATGAATATGTATAATAAATTTTATCTTATGTGTAACCCAATATTAGAAATGTTTTATTTATTAAACATTTATTTTAACTCTTTTAACTCTTCTTTGAATTAAATGATAATAAATGTCCTAATCTAATCCATGTGGACCAAAGAGGATGATATTTAATTCCTAAGCTGGTTTTTGGTAGAATTATACTTAGAAAATAAAATTAGTAAATGTGTTAGGGTAATAATAATATCATTTTTACCCTTAATTGCCCTATTTACTTTTTACCATGGTAAAAAAATTTGAAAAGTTACTATTCACCGATAATTATTTTTATCTTATTGAACAACATTTCACTCTTGGATATTAACCATGTCTCTAGGATTTTTGAAATTCTATTCAAATATGTTACAAAATTATGTTTTATGTCAATTTTGAAATTCTCATAGGAGGAGGGTAAAAGACGGTGAAAAGTTCAATAAATTTTTTATATATATCTAAAATTTTTATAAATTGACTCCGATGAATTAAATTTAACTCATATAGGTATTATGTATCTATTTTGACCTAAAATAAATTTAAATAAAATAAATAAATATTTAAACAAAAATTTGGTTTTAAATTATAACTCAGTGTTTTTCACTATTCATCAAAAATTAAAAGTTTTTTTAGAAAATGTATAATTTAACAATTTAAATTATTTTGATTTAAAAAGTGGTTTTCAGTTAAAATATAGTATTTTTCACTATTCACGCAAATATAAAAGTTATCATAAAAACCCCGAAACATTATCAAAACTAAATTATTATGTCCTGATTCTAGAAAAGTTGTTTATTTTGTCAAATTGAATATATAAAAGTTTCAAATATTAGATTTAAAAAGGGTTCTTCATTAAAAGGTGGTAAAATTGCATTTTTTGAAAAATTATTCTTTTATCAGAAAAAATGTATTTGTTCTTATATTATGTCTAAGAAACTCATAATATGGCTTCTAAAATTATAAGGATTATATAAAGTTCAAATTTTAATTAATACTATTCTTAATTTCTTTTGAACAGCTATTTTCGTAAGTTGTGGTGCTCTTGAACTCGATGTGCCTTGTAGTGAAAGTTATTGAATTACTTTGAATAAATAACATAAATTGTAATATTGGGGTGTTACATACACGCCATCATTTATTGAGAATGGAAGCTCCTACCTTGACACACATTATATCGACCACTAGTTGTTGGTCCTAGTGGTTTCCCACATGCATTAGTAAGTGTAAAATTTAAAAATGATATAGGAAAAATTCGTAAATGTTCTCAACATCCAGATTCACATTAGTGGATGTGTGATTCTCCTTTAATCAATGCTTACACATGTTATAATAATTATGCATAAACAAGTTAACATGACTGACTAGTGTGTCAAAACACTGAATCCACTTTGTAACATTATACCAATCATTGGGATGAGTCTTAATACCTTTAAATCCCATATCACTCTACCTCATAAATAAATTATGATAAATGGATAAAAACATAATGATTAATCAATTATAATTAAACTCAAACTATTTTCCATACCATTTATAAAAATTCTATGTATTTCATATATCAACACATACATACCAAAGATTTCATGAGAAAAAAGGCACATCCTTGATACCATCCAAAGGTTTATTAGCATTTTGAATCTCATTTACTGATGGACAATACAAAATAACCTGCCCTGATTCTTATTTTCCAAAACAACTTCACATCTATATTATTACATCCAAATTCATCCATAATATAAATAAATATGTTCTCATAACCCACTAATCATATTACCATTCCAAATGAATTTTTAATCTTCTTAAACTATCTATCACTTGATTCTCACACCCATAACAAGGGTAAATATACCGAACAACCATATTTACATCCTAGGTGTAACTTTAGAATCTCATAGTCTTACTATGTAGAATCTTTACCCAAACACTACCACATCGTCTAAAAACCCAAAAGATCATTTATATAGATTATAGAATTTATATGGTGAAACATACCTTGGGATAGCTCCATAAAAAATTAGAATGTTCCAGTTCCTATCACAATATAATTCAAAGATGATTTATCTAGGTCATACCTCCTATAATTTAGGTTACAAAAACTAATAAAAGATACAAAGGACTATATGAAGTTATCTCTTCCCCATTATATGGAAATCATATAGACACATTTTAATTACCCTTATATGAGGTCTAGACTGAGAAAACCAATTGGGTTTTAATTTAAAGGCATTTCATCAATTATAATTTTGTTTTGAATTTTTCTAGAAGACACGTCTTTTTAAGGAGTTATAAGAACAAGTCATAAGGTAAAATTTATTATGATATTATATAACATATGCCATATGGATACATAGGCATGTTATATTAAATAGATTCTTAAACAGTAATATTTATCTAACATCCTATCACAATTATGTAATTCTTTCTATATTTTCCGTTTAATATATTTATTTATATATAAGTGTTTCATAATAGGGATTTTTTAATGAAAATTTTAATTATTATCATTATAAGAAGAAACCCATTATGTTTTAATATTCATTTTAATTAACTAATACCACATATAATTACTTCTCAAAAAAATATGAATGGTTTTTTATAAATTAAAAGTGGTATGGTCAAGTATGACACAACCATATGTTTATATGTATAACCATATAAGTATATTCAAAAACATTATATGTCCATAACTATATATCATAAGCATTCCCCCATGGGGTTAAGTAATAAAAAAAGTAACAATAACGACCTATAAGAGTCCCTAGATATCCATCATGGTCCCTTAAAATAAAGAGTTTGATTAAATTATCAAATTAAATGACACCCATAGTGGGTAATCTCATATGAAACAAACCCTAGATGACCTACTATGGTAATGTTTTTGATTTCTTAATTGGGTCATATAGGCCATCATAACAAAGATATAGAGATACAATACATTATATTGGAATCCACTTTTGATAATAATATATAATCCTTCCTACATGTATATGAATTGTGGATTAGTTGGATGAATTGTTCTACATAGTTTATAATGTTGCACGCCCTTATAAATTACAATTGTATTTCATATAACTGGAACCTTTTTCCCATTAGACTATGAATATAATAATTTCATATATAACAGTTTTATTATATGGGTTACCAATTCCAATTTATAAGTCTCCAATACTATTTATAAATGAATAATATTCCCCTATTTAATTATAACCTTAAATGTTTCAACCCAACAGACTAGTGGTCCATAACTCAGACATGTCCATGTCAGCTGATTAAATAGAATAAAACCATCAAAAAATGTAAGAAAATAATACATAGATTGATGCACACATTTTATTTAACTAACTTCATATTGAAATTGATACTAGTTATGCTATGAAAGGTAGTAAATATTGGAAAATAGAGAATTAATTACATAATCATGGAATATAAATAGATATTATAAATATATCATTGATGAATTGAATATAAATGATGGCAAAAATCAATACCACATTCTTTCTAATAATGAAACCTACATGTCCTGGAATATGAACGACATGTGAATCTCTATGTGATTATAATGATACAGGTAATGCTAATTACTTATTATATTAGTCCTACGGTAAAATATGGTGAATATAAAAAGTTAATAACTATAAAATGTACACCATTATCTTGTGGTGAAATCATAATCAACTGTAACAATAAATAAAATGAACAATAATATCATCCATGGACATAAGGATGTTTTTTAGGCATGGATAGTTTCGAAGTACAAATAAAATTATAGTATCCTATCTACCCACACTAAACAACATGATAAATAAAAATAATATTCCATAATACCACATTGTAGTGTCTCAACCCCAGATCCTCTAAATGGTGCCCAGGTGGGTCAATCACATGGTCGTTCGTCCACCTCCTCATATTCCAGAGTCTTCTGTCTATAAACATTGTTCTAATGTAGGTATTGTGGGGAGACTATACTCTCATTATCAGAGTAAACAATAGTATAATAGGTAACAAATAATTTTTTTAATAACAGATGTATTCTGAATAATGGAAAGATAAATAGAATATAAATATATGAACAGGAAAATATAATTAATATCCAATGCTAATGATACAATAATGTATATCCATGTGAAGATGTATAAGAACCACATGCAAACACCATGTAATAATGAAATGGTTCATAAATAAAGGAAAATCACTAAGGGGTATCTCCATTAGAATCCTAATCTCTAAATGAATCATGTTCACCTAAGATACCACCTACTAGAATAGCATTGCAAAAAGAATCCTTTTCTATAACCAACATGAATGAGGTCTGTTTGGGAACCCCTATGCAATGGAGGCCTAAAATTGGTGTGATATATAATCTACAGTCCACCACTAATGATTTCAAAATCATTCCAGATCATGAATATAATATATATCCATGTTATTTTATGATATATAGATAAGAAATAAATACGTAAATGAAACAATTTGGCATAGGTTTATCAAGGGAAAATGGTCGGCCCAACATGATTTAGCCTACATTATAATTTATCTGAGTGAATATAAACCTATTTATGTATATATATGCACTATAAATGTTGTAAAATATATATACATATATATATACTTATTATTATCTTGGATAATGACATAATATAGGCGTCCATGAATAATAATACTCATAATAATATTAAATATAATAATGTTCCATTGGACACAAGGATTAAAATCAATATAGGCCATCATATCAAGTTTTATTACAAATATAAGACTATATGATGAGAATTATATTAAATAAATAAGACATTATTACCCAAATTCTTAACTATGGGATCATGTAAAAACATTCCAAAAAACCCATGTGATGTGGGGGACATGCTAAAATCCATGACAGAGGGGGTGTGTCAAGTCATTGATAGAGAACATATTCAACATTATTTTATTTTTCAATGACGTAAAGTAATCATCTTTCCATTTGATCCCTTAGACTGATGTTTGATAAAGTGGAAACCAACATCTCTCAAGGTGAAATAGGCCCACTTCAATATAAGGGATTTTCTGTTTATGATAAGGCAATGTGGTCATTTAATCCATTAATACCACTGAATTATAAATTAATATAATTCCACAACCGTAGTCAAGGAATATAAAATTCATCTAATTCATCTAATAGGTTACTTTATTGTTCATTATTACAAAAATGTAACATTGATATTTTTTACCACTCACATTAAATTTAATTATAATGATTTATTTTAAAAATTCCTGAAACCAATACCACGTAGCAGGCAGTTTGGTAATATGGGAGAAATAGAAAAGAGAATTATATCCATTTAATATATCAATTATTCCATATAATTAATATATTTTCATTTTATAATTCAATACAAAAATATTTCAAGTTTTCTTAAAAAAATATATGCTAAATTAATAAGTTTTTTTAAAAACCCTCCCTAAGGGGGGTCTGTTTTGTGGTGAGAAACAACCAATTGGAAAATTCAGTGGAAAAATTATTTATTTCAATGAATTTGGCTCAAAATCATAGATTTAAAAATTTTAAGGGTGTCACATGGAAATAACAGTGCAAAACACAACATGAAAGATTAGAAATTGATTAAATCTAAATGGTAAAACAATAGACAACCTATATTATGAAAAGGATTCTTCACTCATCCAAATACAATCTTTGATTTGATATGGATTGAGAGAAATAAAATAAAGTAAAAAACATCCTAAAATAAGGATAATAAGATTTCATAGAGATAATATCCAATATAGACATAGAAAAAAATAGAGAGAAGAGGGGACATTAACTCATTTATATCATTCCAACATGGTGAATGATTCTTGATGTAGATCTTGAATAGAGGAGAACCATTGATTTGTAGAGTAATAGAGGAGTATCTCCACAAGAGGGATACTATGTATTTGTATGAGGAGAATGAAGGGAAGTAGATGGATATATATTTATTGGGGAAACACTTATAATTCACCCCTTTGAAAAGCCTCATTGTTTTTCTACCTGATTGGCTAAAGCATCTGCCCACAGTGTATGGGCTACAAACTATTCTGGATTTCTACAACAGTTTACACACATGGTCTGAGAAGAAATGAAAAAAAATTGAATTTATAATTATTTATAGGTATTAAATCTCTACACATCCATGCATCCTGGGGTGAACGGTCTGAGAAAACCATGAAACACCCTTTCCCATTCTGAACTAGTATAAATATTCCACCTAGTGGGCCAAAATGTCCTAAGAAAACCAGATGACTCTTCCATATTCTATAAATATTTAGTTTTTGAATCATGATGATCTAAAAATGATTGGACGCCCAATGGACCTCTCATGAATTTTACCAATTCTAATAACACAATATTTGAGTGTTACATCTCTTTAAATTTTGTTCTGAAGCCTAGATTTGAGAAATAACTATCCAACTATGGGATGAATTTCAAATTATTATATAATTCTACATTTTTTTTTAAAAACAGTGTGTTAGTGGTCACTTTCATATGATCAATTACCCCTATAATTCCCTATAATTTATTATTCATTTCTTCAATAACCCTATCTTCGCATTCCACCAATGTTATCCTACATGGAAACCTAGTTATGTGTTATTATATATGGCTATGGTACATTTTTTTCAACTTTATTGGGATGATGGTTTATAAAAAAATAATTGTATGGGTTTTCAATAAAATAATATTTAAATATCAAACATATGATAACCAATATATTGTTTAAATTACAAGGAAACAATTTTTCCAATGTGGCGAGATTTTAACACCAAAACATTCTACAGTAAGAACATTATATTTGATAGAATATGTTACCTAAAAAATATAAGTTTGTCATTAATTATAATAAACATTGTGTTTATGTTTCATTTCATACAACACCATGTTTATCATACATTACACTCAACAAAGTGTTTCTTCGAAAGTCGGCATTACACAGAAGGCTGAGTTTTTCCACCTAATAATATATTTTTAATATTTATATTTAATATGAAAATTATTTTCTTTTTGAGAGAGTGTTAGGTAATAATATTATTAATTAACATTAGAAATTATATATTTTACGTATATTTATTATTTATTTATTTATTATAAAAATAATTATTATCATTTATCATAAAAAATTATTTTCTTGAAAATAGTAGTTTTTTTTCTAAAATATGTTTTAAGGAGACATTAAAAACTTAATTTACAATTAATTTTTTTCTAATAATAATGGATTTATATTATAAATTTAAATTAATTTTTAAAATAAGAGTAAAAAATTATATTAGGTATATTTGTTGATATTTTTTTGAAATGTTTTTTATGAAAAGTGAAAAATAAAGAATTTTAATTGAAAAAAGATGTTTATTTTAAATTTTTAATAATGTAAAATTGTATTATATGTTTATAAATTAATCACATTTATCCCATTGTAAACTACTTAAAGTATAATTTTTTTATACAAACTATATAAACTTATAAACATTTTCTAATTAAAGACTTACATTCTCATCAAGTCTACAAAATTGGTTTTAAATTAAATATTTACACTTTTATAAACTAAATTTTCAAAAATGGGTACCATATTATTTATAATAATTATTTTAACATCAATTGATGTCATCATAATAATTTAACCAAAATAAAATGTGCATTTAGAAAAAAATAATTATCACGGTTCAGGTAAAAATTATTTTATGTAGGGATAAACTAAAAGAATAAGGGTAACATAACCTATAAACATATCAAGATAATAAATTTTTGTGAATATATAAGACAATTAAACCTTTATGTTTCTATAATTGTCAATTTGGGACCCTTTATAAAAATGAAAAATGGGATCTCTCAATTTTTTACCAAAATGAAAAGTGATTTATATCCCCCACTTATATAAGGTCACCCACTCTCATCTATCCATAACATATTTAAAATATTTTTTAGTACAATACCTACCAAAATGACATTAATACATAAAAAATATTGTCCTATAAAACATTTTTTGGAATAAACGCATCCAAAACCAGATTTAGTGAAAACCAATGAACGATAATTGAATAATATGTAATGTTCTTCAATGAGTGTATTTATTATATTTCATTCTACACACCGTTATATTTTTATTAAACCATGATAATATAATAAAAATAGTATATTACATAATCTTATATGTTTTTGTAATAAATTAATAATCTAAAATCATATCCTCTTTCCCCAAATGCATTAAGAAATCATCGTTTTTTGAATGGTGGACTACCACCATACAAATTGATTCCACTCATTTTTCCATTTACTCCTATAATGTTTTCATATTATAATAGATAATATATATATATATATATATATTTGTATGATATTTTAAAAAAATTATACCACTTTATTCAACATATCATAGATAAATTTTTACTTTCTGCTCTGTAGAGGATATGGTAACATCGCTTGTTTGTACGGTGGACTACCACCTTGCAGAGCGGCGTGATTCGACTTTTACAAACGCAGAACATGGAAGGTGATACAGTTCAATATAATGATTATATTTGATATTCATGAAATAATTTTTATATTAATTACATATTTATCATTATTTAAATATAATATATATCATTTTGTGTCTTTCCTTTTAAGTAATGTAAAAATTAAAACATTGTTTGTGTACTTGTGGAAAGCCACCTTCACGAAGCGATGGGAATCTATTTTTATCACCACAACACATAGATTATATATATATATATAATATCATATATATGGTATTATTTTCATCCATTAAATTTAAAATAATATTCACCACCTTTCCATATTGATCATTAAAAATGGATACATTACTCATGTGTATGAATGACCATCCATCTCCATGATCGTAACACACATCATTTTTTATATCCATCATTCATGATGGGTTTTAAAATTAAAATGTATAAAAAAATATGATAATTTTTTCATTATTATTATATAGATTATATTCCCAGTTGATATGCACAAAAATAGATCATTCATGTGAAAACATGCATGAGAAAACAAGACAATTAATACAAAAATCAATGAAAACAATTAAATATTATTAATTAATGGGAAATAAAATGTTATAAAATAATTATATATGATATAATAATTATTCATACTGTTATATTATATTTAATAAAAAAAATTAAAACAATATATTGGTTTTTAATGAATGATTATCTAAAAATAGAGCGTATGGTATGAGTTTTCTTAACACAATTTATATTCATTAAGTTAGTAATATTTTTAATAGATTATGTAATTCAATTATTATGTGTATAAAGTATTTTTATTAAATTAGGTTTTAATTAAAATTGTTTTTTGCAGATTTACAATTTATTGACATAATCGAATAACTGTTAAATTCTCACATCAATGTTATGATCATTTCAAGGTTTTACATCACAATCACATTATAATCAAGATAGTTTAATATTAAGTTTCAATTGAAGGAAATTATTTGATAATTATCCAATAACCTATTTAATAGTGTTATACTCATATTATTCATGATATTTTAATCTAATATTACCGTTTTCCAACTCTACAACACTTAAAAAAATTAAATTTGTTTTATAAAATCTAACATTATTTTCTATTCTGTTAGAATTTTTTTCTTCTAAAACAATTTATTCTAAAAATGTTTTCCATTTTTTAAAACTTTTAAAAATTATTTATTAAATGAGTTTTTAAAATTTTTTCCTTTAAAAACGGGTTTCAAATGAATCTTATGTCATTCCAAAATAATTCCCATTTGGATTTTACATAAATGTGAAAAAAATATTCTTTTTATTTTATTCAAATTAAATATCCTTAAAATTATTAATATTTCCAAAGGAAATATATTTTTAGCATTAATAGAATATAAAAAATAAATCTCTTTTATGGTTGTTATTTTTTTTGAGATTGGTTTTCATGTTTACAATGATATTTTTTAAAAAATTAAAATGGTTTTTAATAAAAAATGATTTTTGTAATTTTTTCCAAAATGGAAAAGGCATTTTCCACTAGAATAGTTTGAAGTATATTTTTATGTTATTTAAATAAATAAATTACATAAAATATTTATTATTAATCAAATGGATATATTTTTTTACCATTATTATTCTAGTTCTAGGTGGTTTATGATTATTATGACCATGTATTGTATTGACATTCACTTATTTGTTTCATTTTGTAGTAAAAAAATCCCCCCTTGAAATATTAACATTAAGATGATAATTATAAATTAATTTTCACATAAATATACAAAAAATTTATCATGGACATTTTTATAGATTAAAACATAATCCATGTTAACAGAAGATGATTACATTGAAATTTTATTTTTCATCTTGTGAAATATAAATAAATATATCTTCCAAAATCAATATATATATTTTTTGATAAGGAAAATTTTTATGAATTAAATTGAGTATTTAATATATATTTAATTCTTTAGAACTGCATGACATTGGGTGGGGATCTTTTATAGAAAATCCCTCAATGTATCGGTAGTATCAAGAGATGAATCAGTTGGATAACATTAATTAAATGGGTTTTCATCCAAGATGTTCTAAATTGTATTTCAAAAGTATTAATTGTAATCGTATATAGTGAGAAGGAAACATGATGTCCGATCATTATTCATTTACTTCATTTAGAGTTCAATTTTTTTTATATTTAATATTTTCGAAATGGTATTCACTTGGGATGCATTTTACTCTCCATGATTGACTAATGGTGTGTGTTTTCAGTTATTTTCCATGCTATATTTATATGGACATATCAAATTATAATATTCAGTTTATTGATCAAATGTAATATGTTTTCAGTTATTTACATTTCCATTGATTATTCCTGTAATTATTTAAATGGATTTTGTGTTCAGATATTTACCTTGAAATAGTTTTCGTTCATTTATTTTCTTTTTTTCTCTCCTGCCTATTTAATCAAGAATGTTATGGTTCTTATGAATATTTTATAGTTATATCATATAAAAAGTAATAATAATTAATTAATTATAATATTTTTGGATCAAAATTTCTTTTAAAACCAATATTAAATTGTAGTTATGAAAAATTATGTCTGTTACAGTCATTAAGAAGTTAAGTCATACGGACGCATGAGTAACGCTTCCATTTTCCCATTATAATCATAGAAAGATGTTAATTAATAAAATACCTTTTCATAAGGATAATAATTTAAAATATAACCTATTATATAATTATACATATTATCTATGTGGTTTGGTTGTGAAAATAGAGTTTCATTTCTTTTTGAAGGAGGTATCAATGATGATATCATCATTGTCTAATTGATAAGGTAAGAAAGAAACTTATATATGTATTATATTTATAAATTGATAAATATTTCTTGAATATTATTATTTTATCATTTATATAACATTTAATTATTAACATTTATATTAATATATTCCTTGTAATAAGTTAGTTAATGTTGAATACCATCTCTTCATTAGGCGGTACTGTAGTGTATAAAAAAGAGAAATTATTATATCACCTATAGAATAGAATGTAAAAAAAGGAATATATGATAGATTGACTGATAAGTAATTATTATTTCATAAATATAATATATATATACTTTATATCCATTAACATAAAAAGTGGATATTTGTGGTAATGGATGAATTAATGTCATTGGTTCGTGGGGTGATAGTCCATTGTATTCATGAATAATGATTTCATAATCCATTTTATGGAAGCATTGATTTTCGTAGGTCATTCCATCAATTGAAAAAGATAATAGTATATATTAAAAATATTTTTGATATTATATAATTAATTTTTAATAAAAATTTATGGATACTGATAGAGAAATAATACAATGAGGCTTATTGAACAATATTTATTATTCCTTGGGTATCCTTATTAGGTTTTCACTAAATCCATCAAATGTTGGATTTATGGATAAAATACGGGTTATAGGATGATGGCATGTGATATGGGAAGGAATTGGATGATCCAAAATGTTGTGGAGTTGGATATAATAGAGGTTTGTGAGTGGCTTTATATAATTTTGGGATAGGACACAATTTGTATTTTTTAAATAATATTTATTGATCCAACATTTTTCTGGATTAAAAGTTGTAGAAAATGATCAATTATCAAACATTAGAAGTATAATGGTCCATATATAGCCATAAAATAGGTAATATAATACTTACTAGTTATCCTTACCCATATATGATTTTTTATATTACCATAGTAAAGCCATTTTAACTTTACTATAGTAACTTATTTACATTCCATTCACTATTAATTTTGATTAAAAATTATGTTCAAATTAATAGAAATTTTAAATTATTATTATAAAAAAATTTGGATTCCATTTTCCCAAATTAAATTCAAATATTTGGAAAATTGTGATTTAAAATTTATCATATAGATGGATTAGAAATCATGTTTATAAGGAGAAAATGTTCAGATCCTTACAATGTTTTTATATCGAAAATCTATATGAAAATGATTAAAATGAACTGACATGTATTAATTGAAATGAAATTGAAAAACATAAACTTTAAAACCAGGTTACAATAAAATTTTATAATATAAAATATTTATATAAAAGGCTTTTTTGAAATAAAACTCAGAATTTTTCACTTTTCAACAAAAAGAAAAAAAATTGAAAAATAAAAAAATCACAATAATCTAAAATATTAATATTCAGTTAAAAATGGTGTTATTTTTTAGAAAAAATTTATATGTTAGGGAAAAATTATGTTTAAATTATTTTTGAAAAGGGTTACTAGACCATCTTTTAGAAAAAATATATTTTTTAGAAAATATTTTCTTTTCTTCTTAATGATTCTTATTTTTTCAACAATCAAAGATATCCCATATATTTCATAAATTATATTGTAAAAGTAAAACCTAAGAATTCAGTGTTAAGGATATAACTATTATATAATATAATAATATTTTATAAATATTTTATATTTTAATAATCTCGATATTCCGTGTAACGCAAAATAATGTCGCGGTTGTGTGTAACAATAGCAAAAAATTAGTGTTGTGTGTAATGAATGTTATCGAACATTTTGAATTTTTTAAAATTACTGATATCATAAAATCTTATGATATATATTTGCTTTTAATCATGGTGGTGAATATATCACACACTATCAAATATAATGTTCTTATTTTATAAATTCATAGAGTTATAAAAACAATACAATTCCCCACTTAATAATCAAATTTGGTAATATCTACTAATACAACCATTATAATTGAAAATATTTCACACACATATTTAATTAATTTATAACCACATGGTTCCCCTATCATTATACAATTTATCCCAATGTGAATGCAGAAAAATACTACTTTAAGACATCCCAATAATAAAAATTAAATCCCCATACCTATTTTATTTTAAACACCCTTAATCATCTACAAATCTAGAAGTTCATCCTCAAAAAATTGTCTATAAAATGGATACATGAATTAAATTTCATATTAAATCTAAGGAAAAATAACTTTTTTAGGAATTTTTATTTCAAATTATGAATCACATAAATGTTTTCAAACATCCTATATTCTACCGAGACCATCCAAAATCCCCTTTTTAAAGTCATTTCCTTCCATGATTTTGTTAATGACTTGTACAATACTTTTGAAATTGTAAGCGAAACTATAAGATAAATTATCAAACTTGACTTCAAAAATATTACATTGAAGTTGGATTCCTAAACTATGGTTCTTTTCTTACTATTTATATCTTCCCCCAAATTCTAAATCTACAAAATATTTTAATGATTTATATAAGGCCCCAGCCTTAAACCTTACTTAATCTTGAGTTATTACAGGATTAAACATTGAAAATCATTTCAGGTTTAGAGTTTTAGAGAATTAGATCATACAACTTGCATTGCATTCCCCATTTAAACAAAGTGGTTACATAATGATAGTATTCAGTTTTTCAATCAACGGAACATATTTAAAATAAAACATGGATTTTTTCTTGACACTTCCTTGACACTATCATCATATCATGTACCTTTCCTTGATCTGTGAAAAAAATTTCAAAAAAACTTGGGATGAGCATAAAAAGCTCAGTATGGGTTATAAAAATATGGAAAGGAAACATAAGTTCTTATATACATAAGAATGAAATCATAATTTACCCATAAAACATATGTACTTTATCATACCTCATCAAATCATGAATAAATCATAGAAATCATAAGACATAAAGGTAACTTTAGGAATTCATAACATTCTTACGTAGGGAGTAACCCTCTTGGTTACGTTTGGAATACCCATCACAGTATATTCCCTAAATCTATTTGGAAAAACCTTAACGTTTCACTCCTTCGGGTTACCCAATGCATTGGAGAGCTATATTGGGCTCACCCACACATATTTTATCACGGAACCACCCTTCTCCATAATAATGCCCAAGAACCATAACATAATCGTATCACATAAAACATGCATACAGGAAACATAAAATTTCCACATTTCAATCACAAGATATCAATAAAACACATTGATATAATAATAACATTATGAAAACCATTTTCAATACCAAAATAAAAGAAAATTAAAACATGGTATTTATTTTTTCTTTAAAAAAATGTATGTCTTTTAGAGGAAGCCGAAACTCAAATAATTGTCACAGTGGTGGAGAAGTCGTTGTCGCCGCATACGTACGACAAAAACATTCCCTTTTTTCATTTATTAAACGCTTCGTATAAAAAAGATTCTTTTTGAATAAACTTAAAATTCAAAGGGGTTTATACACCATATAAAATAAGGTTTTGAATAAAACAAAATATTCCTCAATGAATGTAGATTGAGACGAAGTCCCATACCTCGGGTCCGACTCGACTCGGTCAATATTTAATCTCCTGAATAATAAAGTTGAGTTTATTTATACTTGTTTGAGATCCTTTTTCAAGTTCATTATTACTTTTATATCACTTATTTCCTTGTCATTAACACTATGTAATTATTTATGTTAATAACGGTCGTTTTAACGATCATTGGTACTTGAGTAAAAAATAAACCCTTTATGATTACAAGTTGTTCATGTATCCATTATATCCAGAATTATAATCATGATGTATATATCATATATATCATCTATATCCAGTATATACATTCATTTATAATATTACATAATCATTTAGAGGTAAGAAATGAAATGCACCGTTCATGGAGACGGTAAGCCGTACGTACGCATGAACGCTACTTTCATTTCTATTTCGTATTTTATAGAATTGAATCATAATGATATAAAGGTATATTATAATTCCAGTGTAATATCATATATAATATCATAACTTCGTCCTTTATACGTCCCACATATGGTATTTAACGAATCAAATCACTTTGAGGGGGCGGTAGTCCGCATTTCCTTAAATGAAGATATCACGTTTACCCATAATGGAAACCATAAAGGTATGCCCAAAATGAAAAATACATAATCTTAACATAATCATAAACATATTATATATCATATATAAATATAGTTTCATCTTAATGGACAACTTTGAAGGTGTTAAAAGAATGTTGAACAATTATCGTTTTGGGAGGCCGAAATTCCCCATCCACGGAAATAGTATGTTCACTAACCATTAGATGTAGGTTTGTGAAAGTGTAGATTTAATGCTTATTATAACAAAATCCTAGTATATGTAAGATACTATTTTTGTTAAAAACAAAATGAATAAAAAGATTTTAGGGGGTTGGGGAAGCAAAATAAAACAAAAGGACTCTAGTGAAGACATTGCCTTAAAATCGGGTAACTCCCTTTGGTTTGAGCTCAAAGGTTTCCTTGGGAAGACTTTTTCCCAATGTGAGGATTCAAGGAGTAAGAGAGGGATGTGTAGAGACAAAATGGGCAGGGGTTGGCCGAGCCAATATCTTTGGATGTGTGGGTAAGGAGGCAGAGGTGCGGGCCTTTTATAAGAGGAGGGGAGGGGAACTCTTGGAATGTAAAGAAATGTTATTTTATTTTAAAATGAGTTTCGGATTAAAAAGGTCTCACATTGATATAACTCTAGGGTAAGGTGATAAGGGTTCTAAATCCACCTATCCAATAATTTTTGGACATGTTTAGGTCAAAGATTTTACATTACCATTTCATTTTATTTAAATCCTTTATTAATGAGGTAATCGCTGCATCATCATGACGTCATAAATAATATAATTTATTTGAAGACTAAAAATTATAAAAAAAATCTTATGATGTAGGAAATCTTTTTAGATTTCCAATGAATATTTATAAAGAAAAATATTACTTGTATAACCCCATTTAAAAATTGTTTTAGTAAAATAACTCATGTTTGTGTCAATTTTACTTTAACATTAAATAAAAAGATATTAATGTCATTTTCCTACCAAAGTGGCTCCATGGTGTCCCCAAGTTGAACCAGGAATTTTATTGGTCGGCCATGACACATCCAATAAGGGTATTACATGTGTCTAGGTCATTTCATATTATTAAAACATTATTTTTACCTTAAACTACATTAATTAGCACTAATCACGATTAAAAACATAAAGGTTACTATTCACCAAAAAATATTTTAATCCCATTGAACCAAATTTTAGTTCTTAAGGACAACCATGGATTTAAGATTTTAGAAATTCAAAACACAGAGGTGGTAAAATTTCATTTAAACAAAAAATCAGTTTTTTAAGTTCCACTTAGTGGTTTCACTATTCATCAAAAATTGATGTTTTTCAAAAAAAATATCAAAACATCACCCTAAGAAATATTTGATATTAAGAATTCAAAAATGATTTATATTTTACAAAATTCAAATCATATAAGTTAAATTAATTAATTTAATAATTAATTCCTTCTGTCCTGACAAATAGCGTGTTTCTATGAAACAATAAGTATCAAAAGAATGACACCAGTTTAAGTGCAATTTCAAAGTGAAATTGATTCCAATGACCACCATTGGATTAAATGGTAAAAATATATTATAATTTATCTTCAAATCCAATTCAAAAGATAATCTAATCATATAAATAAATTAGATAAAAAATAGGTTTTGAATTAAAATACAACATTTTTCACTATTCATTAAAAAATGAACATTGTCAGAAAAATACAAAAAATTTACACAAAGTAAATATTGATTTCCCAATAATAAAGAATAAGTATATTTTGACAAATAGAGATTATAAAATTTTCAAAAGATATATTTAAATTACGGTTTGCCATCAAAAGGAAGTAAAACAATCTTTTAAAAATATTAGTGTATTCAATGCTTAAGACTGGATTTATTTTCATTTTAAGCCTCTAAAACACTATCTACTTCATTAATAGACATAGATAAAAATATCTATTATTCATTACTTACTTGGGATGTTACATCCTTCCCCCCTTTATAAAATTGTGTCCTCACAATTTATTTACTTATCGAATAAGTGGGGGTATTTATCCCTCATTGCATTTCCAGATTCCCATGTTGCCTCTACCATCATGTGGTTTTTCCACAAAACCTTTACCTGATTAATCACCTTATTCCTTAGCACTTGATCCTTATGGTCAAGATTCTGGATAGGTTTTTCCTCATAAGATAGGTTCTCTTCCATCTGAACTACCTCTGGACTCAAAACATGAGATGGATCTGGCATGTACTTTCTCAGCATCGAAACATGAAAAACATTGTGTACCTGAGATAAACTTGGAGGTAAATCCACCTGGTATGCAACTGATCCAACTCTCTCCAGAATTTTATATGGTCCAATGAACCTTGGACTCAAATTTCCTTTCTTACAAAATCACATCACACTTTTCCATGGTGATACTTTGAGAAAAACATGATCACCTACCTCAAAAGATAGATCCTTCCTCCTGTTGTCTGCATAACTCTTCTATCTGCTCTGAGATATTCTCATGTGTTTCTGTATCAGTTGAACTTTTTCTACCAACTCTTCTACCAATTCTGGTCCCATCAACTTCCTTTCACCCACTTCATCCCAGAAAGACGGAGTTCGACACCGCTTCCCATATAATGTCTGAAATGGTGCCATCTGTATACTGGAATGAAAACTATTATTATATGAAAATTCAACCAAAGAAAGATGTTGGTCCCAACTTCCCTGATAATCCATAGAGCAAGAACATAGAATATCCTCCAATGTCTGAATTTTTCATTCTAACTGCCCATCTGATTGAGGATGAAATGATGTACTAAAATTTAATTCAATACCCAACGACTTCTGAAGGCCCTTCCAAAAGTTAGAAGTAAACCTGGGATCACGATCGTATACAATGGATAGAGGAACACCATGCAACCTGACTATCTCTTTAAGATACAATTGAGAATGTTTATCTAGAGAAAAAGTATCTCGAATAGGAAGGAAATTAGCAGATTTAGTCAAGCAATCAACAATAACCCAGATTGCATTATTACCTCGATATGTTTTCGGTAACCCCACAACAAAGTCCATGGATATATTCTCCCATTTCCACTCTGGCAGTGGTAAAGGCTGAAGCATCCCTTTTGGTAAATACCGCTCTTCTTTAACTTGTTGACAAATCAAACACCTCACAGTAAATTCTGCAATATCTCTTTTCATTACATCCCACCAGTAATACTCCTGCAGATCTCTGTACATCTTAGTACTGCCAGGATGAACTGAAAACAGAGAACTATGAGCTTCACATTACAACTCTCTCTTCAACTGTGAATCACAAGGCACACACAATCTCTTCCCAAATCTCAAAACGTAATCATTATCAATGTTGAGTTCAGGAAACTTACCTTTCTGAACCGTCTCTACCTTTTTCTATAACTCACTATATTTCTTCTGTGCTTTCTTGATTCTATCTGATAGAGAAGATATCACTGATACCTGAAACAAAATATAAGAAAATCTTTCACCAACAACTTCTACGACAAAGTTAATCAAATCCATAACCAAAGGATCACATTCCAAACACAACATTTCTAATGAAGCATCACTTTTTCGACTCAAAGCATCAGCCACATTATTTTCTTTTCCTGTATGGTAATGAATTGTACAATCATAATCCTTGATTAATTCCAGCCATCTCATCTGTCTCATGTTTACCTCTTTCTGAGTGAATATATACTTTAAAATTTTGTGATCAATATATATTTCACACTTTAATCCATACAAATTATGCCTCCAAATTTTTAAATCAAAAACCACAGCAGCAAATTCCAAATCATGTGTAGGGTAATTTACCTCATGAGTTTTCAACTGTCGTGAAGCATAAGTAATTAACTGATCATTCTTCATTAGGATGCAACAAATTCCTTTCAATTAAGCATCACTATATATAACAAGCTCACCATTCCTGGAAGGAAGTTCCAAAACTGGAGCATTCACCAATCTTCTTTTCAACTCCTAAAAAAAATCATCACATTCTTTTGTCCAGATAAACGTAACACCATTCCGAGTTAGATTAGTCATTAGACTAGATAACTGTGAAAAATTTCTAACAATCCTTCGGTAATAGACTGCAAAACCAAGGAAAATACGAATCTCTGTTACATTTGTGGGTCTTGTCTATTCTTCAACAACCTTTGTTTTTGCAGGATCAACGGTTATAACATCTTTAGAAACAATGAGACCAAGGAAAGAAATTTGTCGCAACCAAAACTTACACTTGCTGAATTTCCCATTCAATTTCTTTTCTTTTAAGGATTGAAAAATAACCCTTAAAAGTCTTTCATGCTACTCTTTACTTTTATAAAACAAAAAATTATCATCAATGAAAACCACCACAAACATATCCAAGAACTCATGGAAAAATTCTATTCATTAAGTCCATGAATACAGCAGGTGCATTGGTTAGCCCAAAAGGCATTACTACAAATTCATAATGGACATATCTTGTATGAAACACATTCTTCGGAACATCTGTTTCCTTTACCTTCAACTGATGGTACCCCTATCTCAGGTCAATCTTTGAAAAATACTGAGCTCCTTGGAGCTGATCAAACAAATCATCGATATGAGGAAAAAGATATTTATTCTTAACAGTGATGTTATTCAAGGTTCTATAATCAATGAAAAGTCTCATAGAACCATCTTTAATTTTAACAAATAAAACAGGAGCACCCCATGGTGACATGCTAGGTTGAATGAAACCTTTCCCTAATAAATATTGCAATTGCTCCTTCATCTCTAAAAGTTCAATTTGAGCCATTCGATAAGGGGGTTTTGAAATCGGCTTAGCATCAGGAACTAAGTAAAAAGTAAACTCAACTTCCTGATATGGTATTATTCCAGGAAACTTATCAGGAAAAACATCAGGATACTCATTTACCACTGGCACATCATTAATCTAAACAGTTACTTTATTTTCAATGATGTGTTCAAGGTAACAATCATTTCAATCTTTTACAAGTTTCTCTGCCTCTTGATATGTTATCAACAGTAAGGGTTCATTCTTGTACACAAATGAAAGTATTTCTGGAAAAAAACTTCTTTATCTCTACAGTCAATCTTATCATGGTAAATAGAGAGCCAATCCATACCCAGGATAACATCAAACTCTACTAGAGGTAGAACAATAAGGTTTTCAAGTAGGTTCTTTACATAGATAAGGATTGGAATATTCTGATAAATTCTTTTTGCCTCAATAGTTCCCCCAGGTGTTTTTAACACAACTTCAGTAGTCATTTCTTTAGAAGGTATTCCCATTTTACTAGAAAAGGTTTCAGAGATTAAAGAATGTGTAGACCCCGAATCAAACAACACACTGGCATAATCTGAAAATACAAAAAAAGTACCTGATACAACTTCATTTGATGGCCCGACATCTTCTGAAATAGTTGTAAAGGATTTCACCACCCCTTTATGCTTGTAGTCTAACTGCTTCCCATCAATCGAGCTCTTTGTCGGACACTCGTTTGCATAGTGACCCATCTCATTGCACTTAAAACATTTCACTAACTGTAAATAAAATTTGAACTTACCAACACCTTCATCATTTTAAGTGAAATCATGAGCCTTATGCCTCATCTTACCACATCAGTAGCACCTTCCAGAATTCAGAAGACATTCCCCAGCATGCCTTTTTCCACATTTATCACAAACTGGAAACATAGATTTCTTACCATCAGTCTTTTTTAAATAATTCTTCCCTTTCTCCTTCCACCTCGGTCTCTTCTTATGTTGGTTGTTATAGAACACATGATCATCAACAAACTCCATTTCCACCTTCTCATTACATCGAACTAGCTTTTCATTACTTTTAAACTCACGAGAAGATAATTCCCTTTGATATTTTGGCATAAATCCTGAGTAAAAACGATTTATTTTACTATCAAGGTCTCAGATAAAATTTGGAGAATACCGTGCCAATAGAGTGAACCTTTCTTCATAGGTATACACTGAGTCTTCCTCTTGCCTCAATTCCAAGAATTGTTTTTCCATCCTAAGTCGAACAGCCTTAGGAAAATACTTTTCAAGAAACATAGCTTTGAATTCATCCTAGTCAAGAGCATCAATCTCATCAGCGTCCCTGATATTTTTAACCATCAACCACCATAGATCTGTTTCACCCTCCAAACAGTAAATAGCAATACTAACCATTTGATTGTCTGAACACCCCATGACATCGAAAATCTTCTCTAGTGCTTTAATCCCCCCTTCAGCTAGCACAAGGTCAGATGATCCTCTGAATGATGGGGGATGCTGCCTCATGAAATGTTCCACCACTGACATGTTCCTCTGTGGTTGATCTGGATGATCTCGTGCATGGATACCACCTCCATTTATCACTTGGGTCAACTTCTCCATTACTACAACAAACTGTTCAGTTCCAATTCCGACCATCTCAGGATGCTGATTCGGAAGGTTATTTCCTTATGTGTGCCTTCCTAGCACTGATTCCCTATTTTCTCTGCGGAAAACCATTCTGAATAAACATGTCTTAGATGAAGCAACATGGTAATCTAAAAATTCTATATCATTTCAATTTGACCATAAAAAAATTATTTTTGGATAATCATTTAATAGAATTCTAACTCCTAATGTTATCTAAATCGACCTCTAATTCAAACTATAAGTCCCCAGCCATAAACATTATTTAATCATGAGTTATTACAAGATTACACATTGAGGATCTTTTCAGGTTTAGAGTTTTAGAGAATTAGATAATAAAACAATCATACATTCCACATTTAAACAATGTGGTTACATAAAGATAGTATTCATTTTCCCATCAATGGAAAGTACTTAAAATAAAACATGGATTCTTTCTTGACACTTCTTTGACACTATCATAATATCATGTACCTTTCCCTTGATCGGTGAAAAACATTTCAAAAAAACCTTGGGATGAGCATAAAAATCTCAGTATGGGTTATAAAAATATATAAAGGAAACATAAGTTCATATATACATAAGAATGAAATCATACTTTACCCAAAAAACATAAGTACATTAACATACCTCATCAAATCATGAATAAATCATAGAAATCATAAGACATAAAGGTAACTTGAGGCATTCATAACATTCTTACGTAGGGAGTAACCCTCTAGGTTACGTTTGGAATACCCATCATAGTATATTCCCTAAATCACTTCGGAGAAACCTTAACGTTTCACTCCTTCGCGTTACCCAACGCATTGGAGAGCTATATCGGTCTCACCCGCCCTTAGTTTATCACGCAACCACCCGTCTTCATAATAATTCCCAAGAACCATAACATAATCGTATCACATAAAACATGTATAAAGGAAACATAAAATTTCCACATTTCAATCAAAATATATCAATACAACACATTGATATAATAAAAACATTATGAAAACCATTTTCCATACCAAAATAAAAGAAAAGTAAAACATGGTATTTATTTTTTCTTTAAAAAAGGTATGGCTTGTAGAGGAAGCCGAAACTCAAATAATGGTCACGGCGTTAGAGAAGCCGTTGTCGCAGCATACATACGACAAAAAAATTCCATTTCTTTGTTTAGTAAACGCTTCGTATAAAAAATAATCCTTTTGAATAAACGTAAAATTCAAAGGGGTTTATACACCTTATAAAAGAAGGTTTTGTATAAAACCAAATATGCCTCAATGAAAGAAGATTGAGACGAAGTCCCATACCTCGGGCCTAACTTGACTTGGTCGTTCTTTAATCTCCTGAATAATAAACTTGAGTTAATTTCAACTTGTTTAAGAACCTTTTTGAAGTTCATTATTCCTTTTATATCACTTATTTCCTTGTCATGAACACTATGTAATTATTTAAGTTAATAACAGCCGTTTTAACGATCATTCGTACTTGAGTAAAAAATAAACCCTTTCTGATTACAAGTTGTTCATGTATCCATTATATCCAAAATTATAATCATGATGTATATATCATATATATCATATATATCCAGTATATACATGTATTTATAATATTACATAATCATTTAGAGGTAAGAAATGAAATGCACCGTTCATGGAGACGGTAAGCCGTACGTACACATGAACACTACTTTCATTTATATTTCGTATTTTATAGAATGGAATCATAATGATATAATGGTATATTATAAATCTAGTGTAATATCATATATAATATCATAACTCCATCCTTTATACATCCCACATATGGTATTTAACGAATCAAATCACTTTGAGGGGCGATAGTCCGCACTTCCTTAAATGAAGATATCGTGTTTACCCATAATAGAAACAATAAAGGTGTGCCCAAAATGAAAAATAAATAAGCTTAAGGAAATAATAAACATATTATATATCATATATACATATAGTGTCATCATAATGGCCACCTTTGAAGGTGTTAAAATAATGTTGAACAATCATCATTTTGGAATGTGATACAGTTCAATATAATGATTATATTTGATATTCATGAAATAATTTTTATATTAATTACATATTTATCATTATTTAAATATAATATATATCATTTTGTGTCTTTCCTTTTAAGTAATGTAAAAATTAAATCATTGTTTGTGTACTTGTGGAAAGCCACCTTCACGAAGCGATGGAAATCTATTTTTATCACCACAACACATAGATTATATATATATATAATATCATATATATGGTATTATTTTCATCCATTAAATTTAAAATAATATTCACCACCTTTCCATATTGATCATTAAAAAATGGATACATTACTCATGTGTACGAATGACCATCCATCTCCATGATCGTAACACACATCATTTTTTATATCCATCATTCATGATGGGTTTTAAAATTTAAATGTATAAAAAAATATGATAATTATTTCATTATTATTATATAGATTATATTCCTAGTTGATATGCACAAAAATAAGTCATTCATGTGAAAACATGCATGAGAAAACAAGACAATTAATACAAAAATCAATGAAAACAATTATATATTATTAATTAATGGGAAATAAAATGTTAGAAAATAATTATATATGATATAATAATTATTCATACTATTATATTATATTTAATAAAAAAATTTAAAAAAATATAATGGTTTTTAATGAATGATTATCTAAAAATAGAGCGTATGGTATGAGTTTTCTTAACACAATTTCTATTCATTAAGTTCATAATATATTTAATAGATTATGTAATTCAATGATTATGTGTATAAAGTATTTTTATTAAATTAGGTTTTAATTAAAATTGTTTTTTTGCAGATTTACAATTTATTGACATAATCGAATAACTGTTAAATTCTCACATCAATGTTATGAACATTTCAAGGTTTTACATCACAATCACATTATAATCTAGATAGTTTAATATTAAGTTTCAATTGAAGGAAATTATTTGATAATTATCCAATAACCTATTTAATAGTGTTATACTCATATTATTCAGGATATTTTAATCTAATATTACCATTTTCCAACTCTACCACACTTAAAAAAAATAAAATTCGTTTTATAAAATCTAACATTATTTTCTATTCGGTTAGCATTTTTTTCTTCTAAAACCATTTATTCTAAAAATGTTTTCCATTTTTTTAAAACTTTTAAAAACTATTTATTAAATGATTTTGTAAAAAAATTCCTTTAAAAACAGGTTTCAAATTAATATTATGTCATTTCCAAAATAATTCCCATTTGGATTTTACATAAATGTGAAAAAAATATTCTTTTTATTTTATTCAAATTAAATATCCTTAAAATTATTAATATTTCCAAAGGAAATATATTTTTAGCATTAATAGAATATAAAAAATAAATCTCTTTTATGGTTGTTATTTTTTTTGAGATTGGTTTTCATGTTTACAATGATATTTTTTTAAAAAATTAAAATGGTTTTTAATAAAAATTGATTTTTGTAATTTTTTCCAAAATGGAAAAGGAATTTTCCACTAGATTAGTTTGAAGTATATTTTTATGTTATTTAAATAAATAAATTACATAAATTATTTATTATTAATCAAATGGATATATTTTTTTACCATTATTATTCTAGTTCTGGGTGGTTTATGATTATTTTGACCATGTATTGTATTGACAATCACTTCTTTGTTTCATTTTGTAGTAAAAAATCCCCCCCTTGAAATATTAACATTAAGATGATAATTATAAATTAATTTTCACATAAATATACAAAAAATTTATCATGGACATTTTTATAGATTAAAACATAATCCATGTTAACAGAAGATGATTACATTGAAATTTTCTATTTCATCTTATGAAATATAAATAAATATATATTCCAAAATCAATATATATATATTTTGATAAGTAACATTTTTATGAATTAAATTGAGTATTTAATATATATTTGATTCTTTAGAACTTCATGACATTGGGTGGGGATCTTTTATAGAAAATCCCTCAATGCATCGGTAGTATCAAGAGATGATTCAGTTGGATAACATTAATTAAATGGGTTTTCATACAAGATGTTATAAATTGTATTTCAAAAGTATTAATTGTAATTGTATCTAGTGAGAAGGAAACATGTTGTCCGATCATTATTCATTTACTTCATTTAGAGTTCAATTTTTTTTTATTTAATATTTTCGAAATGGTATTCACTTGGGATGCATTTTACTCTCCATGATTGACTAATGGTGTGTGTTTTCATTTATTTGCCATGCTATATTTATATGGACATATCAAATTATAATATTCAGTTTATTGATCAAATGTAATATGTTTTCAGTTATTTACATTTCCATTGATTATTCCTGTAATTATTTAAATGGATTTTGTGTTCAGATATTTACCTTGTAATATTTTTCGTTCATTTATTTTCTTTTTTTCTCTCCTGCCTATTTAATCAAGAATGTTATGGTTCTTATGAATATTTTATAGTTATATCATATAAAAAGTAATAATAATTAATTAATTATAATATTTATGGATCAAAATTTCTTTTAAAACCAATATTAAATTGTAGTTATGAAAAATTATGTTTGTTACAGTCATTAAGAAGTTAGGTCATACGGACGCATGAGTAACGCTTCCATTTTCCCATTATAATCATAGAAAGATGTTAATTAATAAAATACATTTTCATTTGGATAATAATTTAAAATATAACCTATTATATAATTATACATATTATCTATGTGGTTTGTTGGTGAAAATAGAGTTGCATTTCTTTTTTAAGGAGGTATCAATGATGATATCATCAGTGACTAATTGATAAGGTAAGAAAGAAACTTACATATGTATTATATTTATAAAATGATAAATATTTCTTGAATATTATTATTTTATCATTTATATAACATGTAATTATTAACATTTATATTAATATATTCCTTGTAATAAGTTAGTTAATGTTGAATACCATCTCTTCATTAGGCGGCACTGTAGTGTATACAAAAATAGAAATTATTATATCACCTATAGAATAGAATGTAAAAAAAGGAATATATGACAGATTGACTGATAAGTAATTATTATGTCATAAATATCATATATATATACTTTATATCCATTAACATAAAAAGTGGATATTTGTGGTAATGGATGAATTAATGTCATTGGTTCGTGGGGTGATAGTCCATTGTATTCATGAATAATGATTTCATAATCCATTTTATGGATGCATTGATTTTCGTAGGTCATTCCATCAATTGAAAAAGATAATAGTATATATTAAAAATATTTTTGATATTATATAATTAATTTTTAATCATAATTTATGGATACTGATAGAGAAATAATATAATGAGGCTTATTGAACAATATTTATTATTCCTTGGGTATCCTTTTTAGGTTTTCACTAAATCCATCAAACGTTGGATTTAGGAATAAAATACGGGTTATAGGATGATGGAATGTGATATGGGAAGGAATTGGATGATCCAAAATGTTGTGGAGTTGGATATAATAGAGGTTTGTGAGTGGAATTATATAATTTTTGGAGAGGACAAAATTTGTATTTTTTAAATAATATTTATTGATCCAACATTTTTCTGGATTAAAATTTGTAGAAAATGATCAAATATCAAACATTAGAAGTATAATGGTCCATATATAGCCATAAAATAGTTTATATAATCTTACTAGTTATCCTTACCCATATATGATTTTTTATATTACCATAGTAAAGACATTTTAACTTTACTATAGTAACTTATTTACATTCCATTCACTATTAATTTTGATTAAAAATTATGTTCAAATTAATAGAAATTTTAAATTATTATTATAAAAAAATTTGGATTCCATTTTCCCAAATTAAATTAAAATAGTTGGAAAATTGTGATTTAAAATTTATCATATAGATTGATTAGAAATCATGTTTATAAGGAGAAAATGTTCAGAACCTTACAATGTTTTTATATCTAAAATCTATATGAAAATGATTAAAATGAACTGACATATATTAATTGAAATGAAATTGAAAAACATAAACTTTAAAACCAGGTTACAATAAAATTTTATAATATAAAATATTTATATAAAAGGCTTTTTTAAATTAAAACTCAGAATTTTTCACTTTTCAACAAAAACAAAAAAATTGAAAAATAAAAAAATCACAATAATATAAAATATTAATATTAAGTTAAAAATGGTGTTATTTTTTTAGAAAAAATTTATATGTTAGGGAAAAATTATGTTTAAATTATTTTTGAAAAGGGTTACTAGACCATCTTTTAGAAAAAATATATTTTTTAGAAAATATTTTCTTTTCTTCTTAATGATTCTTATTTTTTCAACAATCAAAGATAACCCATATATTTCATAATTTATATTGTAAAAGTAAAACCTAATAATTCAGTGTTAAGGTTATAACTATTATATAATATAATAATATTTTATAAATATTTTATATTTTAATAATCTCGATATTCCGTGTAACACAAGATAATGTCGCGGTTGTGTGTAACAATAGCAAAAAATTAGCGTTGTGTGTAATGAATGTTATCGAACATTTTGAATTTTTTAAAATTACTGATATCATAAAATCTTAAGACTTATATTTTCTTTTATTCATGGTGGTGAATATATCACACACTCTCAAATATAATGTTCTTATTTTATAATTTCATAGAGTTATAAAAACAATACAATTCCCCACTTAATAATCAAATTTGGTAATATCTACTAATACAACCAATATAATTGAAAATATTTCACACACATATTTAATTAATTTATAACCACATGGTTCCCCTATCATTATATAATTTATCCCAACGTGAATCTAGAAAAATAATACTTTAAAACATCCTAATAATAAAAATTAAATCCCCATATCTATTTTATTTTAAACACCCTTAATCATCTACAAATCTAGAAGTTCATCCTCAAAAAATTGTCTATAAAATGGATACATGAATTAAATTTAATATTAAATCTAAGGAAAAATAACTTCTTTAGGAATTTTTATTTCAAATTATGAATCACATAAATGTTTTCAAACATCCTATATTCTACCGAGACCATCCAAAATCCCCTTTTTAAAGTCATTTCCTTCCATGATTTTGTTAATGAATTGTACAATACTTTTGAAATTGTAAGCGAAACTATAAGATAAATTATCAAACTTGACTTCAAAAATATTACATTGAAGTTGGATTCCTAAACTATGGTTCTTTTCTTACTATTTAAATCTTCCCCCAAATTCTAAATCTACAAAATATTTTAATGATTTATATAAGGCCCCAGCCTTAAACATTACTTAATCTTGAGTTATTACAGGATTAAACATTGAAAATATTTTCGGGTTTAGAGTTTTAGAGAATTAGATCATACAACTTGCATTGCATTCCCCATTTAAACAAAGTGGTTACATAAAGATAGTATTCATTTTTTCCATCAACGGAACATATTTAAAATAAAACATGGATTTTTTCTTGACACTTCCTTGACACTATCATCATATCATGTATCTTTCCTTGATCTGTGAAAAACATTTCAAAAAAATTTGGGATGAGCATAAAAAGCTCAGTATGGGTTATAAAAATATGGAAAGGAAACATAAGTTCATATATACATAATAATGAAATCATACTTTACCCATAAAACATAAGCACTTTATCATACCTCATCAAATCATGAATAAATCATAGAAATCATAAGACATAAAGGTAACTTTAGGAATTCATAACATTCTTACGTAGGGAGTAACCCTCTTGGTTACGTTTGGAATACCCATCACAGTATATTCCCTAAATATCTTCGGAAAAAACTTAACTTTTCACTCCTTCGGGTTACCCAATGCATTGGAGAGCTATATTGGGCTCACCCACACATATTTTATCATGGAACCACCCTTTCCATAATAATGCCCAAGAACCATAACATAATCGTATCACATAAAACATGCATACAGGAAACATAAAATTTCCATATTTCAATCACCAGATATCAATAAAACACATTGATATAATAATAACATTATGAAAACCATTTTCCATACCAAAATAAAATAAAATTAAAACATGGTATTTATTTTTTCTTTAAAAAAAGGTATGTCTTTTAGAGGAAGCCGAAACTCAAATAATTGTTACAGTGGCGGAGAATTCGTTGTCGCCGCATACGTATGACAAAAACATTCCCTTTTTTCATTTATTAAACGCTTCGTATAAAAAAGATTATTTTTGAATAAACATAAAATTCAAAGGGGTTTATACACCATATAAAATAAGGTTTTGAATAAAACAAAATATTCCTCAATGAAAGTAGATTGAGACGAAGTCCCATACCTCGGGTCCGACTTGACTTGGTCATTCTTTAATCTCCTGAATAATAAAGTTGAGTTTATTTATACATGTTTGAGATACTTTTTCAAGTTCATTATTACTTTTATATCACTTATTGCCTTGTCATTAACACTATGTAATTATTTATGTTAATAACGGTCGTTTTAACGATCATTGGTACTTGAGTCAAAAATAAACCCTTTATGATTACAAGTTGTTCATGTATCCATTATATCCAGAATTATAATCATGATTTATATATCATATATATCATATATATCCAGTATATACATTCATTTATAATATTACATAATCATTTAGAGGTAAGAAATGAAATGCACTGTTCATGGAGACGGTAAGCCGTACGTACGCATGAACGCTACTTTCATTTCTATTTAGTATTTTATAGAATTTAATCATAATGATATAAAGGTATATTATAATTCCAGTGTAATATCATATATAATATCATAACATCGTCCTTTATACGTCCCAGATATGGTATTTAACGAATCAAATCACTTTGAGGGGGCGGTAGTCCGCACTTCCTTAAATGAAGATATCGCGTTTACCCATAATGGAAACCATAAAGGTATGCCCAAAATGAAAAATAAATAAGCTTAAGGTAATCATAAACATATTATATATCATATATAAATATAGTGTCATCTTAATGGCCACCTTTGAAGGTGTTAAAAGATTGTTGAACAATCATCGTTTCGGGAGGCCGAAATTGCCCATCCACGGAAATAGTATGTTCACTAACCATTAGATGTAGGTTTGTGTAAGTGTATATTGAATGCTTATTATAAAAAAATCCTAGTATCTGTAAGATACTATTTTTGTTAAATACAAAATGAATAAAAATATTTAAGGGGTTGGGGAAACAAAATAAAACAAAAGGACTCTAGTGAAGACATTACCTTAAAATCGGGTAACTCCCTTTGGTTTGAGCTCAAAGGTTTCCTTGGGAAGACTTTTTTCCAATGTGAGGCTTCAAGGAGTAAGAGAGCGATGTGTAGAGACAAAATGGGCAGGGGTTGGCCGAGCCAAAGTCTTTGGAAGTGTGGGTAAGGAGGCAGAGGTGGGGGCCTTTTATAAGAGGAGAGGAGGGGAACTCTTGGAATGTAAAGAAATGTTATTTTATTTTAAAATGAGTTTCGGACTAAAAAGGTCTCACATTGATATAACTCTAGGGTAAGGTGATAAGGGTTCTAAATCCACCTATCCAATAATTTTTGGACATGTTTAGGTCATAGATTTTACATTACCATTCCATTTTATTTAAATCCTTTATTAATGAGGTAATCGCTGCATCATCATGACGTCATAAATAATATAATTTATTTAAAGACTAAAAATTATAAAAAAAATCTTATGATGTAGGAAATATTTTTATATTTCCAATGACTATTTATAAAGAAAAATATTACTTGTATAACCCCATGTAAAAATTGTTTTAGTAAAATAACTCATGTTTGTGTCAATTTTAGTTTAACATTAAATAAAAAGATATTGATGTCATTTCCCTACCAAAGTGGCTCCATGGTGTCCCCAAGTTGAAACATGAATTTTATTGGTCGGCCATGACACATCCAATAAGGGTATGACATGTTTCTAGGTCATTTAATATTATTAAAACATTATTTTTACCTTAAACTACATTATTTAGCACTAATCACGATTAAAAACATAAAGGTTACTATTCACCAAAAAAATATTTTAATCCCATTGAACCAAATTTTACTTCTTAAGGACTACCATGGATTTCAGATTTTAGAAATTCAAAACACAGAGGTTGTAAAATTTCATATAAACAAAAAATCAGTTTTTTAAGTTTCACTTAGTGGTTTCACTATTCATCAAAAATTGATGTTTTTCAAAAAAATATCAAAACATCACCCTAAGCTATATTTGATATTCAGAATTCAAAAATGATTTATATTTTACAAAATTCAAATCATATAAGTTAAATTAATTAATTTAATAATTAATTCCTTCTGTCCTGACAAATAGTGTGTTTCTATGAAACAATAAGTATCAAAAGAATGACACCAGTTTAAGTGCAATTTCAAAGTGAAATTGATTCCAATGACCACCATTGGATTAAATGGTAAAAATATATTCTAATTTATCATCAAACCCAATTCAAAAGATAATATAATCATATAAATAAATTAGATAAAAAAGAGGTTTTGAATTAAAATACAACATTTTTCACTATTCATTAAAAATGAACATTGTCAGAAAAATACCAAAAATTTACACAAAGTAAATATTGATTTCCCAATAATAAAGAATAAGTCTATTTTGACAAATAGATATTATAAAATTTTCAAAAGATAGATTTAAATTACGGTTTGCCATCAAAAGGCAGTAAAACAATCATTTAAAAATATTAGTGTATTCAATGCTTAAGACTGGATTTATTTTCATTTTAAGCCTCTAAAACACTATCTGCTTCATTAATAGACATAGATAATAATATATATTATTCATTACTTACTTGGGATGTTACATCCTTCCCCCCTTTAGAAAATTGCGTCCCCACAATTTATTTACTTATCGAATAAGTGGGGGTATTTATCCCTCATTGCATTTCCAGATTCCTATGTTGCCTCTTCCATCGTGTGGTTTTTCCACAAAACCTTTACCTGATTAATCACCTTATTCCATAGAACTTTCTCCTTATGGTCAAGATTCTGGATAGGTTTTTCCTCATAAGATAGGTTCTCTTCCATCTGAACTACTTCTGGAATCAAAACATGAGATGGATCTGGCATGTACTTTCTCAGCATCGAAACATGAAAAACATTGTGTACCTGAGATAAACTCTGAGGTAAATCCACCTGGTATGAAACTGATCCAACTCTCTCCAGATTTTTATATGGTCCAATGAACCTTGGACTCATCTTTCCTTTCTTACAAAATCACATCACACTTTTCCATGGTGATACTTTGAGAAAAACATGATCACCTACCTCAAAAGATAGATCCTTCCTCATGTTGTCTGCATAACTCTTCTGTCTGCTCTGAGCTGTTCTCATGTGTTTCTGTATCAGTTGAACTTTTTCTACCAACTCTTCTACCAATTCTAGTCCCATAAACTTCCTTTCACTCACTTCATCCCAGAAAGATGGAGGTCGACACCGCTTCCCATATAATGTCTGAAATGGTGCCATCTGTATACTGGAATGAAAACTATTATTATATGAAAATTCAACCAAAGAAAGATGTTGGTCCCAACTTCCCTGATAATCCATAGAGCAAAACATAGCATATCCTCCAATGTCTGAATTGTTCATTCTAACTGCCCATCTGATTGAGGATGAAATGATGTACTAAAATTTAATTCAATACCCAACGACTTCTGAAGTCCCTTCCAAAAGTTAGAAGTAAACCTGGGATCACGATCGTATACAATGGATAGAGGAACTCCATGCAACCTAACTATCTCTTTAAGATACAATTGAGAATGTTGATCTAGAGAGAAAGTATCTCAAATAGGAAGGAAATTAGCAGGTTTAGCCAAGCGATCAACAATAACCCAGATTGCATTATTACCTCGAGATGTCTTTGGTAACCCCACAACAAAGTCCATGGATATATTTTCCTATTTCCACTCTGGCACTGGTAAAGGCTGAAGCATCCCTTTTGGTAACTACCGCTATTCTTTAACTTGTTGACAAATCAAACACTTCACAGTAAATTCAGCAATATCTCTTTTCATTACATCCCACCAGTAATACTCCTGCAGATCTCTGTACATCTTAGTACTGCCAGGATGAACTGAAAACAGAGAACTATGAGCTTCACATTACAACTCTCTCTTCAACTGTGAATCACAAGGCACACACAATCTCTTCCCAAATCTCAAAACGTAATCATTATCAATGTTGAGTTCAGGAAACTTACCTTTCTGAACCGTCTCTAACTTTTTCTATAACTCACTATCTTTCTTCTGTGCTTGCTTGATTCTATCTGATAGAGAAGATATCACTGATACCTGAAACAAAATAGAAGAAAATCTTGCGCCAACAACTTCTACGACAAAGTTAATCAAATCCTTAACCAAAGTATTACATTCCAAACACAACATTTCTAATGAAGCATTACTTTTTCGACTCAAAGCATCAGCCACATTATTTTCTTTTCCTGTATGGTAATGAATTGTACAATCATAATCCTTGATTAATTACAGCCATCTCATCTGTCTCATGTTTACCTCATTCTGAGTGAATATATACTTTAAACTTTTGTGATCAGTATATATTTCACACTTTAATCCATACAAATTATGCCTCCAAATTTTTAAATCAAAAACCACAGCAGCTAATTCCAAATCATGTGTAGGGTAATTTACCTCGTGAGTTTTCAACAGTCGTGAAGCATAAGTAATTAACTGATCATTCTTCATTAGGACGCAACAAATTCTTTTCAATGAAGCATCACGATATATAACAAACTCACCATTCCTGGAAGGAAGTGCCAAAACTGGAGCATTCACCAATCTTCTTTTCAACTCCTAAAAAAAATCATCACATTCTTTTATCCAGATAAATGTAACACCCTTCCGAGTTAGATTAGTCATTGGACTAGATAACTGTGAAAAATTTCTAACAAACCATTGGTAATAGTCTACCAAACCAAGGAAACTACGAATCTCTGTTACATTTGTGGTTCTTGTCCATTCATCAACAAACCTTTGTTTTTGCAGGATCAACGGTTATACCGTCTTTAGAAACAATGAGACCAAGGAAAGAAATTTGTCGCAACCAAAACTTACACTTTCTGAATTTCCCATACAATTTCTTTTCTTTTAAGGTTTGAAAAATAACCCTTAAAAGTCTTTCATGCTACTCTTTACATTTAGAAAACACAAAAATATCATCAATGAAAATCACCACAAACTTATCCAAGAACTCATGGAAAAATTCTATTCATTAAGTCCATGAATACAGCAGGTGCATTGGTTATCCCAAAAGGCATTACTACAAATTCATAATGGACATATCTTGTACGAAACACATTTTTCGGAACATCTGCTTCTTTTGCCTTCAACTGATGGTACCCCTATCTCAGGTCAATCTTTGAAAAATACTGAGCTCCCTGGAGCTGATCAAACAAATCATCGATATGAGGAAAAGGATATTTTTTCTTAAAAGTGATTTTATTCAAGGTTCTATAATCAATGCAAAGTCTCATAGAACCATCTTTCATTTTAACAAATAAAACAGTAGCACCCCATGGTGACATGCTAGGTCGAATGAAACCTTTCTCTAATAAATATTCTAATTGCTCCTTCAACTCTAAAAGTTCAATTTGAGCCATTCGATAAGGGGGTTTTGAAATCGGCTTAGCATCAGGAACTAAGTAAAAAAGTAAACTCAACTTCCTGATATGGTATTATTCCAGGAAACTTATTAGAAAAAACATAAGGATACTCATTTACCACTGGCACATCATTAATCTAAACAGTTCCTTTATTTTCAATGATGTGTTCAAGGTAACAATCATTTCAATCTTTTACAAGTTTCTCTGCCTCTTGATATGTTATCAACAGTAAGGGTTCATTCTTGTACACAAACTGATAGTCTTTCTGAAAAAAAACTTCTTTAGCTCTACAGTAAATCTTATCATGGTAAATAGAGAGCCAATCCATACCCAGGATAACATCAAACTCTACTAGAGGTAGAACAATAAGGTTTTCAAGTAGGTTCATTACACACATAAGGATTGGAATATTCTGATAAATTCTTTTTGCCTCAATATTTCCCCCAGGTGTTTTTACCACAAGTTCAGTAGTCATTTCTTGAGAAGGTATTCCCATTTTACTAGAAAAGGTTTCAGAGATGAAAGAATGTGTAGACCCCAAATCGAACAACACACTGGCATAATCTGAAAATACAAAAAAAGTACCTGATACAACTTCATTTGATGGCCCGACATCTGCTGAAATAGTTGCAAAGGATTTCACCACAACTTTATGCTTGTAGTCTAACTACTTCCCATCAATCGAGCTCTTTGTCGGACACTCGTTTGCATAGTGACCCATCTCATTGCACTTAAAACATTTTACTAACTGTAAATAAAATTTGAACTTACCAAAACCTTCATCTTTTTAAGTGCAATCATGAGCCTTATGCCTCATCTTACAACATCGGTAGAACCTTCCAGAATTCAGAAGACATTCCCCAGCATGCCTTTTGCCACATTTATCACAAACTGGAAACGTAGATTTCTTACCATAAGGCTTTTTTAAATAATTCTTCCCTTTCTCCTGCCACCTCGGTCTCTTCTTATGTTGGTTGTTATAGAACACATGAACATCGGAAAACTCCATTTCCACCTTCTCATCACATCGAACTAGATTTTCATTACTTTTAAACTCACGAGAAGCTAATTCCCTTTGATATTTTGGCATAAATCCTGAGTAAAAATGGTTTATTTTACTATCAAGGTCTCAGATAAAATTTGGAGAATACCTTGCCAATAGAGTGAACCTTTCTTCATAGGTATACACTGAGTCTTCCTCTTGCCTCAATTCCAAGAATTTTTTTTCCATCCTAAGTCGAACAGCCTTAGGAAAATACTTTTCATGAAACATAGCTTTGAATTCATCCTAGTCGAGAGCATCAATCTCATCAGCGTCCCTGATATTTTTAACCATCAACCACCATAGATCTGTTTCACCCTCCAAACAGTAAATAGCAAGACTAACCATTTGATTGTCTGAACACCCCATGACATCTTAAATATTCTCTAGTTCTTTAATCCCCCCTTCAGCTAGCACAAGGTCAGATGATCCTCTGAATGATGGGGGATGCTGCCTCATGAAATGTTCCACCACTGACATGTTCCTCTGTGGTTGATCTGGATGATCTCGTGCATGGATACCACCTCCATTCATAACTTGATTCAACTGCTCCATTACTACAACAAACTGTTCAGTTCCAATTCCGACCATCTCAGGATGCTGATTAGGAAGGTTATTTCCTTACGTGTGCCTTCCTAGCACTGATTCCCTATTTTCTCTGCGGAAAACCATTCTGAATAAACATGTCTTAGATGAAGAAACATGGTAATCTTAAAATGCTATATCATTTCAATTTGACCATAAAAAAATATTTTTGGATATTCATTTAATAGAATTCTAACTCCTAATGTTATCTAAATCGACCTCTAATTCAAACTATAAGGCCCCGGCCTTAAACCTTACTTAATCATGAGTTATTACAAGATTACACATTAAGGATCTTTTCAAGTTTAGAGTTTTAGAGAATTAGATAATAAAACATTCATTACATTCCACATTTAAACAAAGTGGTTACATAAATATAGTATTTATTTTCCCATAAATGGAAAGTATTTAAAATAAAACATAGATTATTTCTTGACACTTCTTTGACACTATCATAATATTATGTACCTTTCCCTTGATCGGTGAAAAACATTTCAAAAAAACCTTGGGATGAGCATAAAAATCTCAGTATGGGTTATAAAAATATGGAAAGGAAACATAGGTTCATATATACATAAGAATGAAATCATACTTTACCCAAAAAAACATAAGTACATTAACATACCTCATCAAATCATTAATAAATCATAGAAATCATAAGACATAAAGGTAACATGAGGCATTCATAAAATTCTTACGTAGGGAGTAACCCTCTAGGTTACGTTTGGAATACCCATCATAGTATATTCCCTAAATCACATCGGAGAAACCTTAACGTTTCACTCCTTCGCGTTACCCAACGCATTGGAGAGCTATATTGGTCTCACCCGCCCTTAGTTTATCACGCAACCACCCGTTTTCATAATAATTCCCAAGAACCATAACAT
Organism: Viscum album; assembly: GCA_963277665.1. Classification (NCBI taxonomy): domain Eukaryota; kingdom Viridiplantae; phylum Streptophyta; class Magnoliopsida; order Santalales; family Viscaceae; genus Viscum; species Viscum album. The sequence goes on along the minus strand of OY728133.1, from coordinate 1,032,704,976 downwards.
AATCGTATCACATAAAACATGTATAAAGGAAACATAAAATTTCCACATTTCAATCAAAATATATCAATACAACACATTGATATAATAAAAAAATTATGAAAACCATTTTCCATACCAAAATAAAAGAAAAGTAAAACATGGTATTTATTTTTTCTTTAAAAAAGGTATGGCTTGTATAGGTAGCCGAAACTCAAATAATGGTCACGGCGGTGGAGAAGTCGTTGTCGCAGCATACATACGACAAAAACATTACATTTCTTCGTTTAGTAAACGATTCGTATAAAAAATATTCCTTTTGAATAAATGTAAAATTCAAAGGGGTTTATACACCTTATAAAAGAAGGTTTTGTATAAAACCAAATATGCCTCAATGAAAGGAGATTGAGACGAAGTCCCATACCTCGGGCCTAACTTGACTTGGTCGTTCTTTAATATCTTGAATAATAAACTTGAGTTAATTTCAACTTGTTTAAGAACCTTTTTGAAGTTCATTATTCCTTTTATATCACTTATTTCCATGTCATGAACACTATGTAATTATTTAAGTTAATAACGGCCATTTTAACGATCATTGGTACTTGAGTAAAAAATAAACCCTTTATGATTACAAGTTTTTCATGTATCCATTATATCCAAAATTATAATCATGATGTATATATCATATATATCATATATATCCAGCATATACATGAATTTATAATATTACATAATCATTTAGAGGTAAGAAATGAAATGCACCGTTCATGGAGACGGTAGGCCGTACGTACGCATGAACACTACTTTCATTTATATTTCGTATTTTATAGAATGGAATCATAATGATATAAAGGTATATTATAAATCTAGTGTAATATCATATATAATATCATAACTCCATCCTTTATACATCCCATATATGGTATTTAACGAATCAAATCACTTTGAGGGGCGATAGTCCGCACTTCCTTAAATGAAGATATCGTGTTTACCCATAATAGAAACAATAAAGGTGTGCCCGAAATGAAAAATAAATAAGATTAAGTAAATAATAAACATATTATATATCATATATAAATATAGTGTCATCTTAATGGCCACCTTTTAAGGTGTTAACATAATGTTGAACAATCATCGTTTTGGGAGGCCGAAATTCGCCATCCACAGAAACAGTATGTTCTTTAAACATTAGATATAGGTTTCTGTAAGTGTAGCTCGAATCATTATTATAAAAACATCCTAGTATATAGAAGATACTGGTTTTGTTAACAAATAGATGTATAAAAATAGTTTAGGGGGTTGGAGAAGCAAAATAAAACATAATATCTCAAGTGAAGACATTACCTTAAAATTGGGTAACTCCCTTTGTTTGAGCTCAAAGGCTTCCTTGGGAAGACTTCTGCCCAAAGTGAGGCTTCAAGCAGTAAGATAGGGATGTGGAGAGACAAAATGGGCAGGGTTTGGCCGAGCCAAAGGCATTGTAAGTGTGGGTAAGGATGTAGAAGTGGGGGCCTTTTATAAGAGGAGTGGAGGGGCACTCTTGGAATGTAAAAAATGTTACTTTAATTTAAAATGAGTTTCGGATTCAAAAGGTCCCACATTGATAAAATTAGAGGGTACAGTTATAAGGGTTCGAAATTCACCCATCCAATAGGTTTTGGACATGATTAGTTCATATATTTTATATTACCATTTCATTTTATTTAAATCCTTTATTAATGAGGTAATTGCTGCATCATCATGATTTCATAAATAATTTAATTTATTTAAAGTCTAAAAATTATAAAAAATTACTATGATGTAGGAAATATTCATATCTTTCCAATTACTATTTCTAAACAAAAATATGACTTGTATAACTCCATGTAAAAATTGTTTTAGTAAAATAACTCATGTTTGTGTCACTTTTACTTTAACATTAAATAAAAAGATATTAATGTCATTTTCCTACCAAAGTGGCTCCATGGGGTCCCCAAGTTGACCCATGGATTTTATTTGTCGGCCATGACACATCCAATAAGGGTATGACTTGTGTCTAGGTCATTTTATATTATTAAAACATTATTTTTACCTTAAACTACACTAATTACCACTAATCGCGATTAAAAACATAAAAGTTACTATTCAACAAAAAATTATTTTAATCCCATTGAACCACATTTTACTTTTTAATGACAACCATGTATGTCAGATTTTTGAAATTTAAAACACAGAGGTGGTAAAATTTCATTTAAACGAAAAAACGGTTTTTTAACTTCCATTTAGTGGTTTCACTATTCATAAAAAATTGAAGTTTTTCAGAAAAATACCAAAACTTCTCCCTAATCAATATTTGATATTCTGAGTTAAAAAATGATTTCTATTTTACAAAATTAAAATAATATAATATAAATTAATTAATTTAATAATTAATTCCCACTGTCATGACAAATAGTGTGTTTCTATGAAACAATAAGTATCAAAAGATTGACCCCAGTTTAAGTCCAATTTCAAAGTGAAATTGATTCCAATGACCACCATTGGATTAAATAGTAAAAATATATTCAAATTTAACATCAAACCCAATTCAAAAGATAATATAATCATATAAAAAATTAGATTGAAAAGAGGTTTTGAATTAAAATACATCATTTTCACTATTCATTAAAAAATGAACACTGTCAGAAAAATACCAAAAATTTACACAAAGTAAATTTTGATTTCAAAATCATGAAGAATAAGTTTATTTTGAAAAATAGAGCTTATAAAATTGTCAAAAGATAGATTTAAAATATGGTTTGCCATCAAAAGGCAGTAAAACAATTTTTTAAAATTATTACTCTATTCCAGGCTTAAGACTGGATTTATTTTTTCATTTTAAGCCTCTAATACACTATCTAATTCATTAATAGACATAGATAAAAATATATATTATTCATTACATATTTGGGATGTTACAATTTATCCATTCTTAATGAAATATAAAAATATTTGAATCCTTTGTGATGCACAGGGATTCCTTTTGTAAAATACATGTGTTCTACATCTATATTACCCATGAATATGATATTTAATATCTCTATTTGTGTGATTTAAATCCATTTACACATAATATAATACATCAAGATTCCTAATGAATAATAAAAATGACCATTTTTGATGTACTCATCCTCATATTTTATTTATTGTTCCTTCAATTTTGTAAACATGAAATGTTTAAATTGAAGACAAGTAATTTTATTTTACTCACTCATTCAAAAATTTTAAACCACCTTCTAGTTGTTTTCATAATTAGATAAGAACAAGTTTCTGAAACAAAAGTCTCTTATTATTCGAATCCCATAATTTTTTTATCTTGACCAAGATTGTAACACCCTGAAATTCTAATATAAGAACTATGTATTTGATAGTGTGTATGAAACCCACCACCTAGCGCTTAAGGGATAAAAATATTCTAATAATTTATAAAATATTTATAAATTCAATATAATTTATATTATACAAATTAAATGACATTGAGTTATTGTGTATCACAGACAACAATAACTTTCTTCAATAGCTAGCATTATACGCAAACTGAGATTTAACCAAACAATAATATATTATTATAATATTATTATAACAATTCTTAACCAAGACGTTAAATTATATTTTATGAATAATATTATCTAAATTATGAAAATATATGTTTTTTAAAATATATAATTAATGAATAGGTTACCAAATATTTGGAAATGAAATGATAATCAAGTTGAATATGAAGGAAATATTATTTTTACTATGCTCACAATCGTATTTTGTAGTAAGAAATTAAATTAATTAATATTTTTGAATTATATAATTTAAAAATAAATTTTACATATTCTTGTAAATATTTTTGATAATCATCCAATAGATTTTATAGACGTAACATAATGATACACTCAATATATACATAAAATCCAAAAATTTTATTATGGCCCTTTTACAGCATTTTAATGGTGAAAAAATTCGAAATATGATTTTTGATTCATTAATTGATTTTATATTTCTAAATAAATAGAAACATAAATATTAGGCTAGTTTAATTTTTAGGTATTTTTATGTGGAGATACATTTTTTAGTGAAAATGTGAAAATACTGATTTTTAGTTCAAAATTGATATTTCATGTAGTTTATTTATAAGATAAATTATAAATTTAATTGGTTTAAATTTTAAATTTGATTATATATTTATTTATTAATCCAATTTATGTAATTGGAATCAATTTCAAAATTATATTGACAATAAAAACTTAATAACCATTAGGATGTGTTTACTTAAAAAATTTACGTTATCGTCCCGCACGTGGAATTAATTTTTAGTTAATTTATGTCACTTATGTTATTGGAAATTTGAATAATGGATTCTATATTTGTAATTATAATAATTTATAATTTATAATAATTTTAATATTGTTTTTGATGAAAAATATTAGTGTAGGCAATTAAAATTAATTACAGTGATTAATGTTAAATTAAGCATAATAACACACTATGACAAACCTTATAGCCTAAATCAACCACTAAATGTTAAAAATACCTATTTTATGTAAATATATGCAGCTTATAATCCTTTTTTCTAATTTTTACTATTATTTATCTTTTTTTAAAAAATAATTTATTGTTATGGATCCTTTATTATAAAATATTTCAAGATATTCCACCCCTCATCCGTTATAAAAGGCCTCCATCATTTCCACTTCCTTGCACCACCCAAGCCACATTGGTATGAGAAAATTATTCCAAAATAAACCCAAAATTATGTCTCTTATTTATTGAATCCATAATTTGTGTATAAAGAAATTCAATTGTGTATTTTTTGTAAACTAAAATAAGTTACCAGATTTAAAGGTAACACCCTCCCTCATATTCTTCTATTTTTTTCATTTCTCCACTAAATAAAATATTATTATTCCATATTAATATAAAAAATCAATAATTATAAATATAATATGATTTTTTATGAAAATATTTTAACCTACACTGAACCACACCACAATATAATGGGTAATAGACATAATGATTATGTGTAGGTGGACTGGACCCACGCTAAATGATGATTGATCAATTTTCCCTTACCACCTGTCATGATTACCATAATGATAGAAACACTACTTATATATGATATATATTATACTTATAATATCTTTATAGATATTTAATTCCTTTATAACACATATCTTATTACATTTCATTTCGTGTTAAAATGATAACATTGCTTGTGGATGTGCAGACTACCACCACCCAAATCAATGTTATTCGTTTGCACTATACATAAATCTTATAATGGATGTTTTAATAAAAAACATGTGAAATACACAACATATATATGATATTAATGACATATGATTATTTATATATATATATATCATTTTATTTATTACACTATCACAGACATAAAAATTGATCATGTTGTTCATGGACGTGTGGACTACGCCTCCTCATTATGATGTAATTCCTTATACATTACATAATTCAATATATATTTATATATAATTAAATAATAAGGTATTAATTATATATTTATCATTCTGCAAGAATTTAATGATACATAACTTCCTTCCAAAATTATCATTGAAAAATTGGAACATTACTCATGCGTACGAGCAGTCAACTTTCTCCAAGATTGTAATGACACTTCATTTATGATATCTATAACAAATTATTGATCATAAAATTATAATTTATTTATATATATGATAATTATTTCATTTTTATTATATGTATTTGTTTTATAATGACCCTTTTGACCATAGTCGTCCTAAAATAGTTGTTTTGACCCATAAACAGAATTTGGTCAAAACACCCAATGTGAATTTAATTATTTAATTAGTTGTATAATGAATGGAAATAGTTGAATTAAAACTAATTATAAAAATTAAATTTGTTCTTAAAAATTTAAAAAATTAACATATGTTTATTATATATTATGTTAAAGGACGTTCACCCTAATAGAAAATCAAATTAATAGATTGTTGTCTCATTTTCATTCCATGAGGCTTACTTAATTATTATACACATAACATATTATATATGGAGTACATAAATCCACGTTTACATATAATAGAATTAATTATATTAGATTCATGGTATTTAAATTTTTTATTTTATTAATATTACCCTTTGGGTTTCCAGTTAATTTTTTACTACATTGGTAAGAAGTTCCCTATCACTTTTTACATCAGTGTGATAATTGTAATATTCACAACATATTTATTTTCTGTGGTGTACATAGTTAAAATTTTTATATATAATGTCATAAACTAATTTCAATTCATCTAATTTAGATTTTTTACTTTATGATTAAAACTTTTTGATCTACAGATTCATTGATAATGGAATTATTCTCAATTTCATTTCAATGATGCATATTGTAATGAAATGATCCTAGTTTCATTCATATGATTTATATATATCAATTGAAATTTTATATCATGAATATCCGTACTCTCATGATATTATAACTCTCATTGAATATTAATCCTTCTTAATCTATTGATCCCAAACGTTTCCATGTGGTATTGGTTACTTGGGGATGTTTAATGATTATTTTTTTCAAGACAAATCCTGATGATTTTTCAGTAGAATTTTCATTTGTGGAAATTATATAAAAAATTCTTAATAATTTTTTTTATTATTGTATGGTTGTTAATTACCATTATCAACTATTAATACAATTTTTCAAATCTTTATTAGTCAATGTTATTTAGAATATTATTTTTATGAAAACCCATCTTTATTTATCAATTTAGTCGAAGATCATTTTTCTCCTAAAAACCACTGATTATTAAATAGATTTTCGAAAAAAAATTATTTGGTAGATATTTCTACCCTTTTCTCACTTAGATATGTTTTCAATGGAATCATTTGTCACAATCACAATTTGGTAGTTTTCAAACCATTTTAACATATAAATGGAATATTTCATTTTCCTATCATGACATGTCCATATGTTTCATCCATCATTTCATTGAGCATCCTTTTCATGTTTAGATGGATTATTTTGAAGTAATTTATTTAGATTGAATTTTCAATTAAAAATATTTTAATTTTTAAAAAAAATTAAAAATATTCTTACCACAAGAATATTTTGAATGTTTAATTATTTTATTTTTTCAATGATAATAACCCTCTATTTTTTCCCACATGGAATTTTTTGTATTGATGCCACCATTATTCTTACACTAAATGGTTTATTATTAATTTGGTCAGTGATAGTATTCACAGTCATCCAAATGATTTATTTTTATATTCTTCTTGAAATATTTAATATTTTATTATAATCGAACATTGATCATCCACTAATCATCTGTATAATTTTTAAAAGATTTTACTATTTTGTATCCATATACGATTTTACATATGCTTCCATCTTTTAAAGTTATTTGATTAATTGGGGAATTATTTATGAATATTTATATCTCAATAAATATGATTATTTGATAATGAATAATATTTATCTTGATTATGATAAATGCTTTGGACTAGAAATTACAGGGGGAGAACAAACATTATATATCTCCTCAATGCATTGTCATGTTCTCATGAGACAAACAACTAAAATAATGGGTTTCTACCCATTTTTAAACCCGTATTGTAAAAGGTATTGATAGAAATTGGTTTTCATGTACCAGAGACATGAATTCCATTATGAAATATTTTCCCTCATTTAGATTTAGTTATTTTTCATCAATGATATTTTTCATCAACATATCTCTAGAAACATTTAATTTCAATTCATTTAGTAAATATTATGTGTTTCTATTTGTCACCATTCTATGGGGATTTTTCCATATTTAGTTATTTGAATGTCATGTATTTTTAGTTATAACCATATCATATTGTTTCTTAAGTTCCTTCCCAATTTTTTTTACATGGTATATATGTTTAGAAATTTACGATGCCATAATTATTACTCTATTTAATTCTTTATATCTCCAAATTTATCTTTTTCCTTATTGTGTAGTTGATCTCACCCTTATTATTATTCCTTCCCAAAGAATACATGAATTATACTATGAATGATATTGTAGAATACATAAGATGTATTGGTGTTATCCTCGATGTAGATAATTGGATAGAAAGAAAAAAAAATTAATCAGTTTATTATTGTTGTAATGAAATACTCAATTATGTATCTAGTTTTCCAAGACTAATAAATCAATCACTCTTTTAGGGATTAATTATTTTTAATAATTCTAATTTAATTGATTACAAAAACCATCTCTAGGATATATAGGGCCAGTTCACTATTGGTGGTATCAAAAGAAGTTTCATAGAAACCATGGGAAATAGATTTAGTAAAACATAGAATAGGGAACATAACCATAAGATCTAATTTTAGGATAAATATAGATAAAAAATATAAAATATTTCTAATGTATAGATTTTTTGGGTCTTTCTTACAATAAATTCCTATCAAAATACTACCAGTGGATATGGTTTCGGAATAGATGTTCATAGGATTCAATCTATGACAAGGTGTTCCATGCCAGACTCAAGGTTTCCTAGAAATTGACAATGGTCCTTACAATGCTCCATGTTTGACACTATTACGGGATATGTTCTAGATAATCCATATTTTTATTACAAAACATTAAGAAGGATTTGGATATATAATATGTAACCTATGTTAAACCTAAAGAATTTATATTGAAGATAAGGTGCCATCATATAAAATAAAAATGCTGGTATTATATTAAAAACATGGACAAAGAAATGAACTATTTTGATGACATATTTTTGGGCTTAATTAATTAAATTATAAAATTGTTTTATTGAATGTCTTTTGGATATAAGATTCATGAACCGTAAAAAGACAATTCTTTATTTTAGAGGGGTATATTGTAGTGAAAAAAATGTTATTTTAGGATTGATTCATTTAAATTTTATTATCATAATTTTATATATATTGATTTCTTCTATATATTATATGATATATAATGAAATCATTATAATAGTCAAATATTATTAAGAGACATCAAAAAAATGGATGTATTTAAAAACATCGTTAAAATAATATTTAGTGATTATCGTAATTTCAATGATTTCCATAATAGTTATGTTGGAATTATATTAATTTGGATTTATGAAAGGAAAAACTATATGTTGGGTGATATCCAATCAAGTATAGTAAGGGCGCCGAGCTAAATCCCATTACCGAAGGATGATAAGGAGTTCACACCAACCATTGACATACACGGTGTGTTGGTTTATGTGTAACTGTTGAAACAATTTGATGAATAAATATTAATGAAGATCCAATAGTGTTACATTTAATGTTAAAAGATTAATATGTTAACCATATTAATTTTTGTGTATAGTTATAGACAAATAAGTAATCTTTTTACTCTTTTATATACCTTATTAACATTTAAAACATTCTATTAGGGATCCTTGCATAAAAAGAGTATAAATTTTTGTTATTTATTTGATAAATTTGAATCTGATCAATTAACAAATAAATGATAAGATTGTTCATCTAAAATTGAAACCTCTTTTGTATGAGTGAAATTTTATTTTATTGGTCAGTATAGTAATCATCCAATATTAATAAAATGATAAAAAAATGTGTTGTCTTAATACCTGAATTTCTATTGAATCAATTGTATACTAAATCATCGTATATTTATGTGTTTACAGCCCTAAAATTTCTATTGTCTTATTAAATATTTTCGATTTATTACATCAATCAGTCCTTATAAATTTTATTTCATTTCCACCATGTATGTATCTATACTTTCCACAATTGTTCTATTACCTAGATGGGTAGTTAAATGGCAGTCCATATGACCATTCTACATTTCATTCACTATTTTCTAGAGGATTTTTTATAAATTCTTCAATTTACGTGAGATTTTAATGTAAGAAGTATAAAAAAATATTAAAAATATTCATTTAATTTGCGAGGATACATTTTAATTATGGTGGGTACATTGAAACACCTCTAATATCCTAGCTAAGAACCTTATATTTGATAGTGTGAATGACACACTTCACCAAGAACATAATAGAAGAAAATGTAATGAAAATTTATGATATATTCATAAATTCAATATAACTTATTGTATTCAATTAACGTGATTCTGAGTTATATTTCATTACATGCAATAATGACCTTCTTCGATAGATTATGTTATATGCAATAACTAGTTTTAACAAAACAATAATATATAATTAAAATATAATAATAATAATAATTCCTAACATAGCCATTAAATTAGTGGTAATGAATAATATTAAATAAATTTGTAAAAAGTATGTTATAAAACATATTAAATTAATTAATAGGTTACCAAATAATATGAAATGAAAATATAACCCAATTTAATATAAAGAAGAAATGATTTTTTTCACACAAATATTATTTCTATTAATATTTTAAATAAAAAAATTATTAAGTGAAATTAATGAAAAATATATTTTATATGGTTCTCCCCATGTATATCAAATTGTATGTTTTTTGGGGTGAAAGAAGTCCAAGGGAGTTCCATAGATTGTGATGACACAGATGAGGCATGCTCGAGAAATAATTTTTATAGTGAGGGATGAGGAAAGAAGTTGATTTGGGGAAGATGATGAAGTGAAGAGGGTGATTATATTGATATGACAGGTAGATCCAATTCATGGGATTTAACCGGAATAAATATTTGGATCCCATAATTAAATTAAACATTGATTCTTGATCCTTTCTCAGATAAAATTTTTATTTTGATTTACAGATCAAAAAATAGGCCATATACACTTTCCAATGTCATATATGGACTACCTATACTCAACTCAGCCCATGGACCTATTGGAATGATCCATTGAACCTATGTATGGACTGGACATGGACTAACCTATGCCTCTATAGAGAGGTTCCCAACAAGCCACTCCTTGGAATATATAATGGTTTTTTCCACATGGTTGACTCAGTTTGGTACCAGAGTGTGTTGGGGTCACCTTAATGATTAGAGGGGTTGGATTAATTTATTATATATTTTATAAAATAGTAACATGAATTAGGATGAAAAATATTGAACATTTTTTTCTAAACTACAAAATTAACAGGTTATTGGAACAAATCACTTAGTGTTATTATTATTATTTTGTGAATTACTTATTAATTAAGTCATTAAAATATCAATTTTAATATTTTTTTTAAACAATGTAATTAAGAAATAATGTTGAATAATATAAATATTTAAATAATTATGAAAATAATAATTATTCAATTAAATCACTGTTATGAGATATTATAAATTGAATAATGTGTATCTTATCTACAAGAAAATAAAGTAATTAATATTTATTATATCTTATTAATTATATAAATTATATCTGATGTGAAATAAGGTCATTAATACATTTAAAGAATTCATTTGTTGAAATGAAATATTGTAATCAATTAAATTATATAACATTATTTTAAATAAAATAATGTTATTTTTCAACATTAATTATGTAAATTTATAAAATGAATATTCTTTCAACTAATAAAATTCTATTTCATAATTTATCCTATGATTTAAATTTATATTTATTAATGGAAATAAGATAATTTAAATATTATGAAATTCATTTTGTAGTTGATTTTAATTATAAATCATATATAAGAATTAATATACTTACATATAAAGGTAATATTTTATCTATATTTATAAACAATGGGGATCGATTAAAACAACATTTAAGTATAGGATAAATTATAAACTATTATTTTAACAATAAAATGAATCATTCAATAATTATTTATAAAAATTATTAAATTCACATGTTGTTACTTTTAGCCCCTGAAACAGAATACCATTCTATAAATTCATTCATCAAAAATAAGTAAAACTATGAATCTCCATTTTTTGAATTTTAGAAAACAAAAAATAGTAATGTTATATATTCTTAAAGGTTACTAAATTTCATTAGAGTTCAAGAGTAGACTTTTAACTATTAGATTTTACCTATGTAATGATTTAAAAATAGAGGTCTTAGTAGTAGAATGAGTTAGAAACAAAACATGTTAATATAAAAAAGTTATTTAAATCACTATTTGATTCAATTTGTGATGTCCCATACTCATGTATCTGGATCCAGTAAAAAAATGTTGTATATTTCTTTATTTGGAAAAGTAAATGAAAAATGTATTTTTATTTAAATCTGAGGTTCTTTTCCAATATGGTATTCAGATGAAAAATCCCACTCTTACATATTAGCCAAATTTCAACAAGAAATAATAACTAATCAAATAATAATTGAAAATGATTTCCCAATATTGAATCCAAACACAGTGAAACCTCTAAATGATCATGATAACATTTTATAAAAATATAGTGTAAGAAAAATTTCCCAGTTAACAGATTTTAAAAATCTATAGAAAACCAGTTTGGAAAGTAATGTGAAAATTTTAAAATAAAATTAAAAATAATTTTGGAAATTCCTAGCTTTATAAAACACATTAAAAATCCATTTAAAAAATAATAATTTTTAGAACATGATTATGAAACCATTTTTCAAAATATGATATATTTTTTAAAAATCCTTTGAAAATCCTCTGAAAAAAATTTGTAAATTCCATTGAAAAAATTTACACATATAAAAATAGAATAATAATTTTTAAAATCCATTTTATTTTAAGAAATATATATTTTTCATTGAAAATACATACACTATAGAAAAAATTATTATTATTCTTAAAAATAATTATAGTTTTGATGGTTATTTAAAATAATCTATGGAATTTTTATGAAAAAATTATGTAAAATTTTGAAACTAAATCAATAGTGCCACTTCAAAATTTGAAATCTATCTAGGCCTACCCACTTTCCTTCCAAATGTGTTCACTCCCCACTCTCATTTCATATTTATAATTTCCACGTGGTATTTTATGTATAATAAAAAAAATTTCCATAGACATATATATATATACTTATTTGACATGTGTTTTATCGTTATAAATAACAACATGTATTAAGTAAATACACATTTATATCTATCTTTAATAAAATAAATATTTACTTTCATAGGTAATGCATTATTATTTTTGTTAAAACCAACATTAATTATATTTAAAACTCACATTAGTATAAAGATTTTTAATTTATATCCATGTCATTAAAAAATCAATAATAAACTCATGGGATTTAATTTATTGAAAAAAACATAAAGTGATAAATTGTATAATTTAAAACTCAACCATTAATAAAAATATAAATAAATAATTTAATTTATTGATTTTAGTCAGAAAATATTGACATAAATCTATAATATCATCACATAATATAATAAAAATAGTAAATTTCTATTCACACACATTTATAGATATATCATTTTTCATTATTATAAAACTAATATGAAAAAAATAATATAAAGACATAAAATTACAAAAATTAACATTTTTAAATCATTTCATCATCAAAATTTTGAAAATAGAAAATTAAGTAATATCATGTTTTTTAATGAATTTCTTATTCATTATAGCATTTTCATTATTATATAAATGAATACACACAGACACAGACACACACACAAACACACACAGATATATATATATATTTGTAAGTATACATATATAATTTTGCGCGTGTACATACAAATAAATACCATATGTTTGAAACCCTTATAACATTGACAATAATTCCCTTTCGCACATAAAATATAAATGGGCATTAATATATAATATTTATATTGTGAATTTAAATATTAATATAAATATTAAATAGGGGAATTAGGAGTTGATACATATATATTTACATATTCAAAAAAATACTGAAATACATATATAATTATTGTACACACTAATATGAATATAATTTTTAATATACTTGTATAACATGAAGTAAATAATCATTTAACAAGAGCGTGATACTTAAAAATACACATTTGACAAAAATAAACTTAAAATTATTTATATTTATAAACCATGACATTAAAATCAATGAATATGAACTTTATGTTTCTAAAAAATATTAGCTATATTTATAACATATATTTTAAAATACCTACAATAGTTTAAAATAAAATAAAATTCCCCATACTACAAAATAAGAACCCAAGGAAAAGGGAGGATATATACTTGGTGTTCTTGGATGATATAAAGGTAGTTTTCTTCTACATGATCTAGATTAATGGTAGGATAAAATAGAAGGTTTTGGTTTGGCTCATGTAGGATGTATTCTTAAAATAGATTGAATGAGGTCATTCCTGTGTATGCTACATCACTCACACACACACACACATTTTATAGGTAGGATACCCACTGGTGGGTGTTGATCAGGCTTGATAGAAAAGCGGAAGTGTCATGGATGATAGTATCCCATGTCTATGAGTCTCAATCATTTTATTTTAAATAAAAATTTAATATATATATATATATATTGATTAACTGAGTGTTTGAAAAAAATGAATCAAGGTAAAAACTCAAGTTTAAATTTGATCAAAATATTCATATACATTTATTGAATCTTCAATAAGAATTAAGTGGTTGGAACTGGTGATCAGAGTGGGTTCAAGATCAATCACCAAAAATGGATAAATATGTGGATCTATAGGTCTTTCTACTATGGGAAAAATATTCGGGTAGGTTGTTTCAACATTTCGATCAAACTATAGTTTCTTTAGGGGTGAAATAAGGATAAATAAGTTCCTTTAGTGGTGATGAAATGTGTGAGGTGTGCTCGAGAAGCCTATCTTACTACAAGGATGACTGAAGAAGACAATTTGGGGATGAAGGTGTTGTATAAAGGAAAATCCAATTATTGTGGAATTATAATCCAATGCCTGGGATTTAACTAGGTAGAAAATTTTGATCCCACATAGAAATAGAAAATTTATTGGGACTCTATTAAAATTTATAATGTGAATTTCAATATGTAGATCAAAATACAAGCCTTATACATGAGCCAACATTGGATTTCTTCTACTTATACTCTGTTCGGGCCATGAATCTATGGGTGTGCTCTGGTGAACTTATGCATTGTGTGAAAATTATAAGACCTTTGAAACCATATAAAGGTGATCCATAAGCTACTCCTCACGATGTATGAGGGTTTAACTCTATGCATAGTCAACCCATCTGGATCTCATAGTGTTTTTAGGGGGCCCCTTAAAGGGTATGGGAGTTGGATTAATTATGTATTTAAGTTATAATATGGTTAAATGAATTATTATGAACAAAATTGGGCCTTTTAATCTAAACACAAAACATAACATGAAATATAAACCAACTACTAAATGTTACTACTTTTTTTGTGAATGGAGTCTTATGTATATATATATATATATATAATTTCAATTTTATTAGTTATTTTTTAAAACCAATTAATAAAGAAACAATGTCCAATAATTTAAGGGAACACATATTTATTACAGTAATAATTTTCTTATTAAGACCATTCAATTAGATATTATAAATATAATAATATATAAATTAATAAAATTATAAACTATTTAATTATCTCTATTACTTATAAATTAAATAATTTAAATCTATTGATAAAAGAGGGCATTAATATATATATATAATTTTCTCCAAAATAATTAATATAATTAATGGAATGATAAAACACTTTTAAATAAAATAATATTGTATTTTAACATACATATTAATGATATATATTTATAATTAATATTATATCTTCTCATTAAATTGTATTAGATAAATTATCTTAGCATTAATATTTATGTTTACTGAAAGAAATAACATAGTTTCAATAAGATTACAAACATTTATTATTTTATTTTTATTATAAATATTATCTAAGAATAATTATATTTACATTTAAAGGTATTATTTTATATAAATTTATAAAAAACAAAATTTTATAAAAGAAAACATTTAATTATAGGTTAAACTATACTTTTGGATGTCTGAACAATTAAACAAAGCATTAAATAAAAATTTATAAAATTGATTAAATTATTTGGTTGTTACACCATCAAACATAAATATCTTCAACATTTTATCCTTCAATAACATTGAAATTATGTTACACGTTAATTTTATAAGAATTATCCCATAGTGAATCATATGATTTTTAGCTATGTTGAATTCTCATTTTGAATCATTGAACAATGTTCCAACATTCTTCGGTAATAAGGATCATCCAAACCCCATTCTATAAAATAAAATTATTCCCTTATTCTATAAGGAAAACATACTCTATATCTGTTGTTGAATGTTATTATACCGATAAGATCATTGGCATCCAATTAAATATTGTTCCTCTAAAAATGAACAAATATCCAATTATACTCTTGTGAGTGTCTATATATCTACTAAATTTTTTATCACCATACTCATATAATGATTTTTCCATTCTGAAATATAGATACATGACATAAAAACCACTAAGATATCTGAGTACCTACATTACTAATTCATAAAATTATATTCATGCAATTTCCAGAAATATGTTAACAATAGCCATATCATGTATAATGGATGACTGTGTATAAACAATATCATAAAACAATCGTCATACAATCGATGAAAATAAAACCTTTGTTATGTGATTTATCGCATAATTTTTTTTATGTTTATGATACTTTATCAACATAAATTTTTTATCCATTGGATTGGTAATACATTTTTCTTTATTCATTTAAATGTGTTCCAATTCCTTCCATTTTTAGTCAATATGAGTTAGGAAATGTGTTTTCAACATTTAAACAATTGTAATCATTATCCTAGTTTTCTTGTTTGGATAATATGCATCAGCTTTAATGTTATAGAAAATCCATACATCATCTTATCTATCTTTTCTTCACTTGTTTTTAAATAAGTATATTTTCTTTATAAAGATGTAAATTTATAAGATTCATATTACCATTAATCCGTCAATAGAAACAATGGTTAACATTTCTAAATACTATGCTTTATTTTTCCATTACGGTTTTCAACATTTGGTTCAACCACCTTGGTGGTTCCATTAACTAATAAAGGATTTTATTTAGGTTTCGCACATAACCTTACTTGCATTAAAATATGAAACTCTTTATATAACCCTTGTAAGTATACTTATCCAGATGTCAGTGAATTAACATGGTTATAAAATATAAATACATTATATGTAACCCATAATTGGAAACAATTTCATGTTTTATTAGAATTCTCATGTTGTTTACAACTCTAGAGAGTATTTCAGAAACATATAATACTTATTATTATTTAAAACCCTTTAGGCAATGTCTATCCATGTACTATATTCTACCACTTGATTCTCCTGGTGATGGAAAAAACATCTTTTTTTGAACCACTCTCATCTAATTTGGTCATCATATTATCTCCAATCACCTAGAAACTTATAGAAAATCCATTCTTTCTTTTATTGCTAACACTTAGTGTCTTGAGTCACCAAAAATATATCCTCTAATATACTCTTAATATATTTATTGTTCATTAGAATATAAATATAATGTTCTCTTATAAATGTTTTATGTTAATGTAAAATCATAATTGATATATGTAACTATTTCTGTAGCGTAACTATTTCTGAAACCAATACTTATACGACATCGCCTTGTGTAAGTCTAACTTATTGTTTTGGAGTTCTAGTGCACCCTAAAACCCATATCCTTATGTAAAAAATCCGAACCTAAATTCCATCAAGAATTTCATCAAATCGTATAGTGTTTTTTTAACTTTTATATTCTCTGATGTTTCTAGAATATTGAAAAGTTATTGAATTCTAATCAGAATAACTTGAGCCTGTGATTTTTTTGGTCAAATATACAACACCCACTTTTTTCTAATATTTCCACAATATCACTTAATTTAATATTAAATTATATCTTTTCACTACTATCTATACATTTTTGTCTTAATGAGAAAAATAAAAGACTTAATCATCATACCCTATAAAGAAACATGCTTGAGACATCACTATTAACTATTCCCTTTTAGTTTTATCACCATAGAAAAAAGTGTGTGAAGTAAAAAAATAACGATTGAAAATTTCAATCTTCATCATTGATTATCATGATTTTGAAAATTTCCTTCACCAATAGAGAATAAGTTCATCTATTCTGCATGTTTGAATCATAATTAGCAACCTCTACCCAAAACACTTTATGGAAGAAAATATGTAATAAATCAATGATTGCATTTTACACTATAATCTGATTCAACCTCTCTAACGAATAATTTTGTTCCCAAGTGATAGTTAAATTAGTCTCAAACCATATGTCTCTCCGAAAACATAACATATATAATTATCTACATTTAAATTCCCCAATATTATTATACACAAAAAATATACAATTTAAATTTTGTGCATATTTCTACCGTATATCTCCATCGAATAAAGGTTCAAAAAACAACAAACTTATACATGAGAATAGACACCCACACCTTACATGTTATGTTATCAATGATGATCAACAAATATGGTGGCCCTTAGGGTGTACCACTACTATATTTTCTAGTTATACCCATGACCATGTACAAATATTATAGAGTAATCATTTTTATAGAGTTATATCCATTATGCTATACAAGGAAATTTTAAAACCAATTACTATTGAGTAAGTTGAACAAATGGTATTAAAAAAATAATTGATATAGTTTTTCAGGATATGAGGACCATAACATCAACTCCCCACAACATTAAAAAATTCCTCTCTGTTATATATGGTAGCCTACACTATCTAATCCCCCGCTGAGCTTCTCACACCCATTTAGTTTTTTTGGTTCTTCCTTAAAATTAAATTGGTGAGTTCAAAATCCATCATCTATTCAACTATGCTTCATTTAAATTTTTATCTATAAATAAACAATCAACTAAAATCCCATTATTTCAGGATTATTCATGGGTCATTGAAAGATGTTTTAATAATACTATATTGGTTAAAATATTTCATGATAATTTTTTACAGTTGATGTATTTTTTAGATCTTTTCACACTAATCTTCAAAATACATCCAATATAATTTTTTTTAATAACGTATTTTAGGTGATTATGTAATTAATTACAATATCAAATTTATTATTTTGTTAATTTATCATGTAATTATAAAATTTCATAGTTAATTGCTTTATTTTAATTATTGACTGACTGATTTTTTTGTAAATAAATATTATTTATATTTTGTGTGAAATTAATGAATATTCAAGTTAGTATTTAAGAAAAATTTATTTAAAATTCAATAAATACCTCTATCTAATCTAATATTATGTATTATAAATTTCTTATTCCATATATTTTACTCTTTTGGATATCCCTTAGTATGCATCAATTATAGAATATTCTAACTCTTGTTAATTTTTTGTAAAGCTACATGTATTATTTGATGAATTTCATATTAAAATTGATATTTGGATTATCATATAGAAAATTTTCTTCAAAAATGTTATTCTAACTACCTTCTTACTTTTCTTATAAAATTTATATTGATATAAATATTTTTATCAATGATATGAGATTACATGTTATGAGGGGTAATGTTTTTATTATTGAATAAATGTTTTCTATGAAGATACATATGCTTGTAATTTGAGTTATATCATGTTAAATACAAGGATTATGTTTTAAAATTAATTTCCATATAAATACATATGTATTGAATTTAATATATTTATCTCTAAAAAATTAAAACTGAATTGAATTGATTAAAAATTAATAAAGCTACTAAAAAAGTAAAATATTATAAAATATTTGAATATATAATCAAAAGATTCACAGTATTCATGAGTTCTAAGATAATTGTATTGTATATTGAAATTAATAAAAACATTAATAATGTAACAAACCAAATAGAGGTTGGAATTATGATTCTGATCACATTTCAATTGAATTTTTAAAGAAGTTGAATATTTTCATTATTCAATAATGTTCAAGAAAGAGGTATTATATTCTGAACATGATATAATTATGTTGCAAAATTATTATTAACTTAATAATAAATCATATTGAATACAATTTTTTTCATTCAAAATATTATGTACGGTGTTACATTGGTGATAAAATACAATATCATGTAGTTCATAACGGAATTTAAAGGTGTGGAATAGAAAATTTGAAATTTGGTCAATTTACATTTATTCATCAATGTGGGAATGAATTTATTCCATTTTAAGGAAAAAATGTTAAATGTGTACATGATACAACTACAATGAATGATTGTATTGAGAGACTTAAAATATTGATGGATGATTTTAGTAATCCTATACATCAATAATGTGGTAAAATGAGGATGTTATAATTTCTTGCGCATCTATACAATGGGATAACTATTTATAAAAATTTCTAATAATTATATAGTTTATTTTTAATAATTTATGAAAGAATTACATTTCAATTATGTAAAAAATTTCTAAAATTGTTCTATTTAATTTATGTTAATTGACTAATTTATATATTCATAGATTATTCAATATTGGAATCACTGTCCAAAATGATTTTATAGATGGTGGTACATCTCAATGGGATATAATTATAGATGAAACCCCATAATGGGTTCCAAATAAATTAATGGAGAAATTTTCATTCATTCCATGATATAAATTATTTTCCATGCCAAATGTAATATCAAAACAAATGTGATGAAATATTGCTATGAGAACTGTGAATAATTTTGGATTATAATGGAATTCCTTTTTTGAATTGCATCCTAATTATTCTACTTATATTCATAATTTCATGTTTAGTCTATGGTGTGATGGATTTAAATTTTTTTCATCTTTTACATCACAAAAAATGTGGTTTATTTTTTTCACATTTAAACCTATTTCAAAGGATGTGTATGAGAAAAACATATCAATTATTGACTATAGTAATAAATATAACTTATGATCCTAGATATTATACAGATTTTCAATTGTGTCCTTTTATAAAAGAGTTGATGTGGATTTAAAATATGGGTGTTCAAATATACAATTCTTCATTTAAAGACATATTTCATATATATGTTTCACTTATGTGGACAATAAATGATTTTTCTATATATGAAATGTTTTCTTTATCTATAATGAAGAGAAAATTATCATTAATTATATGTATGAATGATAAATTATATAGAAGAATTAAGTATCATCATAGTTTATATTTCATGGGAAATTTCATTATTATTTTTTGTTGATCATCCCAATAGTAATAATCATTAATGTTTTGAAAATAATGTTGAGACTGAGAATATATCTCATTACATGTTTGGAATTGATGTGCTAAATAAATCAGATAATGTCATTTTTTATTTGGTATAGTTCAGATAAAATCTGAAAATATTGATAAATTTTCCACCATATAAAATTTAAATTAGAAGAATAAATTTATCCTCTTATATATCCTTATTTGATATAAAATTTAATATGTCATTTTTTTGTTTTAATTAAAATAAATATAATAATTTATTAATATTTTCTATCATTTCATCTAACTGTCAAGGGAAGATCAAACATGATATATGATCTCATTGTGACATGGTGTAATGGGTTATCTAACTGTAACATTATCATGTGTGTATCAGAAAAAATAAATTTAAGGTTACATATAATTATTATATGATGAAAACATTAATGAATTATAAATTTCATTAATTATAATGTCTTTTCTAGTCTCATGATATTTATTCATGTAATATTTATAAATGGGTTAATATAAGAAAGTTGAAACTGAAATATTTGAAAACATGGGAATACTACATCCTTAAACAAGAATTGTTTTTAATACAAATTCACATTTTATATTAAATAATTTTAGGTTATTTTCTAATTATTATCGATTTATATGTGTGAAATGTTTCTAAAAGTTTTTTTTGGATAAAAATTGATGAATGTGCACCAGTAATTAAATCTATGTTATTGAAAATCTATACGATATCATTTTTCAAGTGAAAGTTGCATCTAAATGTTCATCATATCAATGAAAAAAATTATTTGGTGACTTATTCTTTTCTTTGAATTCATCTTACCAAAAGAAGTATGTTCAAAACAAAACCAATTTTCTGAAACATGAATCATCATGAAGGTTCCATTGTGAATGGTTACATGGATTAAAAATGTATAAATTCATATTCAATATATTTGGGAAATGAGAGTACAATACCTAACCAGACCATAAGAAATAGGTAATCGATATATGAGAATATTTAAACTTTTTTTACATCAATTCCGCAATATAGGAAATTCTTGGATTATATAAATTGGAAACATTGTGCCCCAATGACATAGAGGTGGTACATTAATTAATCTTTTTAGTTATTATTTTTATTATGTCTATATAAATTAATACATTTGAAAATATATATGTTATCTCATAAAAAGTATTTTATCATGTATTTGATAATTTTATTATCTTTTTATGCATATAACAGAAGAACATTATAATTAATATTCAATATTCCAAAAATTTGATAATGGGAAAAAACATTCATTTAAAAGAGTTTCATGATTGGATAAAATAAAAATCACTAGGATTAGTTTACTAAAAAATTATGTAATTTTAATATTAAATTATATTTCAGGTATAGAATTTAAGTGTTGAATATACCTTTAATAAAATAAGAGTATTCTATTTTGGTTCAAATTTAGTGGTCTGTGATGGAAAATTTCGATTCATAAATGGGGATGTCTATTTTATAATTGATATGGAAGTGAATATGATAACATAATATGATTGTGTAATGTTGCATTAATGATATAAAATTTTCTAGATCATCATTTACTCGACCCTTATGTAAAAATGTGTCTTATTGTGTATTTTTTTAGAAAATTCAAATATTGGATTATTAATCATGTGGTGAAGTAGATATGATGAAATGGAATTGGTTTGATTCAATGATGATACATGAAAAATTTATTTATGGAAATGGATTTAGAGTTATTTACATGAATCACTTCTAGGATATATATAATCTATATATATTATAATCAATAGAGAAACAATAATTTTATGTGATATATAATATGAGACATGAATTTAGTGTCCTTAGTGAAGTAATTGAATGAAATTTTTTGGTTATAATGTGGTGATGTTGAATTTTTCATTTATGTCGTTAGTCTTGATTATCATATTTTTTACGATAAGTCAAATAGATTAATTTTCAATGTTCATTATGATCATAAAGTAGTGGTGGGTAATATAAAGAAGAAAAAATATATATTATCAGTTCATTCTGTTTATCTTGACTATGGTTTTTTAGTTTTTTACTATTCAAATTTATTTAATTGGAATTTGGATTGGAATTGTATGATTGGTTTATTAATTTTTGTTATATTTAATTAGATTTATTTCCCTTTAAAAAAAAGATTCATTTATACCTACCCTAGAGGACTACTCACTATGGTGTTGTCCACTAGAACTATATATCTACTAAATTGAAAATGGACACCAATCCAAAACCTTTAAAATATGAAATTAAATATCAAAATTAAAATTTAAAATTCTATAATCAAACATAAAAAATTAATCTAAAAACAAGTTCCAACACTTCAGATAAACCCACCGAGCCCCGTAATATTTCATCAAGCCCAAGATCACTCAAAGAACCACCGCTTAGAACACTATCACAAAACAGATTTCCAAAATTATTAAAAAGTCATGTTTTACTAAAATTAAATATATTGAATAGAAATTCATATATAAATGGAAATTCAAACCAGTTCATGTTTTTATCATAAAATTTCATTAATACAATAAATAAAAAACCAATTTGGATAAATTTAAACCTGGTTATATTTTCATAATAATAATATAATAATGTTTATAATTTATAAAAAAAATTAAAAACATTTAAAAATATGTAAAATAAATTTAAAAAATATAATTGATTTAATTTTTATATTGTTTCAAAAAAAATTAAATAGATTGGATTTGATATAGTTTTAGAAATTATATTTAAAATATGTTTAATATATTTTATTTTTGAAATGTAAAATATAAAATATGTTTTCTTGTAAACTATATTATATTATTTCATATACTATATAATTATAGTTTGTAGTCATTGATTATGTTATGTTATATTGTATTCCTTGTTTGATATATTATTTTGTACGCTTTGATTAAAATTGTACACCTCCTTTTCATTGTTTGGTTTTCTAATCAAAATGATTTAATTATTCCCTAATAACGTTTGTAACATATATCACTTTTATAGTATTATTTGAAATATAAATAAAAATGTTCTTTTATTTACTAGAAATAATCTAAAAACATTGATAAAATATTCAAAAATAGATTGCATTATAATGATTGGAGGGTGTGAGTGATGAGTGTAACTCCTCCAATTACTGTAATGGATATAGTAATTACAGTATATATCAATTACAATACTTTTAATTTTATTTTTTTATTCCATTTAAATTTTATTTTAGGGATATATATCAATTACATGGATTCTCTCTAGTTAGAATACTTCTAGTGGTGTGATGTATGACCAATCATGAGGGGGTTTTAGAAGTACTCAGAGAAGTGGTCATTACCATTGACATAAATACCCACAAACACATATACATTATACCAAATTTTATCATTATAACTCCAATTTAGGCCCCATGTATATTCAAAAATATAGATTAATCATCATATTATATAATCTCTATTTCTGATATATCTTTTCCATATCTCATAACGGCTCTGAATCCCTTCAGTCCTTATCTTGGAGTGTTTATGCCACCTGTTTTTCCCTTTCCTACCCATAAAATATTTAATTATCATGGTCCTATGAATTATACTCCAAAAATACTATTGTAATAGATCATGCATTGGATAAATCTCATACTTCAAATGATTATAATCCAATATAGCACATATATCCATCTAATTTGAATGATTAAATTAGATCATATATATATTTACAAGTGGATTAAATTCTATTTTTCATGTATATTCTAGTTGTAAATAATACTATATGTATATTTCTCTTTTCATTTCATATCATGATATTCTAATTAGTTACATGGGTATACGTGTATGTGTGGAGTGTGGAATCATAATACATAAATCATGATTGATTACAATTAAGATAACTTATTTATTAGTAATAATGGTATACAATGTTAAAATTATATGGTTACCTTAGCCATGTATAATAAGATAATTTCACTCAGACCATCTCATAGGGACATGTCTATAATCTAATAACGTGGAATACATTATCATAGTTATTGCTGAGAAATTTATTTAAATTTATATACATATTATATTTTAATTTTTATGAATTTATAGATTTCACTTAGCAGTGAATTAACATTCATTATAGTTAAGATGTAAAGGAAACATAGTTTCCTAATTAAATATAATCATGATGATTATATAATCATGAGCTATATTGAAGTTATATCAATGGACTCAACATTAATTTAAAGAGTATACAAATTAAAAAGGGGTGTCCAGTTACACAAGACACCAAAAAAATTACTTATATAAGATTAATGAGTTTAATGAAATTTGAAAAATAAATATATTTTTATTTAAATTTAAATCATTGTAATTATTATAAATAATTTATTTTTTATATTAAAATTTTATTTTTAAATAATAAAAAAATTAAAATGAAGAGTTATATGAAGTACATGAACACTTTGGGGAGAACTACTATGCATGAGGATGTAAAGAAAACTATGTAAATTTTTTTAGAAGAGTTTAATTAGGTACCTATAACACATTAAATTACATATAATGAATCAAAAATAGTGAATTGAATGATTGTAAACTAGAATGAAACAACCAATATGTAATTATTATAAATCTATTATATAAACGAAGAACTAACCCAACCCTAATCAAATGTATATGTCCAATCCCAAATCATTCTAAACATACATGACATGATCCAAATAGATATGATTTTTCTACAACAAAATATATAATATTACATAGTTCTATTAATTAAATTATGATAATATTATGATATATTATTTTAATTACAATTATTATATAATGAAAGCCTTTATAACTGATAAACTCGACAACCTCAAACCCAAGAAACACAATTATTATCATGTGAATACCAAAAAACATCCCTATAATCTAATAAATGACTTATACACATAGTTAAGACCCCACGTAACATAATTAAATCTCTATGACCATCAAAATAGTCATCCATCAAAAAGATAATTCTCATTTTTTTATACCATCAATATCTAAAAAATTTGTAAAATCCGATACAACCACCCAAAATAAAACAATATACCTAAATTCAATCCAAATAACCCATATAAAATTGGTTAATTTAAAAAAACAGTATCAACTCTATATCAAACATGTCATCAAAACCAAAACTATCCTTCTGTTGGACTCAATATTCCTAAATTTCTCATTCTTAACAGATATAAGCAAACAAATCATTCCCTGATGAAATCATGGAAAAAAATAACATTAACAAACATGGTTTTATTAGTAAAAAAAGTAATATAATACCAAATATTCCTTTATAATTCATGAAGGGTGTAATCAAGAGTTTAAAACTAATGAAACTAGACACCTTAAATTCCCAAAATTGATATTGGGTTCTCAAGAAAACCAAATAAAGACTTTAGAATCCATTCAATATCAAATATGCACAGTTGAGCTGTATGTTACAATAATTATATATATATATGTCCATTAAACTAGTCATCCAACAAAGAAGATACACCCATATCAATTACCCAACTAACATATTAAAAAATGTGTAAAACCATTAATAATGACCCTAACCAAAATATTTTTAAATAATTCCATCAATATAAACTGTATATAATGGTTTCATCCTAAATAAACCATTCACAACATCATCTTACACATTTGACCAAAAACCAACATTATCCTTCCATATAACCCAAATTTATCAAATTATATCTTCATATCAAATGAATTCTAACTAAAAAATAACTCATTAAATCAAGAAACACCACTAAAATCAATATTTAAAGGGGTATTGACCAAAAAATGATTATATAATTGTATATTCCATTACAAAACTATTACCGTATAATTGAATACGTTATAATCAATCAAACCTAACAACCTCAACAACCAAAACCCCAATTCACATGAAAATACCATCGAATAACACCCCCATTGTCTATTAATGATAAAATGCACATTTATTGGTCCTAAATTATTATAACTAATACATAAAACCATAAAATGTCATCCATAAAACAAGTTCATCCTCAATTCCTTTTATACACCAAGCATTCTATAAGAATGGATAAAATCTAAAACAACCATCGAAACAAAAACACCCCGACATAATTCAAAAAAAAAGCCATATGTAATTGTTTCGTCATAAATAAATCATTCCAAACACTATAAAACACATATAAACCACAATTAAAACTATAATCCCACTTTATATAAAACTATAAAAATTTAAATTGATTCCATATAGAACCAAATAACTCAATCACTCATAAAATATTTAATAATAAAAATATTAAAAATGAAACTAAATCATTGAAATAAAAAAATTCAAAACTACCTAATAAAAATCCATGTCAATATTGGATGAAACTACAAAATCATGAATTTCTCAGGTATTTTTTTAATTTAACCTTACTATATTTTCAAATAAAAATACTATTAAAATATTTATTTTAAATCATAATAATTATTTTTAATTTACAAAATCATTTAAAATTAATGATTTCATAAATACAACACTATTAAATTGAAAAAATATGATAAGGACTAAATAAATATAATTCTATTTATACCTAGTGTACCACCCTAGGATTTTATAGTACATTATCTATTTGATGTAATTCAATAGCTTGTGATACACGCAACCCCGAGTTCGAGCGCACCATGACTTTCAAAAATAGCAGTTCCAAAAGATGTTAATAATAGTATTAACATCATTTTTTATTTTATATAATCATTATAATTATAAAATTAAAATTATTTGTTCCTTGAAATAATATATGAAACTTTTTAAACATTCATATAAAGGAAGCATTTTTCAAAAAAATAAAATTTTACACCCTTTTAACGAAAAATTATTTTTAAATACAATACTTGACACTTTTATTTATTAAATTAAATTAAATTAAATTCTTCTTTATAAGGGGGACATAAATATTTTTTTTGGATACATTTTTAGAACTTTTCTGATAACATTTATATTTTGATAAATAGTGAAAAATTCTAAATTTTAATAGAAAACAACTTTTTTAATCGAAATAATTTATAGTGTTTAATTATTAATTTTAGCGGTTGTAACGTATAATTATAATATATTTTATCAATTAATCTAATGTATTTCATTGGATGTAATTTTAAATTTAAATTATACATGAACACATGTCAATATTTTAATATATTTTAGTTCTTAAAAATCACTTTTATGGTTTTGACAAAAGAGATTAATTTTAAATTAATAATTGAAACTAATATGTTTTGAAATGGTTAAAATAGAAATCATTTTTTAATTTGATTTATAAAAATTATTTTTGGGGGAATTGTATGTTTTTTCATGAAAACGTTATATTTTCAGATGATTACTGAAAACATTGTGTTATTATTTTTAACAGAAATTTATTAAAACAATTATTATATTTACATAAGTAATTTTGAAAGTAAAATTAGATAAATAATAGCTATATTATTTCAATGTAATTAATTAGAGTCATTTTATAATAATATTATACATATACAATTTTGTTTTAATATTTAACCTCTTTTACCCACCATCTAGGAATCTTTTCAAATTTGAATAAAACATAATTTTGCGGCTTCTGTGAATTAAATTTCAAAATTTGAGAGACATGATTTACATCATTAAGTAAAAATTGGTTCAATAGGATGAAAATAATATTTGGTAAATTGTAACTTTTGAATATTATTTATCATGGTTAAAAGTTAATATGGAAATTAAAGGTTCAAATGATAATATAATTACACTAACACATGTCCTAATTCTATTGGATAAGTTTATTTCTACCAAAATAAACCATAAGAATAAAATATTACCTTCTATGATCCACTTGTATTAGATTAGGACATTTATTATTATATTATATAATGAAAAGTAAAAAGTGTTAAATTCAAATTTTATTAACTAAACCATTTTAAATAAAGGGTTATATATAATATAAGTTTGATTATAAATAATCATTTGAATGATAAAATTATTTACTACATAATGGTATTTTATGTATAATTTTTAGATGATAAATCGTTAAATTTATTTTTTACACAATGATGATGTCGTAATTTCCTTATTAAGGAATGATTAAAATAGTATATATTGTAAATATAAAAAAATGTAATTTGAGAATTTTGAAGCATTTAACAATTTTTTTTAATATTATATGTTATGGTTGATTAATAATTTTTTTTAAAGTGATTAATTTGTTAGGTCTTTCCCAAAAACAATATACCAAAGAGTGTCAAGATTGACATAAATGAGTTTTTAAAACAAATACTATATTATTAACTGATAAAATATTCCATACAATCAATGCCTCGTCAAAATGACATATATAATGATATATATTTCATTAATTAATCACATGGAGTTTTCTTTTCATTTTATAGTATGTATATTAACAATGTAATATAAAAATACAAGAAGACACTATAAAAGATAAACAATTTAACTAAGAGTTAAATCTTAATGATAAGGATAAAATGGTGAACTAAACCTGTCAAAAAACAATGGATTTAATGGTTTTCGAACCTTTCTATCCTTTTCCTCAAAATAAATCATTGTTTATCCATTAAAAACTATAAATTATATTATAATAAGATAATATATTAAAATTCTTATAAAGTGACAATCACCTCTCTTTTAAATGGTACTTTCCCTTCTCTCAAAATCACTCAAAAAAAGCATTTTGGATTGGCCAACCCATACTCAAATATCCTCCCAACTACCGTCAATTAAACCTAGAGGCCCTAATTTAAACATAAGCTGACCTAATGATCCCTTTTGTTCAAATCAAAAGGAAGAACCTAAAGAAGAGGTAATTACTTCATTGCCTCTTTCAAAGTTCTTTTCTTCTGCCACATCCACAGTATTTGTTGTATCCATGCCAAAATAATAACTAAATTACCTTCTACATAATGTGATGTTATTATAAATATGTTACATCCAATTATATTATTATATCCATCCTATGAATGATAATTCCAGCATATATGCATACCTACGGCTTACCTCTCCACATCGTGGGGTAGTTTTTTATTCAACAATTCATTATTTGGATGGGTATAAAAAATGAGTATAATTGATATAAATAATAAATATATCATGTTAGTGATTTTTTATATATTACATACCATCCAATTATAAACTATTTCACAAATAATAGAATGATTTTATCACTCATGCGTAAGTAAGGATTACCGTCTCCATGAATGTGATGAGATTCATTCCCCATCATAACTATTCATGAATAATTTTCATTTGATGATTTAAAAATAATTTTTAAGAACATAAAAATATTCTGGAAATGAATTTAATGCATCCTATCAATATAAATAATGAAATACATAAAAAAAATATAAATGAAAATGAATTAATTTTAACATGAAATAATGATACTACTAAAATTTTATTAACAATGTTATATTAGAAGATCATATATGATATCATAAATATGAATATAGTTCTATTATATTTTATTAACATACTATGGTCATTTTACATGAGGTTAAACGTACCCACGACCAAAGGAATGCACATGGTAATGGTTATTTCATCAATCACATTATTATCTGTGATTGATTATATATTAGTATCTACTTTGAAATATTTATCATATATGTCCATGTTTCCCTAAAATATTATAAAAATGTTTATTTTTTGTTTCTATGGAAGGGACACTTTAACTAGATCATCATTTTAATTTTTTTTAAATATTAATGTTTTTAAATCTTTTAATTAATGTTCCTATTTTCCCAATGATTCTAAGGGTTTATTTATGCAGACATGATTATTTTAACGTGTTAATTTAATTCAAAAGTTTCAATGGGGTATGGGACATGTGGATTCAAAAATCTATTTTAAATGACATAATTTATAAATTTTTTTGACTTTTAAATTATTTCTTGAAATAGGGTATTTCTATCAAAGAGTTTTATTGATTATTTTCAACTATGTCAACATCCTTTATTGGATATTATTTTTATTGACGCTGATTTACTATAATACTAAATTCCATATTGTATTGAATGAGTTATGTTAATTTTGACTATAGATGTGCAATTTTTATACCATTCATGTTTTTTGGTTAAAATATTATCAATTTTTATACTAGTTTTAATTCAAATGTTTATGTTATGTCTCAACCATTTTATATGGGGAATGCACTGGACTTTGTAAGTGATGAATACATCCCTCTATTTCTCCTCGATGCATCGGTATGTCTCATGAGACAAACTAGTTCTTATCATATTCCTTTTAAAAAAACATATCATTAGTATTGGAATGAGTCCATGACTATGAGGTTATGATGTATAACATTATGCTTTCCATCGTTATGAAATTATCTATTCACAATACATGTGATTATTCAACTAGAAGAATATCCATGTTAATAAGTAACCAGAATTATTTGATTTATCTTTTCTATATTATGATGATTTTTCTATTTAAATGTATTGTGTATTAGTCTTATACATTTCATTAACTGTTTATGCATGTTTATGATATTTTTTTTCTATATTGTAATCATTAATGAGCATATGTGTTCACCTTGTTCGGATGTTTCATTTTTTATTGGATGCCATGAAATGTATTATGAATTACTTACAGAGATATGAAAGAGGATATGAGTGTGTTTAAGGAAGACAAACTACAATTTTTATCTCATGATGTAATGTAATGATCGTATATGTAAGTTAGTTTTTAATAATACTAACTGATCGATCCTTCAAGACATGATTCCTTATTATCATGCCAATGTATTAAAATATTACCCTTACTATGGGTAACTAGGATCAAGGAATTATAGTAGTTATCAAATGAATATTATCAAAAACCTTGGAAATATAATTAGAAAAACTCTTATTTTGAGACATTAATCTAAGATATAATTTGAAGATTATTATAGAATAAGTTTCTATAATATTGGAAATGTATAGATTTTGTGAATTTTCGAAAAAATACATCCCGGTCTGGATACGTGTAGGTTGATATCAAATATACCTATGCATGAAAACTCTGACAAAGAGTTTCGGGCATGACCCTGGTTATCATGTTACACCACAATGGGCCTTGTTTCACTCTTGGTTACAACACTACCGTGAAATATGCTTCGTATAATTCACATTTTCGTTACAAACCATTATGAATGACTTGTGAGTAAATGCCTCCTAAAAACATTTTTTATGATTATTGATAATATGCATAAATAATTCAATTAATGTTAGGTATTATACAATCTTGTAATTATGCATTGTGAATCATAAACTAACCTACTATTTGTCATTTTTTAGAAATGGTTCCCAATAGAAATAGTGCAAACTCAGACAATATGCATGATCTGTGGAGTAAGAAGGATCAGATGCTTCATGGTCTTGAGAAAACATTATGAAGGGAAATAGTCTCCCATGTATTCTAATCATATTAATAAATAATATAATGTGTTAATAAGATTTATATAGAATTATCTGAGCCTTATGGATTTGAAGGGAATCCAGAGAAGAAAAGGAGAACATAGAGAATGGCGGATTACAGTAAGAAGGGAATGAAGCATTTTAAAATATGTGATAACTGTGGAAATAATCACCTTTTTAAATTCATGAAACGAATGAAATTTTGTTAAGTGTGGAGAAAAAATTACACCAAGTACATGATTTCAACGGTATGAAAAATGTTTCAAATGTAAAATGCCTCATATGTAATGAGACGGTACAATACGTGAATCAATATCACAATCATTAGATTATACAATAAATTATGTTATTTGATAATAATCACGTTATGATAATACTGCAGATAAAGAGGAATGATTATAATTATTATGTAGTTATTAAAGAACTTTTTAATTTGAGTATTGTATTAATGATGTATAATTTATTAGAATTATACAGTATAATAGTCTTGTATTGTACTACTATTTTATTAAGGATTTGAGATTTTATGGTACAAAGAAAAGTAACTCATTAATAGGTTACATTTTTTTTTTTGGAAAATAAAAGGTTAATGGAAGGATAAATCATAATATGGTCATGATATTGAGTTAGTGATTTCTGAATATGATATGGTTGATTTGGATAAAATATCTTGGATATTATTAACTACATTAGAACTAATTAATGTTTTGTTTATTCTATCATTGATGAAGTATTCAAAATTTTTTCATATAAGAAATATATGAAGTATTCTATATGGAATAATGGATAATGAATGTAATAAATGAGGTTTTATAGACATCATAGTGTTACCATGTTTTATGAGAATTCATGATGAAGGTACTCACATTTTATTATGTGGAAAAATAGATATTCATTATGTTATGTTAAATATCCTTATAAATATTTGGACCATGAGTTTGGAAAAAAGTATTTTGGATAAGTATAAAAGATGGAATAGATTAAAATTGACATTGGGTACTATGGTTTATGGTTGAATCATTTATTATTATTATTTTTGGATTTTTTTAAGGACAACCTGATGTTCGTGCAATAACATGTCGTGTCCAGAAAGGCTATGAAACTTGAATCTGCAACCAAAGGGTGAGAAGGGTGAATTACTTGACACTACCCTATGGGATTTCATAGTTTTTATAATTTATTTTTTAGTTAAAATATCTGATAGCTGAATTATAAATTCATTTTTTTGAAACACTATAATATTAGGAAAAATATAATATTTTTATGTTCTATAATCTTTTGGAATTAAAGATGAGTTTGTGGAAGAAATTGGTAAAATTATGGAACTCTACTAGTCAAGTATTTTTTTCTTAATCTATAATGAAATTAATACTTAATAATTTTGGAGGGTATTGTAAATCCTAAAATGTATTAACCTAAAACCTTTTGTTTTGTTGAACTGATGATATTTTAAATCATAATATATTTATTTCTTTGAGGCCCTCAATATTCCATTTATTATTCACTTGTTTATGATTGATGACCTCAATCAATATATATAACTATTTACATTTTCTTCCAATTATGTGTCCCTAATTTCAACCTATGTTCACTTATTCATGATCTTAATTTCGTGGCGAATTTTTCCTTTCCTTTTTCCTCTTATTAAAACTTTGTTTTTAACCATATTTCTAATGTGGCCTTTCCCAAATGTATTTTCTACTTTTAAACATTTATTTTCAGCGAACAATTTTAAATTTTGAGAACAAAATTTATTGAAGGAGGGGAAAATTTCAAACCCCATGATTTCATATTATGTTATATCTTTAAATTAATTCAGTATCTTACACAACACGCAACACCGAGTTCGAGCGCATCACAACATCCCAAACAAGGCATTAAAAAACATTTAGTAATATTATAAACAGAATTTTTATTTCATTTATTCCATATTATTTTAATATCCATATTATTTTTCTCTTAGACATAATATAGGAACATATTTAATTTTTTAGATAAATGAAATTTTATAAAAAAAATTAAATTTTAGCATCATTTAATGGAGAACCCCATTTAAATCCAATATTTTACACTTTTATATATTCAATTTACTAAAATTAAATTCTTTTTTAGATGAGGTACAAACTAATTTATTTTGGATAAATTTTTGGTACTTTTCTGATAACATTCAAATTTTGATGAATAGTAAATAACTATATTTTATTTGAAAACAATATTTTTAATCGAAAAAACATATAGTGTTAAATTATGGATTTGTGTATATTTAAATTATAATTAGATTATATTTTTATCATTTAATATAATTTTGGTTATTTGATGTAATTTATTATCTAAATTGTACATAAATACATATCAATCTTTTGATGGTTTTTAAATTTTAAAAACTCACTTTATGGTTTCGGAAAGGAGAAGTAATTTTAATTTAATTAATGCTAATCATATGATATTAATTTGGTAAAATAGAAATAATTTTTGAATTTTGAATATCAAAATTTTCTTCAGGTGAATTTTAGGTATTTTTCTGAAAACATTCAACTTTTGATGAATAGTGAAAAACATTGTGTTATTGTTTAAAACTAAATTTTATTTAAATAATATTCATTATTACATTAATTTATTTTAAAGTCAAAATAGATACATAATACCTTTATTATTCCAATTTAATTCATTGCTTTCAATTTATAATAAGATTATTTATATATTATTTATAACTTATTTACATCTTTTACAAACATTCTTGGTGCATTTCTAAATTTTCATAAAACATAATTTTACCAATTTTGTGAATTACATTTCAATAAACTGAGAGACATGGATTACATCTGTAATTAAAATTTTGTTCAATAGGATGAAAATAGTTTTTTACTAAATAGTAACTTTTGGATTTAATTTACAATGGTTAAAAATAAATAGGGTAATTAATGGTAAAAATGATATTATAATTACCTTATGCATGTCATAATAATATTGGATAAATGTATTTTTACCCAAATGAACGTTATGAATAAATTATGATCATCTTTGATAAACATAAATTAGATTAGGACATTTATTATTAATTTATTTAAAAATGAGTTAAAAATGTTCCATTAATAATTTAATAACTAAAACCTTTTTAATATTCAGTTATTCATAAAATATATTCGACAATAAATAATTAATATAAAACTAAAAATATTTCCATCACAATGGTATCTTATTTGTAAATTTTAAACATTAAATTATTAAATTTCTTTATGACACAACAATGAAGCAGTAATTACCCTATTAATGAATGTTTAAAAAAATTGATATTACAAATATAAAAATAAATTTAAATTAAGCATTATGATGAATTTCACAAATATTTATGGTTAACATAACATGTTATTGTTGATTAAATAAATTTTTTTCGAGGTGATAAAGTTTATTTGACATTCACAAAATCCGAATACTAAATATTGTCGTAATTGACATAAATGAGTTTTTAAAATAAATAATATATTATTAGATCAAATAATATTCATAAAAAACTATGGTTCTTCCAAAGGACATGCATAAGGATAGATATCTCATTAATGAACCACTTGGGGTTTTCTTGTAATTTAATTGTTACTTTATTAACCATGTAATATAAAAATACAAGAAGACATTGTAAAAGGTAAACTTTTTAATTATGAGTTAAATAAAAAAGATAAGGTTAAAATACTGACCTAAACATTCCAAAATACTATTAGTTTAGAGGTTTTCGACACATCCCCATCTTAGCTTTGAAATAAATCCTTTTTATTCATTAGAATCCGAAAATTATTTTATTATAAAACAATATTTAAATCTTTTCCTCAAGTGACCCTCACATCTCCTATAAAATGATACATCCCATTATCTCAAAATCACACCCACAAATCATTTCATCTTAGCCATAACCTACTCAAATATCCTTATAAAATAATTTTAATGAACATGGAGACAATAAATTGATCAAAATATATCCAATAGATCCCTTTTGATCAAATCAAAAGGAAGAACCCTAAGAAGTGGTAATTATTGCATCACCTCTTTCAAAGTACTTTTCTTCTCCCACATCCTATTTATTTGTTAGTTCCATACCAAAATAACAACTCCAATACCTTCTAAATATTTTAATGTTATTATAAATAAGATTAAACCAGATTCATTATTCTATCCATCCTATAAATGACTAAGTCACCATATGTGCCGATGTACGACTTACTGTCTCCACATCGTGGGTTAGATTTTTATTTAACAGATGATTATTTGGATGAGATTAATAATGAGTAAAATTGATGTAAATAAGAAATATAACTTGTTATTTATTCTTTATATAATATATACCATTCAATTATAAAGTATTTCACCTCTAGTATAATTATATTAGTGCTCATGTGTACGTAGGGTTTACTGTCTCCATGAATGTGATGAGATTCATTCCCCATCGTAACAATTCATGAATAATTTTCATTTTCTGATTTAATAATAATTTTTAGAACATAATATCATTCTTGATATTAAAAAAATATTTTATATCCATAAAATAATTACTTAAGAAACAAAACCTATAAAATAAAATGGATTAGATAACACCCAAAATAATGACACTACTGAAATATAATTAACAAAGTAAAATTAGAAGATCATATATGATATCATAAATATTAATATGGTTCCTATATGAATTAATAACATACTACGGTCATTATAAAGTAGTTTAAATATACCCTCAACAAAAATCAAGTACATGGTAAGGGTTAATTCATCAATCTCATTATTTTATGTGATTTTTTATCTCTAAGTATCTACTATAAAACATTTATCATCTATGTCCATGTTTTATATAAATATTTAATAATGAAATATTTTATGTTTTTGTGGAAGTTACTCTTTAAATAGATCATCATTTCAAATAATATTGAATATTTATTTTTCTAAATGTATTACTTAATTTTCATGCTTTAAAAATGATTTTAAGGATTTATTTATGTAGACAATATTATTTTAATTTGTTAAATTCATTCAAAACATTCAAAGTGGTACGGGAATCATGGATTCAAAATTATAATTTAAATTAATTAACATATAAATGTTGTGACATTTAAATGATTTCTGGAAAAGAGGTATTTCTCTCAAAGAGATTTGTTGCTTATTTTAAATAATGCCAACATCCTTTATTGGATATTATTCTTGTTTGAGGTTGAATTAATACAATACAATCATCCAAATTATATTAAATGAGTAATGATATGTTTGACTATAGATGTTCTATTTGAATACAATTCATGGTTTATGGTTTAAGTATTTAAAATTTTTATGGTACTTTTAATATGAATTTTTTGTTATTATTCATCCTTTTTATATAAAGAATGCATCATACCTAGTAAGTGACAGGTGGAGCCCACTATAGCTCCCTGATGCACCTATAAGACTCATGAATCAAACTAGTACCTTACAATAAGTCCTTGAATAAATCCTATTTGTAGTCTTGGAAAAAGGCCTTGAGTATGTGGTTATGATGTCTAACATTATGCATTCCATCATTCTAAAATTAGCTATTGATATTACATATTATTATTCGACTAGTATAATATACATGCAAATAACTAAATGGTATTATTTTATTTATCTTTTTAATATTATGTGGAAGTTTATGTTTAAATGGCTTGTGTTTTTGTCTTATACATTTCTTAAATGTTTATTCTTATTTACGAATGTTTTTGCTATATTTATGTCCTTACTGAGCATCTGAGCTGCCCCATTTATTATATATTATTTACCCTAGGATGCGAAGAAGTTTATTATGATTAAACTAATGGGATATGATAAAGGATATGAGTGTGTTCAAATTGGAATAAATGTTGTTGTTTTTTATATCATTATATAATGTGACGTTCATATATGTAATCTATTTTCTATGACTGCTTAACTAATCAGTTCTACTAGACATGATTCTTTGTAATCATGACAGTGTATTAAAAGAATGCACCGACTATGGGTAACTGGGGTCGGGGTGTTACATCAAAAAGTTCCCAAAAAGTATTATAAAATAAATTTTATGAAAATATGCTGATGTAATAATATATATAATGGGTTTATAAGTATTTCACATCATAAAAAACCCATAAATAGAATAATTAGTTTTAACAAGTATAAGTAATATAAAAAATGATTCATTTTAATCTTATTCAAGTTATTAATGAAAACAATTGTAAAAATATCATAAAGGTTCATTAAAACTAATTAATTATATTTAAAAATAATAACCTCCTTAGGAAATTCCATTATCCTTAATCTCTTTTATTAGTTTCAATAAAATCAAAAAATCGTTTTTTTAATCTTATTCATCACATATTTGAAAAAACATTAAACCGTTTAAAATTATTTTTTCAAAATTATATTAAATAATAAATAAAACATTATTTAATAATTTTTTCTTACATAAAATTTTATTTTCAGTTGGCTTTCTTCGGTATATAAGTGTATGTACAACAATTGATGTTTTCTTTATGAGTATAACGTTGAAAATACATACATTTTTAGGTGATTAGACACCAGAATGTACTTTATGTTTTATTTTAAATCATTCAAATTCCAATATATTTTTTCAAACTAAATTGCAAATTTATATTATAAAAAATGTTTTGGTGGCCCGTCATGAGAAATTGGATGAAAAATTCCAGACATGTTATCATTTAAAATATATATTAGTTGACCATCATCATGGGAGAGTCCATTTTTTACCTAAGACGAGTGTTGTATCAACTAGGTATTGTCCTCTATTCAAAACCTAAAATAGATTTGGTGGTATTGAATTTCAAAGAGACCATTTATAGGCAGAAAAGAATTATAGTAAGCTAAATAAGTCCAAAAAATATGTCATGCAGACTATGAAAGATATAAAAAAGGCCAATGAGTATTTTCTAAAAGCTATAAAAAATTATATTTATTAATTACTTTCTATAAAACTACAAATTTTATAAATTCATTTTGAATATTTTCTATTTATATAATCTGCCGTGTGATGTAAAAGATAGTTCTAGTAGTGGGTGGGAAAAAAAATCCCTAATGGTGATGGAGAATAAAATATTTGAGGTGATAATGTTAGTGTGGACATTCTTGATAATGTTGATGGTAGTTATGTACATGACACTATTAGTGGTCATGAGGGAGATAATAAACCTCTAAATTTTTAACTTGATGTTTATGAAAAAAATTATTGAATGGTGTTTGAATATATTAAATGATTATTTATTATTTATTTTCTATTTTTTATAATATGAACTAAAAAAGTGAATTATACAGTATATTGGAAGTATTAAATGTGTATTATGACCAGTTGAATAATTTTTCTTTTGTATTTTATAATTTTTATCGAATAGTGATTGAGGTTGTCATTCCAGTTAACTTTAATTTTTTCATATTGTAATTTTATACCAATGTTATTATAAATATTAGTATAACAAATATAAAAAAATTATTCATAAAACACTAGTTACATAAAAATTTAACCCCCCCCCCCCCAAACCAACGGTTGAAAAAAAATTTGTATATGGGTAAATCAATAAACACATTACTAAAGGTTCTATGATCCATTTGTAAATCCTATACTAGTGGAACCGAGTCTTTTACCAAGGTATAACAAATGTTAGAATATGTATATTTTTAACACTAAATAGTATGGATCTGACCACCATACATCCATA
Organism: Viscum album; assembly: GCA_963277665.1. NCBI lineage: Eukaryota > Viridiplantae > Streptophyta > Magnoliopsida > Santalales > Viscaceae > Viscum > Viscum album. Next base: position 1,032,664,841 of record OY728133.1, on the reverse strand, counting down.
TAAATAATTTCCATATTTTAATCCTAATTATCCTTTATATATTTTTCGAATTAGACCTTCCAATTATTCACAGGGATGAAACCACTGATTTTTCCATACCCAATACTTATAATTATAAACATTATGTTTTTTAATAATATTATTATCCCACTATTAATTATGATATCAATACATTCCTGAATAAGTATTACATAAGTTTATTTCCAAACATGCATTCTTCCATCCAAAAACTCATATCATGTAAAATGTTTCATCTGTCAGTCCTTGGAAACCATAATAGAACTACATATAAATTTATAGGACTAATAAATTTTTTTACAATCCAGTTTTCTTACTAAAATCATATTTCTCTTCAACCACAATACGTGTTTCACTCTTTGAATATTTAGAAAGATTCAATTCTGAGATTGGATGTTAGCATCACCTTTTCCAAAAATCACGCTATTTTTGTCATCCATATGATGGAATTTGATGAATATTATAGATGTATAGTTCATGATACTTATCATATCAAATAAGGATTGAATATATTACCTATATCCCAGGATTATGGATTCAATTAGAGTAAAACCACTCAAAAATGTCTGATTTTGTCTTCTAAAATTGTATTTGAGGAATAAATTAGGTAAGAATGCAATTATGGTTAAAATTTAGTTTTTCTTCAAATAAGAAAATGAATAAAAATTCATGGGGAATGAATGTAATGAATACCAGGAGAATCACCATTAAAAATGGAAATACAGTCATTTGGCAAGGATCTAGAAAAAAAAATTCACTCTCTTATGGATCATTATTTATTTATAAAACCTTTTCTACGTTGTTTTCTTATCACAATATGTGAGCATTCCCAGTAGTATAATGAGAAAAAGTAAAAAAAAATTACAATATGATATTAAAAATTTCATGTAAGACTAGGTCTCTTATAGTGAAAATCAATATGCACTATGGTATCTGATTCATCCTCTGAGCTGATATTGTTGTAGAGGTTGTACAAGGTTAAACCACTAATCCTATACCTGGCCTCTACTCCAATACAGTTTACATGAATATAATATATAATGACAGAAAATATTATATAACATCTACTATATCACATAATACCCCATATCATTACTTCATCCATACAATATCCATCCTCATTAAGATCGAGTCCATTGTTTAATGGTTTATAAGAAACCCATCTTCCTTGTCTATTATTTTCTCATTCTTCTACATAGAGGAAAACCATTGTATTAAATTCCAAATAGATGTAAAATAATCTCCCCAATATATGAGAGCACTTAATTTATCACAAATAATTTTTATCAGACCTATATCAATATGTGATAATGTAATATTTCATTTTCATGCCTTGTTTCAGTCCTCCCAAAATAACCCAACACCCAACCACAAAAATTATACTCCTAGAATTTAAATTAATATCAATGAAGACAAAACATTGAAAATTGTATTTTATGAATTCAAAAATTTACAACCCATAATTAATAGAGCCTATGGGAAGGATGAATTCATTCAATATGGTGTTCACCTTGATTCTATTGTATAATAGGATCTAAGATGTCTAAATCTTGTGAGCCACACAACACCAACATTGGGATTCTAGAGGGACACCATTCATATATATATATTATCATTAGTGTGAATATAATATTTACTCATACATTAATAAATAAGTTCAACTTCAATGTTATTTTCATACAAAAATGTTTAGTCTCCCAATGATCACGAACACCTCTTATTTGTATGAATGTTCAGAAATCACATCTACTGATCTATCTGGAACGGTAGACATAAAAATACCTCTATCGTGATAGCTTCTCTAACAAATATAGTCAAATATCAACGGTTTAAAGTGATGTACAAAATAATAAACAAAAACTAGGAAATGAACTACATTCTATGAAGGATATTTTAGAATATTGATGTCTAATAAAAATAAACTAGTCAGTAACTCAATTATCCTTTGAGAAATTAATCTCTCAATACCCAACCACCCAATGGTCCTTTTTGTCTTGTGTCTCTATGTGTTATATCAGGCATTGTGATATCCTTGAGTGTGGCATTTTATGAACAACCCATACCATCTACTCTTCTCCTAATATTTTTCTCATTATGTTAACATAATTAGTATTTTTTTGATTATTTCACATTCCAGCTTGGTCTTCTAACCGTTCATTGATTTATAGACACTTAAAAAGTAAACACCACATTATCCCACCATCATGTTCTTTAATTTATCTAATTCCCAATGTAATATTCCATTTTTTAGCATCAAATATGAACAAATTCATTATTATCTTAAATTTCTCCATTTTTACTATTGGAGCCTTAATGACAGATTGAATATGCATTAGTATTAGGTTGGATACACTACTTATAAGATTCATGAAACCTACCAAATAAAGGAAATGGTTCTTCTATTTACTATTGCACCATGTGATTCATTTGATGGTTCATTAAAATAAGCCTATCTTGATTCTTGAATCCTAAATTGGAGCACCAATATAATTTTGCGGGTGATGTCACCTTGGATTATATATCATTCTTTGTATACATTTACTATCCATTAAAATCATTTTTTTTGGAGATATACACACTTATTTCCCCTTCTTTTACCAATTTTGACATGTTTTTCCATATATATATATATATGTGTGTGTGATTATATTTATATCTTTTCTATAACTATTCCTACCATTTTCGAAGACAATGATATCTTCAGCGCACATTAGATAAGAAATCGTGACATCCCAATACCAGGTCAAGGAAGGAAAGATGACCCATTCCCCTCCAAGAATCCATTTATGTTCATTAAAAGTTAATATTACGGTAAAATGAATATACTTTAATATCCAGGATCTTATTTTCTTAAGCCACACAATTATTTGATAAAGAAAAAACTATTAGCCATTTTGGAGATAGTAATCCATGTGGAAGAAAATGACTAACAACACTTTTCACAACCCCATTCATCAATCCAAGATCTCTTCATTATTATCAAAATAAAATAAAATTTATTCCCATTATATTTCTTATCCATGCCCACTTTGATGATAATATTGGACCTCAGATACTTTTTTCTAAAATCATTAAATTTAAGAATTAGCCCTTTTCTTAGTAAATTCGTGTATTTTATGACCTTTCATCCAATAATTAATAAAAATGTGGCCACCTTTATAAATAATGATCCATCTTATACTCTTTATTCCATTCACTTTATATTGACATTTCCATGGAGTTGTACATCCATTACCATTCCATTAAATTTTTTTCTGATAAATTTATGGATTTCCATCATATAAATTTTATTTCAAACATCCTCAAAAACTAATGTAATTTTTTGTAATGATTGACACAACATATCCTTGATACTAGTTCTAATAAACACATTCATTTTAAAAAAATTAAATGAATAACAGTGAGAAAATTGTAACCACTAATAAATAGAATATAACTAACATGTATTGAGTCACCTATATTTAATGGAACGATTTTGTTTAGGGTTTTATATAATTATGAAGAAATATTTACAATATAGCTTCATGTCTCTCCCATAGAATGTAAATTACATCCACTATATAGGAAACCACAAAATCCATAATTAATCTTAAACATCTCCCATTAAATTATTCACACATAATGCTCTTCTATACATATCATCTATAATACTTGTTTTAATAACCAGAGGAAATGAAAACATAATAAGGAAGACCAAAAATGATCAATAAGGGAAAAAGTTATATCATTAGTTATCAATTACTAAACATGATCTAACTATTATATAAGGAAAAAATAAAATCAAATAATTCCATATCAATGACCACAGTATCTTAAAACAAATCCATAGTTATCAATATAAATAGATAGATGTAAAACATTAATTCATTTCATTGTCATGGAATTAACAGTGACTAACATACTGAAATTTATCATAAATTCCCCATCCAAGATATAATATTTTCCACAAAGGTAGTATACGTGAAATCGTTCATTAATTGGGTAGGTACACCAAAAAATCCAAAACATTTGACTCATGAGACCAACTGATGAATCATGGTGATAAATAACATTTCCCCCACAAATAACTTATTTAAATCTAATGAACTCACAATATAAAACATAAGAAAATAAATACAATTCATAATCATCTTTCCTTATGATTCAATAAACATCTATATTGAGGTTCAAATATATATAATGTGAATAGTTTTTTAATCATTAAATGAACATAATCCATTCAAAGAATGAAGGTGGATGGTTAATAAATACATAATAAGTTTCCCTGTTTAATTACTAAACAACCATATCAGACTAAAAAAGTATGAGTATTTTTAACATTTCATGAATCAATTGATATATAAAATGTAGGGTAACACCATTAAAACAATGTAAGAATATATACAGTGTTCAATAAGAAAATACATTATAATAAAATGATAAATGTTATAGTGGAGTATTTGGTAAGTGAAAGGAAATTGTGTATTTTCATGATATTAATTCCCCAAGGAAAAAAATTGTAATAGAATATTTATAATGTAATATATATGGCCCATATATATTTACAGTGTTTTTCCCATTAATGATTTTGAAATCTATTAAGAAATATTTTCAGATCTATGCACATAGACAACACATGATTCTATGGAATGATAACCCTATCGTTTATTTTTTTAAATTATTAAATATATTATATCACACATGTAATGTTTTTCAATGATAATAGAAATAATACATAATGGATTCTATAATAAATAATATAATTCCACAATTGAATATTATGTGAGGGATTTACATTAGGCGTGATCTAAATTTGATTGGCGACAGGAATTCAGATGAGGAATCGGTTACAAGGTACGTTAAGTTGATTAATTAATTAAGTCATTGAATACCTTAAAACCTATTTACATATATAAATAACATGCTATGTAAATTATCCATGGATAACCAAATTATCATGTAACTTTCGAGAGAACGTTTCATTATTCTTTTTCAGAGGATCGATATTGGATAAAGACCTGTGATCAGATCAAGGTGGATAAATTGGAAATGAATACATAAGATCATCCCAATTGATATAGAACTTTGTATTCACCAATTATCAATCCATAATTGATTCATAAATCAAAAATTATAGTTTCTGAACTCATGATTAAACATAATAAGCCATCATTTTATTTTATTATAACTTGTTGGTGAGGGTATTCCCTTTTCATGACCCCTTTGTCAAATTAAATTTTTTACAAAATTTATTTTCTCTTATTATTCCATGATCTCATCCTTTATTTCCCAATTTTAAATTTATAGTTTAATTTTTTTGACCAATGATATTTATCACACTTTTTATGTTGATTTCCCACAATGTCATTTTTATTCATGATAACCATACTGGGCTAGGGTTCTACATTAGAGGGCAGGATCGAACATGATTGAACCCCATAAATTCTCTGAATATTTGTCTAAAATAAAAGAGTTGGTGATTTGATTATAGAACATGAGGAATAGTGGGGTGCATGTGTTATCCATAGTGGACGTTGGATCATTGTCTGAGATGAATCAATGAAAGGAATGTGAAGTGTTTGCGGGAATTATTTAGATCAGTGGAATCTAATTTTTGGTAACATGAGGTCCTACAATTATGGTCATAGGAGACTATTACAAATTCTGCGTGGTTAAATGGATGAAAAGGAAATTCAATAGTGAGATATGGAAGAAACATGGAAGATATAACTTTTTTTCAAGATCCATAATACAAAACATGTACTAGGATTAACAAATTCCATGTTGACATCCATATTTTATAAATAGTGTTACGGTAAAAAGACAATGATTATACATAGTGTGGTTCAGAGACATGTTGTGTGACCATGTAAGGATTTCAATGTCATGTGATAGCTATACATGCCTAGGGCCCCATATAGAAAAACACTCTATATAAAATAGTACATAGAAAAAAATGAATGGAAGGATTAGAGACACATGGATAAAATTTAGTGAGGGAGAACATGATGCGTGCTCTGGGTGTACATGAGTATGTGATGGTTCATAGTCATGGACATGTAAATATCCAAGTACATAGGCATGACCTGATAGACATGGGATTGTATAGAAGTACATTGGCAGGTAGTGGTTGGATGAGATACACTATGTTGTCCCTATAAAATCAGTTTACAATTACATAGCTAAAAATTAGTATCTATATGAGGACACTGTTAGGAAGAAGAACATGACCAGGTGCCTATTAAGATCCTTAAACATCTTGTATACCATTTTGAAAAAACATTATACACACTTATCACTATTTCTAGGTCTCATATTTGGGCATGTGAGTAGGAAGTTCTGTGTGTTTTTTCACATAGAACCTGATGCTATAATTTTTCTTAGATTTTGAGATATGATATGATATTTTTCGAACATTATAAATCTTAAATTAGTTTTTAATAATGACAGATATAATGAAGGATCATTAGATAGATTATTGGTATATATGAAACTCCCTTATCACTACAAAGCACGACACCTCTATCCATAGAGACTGTACTCCCCTATTTCACCCGGTTTTGGGTCTCCCATATTCATTTTATTGTATATAAAGTATTCCCCTATGAAGGGTAAGGTCCTATATCTAGGGATATGGAACTCCCACATCACATTAAGTAGTGTGTCCTCTATAATATTTATAATAGAAGATATAGTACTCGCCTACATAAGTGGGGGTGCTATATCAAGGGAGATGATACTCCCCTACCAGATCAGGGAGTCGGTCCTCCCACTTATTATTCCATCAAGGGGATGTTATCAAATTTTATACAAGTTTGTGGGTCCTCTAATAATAGTTATGGCATTACCCTAATACACTATGGCCCATGTCCCTCATATTTAGTAAACAAATATAGAGATGATACTTCACTACATGGGTGAAAGTCCTCTATCTACTAAGAGAAATCCTCATGTTGAATTAGGTAACACTACTATAAAATGGACCTATACCCACGGTTTTGGGGAAAACTATGGGTATATGAATTTTTAGAGAGCATATGCCCACATTTTCCCCATACCGTGGGCATAGGCTACCATATACCCATGGTTTTTTCCAAACTGTGGGTATATGGTATCAAAAAATGCATATACCCACAGTTTTCCCCAAACAGTGGGGAAAGGGTAACCTATACCCACAGTTTTCCACAAAATAGTGGGTATAGTCGTCAGAAAAAAAAAAATATACCCATCCCGTGTGTGCACGGGAAATTTATTTTTTCCACAGGAACAAAATAAAATTCTACGGGTGTTCTATACCCACAGTTTATTCTTCTATACCCATGGTTTAAATAAACATATTTGATAAAATATATATATACATACACATATACAGTGATGTGGTAGTGGTAAGGCCACTTGTGAACGGAGATGTGGTCACGAGATCGAATCCTAAAGGATTCTAATTTGTATAATATGTTATACCCATCTTTTCCAAACCTTTGGTATATAGTTATTAAATGGTGGAAAAACATATACCAAGGGTTTTTCTAAACTGTGGGTATAGGTCATGGACCTATTCCATCACCACTAACGACCATGGTTCCCCAAACCGTGGTTATAACCTATACCCACAGTTTGGTATTGTGGGTATAGGATCATTTTTGTGGTGTGTAACGAGTCCTCTATATTTGGGATACTCCTCTACCTTAGTTTTTTAGTTGTGGAGAGGTTCTAGAACTCCTCATGACTTATTTTAATAGACACATGATATGTGGGGCATCGATGATGGACCATTGAGATAACAACCAAGAACATTATCCATGGGATGATATATAAGATGATGAACCATTTTCTCTCCCATATATGTTTCTTATATGATCATATATCTATTTTGTTAGGCTTGATTCCTCTCTTGATTTGGATTGAATTGACAACCTATATAGTTTCCCCCCTATAGTTATTGGGGTGTACTAATAGGTATTTATTCCATCATCTATTCATTGGATTTTATCATACATATAATGTCTCAAGTAGAATAAATATAGGAAAATGGTGATTTTGATGGAGCATAGGGATACTCATGTGCAGAGACCACATACGTTGGTCTATTGGGGAGATCTAGATCTAGAATCACATAAAATTTCATTTATAGATGTTATCAATATGTGGTATATTTTCAAGGAAGGTGTGTATTTTTCCGTTTTCCCTTTTGTTTTACTCTATCACACACTTTTGTGTTACCTAGAGTTATTTTGATATATGATTTTTACACTAGATGTTACATTCATTTTATATTACTCTGGTAAACTTTTTATGTATATGTTTGGCTGCAAGATTTCAAGTACTTGTGAAGAATTCCTTCCATTTATTTATTATTTATTGGCACTTGTTGATATCCACTATACAATGGAGGCTATCTTGTGGTTGGGAAAGCCTTTTATTCTTCTAGAAAGATGGTCCTTTGTGGGTTGGTTTATTAATGATGTGTATTAGAAGTGGTTCAAACATAAGACATTTTTGGGAGTTTTAAACATTATGATGTTTGGTTAGGAATGTATGGAAATAGTGTCAATGTGCCTTGGGATTGGGTTACTTTGCTAGGGAATCTTGTGTTGGAGTGGTGGTCGATGTATATATTCACCAGTACTATAATTACTATCTTGTTTACTCCACAGACCAAAAACATTGTTTTAGGGAATATTGGTATACATGCATCATATAGGATTGATTCTTTTGACCATCCTTCTCAATTCAGTTTACCATTATATATATATATATATAATAACATTATAATGGAATTTATTTATTATATATAAAGATGTCTCTATGAAGATATCTATCTTGGTTACTGATTTGGGATCATGAAGGGGATATAATGATTAATGAGTACATAGTTCATGATATATCTCTTGGGATCTTTCCTCTAGGTGGGTGTATTAAACACCATAACATGTCAAGCATTAGATTATACTAGTAGAGCTGGATGAGGATGCGTGAAAGATTATAACACACTATGAGTCCAAACACCTGAGATTGTTGTGTTGACACATTGAGCTAGATCCCTAGGTAGTAGATAATTTTCTTGAGTCAATGATCCTTGTTTTTAAACATTTCAGATCATTATCTGATCATATAGTCTCACTGGTAACTTTTATTTTCCATTGATCATATGGGAACTACTCGATCATAGTTACATAGATGCATGATTCATTAGAACTCTTATTTTTTGTCCTATAGTATTTCTGTACTGGGGAGTTATGTCCCATGTTAATCCACAAAGTTATAATTCAAGAGTTTTTAGATTTCCATTAATTATTGATGATAGTTTATCAGTATGTTGTGAGGTTTAGTGACCTAACATAATACTCCATCAAAATTATTTGGGATGGAATCATCTGGACGTGGATGTTTGAGAAGTCTCTCTATTGATACATTTGTGTTAGTGTAGTACATCAAACATTCCAACATATGTTGGAGTGATGGAGTGGGTGTTGGTTATGTATAGCCTACGATTTGAGCGACACAATTTTTTGGTTCCATATCTAGTCATTCAATGTCTTTGTTGTTTGAAGCGGCAAGTATATGACAGGAGATGAGGCATTGAATAATTACCCATGCCCACACATAGGCATGTGGTCATGCAACATAGATACATTTTATAGGAATAAGGTATTCCGGAGAGGGGTAATGTTATGAATGAGATTGATGAGGTCACACAACATGTGATTTCCCAAACTAATGTACTGAGGAGGGCTAGAAGATATAAGATGATTATCCATGGATATTGAATATCCATGATCATGGATCTCCTATGTGTTGCTTGTGATTCCCCCAAATAGGGGGACCAGCCATAGGTTTTGGTGTGTCTCTTGGAGGAGTATATGATGGTTTATTTTATCACTACTTCCATCATGACAACCATGCATCCAATTCCAGTATTAGGGAGATGATGATCAATTTCATGTGTAGTCTGAAGCATTGGAGTATTATAACATGAAAACTCAAGAATTTTTTTGAGGTATGATCATTATTTAATATACTCCTATTTAAGTAAAAATAAAAATAGGTGTGATTCATTTTTTAACTCCTTATTATTAGTGTGAGATACATACCATATAGTTGAGACAACATGATAATAGATTTTTCTTCATATACTTAAATGGAATTCTTATTAATCATCCCTTATTATCCAAAATTTAAAGTTATTGCACGGTGGAGAGAGTTTCCCATGGGACCTCTTGGCCATCATGATTATACCATTTGATTTCATCATGGGTATGGTATTTTTTTAATGGTTTGAGCCCAGATTATATATCATTGTAGATGAGTAAGATTCCCTCATAAAAATGTGACATGATTTTTCTTTTTCAGTGAGGGAGGTCTCAGGGAAGAGCGAGTGGGGTTGCATGTGGGAAGATTCAACCCATCGCACAACATTTGGAAATTTTATCCTTGGTTAAAGTGAATATTTTTTAATCTGGGGTTTTTAGTCATAAAGGATTATATTGGTGTATTCCCTAAAGAAGTTTTTAGACTACCCATGATTTCATAGATGGACTTTCTCATCGACGTACACCCCATAACCAACCCTATATATTTTGCACAATATCAAGTTTCCCCAACCAGGCTATTGGTGTTGAGGGAGCATTTGGAGGTCCTTCATGAAAATGGTTTTATCAAACCTAATGTATCCCTAGGGAATCATAGATATTGTGCATGAAAAATTAGATTATATCATAGGGATTTTTTTTAATATCTCCTAAACCAAGAAAAAAAGAAATTAAAATTACCTATTTAAATGTATTGAATACATATTTGATCAGTTTTGAGGCATGAGATGGTTCTAAGAGATAGATATAATGCCTGAATACAAGAAATTAAGTATTTGTATTGTTGGTATTCGGAAGGTAGAAATATGATTTTGCTAAATAAATAATGATTTCATGATTATGAACTTTGGTTTAACATTTGAACCCTCTCTATTTATGTATTTGATTAATTGGATCTTCTAGCCTTACATGGATTTTTTTTTTCTTCATTGAATTCACACTCATCTACTCTACATCATAAGAGGATAGTGTAAAACATCTGAGGATGGTCTTAAAATTTCTATTGGAAAACTATATTTATGGTATAATCTTGATGTTCCATTTCTGGATCCAAGAGGTTCACGTTTATGGGAATATCATTTTAGATTCTGTATTACCTATGGAACTAGGGATTATTGATATAGTGCTTGCATGGGTGCCACCTAAGATCATGTTATATATGATAAGTTTTCTTGGATTAATGGTGTACAACATGATGTACATTGAATACACCTCCAAGATTGATGCCGTTTGACTACCCTGGTGTGAAAAAAGAATTTTTTTATATATAATAAGCAGTGTAATAGTGATTTTTTGGAGTTGGGGTTGAGGCTAATGAGTGCCCCTATTTTGAGACTACCATAGGATGATGGGCAGTACATATTGTCACTAGAATAAAAAGGCGAGTAATAGAAATTTTCCCTGAGATAGTAGTGGTTTAATCCACCGCCTTAAGGGTTTATGACTATTACAAAAACCACAGCGCAATTCATGGTCTCAAGTCATTTATCAACAGTTTTTGATTATTTTCTGGTTGATTTGTAATGTATCATTTTTTTATAATTTTTTTGTTGGTCACTTATTTATTTTTTAAGAGTTTCTTTAAAATAAAAAATTATCCATAGAAAAATAAATAAACTAGAAAAATATACTACTAAATATATGTGCATCAGTTTAATTTTGATGTTTTTATAGTTAACTATCACTAAACATTTTTTATTCAATGTACTTAGTGGTAGTTACATAAAACCACAACTAAATCAGATTTATTTTTTTATTTTATTGTAAAAAATTATACATATAAAATAAATTGAAATATAATATACTTAAACATAAATATATTATTAAACCATCAAACATACATCCTACATCAATAAACATATAAAAACATACAGTCATCATTACCTCAATTAATGTCAACTATCAAGTTTAACGATATACATATACACTATATATAACAAAAAAAATTATTAATATAAATTCATGTCATGAACTCTACAATATAAATCAATCTCTATATCATGTCATCAAATAAAACTATCCATTTCATCTAATCTACTATAAAATAAGTAAACAAAAATTCAAACTAAACATAGTAAATAAAAATGGCATAACATTAATTGATTAAATTTTAATACACCACAGAAACAATGAACCCTAAATAAATACTTCTAAGAAACATAATGGGTCAAAATGGTTATCCACTTACCTACTTCCAAAATATACCACAAACAATGAAAACTATAATATTTAAGAAAAAAATGTCATAGATAAAATTCAAAGAATATATAGAAAATACTAGACATAAAAAATTTTATTTTAATAATAAAATAGAATAATTTTTTTCATAAATCCAATAATATATAATTGACTACACTTTGAAAATATAAAAATATATATTTATGAAAAGATTTAACACTTAAAACTGAAATGGGAAATGTAAATATTCTAATTTATTTTTAATGTGATGTGTTTTCTGCTTGAAATATTATTAAAAAATATTATTGAATTTTATATCAGAACATGTACAATATTTCAAAAAATAATTAATCAATGGTTTCCCAATAATTTCACATCAATCTGAGGTCGTTTTCCATAGTTATGACCATTCTAGGCATGTTTTAGTGTTTTAAAACTCTAAAAATGAACTTATGGACATAATGGGAAGACTATCATTCAGAATGATGTGTCGTTAGTTCCAACATTTCAAAAATAAATATATGGTGATTTTCCTCTTATTTATGGATATCACAACATTTTTTTCATGGTACTGAATATAACATTCACGTTTTTTTGTTTTTAAACACTTAAAATGTATTTATGTTCATAACGAAAAACCATAATTTTTAATGTTGTGCTGCCAGTTCTTATATTTCACAATCTTATCTATAGTTTTTTTCAAAAATTTAAGGAAAATATGACATTTTTTCATAGTTTTTATCATTCCATTCATGTTTTATTATTTTAAATTATTAAATTTTTTTATGGACATAACGAGAAAAATGTCATTCTAAATGATGTGTTGTCGTTTCTTATATTTAAAAATTAAAACAATTTTTGGATTCCAATTATTTTAGGAAAATATGGAATTTTCATCCAGATTTTGATTGTTCCATGAATATTTTAGTGTTAAAAAATAAAAAAATAAAATTAAGGGAATAAAAGGAAAACCTTCATTTAGAATGATGTTCTATCAGATACTATATTTAAAAATGAAATCTACAAGGGTATTCCATAAATTTTGGGATAATACTATATCATTTTCCTAGGTTTTACCATTATAAAGATGTTTTAGTTTTCTAAAACACGAAAAACACATTTAAACCCACAATAGTAAAACATTTATTATTAATGATGTTTCATTAGTTCCTAATTTTCAAAATTACATCTATTATATTCACCGCCTAATTTGGAGAAAACCCAATAAGGTTTTCCCGGTTTTGACTATTATAAACATGATTTAGTGTTTTAAAACACCAAAATAATTTATTAGACATAATGGGAAAGCGCCATATAGAATGAAACTTCATTAGTCTCTACATTTCACAGTTATATATAAGAAGGTTTTTCCATGTTTTAAGTATAATCTAATGTTTTTTGTCTCATTTTGACCGTTCCATTATCATTTTAGTGTTTTAAAATAGTAAAAATGGGTTTACGGTCATTACGTGAAAACGTTCATTCATGTGGATGTTCTATAAATTCATAAAATGAAAAAAAATTAATCTATAGTATTTTACTTGATTTCAGGAGAAACGGAGTTTAGTTTCAACTATATGACCATTCCATGAATGTTTTAGTGTTTTAAAACACTAAAAACATTTTAATGGCCATAATGGGAATATCATCAGTCAGAATGATGTTTCATTATTTTCTATATTTTGAAATTAAATATATGGTTGTTTTCCAATTATTTAACATCAATATGCGGTTGTTTTGTAATGTTTTTACCATTCCACGATAGATTTAGTGTTTTAAAACACCCAAAAAACATAATTATTACCATAATGGTCGAACCACCAATCATAATGATGTGTCATTGGTTTATAAATCTATAATTCATATATATTCATTTTGTCAAAATTTCAAGATAATCTGACATCATTTTTCGTGATCAACGATTCCACACACGTTTTAGTGTTTTAAAACACTACAAACGCTTTTATGGCCAAATGTAGAAAACTTCATTCAAAATGAATTATCATCCATTACTATATTTAATGATTGAATCTTGGGTCGTTATCCATTTAGTTCTAGAAAACAGATCTTCTATTTTCTTGTATTGATCATTCCATATATGTTTTAGTGTTTTAAAAGACTAAAAATGCATTTAGGACAATAAGAGGAAAACAATATTTTAGAATGTCGTGTCACCAGTTTTATCATTTAAAAATTAAATCTAGAGTTTCCCCATGATTATAGGAAAATATGACATCATTCCCCTAATTTTGATCATTGAACACATGTTTTTCTCATTTAAAACTCTCAAAATGTGATTACAATGATAAATCAAAACCCAAAATTTGGAATGATTTTTCATTGGTTATAACATTTAAATGTTAATTATATGATGTTTTCATAATTATTTAAGAATAAATTAGTGTAAGTATCTTGGGTTTTACTACTCAATGCACGTTTTAGTACTTTATGACACTTAAAATATGTTTACAACCAAAACGAGAAAACTGCCATTCAGAATGAGGTGATGTCACATTAAAAATATAAAAACTAAATTTATGGTCATTTTCCCTGGATTTCTAGAGAATATGAATTTTTTTTTTACCCTTCCATGCATGTTTTAGTTCCATATAAAACTAAAAACACTTTTATGACCATGATAGGATAATTGTCATTTAGAATGATGTGAAGTTTTTTCCTAAATATCACAATTAAAAATATTTTTATTTTACCATGATTACATGTAAATTTGACATCATTTTCATAGTATTGAACCCATGATGCATTTTTCTAAAACTTCAAAATATTTTAAAATTTATTATTGATTCATTTAGAGAACACCACTTGTTGAATATATATGTTGTTGTCTTGTACATGTCCAAAATAAATTTATGGAAGTTTTTCAAATATTTCATGTCAATATGTGATAATTTTTTATTCTTTTTATATTTAAAATTTCATTTTATTGTTTTATTTCACTAAAAACATTTTTATATGAATCAGAAGAAAATCATAACTCAGATTGAAATGGCATCGATTCATACATTTTAAAAATAAATATGTAACTTTTGCGATGATATACATTTTTCAATCTTCATTTATATTTAATTATAATTGTAAAATTAATATATTATTAATAAAATTAATTACACTGTACTATTTATAATATTAGTTTATTTAAATAGTATAATGTATATTGTATATATTATATATTTTAGTCGCACAATTTGATTGAAGAAAGATAATTTTAAATTCTAAACTGTTCTGGGATCATGGTCAACAATCATTTAGTTGAGATTTTTATAGTTGAGGGGTGGTTTTTATATGTTTTTTTGGCTACATAGCGATGGGTTTTTATTTAGTTGTCTCTTTAAAAAAATAAAGGAGAATTTAATATAACCAATTCTATATATTTATAAGTAGTTATCATGAACCATTTCTAAATAAGTAAAACATAATTTTTTTACGGAAAGTTTAACAAATTGCAGGAAAATAGATTTTGGATTTTGTATGTATTCAATAAAATAATTTTAATTATCTAGGGAATTTAGAATTTACCTTCCCAAGTTGAGATATAATTCTACTATTCTGTTTGGGGATCTTTCCTATCAACCACTGAAATATAGATATTAATATTTTTTCCATTTTTTATTTCAACTGATCATTCTTTTGACTATGATAATATTGTTCACACCCATTTTCATTCAATATTTCAATTTCTCTAGGTGATTCTGGATCAACGAAACTACTACAACCCTCACTAGGTGTAGTAGTAATGGATGACGCCGCCCTTCCCTAATAAATAAAGGTATATTCCCAAAACTCATCCCCTATTCATGTTGGAGATTCTCCATTCCTAAAACTATTCCAATTGCATCAATCTGGGAATCCTAGGCTGATTATTATGGGTTCACATCCTAGATATCTTGAATTTTAATATATTAATAGAAATGTTAATCAAGATTTTTTGAAATATCTAAAATTCATTATGTTATCTTGTATAATAATTTTTCAATTTTATTTTAGTTCTCATACTATATAAACATACTGATGAAAATAATAAATTAATAATAATAAATCATTTAACCCAATTCAATTGGGGCTAGCCAGATATATCAAACAATGCAAAATAAGAATCATTTGGTCCATGTAGCGAGCCACATTTCATTGGTTTTAGGACATATTAGTTGTTACAATTTATTTTTTATTATAATGTTTTTACGGTAATGAAATAATATGTAATTGTAATGAAATGTGCATACTCCAACATCATTGGTAGTCTTATTTACAAAATAGTAATCATGATTCTTATGGACATTAATGGATATCTCTAATCTGCCAATAGGGTGACCAAATTTATTATCCTTTATAAAATGTTGTAAAAGAGTTATAAAAAACTCCCATTTATAAAAAAAATAGTATAAATAATAAAGAAAAAAATACATACAAAAATTTCTATTTCCCAAAAAAACTCTATGAACCAAAATTTGAGGAATGACTTTCTTCTTATAATTCATATTTATTTTATATTATTCCATTAAAAATAGAAACAATGTTAAATATTATAATTTTATTGTGTTTTTTATCATGATACTGTGATATTTTCAATTACATTATGAGATGCATCTCTATTAATATCGATGTGGATCATCAATTGATTACAAGAAATTCTTTCAAGAACATTCTAACACATTTTTCATGAGATCATAGATGAGTCATTAAACTAATTTCATAATCTCTATTTAAAGTATCTTTATTTAATGCACCAAATTTTCAAATTCCATTGGTGTAAAACTAATACAGGGTCATCAAAATGAAAAAACATCTAGCAATAAAAAACATAACACATTATCAATATATTAAATTTTTTATTCTTGTATTTTAATATTGTGGTTCAAGGAAAAAGAAATTGATATGAACAATTATTTTGCATCAGAGACCTCATTTTATTGAAGCTTTGGAAACATGCATCTAATATTGATAATTAATGGATATGCTCATTTTCTTGCAAGAATGGTTCCTTTGAAAATTTCTATAGATTACGAAAACCTCACCAGTAGGTGCCCCAAACTGATAAAATGGAATGATAATCTTGATTTCCTTTAAGTATCATACATCTATTGTGTTCATATTTTTTTCCCTTCTATGGTTATCTTTATGAGTTGGAAAAATTCATTAAATAATTAATAAAATATAATTCTTTTTTAAATGAAATATATTATAGTAACGAAAACAAACCTATATCCCCTATATAGTGGTGGTGAAGAACTAATCCATCATAAGAGGTGAATCAAGCAGTGTGATACAAATGAAATTTTATGAAACAACTTGATCTTTAAATGTTTCTGGTACAATATAATCACTATAATCCATATAATAGCATAATTATAGTGGCGTGCTTCGATATGTTGATCAGTTAGGATCTATATTTTTTTTCTAAAATTCTATATTTCATATGATTAGGGACCATACTATTAAAATGTAATGCAGTAGAAACATTATTAAAATTATTGGAAGGATTTTTTTCAAAAAATTAAAGTTTTTGAGAAAGTATTTTTAATTGAGTTTTAAGGGATTCCCATGGGATTGTGAATAATAGAAAATAATTTGAAATTACATTGTTCATTTTTTGAAAATAATAAATATATAAAAAGTTGGTGAATCATACAGTATGAATCAATATTATATTTTAATACAGTATTCTAAGATTATATATACTGAACATAATATTATAATCATAACTGAATCCTATAGTATTTACCAGAGTCACATATCATATCTTAAAGTAGATATGTGATATATTTTATGTAATATAATGTTTTTATTCCTTTTTCCATATTGGTAATTATTCCAATAATAAAAATTATAATTATTCATATAATCATTTATAATAAATATATAATCATAAGAATGTTAAAAAATTATTACAGAAAAACATCCATAAATTTAGATAGAATCAAATTAGATATATCTCTAAGGAAATGATATATAATGAAGTATTGTGAAATATTGAATTTGATTCATATATTGTTGCGGTAGTGTTAAAAATCCATACTTTTTTATTCATTTTTATTCCACTATCTTATTTATATTCAATTATAGGTTGATAAAAAAAATTTGGGATGTCATTCATGAAATTGTAAATATAGATTGTGTTTACTGATATATTAAATTGGAGGAAATAGAAAGAGAACTATTTTATAGTGATCATCATTATGTATACTCTATCTATATTAATCATAGAGTACATTCGGTATACAAAGTTATTTTGATTTATTTTTATTTGATTTTATTTTTCTGATGAAACATTCATAGTTAAAAGCGTTTCATTTAGAATTTTTTAAAATATGATCTTCTCAAATAACTAATTTGAACTCTTTCATGATATAATTTATAATTAAATTTTAAAACCCATTTAATTATATTATAAAATGGTGTTTGGGTCCTAATTGATACTGAGTAGTATATATAGTCCCTCCAAGTAATTTATGTAAAAAATAATTATAGTTATACGAATTTGTATGAAATAACCCCCAATATCCATTCACCAAAAGAGTACATTGATACTCTATATCCTTATATCTATGTATCCTTATACATATTGTATTCATATTTTTTATGAGCCCGAAATAATTTATATTAACATATTGAGTTCAATGGTTTTTTCAAAAAAGATAATATTATTATAAATATATATATTAAAAAAATAATATATAGTCAAAATATATTTATCTATACCCTAAAAAACAAACATGATTAGTAATACCACACTTATGATTGTATTTAATCAAGAATAATTCCCTATTAGATTGTGTATTCACTCTAAGAAAGGTAGGTTGGTTCTCATTGATTATTATTACATATATCATGTCAATGATTTGTTACTATTTATGATATTTGAAATTTTATCCCAGTTAAGTTGTATGTAATTATTTATTCGTTATTAACACAACTGACCACCTTGAACAAATAAACTAGTGACAACATCTTGTAGTATTTTTTCAAGGATCAATCAAAATGTGGGAATATACACTATATAGTTTTTTGGATGAGTTTTATATAAAAATTTATATATAGTAAATTATATTTTATAGAAATTTATGATATTTTATCATATATAACACTATAATTATAAGGGGTGTGATTGTATCATACACAATAATGCAACACAACAATTGGTTTAGAGTGTGGTTGATGTAACCTTTAAGGGGGTTTATATTTTGTTAAAGATTGGATCTGAACTAGGGATAGGTAGGTGGGTGGGTGTGGGTCCATGTAAATTCCAAAGAAGGGACCGAGTTGGGGTGAGAGAGGTCATAGGGGGCCACATTTCCAAAATGATGTCCCTATAAGAGGTCAGAAGGAGGAGGGTCCCAGGAGGGTCAAAGATGGGGGTAATATTGCCGATGAGCTGACTAGAGAGGACACTGGAGACTAGGAGGGTCGTATGGCTCACTGTCACATGGGGGTGGGGTTGGTCACGGTCTTAGTGTTAATATCCAAGATATGAGAGGAGGAAGGGTGGGGGGAAAGGGTTTCATGATATCACGTTCACCATCAATTAGTGGATATAAGTTTAGGGGTGGTCAGTATAGGTTATGGTAGGTAGGGTGGGGGTTGTACAGAGGGGTGGTTCTATGGGAGATATTCATATTTTTTTAAAATTATTAGCATTAACTTAATAGAACCATCCCCGAACGAAAACATAAAAAATATTTTTGAAGTTTGGTTTAAAAAAATATTTTTTAGTTGTTACTAGAACCTCATTATTTAAATTTCCACTAATAATATATTTTATTACAGTATGAATTTTGATACCTCAAGATCTGGGCTCGAATTCATGTTGATGCATAGGTAAGCAGTGAAAAAATATTGGCTAAAGAATATGAGACCCCAAGAGGAAAACTACGAGACTCATGAAATAGAGTTCGAAGTGGTAGTTTTCTCTCTAAGGACATGAATGAAAAATCCATTGGGAGGGTACATTATTTTTTACACAGCATATCAAATTCTCAGGCATGTCCTCATGATTAGAGATTTGATCCTGAGACATAATAATTTCTTTGATTTTCTATTGTAAAGTGACTTTGAGATATTCTATGCTCCTAGGAAGTGTAGAAAGAGGGAATTTTATCTTAACTAGGACACTCATTCAGGTATGGTGGAGGAGGCATTAGAGAATTTCGTTTTGTTATAGATGTCCCTGGTAGAGGAGTATTATGCATGGTATCTCCAGTTTATTGTGTTGACTCTCTTTCATCTCACACATAAGTGGGAGGATTGGTTGGGATACATTTACCATGAGGTTATCTGGGACCTTATATCCTCAAAATATTCTTATGATGGATTCACTGATGTTGGGAACTATATAATAATATTCTAATGATATATTATGTTTTCACTCTCGATATTAGAGAATGTTAAGATCGATCCCCAATTCCACTTTTATCATACATACCTATGTAGGGAATATGTACAATTATTTTTAGTTTTAATTTTGGATTGTTCACAAGATTTGATGTGTTTCCATGTTCATCTGTCAATGTCTCACAAGTTGATAGGCGTGGGATGAGCACCATGTTCTAGATGTTTTTTGTAGCCACATGATATCCTATATTGGAATTGAGAGAACATGTTAATGGCAATTGTGATAGGGGTTCTAGAGAATGAATGATTTCTCAATCCCATATGGGTGATATTTGATTCACTTACCAATTTGGGAGACTTCTATGATTCTAGAAATCATTTTTTAGTGGTGATTTTTTTGACGTTCTATATATGGGAGATCATCCTCTTTCATTGCATTCCCATAATGATAGTCTCTGACCATGATATGTGGTTTACATTATGGTTGAAGAGATGTCTGTAGGAAGAATTTGAGACCTAGATGTGGATGAGTACATATTTACAACCCAGTAAAAAGTAGAAAACATAGAGAATTATCTATGTGATGGAAGATATACTAAGTTTTATCTTTATAGAATTCTTCTAGTGTAGGTATGATAACATTACATTGGTAGAGGTTTCTTATAAGAATAGCTATCACTCCACTATCTACATAAAACCTTGTAGGGATTTTTAGACGAGAGATTTTAGGTCACCCTTATAATGGATTGAGATTGGTGAGGCATCTATAGATGGTCCAGAGATGACATATTTGATGATAGAGAAGGGTAAGGTGATCCATGAGAGAATAAAGACAGCTTATAGAAAGCTAAAATCTTATGATGATTGAGCACATAGGCCCTTGGTGTTTGCATGGGAGGCCATGTTTTCTTGAGATTATCCGCACAAATAGGATTGTATATATTATTCTAGGGATGAAATCCCACACCATGGTTTATCAGGCCATTTGTGATCTTGTAGAGGGTTGGTGAGGTTTTTCAACATTCTTTGTTACAACTATTGTTGATCAGGTGTTTGATTTATTCTATGTGTTGCAGTTGAGGATATGTTCCCATGATCTTGCACACATTATTAAGAAGAGAAATTTGAACATCAAGGATGAATCTACCTTATCATAGTAATAGGTGTATTTCATGGATAATCATGAGAAGATTCTATAATGATTGAAATTTTCCTTGGTTTTTGTGTTGTGGAAGTATGAGATCTTTAAGGGGAGATTTTTGGAGAATTATATCCAGATACGAGCTCAATAACAACATATTTATTATTGTAGATTATTATTTTCATGGAATATAAATATTAAAGAGGTTATAATTTGGAGTGTTTATTTTCCTTTTTTGTCTTTTAAATATATTAATTAATATTTCTGGAGCATGGTGCTATGAAAACGCGCTATTCAGAGGCCCTATGATTTTAAAATTAATTTTATAATAATATTATAAATGTTTTATGTCATATGTTAAAAAATGATTCATAGATAATTGAATGCATCATGAATGGATTATCAAATAAAAATAAAAGACCGTAGACCAATATAGAGCATGTGTTTTACATTAAAATCGACCAGAAGTTGGTTGGTGTCCGGCGTTCAGATGAGGAAACCATTAGCAGGTAATTTAAGTGTATTAATTAATCAATCTAACCCCAAAAGGCCTATTTTACACTATAAATAACCAATTATGGAAATATTTAGGTCTATTTGAATAACCCAAGTATCGTTGGTAGGGGTTTTTATTATTCTTCATTTGCATATTGAAAAAAGTCGATGAAAGATGATCCTATTGAACTAGATTGATTGATAGAAAACTCAAAATATCAACCCCATTACTATTGAATCTGTTGTTCTATAATGATCAATCCATATTAGAGTTATAAATAATCAATAATGGTTCCCTCCCTATTGATTAAATATTTTAAACATGAATTTGATGTTCTTGTCTCTTGTTGGTAATTTCACACCCTTTATGTGAGCCCCTTTGACAAGTTGTATTTTTAACTAAATTTATTATCTTTTATTGTTCCATGATATCAACCAAGATTAAATTATTTAAAATTTAGGTTTATTTATTGATAGACAATGATGTTTATCACCATTTTTATGGTGTTTCCCATGTTATTCGTTGTGTTATTCTCTTTTGGCCAGTGTGGTCACGATTTATCTCTGTTGGGAGAGTTTATGCATGATCAAACCTATATATTCATGGTATATTTTAATGTGAGGATTTGATTGGTTTTTTGAGGAGGTATGATAATGGATTTTTTTTATGTGGTTCTAGAAACCCATTGATATAGGAAACGATACCAATTCACTGTGACGGGAGGCACACAAGGTGTGTGAGGACTTCGTGTGAATCAAAAAAATATGGGTTCTGACTACCATAGGTATGATGTTGATGGCCATAAGTGACTAACATAAATTTTGGGTAGTTATATAGTAATAAACATTGAGAGATATGGATATTTATACCACCTGGATGATCTAACAATCGATGAGAATCCTGATTATGCGATTTTTACTATGAAGACCACATGATGGGTAGTCACCCAACTACGATGGCTAGGGTTCTAGGATAAAGAAAAATATAACATTTCATATGGATAGTACACATGACTTATGACCCTCCCTAGGTATCCAAGTCATGTGCCTACAACATACACATAGGTCCCCTTGTGGAATAACACACCATGTAATGGATTACACGAGATAAAATACTTGGTCGGGGTTGAGAGGAATCGATAGGACCACATGTGGGAAGACAAAACAAGTACTATGGGAGTACATAAGCATGTATTGGAACCTAGGAGAAACCAGGTACATGTCCAAGTACACAAAAATATCCCTACAGAAACATTCATAACTTGGAGCACCAAGGTAGGTCATGGGAGGTCGAGAAAAAATATTTCATCCCCATACATGATGTTTGTAAGGACATGGACACCAATCCACATGCAGAGAAAAAAATTTATATGTAGTAGAGTTGTACTACATATCGTATTGGTCGCATACATTCTAGGGACTTGCGTTTTTATAAACATATTTATCATATATCTGCATTATTTATATTTGGTGTTTGGTCCACAATTAGCCTTTCTTGTGTGATTTTTTTTCATGGAATGTGTTGGAATATTTCTAATAAGTTTTCTAGATATAATCTGAGATTATTTCGATAATGATGAATCTAATAGAATTTTTTGTCAACGAAAGTGATTTAGAAAGATGATTGGAGAAATTATGGGTAGATATGGTACTCCTCGAGTCGCATTAGGGTGTATGTCCAATATTTGTGGAGATAATTCCAAACTTTTTCCCTGTTATGTGTGTCCTACATATTCATTTCATAGTAGAGGTGATTCTTCCCGATATTGGAATAATTCCTCTATCTAGGGATATTGTACACCAATGTCAAATAAGGGCGACGGTCCTCCATACTCTTTATACATGTAGAGGTAGAACTCCACAACACGGGTGCAGGTGCTCTATCCATAGTGATAGGACTACCATGTCTCACTTGGGTGTGGGTCCTCAACCCATTTTATTCAAGGAGGAAGCATTAACCCACCATCATAACATGATGTGTGTCACAACCTATCCAAGAGAGGCATGTGGCATGACTACCCCAAGCCCACCTCTAATAGGTCGGGGGCTAATGACTAGTTGCGAGTAGGTATATTCCACAAATGGGAGGTATTTTCCTAAGACCCTATTCATAAACACATCTCCAAGACCAAAATGCTAGAAATTAAAAATAATAAGAAAAAATTCCATGCATACACTATGATACCATCCACAATGTACGATGGTAGAAAAACTAGATTGTATACATGTCTGAAATACATGCCCACCATAAGAAATATTTTTCCATGTGAATGCATATGTTCCTAGAACATGTCGGCAGAAAACCCTACCTAAAGGGTAGGTGTAGGGATGTTGCCTGAATACGTATGAGAACAACATGTTATTATGATCCCTCAAAGCACCAACTGGTATTGGTTTACGAAGATCTATGTCAATGCATCGATCATTCTCACAAGATACGACACATGCAAGAAAATCCCATTGAGGGTGTGAGAAAAAAATACTCAATAGGGAACACCAAAACAACAATGGAAATAATAGTGATAAATACATGACAATTAACTAAAAAAAACACACTAAGTACACCACAATGTAAACAAATTAAGTACATCGCAAAGGAAACACAAGATGTACAACACAAAGGAAACACACGAAGTACAATAAATATTTTCATCTCACAAAGGAATAATTCAAATGAATGAAGTGAAATATTTTCAGTTGTTTTCCATCGATATTCAATTTTCCATGACTCATGGAGTCTCTGTGATGCACATAATGTCGATGGATCACATGGAATCATTGGCGTACATATCATCGAAGGTGCACATTGAATCAATGGTGCACAGAGCGTCGATGTCACCTGATGTACTGGAGGTTCTAGGTGTATCCATGGTGCATGAAATAATGACAATGAATGGTGATTTAATAGTTCAGGGAGCATCGATGATGCATGGAGTTTCGATGAGTCATGAATCACCCATATCATGTAGTCACCAACTCACATCTAAATGCATGATTCTTCTCGTGGCATGATGGTTTAGGGAGAACATAATCCTCAAACAACTATGATGTAACGTATATTCTAAGAAAATTAACTTATAATATCTCAGAATGGTTTTTTCATAATAAGGGTACCATCACTATAATAGACTCATCTAACAGATACACGGTTTGGAATATTATATAGTAAAATGGATCAACTTGGGTCTCATCCGAATCTGATCCGACCAATCAGATCAGTTGTCCAAACCAATCCAGTCTGGCCGACCTGACCTGGTATCGCCTGATTCCGTCTATTTCTACCATGTTGGGCCCATTCGGAATGTCTCGCTAGACCTTCCTAGTATATCCTATCTAGCATGCTTGTGTATCGGAAAACCATTGTATCGTATGTGGACCACCCTTGGATGCATGACCCATCATTCGATATGACTCCCCTCACCACATTGGCTGGTCAGTGTTGTGGATTCATGTCACGACTTGTAATCGTCATCATGGTTCTAGCGCGGCCCACCACATGTCATCATTACGGCCGCTTTCCACGTTCTAATGGTCTCCACCAATGACCTCCACTACTGTGGGTTCACACATGGTCCCTTCCAGACCGTGTTTCGCCTCCACGACCTACCACACTACCAGTGACCCCATCCAGTTATACTCCACCTGACCGAGCCCACACAGGGATACTGCTACCTCTTCTTGGACCAACTGCCCATTGGGCCATGGCTGCCTACACATTAAGAAACCATACAGGCGATCTGTTTTTCAACGCAACTTCCAAATGCATCTAGTTGAATCCAATACTTTGGGAACCATTATGATTCGCCACTATGTTCCACCATAACACACTTCCTCATGTTATTCACACCACACCTTTTTTATCACATCTTTTTTATGTTTTTTCTCTGTCTGATCCATAGTAAAATATTGTTGTTCCAAAGATTGAAGATTCCATGATCCTTTCATTATATTTCTTGATGATTGAGGAATGAAGAGAAATTGGGTGAAAATAGATATATCAAGTGAATTCCCAAATAAGTATTTTGGCATTGTTCATGTCTACCATGATCCATTCATATTATAATGATTATGGGGAACCATTCGACAAACAGATATAATCACCATTGTATCATTGAAAAAATTTATCCATCACATAAGAACAAATGAACCATATATCATTATATTCATGGGTTGGACTATGTTTGTCATTTGAAATCGAAGAGGTGAAAGGAAAATAAAAAAGAAATTAACATCAAACCTCTTGGTTGGATCAGTCATTGATAATGAATAGAGGTATGTGTCATTGTTGATCCCCAATCCATCATTGTTCATAATCGGAAGACATTCCTTCCTCATTGCCGAATAATTCCATGGTTATGGATATCCCCCTATATTCCTAAATAAATTATTAAAAAGGAAAACCATGAGGTATCTAGAAATAATTTTACAAAAATATTTTAATGAAGTTTACATCCAAATTAATACGCTAACAGTAGACCTGTGTAGATAGATGTTATCCCCTTCTAAGGTAATGTTTCTAATCTGAATATAACAATTCCCTATGATATTTTATCTGGGAACCTGTTTTGAAGTTCTTTTACTTTTAAAAAACCCCACCCATGTGCTTTATTAAAAAAATAAGATTTTTCATTGGTTCATTTTTGTCCCACTAGGCCTCAGAATCTCACTCCGTCATTGTGAATTATCCCCGAATATTCCCAATAAATTTATAAAAAAAAACACGATATAATTCAAGTAATTATATTCTCCCTAAATTAAGGATTTATATCTTGGAAATCAATGTCAAGGGATACTAAATAAAAAGATGAGGGTATTGAGCATTAATCTGAGCCAACCTCTCCCAAGTGCTCTCTAATATATTCCTTTGATGCCACCTGATGAATTCTAGTAGAATCAACCACCCATGAAGGATACTCTATAGTGGATCCTAAAACTCCATTGGGTTCTCCACAAACGTAACTCTATTATCAATTTACATCTCTCCCCAGTTGATGACTTGAGATGGATCATGCATGTTCCTCCTCAGCTATGTCATGCGGATGACATCAGGCTCCATGTTCAACTGTGTGGGTAGATCTAGGTGGTATACGACCTTGGAAACTCAACTCAGAATCTGAAAACGGATGATGTATCAAATAGATAAATACCAAATATCATCAGTCACCAATGAGGTGAGACCTGAAGAAACACATGGTATCCATCCTCATACTCCATAGGCCTCTGTCACCTATCATAATATGACTTCTCTCTACTAAATGTAGTCCTCACATACTTCTATATGATATGTACTTTCTTGATGGAAGCTCACACAAACTCTGGACACATTATTATTGGCTCCCATGGGTCCATCCAGCATAGTGGTGACCTACATTATCCCTGGTACATGGACTCAAATTGTTCCATACCAATGGTGGAGTGATATATGTTGTTTTATGATAACTACACCTATTTTAGGTGAACCTCTCAAATACCAAAATGAATAGGATAGAATAACGTAGCATGTACTCATGAAACTGGATGGCCCTCTCCATTTACCCACTTAGGGATGAAATTATATGTTGATGAGGAAAAAATTCACAAATCCCCCATACAATAACATCTACTATGATGTGAAAAGAGCATCACAATATGAAATGATTGTTGATTTCAATACATGATGATAATCAATCTCATGCGCGTAGAGGTGTCTCATGATCTCCACTAAATAATTCTCATGGATAGGTAGGAAGTGGGACAACTTGGTGAGTCGTCCAATGATCACTCATAACGTATCTTGTCATATGTACATGCTTGGTAACCCATCATGAAGTAAATAATTATCCCATATCACTTCCACTCTGTCACCTCAAGTTGTTGGTTCATGCCTGCTAGAACCTCATTCTTAGCCAGTGTGTGCTGACAAGTGAGGAGTTGAGAAAAAAACTATTCGACCACCATCATCATCCACATATATCAAAACAATCCTTAGAGGTCTAGGTACATCCTTGCCACTCCACGAGGTACCACCAAAAAAGATGTGTCAAACACTCTTAGAACATTCCACAATACGTCCCACATATAATTGTGAATCCTCTAAATATAAACATGCTCCCCACCATTTGAATATCCATCCATGGCATGCATAAAATATGATATATGATCAGTATAGTATTAATTATCACTCCCTTAAAAATAAATCATTATTAAATATGTAATGTTAAAAAATAAAAGTTTAATTAATTTTGAGTTTTTCTATGTAATGTTTTTTTCTTCGTAAAAATGATAATATTGAAAAAAATTCCTCTAAAAAATAATACCTATTTTTTTGGGTATTCAACACCATTTAAGTCTTGTAGAGTGTTTATAAAAGAATTAATATTTTTAATGAGTTCATGTGTGAAAAATTTGAGGAAAATAGTTCCATGTGATTGGAGAAAAATCATTATTAAATATGAGGATGATATTTCCTCTATGCAATTAAATTCAAGACCTGATGATAGATCTGTTAGAACTTCGATAATTAACTCATCTATATTAAATAAACAAATTGAACCCAAACATATAGAGGATTAAAAGATATTCAATAATTCATTTCCATGAACCACAATGATTGATTTATATCATCCCACATATATATTAGTTGGAGACCTAAATAGATGAACATGAACTAGAGGTTATACTAGAAATTAGGTTGAACATAATTATTTCTTATCTTAACATGAACCTACGAGCATCAATGATGCTATTTAATAGGAATTATGGGTAATATCAATACAAGAATAATTCAGTAAATTTAAAAATAAACAATGAATGGGAAGTAGTGGATAAAACTAATGAATATCTAAATATTTGTACTAAATGGGTTATTAGAAATAAGGTTGATGAATCAGGTACCATAATTACAAATAGATCGACATGTGTTGTATAAGGATAAAATAAATTGGAAGGTAATGATTATATGTTGAAAATTGTATCAGTATCTTGACAAGAATCAATTAAAAATTTTATTACTATAGGTCATGTTTAAAATTATTATTATATCATATAGATTTTAATATTGAATTTGTATATGGTCATATAGTTAAGGATTTTTTTTCTGAAAACCCTATAGATTTAAAAATACATATTTTCAAGATCATTTTCATGTAAAAATAAACTTTTATGGGTTACAACAAGCTCTTAATGATTTTTATTATTGGTTCATCTCTTTTTTAATTTCATAATGTTTCACTAATGTTATTGGTGACCCATCTTTGTTAATTAAATTTATATAAAATTTTATTTTAGTTGTTAATACATATATTGATGATGTAATTTTTTATCTCTACGGAATAATTTTTATACTAAATTTTCAATTATGATTCTAATTGAATATGAAATGAGTTTAACGGGTGAAAATAAATTGTTTAATGGATTTAAAATTTTGAAAGATGAGGAAGAATTATCCTTAACCAAAGAATGTCAACCGAAGATCATATAAAATGTTTTACTATTAATTGTAGTAAAAGTAATGATACTCCCATGAAGACTAACTATAAGTTGGATCATGATGAAGCTAGAAAATAATCAATCAAACAACTTATTGAGGATTAATGGGATGATTAATTGACATAAATACTGGAAGGGCACATATTATGGTTACTTTTTGAATCTATTCTTATTTTCAAGAAAACTGAAATAAATAGCATATATTTAATGTCCAAGGATGAATTAAAAATTCATAGGATTGTTTTACTCCATAAGATAATTATTTTATTCAATATTTTTAGAGGTAGATTTTTTTGGTTTGAAGTTACATAGAAAAAAAATCTAGAATATGTCACTTATTGGGGATTTCATTGGTATCATGGTGTGTTAAAAAGAAAAAATATAGGGAATTATCAACTACTGAGGCTTTGTACATAGCTGCAGGTAGTTTCTATGAACCGATTATGTTGATGGAACACAAATTTGAGATTATGGATGTAAATTCCAACACATCTCCATTAAAATATAATATTTAAAGTGTGGTTATATTTATAATAATCCAATATCCCATTCAAACAAAAAAACATTTATATTAGAAATATATTTATGATAGATTATTAATATAAAGGTGATATAATTCTGAATTCATAGGTACAAACATTATTTTTTTTATGTATTAAAAAACCTTTGAATGTACGGAGATTAAACTATAACATACATGAATTATGAATTTTAAATTATATTTAATTTATTAGTTATAATTTTATATGGTAAAATTTTTTCGTCTATTTTTTCATTGTTTTCTAGAAATAATTGTGATTTATATTTCACCAGGCTTGTTGGTTTACCATGAGATAGCATTTATTCACATATCTATCATGATAACCGTTATCAGTTTTACAATATTTCACATTCTCACAAAGTCACTATTCTTACAAAGAATATTTGATTATAATATTAAATTACAATTTTAATGAATTTCATTAGATGTATTGTTAAAACATATTTTGTATGTTATAGATAGCATTCCCACCCTGCCTAGGATATTTAATTGACCATAGTCATCAAACATACCGTTTATATTTTTATTTATAATTTTTCAAGTTAATATTTTTTTCGTATTTTTTATAAGTTTATTAATATATTAATCGCAATATTATTAAAATTCAATATTCAAATAAAAAATGAATTAGAACATATCATTTACTTTAGATCACTACAATCATTTGAGGATATTTTGATTAGATCATTTTATTTGATATTTAACCCCTCACTCTCATTTCCTGAATATCTCTATTTTACATCCCATATTCGGAACCATCAAGGATCTTGAATTGAATTAGAATGACAAGGATAAATAGTGTTTTAGAAACTACTTCTATAGTTTTCCCCCCTATGAATATTTTGAAAGCTAACTTGAGTAATTTTGCAGAGCATACTAACTCAAATATAGTTATGTTTATAGTTTTGAGGGATAATTAAGTCTATTCTAAATTGTGGATGTTAAGGAAATTCTAGTCTAGAATGTGATTTAACAAAAAAAACTATGTATAATGGTTTAAAGAAAACGGTTGAGCTTTCTATATAAATATTATCAAAGAGATTTATTCTAAAAATGAATTATTTCATAGGTAGCAGAATAATAATATAAAATCAATGATTAATGGTAAAATATTTAAATTCATTAAAAAGTGATGGTAAATATTATTGGGTGAACTAAATAGTGATGAATATAATGATTATCAGAAATCATATCTTGTTAATTATATAAACATTGTTTTGTGAATGACATGCATGAACGTACTCGGAATAGAATTCTCATATAACCATTACAATTTATCTATATGGTGAATGACGGATCGTAGTTAATTTCATTCATCATGTAATTTATCCATGTAATGGGGAATTTAGTATTTTGAGAGAACAAGATAATTATTCATGTTTTTAATAAATAATGTGGTCAGATAAGTCTGTAAGTATTTTTAATGAATCGCATCATTATTATATATAAGATAACACCATTGTTTATATCCATACCATATATTATTTTAATTACCTCTCTCTTTAAGTAAAAATGATTCCTTCATACTGAAGTGGATAAAGTAACTAATTAGGATATATTCTTCCATACTCAAAATTTCAATAACAAGATAAACGTGAAGTGGAACACATGGAAACTAGAATTCTTGGAATACCTATAGAAACATTTTGTATAGTATAATCCAATCAATTATTCAGTTAGAAAAATATATATTATTGATATAGGTATAGTACCAAAAAAACATCACATTAATTTGGTGATGTTGTTTTGATTCCTAAAAGAAGAAGAGTAAGAAAATTAAGACCAGAAAGTATGCATAGAAGAAAAAATTGATGAAGAATATGAAGAATAAGAAGAAACAGTGGCTATTGATCTTAATGGACAACCATAGAAATATTTTTAATGTGATCCAGTGTAGGATAAATCAGTCAGTTATAATTTTGATGTGTATAACTCATATGGATATCCTATTATTGAGAGAACCTAGAAAGACATTACCTGAAACACCATCCCAGAGGTGGGGGTGATTATTCTCCTAGATCATACAGATTTTTCAAAAAATTATAGTAGTTCAGATGAAAAAGACCATGGAAGCTCTCCACCTAGACGTGGTGGACCTGCCACTATTTCACTTCACATAAATCTAGAACTACCATTGATTAATGAAGTTGGTATTCATTGGTGAATTGATACATATAAAATTTGTGATCATAAAACAATTGTTGGTGAATTAGATAATTATTTTCATTATGTATCATCCATCATTTGGTATTAAAATAGATAAGATATTTCTTTTGATAGTTTACTGAAGATATATGGATATGACTCTATTATTGATCCATCTAGTTCTGGAAATGCACAATCTATTCCATCATCCTCATATGTCACCATGGATGACCTTATTGTTTTAAAATAATTTTTTTAGGGGTAATCCAACCTGATTTTCAAAACGTTCATACTAATCTAAATAAATTGAGATAAAGAATATTTCTGAAGCCATCAATATTATCCTGAATCGTATCTATCAAAAATT
This sequence comes from Viscum album, assembly GCA_963277665.1. NCBI lineage: Eukaryota > Viridiplantae > Streptophyta > Magnoliopsida > Santalales > Viscaceae > Viscum > Viscum album. The sequence continues at coordinate 1,032,632,076 of OY728133.1, read as the reverse complement.
TAATTTTGTAATAGAAATGATGAAAACATTGAATATAGATATTATGGATCATATGGGTACCCTTCAATATGATATATCAAATATAGTGACCTATTTAGTGTAGTGACTTATTAATATAGTTTTTAGCCAACTCTTATAAGTTATACTACATTAGATGATAAAGAAAATACAAAAAAATTATATTATGGGTTAGATTTATTAATTTTGTGAATAATTCAATAATACTCATCATGTTGTGTATAATTAGATTCAAATACAAATAGTTACGGCCCCCACATCGGTTCATGGGGATTCCAAACTGGCTATATAGTAAAGATAATCAATGAAAAGTTGAATTGATTTTTATCTCTATAGGATATTTACAATGTGATATTTGAATGGGCTGTTTAAAACTCTTACTTTGAATTTATATATTCCTCCACTAAAACTATAATTTATGTTTCTAGTAGAAATGAATAGTGTTATGAAACCTATTTTGGAATCCTTCATGGTGAATCAACATTATTTTCATCAAGATTTATTGCATTTTTTTCATACTATCAGTGAGTTTACTCAGTTAAACGGTCAAAACATTTATATATCACACACTGCTGTCATTTCTCCCTCATACATTATTATGTCTCAAACTAAAAATTCATATACCATCAACCATTTTTTCTATAATCATTGACAATAATTTTTGTTTATTAAATTATTTTATAGGTTTCTGATTTTTGGATCACTTTCTTATTTATCATATCCAATGACTACCACTCCTCATTCATCTATTTCTAAATGAAATGAATAAATCATTCTTACATAGATGAGTGATGATCCATAGTCAGATTCATCATAGGAATTTCGATAGATAGTTCATGTACTATATTTTTATCTTTACATTGTACTATATTTTTGAAATATGAATTTCAATCTCAATTAATGTGTTTTTATTAATTAATTTATTAATTATTATCTTTTTGAAAATCATAAAAGGGGTAGAATATTGATAATTTAAAATTCATTGAATTTATCGAGTGAAAAGGGGGTAATTATGTTATTTGATTGTATGTTAACATTCATTGAATTAATAAACACAAATCATAATTTCATAAAATCATAACTATTATTTCATTCATTTGAAAATATAACATTGATGAATTTAATTCATTTCAATTTACCTATAATGATTTTTTATCATTAAAAAGGTATAGGTTGTTGTTTGGTGACTATATCATCTTACTACACTTTATGTTTATCTTTTTGGTATTCACATGAATTATATACCTTGAGATAGATGAATGTAATTTTTCATATTAATGAGATAACTGAATTGTAATACTCAGGTTACAACTTTAAAAAGATCATCCTATCACTGATAAAACCACCCTACAGAAAAAAACAAATATCCTTATCAAAAGAAGAAATTCACCTTATTTTAAGAATGACCCTACCAAGCTGCATGATGAAATCAACTTAATATCGTAATGTATTTGTAAATTTTCAAAATGTGGTATAATGATACTATATTTCCAATTAATAACTACATGATGGAAAATCTCTATCCATAAGGTACTCAACAGACAATGTCAAGAGATGATTTTACTGCATTTTCAAATGAGTTCACTTCATAAAGTGATGTACTAACCACATTACCTTGCAACATTGGTAAAACATGAAAAGTTTCCATAAGAGTATATAATCATTCTTCAAGTGAAGGTTACTTACTGAGTCTAACTTAGTAGTGGAGAATTTAAACTCTCTAATGGTTATTTATAATGAATTAAATGAAGAAATAATGCATTTAATGAAGGATTATAATTATCTAATGTCTACTTATAGAGAATATTTCATTAAATTTATTCATTTTCATTTTGGGATATAGAAGAATTATTCACTATTGAAAACATTGGATTAAGAATAGATAAAAATAAAATATTTCAATAAGATTTCAATCTACAACACTTTGTTTTTTATGGAATTACTATGAAACGTTTTCCAATACAATGCAAAGGAAAACTCAAAGGCTCAGAAAAACCAAAGAATCATTGATTGAGCAACATCAAACATTCTATTCATCTATATCTTTCTCCTAACACTCTATGCTTTAGATTTAGGCTTTGTTTTATTATAATATTTTTTTTTTCTATAAACACTTTATCTTATGATTTTATTGGAGTGTTTTTGAAAAATTTCTTCAAAACACTTTTGGTGTATTCACATGAATATCAATGGTAGAGGTCATGTGTGACCTGAAATCTTTTCAGCCCATGTATAATTGTGAATGAGGGTTTTTCCCTATATATCATTGTGAGATATTGATTATAAAACCAGATCTAAGTCATGTATCTTTTTATATTGTGGGATAATTTGATATATAATAAATTGAAAACTGGTTTTACACATCCACCTGATGATATTTTGAACATATTTTTTTTTGAAGATAATTTAATGATAATATTTTATAATAGATGAAATTGTGTAGATACTCAAATTCCTTATATGTACATGATGGATTGGTTATTTTTTATTCCTCATTGTGTTAAAGTTATTTTATTGTGATTTATATGAAATATTAAAAAATATTGATCTCAGTATAATCATTAAAATATTATTTAAAATGTTTTCTATGATCTGATATTGGAAATAAAATTTTTAATGTACCATCGTTTTAAAGATAAAATTATTTTTCAGAGGCATAAAATTTGAAATGTTAATTCTCTTATTTTTTTAGTTTTAGGATGCTATTTAATTTAATTTTTTATTACTCTTCAATAATTTATTATAGTGAATATTATTTTATGTATTTTTATAAGATGTGCAGAATTCTCATAAGATTTATTACTTTATAAAATTCTATAGGCAATCCAATATGACATTCTAAGGGTATGGTCATATGAATGTTTCAAAAAACATATAGGATAAATATTTCATAATTCATCATCATATGGTAATTTGGTGCACAATCAGAAGAATTTCAAAAATTCATTTATAAAATTATTTGTGAATCTCCTAAATCAATTTTAAGGATACCCATATAAGGATGAATTTTGGTAAATGAACACTTATGAATTATGTTCAATCCAATGTTGCTAATAAAAAATGTAGCTACTACATGATCTCATAAAAAGAATATATATTTAACATATTCCATAAAAGATGACTCTATTTTTCTAAATGAAATTAGTTGAACGTCCAAAATCCAAAATAAAAATCATTGGGATTGCTTTTTCTATAAAATCAAAGATAATAGTGATTATTTAAATCAGAATGAATTTATGTTTAGACTATTATATGGGAATATAATAACGTTTTAATTAGTATTCTAACAAATTTGATGTGTTTTTGTTATCTATTTTTAATATAATATCTCACATGAACATAATATATATAGTAAAACTAAAATTTATTTATTTGAGTTGTTCAAAATATGGTTTTGATGATGAAGATTGTGTGATAAACAAGATTGTGTTTCTTACAATTGTGAAACATGGGAATACAGTTAATTTAAAATCATCATACATATATATTCAGAATCATTTTTGGATTAAAAATTATTTATCGGAAAAATTCCTATGATATTTTGAATATTAATGGTTTTGGTTTGGATAATGGAGTCTTTATTAATTGCGCAAACCAAGTGGTGGTTGTTTGTTCCAATGCATTTTAGAGATTAAAATTAAAATGAAAATATCATATATATATATAATAATGGGACTTCTGTTTTTTAGTATTAAAAAAATAAGGAGAAATAACCACACCCAAAGGAAAATGTGATTAGACTGTTTAGGTTTACCATGTAACGTTGGAAGGTGGTTTCAAGTCTTAAAAAATCTATATGAGTAGTTTAGAACTGGGAAGGATAAATTAAAAAATAGACCACTGTTTAATTTAAATTTATTAACCTACAAAAATTAATTTATGGTAAAATTTAATTGCTAATATATCTTTTGTATTCATTTCATTGTGGTGGAGAATGTTCAATTGACAGCTATCACATTTGGTTATCACCAAATGTGGCAGAAAATTTTGATTGAGATAGGAAGATAAATAAGATAAGGATTATATAAAATTGATAATAGAGGATAATTTCTTAGATAAATTTTGGAAACTTCTTGTATAATTGGACCATAGGTACAAATCATAAATAGTGAGAATAGTATCATGTCTAGTGTCAAGGGATTTGGTTATAGGGGAAGAAGTCAACATTAATACTGAAAAGTCTGTTATATCTCCCTCTATTTCCTTTTTCTATTATTTTTTTGATATGAAATTTCTAAATATTTTTTTTATATTATTGAAACCATTTTTCCATTTTTTTGGCGAACCGTAATGAAATTAGTTAAAATCATTAACCTTTTCTTCCTTCCTTTTCATAATTTATTCATTTTAGTATTTTTTTTAGTGTTATTAATTTCATCCATAATATATATTGAATTTCAATATTATAAATACAAATGTTCCTGGATAGTGATTTATTGACCATTAATCATTTTTTGAACAATAGAGAACTAGAAAAATAAGTTGAAAATATTACACATTATTAAACGAATCATTTACAATATTTTTTTTAATATAACATTATATAAAGAGAGATCATTGATCTATAGGATCATTTTATGATAGTCCGATGCTTCGATATATTTTTCTCATAAGAAATGAAATAGGTATGTTAACTTGAAGACTAAAAAAATATTGTAAATCCATTCAAGATAGATGAACCCCCTAACATCATCATCAATTTCTATTCAACTTATATATCCTTATTCACTTAGATATAAACTATTCGACTATTTACATCTCTATTATTCATTTTTTTCACACAATCGCCATCAATTCCTTACAATCACAGATTCCACACATTGTGTAATTTTTTTATAATTTGGGTCACACAATTACATCTAGCTTTACCTATGGATATGATACCATACTCACCAAATATACATTTTTATGTAAGTTTTATTAATATTAAATTTGACTATCATAATAACTATAAGTCTTAATATCAAATATAATTTACATTAATATACTGAAAATAAGAAATCTAAAAATATGGTTCATAGAAATTAAAAAAATATGAATAAATATAAAATTTAATTGAAGGAATGTTGTAGTTATTATAAAGATTATAGTTATAATTAACATTCTATCTATAAAGATCAGTAATCAAACAAAAAATTTTAATTATTATTTATATATTATACTAAATATAAATAATATTTATTCTATCTTACTTATGAATAGGATGATTATTATTATTTTGAATCATTATTCTATTTTATTCTATACTTGATGATAAATATAATTCTTTAAAGAAAAAATATATGTAAATAATTAAATATTATGAATATGATCCTGTTGAAAATTATAATTTTTCAATCACTATTTTGACTTAAAACCGATACATGATATAGTTGTATATTTTTTTCCATATTTGATAATGGAATTAATTAATTATTAATTATAGTTTATTCTTTTAAAATATTTACTAGTATATTTAATAACAGGGGTATATTAAAAAAATTACATTGTAAAATTAATGGAAATAAATTTAAGATGGAATTGAAATCAATTAATAATGGAAAAATATTTATTGAAATTAGTATGTTCCTTGTTCAAATAGAATGATCATGTATTTTATTATATGTATTCATTATGGTATTTTTATATTTTATGTTAATGATTCATCCAGTAATTATCCTCAATTGTTTGTTTTTAAAAATAAAAATATTTACAAATATTTATTCAATGATAAATATATAAATAATAAAAATGGTAAAGATTTTTTTTTACGTAATTAGTTAGTTTATAACATTTTTGGAACCAAAACTGTATGAATATAAAGAAATTTATAGGTTTGATATACATGTATGGAAGGATCCAAAATACAATAATGATTAATATAATATTGATTGTGTCTCATTAATACATATAAGTGGATATTTATCATATTTCTATTAATTATCAATGATTAAAAGAGGTTGGGTCACTTTTAGAGAAAATACAAGTGGTAATATTTTTGGAGTTGGATCTTTTTAAATCCTGAAATATTCCTCATAAAAATTTACATTAATTTGAATTCTTAAAAAAACATGATAAGTATTTTTGAACATTATGATGATGGTTTTGAACTATTTTCTCTAATATTGGGTGATCAATTTTACGGTAATATATATTAAGATCATATAACATAGAACTTAATATGTTTATACTTAATTTCATTATTATTTATCTTAATTGAATATAAATTCATTGTATTCTAAAATTGATAAATCATGGATTTCATATAGAAGACTTAAAAATTGCAATTCTTACTATTTTTGGAAAATATTTAATATTAATTTTTTTTTTAAATTTGATTTTATAAATATCGGTAAAAATGAAATTTAATGCAACCCACACAGTTGAGCATCCAAAATCATATTTAAAATAAAACAATGTGGTTATCACTTTTAGAAAATTAGATCTTATCCACATATATATTTTTAAAAAATCTATATTATGAAGCCATGGTGTTTTTATTTTTTATTATTATTCAAATTTCTTTATGTAAATGGGTTTACATTTTATGGATTTCAAGTGAAGCTTGTTTTTTCTTCATGAAATTATGAAAACTTGTTCCGAATGAAAATGACATGAAAATTATTTCCTTGAGAAGTGAATAAGGAGGATAATTTTAATGTAATAAATCTATTTATTTTATCTAATCACTATACTAAACATACATTATATGGTTATAAAATATATAAATAGAATTCAGTTTTTGAAAGAAGAAATATGACATTGAAATAAATTACTCGAATCATTTTCGTTTAATATGCATTCTCATATTTTTCCTATAGCTATTAATGGATCCACCTATATAATAAATATTTTTCAAATTATAATAATTTTAAATAAAGCACCCAATGAGTATTGGAATAATAAAAACCCCAAAGTTATGTACTTTAATGTATTTGGATTCATGGTCTATATATTTAGAAGCTATAAAAATCGAGGGAAATTTTATTTAATGTTTAGTGAACGAATATTTATTGGTTAAAATTCTATTGACACATCTTATAGAGTTTTAAAATAAAATAATATGATATTTAAATAATCAATTCTGTTGAATTTAAATTAACGTAATACCTTTGATCATAAGAAAATTAACAAAGATGGTCGTACTGATTTTTTTTAATAGCATGAGACCTGATTTTTACATTAACACTAAAATGGATGATGTTGAAGGTGTGGTTTATAAAAAAAAGTACTAGTAGGTTAAAAATGAAAAAAAATAGTTTTCAACCTTGATTTCTTAAAATCATAAAATACCTTCTTTTTGATACTATTAATTGCGATTCAAATTGATGTTTTAAGAAATGAAGAATTTATGGAAATATGCATTGATTTCTACTTTTATATCCAAACATGAACCTAAATCCATAGTGTAATCCTTGAGTGATTACTTTTGGGTTTCATCCATCTAAGAGAAGTAATTCAAGTTCAATAGGAACACATTTTGGGAATTATTTATAATACCCTACAATTATTCTTTTATTGGAACAACATGGGGGTTTACAAATAAGAAATATGATATTGGAGAGATAAAATAATTCTTGATAAGCAGCCAAATGTTTCAAAAATGAGTAAGGTATATATTTTAATCAAATATATTTAACTATATCTAGATTAAATTCTATTATAATTCCCTTTGACTATACTTATCATATAAAATTAATACATTCTTATATAAAAATTTAATGTTATTTTCAAAATGGTTTAACTTTAAATGATATATACATTGATCAACCTTTTGGATTTGAAAACCCCCTTTTTAAAATTCTATTTTCAAATGTACCAAATATTTAAATAATATTTACAAATAATATAGACCATGGTTTGAAATAATCAATACATTTATTTTATAAAATGGATTTTTGTAGTATTGGAATATATTATATTGTTTCTGATGTCATCATTTATAGATATTTTAAGGGTTATAATATATTATGATATTGTTATTTTTTGATCAAATAAAGTGAAAATAGGGTATGAATAAAAAAAATATGCAACATGAGTTTGAAATGACCATTATGTGTTAATTTAGTTTCATTCTAAATTTTTAGATCTTTCAACTGGATTTTTGGAATGTGATAAATTAAATAAATAACATACATTACCTAATAATTAGGTTTTTAATTGAAAATAGAACTACATATGAAACTCCAATAAGTTTTAATCTTATATTACATAGATATAAAAATATAAAACCAATGTATATAATGTTATATTAGGAATAAGTGGGTGATTGATATATCTATATATTAATAGGCAAGACATAATATTTTACGTTTGTCTTCCTAAATGATTTTATAAATTTTATATGGAATCCCATCTAAATTATTCAAAAAGATTTTAATGTAGTTTAATATTTTATATATATTTACTTTCATTTTCTAATAACCATTATATTTGATATAATTTCATACCCCCGAAGATAATTTCTTTGTTTTTATAATAGATATATAAACTACCATAGGAACCCATAACTTGTTTTGATGATCCTCAGTTTCTTTCTCCTATAAGAATCAACACTCTATTTCCTCATCTACTAATGTTTATGAAAATGTTGTAGACAAAATATTTTGCACATGTTTTGGGGATGAAACATTCCTTAATGGATTTATGTATAAAATTTACACATTTTCTATGAAAATGTGATAACACTACTGTTATCAATATTTTAAAAAATCTGATAAATCATTAATGTACCATGAACATTTATATTAAAAATCATTGTTTGATATAACATATATAAAAAGTGATATATGTCTTCAATTTATTTAAAATTAAAATTAGTTTTGAAATATTTTCACTAGTCCCATTGCATCTAATCAGATTAATTTTGTTATATGTGAGCTGGTTTTATTTGAGTTTAAATAGTTTTATATATTGACATTATTTTCTCATGCATGGGAATATAATTTTTATATAACATAAACCAATATATATTTATATGTTTCTGTTAAAATATAAATTTAGTAGATGAACATATTTTTTCTCATTCATTTTGATATATAATCTATTTTATTCCATTTCCATGTCGTGTGATTATTTCCCTTTTAATTTTAATATATTTTTCATTTATTTATTTGGAACATGCCAAATGCATTTGATTAAAACCGTTTGAATCATCCACTGGACAATGAAATTAAATTTATAAAAACAACATAGGTTTATAAAATAATTTTATAGGTAAAGAGAACAAGTAATGGAGAAATCATTACCAACTTGTTCATAAGGATGATTCATACCTGATAACGCTACCATCCATTCTTGGATGAATCGTATCAAATTAATATAAAATTGAGTTCATTGATTTCAACATTAAAGAATTTGGTTTTGGTTTTATGAAAAACGAAGTGTTTTTTGGGAAGGAATTTCATTTTTTACCATAATTCTCGATACAAGTTCAAAATGAGTGAATATTTAGTTATGAAAAATGTAAATTAGAATAAAATTTCTATTTTTTCTATTAAAATATATGTGTTTTCCCAACATGAATTATTTTTTATTCAATAGATGATTACTATATATTGTAAAAATCACGTTGATATTGTGTACTTATTATTTAGAACAACTATTACTTATATGAAACTATAAAATAATATAAAAAATATGTTTAAGGTTATTACATAAAAAATCGTCCTGCATTTTCCCAAAGAGAATGTGACTTCAAGAAAGTCTATATTCAAAATATATAAATGTTATTTATTTTGATGAAAAAAGGGAATATATATGAAAATGTGTATGTTCATATTCATGAACCAATATAAATAAGGGTAAAAATTTAATTTCCACAGTTATGGAATAATTATTTCACATCTATTTGAAATGAAAAAAAGAGACTAGAATGGGATATAATCCTTCAGGTGACATAAAAAATAAAACATTAAATCTTCTAATATTAAAAACAAGTAATTATCCTAATAATATCTCCATAAATATACATTAAATTATTAAATAATGGTGTTTTTATGTTGATGAACATTTAATAATTTAAGAAGATGTAAATACCACATATCTTGTCGATGTGGAGTTTACATGGTAATTTGTTGACTTATGTGGGGAAAAAATAGTTAGTCATACTTTTATTATACAACAATACAATAATATCTCTAAGAAGACATTTGTTTCTATATGATAGGATTAGTTTTCTAATATCAAAATTTATAGGTATACTGGATTTCATGACTGAAGATTGATAGTTAAAGAGTCTCCTTGGGAGACTATATCCAAACCTACTAATGAATTTAGTTATCAAATAGAAAAATAGTGATACTAGTAATGTAGTAATATATTATTTTATGTGAAATATATTTAATTTATGTTGAGTTATACAATAACATGTAGGTGATGAATAATGTGAAAGAATTCATTCACACTCTACTTTTTTAATTAAGGTATTTTCTATGTTAAAGGAAGAAATATCTATGTAGATGACTGATCTGATAGAAGAAATACATAAATTTCAAGAATTGAAATGAAATTAATTTTATAATTTATATATTTTTTAACATAAATATAATTTAGTTTCAATGAAATTATTTTTTTAGATAAAGGATATGTTAAATGCTTATTCTAAAATGATGAAAATGATCAACTTAATTAACTAGATTCAAGGTCACTCTACTGGTCCCCTATGAGAGTGAAATAAATGAAGATAGGAACACATCCCCATTCTAATAAGTATTCAAAAATAGTATTTTTTCCTATTAAAACATAATGGAGATACTATTTAAAAAAATCAATGTATTATAAAAGTGTAAATAAAATAAGACATATTACATCCATGTAAATTACACAACATCAATGTTACATCACATCGATATGAATTAAGATGAAATAATAATGGATTGTGCCACACACATTATATCCCTTATGTATAGATCATATAAAATTATAACAATATAAAAAGAATAAAATTAATGAAAAAAACATATCCCGACCTAATATTAAGTCATGATCAATCCCATCATCCATCTCTAAACCAGATAGACAAAGAAAGAACCATCATTCCCTACCCTAAATCTTATCCTTGGGATAAATAAAACTGTCTGCCTGAGAACCCACATTCTTGGATAGCCCAAGTATTATTTGACTATAACTCATTATCCAACCAATGATGAAATCACTACAATAACTAGCCTAATAATAATTTCATTCATAAGTGTTACAGATAACCGACATAAATATATAAATATTTTAAAAAATATATATTTATCTAAACCATAATGAATAAAAATCCACTAATGTATCATTTTCATATTGACACCTGGATATGGATATACCATTTTTTATGTCAGGGGACATGATGGACCATACCTACTCCAGTTAGTGCTACATTGTCTCTTATCAAGTCTCAATGACTGTGAAAAATATAAAAATCCATAAGGAATCCAGGAGGCCATCCTGACATTCCCCAATTTCTTAAAGTGTCACATAGAATACAATTTCTAATTTTAATATTCCATATTCATTTTTATTATCATTAATCACCCTGAATCTATATTATCATTCATGAATTATAATGGAATATGAGAACTCAACCAAGTATTCTCTAATAATTCCCATAATCTGTAATCATAAAGAATCAAAATTTTAATAATTTAATTCCAAAAGAATTCAAAAATTGATGCCGAAATTCATAAAATATATTTATATCTTATCGACCATGATATCTAGGCCCTCATACCCACATTCATAATTCATAAAATATCATATAAAATCTTGGTTATTTTCATCAAATTAATTATTTGAATACTTTATATAGAATATAAAAACAATTTCCTTGTTTTCCAAATGATTATGAAACATTTTTATCATTTGATTGGTTGTCCATTTATTCCATTTAATTATCATTGGGATAATGGGAAAATTAACTATAATCATCATAACTTATAAAGATCCATATTTAATTTATAAATATGGTTTATTACATATAATAGACCATTCCAATGTATAAAATATAGAACCCAACCATAAATCCAAATATAGTTCTAAATCATGAGAAAGAGATTCAGATAAAAAATGTTATTTAAAATTTCAATTTTTGAATAACCACAGCAATTATCATAATTAGAAATCAAGATATCCTATAATCTCAATTACCAATTTATATATGTTTTATTGATTTTCTAAATTTGTTGAAAATGATTTATATTAAGGGTTAAATTCATACCAAATTATTGAAAGATTTAAATTCAATTTCATAGCCATCAATTATACCCTAAATTATTTTTAAAAAAACTAAATATTAAATTTTTATACAAAGACATCAATTTTTTTCAAGGCTATTCTACCCCTCTAGAAATCCCAATTTGTATCACTATTTTATGTGGTATATGTTAAATTAAATTCACCATCATACTGATAAAACCTTAATTTTAAACATTTATAATAATGTAATTAATGTTTAGTGAATCCATCTAGACATTACTATGCACAAAATGAGAAAACATGTGAGACTATATGTTTAATTTACAGGACCAAAAACCTTAATTTCATATGATATTAATCATCTGATATTAGTTTTTGGTTCGAGCTAAAATTATTGATATCTAGGAAATATAAAAATTACATGAAAATTGTGAACAACCCATTATAAGTTTAGAATTGAAAATGTAGTGATGATATGACATAAAAGAAGAAAGTAGAGGGATAGTCTCACCCACAAAAATATATCCCAATAGGTAACAAGATAAACACCATAATATTATCAGAGAACCATAAAGAAGAAAGAGAGGTATAAGGTAGTACATGTAGTGGAGATTCTGGAAAATAATAAAAGATACAAAGGGCTAAACATTGTTTATAATCTATAGTGAATGGTGATATTTTACTAGTTTTTTTAGAGAGTACTGGTTGGCCCCATGATTTGTCAGACCAAGTAATAAACTTATTATTAGTACTCTCAAAACCACTCCACCCATAATTAAACTTTTACATTCAATGATAAAATCATGAAAATCTTCTATGGTCCCCTCTACATAACAATGTAATTTTTTTGTAGAATAGTACAAAAACTAGGCATTGTGTAACAGATCCAATCCACCTTGAAAATAAATCCCCTAAAACCACATTGTTTTGAACAATACATTGTGTTTTCCATTGAAACCCAAGCCATGCATGTTTAAAATTAACTACTAGTAATGGACCCTTGAAATCCCATAAGGGTCCCCGCAATGTTTACCCCAAATCATAAAGCTTAACTGTGTTCTAAAAAGACAAAAATTTCTTAAAAAATTTCTTATATATTTAGAGACATACATGAATACTTTGGGAACATATCAATCCCCATACCATTCAAAAACAAATAACAATATGATTTAAAAACTCCTAGATTTTTATCATTAAATCGGATACAAAACCATGCATATCCATCAAATTTATGTCACGAAATTCCCTCTTGAATTTTCAACCAATATAACCTTTAGAACTTATGATCTTCCCACTATAACACATCTAGTCCTTGAAAAGTTTAATCAGTCATCCAACCACCCCTCACAACATATTTTATTCAGTATTTAAAATTCATATAGACTCACACCAATTTTGAATTCCCAATGAATATTAAAGAAACAAACAATAGCATAAATTGAACATCCTTACATAAATAGAACATATGCCCATAATCAAGACCCAATCCCCATGATGGTATATAACTAAGAACATATACCTATAAACCCAGTGGTGTTTTCATCGAAGAACTCAAAAAGCCAATGTCTCTCCCTATGACACGATTTATTTTTCTAATACCACAACATCAAAATTTCTTTTTGAAGCACTAAACCATGTCCCATAGACGTGCCCGATATAGATCCAAAATCTCCACACCTAAACCCCCATGGTGACACCAGGTAAGCTAATGTACTAATCCTCATCAATAAATTATAATCTAGTATGGATTAATAACATTTATAAATGAATAATCTTGGAATAAAAATAAATTTTCTTGAATAATATTGGTTTGATTTATAAAAGGAACCCATTAGCACTAAAAAAGTACTGAAGAGTTTTTGGCAACATAATGTAACCATCCCTATTTATTAACAGATATTCGCTCATCCTCAACCAAATTTTCTCAAAAAACACAGAACCAATAACTATTTTCTTTTTAAATACCATATGAATCCATATGTATCCTAATAATACCTAAACATACTTATTAGAGTCCATACTTATCTCCTAGTGAGATTCCTCAATTGGATCCTAGTGATCAAAAACTACGATATTACCCTGCTACACACACCAATGAACCTCTAATCAATGAACCACTAGATCATTTTTACAAAATAATGAGAAAAAAGAAAATTATCATTCTCAATATCACATCATGTCCAATTTACTAATTATAATTCTATTGGTATTCAATGTACTCACCTTGACTTTTATTCACCGACATCTTGATTCCATCACAAGAATTACACAATTACTTCCACAGACCCAATACTCATTCTTCATGACAGACCTAACACATAATCAATTTATCTCTAAAACAAGTAATTAGTTGTGGTCGTTACTCTCTCAAAAGATAAAAAAATAAACTTCCACCCATACACAGTTCTCAAAAACAGGTCCCGCGACTTTATTCAATATATTTTCTAAAATGAGGACCCCAATCTTTGATATCTAGGGGTACCCTTACCATCATATGTATTACCTTATACCACTCCTCAGTTATATCTCAATATTATCTCCCAATGAAAAAAATTCTCACTCATCTTGAATTACACTATGCATAATTGATCGACACTTAAAAATCCCTCCACGTTCAAATATATTCAATTATTTAATGAGTTTTTGATTGTAATATATTATTAATGTCACTTTTAGTTGAAAATACATATTAAATCCCATTAAATGGTCCCATTATTCTATATAATTATGTTTCTTATCATCTCTTGATCACCTCTCATAAATAGTGATTTTTTAACCAAAACTAGTTAAAATAATAGTGCTCATTAATTGGATATTTTGAATAAACACTCTTAGAAAAACTATCACCAATGTATCAGTCATGTTTATTCTATCCCCATAAAAATTTAAATATATTCATTGATGGTATACATTACCAATCCATGTCCCAATAGAACATGCACACAGCTACTGTGAAATAATTTTATCTCACAAAAATGAAATAGCTCCCTACTATTAATTCACCCAATCACATAACCCAAAATACACCGTGAATATTTTTCATGTAACTACTATCATGGCCTCATAAAAACATTCAATTTATATAAAACATTGTAGCCACATACCAAAAATGACTCATGATTTTCTGGGTCAACCATTACCAGAACAATACTCATGAATTCACTCACGAATATTACAATGTATCCTTACTATTTAATCCTATCATGCATGAGGCGTCATTAATTATTAAATCTAGAAAACTTGAAATTACTCATTAGTTTGTTTAATGAACTCTAAAACCTAGAATTATAGGAATTTTCCCATGATATGTGGTTTTATAACAGTTATGTTAGGCATCAGAATGATCCTACACTTTTTGAAACTCGCCATAAAATAGAAGCTCAAGAACTCATAATGATACCCATTGAAAATATTTCAGTCATGGAAATTACTTTACTATAATCCTGATATAAATTTCTATTCATAAATTTCACATGCCAAATAATTAATCCATTCATCACATTAAAAAAATTCAGCATTTACACATTAATCCAAATGCTTACCCTATGTCCCACACACATCAAAACATGCTCAGGACTAATGGAACTCAAATTCATGACACCTATTTAAGGGTCCTAAAAATCAATTAGGGTTAAAAACCCAAAAGTTCATAAGAAGCATTACCTGATGTTACACCTCCAAACAACAATGTCATATATGGATTGAAGACATAATAGAATAAATCCCACTCTGTTATACACCAAAAACTAGAAATGATTCACAAAAACTAACCATGGTTCCCACCCTGATAGATCACTCATATCCCCAAACATCGACACATTGGGCAAGGAAATAATAAAATGGATACTCATAAACATGGTCCCTAAAAAATCTATTTCTTCTTATTTAAATTTGATTTATACTTCACCATTTCTAAAATTGATGGTTTCACATTTCAAAAAATTTCATTACCCTTTATTTTGAAAATCTCTTACAATATTATATTTTATATTTATTTTTTGGTTAGATATAATCTCAATAATATTTTATTAGGGAAATCATATTATATGTTTCTTACTAGAACATTATCTAACCAAAATATCTCTTTTTGATTTATTTATAACATCATTTTAACTTTAAGTCACCTAAGGTTCTGGTCAAGTAGCATGCCACCATAAACATATAAGTAAACCATATAAATATCTATAGACAATTTAAATAGAAAACCATCATAATTATTTAAAACCATAAGGATATATAAATTTCCAACATACATAATCCATGGATCGTAAATAAACTTCATTACATATGAATCCAAAGTAGCTATGAATCACAAGAAATATACGAATTACATATCAATAGATTGTTTATAGAATGATACATGAACACACACCAACTATTTCCATTACATAACGTAATATAAAATCACAAAAAAATAAATAATATGTCACCAATTTTAACCAAAAATAGTTTAAATCAACCAACCATTAAAGAAAAAAACAAGAACAATGATTCCCATCATAATCAACTCGGTTTTCCCTCTGTACATGGGTTGTAAAAACCAAGAATGAGTACATTACCATGAACTAAAAAATTCTAGTATCATATCTATAATGAAATAATTAGTAAGACAAAATAAAAAGAAAAACACAAATTAAAAATTTTAATGTCTTGACTGAGAGGCCACCCAACAGGTTCCCCAGGCTAGTACACAACATGAACTCAGGAACACCTCCATACACCCTAATGTTTTCTAAAAAGATATGAGGGACTATAAAAAACATTGTGGGGTTAACATTACATTATATAGAGTATAATAATAGTGGAAATAAATTTAAATAGATAACATCCATGTAAACATCCCAATAGGAAATCTCCAACCCAATAATACGAAATCAGAAGAAATAATAAATAAATGTGTCACGCATTTTGGGTCCCTTGTGGGTGGATCATACACAATATGTACAAAATAATTAATGTAAAACAAAATTCAATGAGTTATATTGGCATAGTATTGTGACCATCTCTGTCCCATCATCCAACAGTAACCTAGAAATCAAATCCATCAACCATCATACCTTACCCTAAAACATGTCCCAACAAAAGAGAATAGTGAATTTTGAGATACCCATGTGCCATAGAATCCCATCCAGTGTGTCAGTATAACTTAGTAGGCAACCACCAAAAAATTCCAAATTTTTTTACAAGTCATGTATACATATGTTAAATTCATAACATAATTAAGAAAATAAATATTTTAAATATTTTATGTAAATATAATATAGACACTATAGAAAACCACTAAATACCTAGGTTCACATTGACACCCCAGAAAAACTATAATATTTTTTATCTTTAGGTCCAAGACTATGATAGACCATTCCTACATCATCCAGCATTAGGTTTCCTCAATGTAGAACATGATTAAAATGATGACCATAAATATACATATGGAATCTGAGATATCATCTTGGAATTCCCATGTATGTTGACTTTTCAAATTGAATCTATGTGATTATCCAAACATTCCCCAATAATTCCATTTATTATTAATCAAACAATATCCTAATTATCAACCATGTAATCTAATGAAATCTATATTTCCAACCCAAAATGATCCAATAATTACCATATACTATAGTCATATGGAATCCATGCTCTAAGCATGGCATTCTATCTGAACTAGAGTGCTCATATCGACGTTCCCAGCATCTCACGATATCATGTGACCCCTAAATTCAAGTTTCTAATCATGACATTCTAATGTCATTAAATATCATGTGGAATCTAGGTTATCATCCAATAATTCCCAACTATTATACATCATAATTAATTTAATGATTTTTTCCCAATATTACAAACTATTTAATGTATTTATATCATTTGATTCATAACAAATTTATTTAATTTAATCAATATTAGTCCCATGGATCCAATTATATTTATTCATTATATTACATATTAGGTCCAATTTCTTATTTTAAAATCATTGAATTTGATTTTTTACAAACCAAGCCATTATATAGAACATGGGTCCTAACCAAAAATCTCATTAGACTTTATAAATCACATGGAGAAATTTTAACTTAAATAAGTGATTAACCATATTAATTTCCAATAACCTCACCCATCACCATTATTATAACTCAATCCATCATATAATCTCAATTAACCTTTTAATATAGTTTTTATTACATTACCCATTTCATTAGTCTCGATTAATTGTAAGGGTTAAAATTCAATCCTAGATAATTATGGTTGTGAAATTCCATTTCAAACCCACTAATCAATTATAAACTTCCTTCTAAGACATTTAAAACACAAATGTGTATTTAAATACAGTGATACTTTTTAATGATGTTTTACCGTACTAGGAATTCCACATTAAATTTCCATTTATTATAGTCGATAATGTATTAAATGGGAAATATAACTAAAAAACCTCAATTCAAAACATATAATTGTTAAAGGATTTATAAATGATGATTTAGGACTGAAAAACCCATGAATAGACTCAAAAAAAACCTGATGGGTTAAATTGAATTAAACTTACACTTCAACCTAATTAGAGTTTACATGTCCTATATCAAATTTTTTTTTGAGCTAAAATAGAAGATATAAAAAACAAGATAATCTCCCTAAAAATATAGAATGAGACACATAAAAATATATAACTAAAAATTAAGCAATAAAAATTAAGAAATAAAATTTATATGAGGGATAAACTCACTTATATACATAAATCACATGCAATGATAAGAAAACACCAAACAATTAGTAGAGAATCATGAATAATGAAGATGAATTAAATGGAGTTCATATATGGGAACAAATTTACATAAATGGAAGAGAAAAAAGGTTTAAAACTTATTAAAATTGTAGGTGTAAGGTTTTATTCTTCATCTTTTTAATGGTAACATGTTTTGACGACACATTTTCCAAAATAGTGTGGTCAAAATAACCTCCCCCCCCCCACACCGGTCACATAGTTGTGCAGAATGATTTGAAAATAATTAAACTGCAATGGAATTTTCATCTAGACCACTATTTAATAATGTTTATAGATTTTATGAAAATATGATCAAACCTTGATTCATGTCCCAGACCCAGGGCACCTCATATATTTTTCCCTTAAAACATATATTTTTAAGAAAATTGTATACTTTATATGAAACTATAACAATTCATGTACAAAATAAACAACATAAAAGTTTCCCAGGGTGTTATTTTATGTCCCATCATAGTTTAACAAAACAAAATCACCTTATTCATGAACACAAATATAATCTCATGTAATTTATAAGAAATATATCGTGAAGATATTGAGACACAACTGAATGACTGATTCACCTCTTAAGAATCAAACCGAAGCCTAAAAATATCACATTAAAATGTAAAAACTCCTATAATACCATATTAATTCTAATTAATAATATATCCCTAATAATAAATTCACATTTTTAAATTCCTTGAAGAATTTTCAACCATTGTGAATAAAGGATCTTACACTACACCTTATTAATCAGCTTATAAATACATTTTATTGAATGAGAAAAATAAATTTAATGATAAGATAAAATATATATCATTTTATTCAAGCTTAATTAATGGCATGCCTTTCTCATATAATTTTTTAAGATGTTTGGAGAAGGATGAGATGGTTTTTTGGATGGAAGGAAAGGAATTGATGATTTTTCTAATGAATATTTTGGACTATATTGTTTCAAAGTCATGGAATAGTTTATTATATTATAATAATTTAAGGTAACCCGTGATGAGAAGACATAATTCATATATCTATAAATGACCCATAAATGGTGTTAACAAAATAATAAATATATTATTATTGAACTATTCTCTAAAATAAAGGAAATTGATATACTAAATTTAATATGTAATTGTTAATCTGTTTTCATAAAAATTGTTAAATACTCATATTCTGTAGATTCTTGGGAAAATTTGGTATAAATTCATAAGTGTTAAAAATTTATGTGTCATATCCTATGCATAAAAAGTACATGCTTTTCTATTTTCTGGTAAATATTAGGAAAACCCATTAGAATACTTTCATTTGATGATGTCTCATAAGTTAATTGAAGTAGTTATTTTTTTTAAGATACCTACATCATAGAATAAAATCATGTTCTTAAAGGACTAAATATAAATAATGTTTGGTAATTGATCACACAATGATGCAATAGTCAATGTATTATTGATGGAATATTTTCATGACATCCAGAATGTAATGATAGAGGTAGGGAAATGATGTTTATGGTTAAGGCCTTTTTACAACTTAAGTAAAATTTTCACCATGATGTACTCTGCAATGTCAGGATACAAGATTATTTTAAAGAAAACAGAATAAAAATGTAATTATTTAGTCACGTTCTGATGTAATTGGAAAATTCATGATTTAAAAAAATGGAGAATGTAAACTATTTTAGTGATACATATTTCTATATATTTTTTGGAGATTTTTAGAATGACCATTTACTACCTTTATGGATATTTATTATTCATATTCACATCGAAGCTATTTAATGTAAGGTCTAATGGAATAATTTTTAATAAGTTAATTAATTTATAAATTTTGGTTATGAATTAAAAATTAATATGATATATTGTAATCATATATAAAGATGAAAATTCAGAAATAAAATAACAGTGATGAAATAAATAGAGAGATCTCACTAGGGAGATGAAATAAAATGAAATAGTGTTTTCAATATGGGATTCCATAAATATCTGAATTATAATAGGATTTAGTTACTACTATTTTTCATTCCAATTATGATATTTCTTCAATGTGTAGAATATTTGTTCACATCATAAAAGATCAATATGTAAATGAATTCTTTGTTAGAATTGTTTTTATTTAGTATTTATTATTGTGTCATTATTCTCATAAGTTAAAAGATTCAACTATCCTAACATGTATTTTACTATATATAGACTAAAAATATTGATAAATATTAAATACATTAGTGAATCACACCTGTATTTATATTTTTGATTAATAACTACTTAATAAGGAGTGATCGTCTTGTATATAAATATAGAAGAGACTTTCATGTCTATTAACATGTATCTTCTAGAGTAGTACATCAAAGGGGAAAATTTTTGTTTCCCTATGGAGGTAATGATATATTCAAAAAATAATTTTTTTAAAATGATATCTTTGGTGATGATTAACTTCACCTAGAAATTCTATTGACCAAAACAGTGGGTTATAATTTATCTATTTTCAAAACAACATATATTTTATACATATTCTCCTTGGATGTATCCTTATGTGGGTAAAATAAGTTACCTATATTTTTTCAATTTATTTTAATTATAATATCCATTTGTGTGATTCAACATGATTTTTTGAGTATGTAATTATATTTTAAACTACTTCCTTCTAATGAGGGATTTTTATACAAAGGGATTCAAAATATCAGTTTTTTTCAAATGGAAAACACCCTTATTCACCCCCTTATCATGTTATCTTTGGTTATTACAGGTGGTATATGAGATAAGACGTTTTATTAGTGATTATAATAGAAATATTCTTCATAATAATATATCATGATTATACAATATATGAACATAATAGTGAAAAATCGTATATTTGTGGAAATCATTTTTTTCAAATAGGTAGGAGGATTTGATATCATAGTTAGATGTTTATGTTTTAATTACATATGATATCTTATTAAATGGATTTTTCCCACTCTGTTTATATTAAATTAAATTTTATATAAAATAAATAAAACATTATATTAAAATTCAGGCTAATAAGGATCTAAATAAATCTTTGGATGAAGGTTTATTAAAAAAGATATCTCACTTCAAGTCTAACATGGATATGCAGATAAAGTTGGAAGTTTTTTATAGTAATGAATATGTTTCAAAAGAAGTGATATAGTTTTATTTTACTAGTTTTGAATATGAATAATTTATATATATGGATTTAAATCATATTATAAATAATTTCTTATATTTAATGGAAAGAATAAGATGAGTATAAAGATGGAAACCAAGAAATTTGGTAATCCCATTTAGTTGAAAAAATCGATTCCCTATGTTTATATAAATATAAATATATCATTGATGTTACTTTTAAATCGAAATATAAAAATAATTCAACACATTAATTGATTTAGGATAATGGTTAAAAATAGAAAACCACATAATGTGGTATATTATATTATGATTTGTTCAAAAAATAAGAGAAGATTCAATCCTTGAGGAGTGAAGTATCATTCCTCAATTCTAATGATTAATCGAATTATGATTATATATCATATCTGGAGAATGAAAATATAAATTTGGTGAAAATAATGCCTTGATTGGATTAAAATGTATGAATTAACAACAAAATAAAACAATGAATTAATATACTTAAAGAAAATTTTTGTTATTTTATGTTAAGCATGGATAACTCAATAAAGCATCAATGTCTTTCCTTAGATAATTGTCTAAAGTGAAAGCAATGATTATACAAAATAAAAATAATCACCACACTGAAAAACGGTATGTCAAATATTTGGAGAATAATTTGAGGATTGTGAAGCTCAATGGAGAGATACATGATCTATAGATGAATTCAAAAAATGAATATTATCCTATGGAATCATTAGTCAGTAATGAAAATTACAAATGAATGGTATCCTGGAATATATTGAATAGTGATACTAAAACTGATTAAACAATGTTTTCAATGAATATTTTTTAAATAATAATAACATTCTATAATATTAGAACATAATTGGATGGTGTGTGTTTTTTTTGTATAGAATCATAAATGTTTGACATATGAAAAATACTAGAAGAATTCACATCTCAATTGATATAACATTATACATGGTTTGATTTCTCCAAGATATGTTATATTTTTGCTGACCATAATCATATAAATAGTTACTATAAGAAGAATCATGAGGAAAAAATCTGAGTTCCCCCACTCATATTGTAGAGACCCGAAGCTTAACGTACATGGACATTACATTACATTTGCGGAATACTTAGTACATAACAAAAAACACACACACAAGGATCGTAATAGTTTAGTGTCTTTGGAAACTCAGAATATAATCTTCTAATCGTGGTGAAAGATATTCAAAATCTCCCATAAAGATCTTCCTTTTTTTTACCTAAAACCTTTCTTTATATCCTGGGGAAAAGAAAACATAAAAGGGTAAGCTCAAATGCTCAGTAAGGGTAAACAAAAGAAATATCAATCACATCATATACATAAGAACATAACTTTTGGAAATCTTAACCTGCAAAAGAGATCATAATTTCATAACATGGGGTAAATCATGGCAGTGAAATGTAATCACAATAATCATAACTTAAAACATGAAACTTTGTGGCATTCACACATAATCATAGAGAATCATTTCCTGTTAGTAAAGACTCATTGCCAAGACTATCTTAGTGGACAAAGTCCCTTTCTGAATCGAGTAACCCTCATTTCAGTCCTGTTTCACTGAACCGGTATAACCTACCGTTCCATCCCTGTCTATCTCATGAGATATAAAATCTTTACCCAATGCATTGGAGGGAGATATAGGTCCCACCCATCTTATAATGAATCCTTTCTTATGTGTGCCACATAATCATAAATCATACATCATCGCATAACCCATGTAATAAAAATGGGATTCTTAAAAAACATGACACAATAAAATAATTCATATAAGATAAAGGAATTCATAAAAATGTTACCATCACAACATAATGAAATCCATGTAATAATATGGATAAAAACAGAACCCTTTTATTATCCTAGATTGAAAATAATTTTGATAAAATACTTGAACTTCATTCTTGAGGAAAATATCATTTATACTTCAAAAATACTTTTCCTTTATTAACATGTGATAAAATTTTAAACTAAAAGAAGTTGATTAAAAATAAACTTGAAAACTTTTAAAGGAAGCTTCTTGGAAATACTGTTTTAAAAATCCATTCTTTCCGTATAAGTTAAAAAAACATTCTTCGTACTTTTGTCAGAAAAGTCAAAAAGTACCTCGTACGAAAAACGACAAAAGATTCCTTTCATATCTTTTACAAAAACTTACCGAAGGGTAAAATTGGATATAAACTATTGTATAAGGATGGAAATAATATTACACATTGAGGGAAAATGGATGTGGATAATAAAATACACCCTAGTAAATACTAAAGTATAAACAATCACGGATAAAAATGAGATTGTGATATTTCCCTTACCTTAGGTCTGATTTGCTTCGTATGTGTCCAAACCTCATGTATAACGATTTAAATAATGTCATTGAATTATTACATAATCATATTCATTGTTATGATATCAATAATGGTTCACTTATGACTTTATATTACCCGTTCTCTTGTAAATTCCATGTTAAAGAAGCATTTTGGGTAAAATCGTTTCATTTATCGTAGGTGTTTTGACTTGTTGTTCTTGACATTATTATTACTTATATCATGATTTACTACCTTAAAGAATATAAAATATGATTTATATATCATATATATTCAGTACATATATATATATAATAGATAGATAAATGAAATGAAAAACACCGTTCATGGAGACGGAAGTCCGTACGTACGCATGAACGCTGTTTTCCTTTCCTTATTGTCTTGAATGGAAGTAAGTAGATGACATACATATACATATATACATAAATCCAGTAGCTTTATAATGTCATATATTTCATTATTATTTCTTATATATACTTTGTAATCATTCTTAAATGGTTAACATGGAGAATGAATCTCATCGCGTCGTGGAGACGGTAGTCCGTACGTACGCACGAGCGATGATATCGTTCCCATGGTCATGGAATTGTGTTGATGTGTATGTATACTATTTCAGTATCAATATAACTTTATAATAATCATGTATAGTTACTCATTACATCATTATACCCATCCAATTAAGGTGGTGACGGAAAATAGATTACACCACGGCGCGGAGACGGTATTCCGTACGTACGCATGCGCAGTGATTTCCTTTCTCCGTAGGATGGATAGAAGGTTAATTATAGTTGTTTAATATTTATAATAACATATCAGTATGTAAGTAATAATTATGTTATTACTTTATAATGAAACAACTAAAGAAGAACATGTTGAAGAAGAAAGAAATTGAAAAGATCGGTAATGGATATTACCTCTTCTTTGGAAGGACTCTTTGAATCCTCCACTTAGGGAACTAAGATTGGTCATTGAAGAAGACCAGGACCTCTAGGATTATTCTAGGGCAGTGGAGAGGAGAAAATGGCAGGGGTTGGCCGAGCTTGAGTGCTCAAATTGGTGTGAGGAGGAGGGGGAGGAGGTGTCCTTTTATAAGGGAGGAGAGGGGCACCTTTGGAATTCTTAAAAATATTAATTTATAATAAATCTAACCCCACATAAAAATGACTCATATTCGAATATTAGATAAGATAAGGTTGTAATATCATCAACCAATAGAATTTAGACATGTTAGGAATTTATTTTAAACATTATCAACATGATTTATCCTTATTTAATCAATTTAATTTTATTTGTGGTAATAACAATCTAATTTTTAAATTATAACAAATAATTACTTATTTGTTGTGAATTTTTCATAATTGGATTCTTAATAACATTTTTTATCATATAAATTTAAATTTATAATTTTGAAATATTTTGTGATTTATAATATTTTTTTTTTAAAATAACAATAGTGTCAATTTTGACACTATTCATTTATTTGAATTTAAATAAAATAAATACATAAGATGTGTTCCAACTAAAAGTTATAATAGATTCATAAAATGTCATATGTATCTTAAAAATTATTGGATAACATTAAATAGTTCATATAATATTTATTTTATTATTTTTGAAACCATTTATTTGGTTTATGTCTTAATAAAATCAATACTACAACATTTTTGTATAATTATTTAATATACTTATTTTTTGCATAAAAATTAAAAATAAAATCCTATGATGAAAATAAATCTATTACCTTTCACAATAATACTTTTACTCGAATTTATCATCTTAAAATCACAATATTTAAATTGTTATATTTATTAAATTATGAAGGTGACAACTTTGGCATCATTTAAAATAAAATAATATAAGTGTCATAATCACTTTTATAAGACTCAAAATGGTCAAATATTATACCATTGTATGCTTATGGTTTACATTTACATGGCCAATAAGTTTTGGTTAGGTATTTGTGCATTTTATGGTCACTATTAGTTAATAAAAACAATATTCTTGATTTTTCACTAGATAAACAATTTCTACATCACTATTGTGTCATAATTAATGATAATTATTTAATCCCTAAAAATTATAAATAAATTTATATGATGTAGATAATTTCATTATATTTCTGGAGACTATTCATGTTTGAAGTTTCATGAAGTTTATCACTAAATTAAAATTAATATACTTATAAAATTTAAGAGAGTGACATGTTGTCACTTTCAATGGTTTTAATAATAATTAAGTTATTTTCATGGAAAAATGTCCATTAAATGATTCTAATCCGACCCTTAGGTGATATGGGTCGACGTTTAGTCATCCAATAGGATTTTGACATTTGTTAGGGTAATTTTAAAATATTATATTTACCCTTAATTACCAGATTTACCTTTAACTATGGTAAACAAAATTTACCGTAGTTACTATTCATAATTCCCAAAAATAAAAAGTAGCTTATTAACATAATTTGGACCCAATGATTCCAAATATGGAATCCATTTTTCCAAATTCAATACACAAAAGATGCAGAAATTAAATTAAAATTAATCCTGTTGTCGAAAGAAAACGGGTTTCTCTTTAAAACATTGCAAAAGATTGAGTTGATTTAGCCAACGAATTCAAGGTAAAATCAATGCTAATGACATACATTATATTAAAAGGTAAAAATATATTCTATTTATCCTTTAAAACTATTAAATATTATAATTTAACCACATAAGATATTACGATGAAAAAAGTTGTTTTTAATTAAAATATAGCGTGTTTTTACTATTCATTAAAATATGAAAGTCATCGGAAAAATATCAAAACTTTATCTAATGTAAATTTTAATATCCTGATTCAAAAGAAGAATATTATTTTGTCAAATTGAACATATAAAAATTTCAAAAACTATATTTAAAGTGGGTGCTCCCTCAAAAGGCGGTAAAACTTCATTTTTTGAAAAATACTTATTTTACCCGAAAAAATTATTTTGTTCTTATACCATGTTCTAGAAATGTGTAAGATGAATAATAATGTTATAAAATTAAAAATTTATTTAATACTATTCATAACGGCTAGTTCATGACAATATTATAATAATATAACATTGTTTATTAAAACCCGGTATTGCGTACAACACACGCTATCGAGGAAGGTCGTGATTGCGTGTAATGCAAGCCAAGTCAGGGTTGCGTGTTGTGAAAGAATCCTTCATTGTTTCGTATAACAGAATCCAACCATATTTCATTTATACATTTAATATATATATATATATATACTCAATGTTGCGTAGAATAACTATTATCAAAATTGTGTGTAACACGGTCCAAGAATAGTGTTGCGTATACTGCAAGCTAATACGGTGTTGCGTATAGCGCAAGGAAATCTTGGTGTAGAATACAAAATAAGACATTAATGAAATTAAAATTATATTTTTCATAAAATCTCGGGGTGTTACATTCTACCCCCCTTAAAATGAATTTCACCCTCGAAATTCGTCGGGGTTATAAATGGTTTACTATTTGAAAGTTTCTTTGACAGAAACCCACATCGTAAAAAGGAATACCAAAACTTATCTTTAAAAACTAAAGTATAAAACGTAATGGTTACCCAAGTTAACTAATCACTGGGTATCCACATAGGTGAAAATATGGATATGGAAGAGAAATCTAACCATCATGTTCTGATGGAGAGTGGTAGAGAACATGGCTATGGTAAAGCTAGCAATCACAAATCCATAAATTTGTGACGATCTAAGGTACCATCTGATTAACCAGATATAAGAACACTAGGACAACATTTTTGGTTTTCAAGATCGTTTCCCTAAAGTTGAAGAATTTGAATTAGAATAAATATTTACTTTATTTTGGTACAATCTCACTGTTGTTCGTGCCTTGAACAATTTCCACTTCATCTCTTAAATAAATGAAGTTGAATTTGTTATTCTTGAAGTGTTAGTATGACAGGTCATTCCATTTGTCTCAAACAAAAGGTTAGAAAAAGTTATTAAATATACATAAGTCATTATTTAGTGAGATGAATCATATATGGTTCCTAAAATGGACTAATACTTCATATATCATACTGCTTAATATAATAAAACTAGTTTCTACTAAACAGTGACTTCCTGTAGGTCAGTGGTAGGCGATAAAGGCCAGTCGCACTTTGGTTGTGGGTTCAATTCCCACAGCCTTGTCCGAAGCGATGGGCTGTCGCCCCTCCTGAAGGTTGTCCTTTTTCTAAAACTATATTACTATAACATCCCATCAATAATATTGAGAAAACTTATATCCTTATACAATACTAACTTATGTCTAACATAATCCATTCAAATCTTTTGGATTATCCATAATACTGTAGTCCACTCTCATAACATAGTGAAAATGATTACCAGAGATTTAACACCATCGTCAATCCCCATATATCATTAGATATGTCTTGTTGGCCACATTCCAAACATTCAAAGGCCTTAATCATGTATTTTCTTGAATACCCATTGAACCTTAGTGAAAACATGAATGCAGTTAAAAGTTAACACTTTCCACATACCAAAATCCTCAAAATTCTATATACTCAAACCATGATATCACTTAGTCCTTATATCAATCATGAGCTCATGCATACAATCAAACATCTCATTATCGTCTTATCCCTTCATTATGCGCATATCATCTACTTTCCCAAAATACTGGTACCATTCATCACATACTTTCAAAACTTAAGGAAAGACAACAATGTGACAATCCTTAGATGCCTATTTATCCCATAGTACCATGAGATTACTTATACAACATTACACTTGATAAACATGTAATCATTCCACTACATTCTTAAACCATTGACCGAGCTTCAACAATTCTTTCATCTCACATATCATTTGTAGTCTCATCATCATCATCAACATAAATACTACCCATACGACCATACTGATTCTCTTCATGAGACTTTCCCTTAGGGCATTGGTTTGCATAATGCACGTACATTCCACATTTAAAACATTTAACCATTGTTGATGTCGTAGAAATACCATTATCCTCATCCCTGGTGTTAACTGAACCTTTTCCTTTGCACTTATTGGCTTTGTGTCCTTCTTTTCCACAACCAAAGCATCTTCCAATTCCTTTGAAACATTATCCTTGATGCCTCTTCCCACATGATTTACATAGGGGAAATTGAACTTTCTTTCCTCTATGATCATCATGAAACTCCATCTTTCTCTTATTAGCCGAGTCAGGAAACTTACCAAATTTTACTTTATTGATCATATTATGAGATTGCTGATTCGGCATAATAATGATGTTTGGACTTCCAAATCCCATTTCATTATGAAGAATATCATTCCATTGTCCATCATATCCTCCATTATCGTGAATCACCTTGTTTCCATCCATTTTCTAAAACCGAAAAAGAATAGTGTGAGAGGCAAAAATCATAATGAAGGGGGAGTAACTTAAATATCTAACATCTTTGGTTTAATCTAATATTGTTACCATATTTCTAGGACTATATCCTATATGTTTACTTATCCTAAGGGACATCCCTAGACATACCTTATAAATATCTCTAGGGATCTCACTAACGTTTTCGCATCCTAGTTTCCAAAGGTTGACTAAACCTTTCCTCTGATACCAACTGTAGAGACCCGAAGCTTAATGTACATGGACATTACATTACATTTGCGGAATACTTAGTACATAACAAAAAACACACACACAAGGATCGTAATAGTTTAGTGTCTTTGGAAACTCGGAATATAATCTTTTAATCGTGGTGAAAGATCTTCAATATCTCCCATAAAGATCTTCCTTTTTTTTCCTAAAACATTTCTTTATATCCTGGGGAAAAGAAAACATAAAAGGGTGAGCTCAAATGCTCAGTAAGGGTAAACAAAAGAAATATCAATCACATCATATACATAAGCACATAACTTTTGGAAATCTTAACCTGCAAAAGAGATCATAATTTCATAACATGGGGTAAATCATGGAAGTGAAATGTAATCACAATAATCATAACGTAAAACATTAAACATTGTGGCATTCACACATAATCATAGAGAATCATTTCTTGTTAGTCAAGACTCATTGCCAAGACTATCTTAGTGGACAAAGTCCCTTTCTGAATCGAGTAACCCTCGTTTCAGTCCTGTTTCACTGAACCGGTCTAACCTACCGTTCCAGCCCTGTCTATCTCATGAGATATAAAATCTTTACCCAATGCATTGGAGGGAGATATAGGTTCCACCCATATTATAATGAATCCTTTCTTATTTTTTCCACATAATCATAAATCATACATCATCGCCTAACCCATGTAATAAAAATGGGATTCTTAAACAACATGACATAATAAAACAATTCATATAAGATAAAGGAATTAATAAAAATGTTTCCATCTCAACATAATCAAATCCATGTAATAATAGGGATAAAAACAGAACCCTTTTATTATCTTAGATGGAAAATAATTTTGATAAAATACTTGAACTTCATTCTTGAGGAAAATATCCTTTCTACTTCAAAAATACTTTTCCTTTCTTAACATGTCATACAATTTTAAACTAAAAGAATTTGATTAAAAATAAACTTGAAAACTTGTAAAGGAAGCTTCTTGGAAATACTATTTTAAAAATCCATTCTTTTTGTATAAGTTAAAAAAACATTCTTCGTACTTTTGTCAGAAAAGTCAAAAAGTACCTCGTACGAAAAACGACAAAAGATTCCTTTCATATCTTTTACAAAAACTTACCGAAGGGTAAAATTGGATATAAACTATTGTACAAGGATGGAAATAATATTACACATTGAGGGAAAATGTATGTGGATAATAAAATACACCCTAGTAAATACTAAAGTATAAACAATCTCGGATAAAAATGAGATTGTGATATTTCCCTTACCTTAGGTCCGATTTGCTTCGTATGTGTCCACACTTCCTGTATAATGATTTAAATAATGTCATTGACTTATTACAGAATAATATTCATTGTTATGATATCATATATGGTTCACTTATGACTTTATATTACCCGTTCACTTGTAAATTCCATGTTAAAGAAGCATTTTGGGTAAAATCGTTTCATTTATCGTAGGTGTTTTGACTTGTTGTTCTTGACATTATTATTACTTATATCATGATTTACTTACTTCCAGAATATAAAATAGGATTTATATATCATATATATTCAGTATATATATATATATATATATATAATAGATAGA
This sequence comes from Viscum album, assembly GCA_963277665.1. NCBI lineage: Eukaryota > Viridiplantae > Streptophyta > Magnoliopsida > Santalales > Viscaceae > Viscum > Viscum album. The sequence goes on along the minus strand of OY728133.1, from coordinate 1,032,600,490 downwards.
TAAATGAAATGAAAAACACCGTTCATGGAGACGGTAGTCCATACGTACGCATGAACGCTGTTTTCCTTTCCTTATTGTCTTGAATGGAAGTAAGTAGATGACATACATATACATATATACATAAATCCATTAGCTTTATAATGTCATATATTTCATTATTGTTTCTTATATATTCTTTGTAATCATTCTTAAATGGCTAACATGGAGAATGAATCTCATCGCGTCGTGGAGACGGTAGTCCGTACGTACGTACGAGCGATGATATCGTTCCCATGGTCGTGGAATTGTGTTGAAGTGTATGTATACTATTTCAGTATCAATATAAATTTATAATAATCATGTATAGTTACTCATTACATCATTATACCCATCCAATTAAGGTGGTGACGGAAAATAGATTACACCACGGCGTGGAGACGGTATTCCGTACGTACGCACGCGCGGTGATTTCCTTTCTTCGTAGGATGGATAGAAGGTTAATTAGAGTTGTTTAATATTTATAATAACATATCAGTATGTAAGTAATACTGATGCTATTACTTTATAATGAAACAACTAAATAAGAAGAAGTTGAAGAAGAAAGAAATTGAAAAGATCGGTAATGGATATTACCTCTTCTTTGGAACGCCTCTTTGAATCCTCCACTTAGGGAACTAAGATTGGTCTTTGAAGAAGACCAGGACCTATAGGATTATTATAGAGAAGTGGAAAGGAGAAAATGGCAGGGGTTGGCCTAGCATGAGTGCTCAAATTGGTGTGAGGAGGAGAGGGAGGAGGTGTCCTTTTATAAGGGAGGAGAGGGGCACCTTTGGAATTATAAAAAATATTAATTTATATTAAATCTGACCCCACATAAAAATGACTCATATTCAAATATTAGATAAGATAAGGTTGTAATATCATCAACCAATAGAATTTCGACATGTTATGAATTTATTTTAAACATTATCAACATGATTTATCCTTATTTAATCAATTTAATTTTATTTATGGTAATAACATTCTAATTTTTAAATTATAACAAATAATTACTTATTTGTTGTGAATTTTCCATAATTGGATTCTTAATAACATTTTTGATCATATAAATTTAAATTTATAATTTTGAAATATTTTGTGATTTATAATATTTTTTTTAAATAACAATAGTGTCAATTTTGACACTATTCATTTATTTGAATTTAAATAAAATAAATACAGAAGATATGTTCGAACTAAAAGTTTTAATAGATTCATAAAATGTCATATGTATCTTAAAAATTATTGGAGCACATTAAATAGTTCATATAATATTTATTTTATTATTTTTGAAACCATTTATTTGGTTTATCTCTTAATAAAATAAATACTACAACATTTTTGTATAATTATTTAATATACTTATTTTTAGCATAAAAATTAAAAATAAAATCCTATGATGAAAATAAATATATTACCTTTCACAATAATACTTTTACTGTAATTTATCATCTTAAAATCACAATATTTTAATTGTTATATTTATTAAATTATGAAGGTGACAACTTTGGAATCATTTAAAATAAAATAATATAAGTGTCATAATCGCTTTTATAAGGCTCCAAATGGTCATATATTAGACCATTGGATTCTTATGGTTTACATTTACATGGCCAATAAGTTTTGGTTAGGTATTTTTTCATTTTATGGTCGCTATTAGTTTAATAAAAACAATATTCTTGATTTTTCACTAGATAAACAATTTCTGTATCACTATTGTGTCATAATTAATGATAATTATTTAATCCCTAAAAATTATAAATAAATTTATATGATGTATATAATTTCATTAGATTTCTGGAGACTATTCATGTTCGAACTTTCATGAAGTTTATCACTAAATTAAAATTAATATACTTATAAAATTTAAGAGAGTGACATGTTGTCACTTACTTTGGTTTTAATAATAATTAAGTTATTTTCATGGACAAATGTCCATTAAATGATTCTAATCCGACCCTTAGGTGATATGGGTCGACGTTTAGTCATCCAATAGGATTTTGACATTTGTTAGGGTAATTTTAAAATATTATATTTACCCTTAATTACCCGATTTACCTTTAACTATGGTAAATAAAATTTACCGTAGTTACTATTCATAATTCCCAAAAATAAAAAGTATCTTATTAACATAATTTGGACCCACTGATTCCAAATATGGAATCCATTTTTCCAAATTCAATACACGAAAGATGCAGAAATTAAATTAAAATTAATCCCGTTGTCGAAAGAAAACGAGTTTTTCTTTAAAACATTGCAAAAGATTGAATTGATTTAACCTACGAATTCAAGGTAAAATCAATGCTAATGACATACATTATATTAAAAGTTAAACATATATTCTATTTATACTTTAAAACCATTCAATATTATAATTTAACCACATAAGATATTATGATGATAAAAGTTGTTTTTAATTATAATATAGCGTGTTTTTACTATTCATTAAAATATGAAAGTCATCGGAAAAATATCAAAACTTTATCTAATGTAAATTTTAATATCCTGATTCAAAAGAAGAATATTATTTTGTCAAATTGAACATATAAACATGTCAAAAACTATATTTAATGTGGGTGCGCCATCAAAAGGCAGTAAAACTTCATTTTTTGAAAAATACTTATTTTACCCGAAAAATTTATTTTGTTCTTATACCATGTTCTAGAAATGTGTAAGATGAATAATAATGTTATAAAATTCAAAATTTAGTTAATAATATTCATAACGGCTAGTTCATGACAATATTATAATAATATAACATTGTTTATTAAAACCTGGTATTGCGTACAACACATGCTATCGAGGAAGGTCGCGATTGCGTGTAATGCAATCCAAGTCAGGGTTGCGTGTTGTGAAAGAATCCTTCGTTGTTTCGTATAACAGAATCCAACCATATTTCCCTTATACATTTAATATATATATATATATACTCAATTTTTCATAGAATAAATATTATCAAAATTGTGTGTAACACGGTTCAAGAATAGTGTTGCGTATACTGCAAGCTAATACGGTGTTGCGTATAGCGCAAGGTAATCTTGGTGTAGAATACAACATAAGACATTAATGAAATTAAAATAATATTTTTCATAAAATCTCGGGGTGTTACACATATGATGATAATGAGACATGGATGGATGATAAAAACCATTTCCACTTAAAAATAGATTCATGGGGTTAGATGAATGTGAATTGGGAAGGAAGAGGAGGATGCCTCAAATGTCATTGATTGATTAATAATAAAACCAAAATGTAGTAATGATAGTTAATTAGGAACCAATGGTTGTATACTGATATCATACTTCTAAGAAATATAATTGGAAGTCAAATTGAGAAATGTGTAAGTAACATGTTATAGTCATGATTATCAAAGAAGATGTGAAAGAAAAACGTCATTATTCAAGAATATGGATTTTTTTCCCACCTAACAAAGTGGAAAATTTTCATTGAAATTTTCCTAAAATAAAAAATACATTAAGTAGTTTTAATTGAAATCATAGAGGATAGTAATGAATATTTATTATATTGATACATCGATTAATGTATAAAAAATTGGAGAAAAACTGATGAGGTAGTCCTTGAGTAGAGGTTGAAGCATGGTAAATAAGGAAAAATGTCTCATTGATGGAAGAAACATTAAGTAGTAGTAGTTTAGCTTCATTTTTAATAATAAGGTTAATTTTTATTGAAGCCATTATAAGAAAGTTTTCACTATGTGGTTATCTAAATAAAGGCTTAGAACAAAATTAAAAGTCAATGGTTTTTTCTTAATAACCATACATTATCCTATATATGATGATGTTCATGTTACTGCTCTCTCCATAAATTCAATTTTTATATATAATTATTATATAGGTTTTGGATAAATGTTGTGATACAATACAAAGGGTGTGGCTATTCTAAATGAAATCACATGCAGGAAGTGGTGATGGAAGTATCCACTGTAGATTTCAAATAAAAAAATTTGAGACAAAAAGTTGTCTGAGAGTGATTGAAAATATACCAAATCAAAATATATAAATACATGCATTGGTGAATAATTCAAGGGTTATTAATACAAATTTTATCAATATGTTACTTCTAGTTTTCACCATGATAACTGAAATATGAATATAGTTATATATTTTGTGATAATGAAATAATGGTTTTTAGGAGCCTGGTTTTGAATAAAGCTCTTTTAAAAACCATATCTTTGTTTTCCTTTGGTATCAAGCCAATTTTTGGAAATCAAAGTTTTTTATTATGTTTTTATTATCTAGAATAAATCTCAAATGAAGAATATGGAAAATGTAATGGCCTTGACCTCTCAGGTTCATTTCTTTGTAAAAGTCGGATGTGGTCAACATGGCGCGTGTAACAATGGTAATTATTAATGACAATAATGAAGATGTGATAATAAAATTTAAGGTGTTTTTTTATTATTATTATGTAAAATATTAATAATAATTGTGGAATTAAATTATGTAAGGTTTATTAAATTTATTGGTTTTAATTTAATAAAAGTCGTTTCAATTTAATCAGTGAAGTATAAAAGATATAGAATTAAATAACTAAATTGACGGATGTTACGCGACATATACGTGGCATGGTCAGATTCAGATATCCAATGGGGTGGTTTAACATGGTCAATGTGATGATAGTATATATTATTGTTATTAAAAACAATAATGTCGGTGAGTTAATAAAATAAGTTGATGAAATGTTGTTATTATTTTGGGTTATATAATCTAAATTCGATCGTAACTTCTCGACATGGTGTCGGAATGATAAACCGTCAATGGGAGTGTAATCCTAAAATTAATACGGTCATTTTAAGACCAATGATTAATACCTTTTCATGACTCATTCCCCTGTTCAATGAGACACAAAATTCTAATAAAATTATCATTATAATTAAAACGCGCGGAAACTGTGTGATGTTTCATGTGTTGACTAGTCAAAACGTGTAACGGGTGTATGACCACACCGTGTATTCATTAATAAACATCTCTTACTATTTTACCATTTCATTGCCTATATAATAATGGACCGTGGATTATTTCCAGAGCGATCTCTTCTTCGTCGCACGACAACACTCTTGGACGATCGAGAAGTCTTCCTCCTCTAACTTCTTCATCCGGACTCTGATCGTCGATCCGTCAGGGACTGCGGGATCGTGTCAGTGAAGAGAATACCATTCACCCTATTATGTTCCCTCTTCTTTGAATTCCCCTCCACAGTTTCCAACTGAGGAGACTGCTGATAATTTATGGGAACGACGATCATTAATGAAGAACTCTAAAAAGGTATGTTAAACCTCTCTTTTTGTACTATCTTTCAAATACCACTTCTCTTGTTTTCATTCCACGGTACGACATGTGATCTCCGTGTTGATGGAGTTTCTTGTGTTGTTGATTTATTGGTGATGCGACTTCCTTGTTGGGTGCAGTCGTTCTGGGAGAAACCTTGTGATCGTGGTGGTTGTGTTTGTAGAAGGACATCAGAACCTATTGAGGTAGGGATCTTACCTTCGTCTCTCTAGATTTTGCATCATGTGGGGTGGGTGTCATCTTGTTTATGTGAAACACATTTTAACCAATTTAATAAAGATAATAACTGGATTATATAACAGGGATGGGATGTTTGTGAATGGAGTTACATTATTTATATCCTGTGATATTATGTTGTGAATTTAATGAGCTTCTGCCTATTGAAAATCCCGGTTGTTGGGGGCCTTTTCTTAATCAATTAAATGTTTCCCTCTCTTTCTGTATTTTCTATTGAAAGAAAATTATAATGAATGTGGAAATTGTTTAATCACGAAATGTTGGCTGATTAAATACTCAGAGCCCTTGTCTGATCACCCCGGTTCAACAAAACAGAATAATGAACATGTTGGTGTTGGGTTGGTTTTGTAATGGGATGTGTCACGTGGGAATTTCTGGGTTGTTGTGTGATATGATGTTTGGTATTGGGGATGCAATGATGGGTGGTGAATATTATTAAAGTGGTTAGTATTGGATTATTTATGGGGGAAAAGTAATGGAAATGTGGAATGTGGAAAATGAATTTATTTGTGGAACTTGGGAATAAATTAACGGTAGGTTATTGTGATGGAATTGAATTAATGATGAATATGATAATCAAATTGATAAGGAGTTGGTATGTGATTGCTTGTGTTTTCCCAATCATTTTTTGTGGTTGGCGTGGGTATGTTTTATGAACACTTGATTTGGTTAGGTTGTTGATAGTTGCCCCATAGTTAAAAGAATTGACAACTAAAGGTGTTGAACAAGAAAACATAACTGGGGTTTTAGGATAGCTTGTTGTGTGCATACTCTCGAGGTAGAAGTGCTAAGGTATGTGCTCAGAACTATTTTTTAGAAGCCTTAGGATGGGCTGAGTTGTTTATACAATTATATAAATCTATATCTTTCAATTTTTCTTAACACAACCCACCCGCGTTGAGAACTACATGCCGAACACCCGTGGGACGGGGGGTGTTATTCCCAACATCCAAATGATATTGTGGATGGCTGGTTACTGTTCTTCCTTATGCCTCCTCTTCCAGGATATACATCCCATGATCCTTCGGGAATGTTACGACATATTTTTCCCAAGAATCTTCGGGATGAGATGTGATGTGGTTCCCGGGTGTTTTCGGGATGAGATGTAGTGATGGCCGAGGATCGAGTGCTGGAGGGACGTGAAATGTGATGACTGGGGATTGTGTGTTGGCGGGTTACTATGAGCTCCGTATGGCCAGGTTGCGGCACTAGATCGAGCTTCGTATGTCCAAGTTACGGCACTAGCTTAGGAAGAGGGGGAAGCATCAGAGCGTTAGTCCTGAGGGCATGAGCAGTATCCAGTGGGAAGGTGGTGCGGGGTACCCATACATTGATAATATTACTAATATACTTTATTTACTTGTGTTACATGGTGAGTGTGACTGGTGAGGTTAGGTGGATAGATTCTATGATAGGTTTTGGTTCTTCTGTTTTCTCACGGGGAATTAGGATGTCTCCCCACTTGTGCACGAGAGATTTAGGTTTCCCTACTGAGTATACTTGTATGCTCACCCTGCGTTTTCTTTTAGGTTTTCAGAAGGACTGCAGGGACTGTGCAGGACCTTACTAGTCAGGCAGGGGGGGAGTTTCTGTTGTTTTATGAAGTTGTTTTCCCTTAATTTTTGGTACAACACTTTGGAGCTTTTCTGTAGTTGTACTTTTGTTTCACTGTTGTATAAATCATACATATGGGTTTGGTTATAGGATATTTCTATACTTGTTCCATTTCATCTTCTTGGTGTTTGAGTCATCCTATTTCCCGATCTTAAATAAATAAAAAGGGTATGCCTCTCATATTTGTGAAAAACTCATACCCTTGGTGCTAGTTGCCACTCTGGGGCCTATTAGAGGCGAGACTTGGGGGGTCATTATCTCCCTTCCACCATTTCCAGCTAAGGAGGGGCATCTTTGGTGGGAGTTCATCGTGACAGAATGGTAACAAGGGTGATGGTTGAGATATAGGATGCAGTCTGGAGTTAGGAAGAGTGAGGATTCCATGGGATGGTAGGGAAATAGTGTTGGATGATATTATTGTGTGACATAGGCTAGGGAAGACTGGCTAGGACACAAGATTTTAGGGACCCCTATGATCTTATGCAAGGACTCTGAGCTTACCGAACGACCATGTAAGACTACATTGATTGAGTGGGAGAGACCCTAGGAATGGTACATGCATCATCATGATTTTTGTTTTTATTTGATTTGGGTGTATATGGAATGAAATCTAAATAAAATGATAAAGTGAAACCTTGATAAAATTTCCTTTCTACTTTGTAATAGATGTTTTTTGTATACCATATAGCTATGGCACCTGGATTTCTTTCCAGGGTGACAAGGGCAGTCGAGGCCCAGAAGAATCAGACGGATGATCAGCTGAGGATTGCCGAGAGAAGGAAGGTGACTTTTGGTAGCACACGTTTTGTGCTTTCCAGCAACAGAGCATGAAGATTTATGAAGGCCGTACTTTGGATACAGAATCAAAGAGTTGGTTGGAGGAACTCGAGATCTCCTTTGGGCCAATCATGTCTCCATCAGAGTACTGGGTTCCTCTAGCGGTAAGCCAGCTGCGAGGAGCGGCGCGTCAGTGGTGGATGCTTTACCTTGGGGAGGGGAAGGAGATAGAAGTTATATGGGCCAACATTGAGAAGGGGTTCCATGAGAAATTTATTTCCTTGACGAGGAAGGTCGAGATGAGGCAGGTGTTTTTTTCTCTCAAACAAGGAAGAATGTTAGTGCGTGAAATAGGGGTCAAGTTCAATGATATCCTCCATTTTTCCCCGAATCTCTCTCTGTATGAGTATTTCCGAGCCAGACATTTAGAGGAGGAACTTAACCCTTCTATTAGGTGTGTAGTGACCCCTTTCACCTTACCAATGTACCTGGAAGTACAGAAGAAGGCGAAGATAATCGAGAGGATGCACTCGCAAGAAGGTCCACTGTGAGAGAGGAGTCACCAAAGTTCTTCTAAGAAGGAGAGGGTTATCAGTAGATCCCCAGCAACAGGACCTTCCATGTTTTGACCGGCAGGGAGGAGACTTTAGCAGGTCCCATACCAATCTCACAATTTCTTCCCGTCTTCCATGGGCTAGGTACCAAGGTGTTTTGAATGTGGGGATCGTGGGAATAATAGCAGACATTTCCAATTCCATATTCCGTATGGTTGAACTGATCATGTTCATCCCCAGCCATAGTTGCAGTTCTCAGCCCAACCCTTCCAGTAGAAATAGGATCGAGTCCCTCTAAGGGGAGATGGAGCAGGTGGTGGCAAGCCACAATGAGTTCCTCAAGGATCCCAATCAGGACATGGTCGAGGAGGCGGATGTCAACAAAGAGGCAGAGGAGATGGTCACAGATAGTTGCATGCAGTAGAGGCGGCATCTCTAGAAGGACTAGGGATCGATAGATTTGTTTTTTAGTTTTCTTGAATTCTCTCATTTATGATTTTCTTGGGAGTATTACACTTCATTGTTGGAACTCTATTTTTCTCATTCTTTGGGGCTAGACCTTGTTTTTTTTGAGTTTTTAATGCTATGCTGTTTCCCTCGATTCTCTAAATGTATGTGATGATACCTATCACATGGGGAGGGGAAGACCTAATTCCTAATCGAGATGAATTATTGTGGATGCGATTAAACCCATGAAGGCGAGTCATTGCCGCCTAAAGTGGATAATATCTCGATATTGGAGAATGAATTCCCCAATCCATGTGTTCGGGCGACATATTTTCGTTTATACTGTGTTGGGGGTAGTTTAAGTTTGAAAAATCCTAATATATTGAAGTGAAAAGACCTAATCGGGATGCATTAATGTGGATGCGATTAAACTCGTGTAGGCGAGTCACTTCCTCCTGAAGCCGATAATATCTTGACATAGGAGAAGTAATTCCAAACTCATATGATTAGGGTTGTTCGTTGGTTACCTATTATGACGGGGGGCCTGAGAGGTATCTTGCGGGGTGGTTGTTCATACCTCTTCTTCATTGACATGGTTTTTAATTATCGAGGACAAGAATGTTTTAAGAGCTATCTGATGTAATGGCCCAGACCTCTCCGATCCATTCCTTTGTAAAAGTTGGATGTGGTCAACACGGCGCGTGTAAATGGTTTTTTAGTTATTATTATTATTATGTAAAATAATAATAATAATGGTGGAGTAAAATTGTTTTAATGTTTATAAAATGGAATTGTTTTAATTTAATAAAAGTTGTTTCAATTTAATCAGTGTGAAATAAAAGAAATAGAATTAAAGAATTAAATTGACGGATGTTATGCGACATTGACGTGGCATGGTCAGATTCAGATATCCAATGGGTTGGTTTAACATGGTCAATGCGACGAGCGTAAATATTATTGTTATTAAAAAAAATAATTTCGGTGAGTTAATAAAATATGTTGATGAAATGTTATTATTATTTTGGGTTATATATTCTTAATTTGACCGTAACTTCTTCATATGGTGTCGGAATGACGAACCGACAACGACAGTGAAGTCCAGAAATTAAGATGGTCATTTTAAGACCAATGAAGAATACCTTTTCATGACTCATGCCTCAAGACAATGAAACACAAAATATTAATAGAATTATCATTATTAATAAAACGCGTGGAAACTGCGTGACGTGTCGTGTGTTGACTATTCAAAACGCATAACGGGTGTATGGTCACACCGTGTATTCATTAAAAAATGATTCATACTGTTTTACCTTTTCATTGCCTATATAATGATGGGTCACAGATTATTTCAAGACTGATCACTTCTTCGTCGCACGATGATGCTCTTAGACGACCGAGAAGTCTTCCTCCTCTATCTTCTTCATCCGGACTCCGATCGCCGATCTGTTAGTGACTATGGGATCGTGTCAGCGAGGAGAACACCATACACCCTATTCCATTCCTTTTTCTTTGACTTCCCATCCACAGTTTCCAACCAAGGAGACTGCTGATAAATGACAGGAACGACGGTCTTTGAAGAATGACTCTAAAAATGTATGTTAAACCTCGGTTCTTGTATTGCCTTTCCGATACTACTTCTCCCATTTTCATTCCATGCTACAGCATGTGATATCCAGGTTGAGGGAGTTTCTTGTCTTGATTTGGTGGTGCTGCGATGTCCTTGGTGGGTGCAGTGGTTCTGGGAGAATCCTTTTGATCGGGGTGGTCGTGTTTATAGAAGGACATCAGAACCTGTTGAGGTAGGGATCTTGCCTTCGTCTCTCTAGATTGTGCATCATGCGGGGTGGGAGTCCTCTTGTTTACGTGAAACACATTTAAACCGGTTTAATAAAGATAATAACTGGCTTATATAATGTGGATTGGAAGTTTTTTAATGCAGTTACATTCTTTATATCATGTGATATTATGTTGTGAATTGAATGAGATTTTGCCTACTAAAAATCATGGTTGTTGGGGGCCTTTGATTACGCAATTAAATTTTTCCCTCTCCTTTTGGATTTTCTTATGGATTCAAATTTTATTGAATGTGGAAATTTTTTAATCACGTAAAGTTGGATGATTAAATACTTAGAACCCTTGTGTGATCACCCTGGTTCAACCAAACATAATAATGAACATGTTGGTGTTGGGTTGGTTTTGTTATGGGATGTGTGAAGTGGTAATTTCTGGGTTGTTCTATGATATGATGTTTGGCAGTGGGGATACAATCATGGGTGGTGAATACTATTAAAGTTGTTAGTAGTGGATTATATATGGGGGAAAAGTAATGGAAATGTGGAATGTGGAAAATGAATTTATATGTGGAACTTGGGAATAAATGAACGGTGGGGTATTGTGATGGAAATGAATTAAAGATGAATATGATAATCAAATGGTTAAGCAGTTGGTATGTGATTGCTTGTGTTTTCCCAAACTTTTTTTGTGGTTGGAAGGGATATTCTTTATAAACACTCGATTTGGTTTGGTTGTTGATAGCTTCCCAATAGATAAAATAATTGAAAACTAAATCCGTCGAACATGAAAATATAAATGGGGATTTGGGATTTCTTGTTGTGTGCATACTCTTGAGGTAGCAGTGCTAAGGCATGTTCTCAGATCTTTTGTCTAGAAGCCTTAGGATGGATTGAGTGGTTGATATAATTATATAAATCTATATCTTTCTATGTTTATATTCGCTCCCCACCCGCGTTGACCACTATGCGTCGAACACTCGTGGAACATGGGGTGTTATTCCCAACATCCAAAGGTAATTGTGCATAGCTGGTTACTATTCTTCCCTATGATCCCTCTTGCGGGTTCTATAGCCCATGATCCTTCGAACATGGTACGACAGATGTTTCCCAGGAATCATTGGGATGAGATGTGATGTGGTTCCCAGGTGTTTTCATGATGAGATGTGCTGATGGTCGAGGATCGAGTGTCGATGGGATGTTAAATGTGATGGTAGAGGATTGTGTGCCAGTGGGTTAGTATGAGCTTCATATGGCTAGGTTATGGCATTAGATCGATCTTCTTATGGCCAAGTTGCGCACTAGCTCAGGAAGAGGGGGAAGAATCAAAGTGTTAGTCTTGAGGGCTTGAGAAGTATCGAGTGGGAAGGTGGTGCGGGGTACCCATACTTTAATAATATCACTACTATACTATATTGACTAGTGTTACATGGTGAGTGTGAGTCGTGAGGCTGGGTGGATAGATTCTTTTCTAGGTTTTGGATCTTCTGTTTTCTCACGGGGAATTAGGATGTCTCCCCAATTGTGCACGAGATCTTTAGGTTTCTCTACTAAGTATACTTGTATGATCACCCCACATTTTCTTTCAGGTTATCAGGAGGACTACAGGGATTGTGCGGGACCTTACTTGTCAGACATGGGGAGTTTATGGTGTTTGCTACTGTTGATTTCTTTTACTTTTTTGATACAGTACTTTGGAGCTTTTCTGTACATGTACTTTAGTTTCACTATTTTATAATGCATTCATATGGGATTGGTTTTTGGCTATTTCAGTACTTGTTCCTTTTCTTCTTCTTGGTGTTTGAATCATCCTATTTTTCGATCTTAAATAAATAAAAAGGGTAATGCCTCCAATATTTGTGAAAAACTCATACCCTTGGTGCTAGTCTCCACTCTAGGGCCTACTGGAGGTGGGAATCGAGGGTCATTATCTACCTTCCACCATTGCCAGCTTAGGAGGGGCATCATTGGTGGGAGGTGGTCGTGATACAGATCATGATGGAATAAAAACACATCCAGGAATGACTAACAGATCTATTTTTATAAAATAACAATATGGTATCTTCTAGTTTCATTCTATGATACTAAAAGCTATTAGAGAAGAAAGTATTATGATTAAAAAATGTTTTCGGTATTTATAAGATAATATCAATAATCATTGTCACAAGAAGAATTAATTAGGATGGGTGGTGATGTACATTCAAAAAATAATGATCATCATCAAGAAACATAGAGATTCTGTGAAGAAATGAAGATATTGGAAATAAAATGGAAACTATATTTTATCGCAAACAATTGGTATAAATTTACTTAACATGTGGTATAACACACTCATTTCAAATGTATGTGATGAAAATATTCTTTATGTTTGATTGATATCACATGTATTTTCTTGATGGAATAACATAATTTCACATGTATGATAAGATTCTATAAATAAGTGAGTGTCATGGATAAAATTTAAGACATTTACATAAGAATAGTTTTACCAAAATTGATTTTTAACAAAATGGTCTTAGAAGATTTGTTGATTATTTATTTTCAATGGTAAAAACACTCATTAAATACCCTTAGAAAAATTCCATCAAAAAGGAATATGTACTGAAACTAACGATACATTGATGTTTTCTTAAACAAATCTAAAAGAGTCATTTTTATTAAGTATGTGGACAAATATACATAATATTTTGAATAAAAAATAAAGTAGATGAATCTTTTTATGATATGCATACCAATAATGATTAGGTATGACTATCTAAATATGGATATTTTTTATGTGATTAATGGATCATGATGATCATTTAGGTGGACTATTATAGAGATTTTGTGTGAATATAAATATGGAGAACAATCTATCTAAATTAGGATGATATTATATTAAAGAAAAATGTAGGTCTTCTAAGAACATCCATTATAAAAATATTAATAAAAATTAGATACTAACATTGATAAAATTGACATAACATTTTTAATGGGACGTATTGAACCCATTTAATTTAATAATAGGTTATGGAAAGAATTCCATAAGATTAATATGATTGGAGGATCTTGGATAAATAGAGATTAAGGTATTTATTATATTGATCTATTAAATTATCAATTATTTAATGGAATAATTGTAAAAAATACATAGCGGGATATTATTACAAATATAATTGTGTATGGTAGGTTTTATTGTAGTAATTGAACATTTATGGATATTGTGTTTTTAGAAATCATGGAATGTCAATGAAGTTATGTGTTTAATTTTGTGGAAGGCATGTAACGTTAGTATTTGTTAATTATATAGATTGAGTAATATGAGTTTAAAATTTCACGATGTTTGAATTAGTTATTATTATATATTCAATATATGTGTATGATGGTTTTAGACTATATATTATTGGATAAGATGTTTTGATTAATCTAGGAAAAATTATGATATAATTTATAGAAATATCATTTCATAATATTATATTTTATAAAAATGAAAAAATTTTCTTCACTATATTACATATGTAAAACTAATATTGTGTAGATAAATTTAATAAAACAATACATGTACTATTACGAGGGTAACATGAATGTATATAAATATGGTTTCATATATTTATAAAAAATTTCAAATTGATGAAATTCTTTTAATATGTAAGGGTTGATTTTAATATTCCCATTATTTTGACGAAAGAAACACTATAATTGGTTTGTAGTTCAAGAATGTTTGGAATATGATAAATTCATGATGTAAAGATCAGACCATGATTAAAGTAATCCTGTCATGAAATCTAGTATTTGAAAATAGATACATGTCTAGAATGTTTATGCTTTGGTTTATTTATAAACATAATTCATTGTTTCACCATAAAGTACTATATTATATAAGTATTTCATTGGAGGTTTAAGAAAAAACTAAATAATAAACTAATAGGTCATTCAATAATGAAATTGGACACACCATAATTCTTAACATTTCTAGAGTTCGAATACATTAATTTATATTGAAATTTAAGGAATTTTTGAATGATTTTGTAATGAACATTAACTATATTTTTATATAGCAATAGTAGATATTAACATGTAAATGATATTCAACGAAAACATTTTATGACTATAAAGATTGAAATTGGTCGTTGTGTGAATATTTAATTTTTAAGATAAAAACTTCCTAGGATATATTAGGTCCCAATACATATATAAAAAAATTAAATACAATATATAAAAAATAAATATAGGGTTACTATAATGTTGAATGAAGATGAATAAATTGGTAAACATCATGAGATTCATTGAAAATTTGAAATAAAATAGAATTTAGTTGATATATCATTTAATTACATAATATATCATGTTTTCATTTTTAGAATCATGATGTTCATCTTAAAATACATGTAAGTGGATAATTCCTATGTTGGATTTATTTTATCTTAAATTTTGCAGTTGTGTGATGATGGATCATAGATAAAATAATCAACCTTCCTAATATAATGTTGATTATATATGGCCATAAAATTTGTTGTACCACTTCATATATATCATAAAATCTATTTTTTATATCTGATA
Source organism: Viscum album (assembly GCA_963277665.1). Classification (NCBI taxonomy): domain Eukaryota; kingdom Viridiplantae; phylum Streptophyta; class Magnoliopsida; order Santalales; family Viscaceae; genus Viscum; species Viscum album. The sequence goes on along the minus strand of OY728133.1, from coordinate 1,032,585,205 downwards.
AAATTATAACTACATAATATAAGGAACCCATCATGTTAATAAATTAATAAGGGACCTAAATGTATATAAACTTGTATATTTCATCGCCCTATGTGGTAGATGAACAAGGGAGAAACCCTTCAGAGTTCATAAGTTATTCCCTAAATTAATATATAGGTTGTGAGCCTTAGTGAATTGTGAATTAACATATACTTTTATAGGTAGATATCATTGGCATGGTATGACATTAAAAAAAATTATATCCACTAAAATATTAGTTATAGTATATTTTTGTACACGATAACATTTCTGAGTATATACTATATGGATGAATCCCAGTGTGTGTAATCTTCGTAAAATCAATATATGTTGTGCGCATTAATTTTTTGAACCTACATTTATGATTTTATAAGATTGTGTGGGAAGGTAATAAAATATTTAACTAGTTATTTCCAATAAGGGCCAAGGTATAATGGTATTTGTAATCTTGATACTTTTATATAGGGAAATAACCTAACCCCATCCCTCCTATTGCAATGATTAATGTTATGAAAATGGATGAAAATAATATATTAACATTATAATTAACTATATAAATATAATTTGATAAAAATAGATTTTAAAACACTCTAGTGTCTGCATAATTCAATTCATGTTCATGGAAATATTAGAATATTATCTATAAAAAACATAATTTTCATCAAAATATAATTAAATGAGTCTTCATAGTTTTTAGTCATTGATTATTATGCTATTAGAATGATTCTAATATTTCCCTAAACCTATTTTAATTTAAATGATTTTTAATCCTCATACATACATTTAATTTCATAGAATAACAATATGTTTTTATTTTCCATTAACGTAAAAACAATTATAGATCATATTATTACACATGTTTTCTCATAGAATGGAATCCAAATTATTATTTCAATAGGTATTTCTGTACTAATTAAAATTGAATAAAATAATTATATTCTATGAATTATGAATGTGATGCCAATTTTCATAAGTACTATAAGGAAATTCAAATTCTAGTAAATCATGGAATCAATCACAATGAGAATGTTGCATTGGTTAATTTTTGATAACATTCAGACACATGTCATGATTTTAAATGTCATGATGTATTAACATAATCCATAAAAAGAAACTCTATATCTTCTCAAACTATTTAGATGACTTTTAAAGAGCCTTTTAATTAAGATAAATCATTAATTTTACAAAAAAATAAACCAATTTATAAAAATTTCTTTACCAAATAACAAAAACATCATCTGACCGTCCACCAAAATATGATTTAGTTCCTCAATAAATGGACAATGATAAAAATAAAATTTATCTTGTAGTTCTCTATGTCCATATATATGAATATAATGTATTATAAATGGTAATTTCATTTGATAGTGAAGATTGGTTTGAAATACATGGAAGAAAACACAATAGGGGTGAATTGTTATCCGTTAAATTTTTTAAACAATTCAATATTGTTCCATTATTTTGTATTACTTAATTAGTTATATCATAAAGATAAATAAGATGTGGAAATATATAAGGATATTTTCACAATGATGAATATTGTTTCAGGGGTCAAATATACCCTAGTTCAGTCCACAAGGCTTTCTCCACAATCATAGTTATTTTCGCAAGACAAGTCCTCTTATCATAAGACCATAACAATTGAGTATAGGATGTTGACACCGTTTCAAATAGTATTTTATAATCCCTTCTATTTGTTTTACAAGGAACCATAAATCATCATCATTTTTTTAAAAGATGATACTCTTTCATGACAATGACTGAGTCTTAGTTACTAAAACTCTAATAATTCATTTTTCATTTATTTGATTAAGAACACAGATTATCTACCATATTCAATAGTAACTAAATTATTTGTTTAATATTAAATAATGTAAAAAATGAATGAATATAATTCTTTAATTTTTTAATATTATTTGATTAGACAATAGAATTGAGAACATATGATAGAAGAATAAACATGTATATATCCAATGTTATCCAACAGAAAAACCACTAAACACGGGTTGAAAATCAAAATATAGAGGATATGAATATCCCATCATGGGGTCATGTAATCCCATGATATTAGTTACCTAGAGTCACTCTCTTAGATGTTCCACAATAGAACCACAAAATCCAATTTGAAATTTTAAATGCAGAAGTTATGCAGATTACATCCTTGGGTTGGGTAATCTCGAGTTGCGACCAAGATTGGGTCACATAATCTCCATTATTAATATATGAAGGAGAAGAGAAATATTTTTTTATAATTACAATAATTATCATTCCAATTAATATACCTCTATATTTTATTGTTTTGTTTTCATAATATATCCTTCTCATTATTTATATTATAAGTCTTCAAAAAACACCGTATTAAATCGCCTATGGAAATAACAGATAACAAATGGAAAATTTATAAATTAAAAATAATTCAATAGATTAATATCATTATATATAAATAGAAATTATTTAATATGTTGAATATGTCCATATCAATAATACATAAAAATTATTTGATATGGCATCCCTCCTTCTTAATACGTACATTTTTAATACATTTTACATATAAAGGATCTTTAGAGTTTGGTGAATTAGAAAAAAACAAACATAATAGACGAAAACATATAACATTATTTAAATCCATTTCAAAGTATTTTTGAAAATTTCAACCCAAATAAAATTACTGCATCTCATAACATGGGGACATATATCAATTGAAAGGGTGCGCAAAAATCCTACAAAGGGATAACAGGGAAAATAGTTTACATTTGAACTTGAGATCAAACAATAAGAACTTAAAAAAAATGTCATAAAGGCATGAGAAGATGAATATAATGATAATAATAATATTAATATTATGTTTCAAATGATACTAACACATTTATTGTAGAAATTCATAATAATAACACCATGTTCTATCCCCAATTTTTCTAAAAAATTACCATGATTATTCACCTAGGTATCATAAAATAGGTAATCTCTTGATGCTAATTTATATACCCAATGAATTGGAGGGATATCATGGTGATCCATTAATATATATTTATTTTCATGTGATCCATGTAAATTATAATAAAACAATTCATAAATAAATGAAATAGAATTAATGTTATGGGATTCATATCCAAATCATGACGTTTTGAAACATGCTTAAAAACATGATCATTTTGTCATTTATAACCCATAGAAAGGGAATGAGAGTTTTTTATATTTCAATTAAAAAGTCAAATATATCATTAATATGTCTTCATTAATACATTGTGAAAATATATATGTTTGTGTATTTACATAATTAAAATTAGATAATTTCATGAGAAAAAGATAGATATTTTGAGACAAATATTTCACAACATAACAGCTATACAACATGGATTTAGAAAATATTAAAAAGAGAGGAGATAGGTGTCACCCATTTATAAATGAATCATAATAGATTATATGGGAATAATAAATTCTAAATAAGAAAATGGTATGAAAAAATTAAAGGAATACCACATAAAAGAAAAACATGAATTGAAAAATGAGAACATGATACTTTTATAATAAAAATTCAGCAGCCTAACAGCGTCTCCTAAAAATTCATAAAATGGGTTGATGGGAGATAAAATGGTATCTTATAATTTTAAAAATAAATAATAAAGTTATATAACAACATACACCATCATATAAAAATATAAATTAAAATACATAACAAAAAAGAAGTCTTGAATAAAATAGGAGGGAGAAAGGTTCCCATACCCTGAACTGTGACATCAAAACTCCATGGATGGGAACTTTTGGGATTAAAGGTACATTTGGAGGAAACATTTAGAGGTAAAAATACCAGTTATTACTTGAAAGAGAATTTTTAATGACAATAATGATGGAATGGGTTGATATTCATAGAAAATTGATGGAATATTTCATTAATTACCAAGGGACACCGCATTTGTGGTATTTGAAAACCAATGGGATTTCCCATAGTAATTTCCCATTGTTTTGGCCACATGGGACACTTAATATAATATTTAAATACAAATGATTATAACAATAATTTATAGTACAATTTATATCAGTATGATTTCATAAAAAACACTGAAAATAGAAAAACAGTATTGTTACTATTCATTGAAAAACAAAACATTTTATAAAAATCTTATAAATTCATCATAAACTAGTACTGATGTTCTTAATTCAATGATGAACTCCATTTTATGAAAATAATTTTATAAATATGAGATGTTTAATTGTTATTTAAAATAACTATTTACTAGAAAAAAATATAATACTAAACTAAATTTCATTAAACAATAATTTAATTAGGTTATTATATTATATTACCATTCAATATGAATAAATTATTTTTATATAAAATTATGTAAGTTTATTATTCCAAATCTTATATTACAATTAATTCAGGTAATGTTAAAATTTATAATTTTGTATTAACATAAAATTAAGATGATCTTATAGGACTCTAAATTTAATACTGATCAAAACTGTATATATCTATTTTTTTAAGATAATTTCACATTATTAATTATTTAATGTATAATAATATTTCAAAATATAAATTTTTTAGATATTAATCAATAATAACAAAATTTCTGAAAATTCATCCTATATTTAATATGACATTTTGACTTTAAAAAATTTACCATAATAAGAAATTATAATTTTTTATACAAAAGGATTACACGATTTAACTAAGGCCTCGATACATATCCCCTTATAACACAAACATAGGACCTCACAGTAATATGGTCCTTGATGATAGAATGTAATGATGACTCAGACAACATTGCATGTGTGGTGATTTATATCTCCACGAACTTCACTCAAAGGAGATTATGTTCAATGTTAACCAGTTAAAGCGTAGTTTGGGCTTGGTCCAGAGAAAATCCCAATGATGTTACCACTTTTACAAGCTGTAACTAATGGGCGTCATATGGCCAGAGTCTACATGATGATTCCATCGACTATTCTTTTTAAATTAATTATCATTTATTATTTCTATTTTAATCTACAATTATAAAATATCAAATTATTCTTGTTTCTAACAATCTTACTGACCAATGTATGTATGTATGTCAAAACCTAGAGGTCACATTTCAATTATACACACATTATTTATGAATGAATATAGATTTTTTATGTTCAAAATAAAACATAAATTTAGAAATCAAAATATTATTCTAAATTTCGGGTCATTACATTCTTCCCCCCTTAAGAAATTTAATCACCAAAATTTCAACTCATAAACTTTGGAGAGAAAATTTGTGGATAAATCTTCCTCAGGTACTTTTCTTGATCCCATGTGGTATCTTAATATTTGAGGTTCCTCTACAACACATTAACAAGTTTGGTAGTCTTGTTGCATAGAACCTTGTCTCTATGATCCAAGATCTCCACCAGCTTCTCCTCATAAGAGAGGTAATGTTGCAGTCTTACCACATTTGGAATTAGAACATTTGGTGGGAAATAAATGTACACACTCAAGTGGGATATATGGAATACTTCATGAACTTTTTATATTTTTAGTGTATGTTCAAGATAATAGGCCACTGCCCATACATGATCTACGATTTCATATGGCCTAATGTACCTTGTGCTGAGAATCCTTTTCTTCCCAAACCTCGATACTCTATTATATGGTGAAATTCAAATAAATTCATATCCACCAACATCAATCCCAAAATAAATTTAATGTTTGTCTTCAAATATATCTTTCCAACTTTGAGAAGCCTTAATGTGTTGTTGGACGGCATGAACTTTTTTTATCATCGCATTCACAAGATCAGGCCCAAGAAAAATTCTCTCAACAACTTCATCCCAATAAGTAGGGGTTCTATATAGCTTTCCATATATAGATTCATACGGTTCCATTTTAATGTTCAAGATGACAATATAGTGGTAAGAGAACTGAAATAATGAGAGATATTGTTCTATCAAACCTTAAATTCTATTGAGCATGTTCTCAACAAATCCTCAAGTGTTTGAAATAGTCCACTCAGATTGGCCATCAGTTTTGGTTTGATATCCCATAATAAAATTCAATTCAGAACTCATAGAATGTTGATTACTTCTATATAATTTTTATTTGAACCATGGATCATGATCACATATGATAGAAAGTAGAACTCTATGTAGCCTTACCACTTCCGTCATGTAAATCATAGAAATTTGATCAATAGAGTATTCTTCCCAAATTGAAATAAAATGGTAGTCTTTGTCAGACAGTCCTCTATAACCAATATCACATTGATTCCTTTTGATTTCCTCACGAGACCAGTGCCAAAGTCCATAGTGATATTCTCCCACTTCCACATTGGAATGTGTAGCGGTAGTAGTACCGCTTTGGTAATTTTTCTCTCTACCTTCAATTTCAGACATACAAGGATCCTTATAGTGTAGTCATAAATCAATATTTTTATATTATCCCATCAATAATGATCAAGAAGGTCCCTATAAATTTTCACGCTTCAAGGATGTACAAAGAATGTAGATCTATGAGATTTATCCATCAGCTCATTCTTTATTTCTTTATTAAATGGAACACATAGTCTTCTATAAAATTTCAGTACACCTTCTTGAATGATATTAAAATTAGGAAACCTCCCACCCTTTATAGCCTCAAACCCCTCCTATAAGAAAGGATCTTCATTATACGCTTTAATGATCTTATATTATCATGAAGGATTACAAATAAATTGTGATACGGTTGGTGATATCCCATACTTTATATTTCCCATGTCCATTTTCACTAGTTCATGGACTAAGGGATATATTTGAATCCTCAACGTGGATCTAAAAACTGGGTCTTTCCATGTAAATGCATCAGCGACTTGTTTTTCTCTTCCATGATTATAATGAACTAATCAATCATAGTCTTTAAGATGATCTGACCACCTTCCCGTTCTCATGTTCAGTTCATTTTCTGTGATAATATACATCAATGTCTGCCGATTTGTGTATATTTCACATTTCTCCCAATACAAATAGTCCCTGCATATATACAGAGCTAAAAGAACTACATCCATAATAAGATCACATGTAAGATAGTTTTTCTCGTGATTCTACAACTATTAGGATGCATAAGCAATGACCTTTTCATTTTTCATAAAGATTCCCTGAAGCCCTTTTAGACATGAATCGTCAAAAATATCTCATTCGTATCATATTGGGGGCATTGTTTACATGGGTGCAGTTACCAATCACTTCTTTAGATTTGGAAGCATTCCTCACACAAATTTTTTCAGATGAGCTTGTCCCCATTTATAGTTATCATGGTTAATGGATATGAAATTCTTGAATATTTTTCACAAACATCATATAATATCTTAGTAATCGAAGTAAACTATGAATCTATATTATTGTTGTAGTTTGATGGCACTCCTAAACAACATTTCACATTGATGGGTCAATAGTGATTCTATCATTCTATAAAATATTTTCCAAGAAAAAAATATTCTATAACCAAAATTCCCATTTGATGAACTTTCCAAAAAGCCTCTAAATCCATATATTTTTCATTATAACTTTTAAATGATGCCCATGCCCCTCGTTAAATTTTTAATATATCTATATATCTTCATTAAAAACTACCACAATGTTATCATGATATTCTTTCAAGACTATATTCACAAAATAAATAAAAACAATAGGATAAATAGTTATACCAATGTACATAACAACAAATACATGATGCTCATATCTTTATTAGAAGGATGATTTTTGAATATCTTCTATCATCATCCTCAATTGATGAAAACCATATGAATGATCAATCATAGAAAATAATTGAGCCCCAATAAGTTGGTTAAATATGTGATCATTTCATAGGAGGCATTATTTTTTCTTCCCTTTGATCCCATTCCATTCTCTATAATTAATGCATAGCCACATTAATCTGTCCTTATTCTTCAAAAAAAGTACATGTTATCCCCAAAGAGACACACTTATGTGGATAAATGTCTTCTCCCAAATATCATGGAGTTATTTCTTTAATTCCTCCATATCCAAATTTTCCATCCTATAGGGGGTCCATGATATCACATGAGATCTAGGTATGAGTTCAATAGAGAACTCTACCACATTCCAGGGGCCTTCATAGAAACTCCTTAAAAAATATGTCAATGTATTCGTGGAAAAGGTGGACATTTTCTATCCTTGTACTCTTATTTCATTCTTCTTCTGTACTAATAAAATCTATATAATATTCTATAGGATGTGATTTATGACAAAGAATTGGTCTAGAAATATCTACATGGAAGTCAATTATTTACTTCCCATTCAAGACTTATGATATTTCCTTTCTTCTATATTTGACCTTAGAATTTTACATTGGGATCCACTCCATACCTTGTATAATATTGAATTCAAACAAGGTAATCAATACTATATTTTTTTTTAGATATTTCTCACTAAATTAAATACTATTATTTTGAAAAACTATTGATTCTTGGATAATACCTACAAGAGTTTTGACTAGAAACTCCACTTTTAGAAACTCAGGGGTTGATTATATATTACATTTCCACATGGATGAAATAAAAGAATTTGTAGAACTAGAATCAAACAATGTAATTGAAATCATTGAGAGAATAACAAGAGTACCTATCACCACATCATTTAGAGATTCAACATCCGTTTTTGTGATAGAAAAATCATGACCATTCTACATTTCCTATTACTGAGGCTGATGGTGATTCTCCTCTACTACCATCAAAATTATATAGTAATTGGAAAAGTACCCAATATTTCCACACTTGAACAATTAGTCATTTTTAGGGATTTCACCATCGTATAATTTTAATTAGAGTTGGGTGGTTGAGGATTTAAATCACTATGAAAATTCCTCACAATATGGACATCTCTTCCAGAAGTGTAGAACATCCCACTTTTGAGTATGTAGTTCCTCAAATGCTACTTCCTATATTTATTTCGCATCATACGTTGCAAATGCTTTCCACCTCTTCCATGATCAAACCTAATCTGTAAGACAACATCAATTGATATAAAATTTTCATTGGATTTATGGGACCACTATGTCTCACTGAACGCAATTTTAAATCTCATAGAACTCCACACATCTCTACATATCAATCATAGTATCAGTTGGATAGAATCTGTCACAGAATAGGTCTTAGTACACAAAATAATCTATTAACCATCCCATTAGGGTCTATAAAAAAGAATGAGTTGTAATGGTAAGGACTAGTGATTCTTATCTCCTTGCTTCAAATAGAATAATTCTCCTTCTCCTTCATCTCAAGATACTACTTCTCCATTTTTTATCAATAAAATGAAATATTTGTTGATGAAGATCCCAAAGAACTCTAAACACTCTATAAATTAATCCTCCACTATTCTCCTCATGTTATTAATTAGTTCCAAACACCTATTATCTTCTCCCTCTATGTGGTAAATATAAAGGGTCGACATCTCTTTTTTGAAATAGTAGATCACATAAGAGATATTTTCGATAGGGTTGATACACTAATCATAAATCAATGGGGTGTACATCTAATAAATGTTGCAGGACTCTGATGCATAAATGAATCAATAGAATGGTTTTCCCTATATGGTGAAGGTGGTATCTCGTCATTATTCACGTTACTTCACATACCTTTAGTTAGTTGGTTCATCATTTTCATTAAATTTTGTATTCTAGTGTCCATTTGAGGTCCATTAATGCATGGTTTATTGCAGTCACCATTTTTACGGTTCCTCATATAGCCCACCATTTTATAAAAGAATAAAACCGTAATGATAATATTATTCCATTTATGAATATTTAAACAAAAAAGGATTTTTTGGACTTAATGCATCATGATTAAATATATTATTCATTAACAATAGTTACATTTCTCTATAAATCATTCATAGTGATTCAAAAAAAACTTGTGATTAAATAAACATATCCCCCTAGAGATTCCAACTGAGAGTGAATAAAGGATCATTGTGATGCACCATTTCTCATTCATGACTTACTCAATGTGGTGTTATTGGGTTTTACCATTACATACATCGGTGCCAGAGCTATATCTTCTTGTTCATGTCTAGACATGGATCAATTTATTCTAAAACAACATACATAATATTTATCCAAATACCTGAATGTTTTCCTATATTTAAACATTTCTATAGGGTTATTCATAATTTTTTCCTATCGTAATCTCCACAAATAACTATACTCTTCTTTAATAACAACTATCAAATCCCTCGTTATTAATACCTAACTTTTAATTACATTTTATATACAAGGGATCTGTATAGTTTAGTGTCCTTGAAAAAAATATAAATAGTACATTAAAACATAAAAAAATTATTTTAATATAGTTTAAATTATTCTTGAAATTTTTATCCTAAGTACAATTACTGCATCTCAAAACCTAGGAACTTACATCAATTGAAAGGGTGAACATATTGAAATGTAAGGGAAAACCTAGAAAATAGTTTACATGTGAACTCGAGATAATACAAAAAGAATAAGAGGAAGTATCATCAAGGCATGAGAAGAAACATATAATGATAATAACAGCATGAATAATATATTTAAAATGGGGATACAGAATTTAAATTCCACATTAATAAGCTTATCATGAAGGTCCATACCTATGGTGTCATTAAAATTACATTGTATATTCAACAATATATCAAAAAACTTTTCATCTCTACAGACTAATTTTGTTACCTAATGAATTGGAGCATTATCAGGGCGCACCCCTAATATGTATTTATTTTCCATTGATCCACATACATTATAATAACACATTTCATAGAAACCCAAATAGATTAAAACAAATGAGTTTCATATCAATATTACGATGTTTAAAAAGTTCTTAAATACATGGTCATTATGTCATTTATAACCCAAAAAAAGGGAATGAGGGTTTTAGGTATTTCAATACCATAATCAAATATTCAATTTATATTTCTTCATTAATATCCTTGTATATGAAATAGATTTATGTATTAACATAAATAAAATATGATTATTTCTATAGAAAGGAGAGATTGATTTTGAGATGAAACATCTGTAGAGTAAAGACTTTGCAACATGGTTATTGAAAATATAAAAAAGTGTGGGGATAATTGTCATCCATTCCTAAATGACTCATACTATTTTATAGGGTTATAATAAAATGGAAATAAGAACACGATATTGAAACTAGAAAGGAATACCACATAAAAGGAAACTTGAATAGAAAAATGAGAAGTCAATAACTCACTTATGAAAATTCGACATCATAATAGTGGAACATTAAAATTCAGAAACAGATTTGATGGGAGAGAAAAATTTATCTCGTCATTTGAACATAAAATGCACAGAAATTGGGATATAGAATAATATTACCCAACATAGGAAAATGGAATGAAAATGAAATAACATAAAACAAATCTTGAATAAAAATTTATGGTGAAAGGTTCCCTTACCTAGAAGAGTAACATCAAAACTCAATGGTTGGGACCTTGTGGGATTGATGGTACCAAGGGAGGACTACTTCAGGGGTAAAAGGAAATATCCTAGTTCAGGTAAAATTTGGAATGAATGGAATGAAGTAATGGGTTCATATTTATACAAAAAACGAGGGAATATTTTATAAATTTTTAAGGGACACCTCATTAGTGGTATTTGAGAAACCATGGGCTTTCCCATTGCATTTGACCTTGGTATTGGATAAATATAACACCTCATATAATATATTAATCCAAATGACTGGAACAGAATTTTAAATTAAATATTGCCTCATTATGATGTCCTAAAACACATTGAAAAATCAAAAATAATATTTTTATATATTCACAAAAAACCAAATATTTTATAAAAATATCCTAAATTCACCCTAAACTAATATCAATGTTCTGAATTCAAAAAACAACTCTTGTTTATGAAAATATTTTTCAAAATATAAGTCATTAAAATTTTATGTAAAATCAATATTTACTCTAAAAATACTAATTCTAAACAAATAAATTTTTAAAGTGTTACTTAATTAATATATTATATCAAATTACCATTAAAGACACCTAAATTTTATTTTTACCTAATTAAGTGAGGTTACGATTCCATTGGTCATATTACAATTCACCAGGATAATATTACAATTCAAAATTTACTATTCACCAACAATTAAGTTGATCATATTAGAATCTAAATTTAATATTAATCAGAACTGTATATATCTGTTTTTTGAAAATATTTTATCATTATTTATTTTTTAAGGTATAAGAAATATTTTAAAATATTATTTTTTATTTTTCATCTATAAAATGTATCTTTTAAAATTTCATCCTATATTTATTTTGACATTTTAAATTAAAAAAATTTATAATAATAAGAAATACCAATTTTATTTATTCAAAAGGATTAAATAATGAATCTAAGTCCATGTTACATATTCAATTAAAACATAACAATGGGACCTAAGAGTAAAGTGTTTAATGGTGAAACAATTATGGGGATAATTGGGAAACATTGTCTAAGTGGTGGTCGCATTCAGCTTGAACTTCTCTCGAAGGTGATTACGTTCAAGCTAGACAACATGAAGCTCATCTTGGGCTTGGTACAAAGAAAATACCAATAATACCACATCTTTACCAATCTCTAATTGGTTGTCTTCGTATGGTCGGAGTCTACTGGATTAGAAAATTGACTTGTATTTTTCAATTAATCATCCAATGTTATTTGTATTTAAAACAACAATTATAACATTAAAAAATTTAATGTTCACATCAATCATATTGACCAACAGTCATATAATGGTCAAAACCCAAAGGGAACATTTCAAATTTTCAAACATTATTTATAAAAGGATATAGATTTTTTTAGTAAAAATAACACACTAGGAAACAAAATGTTATTCAAAATATCAGTTCATTACATTTAGAGAGATATTTACTTCTAATATGATTGTTGTAGAAAGAGCATATAATATAATTAATTTAAAACTCCAATAATGACTAGTAAAATGATCATTTACTTTGGGATGATATAAACTCCAAAATTATAGTAGAAAACAAAAATTTATTAGCAAAATTAAATCTAATGAACCATATGTTTTTTCATTTAAACAAAGGGTTTCCTCCAAATGAGAGGTTGTAGATCCCAACTTCCCTAACATCACAAGTTCCCTGATCCATATGTGTTATTCAAAATAATGTATTCCAAAACCATACCCTACACTAAAAATGTATTGTATGAATATTGTTTCTATAATATTTCCAAGCATGTCCATAATACTCCAATGAGAATTATTTCCCACGGATCGATGACCAGTGTATGCTTCCATAATTAATAATATAATGAATATCATTTTTGTAAAATTTACATACAAGAAACTATGTTAACAACATAAATGTGTGAATATGTGAGAATCAAAGTAAAAATAAATTAATAAAAAAACTAATGATCACATTCTCAGCATCATTCATATCTTTTTGGAAGGGTCACATAAAATTGAAATCATGTGCCACATATAATGGGTTTTCCAAATAGCTTACCCAAAAAAGTTAATACCATGTTCTACCAAACTAGTTAGAAATTATATCTACCCTATGAAAACATTAATTATATATCAGAACCTCAATGTCCAAAATATGGTAGATGAATCATGGAATTTCAAATTGAATATTTCTCTCTTCACCCTTTACAATATGTTTTCCCTCATTTGTATGAACATGTATAATATTTACTTTTCCACAATCATGATATTAGTAAAGATAAATTTTGGATTCAAATATGTTAATCACAGAGGTATATATATATTACTTAGTTCACTAACATTGGGCTACATCAAAATATAATACATTTGGATAATTTATTCAATACAAAAATATATTACTATTTTTATTTTTTCGATTGAATTTCGGTTATAATCATTATACACCAAGGTTCACAACCACTACAATGTATAGGGATAATAAAAAACCTCTCAATGATCACATTATATTCATATCCAATGTTCAATACTTTGGGGATTTCCTTCAAAATTTATGTACATGATGGTCTCTCATGGTTTTATTGACATGTAGGTATCTTTTATATCAATACAGCTAGGTAAATCACTATAAATATTTGAGTATAAATATGATTTTCATTATTCTGAAATTCATTATTTTCAAAAATATTCAATCTCATGATAGAATCACTCCTTGATAATGAGTCATATAAATGTATTTGTCTTATAATCATAGAATATTTTGACCTATAAATGTGATACTCATCACTTTTTTATTCACCAAAACACCACATTTGTGATATATTATTACATACAATAATAATTTCACACTAGAATAATATAATAAAAAACTATAACATCGCTTCTCCCCTCAATGAATATAGATATATAAATTCCATTTTTCCTTCTTTAAATAAAATGTATCAATCAATATCTACCTTGGAATTCATATTTCTTCGAAAACATCATATAATGTATTGTTCCATATTCCCTAGAAACATCCAAATCAGATATTACAGATCTCCACATACTCTAATCCTTCAATCAATAGTTTGGTTTAAATTTACTTATATTAATCATTTTAGTCCATTACATGTGTCCCACAAGAATTAGTGTGGTAAAGAATTTCCCACATTCTGTGTTTTGAGTTTTTTTGTTAATGGATTTTAATTAATTAAGGAGTTTTACTAATGTCAATATGTTAGAACTAAGGTAATAAGTTTAAATAGCTTGAATAATTAAATAAATATATCCTCTATATGAATTCATATATTTAACTATTTTTCATCAATTAATACTGCTTTTATTTCACAAATTAATAAAAATATATTTTTATATTTTTATGATGAATAAATGATGAAAATTATTGATATGGGACATATATTGTTAAAATCTATTAACTCATTTATGGTTTGTTTTCTAAATAATTATGACTACCTCATGTAATTTTAGGGGCCAACTCAACCACAAATTTAGGAGAAAAATAAATATGTGAGAGCTAGATAACATTAAATGGAAAATATGGTATAACCTACACTGGGATACGGGAAAGAGTTCATAGTACATAATGGTTTTTCACAAGAGTATTAGAGGAGCCTCTGTGTAGGGTATGAATGGTGGTGGGAGAGACGGTTCCCATAGTGAACCCACATACATTAAATATATAAAAAAAATATGTGAGAGTTATTAGTAAGCGGTCTATAAAAATGGATTTCTATTGTTGGAACAATGAGGAAAAGATACCTTTTGCATTTGAAAATGTTACACAAAGAAGGAAATATATCCATTACAAATTATCTACACCATCCACTCATTCCACTATATCATCACATAATTCATTACATAATCCCACATTTGATCAAATGGTCTAGTTTTTGAAAAAAACTATCAAGAAAAATCCATTGATCAACCCACCATTGTCGATCCATGAATCAATGGATCTTCCTTATTGAACCCACACTTACATTCATTACATATAAGAAACCGTCAATACGGACTCTCATGCGTATGTTAATTGATGATTTTAAGGATCTTCTATAGGTATACAAACTTGCATGAAGAAGAATTAATTTTCAATTAGTGTATATATTATACATTATTCTAGGTGAACATGATATACCGTCTATGATCATAGACATTATATATAGATATTAGTGCATGAAGTGTTATTAATCATTCAGGTGACCTAACATCTCAATATTCTATTTTGGTTCATTCTATAAACATAAAATAATGAAAAATATATAAATTTTATTTTATACAGACTAATCCAAATAATCCATTCATTAAAAAAATTACATATTATTCCTTAATTAACAATAAATATGTTGAAATCAATAAATTTTCCTAATTTATTGACATTCATTCCATATAAAATAATAATAAACACAAAGTGGTTTCAACAATACCCCCTTGTTTTATTTTTTTGATACATTAAAAATAAATATTCTAACATATGAATATTTCATTATTTCTCTTCTCATTTATTATAAAATATTCATTTCACTTTATCTCTCAATTATTTAAAATAAATAAAATGTAATTGGGAATGTGGCATCGATTTTTACTTAGAAAAGTGTCATCATCCATCCCAATCCATGTCCACAAGAAAACAAATGGTTTTGATTTAGAAAAATATAATATCCATTATTAAATAAAAATTACATATTAAATTATAACTAAAAAACTCATATTTAAGTGATATCTAAACTTCATTCTTGGCTGCTGGTAGTTGTGATAAAAATATTTTCAATAACACCTTCCGTACGAATCATATTGAATATTCAGATTGGTATGATTCTAGTTTTTCTTGTATCTTCATTTGTATCACCTTCATTTCTCTCACCAGAAATAGAAACATCACCTATTATTCAATATGTTTAATCACTTCTTTATAGATTCTTTAATATCTTCCATGTGTAGAATACACCCGAATGGAGTATATTCATGTGTATTATTAGAATTGAAATCTTTAGAAACCTCAACAAGGATTATCTTTGTTCAGTAATAATTTTTTAGGATAGTATATATATCATTAAAAGAAAAAATATTCATTATTATTCTATTTAGTGATGATATAAACAACAAAAATATCAAAAATTATGATATGTATCTTTATAATTTCCTTAGACCCCAAATTTAGAGTCCAATCTCATATGGTGACTATTTATCTAGGATTTCCAAAATGGATATCTATCACTCCTACATAGGTCCTTCCCCTGAGATCATGAATTAACATCAATTCCTTGAATTATAAGGACAAATACAACTCAAAGTGTCTAAAGGAAGAATGTGGATATTATTTGTCCCCAATAAAAATATAATGGTTGAGAATTTTCTCAACTAGGTTTATCTATTCATCATGCCTAAATACTTTATAACATTTTTTTATTTTAGAGATCGTGGATATCATTACATCTACAAATCCTTTATTTAGGGATCATGTCATCTCATCAACCTTCATATTGTGTTTATTTCTAATTATTTTTAAGTCCCTAAATTATTAACGTAATATAGTTAAAAACATTTGGGAATTGTATCCATCATTCTTTTAAGTCTCACACGATGATTCCATAGTACAAGATCTATCCATTATTGAAAATATATAAAAGAATTCACAATAATCATATTGAATATAATATTTTCCTTTTTCACTTTATTTTTATATTGCATTCAAAAAATCTACTGGATGGAAAAATTATTAATAATTTTTTAATATGAACAATATAATTAGGTTCTATACCTATAATCTTTGGAGTCATCGTCTTCACATTAGCTATTTTAGATGTATATATTATCCTGCACATCATAGAATTATAACATATGGATGAACCATCAACCATTATTGACATTTTTATGAAAATACAATGATTTAAACAATTATCCAAAATAATTATATGGGTTATAAAATAAATATTAACATTATCAAATAGCCTTTTACTTCAAGAATATTTTGATAAATGTTGAGATGATCATGAACCACCCATGTGACCACTACCAATACAAACATCACAAACATTATCATGTGTTTCAATAATGTTTAATCAATATAGATCCTACCTCATAGGATTATATTACTTATTTTATTGTTTGATCCACCTTGAAATATATCTCCATCATGATTTATAATTTATAGCCTTATACAAACATTAAAATGAAAAAAAATAATTTACCTATTGTAGAACCAACAAAGACCCATAAACCATGATCCTTCAACTATATCTTCTTATCATAAAAATTCATTATCAATAAATTTTTTGAATTATTTAATAATATATGGGATTTTTTAGGTGAACTGACAAACAAAAATCCTATTATACCCACCATTATTGTACTAGTAGATTTACATTCCCTTTTATTCATCTGTTCTTTTATAAACATTCATTTTATTCCATCAGTATCTATTAAAAAAATATAAAGTAATTATTATAAAATTTTATAGATTGTACCATTTATTTCAAAGCTACTTGGGAAATTCCATGAAGTATTTTAATTATATTATTTTCACATGGTGTTTGAATATTATTAAGATAATCTTCTATTGAGCATTGTTTTCCAACAATCAATTTCTCTTTCATTGACTTAAAGGACTTAGTAAATGTCATATATAGATTGAAAAGATCAATTTACAATTCTAAACAATTCATATTATGTATTTTATTCTAATAATAAATAAATGACACCTTCAGTTCAAAATCATTATTATGTCCAGAAAAAATTCTTTATTAATATAATTTCTATGTTATAACAAAGTGTTATACTCCTTGATCTTATATTTAATAAATATTTAATTGTACATTATTTCTGCAAATTTAATTTTTGGATTGTTCTCTACTGCATGAATATATGTTTTTCATAATATAGTTTTGAAATATATATTTCATAGATTTTAATGATTGAATATTGTTCAATCATGGAAAAATTTTCTTCATGGATCGTATTGGTGATTTCCTTAGCTCTAACATTCTTGGTGGTATTTTCCTAAAATAAAATATTCTTCATTATGAACATTCCTAGTAATTTTGACATATCATTAATCAAAGTGATATCATCTTTAATGATTTTAAATATCCATCATATAATAGGGACCAGATAATCGGGAGTAACATGCATCGTATCCTTTAATGAATCAATTAAAAATAAAATTTACATGTTATCACTATGAAAACATCACGGATCTTCTTCAGGCTGGTTTTGGAATGAATTAATACATACCACATAATAACATGAAATTTTAGAACTATTTAGAGTTGAGTTATTATTCATTTATTAAGAGGTAGACTAAACTACCTTTTATTTTTCTCTAACTACTTATGTACATTTTGTGTTATCTTGGATTATAGATACTGATAATTCTTACTATTGTCTGTAGATAAAAATCATATTCACTTTTCTTATCTTTTTATTTTTCTTCTTAATTATTCTTAGTAAATTTATAGTAATTCTCCAAAATAGATGAATCTTCACCAAAACTATACATAATTTTCAATATAGGAAATAAAATAAAATCATCAATAGAGAATATCAAAAAATTAATGAAAAAAATTATTTGTTCCTACGATAAAAAATTATTCCCTATTATTTATTATTATTCTTCATAAATGGTGTATATATATCCACTGATTCTCTTCTTCAGGGATTTGAATCATAACATGAATAAAGAATACAATTAATCATAATAATCGTATTCTTGACACCAAAATATTCATTCTTGAATGAAAGATTCAAGCATATATCCCTTTTTCGATATCTTTTCTTATTCACTAACATCATATAAATATAATGACATTTTTAGTGTTAGTAACCATTTTTTAGTTACTTCTCTTACCTAAACATTAATAAATATGATATGAATGTATTATTTTGAATTGCCAACATTTTAAATTTTTGAAATCTATTAAATCTCCTCCATTATATTGATTAACAAGATATATAATATTTTCCTAAAATTATTCACATTTAAAATGATTAAAGAATAAAGATTTTAAAACTCAAAAATAAATTCCAAATAACTGTATGAAATAACTACTATAGTTTCATATTCCTTTTTGAAAAAACTACATAACTCAGTTTTAATTATATTATTTCAACATTAAACAATTAATGTATCACGATACATGCATCGTGATATTCTATCATTAAATCCTCATCTTAAATGCATGATCACATATTAAAACCACTCGTCACAAGGCTTTTATTTACTATAATATTATTATCACATGTTGATTCCATTTATATCTATATTTACATGAATTTATGTTCTCATGTATTTTTCTCACATAACTCCATCAATGTCATTTTGATGAATATTTACCATCATTCATTGCATAAAACTAGCTCATGACCAATCCAATGAACATACATGGTAAAATGGTCACAATAGTTTAATTCAAAGCATGTATTTAACCTACATAACATGTATGCACATCGTTTTCACCAATTTTATCCCTAGTTTATCTTGTACAATTTAGTTATGTAATATGGATCACTAAATTGATTCATTCACTTTATCATTAAATTTTCAATCATATAAGAGAAGGCACATGAATGAATAGTAACATTTAATTCACATCATATAAATATTATGATCTTGCTCTATATTAATGCCTCAGTAAACACTGGTAATTATAACATCCCAAAACATTTAGTTTGAATTAATATTTTCCTTAATAGGTTCTTTCTCGCGAAACATTGATATTTAGTTGAGTTGTGATATAATATAAAATTATTATTATTTGAATGTGATCGTTATGAAGATGATATTGATTTAGAGGTATAAATAAAAATTTAATATATTAGGATAAATATATAATTTTTTTATATAATGTAAATTTAATTACTAATTATTAATAAATATGAAATAAATTTTTAGAAATTTAATTTTACTCATTAAAAACTTGTTTTCTAATAATATGGTTTTAATTGCATTTTTTTCATGGACATTATTATTATTTTCTACCATTTTTAGAATTTTTTTGAATTAACTAGTATACTTTTAGAAATTATATTTTCATTATTATCTTAGGGTTCATTTTTTGGAATTCTTTAAAAATATTTATTTTTTTTCATTATTAAAAACATAAATTGTTTTTATAAAATTATCATATACATTCATTAAATCAAGTAATACAAAATTACCATTTATTTTTTAATTTTATATTAAATTATAATTGCTACACATTAAATAAAAATAATCTATTTAATAAATAGTAATCATATTTATACAATATATTCAAATATATTCATTTTTATAATTAAAAACTTGTTTTGGTATGAATTATGGTTTTTCTTCATTTACGCATTATAAGAAAATTGAGTTTTTTCACTTATATCAACCGAATTATAAAAAATATATTCCATATTTTTAATTATACTGTTTTATTTTTAAAAAATATATCTATTATTTTTTTCATTTTTATTGGTATCCATGGAGAATATTTGTAACATTGGAAAGGAAAAATGGGCGGAACCAGGTTAAAACAATGCGATAAGATTTAAAAATCATCTATATACATGCCTTAATTTCAATTTATCAGTTTAATTATACCCAAATATTAATTTCTATGAAAATATTTCATTTTCATTCCACTATTGTTTGATAATTACCTTAATAATATTTTAGGTGAAGAAAAATTCTAAAATTACACTCTCCTGATTTTAATTTCTAATATACATTTACATAGGGATACAGATATGGATTGAATAAATATAAAATTTTATTTTGAAAATAAATAATTTATTTTTATGTGTTTATTTTATTTTTGGTTTTTTATTATGAAATAATATACTTTAATGATTACTCTATACTGATAATGTTTTTTGTGAATGTAAGAGAAAAATCAATAAAATGATTTTAAAAACTATAAAAGTATTATTTTTTGGTGATATAAGGATTAAGGGATTTTTTATATAAATATGATGTATTAGAAATGTATTAAAATTTTATACTTTAATTAATTCTATGTATTTATTTTTCAAGGTCATGTGGCCTGAATAGTCTCCTAAATGATTTAAATGGTATTTATTATTATATAATAATTCATTCAATGATTAAAATTTCATTAAAATATTATCATTATAAACATAAAAGATATATATTATATAATAACTATATATTTAGACTTATCTTTAACTTTTACATTAATAATAACGTTATTTACATAAATATATTAAAAAACATTGATATCATGATAATCATCAAAAGTGCTAATAAATGGTTAAAAGTATGTGACATAGGTTGAAACAACACCTAAAATAATAAAAATATTATTATATTTTACTAAATGTAATTATTATAATCCTATATTCTAAAAATATTAATTTGGATCCACATAAACGATATATTTAATTTATATTAATTTTTACATTTTGTAATTCCAAAGGTGAAAATGACCTCTCTTATATAAGGGAACCACCTCTTCCTTATTAATAAAACTTTTTAGCCACTCATATAGTCAAAACATGAATAAAATTATATCTTAAATTTATTAGATACATTATTGAGGTTTTGTTTTTCTTAAATTTCATTCTCAAGATTCTATAATGAGAGATCCAAAGTATGATCTTTATAGAGTAACTATTCATCTTACAAGAGTGTTTTCATTTTACTTCTTCATAAACACAGTAAGTTAAATCCTAATAATTAAAATATTTTAAATTCAGTATCTATCATATATTTATATTTTATTATTTTAATTTCATAACAGTATTCTTCTTTTTCTTCCATAACATGGTTATTGAAAGTGTCACACGTGCATATTGTGTGGACTACTAACTCTATGAAGCAATATTATTCATTTTACATCACACACACATATTGATTTTTATAATGATGGATTTAATAAATATATATTATTTTTATGATATTTTAATTTTTTACGTAATGTAAAATTAGTAATTAAATTTATTTGTTTTATCTATCAAAAAATGGAGTCGTCAGTCATTCGTACATATGGACTACAATCTCCATGAAGCGATGCAATTCATTTTTCATGAACACGTTATTAGAAAAATAATAAAAGGGTTTATAATGATTAAATATGATAATTATGACATGATATACATTTTAATATTAAGTAATAATGATCAATATACCTATAACATACATCCAAACTAAAACATATATGAAAATTAGAACAGTTAATAACCAAAAATGACAACTTTAATAAATTTTTAATAATAAATGGGCGATGAGATATTATAATTGGATAATGTATGATATTATAAGAATTAAAATTGTTTTTTAAAAAATTATTACAAATCTAAATTTATTATAACTTAGGTCATATAACATTAAATTTAAGTCAGATTTGAGGTAAGGGTTCCTTATCTCACTTATATTTCAGCGTAACATATGCCATATTCACCACTTGTTTACGTTATTTAGTGTATATAATTCGCATTAATGAATTTTTTGATTATTTTTATTGACATTATAGTAATTTTAAATTCCATTTATGTTTCAATATTTAATAACGTTTTGATATAGATATTTACAAACATTTAAGAGGGTTTGATCTTGAAATTTTATAACTGAGTGCAGCCGGATAGTTCAAACAATCCATCCAACGTGAAGTTAGTGTCCAATCAAGGTGGATGGTACTATTTAAACTAGCCTGAATTAGGGGAGTGGAGTCGCTCTCGATCCAATGTAGTTCTATTTGTGAAGAATAGAAAAAGAAATGGCATGAATAATGGCCATCATCTCAAATTCCAGGGAAGTGGAGGAATCGCAGGAGCCATAGAAGCAACTGAGGGTCTGGTCTAAATGATTTCTGGAGATGGCTCCATTACCTGCAAGTCTATGGTTTCCTTTAGAGGCTCCATCCACATTGACATTAATCCAGCCTGGGGGTGAGAGCCAAAACACTTCAACAGTTTAATTACGACTGGGATATTTCCACTCCAACCTCACTCGTCTGAGACTCTCAAAGTCATGAACCGAGCTGTTGAAATGATCTTTTTTGATCGAAGCCACTTCTCAAATGTCTATGAGGATTCTCGATTTTCATTCATTAATTTTAAATGAGTTTTTTTTAAAAAATAAAATCATTTCTCCTATGCAATATTACATGAAGAAGCTCTTCTATGGTAGCAACCAAAATATTTTTGAGTTTTTGGGAGATAGATAAGTCCAAGAATCATTGAATATTCATGGAAATGGATTCAAAAAGCAACCATATGCACTCAAAAATATCAATAATGTAATGATAAAGATTATTTTCCATGTCACAAGAAAGAAAAAGATGATTTATATCTTCTCTATGCTGATTTCACATTTGGAATTTTGAATATAGAATGATCCAAAAAGTTTGTATAAAAGTATTCATGGGAATTGTATTATGAACATTCCTCCAGACTAATGTAAATCTCGAGGGTCTTAACAGGATTTATTAAAGTTACTTAACTTTGAAAAATTATTGTCAACGTTATGGAATAAATGATTAAAGTAATTTTTGGAATCATGAATTCCATTATGGGTAGGTTCCCAAATAAGAAAATCATTCGTATTAATGAAGTCATAGTTGTCAATAATTTGTTTGACATGCTCAGCAAGACTGGGGTTTTGAATATGCATGAAAATTTTAATAGGGTCCTGAGATTTGGGAGGAGAAAATTGGTTTTCCATCAAAGTGATTAGAGGAAAACCAGTCCAGTTATCAAGAAAAAATTTTATATTGGATTCTTTATTATCCATACATCAATAGTTTTTCCTAATTGAATTGAATTTGGTTCTGATGGAGTACCATATAGAGAATGTAAGGAAGTGAGAATGGTTATTTCTATGTTTATCAAGAAAACGAGCCCTCAAAAAATCCGTAGAAGGAGATGTGTTATGAATGATACTCCACGTAATCGTTTATTGATGAGAATAATTAAAATTAGATATATTTTTAATGCCTATCCCCCCTTAATCAATAGGTTTGTAGCAAGATATCCAGATAATAGCCACCAGTTTTATCTCCAACGTACTTCCAGTCCAAAAAAATATTTAATAGAAACATTAATGCATTTTAAAGGACTTTTTGGACATTTATAAATCATCATGGATTAATCCATTTTAGAAATAATGGTAGATTTAACCAAAAAAATTATCCCATCCATTGAAATATTTTTACCCTTCCAGGAAGAATGATGATGAATTTTTTGATCAGTGATGATAGAAAAATAATTTTCTTATGGTCTACCGAAGAATATGGGAACTCCAAGGTAAGTGAAATGAATTGATACTTATTTGACGCCTAAAGCATTAGTGATGGTATGTTTCTGCCCTGGAGAAAAGACCTTTCCAAAAAAGATATATGATTTATTCCAGTTGATATGTTGAATAGCGACTTCCTTGTAGTGAAGAAGGATAGTTTTCAGATCCAGTATGTTTCTTTTACCCCCTGAGTAAATAGAATTATGTAATCATCATGTATAGGGTGTGAGGGATCATTCATGTTTCTAGAATAAGGAATATGCATTACACAAACTTTATCTATCGCTCGAGAGATTATCCTACTTAGGTACTCTTCAGAAATTGTGAAGAGAATAGTCGAGAGAGGATCACCCTATCTCACTCCTTTCAAACAATTGAAATATCTTCTCATTGAACCATTGATTAGAACAGAGATATAAGCCAATCTGAACAATGATGTGATCATATTAATAAAAGTATCATTAAAGATGAATTTCCTGAGGGTTTTATACATGAAGTTCCAATCAATGGTATCAAAGGATTTACTAATATCTATTTTAATAGAAACATTCCCCCTAATAAAATTTTTCATAAAAATATTAGTGATTTCAAAGGCAAGACATATGCAGTCTTGAATAGATCTACCTTTTATGAACCCAAATTGGTTCCAGGAAACAATTCAATTACTAATGGAAGAAATTCAATTGGGAATTAACTTAGTGATGATTTTTAATAGAGAATTAATGAGGGAAATGGGTCAGATGATTTGAATGTCATCAGCATTTTCTGTTTTGGGAATGAGAACCAGAAATTTGGAATTATGACAATGTGAGAGAATACCTCTAGAAAAGAAATATTTTACCATATTAAAAACATCATTTTTAATAAAATCCTTGTGTTTTTTATAAAACCCATTTTTAAATTCAACTAGCCCAGGTTCACAGTTTGGATTTAATCATAAGACAATGTCATTAATTTCATGGCCACAGGGGATGCTGTTAGGCAAGGAGTTATCAAAACTAGTAACTAGGGTAGGAATGATGTCTGAAATAAGGTCATTTTTAATAATAGAAACATTGAAGATATAATGAATGTGTGAAACATTATGATTAGTAATACTTTAGTAAGTATCAAGAATATTATTTCCATCTCTAATATAGGCTAGGGGTTTAGAGGCTTCTCTGATTCATTGAAGGGCATTATAAAACTCAGTATTCTTATCCCCAACATTATGCCATTTGGATTTAAAGTGTTTTTTTGGATATTGTCTATAAAGTTGAGAAAAGAGATAATCTTAGAGAATATGTTAATTTCATGTTGAGAATATTGAACAATTTTTAAACTAGAATTAGAAGTTTGGAATTGAATAAGATCCTTTTACAAGAGGTTGATATTATTGTCCATTTCACTTACCGTGGATTTATACAAGATTTTGAAAGTTACTTTAAGTATTTTTAACTTCACTGGGCAAGAAAACGGATCAAATTGGATATACTTATTAATCCAGGTGTTCATAATGATGTTTCTACATTTTGGGATAGATGATCATGAATTTTTATATAAAAAAGGGGCCCTATGAATATTAGGTTTATGAAAGAAGGAAATTAAGATGGGTTTCTGATCAAAAGATATCCTCCCAGTAGTAATGCTAGAAATTTTGACCCATTTTTTCAGGGCAAGCACATTGGTGAAGGATCTATAAATTGTATTGACCAGAATTCTATTATAATGTTTCCTATATGAAGTAAATTTATCTACCAAGAGATTCATCTCTGCAAGATTATTCATTTAAATGCAGTAATGGAATTCCCAAGAGGATATAGGGGCATGTGAAGGAAAATTCCTTTCACTCGGGGCTAGAATAAAATTAAAGTCTCCAACAATAAACCAAGGATAATTAATAGAATTACTAAGGTGGGTGAGTTCATTCAAAATATCCATCCAATATTGGAATCTAGTAATGGCATAAAAAAACTAGAGTAGACATGTATATTCTCAAACATGTATTTACATGTAATTTCTTTACTCGAGTAGTTAAAAATACTGATATTATGTAAAGAGGACTGAGAAAATAACCATAAAGAATCAGTACATGTCCCATTATTATTGGCCCCTAGAAAATAATACCAAGAGGGGTTTGATGTAATCTAGAGGGAAATATGGTTTTAGGTTCATCAATAGAAAAACTAATTTGGGAATGTGTGCTAATGAATCTTTTCAAAACATTGAAGGTGTCAAAGATAGCAATTCCATGAAAATTCTAATATGATATATTCATTTAGAACTTTTTTTAGTGGGGTTGTCCACTTTTTTTTAGGCCAAGGCCTTTGACCTAGTTTCAAATACAAGAATACCCATTTTTTGAAGGATTATTATGTCTACCATTGAATGAAATGTTGGGTGGAAATGGAATAGCAGCACCTGCACTATCTCTGATTTCCAGTTCAGCTAGTGGTATAGAGTCAGAGGATGTTTTATTGCAAACAGATTTTGGTTGAAAATCAGTCGGGTTACAGGGGTCCTATAGGGGAGGTTACTGAGAGCCCATGGGAGCAAGACACTAAAAAGTGTTTCTGCTCCCAGACTGTACAGTTTGAGTCCCACTAGAATCCTACCCCCTATCCTTATAGAAGGGTGAAGAAAGAAGGGAATCCCTGTAATTGTGCTCTATAGACATGGGGTTGTCTATGTTTACAAATGCATGTTTAATTTCAGATACAATGGAAATTATTTGTGGGTGAGTGATATTTATTTTAGGAAAGGGAAACTATTTATCAGTGTTATCATTATCAATTTTATAATGAGTGCAAGGATTATCCTTAGCTGAATTATCAAGGAATGGGGAAATAGTGGAGGAGTGATTCATCGTTGGGACCAAAGAAGGAAGGTCATCTGAAGGGGGGTCTGCTGGAACAGAATCACGGATGGGGTGAGAGAGAATATTAAGGACATCATCTTCAATTCCCTTTTTAAAATTCTGTACAAGAGTTTCCAATTCTTGGTCTTTAATAAGACCAGCCCAAGAATTCACATTATCAGAATACAATAGCCCAAATGAATTAATATTGGAAACTCATTTTTCCTCTCTTTTCTTTGATGTTTCATGTATGTCAACAACATTTTATTTCTCCCTCTTATTCCTTACAATTTCCATCCATCCAGAATTATTGGTTTGAGGAGGTGACATGTGAAAACTCTTATACTGGTGCACTGAGTGTCCTACCTTCTTGCAGTATTCACAATAACAGGGGGGTCGTTCATATTAAAACCTCAGAATAGTTTTATAATCTTGAGCAGTGAAGGTGATAGTTTGAGGGGGATTTGATTCTATGTTGACTTCAACACGTCCCTAGCATATAACCCTAAATCCCCATTCAAAGTACTCTTGTCCACCTTATGTGGTGTACTAATGCAATGAGATAGTTCATTGAGGATCTGAGGATGCCGAAAAAACCAGTTGAGGTTAATGAATCTAACCCATACCTGGGTAGTATTAATTCTATGTATGTTTGGATTAAAAGAATAGTCCCACTCAGGGAGCCTATGATATCAAGGTATCAGGTTTAAATTTCCTATATTTCGAGCCCAGTCCAGGTCTGTTTGTGAGGAAAATAAAATATGAAAATAGCCTTTTCCTAAAGGAACAAGCTTCCAGTTGGAGAATCCCCCACAGTCAATAATTCTAACAGTGAGATCTGAATAGGTCCTTGATGTATCACCTTTGAGGGATGCGACTCAACCAATGAATGAATACATACAGAGCTGGGATCATTGTTGAACTGCAATTGGGTCACCTTCCACACAAAATCCGCCGACTTCATGTTTCATAACTCTTATTGACTTTTTCCAGGGTAGTTTCTCAGAACCGATCAGTTCCTCGATGAAGGAGATACCCTTCTCCCTTGGGTTTTCATATGTTATTTGATATGGGTCCTCCCTTTTTGGATTCACCATTTCGTTCTAGTGATGTTCCCCTATGAGATCTATTAATTCCATTGAAAGAAGCAGATGAAAGTGGAGAGAAAATCCCTTCTAGGATTAGAGAACCAGTGTATTTGGAAGATGTTTTCGATATGAGAGTGAGTTGTTGGCCACATAATTGGTGTGTCGTAAATAAATGTTCATTTTAAGAGCTTATTTACATTTAAACAATTAAATCAATTAGTGTAATGTTTAATTTTTATTTAAAATATTTTATATATTCATTTTATGAAAAAAAAATTATTAATATTTTAATATGATTTTTCATGAACTAATTAGTCCAAAATCTCAAATGGATCAATGATGAAACCATGTATGGCTCCCTGGATCCCACCCCCACTGGGCAGTGTGATAGTGGCCAACACTGAATGTTAAAAAACTAACATTAGGGTCACAATACCCTCTAAAAACAATGAGGAAGGATGTATATAATATTAACCCCACTAAACAATTAACAATAAGTAGTCCATAATAAATTGTTTTGATAAAAATGTATGTTAAATCTATTTCATGAAATTTAACTAGAATAGAAAGAAACTATAAATATTTCAAAAAAACCACTAATTAAAAAAATGTAATAACATTGAAAAAACATATATACCTTAGTGGTGCATGAAATAATCCCTCATAACCTATATGATGCTACCAAAATTAATCATTGTGCTAAATCTGTTTATCATGTCTTTTAATATAATTCCAAATATGAGTAATGGTAGTGGTGTGTATATCTACATACTCAGTAGGCCATCCCCCATGTATGATCGACCAGAAAAATATAATTCAATCATAACTATCAAATAATGAAAAACACAATACATTGTAATGTCATCACCAAACAAAATGACAAGGGTGATCAATGTCAAATTCCATCTAGTGAACTGTCATATCTTAAAAAAAATATGATACCACACATGAATATATTTCATTAAAAAATATAATCATCCACATTTATATTTCCAATTCATTTAGTTATTATATTCCAAATATCACCAAATGTATCACCCACCAAATAATGTTGTATATATACTATACCACATTCCATAAATATATATAAGGGCCTTTACGAACCAATTCCCTCTATATAGTATAATATATTACCCTAATCCTGAAAAAATCACTACCTTCCCACTATCATAACCACAATACATCTAATTCCATTCATAAATTGAATCAATATCCCCAAATTAATCATTCCACATTTAATATTAACATTTAAAGAAATAATATATCCAATCCAAACCAATATGAAAGATTAAATATGGTTAACTAATCTAGCATCACACTTTCCATGTGTGAACTATATCGTATGTTGTATGTGAGAAGACAACATCATGTTATTAGATTCATAATGAATGGTACTCTCATCACTATGGCAACATAAAAAATATAATAAGTAATATATCTCATAATATTCCCCATTAATATATAAAAATCTAGTCCAAAAAGTCAATATCACTATCATGTCAGCCAAGTAATCTAGTCCACACAGCTACCCACTATGGTTTCCAACTATTCATCATGTCTATCAGTATAATAATACCTTGCCTACTCAGGGTTATTGCCAGGTCAAGGAACTTGAAGTATTAATCACAAAAAAACCATATGTCTAGTATGGAACCTCTATGGAAAACAATTAATACATTATCATCTCACGTAATCCATAACATAGTCAGAATTTTTCTTTTGTAAGGACCTAATATTTTCTTTCCATTATATTAATAGAATATTTTAATGTTTGTGTAATGAAAAAGAAAAAAATAATGCAATACCTGTCTAGAAAAATAATAAAATATCAAAATCACATGAATAATATTATCATTAATAAATAATAATATAAAAATAATTTAGAAAATTATATATTTTTCCACGATTAATATTTTAAACAGAATAATATTCTAAAAACAACTAAAGAAACAAGTTATTAAATTTTACCATAATAATATAAATTTATAAAAATTGAATCTTTATCATAAAAGGTAATATTTATTTTTATGATCTAATATGTTCATTAAATTTTTTATTCATTTATAGGAAATAATATTAAATACAATTGGTGTTTAAGAGGTCCATTTTTGAAAAAAAAATCATTATATTATGAAATTTCATTTAAACATAATATTATATACAAAAGTGGTAAAAAATTAAAAAAACAGACCAATCAAAACATTATTTAACAGTTGAAACTATACATTTTTTAAATATAATTCATAATTTATTAGAGAAATATTTATCATTTTAAGAACATATGTAATATTTTCCAAATAATGAAATTACATTTTATATTTTCTTTTAATTAAATTTTATTTTGATATAATTTGGTTTTTTATTCCATTAAAAGAATCGTAATTTTTTTCATAATAAAATAATATATTCAATTAAAATTAAAGACATGGATAATTTAATCATACATTTAAATATTATTATTAAAAATAATCTTTATCTAAAAATTGGGTATTATACATCACATGCACTATTGATAAAATTGATTCCTTATATATTAAATTTTTTTCAAATGAAATTAATTTAATATTATTAGTCATTGAAAAAAAATTATTTAATATGTTTTACACTATATTTTTGAATAAAAAATACTTATTTACGTAAAATCTAGTTACCAATGAAAAAAAATCGTAAAAAATGAAAAAATATTAAGGGTAAATGATTGAGGCATGTTTAAAAATTGTGTGAATTTTAAAGGTACAGTGTTTAATAAGATTATATAAAAGAAGAAACATCATTATTGAATACTTTTGGATCCTTTTTTCGTTTAATTGTGTTATTCTGTCATTGAATTTTAATGGTTTCTTATAAAATTAAACGTCTCTTAACTTGTGAAAGGGGATCGCTTTATTCACTTAAATCACTTCATATTACACCAATACCTTAAACATTAATGGTGATAAGTTTCAATTTTTAGTCTACAAGAATATATCTCTTTTTAATAAGAATCTAGTCTCCATTATATAGTCTAAGGTATGAATTTTAGAGGATATTTCAAGGAGAAATCTTATGTTCCCAACGTGATTAATCCTTACTCTATATCCATTAATTTTTAGTTTCCTATTCAATACACCTTATATGAACATAAATATAATGAGACATGAAATATAAATATTATTTTATGTTATTTTATAAATTTATCAATCATTATTCATTCCATTTCATAAACTATGAAAAATATGACAACAACAATGTTTTGTACGTGTAGACTATCACACCCACAAAATGATTTGGTTCATTTCTAATTATTGAATTGTATGGTTTGTGATAAGGTTGAATCAAATTATTTATTATTGTTCCAATGTTAAATTTATTATTCATAAATTTTAGTATTTTATATAACTTCATTTCACCAGATTTATTGAGAAATGAAAATGTTAATTTTGTATACGTGCAGAATAGCTCCTTTAAGAATGACTAATTTCATTTATCATCAATATACTATATTTTTGGTTATACATTTCAATTTAATGAAGTCAAATGATATATAGTATTTTTTTATGTTTTTAATGGATATATTTAAATGAGATAATTCATATCCCTACTCATACATTCTTTACTACAATCACTTGTTTTTCTCGTTTTTACCACCCATGTGAATGAAGTAACAATAATAATTTCATAATTTATTGGGTAAAATAATAAAATGATAATACCATGTAATATTAATTTATTTATTATATTTTAATTATTATTTTAGGGATGTACTGAAATTTAATATATTTATTAGTAAATCATACTTTGATTATGAAACAGGTTGAAACCAGTTCTTCACAATGTCTTTTTTCTGAAACCTTATCCTAATCATTCTATATTTAAAAATGGAATATGATAAATCATTAACATATGATTATTATAGAATATTATAATTTCTAGGAATGATTTAAATTTATCTAATAATTAATAATATACCCTATCACTATGAAAATTTTATAAAACCATCAACATAAGTTACATAAGATCCAATGAGGGAAATAAACATTAACTTAGTAATATATTTTAATTTTTTGTTCTCAACTAACTATTTAAAAGCTTATAGATATGAATAAGGTTATGAAATACTTAATTACTATGGTTATATTTTTATATAATAGATTCAAGTGTTTTTTTTAATTAATGTTATAATTTAAGGTTTTCCTTGTCTCATTTTCAAATCCATGAAACATGGTTAAACATTCTCCCCATATTTTAATATATATTTTCCATAAAATTAAAATAAAATGTCATGTAGGAATATATATTACATTTACTAAGGTTTTAATTTCAATTTCAAGATCATAATATTATGCTCTCTATATTTCTGTGATTCCATTATTGTGATGGTTTCATCACCAATATCAATACCAAAAAGAAACTACATTTAAAGGATAATCCATCTAGTGAATTTTTATAATTTTCTCTCTAAATCCCTTATCATTTTATTTTACATTATTTATTCATGTATTATTACTTGTATTAACCTAATTTTATTATCCAACCCATCTTATTAGATGTCCATTATACAATAATGGTAACATCCTCTTATTTTTAGTCAGGAATCATTATCATCTATAACCATATTGATTAAATTTTTTATAAATTTAACACCTCTAGATTTAGTGAAATATGTTTTCTCAAAATTAATTTAATCTTTTAAATATTTTTCTTTATATGAAACTCTTTTTTATCATGGGTTAAATGATGAAATTTTTATGTCATTACATGCAATACCAATCTCTCCATGATTTTCAGGTAACTCTGATCTTAAATGAAATGTGACATAGTATTGAATTATTATTATTTATATTGATAGTATTAATATAGATGTTGGAATGATTGTTATGAATATGATTAAATAAATAGTCATAATATTTTTTACACATATATATAAAAATAAATCTTTAGTGTCCAATAAATTTTTAATTTAAATAAATCCCTTTAAAATTAAATGGAACAGTTTTCTGAAAAAAAAAATTTATGGGATATGTGTATTTTAAATAAATAAATTAACAAAAAAATAATTTAATTATATTCAAAAATAATATATACTATATATTTTGAAATTATTTTAACATTTATATTATATTTTTATTAAACAAGAGTTATGAATAAATCCAACTTCATAAATAAAACATTATTTTTTTTAAATAGTGTTGTCACTATTTTTTGATGCAATTATATTAAAAATAAATTTTGAAACCATAAAAAATTATTTTTAAAAAATATGTGTCATTTTTTATTTTTTATATCAAATTTATCCTTAGGTGATTTTTTTGAGATTTTTTCAAAAAAGATTCATTTTTTGATGAATAGTGAAAAAAATATTGATTTTAAATTGAATAATATTTTTTCACATAAATTGTTCTATAATATAAATTATAAATTAAGATTTTTTTTATATATAATTAGTTAAATTATATATCTATTAATCCATTTTACCTCATTGGAATAAATGTTTATTGGAATTGTATATAGAAACTTTTTACCATTTAATCTTTGAAAGTTCATTATCTAATTACATCTACTAGATTAATTTTAAATAAAAATTTTTCAGTGATGTCAGTTTAATTAGTAAAATAATACCATATTTGGGATCATGATAAATTAATTTATTTGATATTTTCAACTAAAATTTTCTCCATGATTATTAGAGAAAACATGTAGAACTAATTAATGTAAATAATATTTAAACAGGTTTCCGCGCATTTCATGTGTTTGTATTAATATTAATTTAACACACTCACTAGATATTTATTTAATAAATTGGATTTTATATCTAAAATAATTATGTATAAAATATAAAATATTTTTATTTTTATTTTTCTTCTAAATGGATAAATTACCTATGTAAATATAAACATACAATTTACCTTAGTAAAAACAATAAGGATAAGATTGAGTAAACTAGAATGCAATGGAATAAATTCAAAAAACAAATATTTTGTATTGGTGCTGTTAAATGTCCCATTAATCTATCCATAAAATTATTGATCTATTTTTGAGTCACATCAGGTAAGGGATACCCCCCAATTGTGAATAATTTAGGGTATTTACAAGAATGAAACTCCTTGTCAATATAAAAAAGGAAACCCACTCTTCCCCCTAGTTCAAAACTATCAATCCATTTAGATCAAAAAAACCCCAAAAATTTAACATAATAACATCAGTTACCTGATCCTAGATGTATTATATAAGGTATTAAGGAAACATATGATGGTTTTATTTAAAACCTATAGTGGATGCCTAAACAATAGGTAATGATCTTCAATGGGTATTTTTATTTAATAAATTCTTCCAAATAAATTAATTCATATAATAACATTATTATATAATAAACTAAGTATCTAAAATATACTAATATATTTGTATTTTATTGGTACAATTTATAACCACACAGTCATCCATTAAATGGGGTATGAAATTGTATTTTGTGTCTACGACGAACTACCGCCTAGGGACCAGATGTTATTTATTTTCCTTTTCCACCATTCAAGGGTCGTAAAATGGTCAATTTATAGTTCATATATCATATATATGATATTTTTTATGTTATTATTATTAAAAATTATTATATCACATGTACCTTCATTCTTTTCAATTTATAGAAGTATTATAATGTAATTCTTGTGTACGGGAAATTACCAACTCATTAAGCGATTTGACTCATTCGTCCATAACATGGAATATATTAAGGGTGGGTTTAATAAATAAATTATATAAATAGTAATTAAATATTATAATTTATGGATAATATATATATATCAGTTAATTTTTTCAATACAATAAGAAAAATGGAGCAATTATGTTTTATACGTACAACATACTATCTTTGTGAAAGGTGTATTACATTTCCTATAACCAGATTTTATGGATTAAATTAAATATAAATATTATTAATATGTATTAAACTAATA
This sequence comes from Viscum album, assembly GCA_963277665.1. Taxonomy (NCBI): domain Eukaryota; kingdom Viridiplantae; phylum Streptophyta; class Magnoliopsida; order Santalales; family Viscaceae; genus Viscum; species Viscum album. The sequence goes on along the minus strand of OY728133.1, from coordinate 1,032,549,707 downwards.
TCATGTTTCAAACTCTATATATTATTAAACCATTATCTATTAAAGATCATAAAAAATAAAAAAAATCCAAAAACATACGAAAAACAAAGTAGTTATTACCCAAAAATGTAACATTAACAAGGAGTTGTTAATAAACATGTAATAAAAGGTCAAAATAAAACTATATATGATATTATATATTTATATATGTGTATGTATGTATTATTCTAGAATGGAATTATAATAATATTTAACATATTGTATATGAGTTTTGGATGAGTACAATGGAAGTCAATACATAATGTGATGGATTTTTTCTCGGTTTTACTATAAGTGAGACAAATTCCATATTCACCACATGTTCCACATATGTGGTGTATATAATTATCATGAATTTATTTTATGATGCATACAATAAAAATTATTGGTATTTAAATATACCTTTTTGTAACTCTATTTAAAGGGGTTTACGCTTCAAAAGTTATCAAAGAGGTAGGGTTTTTTTCTCCGATTTCTCTCATTGATACATATAATATGTTATGAACTTATATTTTTTCTTTAGGCATATATAAAATCCACATGACATTTGATATCAGGAACATATCCATAATAATTTTATTTAATTTTTAATTTTTTGTTATTCCATTATGATTTTTGTGATTCATTGGTATTGTATTGGCAAAGATTTTATGTTGTAATATCAACATTTATTGGGATTATTTATGAATAAATATCCATTTTTGAAATATAATGATATACATATCAATAAATAACATGAATTATATTATCCTATTTTAATACAAGATATTATAATGTAATGGGTCTATTCATTCATGCTTTTAATTAATAAAACATTTTTAAAAAATTTGACAACATTTCTCTCTTCGGTTGAAAATATGTTTTCTTTTAATAAAAATTTCTAAAAAATGTATTATAATGTTATTTTAAATGAATTTTTTTTCTCATTTTCATGGAAATGTATTTTGAAAACAAAAATTCAGAGAGTTTTAGTTTATTTTCAATTCATCCTTTATTGTATTTCGAGTATCTTTTATAAGAAAAAAAATTACAAAATGTTTAATATTTTAAAAAGTGTTATTTTCAAAATGAAATAGGAATTTTTATTTATTTTTAATGGTATTTACATTAATCAATATCCACAACCATTTTTTACACTCATCCACTACTATGGATATTTTGTGTTGACACCATCATATTTCATTATCTAGCTTGAATCAGATTAATTCAAAGATAATATAATAAAACTGATTTATCTTCCTTAGGTCAACCATATTTAAATTAGATTAGAATAAAAGCCATTGATTCTACATTTTTATTCAAATTACAAAGGTAATATTTTTTATTATTTTAATTTTTTGATTAAATGATATAGTTTTATTCTTTATTAACATTTTGGTTCATTTAACATACATATATGATGGGGTGACCCAGATAACTCTGGGTGATCATGTTATATCTTACATGATGGGTGAACACAAATAGGGATCTAATGAATTAGCTAAATAATTATATATTTCATTATATATACATGGATGTAATATAGAGTGAATATAGTATAATAAGACATTACTTGAATTGTGAGTGAACCCAGTATAGTAAGACACGGATGGGATACAGAATGAACCTGATACATTAAGACATGGATGGAATAAGTAGTGAACTTGGTATTGTAATACATTTCTATACTGAAGATTTTAATATGTATATAAAAGGATTTTTCTTCTTATATGATGGTCCAATTAATTAACCATGACTACAATGTTGTTATTCATGAACCGTATTACACTTTCACAATGTTATGAAAAAATTGGATTACATTTTCAACATTATATACATGGAACTATCATTCATCTCCATAATTCTTTGCACAGACCTGATCTCATGCACATATGTTCATAATAGGGAAAGATATTATTTCCATAATTTAATGAGTTAGCCTATTCATGTTTATACATACTCACAATTTTATAAGATTTTGTGTATGATAAAAATCCAACTCTTAAGAAAATATTATCTTCTCATGGATCATGTTAGTTGATTCCAATATGATTCAAGACTTATGAAGTACCAATATTTATTCCATGAATAATTCTAATGATCTATGAAAGATCTGTTATGAACTTTTTAAATTATAATCATTATCAGGTAACCTTATTCTAATCATATTATTTCTTATGATCATAGATTTATATATATTATGTTTACCCTTACTGAACTTTTGAGCACACCATTTTTATGTTTCATTCCACGGGTTATGAATAATGTTTTAGGTAGTGTATTCCAAAAGTGAGTTATATATTGGAAGATCTTGGTAGAAGATGTTGAAGATATTTGAAAAAAAAATTATTACTATATTCCATTTATGAAAAGTACCTAAAATATTATGTTCCCCAACCATGTGTTTTTTATTGTAATAAATATACATCTATAATGATTGGATATTTAGGTGTGAGAATCTACAATCACTATTGTTAGTATCAAATAAAAGGTTTAGTAAAACATTGGATGTAAGATGAAAAAACATTAGTGACATCCCTCGAGATATTTATAAGGATATATATAGGGATGTATATTTGGATACGTAAAATGATGAGTTAATGTATAATAATTTATCATTGAATTTTGGTAAAGGATGAAGTGAGTGATTTTAAAACAATTAAATATATGTTTGGATATTGAAAGTGGATGTATCTTTGGAAAAAATGTTCATAGGGGAAACATCCTTAAAACACTGTATTGAAAAAGACTTGATCGATAAATAGTGCACAACAAGGATCCTTGTGACACACCAGTTTTGACACTTCTGGGTGGCATTCATTGTAAATTCAAAAAATCATTATAATACATCATGATGTTTTTAAATGGAAGATAAATATTAATTATCTATAATAAATGTAATGTGTTATAGGTTAAAATAAATTTTTATTATTTAGACATTTATTATGTTATTTTTAATAATTATATTACTTTCTACTATTATTAGTGTTTCTCCCGCAATTACTTTTTATTTTTTTCAATGAAGGGAACCAGATAGAGATAGGTTAATATTGAATGTGAAATAAAATTTGTTAATGTGAATGAAAATAGAATGATGACTAGAGTAATGGATATTAAGATTATTTCAAATCAAATTTCAAAGAACATGATTAACAACATATAGCTTAACCAACTATCAGACTCTAAAAAGAAGAAAATGAATGAGATCCCTATGATTTTGGTTGATTTTAACTAGAGGATAGAAGATTTAGTCTCCTGTGTGTCGAGAGGGTGGGATGAAACACTCCAGGGAATTTTTCAAATGAATGAAAATATGTCTAATGGGAATTGAATAAGGATGTAGGTAACTATTATCTGATGAAAAATAAAGAGGTTAGTTTATGCAGTCAACATTAATATTGGATTACCTAAGGTATTATCAATATTTTTATGATTTAAATGTGGATTGTATGGGAATATTGATAATATTTTTAATGTTGTGAAATCTCGTGAAAATAATCAGAAAGGTTCTATGTGTAATGATTATACATATTGTAACACCCAAGACATTTATGAGAAATATTTTGTTTTTATTAATCATCAAAGGAATCTTCCACTACACACAACACTATCTTGGTTTTCTTTACACGCAACCGCGGCCTTCCTCGATAGCTTGCGTCGTACGCAATAGCGAGTTTCACTAAACAACAATATGCTATTAAAATATTATTTAAACAAGCCGTTATGAATAGTAATAACCACTTTTTGAAATTTTGTAAATTTTATTTTTCAAAATGGACTTCATTTTTTGGATTCAGAATATCGAAATTAGAATAGAATGAAATTTTGGTACTTTTCGGATAACTTTCATATTCTACTGAATAGTGAAAATTACTAAATTTTATTTAAAAATAACATTTTTAATCGAAATAATTAATAGTGATAGGTTATTAATTTGAGTGGTTTTAAAGTATATTTTGAATATATTTTTACAATTTAATACAATTTTGTTCATTGGATATAATTTCACATTTAAACTAGACATAAACAAGTGTCAATCTTTTGATAGTTATTATCTCTTAAAAACACGGTATATTTTAATTAAAAACAACTTTTTTCATCGCAATACATTATATGGTTAAATTATAATATTGATTTTTTTAAAGTATAAATATAATATATTTTTACCATTTAATATAATTTATGTCATTATCATTAATTTTACATTGAATTCATATTTAAAAACATTTCAATCTTGGGCAATGTTTTAACTTTTAAAACTCGTTTTCCTAACAACGAGATTAATTTTAAATTAATTTCTGCAACTTCTTTGTTTCGAATTTTGAAAAATGGATTCCATATTTGGAATCAGTGGGTCAAAATTATGTTAATAGGTTACTTTAATTTTATGATATTCTGAATAGTAACTATGGTAGTTTTTTTTTACTTACTACGGTTAAAGGTATATAGGGTAATTCAAGGTTAAAAGAATATTATAATAATTCAAAATTAGCTTGACACTTGTCTAAAACTTATTGGATGAGTATTGGCCAACCATGGGAATCCTTGGGTCGATTTGGGACCCCATTGAGCCACTTGGTAGTGACAATGACAATTTGGATTAATTATTTTAATATAAAGACAAAATTGACATTAACAATAATATTTTAGTAATTAATTTTTATAAGGGGTTATATAAATTATATTTTAGACTATAAGTATTGATTAGAAAGATAAAAATATTTCCTACATAATGATATTTTTTTATAATTTTTAGACACCAAATAAATTAAATTATTTATGACACAATAATGAAGAAGTATTTACCTCATTAATAAATGATTTAAATAAATAAGATTATAATGATTAAAATATTTTCCAAAACATGTCCAACTCTGATTGGATGATTTTATTTCGACCATGAGTCATCTTATCTTCATCTCTAATGATTTTTTGAACTTTTGAAACCGAAGATAAGTTTATAATAAAATAATATTTCCACACATTCCAAAGGTGCCCCTCTCATCCCTTATAAAAGGGAACCTCCTCCATCTCTTCCTCACACCAATTTGAGCCTTCAAGCTCGGCTAACCCCTGCCCATTTCTGTGATGACCTAGACCCCCCTTGGTCCCTTCCTTTGCCAAAATCTGGATCGGTGCGACCGATCGGTGAGACCGATCGGTGAGATTGATTGGTGTGACCGATCGGCGGAACCGGCCGACGTCGCCTGACCTTGCCAAGATGTTCCAGTAACGCTCTTTTTTCGCAAATAGGGTTTTAAACCTTATTCTTCCTCGTGAAAATGTCTTGGAAACCCGAAACGCGCACAAAAGTTTTAATTAAATGCTTCATTAATTCATGAGTCGGTTTAAACCACTCAGCACCATTAATGATGAGTCAAGCCACGTGGTCAACCCACGACTCCCACGTCTTACGCGGTTTTTCATTTTCATCTCAACCATCCCCGGCTTATAAATTAAGGGTTAGTCCGTGGATTTCCCCTTCATCGATCGTGGCTCTTCTAGTGCATCGGGACCGCCGCCTCGTTATCCGTAAAGTTCCGCGCCCCCAGCCTAAACGTCGATCATCTATCAATAAGTAGGGAATTTCTTTCGTCTCTCACTTCTGTGTATCATGCGGGGTGGGCGTTATCTTTTGTTCTCATAAGAAATGGTTGAGCCTTTAAATGAAGATAATAACTGGTTAAAGAAGGGGAAGGGGTTGTAATCGTTGCTTATGCCTCATCTTGTGATCATCCTTTTTAGTTGTGCTGGTTTATGTTTTTTGAAAATTGAGGCCGTTGGTGGTCGTTGTATGTGCACTGATAAATCCCCTCGTGATGTTTTAAATGAATTGCTGAATTTGTGAACTCCTGCTGTGAAATTGGTTAATCACGTATATCCGGCTGAATAATTGAAAGCACCAGGATCAACCATTCTTTGATAACTCCCAGTTAGAACACACGGAATTTGAAATCATGGAGTGTGTTAAGTCGTTTAAATCTGAAAATTCATGACTTGTGTTGGTAGCGGTGGTTGGTTGTCTTCCTTTCGGGCCGATTGCTGGAAATGTGGGAGGGGATGGGATCCCCTGTTCTGTTTATACTCTCGGTGGCTGTGTGAATTTGGGGATGGAATCTCCTGTTGATATGGATTCGGTGGTTGTGAGTTTTAAATCCGGGTGGTTACTTAAAATATCACAAATTGGGGAGAGATCCTCTGTTAACAGAACCGGGTGTGAGTGTTTTGGTTGATCCTTGCTTTTTGACGCTTTCCTTGGTTATGCTTATGGTAGTTGCCCAGTAGTGCTTAAAATTAATTGAACATTTTGACTGAACGTGAAACAAGAATGGGACAATGGTCTTGTGGGCAATAGTCGTGAATTGTGACTCGGACGCAGTGGTGTGGTGTCCTGTAGGTTGGCTAGGAAAACCTAAGTTTTGGGTGAGTGTTTGTTACCTATATCTATACTTGTAGCTTTTTGTTTCTTATTCGCGCCCCACCCAAGTTGAGCACTTAGTGCCGAACACCCCCTTTTATGGGGGAAGGGTGTTTTTCCCAACACTATCCTTAGTGGCTGGTTATTAGCTCCTTTTCTGCTCCCTTTCCCGAATAGCCCAAGTATCTTCGGGCAGGCTGTGATGGCCTGAAGTCCATTATTAGCCCAAGAACCTCCGGGCGGGGTGTTGTGGTGGTTGGCCAGGTGTGTGCGGCAGGTGGTTTCCCAAGTGTCTTCGGGATGAGGTCCGGGTGTCTTCGGGCGTGGCAGTGTATCCTTTAGCCCAGGTGTCTTCGGGCGTAGTGGTGGTTGTTCTGGCCTAGGTGTTTGCAGGCATGGTTACATGTGACAGAAAGGCCCAGGTGTGTGCGGGCGTGATTCGGAAGTGGGACTGCGTGTGGTTGTGGCCCAGGTGTGTGCGGGCGGGATTCGGCAGTGGGACTGCGTGTGGTTGTGGCCCAGGTGTGTGCGGGCGGGTGTGGCAGTGGGACTGCGGTGAGAATGGCGGGATTGGTCCGATGCGTAGGATGTCTCAATAACCAGTGGGAAAGTGGCTCGGGGTACCCAAACATCGATGTTCTCTTATATATATATATATTACTTGACTTGCATTATTTGTGGAGCAAGCCTTGGTGAGGCCTGGGATGGATAGTTTCCTTGTTAGTTTCTGGTTCTTCTCTTTTCTCACGGGACTTTAGTACGTTCCCCCACTTGTGCACGAGAGTCTTGGTTTTCCCTACTGAGTGTACTTGTATGCTCACCCTACGTATATAAAAACTGCTTTCAGGTTTCCAGGAGGACTTCAGGAATCCCTTAGGACCTTACTAGCTCGGACTTTTGCAGCCGTTGCAGTTGTTCTCCTTTTCTTTTGGTACTTACCTCATAGTCACCTTTTTGCACCTTGTGAATTTCACTTTTGAAACATGCATGTGGGAATGGTTTACATTTGGCTTTACTTTTCTTTCTACCTTGGTGTTGTTGGGTTTTCTTCTCCTTATCTTCCGATCCAATAAAATAAAAAGGGTAATGCCTTCCATTCGCGAGAATTTCCTATACCCTTGGTGCTAGTCGCCACTCTGGGACCAATTGAAGGCGGGTTTCGGGGGTCATTATCTCTCCTTCAACATAAAGAAGGAAGGGCCTGGCAACCTGCTGACCCTTCCCTCCTTTTGGTGAAGGCGGGTCGTGACAGAATGGTATCATAGGCGGAGGTTGAGAGATAGGACGGAGTCTGGAGTTAGGAACAGTGAGGATTGCATGGGATGGTAAGGCAGCGGTGTTGGGTGACCTTGGAGCGTGAATTAGGCCAGGGAAGACCGGCTAGGACACGGGATTTTAGGGCCCCCCGTGATCCGATGCAAGGACTCTGGGCCTACCGAACGACCAAGTGAGGCCACACTGATTTCGGGGTAGAGACCCTAGGAAAGGTACATGCATCATAATGACTTGTGTTCTTGTGTTTCTGGGATGTCTTGGGAAATTAAGAATAAATTATATCTTAATAATTTTTAAGAACGATTTTCTTTGCACTACTGGGCTTAGGCATTCCTTGTTTACCTTGCAGCTATGGCACCTGGAAGGCAACCACGTTTGGTACAGGCGATCGAGACTTTTGAGACTACTTTGGCCAATCGGCAGAGGGCTGATCGAGAGGAATAGGACGACCAGTGGCAGAAGACTCTTCGAGCCTTCCAGCGACAGGCCCTCGAGAAGTATGAGGGCAGCACCTCCGATATGAAGACGGAAGGATGGCTAGAGGAGCTAGTCATAGCCTTCGGCCTGATTCGGGCCCCGACCGAGTACTGGGTTCCTCTGGCTGTTAGCCAGATGCGAGGGGCGGCACGTCAGTGGTGGATGCTTCACCTGGGGAGTAGGAAAGTGTCTGAGTTTACCTGGGCGGAATTCGAGAAGGAGTTCCGGGCGGAGTTTCTCTCCTCGACAATGAAGGCGGAGAAGAGGTAGGAGCTACTCTCCCTCCAACAGGGGAGCATGTCCGTGAGGGAACTTGGAATCAAGTTCAAGGACCTCCTGCATTTTGCTCCGGAACTCTTTCCCGATGAGGAGTCTCGGGCAAGACGCTTGGAGGAGGCACTCCGACCCTCTCTCCAGTATGCTGTTACCCCTTTTACCCTTCCGACGTACTTAGAAGTTCAGAAGAAGTCTGAAGTGGTGGAAAGGATGCACGCTCTGGGCAGAGTGTCACGAGAAGGGATCCAGTTGGGACCATCGAAGGGGAAGGCCGTCAGCACCAGGCCTCCAGCATCGGGACCCTCCAGGTTCCGACCTACAGGGAGCAGACCGCAGCAATTTCAGTTTCGATCCCCTGGCCCACGTTCTTTTCATTTAGGCTCGGGACCACGGTGCTTCATCTGCGGGAGCCCTGGACATCTCCGGAGTCAGTGCCCCGATCGGGTGCAGTACAGTAGTGGCAGTCATCCCCAGCATCCGCCGCAGCAGCAGCAGCAGCAGGGACAGCGAGCTCCCGCTCCTCCGCAGGCAGACGTTGGAGGAGGAGGCCGACCACAGGGCGCTCCCCAGGGACCTCGACCAGGGCGTGGTCGGGGAGGTGGCCGACAGCCGAGGGGCAGGGGAGCTGGGCGTGGACAGTTACATGCCGCAGAAGCAACAGTTCCAGCAGGGCCAGCGGTTGTTCGAGGTACGATCAGTGTGTTTAGCACTCTTGCTTATGCTTTATTCGATACCGGAGCTTCGCACTCCTTTGTTGAACCCAGTATAGCCTGCGCCTTGGGTCTAGATGCCGAGAGACTTCCAGTGCCCCTGGTGTTGAGCACACCAGTTGGAGGTCAGACCGACTTTCTGTTCATTTGTCGGGGATGTAGACTGATGTTAGGGCCACATCAGTCGGTTAGGGATCTCCTTCTGCTACAGATTCAGCCGTACAATGTCATCCTAGGCATCGACTGGCTATATTCTGTGTGCGCCGTCATCGACTGTTTCCAAAGAAGGGTGGTGTTCTCTGGTTTGGACGGCCAGCGTGTTACTTTCACCGGCGAGCAGAGCTGTCCGAAGGGAAACAGGAGGGAGGAACCTCTCCTCTCCTTGTTGACCGAACTGACGATAGAATCAGTAGATGCAGAAATGGTGGAAGTACCAGAGATCGTTCGTGAATTTATGGATGTATTTCCTAAGGAGGTGACGACTCTACCCCCTCGGCGTGATATCGCGTTCGAGATAGACCTGTAGCCCGGCTCTCGACCCGTCTCGATGGCTCCTTACCGGATGGCACCTTCGGAGCTACGGGAGTTGCGGATACAGATTGACGATCTGATGAAGAGGGGTTATGTTCGTCCAAGTGCATCACCGTGGGGTGCTCCGGTCTTGTTCGCAAAGAAGGCATATGGTGGCCTCAGGTTGTGCATCGACTACCGGAGGCTGAATCAGGTAACGATCAAAAATCGCTACCCTCTTCCGAGGAAAGATGATCTTTTCGACCAGCTGAAGGGGGCAGGATGGTTCTCGAAGATCGACCTGCGATCTGGATACCACCAGCTGAGGGTAAAGCATAGCGACGTCCCAAAGACGGCGTTCAGGTGCAGGTATGGGCACTTCGAGTTCGTGGTCATGCCCATTGGTGTTACGAACGCCCCGGCCGTGTTCATGGGGCTTATGAACTCCATCTTTCGGGAGTATCTGGATCGGTTTGTGGTGGTATTCATCGACGATATCCTGAACTATTCAAGGTCAGAAAAGGACCATGCAGAGCACCTGAGGACAGTTTTGGAAGTCCTCCGACAGCACCAGCTCTACGGGAAGTTGTCAAAGTGCAAGTTCTGGACACGAGAAGTGAACTTCCTCGGGCATGTAGTGTCTGAGCAGGGGGTAGCAGTCGACCCATCAAAGGTTGAGGCAGTTGTTTATTGGGCAACACCCAAGAATGTGGCGGAAGTTCGGAGTTTCCTCAGACTGGAAGGCTACTACCGGAGATTCGTACCCAACTTCTCCCGGGTAGAAGCCCCTTTGACGGCTTTGACCAAGAAGGACCAGGTTTTCGTGTGGACCGAGCAATGTGAGTTGTCCTTCAGCTACCTAAAAGAAAAGCTTGTTAGTGCCCCAGTGTTGAGATTACCAGAAGAAGGGATGGCCTATGAGGTATTTTGTGATGCTTCAGGACAGGGCCTGGGATGCGTGTTGATGCAGCAACAAGGGGTGATCTCTTACGGGTCCAGGCAGCTACGCCCCCATGAGCGTAACTACGCCACCCATGACCTGGAGCTTGCAGCGGTCGTTTTTGGGATAATGTTATGGCGGCACTACCTCATCGGGGAATGCTTTGTGGTCTTCACAGATCACAAAAGATTAAAGTACATCTTCTCCCAGCGGGACATGAACTTGCGACAACGGAGATGGGTGGAGTTCTTCCAGGACTACGACTTTGAAATCTCTTATACTGAGGTCAAGGGAAATGTGGTGGCTGATGCCTTGCGCAGGAGGACGTAGAAGGATGTGGTCCGAGAGTCGGCAAATGCCTGGAAGGCAATGTAGGAGTTGGCTTCCTTTCACCTGGATGCAAAGATGGATAGTGGCAGAGGCTGCCTATATCAGATGATAGTGTAGTCGTCTCTGTTTCGACAAGTGGAAGAGTCTCAGTGGGGAGATCCTGAGGTGGAAGTGTTGCGGGATCGTGTCGATCAGGGGAACGCTCCGGAAGGATGGTCAGAGGACAGCCGACATCGGATGCTCTTTCATGGGAGGTTGTTTGTTCTAGAGGTGATGCGTGATGAAGTCCTTCGTGAGTTCCATAGCTCAGCCTTGGCAGTGCATCCGGGTGTTTCGAAAATGTACCAAGGCCTGAGGGGACAGTTTTGGTGGTCCGGGGTGAAACGGGCAGTGGCAGAGTTTGTGGCTAAATGCCTGGTGTGTCAACAGGTGAAGGCTGAACACCGTGTTCCTGGTGGTTTGTTGCATCCTTTAGATGTTCCCGAGTGGAAGTGGGACGATGTTTCGATGGACTTCGTCACAGGACTACCCAGATCTCAGGGCGGGCATGATGCTATCTGGGTAGTGGTGGATCGATTGACAAAATCTGCTCACTTCTTGGCTATCTAGGAGTCAGGACCTGTGAGTACCTTAGCACAGAGGTACGTGGATGAGGTGGTGCGTTTTCATGGAGTTCTGAAGTCTATCGTCTCAGATCGGGACACTCGGTTCACCTCATGAGTCTGGAAGGGGTTACAGCATGCTTTTGGCACCCAGCTACGCCTTAGCACTGCTTTTCACCCTCAGACTGATGGAAAGACAGATCGGACAATCCAGACGTTGTAGGACATGCTGCGAGCATGTGTTCTGGATTTCGGAGGATCATGGGTACGACACTTGCCTTTAGTAGAGTTTTCCTACAACAACATCTTCCACTCTATTATCGGCGTGGCTCCTTTTTGAGGCTTTGTATGGAAGACCATGTCGTTCACCCTTATGCTGGGCAGAGGTTGGTGAGACTGGTACTCTTGGACCAGAAGTAGTGCAGAGTACCACGGAGAAAGTCCAGCTAGTGCGGGAGAGGATGAAAGCAGCCCAGGATCGGCAGAAATCGTATGCTGATCGTCGGAGGAGACCCTTGGAGTTCGAGGTGGGAGATCATGTGTTCTTGAAGGTTTCCCCTCGACGGGGGCGGCGGAGGTTTGGAAAGGGGAGTAAGCTCTCCCCTAGGTTCATCGGACCTTTTGAGGTGCTGAGGCGAGTTGGCGAGGTGGCATATCAGCGGGCCCTACCACCTCAGTTGGAAAGGGTCCATGACGTCTTCCATGTCTCCCAGCTTCGTCAGTACTTACATGATGACTCTCATGTCATCAACTGGGGAGAGCTAGATGTGGGAGAAGACGCGACCTTCGAGGAACGACCAGTCAGGATCGAGGATCGCAAGGAGAAAGTGCTTCGTGGACGAACCATCGGCTTGGTTCGTGTATTATGGAGACATGGCGGCCTCGAAGAGAGTATGTGGGAGAGGGAGGCACAGATGCGTGCCCAATACCCCGTGTTGTTTTCAGCTTTGTTCCTTTTGTACCTGTTGTGGTAGAACGTTTGACTTTTGGCTATGAAATGTACTATTCCCTTTCCTCTGTTATGTGTGAAAAGCCCCGTCTAAAGGGAAGAGGGAACCCGACCCCTAATCAAGACGCATTAAGGTGGATGCGATTAAACCCGTGCGGGCGAGTCAGTGCCGCCCAAAGCGGATAAAATCTTGACATGGGGGAGGGGAACTCCCCAAACCCACATGACCGGGCGGTTTGGCTTGGTATGTTGCTTAGTTCATGACAAGGGAGTGTTTTTAGTTAGCATAGGTTCACTCCTAAGAGGTATCTTTCGAAGATGGTTGTACGGACCCTCTCTTTCCTTCTGGTTTGTTGTGATTCTCGAGGACGAGAATCGTTTAAGAGGTATCTGATGTGATGACCTAGACCCCCCTTGGTCCCTTCCTTTGCCAAAATCTGGATCGGTGCGACCGATCGGTGCGACCGATCGGTGAGACCGATCGGTGAGACCGATCGGTGCGACCGATCGGTGCGGCCGATCGGTGAGACCGATCGGTGAGATCGATCGGTGTGACCGATCGGCGGAACCGGCCGACGTCGCCCGACCTTGCCAAGATGTTTCAGTAACACTCTTTTTTCGCAAATAGGGTTTTAAACCCTATTTTGCCTCGTGAAAATGTCTTGGAAACCCGAAACGTGCACAAAAGTTTTAATTAAATGCTTCATTAATTCATGAGTCGGTTTAAACCACTCAGCACCATTAATGATGAGTCAAGCCGCGTGGTCAACCCACGACTCCCACGTCTTACGCGGTTTTGCGTTTTCATCTCAACCGTCCCCGGCTTATAAATTAAGGGTTAGGCCGTGTCTTTCCCCTTCTTCGATCGTGGCTCTTCTAGTGCATCGGGACCGCCGCGTCGTTATCCGTAAAGTTCCATGACCCCGGCCTAAACGTCGATCATCTATCAACAAGTAGGGAATTTATTTCATCTCTCACTTCTGTGTATCATGCGGGGTGGGCGTTATCTTTTGTTCTCATAAGAAATGGTTGAGCCTTTAAATGAAGATAATAACTGGTTAAATAAGGGGAAGGGGTTGTAATCGTTGCTTATGCCTCATCTTGTGATCATCCTTTTTAGTTGAGCTGGTTTATGTTTTCTGAAAATTGAGGTCGTTGGTGGTCGTTGTATGTGCACTGATAAATCCCCTCGTGATGTTTTAAATGAATTGCTGAATTTGTGAACTCCTGCTGTGAAATTGGTTAATCATGTATATCCGGCTGAATAATTGAAAGCACCAGGATCAACCCTTCTGTGATAACTCCCGGTTAGAACACACGGAATTTGAAATCATGGAGTGTGTTAAGTCGTTTAAATCTGAAAATTCCTGACTTGTGTTGGTAGCGGTGGTTGGTTGTCTTCCTGTCGGGCCGATTACTGGAAATGTGGGAGGGGATGGGATCCCCTGTTCTATTTATACTCTCGGTGGTTGTGTGAATTTTGGGATGGGATCTCCTGTTGATATGGATTCGGTGGTTGTGAGTTTTAAATCCGGGTGGTTACTTAAAATATCACAAATTGGGGAGAGATCCTCTGTTAACAGAACCGGGTGTGAGTGTTTTGGTTGATCCTTGCTTTTTGACGCTTTCCTTGGTTATGATTATGGTAGTTGCCCAGTAGTGCTTAAAATTAATTGAACATTTTGACTGAACGTGAAACAAGAATGGGACAATGGTCTTGTAGGAAATAGTCGTGAATTGTGACTCGGACGCAGTGGTGTGGTGTCCTGTAGGTTGGCTAGGAAAACCTAAGTTTTGGGTGAGTGTTTGTTACCTATATCTATACTTGTAGCTTTGTGTTTCTTATTCGCGCCCCACCCAAGTTGAGCACTTAGTGCCGAACACCCCCATTTATGGGGGAAGGGTGTTTTTCCCAACCCTATCCTTAGTGGATGGTTATTAGCTCCTTTTCTGGTCCCTTTCCCGAATAGCCCAAGTATCTTCGGGCAGGCTGTGATGGCCTGAAGTCCATTATTAGCCCAAGAACCTCCGGGCGGGGTGTTGTGGTGGTTGGCCAGGTGTGTGCGGCAGGTGGTTTCCCAAGTGTCTTCGGGATGAGGCCCAGGTGTCTTCGGGCGTCGCAGTGTATCCTTTAGCCCATGTGTCTTCGGGCGTAGCGGTGGTTGTTCTGGCCTAGGTGTTTGCAGGCATGGTTACATGTGACAGAAAGGCCCAGGTGTGTGCGGGCGGGATTCGGCAGTGGGACTGCGTGTGGTTGTGGCCCAGGTGTGTGCGGGCGGGATTCGGCAGTGGGACTGCGTGTGGTTGTGGCCCAGGTGTGTGCGTGCGGGTGTGGCAGTGGGACTGCAGTGAGAATGGCGGGATTGGTCTGATGCGTAGGATGTCTCAATAACCAGTGGGAAAGTGGCGCGGGGTACCCAAACATCGATGTGCTCTTATATATATATTACTTGACTTGCATTATTTGGGGAGCGAGCCTTGGTGAGGCATGGGATGGATAGTTGCCTTGTTAGTTTCTGGTTCTTCTCTTTTCTCACGGGACTTTAGTACGTTCCCCCACTTGTGCATGAGAGTCTTGGTTTTCCCTACTGAGTGTACTTGTATGCTCACCCTACGTATATAAAAACTGCTTTCAGGTTTCCAGGAGGACTTCGGGAATCCCGCAGGACCTTACTAGCTCGGACTTTTGCAGCCGTTGCAGTTGTTCTCCTTTTCTTTTGGTACTTACCTTGTAGTCACCTTTTTGCACCTTGTGACTTTCACTTTTGAAACATGCATGTGGGAATGGTTTACTTTTGGCTTTACTTTTCTTTCTACCTTGGTGTTTTTGGGTTTTCTCCTCCTTATCTTCCGATCCTATAAAATAAAAAGGGTAATGCCTTCCATTCGCGAGAATTTCCTATACCCTTGGTGCTAGTCGCCACTCCGGGACCTATTGAAAGCGGGTTTCGGGGGTCATTATCTCTCCTTCAACTTAAAGAAGGAAGGGCCTGGCAACCTGCTGACCCTTCCCTCCTTTTGGTGAAGGCGGGTCGTGACAATTTCACTTCCCCACTTCCTTAGAAACCTACTAGAGGTACTGGTCTTATCAAAAGACCAACTCTAGTGCCTTAAGCGAATGTTTAAAGGAGGCACTCTGAGAAAGAGGTAATACCTTCTACCATTTTCTTCAAGTTCCATTCTTCTTCTACTCCCTCTTCTTTAGTTATTTAATATTTAGGTAATAACATAATTATCCATCATATACTGATATGTTATTATAAATATGAAACAACCCTATTTCACCTCTTATCCATCCTACGGAAAACGAAATCACCGCGCGTGCGTACGTACGGAATATCGTCTCCACGTCGTGGTGTAATCTGTTTTCCACCACCACCGTACTTGGATGGGTATAATGGTGTAAAGAATAAATATATATTATTATTGAAAATTGATATTGATTCTAAAATAGTATACATAAGCTTCAATACAATTCCACGATCATGGGAATGATATCATCGCTCGTGCGTACGTACGGCCTACCGTCTCCACGATGTGATGCGACTCATTCTATATGATCATCATTGAATAATGATTATATAAATTAATTGAATGAATTAATATGATATATATTACACTAATACCATTCTAAAAATTATGTATCTATATCCTATAAAGAGGAATAAGAATTTATTCGACAAAACACTATAAGAACAAAAAGTAATAAACACCCAAATAACAAGTAGTAATGAAATATTACTAATAAAAAGCTAAGAATATGACCATATATGATATCATAAAAATAATTATTATTCTGTAACAATTAAATGATATTATTCAAATCATTATAAAGTTGGTTCGGACACGTATAAAGCATATCGGAAATAAGGTAAGGGAAAATATCACATTCTAATTTTTTTATCTGAGATTGTTTATACATTGGTATTTACTGGGGTGTATTTTATCATCCACATACATGTTTCCTCAATATTTAATATTACATCCATCCACCTACAATTGTTTAAATCCAATTTTACCCTTCGGTGAGTTTTTAGTAAAAGATATGAAAGGAATCTTTTATCGTTTTTCGTACGACGTACTTTTTGACTTTTCCGACAAATGTACGAGAAGAATGTTTATTTAACTTATACGACATGAATGGATTTTTAAAACATTATTTCCAAGAATCTTCCTTAACATGTTTTCAAGCTTATTTTTAATCAACTTCTTTTAAATTAATATTGTATGACATGTTAAGAAAGGAAAAATGTTTTTGAAGTAGAAAGGATATTTTCCTCAAGAATGGAGTTCAAGTGTTTTATCAAAATTATTTTCCATATAAGATAATATAGGTTTTTGTTTATATCCCTATTATTACATTGATATGAATATGTTGTTTTGGATATATTTTTATGAATTCCATTATCTTATATGAATTGTTTTATGATGTCATGATGTTTAAGATTTCCATTTTTATTACATGGGTTATGCTATGATGTATGGTTTATGATTTTGTGGAACACATGAGAATGGTATAATTATGAGATGGGTGGGACCTGTATCTCTCTCCAATGCATTGGGTAAAGATTTTATATCTCATGAGATAGACATGGCTGGAACGGCAGGTTAAACCGGTTCAGTGAAATAGGACTGAAACGAGGAGTGAACTCGGTTCAGAAATGGACTTTCTCCACTAATATAGTCTTGGAAATTAGTATTGAATACTATGAAATGATTTTATATGATTATGTGTCTATGACACAAAGTTTCATGTTTTATGTTATGATTATTTGGATTACATTTCACTACTATGATTTATCCCATGTTATGAAAGTATGATCTCTTTTGCAGGTTAAGATTTCCAAAAGTTATGTACTTATGTATATGATTTGATTGATATTTCTTTTGTTTACCCTTAATGAGCATTTGAGATCACCCTTTTGTAAGATTTATTTACCCAGGTTAGGAAGAAGGTTATTAAGTAGGATATGCCAAAAGGGACTTTAGATATGATGAAATAAATGGGAGGTAAAGTAGATGCTTTATGAACCAGTTGTTTATGATTCCCAGTTTATAAAGACTCTATACCTATACAGTCCTTTCCTAGTTTTGTTATATGTTGTAATAAACGTGCTTCAATTTTGAATTATTAACCATGTATGTAATGTATGGGTCGCTATAGTTGGATTCAGAGGAAAGGTATAGTCGACCTTTGGAAACTAGGTTGTGAAAGCCTTAGTAAGAACCCTAAGGATATGTCTAAGCATAGAACACAGTCTTAGTGTTTTAGAAATGGCCATGAATAACCTAGGATAAGACCTTAAGTGTGAAATTTTATTCCGGATTATGTGGTTTTCCTATTATAATTATTGTTTCTCACACTATTCTTCTTGGTTTTAGTCAATGGATGGAACCCGAAGGAACCGTGTTAATGCGGAATGCGACGGGAAATGAAATGATTGTCCCCCTGAGCAACCAAACGATATGGGAGATGGAATGAAAAATCTTTTAGCCATTCTCACACATCATTCTCAATCTATGAATCATGCAGGACTTCCAAATGAGTAAAGGAAGGAGAAACATTCTGTTGAATCCTTCATGGGGCAGAATCCACCTTCATTTAGCGGGTCTACTGATCCATCAGTTGCTGAACAATGGATTAATACTACTGAAAAGATATTTTCAGTTATTCAATATTCTAAACATGATAAAGTCATCCTTGTATTGTATCGTTTAGAATGAGATGATGATCAATGGTGTAACCTTATTAAGAATATGAGTAAAATGGATGAAATTGAGTCCATGGAATGGGACGAGTTGAAGAACTTATTTTTCAATAAGTTCGTCCCTCGTATTCTCCGAACAAAGACGGAGAAAGAGTTTCTTGAACTGAAGCCAAAGGATGATGAATCTGTTGGTACCTATGAAGAAAATTTTACAAGTCTTGCAAGGTACGCTTCTGGTATTATTATCCAACCTGAGAGTATGATCGATCTGTTCTTTAGTGGATTAAAACCAAGTCTTTGAAGGTCCTTAGCCATAAGGGACATCAATAGCTACGTGGAAATCGTTCGATGTGATCTCAATGTTGAGATGGAGATTGGAGTAACCCATCTGTCATATGGGTTTGATAAGAAGAGGAAAATGGAATTCAAAGGAAAATCTAAAGAGCACACTGAAAAGAAGATGAGATTTCCCTTATGCTCAAATTGTGGAATGAAACATGGAGGGAGTTGTCTTAAAGGGACAATTAAATGTTTCAAATGTGGAAAGTAAGGTCATCGGGCATTTGAATGCCGCAATGATGGGAAGAATATTTCTAATGATGCAAACAAAGGAAGGGATACACAGAATCAACCAACTACACTTCAATGTTTCAAGTACAAAGAGATGGGGCATTATTCCAATCAATGCCCAAATCCAAGGGTTGATGATGATGGTCGACGTCAAAAAACTCTTAAGGCTAAAGACAAAGGAAAGTCACATGCAATTTCTATCAACGATGTGGAGTATGATAACGATGTGGTGAAAGGCACACATACCATCCACTCTAATGTAGAAAATGTTTTATTTGATTCTGGATCCACCGACTCTTTTATTTTTGAAGAATTTTCTAAGGGTATCACTGTATTACCTCAACAATTAGATGTTGAGTTGGCTATGACAACTCCTAATGGCACAACAGTCGCATCAAAAGTTTATAATTCTTCCCTGATTGAAGTTTGTGGGAAAGTGTTTCCTGCAAATCTTGTGATCCTTCCTATTGTGGAATTTGATGTGATTCTTGGCATGGATTGGCTTTCTTTATATGGAGCTCATATCAATTTCCAAAGAAGGTAAGTCACACATCATAATCCAGATCAATCTATGATCTTCTATCAATGCAAGGATGAACACAACCTTCTAGTGGAAATTTCTTCCATCTTATGGGTCTTTATTCCACTA
The DNA here is from genome assembly GCA_963277665.1 of Viscum album. NCBI lineage: Eukaryota > Viridiplantae > Streptophyta > Magnoliopsida > Santalales > Viscaceae > Viscum > Viscum album. Next base: position 1,032,530,296 of record OY728133.1, on the reverse strand, counting down.
AATGAAGGTTATTTATCTCAAATGGTTGGTGAGAAACTCACGATTAATAATATTCCCATTGTACGATAGTTTGATGATGTATTTCCGGAGGAATTTCTAGGTCTTCCATCAAATCGTGAAGTTGAGTTTTCAATATAACTCGTACCAGGTGCTTTATCTATTTCAAAGACCCCTTATAGAATGGCCCCAATTTAGTTAATGGAATTGAAGAAGCAACTCCAAGAGAATCTTGATAAGGTGTTCATATGCCCTAGTGCATCACCTTGGGGAGCACCTATTCTATTTGTTAAGAAGAAATATGGATCAATGAGACTCTACATTGATTATCGAGAACTTAACAAGATCACTATCAAGAACAAATATCCTCTCCCACAGATTGATGACTTATTTGAACAACTACGCAGAGCTCAATACTTTTCAAAGATTGATCTTCATTCAGGGTATCATCAATTAAGGGTCAAAAGGGAGGATATACCAAATAAGGCTTTCCATACAAGGTATGGACACTATGAATTTATAGTGATGCCATTTTGTCTTACTAATTCCCCTGTTATCTTCATGGATCCGATGAATAGAGTCTTTAGATTCTATCTTGATCAATTTATGGTAGTCTTTATAGATGATATTCTTGTCTATTCAAAGAGAAATGGAGAACATGAAGATCACTGTAGAATTATATTGAAGACCCTAAGAAAGGATAAACTTTATGCCAAATTTACCAAGGGTGAATTTTGGCTTCAAAAGTTTGCATTTTTGGGTCACATAATCTCAAAATAGGGGATATCTGTGGATCCATCAAAAATAGAGGTTATCAAAAGATGGTCGAGACCAACAACAGTAACCGAGATCCAAATATTTCTTGGTTTGGATGGATATTATCGACGTTTTGTGAATGATTTTTCACGATTATCTAATCCACTCACCAAGTTGACTCAGAAAAGAGTTATGTTTGTTTGGACAGAGGAATCTGAAGAGAATTTCAAGGAGTTGAAAAAAAGGTTATCTAGTGCACCTATGCTCACACTGCCATGTATTGGAGAATGGTTTGTGATCTACAGTGATGCATCCAAGAAGGGATTTTGGTGTTTTCTTATGCAAAATGATATGGTGATAGCTTATGCCTCACGACAGATGAAAATCCATGAGCAAAATTACCAAACTCCTGATTTGGAGTTAGCTGCGGTAATCATTGAATTAACGATTTGAAGGCATTATCTTTATGGATAAAGGTGTGACATTTATACTGATCATAAAAGTTTAAAGTATATTTTAACACAAAAGGAGCTGAATATGCGTCAAAGAAGATGGTTAGAGCTGATTAAGGATTACGACTGCTCAATTCATTACCACCCTGGGAAAGCAAACAAGGTGGCAGATACATTAAGCCGGCAAGACCATTCCAGTTTATCCATGATGAGGATCACAAAAGATCCAATATTTATGTATTTACAAAGGAAGGATCTTGGAATTATAATGGAAGGTAGAAAATTGTATCTCTATCAAATGAATGTTCAACCATCTATACATGTGAAGATTAAAGAGGCACAGAAAGAAGAAGTAGAGTTACAAAAGAAGGTGAGAAATATTCCTGAATTCAACCTTGACTGTGATGGGATAATAATGTTCATGAATTGGGTTTGTGTTCCTCCCATCCCTAAATTAAAGAAGGAGCTGCTGGATGAGGCTCATAGTTCGTCATTCTCTATTCATACTGGAAGCACAAAGATGTATAGGGACCTAAAAGAGTACTTATGGTGGGATGGAATGAAAAGAGATGTTGCTGAATAGGTCTCTCGATGCTTGGTTTGTCAGCAAGTTAAAGCCGAGAGACAGAAGTCTAAGGGGATGTTAATACCATTACCCATACCCGAATGGAAATGGGAAAAAATCACTATGGACTTTGTCACATGACTTCCTAAAACATCCAAAGAAAATAATGCTATCTGGGTCATAGTTGATCGTCTTACAAAGTCTGAACACTTCATTGCTATTAGAGAGGATTTCTCTCTGGATCAGATTGCCAGGATATATGTAAAGGAAGTTGTAAGATTGCATGGAGTACCACTTTATATTATATCTGATCGGGATGTGAGGTTTACCTCAATGTTCTGGCGAAGTCTTCAGCATACTCTGGATACAGAGTTGAGTTTCAACACTTCTTATCATCCTCAGACAGACGGTCAGTCTGAGAGAACAATCCAAACTCTAGAAGATATGTTGAGAGCTTGATCTATGTATTTCAAAGGTGGTTGGGATCAACACCTACCTTTGGTGGAATTTTCTTATAATAATAACTTTCACTCCAGTATTCAGATGGCTCCTTATGAAGCTCTCTATGGAAAGAAATGCAGGACTCCAACTTGCTGGGAAAAAGCTGGGGAAAGAAAGCTATTAGGACCTGATCTTGTTGATGAGATAGAAGAAAAGGTCTGATCTATTCAACAACACATAAGAGTAGCTCAGATTCGATAGAAAGTTATGATGACAACCGAAGAAAAGACCTCGATTTTGAAGTGGGTGATAAAGTGTTCTTACGAATATCTCCCTGGGAGAGGGTCATGAGATTTGGAAAGAAGGGGACGTTGAGCCCTAGATATATTAGTCCATTCGAAATACTGGATCGTGTTGGAAAGGTAGCTTTCCGATTGGCACTTCCACTGAATCTCTCTCAAGTTCACGATGTGTTCCATGTATCTCTCCTGAGAAAGTACATACCTGATCCTTCACATGTACTCAGCTCAGAAGTTGTACTGCTGGAGTAAGAACTTTCTTATGAAGAACAGCCGATAGAGATTCTGGATCGTAGTGAAAAATCCCTACGGAACAAGACCACTCTGTTGGTGAACGTTTTATGGAGGAACCGCCAATTTTAAGAAGCTACATTGGAGCTTCAAGATATGATTAGGGAGAGGTATCCTCATCTTTTTGTTACAAAGTGACGAATTTCGAGGGAGAAATTCCTTTTTAGGGGGGTAGAATGTAACACTCGAGACTTTTATGAGAAATATTTTGTTTTTATAAATCATCAAAAGAATCTTTCACTACACTGAACAGTATCTTGGTTTTCTTTACACGCAACCACGACCTTCCTCGATAGCTTGCGCCGTACACAATACTGAGTTTCACTAAACAATGATATGCTATTAAAATATTATTAAAACTAGCTGTTATGAATAGTAATAACAACTTTTTGAAATTTTGTAAATTTTATTTTCCAAAATGGACATCATTTTTGGATTCATAATATCAAAATTAGATTAGGATGAAATTTTGGTACTTTTCGGAAAACTTTCATATTCTGATGAATAGTGAAAATTACTAAATTTTAATTAAAAACAACTTTTTTAATCGAAATAATTAATAGTGATAGATTATTAATTTGAGTGGTTTTAAAGTATATTTAGAATATATTTTTACAATTTAATACAATTTTTTTCATTGGATGTAATTTCACATTTAAACCAGACATAAACAAGTGTCAATCTTTTGATAGTTATTATCTCTTAAAAACACGCTATATTTTAAAAAAAACAACTTTTTTCATCGCAATAATTTCTATGGTTAAATTATAATAATTATTGTTTTTAAATTATAAATATAATTTATTTTTAACATTTAATATAATGTATGTCTTTAGCCTTAATTTTACATTAAATTCATAGGTAAAAACATTTCAATCTTTGGCAATGTTTTAACTTTTAAAACCTGTTTTCTTAACAACGATATTAATTTTAAATTAATTACTGCAACTTCTGTGTTTTAAATTTTGAAAAATGGATTCCATATTTGGAATCAGTGAGTCCAAATTATGTTAATCGGTGACTTTTATTTTTTGATATTATGAATAGTAATTACGGTAATTTTTTTATTTACTACTGTTAAAGGTAAACAGGGTAATTCAAGGTTAAAAAAATATTATAATAATTCAAAATTACCTTGAGACGTGTCCTAACTTTATTGGATGAGTATTGGCCGACCATGGGCATCCTTGGGTCGATTTTGGGATTCCATTTAGCCACTTGGTAGTGAAAATGACAATTTGGATTAATTAATTTAATTTAAAGACAAAATTGACATTAACAAAAATATTTTAGTAATTAATTTTTATAAGGGGTAATATAAATTATATTTTCAACTATAAATATTCATTAGAAATCTAAAACGATTTCCAACATAATGATATTTTTTTATAATTTTTAGACACCAAATAAATTAAATTATTTATGACACAATAATGAAGAAGTATTTACCTCATTAATAAATGATTTAAATAAATAAGATTATAATGATTAAAATATTTTCCAAAACATGTCCAATTCTGATTGGATGATTTTATTTCGACCATTAGTCATCTTATCTTCATCTTTAATTATATTTGGACCTTTTGAAACCGAATATAAGTTTATAATAAAATAATATTTCCACACTTTCCAAAGGTGCCCCTCTCCTCCTATATAAAAGGGAACCTCCTCCCTCTCTTCCTCACACCAATTGGATCCTTAAAGCTCGGCCAAACCCTTCCCATTTCACTTCCCCAAATCCTTAGAAACCTACTAGAGGTACTGGTTTCATAAAATGACCAACTCTAGGGCCTTAAGAGAATGTTTAAAAGAGGCACATCGAGAAAGAGGTAATACCTTCTACCGTTTTCTTCAAGTTCCATATTTTTTATACTCCCTCTTCTTTATTTGTTTGATTATGAGGTAATAACATAAGTATACCTAATATACTTATATGTTATTATAAATATGAAACAACCCTATTTCACCTCTTATCCATCCTATTGAAAATTAAATCACCGCGCGTGCGTACGTACGGAATACCGTCTCCACGCCGTGGTGTAATCTGTTTTCCACCACCACCTTAATTGGATGGGTATAATGGTGTAAAGAATAATTATATATGATTATTGAGAAGTGATATGGATTCTGAAATATTATACATACGCTTCAATACAATTCCATGATCATTGGAACTATATCATCGCTCCTGCGTACGTACGGCCTATCGTCTCCACGATGTGATGCGACACGTTCTATATGATCTTTATTGATTAATGATTATATAAATGAATTGAATGAATTAATGTGATATATATTACACTAATACCATTCTGTAAATTATGTATCTGTATCCTATAAAGAGGTATATAAATTTATTCGACAAAACACGCATAAGAACAAAAAGTAATAAACACCCAAATAACAAGTAGTAATGAAATATTACTAATAAGAAGCTAAGAAGATGACCATATATGATATCATATCAATTAATATGATTCTGTAATAAGTAAATGACATTTTTTAAATCATTATACAGGAGGTTCAGACACGTACAAAGCATATCGGACATAAGGTAAGGGAAAATATCACAATCTCATTTTTTATCCGAAATTGTTTATACTTTTGTATTTACTGGGGTGTATTTTATCATCCACATCCATGTTTACTCAATGTGAAATATTACTTCCATCCACCTAAAATTGTTTAAATCCAATTTTACCCTTCGGTGAGATTTATTAAAAGATATGAAAGGAATATTTTTTTGTTTTTCGTACGAGGTACTTTTTGACTTTTCCTACAAAAGTACGAGAAGAATGTTTTTTAACTTATACGGCATGAATGGATTTTTAAAAAATTATATCCAAGAATCTTCCTTTACAAGTTTTCAAGTTTATTTTTAATCAACTTCTTTTAGATTAAAAATTGAATGACATGTTAAGAAAGGAAAAATGTTTTTGAAGTAGAAAGGATATTTTCCTCAAGGATGGAGTTCAAGTGTTTTATCAAAATTATTTTCCATCTGAGATAATATAGGGTTCTGTTTATATCCATATTATTACATTGATATTATTATGTTTTGATGGATATATTTTTATGAATTCCTTTATCTTATATGAATTGTTTTATGATGTCATGATGTTTAAGATTCCAATTTTTATTACATGGGTTATGCTATGATGTATGGTTTATGATTTTGTGGAACACAAAAGAATGGTATCGTTATGAGATGGGTGGGACCTATATCTCCTTCCAATGCATTGGGTAAAGATTTTATATCTCATGAGATAGACATGGCTGGAACGGCAGGTTAAACCAGTTCAGTGAAATAGGACTGAAACGAGGAGTGAACTCGGTTCAGAAATGGAATTTGTCCACTAAGATAGTCTTAGAAATGAGTCTTGACTACTAAGAAATGATTTTCTATGTTTATGTGTGTATGAAACAAAGTTTTAGGTTATATGTTATGATTATTGGGATTACATTTCACTACTATGATTTATCCCATGTTATAAAATTATAATCTCTTTTGCAGGTTAAGATTTCAAAAAGTTATGTTCTTATGTATATGATGTGATTGATATTTCTTTTGTTTACCCTTACTGAGCATTTGAGCTCACCCTTTTGTATGTTTTATTTCCCCATGTCAAGAAGAAGGTTATTAAGTAGGATATGCCAAAAGGGACTCTATATATGATGAAATAAATGGGAGGCAAAGTAGATGATTTATAAACCAGTTTTTTATGTTTCTCAGTTTCTAAAGACTCAATACCTATACATTCCTTTCCTGGTTTTGTTATATGTTGTAATAAGTGTGCTTCAATTTTTTATTATTAACCATGTATGTAATGTATGGGTTGTTATAAATACAATTTTAATGAGATAGAAAATGATATATTAAATGAATAGAAATAAGAATTAATGAATAATATGATAAATCCTAGTTAATGTATTAAGGATGATGTGGAATAAATGTAGTTTTTAGGTATTGTAATTCATAAATTATGACATATTTAAGGATTTTTTATGGAAGTTGTACATTATTTTATTTCAAATATCATTAAAATGGTACTGATGGCGTAGAAAATTGATATTTTTATATAGGAAATATAATCCTTTATATGTTTCAAATGTTGAGATAATGAAATTAGGATAAATGTATATAAGATATTAAAAATGTTAATTGGATATTATAGATTTCCTTGGAACAGATTTTTGATTTTTTCAAAAAAATGGTTTATGTTATCATGAATAGTGTTTAAAACATTATTGGTTTTATAGAATATATTAAATAATATATTTTATATTTAATTAATGTGAAATAATGTTCATTTTCTACATTATTTTTTGGTAATTCAGTTTATTACTATGTTTCAAGATATTATATGATTAAGGTATTCACATGTTTGGTATGTGGTGATCTATAGAATCTTTTTAAATTATAGGGGTTTAATGTTATGTTGATTTTGAGAAATATAATGAAATCCATTATCAATTTGGAATTTTGGTAGGTTTATAAAGATACACATTTATGAAATTGGTTATGTTTAACATTCAAATTGGTTGTACATATTAATTTATTATTTCAACATTTTGATATTTATTCATATTGGATAACATGTATTGACTATTTTTTCCCTTATTGGTAAATATAGATGAAATGACATATCATTATGTCTACCGATCATACGATCCATTAGTGATCCACTTATAATAAATTGAACTACATTTCATGGAGTAATAGATGAAGTGAAAATTTTTTAAGGACTAACTATAGGGTGATATTGTGGTTATTAAATGGGTTGAAATAATCTATTTATATCTTCATATAAAAATTATTCGTCATTAAAAAAAAGTCACTATAATAAAATTTTATCCTATTATCCTCATTTTTTATTATATAAATATTCATTTTATGTTGGTTAGGATTATGTATTTTTTTGTTAACTTTATTCTGAACATGTTTTCTATAACCCTCCATCAGTATTTGGGTGAATTTTTTTTCTTCTATATCCATGTTTTCACTTCCTACATATGTTCTACTAATTAGAAACCTAGTATGTTTTTTTAAATATGACCTTTGTACATCCATATTTTCTTTTCTAAAGAGGGTTTTTTGTACCCTATTATGAAGTGGTCTTTCAGTAAATAACTTTTCATATATCAAACCTTTGACAGCCGATTGAAATTTCAAGGGATAAATTCATTTTAAGGGGGGTAGAATGTAACTCCCTAATATTTTGTGAATTTCTTTTAAAATAATATTAATCTATTAGTTATTTTTATTTATAAACAAAAATAATTATAGCTTGAGTTATAAGAATCATTTATATTAGATTTTACAACATGCAACACCATGCATAGCTTTCTTTTCATACTAACCGATTTTTAATGCAACGTGAAATATTAATAAAATGTTAATATTTTATATGATAGATTACACATATCCACTAGAATAAAACCTATGAATATGATTAAATTATTTTGAAAAAATGGGTTTCAAATATATATAAAATTAATTATTTGGTTTCCAATTAATTATAAATTCATGTAAAACCTTTTTGAAAATAAATGGAAAGCATTCTCTAAAAAACTATATTTTTTCTAGTGGACAAGTGTATTTCATATCAATAAATTTACCAAATAACATTCGGTTAATGATTATAATGATATATATATATATATATATAATATATTTAATAATAAAATATAAATTCATGGTATATGTTTTCTAGACAATATATAATAATGAACATAATTTTACCCTTATGAATTTATACTATTCTAAAATACAGTTTTGTCCCATTTTAATAGTCCGCTTATTTTAAAACTAATTTTTCCACGTTTTGAAAATGAAATTAATAAATTTAAATTAATATTAATTTTGTTATATAAATAATATCCAATTTGGTTTTTGGGGTTTCATTATGAAATGTTTCATTTTTTATAAATAGTGGAAAATATTGAATTTTAATTGAAAATAATCATTTGACTGTAATTATTGACAATGATTAAATATTTTTTAAATATTTTTTAAATTATAATTAGTTCAATATAACATATATTAAAACATTTTAATTTTTAGAAACAATTTTATATTACAATTGGATACAAAAACATTGTAAACATTTGAACATCATTACTTATATAATATGCTTTATCCTCACATTTGTGGGATTATTTTTAAATTAAACTGTTAAAATTATTTTAGTTAAATAAAAATTAATGAATTCTATATTTATAATCATCACAGTTTATATTTTTTATTAATTGTAAATTAATTTTTTTACTATAATCATTTGTGAAAACAATTAGAATTATTTAGTATGATTATGGTAAAAACTGGGATTTGCACATTACATGCATTTGTTTTAAAAATAATTTTACTAAAACATTTGATATTTATTTAATAAATTGAATTTGATAATTTTAATTGTTATTTATTTATTATATATTAATTATCATTTTAAATTTATTTTCAATTGATAAATTACCTTGGTAAATAAAAAGATACAAGTTACCTAAAGAAATCCTATAAAGATAAAATTGACTATACTTAAAGCCTAAGGAAAAAATTGATAAATATGTGTTAAAATTGTATTTTGGATAATTTTATCTACCAATTAATCCTATAATCCATTTTTTATATATTTTTTTGTCACATTAAGGAAGATAGGCATCACAATAGTGAATACATTTGGTAATTTACAAGAATTCAACTCCTCCTCGATTATAAAATGGTACTTACTACTCCCCCTTATTCATACCTCACAATGAATTAACATATAAATAAATATTCCAAAATAAATTAGAAAAAATACATAATATCATCTTATAAGCCTTATTTTGGGTATAAATATAAAATAGTAAATATTTAGCGAAAACCTAAGGAGTATACCCAATGAAGAGGTAACAATATTCAACGACGTTTTTTATTTCATATCACTATACACCTCCATAAATATTTATTATAATGTGGATATAAAATATAATAATTGTATTTCATATACTAATAATTGATTATGTTAATTTTGGGACCTAAAAACATACACACTTCTATCAAATCGGTTATTAAGTCATCGTTTTTGTGTGTGGTGGACTACCACCTCACAAACTGATGTACATCGTTTTTCCATTACCCTCATTAATGGTTTGAATATATATTCATTTTTTTTTAATACAATAGATATGATACTTATTCCAATATTTTTATTTTTTAGATATTATTGCATACATACATTCAGGTATTCTATTTTGTGTATTGTTTGTGAGTATGGAATATTACAACCTCACGGAGCGATATGATTCATTCATGATATACATGGAATGCATAAAGGATATGTTTAAAAAAATATTTGATATATATTAAATAAAATTTATAATGGTATTAATATATATATATATATATCATATCATATACTTTTCCTTCTTTCCATTTAATAATCAAAATGGAAGCAGTGTTCATGCGTACATTCGGCCTACAGTCTCTAGGAACAATGTAGTTCATTTCCAATCACCAACATTTATAGATTAATATAAATACATATATAATAATTATATATGTTATTTATACCATTTTTTATGTTATTAATATTATGATAACCTTATGTAAGTAACATGACTGAAAATAACTATTCAATAAATATAAAAAACAAATTTGTTGTTACATAAAACAAAACATTAATGTTGAATTGTTAAGAAAAAGGTAATTAAACATCATAAGAAAAAATAATGTATGATATTATATATATTGGTTTTTGATCATATTGTATATTTTTTTTAAAAACATACATATATTATATAGGATGTTTGAATGAGTACATTAGAAATCAATACATAAGGTAAGGGATTTTTGTCACACATTTACTTTATATTTGAAAATTACCATATTGACCACATGTTTATTTTATGTGTTTTATACACTACCAATTAATTTTTTATAAGGGTTAAACTTCAATTTATTTGTATTTACATATAAATTTCTAGATCATTATTTTGGGGCGGTTTATGGTCAAGAAGTAACATAATCAGTAATGTACTTTTGTCTCAATTTTCATTCATTGATATATATGTTTTGTTATGAAATTATATTTTTCCAGGAGGTGTATATTAATTCTCTTTTACAATTAATATCATTAATATAATGATCCTAATGATATTTTATGTTTCTTCTAATGCTTCTTTTGGGGCACACATCTGTCATTGGAAGACGCATTGTTTGTTGCTCCAAATTCCCGCTTTCCAAAGGTGGACATCATCTTTTTCATATTCAGGGACATCTGATCCTTGTTTTAAATGATATGATGTGATGTAAATTTCAATTTACATTGATCCCTATTTTTAATTCATCTTCTAGTCTGGGTCCCCCTTAAATATTAAGATGTTTTTCGTGAAACACTTTCATGTGCCATATCTTTGTGGATGCCTGTTAATTACACAACTTATGTCAGGAAATTACAAGGGCTCATGTATGGGAAGCAACCTTCGGTCAGGGTAGTATTCACATTGGAAATCACTGGCATGTATGGACGTAGAAAATCTAGTGCTCATGAGTTTCATTACGGTATGATTGGGAATCTCAAGGGTATGGAAACTCACGGAATCCCATATCGAGTGTGGGGAATTATATTCCATATGAATGTCTCTGAGGTTTTCCTCAGCATCCCATGTATAAAATTGGGTATTCCAAGAGTTTAACATCTCATGGAGATGGAATGAACTGTTCATAACAATGATGGCAGTCAGCTAGATGGGTAGATCCCCAGAGAGAGCATATGAGAGTCCTAATATATTGTTGGATAATGACGTCCAATGATGGCAGATATGAGGATTCTTGGGTGACTTTAAGGTGTACACTAGAATTTTATATTAGTCGAGATTGAACATATGGGAGGTTTCCTACATGACATACTCCAATAGATATGGATCAAACCCCATAGTTCAATGGGGTGATGAATCGGGGTGTTCAAAGAGAAAAGCGACTTGGAGATATACTGGAGCTTACGTGGGGATAACAACCTATTGTAAGATGATTTAACTTGGTTGGATGGTCAAATATTGTGTAGGGATTATGTGTGGTTATATGAATTATTTCTTTTAGGAATATAAAGGATGTGGGTGACATGATATCACTAGGATGTGGTAGACCTTATAAGACTCCGGATAGACATGGATGACATAGTGAATTGGATGAAGAATAAGATCGAACTAACGTGATATTGATGGTTCTGCTAGGATTGAACCTCATAGATTCTACCTACATATTCCTGTGGCATTAAATCAATGTCCACAAAGTTCATTGGGGTGATAGAGCACCATAATGGTTGACCCATTAAAATGGATGCATGGATGCAACCTAGAGGTAGTAGAACCTTTGGGTAGGGTCATGACCATACCGATACCCAAAGGCTCAATGGAAAGACTAGGATGATGCAAGCATGATAGGCATGATCCTCAAAGTGGATTCTAACATATCCTTGTGTTAGGGAATCCATGACCATGTAGTTCAGAATGGGGCATTGAATCAGTTGTACACAAAGGACAGAAACCTGATGACATAATGGGGGTTACATCGGGTTAGCATCTAGGGAGTGGGTCATGTTCCACTTGTATATACCAAAAGGGGGATCCGAATAATGGAGACTATAATGGTTTATCATTGTTTGGGGACTACAACAGGTTACCTTTGGTTTTGTTTGAACCTAAGGGAGGCTTCATATATACCATGTCCAGCGGATAGGGATCAAAACTCTCGTAGTTTTAGGGTAGACATGAAATAGGGGACTATATGGAGTTCATTGATCCAAAGACACACTGGGTAATATGTGTTTCTAGAAGCCCTAGAATTGGTTTATCTCAATGGGGGTGGACCAGAGATGTGGGTCCCTAAAAAGGGGACACTGATGATTACCAGTGTGTGGGGATAAACCTTAAGTATGCATCCTATATAATATGTCTAGAATACAGGGATCCAAACCCATATAGATCAACTTCATATAGATTATATTCATACAGGATGAAAGGGGTTCCTATAGATTAACTTCATGCTAGAGGAGGGTGAACAACAGTGATGTGGTTGGGACCAATGGTTTGTGGGAATGAACCTCAAGGAGGATTCCTCCGTATCTATTTTTAATGGGAAAGGATCAAAGTTTATGTTGTTAATATTGGATGTTTGGGTATTATGAAATAAGGATTCCTAGGAAGGATTTCATGTTTTAGGCATAATCTATGCCCACATGAGTCAGGTTCAATGCATGAAACAAGTGGAAGAAAAGGTTTGACGATGGCATCGTGAACAGTGAATGCATGAGGAATAGAAAGAGTCTTAGACCAGGCTAGTGGGCCAAAGAAGAAACATGGTATTACGTGTGTTTAGAGGCCCAATGACATGGATATTGGTATATACTCTAGGATTAAGGCCTAATGGAGACAAATCCCAGAGGGATAGGGATGGGAAAATGATGTTACATGTGACTGTATCTCCCCTATTCCTTGGGGATGAATGATGAGAGGTGGGGAATGGATGATACATCCCACGAGGAAGTCTAGGGGATTACTAAAGGATGGTTTCCATTTCCCACGGATAGATTCCACTTTCGTAAAGAGGTTCTAATTCCATTTGAGTAATATCTCACTCCTGTGGACACTAGTGGGCATGGATAATGTCAGATATGGGGAACCCCATGTATATTTCACATAGAGAGGTCACATTTTAACGTCATGTGTTAAGGATTATGGTTCTTGGTAGTTTAATTTCTTATATCTTGAATAAGGCTAGTTCACTCCGCACCCCTATGACATACATAGCTAATACCCAGCCACCCTTGGGGAAGGTAAGGCATTAGAAATTCTATAGAGAGGAAGTGTTATTGATTGATCCATTGAGGGTGTCACCTTATCATGGATCTGTGATGAATAAATAGTTGTTATTGTGCCCATGAGAAGAATAATGAGGCTCTACAACGCCATATGAAGCACCACCCATGGGACTGATAAATCACATTGTACAATCCTGGATGGTCGTATGAGAAAAAAGTTTGTAAAGAAAATAGTTTCACAAGAACAGACAATATGAAGAAATGGTGCTTCACATAGTGGAATGACTATGTGAAGGGGTATTCTTCTGTGTGTGGAGTGGTCTAGACTATGCTTGGTGTATAGATTAATATGTGGGGTCTTTCCTAAAGTATAATAGATTTTGAGGAGTTTGACTCTATGGATCCTGGGATCCTTACCAAGAGTAGCTCTGTGAAGTAATGTGATTCGCGAAGCAGATTGACCATGCCTTAGCACGTGGTTCCCATGTGCATAAATGGTACTTCACGGAGCATGAGTGTTCTACGAGGGATCTTATTCATTTGTGATGGCCTGTGAGCTTCAAGAAGGGAATTATATCTTAAATATGGTTTTTATTTGAGGTAAGGGAATGTAATTTTTCAATGTTCATGTACCATGAAGAGCTCATTTTTCTCAATGGTTCAGAGAGAAGTGGTTGCGTCGTGATTTGACATAGGATAAGGATAATGGTCGGGGTATCTATCCATTAGGTTTGACAAAACCCCAGTATTTGTAGGCATGAGGTGGTGCAGATCTCTAACATCACGTCACGATTCCACATGGAACTTTTCAATCGAAAGCATATTGTGTCAAAAGTTTCATAATCACATAGTTTATCGTCATTCTATAATTGGTATAGAGGCCACCTAAATTCCTTTTTCATCCATCGTGGAGGATTCATTCAATTTCCCAATGGTCGAATGATGATCTTGTTCACTTATCGGTGTGGAGCCTTTTGTCAATTTCATCATAACTGTAGAGCACCACATCTCTTTTACTCTATATAAGTAGCACAGGGGGCTCCGACATTGCATTTTTCATGGGGCTGAGGGTCTCCATGAAGGATCTTCTCAAAGAAACCCCTTTGAATTTTGATTCCTCTTTGGGTATTTCCATTTCCCCATATTTTGGTTCTATCAAACTCCATGCCCCCAGACATGTACCCAAGGAGAAAATGAGGGTTGAACGATGAGGGTAGATCACCATAATTTTTATGCAAATCACAAAGCAATACCATGAAATAGGGTCATGTTGCGGAATGGAGGTGCACGGACTGAGAATGATGAGAATATCTCCTCGTCTAGGTGGGCCACAATGATAATAGGTATTCACATATTAATAGGGTATGTTGTCCCATTTTTTTAATTTTCTTATCCCTGTTTATTATTTCATGGGTTTTCTGTTTGAAAATCTCTACACGTTGTGCGATGGCTCTATGAAAATAGAGCCTTCATTGCTCTGTGTTGCTATGCGAGTCTTCTGACTCTGCGATTATGCACTATGTGGTATGTACTTACGAGGTTTTTGGTGGGTCTCTATGACCTGCCTTTGGGACCAATATCTTCAAAAGACCTATACGAATGTGCTCTGAAAACCATTACAAAAATTCAAAAAAAAATTACGACATAATATCTCATCAAGGAGTTTTTAGGGGGGGTCCTTTTGGATGCTTCCTAGAAGGCTGTTCTAGATGATAACATATGCATTGTGGAGTATGTGTATATCCATTTGGGACACGAGTCCATGGTGGAGCTACTATCAGAAATCCTGGAGAACGTCCCATTGTGCAATAGGATACTTCTATATGGATTTGGTATGAGGGGTGCTATTTTCATTTTGGAATCATGGTGGGATGAGACAACCTACTAGTTCAGGAGTACACCGTGCAATATCTAGTTGTCCAGGGTAGCCGATAGTCATACATGGGTTAGTTATACGCCCATTAATGCTGACTTCCTATAAAAAAAATTTGAAAAATGTCAAATGGAAGGAATTGAAGACAGAGGTATCTCCCCCGCTTTACCACAAAATTCATAAGGAGACAATGGGGAACCCAGAGAAGAGGTGTCCTGATGAGTACGATCTGTGCCATGGCGGCAACATTACAGATGACTATGCCAGTGCTTATTGGGCATGTGCATCCTATGATGAGTTTAGGGTGGAGATGAGGTGATTGGGCCAGTATGAGGCTGCATGGGATTCCATGTTCCACATTTAACGACGAAAGCAATCCGAAGTTGTTGAGAAGGTGGTCATCGGTGGCCAACACTTCCCATTTTCACCATGGGGGTCTTTATTACCCTCTGGGACCTGCAAGACCTCTCACAGATCCCAATATTTGCGTAAATGTGTGATGAATTCATCCCAGTCACAAATATATTCGAGGAGTCAGAGATGATGCCACTGTTGTGAAAGGAATTGATGTACCTTGTGCTAGGAGAGGACACACTATCAGTGAGGGGAGTTAATCTCAAGTGGTTGTTCAATCGGCTCCTGAATTCCCCAATATGCAGTAAGTTTCCCGTGATGCCTCCTTCCAACCCGATGGGGGTATGAATGTAATGTCTCTGATTTCTTGTGTATTTTTCTTAAATATTATATGGAATTATTTTGAGACCTGGCGTGAAAACGACACATCATTCCGAGGCTCTGTGAGCATGGAATGGTGGTTTGAACTTTTTTTATGTTAATCGAGTCAACACATGTGCGCAGTTGTGGTAGTTCCCAAATGGATGCTCGGATTAAAAATTTGAGGGCACCGTTGCATCCAGGGTGATGCCTTTACCTAAGAACGAGTCTATCCTTGACCGGCGTGGGTCGAGGGAAAAAGTTAATTATCATACTTTTTAAGTAAAATAAAATAATATAAAATCACATGTTTATATTCTTTCTTTTATAGAAACATCTTCTACATCGTAGAAACGGGGCAGCTATTTCCATAATGATTGGCACATCATAATGACTAAAGAATGGAATGTTGGAATCATTTATACCGCAGTGTATTTTTGAATTTCAAAATTTTTTCCCTTTTTATTAGGATAATTGAACGTCGATCATTGGCGAAAGATTGAGCGAAACACAGGAGAATACACTCACCGACTAACGACGATGGATTGAAGATATTAATCACAGAGACAACATGGTTAGAGGATCTCTACGATGATGATATCACAACCTCTTCATTGGTGATTGATCCCTCCTTATGGTAGGGGTTTGGTATTTATTTTTTTTCCTTTCCCCGATTTTCATTTAAATGACGAAAGCAGATCAACCATGAAGACCTTCATCTACGGATTCGTGCATTCTTGCGGGATGGATTTTCTTTGGGATTATTATGGGGGAATTAATCCATGTTGATTTTTGTTGTTGATTTTTTGCTCTATTTATGCCTATTAATGGGATCGGATCAACGTCGTGATGAAAAACTATAGATGTTCGTTCCTCTTTTTGTTTGATTGGTTTTCCTTCCTCCATTTTATTCTTGTAAATTCTTCGCGTACTTCATGGGGAGGCGAATAACAGATAATTGCGCATCCTTTTTGTGATGCAACGATCCTAAATTGAATAATCGAAACCCCAACGACCCTGCGATGGTGCGACGACGAAAGTGGACAATGAATCAGACCAGATCGGAAAGGACCATTCTTCGAGCATTCTTCATGAGGAGGGATCGTTCCATGTTATTGGAGCTGATAGGAGTCCTGAAAACTACATAATCGTCTTCATGGTGTCGAGGAGTAAAAAACCAGGGAGTTTCGTGGTGATCGGATGACGGGATCGACGAACAGAGAAACAACGGAGATGCGACACTGGAGGTCCGTGTTTCTGGAAATTTCCCTAATACACGTTGTGTACTTCTAAAGAACACACAGTTTATTACTGGAGGCATCGGCTAGAGTTTTGGGGGTCAGAGAGGAATCACACAGCATGTGACCCTGGTCACACTGCGTGTTATACATTCCCCAAATCTCAGCGTGTATTTTGGGAAGTACATGGACACGGGTTGGACTACACGGCTCCAGGAGACAAGGCATGTACAACAAAGCAGAGGTGGCTATGTGGAAGTCGACATGTACTCAGGGGGTACACAGACATGGGATGGAGTACATGACTGTGTACTCCATCACATGGCTAGGAGAGGCCAGTAACGCAGGCCACCCTGTGTTCCGATTACATGGGTTGGAGTACATGGGTTGATGACTGTGTACGAGCTCATGGCCAACAAACATGGAGCCAACCCTAGTCACTCGGACATGGCGTGTACATCATACTACACGCTGTGTACTCAGTTTTCTACACGACCAGCCTTACGACATGGGATGTTGTACACAGGTAGTACCCGAAGTCAGACAACACGACATGTAACTTTTCTACACTCCATGAACTTTTTGGAAATAGCATGGTCCTCTTGTTCACCATATATTGGACATTTATTTTTTGGGTTCGTGCAGCTTCTTATCGTTAACCTGAAGGTCAGTCATCATTTCCATTTACAATAGTATCATCCCTTCAGCAGGAATTTCTTTGATTGAGTCAGGCATCCATCTGAGGGGCCCAGATCAAGATCCACTATCAATTCTTGACCCTAGGTAGTGTCTGAAATCGGCATGACCAACTCCACCGGGCATCAATCCTCTACCTATAAAGAGAATTTCTGATTATTTGCAGTATCCTCCATGGCTCTGGCAGTGATCCCCATCTGTGTATCATGATCGTTCTCACTCATGAGTGTGTCTCTCGTAATGAGTGCATCTATCTACTATAAGATTCTCACTTATGAGTGTGTCTCCTGTAATGAGTGTAACTACCTGTCGTGACACTCCCCGAAAAATAGTACTTCTCGAACGGAAGTAATCATGGCTATAAGAATTAGGGAGTGTGTTCTCCCAGAATAAATGCTTCATGGAATCTTCGAACAGAACCACTAACTGGGGGTATGCAGTCATGCGACATGTCTCTAGACTACGGGTCTGGGTTTTGAGTATATCTGGGTGGTGATATATGTTCTGTAGACATATACTATGCATAGCTAACTATACCATTAATTTGTGAACTGCTTTGTGGTTTTTAGGGTTCTCTACTTAGTATTGTTATACTCACTCTTGGACGGGCTTTTCCCACACATGTCATGTCCGGTGTAGAGGAGAAGCCTTTTGATAGAGTCCAGGGTGTACCAGGATAGGACCGAGCATTCTTATTTCCCTATAGGATGAGGTGTTCATATAGCTATGAGCGGTAGTACCTTTACATTTTTTGTTTACAGGTTTGAAAATATAGTTTTTAGACATTTTTTTGGCGGGCTTATATTCTAGTGCTGTTTACATTCAATACATTACCTTTCGTCGTACTATGTTTGTTGGGATTAATTGTATGCATGTGTTTTGATCCTTAGTTTATTTACATTGTATCATTTGTGTTCATGGATAAGTGTGAGTGTGTATAGGTACATAGTAAATTCCTTACATGATTAGTAATATGCCTACTCGGTGCTAGTCACCAGCCCCTGGCCTATTAGAGGAGGGCTTGGGGAGTCACAGCATGGGCGCCACTGGGATGGGTTGTGACAGAGTTGTATGAGAGGTGGTCGGTTCAACTTTAGGACCAAGAGTCAGTGATATTTATTTGTGGAAACAGTGTTATGTGTATCGAGTTTGGATTTCAGGCCAGAGACTTCAGTGTTGGTGGGGCGGCAACATATCCATACACCAGGTCTCTGATAACCATCTTTTCAACTCGGTACATGAAGACACTATCACGGGGAAAAAATGAATGGCACATGAATCATATAAGAATGGGTTTTTTTTGATATACTTTGTGTCATCTATCCAGATCGACCATGGTACATCTTGTTTCATTACTGAATGCATATACGGTGCATACCCACTAGGATTCACCAACGCGATCATAGGGATGACCCCCTCAGTGACGAGGCTTTGATATAGTGACCAGTCCCCCCACGCATTGCCACCAGGTGGTGCACCTGCTATGCCACCACCAGTGGATCAGCCTGTGGTACCTGTTGTACCGATCGACGAGGAGCGTAGTCTTAGTGCACTCTATGAGTTCCAAATACATATACCCCTCAGGATCTGAGGTGAGCCCAATCCTCAAGTTGTTGAGGACTGGATTGAGGTGGTGACTTGAGTTTTCCATCTACTAACGACACCAGTTGACCAAATGTTGAACCTAAGAGAAATATTTCTTCAGGATTTA
Source organism: Viscum album (assembly GCA_963277665.1). Taxonomy (NCBI): domain Eukaryota; kingdom Viridiplantae; phylum Streptophyta; class Magnoliopsida; order Santalales; family Viscaceae; genus Viscum; species Viscum album. The sequence goes on along the minus strand of OY728133.1, from coordinate 1,032,510,464 downwards.
GTAGGACGATGGTAGAGTCTGACCACATAGACTCAATATGAGTAGACTCTGTCATGGACGTAGTTCAAGAAAATCTACAGGGAGGAGTTCTCTCCAGTTATGCATAGAGCTCTGTGCATCCAATAACTTCTCCAGCTCTAGCTAGGTATTATGATAGTAGGTGACTATTCATCAAAGATCACTAACCTCGCCCGGTACTCGATGGATAAGGTTAAGGATCAGTACTTCAGAGCTTGAACCATCGAGAAAGGTCTATGGTGAGACATCTGAGCTAGTGTCATTCCTCTATTAAAATCAACTTATGTTGGAGTGCTCGAGCATGCCTTGGTGATCGTGAGATTCTTGGAAGACCAGAGATGGCCAACGACAGTCAACAGCAGGAAGACATGTGCAGAGACACTGGAAGTAGGGAGCCGACATCAGACATAGTGATGTCGATGTTGGAGGCATCATAGGAGAAATGAGGACAGAGGATAAAAAGTACAGGGCTATCAAGCTGGATCCAGTCAGCCTAGGGAAAAGTGATGCTACACATGTGATGGTAGGGGACTTCTCACTAGAGATTTCCCGTCTCGTCGAGCTGCAGACAGGGAAGTGGTGGATGTACCACTGAGGCAGAGGTAGAGAATGGAGTAGACAGACCCGTCAGGCGGAAGATGTGGTAGAAGAGTAGGGAGACCTGCGGGAGGTGGTAGACGCTTTAACTTACTTCAACCACCACCCCCAAGAGGACTGCACCAGGCTCAACGAGCTGGGGTACAGGGGAGGGGACAGATGTATGCGGTCAAGGCATACGACTCAGGGTCTCCAGGGATGATTCGAGGCACGATCATTGACATTTCTACCTTAGTCGTCATACTTATAGAAATAGGTTTTATTCATTCCTTCATAGCCACATGTCTTTTACAAAACATCGAGATTCTGTTAGAATCATTGAATCGACCTTTAAACATGAAGACACCTACGGGAGGAGACAATACGACCACACACCATTGCAGATAGTGTGATCTTACCCTTGGATGTGAGAGTTTCAGCTGGAACCTCTTGGTGGTAGCATCTAGGACTTACACCTGCGCTCTCTGTATGGATTGGTTATCATCGGTCCATGCCCTGATTGACTATTTTAAGCGAATAGAGCGATGTGTCCTCTGTGATGGAACAAGGATTCCCTTTGTTAGGGAAAAGAAAACCCAGACAGTGCAGAATGAGCTTATGCATATGAGGGTGCAACCAATCGCTCATGAGTTGGCTAGTCTTTCCCTTAGAGTAGTGGATGTCGGGAGCTCCCACTTCCCACCAGTAGTGGAAGAGTATGAGGACTTCATTCCCAAACATGATCCAGGATTACCTCCCCACCGGGAAATCAACTTCTGCATAGACTTACACCCCGTGATGACATTGATTTCTTTATCAGCATATCGGATGTCTCCCGCAGAGCTTCTTGAGCTGAGGGTGTAGTTGTAGGATTTGTAGGGAATGGGATTCGGGATACCCAGAATTTCAACCTGGGCAGCCCTAGTCTTGTTTTCCATGAAGGAAGACATGAGTCTAAGGTTGTGCGTGGATTATCGGTGCCTGAACCAGGTGACAGTGAAGAACTAGAATCCAATACCAAGAATTTATGACCTCTTTGATTAGCTAAGAGGGGCACAATGGTTCTCAAATGTTGACCATCGATCAGGTTATCACCAGTTACGACTATGGGATGAGGATATACCTAAGACGTCCTGCAAATAACTCTATGGACACAATATTTACTTGGTGATGCCTTTCGGCGTGATGAACTCCCCCACAGTGTTCATGGGATTGATGAACTGAATCTTCTAACCGTACTTGTACTAGTTCGTATCGGTCTTCATCAATGAAATTCTTGTGTAGTCGGCATGAGAGGAGGATCATGTGAGACAACAACATATGGTTCTAGATGTAAATCGGGTGGTCCAGCTTTATGGGAAGCTCTCAAAGTGTCAGTTCTGGATTCAGGAGGTCCACTTTCAGGGACATGTCATCTCAGCAGATGGAGTAGTTGTAGACCTAGCCATGGTTGAGGCTGTATTAGCATGGGAGCCTTCTCGGAGCGTAGTAGAGGTACGAAGATTCCTTTGGTTGGCATGATATTACTTGATATTTATTCCTGACTTCTCCTGGATATCAACACCGATTATAGCCTTGACTAGAAAGGGTCAACCCTTCGTGTGGACGGAGAAGTGCCATTGGGCTTTCGAGTGGTTGAAACAAAGTTTGACAAATTCCCCTATCATGAGATACCCGTAGGAGGGTGTCTAGTACATAGTTTTCTGTGATGCATCAGGGACTTGGCTTGGATCTGTCCTGATGCAGAGCTAGGTAGTGATAGCTTATGGTTCACACTAGCTTAGGCCACATGAGTAGAACTATGTGACCCATGATCTTGAGTTGGCAGTGGTAGTCTTCGCATTGAATATGTGGTGACACTACCTTATGGGAGAGCAGTTTATCATCTACTCTGACCACAAGAGCCTCATGTACATTTTCTCACAGAAGGATCTGAATCTTATGCAGAGTCATTGTCTAGAGTTCCTCCAGAATTATGATTTTGATAACATCTACACTCATGGGAAGGAGAACATGGTGGTGGATGCTCTTAGAATAAGGTAAACCTCCCAGCTGTTGAGTGAGGCAATAGAGTATTTAGCCCTGTTGCAGTTGTCCTTCGTGGACGGAGAGGATACAACTTACCTATGGTCGATGGCAGTAGCCCCTCCACTCTTACAATGTGTTAGGGAGGTGCATCTAGGAGAAGTCGATTGTGTGGATTTATGTCTTAAGTTATTAACATGACATGATACTAATTTATATTCACAAGGTGGGGAGCACGTACTTCTTTTTAGGGGACGCACTATTGTATCGGTGGTGTTGCAGGTGGAGGTCCGGAGGGAGTTTTATACACCCACCTTATTGGTACATCCTAGAGTGGAAATGATGTACCAGGATCTCTGACGACAGTTGTGGTGGTCTGGAATGAAGAAGTTAGTAGCAGATTTCATTTCTTGGTGTCTTACATGCCAGCAGGTGAAGGCCAATCACCAGGTTCCAGCGGGATTAGCTAACCCCTGGATGTTCTAGAGTGGAAGTGGGAAAGAATAACAAAGGACTTCGTGACAGGATTTCCACAGACATCCAAGGGGCATGATTTCATCTGGGTGATAGTTGACTGACTCACCATGTCATCCCACTTCATAGCTACCAGGGAGCAGAGTTCTGTAGAGAGCTTGGGATGCCTCTATGTTAAGAAGATAGTTCGGCTTCATGGAGACACCTCGACAATAGTCTGGGAACAAGATACACGGTTCACAACCCACATGTGGAAGGGATTACATGAGGCTTTTGGGACACATCTACACTTGAGCAGAGCATTTCATCCCCAGATAGATGGGCAGATGGAGAGGACCATTCAGGATCTGGAGGATATGTAGAGAGCTTGTGTCTTGGACTTTGGTCACAGTTTGGATAACCACCTACCACATGTGTAGTTTTAGTACAACAATAGCTACCACTCCACCATTGGTATGAAACCGTTCAAGGCCTTGTATGGGAGACCATGCGGGTCACAACTTTGCTGGACTGACCCCGGAGAGATAGGACTCATGGGTCCAGAGTTGTTTCGAGCTACCACCGAGATGTTGCAGGTCATTCTGGAGTAGATGAAAACTTCACAGAGCCGGTATAAGTCTTATTATGAAAGACGACGGAGACCTCTAGGGTTCGAAGAGGGAGACCATGACTTTCTTTGGGTCTCACCTCGACGAGGGTTAAAGAGATTTTTCTGGGGAGGCAAGCTATATATAATGTTCATTGGACCTTTCTACATACTGTGCATTGTTGGTGATGTGGCGTACCACCTATCTCTACTACTAAAGTTGAATCAGGTACATGGTGTCTTCCACGTGTCGCAGCTGAGGAGGTATGTGCATGATCTATCACACGTCATCAACTGGGTCTTGCTGGACCTTGAGGATGGAGTGACCATTTCTACATACCCGGTGGAGATCAAGGATCGGCAGGATAGGATCCTTCACTGGTTAATGATTCCCTTGGTGTGCATTCGTTGGCATCATGGGAATTTTCAGGAGAGAACATGGGAGTGGGAGGCTCAGATCCGTGCCCAGTACCATCATCTTTCTTAGTAGTCTTGTTTTGGATTTTCAGGGACGTAAATCCCCAAAGGGGGGAGAATGTAATGTCTTTGATTTTCCTTTTATTATTTTTAAATATAATATGGAATTATATCGAGGCCGAGCGCGAAAACAGAACATCATTCTGAGTTCCAGTGAGCTCGGAATCGTGGTTTGATCTTTTTTTATGTTAATTGAGTCGGAACATGTGCGCGGTTATGGCAGTTTCTAAATGGATGTCCGGATTAAAAATCTGAGGGCACCATTACATACAAGGAAAAGTCTTTACCTAAGTATGAGCCTAACCTCGACTAGAGAGAGTCGAGGGAAAAAGTTAAATTTTCAGAAATTTTAAGTAAAATAAAATTAAATAAATTCGCACTTTTATTTTATTTCTTTTATGGAAACATCCGCTGCAACGCGGTATTGAGGAATTTTTTTCCTTAATGAATGGAATGTCATAATTACTCAAGAATGGAATGTTGGACTCATTAATACTGCAACATATTTTTGAATTTCAAATATGTTTCCCTTTTTATTATGATAATCGAATGTCGATTTTTGGAGAAAGATTGGGAGAAATGCTGGAGAAAAATCCCAACAACGAATGACAACAGATCGAAGATGCTAATTACTGCACCAAAATGGTTGGATAATCTCAATGATGATTGTAGAATGGCATCTTCTTCGGTGATCGATCCCGTCTTGAGGTTGAGTTTTGTTATTCAATTTTTCTTTTCACCGCTTCTGATTTAAACGACGAACACGGATCAACCACGAACAAGTTGTTCCATGGATTCGAGCGTTCTTGCAGGAAGGATTTTCTTTGGGATTATTATGGGGATATTAATCCATGTTAATTTTTTTGTTGATTTTATACTCTTTTAAAGACTAATAATGGGAGCAGATCAACATCGTGATGAATGACGACATAGGTTCATTCCTCTTTTTGATTGATTGGTTTTCCTTCCCCTATTTTCGTCTTGTGCATTCATTACTTTGTTAATGGGGCGATGAACAATGGCTCATTACACATTCATTCTATGATGCAATGATCCAAAATTGAAGAATTGACACTTCAACGACATTACGGAGGTGCGATGACGATAGCATATGACGAATCAGACCAGATCGGGAAGGACCATTCTTTGAGCATTCATTGCGCTGATGGATTGTTGAATGTTTTCAGAGCCGATCGGTGGCCCGAATGTAATGTAATCAGATTCTATGTTTTGGGGTGACCAAAACCATGGAGTTTCATGGTGATCGGACGTCCTGATCAACGAAAGGATCATCACCGGAGGCATGACGGAAGAGGTTTGCATTTCTGGAAATTTCCAGAATAAACGGAGTGTACTCTTGAATATCACGCCATGTAGTACTGGAGACGGTGGCTAGGGTTTTTTGGGTCATAGAGGAATCACACGGCGTGTGACCGTAGTCACATGGCATTTTAGAATTTCCCCGAATCTTGGCATGCATTTTGGGAATTACATGGAAACTGGTTGGACTACACAGCTTCAGGCGACACTGCGTGTACAGCATGGAAAAGATGGCTAAGCAGAACATAGTATGTATCCAGGGGGTACATGGACACGGGATGGAGTACAAGACTGTGTACTCCATCACACGGTCTGGCGAGGCCAGTAATGTGGGCAACCCCATGTACCGATTGCAAAGGTTGGATTACAATTATTGATGACTATGTACGTGCTCATGGACAGTATACACGAAGCCTACCAAAGTCACTCGGACATGGCGTGTACATCGTAATACACACCATGTACTAAATTTTCTACACGACCAGCCTTACAACATGGGATTTTGTACATGGGTAGTACCTGGGGTCAGACATCATATTGTGTAACTTTTCTACATGTCGTATACTTTTTGAAAAATAGCATGGTCCTCTTGTTCACCTTATCTTGGACATATTTCATTTGGGTTGGTGCCGCTTCTTCTCGTTCCCCTGAAGGTCAGTCATCATTTCCTTTTATAGGAGTATGATCCCTTTAGAAAGACTTTATGTGATTGAGTCAGGAATCCATCCGAGAGGCCCAGATCGAGATCCTCTATCCATTCATGAACCTAGGTAGATACTGCCATAGATGGGACCAACTCTACAGGGCATTGATCCTCTACCTAGTAGGTGAATTTTGGATGAGTGAAAATATCCTCCATGGCCCTGGCAATGATCCTCAACTTTGTATTGTGATCTTTCTCGGACAAAAGTCTGTCTCCCTTTATGAGTGCATATATCTACCTTAACCTTCTCACTCAAGAGTGGGTCTCATATAATTAGTGTAACTACCTCTCATTAAACTTCCCTAAAAATAGTACTTATAGGATGAATGTCATTAGAGAAATAAGACTCATGGATTGTGTTCTCCCAGAATGAGTGCTTTGTGGAATCTTTTAACTGAACCCCTAGCTGTGGGTATGCAGTTGTGCGACTTGTCTCTAGACTGTGGGCCTGGGTTTTGAGTATACCTTGGTGGTGATATATGTTCTGTAGACATATACTGTTCATAGATTATTTTACCTTTACATTGTGTAATAATTTGTGGTTTTCATGTTCATTTCTGATTATTTTTATACACATCCTTACATGGGCTTTGCCCTCACGTGTCGTGTCTTGTGTAGACAAGTATCCTCTTGACAGAGTCCAAGGTAAACCTAGTCAGGACCGATATTTCTGAGTTCCCTACAAGACGAGGCATTTCTATGGCTATGAGTGGCAGTCCTAGTACCTTTTGTGTTTATAGGATGGACTTTGAAGTTTAAAGACTTTTTTAGTGGGATTCTATTCTGACTCAGTTTACTTTTATTACTTTACCTTCCATCGTACTCTATTGGTTGGGTTTAGTTGTATGCATTCTTTTTTTCGTAGTGTTTTTACATTTCCGCATATTTCAGATTGGATATGTGTGCATGTGTACAACTATATAGGCAATGCCTCCCATGATTAGTAATATGCCTACTCGGTGCCAGTCACCAGCCCATGCCTATTGGAGGCAGACATGGGAAGTCACGACGCGGGCCCCACTAGGATGGTTCGTGAAAACGACACAACAAGGTGCACTCCTACTATCTAATATTAGAGGTATTTCATTGGAATAAATGGGTTTCAGTATTATCACGGAGCATCAACTGGTCGTTAGGTTGGCTGCGTTCACTTCAGCACTCACCAACGGCTACATTCTTCCTATATGGGACACAAATATGGGCATGTCGATATGCACTATTATCATTGCATCCATGTTTGGGATTAGGGAGTGGGTCAATATGGGGATATTAATTCTTGGAATCCTATAAAAATTCTTGTGGAATATAATCGAGGGGATGAAGCCACATAGGGTGTGCGGGCCACACCATCTTCCGAATGGATGGATAGATGTGCATATGGGCACCTACAAATACCTGAACCCCATTTTCCCTCCTTGGAAAAACTTATGACTGGAAATTCTAAACGCATTTATGATTTTTATGACCAAACCGACCCTACCACTGGTGTTGAACCGAGACTAGAAGGCGGATGAGTTCAAATTCCATCCATTCCCATTGGCCAACGGGTGTCTTCACTAATGAAATCCACCGAATAGAAGAACATAAGTCATACCTCCATTCATTCTAGGATGTAATTATATTGGAGACGGTTGATTGCGAGCCTCTATGTGATCCTTGAAGCCACAACATTATGTGAAGCAGTTTCGCTGAATGTAAAGGATCACCCAGCAGGTCTACTTGGTAGTATGCCACAGTGACCATCCGGGTGCCCTGAGGCAGATGTTGCACATAAACACATAAGAAGATATGAGATGAGCTTCATCCACCCATATTTTTCTATGGTATGGTGAGGGAGTATGCCATGATTTGGTAGGAATCCAACCCCGGGGGGATAATGAAGTTGTGGATTGTCTGTGTTTGTGGCAAGGTCCCCCCTTAACCACGACGTTAAGGCCAGAATGCTGTGAGGAAATCCCATGATGGTAAGACTATAGTAACAGTGAGTCTTATGACGATCTGGATGCAGGTAGTAGTGGTGTTCCGATTAGTCCCTCTAGAAAAAATTCATCCAATGGTGGTTCACCCAGAGGGTTCTATAGGATAGCCACATAGGATCTGCAGAAGAGACTTTGACACAAAGATAGGCACAAGGATGTTGGCTTCCCATGTTCTAGGAGAATCAGGGATGTCAACATAAAATTACTCAACCCTTCTTAGATTTTGAACAATTTAAATTTTCTTGGGGTTGATTTTTTAGGGATTGGTCAAGAAAATTCCAGTTTTTCAGTATCTACGGCAGAGGGGGAGTAGTACATTGCCGAGTTAGAGGACTTTGTGCACACTGTGGGTGCTCTGCATCCAATGATGTATTGGGTGATCATGTTGATCAATAATATGGTCCCTCAACACCTATCTAGAACTAGATAGATATAAAACTTCCCCCAACTGGAATAATCGGATGATTCCTCTTGGAGGGGAATAGTCTAGTAGGGGAGCCCTCGGGAAGATGGTGAGGTCACCAATTCAGACAAAGAGCTAGGATAGTTTGTGGAGGCTCTTGAGGTAAATCCTAAATCATTTTCTAATCGACCTTATTCAGGTAATCTGGGCCTTATCAAATAATATTTGACCTATGTAGGAGGGCCTCATATGGAAGACATGCCTCCACGACACAGTAGATGCAGCTACGTGAACATCAGGATCTACACCTGCATCGATGGTTATTAACGTTCCTAGCAGGGCTACGACCCCCAAGGTGGTTATCTTGGAGGATTCATATTTCCATATAATATATGGAGGTTCATGCCTCGGGATCCTAAATACAAATTATCAATGTCAATATTGACTTTTAGACCTTTGTATGTCTCATTCATAGAATCTGAAATTGTTATACATCGAATTGAGTTAACTGACATTTGTTTTCTCTCACATTAAAAATTATTCAAATTTCATAGTTCACATTGGTGAGGATTATTGGGTCCCCTATCTCTACTTTTCTCAGGGGGATGTCTATATTCGTGGAAGCGGACGCCCCTACTAACTATGTCGCAGCGCTCCATGTCATAGGTGCAACTGTCAATAGGATGGAAACTGAAGTAATTGTTGTTGAAACATGCGACGAGGTCAATTAGATGACGTGGGTCCTGACCTACCCAAATACACTCTAGCTGAATATCCTATTGAAGATTATTTAGAGTCTTTCCCTACATATGAACCTACTGACCTCGATGAATGGTATGAGATGACTTCTGATGAAGAGGATGGAAAGGTCGTATGTTACCGATCATGGAAGACGATCAAGAAAATCATCGGTGAAACCGCTAAACCACATAGGATAGACCATATCAGGATGATTATTTAATAGCATTGTGAACTATACATTGGAGGAGAGGATTCCCAACATCCTCATTTTCTCATCTGAAATTTCAGGGCATATAAGAAAAAGAACAGTATTGTGGCCTCGATGGGGATGGCAGTAGAGGAATTCAGTAATCATCAAGAGGCACCAGATGGCCAAACAATAGATCTAGAATTTTAGGGAATGGGTGGATGAGTATTCAACTTTTCATGGTGCATAGTTGGGGCTCATATCGTGGTGGAATATCTAGAATGATTAGGAATAAGAGAAGATAAGGTGAGCCTATGTGGAGATGGTCATAATTCCCTCCAACAAGGATAGAGTTCGGATTGAGGCTGATGAATTTCACCCCATCACCACTGATGAGTAGTAAGAAATTATCAGGCCATAGAGGATTCTATATGCTACTAGTTAGAGGGTGGTTGAGCTAGGACGCTCCATTGAAGATGTCAACCCATCTATGGGAGGGGCCAATCCTAGGGCACTATAATTTTCATGGACCCAAAATATATTTTATGCTTGTTTCAGGCATGAGTCCCATTATTTATTTTTCTTTTATTCCTTCCTATCACATTCAAAAAATATCCTCTGATCAATCCATATTCTCATGCAACTCTTTCTCGATGTGAGAAATAAGGGGTAACCACATCGTTATTCTATATGAACAGAAGAGTGCCAACCAGGATCTGTGATTCTGGGGTCTGAAAAACTAATCTGGATTTTGAGTAGAAAGAAAAATGCCTCACTAAAGAATGATGTTCTCATAATAGTTGAATATCCATTTTCCCAATGTTCACTAGTGCACGAGTGGTGTAACGGCAGGTGCATTAGAATCAATCCAATCAGAGGGGAGTTGAATGTGTGAATCGTGATACCCAAAATTCAGAACACTACAAGGAAGACATGAAAATGAATGATAGCTATTAACCATGTTCAAAACATTTTACCCCAATTGTGTTATCCTAAATGAAGATAACAAATAAGGTTCTTCCACTATCCATCTTCAGAATTTATGGGGCCTGACTCAGAATGTCCTTTCATAGCCTTCCAGAATGTTAGTCCATGACAGAAGGGGATCCATATGCCGTGAATCCATATATTAATGGGGTTTCACATTGCATGAATGATGATGTGGGTCCAAATAAATGGTACGCAAATCATATAGGGTGGAGTGATGGGTTGTTCGACCGAAGTCGAACAATCTTCAGATTATAAAGTCTTGAGAAATGAACATTAGGTAATTGTATAGGTCTAATCATATAGAGGAATCATTGTTTGATAAGATCTCTCAGGAGATATCCTACAGTGAATCCTAGTTTTACGTCATACCAATTACGATGACAAACATGTTTTTAATGTCGTTTGTGTGGACGATGGAAATAAATGGTCCTTAAATAGTTGTTGAGTCCTAGAAAACAATATAAAAGGTTCTAAATAACATGGATGGATCTAAAAACTAGATATCCAGATGCCACTACGTGTCATGTTAGGTAAGGAATCAATCCATACAATGTTCTTGAGTATGTCTTGTCTAGAGATCGATGCCGGTAGGGGGAATCCTCTATAGCGAGGATGTTAACGTATCCCATAATTAAAATATGGAATCATAAACTTATTCAATGTAGAACCACAGTTTAATGTCATTCATCAATGACATGGATACCCAGAATGGAAACACGTAGTGTGGTATGTATCCAAATATTTATGAGGACAAAAAATGTTTGCAGCACACCATGTTTTCTGAATGGGATTCCTTATATCGTAGACTAGAGTTGGCCTCACATAGTGTTGGACCCCTCTTAGGTGCTCCTACATATCTCATGTGGATGTGAATCATGTAATATATAGTTTTCATATTGCATTTTAACATCATGAGTGACGACATACATGTGTGGTAGGGCTGCACCAGAACACGTCCCACCAAAATTACTACTCCCACATGATTAGTGCTCAATGTGAGAAAAAAAGAGTAGTGATTTGATTTTCCTAGTATAGGGAGTCACATATTAGTAGAAACTGAATTCTAGGAGAGTGAAGTCCTGCGATTACTGACCTTGCAACTTAATCCACATAGATTGGTGGGGGGTATAACTGAGTGTATTGAAATTACACTCAATCATAAAGGGGTGGATTGTTGTGAATCAAGTTGCCTGAGATCTGGATCACAATTATAGTGGCGTAATGATAGAGGATATATATTGATCATGTTCTGAACACAACATCAATATCTTATTAACCTAGTATGGGGACAGACAAATGAGGGTTGATTGTTGACCATGTTCGAAACAATGTACATAACATAAAATGAAGCCAGAGGTCTTCCATGAATTGGCCAAATATGGTATGTAAGCCAATGGGGAATTGGCCTAGCTATAAAGAGGGTACCTCAAGACGTCGAAGAGTATGGAAATCCAAATTAAGGGATCATGAATACATGGAAAAGAAACAAGGGAATGTCCATGTGAAAACTCCACACTATGGGATCATATCCAAGATGAATTCGATTATGCCAATAGGGAATTTCAGACAGAGGGAGTCAAATTCCATTACAATGAAATTGGTCCCACTGATTTAGAATCCTAGTTTAAGATGGGACATGTTGAAAGAGCCAACTCAATGAGTATATAAGGATTATGTACCACACCACATGCTTCTGATAGAGTTCAGGCTAAGGGGGCTGAATGAGGGGGAGTGGATATAAGATACTTGGTGCTGGACCTGTAGATGAAATGTCAAGGTGTTCCTACATTTCTCATGGGAATGATAATAAAGATATTCAATGTTATGGAAAATTTCATACAGTTTAATGACATTTGACAAGAACATGGTTGGATATTTGTTATAAGGTCATATATTTTAGACCCTAATTGAATGGAGAAAGTGAGACACAGAGTTCTACTATTGAAAAACCTGACGTTAACATGGAATTCAGAATTCTATATCACACCATGAGTGTCTATAAGAGATTTAGAGGTCAAGGGACCTAAATTGAGTGTTGGGATTCACCCAGGGCAATGTTCCATTGCATTCTTATGTACCTCATTATGATGGAGATCAATCCCTACGTAGTTCTAGAAGTTTGCAGGTGGGTACCAGTGTCAGGGATAATACAATCCTGAGGGTGTATCCCACATATGAAAAGAAGAGAAATTTTATTGATCTTATTTGTTCTTTAGGATCGATGTGATCATTTTTTAGGCAACGACCGTAGGTTGGAGAATCCATGTATCGCTGTTGGAATCAAAAAATATGTAGGCCTTGACCAATGGCATGGGGGATGAACGATACCAAACATGATGTCCCCTCGAGCGAGGACATCAAAATGTTGTTCCATTTTTTGATGTGCAGCCTGGAGGATAATTTCATATCTTATGGTCATGAGATAAGACTTGCCTTTGTATTTTGGTAATGTGCAAAAAAGAAATAATAGTTTAGAGTTAGCTGGGACAAGGTAGTATAGTTAAAGGTAATATGGCTTTGAAGAATATAGAAGAATGAGGGTTTAGTTAGAATGTGCAATGTGTGATAAATCATACCCAATGTGAATGAGAAAAAGGTCCACACCATACCAAAAGAATCTCTAGTAGTGATACCTTAGGGAAAGGGATAGAACAAATATTAGGATATAGGGTTGGTCCCAAAGATTAAATGACCGGGTGTTCCTACGTATCCAGTGAGGATGGGAATCAATCCATACATATTTCTAAGAGTGCAGTTTAATGGCATGTGGTACAAGAGGAAAGAGATAATATATCCTAAAATAGGAGTGCATGTAGAGACTATTGAAAACACTAAATGAATGTGTACATAATCCAACATACACCACACTACATAATCCTATATAATTCAGGGCCAAAAGGCCGAACAAAAGTGATAATTTGTGGATCCTGAGATAGACTTGAAGGGGAAATTCTTGGGACATCCAACATATCCAATAAAAATAGGAATAATGACATAATTAGTTTTTAAGGATGATGTTCAGTTTAGCTTCATAGGACTCGGATGTCGTTGTTCTTAGTTTAAGGTCATAGAGCTTGGACCGTTGAAGTGAGACTCATCCATGCGGGCATAAACCATGAGCAAAACCCTAATCCCATGTGAGCCACACATAATGTGGGAACCAAGGGTGGATAATATCTTCACAACATGTGTAATATGGAGGATGGAGAAATGGAACGGTGCCAGGAATGACACCACACCATGGATTCATCCTCTTAATGTGCTCACGTGTACTGAGGAATAACACCAAGAGTGTTGAAATTCCACAAGGAAAAGATTAAGTGGAAGAGCTGAATCATTCACCCAATATTTAGAGCTTAATTGTTGATGGCCTAATGATGGAAAATAAATATTGACCATGTTTGAAACATAGAACCCATAACACATGACCTGAAATGGGAACTGAGAATTGAGCATCGACTACTAACTTGATTCGCAATGTGGGAATTTTATTAAATTGATGCTCAGCCAAACTTGGGGATGCTGGCCAGGGATGGTAGGAGAGAACTGGGACATAGAATCCATGTTGTTTAGGGGTCCATTCCAATGTAAAATATGTTGAAAGAGAAGATAAAGGGGAACATGAAGCATTAAAATGGGAGAAAACATCTCTACGTAAAATTCAACACTCTATCTCCAGAACCAAAGTGCTACTAGGCATGATGGTGAGTTACCAAGGATAGTCAAGGGGATGAAGAGATCTCATGTGAGAGGTAAGCGGTGTGGATATTTCAATATTGATGTGAATGATTGAATAATCCCAGACCACACCACAGAAACCTACCCAATGGACTAGGGCTTCAGATATAGAAAGATGGGGAGGATTCTAATAAACAAAAATGGGCCCAAAGATGAAATGTCATAGCATTCCTACGTATCTCTTGAAAATGATAATCGAGCCACACATAGATCAGGAAGATTTCATGTAGTTTAACATCATGAGAAAAGGATGTGGTAGATATTAGTTTCTGGTCATAGAGCTCAGAATATAGATGCCAAATTTAATATTATGTGTGTGGGACAACAGAAGTGGAGATCTCCAAGGGGGAATACATGGTAACGTACTACATGAGGAAATTCTAATTAGATGGAGGAGTGATCCTCTAACCATCAAAGGTAACTTGGGAGTATTTTCCATTGGGTTAGAACTTGTGAACATTGTAAGGTCATTCCAACATGGGCTCCAACAACGGTGGTTTCCTGTTGGGTTACATCGTCTTTCTCACAGACAACACCCTGTTTCCTTTTAAGAATGATAGAATGAGATTTTTCTTATTGAATTCTCTCTCTATATTGTTCTGATTCCACTCCATGTTTTGTAGGGCACAAATCATGTCCTCGTTGAGTGATTCTAGGTCAGCCAGATGGATTTCAACTCCATTGTCTTGTGTCTGTTCATCGTAGACAGCTGTGCGCAATGATGGAAACAAAAAATTGATGGGTAGAACTATATTTTCTCCCTACACCAGGTAATATGGTGTCACCAATGTGAAATTAAGATTAATAATATGATAATCCCAAAGAGTTTTGTGGAGATTATCCGACCAAATCTTCTTGTTTTGACCAACCATCTTCAGCAGAATGTTAGAGAGGGTTTTTTTAACAACTCTATCATTCCATTTTCTTGCACGTGATAGCGAGAGGTTTGGTTAAAACGTATGGTGTACATGCCATATAGTTTCTTTAGTTTAGCTACCTAGAAGTATGTGCCGTTGATGGTGGGGATGGAATGGGGGACACCAAATCATTATATGATATTGGAGCTCACAAATTCAAGGATTGAGTGGTACTTTCCCTCCTTGAGAGTAATTTCATCTAACCAGTTGGAAAAGAAATTTTTTGTAGTCATAATGAAACTTCACTAGTGGATATCATTTGTGAATAGGGTACTAGGATGTTTAGTCCCCATACCATGAAGGTCCAGGAGTACATGGTATTGTGGAGGGGATCCAACAGTAGATACACAAAATTAGTGTGGATTTGGCCTGCATGGAACCTCTTTAAAAACATGATATAGTCACGGATCATAGCGGAAAAATTCCCCATTCTTCAGAACCTATGATATAGTTTCATCCCTGTCTGACGAGTCCTGCAGGAACCAGCATGGACCTCCTACATGACATATGAAATCTCACCTCTTTGAAATCAATGGAGGATAACCACATCAAACCTGTTTATATAGAGGATCTACTCTATAACGGGATGCATAGGAAGTGTAAACTACAATGTTTGGCGTTATATTTTCTCATGATTGGCTTGTTCTATAGGGAGATTTCTGTGCTGGATATACTTGATAAAGGTTGTCCTATAGTGGTGATTCACTTCCAACATTGTTGAAGGGGGACCTAGGGGCCTTGACATGGAGGTTGTAGTGGTAAGGTGGCATACTTGTGCCTTGTCACCATCGTCCAGAGTAATGAGAGTGATGAATATCTTGTGCACGACATGAATAATAAAATCATCATAGTCATGTTCTGCAAGAGATATAGCAATGCTGGCCAAGGAATCAGCTCAACTATTCCGAGATCAAGGGACATGAGTAATATCCAACTGAGATGGGAAACCGGCCATTAGCTGACATGTACGTTCACATAGTGGTACGTCTACAATCTTCTTGATGATGTAGTCATCATTGATCAGTTTTATGACTATACTGAAGTCCTCAATCACATTTAATTGGGGAACATCGTTCTAGAGGGCCAGTTTGAAACCAGTAATGAGATCCTGAAACTCGACTTCATTGTTTGTTCAACCTTATGACAACAGGAATGAATATGGTAGAACAACTTGTGCTGGTGTTTTGATGATGATATCTAGACCCACTCTATCGAGTCTTGGGTCATTGATTCATATATTGGTAATGATTTGGGAAGCACTTTCAATGTACATTTTACTACATTGAATAGATCGGTCTACCGAGAGGATTGCCTCATCGGGTATATCATGACCTAGAGACTAGTCTGTGAGAGATGGATGGGTGGCAAATAAGTCTACCAAAGCCAGTCCCTTAATGGTCTTCTTGGGGACAAACATAATGTCGAACTACTATAGGATCACTAAACACTATGCTAGGTGGCCTATCAACATGGGGCAATTTAGAACATACTTCAATAGATCAACATGGGACACTAGTTGTATCTCATGATGTTGAAAATAGTGTCATAATTTTCGCAATGTGAATACCAGTGCAAGGCATCTTTTTCCCGATGGAGGAATATCTAGTTCTTTTATCGATGATCATAAAACATAGATAGTCTAAACTACTATCAATTTATTCATTGTACTTCTGGGCGAGAAGGGAGGTGAGATATTGTTCTTGGGAGGCCTCATAAAGGACCAGAAGCTTTCTAGAAATAGATGGAATTAGGACTGAAGACTATAATATGAATTTCCTTATTTCGTTGAATGTATTCCGACACTCCTCAACCCAAAAATAATCAAATCATTTCTTCGTGAGCCAGGAATAGAGATTACACTTTCCATCCTGATTCGTGATGAATAAGCATATATTTCTAAGTGTCATTGAAAACCTTGCAGTTCCCAAATGTTTCATAGAGAAGATATATGAATGATGGACATGATCTTATCCAAAATTGATCTGGAAGCTTTTGTATCAAAAAACATAGTAGAATAACTTTCTAGGGGTGACCCCAAAGGCGATCATGAAGGGGCTCATCTTCATATAGCAGAATCTGAGGATGTTGAACACTTTCTCAAGATCTTATAGATTATCCAATAACAAGAATAGTTTTCCACTAGATCATCCATGTAGAATTCCACCATTTTTTAGAGGATCTGCTAAAATATTTGATTTATGAAACATTGATAGGTGGAACCGTCATTTGTTAGACATAAGGGAATTACCTGGTAGAAAAATGTACCTTGTGGATCCCGGAATGATGTAGACTCTTCATCCTCAGGGGCCATTAGAATTTTTTTATACCCAAAATACCCATCCATGAAGGGGAGATCTTGGAACCTAGAAGTGGATTAAATCAATAGTTCTATTCTGGGAAGGGGAAAATTGTCCTTCAGACAATTACGGTTGATATCCCAAAGTCGACGCAGACTCAAATATGTTTTTTCTTCTTTCTAAACGGAAAAATGTTAGCTAACCATCTAGGGTACTCATTCTTCTAGAATTAGATGGCTCTGATGATATTATAATCCTTGGCCTCAACCATGGCACTGTGAGTATGATAAATATTTCTAGGAGGCTGTTTAAACTCGCAATGAGTTATTGGAATACAGAGGTGGTGGACGATGACATGAGGATCTCATCATGGAATGTTATCATGTACTAGTAAAATGCATTAAGATTATTCTTCAGAAGGTCTATGTATCATTGTTTCTCTTTGTGAAGAATTGTTGCACTAATCAATGTGGATTTTGGATCCGTCTTGTTATCGAGGTTCACCGGTACCAATTCATCAACCGTGGTGGAGAGACCCTCTTCAAAAGAAATCAGTTCATCCTAAAAATACATATCTTAATTCATGGAGGTTAGATACATATAATGAGGATATTCATTCATGAAAACAACCCGTGATGGGACACTTGTGTCAGCATGAGTGGTGGTGGACACCACATCAAGGAGCTCCTGTACTACTGAAACAATATTGATGAATTTTGATGACTCGATCCCATCTTACCTTCAATTGAAGGGGCCACACTTGATGATATAAAAGAAATAGTGGAACTTTTTCTTGAGTTAGTTTATCCCAACACAGCGAAAAAAGAATGTATAACATATTGGCATTTCCATGGGGTGGACATCCCGATACCTTATAGTAGAAGGAGGCTTAGGAATCACCCGGGTCTAATTTGTATAGGAATATAAGGTGATCGTATGGAATTCATTATACATGGGAATGTTCTTTCACCTCATTATAGAAACAAAAATGCATTGCCCCATGTTCGGGGTCATGGCCTCCAATCGGTGGATCAGAAAAAAAAATTCCATCATCCAGGTTAGTTCACGGGTCGATCGATGTTGTTGCGTGTTCCACCTCGTCTTCCTTAATTTTCTTACCATTGCTCTTGTAATAGTCAAAATATTTGTACTGAGCATCACGAAAGGATAAGGTGGATGCATAACCTTAGAGTACACTAACTATACCATTATGGGAGTACATAAGGCATTGTTGATACAAACAAGGGACAACCACATGTAGGTGGATTCATGGCCTACCCATCAATGTGTTGTAGGTGGTGTCCTACGAAAAAACCATGAACTCAGTGCTGCCCACCAGGCCACCGAATTGGGTCTTCTAGTGGATCGTTCCTACTATTGTCTGTTACATATTGTTATATCCTTGATTATTCTTGTGTGAGGGACTTATATTTTCCATGGATAGCCTCATTCTTCAGAGTGTCCGGATCAGGATAAGGATGATTCCTGACCCTTTTTCGACAAGATAGCGGTGAACCTCCGCACCATAGAAATTTTTATTGGTGTAAAATAAGAAAATATTCCCCTATATGGGAGAGCTGAATTCCATTATAGAGAATGTTGTAATGGTATGACATTTTGTGTGATCAACTACCTTAACATGGAAGGCTTTTGTGGCTACTACCTCCATCTGAAACTAGAGAGGTATTCATAAATCCTTGGAAAGGGATTCACACATATCTGCTGATAAGATAAGGGACTTGAGAATATATATCCTCATAGGAATTTTGGATAGATATTTAAGGGTATCACACATCTGTGCAAATTGTGAACTATTGCTGACAGGGCGTCCTTCTTTGATAGGAGGTTCTACGGTCCCTTCGGGATGAATCGATGGATGACTAGTGCTAAGAATTAAAGTATGCTTTCTAGTAGAAACTAATGAAGTTTCTATTATATGAGGTATAGATGAATGAGGCTGGTCCATAACAGAATGTGTCTGATCACAGCATGGTTAGGGAAGATCTTCCTAATCAATTAGAAAAAATGGTCGTGATGGAGGACCTGGTCAAACAATACGAGAATATAGTGTGCGTCGAGCATAACATAAGGACTATTGTCTATTAACGGTAGTGTGAACAACCTATATAGAAATGTTTACTATGTTATTCTAATGACCCACATAACCCCGGCTCTATCGGCATTGATGATGGGTAGGGATGTTAGGAAGATCTGTATGGTGATCCTCATCATTAGGAGTCGTGTAGGGGTGTTCCATCCCTACTATGTTAATAGAAGCATACCCTTGGACATCACAATAAGAATCCTCCAAAACTGGACGTATTTTGGGAGTAATTTCAATATCAAGGGGAATGGTGTTTACAGGAGTATTGAATGATGATAGAATCAGTGTGGTGATTTTTCCCCTTGCATTATTGCTGCTTTCCCTTCTGCGAAGAGGATGGTCGGGATGTCGACGCAGAAGTAATGGCTGCAGTTTATGTGGGGAATTATGATAGCTTGGTTCAATTCAATAATGGACAGATAACACAATTGGTATATGAGACTACCTTACGACCCATCCGGTAATCATATTTTTGAGACCCGGTGTACAGAATTTATTTCCACTCACCTTCACACTAATCTTCACTATCGGGTTGTATGAATACACAAGCCTCTTATGACGGTGCTAGGAATTACCTATTTATTCTATTATCGACCTAGGATTAGAGCTATTTATTAATCACATAGAAATTATTGATGGATTCCACCAAGATTTGGTGAAAGAGGTATTAATTGTAGTGATTAGTGAGATCTTCCTCTTCGGGTCTCCTACATTCAGGCAACTGTAGAATTCCCTACTCCAATGATCTTCTAAAATAAATATGGACATGATCTTTAATAAATGTGTTGGTATGGTTCCTTATATATTGGAATGTGGATTTGGGAGTCTATCCCTGATGAGGGTCTGGAAGATCCTATCGATGAGGTGGAACCTGATTATAGCACCTTGGTGGCAGTGGTGCATTATGTGGGGGAGCATGCCGATTCTGATGTGTGTGATACTAGGCTAGAGGTTGCGCCTAAGGAGGAGGGACTCAACTATGGTACATAGGTATATCCACTAGTAATAACTCCATCTGACTGGGGTCCACTATTTGGGCTATCGCGGGAGGCTTTGTCTTAGTAGTCCTTCTCGTGGGATCTATAGGAGGCAACAGACATGCCTATTTGGCCTGATGTAAGGCTACCTCTAGACACATGGTGTAATCAATGAAGTCCCAGAATCACCTATGGAGTTAATAAGTGATGAGATATGGGACCATTTCAGTTTTGTCATTCCCCACACACATTTTCAGATGTTGTTTCTTAGTAAGCGACATATCAAGGGGTAAATGAGGCCTTTCTACCCTCCAACAATGTCTACGACAGACTTATCATGTATATGATTGCACTCTAGGAGGTATTCAATACTTGTCTTCTTGGAGGTATAAATGAACTAGTAAATAAAATTCCAATGAATATGTTCCCAACCAGTTACTGACCCGTTGTGTAGGCGGCTATACTAGACAAACATGTGACCTTCCATTGTTTTTACAAAACAATAGAGTATGGAACCCTCTTATGGCACTAGTGTTCCTAGAATGGATCAACACCTTGAGATGAAGTGGGCAAGATGATGGAGTGTGTCACCTATCCCATTAAAAGGATAAAGTTGGGTTTCTTGAAACCAGGGGATGTTGGCATATCATCCACTAATGTTAGATATAGAATTCCATCATGTTGAATTGCCACCCGTCGAGCATAAAAATACTCAAGGAGGGAAATGAGTGTATCCATTGGATAATTTGGAAGGATATTCTGATCAGGGAGAGGGTTTCTGACCACAAGTGCATTGGAAGGATCTTTAACATGGTAAATCGGAATGGCTGGTCATGGAGTAGAACGTCGGATGAACTGTGAGATTATTATTAGGAATGACTTATGGATCGAGTGGGGGAGCCTGATTAGGGTCCTGAAGATTATCGTTCATCTCAAGTGGATTTGGTGATGTGTACCACTTTATATTTAAAAATTCTTCGGTTTCTAACCATTCTATGTAGGCAGGATGTTAATGGTCACCTAGAGGAAACTCAACAGGGGAGAGTTGTACATTCCCTTACTTCCCCGGTCAAGGATCACCATTGTATGGTCACTGGTCAATAGAATTTTTATTTAGAGGGTCATTGAACATATTTTTATTCTCCGAATACTATTAACTCAATGATTCCATTTTGGGTTATCCTCTGTCTTTTGTATTGAGCCCGATTGGTCGGTGGTTTTGAGAGTCCCAAGATACCCTTTTCCATTATTTGGATTCTGAACGAGGGCCAATTGTAACACCCCAGGTAAATAAAGAATACGACCTTTTCATATTTATCCATATTTGTGAATAAAATATTAATATTTCTTTAAAGGGGACTCCATGCTCGATGGTGTTCCGAACACGCAACAACGAGTTTCTTGGGAATCATACGTTGCACTCTAATAATAAAATAATATTATTTTAAACGGTAGTTACATGTAGTCGTTGTATTAGACGAAATGGATAGAAATAACTAAAATATGATTATATATGTTTTTAAATGTTTTTCTATTTATCCAATAAAAGATAAAGGCTTAAAATACGGAAACAATTCAATTTTAGGCACATATGCCCTAGTTTTCACTAAAGGTTCACTTATCGCCTTTTGATGGCGAACCGTCATTAAATATAGTTTTTTTCACTATTATACATTCTATTGGACCAAATAAAACTCTTCTTAAGAATTGGGACATCAAAATTTACTTTGTGTAAATTTTTGGTATCTTTTCGATAAAGTTCATTTTTTAATGAATAGTGTAAAATGTTGTATTTTAATTCGAAACCTCTTTTTAATCTAATTTATTTATATGATTAGATTATCTTTTTAATTGGTTTTAAATTTAAATTAGAACATTTTTTACCATTAAATCCAGTAGTGGTCGTTGAAATTAATTTCACTTTGAAATCAGACTTAAACTAGTGTCACTCTTTTGATACTTATTGTTTCATAAAAACACGTTATTTGCTCTGACAGTGGGAATTAATTATTAAATTAATTAATGTGACTTATATGTTTTTAATTTTGTAAAATAGACTTCATTTTTTAATTTGGAATATAAAATATAGCTTAGGGTGAATATTTGGGATTTTTCTGAAAAACTTCAATTTTTGATGAATAGTGAAACCACTAAGTGGTACTTATAAAAACTGATTTTTCCGTTTAAATGATATTTTTCCATATTTTTGTTTTGAATTTCTAAAATCCGACATACATGGTTGTCATTAAGAAGTAAAATTTTTTTCAATAGGATAAAAATATTTTTTTGGTGAATAGTAACTTATGATGTTTTTATTTGCGATTAGAGGTAATTAGTGTAGTTTATGGTAAGAATAATGTTTTAATAAAATGAAATGACCTATAAAAATGTGCTACCCTTATTGGATGTGTCATGGCCGACCAATAAAATCCATGGGTCAACTTGGGGACCCCATTGAGCCACTTTGGTTGGGAAATGACATAAATATCGTTTTATTTAATGTTAAAGTAAAAATGACACACACATGAGATGTTTTACTAAAATAATTTTTACATGGGGTCATACAAGTCATATTTTTTACTATAAATAGTCATTGGAAAGATAAAAAGATTTCCTACATCATAGTATTTGTTTTATAATTTTTAGACATTAAATTAATTAAATTATTTTGGACATCATGATGATGCTGCGATGACCTCATTATCTAACGATTTAAATAAAATGGAAAGATAATGTAATATCTAAGCCCTAAACATGTCCAAAACCTATTGGATGAGTGTATTTCGAACCATTATCACCTTATACTATAAATACATCAATTTGGGACCTTTAAAATCCGAATCACGTTTAAAAATAAAGTAACATTTTGTAACATTACAAGAGTGCCCCTCCTCTCCTTTTATAAAAGGCCCCCACCTCTACCTCCTTACCCACACTCCCAAAGCCTTTGGCATGGAAAAACCCTGCCCATTTTATCTCTCCAATTCCCTCTCTTACTCATTTAAGCCTCACTTTGGGCATAAGTCTTCCCAAGGAAGGATTTTAGCTCAAACTAAAGGGAGTTACCCGATTTTAAGGTAATGTCTTCACTTGTGTCCTTTTGTATTATTTTGCTTCTCCAACCCCATAAACTATTTTTATTCATTTATTTTGTAACAAATCCAGTATCTAAAATATACTAGTATGTTTTTATAAGAAGGATTCGAGCTACACTTACACACACCTACATCTAATGGTTAAAGAACATATTATTTCCGTGGATGGAAAATTTCTGCCTCCCGAAACGATGATTGTTCAACAATATTCTAACACCTTCAAAGGTGGACATTATGATGACACTATATTTATATATGATATCTAATATGTTTATGTTTTACTTAATCTTATTTATTTTTCATTTATGGAATACCTTTATGGTTTCCATTATGGGTAAACGCGATATCTTCATTTAAGGAAGTGCGGACTACCGCCCCCTCAAAGTGATTTGATTCGTTAATAGCATATCTGGTACGTATAAAGGATATATTTAATGATATTATATATTATACCATACTGGAATTAAAATACTATTCAGTATCATTATGTTTTAATTCAATTAAATATGAAATAGAAATGGAAGTAGCGTTCATGCGTACGTACGGCTTACCATCTCCATGAACGGTACATTTCATTTCTTATCTCAAAATGTTATGTAATATTATAAGTACATATATATAATGGATATATATGTAATATATTACATCTATATTTTGGATATCATTCTGGAATTATAACATATATATATATCATTTTGTTTTAATTCCATTAATATGACAAAAAATGAAAGTACTGTTCATGCGTACGTACGACCTACCATCTCCATGAACGGTGATTTTTGTTTTTTATCTCCAAATGATATGGAATAGTATAAAATTAATATTTACTGGATATATATGATATTTTAATCATTAATACTATTCTGGAAATTATTTACTTATAACTACATGGGAAATCTTTTTTCAAACAAGTTCATTTCTGACTCATGTACCAAACATCGGCAAAAACGTCTGATATGAACTAACATTATTAAACAATTATTATAACATTATAATATGTGATATGAACTGATTAATAATATTTAATGGAGGTACTTAGGAAATTATTAATTGACCAATGTTTATTATTGAGGAATATAAAGAAACGAACAAGACAAGTTGGACTTGAGGTAAGGGATCTTACTCCTCTCTTTCTTTTTAAGTACACTTTTTTATGTCATTCCCTCTAAATCTCATCTTTATTGTTATTGGGATGTTATTTTATATTACACATACTATTATTTTTATGTTCATGAGATGAGAGACCTTATTCTCTCTCATCAGTCCATTTTGGACGTTTTGAGTGGCGACGTTAGGCTGCCATATTTTCGTAAGAGATCTAACCTTTCTCTTTCTTTTTAAGTACTCTCCTTTATGTCACTTCTTTTAATCTCCTGTTTGTTATGTTTGGGGATGTTCTTTTGTATTCATCTTTCTATAATATTTATGTTAATATGATAAGATACCCTATTTGATCTCATCAATCCATTTTTGTAAGTTTTATGTGGCGTCGTTAGGCTACCGAGTTTTCGTAAGGGATTTTTCATCTCACTTTTATTCCCGTGATATTTATGCTACATTTTCCACAATTTCCTTTGAGTGGTGTATGTACTTCCCATTATTCTACTCTTTGTGTAATATACTTTCGTTTATGAGTATTTACATCAATGATTTATTGTCCTTCTTTCATGGGGTGTATGTTTTGAAAGATACCCAAGTCGGTAAAGGAACCTTTCACCCTCCTCTTTTTTAAAAGACTTCTTTTTTGGGTCTTTTAATTTACATATTGTTATGTTGGGATATGTTCTCATATATCCTTATTTATGTAACTTTTATATCCAAGTGATGAGATATACTTTTTATCTCTCGTGAACTCATTTTGATGTGACGCCGTTAGGCTGTCAAGGGAACTTCTTAACCCAATTTCGATTTCTTAGGGTTCAACATGTAGTTATTGAATATGTTATCCTTTGAATATGTGTGAATGACCTTTGATTATTTTACACTTAATATCCACTTATATTTGGTGTATTATTTTGTCACACATAATTATGTAATTGACTTTTCCTTAAACCAAGGATACCGTCTTTGTATGGGACTTCATCTCAATCTCCTTTCATTGAGGCATATTTGTTTTATACACAACCTTATTTTATATGGTGTATAAACCCCTTTTACATTTACGTTTATCCAAAAGGAATCTTTTTTATGAAGCGTTTTACTAAACAACAAAAGGGAATGTTTTTGTCGTACGTATGCGGCGACAACGACTTCTCCGCCACCGTGACCGATATTTCGGTTTCAGCTTCCTCTACAAGCCATACCTTCTTTTTAAAAGAGAAAAAAATATCTTGTTTTACATTTCATTTATTTTGGTATTGAAAATGGTATTCATAATGTTTTTATATCAATATGTTGTATTGATATCTTGTGATTGAAAGGTGGAAATATTATGTTTCCTTTATGCATGTTTTATGTGATACGATTATGTTGAGGTTCTTGGGCATTATTATGAAGATGGGTGGTTCCATTATAAAATATGGGTGGGTGAGCCCGATATAGATCTTCAATGCATTGGGTAACGTGAAGGAGTGAAACGTTAAGGTCTATGGTGAGACATCTGTCAAGGGAACTTCTTAACCCAATTTCGATTTCTTTGGGTTCAACATATAGTTATTGAATATGTCATCCTTTGAATATGTGTGAATGACCTTTGATTATTTTACACATAATATCCACTTATATTTAGTGTATTCTTTTGTCACACATACTTATGTAATTGAATTTTCCTTAAACCAAGGATACCGTCTTTGTATGGGACTTCGTCTCAATCTCCTTTCATTGAGGCATATTTTATTTATACACAACCTTCTTTTATATGGTGTATAAACCCCTTTCACTTTTACGTTTATCCAAAAGGAATCTTTTTTATGAAGCGTTTTACTAAACGAAAAAAGGGAATGTTTTTGTCGTACGTATGCGGTGACAACGAATTCTCCGCCGCCGTGACTGTTATTTGGGTTTCAGCTTCCTCTACAAGCCATACCTTCTTTTTAAAAGAAAAATAAATATCATGTTTTACTTTTCATTTATTTTGGTATTGAAAATGGTTTTCATAATGTTTTTATGTCAATATGTTGTATTGATATCTTGTGATTGAAAGGTGGAAATATTATGTTTCCTTTATGCATGTTTTATGTGATACGATTATGTTGAGGTTCTTGGGCATTATTATGAAGACGGGTGGTTCCGTGATAAAATAAGGGAGGGTGAGCCCGATATAGCTCTTCAATGCATTGGGTAACGCGAAGGAGTGAAACGTTAAGGTCTATGGTGAGACATCTGAGCTAGTGTCATTCCTCTATTAAAATCGACTTATGTTGGAGTGCTCGAGCAGGCCTTGGTGATCGTGAGCTTCTTGGAAGACCAGAGATGGCCAACGACAGTCAACAGCAGGAAGACATGTGCAAAGACACTGGAAGTAGGGAGCCGACATCAGACATAGTGATGTCGATGTTGGAGGCATCATAGGAGGAATGTGGACAGAGGATAAAAAGTCCAGGGCTATCAAGCTGGATCCAGTCAGCCTAGGGAAAAGTGATTCTACACATGTGATGGTAGGGGACTTCTCACTAGATATTTCCCGTCCCGTCGAGCTGCAGACAGGGAATTGGTGGATGTACCACTGAGGCAGAGGTAGAGAATGGAGCAGACAGACCCGCCAGGCGGCAGATGTGGTAGAAGAGTAGGGAGACCTGTGGGAGGTGGCAGACGCTTTAACTTACTTCAACCACCACCCCTAAGACGACTGCACCAGGCTCAACGAGCTGGGGTACAGGGGCGGGGACAGCTGTATGCGGTCAAGGCATACGACTCAGGGTCTCCAGGGATGATTCGAGGTACGATCATTGATATTTCTACATTAGTCGTCATACTTAAAGACATAGGTTCCATTCATTCCTTCATAGCCACATGTCTTTTACGAAACATCGAGATTCTGGTAGAATCTTTGAATCGACCTTTAAACATGAATACACCTACAGGAGGAGACAATACGATCACACACCATTGTAGATAGTGTGATCTTACCCTTGGAGGTGAGAGTTTCAACTGGAACCTCTTGGTGGTAGCATCTAGGACTTACACCTTCGCTCTCTATATGGATTGGTTATCATTGGTCCATGCCCTGATTGATTGTTTTAAGAGAATAGAGCGGTGTTTCCTCTTTGATGGAACAAGGATTCCCTTTTTTAGGGAAAAGAAAACCCAGGCAGTGCAGAATGAGCTTATGCATATGAGGGTTCAACCAATCGCTCATGAGTTGGATAGTCTTTCCCTTAGTGTAGTGGATGTGGGGAGCTCCCACTTCCCAGCAGCAGTGGAAGAGTATGAGGACTTCATTGCCAAAGATGATCCAGGATTACCTCCCCACCGGGAAATCAACTTCTGCATCGACTTACACCCCGCGAAGACATTGATTTCTTTATCAGCATATCAGATGTCTCCCATAGAGCTTCTTGAGCTGCGGGTGTAGTTGTAGGATTTGCAGGGCATGGGATTCGGGATACCCAGCATTTCACCCTGGGCGGCCATAGTCTTGTTTTCCATGAAGGCAGACAAGAGTCTAAGGTTGTTCGTGGATTATCGGTGCCTGAACCAAGTGACATTGAAGTACTAGAATCCAATACCAAAAATTTATGACCTCTTTGATCAACTAGGAGGGGCACAATGGTTCTCAAATGTTGACCATCGATCAGGTTTTCACCAGTTACGACTATGGGATGAGGATATACCTATGACGTCCTGCAGATGACTCTATGGACACAATATTTACTTGGTGATGCCTTTCGGCGTGACGAACTCACCCACAGTGTTCATGGGATTGATGAACCAGATCTTCTAACCGTTCTTGTACCAGTTCATAGAGGTCTTCATCAATGAAATCCTTGTGTAGTCGGCATCAGAGGAGGAGCATGTGAGACAACAACATATGGTTCTAGATGTACATCGGGAGGTCCAGCTTTATGGGAAGCTCTCAAAGTGTCAGTTCTGGATTCAGGAGGTCCACTTTCAGGGACATGTCATCTCAGCAGATGGAGTAGCTGTAGACCCAGCCATGGTTGAGGCTGTATTAGCATGGGAGCCTTCTCGGAGCGTAATAGAGGTACGAAGATTCCTTTGGTTGGCATGATATTACTTGAGATTTATTCCTGACTTATCCTGGATATCAACACCGATGATAGCCTTGACTAGAAAGGTTCAACCCTTCGTGTGGAAGGAGAAGTGCCAGTGGGCTTTCGAGTGGTTGAAACAAAGTTTGAAAAATTCCCCTATCATGAGATACCCGTAGGAGGGTGTCTAGTACATAGTTTTCTGTGATGCATCAGGGACATGGCTTGGATCTGTCCTGATGCAGAGCCATGTAGTGATAGCTTATGGTTCACGCTATCTTAGGCCACATGAGTAGAACTATGTGACCCATGATCTTGAGTTGGCAGTGGTAGTCTTCGCATTGAATATGTGGTGACACTACCTTATGGGAGAGAAGTTTATCATCTACTCTGACCACAAGAGCCTCAAGTACATCTTCTCACAGAAGGATCTGAATCTGATGCAGAGTCATTGGCTAGAGTTCCTCCAGAATTATGATTTTGAGAACATCTACACTCATGGGAAGGAGAACTTGGTGGCAGATGCTATTAGAATAAGGTAAACCTCCCATCTGTTGAGTGAGGCAAAATAGTATTTATCCCTGTTGCAGTTGTCCTTCGTGGACGGAGAGGATACAACTTACCTATAGTCGATGGCAGTAGCCCCTCCACTCTTACAATTTGTTAGGGAGGTGCATCTAGGAGACTTCGATTGTGTGGCTTTATGTCCTCAGTTATCAACATGACATGCTACTAATTGATATTCACAAGGTGGGGAGAACGTACTTATTTTTAGGGGACGCACTATTGTATCGGTGGTGTTGCAGGTGGAGGTCCTGAGGGAGTTTTATACACCCACCTCGTTGGTACATCCTAGAGTGGAAATGATGTACCAGGATCTCTGACGACAGTTGTGGTGGTCAGGCATGAAGAAGTTAGTAGCAGAGTTCGTTTCTTGATGTCTTACATGCCAGCAGGTGAAGTCCAATCACCAGGTTCCAGCGGGATTAGCTAACCCCTGGATGTTCTAGAGTGGAAGTGGGAATGAATATAAATGGACTTCATGACAGGATTTCCACAGACATCCAAGGGGAATGATTTCATCTGGGTGATAGTTGACTGACTCACCGTGTCGTCCCACTTCATAACTACCAGGGAGCAGAGTTCTGTAGAGAGCTTGGGATGCCTCTACGTGAAGAAGATAGTTCGGATTCATGGAGACCCCTCGACAATAGTCTAGGAACAAGATGCACGGTTCACAACCCACATGTGGAAGGGATTACAGGAGGCTTTTGGGACACATCTACACTTGAGCAGAGAATTTCATCCCCAGATAGATGGGCAGATGGAGAGGACCATTCAGGATCTGGAGGATATGTAGAGAGCTTGTGTCTAGGACTTTGGTCACAGTTTGGATGACCACCTACCACAAGTGTAGTTTTAGTACAAAAATAGCTACCACTCCACCATTGGTATGAAACCGTTCAAGGCCTTGTATGGGAGACCATGCTGGTCACAGCATTGCAGGACTGACCCCAGAGAGATAGCACTCATGGGTCCAGAGTTGTTGCGAGCTACCACCGAGATGTTGCAGGTCATTCGGGAGTAGATGAAAACTTCACAGAGCCGGTATAAGTCTTATTATGATAGACGACGGAGACCTCTAGGGTTCGAAGAGGGAGACCGTGACTTTCTTTGGGTCTCACCTTGATGAGGGTTAAAGAGAATTTTCTGGGGAGGCAAGCTATATATAATGTTCATTGGACCTTTCTAGATACTGTGCATTGTTGGTGAAGTGGCTTACCACCTAGCTCTACTACTAAAGTTGCATCAGGTACATGATGTCTTCCACGTGTCGCAACTGAGGAGGTACGTGCATGATCTATCACACGTCATCAACTGGGTCATGCTGGACATTGAGGATGGAGTGACCATTTCTACATACCCGGTGGAGATCAAGGATCAGCAGGATAGGATCCTTCACTAGTTAGTGATTCCCTTGGTGTGCGTTCGTTGGCATCATGGGAATTTTCAGGAGAGAACATGGGAGTGGGAGGCTCAGATCCGTGCCCAGTACCATCATCTTTCTTAGTAGTCTTGTTTTGGATTTTCAGGGATGTAAATCCCAAAGCGGGGAGAATGTAATGTCTTTGAATTTCCTTTTATTATTTTTAAATATAATATGGAATTATATCGAGGCCGAGCGCGAAAAAAGAACATCATTCCGAGTTACAGTGAGCTCCGAAACGTGGTTTGAACTTTTTTTATGTTAATTGAGTCGGAACATGTGCGCGGTTGTGGCAGTTTCCAAATGGATGTCCGGATTAAAAACCTAAGGGCACCATTACATACAAGGCAAAGACTTTACCTAATAATGAGCCTAACCTCGACTAGAGAGAGTCGAGGGATAAAGTTAAATTTTCAGAAATTTTAAGTAAAATAAAATTAAATAAATTCGCACATTTATTTTATTTCTTTTATGGAAACATCCACTGCAATGTGGTAATGAGGAATTTGTTTCCTTAATGAATGACATGTCATAATGACTCAATAATGGAAAGTTAGACTCATTAATACTGCAACTTTTTTTGAATTTCAAATATGTTTCCCTTTTTATTATGATAATTGAATGTCGATTTTTGGAGAAAGATTGAGAGAAATGCTGGAGAAAAATCCCAGCAACGAATGACAACAGATCAAAGATGCGAATTACTGCACCAACATGGTTGGAGAATCTCAATGATGATTGTAGCATGGCATATTCTTCGGTGATCGATCCCGTCTTGAGGTTGAGTTTTGTTATTCATTTTATCTTTTCACCGCTTTTGATTTAAACGACGAACGCGGATCAACCACGAACAAGTTGATCCATGGATTCGAGCGTTCTTGCAGGAAGGATTTTCTTCGGGATTATTATGGGGATATTAATCCATGTTAATTTTTTTGTTGATTTTATACTCTTTTAAAGACTAATAATGGGAGAGGATCAACATCGTGATGAATGACGACATAGGTTCATTCCTCTTTTTGATTGATTGGTTTTCCTTCCCCTATTTTCGTCTTGTGCATTCATTACTTTGTTCATGGGGAGATGAAAAATGGCTCATTACACATTCATTCCATGATGAAACGATCCGAAATTGAAGAATTGACACTTCAACGACCTTACGGAGGTGCGACAACGATAGCGGATGACGAATCAGACCAGATCGAGAAAGACCATTCTTCGAGCGTTCATCGCGTTGATGGATCGTTGAATGTTTTCAGAGCCGATCAGTGGCCCGAAATTAATGTAATCAGATTCTTGGTTATGGGGTGACCAAAACCATGGAGTTTCGTGGCGATCAGACGTCCTGATCGACGAAAGGAGCGTCACCGGAGGCGTGACGGGAGAGGTTTGCGTTTCTGGAAATTTCCTGAATAAATGGAGTGTACTCTTGAAGATCACGCCATGTAGTAATGGTGACGGTGGCTAGGGTTTTGTGGGTCATAGAGGAATAACACGGCGTGTGACCCTAGTCACATGGCATTTTAGAATTTCCCCGAATCTTGGCATGCATTTTGGGAATTACATGGAAACTGGTTGGACTACACTGCTTCAGGCGACACGGCATGTACAACATGGCAAAGATGGCTAAGCAGAACATAGTATGTATCCAGGGGGTACATGGACATGGGATGGAGCACACGACTGTGTACTCCATCACACGGTCTGGCGAGGCTAGTAATGTGGGCAACCCCATGAACCGATTGCACAGGTTGGATTACAATTATTGATGACCGTGTACGGGCTCATGGACAGTATACACGAAGCCTACCAAAGTCACTCGGACATGGCGTGTACATCGTACTACACACCATGTACTAAATTTTCTACACGACCATCCTTACGACATGGGACGTTGTACATGGGTAGTACCTGGGGTCAGACATCATAGTGTGTAACTTTTCTACACGCCGTATACTTTTTGAAAAATAGCATGGTCCTCTTGTTCACCTTATCTGGGACATATTTCATTTGGGTTGGTGCCCCTTCTTCTCATTCCCCTGAAGATCATGCATCATTTCCTTTTATAGGAGTATGATCCCTTTAGAAATAATTTATGTGATAGAGTCAGGAATCCATCCGAGAGGCCCAGATCGAGATCCTCTATCCACTCATGAACCTAGGTAGATACTTCCATAGATGGGACCAACTCTATAGGTCATTGATCCTCTACCTAGTAGGTGAATTTTGGATGAGTGAAAATATTCTCCATGGCCCTGGCAATGATCCTCAGCTTTGTAATTTGACCTTTCTCGGTCAAAAGTGTGTCTCCCTTTATGAGTGCATCTATCTACCTTAACCTTCTCACTCAAGAGTGGGTCTCATATAATTAGTGTAACTAACTCTCATTAAACTTGCCTAAAAATAGTACTTATAGGAAGAACGTCATTAGAGAAATAAGACTCATGGAGTGTGTTCTCCCAGAATGAGTGCTTTGTGGAATCTTTTAACCGAACCCCTAGCTGTGGGTATGCAGTTGTGCGACTTGTCTCTAGACTGTGGGCCTGGGTTTTGAGTATACATTGGTGGTGATATATGTCATGTAGACATATACTGTTCATATATTATTTTACCTTTACATTGTATAATAATTTGTGGTTTTCATGGTCATTGCTGATTATTTTTATACACATCCTTACATGGGCTTTGCCCTCACGTGTCGTGTCTTGTGTAGACAAGCAGCCTTTTGACAGAGTCCAAGGTAAACCCAGTCAGGACCGAGATTTCTGAGTTCCCTACAAGCCTAGGCATTTCTATAGCTATGAGTGGAAGTCCTAGTACGTTTTGTGTTTATAGGATGGACTTTGAAGTTTAAAGACTATTTTAGTGGGATTCTATTCTGACTCAGTTTACTTTTAGTACTTTACCTTCCATCGTACTCTATTGGTTGGGTTTAGTTGTATGCATTCTTTTTTTTCCGTAGTGTTTTTACATATCCACATATTTCGGCTTGGATATGTGTGCATGTGTACAGGTACATAGGCAATGCCTCCCATGATTAGTAATATGCCTACTCAGTGCCAATCACCAGCCCAGGCCTATTGGAGGCACACATGGGAATTCACGGCGCGGGCCCCACTAGGATGGTTCGTGAAAACGACACAACAAGGTTTACTCCTACTGTCTAATATTAGAGGAATTTCATTGGAATAAATGGGTTTCAATATTATCACTGAGAAGTAACTGGTCGTTAGGTTGGCTGTGTTCACTTCGGCACTCACCAACGGCTACATTCTTCCTATATGGGACACAAATATGGGCATGTCGATATGCACTATTATCATTGCATCCATGTTTTTGATTAGGGAGTGGGTCAATATGGGGATCTTAATTCTTGGAATCCTATAAAAATTCTTGTGGCATATAATCGAGGGGATGAAGCCACATAGGGTGTGCGGGCCACACCATCTTCTGAATGGATGGATAGATGTGCATATGGGCACCTACAAATACCTGAACCCCATTTTCCATCCTTGAAAAAACATATGACTGGAAATTCTAAACGCATTTATGATTTTTATGACCAAACCGACCCTACCACTGATGTTGAACCGAGCCTAGAAGGCGGATGAGTTCAAATTCCATCCATTCCCATTGGCCAACGGGTGTCTTCACTAATGAAATCCACCGAATAGAGGAAGATAAGTCATACCTCCATTCATTCTAGGATGTAATTATATTGGAGAAGGTTGATTGCGAGCCTCTATGTGATCCTTGAAGCCACAACGTTATGTGAAGCAGTTTCGGTGAATGTAAAGGATCACCCAGCAGGTCTACTTGGTAGTATGCCACAGTGACCATCCGGGTGCCCTGAGGCAGATGTTGCTCATAAACACATAAGAAGATGTGAGATGAGCTTCCTCCACCCATATTTTTCTATGGGATGGTGAGGGAGTATGACATGATTTGGTAGGAATCCTACCCCGGGGAGATAATGAAGTTGTGGATTGTCTGTGTTTGTGGCAGGGTCCCCCCTTAACCACGACGTTAGGGCCGGAATGCTGTGAGGAAATCCCATGATGGTAAGACTATAGTAACAGTGAGTCTTATGACGATCTGGATGCAGGTAGTAGTGGTGTTCTGATTAGTCCCTATGGAAAAAATTCATCCAAAGGGGGGTCCATCCAGAGGGTTCTATAGGATAGCCACATAGGATCTGCAGAAGAGACTTTGACACAAAGATAGGAACAAGGATGTTGTCTTCCCATGTTCTTGGAGAATCTGGGATGTCAACATAAGATTCCTCAAACCTTCTTAGATTTTGAACAATTTAAATTTTCTTGGGATGGATTTTTTAGGGATTGGTCAATAAAATGCCAGTTTTTCAGTATCTACGGCAGAGGGGGAGTAGTACATTGACGAGTTAGAGTACTTTGTGCACACTGTGGGTGCTCTGCATCCAATGATGTATTGGGTGATCTTGTTGATCGATTATATGGTCCCTCAACACCTATCTATAACTAGATAGATATAAAACTTCCCCCAACTGGAATAATCGGAAGATGTCTCTTGGAGGGGAATAGTCTAGTAGGGGAGCCCTCGGGAAGATGGTGAGGTCACCAATTCAGACAAAGAGCTAGGATTGTTTGTGGAGGCTCTTGAGGTAAATCCTAAATCATTTTCTAATCGACCTTATTCAGGTAATCTGGGCCTTATCAAATAATATTTGACCTATGTAGGAGGGCCCCATACGGAAGACATGCCTCCACGACACAGTAGATGCAGCTACAGGAACATCAGGATCTACACCTGCATCGATGGTTATTAACGTGCCTAGGAGGGCTACGACCCCCAAGTTGGTTATCTTGGAGGATTCATATTTTCATATAATGTATGGAGGTTCATGCCTTGGGATCCTAAATACAAAATTTCAATGTCAATATTCACTTTTAGACCTTTGTATGTCTCATTCATAGAATCTGAAATTGTTATACATCGAATTGAGTTAACTGACATTTGTTTTCTATCACATTAAAAATTATTCAAATTTCATAGTTCACATTTGTGAGGATTATTGGGTCCCCTATCTCTACTTTTCTCAGGGGAATGTCTATATTCGTGTAATCGGATGCCCCTACTAACTATGTCGCAGCGCTCCATGTCATAGGTGCAACTGTCAATAGGATGGAAACTGAAGTAATTGTTGTTGAATCATGCGACGAGGTCAATTAGATGACGTGGGTCCTGACCTACCCAAATACACTCTAGCTGAATATCCTGTTGAAGATTATTTAGTGTCTTTCCCTACATATGAACCTACTGACCTCGATGAATGGTATGAGACGACTTCTGATGAAGAGGATGGAAAGCTCGTATGTTACCGATCATGGAAGACGATCAAGAAAATCATCGGTGAAACCGCTAAACCACATAGGATAGACCATATCAGGGTGATTATTTAATAGAATTATGAACTATACATTGGAGGAGAGG
The DNA here is from genome assembly GCA_963277665.1 of Viscum album. NCBI lineage: Eukaryota > Viridiplantae > Streptophyta > Magnoliopsida > Santalales > Viscaceae > Viscum > Viscum album. Next base: position 1,032,474,248 of record OY728133.1, on the reverse strand, counting down.
ATTCCCAACGTCCTCATTTTTTCATCTGAAATTTCAGGGCATATTAGAAAAAAGAACAGTATTGTGGCCTCAATGGGGATGGCAGTAGAGGAATTCAGTAATCATCAAGAGGCACCAGATGGCCAAACAATAGATCTAGAATTTGAGGGAATGGGTGGATGAGTATTCAACTTTTCATGATGCATAGTTGGGGCTCATATCGTGGTGGAATATCTAGAATGATTTGGAATAAGAGAAGATAAGGTGAGCCTATGAGGAGATGGTCATAATTCCCTCCAACAAGGATAGAGTCTGGATTGAGGCTGATGAATTTCACCCCATCACCACTGATGAGTAGTAAGAAATTATCAGGCCATAGAGGATTCTATATGCTACTGTTTAGAGGGTGGTTGAGCTAGGACGCTCAATTGAAGATGTCAACCCATCTATGGGAGGGGCCAATCCTAGGGCAGTATAATTTTCATGGACCCAAAATATATTTTATGTTTGTTTTAGGAATGAGTCCCATTATTTATTTTTCATTTCTTCATTTCTATCACATTCAAAAAATATCCTCTGATCAATCCCTATTCTCATGCGAATCTTCCCCGATGTGAGAAATAAGGGGTAACCACATCGTTATTCTATATGAACAGAAGAGTGCCAACCAGGATCTATGATTCTGGGGTCTGAAAACTAATCTGGATTTTGAGTAGAAAAAAAAATTCCTCACTAGAGAATGATGTTCTCATAGTAGTTGAATATCCATTTTCCCAATGATCACTAGTGCACAAGTGGTGTAACGCCAGGGGCATTAGAATCAATCCAATCAGAGGGGAGTTGAATGTGTGAATCATGATACCCAAAATTCGGAAAACTACAGGGAAGAAATGAAAATGAATGATAGCTATTAACCATGTTCAAAACATTTTACCCCAACTGTGTTATCCTAAATGAAGATAAAAAATAAGCTTCTTCCACTATCCATGTTCAGAATTTATGGGGCCTGACTCAGAATGTCCTTCCTTAGCCTTCCAGAATGTTAGTCCATGACAGTAGGGGATCCATATGTCGTGAATCCATATATTAATGGGGTTTCACATTGCATGAATGATGATGTGGGTCCAAATAAATGGTACGCAAATCATATAGGGTGGAGTGATGGGTTGTTCGACCGATGTCGAACAATCTTCAGATTACACAGTCTTGAGAAATGAACATTAGGTAATTGTATAGGTCTAATCATATAGAGGAATCATTGTTGGATAGGATCTCTCAGGAGATATCCTACAGTGAATCCTAGTTTTACGTCATACCAATTACGATTACAAACATGTTTTTAATGACGTTTGTGTGGACGAAGCAAATAAATGGTCCTTAAATAGTTTATGAGTCCTAGAAAACCATATAAAAGGTTCTAAATAACATGGATGGATCTAAGAACTAGATATCCAGATGTCACTACGTGTCATGTTAGGTAAGGAATCAATCCATACAATGTTCTTGAGTATGGCTTGGCTAGAGATCGATGCCGGTAGGGGGAATCCTCTATAGCGAGGATGCTAACGTATCCCATAATTAAAATAGGGAATCATAAACTTATTCAATGTAGAACCACGGTTTAAAGTCATTCATCAATGACATGGATACCCAGAATGGAAACACGCAGTGTGGTATGTATCCCAATATTTATGAGGACAAAAAAAGTTTGCAGCACACCGTGTTTTCCGAATGGGATTCCTTATATCGTAGACTAGAGTTGGCCTCACATAGTGTTGGACCCCTCTTAGGTACTCCTACATATCCCATGTGGATGTGAATCATGTAATATATAGTTTTCATATTGTATTTTAACATCATGAGTGACGACATACATGTGTGGTAGGGCTGCACCAGAACACATCCCACCAAAATTACTACTCCAACATGATTAGTGCTCAATGTGAGAAAAAAAGAGTAGTGATTTGATTTTCCTAGTATAGGGAGCCACATATTAGTAGAAACTGAATTCTAGGAGAGTGAAGTCCTGCGATTACTGACTCTGCAACTTAATCCACATAGATTGGTGGGGGGTAGAACTGAGTGTATTGAAATTACACTCAATCATAAAGGGGTGGATTGTTTTGAGTCAAGTTGCCTGAGATCTGGATCACAATTATAGTGGCGTAATGATAGATGATATATATTGATCATGTTCTAAACACAACATCAATATCTTATTAACCTAGTATGGGGACAGAAAAATGAGGGTTGACTGTTGACCATGTTCTAAACAATGTACATAACATAAAATGAAGCCAGAGGTCTTCCATGAATTGGCCAAATATGGTATGTAAGACAATGGGGAATTGGCCTAGCTATAAAGAGGGTACCTCAAGACATTGAAGAGTATGGAAATCCAAATTAAGGGATCATGACACCATGGAAAAGAAACAATGGAATGTCCATGTGAAATCTCCACACTCTGGGATCATATCCAAGATAAATTCGATTATGCCAATAGGGAATTTCAGACAGAGGGAGTCAAATTCCATTACAATTAAATTGGTCCCACTGATGTAGAATCCTAGTTTAAGATGGGACATGTTGAAAGATCCAACTCAATGAGTACATAAGGAGTCTGTACCACACCAAATGCTTCTGATAGAGTCCAGGATAAGGGGGCTGAATGAGGGGGAGTGGATATAAGATACTTGGTGATGGACCTGTAGATGAAATGTCAATGTGTTCCTACATTTCTCATGGGAATGACAATCAAGCCATTCAATGTTATGGAAAATTTCATACAATTTAATGACATTTGACAGGGACATGGTTGGATATCTGTTATAAGGTCATATATTTCAGACCCTAATTGAATGGAGAAAGTGAGACACATGGTTCTACTATTGAAAAACCTGACGTTAACATGGAATTCAGAAGTCTATATCACACCATGAGTGTCTATAAGAGATTTAGAGGTCAAGGGACCTAAATTGAGTGTTGGGATTCACCCAGGTCAATGTTCCATTGCATTTTTATGTACCTTATTATGATGGGGATCAATCCCTACGTAGTTCTAGAAGTTTGCAGGTGGGTACCAGTGTCAGGGATAATACAATCCGGAGGGTGTATCCCACATATGAAAAGAAGAGAAATTTTATTGATCTTATTTGTTCTTTAGGATCGATGTGATCATTTTTTAGGCAACGACCGTAGGTTGGATAATCCATGTATCGCTGCAGGAATCAAAAAATATGTAGGCCTTGACCAATGGCATGGGGGATGAACGATACCAAACATGATGTCCCCTCGAGCGAGGACATCAAAATGTTGTTCCATTTTTTGTTGTGCAGCCTGGAGGATAATTTCATATCTTATGGTCATGAGATAAGACTTGCCTTTGTATTTTTGTAATATGCAAAAAAGAAATAATAGTTTAGATTTAGCTGGGACAAGGTAGTATAGTTTAAGTTAATATGGCTTGGAAGAATATAGAAGAATGAGGGTTTAGTTAGAATGTGCAATGTGTGATAAATCATACCCAATGAGAATGAGAAAAAGGTCCACACCATACCAAAATAATCTATAGTAGTGATACCTTAGGGAAAGGGATAGAAAAAATTTTAGGATATAGGGTTGGTCCCAAAGATTAAATGACCGGGTGTTCCTACGTATCCAGTGAGGATGGGAATCAATCCATACATATTTCTAAGAGTGCAGTTTAATGGCATGTGGTACAAGAGGAAGGAGATATTATATCCTAAAAGAGGAGTGCATGGAGATACTATTGAAAAAACTAAATGAGTGTGTACATAATCCAACATACACCACACTACATAATCCTATATAATTCAGGGCCAAAAGGCCGAACAAAAGTGATAATTTGTGGATCCTGAGATAGACTTGAAGGGGAAATTCTTGGGACATCCAGCATATCCAATAAACATAGGAATAATGACATAATTAGTTTTTGAGGATGATGTTCAGTTTAGCTTCATAGGACTCGGATGTCGTTGTTCTTAGTTTATGGTCATAGAGCTTGGACCGTTGAAGTGAGACTCATCCATGCGGGCATAAACCATGAGAAAAACCCTAATCCCATGTGATCCACACATAATGTGGGAACCAAGGGTGGATAATATCTTCACAACATATGTAATATGGAGGTTGGATAAATGGAACGGTGCCAGGAATGACACCACACCATGGATTCATCCTCTTAATGTGCTCACGTGTACTGAGGAATAACACCAAGAGTGTTGAAATTCCACAAGGAAAGGATTAAGTGGAAGAGATGAATCATTCACCCAATATTTAGAGCTTAATTGTTGATGGACTAATGATGGAAGATAAATATTGACCATGTTTGAAACATAGAACCCATAACCCATGACCTGAAATTGGAACTAAGAATTGAGCATCGACTACTAACTTGATTCGCAATGTAGGAATTTTATTAAATTGATGCTCAGCCAAACTTGGGGATGTTGGCCAGGGATGGTAGGAGAGCACTGGGACATAGAATCCATGTTGTTTAGGGGTCCATTCCAATGTAAAATATGTTGAAAGAACAGATAAAGGGGAACATGAAGCATTAAAATGGGAGAAAACATCTCTATGTAAAATTCAACACTCTATCTCCAGAACCAAAGTGCTCCTAGGCATGATGGTGAGTTACCAAGGATAGTCAAGGGGATGAAGAGATCTCATGTGAGAGGTAAGCGGTGTGGATATTTCAATATTGATGTGAATGATCGAATAATCCCAGACCACACCACATAAACCTACCCAATGGACTAGGGCTTCAGATATAGAAAGATGGGGAGGATTCTAATAAACAAAACTGGGCCCAAAGATGAAATGTCATAGCATTCCTACGTATCTCTTGAAAATGATAATCGAGCCACACATAGTTCAGGAAGATTTCATGTAGTTTAACATCCTACGAAAAGGATGTGGTAGATATTAGTTTATTGTTATAGAGCTCATAATATAGATGCCAAATTTAATATTATGTGTGTGGGACAACAGAAGTGGAGATCTCCAAGGGGGAATACATGGTAATGTACTACATGAGGAAATTCTAATTAGATGTAGGAGTGATCCTCTAACCATCAAAGGTAACTTGGTAGTATTTTCCATTGGGTTAGAACTTGTGAACATTGTAAGGTCATTCCAACATGGGCTCCAACAACGGTGGTTTCCTGTGGGGTTACATCGTCATTCTCACAGACAACACCCTGTTGCCTTTTAAGAATGATAGAATGAGATGTTTCTTATTTAATGCTCTCTCTATATTGTTCTGATTTCACTCCATGTTTTGCAGGGCACAAATCATGTCCTCATTGAGTGATTCTAGGTCAGCCAGATGGATTTCAACTCCATTGTCTTGTGTCTGTTCATCGTAGACAGCTGTGCGCAATGATGGAAACTAAAAATTGATGGGTAGGACTATAGTTTCTCCCTACACCAGGTAATATAGTGTCACCAATGTGAAATTGAGATTAATCATATGATAATCCCAAAGAGTTTTGTGGAGATTATCCGACCAACTCTTCTTGTTTTGACCAACCATCTTCAGCAGAATGTTAGAGAGGGTTTTTTTAACAACTCGATCATTCCATTTTCTTGCACGTGATAACGAGATGTTTGGTTAAAACGTATGGTGTACATGGCATATAGTTTCTTTATTTTAGCTACCTATAAGTATGTGTCGTTGTTGGTGGGGATGGAATGGGGGACACCAAATCATTATATGATATTGGAGCTCACAAATTCAAGGATTGAGTGGTACTTTACCTCCTTCAGAGTAATTTCATCTAACAAGTTCGAAAAGAAATTTTTTGTAGTCATAATGAATCTTCACTAGTGGATATCATTTGTGAATAGGGTACTAGGATGTTTAGTACCCATACCATGAAGGTCCAGGAGTACATGGTATTGTGGAGGGGATCCAACAGTAGATACACAAAATTAGTGTGGATTTGGCCTGTATGGAACCTCTTGAAAAACATGATATAGTCACTGATCATAGCGGAAAAATGCCCCATTCTTCAGAAACTATGATATAGTTTCAGCCCTGTCTGATGAGTCCTGCAGGAACCAGCATGGACCTCCTACACGACATAATAAATCTCACCTCTTTGAAATCAATGGAGGATAACCACGTCAAACCCGTTTATATAGAGGATCTACTCTATAACGGGATGCATAGGAAGTGTAAACTAAAATGTGTGGCGTTATATTTTCTCATGATTGGCTTGTTCTAAAGGGATATTTCTGTGCTGGATATACTTGATAAAGGTTGTCCTATAGTGGGGATTCACTTCCAACATTGTTGAAGGGGGACCTAGGGGCCCTGACATGGAGGTTGTAGTGGTAAGGTGGCATACTTGTGCCCTGTCACCATCGTCCGGAGTAATGAGAGTGATGAATCTATTGTGCACCATATGAATAATAAAATCATCATAGTCATGTTCTGCAAGAGATATAGCAATGCTGGAAAAGGAATTAGCTCAACTATTCCGAGATCAAGGGACATGAGTAATATCCAACTGAGATGGGAAACCGACCATTAGCTGACATGTACGTTCACATAGTGGTACGTCTACAATCTTCTTGATGACGTAGTCATCATTGATCAGTTTTATGACTATACTGAAGTCCTCAATCACATTTAATTGGGGAACATCATTCTAGAGGGCCAGTTTGAAACCAGTAATGAGATCCTGATACTCGACTTCATTGTTTGTTCAACCTTATGACAACATGAATGAATATGGTAGAACAACTTGTTCTAGTGTTTTGATGATGATATCTAGACCCACTCTATCGAGTCTTGGGTCATTGATTCATATATTGGTAATGATTTGGTAATCACTTTCAATGTACATTTTACTACATTGAATAGATCGGTCTACCGAGAGGATTGCCTCATCGAGTATATCATGACCTAGAGACTAGTCTGTGAGAGATGGATGGGTGGAAAATAAGTCTACCAATGCATGTCCCTTAATGGTCTTCTAGGGGACAAACCTAATGTCGAACTACTAGAGGATCACTACACACTATGCTAGGCGGCCTATCAACATGGGGCAGTTCAGAACATACTTCAATAGATCAACATGGGACACTAGTTGTATCTCATGATGTTGAAAATAGTGTCACAATTTTTGAAATGTGAATACCAGTGCAAGGAATCTTTTTTCCGATGGAGGAATATCTAGTTCTTTTATCGATGATCATAAAACATAGATATTCTAAACTACTATCAATTTATTCATTGTACTTCTGGGCGAGAAGTGAGGTGAGATATTGTTCTTGGGATGCCTCATAAAGGACTAGCAGCTTTCTAGAAATAGATGGCATTAAGACTGAAGGCTATAATATGAATTTCCTTATTTCTTTGAATGTATTCTGACACTCCTCAACCCAAAAATAATCAAATAATTTCTTCGTGAGCTAGGAATAGAGATTACACTTTCCATCATGATTCGTGATGAATCAGCATATATTTATAAGTGTCATTGAAAACCTTGCAGTTCCCAAATGTTGCATAGAGAAGATATATGAATGATGGACATGATCTTATCAAAAATCGATCTGGAAGCTTTTGTATCTGAAAACATAGTAGAATAACATTCTAGGGGTGACCCCAAAGGCGATCATGAAAGGGTTCATCTTCATATAGCAGGATCTGAGGATGCTGAACACTTTCTCAAGATCTTATAGATTATCCAATAACAAGAATAGTTTTCCACCAGATCATCCACGTAGAATTCCACCATTTTTAGAGGATCTGCTAAAATATTTTATTTATGAAACATTGATAGGTGGAACCATCATTTGTTAGACATAAGGGAATTACCTGGTAGAAAAATGTACCTTGTGGTTCCAGGAATGATGTAGACTCTTCATCCTCAGGGGCCATTAGAATTTTTTATACCCAAAATACCCATCCATGAAGGAGAGAGCTTGGAACCTAGCAGTGGATTAAATCAATAGTTCTATTCTGGGAAGGGGAAAATTGTCCTTCAGACAATTACCGTTGATATCCCAAAGTCGACGCAGACTCAAATATGTTTTTCCTTCTTTCTAAATGGAAAAATGTTAGCTAACCACCTAGGCTACTCATTCTTCTAGAATTAGATGGATCTGATGATATTATAAACCTCGGCCTCAACCATGGCACTGTGAGTATGATAAATATTTCTAGGAGGCTGTTTAAACTCACAATGATTTATTGGAAGACAGAGGTGGTGGACGATGACATGAGTATCTCGTAATGGAATGTTATCATGTACTAGTAAAATTCATTAAGATTATTCTTCAGAAAGTCTATGTATCATTGTTTCTCTTTGTGAAGAATTTTTTCACTAATCAATGTGGATTTTGGATCCGTCTCGTTATCAAGGTTCACCGGTACCAATTCATCAACTGTGGTGGAGAGACCCTCTTCAAAAGAAATCAGTTCATCCTAAAAATCCATATCTTAATTCATGGAGGTAAGATACATAGAATGAGGATATTCATTCATGAAAACAACCCGTGATGGGACACTTGTGTCAGCATGAGCGGTGGTGGACACCACATCAAGGAGCTCTTGTACTGCTGAAACAATATTGATGAATTTTGATGACTTGATCCCATCTTGCCTTCAATTGAAGGGGCCACACTTGATGATATAAAAGCAATAGTGGAACTTTTTCTTGAGTTAGTTTATCCCAACACAGCGAAACAAGAATTTATAACATATTGGCATTTCCATAGGGTGGACATCCCGATACCTTATGGTAGAAGGAGGCTTAGGAATCACCAGGGTCTAATTTTTATAGGAATATAAGGTGATCGTATGGAATTCATTATACATGGGAATGTTCTGTCACCTCATTATAGAAACAAAAATGCATTGCCCCATGTTCGGGGTCATGGCCTCCAACCGGTGGATCAGAAAAAAAAAATTTCCATCATCTAGGTTAGTCCACGGGTCGATCAATGTTGTTGCGTGTTCCACCTCGTCTTCCTTATTTTGCTTGCCATTTCTCTTGTAATAGTCAAAATATTTGTACTGAGCATCACGAAAGGATAAGGTGGATGCATAACCGTAGATTACACCAACTATACCATTATGGGAGTACATAAGGCATTGTTGATACAAACAAGGGACAACCACATGTAGGTGGATTCATGGCCTACCCATCAATGTGTTGTAGGTGGTGTCCTGCGAAAAAACCGTGAACTCAATGCTGGCCACCAGGCCACCGAATTGGGTCTTCTAGTGGATCATTCCTACTAATGTCTGTTACATCTTGTTATATCCTTGATTATTCTTGTGTGAGGGACTTATATTTTCCTTGGATAGCCCAATTTTTCAGAGTGTCCGGATCAGGATAAGGATGATTCTTGACCCTTTTTCGACAAGATAGCGGTGAACCTCCGCACCATAGAAATTTTTATTGGTGTAAAATAGGAAAATATTCCCCTATATGGGAGAGCTGAAATCCATTATAGAGAATGTGGTAATGGTATGACATTTTGTGTGATCAACTACCTTAACATGGAAGGCTTTTGTGGCTGCTACCTCCATCTGAAACTAGAGAGGTATTCATAAATCCCTGGAAAGGGATTCACACATATCTGCTGATAAGATAAGGGACTTGAGAATATATATCCTCATAGGAATTTTGGATATATATTTAAGTGTATCACACATCTGTGCAAATTGTGAACTATTGCTGACAGGGCGTCCTTCTTTGATAGGAGGTTCTACGGTCCCTTCGGGATGAATCGATGGCCGACTAGTGCTAAGAATTAAAGGATGATTTCTCGTAGAAACTAATGAAGTGACTATTATATGAGGTATAGATGAATGAGGCTGGTTCATAAAAGAATGTGTCTGATCACAGCATGGTTAGGGAAGTTCTTCCTTATCAATTAGAAAAAATGGTCGTGATGGAGGACCTGGTGAAACAATACGAGAATATAGTGTGCGTCGAGCATAACACAAGGCTTGTTGTCTATTAACGGTAGTGTGAACAAACTCTATAGAAATGTTTAATATGTTATTCTAATGACCCACATAACCCCGGCTCTATCGGAATTGATGATGGGTAGGGATGTTAGGAAGATATGTATGGTGATCCTCATCATTAGGAGTCCTGTAAGGGTGTGCCATCCCTACTGTGTTAATAGAAGAATACCCTTGGACATCACAATAAGAATCCTCCATAACTGGACGTATTTTGGGAGTAATTTCAATATCACGGGGAATGGTGTTTACAGGAGTATTGAATGATGATATAATCAGTGTGGTGATTTTTCCCCTTGCATTATTGCTACTTTCCCTTCTGCGAAGAGGATGGTCGGGATGTCGACGCTGAAGTAATGGCTGCAGTTTATGTGGGGAATTATGATAGCTTGGTTCAATTCAATAATGGATAGATAACACAATGGGTATATGAGACTACCTTACGACCCATCCAGTAATCATATTTTTGAGACCTGGTGTACGGAATCTATTTCCACTCACCTTCACACTAATCTTCACTATCAGGTTGTATGAATACACAAGCCGCTTATGCCAGTGCTAGGAATTACCTATTTATTCTATTATCGACCTAGGATTAGAGCTATTTATTAATCACATAGCAATTATTGATGGAGTTCACCAAGATTTGGTGAAAGGGGTATTAATTGCAGTGATTAGTGAGATCTTCCTCTTCGGGTCTCCTACATTCAGGCAACTGTAGAATTCCCTACTCCAATGATATTCTAAAATAAATAGGGACATGCTCTTTAATAAATGTGTTGGTATGGTTCCTTATATATTGGAATGTGGATTTGGGAGTCTATCCCTGATGAGGGTCTGGAGGATCCTGTCGATGAGGTGGAACCTGATTATAGCACCTTGGTGGCAGTGGTGCATTATTTGGGGGAGCATTCCGATTCTAATGTGTATGATACTAGGCTAGAGGTTGCGCCTAAGGAGGAGGGACTCAACTATGGTACATAGGTATATCCACTAGTAATAACTCCATCTGACTGGGGTCCACTATTTGGGCTATCGTGGGAGGCTTTGTCTTAGTAGTCCTTCTCGTGGGATCTATAGGAGGCAACAGACATGCCTATTTGGCCTGATGTAAGGCAACCTCTAGACACATGGTGTAATCAATGAAGTCCCAGAATCACCTATGGAGTTAATAAGTGATGAGATATGGGACCAGTTCAGTTTTGTCATTCCCCACACACATTTTCAGATGTTGTTTCTTAGTAAGCGACATATCAAGGGGGTAAATGAGGCCTTTCTACCCTCCAACAATGTCTACGACAGACTTATCATGTATATGATTGCACTCTAGGAGGTATTCAATACTCGTCTTCTTGGAGGTAGAAATGAACTAGTAAATAAAATTTCAATGAAGATGTTCCCAACCAGTTACTGACCCGTTGTGTAGGCACCTATACTATACAAACATGGGACCTTCCATTGTTTTTACAAAACAATAGAGTATGGAACCCTCTTATGGCACTAGTGTTCCTAGAATGGATCAAAACCTTGAGATGAAGTGGGCCAGATGATGGAGTGTGTCACCTATCCCATTAAAAGAATAAAGTATGGTTTCTTGAAACCAGGGGATGTTGGCATATCATCCACCAATGTTAGCTATGGAATTACATCATGTTGAATTGCCACCCGTCGAGCATAAAAATACTCAAGGAGGGAAATGAGTGTATCCATTGGATAATTTGGAAGGATATTCTGATCATGGAGAGGGTTTCTGACCACAAGTGCATTGGAAGGATCTTTAACATGGTAAATCGGACTGGCTGGTCATGGAGTAGTACGTCAGATGAACTGTGAGATTATTATTAGGAATGACTTATGGATCGAGTGGGGGAGCCTGATCACGGTCATGAAGATTATCGTTCATCTCAAGTGGATTTGGTGATGTGTACCACTTTATATTTAAAAATTCTTCGGTTTCTAACCTATCTATGTAGGCTGGATGTTAATGGTCACCTAGAGGAAACTCAACGGGGGAGAGTTGTACATTCCCTTACTGCCCCGGTCAAGGATCACCATTGTATGGTCACTGGTCAATAGAATTTTTATTTAGAGGGTCATTGAACATATTTTTATTCTCCGAAAACTATTAACTCAATGTTTCCATTTTGGGTTATCCTCTGTCTTTTGTATTGAGCCCGATTGGTCGGTGGATTTGAGAGTCCCAAGATACCCTTTTCCATTATTTGGATTCCGAACGAGGGCCAATTGTAACACCCCAGGTAAATAAAGAATATGAAATTTTCATATTTATCCATATTTGTGAATAAAATATTAATATTACTTTAAAGGGGACTCTATGCTCGATGGTGTTCCGAACACGCAACAACGAGTTTCTTGGGAATCATACGTTGCACTCTAATAATAAAATAATATTATTTTAAACGGTAGTTACATGTAGTCGTTGTATTGGAGGTAATGGATAGAAATAACTAAAATATGATTATATATGTTTTTAAATGATTTTATATTTATCCAATAAAAGATAAAGGCTTAAAATACGGAAACAATTCAATTTTAGGCACATATGCCCTAGTTTTCACTAAAGGTTCACTTATCGCCTTTTGATGGAGAACCGTCATTAAATATAGTTTTGTTCACTCTTATACATTCTATTGGACCAAATAAAACTATTCTTACGAATTGGGACATCAAAATTTACTTTGTGTAAATTTTTTGTATCTTTTCGATAAAGTTCATTTTTTAATGAATAGTGTAAAATGTTGTATTTTAATTCAAAACCTATTTTTAATCTAATTTATTTATATGATTAGATTATCTTTTGAATTGGTTTTAAATTTAAATTAGAACATATTTTTACCATTAAATCCAATAGTGGTATTTGGAATTAATTTCACTTTGAAATCAGACTTAAACTAGTGTCAATCTTTTGATACTTATTGTTTCATAAAAACACGTTATTTGCTCTGACTGTGGGAATTAATTATTAAATTAATTAATATGACTTATATGTTTTGAATTTTGTAAAATAGACTTCATTTTTGAATTTGTAATATCAAATATATCTTAGGGTGAATTTTTGGGATTTTTCTGAAAAACATCAATTTTTGATGAATAGTGAAACCACTAAGTGGTACTTATAAAAACTGATTTTTCCGTTTAAATGAAAATTTTCCATCTTTGTGTTTTGATTTTTTAAATTCCGACATACATGGTTGTCATTAAGAAGTAAAATGTGGTTCAATAGGATAAAAATATTTTTTTGGCGAATAGTAACTTGTGAAGTTTTTATTCGCGATTAGAGGTAATTAGTGTAGTTTATGGTAAGAATAATGTTTTAATAAAATGAAATGACCTAGAAACATGTCATACCCTCATTGGATGTGTCATGGCCGACCAAGAAAATACATGGGTCAACTTGGGGACCCCATTGAGCCACTTTGGTTTGGAAATGACATAAATATCGTTTTATTTAATGTTAAAGTAAAAATGACACAAACATGAGATGTTGTACTAAAATAATTTTTACATGGGGTCATACAAGTCATATTTTTTACTATAAATAGTCATTGGAAAGATAAAAAGATTTCCTACATCATATTATTTGTTTTATAATTTTTAGACATTAAATTAATTAAATTATTTATGACATCATGATGATGCAGCGATGACCTCATTATCTAACGATTTAAATAAAATGGAAAGATAATGTAATATATAATCCCTACACATGTCCAAAACCTATTGAATGAGTTTATTTAGAACCCTTATCACCTTATACAATAAATAAATTAATTTTGGACCTTTAAAATACGAATCTCGTTTAATAATAAAGTAACATTTTGTAACATTACAAGAATGCCCCTCCTCTCCTTTTATAAAAGGCCCCCACCTCTACCTCCTTACCCACACTCCCAAAGCCTTTGGCTCAGACAAACCCTGCCAATTTTGTCTCTACACTTCCCTCTCTTACTCATTTAAGCCTCACTTTGGGCATAATTATTCCCAAGGAAGTATTTGAGCTCAAACTAAAGGGAGTTACCCGATTTTAAGGTAATGTCTTCACTTGTGTCCTTTTGTTTTATTTTGCTTCTCCAACCCCATAAACTCTTTTTATTCATTTATTTTGTAATAAATCCAGTATCTACAATATACTAGTATGTTTTTATAAGAGGTATTCTAGCTACACTTACACACACCTACATCTAATGGTTAAAGAACATATTATTTCCGTGGATGGAAAATTTCTGTCTCCCGAAACGATGATTGTTCAACAATATTCTAACACCTTAAAAGGTGGAAATTAAGATGACACTATATTTATATATGATATCTAATATGTTTATGTTTTACTTAAGCTTATTTATTTTTCATTTATGGCATACCTTTATGGTTTTCATTATGGGTAAACGCGATATCTTCATTTAAGGAAGTGCGGACTACTGCCCCCTCAAAGTGATTTGATTCGTTAATAGCATATCTGGTACTTATAAAGGATATATTTAATGATATTATATATGATAACATAGTTTATTTAAAATACTATTATGTATCATTATGTTTTAATTCCATTAAATATGAAATAAAAATGGAAGTAGCGTTCATGCGTACGTACGGCTTACCGTCTACATGAACGGTACATTTCATTTCTTATCTAAAAATGTTGTGTAATATTATAAGTACATATATATAATGGATATATATGTAATATATTACATCTAAATTATGGATATAATTCTGGAATTATAACGAATATATATATATATATATATCATTTTGTTTTAATTCCATTAATATGACAAAAAATGAAAGTAGTGTTCATGCGTACGTACGACCTACCATCTCCATGAACGGTGCTTTTTGTTTTTTATCTAAAAATGATATGGAATAGTATAAAATGAATATTTACTGGATATATATGATATTTTAATCATTAATAATATTCTGTAAATTATTTACTTATAACTACATGGGCAATCTTTTTTCAAACAAGTTCATTTATGACTCATGTACCAAACATCGGCAAAAACGTCTGATATGAACTAACATTATTAAACAATTATTATAACATTATAATATGTGATATGAACTGAATAATAATATTTAAAGGAGGTAATTAGGAAATTATTAATTGACCAAAGTTTATTATTCAGGAATATAAAGAAACGAACAAGACAAGTTGGACTTGAGGTAAGGGATCTTACTCCTCTCTTTCTTTTTAAGTACACTCGTTTACGTCATTCCCTCTAAATCTCATATTTCTTGTTATTGGGATGTTATTTTATATTACACTTACTATTATTTTTATGTTCATGTGATGAGAGACCCTATTCTCTCTCATCAATCCATTTTGGATGTTTTGAGTGGCGACGTTAGGCTGCCAAATTTTCGTTAGAGATCTAACCTCTCTCTTTCATTTTAAGTACTCTCCTTTATGTCACTTCTTTTAAGATACTATTTGTTATGTTTGGGGATGTTCTTTTATATTCTTATTTCTATAATATTTAAGTTAATATGATTAGATAACCTATTTGATCTCATCAATCCATTTTTGTATGTTTTATGTGGCGTCGTTAGGCTGCCGAGTTTTCGTAAGGGGTTTTTCATCTCACTTTTATTCCAGTGCGATTTATGCTACATTTTCCACAATTTACTTTGAGTGGTGTATTTACTTCCCATTATTCTACTCTTTTTTTAATATACTTTCGTTTATGAGTATTTACATCAATTATTTATTGTCCTTCTTTCATGGGGTGTATGTTTTGAAAGATTCCCAAGTCGGTAAGGGAACCTTTCACCCTCCTCTTTTTTAAAAGACTTCTTTTATTGGGTCTTTTAATTTACATATTGTTATGTTGGGATATGTTCTCATATATACTTATTTATGTAACTTTTATGTCCAAGTGATGAGATACACTTTTTATCTCTCATCAACTCATTTTGATGTGACGCCGTTAGGCTGTCAAGGGAACTTCTTAACCCAATTTCGATTTCTTTGGGTTCAACATGTAGTTATTGAATATGTCATCCTTTGAATATGTGTGAATGACCTTTGATTATTTTACAATTAATATCCACTTATATTTGTTGTATTCTTTTGTCACACATAATTATGTAATTGACTTTTCCTTAAACCAAGGATACCGTCTTTGTTTGGGACTTCGTCTCAATATCCTTTCATTGAGGCATATTTTTTTTATACACAACCTCCTTTTATATGGTGAATAAATCCCTTTGACTTTTACATTTATCCAAAAGGAATCTTTTTAATGAAGCGTTTTACTAAACGACAAAAGGGAATGTTTTTGTCGTACGTTTGCGGCGACAACGACTTCTCCGCCGCCGTGACCGTTATTTGGGTTTCAGCTTCCTCTACAAGCCATACCTTCTTTTTAAAATAAAAATAAATATCATGTTTTACTTTTCATTTATTTTTGTATTGAAAATGGTTTTCATAATGTTTTTATATCAATATGTTGTATTGATATCTTGTGATTGAAAGGTGTAAATATTATGTTTCCTTTATGCATGTTTTATGTGATACGATTATGTTGAGGTTCTTGGGCATTATTATGAAGACGGGTGGTTCCGTGATAAAATAAGGGCGGGTGATCCCGATATAGCTCTTCAATGCATTGGGTAACGCGAAGGAGTGAAACGTTAAGGTTTCTCTGAAGAGATTTTGGGAATATACTGTGATGTGTATTCCAAACGTAACCAAGAGGGTTAGTCCCTATGTAAGAATGTTATGAATGCCTCAAGATACCTTTTATGTCTTATGATTTCTATGTTTTATTCATGATTGATGAGGTATGTTAAAGTGCCTATGTTTTATGGGTAAAGTATGATTTCATTCTTATGTATATATGAACTCATGTTTCATTTACATATTTTTATAACCCTTACTGAGCTTTTTATTCTCATCCCAAGTTTTTGAAATTTTTTTCACAGGTCAAGAGAAATGTAGATGATGTGATGATAGTGTCAAGGATGAGTCAAGGAAGAATCCATGTTTTATTTTAAATATGTTTTCGTTGATGGGAAGAATGAATAATGTCTTTTATGTAACCACTTTGCTTAAATGTGGAATGTAATGCAAGTTTCATGATCTAATTCTCTAAAACACTAAACCTAAAAAGATCCTCAATGTGTAATCTTATAATAACTCAAGATTAAGTAAGGTCTAAGGCTAGGGCCTTAAAGCGGACTGGCTGGTCATGGAGTAGTACGTCGAATGAACTATGAGATTATTATTAGGAATGACTTATGGATCGAGTGGGGGAGCCTGATCAGGGTCCTGAAGATTATCGTTCATATCAAGTGGATTTGGTGATGGGTACCACTTTATATTTAAAAATTCTTCGGTTTCTATCCTTTTTATGTAGGCAGGATGTTAATGGTCACCTAGAGGAAACTCACCGGGGGAGAGTTGTACATTCCCTTACTGCCCCGGTCAAGGATCACCATTGTATGGTCACTGGACAATAGAATTTTTATTTAGAGGGTCATTGACCATATTTTTATTCTCTGAAAACTATTAACTCAATGTTTCCATTTTGGGTTATCCTCTGTCTTTTGTATTGAGCCCGATTGGTCAGTAGTTTTGAGAGTCCCAAGTTACCCTTTTCCATTATTTGGATTCCGAACGAGGGCCAATTGTAACACCCCAGGTAAATAAAGAATATGACATTTTCATATTAATCCATATTTGTGAATAAAATATTAATATGACTTTAAAGGGGACGCTATGCTCGATGGTGTTCCCAACACGCAACAACGAGTTTCTTGGGAATCTTACGTTGCAATCTAATAATAAAATAATATTATATTAAACGGTAGTTAACATGTAGTCGTTGTATTGGCGGGAATGGATAGAAATAACTAAAATATGATTATATATGTTTTTAAATGTTTTTACATTTTTCCAATAAATGATAAAGGCTTAAAATACGGAAACATTTCAATTTTAGGCACATATGCCCTAGTTTTCACTAAAGGTTTACTTATCGCCTTTTGATGGAGAACTGTCATTAAATATAGTTTTGTTCACTCTTATACATTATATTGGACCAAATATAACTGTTCTTAAGAATTGGGACATCAAAATTTACTTTGTGTAAATTTTTGGTATCTTTTGGATAAAGTTCATTTTTTAATGAATAGTGTAAAATTCTGTATTTTAATTCAAAACCACTTTTTAATCTAATTTATTTATATGATTAGATTATCTTTTGAATTGGTTTTAATGTTAAATTAGAACATATTTTTACCATTAAATCCAATAGTGGTCTTTTGAATTAATTTCACTTTGAAATCAGACTTAAACTAGTGTCAATCTTTTGATACTTATTGTTTCATAAAAACACGCTATTTGCTCTGACAGTGGGAATTAATTATTAAATTATTAATTGTGACTTATATGTTTTGAATTTTTTAAAATAGACTTCATTTTTGAATTTGTAATATCAAATATATCTTAGGTTTAATTTTTGGGATTTTTCTGAAAAACTTCAATTTTTGATGAATAGTGAAACCACAAAGTGGTACTTATAAAAACTGATTTTTCCATTTAAATGATATTTTGCCATCATTGTGTGTTGAATTTCTAAAATCTGACATACATGGTTGTCATTAAGAAGTAAAATGTGGTTCAATTGGATAAAAATATTTTTTTGGTGAATGGTAACTTATTAAGTTTTTAATCGCGATTAGAGGTAATTAGTGTAGTTTATGGTAAGAATAATGTTTTAATAAAATGAAATGACCTAGAGACATGTCCTACCCTCATTGTACGTGCCATGGCCGACCAAGACAATCTATGGGTCAACTTGGGGACCCAATTGAGCCCCTTTGGTTGGGAAATGACATAAATATCTTTTTATTTAATGTTAAAGTAAAAATGATACAAACAAGAGATGTTTTACTAAAATAATTTTTACATGGGGTTATACAAGTCATATTTTTTACTATAAATAGTCATTGGAAAGATAAAAATATTTCCTACATCATAGTTTTTGTTTTATAATTTTTAAACATTAAATTAATTAAATTATTTATGACATCATGATGATGCAGCGATGACCTCCTTATCTAATGATTTAAATAAAATGGAATGATAATGTAATATCTAAGCCCTACACATGTCCAAAACCTATCGGATGAGTGTATTTCGAACCCTGATCACCTTATACTCTAAATACATCAATTTGGGACCTTTAAAATCCGAATCTCATTTAACAATAAAGTAACATTTTGTAACATTACAAGAGTGCCCCTCCTCTCCTTTTATAAAAGGCCCCCACCTCCACCTCCTTACCCACACTCCCAAAGCCTTTCGCTCGGACAACCCCGGCCCATTTTGTCTCTCCACTTCCCTCTCTTACTCATTTAAGCCTCACTCTATGCAGAATTTTTCCCAAGGAAGGATTTGAGCTCAAACCAAAGGGAGTTACCCGATTTTAAGGTAATGTCTTCACTTGTGTCCTTTTGTTTTATTTTTCTTCTCCAACCCCATAAAATCTTTTTATTCATTTATTTTGTAACAAATCCAGTATCTCCAATATACTAGTATGTTGTTATAAGAAGGATTCGAGCTACAATTACACACACCTACATCTAATGGTTAAAGAACATATTATTTCCGTGGATGGAAAATTTCTGCCTCCCGAAACGATGATTGTTCAACAATATTCTAACACCTTAAAAGGTTGCCATTAATATGACACTATATATATATGATATCTAATATGTTTATGTTTTACTTAATCTTATATATTTTTCATTTATGGCATACCTTTATGGTTTCCATTATGGTTAAACGCGATATCTTCATTTAAGGAAGTGCGGACTACCGCCCCGTCAAAGTGATTTGATTCGTTAATAGCATATCTGGTACGTATAAAGGATATATTTAATGATATTATAAATGATACCATACTGGAACTAAAATACTATTATGTATCATTATGTTTTAATTCCATTAAATATGAAATAGAAATGCAAGTAGCATTCCTGCGTACGTACGGCTTACCGTCTCCATGAACGGTACATTTCATTTCTTATCTCAAAATGTTATGTAATATTATAAGTACATATATATAATGTATATATATAATATCTTACATCTAAATTATGGATATCATTCTGGAATTATAACATATATATATATATCTCTCATTTTGTTTTAATTCCATTAATATGACAAAAAATGAAAGTAGCGTTCATGCGTACGTACGGCCTACCGTCTCAATGAACGGTGCTTTTTGTTTTTTATCTCCAAATGATATGGAATAGTATAAAATGAATATTTACTGGATATATATTATATTTTAATCATTAATACTATTCTGGAAATTATTTACTTATAACTACATGGGAAATCTTTTTTCAAACAAGTTCATTTATGACTCATGTACCAAACATCGGCAAAAACGTCTGATATGAACTAACATTATTAAACAATTATTATAAAATTATAATATGTGATATGAACTGAATAATAATCTTTAAAGGAGGTACTTAGTCAGTTATTAATTGACCAAAATTTATTATTCAGGAATATAAAGAAACGAACAAGACAAGTTGGACTTGAGGTAAGGGATCTTACTCCTCTCTTTCTTTTTAAGTAAACTCTTTTATGTCATTCCCTCTAATGCTCATATTTCTTGTTATTGGGATGTTATTTTATATTACACTTACTTTTATTTTTATGTTCATGTGATGAGATACCCTATTCTCTCTCCTCAATCCATTTTGGAAGTTTTGAGTGGCGCCGTTAGGCTGCCAAATTTTCGTAAGAGATCTAACCTCTCTATTTTTTAAGTACTTTCCTTTATGTCACTTCTTTTAAGATCCTGTTTGTTATGTTGGGGGATGTTCTTTTATATTCCTATTTATATAAACTTTAAGTTAATATGATGAGATACCCTATTTGATTTAATCAATCCATTTTTGTAAGTTTTATGTGGCGCTGTTAGGCTGCCAAGTTTTCGTAAGGGATTTTTCATCTCACTTTTATTCCCGTGAGATTTATGATACATTTTCCACAATTTCCTTTGAGTGGTGTATTTACTGCCCATTATTATACTCTTTGCGTAATATAGTTTCGTTTATGAGTATTTACATCAATGATTTATTGTTCTTCTTTCATGGGGTGTATGTTTTGAAAGATACCCAAGTCGGTAAGGGAACCTTTCACCCTCCTCTTTTTTAAAAGACTTCTTTTGTTGTGTCTTTTAATTTACATATTGTTATGTTGTGATATGTTCTCATATATCCTTATTGATGTAAATTTTATGTCCAAGTGATGAGATACACTTTTTATCTCTCATCAACTCATTTTGATGTGATGCCGTTAGGCTGTCAAGGGAACTTCTTAACCCAATTTAGATTTATTTGGGTTCAACATGTAGTTATTGAATATGTCATCCTTTGAATATGAGTGAATGAAATTTGATTATTTTACACTTAATATCCACTTATATTTGGTGTATTCGTTTGTCACGCATAATTATGTAATTTAGTTTTCCTTAAACCAGGGATACCGTCTTTGTATGGGACTTCGTCTCAATCTCCTTTCATTGAGGCATATTTTGTTTTATACACAACCGTATTTTATATGGTGTATAAACCCCTTTGACTTTTACGTTTATCCAAAAGGAATAATTTTTATGAAGTGTTTTACTAAATGAAAAATGGGAATGTTTTTGTCATATGTATGCGGTGACAACGACTTCTCTGCCGCCGTGACCGTTATTTGGGTTTCGGCTTCCTCTACAAGACATACCTTATTTATAAAAGAAAAATAAATATCTTGTTTTACTTTTCAATTATTTTAGTATTGAAAATGGTTTTCATAATGTTTTTATATCAATATTTTGTATTGATATCTTGTGATTGAATGGTGGAAATGTTATGTTTCCTTTATGCATGTTTTATGTGATACAATTATGTTGAGGTTCTTGGGAATTATTATGAAGATGGGTGGTTCCGTGATAAACTATGGGCGGGTGAGCCTGATATAGCTCTCCAATGCATTGGGTAATGCGAAGGAGTGAAACGTTAAGGTTTCTCCGAAGAGATTTAGGGAATATACTGTGATGGGTATTCCAAACATAACCAAGAGGTTTACTCCCTACGTAAGAATGTTATGAATGCCTCAAGTTACATTTTATGTCTTATGATTTATATGTTTTATTCATGATTGATGAGGTATGTTAAAGTGCCTATATTTTATGGGTAAAGTATGATTTCATTCTTATGTATATATGAACTCATGTTTCCTTTACATATTTTTATAACCCTTACTGAGCTTTCTATGCTCATCCCATGTTTTTGAAATGTTTTTCATAGGTCAAGGGAATGGTACATGATGTGATGATAGTGTCAAATATGAGTCAAGGAAGAATCCATGTTTTATTTTAAATATGTTTCCGTTGATGGGAAGAATGAATAATGTCTTTTATGTAACCACTTTGTTTAAATGTGGAATGTAATGCATGTTTCATGATCTAATTCTCTAAAACTCTAAACCTGAAAAGATCCTCAATGTGTAATCGTGTAATAACTCAAGATTAAGTAAGGTTTAAGGCTGGGGCCTTATACCAATGACATGGTATGTATAGGAAGATCTATTAAATTTCATTGTTGGTGAATAATCCTTAATATTGGATCTAATTATTTTGGAACTCTCTTTGGGGTATGTTATCTTCTTTTATTTCTATATCATTCTATCCCTCTGATAAGTCGGCCATGTTAACTGTGACTCTACCTGAATGAATATCCTCAATAACATTCGAAAAGAAGGGTTGGTTCTAGGTAGAACTAAAATGAAGTTCATAATAATGATGCTAATGGAAAACCGAAAAATGGGGGGAAGCCTCCTTGATAACCCTACCTTGAAAATTAATTCTCTAAACACACCACTACGGGAGGGTATGATGATAACCATATGACTTAGGACATTGGGACATAGGGAGCCAAGTCATGTCGAACATGAAACATTGGTAGCCAATATCAGCAAATTGGACATGAATCTTGGGGTATGACACTCACTAATAATGAATACAATGGTACATTTTCCAGAGAGTTTGGTAAAAACACACTACATCTTCTTGGGTAAGTGATTCTGGAGCACTAAACCGTGAGGTTGCAACTGGCCATAACATATCTATGAAATGTTCTACTGTAATGTTGTCCTAGAATATCCTCATCTTAGAAATTGGATACAGACCTTGGATTATCCATTAATAAATAGGGGTGGATGACGAATGAGTAATGGAACTAACGTAGAACATTGAGAAGTTAAGATGGCCTGTGGAGAATACATCAAGCGATTTGACAAGCCGCCACATCTTGGGATGTCTTGAAAAAAATGAAAAGATTGCACCACCACATCTCAGTAAGATGGAATAGAAATTTCATCATCCACTAAGGAGATGCAGTTACTAATGGTGGTTCAGGCTCCTTTTTTTCCTATATTAGTCCCTAAAATAACTGTCATCTATCTTTGGTTGAGGTAGATAATTACATTGTGGATGATAGGGTGGATTTCCGAGACATGAACTGGAAAGTGGCCAAATTCCCCTCCTCATAGATGTATCTTTAGAGGGAGGTGATAATTCTGTGGACCTCATATTCCAGAAGGATTAATATTTTTTGCCTTTTTTCTTACCTGAATCATGACATTGAAGATTAGGGTGAAGGTTCCATTATTGAATTTTATTTTGCCTCTGAATCTAAGAAACATATGGGTTTAATCGTGGTCTGAAATGTACAGGTATTCGTCTAAGGGTGGAAGTGACCTGCCCTCCTACCCCGGGATGGTTCTTCTAGATAAAATAGTTTTTTGACATGGGGAGTGCCTCCGACCAATCAAAATAAGGGGTGGAGATGACTTCATCCTCGGTGAACTAGGGTGGGAGGAGAACCTTGACAAATGTCAATGAGAGCATGGGGATGACCTCTGTGTCTTCTAGCTGGAACATGGAGAGAATGACTATGAGATGTTTTGGAGTAGGTAGGACCACCGTTGGAGTAGGTGGGAACATGGGAAATAACTCCCTGTTCATTTCCCGTGGATGTGACAGAACAAGGGGGATGTCATACCACTCAAACTGAACATGGAGAAGACCACAGAAGTCAGTGCCAATGAAGCGAAGAAGACCTATGATTTTATAATTTCCAAATTGAGGAGGACCTTCATTGGTTTCTATAAGAACATGGGTTATAACCCCACACTGATGGTTGACCAGACAAGGTGGGTCTTTGCATCAGTGACCTGTGCTAAGAGGAACGGCTCCATACCTGGGGTCATGAGTGCGGCTGAAACATTGGTTGAGGGTGTTAGTGCGGTGAGGAGGACCATTTCCCAGAGTGATGGTGGCAGGATAAGGCCCTCAGCAAATAGGTAGAGAGAGTGGATGAATATCTCTATCATCGGTGGTTGCATGGGGAGGAAATTTGTACTAGATATCATTACTGTTGGTCTGCCCATGATGGTTTCCACTAGTGTCTGAAACCAGGAGAGTCATCATATCCTACCCCGTGAGGTGGGTTGGGTCTTGATCAAGGTTGGGCTTATAAGTTACCTTGTTTAACATAAACGGGGCATTGAGTGTTTTCATCAGAGGTAGAACTTGCCACTATAGTCCTCATCGATGAGTCCCCCTTGCAGAAACCCTTCGAATCCTTTTCCTGACATTGGTGTTGGGTTTACCAGACCATGGTCAGTGGTGTAGGTGTATAAATTACTTACTCCTCATCCTGTGGGGCTAGGTGGTGGCACATATGTGGCCTAGTGGGAGCCCTACATGGGGTCCCCGAGATGGAATTATAGGAAGGATGACCTAGGTATCCACCACATCATTGGAATTGGGGAGGAAGTCATAAAGGTTCTCTAGGGAGAGGCTCCTAATTCAATTTTTGGTCAGATTGGGGAGCAGTGTCTCATTTCCTGGACCGTGGGGGAGGCAGTGATGACGAGGCGCATAATCCACTATGTCTTGTTGGGCCATATCCTGGGTTGGGATAATCTCATCCTCCTATTATCATCAGATGAGGTCGTTAATCAGCCTCTTCTGAACATGTTCTAATGGTGAAATAGGGTGTGGGAACATGTAAACTGTTGATGTAGATATTGTTGTAGAAGAGGTGAAAATACATGTGATTTCCATTTTTTGTTTCCCTGAAACCTGTATCAGTAGGTAGGGGTAATTGGTTTTCTTCCAGGACCGATTGGGTCCTGCTATGTATGGTGATTCAACTATTAATTCAAATAGAAAGAAAGAGACATCTAGTTCCCCAACAAAATTTTGTATTCCACTGATGGTAAAAAAGTATCCATAATGACAATGTCACAGAAAAGGATGTCCAATGTTAAACATCCCCATTATCTGGTGAGTTTCACACCGGGCTAGCTATTTCCAAGGTGGGACCTAGTGTCAAATAGTTGGATATGGTGACATGATTATCCACTAATTTCTCGAATGAAAAAAATATCCAAATTGAGTAGATGAAAATCAAATCAGTGTCACAATTTATGTTTCTATTGCTTTTGGTGGGGCAGACATCTGTCTTTGGTGGACACACTATCTGTTTCCCCGCATTCCTAATTTCCAATGGTGTGAATAATCCATTTCTTATTCATGGATTCTTTCTCCTTGATCGAAATGGGTTGATGGGATTTCAGTTTCATTTTCCGTGTATTCCTCATCATATATTTTCACCTAGTCTTGGTATCCCAGTAATGAGTAAGAAGTTGTTTGGAATACTCTTCTGGGTTCTATATCTTTTTGGATTCTGGTTAATTACACTGATTTTTTCAAGACATTCCAAGTGTTCATTCTATGGTAGAAACATTCAGTGGGGGTATTAGTCATGTTGGAAATCACTTGTGTGACTGGATCATGAAACACTTGTGCATCTTGGATTCTTCAATTATAATAGGGCTTCTCAAGGGCATAGAAGCTTGAGGAATCACAGGTCTAGTGAATAGAATTATATTCCATATGCATGTCTCTGAGGTTTTCCTTTACTTCCCATGATTAACACAGGTTATTCCACTAGTGTCTCGTAGAGACAAACTAGGCTATTAAGAACACTAATGTGAGTTGATCATATGGGTGAATCCCTAAGAGGGAGAATGTGAGAGTCCTACTAGATGGGTGGATCAAGAGGTCCAATGAATACGGATCCAAGGATACTTGGGTCACAGTAAGGGGAACCTAGGGTTTTTCATCAGTAGGGATTAATACTCAGGGAGGTTTCTACATACCTTATCCATAGAGACCATGATCTAACCCATGTAGTTCGAAGGTGCGATGAATTGGGGCGTGCATAGAGGAATGTGACCCAAATACATATTAAGGATTACTTTGGGATAACATCATGTCATAAGAAGAGAACCTTGGTTGGGTGGTTATGTATTGTGTGGGGATTATGTGAAGTTAGCATCCATATTGATACCAGGAGAAGAAAGAGAGTGGGTGACATGATCTCACCATGATACGGTGGCATGGGTAAGAACTAGGATGAACATGTATGCTAGAGTGAATTGGATGGATAATGAGATGGAATCATCAGGAAGATGCTGATAATGTTGAGATTGAACCTCAAGATGGCTTCTTTTGTATTCTCATGGTGGGAAATAAATGTCAATGTAGTTTGGTGGGGTGATGGGACACCTTAGGGGGAAACATGAGAAAATCGATGCATGGATGGGACCTGGAGGAACTGGAACCTCTAGGTTGGCACATGACTATCCCGAAACATAAAGGATCAATGGAAAATCCTAGAAGAGACATGGGTGATGGTATTTTACCTAGTGGAGGCTTCATACAGATCTCTATGGTAGGGATTCAAGGTCTATGTAGTTTGGGATGGGGTATGGAATCAAAATGTATGGAAAGAACATTGAACTAATGACATACTGGGGATTACACATGGTTTAAGTCTTTGGAGTGGGTATAAAACCATTGGGAGAGGCCAAATATCGGGATCCCAAAAAATGGACTACATTGACTTACCATTGGTTGGGGACAATAATGGCTTACCATTGGTTGGGGTTGATCCTCAGGGAGGATTTCTAAATACCATGTACATGATACATGAATAAAAACCCACGTAGTTCGAGGAGAGATATGAAATCATGATTTACATGGAGGACAACAACATGAAGACACGATGGGGCCTACGTGTGGGTACCATCCCTATAATTAGTCCAATTCCAAGAGGGAGGACATGTGATGTGGGTATAAACAAAAGGGACACTGATGTTTACCAATGCTTGGTTTTTATCCTCAATGAGGCTTCCTTCATACCTTTTCAAGGAGACAAGGATCGAAAACCATGAATTTCTACATCCAATATTTTAATGTCATGAAGGATAAAAGTGGGGAATAAATTTTAACATCATACAAGGTGTGGGTTAACCATCATGAAGTGTTCAGGAATGATTGTTGGTGGGATTGAACCTTAGAGAGGCTTACAATGTACCTTTCATGGGAGGTTTAATGGTTAAAGTCTATATAGTTTGAATCACTGTTTAGGGATTAGACAGTATGGTTCCCCTAGAGGGAAGCCATGGTCAAAGCATAATCTAAGCCCATGTGAATCATGCTAGGTGTGAGAAATAAGAGGCATCAAAGAACTGCCGATCATGTCGCAAAAGGTGATCCCATGAGGAATAGAAAGGGTTTTATGCCCAGATAGTGACCCAAAGAGAAAACATGGACATACCAATGGTTAGCAGCCCAAAGATATTGATATTGGTACATAATATATGATGAAGGACCGAGGAAAAAAATACTAGGGGGAGAGGGATGAGGAAACAAATTTTCTTATTCCCAACTCTCCTTTATTCTTTTGGCACGAAAAAAGATAGGAGGAGTAGGAATCAAACCTCCCATAAGAAAGGATATAGGCTTATTCAAGGATGGTTACACTACCACATGGACAAATGCCACTCTAGAAAATAGAATCTTATTCCATGGACGGAATACCTCACTCTCATGGAGACCAATGTGAGTGGAGAATGTATGATATTGGGAACCCCGTTTATATTTTCATGGGAAATGTTCACAGTTTAATGACATGTGCTGAGAATGATGGTTCTTAACAGTTTAACGTCCTACAACTTAGACTAAAAAGGTAATCCCAACACCCATAGGACATAAATAACTAATACCCACACACCCTTGAGGAACAGAAGGCATCAAAAATTCAATGGATATGGTGTGTTACAATGTTATCAATTGATGGGATCATGTTAGCATGGTTATGCGAAGAAGTAATAGTCGTTAGCGTGCCTATGAGAAGAATAAGGTGGCTAATAATGAAATGTGAATAACCTCCAAGTGACATTGAAATCACATCATAAAAACCTAGAGGGTCATGTGAGAGAAGGGGTTGTGCAGCCAAATGGTTCACATGAAGGGAAATTGTAAAGATCCAGTGCACCAAAGAGTAGAAAGACTCTAAGAAGGGGTACACTTATCAAATTGTAGTGGCCTAGCCTAGACATGGAGTATAGATTCATATAAAGTGAGCTTCATGATGTGAAAATGATTTCATAGAATAGGACATCACAGACCATGGATACCTTGAAAATCATTTCACATTGAAGTAATGTTCTTCATGAAGAACAGTGAGACTATCTTAGCATGTGGTTCACATGTGAATGGAAGTACATTGAAAAGTATGAGTGCTCTGTAACGACATGGGTTCCTATAGGGATCTACTTCTTTTGGGATGGCTCTTATTATTTCGAAATTACATCCTCTACTGAAGAGGGGTTGTATTTGAGCTATGGGAAAGTTATTTTGCAAAGCTCATGTAACATGAAGATCACATTTTTCTCAATGATTCACAGAGCAGTGGTTGATTCTTGATTTAAGAGCTCACGAGGGGAATGGTCGAGGTATCCGTCTATTGCGTATGAGGAAATCCGGGTATTTATAGGTAATAGGTGGCACGGAGCTCTAATAAATCATAACATAAAGACATGGAGCATCACAACCATAAGAGTATTTCATCAAGTTAGTCATAATTATGGAGTGGACCATCATCCCCACCTCAGCGAAGAGGCATGTTTCATTCCCTTCGCGGTTCTCTCGGAGGCTTCAGAGAAATTCGTAGGGATGACAGAGTTGATATGGTTCCCTTAGAAATGATAAAAATTTCGTCCATTACATCAAAACCACATATCCTCCTTCTTCTTTTACTATATGGCGATCAAATATGGGGCATTGGCTTTGCAACGGCTGGGTGGTGAAGGGTTCTGCGAAATAGCTTCACAACGCAGACCAATTTTCTTTGGATTCCTATTTACGCATTTCACTTTGCCCATATTTTTCCACCATAAATAAGTTTCGCTTTATGTTCATCCACCTTTTGTTTTATGAATAATTGTTAAAGTGGTTAATATTTTATGTAACGATATCATCATTTATCATGATTTTTTATGATTAAATTTATAATGTTGAAATATCATGATATACCTCTCAATAATTCTCACGAAATTTATTATACACTGGTTATTAATGTTATATCAATGTAATATAACCATTATCCAATATTTGATAGTTAATATAATTAATAAAATGTGTACATTAAACAGCAACATTGTTTCTCTATTGGGTCAAGAATCTATTTTATATCAAAATAATTCTTTATAAATTGTTTAAATTTTTTTTAAATGATATATTATGCTAATTTTCAATTAATGGATTTTTCAAAAAGTGTATTGAAAAATATTTTGATATTCTTTTACTAGTTTGTATTGTTAATTTTGATGTAAAAGGTTTTGAAAATGTTTTAGATCTTTAAAATGTTTTTACAATTTGGAAATATATTTATCTCAAGGATGATTTTAAATTATATATACATTATATTTTCATTTGGAAATTTAAACTACTCTTTTGTATATTAGCATATACTAGTGATGTTTGTCATTTATATCATCTTCATCATTTCTCTGGACGGGATAATATTATTTCAGTGAGATTTTTGAGGAAATTCATTCTTTTACACGGGTCAAACATGTTACAATCGTAATATTGACTTTTTATGAATTTTATAATGAAATTCAATATCCTTATACATTAGTTATATTGTTGTTATATTACAATACTTCTAAAATGGGGTGACTCAGATAGCGCTGAGTGATCCCATTATATATTTTCATGGTGGGTGAACCTAGGAAGCAATCAGATTCATTGAGTAATGATATTTATCTCTAATGAGATAGACATTGATATAATAGGGAGTGATCCCAGTACATTATGACATTGATGGAACATGAAGTGAACCCAGTATAGTAAAACATGGTTAGAACATGTGTGAACCGTATACAGTAAGACAAGGATGGAATGAGGATTGTACCCCACAAAGTAATGGACTATTTCCAATATAATGTTCTTCTGAGTGAACAATGACGAATTTGACTTTATATGTTATCCTAATTATATTTTCACATTGTAATTCAAGAACATGATTACATGATCAAAATTTCATATGTAGACCTATCTTACATGCACATAATGTCATGTGTGGACCTGGATGCATGTTTTTATGTTTATATGAGGTCATAATTTCATGTTCAAAAACAAATATTTGATCATGTTTCTATTTATATATGATGACAATGTTAAAATCTTATCTGTATTAGAAAATACATGACTTCTTAAAATGTTATGCAATCAGGGCTCATGGTCTTTTATTCCCTTATGATTACTGACTTTTAAACTGTCAATCCTTAGAGTAAGACTCATATTTATGATCTATTAACGTTTTGGTATAAATTCTGAATGTTATTATCCTTATAATGTATCCTTATTCTTATCTTATGATTTCATATTATCATATATTTATGTCTATTTGGTTTACCCTAACTGAGCATCTGTTCGCATCCATTCTTATATTTCTTTCCTCAAATTATGAATAAAGATTTATGCATTTTATTATTAATAGTAGTTTTATGTTATAAGATAATTGATGAATTTTTTAAGATATTTCACTATATTATATTATTATGTTCCATGTTTCCAAAGGATATAAACTACTATACTATTCCAAAAAAATTATTTAATGTAATGAATATTATTCAAACAGCATGTGATATCCATATTTGAGAATAATGGGTTGCAAAAATGAATGCCCTTATCCAGGCTAAAATAATTTTTTTATAGTCAATTTATACTAATTTTATTTTTTTAACTTTTAAATGTAATTTTATCATTTTATATATGGTCTATTATCATCATAATGTTTAATGTATATTTTTTATTTTATATATATGAGAATATATCTTTGTTATTTTTTTATTTTTTACAAAACATCCTATTTATGCTTCCATGTTTTCGGGATTGAATTATTATTATCATGGTTTTATAAAATATTTCTTATTAAAAAAATATTTTGAAAATTATTAATAATGTCTCTTATTTATAATGATATTTTTCCAATGCTCATATTTTTCATCAAACCCAATTTTATTTGAGATATTTTATGATTGATTAATGAAATTACTCACATTATATAATCCAAAATATTGCATAGGGTGTCTAATGAAATATTTTTTTCTATCACAAGAATAATCCATCACATCATTTATCACACCTAAATATCCACTATGAATAGAAATTATTTTTTTCATAATACACCCCCTTTGTGAATACTATATATTTTATTCCTTGATTAAAGGTTGTCGACATAGATTCCATAAATCAATTCATTTTTGAATTTAGTGATATAGTTTTATACCATTTGTCTACATTATGTAAATATCATAAGTTGTATTATCTTTATTTAATGGTATTTACTAAGAATGTTAAAAAATATCTTTATATCCCAATTCAAATTCTATTGGAATATCATATTATGGTTTTTGATGAAATTATGTATCTTTTATTTATTTGATTCCATTTGAAAATGATATGAAACCAATTTTATTCCATTGGTTTCATTTTGATAAGGTTAATTATTGTTTTGAAGTGTTACATATATGTATGGTTTATGACTGGTGGGGTATTAAATCTCCCTAAAATTTATTAGTTGTGTTTGATTTATCATGAGATAGTAATGTGTGGATATAATTTTTTTTTCAAAAATTCAAGGGAATAATGATTTCCCTCACATTGTTTTATATGATTTGGATTGTTCTACCATTAAATGTTTTCATTTCTTGTAGGTAATTATACAATCTGTGTTTATGTAATTTTCTATGATATTATAGAATTTTATATTATCCCATTCTTTATTTCATGATTTATGATCAGTAATTTTTTTTATAACTTTGATATCTATCATGATAATACTGTTGAGTCAATAAGGTTTTCCTTATTACTTTTTCATTCCATCTTGTTTTGAAAATCACAAACACCTTATCTTTTAGAAAATATCTTTTATAAGGTAAATTTATTTTGTAAGGAAAATCGATTTTGTAAGAAAAATTATCCTTATCACATTTTCATCCATATATTTCTTAAGTACAAGATTCAGATTCATTTCTAGATTTTTGGAAGTGTTTAAAACTTTGATTTAAAAGCATTCTGTTTTAGGATCTGAATTCTGGATACGAACCTTAATAAAGATCAACTCCAAATTCTGGATGATAACTTTAATGAAGTTCGACTCCGAATTCCGGATACGAACTTTAATAAAGATCACCTCCAAATTTTGGATGAGAACTGTAATGAAGATCGACTCCGAATTCTGGATACGAACTTTAATAAAGATCAACTCTGAATTCTGGATACGAACTCTCGTGAAGTTCAACGTCGAATTCTAATGACAAATTTTCCATTACGATTTCTGATGAAGATTTCTCATTATGAATTCTGATGACGAATTATCATTCCGAATTCTCATTCCAAATTCACCTATTAAACAGAATCTGGTCATATTTGTTTTATACACTCCAAATTTATTTAGACTCCAAAAATTATTTTTGTTTACACTCCGAACCTTCACTCTGAACTTTTGAGTTAGATTTTAAAACGATTTCGTACATCCTGTTACACTTGTTTTGTTATAAAATGATGTCGTCTATTCTGTTATATACTAACCATAGGTTAAGTGACACGTGTACAGGTCCCTCCGATTTTTAAGGAAAATATGACCGTTGGGAAGGAGGCCGACCTTACCTATAAATATGATCTCATTTGAAAGAGCTCAATATACGATGAAGTTGATCAATCTAGAGATCACACGATGCTAAGGTGATTTCTAGAGAGAGAAAGATTTTCATGCCTTGTGCGTACTGAACCGCTTGTTCAGTTTTTTCTTCGTGCGACTCTGAATGATGGTGATTACATTTGAGGACTTCGGGGGATAGGAAGACAGAGGTGCCGAATACCTTGAAGTTCGAGGGCTTCCTTGCTGAGAAAGACAGATGTTGCCAACTACCTTGATGTTAAGGGCTTGCGGGAATAGAAAGACAGAGATTCAGATATTTTTATCAAGGGCTTACCCTAGTGTGGGTAAGACAGACTTTCTTGAAAGTATAAATCAAGGGACCTTTATCCAAGGTTGTTGGATACCCTTCTATTTGGGTTAAAAGACTTATATCTTGTTACTTGTAGTTTTACTACTTGTTTATTTCCACTGCATTTTGTATTATAAGGAAATTATAACTTTCTTATACTTCCTTACTTATACTATGTTTCATTTAGATTCTATACGCTTTAAGGTAAAATCTAATATTGTTATCTTTTGTTATGTTTCAATTTCTGGAACCATATTTCCGGAACCTATTTTTGGAATCTCTTTCCAAGTTTTCATTTGGTGTTAGAGGTGTTGTGAATTTTTCTAGTTTAACATTGTTAAACTTAGCCCCTTCCTTTGCTTAATGAAAACACAGATATTCATAACTAACATTAAAGGTTCCAAAGAATTTTTAAACTATAAAATCCACCCCCCCTCTTGTATATTGAGCATCTACATCATTATTTAGATCCTAAAATTGTTATCAGAGGTTGGAGACCTCATACTCTATACCAATCCTACAATTGGTATCAGAGACAGGTTTCTGAAATACTTGTAATGACGTATATGTTTTTCTTGCTCACTTTATCATTCCGAACATTCTCATTCCGAACTTTGTTATTACGAATTTTTTTCTACTAACAAGTTTGTGTGCCAAAGGTTTTTAAGTATTGCGGGAATTAGTGTCTGTTCTATTGATAATCTAAATCCTACAAGACCACCAATCTTTGATGGTAATGACTATGAGTACTAGAGAGATCGAATGAAGACTTTTGTTATCAATACTGGAGTAGACAACTTTGTTATGCTTACTGGTGATTATAAAATTTCTGATAAGGAAGTTAGAACTTTTACTAAACAGGAAAAGCAAGAGTATCTACTCAATTATAAGGTACACAATACTTTACTTTGTTCAATGACCAGAAATATATATAGCCAAATTTCTTCTTGTGAAGCAGCTAATTGTATATGGAAGAAGTTAGAGGTTACACACTTTGTAACTTCTAAGGTGATTGAGACTAGGAGAGCTATTCTTAGAGCTGAATATCATGGCTTCAATTTTCCTTATGGAGAACCAATATCTAAAGTTCAACAAAGATTTATGACTATCATTAATAGCGTACAGTCTATGGGAGAAAAATGGTTAGATGATGAAGCTCTTGTGGATAAGATAATTGATATCATTCTTAATGAGTGGGAATCCAAAAGAACTGCTATAGATGAGAACAGAAAGGTCACTCAAATTTCTTTTGATGAGTTATTTGGAACTCTTCTCCAACATGAAACCAGAATGAAAAGAGATGTTGGCAACATCAAAAAGAAAAATAGAAATGGTACTGTTGCTTTTACAACAACATCAAATCATATAAAATCTAAGACTCGTGAGAGAGTAACCAGATCCAAGCCTAAGAAGATGGTAGTTTAGTCAGATTCAAGTGAGAGTGAAATATCAGAAAATGAATTATCAAATCTTGCTCGAAGGATGAACAAGATAGCTGGACAGGGAAATTTCTAATCCAAGTTTAAGAAAAAGGACATGAAAGATAAGAATGATGGAGAAGTTACTTGTTATGAATGCAAGAGAGCAAGACATATTAGACCAGATTTCCCTTTAATCAAAAAGAAAGAAAGTAAAGAAAGGAATTCAGACAGGAATAGAAAGAATTATTATAAAGCCAAATATAAGAATGTTTTGAAAGCTAATGATACCTGGAGTGCCAGTGGTGGTGATTCTTCAGATAAATCTTCTGATTACAAATCTTTAGGACAAAAGAATCTTGGTCTTATAGCCAGATTACCTATTGATAATCATTGTTATATGGATAAGGTACGAAATGATGAATCATTTACCAATGTATCTTTAAATTATAATGATAGTAAGTATTATAACTCTTCTGATGAAGAATCCTCTTCTGATGAAGAAAATACTTTACCTACTTATGAAGAAGTCTTTAGGTTTGCTGAACTTCTTGAAATTGAGAATTCCAAACTCAATAAGAAACTCAATATGGAAAACTCTAGGAACTCTATTCTTATAAAAGAGATATCAGATCTTTCTATAGATCTTGATAGAAAAAATGCTGATTTTGAAAGTATTTCAAAAAATCTTGAGGAAGTAAGTTCTGAGAAGAACAAAATTTCTAAAGAATTAGAAAATGTAATTTCTAAGAAAAATGTTTTTGAGCCTAGCTATAGTACTAAAACTAATGATTTTGAGGATAAAAACATGGTAATAAAACTCAAGTCTAAAATTTGTTCCTTAAAGAAGTGTTTATCAAACTTTACCCATGGTAAAGAAAATTTTGATAAAATGTATTCCCAAATACGACCTTCAAGAAATAAATCCGGATTTGGTTATACCCATGCAAAACCAATTTTTAGTAACAATTATTTTGTTCCTCAGAGTGCCCCATTTTGTACCAAGTGTCATTGTGGTGGTCACTGGGCAAAAAATTATTCCTTAAACAAAACCCGATCTCTAGGATTTCAGAAATCTTATTTCTCCAAGAAAATGTGGGTTCCTAAAATTTTGTTATCTGGAAATCTCGGATCCAAGAAAGTTTGGATTCCGAAAGTCTAATTCCCTTCTTGATTTGAGGAAAATAAAGAGAGTATCAGCAAAAAAAACATGGTACATAGATAGTGGATGTTCCCAGCACATGACTGGTAACAAAAGCTATTTTGAAAAAATTATCAAAACGAAAGGAGGAAAGGTAACTTTCGGAGATAATGATAAGGGTGAGATTGTTGGTATTAGTAATATTGTTCTTTTAGGTAAAACAATGATTTCAAATCTTCTTTTTGTTAAGGGTCTTAAGCACAACCTCATTAGCATAAGTCAGTTATGTGATGAAGGTTACCTTGTGATCTTTAGGAATGATAAGTGCTTAGTTCACAATTCCAAGGAAGAATTGTTTCTCTCAGCCAATAGGCAAGAGAATGTTTACACCTTGAACCTAGAAGACCTCAAGAGTCAAGATTTACCTTGACTAAGTGCAATGGAAGATCATTCCTCGTTATGGAATAGAATACTAGGTCACTGTAACCTTGGAAGCCTATGTAAACTCTCTAAGAAGAAACTAGTTAAGGATCTACCGGAGCATAGATTTGGCTCTTATAAAGTTTGTGATCCTTGTCAATATGGCAAGAAACATAAAACTAGTTTTAAATCAATTGGTGAAGTCTCGACAAACGATGCATTATAGTTAGTGCACATTGATCTTTTCAGTCCAACACAAACTGGAAGTATTGGAGGAAAATACTATGTGTTTGTTCTAGTAGAAGATTACACTAGATTTACTTGGGTCTATTTTCTAACAATGAAGTCTGAAGTTTTTTCTTATTTCAAAAGTGTTAGAGCTGAAGTTAAAAATGAGAAAACCCTTACTTTGAAAACTATTCATAGTGATCATGGAGGAGAATTTCAAAATTCTG
Organism: Viscum album; assembly: GCA_963277665.1. Taxonomy (NCBI): domain Eukaryota; kingdom Viridiplantae; phylum Streptophyta; class Magnoliopsida; order Santalales; family Viscaceae; genus Viscum; species Viscum album. The sequence goes on along the minus strand of OY728133.1, from coordinate 1,032,437,347 downwards.
ATTTTGAATCTTTTTGTAGTAGAAAAGGTATTACTCACAATTTCTCAGCACCTAGAACTCCTCAAAAAAATGGTGTAGTTGAAAGAAGAAATATAATTGTTCAAGAGATAACTAGAACCATGTTGAGTGAAAATTCTATTTCTAGACATTTCTGGGCTGAAGCTGTAAGTACTACTTGCTATACTATAAATCGAGTTTTGATTAGACCTTTTCTTAATAAAACTCCTTATGAGTTATGGAATGGTAGAAAACCAAGACTATCCTACTTCATGGTTTTTGGTTGAAAAGTATTCATTCCGAATACTAAAGATAATCTACATAAATTCGCACCAAAATCTGATGATGGAATTTTCATAGTTTATTCCACAACTTCTAAGTCTTATAGAGTTTTTAATAAAAATACTTGTACTGTTGAAGAAACAGTGCATGTAAAGTTTGATGAGTCTGATCCTTTTGTTTTTAAACCATCTTAGCCTACATCCTCATATGTGTTTTCATAAACTGATTGTCAACCTTTGATAGAAGAACCTTCTGATAAAGATAATGTTCAAGAAGATAATTCTGAAATATTTACACCAGAAGACTTTCTACCCAATGTTGATGAACATGCTTTTCAAAACCCAAATCAGGTGTTTCTTAAGAATCATCCTAGTGATAGTATCATTGGTGATGTAAATAAACTTGTAAGGACTAGAAGTTCCTTATGAAATGAAGTAGAACATCTAGAATTTCTTTCCCAATTAGAATCTAAAAGCACTGATGAAGCTTTAGGTGATGATGATTCGATCAAAGCCATGCAAGATGAACTAAATGAATTCGAAAGGAATAAAGTCTGGAGATTAGTTGAAAGACATAAGGAAACTTCTGTTATTGGAGTAAAATGGGTTTTCAGAAATAAATGTGATGAAAATAGAGTCATAGTAAGAAATAAAGCTAGACTTGTTGCTAAAGTTTATAATCATAAAGAGGGAATAGACTATGAAGAAACCTATGCTCCAGTAGCCAGACATGAATATATCCGTATTCTACTTGCCTTTGCAGCATTCATTAATTTTAAACATTATCAAATGGATGTTAAATGTGATTTTCTTAACGGTTATGTTCAAGAGTATGTTTTTGTTGAACAACCTACTAGCTTTGAAGATACAAAATATCCTGATTATGTTTTTAGACTTACCAATGCTCTGTATGGACTTAAACAAGACCCACTACATGGTATAATAGACTCACTAGATTTTTGCTTCAAAATAACTATATTAAGGGAAATGCAGATCCAACCCTTTTTATAAAAAATGATAAGAAAAATGTTTTGATTGTTCATATTTATGTTGATGGAATCATATTTGGTTCAACTCATCAATCTTTGACCGACTCTTTGGCAAGTCTAATGAAATCTGAGTTTGAAATGAGTATGATGGATGAGTTAAATTTTCTCCTTGGTTTTCAAATTTCTAAAAAACTAGAAGGAACCTACATTTATCAACATAAGTATATTAAATATCTTCCTAAAAAGTACGGTTATGACAACACTAAGAGTATAAGTACTCCTATTGGTACCTCAAACTCTTTAGATCTTGATGAAGCTGGGAAACCAGTAGATCAAACATCCTTTAGAGGAATGATAGGAAGTCTACTATACATAACAGCTAGTCAACCATACTTAATGTATTCAGTATGCTTATGTGCAAGATATCAATCCAATCCTAAGGAATCTCACTTAAAGGCCGTAAAAAGATTTTTTCGCTACCTTAAGGGAAACATGGATTTAGGATTATTTTAGACTTCTGGAAATGATTTTTTTCTAAAAAGATTTTCTGATGCTTACTTTGGTGGATGTAGACTGGATAGAAAGAGTACATCCAGAACTTGTCATTTCTTAGGAGATTCGTTAGTTTCATGGTCTTGCAAGAAGAAACATTCTGTAGCACTCTCCACTACTGAAGCTGAATATGTAGCAGCTGGAAGTTGTTGTGCTCAAGTGTTGTGGATGCAACACACACTCACAGACTATGTCTTGAGTTATACTAAAACTAAAATATTGTGTGATAACACAAGTTCCATTGCCCTTAGTAATAACCCTTCACATCACTCTCGTGGAAAACACATAGGTATTAGGCATCACTTTCATAGGGATCACACACTTAAAGGAGATATTATTCTTCAGTTTATCGGAACGCAAGATCAACTTGCTGATATTTTCAAAAAATATTTTCCTTCAAATAGTTTTGAATAAATTAAACAGAAGATAGGAATGATAATCATATGGTAATCCTTCTTAATTAACATTCTGTTGAAAAAGTCTCCTTACATCAATAAAATCCTTTTCATAGGGGGAGTACATTTGATTGTTAGAGTAACTAAATTTTTTCAAAGTTAGTTTTTCAAACTTTTCGGAACTAAAATTCCGGAATGGAAATTTCTGAAACTAAAATTTTCCAGAATGGATATTTTCGTATAGAAAACTTCGGGAATGGAAATTTTCGTATTGAAAACTTTCGGAATGTAAAATTTCGTACTGGTATTTTCATAACGGGATTTTCATACCGAATATTTCATAATGAGTTTTTCGTTTTCAAATTCTAAAATGAAATTTTCGTACTGAGTTTTCCGTACTGAGTTTGTTTTTCGTAGTGAGTTTTGTGATCTTTGTCTTTTCGTAGTAAATTTTTTTTTCATAGTTTTCTTAAGAATGTCACCAATTTCGAATAATCTTCTTAAACAAATCCGAAAGGTATGATTTCCTTACTCATGTTTTTGTAGTCATACTTTACTTGCTAGCATTTTCTTATATTTTGTTTTCGGATTATAATTTTCTTAAATCATTGTTTTAATAAAACCTCAAAAAGATCGGATTCAAGTTTTCATGAGAATTGGTTTTCGACCGTCAGATCTGATCTCATCTTGTCAAAACCATTTGGTCAACTGTGGAAGATGAACCATTTTCTCATTGCCTATATAAAGGGGACCCCAAATAGTTGTCCCACATCGATTTCAAGCTCGAGCGTCCCGAAACACTGCCTCTCCATTTTAATTCTATTCCGAACTTCATCTTTCTCTATTCTGAACGTCTTAGAAGTCATCAGACCCGAATGTCTTTGGAATTAGCTTCTCACGAAATGTCTTCCTCCAAGACAATTTCACAATGGTTAGTTTACAGAGAAATGCTGGTTCATCCGGATTTCTTCAACAACTATTATTCTCTTATTTCGAAGAACATAGAGCTGAACGGATGGGAATATATTGCTGTGTCCAAATAGGGGAATCAAGATGATGTTTTTTCGGAGTTACTTTTTGAATTCTATGAAACAGTTTCCTTCTTTAAGGAAGATAATAGGGAGATATTTTCTTTTATGTCTTATGGAAAGACTTATAAGCTTTCTTATACCAAGGAAGCCATCTTGGTAGGGCTGAACTATGAAGGAGAAGCCGAGTCCATATCTCACGTATTGCCAGATTCTATAGAAATCTTCAACAAGGAAAATGCTTTGAAAACTCTCGGACTATCAGACGACAAGGATCCGAAGATTCCTAGATTGCCTACAAATTTCCGGATTCTAGAGTTGTGGTTACAAGGTCTTATCATACCAAGGAAAGGTGATAAAGACAATCAGAAGAAGAGTGAAATTTGTAACATAGATTTTCTGATAAATCTAAGGAATTTTAACTTCATGAGGCACATTATTATAACTATTGAGAATGTTAAGAAAGGAAATCTCAAAGCCCAAATCATAATGTACCCATCAATTTTATCAATGTTAATAGTTCAGTTCCTTGATTCTTTCAAAGAAGCTTTCAAGACTAAGCCAAGGGTTTGAAAAATTTTGTTGGCGAGTGATGATACTCTTAAGAGGATGGATGTGGCTTTCAACAAGGAGACTAGTGAGTTCTTCGATATGCCAAGTCAAGAAGAAGCAGTTCCAAAGGCTGCTGAACCGGAATCATCTAAGCCAGTAAAGAAAAGAAAGTTGAAAAAAGTTGCAGCTGAAGGAGAGGATCCTAAATCTAAGGAAGTTCAATCGGCACCTCCAAAACAGAAGAAGAAGAAAGCCTATCCTAATTAGGTAGTTGCGAATTGGAGAGAAGATAAAGAGAAAAGGAAAGAAGGGAATACACATTTTGGATTGGATCCTGCGGAAGCTAAGGCTTTGAAGGATAGGATAAGAGATGAATTTATAAAACTAGAAAAAGAAAAGAAGATCATGAAGAAGATGTCAGAAGTTGAGGCAGTCCAAGCTTTGTTAATATTTAATGATATTTTTTCCGAAAACATTCCAGTTCCGAGATCTTTCTCCTTGGAATCTCTACAAAAGACACCAGGAAGAAAAATTGATTTTCCAGAAGAGATTAGAGCTAAGCATGTTGAGGAACTCGAGCAGATTCAGCAAGTGGAAGAGGAAGAAGTAGTTGCTGAAGGAAGTGGTGAAACTAGAGATCCGTTGAAAGAAGTAGAAGATTATAAGGGGTCACCTTCGGAACATCTGTCACTCCAAACTTCAGAGGCTGAATCCTCTAAGTTAGTAACTCCAGAAAAGGATAATAATGAAGAAGATGTTGTTCAAAATGTTGTTGATGATGTTATTCAAGTATCTAATAGCGAGCAAAAAACCCCAGAACAAGAATCCTTTCCGAAAAAGGACAAGGGAACACAACTCCTTGTTGCTACTCTGAAATCAGTGCCAAGCATGAAAAGAGAATTTGGTGATTCGTCTAAAAGGAATTTGGAGCTTATTGAGGATGAAATTTCTCCATCAAAGTTTCGGATTTGGAGTCATCCTCATTGGGGAATGACTTTGTTGTTCAATCTTTGAGGACGTTAGTGGGTTCCATTCGGACCATCTCGAATATAGATTCAAGATGCCAGATGCTCCAACATGATCTGAATCAGAAATCAGATTCTGTATCCATGGTTATGTATAAGTGTGTTGAGATAGAAGCTGAATTCAAATCTTTTCTTGTTGGATATGAAGCCCACAAAAGATCTTGCAAGAGGATGACTAGTTGGTCAAGGAAGACTGTGGAAGAGATGAGGCTCTTTGATGAATTCCAAGACAATGTTAAAGATGCGTTTGAAACTGAAGAAATGAATATTAATGAACATACTTTATCCTTTGAAGAAAAGCTGACAGATGAAAAGAAGTTCCAAATTCAAGAAGTCAGAGATCTAAATGAGAAGCTGAATTCTGTTTCTCAAAACTGGAAGTATTAAAGGGATCATCGGATTGAGTTTGAAGAAAAAATTATAGCTCAGGAAGAAAATCTTAAAGCCCAGGAAGAAAAGATTGAATCTCAATCTGCATGAATAGTGGTCTTAGAGAAGCAAGCTGAAGAAGACCATAAAGACCTAAAGAAGATCAAGACTATTCTTAAGGGGCTCATTTCGAAGGAAAACAATCTGAAATAGTTAAATCCGATCTTTTTGTTGTATCTTTCATTCTTTAAAATTAATGAAAATCTTGGATGCTCGTCTTTTGTTATTATTACTAATTTTTTAGGTACATTGTTATTTTTTCCATTCCCTCGAATTCTTTTTGAAAATCGCAAATGGGGAGAAGGAAAAGATCCTTAAGGAAAAATAACTCTAATAAGAGATTATCTAAGGGGGAGTTTTTCATTAAAGAAGACTTTATTATTCGTAATGAAATGTCACTCCGGAAATCTTGAATACGATCCTTAGAGTTTCAAAGCCCAAGGGGGAGTTATTCGTATTCAACAATATCCTTAAAGCAAAGGTAGATAAGCCTTAATGTTTTTATTTCTTCTTTGAATTTCTTTTTCGTAAGGATTTTTGTGCTTTAAAAAAAGGGGGAGATTTTTGAGTCAATAAGATTTTACTTATGAGAACTATAATGAAGTTCAACTCCGAATTATGGATACGAACATTAATAAACATCAACTCCGAATTCTAGATGAGAACTGTAATGAAGCTCGACTCAGAATTATGGATACGGTCTTTAATAAAGATCAACTCCGAATTCTGTATACGAACTCTCATGAAGTTCGACATCGAATTCTAATAACAAATTTTCCATGACGATTTCTGATGAAGAATTCTCATTACGAATTCTGATGACGAATTATCATTCCTAATTCTAATTCCGAATTCACCTATTAAACAGAATCTGGACATTGTTATTTTATACACTCCGAATTTATTTAGACTCCGAAAATTATTTTTGTTTACACTACGAACCTTCACTCCGAACTTTTGAGCTAGAATTTAAAACAATGTAGTACATCTTGTTACACTTGTTTTGTTATAAAATGATTTCTTCTATTATGTTATAAACTAACCGTTGGTTAAGTGATACGTGTACATGTCCCTCCGATTTTTAAGGAAAATATGACTGTTGGGAAGGAGGCCGACATTACCTATAAATAGGAGCTCATTTGAAAGAGCTCAACATATAATGAAGTTAATCAATCTAGAGACCACACACTGCTAAGGTGATTTCTAGAGAGAGAAATCTTTTCATGACTTGTGCGTACTGAACCGCTCATTCAGTTTTTTCTTCGTGCGACTCCGAATGTTGGTGATCACATTCGAGGACTTCTGGGGATAAGAAGACAGAGGTGCCGACTACCTTGATGTTCGAAGGCTTCCTTGCTGAGGAAGACAGAGGTTGCCAACTACCTTGAAGTTGAGGGCTTGCAGGGATAACAAGACAGAGATTCCGATATTCTTATCGAGGGCTTACCCTGGTGTGGGATAGAAAGGCTTTCTTGAATGTATAAATCAAGGGACCTTTATCCAAGGTTGTTGTATACCCTTCTCTTTGGGTTAAAATAATTATATCTTGTTACTTGTAGTTTTATGAATTTTTTATTTCCGCTGCAATTTCTATTGTAAATAAAGTATAACTTTCTTATACTTCCTTACTTGTACTCTGTTTCATTTAGTTTCTATAAGCTTTAAGGTATAGTGTCATATTGTAATCTTCTGTTAAGTTTCAATTTCCGGAACTATATTTCCGGAACCTATTTTCGGTATCTCTTTCCAAGTTTTCATTTGGTGTTAGAGGTGTTGTGAATTTTTCTAGTTGAACTTTGTTAAACTTAGACCCTTCCTTTTCTTAAGGAAAACAATGTTATTCATAAATAACTTTAAAGGTTCCAAAGGACTTTTTAAAGTATTCAATTCACCCCCCTCTTGTATATTGATCATCTACATCATTATTTTGATCCTACAAATATTCATATGATCATATTATTCTCACATGTGATAATTGATTGGTATCACATATGTTTTTCCATATTGAGCATTTGATCTCACCAATTTTTCATTATTCCATTTACTCTAGGTTATGATGAAAAATAATATGTATTACATTTCTATAAGGGTATCCTATTTGGAGATTTTTTGGGTGATATTGATGACTTTTTATGCAATGATAAGTTTCTTTTTATAGGAGGAAATGTTTTTCATTTAATAATGATAAGTGTTTTTTTGTGAATATTTTTTATAAATTATATAAAATTATAAACTTCAGTGATATTGGGAATATATTATATTAAAATATTTTTTTTCTTTTAATTATGAGAAATCATGTATGTGGGGTTTTATAGTCAGTATTAGAGCTAAGATACATAGAATTTAGAGATTATGATTTAATAATTTGTGGATTTAAAATTAAAAAATGTGTCCTAAGTTATGGAATAATTTAATTTCAAATATATTGGATGAACATTGGATTTTTTGCGGTACTATTAAATATTTTATTGATTTGGATAAAAAAATTCATTTAGTTGAAGGGATAACTATAAGTGTTGTATAACATCCTAAAATGTTGGTGTAGTTTTGAGAATATGGCTTTTTGAGAAATTTTATCATTTTCTTGATTTTAAATGATTATATAGGATCCTGAATAGATTAAAAAATTGATAATAACACTCAAAAGAAATGTTTGATCATGACCTCAATCATCACCTGCTGTATAATAAAGTGTCATAACTACACACGTGGTTTGAAAATCCTAGGGGAAATAGTATGGTCAAATCACAACCGCTTTAATGAAACATTATGTAATATTTGAGTAAGACATTAAATAATTATGTTAGAGAACCTAATATAAAAATGAATATGGATATCAAATTATTGACAAAAGGGATTTAATGGTTAAATTAAAAGAATCGTATCATAAAAAGATGGTTTTGTGGGGGACTAAATAATCATATTGATGTTTTTATATTCATATTTTAGATACTATCATAAACATTTTGGTTTTAGAAGTTTTTCAACAAGATCACAAAATGAAGCTGAAAATGGTATCTATCTATAAGATAATATATCATATCACTGAATAAGAGAGAAAAATTAAATTAATGGGATTTATATTATATGCCTGTTATGACAGAAAATGCGAGTTTTCTAGGCATACGTATGGTAATAATGTTAATATCTATAGATAACTTATATGTTTACACTCTTATATTTTTTCATTAGTTATTGATATTTATTGATTGTTTTTTGGTATTATAACACCTTCACCCAAACCAATGGGCCTGACCTAAGAAACCATATGAACTCATGTGTGCCTACCTGTATATATGTGGTTACTGACTATCCTTGAGGGCCTAGGAAATATCATGGGAATATTATTATACATGTACCAAATCGACATTAGATTATAAATAATGTATTAAACAGTAGTGATAAAATAATAAATAAACAAATAATAATCAAAGTAGTAGCCTACAGAAATAAAACAACCCAATAGAGTATTAATATTTCATGTGAAATATATAAAAAACAAAACTAGGAATATAATGTAAATGTTAAATATTATAATGTAAGTATTTAGTATAAATCTTACCCAAACCCATCGAAAAAATTCTACCATCATCCTTTTAATCTACTCAACCATCCACCATGGGGTTGTTTGACATCACTGGATCCCTGGTCATAAAATCTATAAGTTCACTAGAATTCGCAATTAATGTTTGATTACATGACTTAATAAGACATCACCAATGGACCTTCACATAAGCTGAAATGGTATATAAGTTAATTCAAAGAATTTTAATAATAAAATAGCCAAAATATCTCACAAAAATTAAATCATAAATGTATGGTCCTCATAGTCTGTCTTTACAATATTCAGCTCCATATTGAATGAAACATTGACCACAAACCATACACATCCCCCTTAATGGTGTAGTCCCTAACTAAGTGTGAAACAAACCTCTAATTGGGATATCCCATGTAAATTTCAACTAATTTCTCACAAATCCCTCTCTGAGGATATCCTATTTGGCACAACATACACACTCAACTTTAGAAGATGAAATAACAACACATATGATAAAAGATACCAATGTTAAATAAAAATCATATTATATCATCCATGAAACATAATATATAATAATCCAAATTTGTGTAACAATAAATAATTGGTTTATAAAGTGATATAAATTAACACCTCATGTGATCAATCATCAATCATATGTCTCAATTTGTATCCCACACACACCACCAATCATGAAAAGAACTAGTAGAAAACAAGTTCTATTGTCAAGATATTCCAACCACAAGTGAAATGATGATTGATTGAATGGATAAATGTATGATTCTAAAAGAAAAATTGGATCCTAGATCCAAAATTGAATCATCATTATTTAGAATCCTTAGATCATGGTTGAGAAGATACCACAACCTATATGTAGGTCAAGGCCAAAAATAACTGAGATGACCCAGTATTGAAATCAATCCTAATCTAATTGATGTGAAGACCCAAATTCCATGAATATGGATTCATATTATATGAGAAATCCATGATTCAAATTTTTTATCTTTCTAAGACATCTATATATTAATAATATTCTACGATTTTATCAATTTTTATCAAGGGAGCATAGAAGATGATCGTTCTATACAAGGAAAGACTCACCAAATTGGGACCGCAAGATTTATTTTTTAATGGGAATTTAAAATATGTGTTATAAGAGAGGGGATGATCATAAATAATCATCATAGAGGGTCTATAAGGGGAGGTTATTCCAAGATACCAAAATATAAGGAGAAAAAAGTGAGTGGGGGTTGATATTTTAAAATTTTTTCGATAGACCTAACATCGTTAATCGACACTAATGGCCTCAATTGACTAGATGGTGGACACCAATAGTTACCCAGTGGTCTCTATGATTATTTGGGTTTTCCCCAAAGTATCTTCATATAGTTGTTGGGGTTTTGTTTTTATAAAAAATAGTATAAATTCCACCATCCCTACCTCATCCTATTATTAAGAATCTAGATTCCTCAAACTCACCTATAAATAGATAAAAATATTCTAAAAATGTATATGATATAAATATTAAGGTCTACATATGATATTTGATTCAAAAATATCTCCATTATATGACTTATTTTCCTTGATAATTATCTCCAGTGAACTCCAAGTGTTGAACGACTATAATTTCTTATTCCTGGTCCCACATCTCTTTCAAAAAAATCTTCTCATGCAATAGAACCCAAAATGGGGAAAAACTTTTTCTCCTTGAACATTCTCAAATCATTTCACTATTCAATTTGGTCATTAAAAAATGATACATACTGTTCCTCCTCAATATCCACATAGTTGATGACATTAATAGGATTAGGTTCATACATCTGCAGCTAAGACACTTGAAACATGTTGTGCATACCTTGATAAAGTGTAAGAGTTTCAAACATATAGGAAAACATCCTTATGCTTTTGAATATATTGAGTGAACCAATACAAAACTATGAAAAAATTATTTACCTCTACAAATTCAAATTTCCTATACATGGGAAACATTTAAGAGGACCTGACAACCCACAGTGAAATCCAAGTGTCATCTTCTTCGGTAAAAATTAGATTATTTCCCATTCTGATCTATAATATCTTGGAGTTGGTGCCCGGGAACAAACATCTATTTACATTATGACATCTATTATTCATGGTGTTCAATTCTAATAAACTAATTATCACATCAATTTTTTTTTCTACGACATAGTATGTAATAATGTCATAATAGTAGTTGGAACACTAAAAGGTTATAGTAGTTTCTCACTACTATGAGAACATAGAAGTGATATGAAAATATTCTGGAATATATGTTATATACCAATATAATATCATTTTAGAGACACATATGATATATTCTGTCAGGGGTGTATCCTCATAGGATGCTAAGGAACCCTCTCATCGTGTATTCCCTTTGGTAATATCGGATAGGATATTTTGAGAATGGGACCCTCTAGTAGTAAATTCACATTTATATGTGTCATTGGATGTTCCTATCTGCGGATATGTGTATTGGTCCTTAGACATTATGATTCGTATTAATGAGTAATGTTTATCATATTCTTTTATATATTGAAATAAAACATTTGTGAAATATGTTCTTTGGGAGGTTGGATACATTGGGTGCGTCATTTGTGATATTAAATTAATGAATGATGAGACAAATGGTTTAACAATTATATTTTTAATGGACGTTGATATATTAGGCCCATTATTAAAGATATTGAATTAATGAATGATGAGACAAATGGTTTATCCCTTATATTTTTAAGGGAAGTTGATATATTAGGCCCATTATGGAATTGATAAAGGCTAATTAATCCATTTACATGGTGTTCTATAGGCATGTTCTATTTGCAGAATGTCAATGAAAGATACCTCAAGAACATATTATTTTATGGAAGTGGCATGTGACCTCAATTATTTGTGATATGTTGATAAAGGGATTATATTTTACTATAATCATCCATATGAGATATCATGTCATTAAGTTGTTAATTATTTCTTATGGGTCCCTTTTCATGTTTCATGATGTTAACCTTGTACTTTAGAGAGCTTCACCTAATGACACTATGAAAAAGGTGTCGAGGGTCACACACTACGTGTATCGAGAATATCAGTTAAATAATATTATATTATTTAAAATTTTCAGTAAATATTATTACATGATTTTGTTTAATAATTATTCATGTATTCTAAATTTCATATATTATATCACCATTTAGAGAATATAATTTCTTGTGAAATATTTAATAAAAATTCATTTTCTCTTCAGTGAATATAATATTTATTTATTTATTTGTGGACAATGTAGTGATATTTATTTAGTAAATAAAAAATAATTATTCAAGGCCCCATAAATATAGAGGAATTGTGGACATAGTTTTTTGGTCCTATGAGAAATAAAAAATATTGAATATTGTTTACTTAAATAATATTTAATATAATTCACATGTTAAGGACATGTTGTGAAATAATCACAATAATATTATTTTTTTACATTGGGTTTCATAGGTATTAAATAAATAATTAAGGGAACTTGTGATATTGTTTAATTTTAAACCTAGAAATATATAATCACATTTTTATTATATTCTCATGGAGCCAGTTCAGTTTTTTTTTTTCACACAATGGATTTGTATAATCCCCACATGCCTATAGAGATCCCTTTTCAATGAACACCCCCAAAAATAGAGAGAAATATTATTATACAAGATCATGGAGTGAACAATGAAAGTGGTTCTCATAGCAATAAAAGGTGGACGATGAATGCATAAGGATCTCTGATACTAGCTCCTGAAGTTTCAATCGGTGATGTATGGAGATTCATGGAACATGTGTAGATCAGAACTGGAGGTAATGTACTATTTATTCATATAATGAAATGATGTCGCATTGTAGATCGATCAACAAATTCATTAAATAATAAATAATTTCAAAAAGGTAATTAATTATTTAGTAATATTAATTATAAATAATATGTTGTTATCCTCCCTTTGGTTCATGAGTTTTTACTCTTTTATGATTTTGTTGATCCAATTCCATATATAAAAACATTTATAATTTTTAGATCTCAGATTGACCATTGATCATGACAATGATACGTGTTGGGTAGCAGCTGCTGCACACTTCCTCTATGTCTGGAACCTAAAAGTGATATCATAGTGGTCACATTATTATTTATATTTTTTAAAATATTTTTTCTAATTTATATAAATGTAATATGGTTTTTCAATTCATGTACAATCGTTATTTTAATCTAAATTGTGAAATCTTGTTCTTCCTCTTTCATTTTTCATTTATCTTACCGAGTTAATTAATTTAATGAATGAAATAAAATCAATGATCTCATCCAAGAGTGGCATTGATTTTGTATGGATAATACATGATAATTCATCATGTAATCAGAATTAAATATCATGTACATGTAGTCAATGACTCAAGAATTAATTCAAATAGTGTGAATTGATTACATGTGGTGCATTATATACATAACATTATGCATTGACCCAGCAAGGGTCAGAAACAATCAACTAGAGTACGGACCATGTAGCCAATATACACAATGTGTTGTCCCTTTGAGACACAAATGGAAAGTGTGTTACACAACATGGATTACCTGATCAGTGATGCATTAAGATGTAGTAAACATGGTATGTAATCCCTCGTACAAGTCATGTACTCCATTTTTAGAGGCATTTTTTACACACCATGTACCTAGGCATGTACCTCATAGTGACGGTAAGAAATCTACACATTGTGTAGTGAAATGTAAATGTTGTGTACATATACCAAGATACACATATTTAAAATATATTCATTATATTATTTAATCCTTGAGTGATTTTATTACATGTGGTAATTAATTTGATAAAGAATTTCATGTGATGTGTTTATATATATATATATATAAATATGTATAATTAATATCTGTGTAATGCTAAGTTATTCATATCGTGTTTGAGTCATGTTATATTTGTTACTATACGTACATTGAAGCAAAACACCTGATCAAAAATTAATGTAATTCATGTAATTTTACAAATCATGAAAGTAAATGATAAGTCATATATGCCATATGTCATAAATATAAAACTATAGATGATTATAATACACCTTGGGTAGATTCAGGAAGGTATTCACCATGTTTCCTTTAATTTACATTTATTTTCATTGTTAATTTGTATTATAATAATTTAATTTATTTAAATTTATAATATATGAGGATCACAAGAATATTTGGATACGAATTTAGATACAATTATTGATTATTTAATATAATAATTAATTTATTTGAGCATTATATATCTCGAATAATAACGATTATAAATTAAATGATAGTTTTATTAAATTCTTAATTCATTTCATACATGTGGATGATAATGAGATAGACCTTACATTTTTATTTTTTTTGTATCTTTTAAATTATTATTATATATAATTTTTGGACCACATGATTACACTCCTATTATTATATAGATCTTATGTGCCCATGATTTCATTTATGTCAACCCATTCTCCCCTCACCTGCATGTGAGTAAATGACATTTGTAAAGTATGGAGTTCCCAATATAGTGGAGGAGTTCCATATTTATAGTTGAGAAAAACCATGTCCAAAGTGATACATAGGTGTACTGGTGGAAATCTGTTACATGAACCTTAATCAGTTCACAGTTTTCCCCCGGGTCAAAAGTTATTTTAACAATAGATAGATAAATTAATGCTTAGTATAAGCTACTGATCATACAGCTTTGTTATTTTCTTTCTGTCAAGTGGCATGGATATATCATTATAGTTTTTTTTATCCCAATCACATAATTTATGTAAATTAGTGACCACACAAGATAGACCTAAAATAAATTGGATTATGTGTAAATAATATATACGACTTAGATAATCATTTATGTAAATCCACCTAATATTTATAATCATTTGGTATTGATAATAATTTTATATTTATGCATAAAATGATAAAATCACTAAATTATATATATTATGTCACTATATCATTCCACTACTTCCATTAAAATAAAGCCATAATTCGATGTGACTTACCAACCCAAGTTTCAGTGATTTCAATTATCATGGAATTCTAACTTCATGTTTTTGGTTGATGTGACGTAGTTCATATCAACGGGTGACTTGAAATGTATTATATTGTGTAACTGATAGGTAAAACTTGATGAAATCTAAATTAGTGATTTTTTTATTAGGGAGTCCACTAAAGATATCAATGAATTGTGATTTAAGCCAATTGGAATTTGGAATGCCTAACTAAAACAATTTAGGTACCTTGACCAACTAGTATTGGGGTAATTTTATGGGTAATTTGGTCATTTCAACTTGATTTCCCAATAAATAGTATATTCCATATCCAATGGTGAGGGATGTTGTGTTTCCAAAAAATAGTGGGAGCCTATTAAATATAATATTTATTTATATGACTAAATTTTATCTCATAAATTACTATAAATCTACTCATTTAATTTATAGAAATGAAAATAAAATAAAAGTAAACATATCATTGAAAATCGACACTCTTGAATGATAGCATTCTCAGCTACATTGAACGCCTGGACATATTAGGTATTAAAATCAAAAATTATTTGGATACAAATCTCATAATTTCATCACTACCTAAAACTTTCTCAAGTTTAATTATTTGATAAAAAAGAAAAATAATTAGATGGGTCCATAAAAGCATCTTATATTGATTCACCAAGTGGATAAAGACATTGGGAGTGATAAAATCATAGTCATTATGGTGAATAAGAAAATGAAGAAAAGGAAAAGAATCCCAATTCTTATTATAAGGACTGGGCCTTAAAGAATACATAATTTTGAATTAAATGAATAATTAACATTGAGGATCTCTTCAGGTTTAGAGTTTTAGATAATTCACACATAACTATTACATCTCAAAAGATTACAAGGTTGAAATATCTACATAGTTTCCATTTTTTTCATAAAATAAAAACTCTTGAAAAAAAGAGTCATGTCTAGTTCCATGTTTTAGACAACATGACTTTTCCTTGATCTCATCCTTGCCCCTATTCATCTTTATGTCCTGTGAAAACATTTTAAAACATGGGATGAGCATAAAGAGCTTAGTAAGGGTTATAAAACAAAGAATTAAATCATTTGTTCATAATTACATACAAAACAAGAAATCATTTACTTACCTCATGAAATCATAAGATTTATAAAAGAAACATAGAAATAATTAATCATAAAGGTCACTTGTGGAATCCATAGGATAGTAACATTGTATCTATCACAACAATAAAGGGAGTTAATTTGGAATACCCATCACATTATATTCCCTAAATATCTTAGTATAAACATTAATGTTTACCTCTGTCATGTTACCCAATTCATTGGAGAGCTATCTCGGGCTCACCCGCCCTAGGTTTATCATGGAACTACCTCTATACATAAAAAATGACCAATAACTATAATATGATCATAACTCATAACATAAGAAAAAATGGAAGATAACATTTCCACAGTGAAATAATAAAATAACATTTGAAGATATTGAAATAATAAATCCATTATCAGAATCATTTTCAATAAAAAAATATGTAAAAAGAGTATATGGCATTTATTTTTCCTTTTAAAAACATTTCAACTTGTTAAGGAAGCCAAAAATCAAATTATACTCGTGGCGGCGGAAAGGTCGTTGTCATCGATTACGTAAAAAAAGAAACATTCCTTTTTGTCATTTACTTAAACGCTTCATATAATAAGATTCCCATTGAATGAAATGAAAAATTCAAAGGGGTTTATACACCGTATAAAATAAAGTCATGTATAAAACTAAAAATGACTCAATGAATAGAGATTGAGACGAAGTCCCTTACCTCTTGTCCGACTTGACTCGATCGTTCTTTAATCTCCTGTATAATAATATAAAGTCAATTTCTACTTTCTTAAGAATATTTTTCAAGTTTATTTATTCCTTATGTACCACTTATTACCATGTTATAAACATTATGAAATCATTTAGGTTAATAACGTTCATTTTGTCGATATTTGGTACTTGAGTAAAAAATGAACACCTTATTTTTACAAGTTGTCCATGTGGTCAAAGGTTCATTATATCCTGAATGATATTCATGATTTGGATATCATATATATCTTTTATATCCAGAATATACTTGTTTTTATAGTAGTACATAACATTTAGAGGTAAGTAATTAAATGCACCGTTCATGGAGAGGCTAGGCCGTACGTACGCATGAATGCTAATTTCATTTCAATTTATTATTTTAATGGAAATAAAATATAACGATACATAGGTATATTATTATTCCAGTATAATATCATATATAATATCATTAACTCCATCCTTTATACATCCCAGATAAGGCATTAACGAATCAAATCCCTTTGAGGGGGCAGTAGTCTGGACTTCCTCAAATGAGATTATTGTATTTACCCACTATGGAAACCATAAAATAATTCTATAAATGGGAAGTAAAAAAAATAAGGAAATAATAAACATAATATATATCATATATAAATATAGTATGATCATAATGACCACCATGAGAGGTGGTAAGATGTAATTGAACAATCATCATTTCGTGAGGCCTCAGTTTTCCATCCACAGAAACATTATGTTCTTCATCCATTAGATGGAGGTGTGTGTAAATGTAGTTAGAATACTTATCATAAAAACTTCCTAGTATATTGAGGATACTGGTGTTGTTACAAAACAATGTAATGAAAAAGGTATTAGCAGTTTGAGAAGTAAAATAAATGAAAACAATTAAAGAAAAATCGATACATTTAATATAGGTAACATCCTTTGGTTTGAACCAAAAGGACTTCTTGAAGTTCCTTATGCATAAGGTACGACTTCTAGGGTGAGAAGAGGGATGTAGGTAGATTAATTGGGCTTATTTTGGATGAGCCAAATGGCTTTAGATGAGTGAGGAATTGGTTAGAATTGGTCTTATTTTACAAGGGGGAGGAGGGGCTCTTTAAGGAATTTTGAAAACATTATTTTATTATATAATGATATTCGGTTTCTAAAGGTCCAAAAATAATTAAGGTCTAAGATATGATGACTTTTTTTGAAATAAAATCATCCAATCATAATTGAACATGTTTTGGGTAATATTTTAATCAATATAATCATATTTATTTAAATCATTTATTAATGAGGTAAATACTACATCATTATTGTGTCATGAATAATTTAATTTAATCGATGTCTAAAAATTATAAAAATAACTATCATCATGTAGTAAATTTTTTTATCTTTTCAATTAATATTTTTAGTCGAAAATAGGACTTATATAACACCATATAAAAATTAATTACTAAAAGATTTTTGTTAATGTCAATTTTGTCTTTACATTAAATTAATTAATTTAAAGTGTCATTATCTTTCATAAGTGGCTCAATGGGGTCCCGAAATTGACCCAAGGATTAAAATGGTCAGCTACTACCCATAAAATAATTTTAGGACAAGTGTTAAGGTAATTTTGAATTATTATAATATTATTTTTACATTTAATTACCTTATTTACCTTTAACGGTAGTAAATAAAAGTCAAAAGGTACTATTCACCAAAAGTTTTTTTCATTTTAATGAACCAAATTTTACATCTTGATAACAACCATGTTTGTCATATTTTTGAAATTCAATTCACAAAAGTGGTAGAATTTCTTTTAAATGTAAAAGTCAGTTTTTTTAACTGCCACTAAGTGGTTTAACTATTCATAAAAAATTGATGTTTTACAGAAAAATACAAAACAATCAGCCTAATATATATATTTGATATTCCAAATTAAAAAATGATTTCTATTTTTTCCAAATTATAAACATAGAAGTGGCATTAATTTATTCCTGTTATCAAAACAAAAATCATGTTTTTAAGAAACAATAACTATCAAAAGATTGATGCTTGTTTATGTCCAATTTCAAACTAAATATAATTCCAATGACCAAAATTGGATTAAATGGTAAAAATATATTCTAATTACACATTAAAACCAATTAAAAAGATAATCTAGCCATATAAATGAATTAGATTAAAACACAGTTTTGAAATAAAATACAAATTTTTCACTATTCGATAAAAAATGAACATTATCGAAAAAATTCAAAATATTTACACAAATTATATATTGATGTCCCCATTATAAAGAAGGATTTTATTTTTTTCATATAAAATGTATTAAAGTAACAAAAACTAGATTTAAATAGGGTTCTCCATTAAAAGGCGATAAATAGGCCTTTTAATGTCAATTATGCTTAAAATTAGATTCATTCACATTTTAAGCCGCTAAATTTTTATTGGAAAATGTGAATACATTTAAAAATCATGTATAATCATATTGTAGTTAGTTTTGTTCATTCCTACCAATACAATGGCTATGAGTTAACTACCATTCAAAATAATAATATTATATTATTATTGTGCCACGTAAGTTTTCAAAGAAACTTGTTGTTGCGTATCGGGTACGGTATTGAACATAGAAACCCCATTAAAGTAAATTTAATGTTTAATTCACAAATATTAATAAATATTAAATATGTCTTATTCTTCTTTTACCTGGGATGTTACATTCTTCCCCCCTTTTGGGAATTGCTTCCTCACAATTTTTATTCACTTATCAAAATTAGTGGGGTATTTATCCATCATAGCATTTTCAGATTCCCACATTGCCTCTTCAACCATATAGTTTTTCCGAAAAACCTTTACCTAGTGAATCACCTTATTTTGCAACACATTCTCTCTACGATCAAGAATCTAAACTGGTTGTTCTTCATAAGAGATATTTTCTTCCAACTGAACTACCTCTAGGCTCAAAACATGAGATGGATCTGGCATATACTTTATCGACATCGAAGGATGAAAAACATTATGTACCTAGGATAAACACGGACGTAAAGCCACTCTATACACAACTGATCCAAATTTCTCTAGAATTTCATAAGGTCCAATGATCCTCGGACTCAACTTTCCCTTCTTACCAAAACGCATCACACTTTTCCATGGATAATCATTGAGAACGACATGATCACCTTCCTCAAAGGAAATACCCTTCCTCTAGTTATCTGCATAACTTTTATGTATGCTTTGAGCTGTTCTCATGTGTTTCTAAATCATCTAAACTTTCTATACCATCACTTATACCAATTTTTGTCCCTCCATCATCCTTTCACCTACTTCATCCCAGTATGATGGAGTTCGACAATGCTTTCCATACAATTCCTTAAATGGAGCCATCTGTATACTGGAATGAAAGATTTTATTATAAGAAAACTCAACCAAATAAATTTGTTGGACCCAAATTCCCTGGTAATCCATCGACCATGAAAATAACATATCCTCCAAGGTCTAAATTTTTCGTTTTGACTGCTCATCTGATTGAGGATGAAAAACTATAATAAAATTTATTTCAGTACCCAATGACTTCTAAAGACCTTTCCAAAAGATAGAAGTGAACCTGGGATCATGATCAGAATCAATGGAGAGTGGAACTCCATGAAAACTGACTATCTCTTTAACATACAACCGAGAAAGTTGATCTAGATAAAATATATCATTAATATGAAGGAAATGAGAAGATTTAGTCTATCAGTCAACTATAACCCAGATTTCATTATTCCCTTGAGATGTATTTGGTAATTCCACAACAAAGTCCATTGATATATTTTCCCATTTCCACTCTGGCATCGGTAAGGGCTAAAGAATAATTTTTAGGTAACTACCACTCTGCTTTAACCTGCTGACAAGTCAAACACTTCACAGTAAAATTAGCAATATCTCTTTTCATTCGATCCAACTAGTAATACTCGGGGATATCTCTATATATCATAGAACTGCAAGGATGAACTGAAAAAGGAGAACTATGAGATTCACATAACAACTCATTCATCAACTGTGAATCACAAGGCACACATAATCTCCTTCCAAATCTCAAAACACAGTCATTATCAACGTTAAAATCAGGTAACTTACCCTTCTGAACCAACATATCCTTTTTCTTTCAACTCATTGTCTTCTTCTATGCTTTATTTATTCTGTTTGATAGATATGATCTCACTGACACCTGATACAAAACAAAAGAATTTCATGCACCAACAACTTCTATGACAAAGTTCATCAAATCAAAAAAATGATCGCATTCCAAACGTAACATGGTTAATGAATATTTCTTTTTTGACACAAAGCATCAGCAGATTTATTTTCTTTCCCTGGATGATAATGGATCGTTCAATAATAATCCTTGATTAATTCCAACCATCTCCTCTGTCTAATGTTCAATTCTTTCTGACTGAATATATACTTCAGACTTTTCTGATCAGTATATATTCCAAACTTCACTCCATACAAATGATCCCTCCAAATTTTTAAAGAAAAAACAACAGAAGATAATTTCAAATCATGTGTGGGGTAATCTAACTCATGTGGTTTCAACTAACGTGAAGCATAAGAAATTACCTGATCATTTTTCATTAGGACAAAAACTAGTCCTTTCAAAGAAGCATCACTGTAGATAACAAACTCACCATTTCTAGAAGTCAGTGCCAAAACTGGAGAATTCACCAATCTTCTTGTCAATTTCTGAAAATAATCATCACATTTTTTTGTTCAGATGGACTTAACACCTTTTGGAGTTAACTTAGTCATTGGACTAGATAACCCTAAAAACTTTTCAAAAAACCTCTTGTAATAACCTGGAAAACCAAGAATACTACGATCTCAGTTATATTTGTGGAGCTTTCCATTATTTGGAAACTTTCATTTTATGAGGTTCAATAATTATCCCATTTTTTGAAACAATGTGACCAAGGAATGAAATTTGTTGTAACCAAAACCCATACTTGCTGAATTTCCCATAAAGTTTCTTTTCTTTTAATTTTTTCAAGACAATCCTTAAATAAATTTCATGTTCCTCTTTTGTTTTGGAATAAACCAAAATATCATCAATGAACACAACCACAAACTTATCCAACAACTCACGAAAATTTTTATTCATAAGATCCATGAATACAACAAGTGCATTGGTTAACCCAAAAGGAATAAATAAAAATTCATATTGTCTATATCTAGTACAAAATGCGGTCTTTGGAGCGTCTGATTCCTTTAAATTCAACTGATGGTACCCCGACCTCAAGTCAGTCTTCAAAAAATACAGAGCTCCCTGGAGCTGATCAAACAAATTAGCGATATGAGGAAAAGGATACTTATTCTTAACAGTGATTTTATTCAATGCTCTATAATCAATGCAAAGCCTCATTGAACCATCTTTCCTTTTAACAAACAAGACAAAATAATCCCATGGTGATGTTATAGGTCGAATGAAACCTTTATCTAATAACTCCTGCAATTTCTTCTTTAACTCTAAAAGTTCAATTTTGAGCCATTCGATAAGGGGGTTTTGAAATTGGATTAGCATAAATAACTAATTCAACAGTAAATTCAACTTATCGATCAGGTATAATACCAGGAAACTCATTAGGAAAAACATCATGGTACTCATTTACCACTGGAACATCATTAATCTGAACAGTTCCTCTGTTTATAATAATATGCATAAAGTAACATTCATTTCCATATTTTACTTGTTTCTCAAATTCATGATATGTTATCAACAACAAGGGTTCATTTTTGTATACAAACTGAAAATCCTTCTAAAAAGAAACCTCTTTAGCTCTACAGTCAATCATAACAGGATAAACAAAAATCCAATCCATGACCAATATAACATCAAACTCTACAAGAGACAAAACAATAAGGATTGTAGGTATATTCTTTACACACACAAGAATATGAATGTCCTTATGTTTTCTTTTTGTATCAGCAGTTCCTCCAGGTGTTTTTACCATAAGTTCAATATTTATATCATGAGATGTAATTCCTAATTTATTTGAAAACTTATCTGAAATGAATGAGTGTGTAGATCCTGAATCAAACAACACATTGTCATAATATGAACAAACATTGTACCTGACACAACTTCATTTGATGGCTCAACATCTGCTGAAGTAGTTGTAAAGGATTTCTTCACCCCTTTCTGCTTGTAGTCTGGCAGCTTTCCTTTGGTTGAGTTCTTTTTTGCACACTCATTTGCATAAGGACCCATTTCATTGCACTTAATACATTTTACTTACTGTAAATCAGATTTTGTCTTACCATTACCCTAATATTTTTCAGTGCAATTACGAGCCTTATGTACCATTTTACCACATCGGTAGCAATTACCAGAATTCAAAATACATTCCCCATCATTCTTTTTACCACAATTTTCACAAACTTTAAACTTATGTTTCTTACCATTAGACTTTTTTGAAGAGTTCTTCCCTTTTGCATGCAACCTCGGCCTCTTATACTGTTGTTTGTCAAAGAATATTTGATCATCGACAATCTCCATTTCCACCTTCTCTGCAAAACTAACAAGTTTTTCATAACATATTAACTCACAAGAAGATAAATCCCTTAGATACATTGGATTTCATCCCGAGTTAAAATGTTTGATTTTACTATAATGATCTCATAAGAAATTTGGAGCATACCTCTCCAGTCGAGTGAATTTTTCTTTATAAGTAGCCACTGAGTTATCCTCCTGCCTCAATATCAGGAATTGTTTTTCCATCCCGAGAAGAACCACCTTAGGAAAATATTTCTCAAGAAACATACCTTTGAATTCATCCCAATCAAAAGCATCAAGCTCCTCACTATCCCTGATATTTTTCATCATCGACCACCACTGAGCAGCTTCACCTTCAAAATGGTAAACAAGAAGACTAACCATTTGATGTTCTGAACAACCCATGACATCAAAAATCTTCTCCAGTGCATTATGCCACCCTTCAACTAGCACAGGGCCAGGTGATCCTCTGAATGATGGGGGATGTTGCCTCATGAAATGTTCCACTAATGACATGTTCCTCTGTGGTTGATCTTGCTGATCTCGTACATGGATACCACCACAATTTATATCCCGAGTCAAAAATTCCATAACTGTAACAAACTGTTCAGTTCTGATTATGACCATCCCAGGTTGCTGATATGGAAGGTTTTCTTCCTCTTGTTGTCTTCCCAACATAGCTTCCCGGTTTCCTCTGTGGAAAACCATTCTGAACCCAAAAATATCATAGGCGAAGAAACATGGTAATCTGTAAATGCTATATAATGTCAATATTAACATAAGTTATTTATGGATATTACTTTAACAATACCTAACAACTAATGTTATCTAAACCTACCTCTAATACCAATGACAAGGACCAAACCTTAATCATTAAATAATATTGAATTTAATAAATAAATCACATTTAGGATCTTTTCAGGTCTAGAGTATTAGAGAATTAGGACATAACTATTACATCTCAAAAGATTACAAGGTAGAAATATCTACACAGTTTCCATTTATTAATAAAATAAAAACATTTGAAAAAAAGTGTCACATCTAGTTCCATGTATTATATAGCATGACTTTTCCTTGATCCTATCCTTGACACTATTCATATTTATGTCCTCTGAAAACATTACAGAACATGGGATGAGCATAAAAAGCTTAGTGAGGGTTATAAAAAAAATAAAGAAAACATTTGTTCATAAATACAAACAAAACATGAAATCATTTACTTACCTCATGAAATCATATGATTCATGAATGACACATAGAAATCATAAATCATAAAGGTAACTTGTGGCAACCATATCATACTAACATTGTAACTATCACAACTACATATGGAGTTACTTTGGAATACCCATCATAGTGTATTCCCTAAATCTATTAGGAGAAAAATTCATGTTTACCTCCATCACGTTACCCAATGCATTGGAGAGCTATCTCGAGCTCACCCTCCATAGGTTTATCATGGACCCACCCGTATACATAAACAATGCCCAAGAACCATAACATGATCATAACATATAACATAAGAATAAAGGAAATATAACATTTCCACATTGAAATAATAAAATATCATTTCAAAATATTGAAATATTAAATACATTCTCGAAATCATTTTCAATACCAAAATACGTAAAAATTGTATATGGTTTTTATTTTTCCATTTAAAAACATTTCTGCTTGTTATGGAAGCCAATGATCAAATAATACACACGACGGTGGAAAGGTCGTTGTCACTGCTTACGTAAAAAAAGAAACGTTCCTTTTTTTTCGTTTAATATAATGCTTCATATAAAAATATTCCCTTTGAATAAAATTAAAAGTCCAAGGGGTTTATACACCCTATAAAATAAATTCGTGTATAAAACTAAAATTTCCTCAATGAAAGGAGATTGGGATGAAGTCCCTTACCTCATGTCCGACATGACTCGATCATTCTTTAATCTCCTGAATAATAAAATAATGCTAATTTCTAATTTCTTAATAACCTTTTTCAAGATTAGTATTCCTTTTGTCTCACTTATTATCATGTTATAAACATTATGAAAACATTTAAGATAATAACATTCATTTTGTCGATATTTGGTACTTCAGTAAAAAATGAACACCTTATATTTACATGTTGTCCATGTGGTCAACAGTTCATTATATCAAGAATTATATTCATGATTTGGATATAATATATATTATATATATCCAGAATATACACATTTTTATAATAGTACATAACATTTAGAGGTATGAAATGAAATGCACCGTTCATGGAGACGATAAGCCGAACGTACGCATGAATGCTACTTTCATTTCTATTTCTTATTTTAACAGAAATAAAACATAATGATAAAGAGGTATATTATAATTCTAGTATAATATCATATATGATATCATTATCTTTATCCTTTATACATACCACATAAGGAATTAACGAATGAAATCACTTTGAGGGGGCGGTAGTCCGCACTTCCTCAAATGAGATTATCATATTTACCCACTATGGAAACCATAAAGACATTATATAAATGGGATGTACAGAAGAATAAGGAAATAATAAACAAAATATATATCATATATAAATATAGTTCCTTTATAATGTCCACCATGAGAGGTGGTAATATATAATTGAACAATCATCGTTTCGTGAGTTCTTATTTTGTCATCCACAGAAACATTATGTTCTTCATCTATTAGATGGAGGTGGGTGTAAGTGTAGTTTGAATAATTATCATAAAAAAATCAAGTATATTGAGGATACTTGTTCTATTACAAAATAATGTAATGAAAAAGGTTTTATGAGTTGTAGAAGTAAATAAAATAAAACAATTTAAGAGAAAATGTGACCTTTAATTTAGGTAACTTCATTTGGTTTAAACCAAAAATACTTCTTGAAGTCTCTTATGCCTAAGGTAAGGATTTTAGGGTGAGGATATTGATTTAGGGAGATTAATTGGGAAGTGTTTGGATTAGACAAATGGCATTAGAAGAGTGAGGAACGGGTTAGAAATGTTCTCCTTTTATAAGGGGGGGGGGGCTCTTTAGGAAAGTGTGAAAACATTAATTTATTATATAATGATATTCCGTTTTTAAAGGCCCTAAAATCATTACGGTCTAAAATAAGATGAATTATTTTCTAAATAAAATCATCCAATCAGAATGGGACATGTTTTGGATAATATTTTAATCATTATAATCTTATTTATTTAAATCATTTTTTAATGAGGTATATACTGCATCATTATTTTGTCATTAATAATTTAATTTATTCGATTTCTAAAAATTATAAAAAAACAATTATCATGTAGGAAATTTTATTATATTTCCAATTAATATTTATAGTCGAAAATTGGACTTATATAACACCATATAAAATTTAAATACTAAATGATTTTTGTTAATGTCATTCTTTTCTTTACATTAAATTAATTAATCTAAAGTGTCATTATCATTCATAAGTGGCTCAATGGGGTCCCAAAATTTACCCAAGGATTCCCATGGTTGGAAACTACCCATCCAATAAGGTTAGGACAAGTGTTAAGGTAATTTTAAATTATTATAATTTTAGTTTTACCTTGAATTACCTTATTTACCTTTAACTGTGGTAAATAAAATTCAAAAGTTACTATTCACCAAAAGTTATTCTCATCTTAATGAACCACATTTCACTTCTTGATAACATCCATGTATATTGGATATTTTAAATTCAATTTAAAAAAGTGTTAAAATTTCATTTAAATGTAAAAGTTTGTTTTTGTAACAACCACTAAGTGGTTTCACTATTCATCAAAAATTGATGTTTTTCAGAAAAATACCAAAAAGTCAGCCTAATATATATTTGATATTCCAACTTCAAAAATGATTTATATTTTTCCAAATTCAAAACATATAAGTGGAATTAATTAATTTTATTATTAATTCCCGTTATCAAAACAAATAGCGTGTTTTTATGAAATAATAACTATCAAAAGATTGATTCTTGTTTATGTCCAATTTCAAAGTGAAAATTAATTACAATGACCAAAATTGGTTTAAATGGTAAAAATATATTCTAATTACACCTTAAAACCAATTAGAAAGATAAAATAACCATATAAATGAATTATATTAAAACATTGTTTTGAATTAAAATACAATATTTTCACTATTTATTAAAAAAATGAACTTTAACAAAAAAATTCCCAAAATTTACACAAAATAAATTTTGATGTCCCCATTCTAAAGAAGGATTTTATTTGGTCATATAGAATGTATTAATGTAAACCAAACTAAATTGAAAGAGGGTTCTCCATTAAAAGGCGATAAATAGGCCTTTTAATGTAAATTATGCTTAAAATTAGATTCATTCACATTTTAAGCCTCTAAATTTTTATTGGATAATGTAAATACATTTATCAATCATGTATAATCATATTATAGTTAGTTTTTTTTTTCATTCCCAACAATATAAAAAATAGGAGTTATCTACAATTTAAAATAATAATATTATATTATTAGTGCGCCACATATGTTTTGAAAGAAACCTGTTGTTGCGTATCAGGTACGCTATCGAACATAGAAACCCCTATAATGTAAATTTAATATTTAATTCACAAATATAAATAAATATTAAATAAGTTGTATTCTTTATTTACCTGGGATGTTACACGTATGTATAGTGTAAATATATATCGTGAAATTTCCTTCAAAGAAAAAGAAGATCCAGATGTAGGGAATAGCAAAAGTGGAAGTATATTTTTCTTGTGGTATGTTAGGCCAGAGGAAGAGGAACATCACATGGAAGTAATGAAAGATAATGTTACATTATTTATCAAGTGTTATATTTTAATATCTACACATTTTTTATTACATGTAGCTTGTGGGGATCACATCAATATCTAAATGAAGGATCCAAATAGACTCCAAAATATTTCCATTGGATAGTAGGATATGAGAGCCTCTACTTATTCATTCATGAATTCTCTATAAATTAGTGACTACCACCTATCATTACTATAATGAATTATTTTGTCTTGATAGATTATTGTAATGTACCTATAGATACCATGAACATAATTTATGTATCATACCAATATATAGAAGGTTTTATTTTTGAATGTGGAAATTAATTTTATTTATTTTAGGTGGAGAACATATCTAATTGTATAAAACATTTAAATAATGGTCTATATGTATTTAATTACTAAAACCGAGAACTGAAAATTGATAAATAATCATGTTCACATGAATCAAATAACAACCAGATTTGGCGCCATCTCCATGGTCATATATGTGGAGATAAATTTTCATATCTCTTTTAATATGAATATTTAGACTCTTATCATCCAAAATCACTTGATATAATTCATGATTTTTTACAAAAAAGGACAAACCACAAATTTGTGGAAAGGGTGAAAGGGCTGTAGAGGATCTAGGATTGGTACAAAATAATGTATGTGGACCATTTCCAGTAGAATATAGTTGTGGATATTTATACATCCAAACATTTACCGGTGTCTTTATTATATATGTATATGTTAACCTGAGAAGATGTATGTCTTATTTCATTAAGAAATTGATGAAATTAAATAATAAAGTAGTGAATCAATATGGTATGAAGATATATAATATTAAATAGTATCGAGGTAGTGAATATCTTAACCAATATTTCATCAACATTCTATGAGAGTTTCATATTCTTTCTCAAATCACTCCACCTTATAAACCATAGTGGAATAGTGTTTGTGAATGTAGGAACCATAACTTGTTAGGCATGGTAAGGTCAATGATGAGTCATGAAAATATTCTATTGTCATTTTGGGGATATGCAGTACTAACTATGTAATTCCCATTCAATTTAGTTCCAACATAAAAGGAAAATAGATTTGACTACATGTTATGGGGTGGAAAGTAACAATTTTTGTAACAGACACATGTATGGGGTTGTGAGGAATTTTATAAGGCATTCTTATGAATCCAACTACCACCCTGAGTCACAAAGTGTATATTTATATGGTATCCTAGGGAAACAATTTAATATTACATATAAAACTCTCATATAAGAGTGTAGTTGTCTCCAAACAAGCCAGATTTCCTGAGTGGGAGCACATCCTTAAAAAGTATAGTGGAGTAAATTTTAAATTGGATAAATTTGATGCTCAATATACACAAGTGGTAGAGTGTTATCATGTTCTATAGGTCCCTATGGAAGAATTAGTTCCTAAAACACAAGTGCTTCATAGGAATGTACTAGAGGTAAGAGAACCAAAGAGATATGGTTTTATAGTTATTGAATAATATGACTCATTATTGGATGAATATGACGAACTTTTCTACTACATAGTGGTAGTATAGATCTCAAAATCTATAATATGAAAAGAGGCCATGAATTCTAAAATGTATTCCATTTTTCAGAACCAATATTGGGTTATATTTTATGTGCTAGTTTATGTAATTCCCATTGGGTGAAAATAGGTATTCAAGAAGAAACAAAACATGGAAGGTAATTTTAATATTAATAAATTAATACTAGTGGCCAAATCATTTAAACACTATCACATAATAGACTACAATGAAACATTTTTTCTAGTTTCCATGTTTAAAATCATTATAATTCAACTTAATATAGTTTCCTAAAATTACTATAATATTTGACCGATGGATTTCAAGAATACATTCCTTAATGGGAACCTTTAAGAAGATGACTATATGATGCACAAATAATGGTTTCTGACTCTAGGAAGTCCCAATAGGATTTTCAAGTCAAAAATATCCATATATAGATAGAACCAATCATGAAATTCATGGAATAGTTTATAAAATGAACACATAAAATAATTTGGAATCATAAATAATGAATGTGAGTCATGCATTTAGAAGAGGTATAGTGGAGATGAATTCAATACCATGCTAGTATATATTGATGACATATTACCTATAATAAATGACATACCAATCATATATTATGTTAAGGGCAGGATAAACAAATGATTCTCCATAAAGGACTTAGGTGAATTAGACTAAATTCAAGGGATCATGATCTTTATTGATAGATCCTAGTGGATTATGAATGATGTAAAATTATATATGTTTACTATATATTATTGAGATTTAGTATGGAATAATCCAAGAGGGGATTGGTTCCAGTGTCACATTTTTTACATCTTTCAATGAATATGCCTCCCAAAAAAAATAAGAAAAATAAAAAATGACTATGATCCCATAACATTTAGTGATAGGATAAATCATGTATGCCAGGTTATGTACTAAAATTTATGTAACCTATGAATTTAGCATAGTTGGAAGATATCAAGTATATCCATGATAAAAACATTGGACTGTGGTTAAGGATATGATTATGTTTCTATGAATAATTAAATATTTTTTCCTAGTTAGTGGAGGAGGTGGGGAGTAGGAAATTTGGTTTTATATTATTTCTTGTTGGTAATCATAATATAATGTTTTGATTTAACAATTAGGATATTTTTTGTTATATCAATGGACGATCTGTAAGCTGGATGGTTTTAAAGAAGTTAGTCGTTAATGATTCTATATTTCATTTTCAGTATATAGAGGCTTCTTATACAACCAAGAAATAGATTTTGTTTTAGAATATTGTCTAATATCTTGATGTGGTACATATAACTAATGCCCTAATCACATTTTGTTGTGATAATACTACAATTTTGGATTTTTCTAATGAATCACGGTTGCAGCAGTGGAAAAAGAATATAAATCAGATATATAAAATCTTTAGGGATTTCTATAACAGGGTTGAATTTGCAGTATGTAGAGTACCCATATTGGAGAACATGGGGAACCCCTCAACTAAATTCATATGTCTGTAGAAGCATGTGTATCATGTTAGATCTAGTATACAGAAGGTTTTCAATTGTTAGATCTAGTGCATGTGGGAAACTGTTAGATTTGGTTCCCTATAAAAACTTCTATGTTCTTTATGATAAATTTTATTCATGTTTTTATTATTAATAAAAAACTGATCACATCATGATTTTTTTTTTCATGACATAGTATGTTATAATTTCGTAAGAGTAGTTGTCTCACTAAAATGTTATAATAGTTCACCACTATAAAGTGAACCAATAAGATCTACAACTCTATTATTGAATATAGGTTATATATAATGATGATATAATTTTATAGACACAATTGATATAGGCTAGAAAGGGTAAAGACTCATTGGAATTTGAGGCACCTTCACATGGTGTACAACCTTGGTAATATCTAGTAGGAAACTATTATAATGAGACCAACCAGCAAGAAATTTATATTTATATGTTTTATTGGATGGTTGTATTAAAAAATTTGTTTTTTGGCCCTTATACACTATGATTGTTTTTAATGACTATTTAGGGTCACATATTTTGATGTATTGGTGAAGACATTGATGACATATGTTCATGGTGAGTTAGTATTCATTAGGGGTATCATGATTAATTTTCCATTAGTTAAAAATGCCAGAAAGGATTTATCACTTCTATTTTTAAATGATGTTGATATCTCAGTCCCTTTTATGTAAATGATATAGCCTAAACAAAACAACGGACATGGTGTTATATAAGTAAGAACTATTTCATGAATGTCAAATAAAGAGACATCAAGAACATTGTATGATGGCACCAACATGGGAACTGCATGATTTTTGATATCATGATAAAGGAATTATATTACATAGCAAGTGTAAATTTGAGGTATCATATTGTGTAGGCATTAAATTCTTTGTTTAGGGGTACCTTTTCATGTTGTAGGATCTTATCCTTGGACATTAGTATGCTTCCCCTAATTCCACTGAGAATGATGTCTACAGGTACACAGTCTATGTTTATCTATAATATTATTTAAATAATATAATATTATTTAAATAGTTTAATTAATATTATTCCCAAACATGGTTTAATAATTATTCATGTATTCTTGATCACACACATTCTGTCTCTAGATATTTTAGAGAATATAATAGGTGTGGAAAATTTAATAAATATTTGTTTTCTATTTAATGAATATTATATCCATTTATTTTTTGTATAATAGTGTAGTGTTATTCATTTTACAAAATAAATAGTCATTATTCAAGACCTGATAAATATAGAGGGATATAGGATGGATGTTTTATTCCGAGTGAGAAATAATAAATAATAAATATTATTTTATTAAATAATATTTAATATAATTCAAAATTTAATCACATGTCTAGAAATAATAATAATGTTATTATTATTTGACATCTGGTTCCGCATATATTAAATAAAAAATTAATGGCCCTTGTGATTTAATTTTATTTTATCCCTAAAAACATATAAACCCATTAATATTATTTTATCAAGTAACAAATTAATATTTTTGGTTATGATCAATGGATTTGTAAAATAATCTCATACCAAGATATCTATCTTCTACATGAATCCACCCATCGGTAGAGAGAAATTTTTCCCCACTAGATTTAGGAGAATGATTTGGAAGTGGTTCTGAAAGTGATAATAAGCGGATGACACAGGCTCAAGGATCTTTTATTCTAGCACCTACATATTCCATTGGACATGTATGGGGATCTATGTAACACATGAGGATTACTACTAGTGAAATTCTACACTAGATTCCTATAATTAAATGATGTTGTAGCACCTATCTATCACCAGATTCATCAATGAAGAAATAATTCTTACAATGATAGTTGTTTAATTAATTATATTAATTATAAATTTTATGTTACGATCCTCCATATAGAAAAAGAATTATTATTATTTTCTGATTTCATTTATCCAATTACATACATCCCAACATTTATCATCTTGTAGATCTCGGATTGATCATTCTTTATGAAATAAATCAATGTCTGGCACCACCCATCACATTATTCTTTAGCGCTCGAAACATACATAAGTATCCATTTATGAATCATCTACAGTCATTCGGTGATCCCCTATACCATACTTGGCCGAAAAACAAATGATTCACCATCCACATGTTATTACACTGGTGAAAAACATGGAATCCCATATAGATACTTTAAAAACCCATCCAAATCATTGATTGGATGATGTTATAATATTTGGATTCCAATAGTTCCATGTAATCATCCCAATAAACTAAATATTCTATAATACATTATAAATGAATATCATTTAATGTATTGATCATTATTAATGACTGACCATAAATTTTTGGATGAAAGGTCATACTCATCTTCAACTATGTAACCATTACATTTTATAATACTTTCCAGAACATTAGGGTAAATTGGTTATATTTGTTAGATACCTCACTCAAAGAAACTTTGTGAAGCCACAAGATCTTCCAAACATTAATCTTACCTAGATCATCCCCTGAGTTATATCTCAAATCATAATTAATTAATCTACCCAATTCAATTAATCCAATTCCATCCAAATGGTGAATTGATATATCATGGTCCTGGGAAACCATGTCATGAAATCTGTCATCACCTCAACCCATTTCAACATAAGCACTAGAAGTGGATGGTGAAACCCACCTTGTCACTGATTCTAGGCCTTAATCTTAAGTCAATTTACCAAATTAGAAAAAAAATTACACAGCTTCTTTTCATATCTAGCCTCAAAAATATCATTTGACTACATGATATATCTTTGTAAATTTTGGGTATTCTATCCCCTATTAATCATGATAGGATCTCATCGAATCCTCTCACATTGATGAGGTAACCATCACTGTACAATTATCGAAAGGCACTCTATGTGTGAAAAGATCCCAATATGAAATGGGAAACATACTGGAAACCAATAACAGAATGTGACACACTTTATATCAGCCTCTTATATAGATTCCACTCACTATACCATTGAGGAAATATCCACTAAGTGTTCATAAGACACTTCCCCTTGATAATTCATTTCTCCCACATTCCAGGTTTCCAACAAAATCATGAAGAATGACTAAACATATGATATTTTCTCAACATATATCTATCTATTTCTTCTCAGTGCATATGTAACTAAATTTCCTTTCCCATGATCTTATTTAATTTAAAATCCAAATTTTTACAAGCACACTACCAAACACCATTAAAGGAGATTTATTCCCCATTTGGATAAAATATACCATAGACTATTTTGATCCATATAAATGTAAAATATATCACAAATGATGTAGTGTTCTTAGTATTTCAATACATGAACCATAACCACCAACTCAGAAGAATTGGTAAGGAGGTTATTCTCATGGTGACATAATATATGGGAAATATAAGAAACTACCATATCACCTGTCATTATAATAGCTCCGAAAAATGTTCCATACATGTCAAATTATACTTAATAGTGCACTCTAGGATTATGAAAAATCATGATCAGAACTAATTTTAATCTCTTTTCTGATCTATGATGAATTATTAAGACTATTAAATCCAATCATACATAGACCCCATCTTGGTCAGTGTGGTCACGAGTGTTTTCATGTGAAAAAATTATTGAATGAACCTCCTATAATACACATACAATCTGAGAAAAAAAATTGAACATTAACACGTTACTCTTTTTTTAACATGAAATATTATCCTCAACTATCTCAATATCATTTGGTATTATTAATTAAGAATCCACATTCCCATGAATTAATAACTTCTATATTCAGAAGTGTCACATTATGTTATTTTTGTAATTCCACTTTTCTCTAAGAATGAATAATATGATATAAAGCTTCATAGAATGAGATTTCAATGTTATGGAAAATATTAGGATGTAATCCAATAAAAAAATTCTTAATAAGTCCAATAATGGGTGGAATAAATTATGCACAAGGGCTATGGACATTATCATAACATTCTTCGGTCCCGTGGAAATAACTAAGAAATCATAAAACTATACAGACGGATAAATTAAAATTTTGATATACATTCCACTATGAAAAGTGGATTATAGAATCTAGATAATAGAATAATCATTGAAAAGAACTGGGTTCCCCAAAATTTAGAAAAAAAGTCACCAATTCATGGTAATGGGTACCTATTCTTCATAGTGATCTGATTCAACTTATGATATTTTACACACAGCTAGACTAAAATCCTAGAACCCTTCCTCTAACATTCTCTTGTTATTATTAGAATAATAAATTGCGGGTATACTAAAGAATATACCTTTTATCCAACATGTAGCTATAAGAATAATTGTTCTTTCTCTCCGCCAAATCCCATAAAAATAATCAATATCTTATGAATAATTATTATATAGGACATTAGATTGATGTTCCAGTACTATCACTTAATCATTTGGAAAAGATAAATTTCAAACATTCTAGACTTCTATGCCTCATTACCCGCCGATAGACGATCCAAGAGAATTATCTCTATGAAGGGTGGTGATTATGGGGACACAATCATCATCCCCAACCAGAGCTCCATAAACTCCTTTGTATAGTCCATCTTCAGTTCATAAAAAAGAAACTACTAAAAGAAAATATCCATGAAGTTCACTCATGTGAACCCTTCATATCAACCTACCATTAACATTACATCCAACCATCATCCAAAAAAGTGTTGAAGGAAAATGTTCCCAATCTTGACCTTATAATCTTATAGGGTCTCTAAAAACTCAAAAAATCATTGTGATGACCAGTATCAATCCCTCTACATCATAATGGCCCCTCATTCCCATGAAATATGGGGTGTTGGTGATAATAGTCATGAACATAATCGAGAATCATTTTCAAGATCCTTTGGGATTATCCAGCTCAAGAATTCATTAGTCAAAAGAGGCATGGATGGACTATTTCTACAGTATGAGTCGATGGAGAAACTAGCTATGTTAAATCAACCTGCATTATATGTGGTGAAATTTGATATGATTGATGTTTATAGTGTTACATTTCTTAAAATACATAAATAAGACAAAGGGAAACTCAATATCTTAATGGTAATGACTGGTTACAGAACACACGAAAATAAAATCATTCAAAAAAAGGTTCAACCTACGAGTATACCCACAATAATAATGTATATGACCCAAATAACGTCAAAAAACCCATGCCAAACCTTTTATACCTTCATGTAAGTCAGAAAGACATACATTTATTTTATAATAAAATACATAGCCTGAAATAATAGTTGGAAGAAATAATCACTAAAATCACATATCACAATATCAATATGAATTTATCTATTTAGGATATATCTAATATATGAAAGTGGTAAATAGAATATGATCCTATGTAACTAATAAGATTAATGAATGTACACTAAAAACCATAAATTAGTATACAAACATCAAGTGTGTCACCCGAGGTGAATTTAAAAAATACTACATTAAATAGAAATAAGATCTATTCGCACTCTATAGATACTATGAGATCCACAATAAAATTATATATATAACTAACAATGTTCACATTCTCGGGTATGAACCATCCAATCTTCTATTTTCCAAAACCTAAATAAATCCAACAAGAAGTTACTGTTTTGTTAACCTAGTGCGTGTATACCATACTGTAACACCCCATCCTAAACCACTAGGTCTGATCTAGGTTTCCATGTGAGCTCATGTGAACCTACCTTATTAATAAGTTTTTTGTCTAGTTGAATGGCCTATTGGAACATCATGGACTGACTATTCTATTCATACTAGGAAAAATTAATTGTACTAAAAAATTGATAACCAAAAATAAAAAAATTATAAATATTAAATAATAATTATCACAATAGCTACAAACATAATTAAATCTATCACATCCAGTATTAATATGGAATGTGTAGTATATAAAAAAACTAAAAAACGATCCAATGTATGAGGTAAACCCATTAAACAAATTGAAATTGAGACTATCCATCATGAACCCATCCAGCAATGTATAGCATCCTCCAGCTAGCCTACTCTACCATCCAATATTGGGACCTTTCTCGTCACTGGATCCCAAGTCCTGAAATAATATAGTGAACCAAAATTATTGTGTACGGTGTGAGTAAAATATTTAATAGTACACCACCTATCACCAAACAACCCTCTAACGCCATCATAGTTGGCGGAATGCGGAGAAACAACATCCCCGAGCATGAAAATATATGCCATGTGATGGAAAATGGTGCATAATGAAATTAATAAAATGTGATGCCTTTTTATAATGAACCATTATGCATGTACGCAACCACATAAATTAATAGTGAAGATGATATATAATAAGAAACAAGAAAATATTTAGAAAAACCAATTCATGTAATCACCATTAGATAATACCAAAAATGGAATTGTGAAATATAAAAATTAAAGGGGAACAGTTAATGCCCAACCAAAACACGTTCCACCAAAATATAATATATCGAAAATTTATTTTTATAAGAACTAGATATAGATCTCTAAGCCATGAATCCCAAATGTGGTCAAATGAACCACAATTTCCCTATGATCCACTGAAATCATAGATGACCTTTCTGTCGTCTACATAAGTAATAGAACATGTGGCAAAATACCATATAAGGATGAGTATATACATACCTAGTATAACTCCCTGTGGTATTTTTTGGGAGAAATAGAATACATGATATAATTAGTAAGATCCAGCCCAATGAAATAAGTAAAATGAATACCAACAACAATATATATATTTATATATATATATATATGCTCAAAGAAGAAACCCAAGAGTGAGAAATGGGATCTCAAACTCACAACCTAGAAAAAGATGATGATTCTACCATTATTTATATGGGCCATCATCGATGAAATGCATGAAAACTATTTTTCTGAATAATTAATCATGTGGAGGATCCACATCTCACAATTGTGCTGCATAGTTTTTGGGGTACAACACTTATGTAGATGACCCACACTTTAGTATGTTAGGTGTTACCCCTCATTTTATAGATATATTACCCACACCCTAGTATTTAAGGGCTACCACATAGAAGTTAGATAGAGGACCCAAATCAATGTTCATAAGGAGGGTTTCACTCAGGAGTAAGAGTACCCACTCCATAGTTCATATGTGGGGTACCACTAAGTAGATAGATAAAGTCCCCATGATATATTCCATATGGGGCACCACCCAGTAGGTGGAGGACCCATGCCTAGTCATATGGGGGGTTCCACTCATATAGTAGAGGACACACAACCCAATCTATAATGGCGTACCACACAATATATAGATTAATGACTCACAACCTATTCCTTATGGGTGTACCACTTAGTATGTAGTGGAACCACATTATAGTCAATAAAAATGTTTCACCGAGTAGATAAATATGGTACCCAACCCATAATTAATAAAGGGGACACTAGGTATATAGATAAAGGACCCACACATTAGTTTGTAAGGGGGTATAAATGTGTCAGTAAATGAGGGGGTTTCTCACCCCAACCTATCTCTAATGATCTAGCTTGATCACAACCATCAACTAGATCCTCAGAAAATTAATCATGTACATAATATCTAACATTGTATCTGAAAAGAAACAAAACGTTCCACCATCACATTCTATATAAAAAACTATTATGATATGATACTCACAATATAATAATTGTATCAAATTA
This sequence comes from Viscum album, assembly GCA_963277665.1. Taxonomy (NCBI): domain Eukaryota; kingdom Viridiplantae; phylum Streptophyta; class Magnoliopsida; order Santalales; family Viscaceae; genus Viscum; species Viscum album. Next base: position 1,032,398,716 of record OY728133.1, on the reverse strand, counting down.
AATGAGATACAATAGGTATAAATTTACCATGAATTAAAAGAGCATGTAAGGAGTCCACTAGTATGTGGCCCGCTACACAATTTGGTCATATATTATCCCTAACATATCTCACTAACCATTACGTACAATAATAACTTTTACTATATTACACAAGATGTATTGGATACCTACGAGCCAACCCAATTGATTCAGGACATAGCCATGTACACATTACATGTTCCTATACATGACTTTCATTTAAATAAGTTCGTGTCTATGGATTCCCAATGTAGACACCAATCCACCAACACTAGATCACATGGTTTTGGGGAACCCGTATGTTCGGTGATATTCAGATCACCCAAAAACACTAGACACTAAGGCTAGGCCATAACAATATTGTTTTATTACTAATACACTTTATGTAGTAGTGATATTACTAGATTTTGTAGATTCCTCCAATCATTGGCATTGCACATTGGTCACCACCATTTTTACCTAAAATAACACGGATATTCTAGTATTCAGGACAATATGTTCCCCATCAATCACTGATGGTAGAAAAGTGACCCCCAAACAAAACATAGATTCCTCTATCACTCCATTATTGACCCAACATGCATCTCATGCATCTCACATCACCTATTACCATTATATAAACCCATATCCTTGAAATACCACCAGTGATTTATCCTTATTCATCTAAAAAAATCAATAATATTATATTATTATGAGGGTTCAATCAATATGAAATCCACCTGACAATGTCATACTATGACCCCATAGGCCAATGGTGAAGAACCCATAGAATAGTGGGAGAAAGAACAAATAAAATGGGTTATCAATTTTCTGTTAAAATTTAATTGACAAATTATTCATAATCTGGGAAAATCATCATGAAATACTTTCATGGAAATATCACAATCGATGAAAAACATATTATTTAAATGAAACCCATTCGATATGGAATCCCAGATTTTATTACATAATATTTTTATTTCAATGTGGAAAATAGAGGATCATTTAATGTTTAGTTTCTTGGGAAACAATATCATAATACATGAAAACATAAAAAACAATATAATCCACATTAATTATTTTTTAAAAGGTTCATACAAAGTACATTTTCAATATCTCATTACCTTGGAACTTCAATTAAAAGAATTTTTTGAGAATGATTCCCAGTAAAGGAAATACCTTACATGTGATCATGTGGAATATCAATAAGATGATTATAAAATAATTATTTAATGTGAAATGTAATTGGACTCATATCATATAAAAAATATCATGAATCATAACATGAAAATGTAGCTGAACCATTTAAATAATGTATTACTAGTCATATCACCAGGGTTTTCCTCCAATGTGTCTTAAATGAAAATTAACAAGGTTATTCCCCAAGGTATAATAAAACATGTAAACTCTTGAGATTAAATTCATTACCCAATGTATTATAGTGATAGTATAGAAGAACCTTAAAATGTATTAATTTAAGTGTTCCATATATATCATAATCAAACATTTCATAAATAACCAACGGAGAATATAGAAGAGTTTTCTTATCAAAATCATGGTGTTTCAAATTTGATTAAAGACATGATCATTACGACATTGGTATACAAGGGAAAACAAATTAGGGTAACATTTATACTGATAAAAAAATAAATAATTTTTACATATATTAGAATAACCCTATAAAAGAATTAGGGTAGGTTATTTACAAAAGGAATATATTAGAGAATTTTTTAACTAATGAGAGAGATTTTGGTTTTAAAATTTAGCAGCATGATGTGTATATAACATGGTTTAAAATATAGGGTATAATCAGAGGGGAAAGGGAGTCCCATTAATGAAAAATAATATGAAATTTAGGGTATGATAAAATTTGAAATTATTGATAGTAACCATGACATTTAGAATACATATATATAAATAGGGTTCTTTAATTAAAGATAAAATAAGGATAATTCATTTACTAGTAAATGTTACTCTTAAATCACTAGGAATGGAAGCCTTGGGGATTTTGAATACATTTTGGGGACACTTTAGGTGGAAAAATTAATGTAAAATCATATAGGATGGATTAGGACAGAATGAAAATGATGAAATGGGCATGAATTTATATAAAAAATAGAGGATTTTTTTAATAATTTCAAAATATATGGCTTTGAAATATAGGTTGTGGAAAAAGAAATACATTATAATACCCTTGGTTTTGGACATTTGGTTCATATTGTAATTTATTTTAACCCAGAAGAACTAGGAATCATTTTTTATTACTTCTTTTGGAATGTGAAATTAATGTTTCCAAAGGATAATGTTTTTAAAATCAATGTTTGAATTTTATACATTGTTAAGATATTTATATGTTTTGGAAATTGACAACATCTATTAAAATACTTATTATAAATAGAAATTTGTTTTTGATTGTGTTTAATTATTTTTTATATAATTATAATATAAGTATAATGTCATTAAACATTCAAAAAACCCAAATCTATATTTTTAATATTTATTTAATAATTAAATTATTTTAGAAAAATCATATAAATTCACTATAACCTAATTTTGACATTATGAATTAAAATATTAAATTAATAAAATCAGAATAATTATTTAAAATAATAGAATCATAAATTTTAAATATAAAAATCCTTATTTATTAAATAAAGTGGTTCGTAATCCTTAGTCATATTTATGACATATAAAATTTTGCTAGGATATTCTAAATTTAGTTTGTCATTTATATTTAGAAAAGAGTGTTTTTGAATATAATTTAACTGAAAAATATATTATTCAAAAAAACATAGGTTATCAAAAAAATTATATTCTTTTGTACATGTAAAATATTTTATTTAAAAAATCAATTTATCAAATCCATCTCAATTAAAGATATATTTTATTAATAAAAAGTATTCTTAAAATAGAAATGATTAAATAAGAATTTTAATTGTAAAATAAAATCACACATTAGGAAAATAAGGATGGGACATGTAACCCTCTATAATACCCACATATGACCTATGGGTAAGGTGTGTGATGGTAACATATTTATGACATGTATCAAATAAAATCAAAAAAGATTTAATTTCAACTAACTTGAAATTCTTATTTAGGCGATTTACTTCTAGCTCCACTTGATGAATGTCCATGTGGTCTTGTTGAATGGAGAACCATATTGATGCTACCTCCATCCCACGTTCTAACAAATATGCTTCATACATAATAACTTCACTAGTTGGGGTCATCATTCCATTTTTCATAATTAATTATCCATTTTCCTTGATATATTAAAATCTATTTATAAGCATACAATTATTACCAATGATTATAGTTCATAATAGTTAAATGTTTCCATTAGTCTCACATCCTTTTACACTCTATAAATGAATCCTATATATTATATAGGTATGATTTTTTTTATATATAGTAAAATATAACACATATTTTCTGAGGAAACAAATATCATTTAAAAGGAAACATGGGTCCTTTCATTCATTCCCCTTTAGAAATCATATCCCCAAAATTTCAATTGATAATATTAGATGAAAATTTGTGGGAGTATTTTTCCCCATTATCACATATGGTTCCCTTGTCCTCTAAAAAAACTTATGGTTCATTTATAACACTTATCCAAGGATGGTATGTATATTTCATAGATCTTTTTCTATATAGCCCAAGATCACCAATAGATGCTCCTCACAAGATATGTTATGATCCATTTGTACCACCACAAAATTAATTGAATTTTAGGGATTAGGTTGGTACTTTATTAGGAGAGATATGTGGAATAAAGTATTCTCTTGAGCTAGATTTTGTGGATGTTTTAGCTAATAGAAAACATCTTCCATGAAATATAAGATTTTATAGGGGACAATGTACATGTGATTATGATTAAAATTTGTCCCAAACCCCAAAACTCTCATTTATTGTGACACATGATTTAAAAAATTATATCCAACATCAAACACCATGCCTCATAGATGGTTATCAACATTTATATTCTTTAGACTATGATAATATTTTATGTGTTGTTCGATGGAATGAATAATTTTTTTATCTATTTCACTAGATCGGGTCTAGGTAGAATTATTTTACCATCTTTATTCTAATAGTTATGAGTTCTACATCCCTTCCCATTTAGGTCATCATAGGGTGTCATTTCAATACTTAGTTGGATGCTTGTGTTGTATGATGAGTCAACTAATTGAAATTGTAAATCCCATACACTATTAAATCCCAATGATATTGTTCTCAGCATATCCTCGAGTTTATTAATAGTTCGTTTAGATTTTTTTAAATTGGGGGGGGGGGGGTATATGTCATAATAAAATTCAATTTAGTATTCAGATAATGTTGCATACATTTTGAGAATTTATATGTGAACCTTGGATCATGATCCTAAATGATTGAAATTGGAATCCCATGTAGCATTTCCACTGTACGTATATCATGGAATGTTTATCAAGAGATAAATCCTCTCAAATAGTGATTAAATTGGTATTCTAGGCGAGTCTTTCAATTATAAATTATATTTCATTATTTCATTTTTATTTTATTGGGAGGGTACCAAAAAAGTATGTAGTGATATTTTTTCACCTCTATGTTGGTATGGATAGTGGTTGCAATAAACTTTTACGATTTTTTCTCTCTTCCACTTGAAGACACACCATGCACAACGAATTGTAGTTAGAAATATCCCTTTTCATATTAACCCACAAAAAATGATCATGATGTTCCATATATGTTTTAGTGCTTCCATGGTGTAAAGAGAATATAGATCTATGAGATTCATCAATAAATTATTTATATATATCTCGAATATATTGGATGCATATCCTTGTTTGAAATTTCACTACAACTGCTTATTCATTATTGAACTCATGAAACATTCCATTCATCAAATCCTTTATATTCTTTTGCAGAAAATGATCATATCTTTTAGATTTAATTATCTTCTCTAGTAATAATGGATGGGAAATCATTTGGGATTGGATTATTGATGCCCATTCCCTTTTGATTTGCATGTCCAACCTTACATGTTCTTTAATAAATGGTTCCCCTTGAATTATCATCTTCTCCGGTACAACATGATCTTTCTTACATAATGAATCTATGACATTGTTATCAATTCTAGGGTGAAAAAGAATTGAATTTTCATCATCATTAAGAATTTCAAATCATATCTTTTGTCTCATTCTCTATTACTCATGTGTGAATATATATGTCAATGTTTGGTAGTCTATGAATATATCACATTTCTCCCTATAAATATAATACCACCATATCATCAAGGAAAAAAATACCACAGCTAGCACCATTTAATATATATAATCATTCCAATCATGAGGAATTTATTATAATGATTCATAAGAAAAAACCTTTTCATTTTTCGTTAGGAATAACCCATGTCCTTCAATAGAGAATTCACTAAAAATATTTACTCCTTCTTCGATATTGGGTATAATTAACAACGGTGAAGTAACCAATATAATATTCATATCGTAGAATCATTATTAACAATCATTTTTGATGAAGAACATATCCCATTTTACTATTAACAACGTTATTATGTTAAAATGTATTTAATGGTTTTCCACTGTTCACTAATAATATCCTATTAATCCAAGGAAATGAATAATCATTGTTATTTTTATAGCATTCTCAGAATCCTCCATAAAATTTGTCTGGGTAGGGTAATCTGAGATACCTATATTAAGTACAACATTCACTAATAATGCAATTAATTTTAACCAAAATTCAATTTTTCAAATATTTTCAAAATAGATTCTCATACCAAAATGTTTTCAATTAAACCCTTATATTATCCTAATGCTCCTTGACAAATTTAGAATATATCAAGATATCATCAGAAAAAACTACTAAAAATATATCACAGTTGACCTTAAAGACCTTATTCATATAATCCATAAATATAGAACGACCATTAGTCATTGTTAAGGGAATAATAACAAACTCCAAATGTCTATAACTTCATTATAATGGAGTCATTACAATAGCTTCTATATTCAGTCTCAATTGATGATATCTATATCAAAGATAAATATTGGAGAATTGATGAACCTCATGATGCTGGTAAAATAAATCATTAATTATTTGGAAGAAGTACTTTTTATTCATCGTGATCAGGGTAAGGTATGTATAATCAATGCATAATATCAATTGTTTATCCTTCATATTCACAAAGAAAATATGTGACCCCCGAGGATACATACATGTTCGTATAAACCCCTTCTACAAAATATCATGATTTTATTTCATTAATTCATGTAGATTAATATTTTCCATTATATAAGGGGTCTTTGTTATCATCTTGGAACTATGTATGAGTTCATGGATAACTATACCTCTCTTTATCTGATAGGTATATGTAACTCCTTATGAAGTAAATCACTGTATTATGACCAATGGGGACATTTTCTATCTATATACTTCATTTCCTTCTTCATATTAATGGATAATCTCTATAAAACATTTATGGGAGGTACTTCTAGACAAATATCAGATCATGATACGTCTCCATGTAAAATATCTATAGGTTTTCCATTCATTAGAAATGAGATAATGTTTATTATATTTTTGATCGTAGAATTATAATTAGAGATCCATTACATCCCATGTATAGAGTCGAATTCCAGCATGGTAATGATTACAATATTTGTACTGAGATTGTGATCACCAAGGTGAATATTAGTGTTTCATTACATTTTTTATTCTTGGATAATACCTCCAAGAGTATTGAATGATAAATATACTTTTAGAAGGTTAGGGATTGATTATTTATTCTTTGAAAACCTAGTGAAAATAATGGAATGTGTAGAATAAGAATCAAACTAAGCACATGCTATCTTTGATAGAAAAGTGAACGTATTTGTTACCACATTATTTTGATCATATATTTTATCCATCAATAAATAAAATGGATAATGTTTCTCCCTTATCATTTACTGAGGATAATTTTTATTTCACTCTATTATATTTTTAATTGATAAGTTACATGAATACTTCTAAAGCAATCCACACCTGAAGTGTAGAAATTCATGTTGGGAAAACATCATATTCCCTTTTTTGTTTGTGTGGAGAAGTTAATGATTCACCTAAATATGAATGTTCTGAGAAATATTGAATGTCTTCCCTCAATTTTATCATTCACTACCCCTAAGAAAGTAGTTACTTGAATTAATCTTCCAACATTTTCTTTACATGAGATGTTTCACTTTATTTCCACCTTTTCCTTGATAAAACATAATCTTTGATTTTGGATCTATATCTCCCATATTTTCATTCAAACTATATGACTAATACATTTCTCCAAACACCAATTCATCCATAATAGCACTTCATACTAACTCCATATAAATTTCATAGTCACGATTTACATGATTCAACTGCATATGGGGTCTCAGTACACCGAAGAATCTGTCAACCATTCCATTACGATCCATAACAATGATAAAGGTGTGATAAAAATGTATTATATTGAGAATATCATAGCTTCCCATAGATTTATATCCATCCTAATTTAGTCCTTGTTATTCCTTATCCATTTTTGTACATCAAATGGGAAATGAATTTATATAAAATGATAATAATAGAATCTTTCCTCTATATAGAATAAATATCCCTTATTGGATTCATATTTTTAATTTGTTTCCACTACTGATCGCCTCCATCTTCTAATTTGTTTAGCTATAGGGTGAATCTATATTTTTATGAATAATGGAGTACAGAAAAGATTATTCTTATAGATCTTATAAAATTTTCATCAATAAATCTTCTGATAGACCAATAAATATAAGATGGTCATAGATTTATGAGGATATCAATGGAAGGATTTCCCCATCAATCTGAATATGGCATCTATTCTTGATCCATGTTATTATTCACAACTGACGATAATTGATCAATCATTCTCTTTTTGTTTTACATTATGGAATTCATATGAGGTACATCTATTAATCTTCCATTGTGCTCATCAATTATGAGGTTCCTCCAATTTCCCACATTTTTATTACTAAATAAAACCATTTAGTGAAATATACTTCTTTTAGTAATAATATAAATATACTGAAACATTATGTCTTAAAACATCATTCTGAAAAATTTTATTCATTAACTATAATTACATTTTCTATATATCCTTCATAAGGGATGATAAGAAGCATGTGATAAACCAAACATAAAACACAAGAGTGTTAAAATAAGAGTGAAAGGCCCCATTATCATGAACTAGTTCTTAATTGAGTCTATCTTAATGTGGTGTTTTTAGGTGTCACCCCTAGATTCATTTGTTCTAGAGCCACATCAACATGGTTATATCTAGATAGGGATTTATTTTCATGGAATCAACTTCACCAAAATAAAAATATATATTTTCCAATATTTATAAATTTATATAGGGATCATAATAAGGATTTATATTCCGAAATAAAATAATATTCCTTTAATGCCAATTATGGAATCTCTCATTTTGGTTACATAATATTTTGATTACACAATAAAAAATAATAGACATTTAAAGTTGAGTTTCTTCGAAATAATGGATATAATACATCAAAACATATGAAATTATTGTAATATAAATAAAATAATTATTCAATGGTTCATACTATGTTCATTTACTATATCTCATAACATGGATACATTCATCAAAGGAAATTTGGGAGAAAGATTCCTAGAAAGAGAAATAGTTTACTTGTGATAATTAAAAATACAAATATGAACATGAGAAATAACATTTTTCCATGATAAAGGGAACATGATGAATATAATATTAAAAATAAAGTTAATAATTACATTGAAATTTGGAAACAACATTTAAATGAGACCTTCATAAGAATACTACAATTTTTTTCAATTAAATTTTCATAAATTAAAATTTCCAATGTCATTCACCCTTGCATCGTAAAACATGTCATATCATGAGATTAAATAAATTACCCAATAAATTAGAATCCCTATGATAAAAATAATTAATGGGACATAATTAATTTTCTAATCTTATATTAAAATTAGATATTTCATAAATAACTCATTGTTTATAAATAACATAATAGATATTTTCTTTAGTAGAGAGAGAAATTTTGAGGAGTAAATTAATATTCTTGCTGAGTTTAAAACATACTTTAAAAAGAAGGTAAAATCAATGTGTAAATTATATCAAATTTAAAAAAAAATTAGTAATGTTCTGATAAAAATGTATATAAAGGGAGTAATCAAATCATTTAGAAGAAATATACCAAAATATGTTCTTGAATTGAAGTGGATCGATGGAAAATTATTTTACCATGAATAGTTAATCCAAAATCCCATGGAATGAATCATTTTGGGGTTTAAGACACCATGTGGGGACTAATGAGTATGAAAAAATGCAATAAAATAATGTAAAATGTATTGGGAGTTAATGGAAATAGATAAATGGGAGGGTATTTATAGCAATAAAGGGGGATTTGCTTAATAATTTCCAAATATAGAACTTATAAATCTAGGTTGTGGAAAAATAAAAACCAATGGCTTAACCATGGTCTCATGGCTTAGTTTTGGATATTGGGGTCATATTTAAATATATTTTAGCCCTTAATAACAGAATATAATTTTTGTTAATTTTTTTGGAAAATTAAAGATCCCACAATGTTATTTTTTTAAATTTGTTTCCCATTTATGACATTGGAAATTCATTTATATATTTTAGAATTTCATTAAAAACCATCAAAATAAATAATATAAAAAAATAAAATATTTTAGGTCATGGATTTTAGTTAGTAATTTCTTTCATCATTATGAAAAAATTATGAATTCATTAAACATATAAAAAACCCAAAGCAATATTTTTACAATTCACAAAAAATTTAATGTATTTTAGGAAACTCTCATAAATTCTCAAAAATATAATTTAAAAATGATGATTTAGAATTTAAATTTATATTATTATAATAATTTTATAAAATATTATATTTATAACTTGTAAATATAAAAACCATATTTATTAGAATAACAATAGGTTTTACGATATAGTCATATTCTTAAGAATAAAAAATTTCTTATATAATAATAAAATTATTTTAGATTTTATAATTAAGAAAGGGTTTTTAACATAATATTTCATTAAAATATAAATTATTCAGAATACCTTAACATATTATAAATTTTTTTTCTATCATGAAAATTATATTTTTTGTCATAAAAATAAATTTACCAAATTCATCTTAATTAAAAATTTATTTTTCTAAGAAAAATTATTCTTAAAATGTGATTGAATGATTATGATTTTTATTTATAAAAAGTCATTACACTTTATGAAATGATGGATATGATTTGTAACGCATTATAACTCCTATGTATAACCTATGGGTAAGGTGTGTGATAGTTATATATTCATGGTGTAGCCCATCTAACATCGATCGACTGGTAATTTCAACTAACATAAATCTTTTATCATAGGAGATTTTGTTTTAGATACATGTGTTGAAGTTTGGCTGGGCATAGTCGTGGGAGAACCATAGTGACCCAACCTCCCTTTCATGTTTTTAAAAAATTAGATTCATTCAACATGATTCTATTGATGGAGGGAGTCTCCCCCCATTTATTCATTTATTACCTATTTCCATTACAAAATGTAACCGGTATTTATATTGTTAAATTTATTACTAATGGGAATGGTTATCAACAGAAATTTTTTCTAATGGTCTCAATTCAATTTTTACTTTATATTAGAACATCATTATTAAATAAATTTCATTTATTAGGCATAGTATTATATAATACATATTTTCCCTATAAAAATATCATTTAAAAATAAATATTGTATTGTTCCATGTGATGGGTTTGAAAACATGTAATAAAAATATGATTAAAATCCATTCATAATTTATTTAATCAAAGGGTAAGAAAGCCACAATTTGTTTTCCATAAAACATTATTGAATTAATCGTTGGGGAAGAATTCATTCCCCAGTGGTGAGGATGATTTTTTCCATCTACTACCTTTCAATCCATCTCGATCTGATCATTTATTATCGTATGATCAAAATCTGGTAATGATTAATTATGAAACCTACTCTCAAAAACCTCCTAGGGTTATGTGACTATCCATGAAAAATTTCATAAATATATAATTTTATAGTATTCGATATCGGTAATTTAAAATAATATAAATAAATATATAATTTATTAAAATTTAAATTCACCTTCAAATGGATTCCTCATCTGAACATCCAACAGCGACCAACTTTATATCATGCCCATGGTAAAACATAAACTCCATATTAAAATATCATATCATATAACCATCCTGATAATTTTTTTGGAGGTACTAAAATTTTAATGAATAAAATGTCTTTGTGTGATATAAAATAAGTTGAATATTTTGATAAATATAATTTCAGGCTTATTACGCCTTGGAATCATAATTCATGTGATCAAATAGAACTAATAATATTCCTAAAAATGTTAAAAACAATTTTAAGTAGAGTATTGTCTCTAAATTATTCTAAATTTTAATGATTTTCCTCCAAAATCATAAACTAAAAATGGTTGTGATAATGATCCCTCAACATAGACCCCCACTCCTATGAAGGGTCTTTATCTACATGATATCAACGATATAGACTCCTTGAATATAGAAAATCATTTTTCATGGCCCTGCTTACAAAAGATGATATGACACAATGAGTTATTAAAAACCTCCCTAGATACGATGTGTGGAGAACACCAAAAAAAATATTGTGGTTGTGAGGTAAAGCAGTAAACCACCTCACTATCCCAAACCTATATGTTGGAAAAATAAAGGAACTATGATCCCCCAAGATAGCATATCACCTTGCATAAATATTCAAAACTCTAAAACTCCAAAGGTCATCAACATTGGTGTGTAATAAGTATTAACATTTATAATGAATAATTATCCACCCCTATATGCTATCCACTCTCACCACCAACACTGTAACCAATGTTATGGAACAAGTGTTATTACCCACTAGATATGACCAATAAAAATTTGATCTGTAAGTTCTTTCATACTTAGAAATATAAATATTTTACACCAATGGTGGATTGATAATCATAATGACATAAAACACCACTAATGGTATATGGTCCCCCTTATTATGGATAAAACCAATATATGATCTCGAATCATGTTTACTAGAACCAAAATGGTTCAGTTTACCAAGAAATTGGATATGGAAAAACTTTTTTCTCCATATTAACCATGTTTTTAAATATTTCCCACACCCTCCCATTAATATTTATGTGAAGTAATCAAAATATTATCCAATTATTTTATAGTAAATTCCACGAATATGAAATATCACTTATGCAAAATATTTTTCCAAATTATACACAAATATTTATGGGTCATCCCACTCTAACTTGAGGGATAACAATTGTTTTTCTTCATGAATCATAAAAAATGGTCATGGATACCAATTTATTACTATAATATCCCAGTAAATCTTATCTTCCACATTATGTAATTATGAAGGTAAAAAACCTCCTCATCACCTTCTTCTGTATTGTTTTTAGTGTATCATTATGTCCTTGAAAAATGAGGACTAGATTTCATGATTTGGAAAATCTATCTAATTTTTTTTAGATATCTAGTCATGAAAAATCTCACAATATGTATCTTGGAGTTTTAAATCCATGATTCTATGAAGAAGAAGTGGGGTAAAAAATATTTACTATTGGTAAAATACACCATCCTTGGATGTATTTTTTTTCCAACTCAGATACAGAACCCACACAGATGTAATAAAAGATAAAATTTTTGAACTAATCCATTATGTGTTAATGATATAGTCCATATGTCTCATTATTTTTTGTAGTGTAAAAAATTAAAAATGGTATCACTACAACATTAAAAAAACAACTACATTTTTGGAAATCAACACTTGGTATATCCTACCAAAAAACTAGATCTGGTGACAACCTATCTCTATTTTAAAAAATAAGAAAAACCTCACCCCAAAACACAATTTAATGAACTCAATGATTTTTTGGAGTGGATACTCATCTTCAAAACACTTGGTTTTTGTGGAACCAATTTATAATCATACTCAAGAACACTTTAACCTATTAATAAAATAACTCATGGAGGCCTAGTTGGACACACTTGGCCTTACCAAACCCCACATCAATAAAAACACTCAACTACACCTTTATCCTAAAAAGTTCATCAAGTGTCATATGATGTTCTGTCAGAAAAATAATGGGATTTACTTAATGCCCTTCCCTGTTGAAACTCAAATCATAATATGGAGAAAAACAAAATTAACCCTAGGAATAACTTGATCATACTCGCGCACCAATATTAGAAAATAAAAGCTCATATAATTCAATGATCTAGAGGTATTTCCTGGTAGTTTGTAAGAATTTGTCCATAATATATAACACATGATATCATCAATCTTTTTTCAAGGATTACTACATATAAAAAGAAGAAAATTTCTTCCCAAAAAATGGGGAAAACGACCCAACTCACTAGTAAAAATTGCTAATTTAATATAGGAGCCATGGATATACTAAATAAAACATCATAGGGTATCAATACCTCTATAATGATATTACTCATTAGGATATATTGTTTCCTAGATTCATGTCACACAATCAGTAGAATCTTGTGAACATTGTTCCTCCATATGGGATCATAAACACAAGGGTTAAGACAAATTTCTCCAATGGAATAACACGGCCTTGAGCATGCTATAATATCTAAGATAATTTCCTCATGAATCCAAGTGAAATCATAAATTGATGAATTCAAAACACACAATGTACCTTATATCACACTCAAATAATCTAGGAGCTCCTAATTCTTGAAATTCAGACATTCCCATTCTCACCTATAAACCACAACCAGTGATTTTATTGACAATTTGGTAAATCAAAAGGAAATAAAATAAAAACATCAAAATAAGATATCCACCACATTTAGATACAATATTATTTGGGTAGAACTATCTCACCCACATAGTTTTGTATAATTTATAATGAATTGATCTTAGCAGTGGAATTTTCGGTCTTCTTTACATGACCAATGTAATGTAAAATGATACCAAAACACGTTTTTTCTGACACCTTCTACCTCGCTATAAAGGAAAAAAATTAAGTAAAATAGTTTTTCATTTCTGGGTCTAATAGTACAACAAAAAAGTATGAGGAGCTCATGTTTTACATCAAATACCTTATGTAGACTTTGGGTAATGAATCTATAGTTCTCATCATTATCCAATATATTGACCACCAAGTCCTCAAACCTAGAGTGGCCCACTTAGGGTAGTGGTTGTCAAATCAAACCAATGCTCCATCCACCTCCTCCTACTACCCAAGATCCTATATCATATACACTATATAATGAGAATCTCTGATCTACCAGCTACCTCTACCAAGGTGGTTCATCGATCTCCTCTCTAACTGGATCATAAATGGTAGAACAATCCCACCAATGATTTTTATACCCATTAGAAGAATATAAATGACCTTAGCTTAGTGGAATGAGTTATCACCAATATCTCTATGAATGAAAGGTCCTCCTATGACAAGACTGGCATCACATTCCTACTATCTCTGTGTCCTTTAGATCTTGAACCTTACTTCATTACTAATTCATTTGCACATGATATATGACTGATCCCATAAAATCACCATCCAACACTAGAAGAAAAATCCATGACTATGTTTTAACTTTTTTCATCCACACGAACTATTGTGGTCGGGTCTATGAACTGAATAACTATAGAAAGATCCAACTCCTAACCATCCTGATGGAATCCCCCCTCCTAGATAATCCCCATTAGGGGGGGCTCATCTATCATAGAGTCTTACACTTGAACCTACTATGAAAACCCCTGTGGTCGTAATCATGGAAACATCCTATAAGAGAAACGATGTATTGTGGTCAACAAATATATATATATATATATGTTTGTGTGTGGGGGGGGGAGTGAAATCAAGAAGAACCATCAACATACTTGATGTTATATAACCCATGCACCAGTCTTCCATGAAAAAACATTCTTGGTATGCCTAGTAAAATATTAGGTATTCTAGTTCTTAATGAAAGGATATGGCATTCGCCTCCCCAACCTGAGGTTTCATGGAAATTAAGATTCAGTTTACACACTATGACACAATTGACCTCCATTCTCAATAAAAACATTTAAGGGAACAAAACTTATAACACCATTCAGTGGTCGAACCACCTCTAATACCAGTATTTCATGAACTAACCCACCGAGGCCAGCCTAGCTTATGGATATTTGAGCCCCAACATCACTAATACAACCACCATAGGTATTGGGATATTGAGATCCAACTCGAAGAATAACTAAAATGGGTGTCCCTCTTCCAATGTACTAGTATACACACACCCAACTATTTACATGAATATGTTAATAGGAAATATAATAAAATATTTTAGAATGTAGAAAACAAACAATGATTGCAATAACATCAAGGGAACACAAAATTTTTCAACTGTCCTACATCAAAATAAATGGGGATAATATATGAGGCCTACCAGAACAGATACCCCTACCTGAAAATATTTAAAAAATAAATTCTATTAGAAAATGGATTTAGATATCTAATCCTTGACCATATTATGTTGTTAAATGTATCTTTTTATCTATTTGATTCTCTAAAATAACAAACCATCCAATATTCTATCATATTAATACATTACACATGTATGAAAAGACCCTGCCACAAAGAGTATGTATAACTATAATGATTCTTTGAAATATAGAGGGGAAAATTTGAGATGTGATAGAAGTATTCATACCTACCAAAAGAAATTGGTAAAATAATTCCCATCTACAATATATAAATATTATCATAAAATTAACTTACATGAGAAATAAAGTGGATCTACGTCTAAAAGGCTAGTTGAGGATGATGAGTCTTATAATATTTCCAATGTCCTTCATTGATGTACGACATTGTAGATGTATATCTAAAGAAGTAACTGTATATACGACATATTCCCTAGTGTGTCTAGGAGTACCAATTAGTGTTAAGACAGATGTCTCATTTGCTTGTCCATTAGGGGGCACCACATAGAATCCAGATAGAGTACCCCATCTTTAGTTCGAATGGGTTACCATTTAGTACATAGAGGACCAAGAACATAGTCTTTGATGGTGTACACCATAATATATAGATACAAGATACACTCCATAGTCTGTAAATGGGGTTCTAATCTATAGGTAGATGTTCCACACCATATTCAATAAGGGGATTTCCACTATGTAGGTATAGGGCCCACTCCCATGCTTTTAAGGGGGGTGAATCATTTTTGATAGATATATGAACCACACCATTTCCATTAAGGGGGATACCAATTATTAGGTAGAGGAACCACACACTTTTTTGTAAGGGGGAATATCATATTAGATAGATAGTGAAACCTTGCCTTAGTCTATATCGGCAGTACCAATCAGTTGAGAGACAGTGGAACAACACCCCAGTCTGTATAGGGATAACACTCAACAAGAATAGGATGAGGTTTCCATCCTTGACCTCCATCCGATGATCATGCACAATCACAACAATCATTAAGTGATTCTAAAAAAGGAATCACACTCAGAACATCTCAAATAATATATCTAAATCCACTACAAAATCCCTCATGTATTTCTACATAAAAAATGATTCTGATAGGCTACTCATAGTCTAAAATCTATTTCAAATAAAAGGAGATAAAAGAGGTACACTTTTCTTAATAAGTACACATTCTATCAGAATTCTAAACAACATGTTTCCCCTCTCCATTTCATGGTCTATTCCTCTCCAGAACATGTATTATAAATAAAATACCATTATGTTGGAAATCATTTTATCTTTCTAATGAATATTTATAGTCGAATTTATCTTATGTGTAACCCTATTTTAAATTTTTTTTAGTTATTAAACTTTTATTTTATCTATTTTAACTCTTCTTTAAATAAAATATTATTAAATGTTCTAATCTAATCCAAGTGGACATAAAGGGTAATATTTTATCCCTAAGGTTTTTTTGTTCGAATTACCCTTATCCAATAGAATTAGGAAATGTGTTAGGGTAATAATAATATCATTTTTACCCTTAATTACCCTATTTACTTTTAACCATGTCAGATAAAAGTAAAACGTTACTATTCACCAAATATTATTTTCATCTCCATAAACCACATTTTACATACTGATATCAACTGTGTCTCTCGGATTTTTGAAAATCCACTCATAGAAGCGGTATAATTTAATTTTATGTAAATTTTTAAACTCTCCTTGGAGGTGGGTAAAAGATGGTGAAAAGTTCAATAAAATTATTATATATCTAAAATTATTTTAAAATGACTCCAATGAATTGAATTTCACATATATAGGTATTATGTATCAATTTTTTCCTTAAAAATTTTAAATAAAATAAATTATTTTTTAAATAAAAATTCGGTTTTCATATAGTATCCCAGTGTTTTCACTATTCCTCAAAAATGCAATGTTTTTAGAAAAATACCAAAATATCACCCGAGGTTAATTTAGATATTCTGAATCCAAAAATGAAGTCCATTTTGAAAAATAAAATTTATAAAATTTCAAAAAGTGTTTATTACTATCTCTAAATGCTAGTTTTAAAAATATTTTAATAGCATATCATTGTTTAGTGAAACTCGTTATTACGTACAACACTCCCTATCGAGGAAGGTTGGGATTGCGTGTAATGCAAGACAAGTCAGGGGTACGTGTAGTGAAAAGTATCCTTTGTTGTTGTGTATAACAAAATCCAACCATATTCAATTTATACATTGAATATATATATATATACACTCAATGTTGCGTAGAATAACAACTATCAAACAAACTTGAAATTGTGTGTAACACGATCCAAAATTAGTGTTGCGTATACTGCAATATAATATGGTATTGCGTATAGAGCAAGATAATATTGGGGTATCATACAACACAAGACATCAATAAATTAAAAATATTGCTTCTCATAAAATTTGAGGTTGTAACATTCTACCCCCTTAAAAAGAATTTCTCCCTCGAAATTTGTCTGGGTTTTAAATGGTTTACAACTTGAAAGTTTCTTTCATAGAAACACACATCGTAAAAATAAATACCAAAACTGAACCTTAAAAACAAAATTATGAAATGTAACAGTTGGCCAAATTAACTAATCAATAGGTTTCCACATAAGAGAACATAGGTGAAAATATGGATATAAAAGAAAAATCTGACCATCATGTTCTGGTGGAGAGTGGTAGAGAACATGGCTATGAAAAAGCCAACAGTAACAAAGTCATAAATTTGTGATGATCTATGGTACCATATGATTAATCAGATATAAGGGCACTAGGACAACATTTTTGGTATTCATGATCATTCTCCAATAGATGAAAAAATTTGAAATAGAAGAAATACTTACTTTATTTCCGTATAATCTCACCATTGTTCATGAATTAAACAATTTCCACTTCATCACTTAATGAAATGAAATTGAATTTTTCATTCATGAAGTGTTAGCAGATCATGTGATTGAATGATGGGTCATTCCATATGTCTCAAACAAAAGGTTAGGAAATGTAATCAAATATAAATAAGTCCATCTATGGTGAGGTTAATCGTATATGATTCCATAAATGGACTTATACTTCATCTATAATACTTGTTAATAAAACTAGTTTCTACTATCAAGGGACTTCTTGTAGGCTAGAGGTAGGTGATAAAGTCCTACCGCACATCAGTTGTGGTTCGATTCCCATAACCTTGTCTGATGCGATGGGTTTTTGTCCGTTATGCAGGTTATCCTTTTTTGAAAACTATACTATCATAATATATCAGAAATAAAAAGTTATATCCTCAACCAATACTATATGATGTCCATTCCAACCTTTAGGATTTTCAATAATACTCATGTCCGATTACTATAAATTTCATCTACCGAGCATGTGAATTCATTCATTTGTCCCCCATATATCGTAAGATATATCTTGTTGGTCACATTCAAAAAATGTGAATACCTTAATCATGAATTCTTTTGAAACATGATTTACCATATAACCTTAGTGAAAACATGAATTCTATCAAAATTTAACTCTTTCCACATACCAAAATCCCAAAAAGTATATATACTCAAACCATGATATAACTTTTTCCTTATATCAGTCATGAGCTCATGTATATTATCAAACATTTAATTTTCTATTTATCCCTTCATTATGCACATATCATCTTCTTTCAAAAATATTTGAATCACATTTCATGGTTACCTGTACCATTCAACATATACTTTCAAATACTTTAGGAAAAACAATAGTGTAACAATCCTTAGATGTTTCTTTATTCCATAGTACCATTAAATTTCCTATACAACATAACTCTTGATAAACATACAATCATTCTACTACCATATTAAACCATTGACCATGCATCAACACTTCTTTCATCTCATATATCATTTGTAGTCTCCTCATCATCATCCACATAAATACTACCCAGCTGACCTTGATGATTCTCTTCATGAGATTTTCCCATAGGGCATTGGTTTTCATAATGACCATACATTCCACATTTAAAACATCTAATCATTGTTAATGTCATAGCAATACCATTATCCTTATCTCTGGTATTAACTGAACCTTTTAATTTCCACTTACTAGATTTGTGTCCTTCTTTTCAGCACCTAAAGCATCTTCCAGTTCCATTGAAACATTCTCCTTGATGCCTCTTCCCACATGATTTACATGAGAGAAATTGAGCTTTCTTTTTTATATTATCATCATGAAACTCCATCTTTCTCTTACTAGTTGAGTCAGGAAACATACCAATGTTGATATTATTTATCATATTATGAGATTTATGATTAGGCATAATAATGATATGTGCACCTCTAGATCCAATTTAATTTGGTTTCTCAAGAAAAATATCATTCTATTATCCATCATACCCTTCATTATCATGAATCTTCCCATTTCTAGCCATTTTCTAAAACCCAAAGAGAATAGTGTGAGAGGCCAAAATCAAAATCAAAGGGGATAACCTTCAATATCTAACATCTTAGGTTAAATTCTAATATCGTTACCATAATTCTAGGACAATAAACTATACATATACTTATCCTTAGGGACATCCCTAGACATACCATAGAAATATATCTAGGGATCTCAGTAAAGTTTTCGCATCCTAGTTTCCAAAGGTTAACTATACCTTTCCTCTGATACCAACTGTAGAGACCCAAAGCATGACGTATATGGAAATTACATTACTTTTTCGGAATACTTAATACATAACAAAAACCAAAACTCAATTATTGTAATAGTTTAGTGTCTTTGGAAACTCAGAACACAATCTTCTAATCCCGGTGAAAGATCTTAAACATCTCCCATAAATATCTTCCACTTTTGTTTTCATACCATAAACCATTATTTATACCCTGGGGAAAAAGAAAACATATAAAGGGTGAGCTCAAATGATCAGTAAGGGTAATCATGGAGAAAATAAAACAAACCATATACATTTGAACATAGAAACATGAACATAATGTTTAAACATTAAAATCATGAGCAATAACATAAAACATGGCAGTACATAAGGCATATATCATAATGAAACATCAATAATGATATAATAAAATGGGAATAAAACATGTAATTGTGTCAACCATTAAGAACATGTTATGATTTCCATAGCAGCCAAGGAATTGCTGCCAAGACCATCTTAGTGGACAACGTCCCTTTCTGAATCGAGTTCACTCCCTGTTTCAGTCCTATAACAATGGACCATATTAACTAACCGTTCCATCCATTTATATGTCATCAGATATAAATCATTACCCAATGCATTGGAGGGATATATAGGTCCCACCCATCTCATAATGAAATCATTCTAACATGTTCCACAAAATAAACTAAAAACATGCATCATAGCCTAAAAAATAAAATGGGTTTCATAAACATCATCCCATAATCACATAATACATATAAAACAAATGGATATTTCATCATAATAAAGGTAAAACCATGTAAATCATAAAGACATTATACATTCAATATACACATAAGAAATAATTTTATCTTAGATGGAAAATGGTTTTGATAAAACACTTGAGATGAATTCTTGTGGAAAATATCATTTCTACTTCAAAATCATTTTCTTTTCAAAAAGTTACATAAAATTTCAAAAAGAAAAGAATTTTTTTTGAAAATGGTCATAAAATATTGTAGAGTAAGCTTCATGAAACTGAGGCGTTATGAAACCATAAAAATCTATTCACGTCGTATAAGTTAAAAATAACATTTTTCTCCTACTTTTGTCAGAAAAGTCAAAAAGTATCTTTTATGGTAATGAAAGGAAAGATTCCATTAATATAATGTGTTAAAAAGTCAATAAAGGGTAAAAATGACTTTAAACATTCATGGAATAATAGTAAACATTTTATGAAAACATTCTTAGAAAACATGGTCATGGATGATAAACGTAACCCCAGTAAATACTTATGTATAAGAAATCTCGGATAAAAATGAGATTGAAAATTTATCCCTTACCTTAGGTCTGATATGCTTCATACGTATCCGAACCTCCTGTATAATTATTTAAATAATGTCATTGACATATTACATAATCATATTCATTGTTATGATATCATATATGATCTAGTTATGACTTTATATTACCCGTTTTTTTTGTAAATTGAAGAGTGTTTTGGGTAAAATCGTTTCATTTGTCCTCCGTGTTTTGACTTGTAATTATTCATATGATTACTTAGATAATGATTACATAATTCAAGAATATGAATCATGATTTATATGAAATATATATTCAGAATATACATATATATAATAGGTTGATAAATGGAATGAAATACACCCTTCATGGAGATGGTAGGTCGTATGTACGCATGAACGCTGTTTTCGTTTCGTTATTGATTTGAATGGAATTAAGTAGATGACATACATATATATACATAAATCCAGTATCATTATTATTTCATATATTCCATTTTATTTTTTATATATACTTTATAATAAATCTTGAATGGTTAACATGGAGAATGAATCTCATTGCGTCGTGGAGACGGTAGTCCATACGTACGCATGAGCGATGATATCGTTCCCATAATTGTTGAATTAAATTGGAGTGGATGTTACAATATATCATAATCAGTATAATTTTATAATAACTTTGTATAGTTATTCTTTACACCATTATACCCATCCAAGTAAGGTGGTGTTGGAAAAACAGATTAGACCACGATGTGGAGACGGTATTCCGTACTTACGCACGCACAGTGATTTTGTTTTCCATAGGATGGATAGAAGGAGAAATGGGGTTGTTTCATATTTATAATAACATATCAGT
Source organism: Viscum album (assembly GCA_963277665.1). Lineage (NCBI taxonomy): Eukaryota > Viridiplantae > Streptophyta > Magnoliopsida > Santalales > Viscaceae > Viscum > Viscum album. The sequence continues at coordinate 1,032,376,376 of OY728133.1, read as the reverse complement.
ATATTAGTGATACTTATTTTTTTAATTTATAATGAAACAACTAAATAAGAAGAAGTTGAAGAAGAAATAATTTGGAAAGGATCGGTAATGGATATTACCTCTTCTTTGACGCGCCTCTTCTTAAACCTCTATTAGGGCACTAGGGTTGGTCTTTGAAGAAGACCAGAACCTCTAGGATGTATCTAGGAAAGAAGATAAGATATTTTGGAAGGTTTTTTCCGAGCATGAAGGCTCAATGTAGTGTGGGAGGAGAGGGAGTAGGTTCCCTTTTATAAGGGAGGAGAGGGGCACCTTTGGAAAAACTAAAAAATTAATTTATAATAATGTCATATTCGGTTTTTAATAGCTCAAAATTGATTTATTTCAAATCTAAGGTGGTTATGGGTAGAAATAATCTCATAAAATAGAATTTGGACAGGTTTAGGTTACTATTTTATCCTTATCATTTAGATTTAACTTTAAGTTAAACAATTTTACTTTTACCGTGTCTTCTTGTTTTCTTACACTATAATGTTAATAAACTTACTATAACAAGACAAATGAACCCCTAGTAGTTTATTATTGACATATATAACCTTATCTAAGACATTTGGCAGAACCATAGAGTTTTAGGAATAAAAAAACAATTAATAATATAATATTTGTTTTAAAAACTATTTTATGTCAATTTTGACACTATTTGGTAATTGATTTTTTTGAAAATCATAACAACATGATTATTTAAAAAAAAGTTAATTAAAGCAATAATAACATGTCATGTTAACCTCTAAAATTATTTTAATTCATAATAAAGTCTCAATTTACATTTATTTGGGTATTTATAATATCAATTATGATAATATTTCTTTAATAAGGTAATTACTGCATCATCATTGTGTCATATATAAAATAACTTATTTAACGTCTAAAAATTATAAATAAAATAAAATTATTTAGGAAATATTTTTATCTTTATAATGAATACTTATAGTCGAATTTATCTTTTGTATAACACCACTTTTAAAACAAATTAGTTATTAAACATTGATTTTAACTATTTTAACTCTTCTTTAAATAAAATAATATTAAATGTCCTAATCTAATCCAAGTGGACCTAAAGGGTAATATTTTATACCTAAGGTTGTTTTTGGTCAAATTAAACTTATCCAATAGAATTAGAACATTTGTTTGGATAATAATAATATCAATTTTACCCTTAATTTCTCTATTTACTTTTAACCGTGGTAAATAAAAGTGAAAGTTACTATTCACCAAGAATTATTTTCATCTCATTGAACCACATTTTACATACTGATATCAACCGTGTCTTTCATATTTTTGAAATTCCACTCATAGAAGAAGTAAAATTAAGTTTTATTTAAATTTTTAAACTCTCATATGAGGTGGGTAAAAGACGGTGAAAAGTTAAATAAAATTTTTATATATCTAAATTTATTATAAAATGACTCCAATGAATTACATTGAACATATATAGGTATTATGTATCAATTATGGCCTAAAGAAAATTTAAATAAAATAAATAATTATTTAAATAAAAATTTAGTTTTTAAATAGTAACCCAGTGATTTCACTATTCATAAAAAAATGAATGTTTTCACAAAAATTCCAAAATTTCTCCCTAGGCTAATTTCAATATTCCAAATCCAAAAATAAAGTCCATTTTGAAAAATAAAATTTATAAAATTTCATAAAGTGGTTATTACTATTCATAATGGCTAGTTTTAATAATATTTTATTATCATATTGTTGTTTAGTGAAACTCGGTATTGCATACAACACACGCTATCGAGGAAGGTTGCGATTGTTGTAATGCAAGCCAAGTTAGGGTTGCGTGTAGTGCAAGACTCATTTGTTGTTGTGTGTAACAAAATCCAACCATATTTCATTTATAAATTGAATATATATATATATACACTCAATGTTGCATAGAATAACAACTATCAAACATACTTGAAATTGTGTGTAACACGATCCAGGATTATTGTTGTGTAAACTACAAGGAAATACGGTATTGCATATTGCACAAGATAATCATGGGGTATCATACAGCACAAGACATCAATAAATTAAAAATAATACTTCTCATAAAATATCGGGTTGTAACACTCAATGGGATCTATTGAATGTCACCAATAAGCCAGTGGTATCCACAAAATAAACGTTTCCCATTGGAAAGATTTGGTTCTTTTCAAGAGGGATACCATCAAGCTAGTGGATTTTAGGATCAGTAACGTCTTCCTGAAAACACCACCAGTGAGGCAATGGCTTTATAATAGAAGTCAAAAGGGACTACTATATATCTAAAATCTAAATGAAGTCTTACAGCCCAGCCTCAGGATTGTTCTAACCTTCCAAATGCCTCTTTCTCACATCGAAATACTTCAAAACATGAAAACCATATTTAAAATTATATCGGTTACCAAATTGAAACAAAGGTGTCAAATGTATATTATACATGTTGTGAGGTTTATGTAAAACATACAATACTTTTATTCAATATTTTTACTTTAATGTTTTGGAAACATATATTTTATGATATCAAAAACCTCAAAAAAAAGATTTTTTGAAATGAATATATTTTTGGGGAGAACTATTTTTGAACATATGATTGAGGGATGGATAATTAATTGGTTAAATATACATATTCTTTTATGATAATAAATGATAGACTGAAACATAAAAATAAACATAAAAACAAATGTTAACCGTGGGATTGATAATGTATTCATGATATCTTTAGTTGAAAACATCTCATTTTTAGGATTGTGGTATTTATTTTATACTGTGTTATTTAATAATATTTTTATTAATAATATTTCAATGTTCATGGTAGTGTTAATTAATATAAGAATATATTGTTTTTTTATTGTTCAATTTCATGGAGCTTCCTATAGTTTTTTGAAATATATATTATTGAGTATGTATAATTAGTGTATATACATAATTGGTTATATGATTTAACGTAATATTAAAATTGTTTTAAGAAAGATAAGTAACTTTATATATCCATTGAGAGTAATTTCCTTGTTCTGTTATAATTTATAACAAAAATGATAAATATGTTAAGAATACACATTCATGGTTTCATCAGTTATTAATATTTAAAACTACGAGGACAAAATTTACTTAATGGGGTATAATGTAATGACCTATGGTTTTGGATACTTTAAATTAATAATATCTTCTTTATCTTGTGTCTCCCACAACAAAAAAATTACAAAATACCTGATAGAATTTTTTTGACATATTCTAATTTAAAAATATAATCATTATTAAATTAAAAGATAATAATCCATTTAAATAATTACATATTTTTATTTTTATTTGATTAATATTTTAAAAAATATGTCTTTTGAATAAAAATTTTAAAACGTGGTTATTTTTTTCCATATAAAATTTATTAAATAATAGTTAGAATTTTATTAAAATATTAAATATTTATATTTATAAAATAATTATCATACTCAATTATTTATAATTTTTTATGGAATAATGTTAAAGGAACATGATGTCTAAAAATGTATTTTTCATACAAAAGAAGTATTTATTTAAAATTTATAGTTTTACATAAATAATATATTTATTAATTATATAATTTGAAATGGTTGAAATATTTATTAATTCAACATGTAAATATTTTCATAATAATAATTTTTGGGACTATTTCTGAAATAGTTGTTTTTTATGTGAATAGTGAAAAATATGGATTTTACACAAAATATAAAAATTTTCACCATATAATTATATAAGAACAAAATATATGATTATAAAATGATTAAATATTTCATATATTTTTAATGATTAAAAATGTATATTTTTAAATTCTATTATCAATTTATAAAAACTGTGTTCACGATTTTCTAAACGATAGTAATACTTTCCCAGACCAGAAATTATTTTTTGTCATTTATATTAATTAAATATTATTTCAATTAAATTTTAATTATGATTTAGTTAATGGGGACTTAATTATTATTACTATGACAATATAATATATATCATGAGTATCAAATACATGGATAATTTTATCACACACATCCATTTTAAGCCGAAAAATATAATTTTTTAAAAAATATATTTTTATTGCGTTACATGGGTTGATGTTAATATTAAATTTTCATATATAATTAGATTATATATAAAAAATATATTTCATTTTTTTAATTAGTTGTTATAAATAATATAGTAAGGGACATTTTATTTGTAACTAAAAAACATTTATTTATGATAAAATTAGTTAATGATGTAAAAATGGTAAAATGATTAAAAAATGTAAGATTAAAAGGGTTGAGACAAGATTAAAAAATTTGATAAATTAATGGTAGATGATCGATCAAACTTATATCACCCCCAATATAATTATTTTCTTATTTTTCATCCTTTCAACATTGAATGGTTTTATTCTATCATTGAAATGAAATGCATACATACAAAATTATTCTTCTCTTTTTTTATGAAAGTGGATCAATTATATCACATCATGATATAAAAATCCCGTATAATTTCAACCTCAAACTCTACTATTTCTCTCTCTCTATAATTATATCACAGTTTCATAATCCCCGAGTCTCAATTTGATATTATAAATCCTCTGTTTTCGAGAGAAATCTTATGTTCTCAATGTGATTGTTCCTTACTTCATTGCCATTTCTTCTTTACATTTATATTCCAAACGTCCTCTACCAAGACTAATATTATATAAATAGTATTATTTATAGACATCAAAATTATTAAACTAATTTATTAACCATTATTCAGTCTATTCCATCCACTATTGAAACAATACAACATCAATCATGTCTATGTGATGACTACTAACTCCATGAAATGATGTAGTTCATCTACAATAACTGAATCTCAAATCTAGTAAAAAATATGGAATTTATTAATTAAAAATTTTCCCATTAAAATATTATTATTATGGAATAATAATTTATCATATAACTTCAGTCAACCCTATTAATTGGGAAATTGATATGTTAATTGTGTTTACATACAGACTACCACCACCACGAATGATGAGATTAATTTTTCCTAACAACCACACATGGGTGGTTCTTAGAATTAATTGGTTTTCAGTAACTCTTGATTGAATCAATAGTTGATGAAGAACGTTTTGACCAGTGGTGAGGATTATTTGTTCCATCTAATACCTTTCAATCCACCTCGATCTGATCATTGATTATCGTATGATCTAAATATGGTAATGATTAATGAAGAAACCTAGACTCAAAAACCTCCTAGGGTTATGTGAATATCCTTGGAAAACATCAGAAATATATAAATTTATAGTATTTTATTTAGGGAATTTAAATTAAAATAAATAAATATATCATTTATTTTAATTTAAATGAACCTTCAAATGGATTCCTCATCTGAACATCCAACAGTGACCAACATTATATCATACCCTTGGTAAACCGTAAAATCCATATTAAACTATCATATCAGATAAACATCCTAAGAATATTTTAGGATGTATTAACATTTTTATGAAGAAAATGTCTTTGTGTGATATAAAATATATCGAATATTTAGATCAATATTATTTCGGGCTTATCATGTTTAAGAATCACAAGTCATGTGAGCAACTAGATCTGATAATATTCTTAAAAATGTTGAAAACTCTTTTAAGGTGAATATTATATCTAAATTATTCTATATTTCAATGATTTTCCTCCAAAATCATAAACTAAAAATAGGTGGTGATAATGATCCTTCATCTTCGACTCCCACTCATATTGAGGGCCTTTCTCGACATGATATCAAGGATAGATACTCCTTCAAAATAGAAAATAATTTATTATGGCCAAGATTACCCAATATGATATCATACAATGAGTTATTAAAAACCCTCCAAGATATGATGTGTGGAGAACACCAAACAAAAAAATTATTATGGCTGTGAGGTAAATCAGTGAACCCTCTCTCTATCCCTAACCTAGATGTTAGAGAAATAAAGGGACTATGAACCCCCGAGATATCCTATCACCTTGCATAAATATTAAAAACTCTAAAACTACAAAGGTATTCATCATTGGTGTGTATGAATTATTAACATTTCTAGGGAATCAATATCCACCCCTACATTATATCCACTCTCACCACTATCACTGCCAACAATGGTAAGGCACAAGTGTTGTTGCCCACTGGATATGACCTATAAAAATGTGATCTGTAAGTTCTTTAATACATGTAAATAGAAATATATTACACCAGTGGTGGATTTATATTCATAATTATATAAAAAATACCACTGATTGTAGATGGTCCCCCTTATTATGGATACAAACCAATATATGATCTCGAATCATGTTTACCAGAACCAAAATGGTTCAGTTTACCTTGAATTGGATATTGAAAAAAGATATTCTCCATATCAACCATGTCCTCAAATATTTCCCACACCATCCCCTTAATTTTTATGTGAATTAATCACAATAGTATCAAGTTATTTTAATGGAAATTCCATGAATATGGACTTTCACTTATGCATATTATTGTCCAAAATTCTACAAAAATATATATTGGTCATCCCACTCTAACATGAGGGATAACAAGGGTTTTTCTTCAGGAGTCACAAAAATGGTCTTGGATACCCATATATTACTATGATATCCTAGTAAATCCAATATTCCACCTTATGTAATTATGAAGGAGAACAACCTCCTCATCACCTTCTTCTGTAGTGTTTTTAGTGTATAATTATGTCCTTGAAAAATGATGATGAGATTTACTGATAAGGAAAATCCATCTAAAAAATATATTATAGATATCTACTCATGGAAAATCTCACAATATATATCCTAGAGTTTTACCTCCATGATTCTAATAAAGATAAGAGGGGTAACAACTATTTACTATTGTTAAACTACACCATCCTTGGATGTATTTTTTTCTCCAACACAGATATAGAACACACATGGATATAATCAAAGATGAAAATTGTGAACTAATCCATTAAGGGTTAATGATCTAGATCATATGTCTCGTGATTTTTTATGGTCTAAAACATTAAAAACGGTATCACTACAACATTAAAAACCAAAACCATTTTTGGAAATCCACTCGTGGTATATCCTACCCAAATACTGGATCTTGTGACAACTTATATCGATGTTAAACACTGAGAAACACCACACCCCAAAACACAATTTTATGAACTCAATGATTTTTTGGAGTGGATACTCATCCTCGCAACACTTGGTTCATGTGAAAAAAATTACACTCATTCTGATGAATACTTTCGCCTATTAATACCATAACTCTCGAAGGCCTAGTTGGACACACATAGCCTTAATAAACCCCTCATCTATACAAACACTCAACTACACCTTCATCATAAAAAGTTCATCAGGTGACATATGATGTGCTATCACAAAAATAACAGGATTCACTTCATACCCTTCCTTGTAGAAACTCAAATCACATTGTGGAGATAAAACCAGAATGACCCTAGGAATAGCTTGATCATACTCCCCCAGCAATATAAGAATACGAAAGATCCAAGAATTAAATGATCTAGAGGTATTACCGGGTAGTTTTTAAAAATTTGGCGATAATATATTGCACATGATCTCATCCATCCTTTTCTAGGATCACTACATATCAAAAGAAGAAAATTTCATCCCATCAAATGGGAAGAATGGCCAAACTCACTAGAAACAATTACAAATGGAATATAGGAAACATGGATATAATAATAAAAACATACTAGGTTTTCACTACCACTACCATATGATTACTCATGATGATATATATTATCCAAGATCCATGTCACTCAATCAGTAGAATCTTGTGAACATTGACCCTCCATATGGAATCATTAAACACAATGGTTAAGAAAAATAGATCCACTTGAATAACAAGGACTTTAACATGCTATATTATCTGAGTTAATTTCCTCATGAATCCATGTGAAATAATAAAATGTGGAATTTAAAACACACAATGTACCTTATATCACACTCAAATCATATAGGAGCTCATAATTTTTGGAACTCAGACATTCTCATTCTCACCTATTTACCACAACCAGTGATTTAATTGACCATAGGTAAATCAAAAGAAGATGAAATAATAACATCAAAATAAAATATCCACCACTATTAGATACAATATTATTTGTGTATAACTAACTCACCCATTTTTTTTTTGATTATTTATCAAGAATTTAGCTTGTTGGTGGAATTTTTTGTCTTCCTTTCATGACCAATGTAATGTAAAATGTGACCAAAACATGTTGTTACTGACACCTTCTATCTGTCAATAAAGGAAACAATTAAGTAAAAGTGTTTCTAATTTCTGTGTCTAATAGTACAAAAAAAGTATAAGGAACACATATTTTACATCAAATGAGTTTTGGAGACTCTGGGTAATGAAACTCTAGTACCCGTCGCTATCCAAGATACTGATCACCATGTCCCCAATCCTGCAGTGACCCACCTAGGGTAGTGGTTGTTGAATCGAACCAATGATCCATCTACCTCCTCCTACTCCCCAAGATCCTTTATCACATACTCTATCTAATTAGTATCCCTGATCTACCAGCTACCTCTACCAATGTGGTTCATTGATATCCTCTATGACTAGATCATAAATGGTAGAAAAAATTCACCGACGATTTTTATACCCATTAGAACAATATAAATGACCTTATCTTAGTGGAATGAGTTATCCTCAATATCTATATGAATGGAGGGTCCCCTTAAGAAAAGACTGGAATCACATTCCTACTATCAGTGTGTCCCATAGATCCTGAACCTTACTTCATTTCTAATTTTGTTGCTCATGATACATGATTGATCCCTTAAAATACTCATCCAACACGAAAAGAAAAATCCATGACTCTGTCTAACATTTTTCATCCAACATAACCATTGTGGTTGGGTTTATGAACTTATAAAATAGAGAATGATATTACTCCTAACCATCATTATGAAATCCCACTTCCGGAATAATCCCTTTTAGGGGGGCCTCATCTATCATCGAGCCTAACACTTGAACCTATTGTGAAATCCTCCGTGGTTGTAATCCTGGAATCATCTTTTAAGAGAAAAGATGTACCATGATCAAATATATATATACATATATATATATATATATATAAATCAACAAGAACCATCAATGTACTCGATGTTATATGACCCATGCACCAGTCTCCCATGAATCCAATTTCATTATATGCCGAGTAAAAAATTATATAGTCTAGTTATTGATTAAAGGATATGACATTATCCTCCATAACATGAGGTTTAATAGAAATAATGAATTATTTTAGACACTATGACACAATTGACCTCTATTCCAAAACAAACCATATAAGGGAACAAAACTCATAATTCCATTCAGAGGTTGAACCACCTCTAATACCAATATTTCATGAAATAACCCTCTCAGGCCTACCTAGACTGTGGATATCCAAGCCCCAACATCACTAAAAAAACCCCCATAGGTCTGGGGATATGGAGAGTTAACTATAAGAATAACTGAAATGGAAGGACCTCTTCCAATGTACTAGTATAAACAAACCAAACTATTTACATGAATAAGTTAAAAGGAAATATAATAAAATATAGATAAATGAAGAAAACAAACAATGATTGTATTATCCTCTAGGAAACACAAAATATTTCTACTTTCCAATCTGAAAAGAAATGGGGAAATGATACCTAGCCTACCAAAATAGATACCCCAACCTAAAAATATTTAGAAAATAAATTATAAGAGAGAATGGATTTAGATATCTAATCCTTGACCGTATTCTGTTTTTAAATGTATCTTTTTAACTATTTGACTCTCTAAAATAACCACCATCCAATATTATATCTTCCTAAGACATTAAACTTGTGTGAAACGACCATACTAGGGGGAGTATGTATAACTAGTATGATTCATTGAATAAATAGAGGGTAAAATATGAGGTGTGATTGAAGTATCCATACCTACCCAAAGAAATAGGTAAAATAATTCCCATATAAAATATATAAAAATTCTTATAAAACTAACATAGATGAGTAATAAATGGGATTTCAATCTAAAAGACTAGTTGAGGATGTTGAGTCTTCTATTATTTCCATTGTCCATCTTTGATTTATGACATTATAGATGTAAATATGAATAAGTAACTATAAAGAGGACTTATTCCCTAGTGTGTCTAGGTGTACCACTCAGTGTTTAGATAGATGAGTCATTTCCTTGTCCATTAGGGGGCACCACATAGAAGCTAGATAGAGTACCACTTCTATAGTTCTATGGGATACCATTCAGTATATAAAGGACCCATAACATAGTCATCGAAGGAGTAAAACTTAATATATAGATACAAGATCCACTCCATAGACTTTAAATGGGGTTCCAATCTGTAGGTAGATGATCCACACCATATTCAATAATGGGGTTACCACTATGTAGGTATAGGGAACACTCATAAGTCTGTAAAGGGGGTGAATCATTTTAGATAGATATTGGAACCAAACCATTGTCTGTAAGGCTGATACCAATTATTAGGTAGACTAAAAACACACACTTTTTTGTTTGGGGGTACATATCAGTAGATTGATATAGGAACCATGCCTTTGTAAATATTGGCGGTACCAATCAGTTGAAAGATATTGGATCAACACCCCATTCAGGGTAGAGATAGCACTCAATAGGTAGAGGATACAGTTTCCATAATTGACCTCCATCAGATGATAATGCACAACCACAACCATTGTCATGTGATTCATAAAAAATAATCACACTCATAACATCTCAAATAATATATCTAAATCCACTAAAAATTCCCCCATCTATTTCTACATAAAAAATGAATAATATAGTCTAATCGTTGTCTAAAATCTATGTCAAAAAAAGGAGATAAAAGTGGTACAATTTTCTTAATAAGTACACAATTTATAAAAATTCTACACAACATGTTTCCCCTCTCAACTTTATGGTCGTTTCCTCTCTAGAACATGTATTTCCAACCATGTAGAACTAAACTATCTTTCTCGCCCACCCAGGGTCCTGCCCTTGTGACCATGGTCATGCTAATGTAAACTAGCCATGTTCCAGTACATGACATGTTTTTGGTCATGTCTATATCCATTTCTTCCTATAATACACAACGGTCCACCATCATAGGGTCACATGGAATGTGCGAATCCCAAATGATGTGTGATATTTATCTCATCTAGATACCATAGCTAAAATAGATAGTTTACTTTAGGGTGTGTTTTCTTTCTAGCACATATATTTTAGTCGATATTTTCATTGAAAGACTAGATTCCTCCCTGAAAATAAATTACATCTCTTGCACTGCCATTTCCAACTTGAGTCAAACTAAGAGGCATTTTTCTTGGGAAATCTATGATCAATCCATCACTAGTGGGTATAATTCATCCATTGTAACCGTATATGTCTTCTTAAGTTTCTCTTCCATTTATGCATTGATTGTATATTGAATTTGGCTTCATCTATGGACTTTCATGGAACTTGGATCCACAAAATACATCATGTGATCATTCCCAATTTATCTAAAAAAAATTAATTTTTATTACAAATATATCCTACAATAATGGAGGTTTTATTGCATTTCAATCCACCTGATAATGTTTAAATGTGACATTGTAAGACAAACAATAAGATCATTAATAACAACGGAGAGGAAGAACAAGAAAAATGGTGTATAAATCATTTTCCATGTGTTTTATTGGATAAAATTTTAATAATATAGGATAATTGGGCTGAAATAATGTGATTTAAATATCCAAATCAATTGAAAAATTTATTCTTTCAATGGGAATAATGTGATGTGTGTTGAAATGAATAATAAAAACCATATTAAAATTACTGTGTTAAAATTTTAGTCACAGGGGTGGAGAAAATGTATAATACCTAACTAAATATTTGATTTATAATTGGTGAAAACAAATTTATCTAGTTATTTGGATAATACATTGTGTTTGATGCATGTTAATTCACCTCACTGTGATCATCAATCTATATCCAATCTCAATCCTCCAATGAAGAATGGATGAAACTCCCCTAAAAACAATAATGCTTTCTCTAATAACATAGGATAAATTTCATAATGAAATACATATAGCTGTATATATTTAGGTAATTTAAAATAAATTAAATAAAATAGTCTTTTATTTAAATCTAGACACATTGACCAATGGTTGCCTCATCCAAATGTGTAGTGATGACTAACATTATATCATATCTAGGGTAAACCATGTGCTACATATTCATCTCTTTCCGCAGATTCCCAACACAAGACTCCATTTAGGATATGTTTCATAATTTTTTAAAAAATATATTTTCCTTATAATAATTGTGTTTAATATTATTTTAATATTAATTTAGGACTCAATGGGCCCGAAAATCACGTGTCATCTCATTTTCTATATTCGGAAATATTCTATGAAATATTCCTAATATTTCTAGGAGAAAAAAGTGGCTCTACACTACCATCATGCCATAACATATGTGAATAATATATATAGGTTCATGAAATGAAATTTTATAAAAAATAGATAACAGAAAATATATCACACATGTATATCACATATGTTGGGACATTAGATATTGGCTTTACCTGCATCAAGTCTATACCAGAAGGAATATCTACCATTCAACTAACACATCCACCTTGGGAGGATAATAAAAAAACATTAATGAGAAATCCACCCAATATGGATATTCCAAGTATATGGTAGCCAATATATGAAACATCACAATAGAGAAATATTCAAATTGGATAAACACACCACTCAGCTAAAGATGACATAGTAAGGGTACATGTGATATTAAATACCAATGAAAAATAAAAAATCATTTCATATTAAGAATGAATCATAATCCATAATAATCTAGATGTTAAAAACATTAAATCATATGTATCAATATAGATTTACACTGACAAAACAATTGATCAAGAAAAAAAAATTGTCCTTATTGGGTTACACATACATGATAAAAATCATGCAATGAACCCATCATAAACCTATGCTAATGTTAAGGTATTCCTACCTACAGTGAAATAATTATTGAAATAAAGGGTAACCTTATATTCTAGAAGATCAACCAAATCATAGACCCAAACCTGGATTAATTAAATTTAAAATAATGTGAACATAGTTGAGAAGGAACCAACCCATAAAGGCAGGTTTAGCGTACCTGAGATGATCCACTACTGATAAATATCAATTTCTAAATGATTTAGAGACACTAATTTCATTAAATTGGGAATCAAGTCAATCAATAATCCATAAAATCTGTCAATTGATCATGTCAAAACCTCTATATAAATTAAGATATTCTGTGAAGTAATAGTTTTTCATCAAGGAGAAGAGAATATGCTCATTCTAAAACAAGGAAGGACCCATAGAATTTGTTGTTTAGGATCGATTCATCATTCAATCATCAAATAAAGGTCATTTATGGGAGGTATAGAACCCCATACACATTAGTGAGTATCCTAAGGGGTTTGAGAGTTGATGAGTGTAAGACAAAATGATAAAACATTTGTGTGGTCATGTTTTAAGAAAAATTATAATAAACCCAGTGTCCTCACTGGGATCTATTCAAAGTCATCAACAAGTCATTGGTCTCCATCAACTAAACGTTTCCCACTGGAAAGATTTGGTTCTGCCTAAGAAGACTACCATCAAGATAGTGTATTTTTAGATGAATCAGATCTTCCCGAAAACACCACTAGTGAGACAGTGGCTTCCCGATAGCGGGCTCATGGAACTACTATATATATAAATTCTAAATGAAGTCTTAAATCCCATCCTTAGGCTTCTTCTAACCTTCAAAATTCCTCTTTCTCACCTATAAATACTTAAAATCATGATAAAAACCTATTTAAATGTAAAAAGGTTACCAAACTGAAACTAAGGTGTCGAATGTATATTCTACATGTTTTGTGGTTTATGTAAAACATATAATATTTTACTTATACAGTTTTACTTTAATGTTTTGGAAACATATATTTAATGATATCAATACCTTTAACAAAGTATTTTATGAAATGCATATATTTTTTGGGATAACTATTTATGAACATATGATTGAGGGATTGATAATTAATAGGTTTAATATAAAAATTTTATTGATATAATAAATGGTTGATTGAAACTGAAAAATAATCTTGAACTTGAATGGTAACCGTGGGATTGATAATTTATTCATGAAATACATTGTAGAAAACATCTCATTTTTTGGATTGTGGTATTTATTTTATAGTGTGTTATTTAATAATGTATTTATTACTAATATTCCAATGTTCATGGTGGTGTTAATTAAAATAAGAATATATAGTTTTATGATTGTTCAATTCCATACAGTTTCATATGGTTTTTTGAAACATATTTTATTGACTATGTATGATTAGTGTGTATACCTAATTGGTTATATAATTTAATGTAATATTAATCTTGTTTGTAGAATGATGAGTAACTTAATATAGCTATTGAGAGTAGTTTCCATGTTATGTTATAAGTTATAAAAAATGATAAATATGTTAAGAATATCCATTCATGGTTTCATCAGTTATTAATATTCAAAACTAAGAGGACAAAATTTACATAATGGGGTTGAATGTAATGACCAATGGTTTTGGATTCATTAAATTAATAATATCTTCATTATCCTGTGTCACCCACAAAAACAAAATTACAAAATACATGACAGAAAAATTGTGACATATTCTAATTACATGAATAATATAATCATTAATAAATTAAAATATTATAATCCATTTGAATAATTATATATAATTATTTATATCTGATAAATATTTATAAAAAAATTTCTTTTGAATAACAATTTTAAAAAATGGTTATTTTATTTTACCATTAAAATTAATTAGATAATAGTTATAAATTTATTAAAATATTAAATATTTATATTTATAAACTAATTTAGAATAATAAGTGACTTATAATTTTTTGTGGAATAATTTTAGAGGCACATGACGTTTAAAAATTTATTTTTTCTACAAAAGAAGTATTTATTTAAATTTTATAGTTTCATTTAAATAATAATTTTTTTAATTTTATAATTTGAAATTATTAAAATATTTATTAATTCAACATGTAAATATTTTCATAATAATAATTTTTGGGATTCTTTGTGAAATAGTTGTTTTTTATGTGAATAGTGAAAAATATGGGTTTTACCCAAACTATATATTTTATAACAATATAATTATATAATAAAAACATATATGTTTATAAAATGATTAAATTTATCAAATATTTTTATTAAGTAAAAAATGTATATTTTTAAATACTATTATGAATTTATAAAAATGGTCTTCATGATTTTCTGAACGTTAGTAATATTTTCAAATACCAGAAAGGGTTTTTTATCTTTTCATTTAATTAAATATTATTTCAATAAAATTTTGATTATGATTTAGTTAAAGGGGAATTAATTATTATTACCATGATAAACAAATATATATCATTAGTATAAAATACTTGGATAATTTTATCATAAACATACATTTTAAGCCTAAAAATATAATTTTTTAAATAATAAATTTTTATGTGTTACATGTGTTAATGTTAATATTAAATTTTCATATATAATTAGATTATATATGATAAAATATATTTCATATTTATAATTAGTTGATATAAATAATATAGTAAGGGCAATTTTATTTGTAAAAAAAATTATTTATTTATGTTAAAATTAAATAATGATGTAGAAAATGGTAAAATTATTAAGAAAATATAAGGGTAAAAGGGTTGAGACAAGATTAAAAAATGTGTTAAATTAATTGTAGATGATATGTCAAACTTATATCAACCCCAAAATAAATATTTTCTAATTTTTTATCCTTTGAACACTAAATTTTTTTATTCCATCATTGAAATGCAATGCGTACATACAAAATTAATCTTCAATTATTTTATGAAAGTAGATAATTACATCACTTCAGGATAAACAGATCCCTTATAATTTCATCCTCAAACTATAATATTTTCTCTTTCCATATGTATATCTCATTTTCATAATCCCTTAGTCTAAATTTGATATCATAAATCCTCTTTTTTCAAGAGATATATTATGTACTCTATGTGATTGTTTCTTACTCCATAGCCATTTATTCTTAACATTTATCATCAAAACGTCTTCTACCAAGACTAATATAATAAAAATAGTAGTATTTATAAACATAAAAATTATTAAATTAGTTTATTAACCATTTTTCAGTCTATTCCATCCACTAATAAAAAAAATAACATCAATCGTGTCAATATGATGACTATCGACTCCATGAAATGATGTACTTCATCTGCCATAACTGAATCTAAAATCTAGTAAAAAAGATGTAATTTATTAATTAAAAATTTTCCCATTTAAAAATTATTAGTACGAAATAATAATTTAACAAATACCTTCAGTCAACCCAATTAATTGGGAAATTGATATGTTAATTGTGTGTACGTATAGACTTCCACCTCCACTGATGATGTGATTAATTTTTCCTTACAATCACACATGGGTGGTTCATAGAATTAATTTAATAATGATCATAGGTATTTATGAAATTATTATGTTTTTTGTACATAAATTACACAAAATCATGATCTTACTCATAAATTCTATAAAACATGCTCTTGTTTTTTTCATTTTTACCGCCTATATTGATGATGTAATAATGTTAGATTCAAAAATGATTGAAGGATATTATATAATTATTATATCATGTGATAATAATTAATTTAATAAATCTTTATTATTCTATAATTTTTTTGATATTTAATATGTTTATTAATATATCATATTTTGATCATTATACATGTAGAAACTAGTTCTTTATAATTTTATTTTCAGATAACACAAAATCATCTTTCAGAAAATTAAAATAGAATATTTTGAATTATTAAAACTGTGTGATAATTGATTCATTTATTATCTATTAAGGATGAAATTTTAACCAATATGTATGAATTGACCAAGTCACTAAGATACTTATACGAATCAAATAATAGAAATTTTACATGTCCCAGTAATGTAAATAAACTATACTCAACGAATATGAATGTTATATATTATAACAAAACAAGTGTATAAAAGGTTATAAAAAAATAATAAGGATATAAAATATGTGACTAATTTAGTTTTTTATGAAGGATATTCCTTACTTGTTTTTTGAATCATGAATTTTTGTAATGGATTCATTGTCTCTCTTCAAATGGTATTAGACATGTTTGAAATTATGAATCATGTATTATTTTATATGTATTATTAGCTACACTATCACATTAATGTAATAAAATGGTTTCAATTTAATTATATTTTAATGTTCATTCCATGATATAGTTATTAATCTCTTTTGATTCTTACATAATTAATATCACGTGGGTTTCATCACTAATCTCATTTTCATATAATGATTTCTTTTGATTTTTTATATATTTTTGGAATATGTTTTATTTTCTTTCTAAATCCCTTATTATATTATTACACTTTGGAAATCATTTCTATTTTAATTTTCTTATCCCTATTTTATTTTCCACCATGACTCATTATTTACACATTTTAAGAAAAACTATCCTTCCTCTTCTTTTTGGTCAGGAAGATGTCTCTTTTATGACGATATTTATTGGATGATTTTACAAATATAGTTATCTATGCTTGAATGATTTATAAAGTATTTGTATACTACATGATTTTATTTTTATGTTTTAAATAATTTTATAATTTTTTGTTTATGAATTTTATTCATAAATGTGTGAAAAGTATATATTTATAAAAAAATTAATGTCGAAATATCATTCCACCTCATCTTTTATTTTCCAATGAAAATTTCTATCAATTTTTTTAATATTTCATTTATGTCTTCTAAGTATGATGTGGCCACATATATGGGTTTCCATTGTCTTGGGGATGAAACTCTATATAATAATTCCCTATATTTTTAACCTTCAATCAATGACACATCAAACTAGTGTTGATCAGATATTAATCCTCCAATCAGATCTATAAAGAAAAATATTCTATAATTTCCAAACTATAATATAATTACAATCCATATATACTACCATATTATAATACATAATGAAAGTGGTAATGAACAATGTAACAGGAACAACCCCATAATATCACCAATTCCAAGTAATGATTCAATGCCAATTCATATAATATCACAATTACACATTATAAAATGTGCATATGGTTATGAATTACTAATAAATATAAGTCACTATAATTATATTCAGGATAATGAAGCACATATAACATTTTCTGTATATCATGATCATAAAAGAATTCATTTTACAACAAACATACACAAATAACCAACACATGTTTTAGATGTGCCAGTGTTGTATGTGTAACACCCCGACCCCAGTTACCCAGAGTCGGTGCCTTATTTTAATTCATTGGCATGATTACAAGGAATCATGTCTCTAAGGACAAATAGTTTAAGTATTCTTTAAAAATAAATTACATACATGAATGTTAAATTACAATTTATGACATATAACAGAACATAAATAATCCTTTATTAACGCCATTATTCCATTATCTTAACCCTGCATATCAATCACATACACATCTTGGAATCCTGGGAAAAATAAAACATATAAACGGGTGAGCTTAAATGCTCAGTAAGGGTAATAAATATAGTGGATGATAAAATAAATATTAATCATGGTAAATAATTGAAACCACATTCCTTTACCAATAATAAAAATGAATACTTTTGGGGCAGGACTACGAGATGAGTAAATAATGCCATAATAAAACATAATCAATGGTATTCTACTAGTTGAATGACCCCATGTACCATCAATATTATATTCATTATGAGGTAATGTATAATACCATACTTTAATTTCTGTGTCAAGGCCTCATGACAGGACCTATGGGCTAACTGTAACCAGACCCAAACCTAGAGAGCCTCTGTAACCGGACTCTATCTCGAAGAGCCTCTGTAACCGGACTCCAACCCAAAGAGCCTCTATAACCGGACTCCATCCCATACAACCTCTATAACCGGACTCCATTCTAGAGAGCCTCTTTAACCAGACACCGTCCCAGAGGGTCTGTTGTAACCGGACCCCAACCCGGAAGGCTTAATTTCTCTGGTCCCCATCCCAGAACATACTAGTTCAATACATTCATCATATGAAAAGGTCAAAATATAACCTAAACCTTCTTATTAAAACTGGCAGACAAATTGTCAACACATTAACCATAAACATGGAATGGTATAAAAATAGAACATCCATAGTCAAACATATCTTAACTCATTCAATACAATATTGAAGATTGTATTATAATAAATCAACATCAAATAAACTTAAAATCCCTCAAAGGATGTTGACATAGTTGAAATCAAAACCTTTTATAGAGAAATATCTCTTTCTATATTGAAATCATTTAAGAGTTTCATAATTATAAAGAAAAAATTAATTTTGAAAATATTCTTATAACATCTTAAGGGAATATTCGATGATGTTATAATGGAGGAAAATAGCTAGAGCCACTGTATAAGTTAAAAAAACATTCTTGCCTTAATTTTGTCGAAAATGTTAAAAGTACATTGTTTGGAAAATGACAGAATGATTCTTTTCAAACAATTTTATAAAAAGTAAAACAAGGATATAAATGACTTTAAACCATAGTCTAGAAAATAGTAATAATGTTTTTGAATAAATTTTTAAGAAACATGGATGTGGATGACAAATAGGTCCCAGTAGATAATTACGTATAAACAACCTCAGATAATGAAGAGATTTTAAAATTAACCCTTGGCTCATTGTAATCAATCGAGTCATATGAAAAATAGTCAATAAAAGCCAAATGAATCATAGAATATCATGAATATAAAAATAACCATTATAATATATATCAAATGGAAGTACACAATTGGCCACATTCAATAAATAAGTGGTGAACAATTGAAATCTCATAGAATTAAAAGTGTGATAAGAAACCTCTTACCTCGTGTCTCACTTGACCCATTCTTTCTTTAATATCCAGAATAATAAACTAAAGATTTTTTCTACTTTCTTAAGTACATTTATAAAGGTTATTATTCCTTTTATATCACTTATTACCATGGTATTAACCTAATGTAATCATTTATGTTAATAATGTTCGTTTTGTCGATATTTGGAAATTGAATCAAAAAAGAACACCTTAGAGTTGCAAGTTGTTCACATGGAAAAAATTTATTCATTTCAAGAATGATATTCATGATTTATATATCATATATATAATATATAACCAGTATATACATGTAATTATAACAGTATAGATCATTTTCGGGTAACAAATAAAATGCACCGTTCAAGGAGATGGTAAGTCGTACGTACGCATGAAGGCTACTTTCATTTCTATTTATTATTTTAATGTAATTAAAACATAATTATACATAGGTTAGTTTTCATTACACTATAATATCATATATAATATCATTAGATCCATCTTTTATACATCCCGCATATGGTATTAATGAGTCATATAACTTTGAGTGGGTGGTAGTCTGTACTTCCTCAAATGAAATTATAGTGTTTACCCATAATGGAAACCATTAAAGTAAGGTATAAAATAAAAATACAAAAGCATGAAGAAAACATAATCAAATATATATATCATTTATAAATATAGTTCCATTATAATGTCCACCAAGAGAGGTGGTAGGAGGTAATTGAACAAACATTGTTTCGTGAGGCGTTATTTTTCCATCCACAGAAACATTATGTTCTTCACCCATTATATGAAGTTGTGTGTAAGTGAAGTCTGAATCCATATTTTAACAACATACTAGTATACTTAGGAAACTGGTTTTGTTATAAAAGAAAGTAATAAAAAGAGTATAGGTGTTGGAGAAGTTAAATAAAAGAAAAGATGTTAAGAGAAAGTGTTCACTTTAATTTGGGTAAATTTTTTTGGTTTGAACCAAAAGGACTTCTTGATGTTCCTTATACCTAAAGTAAGGCTTCTATGAATAGGAAACAGGTGTAGGTATCTTATTTTTTAAGAGTTTGGACGAGCCTAAAGGCTTGAGATGTTTGATTAATTGGTTATAAGTGGACTCCTTTTATAAGGGGGGGGAGGGGCTCTTTAAGAATGCGTGAAAATATTATTTTATTATATAAAGATATTGGGATTCTAAAGGTTCCAAAATCATCAGGGTCAAGGATAAGATGACTCATGGATGAAATAAAATCATCAAAAAATAATTGGACATGTTTTGGATGTTATTTTAATATTTATAATCTAATTTATTTAAATCATTTATTAATGAGGTAAATACTTCATCGTTATTGTGTCATAAATAATTTAATTTATTATAAGTCTAAAATTATAAAAAAATACCATGATGTAGGAAATATTTTCATATGTCCAGTGAATATTCATAGTCAAATATATTACTTATATAAGACCATATAAAAATTAATTACTAAAAGATTTTTGTTTATGTCAATTTTGTCTTGACTATAAATTAATTAATCTAATGTGTCATTATCATTAAGAAGTGGCTATATGGAGTTCTGAAATCAACCGAAGGATGCCCATGGTTGGACATGACTTATCAAATAATGTTAGGACATGTGTTAAGGTAATTTTGAATTAATATAATATTCCTTTTACCTTGAATTTCCATATTTACCTTTAACCGCTGTAAATAAAAGTCAAAAGATATTATTCATCTAATATTATTTTTATCATATTGAACAATATTTTACTCCTTAATAATAACCATGTATCTCAGATTTTCAAAATTAAACTCACAGAAGCGGTCAAATTATTTTTTATTTGAATTTTGAAATTCTCCTAGGATGTGGTTAAAAGTCATTGAAAAGTTCAATAAAATTATTATATATCTAAAATTATTATAAACCGACTCCAATGAATTACATTGAACTTATATAGGTAATATGAGCCTATTTTGAAATAAATTTCATTAAATAAAGTAAATAATTATTTAATAAAAATTTGTTTTTAAACTATAACTCAGTGTTTTTCACTCTTCATCAAAAATTGAATGTTCTCATAAAACTAAAGAAAATTTACCCTAAGCTAATTTTGACATTCCAAATTCAAAAATGAAGTATATTTTACCAAATTAAAAACATAGAATTTGAATTTAATAATTTAATATTAATTCCCGTTTTCAAAACCAAAAGATGTATTTTTAGGAAATAATAACTATCAAAAGATAGAAACTTGTTTATAACCAATTAAAAGTGAAATTACTTACAATGACTAGAATTTGATTAAATTGTAAAAAATATAATCTATTTATGATTCCAAACAATTAAACAGTATAATTTAACACTATAAATTATTACAATTAAAAGGATTTTTTAATTAAAATTTAGTATTATTCAATATTCAACAAAATATGAAAGTTATCAGAAAAATACCAAAAAATTTATAAAAACTAAATTGTTATCTCTTGATTATAAAAGAGTAGTTTATTTTGTCAAATTTAATATATAAAAGTGTCAAATATTGGATTTAAAAAGGGTTCTCCCTCAATAGGCTATAGAATTGAATTTTCTGAAAAATACTTCCTTTATCTAAAAAAATGAATCTGTTCTTACATTATGTCAAAGAAACTCATAATATGGATTCTAAAATTATAACAATTAAATAATGTTCAATATTCAATTAATACCATTCATAACCTCTTTTTAAAGTCTGGTTTCATATGTCATGGTGCGCTTGAACTCAGTGTTGCGTATAGTGCAAATTATTTAATTACCTTGAAGAAATAATGTACTATTAAATCTTGTGGTATTACATTCTTTCTTCCTTCAATTAAATTCATCCTCGCAATTTGAAATTGTTCTTTGAAAATAAATGTTTGAAAATAGAAAATCTCTTTGTGGGAAAAGCCACATCGGAAATTGGGTTTATAAAATTTAGTCTTAATAAGAGGAAAGAGGGAATAAAAAAGTCACCGTAAAATTACGATCTTGATTAGGAGAACATTGGTGGTAATTAGAGACTCATAATTGGAGGAAAAACCTAAATATTTATAGGAAGTGATTGATTTCATCAATCACAAACAATTGTAGAATTGAGGGCCTCCAAGCCATCAGTCTCTGATGATTTAAAATATCATCTGTTCTACAAAACATAAGTTATTAAGATAATACATTTTTTGTTTTATGATCCCTTACCTAAAGATTAAGAATTAATTTATTCATTTAATAAGATAAAAAATATATATACATGACATGTAATGTTCTATCCATTAACTAATTTCTACCAAAAACTCATCTTAAACACCAAAAGAGAATAGAAATTAAAAAATATTCTATTTATCCTATTCGTATAGGGTTCCAAAAAATGAATTTATAATTCACCTATCAGACCCTTTTAAAAAAAATAAATTATATTATACAATCAAGGGAATTAACGTAGTCTAGTGGTAGGTAATAAATCTCAGTCGCACTATGGTTGTGGGTTCGATTCCCGCAACTTTGTTTGATGTGACGGGTTCTCACACAGTCTGTGTGTTGTCCTCTTTATAAAAATCCAAATATAACCTTAACAAAAGTATCTTAATCCATTCCAACCTTTAAACATATCCAAAATAAATCTTTCCAAACTCAATGTCCAAAATTTATAAGGAAGTTAAACACACTGAAGATCATTTTTTCCACATAATAACATGTCAACACCATCATCTTTTTTTATTTTAAAACTTGGTAACACCCTGAATTACCATAATACATTATTTATTACATTCATTCTCCCTTATCCTTTATATAATACTGGATATATTCCTTATATCCAAAAATATTTAATATTCCAATAATGATTAAATAAACAAACTATTAATCAGTTCCAAGGAAGTCATGAATATCCAATATAATTTATCCAAATAAACTATTTCTTATTAAATAATCACAACCTCGGTATCAGAATCATATTATGGTTTATCTTTCTCTCAACCATATATTTTTCAAAAACATAACCTGCAATTGAGTCACTTTTCTTGGTTCTATACAATCTCATGTCCTTAATGAAATAGTAATGCAGTACAATCCTTATATACTCTATAATTCTTATAACATGTACATCAATTATAAAACACTCAAATGAAACAATACATTAATAAAAACATAAAAAATACAATCATTCCTTTTCATCTTCGGTAGTATCATAAATTTTTTATTATCCAATAGTAGCATTTGATGTACACTATGGTGATTTGTACATGGATTCACGTAGTGTCCGAACTCCTTGCATATGAATCATTGTACATTGTGAACTTCTTTCTTAACATTTAAATCACATACTTAGTGTCCATTTTCTCTAAACTTATAAAAAACTCCAATTCCCTTCAAAAATTTACCAAGGTGATTCTTTCCACAGTTTTCATATATGGGAAAATACTTCTTTTCCCTCTACCATTTATCCATCTTTCCCTCATCCGTCCTTTTCTTCTCTTGCTTCACTTGAAATCCATATGACTCAATGAATTCATTAATTATATTATTAACACATGATACTATATCTTCTTATGTTTAGAATTCTTGGGATACTATTTCTTCTCGAAATTTTGGCCTAATACCCTGAAAGATATGATCCTTCTTACTCATTGGATCATACGTATTGCTGGAGTTCACATTCCTTCTTTTAGGTGCCATTTATATAAGATTTAATAAACTAGATTAGTTTATGAATCAAAATACATAATTCCAAACTTGTAAAACACTTTACATAAATTGAACAGTTTATGGGTATAATCCATAATCATAAAAAATGTTTTCATTGAGAAAGTATATACTCATAAACCCTTCATAATGATTTGTAAAGAAAATGATAATTATCCTAAGAATATCCCCCGAGAGTGTCTTAACCAATTGTGCAGCAAAGACCATTTTCGTGCACCAGTTTCCATTCTAGTCTATCTCAAACTGGTGATTTCGGGTTTTACCTCGAGGTACATCTATGCCAGAGCTGCCTCAACCTACTCGTATCAAGACAGGGATGTATTTTCGTGGAAAACTCACAAAATCTCTACATTACCAAAATTCTTGGAAGTTCTTCTACACTAATCCACAAAGTAAATATTAGGGCTATGTTTTATAATCAGAGTTTATTTAAATCTAGTTTCCAAGGTTATGACTAATATTCCTTAGATACCAAAGGTGGTGCCCATACCACAATTACCCAGTGTTGGTGCATTATTTTAATACATTGGCATGATTACAAGGAATCAAGTCCTGAAGGACCAATCAGTTTATTAGTCTTGTAAAATAGATTACATACATGAATGTTACATTACACTTTATAACATACATCACAACATAAATAATACTTTCTAAACTCCTGTATTCCCTTACCTTAACCCTTCATCTCAATCATAATACATTTCTTGGAATCCTAGGAAATTAAAACATAGAAACGAGTGAGATCAAATGCTCAGTAATGGTAATCTATACAGTGGAAGATAACATAAATATTATGAATGGTGAAAAATTGAAACCACATGCCTTTACCAATAATAAACATGAATTCTTTTATGGAAGGAATATTAGCTGAGTAAAAAATTCCATAATAAAACATAATCATTGGTATTCTACTAGTCGAATGACCACAAAAACCATAAATATTATTTTCATAGTGAGGGAATGTATAATACCATACATTAATTTTTGTGTCAAGGCCTCATTCTAGGACATATGGTCTAACTTTAACGGACCCAAACATGTAGAGCCTTTGTAGCCAGACTCCATCCTAGAGAGCCTCTGTAACTAGACTCCAACCCAGAGAACCATTGTAACTTGACTACATCCCGGAGAACCTCTATAACCAAAATTAATTATACAGAGTCTCAATAACCGGACTCCATCTCAGAGGGTCTGCTGTAACCATACCCCAACCTGGAGAGCTTACTTTTATCGGTCCCCAACATGGATCATACTAGTCCAATACATTCATCATAAGAAAAGGTTGAAATATAACATAAACATTCGTATTAAAACTAGCATAGGAAATGTCAACACATTGACCGTAAAACATGAATGGTATAAAAATATAACATCCATGTTATAAAATATCTTAACTCATTCATTACAATATGTAAAATTTTATTATAATAAATCAACTTCAAATAAACTTAAATTCCAAGAAAGGTTGTTGACATAGATGAAATCAAATCATTTTTTTAGAGAATATTCTCTTTATATTTTGAAATAATTTAACAGTAGCATAATTATAACGAAGACATTTAATTTTAAAATATTATTATAAGCTTGTAAGGGAAGCTTTGATGGTGTTATACCGATTAAAAAAATCGTACATGCCATATGTGTTAAAAACATTCTTATCTTAATTTTTTCGAAAACATTAAAAGTACCTTCTTTGGAAAATGATGGAAATATTCCATTCAAAACATTTTATAAAAATTAAATCAAGGATATAAATGAAATTAACCCATAGACTAGTAAATAGTAAAAAAAATTAGAATTAATTTTTATGAAACCTGGATGTGGATGATAAAGAGGTCCCAGTCGATAATTGCATATAAACATCCTCCGATAGTGAAGAGATTGTGAAATTAACCCTTACATCGTTGTAGTCAATCGATTCGTATGAAAAATTGTCGATAAAACCCAAATGAGTCATATAATATCATTAATATAAAAATAATCATGATAATATATATCAAATGGATGTACATAATACACCACATGTAATAAATAGGTGGTGAACATTGGAAATCTCATATAATTTATAGTGAGATAAGAACCCCATTACCTCATGTCCGACATGACCCATTCGTTCTTTAATATAATAAATAATATATTAAAGTTAATTTATACTATCTTAAGAACCATTTTCAAGTTTATTTTTATTTTTATATCACTTATTACCATGATATAAACATTATATAATCATTTAAGTTAATAACGTTTGTTTTGTCGAAATTTGGCACTTGAGTAAAAAATGAACACCTTATAGTTACAAGTTGATCACATGGTCAAAATTCAATTATATAAAGAATTATATTAATGATCTAGATATCATATATATCACATATATCCAGTATATACATGTATTTATAATAGTACATATCATTTTGGGCTATGAAATGAAATGCACCGTTCATGGAGACAGTAAGCCATACATATGCATGAACGCTACTTTCATTTCTATTTTTTAATTTAATGGAATTAAAACATAATGATACATTGGTATATTATAAATACAGTATTATATCATATATAATATCATTATATCCATCCTTTATACATCCCACATATGCTATTAACAAGTCATATCGCTTTGATGGGGTAGTAGTACGCATTCCTCAAATGAAATTATAGCATTTACCCATAATGGAAACCATTAAGGTATTCTATAAAATAAATATATATAAGTATTAAAAAAACATAAACATAATATGTATTTTATATAAATATAGTGCCATTATAATGGCCTTGATGAGAGGCAGTTAGAGGTAATTGAATAATCATTGTTTCATGAAGCGTTAGTTTTCCATCCATAGAAACATTATGTTCTTCACCCATTAGATAGAGGTGTGTGTAAGTGTAGTTATAATGCTTCTCATAACAACATTATAGTATATTGAGGATACTGATGTTGTTATAAAATAAAGGAATAAAAAGTTTTTAGGGTTGGAGAAGTGAAATAAATGAAAAGAAGTTAAGAGAAACTTTTAGCTTTAATTTGGGTAACATCCTTTAATTTGAACCTAAAGGACTTCTTGAAGTGCCTTATGCCTAAGGTAAGGCTTCTAGGAAGAGTATAGGGATGTAGGGATCTTAATTTGGTGGAGTTTGGATGATCCCAAAGGCTTTATAGGTTTGAGGAATTGGTTAGAAGTGGTCTCTTTTTATAAGGGGAGGAGTGGCTCTTTAGAAAAGTGTGAAAAATATTATTTTATTATATAATGGTATTCTGTTTTAAAAGGTTGAAAAATAATTAGGGTCAAAGATAAGTTGACTCAAGGACTAAATAAAATAATTCAATAAGAATTGGATATGTTTTTATATTATTTTAGTATTTATAATATAATTTATTTAAATCATTTATTAGTGAGGTAAATACAACATCATTACTGTGTCATAAATAATTTGATTTATTGGATATATAAAAATTATAAAAAAATACCATGATGTAGGAAATTATTTAAAATTTCCAATTAATATTTATAGTTTAAAATATTACTTATATAACACCATATAAAAAGTTATTTCTAATGGATTTTTGTTTATGTCAAATTTTCCTTTAAATTAAATAAATTAATCTAAAGTGTCATTTTCATTCATAACTGGCATCATGGGGTCAAACAATCGACCCAAGGATACATTTGGTCGGCCATTTTCTCATCAAATAAGGTTAGGACATGTGTTATGGTAATATTGAATTATTACAATATTCTTTTTACCTTAAATTATCCTATTTAACTTTAACAGCATTAAATAAAAGACAAAAGTTTCTAATCACCAAAATATATTTTTATCTTATTGAACCACATTTTACTCCATGATATCAACTGTGTCTCTTGGATTTTTTAAATTCAACTCACTGAAGTAGTAAAATTATGTTTTATATGAATTTGCAATTTCTCCTAGGAGGTGGGTAAAAGACGATGAAAAGTTCAATAAAATTATTATATATCTAAAATAATTATAAACTGACTCCAATTAATTAAAATGAACTTATATAGGTATTATTAGTCTATTTTTACATAAATTAATTTCAATAAAATAAACAATTATTTAAATAAAAATTTGGTTATTAACTATAACCCAGTGTTTTTCCCTAATAATCAAAAATTGAATGTTTTCAAAAATATATAGACAATTCACCCTAAGCTAATTTTGATATTCCAAATTCAAAAATGAAGTATATTTTACCAAATTCAAAAAATTGAAGTTTCATTTATTAATTTATAATTAATTCTCAATGTCAAAACTAAAAAACGTATTTTTAAGAAATAATAACTATCAAAAGATTTACACTTTTATATGTCCAATATCAAAGTGAAATTACTTACAATGACCAGAATTGGATTAAATGGTAAAAATAAAATATATTTATAATTAAAAACCATTAAATTGTATTATTTAACAATTTAAATTATTTCGAATAAAAAATTTGTTTTTAATTAAAATTTAGTATTTTTTCCTATTTAATAAAATATTATTATTATAAGTAAAATACAAAAAAATAAAAACTAAATTATTATCTCCCAATTTTAAAGAAAAAGTTTATTTTTTCATATTGAATATATAAAACTGTCAAATATTGGATTTAATAAAGGTTCTCCCTTAAAAGGTGGTAAAATTGCATTTTCTAAAAAATACTTCCTTTATCTAAAAATTTTAATTTGTTCCTACATTATGTCTTTGAAACACATAATATGGATTATAAAATTATAAGGATTGTATAATGTCCAAAGTTTGATTAATACTATTAATAACATCTTTTTAATGACTAGTTTGGTAAGTCGTGGTGTGCTTGAACTCGGTGTTGCATGTAATGAATGTTATTTAATTACTCTGAAGAAATAACGTACTATGATATGTTGGGATGTTACATTCTTCCCTTCTCCCATAAATTTCATCCTCGCAATTTGAAATTTTTCTTTGAAAATAAAGGTTAAAAATAAAAAATACCTTTGTGGGAAAACCCACATCTGAAATTGGGTTTGTGATATTTAGTCTTAATAAAAGGAAAGGAGTAATGAAAAATTCAGCACCAAATTATGATCTCTATTAGGAGAACATTGGTGGAAATTAGAGACACATAATTGGAGGAATATGTAAATATTTATAGGGAGTGATTGAGGTCATCAATCACAAACAATATTAGAATTCAAGGCCTCAAAGCCATCAATCTCTGATGATTTAAAATATCATTAGTTCAAAAAAACATAAGGTATTAGGATAACACATTTTTAGTTTTAAAATACCTTACCTAATGTTTAAGAAGTAATTTTTTCATAGAATAAGGGATGAAAACAATATATACTTGAGAAGTAGAGTTCTATCTTTTAATTAATTTCTACCAAAAATTCAACTTTCACTATAAAAGATAATATAAATTAAAAAAATATTATTTTTATCGCATTCATATAGGGTTCCAAAAAATGAATTTATTATAAACCTATCAGAACCTTTTTAAAAAAGAAACTACATTATATAATCCAAGG
This sequence comes from Viscum album, assembly GCA_963277665.1. Lineage (NCBI taxonomy): Eukaryota > Viridiplantae > Streptophyta > Magnoliopsida > Santalales > Viscaceae > Viscum > Viscum album. The sequence continues at coordinate 1,032,346,207 of OY728133.1, read as the reverse complement.
ACTTCACATAGTCCAGTGGTAGGCAATAAATCCAAATCACACTATGGTTTTGGGTTCAATTCCCGTAGCTTTGTTCGACAGGACGACTTGTCACACGGTCTGTGTGTTTTCCTTTTTATAAAAATCCAAAATTAACCTTAACAATAGTATCTTAATCCATTCTAACCTTTAAAATTATCCAAAATATATATATCCAAACTCATTGTCCAAAATGTATAAACAAGTTAAACACAATGAAGATCCTTTTTTCCACGTAATAACACGTAAACACCTTCATCATGTTTTATTTAAAAAATTGGTAACACCGTGAATTAACATAAAACCATATTGATTACATTCATTCTACCATATCCTTTATATAATAATGGATATATTCCGTTTATCCAAAAATATTGTATATTCTAACAATGATGAAATAATCAACCAATTACTCAATTCCAAGGAAGTCAAGAATATCCAATATTATTAATCCAACTCAACCATCTCTTATTCCAAAATCACTACCTCATTATCAGAACCATATTATGGTTTATCTTTGTCTCAACAATATATTTTCCAAAAATTTAACCCGCAATTTACTAACTCTTTTTGGATCCACACAATCTCATGTCCTTAATGAAATAGTACTATAGTACAATCCTTATATACTCTATAATTATTATAACATGTACATCAATAATATAACTCTCAAATGACACAATACTTTAATAAAAACATAAGAAATATAATCATTCCTCTTCATATTTTGTAGTATCATAAATTTATTATTATCCAATAGCAGCACTTGGGGTATACTTTTGTGATTTGGACATTGATTCGTGTAGTGTCCCAACTCCTTGCAGAAGAAATAGTGTACATTGGAAAGTTGTTTCATACCCTTGAAATCACGTACTTTGTGTCCTTTTTCTCCACACTTATAAAAATCTCTCATTCCCTTCAAGAATTTACCAGGGTGATTCTTTTCACTATTATCACATATGGGAAAATCCTTCTTTTCCCTCTTTCCATTATCCATATTTCTCTCTTCCATCCTTTTCTTCTCTTTCTTCCCTTCAAATACATAGGACTCAGATAATTCTTTACTTATCTTATTAACACATGATAATATTTATTCATTTGTTAAGAATACATGGGATACTATTTCCCTTCTAAATGTTAGCATAATACCATGAAAGATACGATCCTTCATTCTCTTTGGATCATACATATTGGGGGATTTCACATTCCTTCTACTTGGTGCCATTTCAATAAGATGGAATAAATTAGATTAGTTTATAAATCGAAATACATAATTCAAAACTTGTAAAACACTTAACATAAATTTAACTATTAATAAATATAATACAAAATCATAAAAAAATTCATTGAGGATGTATATACTCATAAACCCTTCATAATGATTTGTAAAGAAAATGAGAATTATCCTAAGCATATCCCTCTGGAGTGTCGTAAACAAGTGTGAAGCAATCCACGTTGTCTTGCACTAGTTCCTGTTCAAGTCTAGCTCAAAGCGGTGTTTTTTGGGTTTTACCCTGAGGTATATCTGTTCCAGTGCCACCTATACCAGCTCGTATCCAGACATGGATCTATTTTAATTGAAAACTCAAATAATATCAAAATTACCAAAATTCTAGGAAGTTCATCAATATTAATATTCGAAGTCTATCTTAGGGCTATGTGTTCTAATAAGAGTTTATCTAAATATAGTTTTCTAGGTTATTTATAAAATTCCTCTAATACCAACTGTAACGCCCTGACCCCAGTTACCAAGAGTCGGTGCATTATTTTAATATGTTGTCATGATAATAAGGAATCAAGTCCCAAAGAAACAATCATTTTAGCAGTCTTGGAAAAAAGATTACATACATGAATGTTACATTACTCTTTATAACATACAACAAAACATAAATAATCCTATATAAATTCAATTATTCCCTTCCTTTTACCTTTCACATCAATCACAATGCACTTCTTGGAATCCTGTGAAAAATAAAAAATAGAAAGGGGGAGCTAAAACGCTCAGTAAGGGTAAGAAATACAGTAGAGGATAACATAAATATTATGCATGGTGAATAATTGAAACCACATGCTTTTACCAATAATAAAAATGAATACTTATATTGTAGGAATATGAGCTATGTAATTAATGCCATAATAAACAAATCATGGGTATTTTACTAGTCAAATGACCACATGAACCATAAATATTATTTTCATAATGAAGGAATGTATAATAAAAAACATTAATTTCGGTGTCAAGGCCTCGTTCTAGGACCTATTGGCTAACTGTTACGGGACCCAAACTCGGAGAGCCTCTATAACTGGACTCCATCCTAGAGAGCCTCTATAACCGTACTCTAATCTGGGGAGCCTCTATAACTAGACTCCATCATGGAGAGCCTCTATAACCGGACACCATCTTGGAGAGCCTCTGTAACCGGACTCCATCTCGGAGGGCTTTCTATAACCGAAGCCCAACCCGGAGGGCTTACTTTAACCAGTCCCCAACCCAGAACATACTAGTCCAATACATTTATAATAATAAAAGGTTTAAATATAACATAAACATTCGTATTAAAATTACCATACCAAATTTCAACACATTAACCATAAACATTGAGTGGTATAAAAATAGAACATCCACAGTCAAACATATCTTACCCCATTCAAAAAAATATAAAAGATTGTATTATTATAAATCAACTTCAAATAAAGTTAAAATCCATCAAACGATGTTGATAAAGATGAAATCAAAAAAAAATTAGTGAAATATCTTTTTATTTTTTGAAATCATTTAAGAGTCGCATAATTATAAATAAAACAGTTATTTTGTAAATATTCTTAAATGATTTTAAGGGAAGCTTTGATGATGTTATAATGGAAGAGAATAACTGCACTCGTCGTATAAATTAGAAAAACATTCTTACCTTAATTGTGTCGAAAAGGTCAAAAGTGCCTTGTTTGGAAAATGAAGGAAATATTCCTTTCAATCCATTTTATAAAAAGTCCAACAAGGATATAAATGACTTTAACCCATTGTCTAGTAATGTAGGAACCCAGTTATTATTTTTGAGGTACAAGTTTATCCTTTTCTATTTTCCTTAGGGTTTTTTGAGAAAAATATGGAAAATGGGGAAAAATCCCAAATTTTGGAAGTACACGCCGTGTACTTTTCCACACGCCATGTACATTTGGCCATGTGGGATGAGTACATGGGGAGTGTGACCGGGTCGGTGATGAAGGGTGTAGAAACCAACTACACACCATGTAGTGGTCCCTTACACACTGTGTAGTCAGTCGGCAGGAGAATAGTAAGGCGGTGGCCAGCTATGTGATTGAACTTATCTTGTACTCAAAGAGACATGTTGTGTAGTCATGTCGGCAGGTGAACAATGTCACTCTAGTTGGAAGCCACCAGAGGAACAGTTTAAAAATGTGAAGTACACGCCGTGTACTTTGTTTTTTTCACTTGAAATGGGTAGTGGCCACCCCTATTCACAGGGAAGGATTAGAACGGGAAGAGGGACCTCAGGAGAGGAGGATGAATCTTTGGATATCCAACGAGCGTTCGTCGGGAATCTGTTTCCGCCTCGGACGATCTCGTTGGAGCCGCACGATTACGCCCTTTTCTCTTATTTAACCATTATTTACAATTCTTCCCCTAACTAGAGTAATTTATTTCTAAACAGTGTTTCTCCTACATCAATTCTACCTAGTTCTTGGGTGTTTCTGGAATCGACGTTCACGTATAACGTTCGTTGGCGTATAAGGTAGGAGGCTTGGTGATTATTTTCCAACTGTTGTGCATTTTGTGTGGTTTCGTTCCACGAACCCATGTTGGGGTGTCGTGTGGATGAGGCCGTAGATGTTTAAATACCTATAATTGTATAGGTAATTAAATGTGATATTAAAATGTTGTTTGGGATCGCGCTTGGATCCAGGACCACCCATGGGGTGTGTTCCTCTGTTTAGATGTTTGGCCAGGATACCTGAGGGTATTCCTTTATAATAAATGCTTATAGAATTTCCTTGAGAGGAATTTCTTGTGTACTATTTGTTTACATGTTGGGCATGGCCCGGTTACCTATTTAGCCTGAGGGTAGTGTTGTGATTAGCATATGGGCGTTGTACTACTTAGCCTATGGGAAACTTATTTCGTGCCTGTTGGTAGCTGATTCTCTGCATGTGGGCGACACTACTTACGCCTGTGGGAAATATCTGTGTCCTTATGGGAAGATTCTTGTGTTGGATACTCTTTACCTGAGGGTAGGGGTTTACATTTATGAGGTCATTAGCTTTTTACTTATTATATTCCCTATGGTGATATTTTGAAATTAAAGGATTTAATCGATATTAAAATTGAAATATAATTGGTTATTTTAGTTACTTTTTAGTACTGTTTTATTGCATATTACTATTGCACACTATTGTTGCATATTTTACACATAGTTGAGAACAGGCCTTTGGTGGGTGCCTACTGGGAATTTATTTCTCACACACTGTTTGGGTCATGCTTTTCAGACCAAACAAATCATGTTTTTGTAGGTGTAGATAATGTAAAGGGTCCTTATATAGGTACTTGATTGTTGTTGGGGTATATGAGAGCTTGGGACTGAGCATTGGCTTGCGATGCCTCGGGCTATTCTGTTTGGCCCTTCTATACTTGTACTTCAGTTGTATTGTATTATTGCAGTTTATCATGTTCTGGCTGCTATCATAGAATGGTGACATGTTGTATATTCATATTTATTTGACTGCTGGTTCCCCTTTTCGTTATCAATTATCCATTTCAGTTATTGTACCGTTACAACTTCCTCTGTTATTGTATGATTAATTTTTTTTCCGCTATGCTACACATTGAAAAATGAGGGAAAAGATTCCCCACTACCATACTTGGGCCCTCGCTGCTAGTCGGTAGCCTCTGGCATTTTGGGAAATGCGATTGAGGTCACGTGGTGAACCGGGTTCGGGGCACCCGTTGAGTGGCACTCGGATCTGGGATGTTACAAAGTGGTATCAAAGGGAGGTTCTTTTCATTGACCTACTATTTTGACTCGTAGTCAGGGATAGGATGAGAACGATAGTTGGTATTAATCTGTGTCTGGGCATAGCTAACCCGTGTACAGGGAAAATCCAATTTACCTCATATTGAAATTTTTCTGATTTTTCAATTTTACAGTTGATTTGTTTTCACCGAAGGGTGACATACTTGTATTGTGCTATTTATATTTTAATTACGGGTTCTTTTAGTTGAAACCTGATGAGATGAGGGTATACCATCTCATGCATCATTCATGCACATGCTAGAAATCACATGCCATGCATAGTTTCAATTCCATGTAGGAGCATTAGAAAATTGCATGTTGTTGTGATAGTTTTTTTTCTAGAAAATCATGATGTTGTGATATAAGTTTGCTAAATACCTCCTCTGTGATAGGTTATTTTTGTATAAACTTGTTAAAATAATGGAAACCAAACATTGGGCTTTGGGGAGTATGTGCCCCCATTTACAGGAATTTGGTGGATCATTGACTATTTATTTTATTATAACACATATAAGATGTCAACCATAGATTTGTGGGGAGTATGGGCCCTCACGGATCTTATTTTGGAACTTAGGTGTTTTTTTCAGTTGTTTCTGTGTTCCGGGGATGTTTCGGAGGCAAACTGTCTGTAATTCCCAATATACACACTGTGTAGTACCTTCAACATGCCATGTATGGTCTTCTGTTCAGGAATAAAAATTAACTTTTTGAGTACACTCCGTGTACCCTGAGTACACACCGTGTAGTCTCTTCCCGTGTCAGAAACTATGTGGGCGGTGACCTGGGGAAGGTAAGAGCTTTGGGAGAACACGTCGTTTACCGGATGTACATGCCGTGTAGTGTTGACCCAGAGACCCGACCGTGTAACCAACAAACATGGGCCGGTGTAGTCGTTCTTGAAAACACCGTGTCAATGAAGAACACAATATGTAGTGCGGCCTGGGAACCCGGCCGTGTAACTAACAACACAGGTCAGGGTAATACTTTCGAGTACACGCCGTGTGTATATAGAACATGCCTTTTAGGTTGAGCAGTGTAAAACGGTCGTGTAACTAACAACACGGGTCAGTGGAGCTCATCTAGTACACTCCGTGTACCTGTGGGACACACAGTGTAGTCTTGTCCGAGGATAGACCATGTGGAGTAATCCATGTGTCTGGGAAACGAGGTGGTGTACACGCCGTGTGTGGGTGTAACACACCATGTAGTGTTAAGCTGAGTAGTCGGCCGTGTCACAAATGACAGGGGCAGTGTGAAAATTTCACCATACACACCGTGTAGTGTTTATACACTCGTGTAGTTTTGTACCATGGGAAATGTGTTGCTTAGTCCTGTAGAAGGACCCGTGAAGGGAAGAGAAGTTATGTACACACCGTGTAGTCAGTATACACGCCATATAGTCTTGTTTTGAAAATTTTGAATGCCTTCTTCCTCCTATTCCCTTTTGGGTTTCTTCTTTTTCCGTCTTGATAATCTTGAATCTAAGGCGTGTTTTTGACCATGTAGTGTCATGCCGCCGAGACGACCGTGAGTTGTTCTCCATGAGAGTGGCAACGAGTATACTCTACGGATGGTGGGATATAGGCTACCAGTGGAACCTCTAGAAGAGCCAGATGCGGTGCTAGTAGTTATACCAGACACAGGCGCGGAGGCACAGTTCCATGAAGGCTTTATGGGGTTCATGTAGACATTTCAGGGACCACTGTCGACTGCCACATCTATGGGCAAGCTGACACATATCATTCAATAGCAGCATCCGCCTACTTTTTCAAGGGATGGTGGACCTTAGGCTATAGAGTCTTGGCTCGGATCGATGCAGACTATTTTCGAGCATCTGGAGATGCCTCCAGGTTAGAGGGTCAATATCGCGACATACATGCTACGTGATTACTCCAAGAGGTGGTGGGATGATACCACCCAGTCAGTTCATCATAGAGACATAGCGTGGGATGATTTTCAGGCAGTCTTCTATTAATTATTCTTCCCAGAGATGCTGAGGGAAGATAGAGCTCAAGAGTTCATGAATCTGCAGAAGGGCGCTATGTCGATGATGGACTATTCTTCTTTCTTTACCGAGCTTCCTAACATTAAAGTCGTGCTGGCGGGTGATGAGACGCTGAGAGCCAGGCGCTATAAGGATTGTCTTTATTATGAAATCTGATCACTGATGAATGTTTTCAGGTTTCCTACTAAACAAGAAATTGTAAACTAGACATTGATTACATCGATAAACCTGCGGGAATCTAGTGATGTGGTCCAGGGCGGTCCAGCAACAGTTACTGCTACTATTTCTACTGGAAAGAGGAAGATACAAATGGACTTCTATCAGGGTAGAATTACCAGCCCGAAGAATGTTTCATGTGGCTAGGTCATGTGCTACTTGTGTGGTGGGGAGAGGCATAAGATGCCACAGTGCCCACGAGACCCAGTAGAGTGTCGAGCTTGCGGCCGGATGGGTCATCTTCAGCTCTTTTGCAGGGAGTTTCCACCGATGGCTAGTAAGAGGGGTTCTGTCTAGACTCCACATGCGAGAGTAGGACCAGTGGATTCTTACTAGTCAGGGAACTGGAATACGTCAGGGCGTGTAGGCAGAGATGGTGGTTGTGGCTGTGGTAGCCAGACACCAGGATCTCAGAGGAAGCCGTGCGGGACAGCTCAGGGTAGCTAGGTTGTGTCGCCAGGCCGCGACATAGGACAAGAATATGCAGTGCAACAGACCCAGCAGAATTAGGATCCTAGACCTTCTACTATCATAGGTACTATTCTAGTAGCTTCTGTTCTAGCTTATGTACTTTTCGATACAGGTGCTACACATAGTTTCATATCTGTACCTGTAGTGGAGAGGATTGGGCTATGTGGTTCCACTTCTTCTGAAATCTTGACGCTAGACACTCTTTTGGGGACTAGGACGGATGGTGTGCATCAGTGCAAGGAGTGTCCCCTTGAGGTTGGTGGGTGCCACTTCCTTTGGGACCTCTATGTCCTAGAGATGACGAGTTATGATGTCATCCTCGGGATGGACTGGTTGGTTCTCTTCCAAGCCTTTGTGGACATCTATCATCACAGGGGGAGTTTCACGTCACCAGAGGGCGGAGTGTTTCTATACAAGGTAGAGTGGGATGTTCAGGCTAGTTGATCCGGACCAGAGCATCGTGGGTGAGGTGGAGTCACAGCCCAGATTGCGAGCTTATATATGGATGATCGGGGGACTCGTTAGATGGATTTCCCTCCAGTGCATGATCGTTTCAGGGATGTCTTCTTGGATAAATTTTCGGGTCATCTTCTGGAGCGTGAGGTGGATTTCTCTATCGAGCTCGTGCCAGGAGAAGCACCTGTGCCCATTCCTCTTTATAGGATGGCCACACCTGAGTTGCTGGAGCTCAAGACGTAGTTAGAAGAGTTAAAGGAAAACGGTTTCATCTGGCCTAGTACTTCTCCATTGGGTTCACCGGTTCTTTTTGCGAAGAAGGTGGACGGTCCCCTCAGAGTCTGTGTGGATTATCGGATGCTGAACCAGTTGATGGTTAAGAACCGATATCCCTTGCCGAGGATTGGTGATCTTTTTTATCAACATCGTGGATCATGAGGGTTCTCGAATATTTACTTGAGGTCAGGATATCATCAATTGCGCGTTAGACCATATGATATACCTCTCACAGCTTTCAAGAGCAGGTATGGTCTATAGGAGTATACGGTTATTCCGTTCAGATTCGTGAACGTGCCAGCAGTTTTCATGGCTCTGATGAATAGTGTGATTCATCCTTACCTGGATTATTTTTTGGTAGTATTTTTGGATGATATCTTACTGTACTCTGACACTCGACACGACCCTTCCACCCATCTTGAGATCATATTGAGTACACATAGAGAGCTTCAGCTATATGCTATGCTATCAAAGTTCCACTTTTCGATGGACCAGATTCACTTCCTGGGTCATATCATCTCAGAGGCAGGAGTTGCAGTGGACCTAGACAAGCTGAGAGTAGTAGTTTCATGGGAGCAGCCTAAGAACGTGTTCGAGATGTTGAGATTCGTAGGTATGGCCGGTTACAACAGACGTTTCTTTCAGGACTTCTCCCGCTTAGTAGCACCGTTGATGGGCTTGACTAAGAAGGTTGTAAAGTTCGTTTGGTTAGAAGCTTGCGAGATATAATTTCAGGACCTGAAAGGGAAGTTGACATCAGCACCAATCCTGATACTCCCAAAGAAAGGGAAGGGCTATAAAATTTATTGTGATGCAATAGGTATTGGGCTGGGAGATGGGTTCATGCAGGGTGATCAAGTTGTTGCGTACGGGTCTCGACAGTTGAGGAAAAATGTTGGGAATTACCCGATGCATGATCTCGAGTTAGCGGCAGTTGTGCATGTGTTGCGCTGTTGGAGACATTATATATTTGGAGAACGTTTTTTGGTTTTCACCACCACACAAGTCTCATGTATATCTTTACTCAGCGTGACTTGAATCTGTGGTAGTGAACGTGGGACGAATATCTTCAATCCTTTGATTTTGAGCTTGCCTATACACCTGGTAATTGTAATGCAGTAGCTGATGCACTGAGCAGGAAGACTCAGATACAGGCTGTGCAGGAGGCCAGTGATGAGTGGCAGGTCATGGCCTTGTTCTATAAGATTCATCTAGAGGTGCACGACAGTCAGGGATAGACCTATCTTTCATATTTAATTGTGACTTCCATCCTTCTGGATATAGTGAGGATGAGATAACTATCTTATTCGGAAGGCCTAGTTCTACGAGAGTCGGTGGAAAGTAAGGACCCTCATCTTGGTTGGATGATAGGTGATGGTGAGCTATTGTGTTTCAATGGACGAGTGTGGGTTCCAGGGGATATACACGAGGAGCTAATGTGGAAGTTTCATGCTTCTACTTGGGAAGTTCATGCCATGGTTACCATGATGTACTGTGACTTGAGACATCAGAAATGGTGGCCGGGTATGAATAGAGATTTAGTTGGTTTTGTTATGAGATGTTCCACATGTCAGTAGGTGAAGGTGGAACATCAGAGGACAAATAGACTGTTACAGCAGTTACCTATTCCAGAGTGGAAATGGGATGCTGTCGCGATGGATTTCGTGATTGGTTTGCCAAGGTCACCTCAAGGCAATGATGTCTTGTGGGTTGTTGTAGACAGGCCACCAAAGGTAGTGCACTTCTTGACGATCAAGGAGACCTTCAGTGCTGACGAACTCGGAATGTTGTATATCCAAGAGGTCGTACGTCTTCATGGGGTCCCACGTTCTATCATTTCTGATAGGGACACCCATTTTATGTCTCGTTTCTGGCAGAGTTTTTAGAGGGCTCTGGGTACACAGGTGCTTCTGAGCACAACTTACCACCCTCAGACCGATGGCCAGTCAGAGCGTACGATACAGGAGCTTGAAGACATGCTGCGTGCATGCATCCTAGACTTTGGGGGCTCTTGGGAGAATTATATACCCATAGTCGAGTTTTCCTATAACAATAGTTTTTAGGATACTATTGAGATGGCACCTTTTGAGGATTTATACGGTAGGCCATGCCGATCACCTTTGTGTTGGTAAGAGGCTAATGAGGCAGCTTTACTGGGACGACGTCTCGTCCATGAGACTTTTGAGTAGGTCCAGTTGATTCAGAAGTGGATGGCTACTGCACAGTCTTGTCAGAAGTCATATGCTGATCGTTGCAGACGACCTTTGGAGTTTGTGGTCGGGTATCAGGTTTTCTTGCGTGTTTCGATGAGGTTGTGACACAAGTGGATCAAGAGGTAGTGTAAGATTTCACTGAGGTATGTGGGGACATTTGAGATTCTGGAGAGAGTCAGCCCGGTTGCCTATCGGTTGTAGTTTCCTCAGAGGTACCAAGCCATGCATGAAGACTTCCATGTATCTCAGTTGCGCCGTTATCACTCAGACCTATCTAACGTCTATCAGCCTGAGGATGTTGATCTCGAGTAAGATGTGTCCTTTGAAGTGAATCTGATTCATATCATTGACATAAGCACAAATGTTCTCCAAGGCTACTCAGTTCCTCTCGTACGGGTGCTATGGAAGCATGGCCGAGTACATGATCAAACCTGGGAGTGGGAGACCGATGTACGTGCACAGTGACCGGAGTTATAAACGGATATATCTTCACCACCCTTGAAAGGGAAATTCAGGGATGAATTTCTTTAAGGGGGGATGTTTGTAAGAACCCAGTTCTTATTTCTGAGGTACGGGTTTATCCTTTTCTCTTTTCCTTACGTTTTTTTGAGAAAAAATAGGAAATGTGGAAAAATCACAAATTTGGAAGTACATGCCATGTACTTTTCCAAACGTCGTGTACTTTTGGCCGTGTGGGATGAGTACATGGGGTGTGTGACTGTGTCGGTGATGAAGGGTGTAGGAACCAACTACACGTCATGTAGTGCTCCCTTACACATCGTGTAGTCAGTAGGTAGGCAAATAGTAAGGCGGTGGCCAGCTGTGCGACTGAACATGCTGTGTACTCAAAGAGACAGGCCATGTAGTCATGTCAACAGGTGAACAGTGCCATGCTGGCGGGAGTCCACCAGAGGAACATTTTAAAAATGGGAAGTACACACCGTGTACTTGGAAATACACATAATGTACTTTGTTTTTTTTCTCTTAAAATGGGCAGTATCCTCACCCGTTCACAAGGAAGTCTTAGTACCAGAAGAGGGTTCTTGGGAGAGGAGGCCGAAGCTTTGGAGATCATCCGAGCGTTCGACGGGAATCCGTTTCCACCTCTGATGATCTCATTGTAACAGCACGGGTGAGCCCTCTTCTCTTCTGTAAGCGTTCATGCCAATTTTTCCCCTAATGGAGGTTATTTATGTTCAAACAGTGTTTCTTCTACGTCAGATCTATGTCTCTCTTGGTTGTTTCTGGAATTGACGTTCACATATATCATTTTTTGTCGTATAAGGTAGGTGTCTTGGTGTTTATTTTCCAACTGTTGTGCGTTCTGTGCGTTTTTGTGCCACAGACCCATGTTTTGGTGTCGTGTGGATGAGGTCGTATCTGTTTAAATACCTATAATAGTATAGGTAATTGAATGTGATATTCAAATGTAGTTTGGGATCGCGCTAGGATCCATTGCAACCACTAGAGTACATTTCTCTGTTTAGATGTTTAGACAGGATACCTAAGGGTATGCCTTTATAATAAATGCTTATAGAATTGCCTTGAGAAAAATTGATTGTGTACTATTTGTTTAAATGTTTTGAATGGCCCAATTACCTGTTTATCCTGAGGGCAGTGTTGTGATTTTTCTATGGGTGTTGTACTACTTAGCTTGTGGGCAACTTCTTTCGTGCCTGTGGGCAGCTGATTTTGTGCCTATGGACGACACTACATACGCCTGTGGGCAATATCCGTGTGCATGTGGGCATATTCTTGTGTTGGATACTCTTTACCTAAGGGTACGAGTTTACGTGTCTGAGGACATTAGCTGTTTTCTTAGAATATTCACTGTGGTGATATTTCGAAATTAAATGATTAAAGTGATATTAAAATGGAAATATAATTGGTTATGTTAGTTACTTTTTAGTACTGCTTACTTTATTGCTTTTTACTACTGCACACTATTGTGGCATGTTTTACACACAGTTGAGCATGGGCCTTTGGTGGGTGCCTACTGGGAATTTATTTCTCACAGTATATTTGGTTCATGCTTTTCGTCCCAAATAGATCATGTTTCTGTAGGTGTAGATAAGGGTGAGGGTCCTAATACAGGTACTTGATTATTGCTGGGGTATAGGAGATCATGGGACCGAGCATTGGCTCGCGATGATGTTGGATGTACTCTTTTTCCTTTCTATACTTGTACTTCAGTTGTATGGTATTATTGTTGTGTAACATGTTCTGGCTGCTTTCATAGAATGGTGACATGTTGCATCTTCATATTTATATGCCTGCTGGTTCCCCTTTTCGTTATCAGTTATCCATTTTAGTTATATATATCTTTACTTCTTCTGCTATTGTTTTATGTTTAAATTATAATCCGCTGCACTACACTTTGACAAATGAGGTCACAATTTCTCCACTATCAGACCTGGGCCCCCACTGCTAGTCGGCAGCCTCTGGTGTTTGGGGAAATGCGGTTGAGGTCACGTGGCGAACTGGATTCGGGGCACCCGTTGAGTGGCGCCCAGATTTGGGACGTTACAAATAAATACTAAAAATGTTATAGAATACATTTTTATGAAACATGGATGTAGATGACATAGAGGTCCTAGTAGATAATTACATATAAACAACCTCGGATAATGAAGTGATTGTGAAATTAACCTTTACATCGATGTATTAAATCAAGTCATATGAGAAATAGTAAATAAAAACCAAATTAATCACAGAATATCATGAATATAAAAATAATCATGATAATATATTTCAAATGACAGTACACTATACACCACATGCAATAAATAAGTGGTGAAAAATGAAAATCTCAAAGATTTAAAAGTGAGATAAGAATGCCCTTACCTCGTGTCCGACTTGACCAGTTCGTTCTTTAATATCCTAAATAATATACTAAAGTTAGTTTCTACTTTCTTAATAACATTTTAAAGTTTATTATTACTTTTATATCAATTATTACCATGTCATAAACCTTATTTAATTATTTAGGTTAATAACATTCGTTTTGTCGATATTTGTCAATTGAGTCAAAAATGAACAACTTAGAGTTACATGTTGTTCACATGGACAAACATTCTTTATATCCATAATGATATTCATGATTTATATATCATATATATCATATATATCCAGTATATACATGTATTTATAACAGTACAGATCATTTTCAGGTAAGAAATGAAATGCACCGTTCATGGAGACGGTAAGTCATACTAACGCAAGAACACTACAAACATTTCTATTTCTTGTTTTAATGGAATTAAAACATAATGATACATATGTATAATATAATTATAGTATAATATAATATATAATAGAATTAGATTCATCCTTTATACATCCCACATATGGTGTTAACGAGTCATATCACTTTGAGGGGACGGTTGTCCACACTTCCTCAAATGAAATTATCGCGTTTACCCATAATGGAAACAATTAAGGTATGATATAAAAGAAAAACACAGAAGCATGAAGATAACATAAAAAAATAATATATATCATATATAAATAATGTTCCATCATAATGGCCACAATGAGAGGCGGTAGGAGATAATTAAACAATCATCGTTTCGTGAGGTGTTTGTTTTCCATCCAGAGAAACATTAGGTTGTTCACCCATTAGATGGAGGTGTGTGTAACTGTAGTTCAAATCCTTCTCATAACAACATCCTAGTATATTTAGGATACTATATTTGTTATAAAATAATGGAATAAAAATATTTTAGGGGTTGGATAAGTAAAATAAAATAAAATAAGTTAAGAGAAACCAATGCTTTTAATTTGGGTAACTTCCTTTGGTTTGAACCAAAAGAACTTCATGAAGTGCCATCTTACGAAGGTAAGGCTTCTAAGAACAATATAGGGATGTATTGATCTTAATTTGGTAGAGTTTGGACGTGCCTAAAGGCTTGAGAGGTGTGAGTAATTGGTTAGAAGTGGTCTCCTTTTATAAGGGGGAGGAGGGGCTCTTTATGAATGTGTGAAAATATTATATTATTATATACTGATATTCAGTTTCTAAAGGTTCCAAAAGTGTTAGGGCCGAACATAATATTAATCATTTTCAAAATAAAATCAGCATATAATAATTGGACATGTTTTGGATATTATTTTAATATTAATAATCTAATTAATTTTAATCATTTATTAAAGAGGTAAATACTACATCATTATTGTGTCATAAATAATTTAATTTATTTGATATCAAAAAATTAAATAAAAATACAATGATGTAGGAAATATTTTTAGATATCCACGAAATTTTTATGGTCAAAATTATTACTTATATAAAACCATATAATAATTATTTACTTAAGGATGTTTGTTTATGTCAATTTTGCCTTTATGTTAAATTAATTATTCTAAATTGTCCTTATCATTCATAAGTGGCACCATGGGGTCCTAAAATAGACCCAATGATGCCCATGGTCGGCCATTACTCATCAAATAAGGTTATTACATGTTTTATGTTAATTTTTAATTATTACAATATTCATCTTACCATGAATTACACTATTTTCCATTAATAGTGAAAAATAAGTCAAACGTTACTATTCACCAAAAATTATTTTTATCTTATTGACCCACATTTTACTCCTTGATATTAACCATGTCTCTCATATTTTATTAATTTATCTCATAGAAGCGGTAAAATGATGTTTTATGTGAATTTGCAAATTCTCCTAGGAGGTGGGTAAAAGACGATGAAGAGATCAATAAAATTTTTAATAATCTAAAATTATTATCAACTAACTCCAATGAATTACATTGAACTTATATAGGTATTATGAATCTATTTTGAAAAAAAAATAATTTAAAAAAAATAAATAATTATTTACATATAAATTCGGTTTCAATATATATCTCAGTTTTTTTCACTATACATCAAGAATTGAATGTTTTCAGAAAAATATTGAAAATTCACCCTAAGCTAATTTTGATATTCCAAATACAAAAATTAAGTATATTTTACAAAATTAAAAATATAGAAGTTGAATATATAAATTTAAAATTAATTTCCATTGTCAAAACCAAAAGGTGTATTTTTAAAAAATAATCACTATCAAAAGATTAACACTTGTGTATTTCCAATTTCAAAGTAAAATTACATATAATGACCAGCTTTAGATGAAATGGTTAAAATATAATCTATTTATACTTCCAAATCATTAAAATTTATAATTTAACACTATAAATTATTTTGATTAAAAAAAATTATTAATATTTATTATTTTTCACTATTCACCAAAATATGAAAGTTATCATAAAAACACCAAAAAAATAATCAAAACTAATTTTTTATCTCTTGATTCTAAATACGAAATTTATTTTGTCAAATTAAATATATAAAAGTCTCAAATATTGGATTTAAAAAGGGTTCTCCCTCGCAAGGTGGTAAAATTTCATTTTCTGAAAAATACTTCCTTTATCTAAAATTTTAATCAATTCTTATATTATGTATAAGAAACTCATAATATGGATTCTTAAATTATATAGAATATATAAAGTTCAAAATTTAGTTAATAATATTCTTAAATGATTTTGAACGACTAGTTTGGTACGTCGTGGAGCGCTTGAAAACGGTGTTGTGTGTAGTGCATGTTATTGAACTACTTTGAAGAAATAACATACTATGAAATCATGGGGTGTTACAGTATGACTTTTAAATCTATAAATGGAAGGCACCATTTTGATATTCTAATGAAAATTAGTGAAATTTGTTTTTTAATATTTTCCCATCCAACATTATCAATATTATTAATTTATGATATATTAAAATGATAAAAAATTTCGTTCAAATGATCCATGTGACCTAGATAATATAATCATCGTAATCTACATGAAAAAATAAATGAGATAAAATATTCAATTGTTTTATTCAGATACGGAAACAAAATTTTGTAATAATAATTATATATATGTATAATAATGATAGAATTTAATATCCATTCCAATGGAAGATGACACATGAAATAAAAGCCTCTAACAACTTATAATTATGTATGAAATTCCCACCCCCATCCCTACCTCTCACAATCAGGGACACTGTATAAAAATATTATTAATAATACTAATAATAACAGTCATATAATTATTTTTAACATTATCAATAATAAAATATCAATATAATATATTTAAAATATAATGACATTAGATTATTTGACTAAAAAACCTTTATCAAAACTTGCTGATATATAGTTCCTAAATATATATATCTGAAAAAAATAAATATTTGATATCAGAATAATATAGGAACATATATTTACATATATATTTATCCATGAAAATATATGTAAACCGTTTAAATTAACATTATTCATGTTGTATATATATGTATATATAATATAATATAATATAATATAATAACACTTATTATTTATGTATAATAAAACATATATTTTATATGTATGTGTTAAATAATTTTATTTTTCTATTTTTTGAATCATCTTGATTTTATGACCCCCACCATTCCGGTTAACCTATCATTCAACTTATTCCTATTTTCCTTTCTGTCTAACGATTCCAATAGTTTAGAACAAACTACTATAAAATTGGAAGGGAAATAGTGCCACGCCCTTCAACTAGAGAAAATTTTATATTAGGATTTTTTAATAAAATGGGTATACGGTTAATAATTTTTAGGAAATGGGTTAGCCAAGAATCAAATTAATTGAAACTTGGAAACCTAGTCGATGAAAATATATTCATTTGATACTCACAAATATATTTAATTTCCTTTTTATGTTATATTTTATATCCATAATAAATATATTTATGTTTAATAAATTTTTTATTATGATTTTTTATAAATATATTTTTAAGGTTATATTTTATAAATGTTATAAATATATTATAGTTTATGATATTTGGTAACACATCAAATGGATTGATTAAAACTAGTATAATTTTTTTAGTTAGATTTATTTAATTATAATAATTTATAAATATTATTATTATATTATCAATTTGGTTTTTTTGGGTTTAATATTTTTTATAAATTTTATTTTTAATTTTATATTTTAATAATTCTATAATAGAATAATGGTTAAAGATTTTTCAGGTTTTGGGTATTATAATTTTTTGTTTTTATGGTTTATAAAAATATAGTATATAATCATATTATTTCTTTTATATTTAATTATAATTCATAAAAAATAACCAAATATATTCAGATGGTAAAAATCTAATTGGATGTTTTTATTTCATAAATGGAAGTATAATACAATGACTAAACTATTATAAAAATGTGTTGTGGTTGATATTAATGGTTTCATAAATTCTATAATATCATTATTAATTTAGTAATTTTGTTATTATTTATTAAATTTAATGAAATTTCTGTTTCCATGAATATGTTATATTAACACTGAAATAAATTGTTTCATAAAAATGGGGATATTAATATGAATATGGATTTAAATGTATCATTAAATGACTTCCTGGTATGAATGAACTTGTTTTGGGGCCTGAAATAATGACATTGAAATCATTATATATATATACATTTATTTATATGTAAGTGTAAATATATAATTTTATTTTTGAGTGTAATATTTGAGATCGATGGGAATCTCTAAGAGTACTTTATAATTCATTGGGATGAGGATAATATTTTTATCAATTTATTTCATTACATGTTATGCATCAAAGTTAATTCTTTAAAATCATCATAATATTATACATTTATAGATTAGCTGATTGATCATGGATATACACATCCTCATATAAGTATAAATAAGTCCAGTTAGTCTCTGTTCATGTTATTCAAAGTATATATTACTTTTTTGATTAATAACCCACTTTTTTAATTTATTTTTCATCGATATCAATGGACCACAATGTATGAAATATATCTAATATGTTATAAAATAATGATAAAAATTATGAAAATTAGGTTCTATATGCAGTAAGGGAGACATAGAAATGTAGATTTTGAAAATACATTTTATAAATTTAGAAATTAGATATTGATTTTTGTTAAATGTTTTACAGTCGAAAAATAAACAATATCACCTCTTTGTGGAACAACCTGACATATAAATATCATGAAACATCTATGTGAAGCATCTACAACACTTCTATGTGAAAACTATAGTAGTGGGTTCATCTTCCTATGATCTACCTCAAAAGATTGCACATATGTTTGTAGTGTTATTGCCTCCATTCACTACACTACTAATGTTGTCGGAACCTTAATATGTTGTGTTGTTGGTGCCTCCTAAAAACTCTTTATTAAATGAATATACACCGTACTAAATAGTGAAATATCCAACATCTTTTGTGGAGCCATATCCCAAGATGTATGGGTTCCAATTAAGTGCCCCTAATTTTGATGAAAATGATAACTCATCGAAGATGTCATCTTAGATGAGAGTGGTAGTCGATAAATGAAAGACCCATTGTAGAGTCCCACTCCATCGGAATACTGGGAATATTGACTATAGGATGAGTCAAAGATGAAGATGATATATTATAAAAATATCCAATCATATGTTTTTCAAGTTCCTCTTCTTATTATTCAAGATCCACTCCATATTATACATGTTCTTGTATATGTGCTTAATGAACCTCTGAAAGAGCCACTATTAGTCATTGCTAGATTTTCCCTTCATTATGTCCTCACCTATATCCTCATATATATCATCTTTCTTTTGTTGGTGGTGGTTGTACATTATTCCTAGTGGGATCATCAAACTTATTTGTATCCCCATCTACATTTGTTGGATCTTGTGGATTAGGATATATTAGTTTATAAACATTATATACACTCTCATATAAGAAATTGAAGGGATCAATAAGCACCAGCATATCTTATTAATTTAAATAATTACTAATATCTTAATTCCCATGATTATCATTGATGTGTTTAATCACACTAACACATTTGACTTCAAAAAATAACCATAATGTTATAAAAAAATTGAAATATAATTTTCTACAAAATATAGTAATTGTACCGACTAGGGAATCCCTATATCATGGAATGTGAGGTATTTGATAGTGTGAATCTAGTACTAATATGTGTACTCCCCCTATTCTAATAGTGGGATATGAATTTTGGGATATTTGTGACAAAAGATATTATACGGGGTAAACATATCCCAAGACTTAATGTACATTTCATGGTAGGGGGACAATCAGTCGCCTGCATACCTGTGAGCATAATTTTGTGTAATATATAAATTTTGCATTTTACATTGGTTATGTGATGTATTGAACAAAATCTATAACATGGAACAATATGGCTGGTCTTAATTATTTATTTACAAATGAATTATTGGATCCTCTTCCCTACGATGTCTGACTAATATTTTGATTTATTGTAGAAGCAATGTCAAGAATATCTATGTATATGGGACCCAAGAAACATGAAATGACTACAATAAAAGTAAACATAAATTAGGGTAAAGAAATATATAATTTATCATTATAATATATTACAAATTTAATAAAAATGTAATGTTTATGTAAACAAAATTAATGTTTATCTTATATCATCTGATCATATAGCATAAAAATCATCTAAAAACTATGTTCATTATGCCTCAGGATATGTATATGTAACTACACATGAATATACCGGGTAAAAAATATAATATATGGTTAGCCTAAAAAAATAATATTTATAATAATTTAAAAAAACACAAATTAATGATATAAAAATATCAATGTACCGTTGTACATTCTTATAAAAGGCGACGGATAAGTAGGGAAATAAATCTTGAAGTGATAAATCAAAAATGCTCAAATTACCACATCTATAGTAAAATGAAACAACCTATAATCTATAACCTCCCAACATGACATGACAAAAACAAGAATCTATAAATATATACTAACAAAACAAACCCCCAAAAGAATATATCTATCATGTCAAGATATTTTAGTAATCGTAAGAACATCAAGTGTATCAAGGTGATAATGTAGTCAAAACAATGCATACCTATAATTAGGCATTTAATATAAATATGTGTGTGTTGAAGTTGTGTCAACATATAAAAACCATCTATAATCACTATGTATTTCCCATAATCACTGACCATGCACAATCAGGACCACTAGAAATCTCAATATCATATGATGACATCGAATACTAGTAAATAACATAAAACTATATGCTAGTCTCCAAGAGTTACACTGGTAATGGAATCCCCATGGATTGGTAGAGACAACATGAATTTTTCATCCTCTAAAGTAGCTAGTATATACCACTCAGGAAGAGAAAAAGTGTTTATCACTAGTTATTATCTGTCAACCAATATAATAATCAAATGATGAACAATCTTTTTGATGTCACACATAAAGAATCCATGAAATCTAGAACATCATAGAAATATAATAATGGGTGTCCATGGACACTCACGGTGGAAGTTATTATATCATCGAACAAAAATATATTGAATAGGTAAACCCATAATCACCACACCTGATGTAAGATCCTAGGTTTTTTATGAGGATTGAATCCATTTTTCAAGTTAAAATCTTGTTTATGTTCCATTTTTTTAGATTAAACGCTAAATATGGGCCCATGGTCTAGTTGTGTTGTTTTGGAAGGAATGGTAAAGGGGGATGATGGTCGGTTGTAGGCCATGTACAAGATGTGTAACTAAAATACACAACATATACTCACAAAATGATGTGTATTGTCCTGGGTAAGATAACACATGATGAGTAATGAGCTTTCCCCAAAAGGGAATAACTGATCACTACATAACATGTAATGAATTTACGATTCGTGAAAATTAATAGGGTTAGTTTTAAAATAAGAGGTAGTGTCTGTTTTTTCGGTAGAATCCACCCCTCTACTCTCATGCATAAGAGGACTATTAGAGGAGATCCATGGAATTCTAACACAGAATTTTGTTCAATTTCATGATCTAGATTCTGATCCATTCCTTATCGATCTCGTTGGATGCACACCGATGATTGATTTATTCCTCATACACCCATTTTTGTTTCTCTTATCGTTGATGAAGTTATTTTGGCATAGGCTATAACTTCATATTCCAAGGTTGTTTTCTGTTTTTCTTTTTTTATTTGACTTGAGTTGAGTTAAGAGAAGATACTATATGCGTGTTCTTCAAGGGGTATAATGTTGGTGGTTTTTAAATTGCCTATAATTTTTGGTGTATTGTATACCTTTTCCCATTTTTAAACATATAGGGACATTTTTTGTTGCTCTTAAAATTAATGGTATAATTTTTTGGAACATAATTATGTTTCCCACTCAATGTAATATTATGGCTTCGGGTTGTTTGCTCCAATATGGACCACCAGTGAGGTGTTTTTTTGTATATTTCTTTTGGTATTACACCCTATTTTGTGTGTGTGAGATTGATATTTTAGTCTAATCCTTATTGAATTAAATGTGAATTAATTTTGTTATAGGATAATATTTATTCCTTATTTTCACATAAGTACTTATTAATATATTGTTAAATAAATAAATGTGTGATATTGGAATTGGTTGAATTAAAGAATAATATGAGAATGGTAATAAAATGGTTTATGAAATGATTTGATTAAATGATAATTTTAGTGTTTGAATTGGATATTTTTACTCCTTGTATATTGATTCCATTGGATAGCATGAATATTTCTATTCCATGGATCTTGATTACAGTTTTAGATTTCTTCAAAATTAAAATTCCTATGATACTGATTCCATAAGATTTGATGGAAATTAATACATTATAAATCTATTTTACTTTAATTTATAAGGTAATTTTTACTCTTTGGATATTGATGTCTAGGGATGGCTTGGACAATCTTCGTGGACATGCTCCTTGGTCCCCTCTCATGTCATTACCACGTTTCATTGGAGATTATCCTAGGACTCCATTGAATGCCTTGGTGTTTATTCAAAGGATTTAGACAATGAAGACCTAATATAATGAATATTACTTGGTATTTATACCTTGGATATGGACCTTGGGGTCTAACATTGGAATATTCAATATAATACACAGTGGTTGTTTATCATGCGTTACAATTATCATGTGATTACTACTCCATAATAATAGTTATCCCAAGATAAAAAATACATGATTACAACATCCCTTTGATTACGGTTGCCTAATTATTGTTCATAGGGGTTGAATGATAGGATCACATCTACATTTTACACATTACATTTATAACTATTATTCCTTGGATATACTACACCCTTCTTCTATTATATTACACAGACAAGATTTTTTATAACAACCCATACT
This sequence comes from Viscum album, assembly GCA_963277665.1. Lineage (NCBI taxonomy): Eukaryota > Viridiplantae > Streptophyta > Magnoliopsida > Santalales > Viscaceae > Viscum > Viscum album. The sequence goes on along the minus strand of OY728133.1, from coordinate 1,032,323,310 downwards.
TTACATACATTGCTATTACTTCAGAATTGAATAAAACTTATTACAACATATAACAAAACCATGAAAGGATGGTATAGTTATAGTGTCTTTATAAACTGGGAAAAATAAACAACTGGTTCATAAATCATCTACACTGTCTCCCTTTTATTTTATCATATCTAGAGTCCCTTTTGGAATGTCTTACTTAATACCCTTTTTACTGACCTGGGGAAAATAAAACATACAAAATGGCGAGATCAAATGCTTAGTAAGGGTAAACAAAAGAAATATCAATCACATCATATTCATAAGAACATATCATTTTATAAATCTTAACCTGCAAAAGAGATCATAATATTATAACATTGGATAAATCATAGTACTGAAATGTAATCCCAATAATCATAACATAAAACATGAAACTTTGTAGCATACACACATAATCATAGGAAATCATTTCTTATTAGTCAATACTAATTTCCAAGACTATCTTAGTGGACAAAGTCCATTTCGGAACTGATTTCACTCCTCGTTTCAGTCCTGTATCACTAAACCGGATTAACATTCCATTCCATCCATGACTATCTCATGAAATATAAATCATTACCCAATTAATTTGAGGGATATATAGGTTCCTCCCTTCTTATAATGATACCATTCTTACGTGTGTCAAAAAATCATAAATCATATATCATAGCATAACCCATGTAATAAAAATGGGATTCTTAATCTTCATGCCATCATAACATAATCCATGTAAGATAAAAGGACATCATAAAATTAATTACATCATAACATAATAAAATAAATGAAAAAATAGGGACATAAACATAACCCTATATTATCATAGATGTAAAATAATTTTGATAAAACACTTGAAATCCATTCTTGAGGAAAATATCATTTCTACTTCAAAAACAGTTTTCCATTCTTAACATGTCATAAAATATTATACTAAAATAATTCGATTAAAAATAAACTTGAAAACATGTAAAGTATGCTTCATGTAAATAGAATTATATGAAATCATAAAAATCCATTCTTTCCATATAATTTAAAAAACATTCTTCTTGTACTTTGGCTGGAAATGTCAAAAAGTACCTCCTACCAAAAACTAAAAAATATTCCTTTCATATATTTTACTAAAAACTCAAAAATGGTTAAAATAGAATTTAAACAATTGTAGGAGGATAGAAATAATATCACATATTGAGGAAACATGGATGTGGATGATAAATATTCCCCAGTAAATTCTGAAGTATAAACAATCTCGGATAAAAATGAGATTGCAAGATATTCCATTACCTTAGGTCTGATTTGATTTGTTTGTGCCTGAACCTCCTATATAATGATTTAAATAATGTTATTGACTTATTAAAGAATATTAATGATTGTTATTATGTCATATATGGTCATATTCTTAGCTTCTTATTAGTAATATTTCATTGCTACTTGTTATTCGGGTGTTTATTGCTTTTTTTTTCTTATGTGTGTTTTTTCGAATAAATTATTCTTATTCATTTTAGGTTATAGATACCTCATTTAAAAAATTTGTATTAGTGTAATATATATCATATTTATTCATTCAATTCATTTATATAATCATTATGCATTGAAGATCATGTAGAACGAGTCACATCACATTGTGGAGGTGGTAGGCCGTATGTACGCACGAGCGATGATATCGATCCCATGATTGTTGAATTTTATTTAAGTGTATTTATACTATTTCAGAATCAATATCAATTTACAATAATAATATATAGTTATTCTTTACACCATTATACCCATCCAGGTAAGGTGGTGGTGGAAAACAGATTACACTACGGCGTGGAGACAGTATTTCGTATGTATGCACGCGTAGTGATTTCGTTTTCCGTAGGATGGATAAAAGGTAAAATAAGATTTTTTTTAATTCATATAATAACATATCAGTATGTGAGTGACACAGATGTTATTATTTCATAATTAAACAACTAATGAAGAGTAAGTGGAAGACGAAATAAAGTTGAAAGAATTGGTAACGGACATTACCTCTTCTTTGAATCACCTCTTCTTAAACTCCTCTTAGGGAAATATGGATGATCTTTGAAGAAGTCCAGGACCTCTAGGATGTTTATATGGAAGTGGAGAAGAGAAATTGGCAGGGTTTTTATGAGAATGAAGGCTAAAATTGGTGTGAGGAGGAGAGGGAGGAGGTTCCCTTTTATAAGGGAGGAGCGGGGCACTTTATGAAAAACATAAAATATTATTTTATTATAAAGTCATATTCGGTGTTTAATAGCTCCAAATTTATTTATTTCTAATATAAGGTGGTAATTGGTCTAAATACAATCAACCAGTAGATTTTAGACAAGTTTAGTTTACTATTTTAACCTTATCATTTAGATTTAACTCTACGTTAAATAATTTTATTTTTACCTTGTCTTCTGGTTTTCTTACACTATATGGTTAATAAACATACTATAACTAGAAAAACTAACCCCAAGTGGTTAATTATTAATATATATAACCTTATCTAAGTTATTTGGCAGAACCATAGATTTTTAAGAATAAAATAACAATTAATAATATAATAGTTTAAAAAAACAATTTTATGTCAATTTTGACACTATTTAGTAATTGATTTTTGTGAAAATTATAACAGCATGATTTGTTCGAAAGAAGTTAATTAAATAAATAAAAATATGTCATATTAACCTATAAAATTAGTTTAATTCATAAAAAGTCTCAAATTACATTTATTTGGATATTTATAATATCAATTATGCTAATATTTCATTAATAAGGTAATTACTACATCATCATTGTATCATAAATAAATTAAATTATTTAATATCTAAAAATTATAAATAAAATATAATTATGTAGGAAATATTATTATCATTCTAATTAATATTTATAGTCGAATTTATCATATGTATAACCTTATATAAAAAATGTTTTAGTAATTAAACTTTGATTTTAAATATTTTAACTATTCTTTAAATAAAATAATAATAAATGTCCTAATCTAATCCAAGTGGACATAAATGCTCATATTTTAGTCCTAAGGTCTTTTTTTCGAATTAAACGTATCCAATAGAATTAGGAAATGTGTTAGGGTAATAATAATACCATTTTTTTCCTTAATTAACCAATTTACTTTTAACCGTGATAAATAAAAGTGAAAAGTTACTATTCACAAAAAAAATTATCTTCTTGAACTACATTTTACTCCTTGATATGAATCGTGTCTCTTGGATTTTTGATATTCCAATCACAGAAGCGGTAAAATTAGGTTTTATGTAAATTTTCAAACTCTCCTAGGAGGTGTGTAAAAGACGGTGAAAAGATCAACAAAATTTTTATATATCTACAATTATTATAAAACGAATTCAATGAATTACATTGATCTTATATAGGTATTATATATCAATTTTGACCTAAAATAAACTAATATAAATTAAATAATAATTTAAATAAAATGTCGGTTTTTAAATAGTAACCCAGTGTTTTCACAATTCATAAAAAATTGAACGTTTTCAGAAAAATACCAAAAATTCACCCTAGGCTAATTTCGATATTCAAAATACAAAAATGATGTCCATTTTGAAAGATAAAATTTATAAAATTTCAAAAAGTGGGTATTACTATTCATAACGGCTAGTTTTAATAATATTTTAATAGCATATCATTGTTTAGTGAAACTCGTTGTTGCCTACAACGCAAGCTATCGAGGAAGGTAGTGATTGCGTGTAAAGAAAGACAATCTAGTGTTATGTGTAGTGATATATTCCTTTGATGATAACAATATATTTTTCATTGAAATCTCGGGTGTTACATTCTACCCCCTTTAAAATGAATTTCACCCTCGAAATTGGTCACTTTGTAACAAATAGATGAGGATACCTCCCCATCCTCATATCCTCAAGCTCCCATGTAGCTTCTTCTAACTGGTGGTTCCTCCATAAAATACTCACCAAGAAAGTGGTCTTTTTCCATAGGACGTCTTCGCTACGATCCAGAATCTCTATCAGTTGTTCTTCATAACAAAGATCATGCTCCAGCGGTACAACTTCTGAGCTTAGTACATGTGAAAGATCAGGTATGTACATTCTCAAGAGAGATACATAGAACACATCATGAACTTGAGGGAGATTCGGTGGAAGCACCAATCAGTAAGCTACTTTTCCAACATGATCCAGTATTTCAAAAGGACCGATATACCTAGGGCTCAGCTTTCCCTTCTTTCCAAATCTCATTACTCTCTTCCAAGGAGATATTTGTAAGAACACTTTATCACCCAGTTCAAACTCTAGGTCTTTTCTTCGGTTATCAGCATAACTTTTTTGTCGACTTTGAGCGTCTCATATGTGTTGTAGAATAGATCAGACCTTTTCTTCCATCTCATCAAAAAGATCAGGTTCTAATAGCTTTCTTTCCCCAATTTCATCCCAACAAGTTGGAGTTTAGCATTTTTTTTCCATAGAGAGCTTCATAAAGAGACATCTGAATAATGGAGTGAAAAATATTATTATAAGAAAATTACACCAAAGGTAGGTGTTGATCCCAACCACCTTTGAAATCCATAGATAAAGCTCTTAACATATCTTTTAGAGTTTGAATTGTCCTCCTAGACTGACCGTCTGTCTGAGAATGACCAGCTGTGCTGAAACTCAACTCTGTATCTAAAGTATGCTGAAGACCTCTCCAAAACATTGAGGTAAACCTCGGATCCCGATCAGATATAATGGAAAGTGCTACTCCATGCAATCTGACCACATCACTTACATATATCCTGGAAAGCTGATCAAGATATAAATCCTCTCTAATACCAATGAAGTATTCCGACTTCATAAGACGATCAAATATGACCCAGATAGAATTATTTCATTTGGATGTTTTAGGAAGTCCGGTGACAAAGTCCATAGTGACATTTTCCCATTTCCATTTGTGTGTGGGTAATGGTTGTAACATCCCCTTAGACTTTTGTCTCTCAGCATTAACTTGTTGACAAACCATGCATCGAGAGACATATTCAACAACATCTCTTTTCATGCCATCCCACCAGAAGTACTATTTCAGGTCCCTATACATCATTATGCTTCCAGGATGAATAGATAATGAAGAACTAGGAGCCTCATCCAACAACTCCTTCTTCAATTCTGGGATTGGAGTAACACAAACCTGATTCATGAACCTTATTATCAAATCACAATCAAGGTTGAGTTTAGGAACATTTCTCACCTTCTTTTGTAACTCTACATCTTCTTTTTGTGCCTCATTAATCTTCACATGTATAGATGGTTGAAATTAATTTGAGAAAGATAAGATTTCTCCCCTACCATTATAATTACATGATCCATCCTTTGTAAATCCATAAATATTGGATCTTTTGTGATCCTCATCTTGGATAAGCTAGCATGGTCTTGTCGATCTAATGCATCTGCCACCTTGTTTTCATTTCCAGGGTGATAATGAATTGAGTAGTCATAATCCATAATCAGCTCCAACCATCTTTTTTGTCGCATATTCAGCTCCTTTTATGTAAAAATATAATTTAAAATTTTATGCTCAGAATAAATATCACACCATTCACCGTAAAGATAATTCCTCCAAGTCTTTAATGAAAATATTACCGTAGCTAACTCCAAATCATGTGTTGGGTAATTTTTCTCATGGATTTTCAACTTTCATGAGGCATAAGCTATCACCATATAATTTTTCATGAGAACACACCCCAATCCCTTCTTGGATGCATCCCTATAGATCACAAAACATTCTCCACTACAAGGAAGTGTGACCAAAGTTGTACTGGATAACCTTATTTTTAACTCCTTGAAATTATCTTCACACTCCTCCTTCCAAACGAACTTAACTCCTTTTCGAGTCAACCTGCTGAGTGGATTAGTTAATCGTGAAAAATCATTCATGAAACATCCATAATATCCAGCCAAACCAAAAAAACCTTGGATCTCAGTTACTATTTTTGGTCTCGACCATCTTTCAATAAACTCTATTTTTTATTGATCCATGGATATCCCCTCGTTTGAGATTATGAGACCCAAAAATGCTACTTTTTGAATCCAAAATTCACACTTTTTAAATTTGGCATAAAGCATCTCCTTTCTCAAGGTCCTCAATACAATTATCAAGTGATCTTCATGTTCTTCCTTGCTCTTTGAATTGACAAGAATATCATCTATAAAGACTGCCACAAACTGATCTAGATAGTCTCTAAATACTCTATTCATTAGATCCATGAATATAGCAGTGGAATTAGTAAGACCAAATGGCATCACTATAAATTCATAGTGTCCATACCTTGTACGGAAAGCCGTCTTTGGTATATCATCCCTTTTGACCCTTAATTGATGATACCCCGAATGAAGATCAATCTTGGAAAAGTATTGAGCTCTGCATAGTTGGTCAAATAAGTCATCAATGCATGGGAGAGGTTATTTTTTCTTTATAGTGATCTTGTTAAGATCTCGATAATCAATGCAGAGTCTCATTGATCCATGTTTCTTCTTAACAAACAGAACAGGTTCTCCCCAAGGTGACACACTAGGGCGTATGAATCCCTTATCAAGATTATATTGGAGTCACTTCTTCAATTCCTTCAACTCAATTGGGTCCATTCTATAAGGTTTCTTTGAAATAGGTAAAGCAGCCGGTACGAGTTCTATTTTAAACTCAACTTCACGATTTGGTAGAAGACCAGAAAATTCCTCGAGAAAGACATCATCAAACTCCCATACAATGGGCATATTCTTAATCGTGGGTTTCTATCCAACCATTTGAGATAAATAACCTTCATTTAGTGGAATCAAGACCCATAAGATGGATGAAATTTCCACTGGAAGGTTATGTTCATTCATTCATTGATAGACAATCATAGATTGATCTGGAATATGAAATGTGACTTCCCTTTTTTGGAAATCGATATGAGCTCCATATAAGGAAAGCCAATCCATGACAAGAATCACATCAAATTCCACTATTGGAAGGATCACAATATTTTAATGTATCACTTTCCCTAAAACTTCAATTAGAGAAGAATTGTAAACATTTGATGCAACTGTTGTTCCATTAGGGGTTGTCAAAGCTAACTCAACATCTAATTGTTGAGGTAATACGGCGAAAACCATAGAAAATTCTTCAAAAATAAAAGAGTGGGTGGATCCAGAATCAAATAAAATATTTTCTACATTAGAGTGGATGGTATGTGTACCTTTCACCACTTCATTATCATACTCCACATCATTGATAGAAATTCCATGCGACTTTCCTTTGTCTTTAGCCCTAAGAGTTTGTTAACATCGATCATCATCAACAACCCTTGGATTTGGGCATTGATTGGAAAAATTCCACATTTCCTTTCACTTGTATCATTGAAGTGTAGGAGGTGCACTCTATGTAGCCTTTTCTTTGTTCGCATCATTAGACATCTTCTTCCCATCATTGCGGAATTCAAATGCCCGATGACCTTCTTTTCCACATTTGAAACATTTACATATCCCTTTAAGACAACTCCCTCCATGGTTCATTCCACACATTGAGAATAAGGGAAAACACATCTTCTTTTCAGTGTGCTCTTTAGATTTACCTTTGAATTTCATTTTCCTCTTCTTATCAAACCGATATGACTGATGGGTTTTTCCAATCTCCATCTCAACCTTGAGAGCACAACGAACGATTTCCTCGTCGCTATTGAAGTCCCTTATGGTTAATGCCCTTCGAGGAATTGGTTTTAAGCCACTAAAGAATCGATCAATCTTACTCTCAGGTTAGATAATAATCCCAGAAGAATACCTTGCATGTCTTGTAAAATATTCTTCATAGGTACCAACAGATTCATCATCCTTTTGCTTCAGTTCAAGAAACTCCTTCTCCATCTTTGTTCGAAAAATATGAGGGAAGTACTTACTGAAAAATATGTTCTTGAACTCGTCCCATTCCATTGGATCAATTTAATCTCTTGGACTTGTATTGTTGATAAGATTACACCATTGATAAGCTTCACATTCCAAACGATATACTACTAAAATGACATTATCATGATCAGAACATTGAAGAACTGATAATATCTTTTCAGTGGTACTGATCCATTGTTCAGAAACTAATAGATCAGTAGACCCACTGAATGAGGGTGGACGCTGCCTCATGAAGGATTCAATAGAATTTTGCTCCTTACATTGCTTGTTTGGAAGTCATGCATGATTCATAGCTTGAGAAAATTGTGTGATAATGGCTAGAAGATTTTTCATTCCATCTCCCATAACGTTTGGTTGCTCATTGGGACAATCATTGCATTTCCCGTCGCATTCTGCATTAACACAATTCCTTCGGGTTCCAGCCATTGACTTAAACCAAGTGGAATAGTGTGAGAAACAGTAATTATAATCGGAAAACCACATAAACAAGAATAATATTTCACACTTAAGGTCTTATCATAGGTTGTTCATGTCCATCTCAAAAACACTAAGATTTTGTTATATTCTTAGACTTATCCTTAGGGTTCTTACTAAGGCTTTCAAATCCTAGTTTCCAAAGGATGACTATACCTTTCCTCTAATACCAACTATAACAACTCATACTATACATACATTTTTATTACTTCATAATTGATGCACACTTATTACAACATATAAAAAACCATGAAAGGACAGTATAGGTATAGTGTCATTAGAAACTGGGAAACATAAACAACCGGTTCATAAATCATCTACATTTTCTCCCTTTATTTTATCATATCTAGAGTCCCTTTTAGCATATCATTCTTAATACCCTTCTTCTTGACCTGGGGAAAAGAAAACATACAATAGGGTGAGCTCAAATTCTCAGTAAGGGTAAACAAAAGAAATATCAATGACATCATATTCATAAGAACATATCATTTTAGAAATCTTGACCTACAAAAGAGATCATAATATCATAACCTGGGAAAAATCATAGTAGTGAAATGTAATCCCAATAAGCATAACATAAAACCTGAAACTTTGTGGCATACACACATAATCATAGGAAATCATTTCTTATTAGTAAAGACTCATTTCCAAAACTATCTTAGCGGACAATGTCCATTTCTGAACCGAGTTCACTCCTCGTTTCAGTCCTGTATCCCTAAACCGGATTAACCAGATGTTCCATCCATGTCTATATCATGAGATATAAATCATCACCCAATGAATTGGAGGTAGATATAGGTCCCACCCATCTCATAATGATACCATTATTATGTGTTCCACAAAATCATAAATCATATATCATAGCATAACCCATGTAATAAAAATGAGATTCTTAAACTTCATGCCATCAATATATAATCCATGTAAGATAAAAGGAAAATAAAAAATTAATTTCATCATAACATAATCAAATCAATGTTAAAATATGGATTGAAACAAAACCCTATATTATCTTATATGGAAAATAATTTTGATAAAACACTTGAACTCTATTCTGGAAGAAAATATCCTTTCTACTTCAAAAACATTCTTCCTTTCTTAACATGTCATAAAATTTTAAACTAAAATAAGTTGATTAAAAATAAACATGAAATCATGTAAAGGAAGATTCATGGAAATAGTGTTCTCTGAAATCATAAAAATCCATTCATGCCTTATAAGTTAAAAAAACATTTTTCTCGTACTTTGGCCGGAAAAGTTAAAAAGTACCTGGTACCAAAAACGACAAAATATTCCTTTCATATCTTCTACTAAAACCTCAAAAAAATGTAAAATTATATTTAAAAAATTGTATGAGGATAGAAATAATATTACATATTGAAGAAACATGGATGTGGATGATAAATATTCTCCAGTAAATTCTGAAGTATAAAAAATACCGAATAAAAATTAGATCGCGAGATTTTCCCTTAACATAGGTTTGATTTGTTTCGTTCATGTCCAAACCTCCTGTATAATGATTTAAAAAATGTTATTGACTTATTCCAGAATCCTACTCATTCTTATGATATCATATATGGCCATATTCTTAGCTTCTTATTAGTAATATTTCATTGCAACTTGTTATTTGGGTGTTTATTGCTTTTTTGTTCTTATGCGTGTTTTTTCGAATAAATTATTATTATTCTTCTTAGATTATAGATAAATCATTTAAAGAATGGTATTAGTGAAATATATATCATTTTTATTCATTAAATTCATTTATATATCATTATTCATTGAAAATCATGTAGAACGAGTCACATCACATCGTGGAGACGGTAGGCCGTACGTATGCACGAGCGATGATATTGTTCCCATGATCGTGGAATTGTATTAATGTGTACGTATACTATTTGATAATCAATTTCACTTTACAATAGTCATATATAGTTATTCTGTACACCATTATACCCTTCCAAGTAAGGTGGTGGTGGAAAACAGATTACACCACGGCCTGGAGACAATATTCCGTACGTACACACGCGCGATGATTTTGTTTTTCGTATGATGGATAGAATGTGAAATAGGTTTGTTTCATAAATATAATAACATATAAGTATATGAGTGATACTGATGTTATTATTTCATAATGATACAACTAAATAAAAATAAGTATAAGAATAAATAATGTTAAAAGAATCGGTAACAGACATTACTTCTTCTTTGAAGCGCCTCTTTCTAACCTCCTCTTAGGGCACTATATATTGTATTTGAAGAATACCGGGACCTCTAGGTTGTTTCTAAGGAAGTGGAAAAAATAAATTTTCTGATTTTTTCCTAGATTTAAGGCTCAAAGTTGTGGGAGGAGGAGAGTGAGAAGGTTCACTCTTACAAGGGAGGAGATGGGCACTTTAGAAAAAACATAAAATATTATTTTATTATAAAGTCATATTCGGATTTTAATAGATCCAAATTGATTTATTTATACGATAATGTGGTTATGGGTCTAAATACTCTCAAAAAATAGATTTTAGTCAAGTTTAGGATTCTATTTTAACCTTATCATTTAGATTTTACTCTATGATAAATAATTTAACTTATACCGTGTCTTCTTGTTTTCTTACACTATATGGTTAATAAACATACTGTAACAAGACAAAAAAACCCCAAGTGGTTCATTATTAATATATATAACTTTATCTAAGTTATTTGTCCGAATCATTGATTTTTAGGAATAAAAAAATAGTTAATAATATTATATTTGTTTAAAAAACTATTTTAGGTCAATTTTGACACTATTTGGTAATTGATTTTTTTGAAAATTATAACAACATTATTTGTTAGAATAAAGTTAATTAAATAAATAATATTATGTCATATTAACGTATAAAATTATTTTAATTCATAAAAAAGCCTAAAATTACATTTATTTGGTATTTATAATATCAATTATGTTAATATTCCCTTAATAAGGTAACTGCTGCATCATCATTGTGTCTTAAATAAATTAAATTATTTTAAGTATAAAAACTATAAATAAAATACCATTATTTAGGAAAGATTTTTATCTTTCTAATGAAAATTTATAGTAGAATTTATCTTATGTATAACCCTATATTAAATATGTTTCAGTTATTAAACATTGATTTTAACTATTTTAACTATTTTTTAAATAAAATAATATTAAATGTCCTCATCTAATCCAAGTGGGCCTAAATGGTCATATTTTATCCCTAAGGTTGTTTTTGGTCGAATTAAAATTATCCAATAGATTTAGTACATTTGTTAGGGTAATAATAATACCATTTTTACCCTTGATTTCCCTATTTACTTTTAACAGTGGTAAATAAAAGTAAAAACTTACTATTCACCTAAAAGTATTTTTATCTTATTGAACCACATTTTACTTCTTGATATTAACCGTGTCTCTTGGATTTTTGAATTTCCACTCACAGAAGCGGTAAAATTATGTTTTATGTAAATTTTCAATCTCTCCTATGAGTTGGTAAAAGACGGTGAAAAGTTAAAAAAAATTATATATCTAAAATGATTATAAAATGAATCTAATGAATTAATTTGAACTAATATAGGTATTATATATCAATTTTGACCTAAAATTAATTTTAATTAAATAAATAATTATTTAAATAAAATGTTGGTTTTTAAATAGTAACCCAGTGTTTTCACTATTAATAATAAATTGAATGTTTCTAGAGAAATAACAAAAATTCACCATAGGATAATTTCAATATTCCGAATCCACAAATTAAGTCCATTTTGAAAGAGAAATTATATTAAATTTCAAAAAGTATGTATTACTATTCATAAAATCTAGTTTTAATAATATTTTACTAGTATATCGTTGTTTAGTGAAACTTGGTATTGCGTACAACGCAAGCTATCGATGAAGGATGTGATTGAGTGTAAAGAAAGCCAAGCTAGTGTTGTGTGTAGTGAATGATTAATTTGATGATAACTACATATTTCTCATAAAAATCTAGGGTGTTACATTCTTTATATACACCATTTTTGGTGGACTACTGAGTGTTATCTCACACCCTATTCAAGCAATCATTGGGTACTCAGTCAAACTTCATGGATATAGTTAGTGACTTTGGGTGGTTCCCACTTTATGATTCTTGATCGATTATTCCAAGGAGAAGTGGACCACAATACTGATCTAGGATCACAATACTTGATTTAGATAGTTCATTTCTAGTATTTTTTTACTTTTCACACATGTATTGTACTGGATTTATGCTACCATAAATTTCATACTTTTTTAATAGACAAATGACATACACCATTTTTTAGTTTGTACAACATTTGGATTTATCATTGTTACAGTCTTATAAGTGTTATATTCGGTCTCGTTTTTTATTATTGTCTCCCAGTTGATTCATGTGATTAATTCATTGAGTTACACACTAATTTGAGGGTATAATTACCCCATAAAGACATCCTAGACCCTTGCTATGAGTCGGAACCCTCTTTATTTTTGGAGATGTACTGGAGGACCTTTTACCTACCCGATCAGGGCATCGTTTAGTGTCTTTAGGGAGGAGTCGTTACAAAGTGGTATCAAAATTATTCTTTTATGTATTTATTTTTTTGAGACAAGTGACAAGATATTATGAATGAATTGGAATTTGGTAATGAGGTATACCTAGGTGTAGCAAATCCATGTATATGGAAAATAAAAATTTCATAGAAAAATAAATTTTAGTACTGTATTTTTTCTATTAATGATTACGTGATTACATCTTTGTGTGACACACATGATGTTTGATGATTGTTACAATTTAATATTTACAAACATGACCTGATGATATGAGGTTATGACAAATCAAGGATATTTTTAGGCACCATTCAAACATTACGTGGATAGTATATGTATTATAGAATGAATTTCACAACTTTACAATATTATTTTGTATTCCATCTTTGAAATAATTGATACTTTTTTAACTATTTGTGGAGGGAATTGAAAAAAATAATTGTTACATAGATTTTATGTCATAACATAAGAAGTTGTTTCCTGAATATACTATAGTAGACACCCTACACATTAAATTTTGGAATTTTGTGTCATGAACCATTGGTTTCATGGACTATAACATGTTATGGTTAGGAATAAATTAAGGAAATATTTTTTATAAGGTATATGGGACATTATAGGTTTGAAGTGGAAATTAGTTTTGTTAAAAAATTAAAAAGATAATTGAAATAGAAATAATAATTTCTATGCAATTAAAATTATGAAATGGAAATTTTATTATATGATATGTCGGGAAATGTAATGTGAAAGAGAGAGATTGAGATAGACCCAGATTTAGGAGTGAGAAATAGGCCATGTCTATGGTGTTCATCATGATCATTACTTTTACCAATTATTGTCTTTATGAGTCGGTGTAGGGTATATATTTTTTATAAAAATATTTTACATGTCCTGTGTTTATTTCTATGATCGGGTTGTCATAAAATATTTCTTGAGGCATGTGTTTGGAATTGTATAGGATTTCCACCATGAAAGCCTCCAGTCATGTCACATGATGGTGGAGATGAACATTATATAGAGTTGGTGCGACATTATCCTCTAGTAGAACCTTCAGTAGTTCTTGTTTCATCACTGGAGGTTGTACCAGACATTGTTGATGATTCCTAGTTCTTGAGGGTTTCATATTCATTAGGGAGACCTTTCAGGGGGCCCCACATCATTCCTTGTCTATTAATGAGATGTAGTATGTGTTCCAACAAAAACATTGATCAATCAATTTGTGGTATCGAAGTCCACAAGATTATGAGTTGTGGATTGACACTAATTTATCAATTTTCAATAATCTAAAGACACCTCTTGAGAGGAGAGTAAATCATATTAAAAATATGATTCTGGAACCATATTAGTTCTAGTAGTATTCATTAAACCAATATAATGGTATTTAAGATATGGTTTGGAAGGATTTAAAATGTAGATTTTATGGAAAATTATTTTCTAATACTTTTATGAATGATTTGGATAGTGAGTTTATGCATTTGGATCTAGATTTTATGACTATTAGGGGGTATTAGACATTCAATATATAGCTTCAGTACTTTGAACTGATTTATCTTGCCGATGACCCATCCAGGGTGAGATGATTTGAGTAAGGTCTCAAATTTTCCATTTAATTACATGTACACATTTTTTGGTTGACTACTATAACATAGATAATGAATTATGTGCTTATTATTGAACATAACAAGAGGGAAGATGGGGGATAAAAGCACGGTAGTTCAACCACTTGACCCAGTTGTACACTATTAGCTAGAATAATGTTTCATTTTGTGGATTATTGTGAGGGTAATACTAGCCAATGTGCTTGTGATCGTGGTTTCATATACTATCCTATGTGTGGCAGAGGTAGAAAGAAGAGGGGTCATTAAAACTAATACCCAATCGATGTTGATAATGTGGAAGGATGGGCCATTTACAGTGATTCTCTATTAACTTTCCTCTAGTAGTCAATGGAAGAGAGTTTAATATGAATCCCAGTTTTAGATTGGGATACGAAGCACTATGTTTGGATGGGATTTTGGGAAGTTCAATTCATTCTTGATAATTCGGGGGGTCATAGATGAGATATCGAGAAATGAGTTCTACTGTGATAGTAGAGTGGTATTTCTCTAAGTAGTGAGGCTATTTCACAGGTCCATAGTTCATGTCAGATATATTCTATACACCATATACCTAAGGATTAGAGTATCATGTAATATATGGTGAGTGTTGTGATATTAATATGAAATACTCTCATATATTCTACTTTAGATACACATTATTCTCATTCATTCTTATTTGTGCATTTTTTGGAGAACCATGGGTTTGAGGTTCAATTTTAAGGATGGATCTCTGACATTGGATACAAAATTAGGGATTAGAATTAAGGGTGTATAATAGTGTACAGAGTGTCCCATTGTGTTGAGTTGTTTTCAATGCATTTGGGATCTCATAATCCTTGATATGATAGGTTTTGAGGTCATAATCAGGATTATTTTTCCAGTTTCTTATCATGACCTTGATGATTGATATCAGTAGAGGGTTACATTCACATCACTAGAGGGTATATTTTTATTCAAAAAATGGAATGTCATTTCTAGGTATGTACATATAGACCATTGAAAAATTGTATGGGTGAGATGATATCCCTTATTTCCTACTTATATTTGGATGATCAAGGACTTTGTTAGGAATACTTTCCTCATATTGTTGATCATTTTTGGGTTGTCATCCAACAATAATTTTTTTTGACATCCTCAGAGAGAGGTGTATTCTCAATTATGTTATTCCAACGAGCTAAATCAGTATTCATTCCTCTTTATAAGAAGGATTCTAAAGCATTTTAGGAGTTCAAGAGGCAATTATTTGACTTATAAGCCAAGGGGATTATGAAACCAAGAACTTTTCCATGGGTTTCATCATTCCTTTTTACCGAATTGTGGACATGACTATTAGGCTATTAGTTGATTATAGAAAATTGAAATATTTAATGGTTAAAAATTACTAACCCTTTCAATGGATAGATGATCAAATTGACTAGATCCTAGGATATCTAGTGTTCTCAATGATAGATATGTGATTCGGTTATCCATAGTAATGTGTTCGAACTTCAATCATGAATCATATAACGTTTCATATTACGTATGGTCTACAATATTATCTTGATATTTTTCTTGGTATCACAGATGTACCAGTAGTTCTCATGGAAAAGTTATTTTGGGGTTTCCATCCATATTTGTATTCATTTTATATGCTTTTCATGTATGATATCTTGAACTATTCTAAAAATCAATACTACCATGAAAAACATCTTGAGATTTAATGGTTACAATAAGAGAGAATAAATTATATTCTAATATTAGAATATTCCACTTCTCAATAGATAAGATTCACATCCTAGGATATATTATACCAGAGAAAAGAGTATCAATTGACCTAGATAAGGTGCGAAATATTTTTTCCTTTATGCATCACAATAACATATTTGATGTATGGAGTTTCATGGTTATAGATATATATTAAATTAATTTAAAACAATACTTCCCACCATTATAATCTCCTAATAAGGGATTGAAAAGGTAGGATGTGACGTTTATTGGGTCAGATACCTACAGAAAAAATCTTCCGTTGTTGAAAGAGAGACTAAATAGACTACTGGTCCTAATTCAATGTGTTCCAAAGATGATATGGAATGCGTATTGTGAACCATCAAGTATTAATCTTGTTGTGGTTTTGATAAATGAGGAATGAGTCTCCAAATAAGTGTCTCATAGATAGAAAATACCTGAGAGGAATCTCCTGATGCACAATCTCAAGTTAGTCATTGTTGTATATTCCATGCACTATTGGTGGAATTATTTATTTGGAGAGAATTTTTTAGTGTAAATGGATTAGAAAATACCCATGTACAAAAATAAATTGTTTAACATGAATATTAGGAAATGAATTTGGGTTGAATACCTACAATATTTTGACATTGAACTTTCATATATTCCCATTAAAGTAAATGCAATATTCATTGAACTGAGTTGGAGGACTCAAATACAAGAAGTTAATGTGGTTAATTGTGAGTGGAAGCTTACAAACATGTATTTTGGGATAAAATTACAAGTATTGGATGTAATAAAGTATAATATTTCCTCATCCAGTGCAGTGACTTCCACTCTTGTGGAAAGGGTGTAGATGAGATGGGTATCTGATGCTGAGGGCATATTCCTACAAGAGAGTGTGGGATGGGATAAACTACCTCCTATTTGGAATAATTGTGAGGATTAAATTATACGCATACATGGTAACATATTTCATCTAGTATTAATACCCGATGAGTTGTTTTGAGAGTTCCAGACTTCAATTTGGGAAGTACATGTCAGTGATACCAAGATGTTTTTTGATTTACACTACAAATTTGGGTGGTCTGGTATAGAGTATAAGGTAGATAATATTATTAAGAGTTGTTTCAGCTATTTATAGGTGAAGGTGGGATGCTATAATCCAAGTAGGCTATTAAAACAGGTGACCATACTCGAGTGGAAATGGTAAGATGCTTCTATGGACATCATGATCTTGTTTCAGAGGTCACCTCAATGTAGTGAGTTAGAATGGGTTTTTGGGCCTATATTCCTGAATTTTTCCCATTTGGTTGAGATTGGGGAGGCCATATCATTATATGATCATTGGAGGATTCATATATGTGAGACTATATTCCTTCACGGGGTCCCTTATACCATTGTATTTATTTTGGATGCCCGATTTACATATAATTTTTGGAAAGTACTGTAGAGGGTATTGGTATATATATGATTTTGGGCATAGTATTCCAAAAATATTCTAAAAACCCATTATATAACACTATAAAAGTTCATGAGGACTTTCATAGAGAATGAATATTTTATATCGAGGGATGTTGGGAGAGAAATATATCATTTCTTATCTTCTCCAACAATAATCAGTCTCATGGGATAATATAGATAGATACTAATGAGGATTTATATTTTAGGTCATGATGGTCACCTGTGTGCAAGATAGAGGTTTGAGAGGTAGTGATGATTGAACCATGTATTATGCAAGAGACATCGTAGTAGGTATCATTGATTAGAAAGCATTTGGATACAAAATTTTCTAGACATAAATATTAATTCAATCGTCATCGATGACCATAAGAGTTTGACGATGGGGATCAGGTCTTTTTATGTATCTACCTTAGTATAGGAGAAAGAAGGATTGATATTTAGGTTAATATTTCACCACAATATGTTAGGTTTTTGAGATTTTATAGAGATTCATTTTGTAATCCTATTATTTGTATTAACCATAGTGGAATAAATCAGATCATGATTTCATTAATGTATCTCAATAGCATCGTTATCATTGACAACCATCCCATACAATTTAGTTGGATGAGTTTAATCTGTAGGAAGATGTGTATATCCAGGAGCATCATATATGAATTTTTGACATGAGAATGATGGACCCCCACTGAAAGTCAGTTCCTATTGTTTGAGTTTTTGGAAAGCATGACCATTTACCGAATGAAACATTATAGAAGGTTTAAAACAAACATGTACAATGGGTGGAATTTTTCTCAGTTGATGTTTGAACACCCAATGAAGGGAAATTTGGGGATTAATTTTTGTATGGTTAATTATTGTTGGATAATTCCTTTTATATGATGTTGAAATCATTTTATTCCAGGATAAAACATTGTTTATGATATATTTTTGAATAGACCCTAAATTCTGTAATTTGTTTCCATTGGGTTGTTTTGGAAGGAAGGGAGTAGGGAGATAATGGTAAGTGTGAGGCTATGTAAATCACTAATAATTATGATACATGGTGTGTACACATTACATGTTGTGTATGGTCCTAGGTAGGCCAATTCATGAACTTTAATGATATTTCCCTAGTAGGAAATTACTGTTAATTACACGATGTTTAATGAATTTATGCACTATATAAATTTCAATGGTTAGTTTTTAAAATAATATAAATGGAGTCCTTTTTTCAACACACACTACACCCTATTCTCTCATTCATGTTAGGATAATTGGATTATCTCCCTATAGGTTTAACATAATCTTTTGTGCCATTTCATGATCATAACTCCAATTCTTCCACATTTAGTCGTGTTGGATATGTGATTGTGAGTTATATATTCCTCTTTCACATTTAATTGTTTCTATTCTCCTAGATGATTTTATTTTGGTGGAGGTTCTTATACCTTATTTTCATGGTTATTTTTGAGTTATACATTTTCATTTTATCTAGACCATGTTAGGAGATAATAATGTAAGAGTGTTCCACCATGGTATACAATAGGTGGTATATAATTTTCCCACAAATATTGATGTTTTATATAACGTGATAGAATTGTGATGGATGATGGACATTTTGGTGTTGCTCCAAAAATTAATTTAATACCTCAAATAAATTGATGGAATCTACTTAGGTTGTTTATGTTTTTCTATTTTATGGTTGGAGTTTGTTATCCCCAATTTGGACCAATCTTTAGGTTTGTTATTGAATATTCCATTTTTTATACCACCCTTTTTGGTGTGTGTGACCTCTCAATTTCAGTGGAACCATAAAAAAATTAAATGAAAATTTATTGAGTTATATGATAAGGTTTATGACTCCTTTGAATGTGAATATTTATGAATAAATATATTAATTATTAAATGTAGAAATATGTAATGGGTTGAATGAAATCATTGTGTGTGATTGATAATGAAATTTTTTTTGAAATGAGATTATGAATTAATAATGCAGGGGATTCCTTGGACAATTCTACTCCCTAGATACCGAATCCACTGGATTCCATAGAAATTTCTAGTTTGTGGTTCCCAATTATGTCAGTGGATATATTGGAAAATATTATCCCTATTATCATTATTCCATATGATGAGATGAACTTTTTTTCTCCCTAGATATTTTTTACATTGGATCAAAAGCAAATATCAACTGCTTAGATCCATCTTTAGTGGACGTCCTTGGAAATTCTTTATGGACATACCGCTTGGGCTCCTCCCAAGTCATTATTGCCTTTCAACAGAGATGATCCTAAGAAATGATGGGATGCCTTAGCCTTTATAAATTGGATCTTACCCATGTAGTCTTGATAAGATTATGATGAAATGGACTTTATACCATTTATTAGACCCTTTTGTTTTGACACTAGATTACTTAAAATAGGACGTAGTGGATTTTTATCACTAGTACAATGTAGCTTGTGATTATGGATTCTTGAATACAATTTTCATGTGATTACTACTAATTAATTTATTTTTACCTTTATTTATGGGTTCCAAATTATTTTTCACAGGGAGGAATGGTTTTATTAAATGATCAAATATTATTTTCATAGATTGCATAAATTGTTGTAATACCTACGACATACTGCACAAAAAATTTTGTTATATTATAAAGACCTGATTTTTTATAGTCATTGTTGTTTGTATTCTACTCAATGTTATCTCAAGGCCTTTTCGAGCCATAGTAGTCTACTAAATGAAATTATGTATATAGGTAACGATTGAGGAAAGAAGACACTTTATGATTATTGGTTGATTATGAAGAGGAGCCGGGGAGAATGAGAAAAAGTGAATATTTTGATTCTTGCTTGAGATAGTTAATTTTCCGAACTTTTTTACCTTGGACATATGTATTTATTTTGGTTCCCAATTCCATGTATTGACTACCATTTTTCATATATACATGACATACATCGTTTTTTATATGGTAATACTTTTTGTTTAATTATTATAACAGTCTTGAGGAAGTGATCTCCTATGACAATTTATATTATGCTTCTGATATTGATTGGTGTTATTACTCCACTATGGTACACTCTAGAATTATTTAAAATAATTATAAATGAAACAAAATATTCCCTCTATACTTATCAACATCCTCCGGCATATGGGAAGGCTCTCTTAAGGCCATGTGACCCACTTGCTCTAGGAACTATTTAGTGGATCCCAGTCTGGATTTGATAAAAATAACATCTAAAAAATGTTTATTTATGAGAGCCTTATATGCCTAAATATATAAAATTTTTCTAATTTTAATAGGGAAGTTTATAATTTAAAATTATGAATTTTAATAATACATTATTTATTTAACAGAATTCTGTGAAAATACTATGATAAAATCAATAATAAAAGAAAACGAAGACATTATATATATAAAAATTAATATTATTTTTGAAAATTAAATTAAAATTTTAAACAATAATATAAGATTCATAATTTAGATTTCATGTTTTTTGACTTATAAATATTGGGATTTATTATCAGGTGGGAGCTTCCTAGAAACATAAACCATATCTCTGTGAATATGTATGTACAATGGATCAATAAATCTTATTCTAAATAATAGTGGATTTCATCCTCCCCCATTGTAGTCTGATGATCCAAATATATATATATATATATATTACACATTAATATAATTAATTTAAATGAAATATGTTTCCAAATTATAATTATTTTAAAATCTATATTGAAAATAAAATATTTTTGTTTAATGGTTTTTTTTGTTTGTTACTGAAATGAAGTGATATATTCCTTAAAACATTTTAATTTGACATTTTATCCACTCATCATTACTGTATCCACTATCCTACATCATATAAATTTTATCTCAAATAGTAGGGTCTTGACTCATCACTAATTGTGGGAATATGAACACATTATATAATGGATTTTACCTCATATGTAAAAAAGATATAACATAAAAGTAGAATTTTAATTTTTTTTTGTCAATTTTCATCACAGAAATTTTAAGATTATGAATAAAAAGGAAGGAATCTCACCTTTGGTTATATATTTTAACCATACTAATTGTGTACATTTGATTTCATGATGTATTGATGGGAATTTCTATAACATGGAGTATTTAACTTCTTTTGGAGATAAAGGTGATTATGTAACATAATCATGATCTAACACATCGATAACAAAATGAGGAGGGACTTGTAATGGTTTAGGGTGATCATATAAGAATACATAAGAGTAAAATATTCATGTACATGAGAGTCTCTATAGAAATAAAACGTTCACTATACCCAAATATAGTCTTACGTAGAATAAGTTATTTAATCATGATCCAATAAAATTTCCACTAACAATTGATTTTTCAAGGATTCAATCATTTTCAAAGGAGGTTGATTCCAAGTAGAGAATCCCTAGTAGATATATTCATGTAGCAGGACATGTCATTCATCTTGGAAATTTGAGAAAACGATATAAACGATGAAGCTATGCAAAAACTGATTTTCATGAACCCGGTATCATTATGAAGATGACCATATACAAGGATACCTAGAATGATATGATTTAATTCCATTGTGGTGTAATGAATAAATCTTGTTTTCATTTTCCTCTTTCATGAATTTTTATATAAATGTGGGCATTAATATGCATTTTTTAATTTTTTATTCATCCAAATGTTTTTTTACCATTAAGAGAGTCTATTGATGACACATACAAGATATCTACCTCATTTATTATACCTTATATGTGGTCCCAGAACCATTATATATCCTTTCCTCTATCCTTACTTGAGTTTTGGTACCCTTTTGTAGGTATTTGGTGTCACTCAATACACATATGTATGTCCCTATGTACCCTTATGTGGGTTTTTTCTCTCTTGGTTTACCCTTATTGTAATGTCTTATGATCCTTACATATCCCAGGAATTACATTTACATGTGTGTCCCATGATAAGCTTTTGTGTCCTGGTTTTGAGTTTTGTACCATTATGCAGGTGGTTCTTGACCCTTATGGAACCAGGCTATATGCTTATGCAACATGTGAATAGCCTTACCTGAGTGGGTATTTAACATTACATGGGTAGATGGTACTATTACATGAGTGAAATATGATCATAATGTTGTTTTTATGACCCTTACATGAGTGGAGAACTACACTAAAAAAGTGGGTGTAACCTTTATGTCATTGTTTTAGGACCCTTAAATGTTACCCTTCTGTTTAACCGGGAATCCCTATGTAGTACCCTTAACCTGTATCTTCTTAAACATTATATGGCACTAGTTATACCATTATAATTTTTTAAAAAAAATTATACATTTCTTTATTTATTTATCTCTTTTAGTAGTCTGTTAGGTTTTAAATGGCTCTCATCTATTCATTATTTTTATTTTATTGTTCCATTATAACAAGAATCATTTTTCTCAGTATTCCAACCCTTCTTATTTAAAATTAGAGATAATAAATTGAATGTTTTGGCTTCTGGAGAGAGTATCAACTATCCTGATGGTGTGGGAGATAGATCTTTAATAGAGATTTTTTGTGCCATGTGTTTTTGGTTCATCAGTAGAGGTGAATCAGAATTTCAGATTCCTTGAGTTTTTTAAATGGATATCGATCTGGTTTAAACCCCCTGGTTGTTTGCGGCGTAAAATATTGGATAAAAAATCCTGGTTAGAGGAATCAACCCACAATTTAAATTATATTTGAAGAATTATTCTTTAAGTATTGATCATCAATGTTAATACTACTGGTTCAACCCTCCTTCTTCAATAAATGAATTTCCAACCATTGGTAAAGGGGTTTTGGTCCAGTTCTGAGATTTCTATCTTGATATTTTTTGAATTTTTTATGTGTTCCACTTGTGTTCTCCTTTTTATTTTTATTTGATTCCAATTTTCCATTTAGGTTCACAACTTCTTATTCTACTTTTATTTTTTATAGTGAAACACCTCGGATGATCCAAATTTGTGCCCATATTCCCATTAGTCGAATCATGTAAATACTTATGGAATTTATTCTATATTAATTTCAATATTTTGTTTACTTGTAATATCATATTGGATTCCATCTAATATATTAAAAATAAAATATTTCTTTTGGATTTTTTCAATATATTAAGTATGTTTAAGTATCAATATACTTGGCTTCAATCATTTTGATTCATTATTTAAATTTATTTAATTATAGTTTTAAATACATTCTATTGTACACTATTTTAATGTATTATTTTACACATTGGTTATTTCTTGTTTTTCGTTTTTCAATATGCATTTAAATTTAAATTTATTGTATAGAAAACATTTCTTTTAGTTTGGAATTTAATTCTCACATGATTCAATTTTATTTTATAAATTCATTTTGTCCAAATTATATTATTCTATTTTGAGAAAAATATAATCGTGGATTGCTATAATATCCATTTAAAATGGGTTCTATTCACCCTTAGATTCATTTGAATTTTTTTAATGTTTATAATTCAATAGGAACATGTTTTTTATGTTTATGAGTTTATATGTTATAAACTCTAAATCAATATCATTTTTCGGTTTAAAATTTTCTGATAAAAAATACACAAGAATATCATTGGAAAGTGAATGTGGACTACCTCATCCTAAGAGATTCCAACAAAAAAATGTGTCACTGTAAAATTGGGATTAATTTTAGATAATTAAAATTTAAAATATCATGTTTGTATCATTAAATGATTTTTAAGTGTGTTTTTTATTTACAACATTCTTGTATTTCATATTTTAGCTAGGTCATTTTCTATCAATGGATATAATTTAGATATATTATTTATAGTTGTTTATGTATCATTTCATTATTTTCTTTTCCAGATTAAGAATTATTGATTCTTTTGTCAGGTTCTTCCTATTTTTATATATGGTTCTAGGGTAGTAAATAGTTATGTATGAGTTTGGACTATGTTTGAAAGTTTTTTAGTAGTGATGTGTGTCAGCAGGATCTTCGGTTACTAGTGTCTTAAATTTTCCTAGTGTTTGATCTTTTATAATCCTCATTGTGGTTCTCCGTGTCCTTTATGGTTATTGTCTCTAGTTATGGACATATCACATGTTCAACATTTAGGCATTGGAATTGTTTTGGCTGCATTACTCTTACTCGTTTATTAATTGAACATTGAGAAAGTTGTATTAACTATTTGACCCATTTAACATCTTTTGTTTTGGTATATTTGTGTATAGATTGGTGTTCCAATAGTAAAACTATAATATGATGTGTGATATTAGATTCATGTTCTCCATTGGGTCTCATTATGGAATCCTTTCCATTTTCACATATTTTAGAGTTTTCCATGAATGTTGAGACATCATTCTTTTATCCTGGTAGTTTCCCTTTATTTAAGTATTTCTCCGATTTGATTTTATTCGGGTAGAATTATTGTTATACATAACTTATGGGTGAATCATTGTATGTTTGTTAATTTGATTCTTTTATTTTTATATTTTCATTATGAATATATTTTTTTCATTATTATATGTGCTCTCTTTATTCCTTTCCTTTTTATTTTTATGACTACACAAGTTTATAGTGTGTCTATTTATGGATTATCTATGTACTTGATTCCATGATTAGTATTTCGATTTATAATACTCAAATTTCGGTGTTCTGTAAGAACTAATGAGTTGTTTTTGGGACATGTTACAGAATGTGTTTTTCATGTACTATTTTTCTTGATGGCATCATCCCAAAGATGGACTCAAGAATGTGAAGGCTTCGATATTATCATGTAGTTTTATGAATTTTATTAAATTATAATAATTTTTATAATTTTTATGAAATCATTAAATTCTATGCACCATGTTGAAGATTGAATCATTTAGGGAGAAATTTTTGGCTCATACTGCCACTCTTTTTCATTTCTCGTTTAGAATTTCTTGAATTGATGAAGAAAGGTTGTATGTATTATACACATCTTTTGGTTTATAAAATTAATTTTTCCGGTGGTGAGTGGGATGATATTCCGTAATAAACACCGTATGTATTTCTATTCCATGGTTGATATTTAATGTTTTTGGTATCCAATTTTTTGTGATGTTATTTAAATATGTGTATCAATATGTTTTTTTATTTTTTTCATCATAAGGTATTTGGTTTTTACCCTTATGTTAGTATATTTAAGATTTATATGTGATCTCTATCTCTTTTATTTACCCTTTCCTGAGGCCCATAAACCATTATGTATCCATTCCTCTGCCCTTATATGAGTATCTGTAACATTATGTAAGGCTTTTTTATATCTATTTACCCATATGTATGTCCCTAGGTGCCCTTATATGTGTGTTTATTCTTCTAGTTTACCCTTATAAAATATCCTCTACCCCAAATGTGTCCATGGACATACCCTCACATGGGTGTCCCTTGATACGGTTATCTCTCTTGGTTTTGAGATACATACCCTTGCATAGTTGGGTCGGAACCCTTATATAAGTAGAATGTACCCCTACACAATACCTGACTACCCTTATATGAGAGGGGTCTTTACCATTATGTGAGTGTGCAATGCCATTATAGGAGTGGTAGGTGCCCCTCACATAGTGGGTATGATGGCCCTCAAGTCAATGGTCATATACCCATAAATAGTGGATGTTTCCTTTAAATAACGGATATAGAAACATTATGTGGTACCCTTATAACTTAATTAGGTACCCTTAGATAGTACCCTTAAGAAACATCTCATAACTCTTCTATGTCGTTTATTTTACCATCACATGGAATTTTTAATAAACTTTATTTGGTGTTTTTTATTTATTTTATAATTTTATTGGGATTTTTTTATGAATCACTCTCATCCATTCATTATCTAATGTTTGTTTTTGTTTTTCAAAAACATTATTCTCCTAGTGTGTTTCTACCCTTCTTACTCTTGTTTGAAGAATATAAATTGAAGGATTGGGCTTGTAGAGAGATACATTGCTATTCCAAGAGATATAGAAAGCTAGATTAAAGGTAATTATTCTAGGAACTTTTTTATTATCTTTTAGGAGGAAGAGGATATCAATTTCAACTTGATAGAGTTCGTCGATGGATCCTGGAGTTGTTGTAACCTCCCTGGAGGATATCATTGTGCAATACTTGATAGAAAATAACTCAAATATAGGAGAAAAACCAGGATATTGATGATCATGAAAACACTAGGCTTTTAGGGCTTCACACCAACATTTTCTATTAGTAGTTCAACAATCCTTAAAAAATGGTTCTTCGAAGCCCACCTAAGGTGGTTTTGGTCTTGTTATTAGTTTTATTTTTAATTTTATGAAGGTATTATGTATGACACTTGTTTATTCATTATGAATTTTTTATTCACCCTCTAGTCTAGTTTTGTTCACTATTTCTTTTAATCCTTCAAATTTTCATAGTAAAACACCCATGTTGGTATTTCCTTGTTTACATAGGCCCTTTTTCCATAGAAAAAGAATCATACACCCCATTAGTTTTATCAATTCCTCATTTTTTTCGATATGTAATCACTGATTATATTACATATTCTTGAACAAGTTCAAATACTATTTGCATATTTATTTAGTTATGTAGGGTATATCAGGAATTGAAATTCATGGGGGTTTCCTTTTTATTATTATCATTTTACAATCTAGGTTTCAGTTTACAGTTATAAATAAATTCAATTTATCTCTATTTAAATGTATATTGCTACTACTTATATTCTTTTTCATTTTAGTTTTTTATATATTTGTGTAAATATATTTTTAGGTTTTTGGAAAACATATTTTATAAATATGAAATTTAATTCTCATATCATTCAATTCTATTATAATGAATCAACATATATAGATTATTGTAGTATGTTTTTGAGATTTATTCGATCTTTGTTTGGTATAACAACAATTTTCTGGGTGTTATGCTAACTCTCAGAATCATTGAAAGTTTACTAATGATCATAATTAATTGACTAAATATTATTTCTATTATTTTTTTATATGTTTTAAAATTGAATTAAATATTATTTAAGGGTTCTGGATTTTATGATCCATAATACGTAAGAATATCCAAGGCTAGTGTTTGCAGACAACCTTGTCCTAGGGGAATCCCTCAGAATAACAAGGACCAATCAATATGTTTTTTCATCGATAATATATAATGGGTAGGATTAACAACACCATGTAGGGACATATTTATTCATAAATTTTTTCACAACCTGTTTTCGGGGCCCGTGCCGTGACTACCCCAAGCCGGCCTTCCATAGGGCAAGGGCTGGCGACTAGGACCAAGGCATAATTCCTGGTAGAAAGAGAAGGCATTGCCTTTGTAAAGTAATCAAACACCACAGAGTAAGCAAGCAGATGTAAACAATATGTAAAAACTAGGTACAACAGTACGTGTGGAAAAGTAAGTGGGCCATAATAAAAACACAAACTGAAAGTAAAGTACAACTGAAAAAGGGAGTACAACAACTGAAAAGTAATGGCGCAGCCTCGAGCTGTCCACTGGAAGTCCCTCCTGAAGGGTGGGTACAGATAGCCTCTATAGCTCCTCGGGTCCAGCCGTCCGCTCTGAGTACATCCCGCCCAGTGGTCCATCTATAGGTACCGACCTGCTATGCATGCCCTAACCACGATCAACGATGTCCATCTTCTGCAACCAACACAACGTAGTGCGGGAATAGCCCATGAAGGGGTGAGTATAAGCTACTAATTAGAGACCCCAAGACCCTCGAAGGTCTTCCAGAATCCAAAAAGGATAATCCACAAAGGAAAGATGAAATCACGAAGTAACATCTGACACTACTTAGTTATATTCCCATACATATACCTAAGTCATCAATTTCAGTTCAGATCCCACATCCGAGCCCAAGTACAACCCAGTCCACACAGGAAAGAATAAAGTAATCCACATAGGAAATCAAGTCAATCTTAACAATGATAAGGATTGAAAGTCAAGATTCAGCTCACACAGGTATACTTCATCATAAGATGATAGAGATGATCATATGTAGCCACTGATTCATCTAAGCAGTCAGACCCACACAGGATCGATAGATACTAACCCCTACAATGACCCACAAAGGATCGATAGGTAACTAACCCCCGCAATGACCCACACAGGATCAGACCCACACTGGATCTGTAGGCACTGGCCCACACAGGACCACTGAGCGCTGACCCACACAGGATCGGAAGCATTGATCCACATAGGATCGCTGAGTGCTGTATTTGTCGCCGTCGAATCCACGGATGATTTCTGTACATTCTTCATTGGCGTCGCAGTCGCAGCCATCTATAGGGTTCCCTCACACAGCAAGCTCGTTCAGAAGGGTCTGTTCCACGAGCCGAAAGGCTGATACATCAACTAACACGTTTTCTGATGTTGATGTATCCAAAAGTTCAATATCATCAACAGGAACTCTACGTCACAGACGGCGCGTCAATCGGATGCCCGGTCTGAGAGTTATTGGTTTTTTCGTCCCAGGGGCCCGGTTGATTTTTAAGTCAAAACCAACCCGACCGTACTCCAACTACGTCCAAACCTCGAAGGGTGTAAGCCAAAAGTTCCGTCTCACTAATAGGAATCCATCAAAATCGAAGGCACGTCGATCGGACGTTCGGAGCTCAATTTAAAAGTGTTTCCGCTTCGAGGGCCCGATTGGTTTCGTGTACGAACCAACCCGGTCATACCCAAAGTTCTCTGAAACCTTGCGTGTATTACACTGAAATGACCGCCTCGATTCAAGGATCGCATCTCTGCTAATGGTGCGTCGATCGGAGGTCTACAGCCCATGTTATTGGAAAAAGACTGAAAGATGTCTGGGAGTAGGGGGTTCGGGCCCGGTCCGACCCAGCCTGGTACCCCCTGGGTCGGCCCGAACCGGGTCGACCCGATCCGGGTCTGGGTCCGACCCTTTAGGGTCCGGCCCGGCCCAGTGGGAGTGGCCCAGCCCGGCACGGCCTGGGCGTGGCCTGGCCTGGCGGGCATGGCCTCGCCAGTTCGGCCAGGCAGCTCGGCCGTAATGGCTGAGCGATGAAGGGGGGGGGGGGGGGTGCCCCCCACGTTGTGAAACTGCGGCCCCCATGCGGGGGGCCGCTCCACCTGGCCAGCCGGGGGTTACAACCCCCGACGTTTCCCCCTGACCTACCGGCCCGCTCCGGCCGGCCGGCTGCTGTACCAGGGGACCGACGCCGGCCGGACTCCCTGCTTCGACACTGGAAGCCGAGAGTTGGCCGCCGGTCACTGATCCTCCCCGACCAAAATCTGCAGGCTTAGTCCGTCCGGCGTGGCACGACAGCATTGCGCCCCTCCTCCGCAGCCCTACTCCGGCCGCGGTGCCTTTGTGATTCTCCGGCGCGGCGCGACGGCGCCGCGGTTTAGTTCATCTGCAATGGTGTGCGGCGACGGCACCACACTTCTCCACCCTTCCTTTAATATTTCCCGGGCGGTGCTTCGGCACCGCGCCACCTTACACATGCCACAAAAAAATCATACCAACAAAGGGGAGGAGGGTCGGTCATGTTCGTGCGGTCCGACCTCCTTCCGTTATTGTGAAATCAGGCGGCTCAAATTGAAATGAAGAAAGGTGGTAGAAGTAATCAAGAACAAACAATTAAATTAAAACCCTACCTCGAGCGTAGTCTTCGAACGAGGTTTTCGGGGAAAGGAACGTCGCAGAATTGATCGCCACGGAAGAAGGCAGATCGTCGCGTCACAGATGAAAGGGCTCTCCCTTACTTTGGCGCGGAAATAAAGAATGAGGTGATGTACGTCGGGTCGTCGATCTCCAAGGAAGGCGTCTCTAACCTTAATCCATCGTTGGAGGTCGGTCAGGCGGCTCGGCTAGGCGGCTCAGCCATAACAGCCGAGTGATGAAGGGGGGGGGGGGGCGCTGCCCCCCGCGTTGTGAAACCGCGGCCCCCATTCGGGGGGTCGGTCCAGCTGGAAAGTCCGGGGTTACAACCTCGGCGCTTCCCCCTGACTGGCCGGCCCACTCTGGACGGCCGGCTAATGCACCACGGGACCGGCGCGGGTGAGTTCCCCTGCTTTGACGCCGGCGGCCAGGAGTTGGCCGCCGGTCCCTGCTCCGCAGCAGCCTAAAGCCATGTCCATGGTCTGTCCAGTGCGGCCCTGCTCTGGTCGCGGTGCCTTTTTGATTCTCCGACGTGGCGCGACGTCGCGGCGCGAAAGCGCCGCGCTTCTCCGCCCTTCCTTTAATATTTATCGCGTGGTGCTTCGGCACTGCGCTGCCTTACACGCGCCGCAACAAAATCAATCCAACAAGGGGGAGGAGGATCGGACGTGTTCGTGCAGTCCGACCTCCTTCCATTATTGTGATATATGGCGGCTCAAATTGAAATGAAGAAAGTTGGAGGAAGTAATCACGAACAAACTATTAAAATAAACCCCTACCTCAAGTGTAGTCTTCGAACGAGGTTTTTGCGGAAAGGGATGTTGTGGAATTGATCGCAGCGGAAGAAGGTGGATCATCACGTCGCAGAGTAACGGTATCTCCCTTCCTTTGACGCAGAAATAAAGAACGAGGTGATGCAAATCGTATTGTCAATTTGCGAGGAAGGCGTCTCTCACCATCATCTGTCGTCGGAGTTCGGCGTTCTTCACATTCTTCGTCGAGGAGTAAGAACTTCAAGAACTTGAGCAAATTCTCCCCAGCCTCTCACAACCCAACAACCCTTAATAAAATAAGATTTTTCCTTATTTTATTTCTCAAGCCATGTGTTTTGAAAATCAAAAACAAAACAATCAATTAAATTAATTAGTTTCAATGTTTTAAACCGCCCAAATTAATTGAGGCGTTTCATAAACAGAAAAATGCAAGGGTTTGCTTCCACTTAATTGGGGTGGGGGTGTGTTACCTTATTTAAAAGGGGGTAGAGGAAGTTGAATGAAATTTTGGGACATGTGTGGGACCCACCTCACAAATATTCTACCTATTAGGTAGGATATTGTGGGTCCCGCTCCAAACACTTAGCTAAGGTTAAACAACTTTAAGTAAAAATAAAAATTGGTTGCACCATTTTTATTTTATTTATTTACTTAACCCAAAAATTTTAAAAACCACACCTAAGAAAACGAAACACCAAAAAAGGTGTTCCTAAGTAATTACCGGTTTTTCGATTCAATCGGTGCCCTCAGAATTCGATTCTGAGCACCAGTTCATAAGGTAGAAAAACCCGCTCGTTCGTTCACTCAACGTACCCGAGTCAAACATCAGAAAATGATTTTGGGCACACTGGGCCTCGGAATCACGTGCCGTCAGAAACTGCATTCTTGTAAAATCCCAAAGAAAAATAAGAAAAAAAATCCCTTGAAATTTACAGGTCTTTATATCACTCTGACCTCGAAGATTTACGTCCCCGTAAAGATACATCATAAACTAGGGAAACAAATGTGGGTATTGATCACGCATTTGTGCCTCCCGCTCCCAGGTGCTCTCATGGAGATTCTTGTGCTGCCATTTGATGCACACTAGAGGAATCGATCATCCACGTAGGACCCGCCCCTGTTGATCCCATATCTCCACATGGACCTCCGCAAAAGTCGCTCCATCATCAATGTCTAGCTCCCCATGGTCAATGATATGCGTCGGGTCATTCACATATCACCTCAACTAAGATATGTGGAAGAAATCGTGCACCCGGTGCAACTGAGGTGGTAGATCCAGGAGATAATCCACCTCACCAATCCTGTTGAGGACCTGCAATGGTTCGATGAATCATGGAGACAACTTTCCGCCTCAGCCAAATCTCTGTAATCCATGGCGAGGTGAGACCCGAAATAGGACGTGGTCGCCATCCTCGAACTCTAGTGGCCTCTACCTCCTATCAGTATAAGACTTCTGCCGGCTCTGAGCTATTCTACTCCGCTCCTGGATGACCTAGACCTTCTCCATCATGGGCTGGACCATCTTCGGTCCCAGAAGTGCTGACTCCCCAGGGTCTGTCCAGCACAGCGGTGATCTGCAAGGTCGGTCGTACAATGCCTCGTAAGATTCCATCCTGATGGTGGAGTGGTAGCTGTTGTTGTACGCGAACTCCACCTAGGGTAGGTGGTCCTCCCAGCTTCGACAAAAATTGAGGACACATGCGCGAAGAATTTCCTCGAGAGTCTGAATGGTCTTCTCCCTCTGACCATCTTTCTGTGGGTGAAAGGCAGTTCTTATACATAGTTGTTTCCCTAATACCTCTTGCAACCCCTTCCAATGCCAGGAAGTAAAGAGAGCATCTCGATCGGAGACGATGGATGATCGCACACCATGATGCCATACAATCTCTTGAACGTAGAGACGTCCCAAGCTCTCCACTGAGCCCTACTCTATGATGGGTATGAAGTGACATGACTTGGTGAGTCAGTCGACAATCACCCAAATGGAATCATGACCTCTAGAAGTGCGTGGAAGTCCAGTCAATAAGTCCATAGATATGTCATACCACTTCCACTCTGGGACCTCCAAGTGTTGTACCAAGTCTGCTGGTACCTAGTGCTCTGCCTTCATCTGCTGGCAGGTGAGGAATCGATAAATGAACTCTACCATAGCCTTCATCATGCCCGACCACCAGTGATGTCGTCTGAGATCTTGGTACATCTTCACCACTCCAAGATGTACCACCAAAGGGGAAGTGTGAAACTCTCTCAGCACCTCCTCCCGTAAAGCCACTAGTACCAAAGTACGTCCTCTAAAATGGACGTCGTGCTCTCCCCCTAAAGAGAAGCCATCAGGTGCATGTCATGAGGATATCTACGCACATCGAATCTCACTGTCGGCATCCCTAGGATGTGCCTCTCTAACCCACTGCAGTAGTGGAGGAGTGACTGTGAGTGACTGAAGAAAGGATGCTCCATCTCTATCCACGAAGGATATCTGCAGAGCAGGTAGATGCTCTGTCACCTCCCCATGTAGCTGAATGCCCGTCCTCCTACTAAGAGAATCGTCTACTATGTTCCCCTTCCCAGGACTATATTCTATCTCAAAGTCATAGTATTAGAGGAACTCAAGCCATTGCCGCTTTCTCAAGGTTTGTTCCTTCTGCGAGAAGTTGTACATGAGACACTGATGGCCAGAATAGACTATAAAGCGCTTTCCCATCTAATAGTGTCGCCACATCATCAGAGCGAAGACCACTGCTGCTAAATCCAGGTCATGGGTAGTGTAGTTCTTCTCACTCTACCACAACTGACGTAATCAATAGGTGATCACGGCCCGCACCTACATCAGTACACATCCGAGTCCGGTCCATGATGCATCGCAGTAAACTACTTACCCAACTCCCTCCTCCGATATCCTCAAGATAGGTGCCCTGGTCAATCTATATCTCTGCACATGGAAGCTTTTCTGACATTTGTCTGACCAAAAAAAGGGTTTCCCCTTCTTAGTCAAAGCTGAGAGTGGTTCCGCAACTCTGGAGAATCCTGGCACAAATATCTGATAGTACCCAGCTAGTCCCAAGAAACTCCGCACCTCCGTCACGCTCCTGGGTGGCTCCCAAGCTAGCACTACCTCGATCTTCACAGGATCCACCGCAACTCCCACCTTAGAGAAGACTTGTCCCAAGAAATGGACCTCACATATTTAGAACTGACACTTTGAGATCTTTCCATAATGCTAGTGCTCTCGGAGTGTGTCTAGTATAACACGTAAGTGGTAGTCGTGCTCCTCCTCAGTCGTCGAGTATATCAAAATGTCATCAATGAAGACCATGAAAAATTGATCAAGGTATGACTGAAAGATCCTGTTCACGTGGCACATGAACACTACTCGAGCATTGGTCACCCCGAAGGGCATAACCAAAAACTCATAGTGGCCATACTGACATCCGAAGGTCGTCTTCTTCACGTCCTCATCCCGAACTCAGGGATGATGATAGCCTGACCTAAGTTCTATCTTTGAGAACCACCATGCTCCACTGATCTGATCGAAGAGGTCATCAATACTCAGTATTAGATACTTTTACCTCACTTTCACCTGGTTCAGGCAACGATACTCGACAAAACGTCGCAAGCTCTCGTCTGCCTTCTTGGGGAACAATATCAGGGAAGCTCAGGGTGAAACACTGGGTCTAATGAATCCCTTGACCTGTAAGTCTTCCAACTATACCCGTAGCTCTCAAAGCTCAGCAGGGGCCATCCAATATGCTGGAGTGGATATCGGGGCTATACCTGGGTACAGATCAATATAGAAGTCTACCACTCTACGAGGAGGTAGCCCTGGGACGTCATCGGGGAAAACGTCCGCATACTGATCCACCACTGCAGGAAAACCAAGACTCTGCATGTCAACTGCTCCTAAGATGAGTCTATTCAAATGATTAGTGATGGGCTGTCCTCTCTTTTGCGAGAGTCCATCCTGTGCTGTGAAGGCTCCCGTCTCACTTATGAATGTGAACCTGCTCCCGTCGGTGCGTACACACCATACCTTGCGCCTAATACAGTCAATCTGAGCATGGACTGTAGATAAAAAATCCATTCCCAAGATGACATCGTAAGGCCTCGACGCCGCTACAAGAAGATCCCAGCCGAAGCCCTCACCTCCTAGAGTATTCTCACACTACCGGCACCAGTGCGTAATCATCGAGTCTACTTCCGTATGAGTCTCTAGCCGTAAGGATCGAGCCAATGACTCCGTCGGAATCTCAGAGCTCCGAACAAGGGCAGTGGCAATTAAATAATGACTCACTCTAGTGTCTATAAGAACTCCATCAATGATGGAATAGACACAGATAGTACCTCGAATCATCTCGGGCGTGTCGTGGTTGTAGGCCTCTGCTGCCTGGAGTTGTGCCTGTCTCTGCTCGCCAGCTCCATGTGGTCGAGGTGGACCTCCTGGTGGCGGGGGTGGTAGAGCCTCAAAGCGTTTCCCATATCTCACCAGCAGCTGGTGATAGGGGTTCATCCATAACTCCTTGTTCTGGAGCAACGCCACCAGTTTCTCACCAGTCTGGGAACTGGAGTTGTTCCGGCCGTTCGGGATGAGGTGGAGGTCGAGGCTGTGGTGGTCAGTTCCAAGTATTTTAGTGACAACATGGTGGATTAGCTCAGAGCAGTTAAGTAGGGTCATAGGGCCATGGTACAGGTCATGATTTTGCAGTGGAGCAGACCCAGCAGAAGCAGAATATCAGACCCTCTATAGTTTGAGGTACGACCTTAGTAGCCTCAGTTTTATCTTCTACTCTTTTCGATACAGGATCTTCCATAGAATTATTTCTATTTCTATTGTGGAAATCCTTGAGCTCTGTATCTTTTACTCTACTGATACTTGGACTCTAGACACACAATTGGGTACTAGGACGACTAGTGTACATCAGTGCAAGGAGTTCCCTCTAGAGGTGGTTGGGTATCACATTCTATGGGATCTCTATGTCCTAGAGATGATAGGCTATGATGTCATTCTAGGAATGGAATGGCTAATTCTCTTCCAAGAAGTCGTCGATTGTTATCACCGCAGGGTGAGTTTCATATCACGAGAAGGTTGATATTTTCTTCATAAGGGTGAGTGGGGAATCTAGGCAAGCAGAGTGGGTCCAGAGCCTATTGGGTTGGGGGTAGTTATAGCCCATATTTCTAGTCTTTATTTGGATGACCAGGGGACTTCACATTTTAACCTTCCTCTAGTGGTGGATCTTTTTAGAGATGTCTTTCTAGAGGAATTTTTAGGTTTTCCTCTAGAGCGTGAGGTAAACATTTATATTGAGCTCATACCAGGAGCGACACCGATGTTCATTAGTCCTTATAGGATGGCTACACCTGAGTTACTGGAGCTCAAGAAGCAGTTGGAGGATTTGCAGTAAAAGGGTTTCATCAGAACTAGTACTTCTCCTTGGGGTTCGCCTATTCTGTTTGTGAAGAAGTCAGATGGTACCCTCAGGATTTCTGCGGATTATCGGAAGTTGAATCATTTGACGGTCAAGAACCGATATCCCTTACCTAGAATTGATGATCTCTTTGACCAGCTTTGAGGAGCACGATTGTTCTCAAAGATCTACATAAGGTCTAGTTATCATTAGTTGCACGTTATACCATCAGATATACCTCTTACAACCTTTATGAGAAGGTATGGTCTATACGGGTATATGGTTATGCCATTAGGTCTCACGAACACACCTATAGTTTTCATGGAAGTGATAAAACGATTGGTCCATCGATACATAGACTCTTTCGTGGTGGTCTTCGTGGACGATATATTGATGTACTCTCACACTCGACACGACCATGCTACCCATCTTGAGATTGTTTTGAGTACACTAATAGAGCATCAGTTGTATGCTAAGCTCTCAAAATGTCACATTTGGATGGACCAGATTCACTTCTTGGGTCATGTTATCTCTGAGGCAGGAGTATCAGTAGACCGATAGAAATTGAGAGCTATAGTTTCTTGGGAGCATCTGAAGAACATCTTTGAGGTGCGGAGTTTTTTGGGGCTGGATGGATACTATAGGAACTTCATATAGGACTTTTTACACTTAGAAGCACCGCTGACGGGTCTGAACAAGAAGGGTGAGAAGTTCATATGGTCAGATTCTTGTGAGTCAGCTTTTCATGAGATGAAAGTGATGTTGAATTCAGCATCGATACTAGTCTTTCCAGATCCAGGAAAGAGCTACCCTATCTTCTATGACGCTTCAGGTATCGGTCTAGGAGTTGTGCTTATGTAGGGAGATGGAGTCGTTGCGTACGGGTCTTGGCAGTTGAGGCCACATGAGAGGAACTACCTGATGCATGATCTAGAGTTGGCAGCTATTGTTCATTCCCTATGCTGCGGAAGGAATTATCTTCTGGGAGATCATTTTTTGGTTTTCCCTGACCA
Organism: Viscum album; assembly: GCA_963277665.1. NCBI lineage: Eukaryota > Viridiplantae > Streptophyta > Magnoliopsida > Santalales > Viscaceae > Viscum > Viscum album. Next base: position 1,032,285,870 of record OY728133.1, on the reverse strand, counting down.
AAAAATTCTCATGAACATCTTCACTCAACATGATTTGAATCTGAGACAACATATGTGGGTCGAGTATCTTCAGTCTTTTGACTTTGATCTTGCTTAAATTCCTGGGAAAGGCAACACAGTGACTAATGCATTGAGCAAGAGGACTCAGATACATGTAGTTTAGGAGGCCAGTAGTGAGTTACATCTTATGGCTATGTTCTGTGAGATGCATTTGGATGTGCAAAAAAGATAGGGGAAGACTTTTCTATCTTTTATAGGTATTACCTCTACACTTCTTGATCAGGTACGAATGAGACAACTATCAGTTTCTGAAGGCCTAGTCCAATGGGAATGTGTTTCAGGAGAGGAACCTATTCTTGGATGGACCATAGGCGAGGATGAGATCTTGCGTTTCCAGGAACGTGTATGGGTGCCAGAAGACATACGCGAGGAGCTGATGCGGGATTTTCATTCCTCGGTTTGGGAAGTTCATCCTGGTGACACCAAGATATATCATGATCATCACTGCCAGTATTGGTCTCCAGGTATGAAGAGAGATGTTTCTGGTTTTTTCATGATGTGTTCCACTTGTCAGAAGGTGAAAGTGGAGCATCAGCGACTAGCATGTCTTTTTCCGCATTTACCTATTCTAGAGTGGGAGTGGAACGATGTCGCGATAGACTTCGTGATCGATTTTCCGAGGTCGCCTATGGGAATTATGCTTTGTGGGTCATCATTAACAGACTTACAAAGGTTTCTCACTTCTTTTCAATCAAGGAAACCTTCAGCGTTGAAGAGCTGGGGTAGTTGTACATCCGTGATATTGTGTGTCTTCATGGAGTTCCACACTCCATTTTAGACAGTGATTCATGTTTTACTTCTCGGGACTGGAAGGGGATACATAAAGCCTTGGGTATGCAGGTGCTTCTGAGTACAACCTACCTTCCTCAGACAGATGGCCAGTCTGATCGTACGATTCAGGTGCTTGAGGACATGCTCTGATCATTCATTCTGGACTTTGGAGGTTCTTGGGAGACACATATACCTCTTGTGGAGTTTTCCTACAATAATATTTTCCAATCGACTATTCAGATGGAACCATATGAAGCTTTGTACGGTAGGCCAATCCGATCACCCTTATGTTGGCTGGAGGCAGGATAGGTAGCTTTGTTGGGACCTCATCTTGTTTAGGAGAACACAAATCAAATAGAGTTGATTCGGAAGAGGATGGCTACTACACAGTCCTGTCAAATGTCTTATGTTGATCAGTGGAGATGACCTCTGGAGTTCGAGGTCGGGGATCAGGTTTTCATGCGTGTCATTTGAGGTTGGGGAACAAGAGGATTAAGAGACAGGTTAAGCATTCATTGAGTTACGTCAGACCATTTGAGGTGTTGGAGAGACTTGGGCCGGTTGCCTATCGGTTGTAGTAACCTCTGAGGTACCAGGCTATGCATGACGTTTTTCATGTTTCTCAGCTCCGAAGTTACTTTTCAGACCCTTCTCGTGTCCTTAAACCCGATGAGGTTGATCTTGATGTGGATGTATCATTCGAGGAACATCTGATCCGGATTGTTGATCACAGTACAAAGGTTCTCCATGGCTGGTCAATTTCTCTAGTACGAGTGATATGGAAGCATGGGCGGGTATAAGACGAGACTTGGGAGAGGGAGGCTGATGTGCGAGCGCAGTGACCGGAGTTGTTCTAGGATTCATATTCTACACCACGATAGGGAAAATCGGGGATAAAATTCTTTAAGGGGGAAAGCTTGTAAGAACCTAGATATTATTTTCAGGTATGTTTTCCTTTTCTAGACGTTTTTGAGAAAAGGAGGAAAATATTGAAATTTTCAAAGTACACGGCGTGTACTTCGATACTGCTGGATCTCGTGTGTTGGCCATGTCATAACCACCCACACAGCCTTATAAGGGTGACTTGGGGGATGCCTAAAGCGGAGTATGAAAATAGAAATGACACACTGTGTACTCTAAAATTACATGTTGTGTACTTTTTTTCAGTAAATGCACCAGGGTCAATTCTAACCCCCAGAAGCATCTTCTTCTAGGTTCTGTTCAGCTGAGAGAAACCGTACGACACCGAAATTTCTCTGAGCCCATGATCCCTTTTTTGTTCTCTGAATGGACCATCGTCAATTGCATTAGAACCGTAGCGGTAAGCTCTTTCTTCTTCTTTAGTTTTATTCAATGATTTCTTATCTTTTCCAAGTTATCATTGGTTGAAAATTTTAGACGTTTTTGTAGATCTTCAACGTTCTAAGAAGATTCAAGCCTCGTGGTTCATGTATATCAATCTCCTAACATCAATGTAGGTTGTTTGTGCCTTTCTCTAGGAAGTATTTGCGTATTTATGTGCAAATTCCACCAATACCCTTGAACGGGGTATTGTGTGTTTCTTTTTTTCCCTTGTTGTTTGATTTCCTTGCTTATATTCCTGAGTAGAGGTTATTGATTGTGAATAGAGTAATTTACTATGCTTTGGATGTTTTTCTCATGCATGTTTTTCCTTTTTATGACCATTTGGTCTTGTTTTTTCTGTTAGTATTTTTCCAATTCCATGCCAAGTTTTTAGGATAGTGTGACTGTTGTTATTCCATGCTGATATGTTGTAGAATGCTAGCCAAGTAGTTCTTGAGGTTACTTTGGATATTATGTTATTTGATACTTGCTGACTTTACATAGGGATGTGAGAACCTAGTGTAGTAGACCCTATGGAGAATGGACATAAGGGCTTCTCCAGAGTGTCTTTATAATACGATGTGAGACGACATGGGGAATTAACGTTGAGTTCTTCCTTATAGTGTATGTAGTTCTTTGACATGGACCACAGAGGGATTGAGACGTTGAGTGCATCCCCAGACCACCTTTAGTACGATACGAGACTATATGGGGAATTGACGGTGAGTGATTCCACAAAGAGTCTATTCTTTAGTTAAACCAGAGGGGTGAGACTGTGTGTGCCTTATAAAGGGTTACTAGTACTTGTAGGTTGAACCATAGAGGTTATAATATGAGAAATACCTATAGGGTTACCAATTGTTCTACTTGATTGGTTGGCTTCTTACTTGTTTGTAAATTATATGCTAGAAACTAATTATTGGTTGCTGCTGAGTACTTTCTTGTTTACTGCTTTCTGTACTTTTACCTACCATATATTCACGAATTATTAGGAACAGATTTTCAGGTGGTTTCCTACTAGGATTTTGTCTCACACACAGTTTGGGTCATGCTTTTGGGCCCAAACAGATTATATTGATGAAGGTATAGGTAAGGGAAAACACCCTTCTACTTCAGGTTCTTGATTGAATCAGAGCTAGAGAGCATGGGACCAAGCTGAGGCTTACGATGCGGAGGAGTTGTTTATTTGTTTTCTTTTTGTACTTGGGTTTAGTACTGTATTCACCATTGTGACATGTTTTTATGCTTTCCTAGACTTATGTATCACACATCATTCATATATGTTCTCTATTTGTTTACACTTTTAATCTTCCGTTGTTTACTCTTGTATGGATGTTTACTTCTTCCACTATTACATTTGTTTATCTTCCACTGTGTACTCTGCCAATGAGGGGATACTTTCCCCAATATCACACCCAAGGACCTCGGTGCTAGTTGGTAGCCTCTGGCATTTAGGGAAATTCTTTTGAGGCCATGTGACCAACTGGGTACGGGGCACCTCTGGGTGGCTTCCGGTACCGGGGCGTTACATTGTTAAATTGATATGGAGTTCAAACCCTTCTTGTATATTCATTAACCCTTAATCCTAATTCATACATCTGATGTTAGAATCAGCACCATCCCAAATACCATTAGTTCAAATTATCCTATGGTCATTCTAGACATGAGTGTTTCCCCACGATTCCCACTTTTCATTAAATTGCTAACAAGTGTTTCTTTTTTTAATAGACACCTCTTCATGATATTGATATATGTTATGTATATCCATAATTCCATAAAAAGAGTTTTTATTTTTCTAAGGGTATAATCATCTAATTGGATCTATTATATCATTATAGTGTGATTATAGTCTCTCCATTAATAATGATTATTATATTCCTACATTTCTCCATTTCTTGTGGATATAGAAATTATTGTAATATTATTTAGAAAATATATAATTGAAATAATAATATTTATTCAAATACCCATGTTTTTTAAAAAATATCATCATACACATTAAAAAATGAATAAATATTTCAACATATTCATCAATCCTTTTATATGTGGTAATAAAATATCAACGATGAAGTGAATAAATTTAGTCAAGGTAATCCACATAGAAACCTCAAAACATGTAATTGATATTATCCTCTAATAAAACTATTATTTGAAACAAGGTCATGGTCATATGGCCCTTGAATATATGATATAAATTCATTATTACATGAACCTAAACTGCATGACAAACAGTCTTTACCACTTTAACCAAATTGATCAAATCAAGGTTATTATTTAATGAAACTAAACATCATGATAAAAGGTCATTATTCCATAATTGTAAACTATAAAACTCATTTTAAATATTTAATTAATTAAATCCAAATGGAAAATTATCTATCTTATATGACCTTTATACATTCTTCAATAGTTTATTGTAATTATACTAAACTATTTATATGAAATCCAAATCCATGAACGAATCCATGGTCTATAGTTACATATAATGAATCCAACATTACGATAAGATTACCGAAATATGATGGATATCATTTTTGTATTTTAGATTCCATGATTGAAATTAGTTTTTAACTTCAATAAATATACACTAGAAAAAATATAAAAAAAATAATTCCTTTATAGAATATCTAGATCAATAACGATACATTATTAAAATTTACATGTGACTTGACTTATAGAATCCCAGGATATATAGTGAAATCCTGATTACTATTCTCAAAATCAACTATGACTTTAATCATAATAGAAACTCTCTCACTATATGGTTCCCATACTCACATTAATTTTTGTACATTTTCCATCCATTGGGACATCACTCATCCATATAGTAGGAACAAATTTGAAAAAACCTATATCCAATATACTGTGTAAAACCAAAGATCCTCTTATACTACTGATGATGTGAATGAATACAAATTCCCCTAATAAAAACATTGTGTGGATTTATCCCGATTATTAAAATATACCTTGTGATTTTTAGTTCTTCCACCTCAGATCCATCATCAAAATCTATTTTTATCCCACCCCCTATAATCCTATCACTAAGGCATATTAATCTACATTAGACATCTCTTTATTAATTAAATAATAGGGTGATCAATTTTCATAACATTTCAATGGAAAATTTTGAAATTTATTTATATTATTCTAAGATACATATAGACCTATGGATTTCCTATCATAGAAATGACAAAAATATTGATTATATTCAAAACCCCTTATCATGTTTATAAAATCCTCATTCACATATGATCATTATATATTAGACACTATATTGGGATTGAATATCATTAATTATACTATAAATGTATTTATTTATGTTCCTGTAGGGTATGTAGTGATTTTTAGATCACACATATTTAACATAGACGTGATATAAAATTATTATTGTTGATTATATTTCTAATCCTCAACATGATTTGTTTAGATTTACCTCATCTAGGATTTCATATATTTATCCTGTCCTACCCATTACATGAGTTAGATCTACATAAATGAACAATTATAAAGTATTAGTTTGTGGATGACTATTATTTTAGGACATATAATGACACATAAACTATATATTTAAGACAGTACAAATATCTTCATCTATATCAACTCCCTATCAGTGTTCTATATAATACAAAGCATTCTTGGTTTTGGAATTGGATGTTTTAATCAGCTTTTAAAACCCAAATTCCCATATACCTCATTTCATTACATATGTATTTGAATCTATAAAATCAGTTCACAAGGATTGATGTTGATATATATGAAACATACATGTCCTTCAATCCAGATCCATGGTTTCATTCATAAGAAAACATCTTCTATCCCCATGTTCATTTAAAATAATTTCATGGAGCCCATCACTCGAATTTGGTTAGCAATCATTATCTTCATTTTTATCCATTTAATATGATTAAATTTTTTACAACATTAGATATGATCAATAGAGTGCATATCTCTTGATAAGAGTTATTCAATAATTCTAGTAACATGTGTTCTAATTATGTTGTTACACCTCTCCATGCATTGGACTAGGAAATATGACATTTAACTATGCTCTCACATTCATTTGGTTATATATACTAAATGGTCCCCTACACATCCAATTCAGGTTATCATCTATCCCATATCATCAAATAGACCACCAGTGCTGTCGTCTGAGATCTTGGTACATCTTCACCACTCCAGGATGTACCGCCAAAGGGGAAGTGTGAAACACTCTCAGCACCTCCTCCCGTAAATCCACTAGTACCAAGGTACGTCCTCTGAAATGGACGTCGTGCTCTCCCCCTAAAGAGAAGCCATCAGGTGCATGTCATGAGGATGTCTGCGCACGTCGAATCTCACTGTCAGAATCCCCAGGATGTGCCTCTCTAACCCACTGTAGTAGTGGAGGAGTGACTGTGAGTGACTGAAGAAAGGATGCTCCATCTCTATCCACGAAGGATATCTGTAGAGCGGGTAGATGCTCTGTCACCTCCCCAAGTAGCTGAATGCCCGTCCTCCTGCTAAGAGAATTGTCTACTACGTTCCCCTTCCCAGGAATATATTCTATCTCAAAGTCATAGTCTTAGAGGAACTCAAGCCATCGCCGCTTTCTAAAGTTTAGGTCCTTCTGCGAGAAGTTGTACCTGAGACACTGATGGCCAGAATAGACTATAAAGCGCTTGCCCATCTAATAGTGTCGCCACATCTTCATAGCGAAGACCACTGCTGCTAACTCTAGGTCATGGGTAGTGTAGTTCTTCTCAATCTACCTCAACTAACGTGATCCATAGGTGATCACGGCCCGCTCCTACATCAGTACACATCCAATTCCGGTCCATGATGCATCGCAGTAAACTACTTACCCAACTCCCTCCTCTGATAGCCTCAAGATAGGTGCACTGGTCAATCTATATCTCTACACTTGGAAGCTCTGCTGACATCTGTTTGACCAAAAAAAGGTTTCCCCTTCTTAGTCAAAGCTGAGAGTGGTTCCGCAACTCTGGAGAAGCCTGGCACAAATATCCGATAGTACCCAGCTAGTCCCAAGAAACTCTGCACCTCTGTCACGCTCCTGGGTGGCTCCCAAGCTAGCACTACCTCGATCTTCGCAGGATCCACTGAAACTCCCGCCTTAGAGAAGACTTGTCCCAAGAAGTGGACCTCATGTATTTAGAACTGACACTTTGAGATCATTCCATAAAGCTAGTGCTCTCGGAGTGTGTCTAGTATAACACGTAAGTGGTAGTCGTGCTCCTCCTCAGTCGTCGATTATATCAAAATTTCATCAATGAAGACCATGAAAAATCGATCAAGGTATGACTGAAAGATCCTGTTCATGAGGCACATGAACACTACTCGAGCATTGGTCACCCCGAAGGGCATAACCAAAAACTCATAGTGGCCATACCGACATCTGAAGGTCGTCTTCTGCACGTCCTCGTCCCGAACTCAGGGCTGATGATAGCCTGACCTAAGGTCTATCTTTGAGAACCACCATTATCCATTGATCTGATCGAAGAGGTCATCATTACTCGGTAGTAGATACTTTTACCTCACTTTCACCTGGTTCAGGCAACGATAGTCGACAAAAAGTCGCAAGCTCTCGTCCCCCTTCTTGGGGAACAATATCGGGGAAGCTCAGGGTGAAACACTGGGTCTAATGAATCCCTTGACCTGTAAGTCCTCCAACTATACCCGTAGCTCTCAAAGCTCAGCGGGGGCCATCCGATATGCTGGAGTGGATATCGGGGCTATACCTGGGAACAGGTCAATATAGAAGTCTACTTCTCTACGAGGAGGTAGCCCTGGGACGTCATTGGGGAAAACGTCCGCATACTGATCCACCACTGCAGGAAAACCAAGACTCTGCATGTCAACTGCTCCTAGGATGAGGCTAGCCAAATGATTAGTGATGGGTTGTCCTCTCTTTTGCGAGAGTCCATCCTGTGCTGTGAAGGCTCCCTTCTCACTTATGAAGGTGAACCTTCTCCCGTCGGTGCGTACACACCATACCTTGCGCCTAATAAAATCAATCTGAGCATGGACTGTAGATAACAAATCCATGCCCAAGATGACGTCATAAGGCCTCGACGCCGCTACAAGAAGATCCCAGCCGAAGCCCTCACCTCTTAGAGTATGCTCACACTACCGGCACCAGTGCGTAATCGTCGAGTCTACTTCCGTATGAGTCTCTAGCCGTAAGGATCGAGCCAATGACTCCGTCGGAATCTCAGAGCTCCGAACAAGGTCAGTGGCAATGAAATAATGACTCACTCTAGTGTCTATAAGAACTCCAGCAATGGTGGAATAGACACAGATAGTACCTCGAATCATCTCGGGCGTGCCGTGGTTGTAGGCCTCTGCTGCCTGGAGTTGTGCCTGTCTCTGCTCGCCAGCTCCAAGTGCTCGAGGTGGACCTCTTGGTGGTGGGGTTGGTAGAGCCTCAAAGCGTTTCCCATCTCTCACCAGCAGCTGGTGACAGGGGTTCATCCATAAATCCTTGTTCTGGAGCAACGCCACCAGTTTCTCACTAGTCTGGGAACTGGAGTTGTTCCGGCCGTTCGGGATGAGGTGGAGGTCGAGGATGTGGTGGTCAGTTCCCAGTATTTTAGTGACAACAGGGTGGATTAGCTCAGAGCAGTTAAGTAGGGTCATAGGGCCATGGTACATGTCATGATTTTGTAGTGGAGCAGACCTAGCAGGAGCAGAATATCAGACCCTCTATAGTTTGAGGTACGACCTTAGTAGCCTCAGTTTTATCTTCTACTCTTTTCGATACAGGAGCTTCCCATAGAATTATTTCTATTGCTATTGTGGAAAGCCTTGAGCTCTGCATCTTTTACTCTACTGATACTTTGACTCTAGACACACAATTGGGGACTAGGACGACTAGTGTACATCAGTGCAAGGAGTGCCCTCTAGAGGTGGTTGGGTATCACATTCTATGGGATCTCTATGTCCTAGAGATGACAGGCTATGATGTCATTCTAGGAATGGAATGGCTAATTCTCTTCCAAGAAGTCATCGATTTTTATCACCGCAGGGTGAGTTTCATATCACGAGAAGGTGGATATTTTCTTCATAAGGGTGAGTGGGACATCTAGGCGAGCAGAGTGGGTCCAGAGCATATTGGGTTGGGGTTAGTTACAGCCCATATTTCTAGTCTTTATTTGGATTACCAGGGGACTTCACATTTTAACCTTCCTCTAGTGGTGGATCTTTTTAGATATGTCCTTCTAGAGGAATTTTTAGGTTTGCCTCCAGAGCGTGAGGTAAACATTTATATTGAGCTCATACTAGGAGCGACACCGATGTTCATTAATCCTTATAGGATGGCTACACCTGAGTTACTGGAGCTCAAGAAGCAGTTGGAGGATTTGCAGTAAAAGGGTTTCATCTGACCCAGTACTTCTCCTTGGGGTTTGCCTATTCTGTTTGTGATGAAGTCAGATGGTACCCTCAGGATTTCTGTGGATTATCGGAAGTTGAATCATTTGACGGTCAAGAACCGATATCCCTTACCTATAATTGATGATCTCTTTGACCAGCTTCGAGGATCCCGAGTGTTCTCAAAGATCTACTTAAGGTCCAGTTATCATTAGTTGCACGTTATACCATCAGATATACCTCATACAACCTTTAAGAGAAGGTATGGTCTATACGGGTATATGGTTATGCCATTAGGTCTCACGAACACATCTATAGTTTTCATGGAAGTGATAAAACGATTGTTCCATCCATACATAGACTCTTTCGTGGTGGTCTTCGTGGACGATATATTGGTGTACTCTCACACTCGACACGACCATGCTACCCATATTGAGATCATTTTGAGTACACTAATAGAGCATCAGTTGTATGCTAAGCTCTCAAAATGTCACTTTTGGATGGACCAGATTCACTTCTTGGGTCATGTTATCTCTGAGGCAGGACTATCAGTAAACAGAGAGAAATTGAGAGTTGTAGTTTCTTGGGAGCAGCCGAAGAACGTCTTTGAGGTGCGGAGTTTTTTGGGGCTGGATGGATACTATAGGAACTTCATATAGGACTTTTCACACTTAGAAGCACCGCTGACAGGTCTGAACAAGAAGGGTGAGAATTTCATATGGTCAGATTCTTGTGAGTCAGCTTTTCATAAGCTGAATGGGATGTTGAATTCAGAATCAATACTAGTCTTTCCAGATCCATGAAAGAGCTACACTATCTTCTATGACGCTTCAGGTATCGGGCTAGGAGCTGTGCTTATGTAGGGAGATGGAGTCGTTGTGTACGGGTCTTGGCAGTTGAGGCCACATGAGAGGAACTACCTGATGCATGATCTAGAGTTGGCAGCTATTGTTCATGCCCTATGCTGCAGAAAGAATTATCTTCTGGGAGATCATTTTTTGGTTTTCCCTGACCACAAAATTATCATGTACATCTTCAGTCAACATGATTTGAATCTGAGACAACATAGGTGGGTCGAGTATCTTCAGTCTTTTGACTTTGATCTTACTTAATTTCCTGGGAAAGGCAACACAGTGACTAATGCATTGAGCAGGAGGACTCAGATACATGTAGTTTAGGAGGCCAGTAGTGAGTTACATCTTATGGATCTGTTCTCTGAGATGCATTTGGAGGTTCACAAAAGACAGGGGAAGACTTTTCTATCTTTGATAGCTATTAACTGTACACTTCTTGATTAGGTACTAATGAGACAACTATCAGATTCTGAAGGCCTAGTCCAATGGGAAAGTGTTTCAGGATAGGAACCTATTCCTGGATGGACCATAGGCGAGGATGAGATCTTGCGTTTCCAGGAACGCGTATGGGTGCCAGCAGACATACGCGAGGAGCTGATGCGGGATTTTCATTCCTCGGTTTGGGCAGTTCATCCTGGTGTCACCAAGATATATCATGATCTTTACTGCCAGTATTGGTCGCCAGGTATGAGGAGAGATGTTTCTGGTTTTTTCATGATGTGTTCCACTTGTCAACAGGTGAAAGTGGAGCATCAGCGACTAACATGTCTTTTGCCGCATTTACCTATTCCAGAGTGGGAGTGGAACGATGTCGCGATAGAATTCGTGATCGATTTTCCGAGGTCACCTATGGGAATGATGCTTTATGGGTCATCATTAACAGACTTACAAAGGTTTCTCACTTCTTTTAAATCAAGGAAACCTTCAGCATTGACGAGATGGGGTAGTTGTACATCCGTGAGATTGTGTGTCTTCATGGAGTTCCACACTCCATCATTTTAGACAGTGATTCACGTTTTACTTCTCGAGACTGGCAGGGGATACATAAAGCCTTGGGTATGCAGGTGCTTCTGAGTACAACCTACCTTCCTCAGACAGATGGCCAGTCTGATCGTACGATTCAGGTGCTTGAGGACATGCTCTGATCATTCATTCTGGACTTTGGAGGTTCTTGGGAGACACATATAACTCTTGTGGAGTTTTCCTACAATAATATTTTCCAAGCGACTATTCAGATGGCACCATATGAAGCTTTGTACGGTAGGCCATTCCGATCACCCTTATATTGGCTGGAGGTAGGATAGGTAGCTTTGTTGGGACCTCATCTTGTTTAGGAGAACACAAATCAAATAGAGTTGATTCGGAAGAAGATGGCTACTACACAGTCCTGTCAAATGTCTTATGTTGATCAGTGGAGATGACCTCTGGAGTTCGAGGCTGGGGATCAGGTTTTCTTGCGTGTCATCCGAGGTTGGGGCACAAGAGGATTAAGAGACAGGTTAAGCATTCATTGAGTTACGTCAGTCTATTTGAGGTGTTGGAGAGAGTTGGGCCGGTTGCCTATTGGTTGCAGTTACCTCTGAGGTACCAGGTTATACATGACGTTTTTCATGTTTCTCAGCTCCGGAGTTACTTTTCAGACCCTTCTCGTGTCCTTAAACCCGATAAGGTTGATCTTGATGTGGATGTATCACTCGAGGAGCATCTGATCTGGATTGTTGATCACAGTACAAAGGTTCTCCATGGATGGTCAATTTCTCTAGTACGAGTGATATGGAAGCATGGGCAGGTATCAGACGAGACTTGGGAGAGGGAGGCTGATGTGCGAGCGCAGTGGCCGGAGTTGTTCTTGGATTCATATTCTACACCACGCTAGGGAAAATTGGGGATAAAATTCTTTAAGGGGGAAATCTTGTAAGAACCTATATATTATTTTCAGGTATGTTTTCCTTTTCTGGACGTTTTTGAGAAAAGGAGGAAAATCTTGAAATTTTCAAAGTACACGCCGTGTACTTCGACACTGCTGGATCCTGTGTGTTGGCCGTGTCATAACCACCCACACAGCCTTATAAGGGTGACTTGGGGGATGCCTAAAGCGGAGTATGAAAATAGAAATGACACATTGTGTACTCTAAAATTACATGTTGTGTACTTTTTTTCATTAAATGCACTAGGGTCAATTCTAACCCCCAAAAGCATCTTCTTCTAGGTTCTGTTCAGCTGAGAGAAACCGTACGACACCGAAATTTCTCTGAGCCCCCGAGCCTCTATTTGTTCTCCGAATGGACCGTCGTTAATTGCATTAGAACCATAGCGCTAATCTCTTTCTTCTTCTTTAGTTTTATTCCATGATTTCTTCTCTTTTCCAAGTTATCATTGGTTGAAAATTTTAGACGTTTTTGTAGATCTTCAACGTTCTATGAAGATTCAAGCCCCGTGGTTCATGTATATCAATCTCCTAACATCAATATAGGTGGTTTGTGCCTTTCTCTAGGAAGTATTTGCGTATTTATGTGCAAATTCCACCAATACCCTTGAACAGGGTATTGTGTGTTTCTTGTTTTTCCCTTGTTGTTTGATTTCTTTGCTTATATGCCTGAGTAGAGGTTATTGTTTGTGAATAGAGTAATTTACTATGCTTTGGATGTTTTTCCCATGCATGTTTTTCCTTTTTATGACCATTTGGTCTAGTTTTTCCTGTTAGTATTTTTCCAGTTCCATGCCAAGTTTTTAGGATAGTGTGACTGTTGTTATTCCATGCTGATATGTTGTAGAATGCTAGCCAAGTAGTTCTTGAGGTTACTTTGGATATTATGTTATTTGATACTTGCTGCCTTTACAAAGGGATGTGAGAACCTTGTGTAGTAGACCCTATGGAGAATGGACATAAGGGCTTCTCCAGAGTGTCTTTATAATACGATGTGAGACGACATGGGGAATTAACGTTGAGTGCTTCCTTATAGTGTCTGTAGTTCTTTGACATGGACCACAGGGGGATTGAGATGATGAGTGCATCCCCAGATCACCTTTAGTACGATACGAGACTATATTGGGAATTGACGGTGAGTGATTCCAAAAAGAATCTATTCTTTATCTAAACCAGAGGGGTGAGACTGTGTGTGCCTTATAAAGGGTTTCTAGTACTTGTAGGTTGAACCATAGAGGTTATAATATGAGAAATACCTAGAGGTTTACCAATTGTTCTACTTGATTGATTGGCTTCTTACTTGTTTGTAAATTATATGCTAGAAACTAAATATTGGTTGCTGCTGAGTACTTTCTTGTTTACTACTTTCTGTACTTTTACCTACCATATATTCACTGATTATTAGGAACAGATTTTCAGGTGGTTTCCTACTAGGATTTTGTCTCACACACTGTTTGGGTCATGCTTTTGGGCCCAAACAGATTATATTGATGCAGGTATAGGTAAGGGAAAACACCCTTCTACTTCAAGTTCTTGATTGAATCAGACCTAGAGAGCATGGGACCAAGCTGAGGCTTATGATGCAGAGGTGTTGTTTATTTGTTTTCTTTTTGTACATGGGTTTAGTACTGTATTCACCATTGTGACATGTTTTTATGCTTTCCTAGACTTATGTATCATGCATCATTCATATATGTTCTCTATTTGTTTACACTTTTAGTCTTCCGTTGTTTACTCTTGTATGGATGTTTACTGCTTCCACTATTGCGTTTGTTTATCTTCCACTGTGTACTCTGCCAATGAGGGGATACATTCCCCAATATCACACCCAAGGACCTCGATGCTAGTTGGTAGCCTTTGGAATTTGGGGAAATTCTTTTGAGGCCATGTGACCAACCGGGTATGGGGCACCTCTGGGTGGCTTCCGGTACAAGGGCGTTACATTGTTAAATTGTTATGGAGTTCAAACCCTTCTTGTATATTCATTAACCCTTAATCCTAATTCATACATCTGATGTTAGAATCATCACCATCCCAAATACCATTAGTTAAAATTATCCTATGGTCATTCTAGACATGATTGTTTCCCCACGATTCCCACTTTTCATTAAATTGCTAACAAGTGTTTCGCTCTTTAATAGACACCTCTTCATGATATTGATATATGTTATGTATATCCGTAATTCCATATAAAGAGTTTTTATTTTTCTAAGGGTATAATCATCTAATTGGATCTATTATTTCATTATAGTGTGATTATAGTCTCTCCATTAATAATGGTTATTATATTCATACATTTCTCCATTTCTTGTGGATATAGAAATTATTGTAATATTATTTAGAAAATATATAATTGAAATAATAATATTTATTCAAATACCCATGTTTTTAAAAAAAGTATCATCATACACATTGAAAAATGAATAAATATTTCAACATATTCATCAATCCTTTTATATGTGGTAATAAAATATCTACGATGAAGTGTATAAATTTAGTCAAGGTAATCCACATAGAAACCTCAAATCATGTAATTGATATTATCCTCTAATAAAACTATTATTTGAAACAAGTTCATGGTCATATGGCCCTTGAATATATGATATAAATTCATTATTACATGAACCTAAACTGCATGACAAACAGTCTTTACCACTTTAACCAAATTGATCCAATCAAGGTTATTATTTAATGAAACTAAACATCATGATAAAAGGTCATTATTCCATAATTGTAAACAATAAAACTCATTTTAAATATTTAATTAATTAAATCCAAATGGAAAATGATCTATCCTATATGACCTTTATACATTCTTCAATAGTTTATTGTAATTATACTAAACTATTTATATGAAATCCAAATCCATGAAAGAATCCATGGTCTATAGTTACATATAATGAATCCAACATTATGATAAGATTACCGAAATATGAAGGATATCATTTTTGTATTTTAGATTCCATGATTGAAATTAGTTTTTAACTTCAATAAATATACACTAGAAAAAATATAAAAAAAATAATTCCTTTATAGAATATCTAGATCAATAACGATACATTATTAAAATTTACATGTGAATTGACTTATAGAATCCCAGGATATATAGTGAAATCCTGATTACTATTCTCAAAATCAACTATGACTTTAATCTTAATTGAAACTCTCTCACTATATGGTTCCCATACTCACATTAATTTTTGTACATTTTCCATCCATTGGGACATCACTCATCCATATAGTAGGAAAAAATTTGAAAAAACCTATATCCAATATACAGTGTGAAACCAAAGATCCTCTTATACTACTGATGATGTGAATGAATAAAAATTCCCCTAATAAAAACAATGTGTGGATTTATCCCGATTATTAAAATATACCTTGTGATTTTTAGTTCTTCCACCTTAGATCCATCATCAAAATCTATTTTTATCCAACCCCCTATAATCCTATCACTAAGGCATATTAATCTAAATTAGACATATCTTTATTAATTCAATAATAGGGTGATCAATTTTCATAACATTTCAATGGAAAATTTTGAAATTTATTTATATTATTCTAAGATACATATAGACCTATGTATTTCCTATCATAGAACTGACAAAAATATTGATTATATTCAAAACCCCTTATCATGTTTATAAAATCCTCATTCACATATGATCATTCTATATTAGACACTATATTTGGATTGAATATCATTAATTATACTATAAATGTATATATTTATGTTCCTGTAGGGTATGTAGTGATTTTTAGATCACAGATAATTAACATTGACGTGATATAAAATTATTATTGTTGATTATATTTCTAATCCTCAACATGATTCGTTTAGATTTACCTCATCTAGGATTTCATATATTTATCCTGTCCTACCCATTACATGAGTTAGATCTACATAAATGAACAATTATAAAGTATTACTTTGTGGATGACTATTATTTTAGGACATATAATGACACATAAACTATATATTTAAGCCAGTACAAATATCTTCATCTATATCAACTCCCTATCAGTGTTCTATATGAGACAAAGCATTGTTGGTTTTGGAATTGGATGTTTTAATCAGCTTTTAGAACCCAAATTCCCATATACCTCATTTCATTACATATGTATTTGAATCTATAAAATCAGTTCACAAGGATTTATGTTGATATATATGAAACATACATGTCCTTCAATCCAGATCCATGGTTTCATTCATAAGAAAACATCTTCTATCCCCATGTTCATTTAAAATAATTTCATGGAGCCCATCACTCGAATTT
Organism: Viscum album; assembly: GCA_963277665.1. NCBI lineage: Eukaryota > Viridiplantae > Streptophyta > Magnoliopsida > Santalales > Viscaceae > Viscum > Viscum album. The sequence continues at coordinate 1,032,269,272 of OY728133.1, read as the reverse complement.
GGTAAGCAATCATTATCTTCATTTTTATCCATTTAATATGATTAAATTTTTTACAACATTAGACATTATCAATAGATTGCATATCTCTTGATAAGAGGTATTCAATAATTCTAGTAACATGTGTTCTAATTATGTCGTTACACCTCTCCATGCATTGGACTAGGAAATATGACATTTAACTATGTTCTCACATTCATTTGGTTATATATACTAATATGGCCCCCTACACATCCAATTCAGGTTATCATCTATCCCATATAATCAAATAGACCACCTTAACTTTTATATTATAAGATTCATGACCATAATCATTGTGAACATATATTATAAGATTCTTACACTAGTATCATGCTCTACACTATGGTCGTGTTATGCTAGATGAAACTATGATATAGAATACCTCATATTTTGTTTAAATGTGAGTAATATTATGAATTTTTCTAATTTTAGTGAAACCAAATAAAACATAAACATATCCATTATAGATAAATCTTACAAGACCTGAGGCTAGTAATGGAAAGAGTCATGTCAATTTCCAGGTAGAAAACCCATGCTGGGTATCCTTAGAAAATTTCAAGTCTGTACTAACCAGGTATACACCTTTTATATTATAGAAAATTTGTGATAATTCAAATTTAAAAAATCTAAAAAACATAATAGGTTGGTAACCCATAAAGGGGGTCTTGAGAAATATCAATTTTTTATCTACTAATACACTATCTATTTATTTCATAGAAAAAGTTATGAAAAATAATAAAATGAACTATTCTCTTGGGGACCACCATTTGGCCTCATCAAAATTTCAATTATTCTCACAGTGGAAATATACATATGAAAAATAAAAAAAAGTAGTTATGTTAATAATTTATATGGGTTTATATATGTTGTTTAAAAAAGAACTATCCTTTAATTTATAGACATCTAGGATGAGTAAACCATTGGGGGGGGGGGTAAATTGGTGGTCTTCTATTGAAAAATATCATCATTTTTAATTCATCATCTTAATCCTCAAAGATTTCATAATATACTCGATATTATATCCCATCATCACTTAATGTATAGTGATAATAATATTGAACCAGACAATCAATATTTAACTTTTTCATTATAATTTCCTACTATATGACATGCCAATTATACACCCCAAAAATTGATTTTACAATAAATATTTTCCATAATACATTATTAAATACTTTTACACCCACACCCATAATAGTAGTAGTTTGTTACATAAGAATACCATAATCCTATTGTGATTTTTGATACACCTCAGTCACATACACATTTAGTTTTGATCTAGTATTTGAAATACCTTGATAATATTTAGTTGTCATATGAGAAAAAAAATTGAACTAATATTTCTATATATTTATGGTGTATCACAAGGTCTTCTAGTGTATATTCTTCAAGAACATAAACATAATTTATTGTCTCAATAATCTTCACCGCATTTTGAATAATCTAGGTTATCCCTTTCATAGCCTCTGTTTAATAAATTTTTTTCTCAAATCATATAAATATTGCAATTTACATGAATTTTCTCTCAAAAATATTCTCATGGTGGTAATTTATTTCTTTTATTATCTATGATAAATATATACCCCCATATCCATATAACTTCTATATCATTTTCAATTATAATAATATAATAATACCTATTTAAATTTAGATCCTATGAAACTAGACTAAGAATGGCATGATTTCTTCTTCATGAATGCATATAACTATATTATGTTATTTTTAATTTAATAGTTCATGAATTATATCATTTTTTAAAATACCAAACTTCACATGTATTCATCACATTATTTTTGTGGGTTTTAATTAACTATACTATTTATTACAATTGTTTTCTGTATTTATCACAATAACATTTTTATGATGAATGATTTTATCCACTGCAATAAATTTATATCTATTCTACCTTCATATATATTATAATGAAGATTTTATATTAATCCATCGATAAAAATGAATGAACATGAAACCAAATTTATGTAATATGATTTATCTTTCTCATTTTCCTATAGAATTTCAGATTAAATAATAGGACTAACTAATAAATGTATTCCATCATAATAGGATTCTCTATCTTATGGTATTTAATTCCTCCTTAATTAATTGTCATGAACAACTTTCATAATTCACACTGTTATTTTGATATTTTTTTATGATACCCAAATATCTATAATGACCATAATTTTCAATGGATATTTAGCACATATTATTCCACATGTGAAAGATTATAATGTGTTATTATTAACTACATATTAATATATTATTCTTATATTCATTTAGATTTTATCCTCCTCAAGGTTGATCTAAGCATGTTCTTTTGGTATGTCAATATATATTTCATGGATACTCCTCATGCGTTGACATGCACGACCTTGAGATAACCTTTTATGTGTTACGTCCATTTATCATGAAAAAGTCACATTATGTGTTATTTTATCATTAATAAATATATTCTTAATCTCATCATGGAGTTAGTTTAGTGACTATAAGAATATCCTTCATGCAAAAGGTCAAGCTACCAATGGTAATTGACATTATAAAAAACCATCTATGGTCATTTTATCGACCACATGTACATTATGAAGGCTTAGTATATACCCCTATATATCATCCACAACACTCCTATTAACATAATGTATCTAACTAATATTCAGTCACACATTTTTAATCTAATATTTATATCTATGAAACCAATGATAATCACTGAACACATTTACATAGATCTACAATGTCAATATCAATAGTACCTAGTTATTATAACACATTTATGTAGAATCTTTATATTCCTATTAACCATAGGTTACACCTATTTACATTTCTATAGGGTGTGTCAGTCACACGTTCTTTTATATGAATAGATCAGTTTGTGGATTTCCTTTTCATTTCATCAATTTATTTTTAATCACCTTTCCATAACACCTACTTCACCATTATATCAATGTGGAAATAACATTTTACTCTATGATATATCCATAATTTTTCCATGTAACATTAAATATATTACATATTTCATTTCTTACACTTATAAATCATGCATTTATAAATAATTATATTTATGAATGTATCCAATTTTACTCCAAATCATCTATGTACTTATCCAATATTTCTTAAACACCCAAGAAACAATACTAAGGCCACCCATCTTTTGTAGCATGTAATAGACATTGTTATATCATCGAATAATACTTTTCTTGTATTTCTTTTAACATCACCAAAATATTCATCACTTTATATTATCTCTATAATGTCATCCATAACATTCTCTCAATAAAAATAATCATCCCTTATAAACACATATTGATATATTTACAACAAATGAAATATTGCCTAGAAACCCAAGTCTCCCCATTTTAATTTATTGGAAATACCGAAAACCCTAGATTTAAATATATGTATGTAACTAGATTCATTATTTAATATTTATTAAAAATAAATTTAATGTAAAATATAAGGGTCAACCAATCCTTTCGTTTCAATTTTGAAGAAACTGAAATTATATTCTTTCTATTTCATATAAAAAGGGCTGATGATACAACGTTGTTCTCTATGTAATGGATTTTAGATTGGTTATTTGATTTTCATGGATGCTAAAAAGTGATATAAATAAAAGTGGTACAGACAATGCTGTATATACAATATTTACACTACCATCTATGTGATGATATTCTTAGAACATTCTAATTTCTCAAATAGGGGATGTATTATGAAAATTTAACAATATTAATTTAATCCATGATACATAAACAAACCCCTTAGAATTTACATGTTTAAGAAATGACACTCTTCCATTTTAACCTTTTATCCATAAATAACCCTCCCAAATATGATGAAAATAATTATTAAAAGGGGGTTTGTAACACACATACTTCTATATCAACAATTTATATAGAAATTTAGTTTTTTATAATATCTTATTTCACATTTCCACTAATTCTTTAATATATCCACCTTATTAACAACCCCAGTGAGATGAAATTATTTCCTTCTCAATATGGTAGTATGGAAACAAAAAAATAATTCATTTTTCTTATTACCCTAAGAAGAAAATTCTCAAAATACTCATTCAACTAGCGAATCATTATCATATATAGATAAATAGTTTTTTGAAAATGGAGGAAACCATTTATTTCCATATAAGTAAGAGTCAGGATTTGAGCTTCCCTTAATCCTATGAAATTCTATCATTCCAATCTAAAAACATCATTTCGTATCAAAACGTTTTTCAGGTATGTTTTTTCTGGTCAATTCTATTGTTACATCTATTTTTTCATGGATTTTCATTATATAGATTTTCTTATAACTCTTATAAAAATGTTTTATTCTTTTTTTCAATATTATGAAGAATGAATCTATTAATGAGAGGAAAACTATTGCAGTGGCCTAAAAATAATGTGTCAAACTAGTTGATTTGGGAAGGATGTGAATTAAGGACCTTAGGCTCTTCAATGATAAACATCTCAATAAAATCCCTTGTAACCTCTTCACTTCTACAGATTAATCAATAGAATTTATCGCTTTTATATTTGTCAATAAATTATATAATGGTTATTCTATGTACATACTTTCATATATTTGGCTAATCATTTATCAATCATAAAATGGAATCATAGAATTCTCAATGTGCATGGTTTAAAATAATTCACTATTTAATTCTTTGAGTATTAAATGACTTCCAACTACAATTAATGATGATGTTGAAATTATTCATTCTATAAAATCTCTTTCAATTTCTTATATGCATTTAAATGAATGTTACCATGAGATTCTACTACCCAATATAATCATGTAGATTGATAAATACAATTATACATATAGGGATATCCTTATATAGATAACCATTATAATAGGTAATTTTAATAATAGATAGTTTTATAGATTTGCATGTGATGGATCAGTCTTAATTACCTCTTATATATTGGCTAATAGAACACAATTCATTTCACCTATTATCTTTCTGTTTCTCTAGAAAATATAATGGCATATTCTTCCCATTAAATAAATATTTCAATGTTAAATAATCAATCTTACCTCATCATATCATCTCTACCTCATTGAAGGTGAAACAATTTACCATTTTCCTCTCCTTTTTGTGTTTCAAATACATGTTTTTTAAGAATATTTAAAATGAATTTGGGGGTAGTCTATGATTCCCCATCATTGATAAAGTGATGACTTTCATAATTAGAGTTGTTTGCAATGATCTTGTACCGGTCCTTATGTAACATCCCAGGTAAATAAAGAATAAGATATTTTCATATTTATTAATATTTGTGAATTAAATAATAATTTTACTTTAAAGGGGTTGCTATGTTTGATAGCATACCTGATACGCAACAACGAGTTTCTTTGAAATCATACGTTGCAGACTAATAATATAATAATATTATTTTAAATGGTAGTTAACACGATGTCATTGTATTGGTGGGAATGAACATAAATAACTAAAATATTATTATATATGTTTGTTAAATGTTTTTACATTTATCAAATGAAATATAAAGGCTTAAAATAAGAACAGAAATCAATTTTAATCATAAATACTCTAATATTCACTAAAAGGTCGATTTATCACCTTTTGATGGAGATCCCTCTTTAAAAATAGTTTTGGTCACTCTTATAAATTATATTGGACCAAATCAAATCCTTCTTTATAATCGTGACTTCAAAATTTAATTTGTGTATGTTTTTGTTATTTTTTCTGATAAAGATCATTTTTAATGAATAAGTGAAAAATGTTTTATTTTAATAAAAAACATCTTTTTAATCTAATTTATTTAAATGATTAGATTATATTTTTAATAGGTTTTAAAGTTAAGTTAGAATATATTTTTACCATTTAATCCAATGGAGGTCATTGGAATTAATTTCACTTTGAAATTTGACTTAAACAAGTGTCAATCTTTTGATAGATATTACTTCTTAAAAACACGCTATTTGTTTTGACAATGGGAATTAATTATTAAATTAATTAATTAAATTTATATGTTTTGAATTTTTTAAAATAGAAATCATTTTTGAATTCGTAATATCAAATATAGCTTAGGGTGAATTTTTGGTATTTTTCTGAAAAACTTCAATTTTTTATGAATAGTGAAACCACTAAGTGGTAGTTAAAAAACTGATATTTCATTTAAATGAAACATTAAAACTTCTGTGAATTTAATTTCAAAAATACAACATACATGGTTGTAATTAGTAAGTAAAATGTGGTTCATTGGGATAAAAATAATTTTCTTGTGAATAGTAACTTTTAAGTTTTATTAATCACGATTAAAGGTAACTGGTGTAATTTAAGGTTCAAATAATGTCATAATAATATGAAATTATCTTGACACATGTCCTAAAATTATTGGATGTGTCATGTACGACCATGAAAATCCATAGGTCAAGTTGGGGAGCCCATGGATCCACTTGGGGAAGAAAATGACATTAAAAATTTTTTATTTAAAGTTAAAATAAAAATGTCACAAACATTTATTGTTTTACTAAAAAAAATTACATGGGGTTATACAAGTCATATTTTTTACTATAAATATTAATTAGAAATATAAACATATTTCCTAAATCATGATATATTTTTAATATAATTTTTAGAAATTAAATAACTAAATTTATTTATGACACCATAATGATGCAGTGATTGCCTAATTAATAAATGATTTAAATAAAATGAAAAGATATGGTAACATATAAGACGTACACTTGTCCAAAACCTATTTGATGGGTGTATTTCGAACCCTTATCAACTTAGCCTCGAAATATATGTTTTTGGGACCTTTAAAATCCGAAAAGAATTTTATAATAAAGTAACATTTTATAACATTCCAAGAGTGCCCCTCCTCCCTTTTATAAAAGGTCCCCAACTCTACCACCTTACCCACACCTCTCAGGCCATTTTCTCGGAAAATATCCAATCATTTTATCTCTCCACATACCTATATTTATTCTAGAAGCCTTATCTTAGGCATAAATATCTTCAAGAAACCCTTTTGGTTCAATCCAAGAGGAGTTACCTGATTTAATGGTAATGTCTTCACTTGTGTACGTTTGTTTTATTTTGCCTCTCCAAGCCCCTAAAATCTTTTTATTTCTTTACTTTGTAAAAAAAATAGTATCGCAAATATACTAATATGTTTTTTTGAGAAGGATTTGATTTACACATACACACACCTCCGTCTAATGGTTAAAGAACATACAGTTTTAGTGGTTGGCGAATTTCTGCCTCACGAAATGATGATTGTTCAATATTAATTTAACATCTTTCAGGGTGGCCATTAAGATTTCACTCTATTTATATATGTTATATATTATGTTTATGTTTTCCTTATACTACTGTATTTTTCATTTATTTCATAACTTTATAGATTCCATAATGGGTAAATGCGATATTTTCATTTTAAGAAGTGCGGACTACCGCCCCCTCAAAGTGATTTGATTCGTTAATTCTATATGTGGGAAGTACAAAGGATTTAGTTAATGATATTATATATGATATTATACTGAAATTATAATATAACTTTATATCATTATTATTTCACTCCATTAAATATGAAATAGAAATGAAAGCAGCGTTCATGCGTACGTACGGCTTACCGTCTCCATGAACGGTGCATTTCATTTGTTACCTCTAAATGTTATATACTATTATAAATACATTTCTATGCTGGATATATATGATATTTATGATATCCAAATCATTAATATCATTCTGGATATAATGAACCTTCGACCACATGAACAATAAGTAATTTTAAGAGGTCCATTTTTGACTTAAAAACCAAATATCGATAAAACAAACATTATTAACTTAAATGATTACATAATGTTTATAACATGGAAATAAGTTATATAGAAGGAATAATAAGCTTGAAAAAGGATCTTAGGCAAGTATAAATTAACACTAGTTTATTATTCAGGAGATTAAAGAGCGATGAAGTAAAGCCAGACATGAGGTATGGGACTTCATCTCAATCTCCTTTCACTGAGGCATATTTTGTTCTAATACAAGACTTTCTTTTTTACGCTGTATAAACCCCTTTGAATTATACTTTTATTCAAAAGGAATCTTTTCTATATGAAGAGTTTTATTAAATGAAAAAAAGTATGTTTCTTTTTAACGTACACGGTGACAATGACCTTTTCGCCGCCACGAGTATTATTTGTTCTTCGGCTTCCTCAAAAATCCGTAAGGTTTTGAAATGTAAATAAATATAGTGTAATCTTTTATGTATTTTGGTATTGAAAATGGTTTTGATAATGGATTTTTTATGTCAATATATTTATGTGACATATTTTGATTGAAATGTGGAAATTTTTTCTTTCCTTTATCATTGTTTTATGTGTTATGATTTTATAATGGTACTTGGACATTTCACGGGTGGTTACGTGATAAACCAAATGACAGGTGGTGATGTGAATACCAGAATGGGTGGTTACGTTATATCCTCCAATGCATTGGGTATGGAAGTCGGCCGTTTGTCTATTCAATGTAGTGATATGTGTGGAAGTCGACCGTATGGTTATTCCATTTAAGTGTGATTATGTCCCAAGTTACCTTTATATGTTATGTGTTCATTATAAGGGTTTTATGGTAATATTTTGGTTACAAAATGGTAAGTAATGATCTTTTATTCAGTGAAGAGTATTTACTACTTCATAAAGGTGAAAAGTGTTACTTTGATAATGTATTCATGGTTTACTTTATGTTTTGAAAAACTAACAGTTTTCCTTTTTTGGGTATCCATTACTGAGATTTTTATGCTCACCCCATGTTTTTTTGAAATGTTTTTCAGAGGACATAATGTGGAATAGGGTCAATTATGGGATTAAGGAAAAATCATGCTGTCTTAAACATGGATCGAGACATGAATCTTTTTTTAAGAGTTCGTGTTTTGTACAAAAAAGAAACCTTGTAGAAGTGTCTACTGTGTAATATTATGAGATGTAATAGTTATGATCTAATTCTCTATAACTCTAAACCTGAAAAGATCCTCAATGTCAATTATTCATTTAATTCAATATTAAGTGAGGTTTAAGGATGGGGCCTTATATTTGGTATCAAAAGTCGGTTTATACAACATTAGGACTTAGAAAAATTGTTAAATTTTATGTCCCTAAATTTATTTATGGTATTATTGAAATTATATATCATTTAAATATTACCATGTTTCTTCGACTAAGATATTGTGTTCAGAATGGTTTTCCGTAGCGGAAACAGGGCTGCTATGTTGGGACGTCATCAGGAGGAAGACAACCTTCCAAATTCGCAACCTGAGATGGTCGGAATCGGAACTAAACAGTTTGTTGCAGTGATGGCACAGTTGACTCAGGCTATAAATGGTTTTGGTATCCATGCACGACATTAGCCAGATCAACCGCAGAGGAACATGTCAGTGGTGGAACATTTCATGAGCCAACATCCCCCCATCATTCAGAGGATCATCTGACCTGTGCTATCAGAAGGGTGTATTAACGCACTTGAGAAGATTTTTGATGTCATGGGGTGTTCAGAACCTCAAAAGGTTAGTCTTGTTGTTTACCTTTTTTAAGGTGAATCTGATCTGTGGTGGTCTATGGTGAAAATTATCAGGTATAGTGATGAGATTGATGATATTCACTAGGATGAATTCGAAGGTATTTTTCTTGAGAAATATTTTCCTAAGGTGGTTCGCCTAAGGATGGAAAAACAATTCCTAGAATTGAGGAAGGAAGATGACTTAATGGCTACCTATGAATCAAAGTTCACTCGAATGGTAAGGTATGCTCCAAATTTCATACGAGATCTTGATAGTAAACTCAACCGTTTTTACTCAGGGTTAGAGCCAAAGTATTTAAGGGATTTAGCTTCTCATGAGTTCAAAAGTTATGAAAAACTTATTCGATGTGTGTAGACAGTGGAAATAGAGTTTGTTGATGATCAAGTGTTCTTTTAAAAACAATATAATAAGAGGTCCAGTTGGCAGGAAAAGGGAAATAATTCATCAAAGAAGCTAGGAGGTAAGAAAACCAAATATCCATCATGTGATAAGTGTGGTAAAATGCATCATGGAGAATGTTTATCCATGTCTGGAAAGTGCTTTCAGTGTGGCAAGTCTGGTCATATTGCTCATAACTATAAGGAATATGATCAAGCAGTAAATGAAAAGCCACCGGTAAGATGTTTTAAGTGTAATGAAATTGGTCATTATGAAAATGAGTGTCTAAAGAAGAACTCAACTGAGGGAAAGCAGCTTGACTACAAGAAGAAATGGGTGGTGAAATCATTTGCAACTACTTCAGCAGATGATGGGCCATCGAATGAAGTAGTATCATGTACACTATTTGTTTATTCAGATTATGACAAAGTGTTGTTTGATTCAGGGTCTACCCATTATTTCATTTTTTAGAAGTTTTCTAGTAAATTGGGAATTCCATCTCAATATATGAATCCTGAACATATGCTAAAAACACCCAGAGGAAACGTTGAGACAAAATGAAATTATAAGAACCTTCATATCCTTCTGTGAGGAAAGAATCTACCTGCAAACCTTATTGTTTTTTCTCTAGTAGAGTTTGATGTTATTTTGGGCATGGATTGGCTTTATGTATATCATGCTAAGATTAACTGCAGAGCTAAAGTAGTTTCATTTAAAAAAGATTTTCAGTTTTTGTTCAAGAATTAACCCTTGTGTTTGATAACATATCAGGAAGTTGAGAAACTAGTTAAATATGGAAATTAATGTTACCTTGCACATATTTTTGAAAATAAAGAAACTGTTCAGATTAATGATGTGGCAGTGGCAAATGAGTATCTTGTTTTTTTTCCTGATGAGTTGCCTGGTATTATTCATGATCGAGAAGTTGAATTTATTGTTGACTTAGTTCTTGATTTTACGCCAATTTCAAAACCCCCATATCGAATGGATCAAGTTGAAATTTTAGAGTTAAAGAAGCAATTGCAGGAGTTATTAGATAAAGTTTTCATTCAACCTAGCACATCTCCATGGGGTGATCCAATCTTGATTGTTAAAATGAAATATGGTTCAATGAGGCTTTTCATTGATTATAGAGAATTGAATAACATCACTATTAAGAACAAGTATCCTTTGCCTCATATCGATGATTTTTTTGATTAGCTCCAGGGAGCTTAGTATTTTTCGAAGATTGACTTGAGGTCAGGGTACCATCAGTTGAAATTAAAATAAGAAGACATTCCGAAGACTGAATTCCATACTAGATATGGCCAATATGAATTTGTAGTTATGCCTTTTGGGTTAGCCAATGAACCTACTGTATTCGTGGACCTTATGAATAGAATTTTCCATGAGTTCTTGGATAAGTTTGGGTTTGTTTTCATTGATGATATTTTGGTGTTTTCTAAAAGTAAAGAGGAGCATGAAAGTCATTTAAGGGTTATCAAGAAAACCTTAAAAGAAAAGAAACTGTATGGAAAATTCATCAAGTGTGAGTTTTGGTTACAATAAATTTCTGTCCTTGGTCACATTGTTTAAAAAAATGGCATAACTGTTGATCCTACTAAAACAAAAGTTATGATTGGCCAAGACCTACAAATATAACCTAGATCCATAGTTTTCTTGGTTTGGCAGGTTAACACTAATGTTTTGTTGAAATTTTTTCACGGTTATCTAGTCAAATGACAAAGTTAACTCTAAATGGTGTTATGTTCATCTGGAAAAAAGAATGTAATGATTGTTTTTAGGAATTGAAAATAAGATTGGTGAATGCTCCAGTTTTTGAACTTCCTTCCAGAGATGGTGATTTTTTTTTCTACAGTGATGCTTCGTTGAAGGTACTTGGTTGTGTCTTTATGCAGAATGATCAGGTAATTGCTTATGCTTCACGTCAGTTGAAAACTCATGAGTTAAATTATCATACCCATGATTTGGAATTAGCTGCTTTTGTTTTTGCTCTAAAAATTTGGAGGCATCATTTTTATGGAGTAAAGTGTGAAATATATACCGATCACAGAAGATTAAAGTATATATTCACTCAGAAATAATTGAACTTGAGACATAGGAGATGGCTAAAATTAATCAAGTATTATGATTGTACAATTTATTACCATTCGTGAAAAGAAAATAAAGTGGTTGATGCTTTGAGTCAAAAAATTAATGCTTCATTAACCATGCTATGTTTGGAATGAGATCCTTTGGTTATTGATTTGATGAACTCTGGCATAAAAGTTGTTGGTGCAGGATGTTATTCTGTTTTGTTTTAGGTGTCAGTGAGATCATCTCTATCAGATAGAATTAAGCAAGCACAGAAGAAAGACAGAGGGTTACAGATAGAGGTAGAGCTGGTTTAGAAGGGGAAGTTTCATGAATTCAACATTGATAATGAATGTGTTTTGAGGTCTAGGAAGATATTATGTTTGCCTTGTGATTCATAGTTGAATAATGAGTTGTTATGTGAGGCTCATAGTATGAAAACCCTGCTTTTTATTACAACTTAAGCATGCTTTATTACATAAAACTTCACTTGATACAACAAAGAAGATAGAGAGGTTTAGTGTCTTTGGGGCTTAGGATCATTACATACTAACTATAAACTTGAAATAAAACATCTTTATTGAAAACTTCCTTTACATGACCACTACATTCCTTCGTACTTAGCATTGCATGGGATAACCTGAGGACATGCATAAGAAAAGGGTGAGCTATAAAGCCCAGTAAGGGAGTAAACAATGAATAACATGAGGAGTGAAATACATGTTAGGCAATAGGCATATCAATAGAGCATAATAGAAACATGAACATTAAGGCATGATAAAGCATGATAATCATAACATGGAAATGTGGCAACAACACTTAACATTGAATTAGCATGAGCCAAGGCTCATTGCACATGGAGCATGAGTAAACCCTCATTGCACTTGAAGCACGAGTAAACCCTCATTGCACTTGAATTAGAATGGGTCAACACTCATTGCACATGACGTATCATGATACTATACTTTACCCAATGCATTAGAGCGCTATAAAGGGCGCACCTTTCTTAAACATTTAATTTCATGCATAAGTGTGCCACATGGATCATAAAACATGGATTGATAAAACATAATCATTTATTCCACGATAAAGGAAAGTGGAATTCATACATGAAACTTTATAATCAATATGTAAATGTGCATAAAGGTGAATACCCTTGATGGAGAAATGGGCATTGTATTCACTACACAAAGACATTGGCTTAGAAAATCGGTGTGATTTCGGCAGCGTAACGGCGTGACATAAGAATTCATAAAAAAGGTTGATGAGAGAGAAAGGGGTTCCTCATCATATTTACATGTAATGGACAGTAAGGAGATCATATATATACATGTCCCAATAATACAAATGGAATTTAGATTCATGATACAAAAGTATTGCTTGAATGTAAAAGAAGAGAGAGAAGTTCCTTTCGGAATTTCGGCATAGTAACGGGTGTACATGGGAGGCATTTAATGAGAGAGAAAGGGTTCTCCAATCATTCAAACAATAAGAGGGAAGTATGGGGGAGGTGCTAAACCTTACCCCAACATTCATAATTGAAATAAAAAGGGAAATACAACTTAAAGAAAATTGACAAAAAAATGAGAAAGGAAGAAAACCCCTTACATGGAAGTGTGCTTCCAAAGGCCAGAGAGAGGCTTGTGAGAGGCTTCTTGGGAGCTTGGGGAACCTTGAGAGGATTCTAGAGAGAGTAGGGCAGATGTTGGACGAACTTCAAGGGCTTTGATTGAGGAGGAAGTGGGAGCTTGGGTGGGTTTATATAGGAAAGGTGAGAGAATTCTTTATTATTTAGGTTTGGGACCCCTTATATTAAAATAATCCAAACCACAAACCATCCCATGGTATTTGCCCAAGGTTTCTGGAAACGGAAAGAGGAAAACAATATTTTACAAGTCCAAGGTCCGAACTTATTAAAAAATTAGGGTTGCTTATGTGGAGGTGAGTCACACTCCCATGGAAATTAATTTAAAAAGGCAAAGTGTTGAATAAGTCTTGAGGGCTCTATTAATGCTTTGAAAAGTGAGTCAAACAAACCCAAAACCTCATTATTTTAATGATAAAACATATATTCGCCGAACATAAGGATTATGGTATTTTATTACATCACCATTGGGTCATTATGATGTCATAAAACACATTATATATTTAAAATGGTATTTAATTTTTACCCAAAAATTTGACTGTCTCAGAAAATTATGAAAAATTCAGCGTTGGATAATTTCCACGTCCTGATTCCAAAAATAATATTTATTTTATCTAAATAATTTTATAAATATGTGAATTTTCACTTTTAAAATAAAAAACGACATTTATAAAAAATTCACCAGTTTTGACAGAAATGGCTTTCAGACCTTAATAAAAATTTTAATTGCATTCATAAAATTATAAGATCATTTATATTTAATAAAAATTAATTTAATATTAGTAATAACATTTTATTAAAATATTATTTAATTAAAAAATACTTTAATTTAATAAAATATAATTCTTAATTAAATAATAACTAAAAACACCATTTGTACTTTAAAAACTAATTATAATGTATCAAAAATGACTAGAAATTATATTCATTATTATATACAAAAATAATAATGTACATGAACATGGTTCTACTTATTTGTTACATAACCCCTTAAAATAGCCGCATAAGACCTAAGGGTAAGGTGTCCGATGGTGACAGACTACTGGGGTTGCTCGGATAACATCGCTCGAGTGGTAATCTCTATCAACTTCCATTTTTCCCGTAGACGATCACGTTCGAGCTTGACTTGATGAAGCTCAGTTTGGGCTTGGTCAAGGGAAAATCCCAAAGACGCCACCTCTTTTCCGAGCTCCGACAAATGGGCTTCGTAAGGGGCAATTCTACTGGATGAGGCCATCGCTTCCATTGTCTGAGTAGAAAATTGGTTCGTTAAAGCCTTATATTTAAACTACCCAGATGATCACTATTCAACGGCTATAAAAGTAACGGTCACAAATCATAAAGTAAAACTAAAAAAGTTGATATCTTATAAAAACATATTTCATAAAGAAACATTTAACTGGATCAAGAGGGATTTTCCATCAATGTAATTTTGGGTCGTTACAACATTCCCCCCTTAAGAAATTTTGCCCTCGAAATTTTCCTTTTCCCACACTAAAACAAATGTGGGTAACTTAGCTTCATCATATCCTCTGATTCCCAAGTTGCTTCTTCAAACTTGTGGTTTCTAAACAACACCTTGACGAGGGGCATTGTCTTATTTCGTAGAACTTTTTCTCTATGATCTAAGATCTTCACTGGTTTCTCCTCATAAGAAAGACCGTCTTCTAATTGTACCACCTCGGAAGAGAGTACATGTGAAGGGTCTGGTATGTACTTCCTTAAGAGGGATACATGGAAGAAATCATGCACCTTGGCCATAGTAGGTGGAAGTGCTAGTCGATAGGCCACAGCCCCAACACGATCAAGAATCTTGAAGGGGCCGATGTACCTTGGACTTAACTTCCCTTTCTTTCCAAACCACATGACCTTCTTCCACGGAGATATGAGTAAAAACACCATGTCTCCGACATTAAACTCAAGGTCTCGTCGACGATTATCTGCATAACTCTTCTGTCGACTCTGGGATGCCTTGATATGATGTTGAATGGTTTTCACCTTCTCCACCATTTCATCGACCATTTCTGGTCCAAGCAGCTTACGTTCACCGAACTCATCCCAACATGTCGGTGTTCTACACCTTTTCCCATACAGGGCTTCATATGGTGCCATTTGGATGCTCGAGTGGAAACTATTATTATAGGAGAACTCAACTAGAGGAAGATTTTGATCCCATCCTCCTTTAAAGTCCATTGAGCATGCTCTCAACATATCCTCAAGTGTTTGGATAGTCCGCTCGGATTGGCCATCAGTTTGAGGATGATAGGCCATACTGAAGTTCAGTTCAGTATTCAGAGCATGTTGAAGACTCTTCCAAAAAATAGAGGTAAATCTTGGATCTCAGTCAGACACAATAGATAGTGGTACTCCATGCAACCATACCACTTCCCTGATATATATCCATGCCAGTTGATCCAAAGAGAAATCCTCTCGAATAGCAATGAAGTGTGCAGTCTTTGTAAGACGATCCACAACAACCCAGATTGCATTGTTGCCTTTGGATGTCCTTGGAAGTCCAGTGACGAAGTCCATGGTGATGTTCTCCCATTTCTATTCTGGTATGGGCAATGGTTGCATCATCCCCTTAGACTTCTGCCTCTCTGCCTTCAATTTCTGACACACCAGGCACTTTGATGCATATTCAGCGATCTCCTTCTTCATATTATCCCACCAAAATTTTTCTCAGAGATCTCGATACATATTTGTGCTCCTTGGGTGAATATAGAAATTTGAACTATGTGCATCATCCAAAAGTTCCTTCTTCAGCTCCGAACTTGATGGAACACATAGTCTTTTCCCAAACCGCACAATTCCTTCTTCATTAACATTAAACTCTGAGGATTTTCCCTTTTTGATAGCTTCCACTTTTTCTTGGATTCCTGCATCATCCTTTTGAGCATCCTTTAACCTTTCCAAAAGAGATGGTTGAGCAATCATTTGTGAAAGGATTGATGATGTTCCATTCTTTATGATTCCCATGTCCATCTTCATCAAGTCTAAGAATATTGGATCCTTCTCAATTCTCATCATTGATAGAATTTCTAGATCCTTTCTACTTAGGGCATCTTCCACCTTGTTCGCCTTCCCAGGGTGGTAATGTATTGAACAGTCATAATCCTTGATGAGCTCTATCCATCTTCTCTGGCGCATATTAAGCTCTTTCTGTGTGAATATATATTTAAGACTCTTGTGGTCAGTATATATCTCACATTTCTCTCCATAGAGATAATGCCGCTAGATTTTCAAGGCAAAGATCACCGCCGCCAACTCCAGATCATGCGTTGGATAGTTTCACTCATGGATTTTCAACTACCTTGAGGCATAGGATATCACTTTATCATTCTTCATCAGCACACATCCTAAGCCCTTCTTCGAAGCATCACTGAATACCACAAAAAGCTCCCCACTTGTGGGTAAAGTGAGCACGGGTGCAGTGATAAGCCTCCTTTTCAACTCCTTGAAGCTTTCTTCGCATTCATCACTCCAATAAAACTTTACTCCCTTTCGAGTTATCTTGGTAAGAGGGTTGGACAATCGTGAGAAATTTCTCACAAATCGTCGATAATATCCAGCTAACCCCAAGAAGCTACGGATATCAGTTAACGTTGTTGGCCTCGGCCATCCCTCAATTGTATCTGTTTTGGAGGGGTCCACATATATCCCATTTCTTGTGATGATATGACCCAAGAATGAGACTTCCTTCAACCAAAACTCACACTTTCTGTACTTTGCATAGAGCTTCTCCTTGCGCAAAGTCTCTAGTACAGTTTTTAAATTCTCCTCATGGTCCTCCTTGGTTTTGGAGTATATTATAATATCATCTATAAAGACTGCCACAAATTTGTCTAGGTAATCTCTAATGTCTCTATTCATAAAGTCCATGAATATTTCTGGAGCATTGGTGATTCCGAAAGGCATTACTATGAATTCACAGTGCCCGTACCTTGTACGAAAAGCAGTCTTGGGGATATCTTCCTTCTTCACCCTTACTTGATAATATCCCGACCGCAAGTCGACCTTGGAGAAGTATTGTGCTCCACGCAGCTGATCAAACAAATCATCGATTCTTGGGAGAGGATACTTGTTCTTTATCGTGATTTTGTTAAGTTCACGATAATCGATGCAAAGCCGCATTGACCCATCCTTCTTCTTGACGAAGATGACTGGTGCACCCCATGGTGATGCACTTGGGCGTATAAACCCTTTATCCAGATTCTCCTATAGTTGTTTCTTCAGTTATTCAAGCTCAACCACAACCATTCTATATGGAGTCTTGGATATTGGTAGCGCCCCAGGTATAAGTTCAATTGATAACTCAACATCTCTTCTTGGAGGAAGACCAGGAAGTTCCTCGGGAAATACTTCAGCGAATTCCCTCACAATAGGCATTTCTTCAAGGGTGGTTTCTTCCTTGGACTTAATCATCTGAGCCAGATATGTGTGCTCATAAGGCAGTAATATCCATTCTTGAGATGATGGAGCTAAAGGAGATTCATCTTCCTCCTGACACTTGTAAAGAATCGGGGGTCGATTCTCCATATGGAGTGTTATTTCCCTCTCCCGACAATTTATGTTGGCTCTATATAAGGAAAGCGAATCCATGCCAAGAATTGCATCAAATTCCACAAAAGGGAGTATGACGAGGTTCTCCGGGAAATTCAATCCACAGATTATGACAGGGGAGGACTTATACTCATGGGATGCAATGATTGCCCCATTTTCCATACTCACCGACATCTTTACTTCCATGATTTGTGGTGGTGCAGGGATTATTCTACTAAACTTTTTAGATATAAAAGAATGCGTAGAACCTGATTCAAAAAGAACATTCTCTATTCTTGAATGAATAACTAGCGTACCTGTCACCACTTCGTTGTCGGGGTTCACTTCGGTAGAAGTGATGGAAAAAGCTCTTCCTTGATGTCTTGGAGGTTGTTGATTGCCTCCAATAACCCTTGGATTAGGGAACTGATTCACAAAATGACCCGGTTCTTTTCATTTGAAGCATTGAACAATGCTTTGAGGTTCGAACGGAGCGTTCCTCTCCTCTATCGTAGCCCCGGGTCCTTCTTGCTGACAGTTAACAGCTAGGTGCCCTTCTCTTCCACACTTGAATCATTTTCTTGTCCCCCTAAGGCAATTTCCAGGGTGCTTCATTCCACACTTTTGGCAAGTGGGGTGCTAGAATTTCTTAGCGCCGTTGGATTTATCCATCGGACCACCAGCATTGAAGTCCACCTTCCGCTTCTTGTCCCCATGATACCCCTGTGATTCTCCGATCTCCATTTCAACCTTGAGGGCACATCAGACAATTTCCCCATAGCTGTTGAAGTCACGGATCGCTGATGCTTTCCGCAAGCTAGGCTTCATCCCACCAAAGAAGCGGTCAACCTTGCATTCGGGGGTAACGACAAAGCCGGAAGCGTATCATGCAAGCCTTGTGAAGTTTTCCTCGTACGCTCCCACAGATTCCTCATCATTCTGCTTGAGGGAAAGGAAGTCCCTTTCCATCTTAAGACAGAGGGTGCGTGGAAAATATTTATCGAAAAACATCTTCCGGAATACCTTCCATTCCAAAGCCTCGATCTCCTCCTCAGGCTTCGTATTTTTGATCAACGTCCACCATTGATCAGCTTCACCCTCCATACGATAAGCCGCCAGGAGAACCTTCTCTTTTTCAGAGCATTGGAGGATGGAGAATATCGTCTCAATGGAGTTGATCCATTGTTCAGCGATCGTGGGATCAGATGATCCACTAAAAGTAGGAGGCCTTTGTCTCATGAAGCTTTCAATAGAGACTTGTTCTTTCTTAGGGGGGGTTGAACGTTCCTCTTGACCAGTGTTTCTATTCAAAACTTAAGTTAGCTGAGAGAGAAGCATGACAAAGTTCGCGATTCCCGCTCCCATTGGATTGGGCATCTCATAAGTACAATCATCACACTGATCTTCACAACGGTTGTTAGCCCGAGTTCTCCTATTACCGGCCATTGGATGGAATAAAAGAAAGTTAGGGGTAAAGTATAAAGGTTAATCCAAAGACAAAAGTTGATGACTTATAAATAAACTTTAATCTCTTTAACTCATGAGTCTATAGGATTCAATCCAGGCTTTTCATGATCTTCCTTCTAAAATATATTCTTAGGGGAATTTTTCCTTGAATAAGGGTTCATACTAAGATTGTGAATTCATCAAAACATATCCCCTGGGAGTGTCGTAACCAAGAGTGCAGCAAGGCCCGTTGTCGTGCACCAGTTCTCGTTCGAGTCTAGCTCAAAGCGGTGTTTTCGGGTTTTACCCCTAGGATACATCTGTGCCAGAGCTGCCTCTACCTGCTCGTATCCAGACAGGGATGTATTTGTTTGATAAACCACTTACTTAGTATTTACCAAAACATAGGGATGTTTTTATTATGCTTTGTCTTGTATTTAAGGCTTTACTAGGGTTTCCTAATCCCAAAAATAACTAAGTCTATCCTCTGATACCAACTATGACAACCCTGCTTTTTATTACAACTTAAGCATGATTTATTACATAAAACTTCACTTGATAAAACAATGAAGATCGAGAGGTTTAGTGTCTTTGGGGCTTAGGATCATTACATAAAAACTTTAAACTTGAAATAAAACATCTTTATTGAAAACTTCCTTTACATGACCACTACATTCCTTCGTACTTATCATTGCATGGGATAACCTGAGGACATGCATAAGAAAAAGGTGAGCTATAAAGCCTAGTAAGGGAGTAAACAATGAATAAAATGAGGAGTGAAATACATGTTAGGAAATAGTAATATCAATATAGCATAATAGAAACATGAACATAAAGGCATGATAAAGAATGATAATCATAACATGGAAATGTGGCAACAACACTTAACATTGAATTAGCATGAGCCAAGGCTCATTGCACATGGAGCATGAGTAAACCCTCATTGCACTTGAAGCATGAGTAAACCCTCGTTGCACATGAATTATCATGAGTCAATACTCATTGAACATGACGTATCATGATACTATACTTTACCCAATGCATTGGAGCGCTATAAAGGGCGCACCCTTCTTAAACATTTAATTTCATGCATAAGTGTGCCACATGGATCATAAAACATGGATTCATAAAACATAATCATTTCTTCCACGATAAAGGAAAGTGGAATTCATACATGAAACTTTATAATCAATATGTAAATGTGCATAATGGTGAATACCCTTGATGGAGAAATGGGCATGGTATTCACTACACAAAGACATTGGCTTAGAAAATCGGTGCGATTTCGGCAGCGTAACGGCGTGACATAAGAATTCATAAAAAAGGTTGATGAGAGAGAAAGTGGTTACTCATCATATTTACATGTAATGGACAGTAAGGAGATAATATATATACATTTCCCAACAATAGAAATGGAATTTATATTCATGATACAAAAGTATTGCTTGAATGTAAAAGAAGAGAGAGAAGTTCCTTTCGGAATTTCGGCATAATAACGGGTGTACATGGGAGGCATTTAATGAGAGAGAAAGGGTTCCCCCATCATTAAAACAATAAGAGGTCAGTATGGGGGAGGTGTGAAACCATACCCCAACATTCATAATTGAAATAAAAAGGGAAATACAACTTAAAGAAAATTGACAAAAAAATGAGAAAGGAAGAAAACCCCTTACTTGGAAGTGTGCTTCCAAAGGCTAGATAGAGGCTTGTTAGAGGCTTCTTGGGAGCTTGGGGAACCTTGAGAAGATTCTAGAGAGAGTAGGGCAGAGGTTGGACGAACATCAAGGGCTTTGAGTGAAGAGGAAGTGGGAGCTTGGGTGGGTTTATATAGGAAAGGTGAGAGAATTCTTTATTATTTAGGTTTGGGACCCCTTATATTAAAATAATCCAAACCACAAACCATCCCATGATATTTGCCCATGGTTTCTGGAAACGGAAAGAGGAAAACAATATTTTACAATTCCAAGGTCCTAACTTATTAAAAAATTAGTGTTGCTTATGTGGAGGTGAGTCACACTCCCATGGAAATTAATTTAAAAAGGCAAAGTGTTGAATAAGTCTTGAGGGCTCCATTAATGCTTTGAAAAGTGAGTCAAACAAACCCAAAACCTCATTATTTTAATGATAAAACATATATTGGACGAACATAAGGATTATGGTATTTTATTACATCACCATTGGGTCATTATGATGTCATAAAACACATTATATATTTAAATGGTATTTAATTTTTACCCAAAAATTTGACTATCTCAGAAAATTATGAAAAATTCACCGTTGGATAATTTCGACGTCCTGATTCCAAAAATAAGATTTATTTTATCTAAATAATTTTCTAAATATGTGAATTTTCACTTTTTAAAAAAAACCGACATTTATAAAAAATTCACGGGTTTTGACAGAAATGGCTTTCAAACATTAATAAAAATTTTAATTGCATTCAAAAAATTATAAGATCATTTATATTTAATAAAAATTAATTTAATATTAATAATAATATTTTATTAAAATATTATTTAATTAAAAAATTCTTTTAATTTAATAAAATATAATTCTTAATTAAATAATAACTAAAAACACCATTTGTACTTTAAAAACTAATTACAATGTATCAAAAATGACTAGAAATTATATTCATTATTATATAAAAAAAAATAATGCACATGAACATGGTGATACTTATTTGTTACATAACCCCTTAAAATAGCCGCATAAGACCTAAGGGTAAGGTGTGCGATGGTGACAGACTCTTGGGGTTGCTCGGATAACATCACTCGAGTGGTAATCTCTATCAACTTCCATTTTTCCCGTAGATGATCACGTTCGAGCTTGACTTGATGAAGCTCAGCTTGGGCTTGGTCAAGGGAAAAGCCCAAAGACGCCACCTCTTTTCCGAGCTCCGACAAATGGGCTTCGTAAGGGGCAATTCTACTGGATGAGGCCATCGCTTCCTTTGTCTGAGTAGAAAATTGGTTCGTTAAAGCCTTATATTTAAACTACCCAGATGATCACTGTTCAACGACTATAAAAGTAACGGTCACAAATATTAAAGTAAAACTAAAAAAGTTGATATCTTATAAAAACATTTTTCATAAAGAAACATTTAACTGGATCAAGAGGGATTTTCCATTAATGAAATTTTGGGTCGTTACACATAGTTCCCCATTTTCAGTTCATCCTGGCAGTACTATGATGTACAAAGATCTGCGGGAGTATTACTGGTGGGATTGAATGAAAAGAGATATTTCTGATTTTACTATGAAGTGTTTGACTTGTCAACAGGTTAAAGAAGGAGTAAGTTACCTAAATGGATTCTTTAGTCATTACCGGTGCTAGATTGTAAATGGGAAAATATATCCATGTACTTCATTGTGGGATTACCAAAGACATCTTGAGGTAATAATGCAATCTGGGTTATAGTTGATTGATTGACTAAATCTGCTCGTTTCCTTCCTATTCGAGATGCATTCTCTCTAGATCAACTTTCTAGATTGTATCATAAATAGATAGTCAGGTTACTTGGACTTCTCCTCTCCATTGTATCTGATCGTGATCCCAGGTTTACTTCTAAATTTTTGAAAGGCCTTCAGAAGTCGTTGGGTACTAAATTATTACATCTTTTCATCTGCAATCAGATGGGCTATCAGAAAAACAAATTCAGACCATAGAGGATATGTTACGTGCTTGCATGATGAATTATAAGGGAAGTTGGGACCAACAACTATCTTTGGTTGAATTTTCTTATAACAACAATTTTCATTCTAGTATACAGATGGCTCTATTTGAGGCATTATATGGAAAACATTGTCGAACTCCAGCTTTTTGGGATGAAGTAGGGGAAAGGAAGATGATGGGACCATAATTGGTATAAGAGATGGAAAAAAAGTTTAGTTGATTCAGAAACACATGAGAACAGCTTAGAGCAGGCAAAAAAGTTATGCGGACAATATGAGGAAGGATCCCTCTTTTGAGGTAGGTGATTATATTTTTCTCAAAGTATCTCCCTGGAAATGTGTGATACGGTTTGGTAAGAAAGGAAAGCCGAGCCCAAGGTTCATTGGATCATATGAAATTATGGAGAGAGTTGGATCAGTTGCATACAGAGTGGCTTTACCTCCATGATTGTCCCTGGTACACAATGTTTTTTATGTTTCAATGTTGAGCAATTATATGCCAGATTCATCTCATGTGTTGATCCCAGAGGTAGTTCAGTTGGAGGAGAATATCTCTTATGAAGAACAGACAGTCTAGATTCTTGACTAAAGAGAGCAAGTGTTGTGAAATAAGGTAATTTATCAGGTGAAGGTTTTATGGAAAAACCATATGGTTGAAGAGGCAACGTGGGAATCTGAAAATGCTATGAGGGAAAAATACCCACACTTATTTTGATAAGTGAATAAAATTGCGAGGATGCAATTCCCAAAAGGGGGGAAGAATATAATATCCCATGTAAATGTAGAATAATACATTTTCATATTTATTAATATTTTTGAATTAAATATTTATTTTACTTTAAATGGGTTGCTATGTTCGATAGAGTACCCGATACGCATCAATGTGTTTCTTTGAAATCTTACATTGCACACTAAAAATATAATATTATTATTTTAAATGGTAGTTAACATGTAGTCGTTAAATTGGAGGGAATGAATATAAATAACTAAAATATAATTATATATGTTTTTTAAATGTTTTTACAATTATCAAATAAAAGAAAAAGGCTTAAAATAATAAAAGAATTCAATTTTATTCATAAATACTCTAATATTCACTAAAAGGTCGATTTATCACCTTTTGATGGAGAACCATATTTAAAAATAATTTTGGGCACCCTTATACATTCTATTGGACAAAATTAAATCATTTTTAGAATCGTGACATCAAAATTTACTTTGTGTATGTTTTTGTTATTTTTTCGATAAAGTTTATTTTTAATGAATAAGTGAACAATGTTGTATTTTAATTACAACCCTCATTTTAATCTAATTTATTTATATGATTATATTATACTTTTAATTGGTTTTAAAGTGAAATTAGAATATATTTTTATCATTTAATCCAATGGTGGTCATCAGAATTAATTTTACTTTGAAATTGAACTTAAACAAGTGTCAATCTTTTGATAGACATTGCTTCTTAAAAACACTATATTTGTTTTGACAATGAGAATTAATTATTAAATTCCTTAATGAAACCTATATGTTTTGAATTTTTAAAATAGACATCATATTTGAATTCAGAATATCAAATATAGATTAGGGTTAATTTATGGTATTTTTCTGAAAACTGAAATTTTTGATGAATAGTGAAACCACTAAGTGGTAGTTAAAAAACTGATTTTTCATTTAAATTAAAGTTTTACACTTCTGTGAATTGAATTTAAAAAATCCAACATAAATGGTTGTAATTAGTAAGTAAAATTTTGATCAATGGGATAAAAATAATTTTTTTTGTGAATAGTTACATTTCTGTTTTATTAATCGCGATTAAAGGTAACTAGTGTAATTTAAGGTAAACATAATGTTATAATAATA
This sequence comes from Viscum album, assembly GCA_963277665.1. NCBI lineage: Eukaryota > Viridiplantae > Streptophyta > Magnoliopsida > Santalales > Viscaceae > Viscum > Viscum album. The sequence continues at coordinate 1,032,244,100 of OY728133.1, read as the reverse complement.
TGAAATTACCTTGACACATGTCCTAAAATTGTTGGATGTGTCATGGACGACCATGAAAATCCATGGGCCAACATGGGGACCCCATGGAGCCACTTGGGTAAGAAAATGACATTAAAATTTTTTTATTTAAAGATAAAATAAAAATGTCACAAACATGTATTGTTTTACTAAAACAATTTTTACATGGGGTTATAAAATGACCCCACCTCTACCACCTTACCAACACCTCTCATGCAATTTTCTCATACAATCTTTGCTCATTTTATCTCTCCACATCCCTCTCTTTATCCTTGAAGCCTTACCTTAGGAAGAAAGCTCCTCAAGAAACCCTTTTGTTTCAAACTAAGAGGAGTTACCCGATTTAATGGTAATGTAATCACTTGTGTTATTTTGCTTTATTTTTCTTGTAAAACCAACTTAACTATTTTTATTACTTTATTTTTTTTAAAAAACAAGTATCTTAAATATACTAGGATGTTGTTAATAGAAGGATTTTATTTACACTTACACACCCCTCCGTCTAATGGTTAAAGAACATACTGTTTCTGTGGTTGGAGGATTTTTGCCTCATGAAACGATGATTGTTCAATATTCTTTTAACACCTTTCATGGTGGATATTAAGATTTAAATATATTTATATATGATATATATTATGTTTATGTTTTCCTTATTCTTCTGTATTTTTCATTTATGGAATACCTTTATGGTTTCCATTTTGGGTAAACGCGATAATTTCATTTTAGAAAGTGCAGACTACCGCCCCCTCAAAGTGATTTGATTCGTTAATTCCATATATGGAATGCATAAAGGATGGAGTTAATGATATTATATATGATATTATACTGGAATTTAAATATACCTTTATATAATTATGATTTCACTCCATTAAATACGAAATACAAATGAAAGTAGGGTTCATGCATACGTACGGCTTACCATCTCAATGAATGGTGGATTTCATTTCTTAACATTAAATGTTATATAAAATTATAAATAAATTTATATGCTAGATATATATGATATATATGATATCCAAATTATGAATATCATTCTGGATATAATCAACCTTCGACCACATGAACAACAAGTAAATGTAAGAAGTCCATTTTTGACTTAAGAACCAAATATCGACAAAACAAACATTATTAACTTAAATGATTACGTAATGCTTATAAATGGAAATAAGTTATATAATAGGAATAATAAGATTGAAAAAGGTTCTTAAGAAAGTATAAATTAATAGGAGTTTATTATTCAGGAGATTAAAGAGCGATCGAGTCAAGTCGGACACGAGGTATGGGACTTCATGTCAATCTCATTTCATTGATGCATATTTTGTTCTAATACTGTAGAGACCCGAATCCTGACGTACATGGACATTACATTACATTTGCAGAATACTTAGTACATAACAAAAAAACACACACACAAGGATCGTAATAGTTTAGTGTCTTTGGAAACTCGGAATATAATCTTCTAATCGTGGTGAAAGATCTTCAAAATCTCCCATAAAGATCTTCCCTTTTTTTTACCTAAAACCTTTCTTTATATCCTGGGGAAAAGAAAACATAAAAGGGTGAGCTCAAATGCTCAGTAAGGGTAAACAAAAGAAATATCAATCACATCATATACATAAGCACATAACTTTTGAAAATCTTAACCTGCAAAAGAGATCATAATTTCATAACATGGGGTAAATCATGGAAGTGAAATGTAATCACAATAATCATAACCTAAAACATGAAACTTTGTGGCATTCACCCATAATCATAGAGAATCATTTCTTGTTAGTCAAGACTCATTTCCAAGACTATCTTAGTGGACAAAGTCCCTTTCTGAATCGAGTAACCCTCGTTTCAGTCCTGTTTCACTGAACCGGTATAACCTACCGTTCCAGCCATGTCTATCTCATGAGATATAAAATCATTACCCAATGCATTGGAGGGAGATATAGGTCCCACCCATCTTATAATGAATCCTTTCTTATGTGTGCCACATAATCATAAATCATACATCATCGCATAACCCATGTAATAAAAATGGGATTCTTAAACAACATGACATCATAAAACAATTCATATAAGATAAAGGAATTCATAAAAATGTTTCCATCACAACATAATCAAATACATTTAATAATAGGGATAAAAACAGAACCCTTTTATTATCTTAGATGGAAAATAATTTTGATAAAATACATGAACTTCATTCTTGAGGAAAATATCCTTTCTACTTCAAAAACACTTTTCCTTTCTTAACATGTAATAAAATTTTAAACTAAAATAAGTTGATTAAAAATAAACTTGAATACTTGTAAAGGAAGCTTCTTGGAAATAATTGTTTAGAAATCAATTCATGCCGTATAAGTTAAAAAAAACATTCTTCATACTTTTGTCGGAAAAGTCAAAAAGTACCTCGTACGACAAAAGATTCCTTTCATAGATTTTACTAAAAACTCACCGAAGGGTAAAAATGGATTTAAACAATTGTAGGTGGATGGAAATAATATTACATATTGATGAAACATGGATGTGGATGATAAAATACACCCCAGTAAATACTTACAAATAAACAATCTCGGATAAAAATGAGATTGTGATATTTCCCTTACCTTAGGTCCGATTAGCTTTGTACGTGTCCGAAGCGCCTGTATAATGGTTTAAATAATGTTATTGACTTATTCCAGAATCATACATATTGATATGATATCATATATGGTCATATTCTTAGCTTCTTGTTAGTAATATTTCATTGTTACTTGTTACTCGGGTCTTAATTGCCTTTTGTTCTTATGCGTGTTTTGCCGAATACATTCTTATTCTTCTTTTAAGGTTATAGATACCTTATATCCAGAATTGTATTAGTGTAACATATATCATATTTATTCATTCAATTCATTTATATAATTACTATGTAATGATGATCATGTAGAACGAGTCGCATCACATCGTGGAGACGGTATTCCGTACGTACGCACGAGTGATGATATCGTTCCTATGATCGTGGAACTGTATTGGAGTATATATATATATTATTTCAGTATCAATATTACTTTATAATAATCATAAATAGTTACTCATTACACCATTATACCCATCCTTGTAATGTGATGGTGGAAAAATAGATTACACCACGGCGTGGTGACGGTATTCCGTCCGTACGCACGCGCGGTGATTTCATTTTTCCATGGGATGGATAGAAGGTGAATTAGGGTTATTTCATATTTATAATAACATATCAGTATGTAAGTAATACTGATGTTATTACTTTATCATGTAACAACTAAATAAGAAGAAGTTGAAGAAGAAAGAAATTGAAAAGATCGGTAAAGGATATTACCTCTTCTTTGGAACGCCTCTTTGAATCCTCCACTTAGGGAACTAAGATTGGTCTTTGAAGAAGACCAGGACCTCTAGGATTATTCTAGGGAAGTGGAGAGGAGAAAATGGCAGGGGTTGGCCGAGCTTGAGTGCTAAAATTGGTGTGAGGAGGAGGGGGAGGAGGTGCCCTTTTATAAGGGAGGAGAGGGGCACCTTAGGAATATCTCAAAATATTATTTTATATTAAAGTCAAAATCGGTTTATAATGGCTCCAAATGGTCTTATTTCGAAGATAAGGTGGGTATGGGTCGAAATCCTATCAACCAATAGGATTTAGACATGTTTAGGGTATTATTTTAACCTTATCAATTAGATTTAACTCTAAGTTAAATAATTTAACTTTTACCGTGTCTTTTTGTTTTCTTTCACTATATGGTTAATACACTTACTATAACATACCAAAAGAACCCCAAATTGTTTATTATTAATATATATATCCTTATCTAAGTCATTTGTCCGAACCTTAGATTTTTAGGAATATAATATTTGATTTAAAAACTATTTTGTGTCAATTTTGACACTATTTGATATATGATTTTTGTGAAAGTCATAACAGAATTATATGTTGGAAAAAAGTTGATTAAATCAACATTAATATATCATAGTAACCTATAAAATTAGTTTAATTCATAAAAAGTCTTAAATTACATTTATTTTGGTGTTTATAACATCAATTATGTCAATATTTCATTAATAAGATAATTACTGCATCATCATTGTGTCATAAATAAATTAACTTATTTAATGTCTAAAAATTACAAATAAAATACCATCATGTAGGAAATATTTTTAGATTTCTAATGAAAATTTATAGTCTAATTTATCTTATGTATAACCCCATATTAAAAATGATTTACTTATTAAACTTTGATTTTAACTATTTTATCCCTTCTTTAAATAAATTAATAATAAATGTCCTAATCTAATCCAAGTGGGCCTAAATGGTCATATTTTATTCATAAGGTTGTTTTTGGTTGAATTACACTTATCCAATAGAATTAGGACATGTGTTAGGGTAATAATAATATCATATTTACCCTTGGTTACCCTATTTACTATTAACCGCGGTAAAAGAAAAGTAAAAAGTTACTATTCACCAAAAATTATTTTCATCTCATTGAACCACATTTTACTTACTGACATTAACCGTGTCTCTCGGATTTTTGAAATTCCATTCACAGAAGCGGTAAAATTAAGATTTATGAAGAAATTAATTTTTTTAACTACCACTTAGTAGTTTCACTATTCATCAAAAATTGATGTTTTTCAGAACAATGCCAAAATTTCATCCTAAGCTATATTTCATATTCCGAATTTAAAAATGAAGTATATTTTACCAAATTCATATCATAGAAGTTGCATTAATTAATTTTATAATTAAATCCCGCTGTTAAAACAAAGAGTGTGTTTTTAAGAAACAATATCTATCAAAAGTTTGACACTTGTTTATGTCTAGTTTAAATGTGAAATTACATCCAATGACCAACATTGTATTAAATTATAAAAATATATTCTAAATATACTTTAAAACCACTCAAATTAATAATTTTTCACTATTAATTATTTTGATTAAAAAAGTTGTTTTTAATTATAATTTAGTAATTTTCACTATTCATCATAATATGAAAGTTATCCGAAAAGTACCAAAATTTCACCTTAGGCTAAATTCAATACTCCGAATCCAAAAATGAAGTCCATTTTGAAAAATAGAATTTACAAAATTTCAAAAAGTGGTTATTACTATTCATAACGGCTAGTTTTAATAATATTTTAATAGCATATCGTTGTTTAGTAAAACTCGGTATTGCGTACTACACACGCTATCAAGGAAGGTCGTGATTGCGTGTAATGAAAGGCAAGTCAATGATGCGTGTTGTGAAAGCTCCTTTTGGTGTAGAGTACAACACAAGACATTAATAAAATTAAAAAGAATATTTTTCATAAAATCTCGGGCTGTTACATTCTACCCCCCTTAAAATGAATTTCGCCCTCGAAATTCGTCGGGGTTATAAGTGGTTTACTATTTGAAAGTTTCTTTGATAGAAACCCACATCGTAAAAAGGAATACCAAAACTTATCTTTAAAAACAAAAGTATGAAATGTAACGGTTACCCAAATAAACTAATCACTGGGTTTCCACATAGGTGAAAATATGGATATGGAAGAGAAATCTAACCATCATGTTCTGATGGAGAGTGGTAGAGAACATGGCTATGGAAAAGCTAGCAATCACAAATCCATAAATTTGTGATGATCTAAGGTAGCATCTGATTCATCAGGTATAAGATCACTAGGACAACATTTTTGGTTTTCAAGATCATTTCCCTAAAGTTGAAAATTTGAATTGGAATAAATACTTTCTTTATTTTGGTACAATCTCACTATTGTTCGTGCCTAGAACAATTTCCACTTCATCTCTTAAATAGTTGAATTTGTTATTTGTGAAGTGTTAGCAGATCATGTGATAGAATGACGGGTCATTCCATCTGTCTCAAACAAAATATTAGAAAAAATTATATGCATAAGTCGATCTATAGTGAGATTAATCATATATGGTTCCTAAAATGGACTTATACTTCATATATCATACTGCTTAATATAATAAAACTAGTTTCTACTAAACAGGGACTTCCTGTAGGCCAGTGGTAGGCGATAAAGGCCAGTCGCACTTCGGTTGTGGGTTCGATTCCCACAGCCTTGTCCGAAGCGATGGGCTGTCGACCGTCCTGCAGGTTGTCCTTTTTCCAAAACTATATAACATCCCATAAATAATATCGAAAAAACAAACAATACTAACTTATGTCCAACATAATCCATTCCAATCTTTTAGGCTTATCCATAATACTGCAGTCGACTCTCATAATATAGTGAAAATGATTACCAGAGATTTAACACCATCATCGATCCCCATATATCATAAGATATGTTTTGTTGGTCACATTCCAAACATTCAAAGTCCTTAATCGTGTATTCTCTTGAATAACTTAGTGAAAACATGAATGCAGTTAAAAGTTAACAACTTCCACATACTAAAATCCTCAAAATTCTATATACTCAAACCATGATATCACTTAGTCCTTATATCAATCATGAGCTCATGAATACTATTAAACATTTCATTTTCTCGTTTTCCCTTCATTATGCGCATAATATCTCAATCACTTTGAATACCACATTAGACCAATACATAAATATTCCAATATTCCAAGATACAACATTATTTTGGAATCCCATTACATAAAAACTTAATCATTCCACCACATCGTTGTCATATTCAACATTGCCAATAGTGATCGCATGTGACTTCCCTTTGTCCTTTGCCTTAAGCGGTTGCTCATGTCGATCATCACTAACCCTTGGATTAGGGCATTTATTAGCATAATGCCCCAGTTCCTTGCACTTGAAGCATTGAAGTGTTGGTTGTACGTTCTCTGCAGTGTTTGCTTTATTCACTTCATTAGAATCCCATTTTCCATTACTTCGACACTCAGCTGCTCGATGACCTTCTTTTCCACACTTAAAACATTTTATAGTCCCTTTAAGACAATCTCCACCATGCTTCTTTCCACACTTTGTGCATAAGGAAACATTCATATTCTTTTCACCATTATTCTGAGTTTTCTCCTTGAACTCCATCTTTCGTTTCTTGTCAAAACCATGAGATGGATATGTAACACCAACTTCCATTTCTACCTTGATAGCACAACTCACAATTTCTTCATAGCTACTGAAGTCTCTTATAGCTAATGCCCTTCGAAGACTTGGTTTTAAGCCACTGAAAAATCGATCAACTTTACTTTCAGGTTGGATGATAATACCAGAAGCGTACCTTGCAAGTCTTGTAAAATTCGCTTCATAGGTACCAACAGATTCATCATCCCTTTGCTTCAGTTCAAGAAACTCTTTCTCCATCTTTGTTCGGAGAATACGAGGGAAGTACTTATTGAAAAATAAGTTCTTGAACTCGTCCCATTCCATAGACTCAATTTCATCCCTTTGCCTCGTATTCTTAACAAGATTCCACCATTGATCAGCATCTCCTTCCAAACGATACACTGCTAGGATGACTTTATCATGTTCAGAACATTGAAGAACTGAAAATATCTTTTCAGTAGTACTAATCCATTGTTCAGCAACTAATGGATCAGTAGACCCACTGAAAGAAGTTGGACGCTGCCTCATGAAGGATTCAACAGAATGTTGCTCCTTCCTTTGCTCGTTTGGGAGTCCTGCATGATTCATAGCTTGAGAAAGTTGTGTGAGCATGGCTACAAGATTTTGCATTCCGGCTCCCATATCGTTTGGTTGCTCAGGGGGACAATCATTGCATTGCCCATCACATTCCGCATTAACACGGTTCCTTCGGGTTCCAGCCATCGTCTAAAACCCCAAAAGAATAGTATGAGAGGCAAAAATCATGCTAGGGAAAACAACATAATAAAGGGGTAGTACCCTCAATATCTAACATCTTAGGTTAAATTCGAAGATCGTTAGCGCAATTCTATGACTATAACCTATACGTATACTTAACCTTAGAGACATCCCTAGACATACCTTAGAAATATCTCTAGGGATCTCACTAACGTTTTCGCATCCTAGTTTCCAAAGGTTGACTAAACCTTTCCTCTGATACCAACTGTAGAGACCCGAATCCTGACGTACATGGACATTACATTACATTTGCGGAATACTTAGTACATAACAAAAAAACACACACACAAGGATCGTAATAGTTTAGTGTCTTTGGAAACTCGGAATATAATCTTTTAATCGTGGTGAAAGATCTTCAAAATCTCCCATAAAGATCTTCCCTTTTTTTTACCTAAAACCTTTCTTTATATCCTGGGGAAAAGAAAACATAAAAGGGTGAGCTCAAATGCTCAGTAAGGGTAAACAAAAGAAATATCAATCACATCATATACATAAGCACATAACTTTTGAAAATCCTAACCTGCAAAAGAGATCATAATTTCATAACATGGGGTAAATCATGGAAGTGAAATGTAATCACACTAATCATAACCTAAAACATGAAACTTTGTGGCATTCACCCATAATCATAGAGAATCATTTCTTGTTAGTCAAGACTCATTACCAAGACTATCTTAGTGGACAAAGTCCCTTTCTGAATCGAGTAACCCTCGTTTCAGTCCTGTTTCACTAAACCGGTATAACCTACCGTTCCAGCCCTGTCTATCTCATGAGATATAAAATCTTTACCCAATGCATTGGAGGGAGATATAGGTCCCACCCATCTTATAATGAATCCTTTCTTATGTGTGCCACATAATCATAAATCATACATCATCGCATAACCCATGTAATAAAAATGGGATTCTTAAACAACATGACATCATAAAACAATTCATATAAGATAAAGGAATTCATAAAAATGTTTCCATCACAACATAATCAAATACATTTAATAATAGGGATAAAAACAGAACCCTTTTATTATCTTAGATGGAAAATAATTTTGATAAAATACTTGAACTTCATTCTTGAGGAAAATATCCTTTCTACTTCAAAAACACTTTTCCTTTCTTAACATGTAATAAAATTTTAAACTAAAAGAAGTTGATTAAAAATAAACTTGAATACTGCTAAAGGAAGCTTCTTGGAAATAATTTTTTAGAAATCCATTCATGCCGTATAAGTTAAAAAAACATTCTTCGTACTTTTGTCGGAAAAGTCAAAAAGTACCTCGTACGACAAAAGATTCCGTTCATAGATTTTACTAAAAACTCACCGAAGGGTAAAAATGGATTTAAACAATTGTAGGTGGATGGAAATAATATTACATATTGATGAAACATGGATGTGGATGATAAAATACACCCCAGTAAATACATACAAATAAACAATCTCGGATAAAAATGAGATTGTGATATTTCCCTTACCTTAGGTCCGATTAGCTTTGTACGTGTCCGAAGCACCTGTATAATGGTTTAAATAATGTTATTGACTTATTCCAGAATCATACATATTGATATCATATCATATATGGTCATATTCTTAGCTTCTTGTTAGTAATATTTCATTGTTACTTGTTACTCGGGTCTTTATTGCCTTTTGTTCTTATGCGTGTTTTGCCGAATACATTCTTATTCTTCTTTAAAGGTTATAGATACCTTATATCCAGAATGGTATTAGTGTAACATATATCATATTTATTCATTCAATTCATTTATATAATTACTATGTAATGATGATCATGTAGAACGAGTCGCATCACATCGTGGAGACGGTATTCCGTACGTACGCACGAGTGATGATATCGTTCCTATGATCGTGGAACTGTATTGGAGTATATATATATTATTTCATTATCAATATTACTTTATAATAATCATAAATAGTTACTCATTACACCATTATACCCATCCTTGTAAAGTGATGGTGGAAAAATAGATTACACCACGGCGTGGAGACGGTATTCCGTCCGTACGCACGCTCGGTGATTTCATTTTTCCATGGGATGGATAGAAGGTGAATTAGGGTTATTTCATATTTATAATAACATATCAGTATGTAAGTAATACTGATGTTATTACTTAATCATGAAACAACTAAAGAAGAAGAAGTTGAAGAAGAATGAAATTGAAATGATCGGTAAGGGATATTACCTCTTCTTTGGAACGTCTCTTTGAATCCTCCACTTAGGGAACTAAGATTGGTCTTTGAAGAAGACCAGGACCTCTAGGATTATTCTAGGGAAGTGGAGAGGAGAAAATGGCAGGGGTTTTCCGAGCATGAGTGCTCAAATTGGTGTGAGGAGGAGGGGGAGGAGGTGCCCTTTTATAAGGGAGGAGAGGGGAACCTTAGGAATATCTCAAAATATTATTTTATATTAAAGTCAAAATCGGTTTATAATGGCTCCAAAGGGTCTTATTTCGAAGATAAGGTGGGTATGGGTCGAAATCCTATAAACCAATAGGATTTAGACAAGTTTAGGGTATTATTTTAACCTTATCAATTAGATTTAACTCTAAGTTAAATAATTTAACTTTTACCGTGTCTTTTTGTTTTCTTTCACTATATGGTTAATACACTTACTATAACATGCCAAAAGAACCCCAAATTGTTTATTATTAATATATATATCCTTATCTAAGTCATTTGTCCGAACCTTAGATTTTTAGGAATATAATATTTGATTTAAAAACTATTTTGTGTCAATTTTGACACTATTTGATATATGATTTTTGTGAAAGTCATAACAGAATTATATGTTGGAACAAAGTTGATTAAATCAACATTAATATATCATAGTAACCTATAAAATTAGTTGATTTCATAAAAAGTCTTAAATTACATTTATTTTGGTGTTTATAACATCAATTATGTCAATATTTCATTAATATGATAATTACTGCATCATCATTGTGTCATAAATAAATTAACTTATTTAATGTCTAAAAATTACAAATAAAATACCATCATGTAGGAAATATTTTTAGCTTTCTAATGAATATTTATAGTCGAATTTATCTTATGTATAACCCCATATTAAAAATGATTTACTTATTAAACTTTGATTTTAACTATTTTAACCCTTCTTTAAATAAATTATTAATAAATGTCCTAATCTAATCCAAGTGGGCCTAAATGGTCATATTTTATTCATAAGGTTGTTTTTGGTAGAATTACACTTATCCAATAGAATTAGGACATGTGTTAGGGTAATAATAATATCATATTTACCCTTAGTTACCCTATTTACTATTAACCGCGGTAAAAAAAAGTAAAAAGTTACTATTCACCAAAAATTATTTTCATCTCATTGAACCACATTTTACTTACTGACATCAACCGTGTCTCTCAGATTTTTGAAATTCCATTCACAGAAGCGGTAAAATTAAGATTTATGAAGAAATTAATTTTTTTAACTACCACTTAGTAGTTTCACTATTCATCAAAAATTGATGTTTTTCAGAACAATGCCAAAATTTCATCTTAAGCTATATTTCATATTCCGAATATAAAAATGAAGTCTATTTTACCAAATTCATATCATAGAAGTTGCATTAATTAATTTTATAATTAAATCCCGCTGTTAAAACAAAGAGCGTGTTTTTAAGAAACAATATCTATCAAAAGATTGACACTTGTTTATGTCTAGTTTAAATGTGAAATTACATCCAATGACCAACATTGTATTAAATTGTAAAAATATATTCTAAATATACTTCAAAACCACTCAAATTAATAATTTATCACTATTAATTATTTTGATTAAAAAAGTTGTTTTTAATTATAATTTAGTAATTTTAACTATTCATCAGAATATGAAAGTTATCTGAAAAGTACCAAAATTTCACCTTAGGCTAAATTCAATACTCCGAATCCAAAAATGAAGTCCATTTTGAAAAATAGAATTTACAAAATTTCAAAAAGTGGTTATTACTATTCATAACAGCTAGTTTTAATAATATTTTAATAGCATATCGTTGTTTAGTAAAACTCGGTATTGCGTACTACACACGCTATCAAGGAAGGTCGTGATTGCGTGTAATGAAAGGCAAGTCAATGATGCGTGTTGTGAAAGCTCCTTTTGGTGTAGCGTACAACACAAGACATTAATAAAATTAAAAAGAATATTTTTCATAAAATCTCTGGCTGTTACAAATACAAGACATTATTTTATACTCTGTATAAACCACTTTTACTTCTACTTTTATTCAAAATTAATCTTTTCTATATGAAGCATTTTATAAAACGACAAAAAGTATGTTTATTTTTATCGTACGCGGTGACAACGACCTTTCCACCGCCGCGGGTATTATTTGATCTTTGGCTTCCTCAACAAGCCGTAATGTTTTTAAAAGTAAATAAATACCATATAATATTATATATATTTTGGTATTGAAAATGGTTTTGATAATGGATTTGTTATGTCAATATATTTAAGTGATATATTGGGATTTAAATGTGGAAATGTTTTCTTTCCTTTATAATTGTTTTATGTGTTATGATTTTATAATGGTACCTGTACATTTGATGGGTGGTTACGTGATAAATCAAATGACGGGTGGTGCCGTGAATACCAGGATGAGTGGTTACGTTATAACCTCCAATGCATTGGGTATGGAAGTCATCCGTATGGATATTCCATGTAGTGATATGTGTCGAAGTCGATCGTATGGTTATTCCATTTAAGTATGTTTATGTCCCATGTTACCTATTTGTGGTATGTGTTATTTATATGGGTTTTATAGTAATATTTTGGTTACAAAATGGTAAGTAATGATCTTTTAATCAATGAAGAGTATTTACTACTTCTTAATGGTTAAAAGTGTTAATTTGATAAAGTATTCATGGTTTACTTGATGTTTTGAAAAGCTAAAAGTTTTCCTTCATTGTGTATCAATTACTAAGATTTTTATGCTCACCCAAAGTTTTTTTGAAATTTTTTTCACATGACATAATGTGGAATAGGGTCAAGGATGGGATCAAAGAAAAGACATGTTGTCTTAAACATGGAACAAGACATGAATCTTTTTTTAAGAGTTCATCTTTTGTAAAAAAAACATTTTTGAAGTGTCTACTGTGTAGTATTTTGAGATATAATAGTTATGATCTAAATCTCTAAAACTCTAAACCTTAAAATATCCTCAATGTAAATTATTCATTTAATTCAATATTAATTGAGGTTTAAGGCTGGGGACTTATACCTTATGTTATCTATTACATCTATTTTTGTTTCATTCACATGGATGCAATGTAATGGTATAGATTTTGAAATTCAAACCCCCTCCATTCATGTTGGAATCAATTCAATTTATCGAGGATTTATTACTGCATCCAACACTCCAACTAGATCAATGAATAATTAATATTCTAATATGGTTATTTTAAAAACTATTGGTGTTAATTAGAGGTTAAAAAGGTCAATGGTGACTATGTTGGTTAGATGGATACATCATATTCATGAATTGATGAAAATTAATGTGGATGGAGAATATTAGGGTGCATCTAGGTCCTCAATAAAAGGTGGTATCTTCAAAACCTACAAGATCCTCATTAAGGTAAATTTATATAAATTAATAGTAAATGTAGATGTGAGTGAAGTAGAATTGTTTTCTATGATCAACATATTTAGGTATTCTATCCACTCTGGATGGAAGGCTTTATAGATGTAATATGATTCAATAGTGGTAATTTAAATTCATATAAGTTGACCGAGAAACATATCATGGATGATTCTTCCACCCTTGATTGTTTTTATTTAGCTTTTGTATCTTCCCTAACTTGATTTTACACATGTCTAAATAGAAGAAAATTATTTTTTTTATGAAATTTCCAAGAGTGAAATTATGGAGGATAGCTGACAGTGGTCTTTTTTTCATCCCATATTTTTGTTCTGATTTAGTTGATGTGTATATACATGGTGATGTTTAAAACCATATTTATTAACCACATTATAATGATTTTTTTATACATTTATTTTTAATTAATTTTTTAGGAGTGGTTTTTCTTGTCTCCTGGACCATGTGATTATCTTATCTTGAGAGATAGACTTATTTTAAAAATAAATTAATAAATCCTCATATTCTTCTATTGTATATGGAATCATCATCAATTTAGTTTGGTTGTTATGAATAGTAATTCAATTCATTTTATTATATATTCTTTTATAAAATATTTTTGATATCCAATTATATATTATTAATTCACCACATGTTGATGAATTCTACAGAGATTTAACTATTTTTTCATCCACCATATTATTTCATAAAAAAAATTCTTAGGATACATCAACCAATTTTTCCTTGTATAAATTTTTTTTCCAAATAATCATACATTCTATCTTGACTTGGTAAATATTCATACCATTCTAATATGACTTATTGTAAACCATTTATTTTAATTGTTCCAATATTTTCATGTTCTTATTATTTTTTCTAATCATACCATATGATATTTCTACTCAAATTATAGTCATTCATAATATAGATTTAGAACCCTATAGTCTGCACCCCCCTCACACATCCTATAAATAATGGAATATATTATTTTTAAATATATTTGGAAAATAATATCATCATTATTTCTATTGAGTTTTTTGTATCATTTTTTCACAAAAAATCATACTTCGTTGTCACAACAGTCATAGAGAAGACATATTATTTGAAACGAATATGAATTATATCCACACATTCCATAATATTTCCAATAGCCTATGAGTAGTGACCTCCAAACATGGTAGTAAATTTATCTAGAATTTGGTGAGGGAATATTTATTTATTTCTATAATTTGTTTTCCATATAATATATGGTCTTTTTTATTTACTTTCTCTATATAATGGTAATAATTATATTTAAACATTATCCTTTGTCCATACTTGTGTAATTTTTTTGATACATTCATTTTAAGTTAAATGTTATCACTCGTGAGATTAATTATCATCATATTTTTCCATATTGATTAAATAATTCAACCCAAAAAATTGAGAAGATTCTCTATTAACAACTATTTATTATTTAAGTATTCATTAGACTTGTCCTACTCATGAATAACTGGAAATATATTGATTATTTTTTAAATAACACATCATATCCTTGATTCAATTTCATTAAGATCACAAAAATTACATTCTAACTCAGAAAACACTATCATATTTGTTTGGATCTCAACATCATAATGTTATATTGTTATAATAAAAACTTTTATTCCTTCAATATCATTCTTTTTCAGTTTACTAATTGTTTCTTTTATTTCTCACGAATTGTAATCACCTTTAAAAATTAATCCAAAACATGAACAATTTCCCATTATAGATCTATACATTCATCATCTTCATTATGAGACCGCAATTAATCATAACCTTTTTAACATCAACTTCTAAATTACCTCATCATTTGAAGAGATACTTGAATATGATGTGACGTTATAATTATTCCATATCAAATTAACTTTAATACTGAAATAATATATCTTATTAATATACTTTTTATTTTTTTCCTTTTTCTAAAAAAATAAAATCATAATTAGACCTAAATGAACTATTTTTTGGACAATAATTAAGATATTATCCACTACCTTCAAAATTCTAGTATTTCACATTTTTTCATGAAACTTTAATTTTTTTTAAATTACATGATATAAGGGTAATGATATAATTATATAATTAAGTACCCATAGTATCTAACTAACTTATTTAATAAATATCATCTTCTTTAACATTTTCGTTTTTGGGGATTCAAGGCCATATCATATTTCTCTTTCTCCTTAATAGTTGTAATTATCCTCATATCAAATGATATGAATAATTTTTAAACTCGTATTATGGAAATTAGTTTATTTATAGTAGGGTTTATTTCCATGAATGAAATAAATTTTTAAAATTCATAGTTTATTTTTTAAAATTGAAAGAATGTTATCGATTCTAAATTAAACACTAAATTTTTCTTACAATCTCATTAACCATTGTAATGTAATCCTTGATATTCTCATCATCATCAATTATGAAGAATTAAAATTTACTCATCTATAATTTTATCTTTACGTCATTGAAATAATAAAAAACATCATAATTGATTTTAAATTTTATCAAAATATCATTTTCCTTTTTAGACTTTGGACCATGTTATATTACATTTATGAGAGAGACATTAGAAAAAAAATTATTGTCCATTACATCAATATCCAATGTTTTATTATTAGATTTAATCCATGATGAAACATAAACGATTGGTTTAACCTAAATGTGGTGAAATATATCACTTCTAAAATGATTGATATGTTTTGTGTTAACATAATATTCATCATTTTCTGACAATTTTTCCCCAAAATTAAGAGAATATATATGTTTTTTACTGAGTTTATATTTTCCATGTTTCAAAAATTTTCATTTATCTTTATAGGATTATTAAATTTGATACCACATGTAGATACCCATGATATTTATACACCTTAATTGGAGGGGGAGGGGGGTTAGTCTATTTTCATATTTTTGAAATATTTTACATTTTAATACAATCTATTATATCAACTAAAATTTGTGATCAACATAATTTTATCACTCAAATTCACTTAATATTAACTAATAATAAGAGGTAACACGCCATAATATATTTAAATGGTTTTGAATATTATCATACTCTTTTTTATTATTGTTATATACACTATAATGGGCTATTTAAAAAATATCTATGTCACTTGGGTAGGAACTGTTACACACCAAAATCGATGAAATAATGTAGTGGGTTATAAACTCTAAGTATAATCCTATAGAAATTGTATATTCACATAAATAATGTGAATAATTACTTATTATAATTCTTCACAATATGGATGGATTAATAGGTCATCCATTGTATAATCCTCACAAACATCAGTAACATTATAAGATTTCAAACTATTCATAGGATCTTGAGTAATATTGGTTGTCGTCTTCCTTCCCTATCATATATAGAAATGTTGTATGATATCTCAATATTCATGGAATGTACATCGTGAGTTCTCTAACCAATATAATCAAAGATCAATCAAAATTATTACATTATTAGGAAAAAAATATATGATAAAACATTATAAATTTTAATCATCATCTTTTAGAAATATAAGGAAATAGATAAAATGATTTGATTTTAAGTCCTAGAGGATTCGGATCCGGTTACCCATGATATATCATTCATAACATCATATAACAATTATAAGTTATTTTTTATATCATTTTCCAATGGATCCTGAATTATAATGACATTTAAAATACCCAAAAGACTCAAGTATTATTATCTGTTTTCATATAGATTTGAAATATCCACATACATCATTATATGAAGCATCATATTTAATTTACTGATTATTAATATGATGAATATAAAAATCTATTTTTATATCCTCATGATTATTACTAAATCATCCTTATCATAATGATGGTATACTTTTAATAATTCAATACACATTCAAGCATGTGAACCCAAATGAATTAAATTTTCATTATCTCTCTCTTGTATTCAGGGTAACTGTGTTTAGTAAATATTACTAATTCTAACCTTTATTTCACTATAATCGAATTATATAGCATATTTGAATCCAAAAAGTGATATTTTTGGAATATATATATATATAATAAATTAATACTATTCTATATATATTTATCCAAATGAAATTGTGAATTATAGTGAGCTATGATTTATGTCACGAACTAGATTCGGTACCCTATTAACCCGATGACCAAGCTGCACCTAACCAGACTCGAAGGGAATTCCCGATCCCCATAGGTTGGTGACTAGAAACTAGCATAATACAACATACATGTGGGAATGATTTTCCACAAGAATACGGATGAAAAAGATAAAATACAGTTTGTATATCAATTGGGAAAATCCAATGGGAGAAGAAGTACCATATTACAATGAGGAATAAATGGAAAAGTACTAAAACCCAATGTATTAAAGAGTGAAATCAACCTCAAGGTACCTAATGACACAACTAACTATGACCAAAGCCCAACAACAAGATCCACCACAACTAGATCCATTCCCATTGCTCAAGCCTGGAATAAGAAATTCTACAAACACCAGAAGGAAGAAGTAGGCTATGACCCTATGAATAGTATGATACCACCAATGATTCCATGACATATACCAAATGTTTATTATCTAATTTAAATAATTCATTTTTTTCATAAAAAACAGGTTTGGAAATTTTCATGAATATTTAAACAAAACATTCTTTACATTTTCAAAATTATTGAAAACACATTTGAAGCATGATATTTAATTTACAAGATATGAAGTATTTATCAATCCAAGAATTATGTAAAACATTTATATAATAAAGTTCATATAAATTCAGTAGGAATGTAAATTAGTTAAAATAATAATGTAATACATTTATATCTAAAATATAAATAAACAAGTGATCAACATGGTCATATGCCAAAAGGTACAATAGTATTACCCAATAATATTATTTTACAATATCTATGTGAAAAAAGATAAAATTTTTAAACACACATCCCTGCGAAACTGGTCAATAGAGATGTGTCACCAAACTATCGGTGATGTGACCCGCTACATGTATGTTTTACAATGTTGTAATAGCATAGTGTTTATCCAAATAACTCACTAAATACCTATGGCTTTCATGCACCAATACATTATAGGTGAACTATTTTAAGATTACTTAAAATATTATGAATCCCATTATTCCATTTTAAAAATTCTAATTTCATTCAATTTAAAACCAAAACAAGATTTATACAAAAACAAGCCTTTTTACAAGATAAAACCACTGGGTTTCTATCAAATAATTGTAACCCATTTTCATGTGTTTTAAATCCATTAAAAACATATTCAATCTTATTTATAAATTATTTTCAAAATTAAAATCAACAACTTAATTAAAAAAATTACCCTCAAAATAAACCATTTAAATTCAAAAATTTAAATCGAACTATTTCAAAAATCACCCCCCAATTTAATAGAATTGGGGGATTTCTAAATTTCCATGACATAACTATTTAATATCTCGTAATTCAAGAGAAATTGGTTTTATCAACGTAATTGAATGAAACTTTAAGAAATTAAATTGAAATCAATGATTGAAATAAACCAAAGAAATAAATGTTAACCAATTTGGAAAATCAAAACGTAACCACCTACCTATTTTTTCCAAAAAATAGGTGAATGGAACCCATAAAAGATAAATAAAGTGAAGGAGATCTTAAGAATTAACCTCAATGAAAGATCAAACACCAAATTGTATAGATCCATCAATCACTACATGAACCATTGAAATACCAAGAGGAAAGAAGGAAAGAGACGTGAATAATAGTTGAGAGAACGTACCCTAGAATCAAAATATTAGAAAAAGAACGATCGAAAGCCAATCAGATCGATCTGGATGTTAGGGCACATTTAGAGATCATCTAGGGAGAGTATAGGGTCAAGTGAAATGATGTTTGGAAATAATAGAATGAGTGGTACTATAGAAAATTTTACATCTAGCTGAGCACATGCCGATTCACGACGTGTACTCAGGTGTCATGATGTATAGGCCATCCTGGATAAGTATGCTGAAAAACCCATCACCTCGAGTTGAAAAAAAAACTATTTAACCCCTATATGATGTGTACCTCATGTAAATTACTTTTACCAGCTCATGACATGATCTACCCACTCATGACATGAAACCAGCACCAAGAACACGACATGTACTTCAGGTATACATCTTATACTTGTTCTAAAATCTACATTAAACCCAATAAAAACACATAAAATTTATTTTTTACTGAAAGGAAACATAGAAAAGGTGGAAATCACCAAATCCATGAAAAGTTTTGTTAAAACCTCACCAATATTAAAACTTTCTTCACAAAAAAACCTATGATGTCGATTCCATAACAAAAAGTTGTGGAAACTTCTCTCTCATTAGTGCCTCACATTTTCATGTATCGTGACTATCAGATCCATTTTTCTATAGTAAATTATCCAAAGGTAATGTATTCTCATAAAGAAACATTGCCTTATAATCAACTATCTAGACTTGTTTCTTAGTCAATGATAAATCAGACTTGATCTCAATATCACTTCATCTCAAAACCTGAGATGAATCAGATAAATACATTCTTAGCTACGATACATGAAACATGTTATGTATCGATGTCATCTACAATGGATATTCCAGATGGTAAGAAACATTCCCCACCTTTCCAAAAACCGTCAATGGTCTCACAATATGAGGATAAATCATCCCTTATCTCCGAAGACTTCAATGACCCAACAAGGGTGAAACCATTAGGAACACCTGATCACCAACTAAAAACTTGAAAGGTATATAGTGTCAATAAACATAAGAATATTATAAGCATTATGTTGTCAACATAATCTGATGCATCAGATGAATATTATTTTCTGTCTCCTACACTAGGCTTGGTCCAACCAAAAAACTTTCAAAAACCTCCAAGAAACACAAAAATATTTACAAGGACATCTATACAGGGCCTCAAAAGATTCCATTTTGATTGCAGACTAGTAACTGTTGTTGTAAGAAAACACATCTATACCTATTTTATCATCCCAAGCCCCACTGAAAACTATACCACTGGTGAAAATCATATCCTTTTGAATTTATATAGCTCATTTTATCTACCCATCTGACGAAAGATGGTAGGTCGTGCTCAAATGAACTTGAGATCCCAGTTCTCCCTAAAGGCCTCTCAAAAAGCAATATGTGAAACAAGTATCCATATCCAATAATATATCATATGGAACTCCATTCATGTGAAAAATCTCTTTCATGTTGAGATTAACCAACTCCTATACATTAGATGTAACATGAATGGGTATAAAGTGCACTAACATTTAACCAGTCGATCACAACCCATATTGAATTCTTTTTTCACTGGTAATGAGGAAACCCAACCACCAAATCCATAAAGATATCATCCCAATTCCAAGGAGGAACTGGAAGTGGATAAAGAAAACTCGAAGGATTCTGGTGATCGACATTCACCTATTGTCATGTATAGAAATGAGACAGACTTAGTAATGTCTTGTCTCATACATGGACATTATAACTTATATCTCATTTCATAGAACATTTTTGTGTCTCTTTGGTGAAAATTCCACTAAGAATTTTTGAATCCCCCCATCACTTCCTCTCTTGCTGATAACGACACAATGATGCAGTTATGATAGCATAGAACATCCACTTTGGAGAACGACCACTGGGGAACTATTTTTCCACAATAAATTGATTTTACAATTCTCTAGAACTCATCATCACATTCTTGATCTTTAAGAATCATCTCAAGAGGAGTATACATTAACATAACACTGGATAATGAAACATCATCCTCATCCTCATTAACTCCAATATAATACTATTCAATGAGAGCCATCAAATTCCACACTTTTGAGGAATCTTCCACTACCTGGGTTAGAAGTTTATTGCTCAATAAATCAGCAACAACATTCTCTTCTCTAAGTATATATGTGATGTTAATGTAAAATACTATAGGTACTCCACCCAACACCTATGTCGAAGATTCAATTATTTTTTAGAGAAGATATAACTCAGGATTTTGTGGACCGAATACACTATAATGATTTCTCCAAAAAGTTAGTGCCTCTAAATCTATCCATTTTCATCACAACTTCAAGTTCAAGATTGTTGGTAGGATGATTTTCCTAATGTGGTCTAAGATAAAAAGATACAAATCATACTATATGATCACTATGCATAAGAACACATCCCAAGCCAATACTAGATCGATCAAAAAACACCACATAGCCCTACCCAGATATTGGATGTTTCAACACCATCATAGTATACAATAAACATTTCAACTCGACAAAATAACTCTTACATTTATCATCCCATGGAAACATCACCCCATTATGAGTTAGAGCAGTCATTAGTGAATACGGATTTTATATGTATTTCATGAACATGCAGTAATATCTGACCCATCCCAAGAATCTCTGGATCTTGAAGACATTTCATGGTTGACCCCAAATCAGAACAGCCATCACCTTCTCAGGATCATGTAATACACATTTTTTAGGAAACACATGTGAAAAATAAATTAGCATCCTAAATCTAGAAAATCACACATTGAAAGCCTGAAAATATGGCAGTGATTTCTCTGTAGATTCAAAACCATTCTAAGATGCTTCACATGATCCTCCTCAGACTCAGAGTAGACATTAATTTCATCCAAAAAGACTAAAACAAAGGTATATAAATACATAGGGGATGTTTTTTTAATTAAGT
The DNA here is from genome assembly GCA_963277665.1 of Viscum album. Taxonomy (NCBI): domain Eukaryota; kingdom Viridiplantae; phylum Streptophyta; class Magnoliopsida; order Santalales; family Viscaceae; genus Viscum; species Viscum album. The sequence goes on along the minus strand of OY728133.1, from coordinate 1,032,221,989 downwards.
CCAGGAAAACTACATTTGAATTTATTAATCCAATGGTTATAACAAGGTACTCATAATGGACATACCTACTCTAAAACACAATTTTCTAAATGTAAGATACATTTATCCTCAACTTACGGTAACCAAATTGAATGTCAATCGTTGAAAACAAATTTTCACGATTCATCTAATAGAATATATCTTTAATATATTGAAAAAACAATTTTCTTATCGTAACTCAATTGAGATATTGATTATAAACACATGAACGAAGATAACCATCTTCATTCTTATAAAATAGGACTTAATCTTCCCAAGGTTATAAAATTGGAAGAATAAGCCCTTTCTCAAGAAGATCATCCAGCTAAGACATTATCTCTTTCAATTCATAGGGATCTATTCAGTAAGAGGGGGTAGAGAATATTTGACTTCATGGAATTAATTCAGTAGAAAAATCAACCACTCTCAAAAGTGGAAGACAAGATAAATTTGATGGAAAAAATTTGGGAAACCTGATTAAAACTAGAAGAATATCACCACCCATTTAATCTCAATCTAGATCAAAATCAAAAACAGATATTAATTTGCCAATTCTATATAAGATGTAATGGCTCATCTCGACCTTGTATCCCATTCTCCATGAAGGATAGGAATTAAAACACTATGTGTATTAATGTAGACCCGTCAATGATAACAATAAATTAAGGATTTGTGGGAATGAAAAAATACATACGAAATATGATTTCAATATATTTCATATCAAGAACAAAAACTCTTTACTCTAGCTTGACATCTGATAGAGAGAAGGCACAAGCAGGTCTACATAGAACATGATCTATTTTCATACAAAGGGGTGTTGTAATATCCATTTCACAATATAATTTCTCCATAAGATGATTAACCAAGTTAAAAATATGAGTCGAAATAAAATATTGAGATGCACTAGTATCAAAAAGAGCAGTCACTAATGGAGACGTGATGGTAATGGTAACTCTCACAGTCGATGAACTCGTGTTTTCTTATAAAAACCCTTCTCATTATTTCACAATTAAACATAATTTATTACATATAATATTTACATGATAAAACATATAAGATTGATAGTTCTAGTGTATTTGGTAATTAAGAATATTACATAAAAAATTAATATATGAAATTCACATCATAATTAAAAAATTCTTTTACATGACCTCCCACATTCATTCGAACATAGCATTGCATGAGATAACCTGAGAACATGCATAAGAAATGTGTCTGTCATAAAACCCATTAAAGGAGAAAAAATGTATAACCTGAAGAATACGGAACATGTTATGAAATAGAACTATCAATTAAGTATAAGAGAAACATGAACATAAAGTCATGATATAGCATGATTATCATTACATGGAAATGTGTCATCAATATTTATCATGATATTAGAATTATCCAAGGTTCGTTGCTCATGGATAATGATTAAACCATAAATTAACTTGAATTATCATGAGTAAACCCTCATTTTACTTGACATATCATGATACTAATAACTATCCAATGTATTGGAGTGCTGTTAGTATTCACCCTTCTTAGTCATTTTATTTCTTGCCTGATTGTTCCAAATGGATCGTATAATATAGATTCATTAAAATTCATCATTTATTAAATGATAAATGAATTTGGAATTCATAAATTAATCTTCATTATCATTATGTAAATTCTCATAAAGGTGAATATCCGGGATAGATAAATTGTCATGGGATACACTACGCAACGACTTTGACTTGGAAAATCACGGTGTAATTTCTGCAACATAACGTCGGGACATAAGAAATCATAAAAACTATTGATGAGAGGGAATGGGGTGTCACATCAAATGAAAACGAACTACAAATTAGAAGGGTTATATATATACACATTACCCATCATATTTAATAGAATTTAGATTCATAATACAAAATAATTACTTGAATGTAAATGAGAAGAGAGAAATTCCTTATAGAATTTTGACATGGTAACATGTGTACATGGGAGGAATTAATGATATAGAAAGTGGTAAATAATCATTAAAACATAATTAATGATGTATGTGAGTGGTTTTAAATCATAACCAAACATTTTTAATTGAACATACAAGGGTATAGAATTATAATGAAATTTGAAAAAAAAATAGAGAGGAAGAAATCCCTTACTTTGATGTGTGATCCCACTGGCCTGGGAGGGATTTAAAGAGGATTCATGGGATATTGGGGAACCTTGGAAAGTTTTTAGAGATATAGTTTCAGGTTTTTAACGTTATAAAAGGGTTTTGAGTGAAGGAAAGTGGGATATCTGGTGGGTATATATATGAAAAGAGAGGAAATTCTTTATTATTTATGTTTTTGACACCACACATTAAACAAATCCAAACCAAAAACCAACCCATGGTTTATTCCCATGTCTTTTTACAATAGGGAATGAGAAACATTAATTTATATTTCCAATGGACGAAAATATTAAAATATTAGGCTTTCTTATGTGGAGGTGAGTCATAGTCTCACGGAAATCAATTTAAAAGTTAACATTCTTTATATGTTTTGGAGGGCCCACTAAGGCACCATTAAATTAAAATATCAAAAATAAAATAAAATTATTTTAATATTAAAACCTATATTGGATGACCAAACTATTTATAGTATATTATTACATCACTATTGGGTCATTATGATGTCATTAAACAAATTATATAATTAAACTGTATTTAATTTTTATCCAAAAATTTGACTATCTCCGAAAATTATTAAAAGTTCACCATTATATAATTTCCATGAACCAAATCCAAAAATGATATTCATTTTATCTAACTAATTTTCAAAATATGTGAAATTTTCCATTTAAAATAAAAACCAAAATTTTTCGACCATTAATAGGTATTAACAAACACAACTTTCAAAACATAATAAAAATACCAATTTTATTCATAAAAATCATAAGATAATTTATATTTAATAAACTATAATTTAATAATAATATTTCATTAAAATATTATTTAATTATAAAATCCATTAATTAATCAAAATAGATTTTTTAATTCAATATTAACTAAAAATTGTAATTTTTTTCTATAAAAACTATTTACAACATAACAATAATAAACAGAATGTAAATTCTATATACTAATATAATGAATATAATCACAAGGCTAGGTTATTGTTACATAACACCTTATAAATCCCACATATGACCATTGTGTAATGTGTGCGATGATGATAAACTCTTGGGGAGGCTCAGATAACATCACTTTGGTAGTAATCTCTATTAACATTCACTTCTTCTGTAGGTTGTTCAACTCAAGATTAACATGTTGTAGCTCATCTTGGGTTTTTTCAAGAGAAAATCCCAGTGATGCCACCTACTTTCCGAGCTCTGAAAAAAGGTCTTCCTATGGATAAATTCTATTAGATGAGGCCATCACTTTTTTGTCTATGTAAATCTGATTTGTTAAAGCACTATATTTATACTAATCATGGGATACATGTTCAACGACTATATTAGAAACATTCAAAAATTTGTATTTTTATTTTATAATCAAAAAAGAAAAATCCATGGAATTGAATATGTTATATACCCATTTTACATAATAAGTCATTTAATTATATCAAGAGGAATCATAAATAATAAATGGTTAGGTCATTAAAATATCCCCCTTAAGAAAATTCTCCCATGAAGTTTCCTTTTCCGGCACTAAAATAGATGCTGGTAACTTAAATTCATTACTTACTCTGATTCCCACATTGCCTATTCAAAGTTGTCGTTTAACCACAACACCTTGATGAGGGGAATTGTATTTTATCATAAAAATTTTTCCATATGATATAAGATCTTCACTGGATTATCTTCAACGAAGAGTTCATTCTCCAATGGTATGACCTCTAGATCGAGTACATGTGATGGTTCAGGTATGTACTTCCTCAATATTGATACATGGAATACATCATGTAATCGAGATAGGTTCGGTGGGAGTGATAGCCGACAGGCCATAACTCCAATGCAATAAAGGATAAAAAAGTGACTATGTACCTATGACTAAGCACTCCCTTCATCCATAATCTCATAACTCTCTTACACTATGACATGTATAGGAACACCAAGTCTCTGACATCAAACTATAGTTCTCATCAATGATTATCATCATAGGTATTTTTTTAACTCTGAGAAGATTTAATGTACATCTAGATTGTATTAAAATTCTCCCCATTTCTTCAATAATTTATATAACTATGAGTTTTTTCTCCCCAACATCATCCCAACACGTCGATGTTCTGCATATCTTCCTATAATGGGATTTATAATGATCCATTTGGATGCTTGAGTTGAAACTGTTATTGTAAGAGAATTCAACCAGAGGAAGATGTTGATCCCATCCTCTATTGAATCCATGGAGTATTCTCTCAAAATTTACTCAAGTATTTGGATAGTCCCTTCAGATTGACCATTAGTTTGAGGATGATAAGACATTCTGATGTTCAAATCAGTATTCATAGCATGTTGAGAACTCTTGCAAACATAGAGGTGAATCAGTGTTCTCGATCAGATACAATAGATAGTGGTACTCCATGAATCCTTACTGATTATCTGATATATATTTGTGCAAGTGGATCCAATGATAAATCCTCTCAAATTGTAATTAAGTTTGAAGTCTTTATAAGACGATCCACAACAGCCCAGATTTCATTTTTTCTTTTGGATGCCTTCAGATGTATGGTGAAAACATACATGGTGATGTTCTCCCATTTCCATTTTGGTTTGGATAATGGTTGTATCACCTACATATACATCTTCCTCTCAACCTTCAATTGATGAAATACCAGGCACTTTGATGGATACTCAATGATCTCCTTCATCATTTTATCCTTCCAATAATGCTCTCAGAGATCTCTATACATCATTGTCTTTCCTGGGTGAATTGAGAAATTTGATCTATGTGCATCATCAAAAATTTCATTCTTTAACTCTGGATTTGATGGAACACATAGTATTGTCACAAATCTATCAATTACTTCTTCATTAAAATTGAACTCCAAGTATTTCCATTTTATAATTGTTCCCACTTTATTTTGTATTCAAACATCATCCTTTTGAGCATCCTTTAACTATTTCAAAAGAGATGATTAATCAAAAATTTGTTAAAGGATTGATGTTGTTCCCTTATTTATGATTTCCATTTCCATATTCGTCAAATATATGAATATTGTATCATTTTAAATTTTCACCATTGATATAATCCTTGAGGAAGTTCTATATAGGTCATCTGCCACCTTGATAAAGACTTTGATCAACTTTAACCTTATTTGTTGGCACATGTTCAACAATTTCTATGTGAATATATACTTAATGCTTTTATTGTTTTATATATTTCATTCTTCTCCCAAAAGAGTTAATTTTGCAAAATTTTCAATGTGAAGATTACTACAACCAACTCCAGATAATTTATTTGGAATATTTTTTCTTTAAAATTCAATTTCTATGAAGAATATGCATTGAAATTTCCATTTTCATCAACACACAGCCTAGTCCCTTCTTTAATGCATCACTGAATACCAGAAAATGTTCTCCACTTGTGGGTAGTGTGAGAACGGGTGTAGTGATAAGCCTCATTTTCAACTCATTGATTCCCTCTAAACATTCATCACTCTAGGAAATCATTAATCCCTTCTGAGTTATCCAGGTAATAGGGCTGGACAATCCTAATAAATTTCTCACAAATTGGAAAAAATATCCAGATAACCCTAGGAAGCTATGAATATCTGTTACCAAAGTTATCCTCATCCATCCCTTAATTGTAGCTTTCATGGAGGGATCGACAAATATCCCATTTCTTACAATGATATAACCCAATAATGAGACCTCCTTCAACCTGAACTCACACTTTTTGTACATTGCATAGATCTTCTCCGTTCTCAAGGCCTCTAATACTGTACTTAGTTGCTCCTCATTCTCATACATGGTTTTGTAGTATATAAGTATACCTTCTATAAATACCACTAAATATTTGTGGAGGTAATATTTAACGACTCTATTCATCATGTCCATGAGGATTCCGGGAGCATTAGTGAGTCCGAAAGGTATTAATGTGAATTCATAGTGCCCATAATTTGTACAAAAAATAGTCTTGGGGATATCATACTTCTACAACCATACTTGGTAATATCTTGACCGAAAATCAACCTTAGAGAAGTATTGTTCTCCACATATCTAATTGAACAATTCATCAATTCATGGTAGATGAAACATGATCTCTTTTTTTGATGAGATTACGATAATCAATGCAAATGTGCGCTAACCCAACCTTTTTCTTGACAAAGAGGACTGGTGAACCTCATGGTAAAGCACTTGTGCATATAAACCCTTTATCCATATTCCCTTATAGTTGTTTCTTTAGCTCCTTATTCTACACAACATCTGTTCTATATGATGTCTTGGATATTGGAAACACCCTAGGTATACGATCAATTGATAATTCAACATGTCTTCATAGAGGAGGACCAGACAATTCGTTTGGAAACACATCAACTAATTCCCTCACAACATGAAAAACATTAGTGATCGTTTCTTCCATAGACTCAATCATCTGAGAATTGTATGTGTTCTCATAGGGTAGTAATATCCACACTTGAGATGATGGTTAATGATGATTCACCCTCCTCCTTGAACTTGTATAGAATTGGTGGTAGATTTTCCATAGGGGAGTGATTTCTCTCTCACAATAATTTATATTGTCTTTATATAGGGAAAGCTAATACATGCAATGAATTTAATCAAATTACACTATAGGGAGTATGAAGATGTTTTATAGGAAGTTCAATCTTCAAATTATGACATAGGAAGAGTTATATTCATGGGATGTAATGATTACCCAATTTTTTGTTCTCACTGACATCTTTACATCCCTAATTTGTGGGGGTGTTGGTATTATTATCCGGATATTTTGTTATATAAATGAATGCGTAGAACTAGGATAAAATTGTACGTTTGGTATTCATGAATGAATAACAAGTGTCCTTATCACCACATCGTTTTCCGGGTTCACTTCGATGGTAGTGATGGAAAAAGCTCACTCGTGCTGCCTTGGAGTTTGTTTGTTTCCTCCGAACACCCATGTCATAGGACAATGGTTTTCAATGTGCCTTGGTTCTCTATAATGTAAGTAATAAACAACGCATTGAGGGTCGAACAGAGTGTTCTTCTCCTCTATTACAACTGTAAAGTTTTCTTTTTGGTGGTTATTGGCGAGGTGCCCTTCTCTTGCACACCTAAAGCATTTCCTCATCCTCTAGGGTGGTTCTTTCCGCACATTTGGGATGTGGGTGATGGAATTTAATTTAACCATTTTATTTATACCTCAAACTTATAGAATTAATTTATAACTTTTACTACATATCCCCCTGATACCCATGAGATTCACAGATCTCCAATTTGACCTCAAGGGAACAACTGAAAATTTTCTCATATCTATTTAGGTCACTGATCACTAGGGATTTTGATTGGCTAGGTTTTAGCAAACCAAACAAGCAGTCATCCTTGCATTCTAGGGTAACGACAAAGTTGGAGGCATATCGTTCAAGATATGTGAATTTTTCCTCATACGCTCTAATGGATTCGTCGTCTTTTTGTTGTAAGGGAAGGAAGTCCCCTTCTATCTAATGTCGAAGGTTTCGAGAAAAATATTTATCCAAAAATATTCTCTACAAATTCTTCCAATCTAATGCCTCCATCTCCTCCTCATTTTTCATATTTTTTTATCAATGTACACCATTGATCAGCTTCACCCTACAATTGATAAGCAACCAGAAGATCATTCTATTGTTTTAAACATTGAAGGACCAAGATCATTATTTCAATGGAGTTGATCCATTTATTGACAATTGAGGGATCATTTGATCCATTAAAAGTAGGAGACCTTTGTCTCATGAATCTCTCTATTGTGACGTGTTATTTCTTGGGGGGAGGGGTTGGACATTCCTCATGACCCAAGTTTATATAAAAAACATGAGAAAAATGCGAGATAATCATGAAATTGTTTTGATTCCTACTCCCATCTGATTTGGAATATCATTAGAACTGTCATCTCAATAATCTTTGCATCAGTTTTTAACCTGATTCCTTCTATTTGAGGACATTGGATAAAATTAAATGAAGGTTAGGGTTAACACATAAAGGGTAATCCATATAAAAAGTGGTTGTCTTATAAATTAATTTTATTTTTATAACTTATTAATCTATAGGATTCAATATATGTTATCCGTGATCTACATTCTAACATATATTATTAGGGTATTTTTTAATACCTTAACAATAGTTCATAATAAGCTTATGAATTTACCTAATCAAATCCCCTAGGAGTGTCATAACCAATAGTGTATCAAATCTTGTTGTTTTGTATGAGTTCTAATTTGAATCTAGCTCAAAGTGGTGTTTTTAGGTTTTACCCCTAGATACATATGTGCTAAATCCACCTCTATCTACTCGTATCAATAAAGGGATATTTCTTTTTGATAAAACACTTACCCAATAATCACTACATTTTTGCGATGTCTTTATTAAACTTATTCTTATTCTTAAGGATTTCATTAGGGTTTTCTAATCCTAATACCAATAATAACTAACCCTATCCATTGATACCAACTATAACAACCCTACTCTTTATGTCACACTAAAACCTAATTTATTACATAAAATCATCACATGATACAACATAGAAGATGAAGAGTTATAGTTTCTTTGGATCTTAGGAACATTATATGACAACATAAAACATGAAATACACATTTTAATTGAAAACATCTTTTACATGTCCACACACATTCCTTCGTACTTAGCATTACATGGGATAACCGGAGGAAATTCAAAAGAAACCAGTGATCTATAAAGCCCGATAAGGGATTATATAGGGAATAACATGAAGAATATTCTACATATTAGGAAATATGTATATCAATGGGGCATAAGAGAAATATGAACATAAAGGCGTGATATTTCATGATTTTCATAACATTGAAATGTGGCATTAACATTTAACAAGATATTAGCATGAGCCAAGGCTCATTTCAGATGGTGAATGAGTAAACCATCATTTCACTAGAATAATCATTTTTAAACTCTCATTTAACTTGACTTATCATCTTACTAATCATTACCCAATCCATTGGAGAACTATCTTGGCACACCGTTCTTAATCATTTCATTTCATGCATAAGTGTGCGACACGGATCATATATCATGGATTTATAATAAATCACCATCTATTACATTATTAAAGAATGTGGAATTAATACATGAAACTCCAAAATCAATAAGTAATTGTGCATAAAGTTTAATACCCTTGATAAATAAAAGGGCATGGTATTCACTATACAATGATGTTGGCTTGGAAACTCACTGTGCAATTTTGGTAGCATAACTACATCAAATAAGAATTCATTAAAATGGTCAATGAGAGAGAAATTTGGGTCTCATAATATTTACCTAAACATTACAGTAAGGGGGTAATATAGATAAATGTCCCAACATATTTAATGGAATTTATATTCACAATACAAAAAAAATATTTGAATGTAAATGAGATGAGAAAATTTTATACGGAATTTCGGCATAGTAATGGGTCTACATGGGAGGCATTAATGGGAGAGAAAAATGGATCACATAATTAAATCATAAGAAGGTAAATATGGGGGAGGTGTGAAATCATACCCCAATAATTTTAATTGAATGGACAAGAGTATTGAAATATAATGAAACTTGGACAAAAATGAGAGAGGAAGAAATCTCTTATTAGAAAATGTGATCCCAAAGGCTTGTGAGGGGATTGAGATAGGCTTCGTGGGAGCATGGGGTGCTCTAAGATGATATTAAAGAGAGGAGGTCAGGTTAGGGACATTATCCAAGGGTTTTGAGTGATGATAACTGGGATCTTTGGTGGGTTTATATTGGAAAATAGAGAAAATTCTATATTATTTAGGTTTTGTACACCACACATTAAATTAAAAAAACCACAAACCAACCCATGGTTCGTCCCAACAGTTTTTGCCAAAGGAGAGTGGGAAAAATTATTTTATATGGTTAATGGCTGAAATTCTTAAAATATTAGGCTTGCTTATATGGAGTCGAGTCACACTCTGAAATAAAACATTTTAAAAGATAAAATTTTTTATATGTCTTGGAGGGTCCACTAAGAAAAATTAAAATCAATAAAACAAATCTAAAATCACATTATGTTAAAGGTAAGACATATATTGGTAGAAAATTCAATTTATATTATTTTATTACATTACTATTTTGTTTTTATTATGACATTAAACACATTATATAATAAAATGGAATTTAAATTTTTCCAAAAAAATCTATTGTTTTAGAAATTTATGAAAAAATCACCATTATATAAATTTGACATCCTGAATCCAAAAATGATATTCATTTTACCTAATTTTTTCTCTAAATATGTGAATATTTTCTTTTAAAAGAAAACCACAAATTTATAGAAATTCTAGTGGTTTTGAAAAAAAAAATTCAAACCATAATAAAAATTACAGTTGTATTCAAAAAAAATTATACAATAATTTATATTTAATAAAAAGTAAATTTTAATAAAATTTCATGAAAGTATTAATTAATTAAAAATCCATGAAATCATCAAAATATATTTCTTAATTGAATATTATCTAAAAATATTATTTTTTATTTAAAATCTATTTGAAAAGTAACAATAATAAACTGAATGTATATTTTTTATACCAAAATATTGTACATAATCATAGTGCTAGGGTATGGTTACATAACCCCTTATAACACCCATATAAGACTAAAGGGTAAAAAGTGTGATAGAAACATACTATTGTGGAGGCCCAAATATCATCGCTCAGTTGGAAATCCCTATTAACATTCACTTCTCCCACAGGAGGTTTCGTTCAAGCTTAACATGTTGGAGATCATGTTGGGCTTGGTCAAGAGCGAAGCCTTGTGATTCCACCTCCATTCTGAGCTCCGAAAAATGTTCTTTATATGGAGAAATTCAACTCAATGAGTACATCACTTCCTTTGTCTGAATTAATTGGATTTGTTAAAGCCCTAAATTTATAATAATCATGTGATCATTGTTCAACGACTATATTAGCAATGGTAATAATTCATAGTGGTATTTTAATATCTAAAAACATAAAACCAAGAAGTGCATATGTTATATCACCATTTTACCTAATAAGACATTTAATTAGATCAAGGTGGATTTTCATTAATAAAAGTTTGGGTCGTTGTGCTACTTTCTCTAGAGACTCTTCCACAGCGTGAAGAATCTTAGTTCCGAATGCCTATGGCTCGAACACATTTATCATCAAAGAATTGGATTTACACACATTTTTAGGGGTATCTAGTGATCTTGTACCACTACTCGGATTATATAAGTGATTATAGAACCTCTGTAAGTACCATGAATATCCGTAAGAGCTAATGTTTTGTGGTTCCTAAATAAAACCCTCATAGAATGTCTCGTCCTTCCAAATTGATAGCAAATAAACAAAATTCCTCCTAGAGCCGCTGGAGGTCTAAAATGAATCTTCCATCAAGAACTGCCACAAGGATCATCTTGTTTTCATTTTCCATGGAAGGAACCAACACTGCCAGTGGGAGAAAAAGGAATTCACGTCAACCCTGAATTCTCATCCAAATCCATCTCAACCATCGTCACCTTATCTAGCAAATCATCATAAGTTTGATACATTAGAATTAAAACCATAGAATAAATATCTGATTGAAGTCCCAACAAGACCCATCATGCCTTAATCCACTAATTAGATACTATCATAGGTGAAAACTGCATCATCTTAGAAAAGAGATTTGAGTACTCTATCACGGTTTTGTCGGCCTGCACAAGATTGAAAAACTCCACATCCTTGGCCATCACCATTAACTTTGGATACAACATGTTTGTGAAAAGAAACATGAATTGTTGTCTCTCTAATCTCTCATGCTTCCATGTTGTCACCAACATATCCCACAATCTCTTTCTCTATCCCTCCATCATGAAGGTGTAACACATCACCCTAATGAATTATGTTTTCTCTAAGAACTCAAATAGACATTCTTTCATTCCCAATAATTCATCAGCATGTTGAGGATTGGTAATGCCTTTGAATTCTGGTGGATTTTGGTGAAGAAACTCTTGATAACGAATCCAAGAACGACCCCCTGAGGATCTAAAACTTGTGCCTGAGTGGGGACTCGATGTAGTGCCTCTCCATGAGCTTGTATAGTGCACAAAATCACCTCAACTAGATCCAGATCAATAACATAATTTTATTGTTGAGGATTAACATCAACCTCTTCTATATTTGTTTCACACATCTTCTCGGAGGCATGATTCTATAATATATTAGAAGAAAAAAGTAGAACATTAGATTAATAGTCAAAATGAGTAACAAGGGAAAATATTTTCCAAAAAAAGAATAACATGATTTGGATTTCAACATATCCAAATTTATATATTGAAAATACTTGAACTAATCAAAAATATGCCTTTCCCTAACAACCATTCTTCACATAAGGTTCATTGTGGCGAGAGTTTACTAGGATCTCAATCACTACTACCTACTAAGTCCCAACATGATTTCAAAAATGCATACTGAATTCCTAAAAAATAATCAACAACCTGCCATTTGATACCAATTAGTCACGAACCATCCCAAGTACCCTGGTATGCTGATAACCGAGCCAGCCCTGACATAACCCAAATGGTATTCCCAATCCCCACGAGTTGGAAACTAGAACCATATATCATACAACATACTAATGGGAATGATTTTTCCACAAGAATATGGATGAAAAATATAAAATACAGAATGTATATCAATAGGAAAACCCAACATAGAGTAGAATTACTAGAATACAAATAGGGATAAAACCCAATGTACTACAACCCAATTACTAAATATAAAAAATAGACACAAGGACCTATGAAATCAACTCACAAAGTCCAAATCTCAATGGTTAGATCCAAATATTAGAGATACCTTCCCTTTGATCAAGCCTGTAAGAATAATGTCTACAAAAACCAGAAGAAAAAATTTTCATGTGAGCCTAGGCCCAGTAGGATACCACCAAAGATTCCATAACAGATTCCAAATATAGATATTTCAAAGAAAATATTTCAATTTTTTAGAAGAAATAGGTGTGGAAATTTAAAATCATATTTAATAAAAACATTCTATTCATTTTCAGAATGATAAAAAATACATTCGGAGCACATGATTTAATTTACATGATATGTATTATTTATAAAACAATTTTTTATATAAAAAATTTATATATAACTATTTATATTAATTCAGAAGGTAGTTAATGTAGTTCAAACTACATTGGAATACATTTATATCTTAAATATAAATAAACAAGCCATGAACACATTTTTCTTCCAAAAGGTATGATAGTATTAACCAACTATATGATTTGAAACTCTCTAACTGATCTTAAAAAAATTCATAAACATATGTCCTTATTCAACATGTTTCATATCAGTCACATGGCCCTTAATAGTTTTTACCATTTCCTAATTCTCATTGATTGCACGCAAGGCGAACGGAATATAAAACTCAACAGACACTTCAGATTTGAGAGTTTTTGGTCAAAATACCAGGAATGTGAAGAGGTGGTCCAATCAAGCTGGAAGAGTTCTCACGATGATGTTCACCTCAATATCCAACATGTCACATCTAATCTGAGATCTTGGAGTTATAATATATTCCACCACCCTAATAGGCATTGTGATGTCCTTGAAATGAATTTGCACAACCTTCACAGACAACCCCCATCAAATGACAATCTCTCTAAGATTGGGGCCACTCAAAGAGAGCTGGATGGGCCCCTACGAGTTATGGAAAGCTCTTCGGCTATGTAGGAACTTGACATCCACATTAAAGAAGGAGACGCTAATTCGAGATATTTCCACCAGAAAGCTTCAGCTAGGCGTTTGAAAAATTCTATCACATGTATATCACAACCTGATGGAAGAAAGGTTTCTAACACCAGTGGTATTCACGAAGCTCTGACCGGCTACTTCCAGAACCTTTTCCATATAGGAACTCCTTTCATGTCTGCTGAAGTGGAAGACTGCATTAGACCTGTGATCACTGAAGAGATCAATTGATAGCTTACCAAATATGTGACGAATGACGAGATACGCCTGTCTTTGAAACATATCCACCCCACTAATGTCCCGAGACCAGATGGATTCCACACCCTATTTTTTTAACAATACTGGCACATCATCTGTCCCGACATCTGCAAAATGATAAAAAACATCTGGGCATGGAATACAAGAATTTCCGCCATCAACGAAACTGTCCTCATCCGCATTCCCAAAATAATCAAACCTCTAGAAATCGCTGATTTTAGACCTATCAGCCAATGTAATGTATCTTACAAGATATTCTCAAAAATTTGTGTCAATCGGCTGCACCCTTGGCTTCCTAATATTATCTACAAAAACCAGAGCGCCTTCGTAGCCAAGAGACCGATTACGGATAATGCAATTGTGGCCCATGAAGTGTTCCACTCTATGAAATCACTCTCCATAGCGAAAAAAGGAACCATGGACTTGAAACTGGATATGAAAAAACCCTATGATAAAGTGGAATGGTAGTTCCTTAGAGTGGTGATGCTGAAAATGGGTTTCTGCACTAAATGGATAGATATTGTCAGGAACTACATTTCAACTACCTCTTTTAGAATCAAGGTCAATGGGAAGCTCACAAAAGGATTCTCTCCAACTCGAGGCATGCGTCAGGGAGACCCCCTCTCCCCATTTCTCTTCATATTGGTGGATGATGTTTTATCTAACCTTATTTACAGGGTTTCCTCCTCTAATTCTATTCAGGGGGAAAAGGTCTGCCGTGTAATCCCACCAGTGTCGCAAGTCTTTTTCACCGACGACTACCTCATTTTATCCAGAGAAAATATAGATGAATGCCGAGTGATCATCCATGTGATCCAATAGAATGAGAGGGCATCTAGATAGTCTATCAATCCCAACATGTCAGAAATTTATTTTAGTGCAGGGGTTCCTCTATCCAAGAGAGATGAACTTTGTGTATCAGTAGGCATCCATATGGTCGATAAACATCAGAAGTATCTCATGATACCCACAGTGATTGGCCGGTCCAAAAAATAAATCTTTGCAGCTCTAATGGACTGGATTGAGAAAAAAATTCAAAGCTGGACCCCAAAACGCATCTCCAAAGCTGGAAAAAAACCCTCATTAAAATTGTCATCCAGTCCATCCCCAACTATTTTATGTCACTATTTAAGTTCTCGGTGGCCATCGTCAATCTGATTCAATCACATACTACCGACTTATGGTGGGGGAAAAATGATGGAAGGAATAGACCCCACTGGATGGCATGGGAGAAACTCTGCAATCTCAAGTTGGAGGGAGCGATGGGATTCAAAAATCTTCTTCTCTTCAATGATGCGCTATTGGAAAAGCAAGGCTGGTGCCTTATTAACCGTCCATCATCTCTTTATGCGCGGGTTCTCTGAGATAAGTACTTTCCCCACATAGAACTCCATGGTTCCTCTCTTGGCCCCCATCCTAGCTTCCAATGGAGAAGCATTTGGGGGGCCCGAAATCTACTAGAAAAAGGGTTATGCTGGAGGATTGGGAACGACTCATTGGTCAACATATGGACCGACACATGGATTTTCGATGAGGATGGTATGCGGGCCACATCCCCCAACCAGCCAGGTCTTGAAGACGCCACTATTAGATGCCTCCTCTCTGACGAGGGCCTGAGGTGGTGTATGGAAAAGAACCATGAATGGTTTAACAAAAGTGACCAAAAAATTATCCTGAGCATCCCTTGGGTCCCAGATGTAGGCCCCGACCATCATTTCTGGACTAATGACTTTTCAAGCGAATACATAGTGAGATCTGGTAATAGACGTGCCCTAGGCATCCACTCTGCCGACAGTGTTCAGGGACCATGGAAATCACTTTGGATGCTCAACATCCCCCAAAAAATTCACCAATTTTGGTGGCAGTTGTGCACAGGCACCCTCCCAATGCTATGCCTTCTCGTTTTTCGATATATGGTCAGTGCTAAGTCTTGCCCATTCTGCCCGAATGTTCCAGAAACACCTTTTCACGCTATCATTCACTGCCCAGGAGCTAATGAAATTTGGAATAAATGGGGCCCATCTTCATATGCTTCACTGGACATTGCCTCTGACTTCCCCGATCATCTGATGCATTGGTGTTACTCTCTCTCATTGTTTAATGCAGGTTCATGTTTCACCCTGGCCTGGATCAATTGGTTTTGGCGTAACTATGCTATTTTTAACCACATTCATAAAACTCTTGAATTCTGGCTTGAACGGGCATTTTCATGGATTGAGGGCTAGAAGGACCATAAAGGACACATTATGCCAGGTGTTACCCCCTCCTCCCCTCCTCATCGAAACCCCCAATTTACAGGATTCTTAATCTCAACGTGGACACATCTCTCCCCAAGGACGGGCTTGTTACTCTCGGTATCCTGGCCCAAAATCATCTGGGGAAAATCATTGCAGCAAAATATGAATCACATCATGCTTTCTGGGAACCTGAAGATGCTGAGGCCTTTTCAATCCTTGCAAGTATGATGCTTTCTATGGAACAAGGATGGGTTGATGTCATCATTGAGTCTGACTTCCTCACCGTTGTCGATGCTATTAACCACAACGATGCCGGACTCCAGCCATTTGGATCCATCATTAGGAGGATACGCTCGCTTCGCCAAGGCTTTTCTGATTTCACCTTCTCCTTTACCAAAATGGAAGGAAACAATGCATCCCACTAATTGGCGGCCTCAGGACCCTTCGATGAAAACCAGCTCTGGCTGGACAATTTCCCTTCATGGCTATGCATTTTTACGGCTGCAGATCTTCATCATTAATGTCATCTGTTCTCCTTAAAAAAAATGACACAGGACAAATGAAACTCATCACCACCCTGTCAGGGATGTGACCCACTACATGTATGTTTTAGAACATTGTAATAACATAGAGTGTATCCAAATAATACAGTAACTACTGATGGATTGCATTTGACATTACATGATGGGAAAATTATTTTAAGAATTCCAAAGATATGACCAATCGAATTATTCCCTTTAAAAAATTCTAATTTAAATCCACTTAAAAACAAATTGTTTTTATTAAAAAACATGCCTTTTTTCAAAAGATAAAAACACTAGGTTTCTACCGAATGATTTTAAGTCATTTTCATGAGTTTGAAATCCATTGAAAAACAATTACATAATTTTAAAAATTCATTTTCGCAATCAAACTAATCAATTTAATTGAAAAAAGTTCCATCAAAATCCACTATTTAAAATCAATAATTTAAAATGGAAAATTTTCATAAACACGCTCAAATTTAAATGAATTGGAGTTTTTCCAAATTTTTATGCGAAAACCATTTCAAATCTCCCAATTCACTAAAAATTTGATCTATAAATGTAATTATAAGTAGTTTAACAAAATTTATTTTAAAGAAGAGATTGAAATATGCCATGTAAATCAAAGTTAATCAATTTGGAAAATTGTTACAGAACCACCTACATCTTTCCTAAAGAACGACAATCACAACGACACCCATCAAGAGAATGAAGTTGAAGTCGATCATGAAACTCAACATGGAAGCAAGATCCAACACCAAATGGAATATATAAATTATCCTCAGGATGATATATTGAAAAACCAAGAGGATATAAGGAGTGAATATACAATAACAAGAGAGATAACTTACTAGGGAATCACATTTCAAGTAAAAGGATAATCGAAAGATGATCAAATCAATCTGGAAGGTGGGATACGTCTAAAAATATCCTAGGCAGAGTTTAAGGTCGAGAACCAAGAGGACCAGGAATAATAGACCAATTGGTACTTCCAAATGCATTACTTTTGGATACGAACAAGCTGAGTTACAACATATACCTAGTGGTCAAGATGTCTAGGCTATGTCAGATAAGTACTCTGAAAAACCAATCACCTCGGGTGAAAAAATTAATATTTAACCCCTACAGGATGTGTACCTTATGTACACAATGTGTACTCGCTCACCGCATTATATTGCCAATCACAACATGAAATGAGCACCATGTACATGGAACATGCTTCAGGTATATGATGTGTACCTATTCTACAGTCTTTTGTAAACCAATAAACAAAATAATAAGTATTTTTAATAGAGAGGGATCTCATAATCAGTGGAAAACTCACCCAATCAAGGTAACGAGATGTTACTATTTATATAGTAAAAAAATAGAATAAAAAATTTCTAGAAAATATAATGTTTTTGAACAATTAGTAAATGTATACAAATACGCATAAGAATAATTATTTATTAAAAAATTACAATAAATGATGCTTATATATATTTATATTGATTATTCATTAAAAATATAATATTATTAGTTATTATATACATATTTTTAAAAAATTAACTTAATTTTTTAATTAATACTTTTAAAATATACATAAGGTAATTTTTTGTATTTTTTTGAAACAATAAATTATTATATAGATACTAAAAATTGTTTTTTTTAAATAACATTTAAAAATTTGTCAATTATTGAGAAATAGAATAATTTTTATAAATTAATGTTATTTATTATAGGTATATTTAATAGTTAAAATTATAATTATTTAATATTATACAGATCTTATAAAATATATGATCAAATTTTAGAACATTGGTTAAATTATAATCCAGAATAAAAATCATTTAAAGAAAATAACTTTAATGAAATGTTATTATTGTAAAATTTTATTTTTTTACATTGAAATCAAAAAAAATAATGTTTATATAATCAAAAAAATTATGTCTTTTAAACTAATAACATTATTAATTTTTTCTATAAAAAGATTTACTGAACCATTATTTTTTTCATAGAATACATTTTACATGTTACAGATAATGTGGTAAAAAATTTATTTTATGTACATAGAAAAATTTTATCGCATAATATGGTTTTAATATTTTTAATTATTATTTTAAACTTACATAATAATATTAATTGTATTTTTATGTATAAAAAATAATTTCTTAGGAAAAAACTAGTTTCAAATGTAAATTAATAGGGGTAAAACAGATTATCCAAATGATTAATTAGAAAACAAGTTAAAATCTTGTTTCTAATTAAGTAGATTCAGTATGTATTCAAAAATACATATGTAAAATTGAAAAAATTATTTTTTTATTATTATGACTACTGCCTTTATAAATTAGTGTATCTAATTTTATATATAGATTAATTATTATTTATTAAAACTATTATAATAAGATAAAACACCCTAAAAATAAAAAAAATATAAATATACATATGTAAAAATGATATTATTCATAAGAAAAACACATTCATAACCATACATATTGATTAATTATTGTGAATTTTTATTTAGGTCAGTTTAATAACCTACATGAAAAATAATATAAATTAATATTCAGGATGAAAATGTGATATTAAATAATTATAATCATTTTTTTAAATATGTTTTTAATTATTTTATTTTGTTTCTATAATTGTAACATTAATATAAAAATCAATAATTTTGATACAAATTAATAATCCTAAAAACCCACCTAAACATTGTCATAACCAATTTAATTTATGGACTATAAAAAAGCAATATATTGTGAAAAAAAACAATAAAAAATTATAATTTGTAAACTAGGACACCTTTTATAATCAATAAATAATTAAATTTAGGAGAATAATGAAATAAAACACCACTGTTATAAAACTAGTTAAAAATTATCATGATTACTCATGTATTATTTTGAAAATAATTAATAACTGAGTATTATATTGGTAGAGAATAATTATAAATGACATCTATAAAAGTTTATATAATTGAATATGAATCTCAATTATGTTAGTAAGATTGGTTATTTTTTTCAATTGATTCGTGTTCTTTAGAGGAAGTTAATAATTAACGTAAGGGGTTCTATGTATTAAATTTATTTTCTTGGGACATATTTCTAATTTTCACCAGGTCACCAATAATAAGTAATGATTAATTATTGAATAAAATATTTTACCATATTCAAGATATTAATTTAATTCATAGATCCCTAAATTATTTTTTGTAAAATCACCATCAATTCAAGAGTTAAAAAAATTTATAGTCCTTTTTTCAACTCAAGTCCATTAGATGGGTTATTTTTATATTTTATGAACATATATTCCTTCAATTATATTTTATTACACCTTTATATATTATTTAATTAAAAAAGATAATTATATCTAACAAAAATGAATATTTTTATTCAAATCACCAAACTCAATGAAATTTGTGCAAATAAAAATTACATCATTTTTTTGAATAATTATATTCCTTTTAAACTATGGTTTCCCCTAGTTAGCCATGTTTCCATTTCACACCAATTTTTTCAACTATATTTTGAAATAAAATTATGTGATAGTTCATTTGAATTTTAAATTTCCATTATAATTCTTTATAAAGGAGGTTTGTTTACTCTTTTTATGATTCTATTCTATAAAAATTGTATTTATAAATATTATATATCATTTACATTATTTAAAAAGAATAATATTTCAATCCATAATACATTTGAAATATTCTAAGAATTTAAGATGATATGTTATTGAACATTATTTTAAAATATAACATGTTTTACAAATATTTAAATTTAGTATTTTGAAACCATTATGTATTTTTCAGGGTATTATTATTAAGAATCATTTTATAAGAAAATTTTTTCAAACAAAATTTAAATTATTCTTTTTGAAACCAATATTTTTTTTGAATGTTTCATTGTTAATATATATTTTGAATTATTTTTTTTATGTGAATTTGTTTTAGATTATAAAAATTAACAATTACTAAAATGTATTCAATGTAACCTATGATTTAAAAAATTATATAAATATATAAATATATTTATATAAAACTCTTTAATTATTTATCTATAAAATTTTATCTCTAATAGAATTATTTCTGTAAATGTTATATTTCATATAAAACATTCTAAAATGCATTTTAAAAACTCATTATGGGGGGACTAAATTTGGGTTATCAATTATTTACATTCTTATAGTCAATTTAGGAGATAAAATCTGAAATGAATGTGAAACCATTATTATATCCATGGTTTCATTATAATGTGAATAATGATTATATTTAATTGAAAAACATATATATAGATGATTGATGGGTCGATTCCTATTTTACCATCTAACTCATTATTTTGTATTTTATATCTCCTGAGATAATAATTTCATTGTTCAACAAGATCACATATATCTTTATCCATTTGACAATGTTTAGACATCATCTCATATAGGTTTTTTTAGTTATTTATTGTAGACATGACTGTGTATATATTTGTTCACAAGATTGTGCAAGGAAATGATGATGAATATGTTTTTTCATGTGATTTTTAGTGGAAATTATCACATATGCCATTGTTAACAGGATTTTCATGTACATGATCACATATGCATTTGTTTAAATGAAAGAGTTTGCATAAAATCATCTATATCTATATGCACAATATTTTTTAGACATGATTACAATTTTATTTGTTCATCGTGTCATGGATTAATGTAATTATTATAAAATTATAAGAATATACCTATGATTATTCTCAATGGTGCATATTTATTATAATATACAATTATTCCATGGTATATGATTTTAAATTTGTTATTTTATTTCCTTATATCATGATATATAAATATTTATGGTTATTACAAGTTATTTTTATAAGATATTTCACATGTGATCATGTTATCTCATATGCTTAGGATATAACCCTTGATGACAAGTTGATCAGTTTTTATCTTATTGTCCATTAGAGATCACCCATTTATTATTTATCTATTTTTATGTTGATGAATATGACTATGACCTATAATAATTACACAAGGGATTTTAAAATAATTTAATTATATAGAAATGATAACAAGTTATGTAAAATAAGATTCATTTATAATATGTTATTAGACACTAAAAACATTCAATTTTGGATATTTTATGGTGAATTATTATTTGTATTGTTTTTACTAAGTAAATGATTTAAAATAAATATAGGTTTTGACTATTTTTTCCTATAATGTTTTTGAAGATTGTGTTTTTAGGACATGACCTGAGTGTTTGGGATTGTGTAAATGAGGTAGGTATCCAAATGCTATATAGTAATTTATGAAGATTACAACATTTATTTTATGAAAAAATATGGTAGATATTTAGTTAAAACCATTGGGATACATATGAGCTAAAACAATATAAATATATATATAATATAATATACCAACGATTTGTTAAATTAAATATTTTGTGGTTCTCTTAAAATTACATCACTATTCTGATATTGTCTACTAGATGAGTCGATTAAACATATGCACAAGCGGGTAATTACCCTTAAATGGATATTTTTCTATGAACTCAATATTCACATAGGTTCATGATGAGTGGGATAATGTTTTTACACAAGAAAACTGATTCCAATAAGTTATTATTTGGTTAATCACATTTTATTTACAAAAAAATATAATGTATTAAAATATATTGGATTTAGAACATGGATTTTGTAATAGAACCTATTAAAAATATGACCATCTACGACTAAGGTAGACATGAATGAGTTTAATATTGGTCAAATTTGTTCTTATATGAACAGGAAGAAACATAGTTTTTAAAGAATGTTACATAAGAGATGGTATATTATGATTGAGTGTTCATATTCATATAATCGTTTATTGTAATTTTATTATAAATTAGAATAAATCTTCCTTTTCTTTTATTTCGATGGAAAAAATATCATTAAAATGAATCATTGAATGTTACAGCCAAAAGAACACATAATTTACCATATTTGGGAGAAATATTTTTCTTATCATACTATGGGTAACGATGTGGATATCGTAGTAGAACATATATCATCTGATAAATATGGTTACCCTTGTGTCTCAATTTAGTGATAAATAATTATTATTTTTGGGAATGGAATTTTTTTGTGGTTTGGGGGTAATGTAAGACCGTATGATTTTAATATATATATATATATATGTATATATATATTCTTTATGAATAATATGCTTAAAATAATACTCAAAGTGTAACTATGAATTAAAGCTAGTCATGATGTACATATTAATATGATAATTGATTAATAATAATCCATATAGTATATAAAATTTATTTTAATCAGTTATTAAATCCTCAAAAAAACATTATAATGACACAAAATGTTTTATAATGGATCTTTTTTGATAAAATTTATTTTCCATTATATATATTAAATATTTATTCCAAATATAAATCTATAAATTTTAGAATATTAAATTTTCAAATGAAACTCATTTTATAATTTAATGTACCAAAATTGGCATAAGGGTAAATGTTGAGTTTTTTCAGAAAATATTATATTTTATGTGAATAATAGAAAATATATCATTTATAAAAAATTTAAATTTTATGACAATATGAAAATCAGATAAAGGAAAAAATTATAAATAGTGTTAATTAATAATAATTTTTTAAAAGGTAAAAATATTCAGTTTAAATATTATTTAATTCTTAGAAAAATATTTTTAATCTTTTAGATCATAGGTATAATTTTATTCCAAATTAAATAATTTTATCGATTATTTAATAGAATTAAACGTGTATATGAGAGAATTAATTTTTTATTGCATTGAAATAAAGAAACATGTTATATTTAATATCCTCAATCAATTTATTCCATTAAAATTAATGATTATGATAATTTTTGAATGACACATAAATTTTAATCTCAAAGCAGTCTTCCTAGAAATAGTTTTTAAGTGTTACATGACCTAATGGTAATATTATATTTCATCAAAATATAAATTATATTTAATAAAATATATTTTATATTTTATATAAGTTGGTAATAATTATATAATATATTACATTTTATTTTTCTATATTAAAAATTAATTATCTACGTAATAACTAGTTTAGAGGGTAAATTCCAAAATGGTAAAAATGGTTAACCATTGAAGTAATGTTTCATCCATGATAAATAAATATTTCCAATTGAGTTTTTTAAGTCTATATCAGCCAAAACATGTTTATAAAATATTATTGTAAATTTTGGAATTATCATAAATGGGAACAATTTCTATCAATATATAATGTTGAAACATTTAAAATATAAAATTATCAAAAAATTTAATAGGGCCTTGTCATCAAAATTTTAATAACACTCCATGATTTATATTACCTATTTAAAAAATACACCATTTAATTCCCACAGATTCATATTTCACATTCTGTAGATTTTATTCACATTAATTTATCCTAATACCTTAATGTTCAATGATTCCACTAAGGGAAAACTGATGTACCTAACATCACTAATAATGTTTTATAACCTATTTAAATGTATACATTATTTTCTGAATTATAATTTTCTCATTCCTATATAAAGAAATATAGTTTTTTGTTGAACTTTATTATTCTATGGGAATTAATTTTAACCACATTTCACAATTTTTGTTATGAAAAATGAATACATTATTAGTGTGTGTGGGGACTTCCATCTCAATGAAGTAATGCATATCTATTTTATACTATATGATTTATTTTTTATTAAGGTATAATAAAATATTATGAGACACCATAAATAATTCAACATAATATAATTATTTATTTTTATTACTAATAAAATGAAAAATGATAGATATTTTTTATCCAAGATCATCCATTACTTTTATTATGTTCATGTTTTGGTCTGTGTAACTGCAAACATGAGAATTGAAATAAAAAACACCATGGTATACTGTGAGGACATATATATTTAAAAAATATTATATCAATATGTAATTAATGATATTATTTTTTTAATGGTATTCATTAATATAAACTAATTAATTAATATATAAAAAGTAATGAATTATAAATCATCGAATATTTATCATACCTAATTTCATTTTAATGGAAAAACCTCCCATAGAATATAATATAATAATTATAAATAATTATAAAGAATAAATTATTTTGTATTTAATGATCTATGAATGATTATATTTGGTAAAATAAATTATAAAAACACTGAAATTATGAATTTAATTAAAATTGATATGGATTACTCACATAAGATATTACAAAAAATATAGTAACTAAGTATTATACATTAAGATGATAATTATAGATATATTTTATTAATGTATATTAATATGAATAATTTTCCTAAATATATTTTTGATATATTTATTTTTTTATAAAGAATATTCATGACGTTTAAATGATTTTATGAATTATGGTAAGGGTTTATTTTTGAAAAAATTTACATATTAAGATAAAATCATTTTAATTCACTATTATTCCATTTGTATTATGTGATTATAACCATATGAATGTATTTCACCAAACTACTCTATTTCAAGTCTATTTTTATCAATATAAATTCTTTTCATTTAATGGATTAAAATTCACAATATTCAAATGTTTTATGTTTTCTATGATAAAATCACTTACTTTATATATAAGGCTTCTTCATGACCATTTTTCATCGATGTTAAGAGTCTTAAACCATATTATCTTCTTTCATAGTAATTTATCTATCTCTCTTTGGAAAATTAAATTTTTTATTCATGTATTCCTATTTTTATAATTTCATCCCTATAAAAGCATATTATCATTTAGAGTAATATTAATCAACGGTAATGAATACTCCTCTTATTGTACATAATTTCATTTACATTTAAAATTCTCAACTATATTTATAAAGCCAATTTTTTTATCATAATTTACCTCAAAAATTTTCTTATCCTTTTTTGAATTTTTTTTCTCTATTTATGATTTTAGCTTTCAACAAAGGTATTTCAAAATATGAAATATATTTTCAATATTTTCACAATTAAATATTTTGTTTACGTCTCCACATCTCATTAGATATATTTTTCTAATTTCAGTGATATGTTTTTAAAATTAATTTTTAAAATTAATTGGTTTCCAATGATTTCACTTCATCGTTTTAATAACTTTATAACCTTTTTAATGATATATTATAAGATGATTATTTTTTAATGTAATAATTTTGAAAACAATTATTCTTTAGAAACCATTAGGTATTTTTTATGAATATAGAACTAATATATGATTACCAAATTTGATTTATAAATTTCAATATTTTTAAATATCCCAAGTGAGACCTTTATAGAAATGAATTTTCAAACTGACTAATATCTTCTTCAATTACGCCACTATTTTAATCATTTTCTTCAAAACTATATTATGATTTCCGTATTGGTTTCTTGTTTATCTTTACAATAATTTTTTTATTAAAGATATTTTTCATGTTTCCCCCTATAATATTTCTTATAATATACTATTATATGGTGATTGATTTTTTTTACCATTTACTTTATTAATAAAAATTTTGGTGGTCCCATCTAGATATTTTATAAAACTCTTTTTTTTCATTCCATTTGTTTATTATGATGTTATCCATGGTTATTTTAATGGGTCACACATATATATATATATTATTAACTTGTGGGTTCATATATAGACCTTAAATACATTGGTTATTTTTATTTAATCACTTAATATAAAAATTTCATTGGTTGAAATGAGTATGTAATGGTTTGTTTGCATGATTGTGCATGAACATGATCATGTACAAAATTTGTTGATTGTTCTGTGTGGATATAATCATGTATATATATTTTACACAATAGTGAGTGGATGTGGTAGAGTATATAATAGTTTAGATGTTTGTTCTTGGAAATGACCACATATGGATTTTTTAACATGATTGTGTATTGACCTGATCATATATGGATTTGTTCACATGAATGTACATGGATATTATCATATGAATCATTTATCACATTATTCCATGTGAAAATTGTCACATTTTATATTTTTCACCAAGTAATATTTCATTGTACTTATGCCAAATATCACTGTGATATACATATGATGATGATCTATAATTATTATTTACTATGTAAAATAATTATTATAGGGAATATGTTTATTAAATTAATATTATATGTCATTCAATTTTGATATTTGGTGAAATCCTATTTTTCTATGTTCTCTTTTGAATATCATCCTCCCATGGTAATGTTTTCCTATATTATTATAATTTAATCATTGAAGTCACAGTAATGTGGTTTCCCCAACTATTCATTCTGACTCACCAATTTTTAATATATGCATTCCTCCATAATGAAGACTGACCTATCATATAGGAACTCCAAATGGATTTATATTATGGCTCAATTATTGATAAATTCTAAAAAAAATTACAATATTAATCCTATATAACATGTCTTCTATGACACTAAAACATCCATTCATGTGATTATGATACTACTTATGAATTTTTATGTTGAACTAATATTATTATTATATAATAATTATAGGTTCATGAAACATTGTATGAATGGTTGTGTTTAATGAATTTATTATTATAATAGAGAATGGTAGTGGTAATCTTGGGTGTTACCGTGCATTTATACCACTAAAAATTATTTGTAATAGAGTCTCACACAATTACCACTATTATTGAGAGATGTCTTGAGCATAACTCAATCAAAATATTGGCCTTGAAAATCATGAATATGTGATACAATATTATTATTCATATGAAATATTATCACTAAAGTATTATATATTATTCAATGATAATATTATTTTAGATTATATGACCTTATCAAATATATGTTTAATATTTTTTTCTTATGGTAGGTCACTCTACAATTCATTGAAACATGAAAAGTGGTAATATGTGTTACCATATGACCACAGTTCACATGGGTTTTCTATCTATCTTGAAGAAATCCCTTTATGTGGTAGGTTCTAGTTCATCATTTTATATTTCATATCTTCAGGGACTTAGTCGGGTGACTGTTCATCTGGACATCATGTGGTAGGTCCTTCTACCATGACTATTTGACCGTGTAAAAAACATGATACAATTAGTTTATTAAACACATGACCATTACATAGACTCAATTTTTTCACTTCTATATCCTTGAAAACTCCACACATACCAATTAGAATGAAACTAATATCTTCTCTAAGTCTTATACATCAAAATTTTACCACTATTCAACAAGTAGTAATCACCCAATAACCTTACACTGGTCCAAAATATGCAGTATCACCTTGACCATTATATTAGATAACCTATAATGGATACAAGTCTTTCTTGGTTCCATTTGACATTATGCCCTTACTATTATATATATTTTTTTAGTCACACATTACCTTTCTATTGTAGGACCTCGGGACACCCTGAGGGGGGAGGGGTGAATCAGGGTGACAACTTTTTCTTTTAAAGTGAAGGATCTTGTTCCCACATTGGTAAGAACGTGTTAAACCTGTATGATGAGAAGGATCTGAAAGAAAACATTCACATGCAGAATGATGACACAACACTTTTTACTTGGTTCACCACTAAGGGCTACGTCCAAGGAGCATACGCTGACAGGTTGTCAGTCGTACCAAAATCCACTATGCTTCACTAGCTGTAGATTACAATGGTTCGGGAAAAGTCACTTAGTCCCTGGATCACTGCCTTTACAAAGGTTTAGGGTTAGCTCACTGCTTCCCTTGGGTCACTCCTGTTGACTCCCCTTGGCTCACTGCCCTTGGTGAAGTCACACTCAGTTTATATACATGAAGGTCTCTTCAATAGATTTTCATTGAAATCTTTGTCTCTGCTTAGCCCAAGACTCTGCATTCATCTATGTCTGGAATTGATGCACAAGAACGCACAAAGCCCCTAAACCAGATAACCAAAATGTGCAGAGAGTCTTCACCGACAATTGCGAGCAACACCACCCCTTTGCGCGCAAAAACTTCCTATTGCACGCAAAATTTACTTTTTGGGCGGAAAAATATTTCGCGCCACAACACCCTTTTTCGCACAACTTAATCATTTACGCACAACCCCAATTTTTATGCACAACTCTTCCTTTTTCGCACATCCTAGAATTTTCCATGCAATCCAAAACTATATCGCGCAAGCCCATTTATACGACCCTTTTTCGCGCATCAGACCTCAGATCTTCTCAAATTCTTCAGTGGTACAGAATGAAGGTGGTCACCTCATATTTATAGGCGTTTGAGACCCCCCCCACACAAAATCACCTTCGGTGCGAAAGCCTCTCATCTAGCGTGTAATTCTTCACACAGGTATCATTTTCCGCGCACCTCTCCAGATATTTCGTGTCGCCCATGACTTTGCCATTTTTCGACATTTTGATTCCGAAACAATATTTGCATGAAAACTTTCGCTCTGATATTTCACGCACCACGCTGCTTTTCATGACCAACTCATGTATTTCGTACACATCTCTTATTTTTCTCACACCAATTCCTCTTTGTGCTCACCTCCTTTTATAGAAAATCCATGTCATTATTTTCCGATTTTGAGGCCCAAAAATTTGGCAAACACTTGGAAACAACACCACCTTCAATACTGCTGCCTGTTTGAACTGTATGATCACTTCGCTAGCACACATTCTGAACTTCCACTGAGTATTGACAACAAAAACAAACAAAAATCCAATTCCTACATAGAACAACCATGGATCCGACACCTATATCCAATATTATTCAAATATGGACATTGTGGATGTTTAAAATGTTTCATATTACCTTTTTTTAAGAAATAAATCATCATTATTTTAGAATTAAAATCTAATTATACACTTATAAGTACTCATAACTGTTTTATTGTACCACTATATATATTTTTAATTTCACAGTGCATTAATGTGGCATAAAATGGAAACACGTTTTTAGTATCCCCTTATTGACATTTATGTGATTTTTTGGTAACTAAATACAAAATAAATGTAAAATATTTTATAATTTATTTATGTTTATTGGAAATTTAATTCTATATCCTTTTTTGTGAAATTGGTTATTTTTTTGTGAATAGTTATTTATATGTTCCTAAATAGTAATTTTAATACAGTTTAAAGAATCGATGATAGGTAGGTCATTTAAAGTTTTTATAAAAATATAACACATATCAATAATAAACCATGGCTATTAATTAATTTTTAAAAAATTAAAGTGATTAATTATTAATTTTAAATAATTGTTTTTTAATAATATATATTTTGGAAATTATTATAGACTAAAATTAATTTTAATTAAATTATTATAGTTAATATTTAAATACTTTTTATTGGAATCACTAAAATCATCTAGTACTTATTTTTCAAAATTATGGAGGCTAGAAAATATTATATTTATTAGTTGGAATGCATAAATATTTTTCACTACTTATTAGATAAGTAATATAAAATCCTTACTCATATTATGTTTTGGGTGTGCCTCATAAGACATTAACATTTTCTCTTAGCTATCTCAGGAGAGAATATTCTAGAATCAATTTTGTGGATTGAAATGGGGGGGGGGTTATTTAGGGTAAAATAAGACTTCCATAAATAGTCTAATCTATATCTGGTAATGATAAAGGAGACAAATACACATTATCTGATGATAGAAGCATAAAAATGTGAATAAATAGTGTCTTAAGGATGCATAAATTAAATTTTCATGAATCCATGTATATAGACTTCATGTTCAAATGTATCAAATAATATTCCTCATATGAATTATTAAATCTCATTTATCATATAATGAAGCATAAATTATGAAAATTTGAGATTTTACATTCATGAAGAAAATAAATACTATTTCCTCAAACTAATTCCACAATTCAACATTGAGGTATTATTCCTAAGAAGATGGATTTCTTTAATTAATATGACATAATGTAATTTTATTCATAGGTTTTTTGTTGTTTTAGGTTTAATTTTTTGTATTTTGAAAAATTACAGGTCAGTACTAAGAATACCAAAAAGCGATATAATATATGGTCTTAATTTGTGATATAGAACCCTTTATTACAAGAAATGTTAAAGCTGGAAAATTTAAATGGTGTTTTTGGATTTAAGGTAATCCAAATTATGTGCATGAATTGGTAAATATACAGATTTTTTAGATCATTTTAAATAATGTAGGATTATAATTTAATCGTTGATGATCTTTTTGAGACTATGTTCACTATATCATTATGAGTTATTTTTTGTTTCGATGAAGGGGATGATATATTTAGATAATTAATGTTTTTTATATTTTGATGTATCCTTGTTCATGAATATTGATATATTATTTTCCTATAATGAATAATTGATTAAAATATTTTATTTTTAGTCCCACAATGTTTAGAGGTGTTTGGATTCTATTGTGATAAAAATAATTGGCTGTATGATCAGTTGAAAATATTAATAGAGGTCGACCCAGACCACACCTTTTTAAAAATAAGAATTAATTATTCCTATAGAATTATGATTTTATAACATTATTTATAATGGAACAAGGATTGTATGATAATCCTATTTAAAATATAAATATCAATAAATTGTTTATGTAATCTTATATAGAACAAAAGAATAATGCATGTTAATTTTTCATATTGGATAGAGAAGTATATATTATAATAACATTTCAATTAGGGAAGAGAGTTAAAATAATAACCTAGGTCCTCAATCTAGATAAATATTATTTATGAATATTGTGTATATATAAAAATAATACAAGGGGATAATTTTTAAGATATGGATTATATTGATACATTTTGATAACAAAATATAATTTTGAACACACCACCTAGAGGAGACTATGTAACAAAAGATAATATGAACACAACACAGCAGATAGACAACATTAAAAAGGAGAGAGGTAGAAATAAAAATATAGAATCTTCTTCTCCTTTATCACATACATTGTGTTCAACTATCTTATAGATGATTATATTTAATGTTATTGTGGTTTATTCTCCTTTTACTTGTACTAAAATAGTTATTGGTATCTTTTGGAATTGATTGAAATTATTAAAATGTTCCTTTTCCTTATTTAGCAATTTTTTTAGTGCTAAATTATTCATAGAGTTCGTATTTACATTCATAATAATAATTGGTTATAAACCACTCAAATAACTGATATGTTATGGAGGTTGACACATAATTTTTTTTCACTATCTCTTGTACTAAATATTTTCAAAATATTAGTGTCACTAATATCCATTAATGAACAAATAAATTATTGATTATTAATTAAAGTATAATTACCGATAGAATATCACATAAATATATTTATAATTAAGGGAAAACGTATTGAATCATAACATCTTATTTTTAGAACTGATTTAATTATGATATAATTTAGAAATAATAGAAGAAATATTCAACTAATTGAACACATTCTTATCTACCAAAATTCAAAAAATGATAATATTCATCAACATAATAACTACTTAAACTCCTACCACAATATTATTCACATATTTATACACCATTTCATTACCACACCACACTTTAATTACATCAAAACTACATTTTCAAAAAAAAAATCTTTCAACTTAACTACTTTATTCACTCATTTTCCACACAAATGTATTTGACAGCCCACTCAACACAATATATATAGTTTTTAGTGTTTATAACTATTTAAATTTTTTACAATTCTATTAATTAGTGTATCAAAATTTTGGGCCCTATTGTTTGGGAAAGAACATACAACCTGTTAAAAAATTCATTCAAACAAATGTTATAAAAAAATAAAACAAATAAAAAATATTTAAAAATATTTGTTTTTTTGTTTATGTGTGATATTTTTAGTATCTGTTACCACATTATGAATATAAAAAATTATATTTTAAGATATATCCTAATCCATGTCTTCTATAAATTACAAATCACATTTATTATATTAAAATAATATAAATTATAAAATTTGAAGATAAATGAATAGAATATTAAATTATAATATAGAATAAGTATTACCCATTATTATAGTTCTATATTTTTTAGGACAATGGGATTTTAAACTATCATATTTTCCATGCAATACATATTTTATATACAGTTCCCTAATGAATTGAAATTATGAAATTAAAAAATTAGATCTATCTTTGATTCATTTCTTTAACATTTATTATATCAAGTATTCATTAGAATTTAATAGATATTTTTATATTTCATTGTAATTTGTTTTCCTTATGTTGGTTTAGTAAGGTTGAGCATCATATGAGGGTATTTCCATTTTTACTCAATGGATATTTTGTATTTTAAACCATGATTAATTTTTTTTGATTCATTGAATAAACTATATAAAATATCTAAAATGAATATATATCCTATAAATACCCCAATAAGGGTAAGGTATATGTTTAATGTATTTATTTAAGATGATGGTGGATTTTACAGGTTAAATGGTATTACATTAGAGTATTACATCTATAGTCTCCCAACAGCCAAATGGATACCCACCTATATATGGATACATTCAACAATTTTATTACACGATACAATATATTATATAAAATTATTATTGTAGTTTTAATTTTTAAGACTTGTTTTTGATGAGTTTAATAGAATATCTGATTACAATGCTCAAAATTTGTAAAAAAATAAATTTGATTTGATTTATACATAGAGTTAAAACAAACACTTAGGCTACATCTGTTATTGAATAGTCACCCTGGGTGAAATGTTTTCATTGTGGGATTCTGGGTTATACACAAGGATTTTTTTCCCAATGTGTTCTATTACCATCATATATAGTAAGATTAATATATCTTGGGACAATATTGTCAGAAATAAAATTATTTAATGCCCAATTCTCAATCTAATAAAATGTTGCATATAAAAATCACCCAAACCTTTAATGGATAGATAATGATGTGATTAAAAAATGGATATATATAGTATCTATCAATATAAAATATTTCAATTGGATGGAATATATATATTATTCATATAATTTTAACGGGGTATTAATTTGTTCAATGTATAATATTTTAGATGATATTAGTTCTTAAAAAAGATAAAATTTATATAAATCAAATATTGGATGCTATAAATTTAAAATTTTCAAATAATCTTTTTAAATGAAAAAGGGAAAGATTACTAGAACAATAGAACATAAACCATTAGAAAATTTAATTTATGTAACCACTAGACCAGATTTGAAAGAACAATGAATTTTTTTGGAATAACACAATGAATATGAACCTCATACATTTGCTGAAATTTTTTTTTGAAAATTATAATTTTTCCAAAACATGACCATAAGGTCTAGAGTAAAGAAATAAATAAGTCATAAAATGAAAATTGTAATGAAAAGAATAAAATTCAGTCACAAATAATTAGAGAGAGAAATTTGAATGTTTAATTTTAGCGGAAGGTGAGTAATAAAACTAATCAAACAAATTATTCCCTCCCATTTCCTTTACCCAAATATTAAAAATGAATAATGATCATAACTACTATAAATAACACCAATTAAGAACCATTATATTTAATATTCCCTTTATGGAAGTGTCATTTTTTATCCCATCAAATGTAAATTTTTTTATGATATTTTTAGTCAGTAAAAGCTATTGGGGAGATTTTATCATAAAAAATCCCCCAAATGATGATAGTTTCATACATATGAATTAGTCACAATAAATTTTTCTATAACCTAAAAGATTTTAAAATAGATAATGTGAAGAAATAAAATGTTTTTTTGACTCAAGAGATATAATTAACATTATAACTTACATTGAATTTCTTATGTTGAGTATGAGAGATCTAAAAAAATAATTTTCCCCTAGTTGGATAAAAGTTTATTTTATTATAATTACAGAAAAATGGATGATATTATAGTTAATGTTGGAATAAACACTTCCAATTAATTTTCTTATTCAGGAAATGGAATTTCGAAAAAAATTCCAATCATTCATGAAAAAACATTATTAGAAATTGTTGGGGAGTTAAAGATGTTAAAAAGGTTAATCTAGACCTATAATATATTTATGACAAGTAAAAGAAACATTTATTAAACGTTTATTCACTTATGGTGAGTTTATAGTTCAATTATTATGCTTATGAACTCATTATATATGATTTTATTAAGGAGAATAATTGAAATTAAAATGAGTGAACCAACGCATTAGTTAATGAACATTATTGTGCATTTTATGGTGAAAATAAATCAATTAAAGTGTAGAAATGAAAAGTGAATCATGAGATTAATATTATTAAAATCATTATTGATCACCATAAAGTGGTCCATCACAAGCCATGATACCTTTCTGGTAGTGTTTCTTATGTTTTTTATCAATGATAATAGACATATATTATTCCCAAAAAGTATTCATCTTCTACTTCCATTCACATAGGAACTATGAATCTGTGTAGGTTATTTTTTTAGTTGAAAATTATTTTTAAAGGATAAGGTAATAGTTTTTTATAGTATTATTCATCAGAAAAAAAAAATTAGTTGATCCAAACAAATTGAGAGAACTAAAATTGAGAATAAGGTTTGTTTTCCAGAATTTTTTACCATGTTTTTTCCCAGTAACATGATCTTTTTTACTGATGATTATACTATCTATATGAATAGATATTTGTTTTATGGATGATTAAAAAAGATACATTGGATTAAAACAAGTGCTTCATTTCAAAAAAATTATTTTATGTTATAAAACATCTAAATCTATTGACCTTTTTTCTAAACCAAATAATTCTGTAATGAATAGGGCATTTTAAGGGAAAAATTTTTATTTCTGGTAAAAATTATGATCTATTTCCATTTTTTGGGAACAATGGGTAAAATTATATACCCTGAAGACACTATATATAAGAGCCTTAATTCTAGAACCATTGAATTTTTTGTAGAACTCATCATGAATCATTTGGGCTTGAAGCTCGAAAAGTATTAGTTAAAATTTTTCTACAAAATGATGAGATGAAAAATACCAATCAATCATTAATAATAAATTAGTATGGATAAAATATTATGAGGGTAATCCTAATGGGGACATAAATACTAGCTCTACATAATAGTAAACCCAAGTTTTTAAATAGTTTCATTAGTAATTATAATCAAATAAATCCCTCTAACTCTATTCCATTCATTCATTAGAGAAATCCTACCAACCATTCATGTAGTTCAATGAAGAAATATTTACAACATGATTTATATCTTTTAATCAGTTCTATAAAGTGAAAAAATTATAAATGACCACCATAAAGATCCCATTAACATTATCATTTAATACATGATTTTATGAATTTAAATTGATAGATTCAAATATCTTATATTTTACTTCTAATATGTACTGAATCATAGTTTCCAAATTTATTTTTAATAAATAAAATAAATGATTATTTAAAATAATAATCAATATTAAAACAATCTATAAAACATGGGAGTAATTATTTTATTTTATTTATTTTTAGCACATCCAAATTGGATTACATGTCGCTGCTAGTTTCATTGAATTCTTCAATAAATGTATATTGTTTGAGAATTCTGAAATTAATTATTTATGGAAATGATTTAATGTATGCAGATGTTATTTTAGGAGATCCTTTTAAAATATGAGATGTATTCAAATTTTTTTATAATGAATCATTATTAAAATTCTAATTATATGGAAAACTTTTTTAGGTTATGTAATTATTAATATTTTTCTGAGTTTTTATAATTCGATAGTTATGTGGATATTTTTTGAACATACTTTTTAACCATTAAAGAATTTCATTAAATGTTATATTTCCAAATTACTGTTGAACATTAAATTATTTAGTTATTTTTTCCAAGCTTTGATAATAAATTAAGAACAACATTAGATTTGCATGTGTGGGTGAGGGGTTTTAAATGTTCATATCTATTATTAAATTTCAAACCCAAAAAAACCATATTTTTTTAAAAACAAAATTGTGAGTTTTTATATATCACATTTTAATTTTTCCATGTGGGAATTTTTTACAAAATATGATACCTATGATTTCACTAATACGAGGATAATATGAATTAAAAAGTAGATTTAATTGAGGGTATCAATTAATTTCTCTCATGATGAAATTTTATTTTGCTTAATTTTTTTGTAAGTGTCTTATAATAATTAAAGACATTGGAAATATTAATTTCAATTCAATCCATTATATAGGAATATAAATTAATAAGGGGATTGAAATTTTAATATAGGGTAAACTATATATTATTTTATTCATTATTATATCCCATTTTACTACTACATTAGTTATTTATATTTTACATAATTACTATCAAATTCATCATATATAATTGTAAGAGTATTAATATTCATTTCAAAACTAGTTTTTCATGTTATCATGGATATAAAGACATGATCAAATTTTTTGTTGGATGATAATTGGAGTGTGTAAAGTTATCATAAAATTTTAATGTAATACCATTTATGTATAATTGGATCAAATATTATAGTGGAACCATAATTTTTTAATATGAATGTCACTTTGGGAACTTAAGAAGGTCCATGGGGGAAAATCATTATAAATATTAATTAATTGAGGGATTTTAGATTTCTTAATATTTATATGTATTTTAATCCACAAAATATTATTAATCAATTTCTATATGTCATGATATTTTACTTTTTTGGGGAATAAAATGTACCTTAATGTTGATACATGTTTTTGAAAAAATATTCTTAATATTTTCATGATTTTTTTAATTAAATTGGAATTTAATGATTAATATTTTCTAATTGATGTATTTATGTTGGAAATATAATTCCACATTCATTGTTTTCAAATTGGTAATATTTTTTCTTAATTTTGTTTATGATCAATGATTGAAATTTTATTTTAGTTTGAACATTTTCCATGTGGTTTGGTAGCCCTATAATACGACATCAGGTCCAGGGATCGAACCTAGAAAACTGAATATTAGGATTTTGTTGTTTATTTTATAGGTGGTGGAACTAGAAACTATGGTGATGAGTATAGTGTCAAAAAAGTGTGGAAGCCTTGCTGGGTAGTATGCCAGTGTATGGAAATTTCGGAAAGGATGGTGATGCCTGATCCATTGGCATGTTGTCTCCAGGAGGCTGAGGCATGCGCTATGTGTGATGATTCACTAGTGGTGGAAGATGATGGGTGTGATATATGTTCTTTGTGACATTGACACAAAAATTGTATATGGGAGATGATTCACTGATGATGGAAGACGGTAGACTAGGGATAAATTCCAGTGCTTGAGCGGGATCCATGACTCCTAGCACTGATCATACAGATCAGACGAAAACACTAAGTGAATCAACGGGACATGTCATTGAATTCCTTTGGGTCATGGGACAACAGTTCAGTTCCAGTTTACAGGTGAGGCATGTAATAATATATTGAACGTATACTTGGCTTATAGAACATGAAATAAAAATAAAATAATACTTGATGGGGTGAACTATCCTTATTGGGTGGATATGGTCTTCCATTCTAACATGGGTGTGTGTTTGAATGTAATTATACACCCCAAAACCTAATATATGGTACAATTTCCATACAAGTATATTAACTGAGTAACAAAAAATCATTTCAATTTTTTATGATAATTTAATTAACATCAACCATAAAACATGGCTATTAATTTTTATTTTTATTTGTGATCAATTCTTATTTTTGATGTCTATAAATATATAGTGATTTCATATGGTAGTTATAATAATTTGAAATATATTTATCATATTTTTATTATAATAAATTTTAAATTTTGTTTTTTTCTATTGTTATTATACTCCCAAGAACCAAATAAATATTATAATTATTTTACAAATATATTAATTGAGAATCAATCAATCATTTAAAAATTTGATGATAATTTAATAAATATCAAAAATGAAATGTGGCTAATATTTTTTAATATTTTTTGAGGGATCAATTCTTATTTTTCATTTCTATAAATATTTAATGATTTCATGTGGTAGTTATTATAATTTAAAAATTAGTTATCTTTATCTTGTAACAATAAATATTAAATTAAGTGATTTTTATTTGTAGTAATGAATCCCCAATGGAAAATTTATTTATCAAAATTATGGAGGTTGGACCATATAATATTTCATGTCTAGACCATATAAACCTACTAAACACGTCGAATGATAAATATATTATGATACTTTTTTAATGATGTAATGATTAAGCCTCGTAATAAATTTATCTATCCTATTATTAAACTCATGAGAGGTGATTCTAAAATTCATTTTGCATATTACATAGGAATGATAATTTATATTAAAATAATCCTTTTAAAACATGTAGAATCGAAAAATATTGATTAAAATTTTAGAAAAATTCATGATATATAATGTTGAAGTCATTGATTCCTTGTATTTTTTTTTAGGGATGTTTGAAGGAGATATACAAGAATCAGTAGAAAAAGGAATGATTATATGATGTTGAAAATATTAATAAACATATGTTTTTATAGATATCATTAATCTTATAGTCGATCAAGAATGAAGAAATGTTTGGATTTTCTGTCCATGAAGAAGATGTATTGGGTTTCTTTGACAACTATCTATGATTTCCCATTGAACCATTTTTTCTATAAAGTTTTTTTGTTTCTCATTGGATGTGTTGATGTGATTTTACTAATAGTATTTTTATTGATATATGGTATAGTATCAAAATATGAATACAGGGTGGATGGT
Organism: Viscum album; assembly: GCA_963277665.1. NCBI lineage: Eukaryota > Viridiplantae > Streptophyta > Magnoliopsida > Santalales > Viscaceae > Viscum > Viscum album. The sequence goes on along the minus strand of OY728133.1, from coordinate 1,032,182,478 downwards.
AAAATGATTCAATGAATAAGTCTTCATTGTCTGAGTGAGATTTGAGATCTCAAACTCATGATTATTAAAACTATTAAAGCTATAAATTATTTATAATGATCCTGATATGATTTTTTATTTAAAAATGTATGGAAATTTGGAATATGGTATATGGTTGAGAACATTTTCACTATTCAAATATGAAATATTGATTATTATTGTTTGTGTTGGGAATATTTTTTTTGCATATTTATTACTTTTATTAGTTTGATTAAGGAGATAAGGGATTTTATTCAAATATTTTGTTCTTAATCTGAAAAATCCTTGTGCACACATTATGTTCAATTATTTACCTATGTGCATTTGATGAGTGTAGTATTTAATGTTTTCTCCCTAATTTTAGCGAGTTTTAGGGGTATAATTATATTATAGGAAAATTTTATTATTTTATATGAAATGGTTAATTCATCCTGATCCAATCCAGTCCATTTCAAATACAAGAATTAATTGTAGTGAGAGAGTTATGAATCCAAAATATGGTTGACATAGATACAATGATTTTATGGGAATATTTGAAATAATGTAGTAAAATTTGATAAAATCATGGTTTATATTATGTAGCACTGAATAACCCAGTTTGATGGAATGTCTCTTCTTTTAAAAGAGTAAAAAATATCTTCATGTGACTATTACAGAAGTGAGATGGAGGAAAACCACAGGGCCACAATTGGGACATGTGGTCATGATTGAGAATTATAATTTATGAATATGAGATTATGAATCATTTTTTAGGTATATGAGGAATGATATGGGAATGTAACAGAAATTAATGTTGTATGTAATATTTTTTAGAAGAGACTAATATGATAAAATCAAAAAATAAATAATATTGAGTGGTCATAAAGAATATAATAGTTGAGATGGAGATAGAGATAGAAAACAATCATGATTGAGTGGCATCTTCTTATTTTACACTTTCTCGTTGTCCTATTATCATTAAAATGGTTTTATATAATATAATTTTTTTTATTCTCCTACTATATCTATCAAAATAATTTGGTGAATCCCATCGAAATGAATTGAAATCATTAATATGCACTCATTGCCATTTCATAATTGATTGAGATTGAATTTAATATTTGTGTTCTTATTTTATTTTTTAATGAGAGTTACTTCTATACTGCTATATGAATTGACAATTGATAGTGGTGGTCACATCACTCTTGATCATTAATCTATTTATTGAAAATTAGAAAATGATAATTTCCCTCATCTTTATTAAAAAATTAATACATGTGTCATGATGATCATTTCTTTACAAATGAATGACCACGTATATGAGTTTAACATTAATAAATAGTTTGTAGAATCCAAACTACTTCATCAAGGTTGTGAATTAATTTTGATAAATTTGACTAAAATATGAAAAAATAATCAATCCATTTAAGCATTCATAGCTTCCAAACATGTATTAACTATTTAACAACCTCTGCATCTTCACTGTTTACACTCCTACCAAACATAGCATCACCTCATTTTGTGTCATTACATTATCGGAACACACTTCCATTTCATTACAATTACTATATTATTAAATTAATTATAATTCAAAATTTTGATTATGTTATTCACTAATTTTTCGTTCCTTCTTCGTTTTACACTACACCCACTACAGTATTATTTATCTCTATAATTTTGATATTATAATTTTTTTCAGATGCCTATGAACTCATGTATATCACACCCCTATAAATCCATTATAATAATGTAATTACCATTATGTGGCTATAACATTTATCTAAAAATTGGCCAAAGGCTATCTGAACCACTTCATAAATACCAAAAGTTCAAAACTAAGGGACTCTAATTTCAATCAAGTAAATTAAATTAATTGTCCTTCATGTATGAAAAATATTCCTGTGTTCCATTGAATATTATCACAATAATCATCAAATTATTATTTCTTAAGGAATAAATGCATAAAAACCCACTAAGAATTCTTATTACCTTCACTAAATTAATAATTTGACATTTACAACAATATAAATTATTATATTTGACCATAATAATTTTATGGTATTTTCTCTGTTTTGTGAACTGAATCCCACATACAAACACCCTTTCATATTTTAATTATTTTATGTAATTAAATAGTATCATATCGAAATAAAATATACCTAACATATTGAGATGGTAATTGTACTACATATATATACATAATATATCTTTATATGATTAGAAGAGAATTGTGAACTTAATAGAGTTGAATAACCATACAATTTGGTGATAGTAAATGTGTAGAATTTCAGACATCCAAAATTTATCTAACTCCACATTTTTATGTAGAAATTTACTTTTTTGTCTAATATATCATGAATTTTCCCCACCATATAGTGACGGTATGTGTAATAACTTTATAAAAAACATATATACATTAAAGACAATATTATTAGAAGAAACAGTTTATTTCATATGAATCATCTCTAAAATAAGTGTTTGAATTTTATGAATTACTATATCCATTTTTTTATAATGTTTGAGATTATTTATTTATTAGCATATTAATATTTGAAATTTTATTATATTATCAGGAAATAATATTCTAGTAAACACATATTTCCAAAATTGTATAAGATTGCGTTAAATGATTTTGTAATCAATCAAAAAATTGAGATGAATATCTACAAGATGGATCCATCTTATGATAATATAATAAGGAATGGATAAAAAACAACAAAAATAATAGGTCCATGATAATATCTAGTATGATGAACATTTCAAATCAGCTGATGTATGATGGTAAGCTTTGATTTATTTTTATATGTTTTCTCAATTAGTTGTATTTTATTTTATCAAATTGAAGTGTCAATTCAATTAATTTGTCTAGTTCTTGATTCCTTAGGTCTGTGGTCTCATATTCAACCACCTCATTTTGAAATTGATCTCTTTAAAAATACTCATATTTTCCTTTTCAATTTCAAAATTATCAAACTAGTCTAAAATCCACAATCCTAATCTTTTCTAGTTATGTTCCTATGTATCTAATTATATAGATTCTTATTGGTGGATAATGAATTTATATGTGTAAATATTTCTCTATTGAGAATTTTTTCTCTTGGCTGCTGTAAGAACCTGGATCTTCGTTTCAGGTATGTTTTTCCTTTTTCTAGAGTTTTTAAGAAAAGTGAATTTTTCTTATAATTTTCAAAGTACACACCGTATACTTTCTGAGTACACACCATGTACTCTGATCCAGCTCGAAGCCGTGTGCTGGCCATGCCGGGCCACAATCATGGTGTGTAGCGGTGATTTGGATTCTGTTTTTGGCGGAGTACGGAAAAAACCTAGTACACGCCGTGTACTCTAAAAGTACACGCCGTGTACTCTCTCTTTTTTTCATTAAATGCACCGGTGTCATGCCTGATGCACAGAAACATCTTTTTCTCTAGTTTTCATCTATCCAAAGCAACCCATACGGCCAAATCATCCTCGAGCTTCCACCTCGCCATCTGTTCTCCAATTCAAGAACCGTCGATTGCATTGGAAGCGCAGTAGTGAGTTCTTCCTTCTGTTTGAGCCTTGTTTCTTGATTCCTCCTTGTTTTCAAGATTTCGTAGGTTGAGAATTTTGTGTGTTTTCTCAGATCTATGACGTTCTAAAAGGTATCTGTCAGTGTGGTTCACATATATCGATCTCCTAGGATCGAGGTAGGTGGTTTGTTACTTTCAGTAGAATGTTGATGGATATTTTGTGTAAATTCCACCAATTCCTTTGAAAGGGGAATTGGGGGTTTCCTGTTTTTGCCCTGATTTTTTCTTGATTTTCTTGATTGCTTTAGTAGAGGTTGATTCTTGTGAGTAGAGTAAATTATTTTTTGCTCATTTTACTTTTCCAGGCTTGTTTTTTTATTAGGTGTTTCGCCAAAGCCATGCCTAGTTGTAGGATTGTGGACTGTTTCCTTGTATTGTTTCTGATCCTTAGTTGATAGCCAATTATTTCTTGAGGTTTACTTTGACGATACATGCGCGCTGAGCATGTTTTTTTTCACTCTGGACTATGAGAACCTTGAGTAGTAGACCAAACAGATAATTGACGGAAGGGATTCTCCAGAGTGTCTTTTAATACGATGCGAGACCACATGGGGAATTGACGATGAGTGCTTCCTTAGAGAGTCTGTAGTTCCTCGATGTGGGCCACATGGGTAATTGACGTTGAGTGCTTCCCCAGAGATCCTTTAGCGCGATACGTGACTATAGGGGGAATTGACAACGAGTGCTTCCCCAGAGAGTCTATTAATTTTTTTTCATAGCTGAACCAGAGGGGTGATACTGAGTGTGCCTCCTAGATGGTTACTAGTACTTATAGGTTGAACCATAGGGGTTAGGCTGTAAGAGCTACCCAGAGGGTTACCTGTTTCCTTTTTGTTGCTAGCTGTTTACTTGTGTACTTTATTGTTAGAACTGTGGTTTGTACCTGCTTGTGTTTTTCTGTTTACTACTTCTTTTATTTACTAACATATATTCATTGACTCTTAGGCACATATCTTTGGGTGATTGCCTAATGGGATTGTATCTCACACCCTATTTGTTCCATTCTTTTAGGCCCAAGCAGACTATGTTGTTGCAGGCATAGATAAGGGAAAGTGCCCTTCTACTTATGGTTCTTGATTGCACTGGAGCTGGAGAGCATGGGACCGAGCCGAGGCTCTCGATACTGAGGAGTTTATTTTGTTTTCCTTTGCACTTGTTATCGGTTGTATTCAAGAACGTTGTTGTGTTTTCTTCTTTCCATAGATACTTGTACCTGCTGCATCTTTTCCATCATTGCTATATATATTCATGGCTTCCGCTGTTTGGTTTCTGTTATTATGTATGTTGTTACTGCTTTCATTGTTGACCTTTGTTTTTCAGCTGTATACCTTACAAAATGATGGCATAGTTTCCCCACAAACTCACCAAGGACCTCGCTGCTAGTCGGCAGCCTCTGGTGTTTGGGGAAACGTGCTTGAGGTCGTGTGGCGAACCGGGTACGGGGCACTAGTGGAGGGGCTCCGGATTCGGGTCGTTACAGCTATCTATAATATAATATATAAAAATTTACAATAAATTGTATGTAATTAATATTCATCCTAGATCTATATATATTGTACAATATTGATCCACATTACACAACATTTTAGCTATTTGAAAATGGGTAATGAAATTGTTTATAATTTTACCCTTTTACATTTTATTTTGTTTATATAAAAAATGAACACCATATTTTCTACATCCTCTATAATTAAGACATATATTTGTATAAGGTCATTAGTTTTAATGGTTTATACAGTACACAATGATGTGATCCAAAAAAAATCAACGAATTATATATAAATATGGTATTTGTAAATGATTTCATACCTGAATAGATTGCGTGAATATATATTTTTAAAGATACATTTTATTGTCTTTCATTTGAATTTTCATTCATGATTATAATAAACTCAAATAACACAATCAATAATAGGGTGATCAACATTATCATTTTGATATTCACACATGTTGAAATCATTAACCCACTATAGTTCCTCCAAAACAACCCCCTCACTATAGGATGATGGTCATCATATTTTGGGGTAAATATTCATATCATGGAAACATGATAATATAAATTCATTGATTTAGGACACTATAATGACAAACTCATTCCAACATGGTCTGGTGGAATATTGAATAAAAAATTGACATCCACAACTTTCTACATTATCCAATGTTAACACAGAACCATATGTTATTACACTAAATTCACTTAAAAATATGTATAAAATCTAATATTTTATTAAGATCAAAATTTCAATGAAAAATGATATGTCATATAAGTATTAGAAATGGGGAATATTTCAAATAATTCTTCTAGAAATCCTTGAAACAGTTGAATGTATATGAGTTGATTCTTCTGAACAAGTTTTATCAATGACCATTTCTCTGAAAGTATCCTCAAAAGGAGTGATAAGATATAATAAATGTACCATATCGCATCATACCAAACATATGAAACCATTTTTATTAGTTTTTGTTTACTCTAATATATATAAATGTGGTTCAATAAGTGAATTGTGGGTCAAAAAAATATTTCTCAAGACATGGACACTATTTAGTGACATTTTCCACACATGAGAGAAATTACATAGAATATAAATCTAATATGGACATTTTACCTTTTAGATATGACCCAAAATTGGTTTTATTATTCTAATTATTAGTTTTACATGGTTTACATACTTCCCATGTTTTATGTTTGTATCCATTATATCGGTATTATCCTTTACCCTAGTTAAATCAACTATTGCTATAAATATACACAAAATATTAACAATTTCTAGGATTCCTTCTTTCCATTAAACAATTAATATCTTTGATATAATATTATAGAAACATATTTTGTACTGATAATAATATATAATAAATATGTATGTGATCAATGTACCATTTTGTTGTTGTAATGGGATAATCAATAATCACTTTTATATTGGTATCAATCCCTGTGAATATTGAAATATATATATCCATTTTTAATGTTGTTGTAAATAGATAATTGAATATATATCATAATATTTTCCTTCAACAACTTCTTCCAACAACTCACCAGAATTAGTGTCCTCTTATCATTGTCTAAGGAAATCCATGTAGAAATAAACTAATATAATATCTCTTAGTTAATAAGGAATCCCATGATTTTTAAAATACACCTATGACATATAGACACCTAATCATTCTGTATATTAATGGTAATATTTTTTGAAAAACTATTTTTTTTAAACTAAAGGATTATATATGGATGATGGTAAATATTGAGTTGTAAAATATAAATTTCCTTATGAAGACAAAATCATTTAAATAGAACTAAAACATGATAAATTTATGGTACCCCTATTATATCCATAAAAACAATATAGGAAAATATATTTAGGGAAGAGGACAACCTTTGAATCCATCAAATCAACTAACTCGGTGAAATTGATCACTAGAGTTTTGAGTTTATTAGAGGATAAACACTCATTAGTATCAATTAAAAAACCAAGTAGTATGACTTCTCATCACTACCATTGTAGATGATCTTTTCAGCAAGGGATTGATTTTCCAAATAGAAGCATTTGAATAAAAAATTCATTATTTGGAAAATTAACATCAATATCAAGAATTTGAACACTCATCAAGAGGAAAAACCCATATAGAGTACATATACTAGATAATGGGTATTTTATAAGAGTTGATACAAGAGGATATGAATATATACATTTATAATGAGAATGATTTTTATTATCATTCTATTTCATACAAAAATAATAGGATCATATCTATTGTGTATGCATAAAATGGGAAGGAAAGAACCATAGTACTATATAAGTCATCAAACTAATAAGGTGAAAATTTTACTACATATATATTTTTTACTATAAATTCACACTTTTTTCATGGTTAATAGATAATGACATGTAGTGGTTCAGAACTAGAATCAACCAAAAACTTCATGATATCATTTTGTTGAGGCATAGTTTATTGTAAAAGATTTGTGGGGGCATGGTTAATTATTCCTTAAAAGTCGTTCTCTACTATCTCACTTTGTTATTAAAAAATTAAACTTAATAGGATATAGAACCAATTAACTTATGAAATATTCACGATACATAAAAAAAGTATTATAAAAATAATATTTATTCAATTATATTATTTATGAGTAGTGAAAAATTAAGGAACCATTTTTAAAACATTGTTTAATATTGAGTTCTTAACCAATAATTCTTTTCATTGAAATTTGGAGGACCATTATAGGTCAATATTTAACATGAATTATTTCATAACTCTTAAATAATAATAAAAGATATTATAAATTGGACACTTCCACTCAATATCTATTTCCTCAATACAATAAAAAATTTAAAGAGTTTCTCCTTTTTTTAAATGATAAATCCTCACAACATTCATCTTCACTTTATTATTGTTCATACTAAACCTTGTGAAAAAAAATTCCTAAATGTGTATTGGTAAAAAATAATTTTACTAAGGGATAAATGAAAATATTAAAATAAAAGTTTTAGTTCATTTAAATACCATGAGATACAATAAGTGATCTTACATTATCAGAATAAATATTGATCTCAAATAATCGTTTACTTAAACATGATTTTAGAATTACTACCTAATTATTTTAATTATATTCATTATAAGAAAATAGAAAGGAAAAATAAACTTTATAATGATTTACTATAAAACTAGTGAATCCATATTTTTTTTAGAAAGTCAAAAAATGTATACACTTGATTGGAATAATCACCCTTTTAATAAAAAAATTATCAGATTAACTGATAGTGTCATAATAATTCCATGAAAAATCATAAAAATATATATATAATGAATTATATTTCCATGAGAAATAATATTTATAGAACTATTACATGAACACTTATGATAAAATATTCAAATGAAATAACCTATATCATTAATCCATATATAATTTTTTGGATAAGATAATTATTACCCATTACATTGAAGAGATATATGAGGATCACCATTTATCAATGAAAATGTACATGGACTATAACATAAATAAAAAAAATATAATATGTCATTTTCATCCTAAAATCACATAATATATTACTTTTAACTCATATTCTAGATCACTTTCAGGAATCTTGTCTTATAAGGTATTGAAATCCATTTTCATTGAAAACTCTTACAATGAATATTCTATGAAAATTAAGAAATATTATTTCTTTTATAATAAAAATTGAATCATGTAGTGGATTCATAATATACAATACCATTTAATATGTGTATAAATTCTACCCATGATATATAAATTGAATGATATATCCTTTAGTTTCTAAAAAAAATGAAAAAATACAATTTAAAGATGATCCACACTCTCCCTTTAAAACCTTTATAAAAAAGAAAATCATTGATTATAATAACAATGAATAAAAATTTTGAATGTTAAAAAAATAATTCAAAAATATTTTAGAACATGGATACGGATGAATAATTGAATTAATATTTACTCACTTTAGAAAGAATGTTTTAATGAAAAATCCCATAACATGCATCTGAATAGACAGATATATTCTTTAACTCCACTTTTTTTTTACCAAAATCAATAAGTTTATACCTAAATCCATCATTAGGTGGTATTTAAATCAATCTATGATCTATATTAAATGAGGAGGGATGATATTAATTAATTTTTATAGCAAAATGTTATGTTAATAGGATATTTAAGAGTGGAGAGATAAGAGAGGGATTGTTTCTTCATAATTGGGGGAGATGAGGGATGTGGAATGCTTGAGATGAATTATTTACATTAATGTATTAGTTAATCATAATGTTTCCAATATAGACCATTTTTTAATTATATATAAAACTGGATACAAATAATAGAATAAAATATTTCTTAGATATGTTTCAATGATATTTTAACTGCTTTATTTTTAGATTTCACACTTCAAATCATATTTAACTCTTATCTTGGTAACTAAATTTTTATTCATTCTAAAATTACTCTTCATAATGTCAAAAAAATTAAAACAAATCATAATTTTTCTTAAATGTGGGGTAAGAATATAGATTAAATTTTATGTAATTAAATTTATATAATTGTAAATAATTATATTTAAAATATACCAGTAAAACATGAGAAACAATGGTTTTCAATAAAATCAATTTTTAAGCATAAATATGTTTTTATAGAAAAATATAGTGTTATTTTTATTCCAATGAAATTTATTTATTAATTTTGAAACCAAATAATTTTTTGAAATTTTAAAAACATCCCAAAATTGAAATGAAACTTTTAAATAAATTTATTAAAAGATAGTTCACTTAAAAAAATTTATTTTCAACATAAAAAATCAGTTTCATTTAATTATTAAAAATTTAAATTTATAATTTTTATATTATATATCATAAATTATGTATGTTATTCATATTCAAAATCATGAATTTTGAAATTTTTATTTTTAATAAAACCATATAATACAAGTAAAGAAATGACGATTTATTATACCTATTTCATTTTTCATATAATAAATCATAATATATATAATGAATATAAATTTTTATTGATATAATTAATTAATATTAAAAACGATAGACAAAAAGTTATTATAAACCTTTCATTGGTTCATATATAATATCAGATGCATCACCACTTAATAAAAAAGAGATAAAAAAGTTATATGAATTTCAAATTCTATAATGAACTAAAATATTAACTTTCCATTTTTAAAAAATTGTATAATAGTTTCAATGACTATATTTTATGAAAATCTTGATCACCAAACATTACTAAAAATATTTCCACCAATTATCTGCATATTGTTTATCCATGATTTGATATATCCCCAAATGGTATTGAATCATATTCATCTTCTCAACCATATATTATTGATATTTTATTCCCACAAACCATCTTTTATTAACTTTATACCAACAATATAAAGTTTGGTTATACATTCCAAGTAATTAATTAAATGTTTTAATTTGTATAATCATAAGAAAATATTTATTATATGAAACTTCAATTAGTGAGTTCTGTTGATCCTATACATACAGGTAATATAATTATGAATCTAAAAGAATATCATTAATTGAAAAATCATTCATTCTTAATTTCCATCAGATTGAGTCTAAAAATATAAATTGAAATTTAATTCAATACCTAAAGACTTTTAAACTATTTTCCAAAAATAAATAATAATTTTGGGGTCATTAATAGATACAACATAAATAGGGACTTTATGTATCTTATTATATCTACAACAAAATGATTATAAAAGTGATCCAATGTCATTTTATCTAGATTATAATGAAAATAAACTGATTTAGTCAAACGATCTATAAAACCCCATATATTATTTTTACCGAGAGATATCATTAGTAATACAAACATGAAATCAATGATTATATTATTTCATTTACATTTTTAATGGAATGGATGATTCAATCCTTTTAATACTTTTCATTCTTCTTTAACTTATTAATAAGTAAAATATTTCATGGCAATGTCATTAATATCTCATTTTTTACATCATGTCAGAAGACATCTTGAGGGTCTCAACCCATCTTAGTGATTTTAGGATTAAAAAGTAGAGATCTATGAGATTTAATGAATAATTATGTCTTCAAACAATAATCAAAAGGAACACTTAATCAATTTAAAAATCTCAAAATACAATATTTGAAAATATTTAATTTAGAAAAATTATCGTTCGTAAATAATTATACCTTTTACAATAAAACTTGATCCTCAATTTATGAATTTTTATTTACAAATTAAAATTAATACTATAATAACAATTTATGAGTTAAATTAGTCTGTTTATAAATGTTTAATTTATATAACAATATTAATCAAAATATTTTATAAATGATAAGGTTTTATTCTTATCATTGTTAATGATTCACCATCTTTTTATATTAATGCTTCAGCTTCATTATCAGAATTTCCAAGATTATAATTAATTATGCATTTAAAATTCAAATTCAATTCCAACCATCAGTACTTACAGAAGATTAACTCTATAAGATTTAATGTATAACCCATAAATTTATGTTTATTTTATAGTTCACACTTTTCTCTATATAATATATTTCCCTAGATTTTTAAAGAAAACCCCATAAGATTAATTCTTGGTCATTTTTCGATAATGTATCTCCTGATGATTTAATTAAAATAAAGAATAATATATTACATGATAAATTATAATGAAAAAAAACAATGTCTTATCAAATTAATGTCATTATAGATGCAAAATTCATCCTTTCAATATAGAATTTCAAAAAAAAAACTAGAGTAGTCACCAATCGTCATTTATGTTTCTAGAAACATTCATCCCATTCATTCATCCAACTAAATTATACTCTTATTATAGTGATATATGTTTGTGGGATAGATAAAAATGAACTGTTTTTAACAATAAATTTATTGTCACCAGATAATCCAAAAAAACTATTAACATTGTTGTAATTATTAGGTGCTGAACATGCTTTAACCACATTATATTAAACATGATAAATAGTTATTCCATATTTATTCATAATATATACAAGGAATAAGATATTCCATAAAAAAATTCAAAATTCACATAATTTTTCATATTCCTTTAAACCATTACTATTTTATATAAAAATACTACAATGTTTCCCATGGTAATAATAACTTTTAAAACATTTTATGATTTACTTAATTAGCCCCAATAAAAATTTATAGAGGAATTCATGGAAAAATATATTCACAAGATCCATTCATATTGGGAAATAATTTTTTAAAAAAATAGAATCACCAAAAACATATAATTCATATATTTTGTATGAAAAAAAAATTTAAATTCCAACATCCTACAAATATATCTAATTGAACCCAAACCAGTGACCAACATTTAAAAGATATTAATCTCCATGGATCTGATTATACAAGTCATAATTACAAGAAAAAAAATATTTAATCATAATAGTGTTGTTATTCAATGATATATATTAAACTTATAAACTTATAAAATAATTTTAATTTAAAAAAATAGAAGCACCTCAGGTGATGTTCAAGGATGATTTAATTCTATTTTTATGAAATTATTTGAACAAATTTTTCAGTTGTTAATGGTATAATTTAGTAATTCGATAAGGTCATTTCGATTTATTATAAGCATAATGAAATATGTTGATAGTAATTTATATCACCAAATCATATATTATTCAGGGAAATATATTTTTAAATGCATCATGCTATTCATTTAATTTGGGAAGATAACCAATTATAATAATTTTTCACCATAAATATGTGAAATATAACATTCAATTACATCATTAATAACATATTAATATTATATATACTAATGGTATGAATATATTATATTATATAAACTAAATATTATTATAGTAAAACGTGATTAACACTATCATCTATCATAACATGATAAACTAAGATCCAATCTATACCATATATCACATCAAAATCCATAAGGGGAATGGAACTAATGAGTCATAGTAAATAATTTATAGTTATTATAGTAAAAAAGATTATTATAATTTTTTTATCATTATTGATTCCCAAATGTGTATTTACATCATATTATAGATTCAAATCATGATGTGAAATTTCAATGTTGATAGTAAATTTAACATAAATAAATGAATGTTTAATCCTAGAATCCAAAAAAATTAATTATCATAAAATAAATTGACAAGTAATCAAACTAACACCACATCATAATATGGTCCAATATCTATCAATGTAAAAGAAAAATATTAATCCACACCTTTATTATTGTAACAATGGTGACATCCATTGTTTATTCCTATATTTGAACAAGTAAATGTATAATGAACAATATCATTATTATTAAACGATCCTTTTCATTATTGCCATGATGCATATGTCTAAAACATAAATATTTAAAGTAATTTAATTTTCTCAACATATATTCCCCATGATAATTTTTATCCCACTATCATATTATGGAATCATGATTTTCACAGTCCTAGATTAATTTGATGGATTTTCCCCCTATATCTCCAATCAAGACCACATTTTCTTCATGATCAAATGGAATTTAGGATTGTAATAAAACACCCTTATATTCCAAACATCAAATTATGAATATTTTCCTATCATTTGAATTCACATGATGTTAATGCCATTTTATAAGATGGATTTAATAGAGTGTTTACTAGAATTATTTTTTGTTCAAGATCCTTAATACAATTTTTATATACCTTTCCATATATTTAATTTTTTAATAATAATTTTACATTGAATCATCATACATCAGCCTATAATAAATTACCTTCATTTTGATATTTTTCATAAAAAAAATTAGTTAAATACATCTCAAGGAAAATATTCTTAAAATGATACAATTCTTGGGTACAAATATCTTCTCATTCTTTGATATACTTAACCATTTGATTCACATTAAAAATGTTAAGTATCCAATGTTACAAATTGATATTATGAATAACCTATTTCTATGAATAAATTCTACCAAGATTTAACCCAAACATAAAATAACATAGTGTCAAATGATACATCAAGTTTATGATGAAAATTTTCAGTGGAATTATCTAAATGTAAATGTCCCGCTATAGAGAACATGGGTTCTCTCTCATATGGATTCTACCATTTTCTATATAAAATTTCAACTAATCCATCCCAATTAAATACTATTATTTTCCCAATTTCAACAATTCATGGATACTAATTTGGAAGTATATTGTTCACTTGGTTCCTTATTATAGAAATTTTCTTGTATCCTATATTTAAATCCATTTTGAATAAATATATATTAAGTGAATCAATAGGGTATTATTCAAAATACTATCAAATAAAAATCATGTTAAATTATATACAATAATATTACCAGAACTGAACATCCATATCCAGTGTTAAAAACTCCATCATTACATTTTTTGATTTGATACCAATTAATGTGATGAAATTTATACCATCTAAAACATATGAGATCCAGAGTATATATAGGATCACTCAAATATCCAATGACCATTTAGGATTATTTTTTACCGATTTTTTAAAAACTCTTCCAATGTGGTCACATCCACTCTTTATCCATTTTCTCAAAAACATGAAACTATTAATATGAAACATGTTTTCATTTCCTTAAAAATATTCATAACATTAAACCTGATATATTTTATGTTTACACACATATTTAAATCTTATAAATAAAATTTAAAAATTTGAGATGGGTAAAAAAGCACAGTAAATGACATTAAATGGAAGAAGGAATCCAGCTAGTCTATGAATACTCATAATATTTCATCTTTTTTCAAAATATTAATTGGACTTATAATAAACATTATCATACTCAAGAAATAAACATCTATACACAAGGATTTTAATTAAAAAATCATTTAAATTCATATATATAAAAAACTCAGAATTATCAAATTTAAATTATAAATAAATTATGAATACATAAACAAAAAAGACACATTTCACATTATGAGTTAGAATATACATTCATTTAACTATAAGATCAAGATTTATCAAATGGAATTATTAAATAAGGAACATGGTATAATAATATTATTGAAACATACTAGTTTTAGTAGAAACACAAAACATGAAATTCAAATATGTAAAGGATAACATTCAAGGCAATATCATATGATTTGAGAAGTTCTTTAATGGATTTAGTATACACTATATTATCTTACATAACATTTCATGAGGCGAAAAATTACCTAATGTATCAGAGTATTATCATGGAAACCTCATTATAACATGTTCATTGTTATGTGTTTAATAAAAGGTAATCAATATTAAGGCATAAAAAAAATAATTTCCCATGGAAATAAATGGGTTTCATAAAATTTCCTCAAATCATAGAAAAACAATATCATAAAGAATGAATTTGTGAAAAGAACCTAGGAATAAATTACGCCATCAAAGGAATGGATAATAATATAGTTATATATATGTGAGAGACATATATATAAAATATGGAAGGCTTAAATAACATTAAAGAGGGGTAGAATGTTATTTAGAGTGGGAATGGTCAAAAAAAAATAAAAAGGGTTGTTACGAGATATTCCTTAAACCATTAGTAAATATAATTGTGGACATAAAAATGTTAATACTGTGTCAATACATTTGTAAAAATATATGGAACAATAATAAATTGGGTTATTTTTTCATTTAATAATAAATGATATAAAATAATGGAATCCCAATATAAAATAATGTTCTTTGTTGAGGGAAACATTGTTGATTTTGTATATGGTAAAATATAACATTATTTTTTTCTTTTTTAACGAATGTATAAAAATTAAATATAAAATTTGTAAAATTATTACATTTTAAATGTAAAGACCTGGAAATTTCAAGGAAATTTTTTTATTCAATTATTTGGTATTTTATGAGTCTGCGGTTTCTGACGGCGCCAGATTCTAAGGCCCAATGTGCCCTAAATTAGTTTATGAAGTTTTGTAGGGGTACATTCAGTAAACGTATATGTGGGTTTTTCTATATTTTGAACCATTGCTCAGAATTGAAATCTAAGGACACCGATGAACTCGCAGCGACGGTATTCTCTTAAGAGGACCTTTATCACAGATGGGTTATATTAGGTGTAGTAGTTATAATTTGGGGTTTGAAATTAAAAAAATTAAAGATTGAATAAAAATGCGTGTGAACCCATTTTTATTTAGGTGGTGGTTAAATCACCAAAGGGATGTTGGGGTGGGGCCGACACCCCACATAACCTCCCATGGGAGCATATTGTGTGGCGGGTCCCACACAAGAACCTAACCCTTTAAACTCCATTGATCTCCTATTAACTCTTGGACTTCCATTAAAGTGACAACACACCCATGTTATTAATTTTATGAGACCTTTGAAATTCTTTCCAACCCTTGGAAATTAATTAAGTGAATCAACTTAATTAATTGTTTGTGTGTTTGATTTATTTTTAAATGCATGGAAATATTAAATTGGGGAGCCTATTATTTTAATTGTGTTGGAAAATATTCTATTTGGATGAATTGTTGGGTGGATCTTTTGTTGGAATTCTCATTTTTCTTGATGAAGAACACCATTCTTCAATGAAGAATGCTCCACGTCTCAAAGAACGTGAAACAAAAACTTCTTCAACCAAAGTAGGAAAAGAGGCACCCTCTTCCATGAATTATATCGCAGGCATCATCTCGACATGACATTACGAGATCCTTTTCCTCCAACGTTGAAAGAACGATATCTGCATTACGCGACATCGTCTTCCGTGACGCCCGAATTCTGCGATGCTTATCTTCCGTGGCTCATCGACATTCAATGAAAAGTTTTGAGGTCAGGAAATTTATTTATTTTTAAATGAATAAAATTTACATCCTCGATTCTTTGATGTTTACTTTGATCAGCGATGGACTTTTGTTATCACATAACTAGGATGGCGCGAGCCGAACAAACAGAACCTGACGACCCTCAGTTGGTTTATGTTGTTTGATGATGGAGGAAGAGCTGAGAGGTCGCGGTGTTGTCGCATTGCGCTGGAGGAACGAGGACACATGACGGAAGGGGCGGAAACTACCAGAGGCGGCGGTGGAGCGCCGACTACTTGGCGGAAAACCTCGGCCCGCAACCGTAGACCGCTTGGGCTGAAGGACGGGCCGACTGACTGGACTGTCCGCTGGAGGACCACGACACCAGGTGTCGCACAGAGGGTAGACCGCGACCCGTAATGTGCATACCTCTTGCTGGAAATGCCGGCTGGCTACGGTCTGCCGGGTAGGAAACCGCGTCACCCTTGGTGCCGCGTTGTGGAGGAGAAGCGACATGCTTTTGCAGGCCGCTCAGCGGACGAACCGGCCGGCCGCCTGCCGGCAGGGTTGAGGGGAACCACAGTGCTGCTTGGTGTCGCATGTGTATGTTCCATGACTGAAAACCACGGGCCGCATGAGCTGGACAAATCCGGTCATCTTCGGTCGACCGGGCAGCAAGGAGGGGCGGCGCCGCTCAGCACCGCTGAGAGAGCCGAACGGGCCGCAACCGCGGGCCGGGTCCATGGGGGGGTCGCGCCCCACCGAGCTGGGCCAACCCCTTAACCGGGGTGGACCCACCGGGCCGGGTCCCTGGGTGGGCCGCGCTCCACCGGGTTGGTACGACCCCTAGCCGGGTTGGACCCACCAAACCGAGTCGGGCCGACCCTCCAGTCCACTGGGCTTGACGGGTCGGACCTATTTCGCTTAAACATGAATAACTTCTAGACCGCACGTCCGATTGGCATGCCGTCTATAGAATTGAGATCATAACTACGAGAAGGTACTTTTTAAATACTATAAGTGTTTTTTGAACAACATTGGAGAACGAACGGGTTTGGAATCAGCGTAATTCCAACTGGGCCCCTGGAACGGAAATGCTAATAACTCTCAGACCGGGCATCTGATTGACATGTCGTCTATCGTGTTGGGTTACTTATGATAGGAAGGAACTTTGGGATACATCAACTCTGGACGTTGTGATAGTTTATGTATCTACCCCTTTTCATGAGGAGCAGACCCTCCAGGAATCAAGCGTGATGTGTGCGGGAACCCTAGAGCTGGTTGTGACAGTGATGACTACTGTAATGGGATCCTTTGTGGGTTCTACAATGATGACTACTGTACTGGGATCTTCAATGGGTTCGACAGTGATGACTACTGTACTGGGATCCTCCGTGGGTTCGACAGCAATGACTACTGTTCTTGTATCTTGTGTGGGTCTGACAGTTTTGACCTCTGTACTTGTATCCTGTGTGGCTCCGACAGAGTAGATGGTCTTGTATCTTGTGTGGTTCAAATATCTTAGTTGGTCTAGTATCATGTGTGGGTCTGACAGCTTAGATGAATCAATGACTACATCTAATCATATCTATCCCTATACAAAACATGTATACATGTGTGAGTTGAGTCTTGACTTTCAATCATTATCATCGATGTGATTGACTTTACTTCTAGTGTGGACTGGGTTATGATTGGGCTCGAGTGTTGGAGACGAACTGAGATTGATAACTTAGGTATATGTATGGGCATATACCTAAATAGGGTTGGTTGATATTTTGTGATTTTATCTTCCTTCTGTGGTATATACTTTGTGGATTCTGGGGGACCATCAGGGGTCTTGGGGTCCCTACTGATTATAGTCATACTCACCCCTGCACGGGCTATGCCCACACTTAGTTGTGTTGGATACTGACGACGAGCAGCACTGACTGTGGTAGAGACTTGTGGAATTGGATGGTACCTGGGGTAGAACACTTGGTGATACGTACACGGAGCGTACTGCTGGACCTAAGGTGCTGAGGAGGCCATCTATACCCACCATTTAGGTGGGATTTCTGGAGGACGACTCAGTAGATTCTGTTTACTCTTCTATAGTTGTACTTTACTGTTGGGCTTGTATTTCCAGCCCCTTTCCTTTCATCACTTTCTCTTGTATTCAGTTTTACTTAGTGTTTATTTCTAGTTGTGGATTCTTTTTCTTATGTTCATACTGTTTCTGTGTTACAGGTTAAAAGGAAATTCCTTCCCTTTTTATCGAGATTACGCCTTTGGTGCTAGTAGCCAGCCCCTAACCTATGGAAGGCGGGCTTGGGGTTGTCACGACACAGGCCCTGAGGATGGTTCGGGAAAATTAGTATCATAGGAGTCGGTTCTATTGCATAACTCAGGTCTCTGATCATTATTTTCTATGAAGAAATAGTGTTAAGAGTATTGAGTGTGGTTTTCAGTCCCGGGAGTCCAGTGTTGGTGAGGAAGCCGACGTATCCATACAGCAGGACATTGACCTCAGAATTCCAACTCAGCGCACGAAAATAATTATAACGTGTATGTTTCCTTTGAAAAATATTTCTTTGTGATTACTTTGTGTCAGCTCACCAAGTATACCATTTTAATCATGGAACACCTATTTCTTTTTAGGATGGCCCCACTAAGGTAGCCATCTAGGGTTCCGAGCTTTGTACGAGATGGTATCCCACCGAGAGATGAGGCCTCGGTGCAGGGAATCATCACAGCAGAGGCACCAGCAGTACCACTACCCATTGGGCCACCGATACCACCAGCTCCAGTAGTAGAGAGTGCACACCGCTTGAGTGCGTTGCACGAGTTCCAGCGATAGAGGCCGCCCAGGTTCTGGGGAGATACAGACCCACAGGAAACTGAGGATTGGATGGAGGATATCTTGAGAGTTTTCATATTGGTAGGGACACCAGGCGACCTCATGTCGATCCATGCTGTGAGTCTCCTAAAGGAAGTAGTTGGAAGATGGTGGAGACAGATGCTCCAGGTGCATGATAAGGAATCAATACATTGGACAGACTTTGAGATCCTGTGCTGGGTAGAGTTTGTACTGCCACCCTTCGTGTGGTGCGGATTCAGGAGTTACTTCATCTGTAGCAGGGTAGCATGACAGTAGCTCAGTACTCAGCGAGGTTCACTGACCTCTTGCACTACCCCATGGATATGGTACGAGGCCCATTATTCTGGACCCAGACCTTTGAGCAGGGACTCAAGCATGAGATCAGGGCTTCCATGATCTCCCTCAACATTCTGACGCAGGTGGGGGTATTGAGGCGATCCCTCCTAGTGGAGAGTTTCCTTTCTGAGAAGTCACCAGTTGTGAGACCCACCACAGGGCGACACGTAGCGGAGTCTTCTACAGCCGGTAGTAGATAGATGACACATGGGTCTAAGAGGACTAGAGCCACAGGTGGTGAACTGCACGACTCATGTTCCGTTGTGCGGGGCACACAAGACAGAGCTAGCTATATGAAGATCAGGCAGTGCTATGCATGCGGCGGGCAGAGTCACATGGCTCGAGACTGCCCGACCCACCCTACAGATGAGCAGTAGGTAATAGAGTGACCTCCCAGTAAGAGGTAGAGGTTTGACCATGGTGGTTCACTAGGAGAAAGCGGATGTGGCAGAAGAGATGACCGAGCAGTAGGTGGTGGACGTCATTTCGAGGCCCTACCACCACCACCACCAAGATGTCCACCCTGACCGTAGGGAACGAGTGGATAGGGGAGATCTCAGCTTCAGGCTGCTGAGGCCTAAGACCATAGTGCTCCGGGAGCAGGTGGATAGGAGCGGGACTAGCTCTAGGAATAGAGACCTTTGTTCATGTTGCTTCTAGTTTTGTTGATGTCATTGTTTGTGGATGTTTTGTGTCTTTGTACTTTGAGATGAAGTAATAAAAGACACTTTTCCATGTCTGGTTTTCATTCCTACCTTTTAGGTGTGGTTTATACTGAGAGTTTCTGGTAAAAAAACAGTTGACTTGAACCTCACATTCGAGATTCCTACTGGAGGAGACCCAGTGACCACACACTACTGCCGACAGTGTGACTCGACCCTTGGAGGCGAGAGTAATGGTTGTATATCTTGGTAGTGGCTTCGAGGCATTACGACGTCATACATGACATTTAATAGTACCATTAATGTTAGGATTGACTGTATTAGGAAAAGGATGTGGTTTATCCATGGGATGAGAACAGATTTATCTTTTCGACAAAGGATAAATCTTAGCAGCTCTTGTAAGACGTAAGAGAAGCAGGGTGTGGTCAAGTTCTTTGAAATTGGCTAGTCACACCCATAGTTCGTTGAGTGAATGATTTACGGTTTACTCTATTCGCAAAATTCTCAGGTGTGTCTTCTCGCAGAATGACCTGGACCTGAGACAGTGGCGTTGTCTTGAGTTCCTCCAAGACTATGACTTCGAGATAGTCTATAATTCTGGAAATGGGATCATTTTAGTAGATTCTCTCAGAAGTATATCATGAATTCAGCTGTTTGGAGAGGAAACAGAGAAGTTGGATGCATTGTAGATATCCTTTGTGGATAGAGATGGATAAGCCTTTCTACAGTCTTTCACAGTCACTTCCCCACTTCTTCAGCGAGTTAGGGAGGCGCAACATTGGGAGTCTGACTACGAGACATAACCTTCTCAGATATCCTCAGGGCAGGCACCCGAAGAATTTTCTGAAGTTGGGGAGTATGTCATACCATTCAGGGGACGTACCATGGTTCCAGTTGCACTTCAGGAGGAAGTGTTGTGGGAGTTCCACAATTTCCCATTAGTGGTACATCCAGGAGTGGTAAAGATATACTAGGACCTTTGATGACAACACAGGTGGCCATGTATGAAGAAGGAATTATCAGAGTTTTTTTTGTGATTCCTCACTTGACAGTAAGTGTAGATGAAGAATCATATACCAGCACGATTGGTTTAGCATTTGGAGGTCCCAAAGTGGAGGAGGTATGAGATATCCATGGACATCGTGATGGGTCTTCCACCGACGTCCAGGGAACACGACTATATTTGGGTGATCGTCGACCGACATACCAAGAGGGCCAAATTACAATGGACTAGAGATGGTTCAGGCTATGATAGAGAAGGACCAGATCATCTAAGAGTGAATGAAGACTACACAGAGAAGACAGAAGTCCTATGCTGATTGGAGACGGAGACCACTGAAGTTCAAGGATGGCGACCACATCTTCCCCCGGTCTCACCACAATGAGGACTATAGAGATTTGGATGAGGTGTAAAGTTATCTCTGAGATTTATCAGGACATTCCATGTCCTCAACAGAGTAGGTGAGGTGGCATACCGCTTGGCCCTTCCACCTCAGTTGCACTGGGTGCACGACGTTTTCCACGTATCTCAGCTGAGGAGATACCTGCACGACCCATCCCACATTATCGACCACATGGATCAGGACGTCGATGATGGGGTAAAATTCATGGAGGTTCCTGTGGAGATTGAGGATCTATAGGAGTGGGTCCTGTGTGGATGGTCGATTCCTCTGGTGAGCATTCACTGGCATCACGGGAACTTCCATGAGAGCACATGGGAGAGGGTGGCTCAGATGCGTGCTCAGTACCCTCTTTTGTTTCCCTAATGTGTTTTGTACCTTTATGGGATGTAAAGATCTGAGGTGGGGGTAATTTAAAGACCTGGAAATTTCATGTAATTTTTTTTCTTAAATTCTTTGGAATTTTACAAGTCGTCAGTTTCTGACGGCGCCTGATTCTGAGGCCTAGTGTTCCTAGAATCAGTTTCTGAAGTTTTGTATGGGTACGTTCAGTAAACGTATGTGCCAGTTTTTCTATCCTTTGAACCGATGCTCGGAATTGAAATCTGAGGACACCGATGAACTCACAACATCAGTATTCACTTAAGGGGACCTTTACCACAGTTGCGTTTTATCAGGTGTGGTAGTTAAAATTTGGGGTTTCCAATTAAAAAAATTAAAGATTGAAAAAAAATGTGTGTGAACACATTTTTATTTAGGTGGTGGTTAAATCCACCAAAGGGAAGTTGGAGTGGGACCCCCACCCCACATAACCTCCCATGGGAGGATATTGTGTGGTGGGGCCCACATGAGAACCTAACCCTTTAAACTACCTTGAGCTCCTTTTAAATCTCGGACTTCCATTAAAGTGCCAACACGCCCATGTTATTAATTTTATGAGACCTTTGAAATTCTTGCCAAACCATGGAAATTAATTAAGTGAATCAACTTAATTAATTGTTTGTGTGTTTGAATTACTTTGAAATGCATGGAAATATTAAATTGGGGAGCCTATTATTTTATTTGCGTTGGAAAATATTATGGTGGGAAGAATTCTTGGGAGGAGATTTTGTTGGAATTATCATTTCTCTCGACAAAGAACGACGTTCTTCAATGAATAATGCTCCATGTCTCGAAGAACGTGAATTAACACCTTCTTCAACCGGAGCAGGAAAAGAGGCACCCTCACCCATGAAGTACACCATAGGCGTCACCTCGACAAGACATTACGAGCACTTTTTCCTCCGACGTTGATGGAACGACATCCGTCTTACGTGACACCGTCTTCCGTGACACCCAACTTCTGCGATGCTCGTCTTCGGTGGATCCTCGACATTCAACGACAAGTTTAGAGGTAGGGAAATTTATTTATTTTTAAATGAATAAAATTTACATCCTCGATTATTCGATGTTTACTTTGAGTGGCAATGTCCTTTTGTTATCATATAACGTGGAGGGCGTGAGATGAATAAACACGGTCGGACAACCCTCCATTGGGTTATGTTGTTTGACAATTTATGTGGAGCCGAGAGGGCATGGTGCCATCGCACTGCAGCAGAGGAAGGAGTCCATTGGACGAAAGGGGAACAAATGACTGGAGGTGGCGGTGGCGCATCAGCCTCTTGGAGGAAAACCACGACCCGCAATGGAGGGCCTCCTGGGATGAAGGACTGGTCGGCCGACCGGCCAGTCCGCTGGAGGGCTGCATAACTAGGTGCCGCGTAGAGGGGAGACTGTGGCTGGCAAAGCGTGGTCCGTTTGTTGGACGATCTAGCCAGCTACGACCGACCAGATAGGAGACTGTGACACCCTCTTGGCGATGCGCTGCAGAGGAGATGCGGCCCGCTTCCATAGATCGCTCGGTGGATGTAGCGACCGGCCGCTTATCGGCCGCGGTGAGGGGAACCGCGTCGCCGCATGTGGAGGAACCATGGCCTGAAACCATGGGCCACTTGAGCTAGAAAAAACTTGATGGCTTTGGCAGGTTGGTCAGTTAGGAGGGGAGGCACTACTCGGCACCGCCGGGTGAGCCGAACCGGCCCGCAATCGCGGGCCGGGTCCGCGGGTGGGCCGCACCCCAACGGGCCGAGCCGACCCCCTAACTGGGTCGGAACCACCGGGTCGGGTCCCTGGTTGGGCCGCGCTCCATCAGGCCAGGCCGACCCACAACCGGGTCGGACCCGCCAAACCGAGTCAGGCCGACCCGCCAGCCCACTGGGCTTGACGGGCCGAGCTCGTTTCACTTAAACACGAATAACATCTAGACCGCATGTCTGATTGATGTGTCGTTTGCTTCAATGGGATCCTCGCAACTAGATAGTCCTTTTGAGATAATATAATTGAGTTTTGAACAACTTTGGAAAACATTTGGGTTTGGAATGAGCGTAATTCCAACCGGGACCCTGGACCGGAAATGCTTATTACTCTCAAACTGGGCATCTGATTGACGCGCCGTCTGTCGCGTTGGGTTCCTTATTATGAGATGGAACTTCAGGTACATAAACACTAGACTTAGTAATAGTTGATATATCAACCCCTTCACTCGAGTAGGGGACCCTCTCAGAATCGATCTTGCTGTGTGCGGGAACCCTAGAGCTAGCTGCGACAGTGATGACTACTGTATTGGGATCCTCCGTGGGTTCGACAGTGATGACTACTATACAGGGATCCTCCATGAGTTTGAAAGCGATGACTACTATAATGGTATCCTCCGTGGGTTCAACAAAGATGACTATTATTCCTATATCTTATGTGGGTCCGACAGTTTTGATCTCTGTACTTGTATCCTGTGTGGGTCCGACAGAGTAACTGGTCTTGTATCATGTGTGGGTCCGATTGCTTAGTTTTTCTAGTATCATGTGTGGGTCCGAAAACTTATATGAATCAGTTACTACATCTTATCATCTTTATCTCTATACGAAAGATGTATACCTATTTGAGCTGAGTCTTGAATTTCAATCATTATCATCGATGTGAGTGACTTCCTATGTGGACTGAGTTGTTCTTGGGCTCGAGTGTTGGAACTGATCTGAGATTGATAATTTAGGTATATGTATGGGAATATACCTAATTAGGGTTGGTTGATGTTTCTTGTTTGTGTCGTTATTCGTTGGTATATCCTTCATGGATTCTGGCGGACCATCAGGGGTCTCGGGGTCCCTACTAAGGATAGTTATACTCACCCCTGCATGGGTTATTCCCTCACTTCATTGTGTTGGATGCAGATGATGGGAAACACTAATCGAGGTAGAGACTTGTGAAGATGGACGGTACCATAGGTTAAACCACTTGGAGATACATACACAGAGCGGATGGACATACCTGAGGTGCTAAAGAGGCCATCTGTACCCACCCTTCAGGTGGGATTTCTGGAGGACGGCTCGATAGTTTCTGTTTATTTTCTATAGTTGTACTTTACTATTGGGATGGTATTTTTGGCCCCTTTACTTTCAGCACATTCACTTGTATTAAATTTTACTTAGTGGTTATTTCCATTTGTTTCCTCTTCTTCTTGTGTTTAGACTGTGTGTTTGTTACAGGTTAAAATGCAATGCATTCCCTTTTTATCGGGATTACACCTTTGGTGCTAGTTGCCTCCACCTGACCTATGGAAGGCAGGCATGGTGTAGTCACGACATAGGCACCGAGGATGGGTCGTGACATTAAATCCTTTGTAATGAATTTAGGAGACATAAAATTTCAATTATAATTCATTTATTTATAAATAAACTTATCAAGGAAATAATTTTATGAATATGAAATTGTAATAAAATTATTAAGAAAATAATGCATTAAAATATATAAATGTGGATTTTAAAGTAAATTGACCCTTACCTTGAGTATTAATCTCCACGATAGTTCTTCATATTAATGAATAATTAAAATATGTATATAATTTACTATTTGAATATATTTTTCATTTTTATCATTCATTTTATTATATTTAAGGACATGTTTAAATTAGGAACTTACTAAATTAAATTTACATCAATCGTTTTCACTATATCCGGATCATATGTCTAAAATTTCATTAGGAGGATGACAATGATCAATGAGGATATTATTTAGTTATCTAAAAATTAATATAATGATTGATTTATAAACTATAAAAAATCAATTATTCCATTAAATCCAACCATGAATGATGGTTATGAAAAATGAACTATGTTATGATAATAGAGACATGGGGTAAGACACACGCCTGAGTAACACTTCCATTTTTCAATGATCATGATGTAATTGAGTACAAGGTTATTTTATCTTTTATGAATGATTATTATATCAATAATATAATATAATTTCATTAAATACACATTTATATAGTATAAATGTGTTGTGACTGGGAAAAATGAAACACCTCACTTCGTGGATGTGGTAATCCACACATATTCATGTATGATGATCTCATTTTTAAATTGATGGAAGTAAAATAAAATATAATAAAATTAAAGTTTCAATAATTATAATTTTTAGTTAATAACTTTTAAAAAAATTAAATCCTTCTGTATAACAACATGTGATATTCAGTGAAGTAAAATTAATTACATATGATGGTGAGGCAGTAACCCGCCATACCAATTAATGACAAATTCATTTTTGGTATGAAGGTTTATTATTTTCATGTGTGTTATTAAATATATGAAATAAAATATAAATTTATTGAATATAATGTTGTTATTATTTCGTAAGATTCACAGAATATTTTATGGAGGTTGAATGAGAATTGAAACTAAAACATTTTTTAATTGACTATACCTCTTCTTGAAAAAAAAAATCCTTCCTCACATCTTATAACCTCTAAGGATTGTATTTTTTCAAAAAAAATCCCACATTAATGTGGTTATTGTTTAAAATAAGGATTTAAGTTAGTGATTATATGAATTAAAATTATTTTCATGTGTAATGAAAAGGGTTGAAGTGGGTCCCTTTTATAAGTGAGGGGTGCGACAGTCTTGGAGTTATTTGGATAATTAAATGAATGGAAATTACTTCACATAGAAAAAATGGATCCAAAACGACCTTTTTAGATTGTAGAATAGGTATGGTTCAAAATAATATCATCCAATAAAATAATGGCAAGTTTAGTTTAATTTTTAACCCAAATCTCTTCATTTTAACATGTATTAATCCATTTTAAAAATTACTATGATCATGATGTTTTTACCCTTTATGGGATTATATAGTTACTATAAAAGAAATTTTTTAAAATAAATTGTCTATATTTTATTTTTTTAAAAATTTAAAAATCACATGGATTAGGATAGTAATAATAAATAATTTAATAGAATATTTTTTTTAAAAAATAACATTAATGTTATTTTTAGAGATATTTATTTAATAGGACTCTTAATACAACATTAAAAATGTAATTCAATGATAATAATTTAATAAATACATAAAATGTTATATTTATATCATAATATCATTTACCAACATAATTTATAAAAATATATTACATTAAATATTATGAAAATAATTTATTTTACATTTCTATTAATTGAATAAATACTTTGCTGTCGCGGTGTTAGAATATAAGAAAATTTTTAGATCACTAAAATTTTAAAATAAATTTAGATAATAAAAATAATATATAATATGAATTTAAATATTATTACTTGTGTTAGAATCTATTTAACTCTATGTAGTTTCTTTGACATATATAACCATGTAGAATGATTGTTCATTACTTTTCTATACATAAAAAAATTAAATGTTTAAGATAAAAGAACTATAGCATCATGATTTGGTATTTTCCAAACCAGAATTGAAATTATATAAATACACACATAAAATAATATAATTTCGATTTTTATGTTAAATTTTTATTTATTATAAAAATTTTTTGAATCATAATTTCATGATTTACCCTCACTATGGTTATAAATATTTACTATGGTTTCTATTGTAATGTTAGAAAAATGATATGGAAAAATATTCCAAATTTGGATATCCTAATTCCTATATTGGAATCCATTATTTTGGTTTCAATTCATAGAAGTGAAAAATAAGAATTTATTATTAAAATATAAATTCAAATGAAATACGATTTTTCAAAAAATTTCTTTTATAAACATAAATATATTTTTATACAAATTAATGTATACAAAGAATTATAAAAAATATTATTGGATTATGTTTAGTTTAAATTAAATAATTATATTTTAAAACTAAAAATAGATATAATATGACTTTTTATATTCTTTAAAATCAAATACAATTTAAAAAACATTTTTTTACTATTAATTAAAAAATAATACTTCTCAAAAAAATTATGAAATATTAGAATACCTTAACATTGATATTTCAAAACATAAAATAAAATCAATTATATCCAATTAAATTTCATAATGATCCATTATTTTATTTCAATATTCTCTCACAAAAATAAATAGAATCTTTTTTTTAAACATTTTTTTGATGAATAAAATGGAATTACTAAAAATTGTTTTATTATTTCATATTTTTTATCAATACAAATGTAGTTAGTATTAAATAATATAAATTTAATTAATTGGTTAATAATAGTAATTATAAACAATTTAACAGATACGTTATAATTGTTATATATATTAATATTTCATGGTAAATTTTGGCTAAATTTTGTATGCCATGTATTCTAATGAATATAGTTTTATTTTTACAAATATTTGTGTGTTACATTAACCACTTTATAAAATTTAATCCTTTATATATTAATTAATTTATAATAATTAAAGGTTTTACATATAGAAAATGGATAATAAAACTTCATCCTGAAATGGTGGAAAAGGGAATTACGAAGGTCATCTGGAATAACACATGCATGGTTTATAAATAAGAAATCATTTATGGGAAGTGAAAATACGAAAATGGGTAAAAAAATATAAATTATAAATATTTATGCATATATACTAAGAGAATTTCTTAAAATAAAATTTTTTATCATTAAATTGTTAATTGACACAGAGGCATTAACAAAATATTTGTGGAAAAAGCTATCAATTCATCAGAAATAAAGTTAATTGATTGTTTTTTTCAAGATCCATATAATGGAGTTAATGGGTTAATTTATCATATATACTATGAATATAAGGAAAATATAATTAATTCATATTTATAATTTCATCCTATAATCTATTTCCATAAAAAAGATATCATTTTCTCCAAACCATGAGTATTCAAAAAGAATTTTTCTAACCTAATGAATTAAAATATAATTATAATGGATCATATAATTACACCTAAAGATAAAAATATATATCTATAATTTTCATAATTTAATCCAAAAAATATTCACAATATAAAATATTTTCTATAATTAATGAACGTTCAAATGAATAAATAATAAATTAATCTCTAAAAATCAATAATAATAATAAATGCTCAAATTAATTCATTCGAAAAATAACTATCCCAAAAATTCATGAACCTTTTCTTAAAAAATAATTAAACCCAAATTAAATAAGTTTTTTATCACATATTATTATCATATTATTGATATATTTATCATCAAATAACAGAAATCAATTTTATACAAAAAAAATGTATATTTCTCAATCATTAAAACTCAAATACATGAAAATAATTTACATAAATAACATGAATATCAATAATGACATAGTAAAAGCATATATTATTCTAAATTATAATACTTATATTATTCCTAAAATAAATCACATAATATATTGGTTTCATTAATAATATATGTTTACCAAAATAGTGAACTTCTTCTGAAATTTCAGTAGTCACTTAATCACAACATCACTTTTCAATCCCATGGATATCTATACAATAAATCAAATAAATTTTTTTTTCTATAAATTAGTTATGTAGAAAATATTTCAAACTTTCAATTACATCATGTATTCCAGTGATAGTCATTTCATCCCTAAAACATGTCATTAGTGGATTAATTCCAAATGGATGTATCGAATGTGATGAGTTATAACCCGTCTAACAGGATATCCTTTTAACGAAAAAACCATTAATAAATTTCAAATAAATTTACCAAAATTTGATGAAAATACTAATTAATTTTATAATTTTGTTCTAAGATAATACTTCACATTAATCTTATTGGTTACATATACCTAAAACATATAAAATATCTTCCAAAATTCTATTAATATATATAAAATTAAATCACTTAAAACATAAAAATTTGTTTCTATGACATTGAACATTTGATCAAATTGATACCTATAAATCCTTCATGATATCCATAACTCTTATGAAAACTCAAAAAAGAAAATATTATAATCATAAATATTATTTAAACCCAGTTCTTATACCAAATATTATAGCTTCAGACCCATACATATGTTTTTGGAGAAAAAATATCAAATTTACATAATTGTATTTTAAAAACCAATATGTAACCAAATTAGAACAATACAATACTAACAACAGAAAAGGGAAAAAGTGTTTTATTTATATATATAGAAAAATTTTAGTAATAGATTTTAATAAAGTGGTGGAAAACTATTTTATAGGGGAAACAACAACTCAGTATCATTTATTATCATTATTTATAAAATTCTTATGAAAATTATTTTATTTTAATTATAAATACTAAATAAATTAAATATGTATTATTATCATTTAATATTCATCTACAAATCCACTGAAAAAAACATAAAACATGGGATGAGAAAAAATAGAACATTAAGGGAGATAATATGAAACAAGGAAACATATTACTCTATAAATATTAATAAATTATTTATTTATTCAGAAAAATGATTTGGATCAAAACAATCATTTTATAACTCAAGAAATGAAATTTTCTACAAAAAAATATTTTTACAAAACATTTTATTAGATATCATGGAGGGAAAATATATCTTATAAGAGTTCCTTTGAAACCATGAAAAAAAATGAAAAATTCATAAAAAAATTATACTTATAAACCTTAAATATTATAATTTACATTTAATTTTTAATATAAACTTATGAATAATTACATTAGTTAATAACAGAAATTAAATTTCATCATATTATAATGGATACATAGGAAATGTTTATGTGACAAAAAACATAATATAAGATAATTCCAAGGATAAATACTATGATATCATCACATGGTGGAAAAAGTCCCATTATGGTTTAGGTTAACGACCTGTTTAAAAAAATAACACCTCATGATACAAAATTATTACCCTAATAATATGAGTTTTATCTGGGAACATTCATAATAAAATAAATATTCTTATTTTATCCAGAAAATAAAATAAACCATAAAGAATAAACAATAGAATTACCAATGGAAATAAATGGGACTCATGAATTAAAATACACTATAGAAATATATACATTAATATAGTGGGAGAATGGTTATAAACCTATGAAAAATATTTTTTTAATGATATTACATATACATATAATAAAAACATTTTTTGATATAAATATAACAATTTCATTTAATCACTATTTTGAAAATAAATAATAGAATAGGAAAAAAGTTTTTTTCATTGAATAAAACATGGATGACTATAAATTAACAATTACCTAAAAAAAATATTATTGTGGATGAAGAAAATATTGATATTATTTATCATCATGTAGAATATTTATTTTATTTTTTAGAATGTAAAAATATTCGATTTAAATTTCCTAAAATGATTAACTTAAAAAAATTAAAACAAAATAAAAAGAGTGAAATAATTTCCTTTATAATTCATATATATTCATAAAAATATATTATAATAATAATTGTTTGAATATAAACATACAATATAATGATATAAAAAATATATCGTTAAATCATTTAAAATACAACATTTAATATAATGTGCCTCTTATATCAAGTCAGACTCTTAAAATTTAATTTCTAATCCTGAATAATAATTTTTTATTAATTAATTTATTTTTTAATTGTTTAAATATATTTTATTATTCCTTTTAGTATATTAAATACCATTTGTCAATCAACTAATTAATCAGTTAATTTCAGAGATGTTATTTTGATGATATTCGACTCACAAGTCCAAAATTTCTTCATTATGTTAACTATATTAAATGTGGTCAATACTTATTCATCAAAAAATATATAATCCTGAAATAATATTAAATTTTATACATAAATTATAATATTTAAACCTTCTACGAGTGATTGTTTTGAAAATTAACTATGTCTTAATCATGGATATAGTAGACTGTGTGTAAAATGAGTAACGTTTCCATTTTTCTATGATCATCATCAATAACAGGTATGCATAATTTTAACATGGAAATTTTTTATGAAACCATTAATATTTTATAATTATATTAAATAAACTAATATATAGTATTCATGAGATGTGGTTATTAAAAATGATCTGCATCACTTTCTGGAAGAGGTAATCAACATGTACAAACTTACAACACTATCATTTTCTAATATTGAAAAATAAAAGAAAATAAAAGATATATAATATTTAAATAATTTTAAATATGTCATTAATATCATATATATAACTTAAATCTATCATTATAAAAATTCTTTTGATATGCTGATAGAAAATAGAATACATTGGTTTAGGATGTGGTAGTTCTTCGTACACGTGAATGAAGATTTCATTTCCCATTGGAAGATAAGACCAATGTATATGATTCAATAATATTAATAATAGTATCATAATATATTTTATAGAGTTCTAATATCATTTCATCATGTTGTAAGAACATATAATGGAGTAATAAGAGGAAATAAAACTAAAATATTTTGATAATGACTATACCTCTTCTTTCGGAGAACATATATTCATTACCACTTAAACCATATTAATATGGTACTCAACCAAAACAATATTCTATAGATTGTGGGTAGGTATTATATAATGGAAATTTCTAGGGACTGATAGAATATATTCTTTTTATGTGTTAATAACGGATGAGGGGTGGTTCCCTTTAGTAAGTGATTGGAAGGGAACACTTGGAATTCCATAATATAATAAATGAATATTAATTATTTATCATAAAAAAATGAATCCAAAAAGATATATTTAAAATTTAGTTTGAATATAGATACAAATACAATAATGTAATAATATTTGGACAATTTTTGGTTAGGATTTTTACCCATATATCTTTGTTTTATTCCATATTAACCATTTTAAACAACTACCATGTTAGTTGTTTTTACATTATATTATTCAGTATAATTAAAAAAAGAAAATTAGTCCATTAGTGGAAAATATTTTTTCTTTTGAAACATATAAAATGAAAATTTTCAAATAATCTATTTTTATAAATTTTCAATGATTCAATAAAACAATATTTTTTTCAATATTATAGTAATGTCATTTTTAGAACTATTAATATTATTTAACGTTGAAAATAACTTGAAAAAAATATTATTAAAAACAAATAAATTAATATGAACATATAATGTTTTATTCATCCCCATAATTTCTTAATCAAAATAATTAAGTCAAATTCTATTACTTTTAATATTTTATAACAACTTATTTCATTTTTCTGTTAATTGAATATATTATTTATCATCTTAGTGTAAGTATTTAATATATTTATTTCATATATAAAAGTCATAAATAAATTTTTCATGATTAACTAAATAATTTATCTTTCAAATAACACTTTTATAATATAACATGTCCAATAATTCTACATTTTCAAAATAATTATGCATAATAAATCAAATTTAGTTATGTTTTTGACTTTCTTTATGTATTATAATATCTATGTTCATATAAAATAAATATGGTACAAATGTTGCATTTTATTGAAAATGGGAATAAAATTTCCTAACTATGGTCATTTAATTAGATAAATATAGGGGATATGGTAAAATATTTTCCATATAATGTTATTTTTTACCTTCATCAATCGATTTAAACATATTATGATAATAATTGTTTTTTATGTTTACACTTAATAAAGATAATAAAAGGGTTATATTGACCAAAATTATGACCACCTAATTATAGATATGAAATAATTCAATCAATATTCAACTTTCTAAAGTGGTGAAAATTACTTTATTAATAATATGAAAATTGAAATGAAAAATCGATTTAAAAAAAATTCATTTTATGTATAAAAATGTCACTAATCCAAATTAATGAATAAAATTAATTAAATAGAAAAATATTTTACTTTTTTTAAATTAAAATTATCTAATTAAATTTTATAAATAAACCAAAAATATAATTTGGATTTGTAAATAACTTACAAAAAAATGTAGTTTTCAATCAAAACAGTTATTTTTCCACATTTATTAAAAATCAATATTTAAAAAAAATATTTAAATATCACCATAGGATAATTTTTATATTATTATTTGAAAAGTGATGTTTTTTTATCAAATAAACTATCTAAAAGGTCCATAAATTTTTAAAATGTTTCTTATAAAAATCTTTAAAACCCATTTTTTTTAATAAATTGATGTTACAAAAAGTTGAGTGATTATTTAATATAAAATAATTAGTATATTTTAATTGAGTAGGAAAATTATGTATATTTCATTACTAAAATAATCATATTCATGGCTTGTAATTTATCAACTTGCCTATAATAGAAATATATATTATTATTTCATTGCTTAGTTTCGCTCGGTGTTGGCGGTAGTTTATGATATATAATATGTCATTTTTTTAAAATATTTAAGTGTTATATAATATCCCAAGGGTTTTATATTAATATTATCCTAACATATATTTTTATAATATCCTTTACTATAATGCTGGATATAATTACTACACCATAAAACAATACAAAATCGTGAGTTTTAAATAAATAATTCATTTCCTTGCATTCTCGGGGACCTTTTTTGGTATAATGATTTGGGGAATTCGGTCATAAATCATATATTATATAATTGTACATTAAAATTTTGACGCATCCACTGATTATCAATTTTTTAATATTAAAATACATTTATAATTAATCATGTTTTCTTTTAATGAAAAATCATTATGATTTTCATCTTGACATTATTATTGTTATAACTCATCCATAAGAAAAATAATATTATTTAAAATTGTGGGATATTCAAAAAAATTTATGTAAAGGGCGATATAAAAAAAATAAAATGAACCCCACAATCAAATGGGAAATAATATTCTCATATAATATATTTTTATTTTAACTTAGAAAACCTTGATCTCATATAATCATTTACTTACACCAGAAATCAACTATACATCCCAAAACATTTTCATAAAACAAATTAAAAGATAAAATTAAGGGGAAAGAATATTCATTATAGTTTATAATAAATAATAATAACCCATTTATTTTTTTCTAAAAAAATAAATTTTTACCCTTTAAGTGAATAATCACACCTTTAAAAAATATATCTTTAGAAAACCTTATGAAATAAATAGTTTTCTGTGAAAGATCGTTTTAAAATCAATAACATTTATATAGGTAAATAGAGAAATAATATTAATATAAACAATAAAATATAAATTAAAATAAGGCATAAAATTACATAACATACTAGATTAATTCCACTATAATTTTTTTGAGAACAAAATTATTACCCAATGCATTAGTGATATATATTGCGATCACCGAAAATTATAAAAAAATATTAAAATATCATAACATGAATAAATAAAATATAATATTTACTTCTTGTTATAAAATATCCAAATATATTCATTTTAATATTAATTTAATAATACTTTCAGGAACCAAGAAAAAAATAAGTGAAAAATAATATTTCAATGATAACTCATTAAAATGAAAATTGATGAATAATGAGAAATGTGATTTTCTATTAAAAATACATTAAAAAAATATAGTGTATGTCTCAAAATAAAAACATTAATGAAGGTGTGAATATATTATAAGGATTATATGATAAAAAATAATTCCTTTCACACTTTTATTTAAAGGAAAAATATACCTATGTTTATGTTGTTTCAATGTCTTCAACTAAAACAAGCATAACAAATTAAAACATGGTTGAAGATGAATTTTAACATAACATTAAGAATATTGACACCAAAAATTTACCATTTTAATGGAATAGGAAATTTATGAATTGTATTGGAAAAATATTTCACTTTTAAAATAATATTTCATAGAATAATCCAATGCATTAAGTCTGTTTTTTCACATAAGGTCACTAATTCCTATTCTTCGGTAAAAATACATAGGTTAATACCAATATTATTCCTTGGTATTATTATCACAACATGTACTATAGGATGTTGGGGGAGATTTTATGAATTTATTTTATAAATCATTTCTAGAGTTATTTTTTATTGAAGGGTGGAGAATATAGGATTGGGGTGTCCATTAGTAATTGTGGGAGATGACAAACCTGATATTTTTCAAAATATTAAAATATATTAATGTAATACTTGATTAATATTTCTCCAAATTAGACCATTTAAAATAAAATAACATATAGTGACGAAATATGAACATACAATAATATTTATAAAAGTGTTAATGTCATTTTAATACTTATATGTTCACTTTTAACCCCTTTTAAGCCATTTTAACGCAAACCATGGATTTTTTTTACCAAAAATATTATTAAAAGTAAAAAAATGAAGTTGGTATAATAAAAATTTTTAAATTATAATTATAAATATAGGGTCTATTTTATTAAATTAAATTTATATTACTGAAAAAATTACCATAAAAAACTACAAAATTCTAGAAAAAATGTATTTTTCTAAATATAAAATTTTTATTGGAAAAAGGATTTTATAGAGAAATGATTAATGTTAATATGAATGATGTTGAGTGGATAATATTTAATAAAAATTTACTAATTATATTTTAAAACCTCTCCAAAATTTAATATTACCTTACAAATAAATGAAATAAATGAGTGTTTTTTTAAAAAACCATTATGATATAATTTTCTCCCAAACATGAGTCATTTCCAAAAATTTACAAAAACTAACTCTATGAAAATTTTTACCAACTGATATATAAATTTTTAAGAATTTTTCAAATTCATATTATAATATATTATAATTAATTTTTAAAATTAAACTATATAAAATATTTTAAAAATGTTTTAAAAATAAAAGAATTTCTTTTTTGATGGAGAAATAAGATAATTTTTTATAATTAATAGAACTATATAATATAATATTCATTAATATTAATAACTAATGGAATTTATTTATTAAAAATATTACTTGTGTGGTAACCAGGTCCCCAAAATTTATAAGAATATTAATTATTCCACATTTTATAAAACATGTTGAAAAAAATGGGAAATTAAATGTTAGATAAATAATTGGTCACATGAGTGATTTATTTAACAAACCATATGATCATGTGTGTCGAGGTGAGATCAAGACACTTTTATATTTACATCATAATTTTATACTCTTCATTTTGATCATATAAAATAGAAATGGTGTTTCTTATTCAAGATAAATTTTTTGAAATTAAAATATTCAACTAAATCAATAATAATGTCAAATGATTTACAAAAAGTTAGAGCTCATATAGGTGCTATTCTCATTAGGTTCCTAGATATAGAAGACACTCATACACCTAGTTCTCATGGTACCCTTTCACACTAATCACTTTAGTTCCACTCTATGTTACACACCCAATCCCTACTCACACAAGTTCCATGAACCTATCTTAGCTAAATATATAATGACCTATATAAAATAATATTTGATATAATAATTGATGAATTACATATAGGTGGAAACCATGTGAGAAATGTGTACAAGCAATAATCCCATGAATCACTCGATAGTATGAAATCAATTTAGAACTACTAAAATATCCCATTTATAATATTTTCAACTATAATAAATCTATAATTGAAAAAACAATATTAGGTTATTTTCTTCCATTATTGTATTTGAAATTTTGATGACCAGATCACCAAATGCATCAAAAATAACAATTGAGTTGGACCCCTATTTAGGGATCACCCAACCACTAATGATATAACATCCATGTTCCTTGACATCCCACTGATGTTTTCAACAAGATCCAACAAAATTGGTCTTACTCTAGTTTCCCCATATGGTGTTATACCTAGGTCATATAATTGGGAAACAAATTCTACCATGTCACTTATTTTTGTTTGGTATTTTTCATGGTTATATTATTGAGTTCTATATGTGACCAGGTAACATACGTTGGTTCCCAATTCAACCATGTCATTTACGATGACTTGATATTTTTATATGAAAGAAACATGGGGTATATATATTCCTAGGTCACTTATATATGGAATATATTCAACCAGGTCACCTACAAGTGACCCAAATTCATATAAGTCTCTAGGTTGGTAGTCAATTTTCTCCAGCCCCCAATACAAGTCCCTATTTTCCTAGGTTACTAATCCATGAATAAGATTCTCCTAGGTCATATATCTTAATTTCTTATCATCATATATAACCTCATGAGGTACGTGATGGGGTTAGTAATTCTATAGAGATACTAATACATTTATAATTATTTTTTATATTATGTATCATGTATCCCTTGAGAAAACCCTGTAGGATTTTCTACATAAATTATAAGACCCTCTGTGTTTTAAAAATCACGTATTTTCTAGATAATAAGGACCCATATCATTAGGTTATTAGTGAATCAACCCAAACTGATGATTATCATCACTACATCCCTTAATAAATCTTTATATAATTTTAGATTTTTTTCATCTATTAAGTATGTGATCATATTTCATTCTTCAAATTAACATTTTAAAGATATATTATTGATGGTTAAATTTACTATTTGGTAAAAACAAAAAAAATCATATTTTTAAAATGTTTTTATTTACCACTGTCATTACAAGATATAAAATTTATGTGGAATAAAATTTTTTCCATGGTTTTCGGCACATTTTCAGATTATATATTCAAATAAAAATAATGATGGTATGATCATTTTTATAAGTTATTAATAGATATGGTACATGGTCATTGAGATGTCTTTATGACCCAATTGAATGATATTACATGGATTAGGTAGCCCAACTTATTTAATTTTATCGTTAGGAATCAGGTTTTACCATGACCAATAGGTCATTCAATGAAGGATCAATATGAATCATGGTATGTTCTCACTAAAGATGCTAATCATTCTAGAGGGAAAATAACTTTTAATATATGGTTTTTGTGGATTATGAATAATTATAAACCTCATATATTTTGGTTGATTCTCAAAGATATTTCTCATCATAATGATGAAATCCATAATGTATCTAATGATTATTACATGTTTTCCCATAGTTATTTTGGAAATGAAACATAATATTACACTACGATCAAACTATTCATGGACCAAAAAGTTATTATTTTGTTGAATGAGAAGGACTCTTAAAATGTGACCATTCTATGAAACATATCCTTATGATGTATGGATATGAAACTTGTGACACTTTGAAGGGATTTTATTTATAGTGGAATCCTAATTACAATGAAACCCTTCTAATACATAATGATGGCTTACAACATCTGATTAGTTGGAAAAATCAGGAATGGAGACTATGAGGTGATAAAAATGGTTTGGAATGCTCTATATAAGTGGGGGTTTTCTAGAGTAATTAACATGATCTTAGAGGCTTCACCACGATATATTTTTACCAATTAATCAAGCTCCTATACTTAGGGTTTTGGTCATTCTGTGAGGAGGTTTCATGGGGTGTTAGGATGTCTTTGGAGATAATGACATATGAGAATGATGTCACATTGAGAAAAACCTAATTAAATTATTATGAATATCATGGGTATTATTTTAAAATGGAAATAATGGAAAAATTGTGTTCTATAATTGAAAACACCCACAGATTTTTTACCATGGCCATGTTAATATGTGAGGGATGAGATCCTTCTTCCCCTTTATTACTATCATTTTTTTTCACTTCTCGATGGGTTTATTGAGTTGGATTGTTTCATGTATTCATTCTATGCTCCTCAAAATTTTAATCTTTTTTCCTTCCTCTTACATTAAATTTAATATTCAATGGATTTAGTTAAGGATTTTGGGCTTGTTTTACTAGATCACGGTTGAATCTGGGTAGGATGACGGATTTTTTTCTCAGAGTTTCTAGGTGGAATCCTAGAATATTGATCACATAATATTTCTCAATTTAAATCATTAAGGTATTCATTCAAATAATTTTGTATATAGTTTTTATTAAATGTTATTAAATTTTAAATTGATAAAATTCCAATTGTTAGAAATTTTTCTCGGGATGATGTAAATTGGACATCATTGGCCTTCCTAGTAAATTATATTTTGGTCTGGTTGTTAGTGAGATGGAATAGTAAGTATTTTGGGAATTATATAATTCTGAATCGAATGGAATAATTAATTTTAAATTATTATAATTAATTAAAATGATTATTATGGATTTATATAATATTAGATAGTATGATAAAATAATGATATTAGATCAATAAGAAGTAATCAAACATCTCATAAAGGATGAAAACTCAAGAGAGGAGGTAGGTTTCCTATAAACACCCCTAAGTATTAGAATTTTTTTATGAATATTTTTTATATGGAATTTTAATATCTTAATTATATAAATTTAATTTTAAATTTAATTTTTTAAATGTATATGTGGTTATTAAATGTTTCATATGGTAGAGTAGAATATTAACATTTTATTGTTTCCTAAGATGATTAAGGTTGATTTATTTGTCATTAATATTTTCCATGCAGTATGTAGTCTCTAATATGACTTCAAATGAAATATTTAGGGTAGTGTTTAATGAAACATGATCTCTTAATCCCTTCTTTTTGAGGGGAGAGTAAAAATTATGGTTGATTATTGTGAGAAAAACATGACAAAACCATGTGAAACCTAATATCCTACATGATAGTTGATTAGGGAGTGGGGTGAGTGTTCCACCCAAACTAGTATTTTTGAAACCAAGTAGGTATAAGAATTTTAGAATTATATTCTAGTTAGGAATGATATAACTGACCACATAGTTGGGAATACGCTGGGGAAATTATTACATATATCTATAGATATAGTGGTTTATCTTTTTTGATGTGTCCCAAAAATTAATTGTATCACCCTATCAAGTTTTGAATGATGATATATTTTCAGTATATATAATTCATAAATATATTTTAGTCCTTCTATTCAAATGTATTTTAATATATTTTTATTCACAATGATTTCTCGAATTAATTTGGTGGTGTTGGAAGGAGGCTTTTCCTTTTTTTGGGATGTAAAGATTCTACTAACTCATTGCTTGTGTTGATTAATATCCATAGATTTCTAAATATCCCACTAACCCATTAGTGGGTTATACAAGATCAAATATTGTACTGGAATAACTGAGGTGGTTTAATATTTCTCATCAAACATACAAAGACCGTTCACCAATTGGTGGCAACCCTACCTAAATGGAATTGAGGTTCATAGTATGGTTGTTGCACCCATCCCTAGTGTGAATTATATTCACCGCATGAATTTTATGATCATAAAATTTTCATGATATTTAATTTCCAAAATCAAACCTTAAAAAACTATTATCAATTTAGGGACTTGGACTCTATTTATTTGATCTATCTCATTCATCTCTCATTAATTCTTCATGGGTGGACAAATATGGTGAGGATATAATGTTATGTTTCCCCTATATCTACCCATTTTCGTATTCCTTCTGGATATATGATAATTCATCTATGAAGGAACTAATATTTTTCAATGAACTGATTAATATTTATTCATTACTTCATATATCTATGGTGGATATATAATTTTTATATTGACTCATTATTTGATCTATATCTACCATAAATTAGGGACATTTATGTAGTATTTGTTTATTAATAATATTCCTCAAACACTTCATGTCATAGTATAATTGATATAACTATATTATATTGATTATCCATTGGTATATTGGTGGTGGTTTTTACTTCTCAAATAAATCTATTTGACAAGAGATTTATTCCTCATTAATGGAGGACTTTTCAATTAATGTTTTATTTTATTTATCATATATATGACCTCTTGTTCTTGAATCACATACTGGATGACATTTCTATTAGCGGATTATTGGTGGATCGATTTTAATTAGATATCATTGGGATTATATTTTAGAAATGATGATAAATTCAAATACCATTTTTGACATGATAGTGGATCCTATGAAATGACATCAACATCATTGTAATTTCATATAACCAGTTCCTCTAATGGAATCAACATGGTTTGAAATTATAGAATGAAATTTAGTAATTAAAATCTCCTCGGGTTTATCATTTCTGTACCACTTCTTCAATAATCATTAAAACAATTTATACACCCTTTAAATGTTAGTATGTTCTCTATGGGTGTGCAACATGGTTCAGGATTCGACCCCTTGATAAAATTCAGAGCACTTCTACAAAAACCTTGAGGTAAGATGTTCCATATAATTTGATTCACTTATATATTGTTATTCCATCATCCCATTTTTTATTGACATATATTTTTTTAAATTATTGATGGTTTTTTACTATGTGAGTGTGTGTATCCTATGAGACACCCAATATAAATTCTAATGATATGAATATTTATATAAAATATTTTTACTGAAATTATTGATTATATATTATTATATTATACTACTATACTCTTATAATGTTGTGATATTCTAGTCATATTGTGATATTAACTTTTTTTTGTTATTTACTATGAATTTTTATTATTACATTAGTATTCATAAGAGGTGAACCATTGTGGAATGATCACCTCATATTGGGGAACTACACCAGACATGAAAGGATTACGATGGTGGACCCATACTCAATGATGGATTATGAAAAGCAATTGGCTTGGGATGAATATTTTAGACTTGATGATAAAAATCAATGTTCTAGTTCTCAATTATTTATGGATAAAAAGGATTATGTTCATTTGATTCCTTGAGAATTATGAGTAAATTATATCCATACACATGGAAATATCTTGGTCACTTCTATCATATTTTATAATCCATTCATCATGGATTTGAAGAAGGTACATACAAGGCTTATGTGGCCATAGTTAGGTAATTGGTATTCAATATATGATTGTTAATGATGGATTAAACATTTATTTCTATCATATAATATAGTTTTTATGTATTGATACACTATTAAAATGACAATTTACGAGGTTGAATGGGTTTAATTACTCACACCTTATTCCTGAATATCAATTTATATTAAGAATTCATATATAAGGATCTTTCAGTGCGAAAATGTTCTATGGCATATGGTTTAACAGAAGAACATTGGGATAATACCTATATAGGGATATACATTAATGGATTTTCAATAGTGTTACATTATATAATATAATACACCCATTTTATATATTGTATTTTCATTACAATGTGGGATCCAATTTATTAATTTTTATGGATTGTGTTCCATCCATTATTAAATTATGATTATTAATTTCCTTCGTTGTTTATGATGAGGTAAAAATATTTCTTTTTTGGGTAAATGTAAACATGGTTAGGTGAATAGTTCTCATATATGGTGTTGGGAATCACTCTTTTCGATGGTATCCTCTTGTGTACGGGGAGGCAATCAGGAGGTAATAGTTCGCTCTGTATTGGAACTCGTGGTTTGGTTTTTGAATTAAAACATGGTATCTAGGTAATTTTTTTTAGAATTATCTAACATGATACACGGTAAAAATGAGATGGTATATGTGGGATGATATTATTGATTTTATAGGTGTTTTTTAAATCACGTCCAATGAAACATTGATTGACTATTGAAATTTTGGTTTCTGTTTAATATTTTTAGTGAAATCATGAATCATGACTAGTGATTTTGTATCACATTCCATATATATATACATATTTTTTCATTTTAGCTCACAATTCAGAACATTTATTGTATTGACTATATATGATATACATATATTCAATGTTAGGTGAAAAATATTATTTTCTATATGGTTATGATATATCTATAGTAGGATTAATTTTTAGATTCTTGGAAGGCTATAATTTATTTAATATATAGGTTATGTTTACTAAAATATATTAATGGATACCATGGTTAGTTCTATTAATTATATACAATGGGTTTTTGTAATATAATAAGGAGACATTTGTGGGATTCCATATAATGATTATGATCCTTCGTAATGACACCAGTTTTTATAAATGTTTCCTTCAACTTTTAGATGATATATCCAAAAAGTAGACAGATGTGAGAACTAGTTAATGAGGGTCAGGATTATCCAGCTATGTATAATTCTACCATACCATACCTATTCTATTAGTGGTGTAGTGGATAATGTTACTGTACTAGCTCTATGGTCACATGAAATATTACCAACTCTGATATGTGTTCTTCTGCTTGTTCATGTCAAATGTTGATGGGGACTGTGGTCCATATTCCACTATCCTAAATATTAACTCCTCTAATATAC
This sequence comes from Viscum album, assembly GCA_963277665.1. Taxonomy (NCBI): domain Eukaryota; kingdom Viridiplantae; phylum Streptophyta; class Magnoliopsida; order Santalales; family Viscaceae; genus Viscum; species Viscum album. The sequence continues at coordinate 1,032,138,094 of OY728133.1, read as the reverse complement.
AACATCGATTTAGGGATTTTTTGTGCCACATGATGAATAATATATGGAATATATAATCTATGTTTTCCTTGGACTATTTTAGATAAATGATGATGTGATGGTGATTCTTGTTTTGTTCTAGTAACTAGGACCCATCCAAAGGTTGTGAGGCATGATGAGACCGATCAGTGCACCTAATAGTCTCAAATATAAGTCCAATAAGGAAATATTAGTTGCGGTATTCAATCTTAAATAGATTAATCATTACCAATAATTTGAGTTCATGGATCTATAATCGGGGTTTATGAAGGTATCCACCAAATATTATCTTATCACAAAAGAAACTATGTTCATCATCTATGTTGAAAATAAATAAGTGTCATATGTATAATAATACTGACTACATTATTAATTAAGAAATTATACGATAGGTTATGTGTTGGTTTCTAACTACATACCCTTATATTATATTAAAATAATTCAATATTGAGAAGGTTACAAAGGGATGAGGATAGGGGTTCACATCCCTCAGCATATTGTTTTGTCCAAGGGAGGAAGCTCACATGCCTATGTCAAGGGATCAAATACTTATTTTTATTGTGGAGGTTGAGTTCATCATTAGTGAGAGTTTCCAACCTTTATGAACATTCCCAATGCACCAATTTTTCCAATCTTGGTTCCCCCATTAAGGCAGTTTTATGAAAGGTAACAGTAAAAGGTTCCACCAACATTGGATCAATAAAGAGAAGATTGGGAAAATAGAGGATAGTATTAGGATTCCCCTATCCCCAGAGAGCAGAGTGAAACTATGGTGGTGGTCTCTATCAGTGTCAAACAGTCAGTTGAGAAGGTCGTGGTTATCTTCATGCATTATTATTTCCTGCGCCATGTGAGCCACACTTTGTTTAAGGTACCCGTTACTTTTTTTTGACTTATGTCTATTCTTTTTTTGAATTAAGAGTGATACAATCCTTCATATAATCTTTCCTTGTACATTCCTTGGGACATGAGGTAGAGAGGGTTCTAGTTCCCTTGGTTTGGACTATACCGATTGGAGGTCAAGCTGAATAATTTGATGTTTGTAGAGAATATGAGCTTGTGCTAGGGAATCAATTCTCTTCGGGATATATTCTATGTTTACAGATATAACCATATGTTGTCATCCCCATCATATATGTCTTATAATCATTGAATGCTATCATGGATTAGTTTAGTAGGCTGGTATTATTATTTTATACTTATGGAGAGCTAACGGTGTTTTTTGTGAAAGAGACACTCAGATGGGTTAGAGGATTGTGTTGTCTTTATCATATATGATGGGTTTGATGATGATTATTTCTTTGTAGGTTTATCTATATGTTTTTCTATTGTTCATAAATGAGTACCCAGATGTATTTCCAGAATTTTTTGTAACCTTACCCCCTCTACAAGAGCTAGAGTTTGCAATCGAGCTACAATTAAGAGCATATCATATCTCTATATCCCCGTATAGGATTGTCCCTTCAGAGTTATATTATGTAATTATATAGTTTAATAGTATCTTTCAGAGAGGTATTGTTCGGACGAGTGTGTCACCATTGGGTGCACCAGATTTGTTTATAGAAATGGCATATGGTAGTTTTCTGTTGTCTATCAATTATCATCACTTAAACAAAGTGATAGTGAAGAAATGATACCATTTTATTTGGATTGAGGATTTGTTCGATCAAAAAAAGAGTTAATTTTTATTCTCAAATATTGACATACAATCATGGTATCATCAGATTCATGCGAAGGATGAGGATATCCTGTAGACTTCTTTCTGTTATCCTCTTAGGCATTACAAGTTCGTTGTAATTCTCTTTGGTGTCATGAATGTTTCAACTATGTTCATGGGGATGATAAACACTATGTTCTTTGAGTTACTAGATAATTTCATGGTGTTTTCAATTGATGAAATTCTTTCGTACTCCGCATATGGGGATGAGCATGCAGAGCATTTGCACGCAATTTTGAGAGTTATTCATCAACAACAACTATTTCAAATTTTGCCTATGTGTGATATTTTGTGATCAGGATGCCTCTTTATTGGGGAATTTTGTATCCCAACATGGGATAGCAGCGTATTCATTGAATATACAAATATTTAGGTTTTTGGAATCCCCCATGATATTGGAATAGGTGCGATGTTTCCTTGGTCTTGCAGGCTGTTTTAGGAGGTTCGTAACTAATTTTTCTCAGGATGTGACTCCTCTAATAGTGTTGAATAGGATGGTGCAGGCATTCTGGTGGGCATATATAGATCATTCATCATTCAATTATCTCAAGGTGAAGATGGTTAGTGCTCTATTTTTTTGTCTACTAAAAGAAAGAGATTAGTTTGATGTTTTCTATGATGCTTCAAGTCAGGGGTTAGGATAATTTATAATGCATTATAGATCATTTCCATCCCCATGAACATATCCATTCATCCCATGATGTTGAGATAGAGGCATGGTTGTTTTGAATGAAGTTGTAAATTCATCACCTAATTGGAGATCACTTTATGGTTTTCACTGATCATAAGAGCCTGAGGTATGTTTTCTTCCTTTGTGTCTTGAACTTGTGGCATCATCAGTGGATGGAGTTCATAAAGTAATATGACTTCAAAATCTCATATACACCTGTAATGGGGAATTTTAAAGGTGATGCACTAAGTAGGAAGTCACATTGTGATGCAGTATGTGATTTTGGTGACTCTTGGAGAGTATGTGAAGAACTTTCTGCATTTCATCTAGATATGAGAGATGTCAGGGCAGGGGTTCTCTTTTTCAAATGATAGTGCGTCATTTTGGGGAAGTGGGTGGAAGAGTCCTATATTGGGGATCCTGAGGTTGATGTAAAGAGAGACTGAGATGTGTGTGGTGAGGTCCTTAATTGTTAGTCCAAGGATGAGCCTCACCAATTATTATATCAGGGAAGGCTTTTCATTCCTTTGATGATGAGGGATATAGTTCACAGAGAGTACTATAGTTTTCCTTTAGCAGTTCATCCTGGCATGAAAAAGATGTACCAAGACATGAGGAGTCAGTTTTGGAGGTTTGGGTTGATGCATGCATTTGCAGAGTCTTTGTCATGATATTTGGTCTGCTAGAAGCTGAAGGTCAAGCACCGTGTTCCCAATAGTTTTCTTTAGCTATTGGATTTTTCTAAGTTGATGTGGAAGCATATATCAGTAAACATTGTAACTAGTTTACCTAAAGATTAGGAAGGCTATGATGCTATATGGGTGGAAGATGATCATTTGAAAAAATCACACCAATTAATATTTGTCATGGATTTCATCATAGTGGATGTTGTTCTGAGGTAGTATCTAGAGGAGGTGGCGAGACTTATGGGAGTTCTAGGGATGATCATTTCCAATCAAGGTCGACATTTTACCTGCAGGGTATGGAGTGGATTCTATCTTTCTTTGGTTCTTAGCTATACCTTAACACTGGTTTTCATCTGGAGACGAATCGCCATACATATCTGACCATGTAAACAATTCAAGACATGTTGTGCTCTTTTGTCCAAAATTTTGGAGGCTCATGGATATGGAACATACCCATAATGGTGTAATCTCACAAAAACAGTTTCACTCCACCAATGATATGGCGCCATTTGAAGTATTATATGGCTAACCATTCCATTCTCTATTGTGCTGGAATGGGGTTGGAGAGTCAACAATTCATGTACTAGAAATCATGTAGAATACGAAAGAGATGTTATAGGTTATTCACAAGAGGATAAAGGTAAACCAGGATCCTCAAAAATCATATACCGAATATAGGAGGAGATCTTTCGATTTGGATGTTGGGTACCACAAGTATCTCAAGGTGACTCCCAATCATGGGAAGTTATTGTCTGGTCATGGGAGTATGCTTTCTCCCCAGTTTGTTGGACCTTTTGATGTGTTACCTCATGTTGTGGTTATGGTGTATCAGGTAGAACTTCCCCCATAGATGAACTGGATTCATGATGTATTTAATATGTCGCAGTTCCTTCATTATCTTAATGAAAACTCTCATGTCATCAATTTGGGAGAGAGCAACGTTCGAGATGATGAAACTTTTAATGAGTGGCCATTTAAAATACAAGACCATAATGAGAAGGTGTTTCAAGGACATGTTATCCCCTTAGTTCATGTGTTGTGGTGACATAAGGTCTTGGAGGAGAGTACATGGGAATGTGATTCATAGATACATGATCAATACCCCATGTTTTTTAATTTTTTTCACATATATTTTAATGTTTCTCGTTTGTAATTGGAGACCATTATTTTTTATGAGATGACTTTCTTTTATTGTTTTTTTAGTTTTATATCTTTAGAGAGGTATCTCAATGGGTGGTTTTTTGTACCCCTTTTTGTTTCGTTTTATGTTGGTTTTAAATTCTTTAGGATGATAATTTATAAGAGGTATCTAATGTAATTGATAGGACCTCTTCTTTCCATTCATTTTCTAAAGACAAGTGTTTGAGGGGTTCTGGGTGGTCAATGTATCTTACCCCCAAAACATTTCCAATTTTTTTGTTTTTTAACAGTGTTTCCTGTTTTTTGTATAGTGTTTAGTCATTGGTAGGTATATACTGTTATCTGCAATTAGTAAGTGTATATTTTATCCAGTCATCAGTATGTGTACAATGTTTCCTGTCACCGGTCGGTGTATAGTGTTTCAAGATGTCAGTATGTGTACAGTGTTTCCAAACATCGATATGTGTACAATGTTTCCAAAAATCAGTATGTGTATAGTGATTCTAGATGTTTGTAAGTGTATAGTGTTTTCAGACATTGGTTGGTGTACAATGTTTTCTGATGTCATTAGGTGTATAGTGTACCTATACATCATTAGGTGTATAGTTTTTCCAAACATCGTATGGTGTATAGTGTTTCCAGCCATTGTTAGGTGTATAGTGTTTCTAAACATCGGTTGGTGTACAATTCATCCAGACATTGGTAAGTATAGATAGTTTCTCGATATCGTTAGGTGTACATTGTTTCAGGACACCCATAGGTGTATATTGTTTCGAGACTTTGGTAGGTGTAAAGTGTTTCTAGACATTGGTTGGTGTATAGTGTTTCTAGTCATAGGTTGGTGTAGTGTGATTTCAGTCATCGGTAGGTGTAAAGAGTTTCTAGACATCAGTAAGTGTATAGTGTTTCCAGATAACAATAGGTGTTTAGTGTTTCCAGATGTCGGTAGGTGTATAGTGTTTCTAGTCATCGATATGTGTAAAGTGATTCTATCCATCAGAAGGTGTACAATGATTCTAGATGTTAGTAGGTGTATAATGTTTCCAGCTTCCTACAGATTCACCCCTTTAGCATTTTCTTTGAAGAAAAACACATTGAAGGCCTTGTTTTAAGGGCTTTAGTACTGACGCGAAGACTATAAATCCCATATAAATTTTAATAAGGCTTGGTATTCCTTTAATTGGTCAAACTACATTGATTAATGTGATACACATTAATGAAGACTCTAAACCATTTAAAATTCTATTAGTCTCAGATCAAATCCATCTATTTTGGGAAAATTCTCTTTATTCATTCCTTATCCTTTCTATTAGTGTGAGGTTCCCTGATACATTATTCACATGGTAGTGGTGTGATCGAAACTTAATCCATATATTGTTTCCCCATGATTTTTCTTCTTGTTTCATGCACACCCCTATTTTATTTTAAGTAGAATGTGTCAATCCATCATTGATTGAAAGTATGATCTACCTTTGTTATTTTTATATTTAATCCTTCACCTCTACTTTCTCTTTTCCTTGTTATGGTATGTGATATCCATGTTTTTATAGTGTTTTATAGCATGTCAGATGGAATGGTCATGTCGTGACATCCTCAAGTGGATGCGGTTGTCATGGGGGGAGGTGATCATGATCCACCGTGTGGATCATTCTCATGTAAAGAACATCTGAATAATTTTGAGGTAGGGGATTCATGGATTCAATATTATTTTGCATGAAACTTTATCAATTGAATATTTTATCCCACTAGATCACAATTCAATTGACATAACAAATATTTGAACCCATTTAAATAAATTATTATCTATCATAGTTTATTGCATCTTTTTTTGCAAGATTGTGTGATATCTATGATTTCATTGATTAGTATGTGGTTTTTGATGAAAATTCATAAATAATGTAAACTGGGATTAAATGTAATTAATATTCAATGATAATAAGAGATGTAAATGAAACTGGTTGTTGGTGTTGTAAATTAATGATAATGAAATTGATACATTAAGTATGTTTAATTAATTTTTGATAGCTATGATAGCTTGCGGTTTAGGATTCCCATATTTAGAACCTACTAATAATTAATTTAATAATTAATGATGGATTAAAGAGCTGATTGATCGAAAAGATTTTAATTATTGTGGGGTTATGATTTAACCTTTTTCTTATAAGCTAGAGTGCACTATTTATTGGACCCATGAGTGCTCATTGCATGTAAAGGATGAATGCCTGATTTAGGGCCAAGATCCCTGTTGATTTGTTATTTTTCCTACTGGTTGGAATATGTTTTGGGCTTGGATAGATGTTGTGAGATGTGGGGGAAGGGAGGATCAGTGGTTATGGAAGCAATTGACATCTAGAGTGGTTATATGCATCGGTTTATAAATGTGTGTATCAAGGAGGAAATTATAGATGATGGAACATGTTGGATATGAATAATTGGAGGCTTGCAGAATCTTGTTGGGTGTTTATCTACATCCGTTTTACCAATGCTCACAAAATCTTGTCTTTATACAATCCTTCCAAAAATAGGTGAATAGAAATGGGGTATGGAACGTTCTTTTCATGTTTAGATTCTTGAGGATGGATGGTTCATCCCTCTTGCTATAGGTGGAAAAGACTCGATGGGTAGTTCACTTACGCACTGTGTCGATCCCCTTGTGATTTTTATCTTATAATGTTTTGTAGAAATAATTAGAATCTGATAATGAGATAATTATTATAATAAATGATTGAATAAATGATGTTAGTCCATGGGGTTAGAGCTTGCTGGGATGCAATATCGAGTTTTCAATTTAAAGGAATAATGCACATTGGTTTTGATGAAAATGAAATATAATATAGAATTGATAATGTTAATTAATGATTGATGAATTAATTAATGTAAATTGAAACTGATAAAACAGTAATGAAATAATATAATAAATCTCATTAAATGGCTGTGTGCTTATAGGGTTCCTATTTTTAGTAGTGTTATGCGGGAGTCCGAGGGACATTAGCAGTAGTTGAGTCTAAGAATAGGTTATGCCAATAGTGTAGCTGTGAGCAATATTATATTTTGTAATTTTTTTGTTTCTATACTCTACTCCACCCCATCAGTTATGGAAACTATCCTCCCAAGGATTTTGTGTCTTATGTGGTGTTTTCCTCTACATCCCAATGGGAGGTTGGATGGTTGACTACCCCCTTTGGCCCTACCATCATCTATTGGTAGTTACTTGTGCTTGTAGGAACAAAAAATTGGCTACCCTTTAAATTTTCATTGAGAGATATAATGGATTGTGGTTATTCACACACATATATTTTGGATATAGTTTTATATAGACTACTCTTGGGGTAACGTGTATAGGTTATGATATCTTGAGGATCCTTACACGGTATATGGGCTGTAAGGGATTGATGTATAATTCCTAATGTAAGATACACATTATGCGAGCTGTGGTGGCACTTGAAAACTACCGGATTTCATTGGTTACATGGAATTAGAGGATATGATACATGAGGTGCATATTGTGGTTCTTCAACTAGATGATTGAGAGAAATAATTTTTGGAGATAGATTCTTACGATGTGAAACGTTGGGGAAATTTGGAAAACTAGTGGGGATGTGGTAGTGGGATACCCTTGATATTCTGTATTATATTATATAATCTTGTATGTGATACTTGGTGAGTGTAGTAATGATGTGGCTTGAAATATAGTATACCTATTTAGGTTATGAATTAGTTTCACTTTTTGTTCACTTTTTATTAACCTTATTTCTTTATATTTTCACATGAGGCTCCAGGGAGGATTGTATAGAGTGTACTGTTATACTCACCGTACACATATATAAACATTTTTTAGGTCACATGTAGTAAGTTATAGATCATGATGTTTCCTACGATCTTGGGGTTGCAGGAGATGTTCTGTCTATGTGGTCACTGTCGTTTTTTACTTTATTTTGGTACATACAGTTTTCTCTTTTAGTTTTAGTAGTTCATGAAAGAAATTACATATGTGTAATTTGGATTTAGTTTGTATGATAGTATGATATGGAGTTGTTTTGTATCTTTATTATCTTTCTCTTATGTATGTCTTCTCTAAGAGGGTAATTCCTCCCATTTGTGGGTTCACTATACCCTCAGTGCTAGTCTCCAAACCGGGGCCAAATGGATGTGGGACTTAGGGGTCACTATCTACATTCTAACATTGCCATCCCATGAAGGGTACACATTGTGGAGAGGGTTCGTGAAAGAAAATATACATAATAAAAGGGAACATGAATTTTTTATTGAATAAAACATATATTAATATAATATAATCCATTCAAAAAAGGATTAAAGTGGTGGAAAACCCATTAACATAGTATACATTAAAATAATATATTAAGGTTTTCATTTTTATCAAAATGTTTCATATAAAATGTGTTAAAATATTCCTTTTGAAAACCATATAAATAAAGTCAAAATTTTCATAAAATTTCCATTGTAATTAATTTATGTCTATATAAATCAAACTTAAATAATTTTATAAATATGTAAATTGATTAATGGATTTAGGAAATAAATCTTTAAAATATTTAAAATATTGATTTTAATATAAATACCCCCTTACCAAATGTCTGACTCATCACATAATTTCTTTATCATACTGAATAATAACATTATATTAATTATTATCTTAATTAAGGACAATATTATTTTTATTATTTAGTTTATTTAATTTAATACCACATACCAACCAATTACATAATCAATTAAGTTTACATCTTGTTTTATGTTAATATTCAGCTCATATCTCTAAAATGAATTTGGTAAGATAAATTACATCAAAGTTGTCCTTATTCTATAATTTATTGATAAGTAATCCTAAGATAATAATATTTTTATAAATTATATTTAATTTAATATAAAACGAGTAAATATTTATTTGAATAATGTTTTATGTTAAAATCATGAAGATTGTAGACTATACATACAAATGATTAACGTTTCTATTTTATAAGAGATTAAAGTAGAGAAGGTAGGTATAATTTCATAATTCTAGAATTGTTCTTATAAAATAAATTTTTTATTACTTATTAAAATAAAATTATATATATCATCAAAATGATGTGGTCAGGAATAATTTACCACGTCCATTTATATATTTGGTAATCCAAACATATGGTGTAAAATGTTATAATTTTTTAATGTATGGAAATGTTTGAAATTATAAGAAAATTTTTCCATAATAAATGATAAATATTTAATAATATATATATATCTATAAAGTCAGTAAATCATTATAACAAGTCATTGTGGGAATATATGGAAAAAGAATTACATTGATCGTTGAGTTGGTAGTTAATGGTACACATGAATGATGGTCTCATTTACCATTTTTGATAGAGGAGAGGATAAAATTTATTCCATTAAAATAATAATGTCACATTATATATAATATAATTATGATTTTATTTTATCATAAATTAAAATGATTTAAATTGGTATTTGATGAAATAAAACTAAATCATTTGGATAAAAGTTATACCGCTTCTTTCATCAGCCACCCTTTCATTAAACATTAATCAATCTATGGTTTTTATTAATCATAAAAAATACATATACTGTATGGGGAGGGTTATAAAGAAAGTATTTGGGTAGGTATTGGATGATAAAAAATTCTACTAATATGTGGAGGAATGAAGAGAGGGGGTTTTCTTTTATAAGTGAGGGAAGGGAATGTTTAGGAATACTGAAATCTATTAAATTAATATAAAATAAGTTTTAGTATATAATATATAATAATTATTATAATTCAAATATAATACATTTATTTGTTAAAAAATTCATCAGATATTTTTTTTAGATGTTTAGTATATGTTTTCAACCTTATCTCTTTTTATCCACTATAAACAGTTTTCATAATTACGGTTATATCAATTGGATTACTCATTATGGATTAAAAAAGTTACAATTGATGAATATTTGACCCATAAATAAAAAATGATTGTCATTTTAAACAATATTCCCATTAAATACCCTAATATTGTAATTTTATTTTTTTTAAATACTTTAAAAAAATATTTTTTATTATATGAAATATTTAATTTCATTTATGAAAATATATAAAATATTATAATATAACATGTGTCTAAATCATAAATAATGGTTCCAAAGTAACATCTATTATATGATATGGAAGATATATATATTTTAATATAATTATGCAATAAAATTTATAGATTATTAGAGATCATTTTAATCCTTATCTTCTTATTCAACCTCTACATTAACTAATTTTATCATTAAATTTTGAAAATATTTTTATTAAAATAATAATGGGGTTTAATTTTATATATAATCTAATTATTTTCTCATAAATGGTAAAGAGATGAAATTTTAAACCATTTATCATCATAATTGTCCCTATTAATGTATTTTCTAAAAATACATTAATTATAAAACATATTATTTAACGTAAAATATCATTTGTGACATTTTTGGAACTATCCATATTTTGACTTAAAGGAAAAAAATATATTAAATAATTTTTAATATAAACCATTCCAATTTCCCTAATATTTTATTTTTATTAATTAAAATCTTGGTACACTATAAATGAATAAACAAATATTATGTTTAGAGTGTTAAAAATCCATTTTTTATTTTTCAATGATTTTTATAAGAATGATTTCAGTTTATATAAACATTAAAGGTAACTATTTCATCACAAAAAATGAATATAAATTACTGAAAAAATAATTTATAATCAAAATAGCTATTTATAACTGAAAAAGAAGTTTTTTTGATCTGTTTCATGTAATAGTATTAATTTTTAAAATAATAAAGTGACATTTTTTACTTTTTATTTACATAAAATATTGTAATATCCAAAATCAATGATGAATAAAAACCATTTTTCATATTTTTTTTGATTTAATTCTTATGTATGAAATATTTTATGCAATTATATTAATTATAGTGTTTAAATGAATTTTGAGCCATATCACATCAGTAATATTCCTAAATAACTGATTTTAGCTTTATTAAGGCAATGAAATTTTATTTTTGGTTATTATTCATAATAGTGAGAAATAAAAAAGGGAAATATTTTCAAAACATGGATCTCTTAATTTAAAATATGGAATAAAATTTTCAATACTCTATTTCAAAAACTGTATGGAAATAAATTTATATAAAAATATAAAATTTTAAAAAAATAGAAGAATGAAAATTCATCCCAAAATTTATCTTCTAAAAAATTTTGTTTAATGATGATTAAAATGATATTAATTTTAATATATTGAAATAAATAGTTATTAATTTTATATATATAAATTTAAAAAAATAATGTTACTTTTAAATTACATTATTTATTTTCTAATGTAAAGTTTTACACAAAATTTTGCTTTCACAATTCACTGAAAAATCATTATTTCATGAAATGTATATATTATCCTTATGAATATATTGAAATTATGAATTAAGAAATGGTATCATTTTTTAAGTAAAAATTCATATATTTCCATCAATTAATTATAGTATGCGCTTAAAAAATCGATAAAAATATTATTTTAATAAAATGTTTTTAAAAAAATATAGACTAATAATTTATGGGTAATTTATTTGAATATGAAATTTATTTATATATATATATATATTACATTACTTGGAAGTCACTATTTGTATTGTCCAATTAAATGGTAACATTACAATAGTTTTAAAATAATAATATTTTGTTGTTGGTTTAGGTTCATAATTTCAGGTACTATATGCTATCAAACATAATGATCTTTTAAAATAATGGAATATTAAATTCTCCACCATTTAAAAAAGTAATTCACACAATTTTAACATGATCTTGGCAATCAAGGTTTTCACATTTAAATTTATTTTTGAAATCCTAATCGTAAAAATGGATTATAAAACTTCATCACTAATAAAGGGGTATGGAAATATTAAGCTCATCATGAATAAAACAAAATTATGTTTTTAAATAGGATAGAATTAGTTTGAGAAGAAAATATGGACATGGAATAAAGAAATAATTTCTCAAATAGGTAGACAGTCCTATATAACATTGATCGTCATAAAGTTAATGATAATGATAATGCTAATGAACATATAAATATAAACCAAAAATTTGAAAAAATAAAATATATTTATCATAATTTATTGTAATAGGATAAAATTCCATATCAATTTTTGAGAGTTGAGTAATTAATTTATCATCAAGACTATAAACCTAATGAAATATAATTACTGACATTCTTCAATTTTGAAAATGAAATTCTCATCTCATAGGTGAGTGTGTCATTAAGATTCAACCATCATATCACATTTTAATATAATTTAGGAGTAATTAATATTAATTACTCAAAGATAAATCACTAAAATAAAATTATAACAGATAATATAATTCTACAAAATGATAATAATATATTCCTTAAAAATTTAGATATTGACCAGAAAATTGTTAGAATAAGATGAGATAATTACAAAAATGAATAAACCATAATACAAATATATATATAAAATATTATAAATAGCATCAATAAAACCCAAAGATCAAAATAGTTCATTTATTAAATAAATAACCTGAATAATAATTAAAATATTCATGACAACATTTAAACCCCAAAAATATTATATATTTTATCACATATTCTTTCATGATTAATTTAGAATTCATCTTCAATAAACATTAGTAACTAATTATATAATTTTTCCGAAGGTATATTACCTAATCATATAATCTCAAAAATATTCTAATAATTTGTAAAAAAAATTGAAAAACAATATAATCCTATATATAGCCAAAAGATATTTGAACCATTATTACATAAATAAAAATGTGATTTAATCCAAAAGTATTTCTATTTTACTTAATCATATATGTTCCTAAATATAGTTATAAGGACCCGTCCATAAACATTACTTATTATTGAATTAAATGAATAATTCGCAGAGAGGATCTTTTCAGGTTTAGAGTTGTAGAGAATTAGATTATAAATCAGGCATTACATTCCACATTTAAACAAAGTGGTTACATAAAAGATAGTATTCATTTTTTCCCATCGACAAAAACATGTTTAAAAAAAACATGGATTCTTTCATGACACTTACTTGACCCTATCAACACATCATGTACCTTTCCCTTGACCTATGAAAAACATTTCCAAAACATGGGATGATCATAAAAATCTCAGTAAGGGATATAAAAGTACGAAATAAGAACATTAGTCCATGTATGAAATCATACGTTACTCAAGAAACATAATTATATTAACATACCTCACAAAATCATAAATAAATCATAGAAATCATAAGACATGAAGGTAACTTGAGGCATTCATAACATTCTTACGTAAGGAGTAACCCTCTTGGTTACGTTTGGAATACCCATCATAGTATATTCCTTAAATCTCTTCAGAGAAACCTTAACGTTTAACTCCTTCGCGTTACCCAATGCATTGGAGAGCTATATCAGGCTCACCCGCCCTTAGTTTATCACAGAACCACATGTCTTCATAACAATTCCCATGAACCATAACATAATCGTATCACATAAAACATGCATAAAGGAAACATAACATTTCCACATTTGAATCACAAGACATCAATAACACATTGATATAATAAAAAAATTATCAAAACCATTTTCAATACCAAAATAAATGAAAATTAAAACATGGTATTTTTTTTTTTCATTTTTTTAAAAAAGTTATGGCTTGGAGAGGAAGCTGAAACTCAAATAATGGTCATGACGGCGGAGAAGTCATTATCGCCACATACGTACGACAAAAAAACATTCCCTTTTTTCATTTAGTAAACTCTTTGTATAAAAAACATTACTTTTGAATAAATGTAAAAGTAACAGGGGGTTTATACACTTTATAAAATAAAGTTGTGTATAAAACATAATATGCCTCAATGAATGGAGATTTGGACGAAGTCCCTTACACAGACGATATCCTTGGATTAAGGATAAATCATTTACATAATTGTGTGTGACAAACTAATACACCAAATATTGGTGGATATTAAGTGTAAAACAATCATAGGTCACTCACACATATTCATAGAATGACATATTCAAGGAGTACATGTTTATCCCAAAGAATCAAAATTGGGTTAAGAAGTTCCTTTTAAAAAATTCGACAGCCTAACGGCGTCACTTCAAACATCAGAAAATTATTTGATGAGAGATAAAAAGGGTATCTCATCATGTGGACATAAAATTTAAATCAATAAGGATATAGAAGAACATATCCCAACATTACAATATGTAAATTAAAAGACCCAACAAAATAATTCTTTTAAAAAGTGGAGGGTGAAAAGTTTCCTTACCGACATGGGTATCTTTGGAAACATACACCCCATGAAAGAAGGACAATACAAAATTGATGTAAAAACTCATAAAAGAAAGTATAATACAAAAAGAGTAGAATAATGGTCAGTACATATACCACTCAAAGGAAATGGTGGTAAATGTAGCATAAATCTCACAGGAATAAAAGTGAGATGAAAAATCTCTTACGAAAACTCGGTAGCCTAACGGCGCCACCTAAAACTTTCAAAAATGGATTGATGAGATCAAATAGGGTCTATAATCATATTAAAATAAAATTTACAACAATATTAATATAAATTAACATCCCCAAACATAACAAATAGGACCTTAAAAGAAGTGACATAAAGGAGAGTACTTAAAAAGAATGAGAGAGGTTGGATCTCTAACGAAAATCTGGCAGCCTAGCGGCTCCAATCAAAACATCCAAAATGTATTGATGAGAGAAAATAGGGTCTCTAATCATATGAACATAAAATTTACAGTAATATTAATATAAAATAACATCCCAATAATAATAAATATGAGATTAAATGGAATGACATAAAATAGTGTACTTAAAAAGAAAGAGAGGGGTTGGTTCCCTTAGCTCATGTCTGACTTGTCTTGTTCATTTGTTTATATTCATGAATAATAATTTTTTTTCAATTTATAATTTAATAAGGACCTCATTTAAATATTATTATTCAGTTTATATCACATATTATAATGTTATAATAATTTTTTAATAATGTTAGTTCATATCCGACGTTTTTGCCGATGTTTGGTACATGAGTAAAAAATGAACTTGTTTGAAAATGATTGCCCATGTAGTTACAAGTAAATCATTTCCAGAATAGTATTAATGATTAAAATATCATATATATCCAGTACATATTCATTTTATACTATTCCATAACATTTGGAGATAAAAAATGAAAAGCACTGTTCATGGAGACGGTAGGTCGTACGTACGCATGAACGCTACTTTCATTTTTTCTCATATTAATGGAATTAAAAATAAATGAGATAAATATATATTATAATTCCTGTATAATATATATGTTATATATGTCACATATGTTCATTAATTTCATTCTTTATACATTCCACATATTGACTGAACGAGTCACATCAGTTGAGGGGGCGGTAGTCCACACTTCCTCATATGAAATTATCAGATTTGCACAACATGAAAAGAATAATGGTATGTTTTAAATATAAAATACATAAGAATATAGTAAACATAAATACCATATATATAATATATAAAATACAGTGACATCACAATGGCAACCTTTAAAGTTTCTAAAAGAATATTGAACAATCATCATTTCGTGACGCAGAAAATCGCCAACCACAAAAACAGTATGTTTGTTTACCATTAGAAAAAGGTGTGTGTAGGTGTAGCTATATTAATTCTCATAAAAATATCCTATTATATTTAATATACTGGTTTTGTTACAAAATAAATGAATAAAAAGAGTTTAGGGGGTTGGAGAAGTAAAATAAAACATAAGAACACAAGAGAAGACACTACCTTTAAATCAGGTAACTCTTTTTAATTTGAGCTCAAAGGCATCCTTGGAAAGACTTCTGCCCAAATTGAGGCTTCTAGGAGTAATATATGGATTTGTAGAGAAAAAATGGGCACGGGTTGGCTGAGGCAAAGGCTTGAGAGGTGAGGGTAATGTGGTAGAGGTGGTGGCCTTTTATAAGAGGAGAGGAGGGGCACTCTTGGAGAGTCTTAAAAAGATACATTATTATAAAATTATTTTCGGATTCTAAAGGTCCAAAAAGTATATATTTCTTGGATAAGGTGATAATAGTTATAAATCAACACATGCAATAGGTTTTTGACAAGTATAGTTCTTAGATTTTACATTTTCGTTTCATTTTATTTAAATCATTAAATAATGAGGTAATCACTACATCATCATGGTGTGATAAATAATTTAATTTATTTAATGTCTAAAAATTATAAAAAAAATATGATGATTTAGGAACACTTTTTATATTTGTAATGAATATTTATAGTAAAAATATGACTTGTATAACCCCATTTAAAAATTGTTTTAGTAAAACAACACATGTTTGTGAAATTTTTTTACCATTAAATAAAAATTATTTAATGTCATTTTCCTAGAAAAGTGGCTCCATGGGGTCCCCAAGTTGACCCATGGATTTTCTAGGTCGTACATGACACATCCAATAAGGGCAGAACATGTGTCAAGATCATTTTATATTATTAAAAAATTATTTTTCCCTTCAATTGCATTAATTACCTCTAATCACGATTAAAAACATAAAAGATACTTTTCACCAAAAATTTATTTTAATCCCATTTAACCACATTTTACATCCTCATAAAAACCATGTATGTTGGATTTTTGAAATTAAAAACATAGAGGTTGTAAAATTTAATTTAAATGAAAAATCATTTTTTAAGTACCACTTAGTGGTTTCACTATTCATCAAAAATTGAAGTTTTTCATAAAAAAACAAAAAAAATCACCCTAAGATATATTTGATATTCCAAATTCAAAAATGATGTCTATTTTAAAAAATTAAAAACATATAAGTTACATTAATTAATTTAATCATTAATTCCCGCTGTCAGAACAAATAGCTTTTTTTTATGAAACAATATATATCAAAAGATTGCCACGAGTATATGTCCAATTTCAAAGTGAAATTAATTCCAATGACCACTATTGGATTAAATGGTAAAAATATATTTTAATTTAACTTTAAAACCAATTCAAAAGATAATCTAATCATATAAATAAATTATATTAAGAATAGGTTTTGAAATAAAATACAACATTTTTCACTATTCATTAAAAATGAACTTTATCGGAAAAATACCAAAAATTTACACAAAGTAAATTTTGATGGCCCGATTCTAAAGATGAATTTTTTTTGTCAAATATAACACATAAAATTTTCTAAAAGTGGATTTAAAAGAAGTTCTCCATCAAAAGGTGGTTCATCAACCTTTTAAACAATATTAGAATGTTTACGCTTAAAATTGGATTTATTCGCAATTTTAATCCTCTAACATTTATTGTAAAAAGTAAAAATATTTGACAAACATATATAATAATTTTGTAGTTAGTTCTGTTCATTCCCATCATTACAATGGCTAGGTGTTAACTACCATTTAAAATAAAATTATTTTATTATTATAGTGCAACGTAAGATTTCAAAGGTACGCGTTATTACATATTGGGTAAGCCATCGAGTATAGCGTTCCCTTTAAATTAATATTAACATTTTATTCACAAGTAGGGATAAATATAAAAATGTCATATTCTTTATTTACCTTGGGTGTTACAATAGTCTGCTTAAAAAAATTCATATAAATGACATAGTGACCAAATAAAATCATTATGTCCAAATAATTAAAAATAATTACTCCTAGAATAACAATTTTCACTAAAATAAAAAAATAACCAAAGGGTTTTGTTGGAATGAGTTTCTCCCACAATGCTCGTAATTATCCTAAACTCACACAACCTAAAACCTTATTGGCGTTTATATTCCATTGGACCTATTATAAAACATAAACATATAAAAAAATATTGTTTTCAAGATCTCTTAATATAAGATCATATTATTTCATGATAATATCTAATTTTATCTCAACTTTACTCTGATTACAACTGAAATATCCCTAAACCCACACTCCTGAATCCAGTTCTAAAAATATAATCATTTTATTTATGGGATTGATTCTAATAAATGTGAACCAATATAAATAATATGAAACCTAAAACAAAAGAAATGAAATATATGAACACTTATAAACCCATTTACCATTTTTAATAGAATTAAGAAAAACACTTCCAGAACATTACCCATGTCTTTATGTCAACATTATTCACAATATACCTAGTTTATCTTTTTCCATATTAAGTCTTCATATTTTTTTTATTCGTATTTAAACCATAATAAATATATTTAAAAAATTGTTATGTGATTAAAAATAACATTGAATGACATATTAATGAATAATAAAACATGTTAGTCTCTTTTAAAACCATTAAATCATTAAATAAAGTATTCTTTTAACATAATAAACATTGAGATGTAATTATCACATAATTAAAAATGATATCAGGATTACATCCCAATTTTTTTCATAAAATACTATATGAGAAAACAAAATGGAAAAATAATATTGATAATGGTTTTTTAGAAACTATTAGTGTCTATGAACAATAATTTTCCAAAAAACATAACATTGTACACATAAAGTGTCAAATCATTTATTTTCAATGAAATATTATTATTTTACCTATTAAAATAAAATGAATTCAATGAATACATATTATATTTAATAGAAAATTTTTGTATTTAACTTAAAAAAATGGTTTAATATAACTGTCACATATAGAATATCATAAATAGAAAATTCCAATAATCTCTTATGAGTAACCAAAATAGTTAAATTTAACTCTTTATCTAATGAATTTGAGAGATATAAAGGTCTTACATGTCCATGGTTTATAATAGAACCACCCATAATTTGTATATAATAGAACCACACATTATTATAAATAATTAAAAAGAACCATCCCATAATCTTAAAAAATGGATGGTTTCATTATCAAAATAATAATTAAAAAATATATTCCATTCACCTACCTGAAAACATTTTGGGATGTTAATATATCTATTCCATTTATAGACATTTTAAATAATACCTAGAAATAAATAAAATAATGGATTTTATTTTAAAATTAAATGTAAATTTTTAAAGGAAAAATATATAAAATAATGGTCATGGAATCAGGAAAACATTTGATTTAGAATATATTAAAATATAAAAGTTCTCTTTTAAATTTTCAAATTATTCATTGTAAAATAAATAAATTTATTTCAACTAAATAAAATATAAATATTGTAAAAAAATATAATTATATTTCCATTATAATTATTTTATCTGTATATAAATACTTATGTAATATAATTCTATAAATTCTAAAAAGAATAAATTATTTTATATATTAATCATTAAAAAATTAAAAAATGTGTTTTGAACTATTTTTACCTTAAATTGAGTCTGACTGATCATGTATAATATTTAAATTCTAGAAAAATAAAAAAATATTAAATATTTTAATGCTTATAATCATTTTAATTTTGATTAAAATTTATATTTTTTTTATTTCTATTCTATAAAAAAATTGTTAATTAGTTGAATTCACATTTTAGGGTTGGATTTTTTTCAACTCATAAGTCCAAAATGACATTTGTATGTTGATATAGGTCAACATTATAAGTATTCTATCATCTTATGAAAAATTAAAATTACGTAATTACTATTTTAATATATTGATTAATCTTTTAAAAACAACAATTGATGATGGATATGAAAAATGAATTACATTACTATTTTGGAGATGGTTGGCCATTAATATTCATGAGTATCATTTCACATTTTAAATATAATGAAATAAATAAGGTATGTATTATTTTAAACTTACTATAATTAAAATTATATGTATTAAATCCATTTAATTCGGTTCTTAAAAATGAATCACATCACTTCATAGAGGTTGAAATCTACAAGTATGCATGAAGAATGTTATCATTATTATATGGGTGGAAACGTAAGAATATGGATTATATATTTTCATTAAATAATTTTAAAATCTTGATATATATCATATAAATACATGAAATACACCGTTATAATCAATTCAGATAGAATGTGATGGAAACAAGTTTCATCGTTCAGTGAGGCGGTTTCCAGTTATGCACATAAATGATGTTTTTATTCATATTTTGATGATATATGAGATCAATATATTTTATTCAATTATCATAACAAAATATTATTTTATTTCAGTTATATATTTTATTATTTACTAAATTTTGAAAAATAATTAAATAATGTTGACGAATAAATAAAACAATATTATGTGGTTAAATTTTACACCTCTACTATGAAAATCCTCCAATTCATTGCTTGATAAGACCAATAAGGAAGGAATAATGCCCAAAAAATAATATATAATTTTGAAGATAGATTTTATTAAAGTATTAGGGGTGGTTTTTTCTTATCCAAAAAGATCATGAAGTTTAGAGAGAGAGGAAGAGCATGTGCCCTTTAATATTTGTGGGGAGGAGAATTCATAAAATTTCATAATGTTATAAATTAATATAAATTAATTTAAATTTTAAAATAGATAAAAATAAAATATTTAGTATATGATCATGAGTATTATTATAAGATATATCATCAAATTACATTTTAACAGGTTTTGGTGAGCATTTACTCCTTATCACGTTTTTTTATCAATATTAACCCTTTTATGAGTTACAAACATATAAATGATTTTCACACATTAGGGTTCATGAAATTTAATATAGAAGTAAAAGTGATCAGTAAATATAAAATATATGATATTTTAAAACATTTCATTTTCACATAGACCAATAATTGTTTTATGAATTTTAAATCATTTAATAAATTATTTTTTATTATAAATAATCCTTAATATCATTTTGGATTAATCATAATGGCTTATATTATCATATGTGTCTAACTAATGTAAAATGGAATCCAAAATAACATGATCTAGATGATAAGTTGTAAGTGGTCTTAAATTAATTACCACAAAAAATATATATACATAATTATAAGTCATGATAATTCTTATCATTTTTTTAACCTCATAGTTTCCCAATTTTATCCTTATCCATAACTTTGACTTTTTCAATATTAATATGTTTTAATTAAAATTTTATGTTGAAAATTGGATCATAAATGTGAATGAGATGATATTTTATACTAGTTTCAATTATAATTGCCTGATTAAAATTTGAGTTTTTTATAAATATTTTCATAATATATTATTTAACATAAAATTTAAATTCATTAATTTTTATTGTATTCATTTGATTTAATATTATTGAAAAAATATAGTAAACAATTTAGAGTATAAATAATTACTACATCACAAATATTATTTATTGATATATTAAATTTGTGTGATTGTATAACTAAAAAAATATTGATACTTTTGATGATTTTTAAATAATTTACTCAGTTTTCTACACCTTTTTCTTTAACTATGTCGGCATTTTGAAATAGTTTACATAAATTATATCATCAATAAAAATTAAAAATAATTTACCATGATAATGAAATAATATATCATTAATATATGTATATATAATTAAAATATGTTGTTTTTATCCTTTTCACAATGTATTATAAATGTTAAAATCATAAATGTTGCATTTTTAATTTATAATCACCTAAAATATAATAAATATAAAAAATGTAAGGTAATTGATTCTTCAAGTCATATTTTTTAGATTTGGATAATTAGGGAAGATCTATAATTATCAAATTAAATTATTGAAATGGTTTTATTTAATTTTAAGCCTCATCACCTTAGTTTTAACTCCAAATAACTCATTTTTCCATTATAGTTTTAATGAAATTTTATTATGCTTACTGTTCATAATGATAAAAAATAAAGGGTACCAATTAAAAAAATTTAAAAAAATAACATCAAAATAGATAATCAATTTTTTTATTAAATTTATAAAATTGGAAAAAATATATTTTTTTTATAAAAACTCCAAACTCAATGAAAAATGAGTTTTTTAGAAAAGTTAATATTTAATCCCAATGATTATATTATACGAAAATAAGTTATAATAATGATTAAAATGTAAATATTTATATTATATATAACAAAAAAATACTTATGTGACTTTTAGATCAATTTAATTTCATAATTTTATATTTGAATTACATTATTTAATGAAAAGAAATGCATTTTTATGAAAAATTTCATTTTTCACTACTAAATAAAAAACCAACATTTATAAGATAAATCACTAAAATTTTAATTTATATACCATTAAAATACTAAATTAAAAAATTATATCTATTATTATTGTTGAAAATTTATAACATTTCATCAAATTAGTTATATTATTTTCCCAAAAAATTAAATAAAATTATACTTGAACAAAAAGAAATTTTGAAGAATAAAATTTCTATTAATTCATCAAGTCATTTTTATTTATCATGATAATTATATGTGTGTGTGTGTGGAAAAAATTTGGTTACTAAAACTCATACGTTCTAATGCAATGGCCATGATACAACTATGATAAATTAATAATATCTCTTTTTCCTTTTTTATTTGTGTTGTGTGTTGTATACAAAATAAAACACTATGTTCTTTATAAATATTGATATTTGGATTTTAATGAAGTGTATTTTACACTATGTGACAATATTTTTTTATCTTCCTACACTTTACACTATGGTTTGTCTTTCCATAATAGGTTCCTATTTATTTATATCTATGACATGTGTGTCATCCATTAGAAGATTATAATGATTATTCATCCACCTTGTTTACTCAATGATGATTGTATTTTTTTTTGTGTTTATATGATTCTAAAGGTATATTATCCCCCAATGAAAGTTATTATAACTGCACTGATAGTTGGATACATCTAAAAATGATGATTCACACATGAGGTCTTGTGGTTCTCTATCATTAATTTAGTGATTTATGCTGGTTCATTGCAATCATAATATTAATATTCTAATGTTAAAGGATTTTATGACCTTTATAATTTTTTGTTAGAGTTTTAAATGAGATGAAGGGGACTATGTTGAATTATTATATTATGACATGACCTACTGGATCTTTTTGGTGCCACACATTTTTGATTAACCATTATAGATTTATAGATGAGATTCGAACAAAATTATTTATATCTATGTATATGATGATGAATATATTTTATTTCTTCATGAGAAAAATCTATAATATGTGTGAGGAGTTGTAGAATGACTAAAACCCATGAATTTTTGATGATTTTAGAAGATTTTTCATGTTTAAGTAACTTCTCCATTAAGATTTTTATACGATCCCTTTCTCAGTTTAACACTTTTTCCTGATGTTACTTATTTGGTATTTTTTTATTGGCCACTATTCCGTTATGAATGTGTTTGATATCTATGATCATCAAGGATGTTACTAATCCCATTTCAAATGTATTATATATATTAGATCATATGGTGGTTCAATATTACAATATGAATATATTATTCATTTAATATTTTAGGGAAAGCATCTTTAACCCCATATTTTAATATTTTTGATCAGGGTAGGCCCACTCTTAAACCAAAATTCTATTCAAAAATTATATAGGTGAGATTTTTTTACAATATTAATCATTTTACATATATTTTAGGTGGGACCTGTCAATCTCATGATTTAAATTTTCATTATATTATAGGGTTGTCTTCTACTCTCTGTAATGGATGTGTATATGAGATGATTTAGGGTGGTTATTTCTCACACTGATTTATAATAAATAATTATGTATAAATATATAATTTTTGGAGGTGAGGAAATGTATCTTTCAAATATTATTTATCATTGTTGAAGAAATATTTCACAGTTTGAAGTTGGTATGGTCGAACCTGGTTTTAGTTTAAAAATGGAGTATTGGAAATATTATTTAATCATTTTCTTAGATTATTTTCAACATCCCATAGTGTACTCAATGAATATGTGTTTTGGACAGAGATATAGTTCGTGTTTCACTACCTATATGTACTCAAACCCTCCTCTTGTGGTCATGGATCTTGGTTACCTAATAGGACTTTGTTATTTAGTGGTTCGAGTGGGTTAGGGGCATAATATTTGATGATCAAGATTTGAGCATGGAAGTATTTAGATATTTGTATGAGGTGAGGATCATGAATTAAATTATATCATCCTAAATATTTTTTTTAATTTTAATATTTTTTATCATTGAACATAAAATTATGTGGTCAGCAGGGGCATGTGACTTTATGAAACTTTTAATTTGATAGATAATGGATAGGCTCTATTTATTTGGAAATGAATTATAATTTAGTATGGATTGTTTTATTATTATACATGTTTCATACTCATATTTATGGGTATAGTCTCCCCATGTACATGCATTAGATTATCACTAATGGTTATAAGAATTTAGGGTATGAGGAGGTACAATTAAATTTATGTTACACATCTAATCAAAAAACTAGGGTGTGGTTCTTAGAATTTGATGTTGAAAAGTTGTATAATATCCTATTTTACATTATCCTACTTTATATTATATGGTAGACACATAGATGAAATTTTTTATTCTGTTTCATAGAAATTATACTTGTGTGTAAAAAAACCATTAACGATGAGAAGTCCATATTTTTAGGGATATGGGAATGTTTTTACTTTTTTATATTATAATTGAAATATATCTTCAAATATGATTTCTATATTTTAGATACATTTATGTTTTACAATATTTTCTTGTGGTGTTATGAGACCTATGTACACACATCATTCATAGAACATAATATTCACATGAAATAAACGTGCTTCTATTTGATTGATATTAATGATGATAGGGGGTTCAACATTTTAATATTCCAATAAAAAAAATTAATTTGTTTTCCCAGATATTATGTTGTTGGAATAATAGTACGCTAATATAATATATTTTCATTATATTAAAATATATGTGCAAATAAATGCGGGACTCTCATTGATGAAGAAGTTGATGTCTTATTATATAAGTGTGGCATAGTGACACATGGGATGTTTTTATAATTATAGGGTGACTTTATGATGAACCTATGACTAGTTACTGTAATGTGGGATAAGTTAAATAATGTGTAAAATATATATATAGACTATTAATTTATATAATCTCATTGTAATTCTACTTAAGTATTCATATAACTATGGAATTAAGATCCCATATTATCATAGAATTATGTCATTATAT
Source organism: Viscum album (assembly GCA_963277665.1). Taxonomy (NCBI): domain Eukaryota; kingdom Viridiplantae; phylum Streptophyta; class Magnoliopsida; order Santalales; family Viscaceae; genus Viscum; species Viscum album. The sequence continues at coordinate 1,032,112,766 of OY728133.1, read as the reverse complement.
GTATATCAATGAGATATTGATACGCATGGGGTTGTTTTATTTGAGGATACTTACCGAGGATAAGTGAATAAGAGTTTGAAGATGTATTAAAATAAGATTAATAAAATGAATATGTATATGAGAACCCACTAGTTAAAAAATGATTTTTGATATCAGTTTTTAATATAGGTTACTATGAAATGTTATTCCAGGGGATGTTGTAATTATGTTTTCAATGTCAGTTTACAAAAATAGATTCCATAAATTCGTTTAAGTGGATTTTATTCACATAACATATGACATATTTGACAATATTATCCAATTATACATGAATTTTCATCTTTAGTACATGATATCTGATATAAAAAATAATATTAATCAAGATTTAAAATTTTATCTATATTAAAAATGATGTGAAAATTCATTTACCACATCAATTTTTCTAAATGATTAAAATAGAATAAAAATTATAATTTCAGTTATATCAAAACTAATTTGAATGTATTTTCATACAATATTTTTTATGTAATTTATATAAAAAATTTTGAGGAAAATAATATTATTCATGGTTTTACACCTCAATTTTTCAAAATAAAGAAAACATGATAAATTATTTTTTAAAAAAAGTAATTTTTTTATAACATAGATAATGTTTAAAATAAATCTCTAATATAGAATTATATTATATAATCCACTATTAATATAATATAATTCCCTTGATATAAAAATAGACGTATATAACAAAAAATTAACAAAAAATAGCATTAGTAAGAAAATTTACATTATGAGATTTCCAAATTATAATGAATATTGAAAATTAACTAAAAACCAAACATACCTATGAATAAATTCACACATTTACATAGTAGGTTTCATAGATATTATATAGTATAATTATAAGGTTTATCATTATGCTATTGAATAAAAATAAACAATTTTATATTTATTCTAAATAAAAAATTGAAAAAAATGAACGAAGGGGTTATAATAAAATATATCATTTTTGAACATTGTAACTTTACATGTTGAATTTTTTAAAAAATAAATCATAGAAAATGGTATCAAAATTCCCTAAATACTAGTTTATGAAACGTTTGATTAACATTATTTTTCAATTAAAAAAACATTTAATGTAAATAAATGTAAAATTTAGTAATTGTAAATGGAAATTCACATTTTTGTTTACACATTTTTTTGATCTCTTCTTTCATGTTTCCTATGTAATGTAATTCCATGAAATATTTAAAAATAATTATTATGAAATAAATTTCAATGACATTATAATATATATAAGTATTAATGTATTGTAACATAAATTATCAATACCTTCATTAAATAAATTTTCACTTCACCATGGATAAAAAATCACAGGTAAAGTGTCTTCTACCACTGAAAAAAACACCCAACATCCAATGGAAACTAATATATGGGAAAATAAAATCCAATTATTTATTATATTAAGAGATTAGTTACACTTTGTTAAATATTTGTTTGATGACATTTTCATAGAAAAATTATATTGGTACCTAATAATGAAATCATAAATATATTGTTTCAATAAATTAATGTAACGAAAAAATATATGTTAATAAACATACATTGAAGAAACATGAATTATACTGATTCAACACTTTTATCCAATTAAGAGACCCATGATATCATTTTTAAAATGAATCATAATCATTTTATACCCAAAAATTTCAACAACCATTTGAATTTCATAAATTTAAAATGAAAAATTTTATATGTCAAGAATCTATCAGGTCTAGAAGAGGATACATATAAATTCATAAAATTATATATTTTTTATTGATTATATAGTATGAATTTATATATTAAGTATTCATGAAGAAAAATAAATAAATATATAAATTCTAAAATGTTAAAAAAATTGACAGTAAAATGAAATAAAAGATATAATATTATAAATAATGCTATAGTTATTTTTCAAAAAATTATAGATGGAAAATTTAAACAAGAAGAAAAATTATCCATTTGTATGAGCCTCATTTATAGGAAATTGTATTCATAGTGATCTATATATATATCATGAACAGTGAACCTAGGATTTTCTATCATTGTCTAGAAATGACGAATAGTGTCCCAAATACAATATATCATCCCATATGGAACAATATGATTATTTAGATCAACAATAAACAAATCACAAAAAATGATAATATATGGAGGAGGAGTTGTAGGATTTAGATATATAGGAGGAGTGGTATTTTAAAGGGGGTGGAGGAGCAGGATCAAAATCATGAGTAAATATTTTCATGTCTAAAAATATTGACTATACCACTTCATGGATCCTTTCCTCTAACATTGAAAAATTATAAGGAACTATATTATAAAATGGAATAATTTTTAATTTAAAAACATCCCTAATTGAAGAATCATCCCAATCAAGGATCAATTTATTTATGAATACACTCGTTGAGTATCCTCATACACAACCTAAGTGTTTGTCATTCACAATTTTATAGATAAATGTCCATATAACCTTTAGTTATGATGGTATCCAATGTGTTCTTTTTCACAATAGATTCTTCTATAGAATATTTGAAACAGTCTATTGTGAATCAAAATAGATAAATAAATAATTTAACTTCAATAATCATTGAAGGAGACCATTGTACAATCCTATTATCTGTAAACCTCATATCATAGATAAAATGTTTCCCTTTTTATCTCATGTATCCCAATTCAATTTTTTAATGTATAGTTTTGGGTATGGACTGTTAACCACTGTAGATTATGACGAAATAACAATGAATTTTTTATTCATTTATATGTATCATTTTTTTTCAAAATAACTATTTCCCTCCTATAGATAAAGTATGGGGTAATACATTTATGGATTGGATGTCCTAATGTGATCTCCTTTTTGTTGTTTTTCAAGAATAAATAAATAAATAATAATATCAAGAACATATAAAATGATTAAAATTTAGTATTTCAGATACAAAAATAAATTTCATCTATGTTGAAATGATATCTTCCTTGTATATTCATATAGAAATGGATATATTTCAAATGGATAATGATGTTATCTATTCCCAAAAATGAAATCTCATTTGACGGTTTATCTAAAATCTATCCACCTCCTAGATACTACTAAAAAATTCTCTTTTTTCTCCTCCAATATCAAGTATATCATATTTCATATGATAATAATTGCGGGAAAATATATTTTTCATTAAATATTTCAGGATAAGAAAAATAATTACAGACAAGCCTACATAATTTGTATCTCAAAATTGGGATATTATCATTTTTTCAACACTTCCTTAATCTGGAATAAAAATACCAACATAATTTATATCCTACACTATAATAAATGAAATGAATTGTTTTAAATTTGTACCCCTAGGAATATCATTATCATCAAATTCAACTTGTATCCTATATTCCTAGATTGGAGAAACTGATTATTTAAGTATATATGTGCTTTATTGTTTACCAACCCTCTAAAACCTTTTCCACCAATGTAGGTAGATCCCTTTTTGTAGAAGGGTCAAAAGGAACATCAAAATAAGTATATTTAAAGTCATCCCAATTGATATGTGTTGGATCCTACTATAATTTTTGGTTAATAATATTTTTGATCTTCTATTATCCAACATTTGAAATTAACAATCAATTAATAAAAAAAATCTAAACACTCAACTATTGTATAAATATTTAAACAAAATATGCAAATTGATCAAAAAAATAAAACTAAATAGAAAAATGGTTTTTATATTTTTTTTATTTAATCTAAATTCTATAAAAATTAATGAGGGGTGAAATGACATAAACAAGTGAAAAAATAAATAATAAATAGTGTCTGAATAATAAAAATTATTCAATGTATTAAACCATTTTTTACGCTACATATTAATATTATTTGAATATATGAAAAAAAAAATTTAAAAAAAATGTCAAATAAACTGATCAAATTATTTATCATATTTTTTAGATTAGTATACTATAATTATATCATTAGTGAGAGAAGAAAAAAGAAGAAATTAACAAAAGAATCTAAAAATGGTGTGTGAATTTTAATGATTCTCTAATGTATTACATAATTTTATACAAAAGAAAATTATTCATTGAATAAAATATGATATACTATTTTTATATTTTTATTTCACACAATGGAGGGGAAATAATTTTTTTACAAAAAATCAAAAACTAAAAAAGTAATGTAATGGAAGACTTAGTAAACAAAAACCAATCTACACTAATATAAAAATATTTTACTCATTTGTTATAATATATGTTTTAATAATGATAATAAAACTAATAATTCTAAAATTTAAGGAAACTGAAAAAATTATACAAGAAATAAAAATATGTTACCTATAATATTATAAATTTACTAATGGATTTGTTTTACAAATTTATTCCATGTGATTATTCTATATGGAATAAATCAGGTTTGTGACATGCACATCAATTTTATCTATTTGTATTTCTATAGAAGTAAGGATCTCACAAAAGTCAATAGTGTCATCAAGTTTATCATCAAAAAATTTATTTTTCATTATTAAAAATTATACTAATATATATTATATTAGTAACAAACATAAAAATTTTTAAATGAATTTCCTTGATAAAAGGATAAATTATGTATTCCAATATATTCAGATTAATTAGTGTCATTATTAATTCCTCATGTCTAATACCATTTAAAAAAACAGATTGGAACTCGAATATCTAATGTAATCAGTATTCCATATTTATTCAATGACTCTATAATATACACTAGATTCAAGGATTGCATTTTATTTCCTTTGGCCCTAAAAAATGAATCACTTATGTGAACAAAAATACACTACTATTATGAATAAATTTTTTTTTTTAAAATTCATATGAAATATATTGAAATTATTGTCTTACATGGACCATGTTACCATACTTATACATAGATCACCCACTAACTCTATCAATGTATCTAATGAATCAGATATACCATGAATGATCTATTTATAACCTAGGAAAAAGTTTTTTTATTCTATTTCAAAATAGAAATATGTTTCTTATTTGGATAAAATTTCTTTTACTAATTCATTTTCTATTTTATATATTTTTGAGCATTATATATGTTATTTAAGTTGTATAAATATGTCTTTATTTTCCATTATTCAATCAATGATTTTACTTTTAATCCACAAATACAGTTTTTTCAATAATCGACTCATTCATGGAGATATGTATGAAATGTGATGTGATCTACTACAGACAAATAGATTGTACAAAAGTTTACAACCCCATTATAAATATAACTCACAAAAATAGAGGCTTCAGTATGATATATATAAATTTTATACCCATTTAATATCATTATATTCTTTTCAAAAGGATAAATCCAATGTTAGTATATAGGTATATAAATATTTATTTACCTCAAAAATTGATCCAATAAATAAAAAATGATCTAAAAGAATATGGGGGAAAATACATTACCAATTCAAAAGAATATAAAATAATTTTTTCTCAAGATTTACTAATGAATTCAAATCAATTACCTTATTACAAAATTAATATAAAAAATAACACACTTATATGTTATTCATTATGAAACATATGGTAAACATTCAATGAAATGAAACTACTAGGATTTTCTACATTATGTTGTGATAATCTGGATATTTAATAACTTCTAACATCAAATACATTAATGAGACAAATTTTTTTACATTTTTGGAATAACTAAATGACATATTAATATTGTGATGTCATTATGAAATTAAAATTTTCTACTTCTTATATCTTGTATAACAAGTTAGAGGAAGGTATCATCCCCTTAGAACTGGAGTGGGAGGTAAATACAAATGTATTATAATTGAGAGTAACTCCAATCTTTCATTAAAACATTTTTTTATTTTCCATAAATATATAACAATAATCCAATGATGTTTTAATAGATATTATTCTCTACCTACTTGAAATCAATGTTATATTTATGTTTATAATAATTATAATTTTGTTTCTTAAAAATTACTGACATTTTATTCAAAATAATAGTATCCTTACCTGATATTTGTGTCGTTATAAATGCCACATCAATGTTTATACCCTCTCAAAATACTAGCTGGTAGAATAATTGTTCAAATCAATATAAAATTATTTTTATCCATTTAATACCATTTATGATCTTTGATAAGAGTGATCAATAAACAAAAAACCTATAATGACCCATGTAATCAATTTTTCTACATTAAATCATTTGATAATATGAAGTCCTTTTTCATAAATTGGACAAGTTGAATTCCCCATAAAACTATATCTAGAGATATTTTCATATTCTAGGAATTCATTTATATTAATCTTAATCATTACACCAAGTTGAAAAAATTATATTTTATAAGAATCAGTCACCCTAATACCATCCAACCATATATTTTTCAAATCACCAATTTATAGTCACATGAAAACATCAATATCATGTGTGGGTTTTTTTGGTCCAGAGGCCATTAAACTAAACATAATATATTTTCACTTCATTAAAAATTGATGACATAAGATTATTAGTTAAAAATAAAATTATCCATGAACTATGTGTTCTATTATGTCATTAATATGGATTCATTTATCTTTTCAGAATCAATTAAATGATTTCAAACATAATTTTCAAATGTAGGAAACTATTGATCAACTATCTAGAACTATGAATAATGATCTAGATGAAATAATTTTAAATCATGTATCAAATCATCTACATTAAATTTTATACTTCCTTCATCCTTACAATTTGAAAAAAAACATTTCCGATTATCAAATATAGGATGATAGAGAAATTACATGTTTGGAGTCAATATAACTACTAAATCAGCCTATTATTTTTCTTTAGAATTATACCATGATGTCCCAAAATTATTAAAATTGGAAAAACATTCATTTTATTTCTTATATATCACCTATGGTTTTTCTTTAGAATTATACCATGATGTCCCACATTTATTAAAATTGGAAAAACATTCATTTTATTTCTTATATATCACATATTAATTCAGGTTGGAATTTTATTTCTATACCCAAATCCTATTGTGAATAATATTTTATTTTCTTTATATTGTTAATACAAAAGATCTAATCATTTAATAATTACGACTTCCAAAAAAATTAACAACCATGTAAAACTCGTTTCACACCATCCATTTTATCCTTCATTATAATAAATAATAACACCAATTATAAGAAATTAAATTATATAAAATATGGATATAATGGATTTTCAACATTATTACGCAGTTATTCAATAATTAGTTCTATCTCAATTTCATCTACATTAATTATAAGGCCCCAGCCTTAAACATTACTTAATATTGAATTAAATGAATAATTCACATTGAGGATCTTTTCAGTTTTAGAGTTTTAAGGAATTAGGACATAACTATTACATCTCAAAAGATTACAAAGTAGACACTTCTACTAAGATTCCATAAAATAAAAACTCTTAAAAAGAAACATGTCTAGTTCCATGTTTTATATAGCATGACTTTCCCTTGATCCCATCCTTGACCCTATTCCACATTAAGTCCTGTGAAAAACATTTCAAAAAAACTTGGGGTGAGAATAAAAAGCACTATAAGGGATACACAAAGAATTAAAACTGTTAGGTTTTCAAACATCAAGTAAACCATGTATAACTTTATCAATGTAATACCTTCACGTTCATGAAGTAGTAAAAACTCTTCACTGAATAAAATATCATTACATACCTTTTTGTAACCAAAGGATTACCATAAAACCCATATAAAGAACACATAACATATAAAGGTAACTTGGGACATAAAAATACTTAAGTGGAATAACCATACGGTCGACTTCCACACATATCACATAATGTAATGGCCATACGGCCAGCTTCCATACATACTTAATGGAATAGCCATACGGCCGACTTCCATACATACATAATGGAATAGCCATACGGCCGACTTCCATACCCAATGCATTGGAGGTTATAACGTAACCACCATCCTATTATTCATGGAACCACCCGTCATATGGTTTATCACATAACCACCCGTCATATGTCCATGTACCAATATAAAATCATAAAACATAAATCCAATATAAAGGAATGATAATATTTCCACATTTCAATAACAATATATCATTTAAATATATTGACATAATAGAATCATTTATCAAAACCATTTTCAATACCAAAATACAGAAAAGAGTATATGGTATTTTATTTAAAAAACTTTACGGCTTGTTGAAGAAGCAAAAGACCAAATAATACTCGTGGCGGCAGAGAAGTCGTTGTCACCACATACGTACGACAAAAACATTCCCCTTTGTCGTTTAGTAAAATGCTTCGTATAAAAAGATTCCTTTTGAATAAAAGTAAAATTCAAAGGGTTTTACAAACTGTATAAAATAAAGTGGTGTATAAAACTAAATATGCCTCAATGAAAGGATATTGAGACGAAGTCCCTTACCTCGGGTCCGACTTGACTCGGTCGTTCTTTAATCTCCTTAAAATCGGGTAACTCCATTTGGTTTGATCTCAAAGGCTTCCTTGGGAAGACTTCTGCCCAAAGTGAGGCTTTAAGGAGTAAGAGAGGGAAGTGGAGAGACAAAATGTCCAGGGGATGTCCGGGCCAAAGGCTTTGGGAGTGTCGGTAAGGTGGTAGAGGTGGGGCCCTTTTATAAGAGGAGAGTAGGGGCACTCTTGGAAGGTAAAGAAAAGTCACTTTATTTTAAAATGGTATTCGGATTTAAGAGGTCCCACATTGATATAATTCAAGGATAAGGTGATAAGGGTCCGAAATCAACCCATACAATAGGTTTTGTACATGTGTATGTCATAGATTTTACGTTATCATTTCATTTTATTTAAATACTTTATTAATGAGGTAATCGCTGCATCATCATGATGTCATAAATAATTTAATTTATTTAATGTCCAAAAATTATAAAATATATATCATGATGTAGGAAATAGTTTTATCTTTCTAATGAATATATATAGTCAAAAATATGACTTGTATAACCCTATGTAAAAATTTTTTTAGTAAAACATCTCATGTTTGTGTCATTTTTATTTTAACATTAAATAAAAAGTTATTTATGTCATTTCCCAACCAAAGTGGCTCCATGGGGTCCCCAAGATGAACCATGGCTTGTCATGGTCGGCCATGACACATCCAATAAGGGTAGGACATGTGTATTGGTATTTTCATTTTATTATAATATCATTTTTTCCTTAAGTTGCACTAATTACCTCTAATCGCGATTAAAAACATAATAAGTTACTATTCACCAAAAAATTATTTTAATCTCATTGAACCAAATTTTACCTCTTAATGAAAACCATGTATGTCGGATTTTTGAAATTCAAAACACATAGGTGGTAAAATTTCATTTAAATGAAAAATCAGTTTTTTAAATACCACTTAGTGGTTTCACTATTCATCAAAAATTGATGTTTTTCCGAAAAATACCAAAACATCACCCTAAGATATATTTGATATTACGAATTCAAAAATGAATTCCATTTTACAAAATTCAAAACATATAAGTTGAATTAATTAATTTAATAATTAATTCCCGTTGTCAGAGCAAATAGTGTGTTTTTATGAAACAATAAGTATCAAAAGATTGACACTAGTTTAAGTCCAATTTCAAAGTGAAATTGATTCCAATTACCACCATTGGATTAAATGGTAAAAATATATTTTAATTTCACTTAAAAAACAATTCACAAGATAATCTAATCATATAAATAAATTATATTAAAAAGAGGTTTTGAATTAAAATACAACATTTTACACTATTCATTAAAAAATGAACTTTATCGGAAAAATACCAAAAATATACACAAAGTAAATTTTGATTTCCCGATTCTAAAGAAGAGTTATATTTGGTCCAATAGAATGTATAAGAGTGATCAAAACTATATTTAATGACGGTTCACCATCCAAAGGTGTTATGTGAACCTTTAGTGAAAATTAGTGTATAAATGCCTAAAATTGAATTCTTTCTGTATTTTAAGTCTTTATATTTTATTTAATAAATGTAAAAACATTTTAAAAACATATATAATCATATTTTATTTATTTCTATCCATTCCCTCCAATACAACGGATACATGTTAAATACCATTTAAAATAATATTATTATATTACTAGTGTACAACGTAAGTTTTCAAAGAAACTCATTGTTGCGTATCTAGTATGCTATCGAACGTAGAAACCCCTTTAAATTAAAATTAATATTTAATTCGTAAATATTAATAAATATGAAAATGTTTTATTCATTATTTACCTGGGATGTTACATACTTCCCCCCTTTTGGGAATTGCATCCTTGCAATTTTATTCACTTATCAAAATAAGTGGGGGTATTTATCCCTCATAGCATTTTCAGATTCTCACGTTGCCTCTTCAACCATATGGTTTTTCCACAAAACCTTTACCTGGTGAATTACCTTATTTCGCAACACTTTCTCTCTTCGGTCAAAAATCTGGACTGTTTTTTCTTCATAAGATAGGTTCTCTTCTAGCTGAACTACCTCTGGACTCAAAACATGAGATGGATCTGGCATATACTTTCTCAGCATTGAAACATGAAAAACATTGTGAACCTGAGATAAACTCGGAGGTAAATCCACTTGGTAAGCAACTGATCCAACTCTCTCCAAGATTTCATATGGTCTAATGAACCTTGGACTCACCTTTCCTTTCTTACCAAAACTCATCACACTTTTCCATAGAGAAACCTTGAAAAAAACATGGTCACCTACCTTGAAAGATAGATCCTTCATCCAGTTATCCGCATAACTCTTCTGCCTGCTTTGAGCTGTTCTCATCTGTTTCTGAATCAACTGAACTTTTTCTGCCATCTCTTCTACCAATTCTGGTCCCATCAGCTTCATTTCACCCACTTCATCCCAAAATGCTGGAGTTCGACACTACTTCCCATATAATGCCTCAAATGGAGCCATTTGTATACTGTAATTAAAACTGTTACTATAAGAAAACACAAACAAAGAAAGATGATGGTCCCAACTTCCATGATAATCCATCGAACAAGCTCGTAGCATATCCTACAAGGTCTGAATTGTTCGTTCTGACTGCCCATCTGATTGTGGATTAAAAGATGTACTAAAATTTAATTCAGTACCCAACGACTTCTGAAGGCCTTTCCAATAGTTAGAAGTAAACCTGGGATCACGGTATGATACAATTGAGAGAGTAACTCCATGTAACCTAACTATCTCTTTATGATACAATCGAGAATGTTGATCTAGAGATAATGTATCTTGAATAGGAAGGAAATGAGCAGATGTAGTAAAGCGATCAACAATAACCCAGATTGTGTTATTACCTCTAGATGTCTTCGGTAATCCCACGAAGAAGTCCATGGATATATTCTCCCATTTCCACTCTGGCACTGGTAAAGGCTGAAGCATCCCTTTCGGTAACTAGCACTCTGCTTTAACCTGCTGACAAGTCAAACACTTCACAGTAAAATCAGAAATATCTCTTTTCATTCCATCCGACCAGTAATACTCCCGCAGATCTCTGTACATCTTGGTACTTCCAGGATGAACTGAAAACGGAGAACTATGAGCTTCACATAATAACTCTCTCTTCAACTATGAATCACAAGTCATACATAATCTCTTCCCAAACCTAAAAACACAATCACTATCAATGTTGAATTCATGCAACTTACCTTTCTGAACTAGCTCTACCTTTTTCTGCAACTAACTGTCTTGCATCCGTGCTTGCATGATTCTGTCTGATAGAGAAGATGTCACTGATACCAGAAACAAAACATAAGAACATCCTGCACCAACAACATTTATGCCAAACTTCATCAAATCCTTAACCAAAGGATCACGTTCCAAACGCAACATTTCTAATGAAGCATTACTTTTTCGACTCAAAGCATCAGCAACTTTATTTTCTTTTCCCGGATGGTAATGAATTGTACAATCATAATCCTTGATTAATTCCATCCATCTACTCTGTATCATGTTCAATTCTTTCTGAGTGAATATATACTTTAAGGTTTTGTGATCAGTATATATTTCACACTTTACTCCATACAAATGATGCCTCCAAAATTTTAAAGCAAAAACAACAGCAGCTAATTGAAAATCATGTGTAGGGTAATTTACCTCATTAGTTTTCAACTGACATGAAGCATAAGCAATTACCTGATCATTCTTCATAAGGACACAGCCAAGTCCCTTCAACGAAGCATCACTATATATAACAAAATCACCATTCCTGGAAGGAAGTTCCAAAACTGAAGCATTCACCAATCTTCTTTTCAACTCCTGAAAACAATCATCACATTATTTTTTCCAGATGAACTTAACACCCTTACGAGTTAGCTTAGTCATTGGACTAGATAACCCTGAAAAATTTTCAACAAACCATCAGTAGTAACCTGCCAAAATAAGAAAACTACGGATCTCAGTTACATTTTTGGGTCTTGGCCATTCTTCAACAACTTTTGTTTTAGCTGGATCAATAGTTATGCCATCTTTTGAAACAATGTGACCCAGGAAAGAAATTTTTTGTAACCAAAACTCGCACTTGCTGAATTTTCCATATAGTTTCTTTTCTTTTATGGTTTGCAAGATAACCCTTAAATGACTTTCATGCTCCTCTTTACTTTTAGAAAACACCAAAATATCATCGATGAAAACAACCACAAACTTATCCAAGAACTCATGGAAAATTCTATTCATAAGGTCCATGAATACAGTAGGGGAATTAGTTAACCCAAAAGGCATAACTACAAATTCATAATGGCCATATCTAGTACGGAACACAATCTTCGGAACGTATGCTTCTTTTACATTCAACTGATGGTACCCCGACCTCAATTCAATCTTCGAAAAATACTGAGCTCCCTTGAGCTGATCAAACAAATCATCGATATGAGGCAAAGGATACTTGTTCTTAACAGTAATATTATTCAAGGCTCTATAATCAATGCAAAGTCTCATTGATCCATCTTTCTTTTTAACAAACAAGACAGGAGCACCCCATGGTGATGTGCTAGGTCGAATGAAACTTTTATCTAATAACTCCTACAATTGTTTCTTTAACTCTAAATGTTCAACATGAGCCATTCGATAAGGGGGGTTTGAAATTGGATTAGAATCAGGAACTAAGTCAACAGTGAATTCAACTTCCCGATCATGAATAATACCAGGCAACTCATCAGAAAAAACATCAAGATACTCATTTACCACTAGCACATCATGAATCTGAACAGTTCCTTTATTTTCTACAATATGTTCAAGGTAACATTCATTTCCTTCTTTTACTTGTTTCTCAACTTCCTGATATTTTATCAAAATCAAGGGTTCATTCTTGTACACAAACTGAAAGTCCTTCTGAAAAGAAACCATTTTAGCTCTACAGTCAATCTTAGCATGATAAACAGAAAACCAATCCATGCCCAAAATAACATCAAACTCTACTAGTGTAATGACCCGTAAATTTCAAGGAAATTCTTTTCTTAATTTTCTTTGGAATTTTACAAGAACGCAGTTTCTGACGGTGCCTGATTCCGAGGCCCGGTGTGCCCGGAATCATTTTCCGAAGTTTGGCTCGGGTACGTTCAGTGAACGGATGAGCGGGTTTTTCTAACTTTTGAACCGGTGCCCGGAATCGAATTCTGAGGGCACCGATGAAATCGCAGCGCCGGTATTCGCTTAGAAACGCCTCTTCCGGAGTTTTGTTTGCTTGGGTGTGGTTTTTAATTTTCGGGCTTAAAGTTAAGAAATAAAATAATTTTGCTACAACTTTATTTTATTTCACTTAAGCCGCTTGGAAGCCACTTGAAGCCACTTAAAGGCGGCTTGAACTGATTTGAGCTGGATAGAATGCTATCCAGAAATATCCTACCCCTTTGGTAGGATATTTGTGAGGTGGGGCCCGCACGAGCCCTGCCGTTTCTTTCCGCTAAGAAACGCACCCGTGAAAACTCGTCTTAATGAAAGTCAACTGACGCGTTTTCTAAATTCTTAACAGACCATTTAATTAGGCGGTTTATTTCATGAAATAAATGGGCTGTTTCTTCCGTGAATTAAATGGCCTGTTTCTTTCGTGAATTAAATGGCCTATTTCTTTCGTTGAATTAATTCAACGAATTAATTCAATCGTTTCTTAACATGTTTTCGTGTGTTGGCATATTAATAAAATAAGACCAACCCAAAATCTTTTGAGAATATTTGAGAGGATCCTTGTTTCTTCTTCTCCCTCGCGAAGAACGCGAAGAACGCGAAGAACGCGAAGAACGCCAAACCCGGAAATCGACGACGCGACGCCTTGATCCGCATCGCCGACAACGTTCTTCTGCGACGTCTCTTCCTCCGCGACGGATCTTCGATCGGCTTCTTGAGGTAAGAATCTCGGACCTTCCTTTTTATCTCCTTCGTGGTTCTTAACCAAAAACACGGATTTAATTAATTAAATTAAATCCGTTGTTTCATGGTGCGTTGAGTTTGCCGACTCAACACCGGATTCCGCGACGACGAGACGCCTCCCCTCGACGACGCGACGATCCCTCTCTTCCGCGATGAGCTTTTCCGCGAAGAACGCCCGCGCGCGACGACCGACGAAGTAGGGATTTATTATGGGAATTACCTCTTTTTAATTTATTCCCGTCAATGTTTCTTAAAGAAATTAAAGAACCGAATTTTGAACAATTTTAATCTTCTTAAAATTGTTATTTTTCTCGTGTGTAATAAAATTCTCCCGGTTGTTTATCTCTAACGCGGAGGGTGCGGGCCAAACGAACACGGCCAGACGACCCTCCGTCGTTCTTCGTTTTGTGCGGATTTGGCGGGCGACGACGGAACGTGCCGCAGCGGAAGTTTGACGATTCCGCAGTAAAGAACGGATCCCGGGAGGATCAATGGCGCAGACGGGAAGAGAATCGGACAACCGGAGCGATCCCGGTGGCCCGAGGAACTCACCGGCGGCGCGGGTCGTCGGCGCGGCGGCGCCAGCGGACGGAGGCAGTGGCGCCCCGGTGCGCCGCCGGACGAGCCCGCCGCGGCTTCAGCCGCGGCGGCGGCGGCCAACGGACCCGCGGCCGCGCGAATCCGGTTCGCCCGCGCGGGACGCGGCTCTGCCGCGTCCACGGTTCACCAGCGCGGCCCACGCGGGCCGCGGTTTCCTCAGGCCGCGGGTCAACGCCCGCGGCGCCTGGCACTCGGCCGCCCGGCCGAGCCGAGCCAGGCCGGTCCGACCGGCCGGGCCGCGCCCCGGCCGGGCCAAACGGGTCGGGTCGGGTCGACCCAGTTCGGGCCGGGCCCGTACCCCCCCTTCTTCGGACGTTTTCGTTCAAATGGACGTATCTTGAGCTACGGGCCTCCGAACGACGCGCCGTCAGTGGCAACGCGATCCTTGGATCGAGACGGTCGTTTCGGTATACTATACTCAAGGTGCACCTTCCTTTTCGGGAGCCTAGGTAGTTAAAACTCCGTAGTTAAGCGTGCTTGGCCTAGAGCAGTGATCAGGATGGGTGACCTCCTGGGAAGTTTCCCAGGGTGGGTGTGAGACGGAAAGGCCAATAACTAATAGACCGAGCGTCCGATTGACGCGCCGTCTGTTTCGTTGAATTCCTCTAAGTGAGACGGATCTTTTGGCATACTCCGCACGAGGTTTGGACGCAGGTGGAGTACGGTCGGGTTGGTTTTGCCTTAAAAACCAACTGGGTCCCTGGGACGAAAAAGCCAATAACTCTCAGACCGGGCGTCCGATTGACGCGCCGTCTATTGCGTTGAGTTCCTCTTGATGAGACGGAACTTTTGGCATCCTCCACCCGAGTTTTGGATGCAGATGGATAGTGGCCGGGTTGGATCGCACTGAAATCCAACCGGGCCCCTGGAAGTGAAAAGCTGATATCTTTCAGACCAGACGTCTGTTTGACGAACCGTCAGCGGCATTGGTGATCAAGTTGAAAAACGGTACCTATGAGTATACCTTGTGAGTGTTATGGGTATAGTTGAGTTACGGTCGGATTGGTTCGCTCATGAAACCAACCGGGCCCCTGGGACGAAAAGGCTAATAACTCACAGACCGGGCGTCCGATTGACGCGTTGTCTGTTGCGTTGAGACCCCTATGACGAGGTGGTCCTTCGAGATACTTCCTTGTGGGACTTTGTGATACTTGGAGTATCGACCAGTAGCTCGTCGAGCGGACCCTCCCGAAAACGAGCGTGCGGAGCACGGAGACCGTGTAGCTGACTGAGACCCGACGACTGCTGATCGAACGACTCGGTGTGTGACAGAGGTGCGCTTGGTTGTAGCGGCACATGGGAGAGCTTGGTTGTAGCGGCAGACCCACGACAGAGGTGCGCATGGTTGTAGCGGCACATGGGAGCGCTTGGTTGTAGCGGCAGACCCACGACAGAGGTGCGCTTGGTTGTAGCGGCACATGGGAGCGCTTGGTTGTAGCGGCAGACCCACGACAGAGGTCCGCTTGGTTGTAGCGGCACATGGGAGCGCTTGGTTGTAGCGGCAGACCCACGACAGAGGTGCGCTTGGTTGTAGCGGCACATGGGAGCGCTTGGTTGTAGCGGCAGACCCACGACAGAGGTGCGCTTGGTTGTAGCGGCACATGGGAGCGCTTGGTTGTAGCGGCAGACCCACGGCAGAGGTGCGCTTGGTTGTAGCGGCACATGGGAGCGCTTGGTTGTAGCGGCAGTCCCACGACAGAGGTGCGCTTGGTTGTAGCGGCACATGGGAGCGCTTGGTTGTAGCGGAAGACCCATGACAGAGGTGCGCTTGGTTGTAGCGGCACATGGGAACGCTTGGTTGTAGCGACTGGCCCGCATTACTCGATAGGTGGAGTACTACAGCAGTCTTAAGTTAGTGGGCAGTACCTCGGAGTTGTGACAGGACCACTGTACACTCCAGAGACGGAGCTCTTCAACAGTTATGGTTTCGATGATGAAAATCCTGGTTTGAGCTGAGACTTTTGACCTTGTGTTTGCCTCATGATTGAGATGAGTTACTTGATAACTTAGGTATATGTATGGGCATATATCTAAGTAGAGGTTATCTGTTGAGATCTTCATTGTGGTTATCCTTGTTGGTTTTAGAGAGACCTTGAGGGTCTCGGGGTCCCTACTGAGTATCGTTATACCCACCCCTGCACGGGCTATGCCCGCACCTCGTTGTGTTGGTTGCAGACGACAGGCAGTGCTGATTGAGGCCGAGTGTTCAAGGACTGGACGGTACCCGGAGGTGGACTACACGACGAGTCAGTACCCGGAGGTGGACTACACGACGAGTCAGTACCTGGAGGTGGACCACTGAGCGAGACGTGCTCGGAGCGGACAGCCGGACCCGAGGAGCATTGGAGCTATCTGTACCCACCCTTCAGGTGGGACTTCCAGAGGACGGATCGACGCTGCAGTTTTTCCTTTCAGTTGCTGTTTTTCCTTTCAGTTGTACTTTACAGTTGGGCTTGTATTTTCCGGCCCCTTTTACTTTCAGCACAGCTTGTACAGTTTTTACTTAGTGTTTACTTTTCCTCTTTCTTACTCTGTGGTGCTTGTTTACTTTCCAAAGGCAATGCCTTCCCTTTTTGCTGGGATTTACACCTTGGTGCTAGTCGCCAGCCCCTGGCCTATGGAAGGCGGGCTTGGGGTAGTCACGGCACGGGCCCCGAGGACAGGTCGTGACAAATTGGTATCAAAGGTGGTCGGTTCTACCGGGGACTCTGATCTTTCTTCTATGTGAAGCAATAGTGTTTAGCGTATTGGGTGTGGTTATCAGTCCAGGGAGTCCAGTGTTGGTGCGGCGGCCGACGTATCCATACACCAGGATCCTGACTTCTGATTTCCGACATAATGCACGAAAACATTGATTGCATGTGTGTTTCAAGTTTTCCTTGTGATTACTTCTGTCAGCTCACCAGGTATACTGTCCTGACCGTGGCGCACTTGTTCCCTTTTCAGGATGGCCCCACGACGACAGCCAGCTAGGATTCCGAGGGTGGAGCGTGATGATAGCCCACCGAGCATCGAGGACTCGGTACAGGGCCCTTTGACAGCTGAGGCACCGGCGGTACCTATACCCGCCGAGGCACCGATGCTACCAGCCCCAGCCGCTGGCGATGCACGTCTCCTTAGTGCACTGCATGAGTTCCAGCGCCAGCGACCGCCCAGGTTCCGCGGGGAGACGGACCCTCAGGCCGCCGAGGACTGGCCGGAGGCAGTTGTTCGGGTTTTCAGATTAGTGAGGACACCAGCAGACCTCATGGTGATCCTCGCAGCGAGTCTCCTGCACGCGGCAGCAGACAGATGGTGGAGCTTGATTCTCCAGGTGCACGACGAGGCGTCTCTCCTCTGGACGGACTTTGAGAGCATCTTCCGCTCTGAGTTCGTCCCAGCCACCCTCCGAGCGGTGCGCATCCAGGAGCTACTGCAGCTGCGGCAGGGCAGCATGTCAGTGGCCCAGTACTCGGTGAGATTTACTGATCTCTCGCGCTACTCCACAGATATGGTACGGGACCCATTCTTCCGGGCCCGGACCTTCGAGCAGGGACTGAGGCATGAGATCAGGGCTTCGATGATCTCCCTCAACATTCAGACGCAGTCAGGGGTGTTAGAGCGAGCCCTCTTAGTGGAGAGTTTTCTTTGCTGAGCAGTCTCCAGCAGCAGGACCCACCACTTACCGGCATGCGGCAGAGTTTTCTGCAGCGGGCAGTAGACGGATGACGCAGGGGTCCAAGAGGACTGGACCTACAGGTGGTCGCCAGCATGACTCTGGATCGTTTTCGCGAGGCACTCGGGGTGGGCAACGACTTTCCATGAGAGGGCAGTGTTACTCCTGCGGCGGGGTTGGTCACATGGCTCGTGACTGTCCGACCCGCCATACAAATGACCAGCAGACGAACGAAGGACCCCCAGGCAGAGGTAGAGGTTCGATCAGGGTGGGCCGCAAGGAGCAGGCGGCCATGACAGGGGAGTTGGTCGTGCAGCAGGAGGTGGACGGCGCTTTGGGGTGTTGCCACCACCACCACCAGGCGGTCCACCCCGACCGCAGGGGACAGGAGGACATGGGA
Source organism: Viscum album (assembly GCA_963277665.1). Lineage (NCBI taxonomy): Eukaryota > Viridiplantae > Streptophyta > Magnoliopsida > Santalales > Viscaceae > Viscum > Viscum album. The sequence goes on along the minus strand of OY728133.1, from coordinate 1,032,093,738 downwards.
GAGCTCAGCTTCAGGCAGCTGAGGCCTACGATCATGGAGCTCTGGGATCAGATGGACAGGAGCGGGACTAGCTCCAGACCTGGAGACTTTTGTTCACTTTGCTTCTAGTTTTGTTGATGTGTGTTTATAGATGCTTTGTGTCTTTGTACTTGAGCTGCAGTAATAAAAGACACCTTTTCTTGTGGCATTTTACTTTCCTGTCCTCTCTTGTGTTGTTACTAAGAGGTTCCGGTTTAGACTGTTGACTTGACCCTCACCCGTGAGACATCTACTGGAGGAGACCCAGTTATCACACACTGAAGCCGACAGTGTGACTCAACCCTTGGAGGCGAGAGTAACGGTTGGATCTCTTGGTAGTAGCGTCGAGGCCTTACGACGTCATCCTTGGTATGGATTAGTATCATCCATGTCGGGATTGACCGTATTAGGCGAAGAACGTGGTTCATCCAGGGGATGAGACCAGATTTCTCTTATCGTCAAGGAAGAAATCGTGGCATCTCTAGTGGGACCATAGGTGGTCCGGGCCACGACAGAGAAGGTCCAGGTGATCACATGGGAGCGGAAGGCTCAGATGCGTGCTCAGTACCGCCTTTGTATCCCTAGTTTGTGTTGAAGCTTTACGGGGACGTAAAGCCCTGTGGTGGGAGAAAAGTAATGACCCGTAAATTTAAAGGAAATTTTTTTCTTAATTTTCTTTGAAATTTTACAGGAACGCAGTTTCTGACGGTGCCTGATTCCGAGTCCCGGTGTTCCCGGAATCATTTTCCGAAGTTTGGCTCGGGTACGTTCAGTGAACGGACGAGTGGGTTTTTCTAACTTTTGAACCGGTGCCCGGAATCGAATTCTGAGGGCACCGATGAAATCGCAGCGCCGGTATTCGCTTAGAAACGCCTCTTCCGGAGTTGCGTTTGCTCGGGTGTGGTTTTTAATTTTCGGGCTTAAAGTTAAGAAATAAAATAATTTTGCGACAACTTTATTTTATTTCACTTAAGCCGCTTGGAAGCCATTTGAAACCACTTAAAGGCGGCTTGAACTAATTTGAACTGGATAAGATGCTATCCAGAAATATCCTACCCCCTTGGTAGGATATTTGTGAGGTGGGGCCCACACGAGCCCCGTCGTTTCTTTCCGCTAAGAAACGCACCCGTGAAAACCCGTCTTAATGAAAGTCAACTGACGCGTTTTCTAAATTCTTAACAGGCCATTTAATTAGGCGGTTTATTTCGTGAATTAAATGGGTTGTTTCTTTCGTGAATTAAATGGCCTGTATCTTTCGTTGAATTAATTCAACGAATTAATTCAATCGTTTCTTAACATGTTTTCGTGTGTTGGCATATTAATAAAATAAGACCAACCCAAAATCTTTTGAGAATATTTGAGAGGATCCTTGTTTCTTCTTCTCCCTCGCGAAGAACGCGAAGAACGCGAAGAACGCGAAGAACGCCGAACCCGGAAATCGACGACGCGACGCCTTGATCCGCATCGCCGACAACGTTCTTCTGCGACGTCTCTTCCTCCGCGACGGATCTTCGATCGGCTTCTTGAGGTAAGAATCTCAGACCTTCCTTTTTATCTCCTTCGTGGTTCTTAACCAAAAACACGGATTTAATTAATTAAATTAAATCTGCTGTTTCATGGTGCGTTGAGTTTGCCGACTCAACACCGGATTCCGCGACGACGCGACGCCTCCCCGCGACGACGCGACGATCCCTCTCTTCCGCAACGAGCTTTTCCGCAAAGAACGCCCGCGCGCGACGACCGACGAAGTCGGGATTTATTATGGGAATTACCCCTTTTTAATTTATTCCCGTCAAAGTTTCTTAAAGAAATTAAAGAACCGAATTGTGAACAATTTTAATCTTCTTAAAATTGTAATTTTTCTCGTGTGGAATAAAATTCTCCCGGTTGTTTATCTCTAACGTGGAGGGTGCGGGCCAAACGAACACGGCCAGACGACCCTCCGTCGTTCTTCGTTTTGTGCGGATTTGGCGGGCGACGACGGAACGTGCCGCAGCGGATGTTTGACGATTCCGCAGTAAAGAACGGATCCCAGGAGGAGCAATGGCGCAGACGGGAAGAGAATCGGACCACCGGAGCGATCCCGGTGGCCCGCGGAACTCGCCGGCGGCGCGGGTCGCCGGCGCGGCGGCGCCAGCGGACGGAGGCGGCGGCGCCCCAGCGCACCGCCGGACGAGCCCGCCGCGGCTGAACCCGCGGCGGCGGCGGCCAACAGACCCGCGGCCGCGCGGGTCCGGTTCGCCCGCGCGGGACGCGGCTCTGCCACGTCCGCGGTTCCCCAGCGCGGCCCACGCAGGCCGCGGTTTCCTCAGGCCGCGGGTCAAAGCTCGCGGCGCCTGGCACTCGGCCGCCCGGCCGGGCCGAGCCAGGCCGGTCCGACCGGCCGGGCCGCGCCCTGGCCGAGCCGGACCGGGCCAACCGGGTCTGGTCGGGTCGACCCCGTTCGGGCCGACCCAGGGGGGGTCGGGCCGGGCCCGTACCCCCCCCCCCCTTCTTCGGACGTTTTCGTTCAAATGGCCGTATCTTGAGCTACGGGCCTCCGAACGACGCGCCGTCAGTGGCAACGCGATCCTTGGATCGAGACGGTCTTTTCGGTATACTATACTCAAGGTGCACCTTCCTTTTCGGGAGCCTACGTAGTTAAAACTCCGTAGTTAAGCGTGCTTGGCCTAGAGCAGTGATCAGGATGGGTGACCTCCTCGGAAGTTTCTCAGGGTGGGTGTGAGACGGAAAGACCAATAACTAATAGACCGGGCATCCGATTGATGCGCCGTCTGTTTCGTTGAATTCCTCTAAGTGAGAAGGATCTTTTGGCATACTCCGCCCGAGGTTTGGACGCAGGTGGAGTACGGTCGGGTTGGTTTTGCCTTAAAAACCAACCGGGTCCCTGGGACGAAAAAGCCAATAACTCTCAGACCGGGCGTCCGATTGACGCGCCGTCTATTGTGTTGAGTTCCTCTTGATGAGACGGAACTTTTGGCATCCTCCACCCGAGTTTTGGATGCAGATGGATAGTGGCCAGGTTGGATCGCACTGAAATCCAACCGGGCCCCTGGAATGGAAAAGCTGATATCTTTCAGACCAGACGTCCGTTTGACGAACCGTCAGCGGCATTGGTGATCACGTTGAAAAACGGTCCCTATGAGTATACCCTGTGAGTGTTCGGGGTATAGTTGAGTTACGGTCGGATTGGTTCGCTCACGAAACCAACCGGGCCCCTGGGAGGAAAAGGCTAATAACTCACAGACCGGGCGTCCGATTGACGCGCCGTCTATTGCGTTGAGACCCCTATGAGGAGGTGGTCCTTCGAGATACTTCCTTGCGGGACTTTGTGATACTTGGAGTATCGACCAGTAGCTCGTGGAGCGGACCCTCCCGGAGACGAGCGTGCAGAGCACGGAGACCGTGTAGCTGACTGAGACCCGACGACTGCTGATCAAACGACTCGGTGTGTGACAGAGGTGCGCTTGGTTGTAGCGGCACATGGGAGCTCTTGGTTGTAGCGGCAGACCCACGACAGAGGTGCGCTTGGTTGTAGCGGCCCATGGGAGCGCTTGGTTGTAGCGGCAGACCCACGACAGAGGTGCGCTTGGTTGTAGCGGCACATGGGTGCGCTTGGTTGTAGCGGCAGACCCACGACAGAGGTGCGCTTGGTTGTAGCGGCACATGGGAGCGCTTGGTTGTATCGGCAGACCCACGACAGAGGTGCGCTTGGTTTTAGCGGCACATGGGAGCGCTTGGTTGTAGCAGCAGACCCATGACAGAGGTGCGCTTGGTTGTAGCGGCACATGGGAGCGCTTGGTTGTAGCGGCAGAGCCACGACAGAGGTGCGCTTGGTTGTAGCGGCACATGGGAGCGCTTGGTTGTAGCGGCAGACCCACGACAGAGGTGCGCTTGGTTGTAGCGGCACATGGGAGCGCTTGGTTGTAGCGGCAGACCCATGACAGAGGTGCGCTTGGTTGTAGCGGCACATGGGAGCGCTTGGTTGTAGCGACTGGCCTGCATTACTCGATAGGTGGAGTACTACAGCAGTCTTAAGTTAGTGGGCAGTACCTCAGAGTTGTGACAGGACCACTGTACACTCCAGAGACGGAGCTCTTCAGCAGTTATGGTTTCGATGATGAAAATCCTGGTTTGAGCTGAGACTTTTGACCTTGTGTTTGCCTCATGATTGAGATGAGTTACATGATAACTTAGGTATATGTATGGGCATATATCTAAGTAGAGGTTATCTGTTGAGATCTTCTTTTTGGTTATCCTTGTTGGTTTTAGAGAGACCTTGAGGGTCTCGGGGTCCCTTCTGAGTATCGTTATACTCACCCCTGCACGGGCTATGCCCGCACCTCGTTGTGTTGGTTGCAGACGACAGGCAGTGCTGATGGAGGCCGAGTGTTCGAGGACTGGACGGTACCCGGAGGTGGACTACACGACGAGTCAGTACCCGGAGGTGGACTACACGACGAGTCAGTACCTGGAGGTGGACCACTGAGTGAGACGTTCTCGGAGCGGACGGCGGGACCCGAGGAGCATTGGAGCTATCTGTACCCACCCTTCAGGTGGGACTTCCAGAGGAAGGCTCGACGCTGCAGTTTTTCCTTTCAGTTGCTGTTTTTCCTTTCAGTTGTACTTTACAGTTGGGCTTGTATTTTCCGGCCCCTTTTACTTTCAGCACAGCTTGTACAGTTTTTACTTAGTGTTTACTTTTCCGCTTGCTTACTCTGTGGTGCTTGTTTACTTTCCAAAGGCAATGCCTTCCCTTTTTGCTGGGATTTACGCCTTGGTGCTAGTCGCCAGCCCCTGGCCTATGGAAGGAGGGCTTGGGGTAGTCACGGCACGGGCCCCGAGGACGGGTCGTGACAACTAGAGGCAAAACAATATGGTTTTCTGGTAGATTTTTTCCACACACAAGGATAGGAAGGATCTTATAATTCATTTTTGTCTCAACGTTCCCTCCAGGTGTTTTTACCATAAGTTCAGGGTTCATATCTTGAGATGGAATTTCCAATTTACTAGAAAACTTCTCAGAAATGAAAGAGTGTGTAGACCCTGAATCAAACAACACATTGGCATAATCTGAACAAACACACAGTGTACCTGATACTACTTCATTCGATGGCCCAACATCTGCTGAGGTTGTTTCAAAGGATTTCACCACACCTTTCTGCTTGTAGTCTAACTACTTTCCCCCAGTCGAGTTCTTCGTTAGACACTCATTTGCATAATGACCCATTTAATTACACTTAAAAGATATTACCGCTTGCTTTTCATTGCCTGCTTGATCCTCTTCCTTACAGATATGAGAAATATGACCAGACATACCACACTGAAAGCACTTACCAGACTTGGATAAAAATTATCCAGGATGCATTTTACCACACTTCTCACAGGATGGATATTTGGTTTTCTTACCTACTTGGTTTTTTGGTGAATTCTTCCCCTTTGCCTGCCAACTAGACCTCTTATTCTGTTGTTTTTCATAGAACACCTGATCATCGGAAAACTCCATTTCCACCTTCTCCGCACATCAAACATGTTTTTCATAATTTTTGAACTCACGAGAAGCTAAAGCCCTTCGATACTTTGGCTTTAACCCTGAGTAAAAACGGTTTATTTTACTATCAAGATCTCGTATAATGTTTGGAACATACCTTGCCAATCGAGTGAGCTTTGCTTCATAGGCAGCCACTGAGTCTTCCTCTTGCCTCAATTCCATGAATTTCTTTTCCATCCTAAGTCGAACAACCTTAGGAAAATACTTCTCATGAAACATACCTTTGAATACATCCCTGTGAATATCCTCAATCTCATCACTATCGCAGATATTTTTTACCATCGACCACCACTGATCAGCTTCACCTTCAAAACGGTAAACAGCAAGACTAACCTTATGATGTTATGAACACCCCATGACATCAAAAATCCTCTCCAGTGCATTAATCCACCCTTCAGCTTGCACGGGGTCAGATAATCCTCTGAATGATGGGGGATGTTGCCTCATGAAATGTTCTACCACTGACATGTTCCTCTGCATTTGATCTGGCTGATCTCGTGCATGGATACCACCACCATTTATAGACTGATTCAACTGTGCCATCACTGCAACAAACTGTTCAGTTCCGATTCCGACTATCTGAGGTTGCTAATTTGGAAGTTTGTCTTTCTCCTGATGTCGTCCCAACATAGCTGCTTTGTTTCCTCTATGGAAAACCATTCTGAACATAGAAATATCTTAGGTGAAGCAGCATGGTAATACATAAATGCAATATCATTTCAATCATATTATAATTTAACACATTCCTAACTCCTAAAGTTGTCTAAACCGACCTTTTTTAACAACTATAAGGCCCCGACCTTAAACATTAATTAATATTGAATTAAATGAGTAATTCACATTGACGATCTTTTCAGGTTTAGAGTTTTAGAGAATTAGGACATAACTATTACATCTCAAAAGATTACAAAGTAGACACTTCTACTAAGATTCCATAAAATAAAAACTCCTAAAAAGAAACATGTCTAGTTCCAGGTTTTATATAGAATGACATTCCCTTGATCCCATAATTGACCCTATTCCACATTAAGTCCTGTGAAAAACATTTCAAAAAAACTTGGGGTGAGCATAAAAAGCTCAGTAAGGGATACAAAAAGAATGAAAACTGTTAGTTTTTCAAACATCAAGTAAACCATGTATAAATTTATCAAAGTAATACCTTTACCTTCATGAAGTAGTAAAAACACTTCACTGAATAAAATATCATTACTTACCTTTTTGTAACCAAAGGATTACCATAAAACCCATATAAAGAACACATAACATATAAAGGTAATTTGGGACATAAACATACTTAATTGGAATAATCATACGGTCGACTTCCACACATATCACTTAATGGAATAGCCATACGGCCAACTTCCATACATACTTAATGGAATTGTCATACGGCCGACTTCCATACATACTTAAGGGAATAGCCATACGACCGACTTCCATACCCAATGCATTGGAGGTTATTATGTAACCACCCGTCCTAGTATTCACGGCACCCCCCGTCATATGGTTTATCATGTAACCACCCGTCATATGTTGAAGTACCAATATAAAATCATAAAACATAAAACCAATATAAAGGAATGATAACATTTCCACATTCTAATCACAATATATCATTTAAATATATTGACATAATAGAATCATTTATCAAACCCATTTTCAATACCAAAATACTTAAAAGAGTATATGGTATTTTATTTAAAAAACATTACAGCTTTTTGAGGAAGCCAGAGACCAAATAATACTTGCGGCGGCTGAGAATTCGTTGTCGCCGCATACGTACGACAAAAACATTCCCCTTTGTCGTTTAGTAAAACGCTTCGTATAGAAAGATTCCTTTTGAATAAAAGTAATATTCAAAGGGTTTTATACACCTTATAAAAGAAATTTGTGTATAAAACCAAATATTCCTCAATGAAAGGAGATTGAGACGAAGTCCCTTACCTCGGGTCCGACTTGACTCGGTCGTTCTTTAATCTCCTTAAAATCCGGTAAGTCCCTTTGGTTTGAGCTCAAAGGATTCCTTCGGAAGACTTATGCCCATATTGAGGCTTGAAGGAGTAATAGAGGGAAGTATAGAGACAAAATGGTCAGGGGTGGGCCGAGAAAAAGGCTTTGAGAGTGTGGGTAAGGGGGTGGAGGTGGGGGCCTTTTATAAGAGGAGAGGAGGGGCACTCTTGGAAGGTAAAGAAAAGTCACTTTATTTTAAAATGGTATTCGGATTTAAGAGGTCCCACATTGATATAATTAGAGTATAAGGTGATAAGGGTTCTAAATCCACCCATCCAATAGGTTTTTTGGACATGTGTAGGTCATATATTTTACATTATCATTTCATTTTAGTTAAATCCTTTATTAATGAGGTAATTGCTGCATCGTCATTATATCATAAATAATTTAATTTATATAATGTCTAAAAATTATAAAAAAAATATCATGATGTAGGAAATATTTTTATCTTTCTAATGAATATTTATAGTCAAAAATCTGACTTGTATAACCCCATGTAAAAATTGTTTTAGTAAAACATTTTATGTTTGTGTCAATTTTACTTTAACATTAAATAAAAAGTTATTTATGTCATTTCCCAACCAATGTGGCTCCATGGGGTCCCGATGTTGACCCATGGCTTTTCTTGGTCAGCCATGACACATCCAATAATGGTAGGACATGTGTCTAGGTATTTTCATTTTATTATAATATCATTTTTGCCTTAAATTGCACTAATTACCTCTAATCGCGATTAAAAACTTAATAAGTTACTATTCACCAAAAAATTATTTTAATCTCATTGAACAAAATTTTACATCATAATTACAACCATTTATGTCGGATTTTTAAAATTCAAAACACAGAGCTGGTAAAATTTCATTTAAACGAAAAATTAGTTTTTTAAGTACCACTTAGTGGTTTCACTATTCATCAAAAATTGAAGTTTTTCAGAAACATAACAAATCTTCACCCTAAGCTATATTTGATATTCTGAATTCAAAAACGAAGTCCATTTTACAAAATTAAAAATATATAAGTTGAATTAATTAATTTAATAATTGATTCCTGATGTCAGAGCAAATAGCGTGTTTTTATGAAACAATAAGTATCAAAAGATTGACACTAGTTTAAGTCCAATTTCAAAGTGAAATTGATTCCAATTACCACCATTGGATTAAATGGTAAAAATATATTCTAATTTAACTTTAAAACCAATTCAAAAGATAATATAATCATATAAATAAATTAGATTAAAAAGAGGTTTTGAATTAAAATACAACATTTTACACTATTCATTAAAAAATGAACTTTATCGGAAAAATACCTAAAATTTACACAAAGTAAATTTTGATGTCCCGATTCTAAAGAAGAGTTATATTTGGTCCAATAGAATTTATAAGAGTGATCAAAACTATATTTAATGACGGTTCTCCATCTAAAGGTGATAAGTGAACATTTAGTGAAAATTAGGGTATAAATGCATAAAATTGAATTGTTTCCGTATTTTAAGCCTTTATCTTTTATTGGATAAATGTAAAAACATTTAAAAAACATATATAATCATATTTTAGTTATTTATATCCATTCCTGCCAATACAACGGCTACATGTTAACTACCATTTAAAATAATATTATTATAATACTAGTGTACAATGTAAGTTTTCAAAGAAACTCATCGTTGCGTATCGATTACGCTATCGAATGTAGAAACCCCTTTTAATTAAAATTAATATTTAATTCATAAATATTAATAAATATTAAAATGTTTTATTCATTATTTACCTGGGATGTTACATTAATATCCCAAATAATTTTTTTAATTTGACCCGAATTATCAACTTGATAATCATCATCATCAAAAGATATGAAATTCTACCCAGTATCACCATAACAAATACAAGGAATGTTTTTAATAATAAAACCATGAAAATTTAAATTATATTTATTCTCAATACTTTTTAAAAAATTATATTCACACATTTCAATCGTAGATAAAGAAATTATCATTGTTTTGGAATAATATTTTTTATATAATACAAAAAAACAATTCCACATATTAATCAAATAATCGAAGTAAAATAATCCAAAATCAACAAATTATTATTTATACCAAATAAAAAAAATATAAAATTAGTTATTAACATTTTAAATATATTTAGATATTTACTTTTATAAATTACTCTATAAAAAAACAATAAAATGTTTCACAAAAAATTACATCAATGTTGATAAAAATATATCATTGAAAATATTAATCTATTAGTATATAAAAAAATTCACACACCATAATCAAAAAATAATAAATCCTAAATAAGAAAATATATATTATGTACGAATAATAATAAATTCAAATATAAATAGAAAAATATATAGAGGCATCATTGGGAAATTGGAATAAAATATAGAAATTAAAAATCCGTGGATGAAAATAAATTAAAAATAATCAGCATAACCCATAATTTTATTTTTAAACCATTAAAATTTAGAGTGTGATGAAAAATCAAAATGGATAATGTAGTCGCTCATGACATGTGATGGTGGATAATGGTGTTGAATAAAAACTAAAAAGGTGAAGCATTATAAATAGAAATTTGGTACCATAAATACAAATAAAAAGTCTTCAGATGTATGAAAATTAAAAATAGTAAACACAAACTATAAATTCATATCTGAGAAATGATGATTTATATTTCCACACTAATGTGATAAATTAATAAGAGATGGATGTCAATGGATGATGAGGGTTGATGAAAACTCATATAAAAAAGAGTCATGAAATTAAATTTGAAAATAAAAATAAACATATCTAGAATAATGGGAATGGGGAAGAACAAATAAAAATTGAAAAATTGAAATTAAAATAAAGATGAGAGAAAAAATAATTAAAAATGACTCCTCCCAATCAAATATTGAAGGGGTGGGGTTCGATGGGTGGGAGAAAATGATATTTTTCACATGATGGAATGAAAAAATTAACCGTCGTGATCCCTAAATAAATTTTTATTGACTTTACATGCCATTTGTTAAATAAATGAATTATAAAATTATATTTTTCGCATAGTCCATTCAGCATTCTATGTGGAAAATTATATTTTTCACATTATTTATTAAATAACTAAGGTTAAAGCCCAATTTTCCTTATCAGTTATAGAATAACATATGTGAATTGGTTTTATTTTTATATTTTTTATTGGTTTTAAATAAATTATATGAAAGTCATATGTGTAAAAAAATCTGATGACCCTATAGTTTTACAAGGAACATGATTTTCACCATGAATGATAACATTGGAATAGTGGTGTTTCCTTATGAGAGGTAACATATGTTCTATATTATTTATGGGATAGGTGGGAGATACTAAAACCATGATAGGATGCTTAAGATATTCGTGAGGCTATGGTTATGGATAAATAAAATGATTTCTTCATGTATTTATATTCGTGTTTCTGAAAAATTATGGTAACCAATGAGAGGTGTTATCATACAATTGTTAATTCACAAGACACAAAAAAGAATGGTTAGTTGAGTTGATGATGATTTTGATGAAGGATATGTTCAATAAGGTATGTGGTATTGACATACGAGATGCCTTTGGTTTTAATTTGCTATACCGTTCATATTTATAGTGATAATTGTATCAAGGAGTGGTATTTAGTTCAGGTTATATTGGTTTCTCACAATTTTTGTTTGGTGATCTGATATGGTTAATTCTAGAAGAGGTAGAACTTGAGTAGAAGCTTTTGGTTTTGTATCAGTTCCCAGTTTTTTGTTTTATTATTAAATTATACATGGAATCATATTATACACTTTGTAATATATGAGTGAAAAAATCACATGATATTACTTTGACATGATAATATTGTGCACATGAGCCTTAGCCCGGTTATTAGGGACTTCATAAGTGCATCAGAGAGACTCGGGATCAAATCCAAGAGGAGACATTATTTCTCGGTACTGTAGCATTACTTTAGCGGGAAATTTGTAGTACTATATCAGGAACTATAGAGGGAACTATAGCAGGTATTGTTTGGCACTATAGTAGTCAGGAATATGCCCCTGTTTGGGCCTTCAAGCCATTGATTTGGTCCACGAGTCCTTTAAGGACTTCAGGACACCCAGGCCATCGAGTAAGTAAGGCCTCCGGGCCACCTCAAGTCCCTCGGGCCACATTATGTAAAGATGAAAACCAGACGACCTACAAGGAACATGATCTACAAGAGGATGAGGAATGATCTTTCACCATAGAAGAAGATAAAACGGATTTCAAGAATGAGAGGGTATGACACCTTCCATCGGGACAAGCCTATGCATGCATGGGAATTCCTAGCCTAACATCCATGCGAAGGTGGATAGTTGATTTCACGATGAAGATGTTGGTAAGGAGCAGTTTCAAGTAGTTATTCTGGGTTGTATGTAATGTTTGAAGCCTATGGACAAGTGAATTCATCTAAATTCCTACGGGCCATGTAATACTTATGACTATGGGCCTTGTAAGGGTTCCACCTCACCCCTTAAAAGGTGGATTATCAAAATCAATAAAAAATGACGGTCTTCGAGCCATTTGATGGATGATAATATTGAAATTATTTGAGAACCAACACTCATTTTTTATTGCGATCAATGAATTAAAGACATAAGACTCAATATGGTTTAGTCATACGATATTCCAACGCATGGATAGGGTATACCATTGCATCAATATTACTTATTATTTTATTAAATGATGATTAGAACCATATCATAGGTTGTAATAATTGTTGGAATGAGGTACACTGAAGTAGTATTCTAAGATAATTTCAGATGAAATTTCTCGTGAATATTGGGATATTGGGATGTTTGGTGCAGACATGGTTTCTATTGGTTTTAGTGTTAATTAAGTGTTTATCAACTATAATTAGAGAAAATCTAAGAGATTTATTGATGTTCCTTTGAACATATGACCCAAACCTCCAAGGTTCTGGGGTTTTGAATAATTTTTCAATATGAATCAAGAGGAGAGACATGTATATATTGATGGGATCCATTTATGTTATTGCTCGGGGAGTGGTACAAGTGAAATCAAATTCTATTGAGTGCACCATTGGAAAATTGAGGATGATATCCTCTATTTAAATGAGACATTGGTGGATATCAAATATGAAATTTATACATATATGAAAATGAGTAGTGTTTTATATTTTATATCGGAACATTGGTATGAGTGGGGTGGTGACATCTAATCATTGGGTACTATAGTAGGATGAGAGTAGGTGGTAGAGGCATGAAACATATATGGTTACAATTTTGGATGTATTTATATTGGTTTTTGGAGTTTTTAGAAGGAACTAGGTTTTATGAGTTTTGATGGATCTATTTATAATAAGTTTCTTTTTTAATACAAGATTTGATTTACTGATGTGTCAATCAATACTATTTCTATTTGACATACTTATTGGTATGGTTTTTGATATTTTTTAAGGGTGAGTCTGATCAGAGTCATGCCATTTCTCATGGTTAAAAAATGATGGTCATTCTAGATTGTTAAGGGACAAAATGATTACCTAATTAAGGGTGACATTGAAACTTTTCTCTATATATTTCCATTATGTTGTTATTTCTTTTGAATTCAGTCATCATGATCAGGTGATGATGTAGATCATTGTTATTGTAGTTGTGTTTTTTCTATATAGTCAATTCATTGGAGTACCAACTGATTTTTTGGTTGGAACTATGTGTTTTTATGTGGAAACAACTATTGTCATGGATTTTATGTGATGGGAATGAGTTTTTTATAATATCCTGATTATGGGGAGCATCATGGATCAGAATCAACACTTATGAGATAAATCATATAGTATGGATCACAATAGTTTCATAAATGTATTGTCCAATGGCAGTTTTATGTCTAATGATAGAACAATGTAATTGATAACAGTAATGGTATTACTATTGGTGTTGATGTGGTGGATCCAGTTTTTTGGAATATTCCACTTTTATTTCTTCAGATTCATTGTGGAATCTTGTTTTTTGTTCAAGAGAATCATGACATGAGTTTCTTATGAACATATTTCCCATACAGGTTGGTATTGATGGAAATAATATCACTAAGACATCTTAGGGATGATAATTATCATGATAGGGAGTCTTAAATGACCCATATCATTTCATGTTGTAAAACTAATTTTAATTTTTAGTCTTAGAGTTTGTGATATTCTGAGAAATAGTTTTGGTATCACAACTTATAAAATTAGAACATCATGTTCAGATGTTTTATGATGTGTAATGAGGAATAAGAAATATTTAATGGGATCAGGTGAATTACAAATTTAGGTTGGTCTTACCCCTTATTGAATTTTAGAGTAATTTTTAGGTCATTTAATTTAGGATTGGTCATGCCCAGACTCATATGACTTATTGTGACATTGATGTTTGCATACTTGTTGTTTTCTTACTAGTGTTCAGTCAAACCATGGACATATGTTTCATGGAATCATCATATTTCTAATTTTTTCACGGGGTATGTCAAATTTGATGTGTCCGTAGAATAAATATAATTATAAACCCATAACGATAAATTAAAATAATGGTTCTAGGAATCATATAATTTCTAATTATAAAACATTCAATTGGAAAAAATATGGTCATTTCACAACAACGAGATTTATAGTACAACGATTATATAGATTTTGGAAATGTGAACAACTTTTCCAATGTAGTGATATATATAAGGGATATTTCATGTCACAATAGTTATCTTTACCATGTTGGGTGATGACCCTTATAGATTATGAAAAAAAAATTATTTTTAGTGTGATCCTTCCCTTTCCATGAAGGCCCCCATAGGTCATTATTTAATTATGACATATAGAATGAGGGGTGGTTTTGGGAATCATAATACTTTTACTAATTTTTTATCCATGTAAGGAGGTAACATAATTATAGATATTATATTCTAAACTATGATTTTTTACGATGGGTGGGGGTATAGCACATCACCTTTGGATAATGTCCATGATTCCTTGGGGTTTCATAGGTTGACAAGCTATCAAGATGGAAGGAGTATTGTAGGAGAGGTTTTTTCATATGAATCCATGAGAATTTCTCAATTTGGGTATTGGGATGAGTTTTTTAAAAGGGTATAAATGACTTTTATATTTTTATAAAATTGAAACCCCCAGGATTATCTTCTTTCCCCAATTATGAGAAAAGGAGGTTAAATCCCCTCCCCCACCCCTTTATTTAACCTTTTCATATCCATTGATCTATGTAGTTTAAGAGATATGTTTTAGGGATTATGGTTGAGTTACCCTACTTTTTCAACTTAATTCCATAATCGTTTAATTATTATAAAATTAAGAATTTTATATGCAATGATTAGGAACCGATTCCAATGGAAAATATAGAATTTGACTATGATGATAGTGCTTCTCAATTCTATCTTTAGGAGAAATCCCATAGTGATGATAAAAAATCTCTAACACTTTATCTTTATGTATGTTTAATTTTTTTAATTAATTTCAATTAAAATATACCATTTATTACGTGTTAGTTGAAATGGATTTTTTTTTATCTCTCATTTGTATTTTGTCAATGACTATAGGTGGGCGATAGGTCATGGTTTTACAGTGGAAATATGGCATGAGGAGTTTTTAGGTAACTATATCTATTTTAATTAATTTTAATTATAAATTATAAATAGTTTTAATTTATTAAATTGAATTTAATTGAATAATATTGGTTCCCATTATAGGATATGTAACACTAATGAGCTCGCAGACATAAATGATATATTTTAATGAATTATATCTATATAAATGAAATATATGGTTACTGAATATCTACCATTGTAAATATAATTTGGTGTTGTAGAATGTGGTAGGTTTTTTCCATGTATGATTCAATCAACAATTATTTTAATAATTAATTATTTCCCATAATCATTAGTGGGTAGATATAATGATTTTGGGTTATACTGGATCTGTAATAGTAGTGTGGTTACTCAACCACAAATGGACAAGGTATTGAAAATGAATATTTTTCATGTAAAACATAAAACCTATAAGGGTTCTTAAATTGTGATTGAATATAGTTTCCATTAGAATATGATCACTTAGACCCCTCCATGTCTAGGATAATACTAAAATGATATGATTGGACTGAATAGGGAATAATGGAACAATTAAACATACTATAACATTTATGAATGTTTATTAATGATTTTGGTGAGTGTTTCACACCCAATAGTATATGATTACTAGAGTGGGTATACCCATGTTATAATTATGTATAGTCTAGGTGTGGGAGGATCGACCAATGGATAATTAAGTGATATGGGAATAATTAAATATAATCATAGATATGATGTGGTAGCTTTTCAGAGGAATTATTTGATCCCACAATACAATTATTTTAATATTTATAGATGATATACCATTGGAGTGATTTATATCGTCCATAGATCTAGAAATTAGATAATGGAACTCATATAGGGGGTTTATATTTTGATATCGCATATGGGTCCACAATGGGTTCCCCTAGTCTTTTGTTGACAGCATGGGGAGTTTTTATTTTCAGGCTACCATGTTGATGAACATGTACATATATATGGTCATGAATATAGAATTTGACCTTGTGTGGATAACCTAGGGAACATTTTATATGATTATTTATTGGAAAATATGTTTCATGATGGATTTTGTATTATATGTTTCAATGAGGATATTATTCTCCCATAGATGTTAATATGAGTTTTTTCTAGGGACTTATTCATTACCCATTATGTCACATATTTAGGATCATCAGGTGGATGATTACTCCACTAATGTTACTTATATTACATCATAATGTGGGACCTTCTTCCCCCATTCATGTTTTATATATCTATGATTTCAAGCTAGGTCGTTCCATCGAAATCCTTGTGTTATATTCCTAAAATAACCTGGTGCTCTACTATTCCCCCATGCATATGTTATACATATGAGGTTATATGGTGGGACATAATTCCCCTGTATTAAATTATCTGATATCATGGAGGGAAAAATATTATATTTTCTATGATTCCTATGTAGATTTAGATGGTATTCTATATCATCGAGTGATATTTTACAGTATATTTTAGGGGGAATTGATCATCCCGCATATTTTATTGTTCATGAGATTATGGGTTGGATACACACCCCTTCATGTATGTCTATATGAGATGATTAGAGAATTACATTATACCTACAATCTATCAAATATGTTTATGTATACATATTCAGGATATTATATGGTAGATTAATTATCCACGAAAATAATATTTATCAATCCAAGTGATGTCCAACACTTTTTGAAGAAAATATGATTGATCCCATGTCTCACCAAAGATCAAATGAAATGGGAGTATTATTTATTCGTGATAACAACTTTTCTATAATATCAAATAGTGAATACGCATATATGTTATTTATGTTAGGGACATCAATTTTTATAGCCAACTAATTTATAATCAACCTCTAATAAGTTTCCTATGGAACTTTGTTAGCTGATAAGGATTTATTACTCATTTGTTTAGGTATATAAGTGGATTTTTATGGGATGATAAATCATTAATATTCATTAAATTTAGATATTTTGATATGTCAAGTATTGTGTTCGGTATTGGAGTCTATATTACATTCAAATCATTTTTTTCCATTTTCGAAAGCCAGTTTATGGGTTCCCAGTACCCGAAAGTTTACAAACACAAACTCAGATCAAAAGAAGAACAAAATCAGGGAGCAAAACAAAGACAGACATACATATCATAATAACTATACTCCTATCTGCATCCCATGCTTGATTCCTCTTCACCAGTAGCCTTAGCTGATTCCCATCCTGGTGATCTCTAGTAGCTTTCAATTTGAACCCAAATCCTAAGCTGATCAAGAAACAGTTGTTCCGTAGATTTCCTTTTAACCATTCTACCCTTCTTAAAAGCCACAGTCACCTCACTATTCTTCTTAGATGAAGATCTAGTCCATATCAGCCGTGGAAGTCATGAGTAATCTCTCATTGGTCGTCTTCTTGATGTAGCAGATAAAGGCCCCTCACCTGGAGCCAATATATTCTTCCCACTTTGGATATAAAATTTATTTATTTTAGTGACATTATGTACTATGATTCTGTATTATCTTATTTTTTAGAAAATAATATACTATTTATAAGATTAATATTACTAGATATTCTCTATCATGTAACTCTATAAAGTCTCACTACTATTGAACAACCATTAGAATATTTAAAGGAATAGTTGATGGGATATAACCCCTCTGTTATAGATATTGGAGAGTGGTCACGAGATGAAGAAATTATATTTTAAATATTATATAAATTCAATATATGTGAAAATTTATATATCTAATGACATATTTATATTACAGTTTTTTATCACTCCACCACACATCCTAAAAAAACATCATAGTTCAGCATTTTTTAGATTATAATATTAATTTTTAATTATTAATATATATATATATATATATATATATAATTTTTATAAAATTTACACTTATATTTAATTAAATACTTCACCAATGTAAAAGTTAGGAAATAATTATTCATTACAAGAATAATGAAACTGTTTGGGTCATATGTATGCCTTAGTTTGAGGTTGGATTATTCATGTGTTTTTCTAGAGGTTTTTCAGAGTTAGTGTTAGAAAACATTAATTTATATAGAATAATGTCCATGAATATGATTAATTATAATAATTAGGTGTTGATATATGAATATATAGTGGAATTTTATCTGTTTGAACATTTTTAGTTAAACCATGTGACTCGAAAATTGAATTGTACTACTGTTTTAGTGGATATCTAGAGATGTTTCAAGACATGATCCCGGTTTTCCTAAAATATACATCTCATCTATAAGTTATCCTAGGAAATTTTTTAATGGAAAAAGAAATCACATGGTTTTTAGATGATTTGTTACAATGTGTATGATAACACACACCTCAATATGAACTTCTAAAAAGAATGAATTTACCTATATTCAAAACATTTTTATCAAATCACCTCTTAATACAACTTAGTCTTGAACTAAACTTCCCTTGGTTCACTAGATATCCTACCCATGCTTCCGAAGTGATTTTATTTCATTACTGACTGATATATTCACCGTAAATTTTTCTTTTGATATGGTTTTCCATCATTCCTTATATATTCAATTTATCTTCATTCCTTATTTTTTATTGAAACCTGATTAGGTAGTGATTATTGAATCTATACTGTGTGATGGTTTATTGATGTCAAATCATGTGGATCAAAGATTTTTAGGATCATTTCCTTAGGTTTCCAACACCCATTCTCAATGAAGACTACTTTCCCAAAATTCATGAGGTAGCAGTCTCTATAAAATTTTCTCGCCCATTAATTTCCTAATATTATTTTTAATTACATTTTCTCGGTTAATCAAATTCATTTATTTGATAGAAGTGTGGATTTTTTCATGAGATTCATGGTTTATGTGGGTTTTCATTAAAAATTGACTAATGGAGATCTGTTTTTGATGAAATGCATCAAAAGTGGTTTTAAATCTAAAATAGGTTTTTAGGAATTGGAGTGATGATTCAATCTACTGAAAACGTGTTATTCATTATATTAATGGATTTTAATGATTTTTTAAAAAACATAGCACATTTTGATCCTTGTATGAATCAATAAATGTACTTATTCTCCCTTAGTGACTTTGGCACCACTAGGGTTTTTTTGCTGATATAGATTGGCTATGGTAGGTATCTATATTTGTTGGAATTACATTATTCCTTCCTCAATGTCATTTAATGTGTCAAAGTGTATATTACTAGAGGATATATCCCACTTGTTCATGGTATTATACATGATGGTATTATTTTATATTAGTTTATCACATGTCATCATATTTTATATCTATTTTTTCTTAATGGGATATAATTTCATGAAATATTAGAGTTACTTTTCATTTTCATAATTTATGTGAATGCATGGGTTATTTATTAAATAAAAATGGTTTATTAATAAATTATTTATCCTGGTAAATGGATTTATAAATTTATTTTTATAAATATATATTTAATTGTTACATAGAGTTATACTTTTTATATAATTATTGGTGATATTCTACTTGATTTTTTTCTCACAACCTATTTTTGACTATAGAAAATTTAATTGTCGTTTTTACAACCACATGTAATTGGAAGGGAATAATTTTTCCCTAGATTCACATTGTTTTCATCGCCCTCTTAGTGAGATAGATTATTGGGGGTAGATAGTCAAATGAAGACTCAACATTTCCTTGACATGTTTTACTTTTAGTTTTGTCCCTTTCATGTTGGAATTGTGTGTGTCATGTATGTGAAATAGTATTCCATAAGGTCCTCTATTGGTGTCTCTATTTTTTCTTATTCATGAGACATGCCATTGGTTATTTGTTTCATCATGTTATGAATTTCCTAAATGGGAGACATTTCATGGGGATTCGGGATGGTTCACCAAAAAATTTTATCATAAGGATTACCAAGTCAGATGTTTTTTGAAATTTCCTAGGCCTATTTATGGGCCTATGATATAAAATAGTTTATACCATGGAATTCTTATAGTATGTGTGAAGGGGTCCTGACTACCTCATATAAATATCTAAACATATGTTACCATGGGTGGTTAGGGGGTCCTTACATGATTTATATTTAGAGTTTGAGGATATTTATGTGAAATTTATTTGAAATTATCCTAATTGAAACTATTTTTATTTATTTTTTAGGGCCCCATTCATTGAATCGATGATTTCCTTAAATCCTTTTCATTTTATGGTTTAAATTTTGTATCATTGAAATTGGTTTTTCGAATCAAGAATTTTTTTAGATATTAATATGATGATTTCGGTATATTAGATTTTTCCTCATATGAGTAATCCACACATTCCCAGAGATGAAGTAGTAATACCTGATTTTATAGTGAACCCTCTTGTAGAACCATTATTTGTGGAAAATTTTATACACTATATTATGAATATGTTTCAATAGGACTGACTGATAATCCATTTTATTTTATTTTAAAATAACACTTTTATGGGGTAAGTGTGAACCATAAATACATCATCCAATTAATACATTAAAGGATATACATCCCAGATAGAAACTATATGAAAAGATCCTCCCAAGCGGTAACAACATTATGACAAGACAGTACCTTCGCATGACCGCACGACTAGCTGTCCCGTGCAGGATTGCACGAGCCTGGTACCAATGGAAAAATACATACCCTCTCTAACATCCAAATCCCAATGGATAAACTTTGTGAAACCTACTTCTCAAGCTCCTCATTTCCATGAAGAATGTCTAGGTGTTTCCATAAACCATTATAAAATGCTACCACCCATACAAAATGTTCCAAAATTCAAACTTTACAGTTGTCCAACATGATCAAAAACAAAATCTACTTGTTCATTTTCCTCTTATAGTAATTCAACCTCATCTGATAGAAAATCATCTACATTGGACCTCTCTTCTCTTTAAATATTACAAAAAGAGGAAGAAATGATCACCTATTTTGACTCAAAAACAATACATCACATGACAATTCATCCAAAATAAGTCTATATATTTTCAAGAAAGCCTTCAAAATATCAAAATAACTTGAAAAAACTCCGAAAAAAAATCAGACAATCTCCCCCACTGAATTGGAAAACCCATCGTTGGAAAAAATAACCCCACCACATCCATGAGACATCCTCTGACTAGTTGTAGCATCCTGAAGAGGAAGACGAACCGAGGACCATGGTGCTAAATCTTCGTCTCCTAGAACTTAAAGACATGCAAGCACATCAAGGGAGCGTTTCTGTTGAAGGGTTCTGAGCATATCTAAGCAAGAAATGTCACTATGGTCATGGAGCTGACCAAATTGAAGCCACAAAAGAACCCTCAATGGATTCCAAATAAGAAAAACCAAAATAAGTTGAAGGGGTGAACAAGAATATAAAGGGTCTCTCTGGCGACGCTGATGCCACAAATACACCAAAAATATTCTAATAGAAAATCTACTAAAAAACATTAATCCTATTAAAGAGATAGAAAAATTGGAATGAGGGATAAGATTCATGGGGAGGCGATACAAAATAAAATCCAACTCGGTGCTGACGGCTACATGACTTCTACCCTCTAGGTCACCATCATAAAAACCCAAGAGTTGTCTGTAGGAAGCGAGCTACCTCTTAGAGGCCGGAGGGTGATGTTTATTGAATTAAAATATATTTCAATATATAATTAGAATATATAGAGAAATGATGGATCATGGAAAATAATTTACAATGAATAATATAATCATCTTCCATGGATACAAATTACCCTAGGAAACTGATTATTGTATTGTTAAACATTATAGGATCATTTATTTAATAAAAAATCCATTGGTACCAATAGTTTTTTTTCTAATTTCATTCATAATGATCTGGAAATTAGTTGGTCCTACTACATCATGAATGATATTCTACACAATGACCATACCTATAACTTTTTCATAAATATATTTAACCCATATTTGTATCGTGAAACATTGTTGCTGTGAAGACTCTTGATTTATAACCTTATATCAAGGTGAGAATTAATTTCTGTAAAATTCCATCCATTATTTCATGTTATTTAACCTAGTAGACAATCTTGTTAAAAATGAATACATTGATGATCAGAGGTTTGTGATGGGTTTGAGGGAATAAATTCAATCAATGATAATTATATTATTTCTACAAAAATTTGTTGAAGTACTCAACAAACAAGATATTGATTATGAAGATATTTCCATGAAAATGGTTTTAGGTGGTGGTTTTATTGTTTTATCTATCATTTAAAGTATGCATTCAGTACAGAAAAGGAATCATAATGGAAACCAGTTTTATTTAGGATTATTTTCATGGGTTTTGTCAGGAAATCAACATATAGGTTTCACTCATTTTGAGAAACTTATTCATGATAATACTAACTTTCTATAATAACCCAAGTCATATCTGCAATTTAGAAAATCTAGTCATATATATAATTTTTTGGGGGATTTCCCAATGAGTAAATGTTTGATATACAATCAACAAAAGAATATTCTGCTTATTTTGATGTGTATAAGTAGGGTGGATCACATTCTAAAGAAAATTCTATTCATAACAAGTGAATAAATCTATGGTAGGGGATGATGGTAGATGTATTTATATTGAAGAGCATATTATTTAAAAACATGATGTACAGATAAATAATGTCATAGGTATGGGTATTATTTACTCTCTATTGTTGTGGATTTACTTGATATAGGATAAAATCATTCTTTAATATGATATATTTCAATTCATATATTGGTCATATATTACCATTTTATTCCATTTATATTAAAACAATATATGCTTATGGGAAGTCGGTTATAGAAATTATTAAAATGTCCCACAAGCATTCTGATGATAGCTTACTTTATAGTGTTACGGTATTTATTGTTTCATGATATATACATAAATATATATATATATATATATGGCTTTATTATTGACATTGATATGATTATTAGTGTAATGAGATATATCGACTATTATCATCATTGATATAATTTATTTTAGTGTGAGTGGGATTCTAGATTAGGGAGAGTGTTACTTGTAGTAAAATATGCTAGATTTATCTCATGTATGTTGTCAAATATGTTCATTGATGATATAAACTTTTTATTGAGAATCCCACTTCATGAAATGGTGATTGTGTTCCCTGAACACTTTCATGAATATTATTCTAGGTTACTGATATAGAGAGTGGCTGATTTCAATATTTATTATCTCCCTAGAATGGTTCACAATTCTATTATATATTACCATATAGAACCTATTGAACTGAAGGAATTAACATATTATCTATCTGGAGGATAATGTATTTTTTCTTCTTATCAGGCCACCCTAGGATTTGAATGCTCTATTTTCTACGAAGGAAGATGGTAGGATAAATGTATGTACTGATTATGAAAATATTGAATAAGTTAATGTTAATAGAAACAATGAATTTCTATGAATTTATGATCACTTTTATAAAATCAATGGTTATCATCGGTTTTATAAAATAGGCTTCTGGTCTAGCTAACAAAATTCAAGAGCCTGGGGAGAATATTAACCTAAAAAATTATTTGTGATCTAGTTTGGGTATTTAATGTTTATATATATTTCATTAATTATCACTATCAGTCAGGTTATATTCATTGAATTTTGTAAAAATATATTGGTTCAATGAAACATTCATAAACTATTTTTGGGATTATATTTTGGTGTATATCAATTCTGTGGAGGAAGACAATAACTATTTTGATACTATACTTATAATATTTAAATAAAATATATTGTATGATATGTTTATTAATTGTTTATTTAGGATTCAAGAAGTGAATTCCCAATAACATTTTATATATGAGAGGGGCATATTATTGGATCCAAAAAAATATTCATAATGTCATGACATGGGACAAACACAAATTGTTTTTCAAGATTATATTATTCATTGGAATATATCATAATCACACATTTTTTATTTAGCACTTCTTCAAGATTGTTTCATTGATTATTGAAATAAATTATAATGTTGTTATATTTTAGTAGAACAATAAATGTCAATGTTTTTCTGAGAAACTGATGATGTGGTTTTATTTAGATATAATTATTGTTCATTTAAAATTGAGTATGGGTTATGATGTTATCGTTGACATCTAATGTATGAAATTGATGTCTTTATTAATGTAGATAAATATTTTGGTGGCTTATGGATCTCTCCTACTAAACCCTTAATAAATGAACTAAACATCATATAAAATTAAATTAGTAGCTATCATGCATGTTCCCAAAACATGGTTCTCTATCACATTCATGAGTAGTTTATGATATTTTGATATATTAAGGGCAAGAAAAATATTTTTTATCTAAGACACCCGAATTTATAATAGATACAATAGGATGAGTATCATAAAATATTCGATTTTGATATTTTTTATAGTATAAGGAATGGTATTGTGGTCAACGATGCATTGAGATGGAAATTATGGACTTAAGCATTAGAGATATTAATGTTCTATGGTCTCTGATGTGATTGTTCACTTAGATGAATATATGGTCATATAAGGCCAGTTGTTATGTGTTCATAGATTCTATGTGAGATGTCTCATCATTTGATGATATAATATAGTATAAATAAAAAATTTACAAATATATCCCATGTTTTAGTAAAATACTCAATAATGGGGATACATCAGGTGAATATTGTCAATATACCATGAGTTCATTGTGTTTTTCAGGTTAGAAGATACTTATTATATTTATGATGGAATAAAATATGTATTGTGAAAACCGGTCAGTTTGGTCTATAATAACTAGGACAACCAAGACTTATCAAGTTCTGATAAATTTTTATTGGTGGTTACAGATCATATGATCAATTGAAGAGATTATGTCACAGTGATTTACTAGTGAGAGATTCAATTTTTAGAGAAAAAGAAATATGGGTTTTTTCAAAACATTTATCATACTATTATATTTGTTGGATGTGATTTTTAGGGACATAATTATTGGTTAACAACATACTCATAGTGGGATGGATGTGATTTGGGTGATAATTGAATATCTTATGAAATTAGCTCATTTACAACAAATCAAATAGACCTAAAAGGTAGAAAAACATGAGAACTTATTAGTTTTATGGAAAATATTAACTCATGGAGATAACTTTTAACATGTTTCTCATATAAAACCATAATTTACATTGTATTTTTGAAAATAACTTTAAGTTGTGATGGGTTCCAAGTCAAAACTATGAATGGCATATCATCAGAAGAGAGATGGGAAGACTGAGAGATATTAAGATCCATAATGATATCCGTCAATCCTACGATCTTGGGTTTTTTTCTGAATTTTGGGAAAATAAACTACATTTGGTTGAATATTTCTTTTAAAATTTTTATTTTAATTTTATTAAAATGGAACCTTTTATAACATTATATTATTGTGGTGTAGAACTCCCCTATACAAGGTAGTTGTTGATGCTCCTTTTTCATCACATAGTCTAATGTAATGGAAAGGAAAACGACTTAGTAGAAATTGATTCAGCCTTTGAATAAAACATCAAAAATTGACAAAGTCATGAAAAATGCTTCAAATTAACATGCACCACACAAGTTCCTTCCCTGTCGCGCAAGTATACATGCGCTCCGAATAATGGTCACGCAAGTGACTTGCGCGCCCTCTTTGAAAACCACCCAGGGTCTTCAAGAGACAATAAATAGACCCTATGGGCCCCCCATTTCAGGAGAATGTTTTCTAGAATTTAGATATAGAGATATGAACGCCCAAGTCTCTTATTCAAGTATTCCGAACACTTATAAGGTAATACTTTACCTAGAATGGAAGGTCTAAACAAGAGGAGTATGGTCTAAGTGTTAAAACTCGTTAACACTTTCACGCCTATGTGTTGTTACCCTTAAGGGAAATGGACATACTTGCACGCCTCCTTACCTATTCATTGAAACTTGTGGGCCACTCTTCTGGAAGTACCTCTGCATGATTCTAAAGGCTTTGGTCATGAATCGCCCAAGTATTACTCTACAGGCCAAGGATCACGCAAGTACCGATGAGACGAGAAGGTATACATGTGTGACCAATACTTGCGCACCCACGCATTAATTACACGCCTACCAGAACTTGCGCGCCTTTCTACTTTTGGGTGCCCTTCCTGCCAATTTTACCCCTCTTATTCCATTCCACCTCTCCTATTCAATATTCAGTCTTCAAGACACTCTTCAAAGCCATTTATGGCATGTTTTCTTGACTTACTTCCTTATCTGAAATGAGATCTATG
Organism: Viscum album; assembly: GCA_963277665.1. NCBI lineage: Eukaryota > Viridiplantae > Streptophyta > Magnoliopsida > Santalales > Viscaceae > Viscum > Viscum album. Next base: position 1,032,067,348 of record OY728133.1, on the reverse strand, counting down.
GAACATCTCTCAAAACATAGTAATTTTCACATCTTTATGTCACTAAAGTTAGAGAGTTCATTCATTCAACCTAATCCTTTAAGATAAGATAATCTTTAACCTGGGCCTCCTTTTCAGAAGTAAGCCCCATTCCAAATCCTCAATAATTTGGGCATCCTCCGTTGGGAGTAAGCCCCAAGTCCCCTAACTTGGGCCTCCTTTTCATGAATAATCCCCATAAATAATTCCCCAAACTTGGGCATCCTCATCAGGAGTAAGCCCCAACCCATAATTCCCTTAACCTGGGGCTCCTTTTTAGGAATAATCCCCAATCTCAAATATGGGCATCCTCTTTAGGAGTAAGCCCCAAGTCCCTTAATTTTAAAATCCCTTTAACCTGGGCCTCCTCCATAGAAATAAGCCCAAGTCTTAATTTCTCTTAACCAGTCATAATTCATTTTGATCTGGGATTCCTTCTCAGGAGTAAAACCCAATCAAAAGTCCCCTCCTAACATGGGAAATTTCCTTAGGAATAATCCCCAATATTAGAGTATCCAAATCTCCATGAAGCACATATACCTTTATGGACCCTGTTCATGGATTTCTTACCTGAATTAAGTCTTAATCATCATGTATTTGGGTAGTAATACATACATAAGCCCCACATCATCGCATGACACAATTTTCTGGTTTCACTAACACCTCTTGTTTCTCACACCGAGCATGACTCAAGTGAGCGTAGAGTGTAAAAGTAATCATGGAATCTCTATTTGAGCCATCAATTATGCATAAAAATCATACTCCCTTACTCAAACTACGTGGGTTATTATTCCTTTTCCAAAACAAAGGATACGTAGGTAGCCCATCAGTGGGTACAATCACAACTCTGAAATAATCCATGTCCTCCTGAATGAAAATAAACATCAAGTTCCCCCTGAGTTGATTTAAAACCAGTATGGTCATCATAATGACCAAGAGACTATTATGTATTGAAAGATACCATTGGACAAAAATCTCTATACAAATACAGATGATTCTCTATCGATGAAGATCCTCAAATACATATAAAATATTCTCTAAATTTCTTACATATTAATCATTGATTTTTAGATCTAAAAGAAAGATCATTTTATACTTGGTAATGTAATAAGGATTCATGAACATAACTTAAATATATAATGAGAGTCTCATAGTAGATAATAATTCCCCTAAAAAATGTGTGATGAGTCTGAACTCCCATCTTTTCGACCAATGCAAATTCATAATCCTCATCAGTCCACAACTAATGAGAACCTACCTTTGGAATGTAGGTCTAAATGGATATGGAATCATTGGACGTTTCCAGTTCTATGAAAAAACCCTCTAGAAACCGATTGGAATGTTTGAACCTTCAATCAAATAGGTCATCCCCAATTCCATAGGAAACAAAAAATGGTGAACCCAACGTGAATTCTTAACCAAGTTAAAATGATGTTTTACCAATTTGTTAGGCCCCTATTTTAACTCAATGAGAGGGCCAACAAGGCAATCAATAAGATATGTGCTCATCCAAAAGATGTAGCAGCCGAATTTATCTTGATTATTTTTGTTATATCAAACATGCACTCTTTTTCAAGATTTTCTGCATTACGAGAATGGATTTTCTTAAGTACACATCGTTGAATACCTCTGCTGTGAAAACCTCTGATGCAAATGCTACTGCTGCTACTCATGCTGAATCATCGTCCGCTATGAGGACAACATCACCTACTCAGTGTCTTCAACGCTGGGTATCAAAAGTTTTGGTAAAGTAGTACCATCAACACGGTACCATTCCAACTCTAGCGGAAGATCGACAAGCCCACCAAGTGAACATTTCACCCTGGTCGTCTGGACAGTGATGACGAATGATCAAGAAGCAGGCGGTGCTAACTATCATCTCCAACCGTTTCAGGTCATTATCCCCGGAACCCAATCATCATTCACTCCCATATTCTGGGGAGGTGAATGAGCAGGTCCCTCAAGGACTTAATTTAAGGAAGCAGTAGTCCTTCCTGAGTGCTCCCATCAACAATTGCCTCTAGACTCGTGCGATAGTGTGCCCTCAACATGATGAGGGTATTGACTCCCGTCATTCGGCTCAGGTTCCTCAAACCCGAGAAGGCAAGACAAATCACCAGAGGAGAAATCCGGTCAATAGTGAGAAGGTTCTCATCTCTTCTATCTCTGGAGAATTCCAAAAACATAAGTTGGTGGGAAACAATGAGCAGACACATACACTCGTCCATTTTAATTCCGTTGTCCAGTAGACTCGTCTGGCAGCATCACCCCAATCCCGCCAAGCAATTCTGGTGGAGTTCTATAATCAGAAACATACACCTTTTTATACGTCATCAGCTAGTCAGCAGATTCGTCTGACTACATATTATGGATCCTGTCAACCACGTTCGGCGAAGTACAATCAGCAGTCACATACACCTACTAGTATTGATCAAGCCTACCAACAGTCTCTCTTGGTTGCACACAGAGAAGTCAGTCGGAAAGCTCCAGCGACAAATAGGAGGCAGACTCAACTCTCTGCCCCCACACCTGACTACTGTCAGAATTCATTGATAGGAAAAGGAGGACAAGAGAAGGTACACACACCTACTCAAAGCACGGAATGGACATATATCCCCATTTCGGCAGCTGAAGTCACCAAACATATTCTATAAATGTTGAAAGAGTAGAAGCAAATCCCTGCTCATATTTTGGATGCTTGCCAGAATATTATAACAGCTTCAACAACATCTCAGGGAAAGACACATAAATCCATCCCTACCAGTGGAGTGAAAAATCAACAGTTCACTACGAAACAGACACACACATGTGTTCCGGTCCAAGAGGGTTGTGGGGAGTATTCCCCCATATCACACAGACAACCAAGTCATGCACATACACATGATTTGAGTAGATATTTTCATCCTAACCTAGACATCTCTCTTGATCTGGCACATACACCTGCTCAGATTAGCTACATTCGTCAACAAGTGGTTCCCAAGGTGAGTAAGAAGGAATATAAGAAGAAGACCCACCCAGAACAGTCAAGAGATCATGAGCCAATCTGTAACGAGGCCTTGCTCGATGCTGGAGTTCTTGAAGCACTCAGACAATTATCTGTTGGAATCCAAGACTCAAATCCCTCATTTCCCAATATTGGGGATATTATTTCAGAAGGCCTTCAACAGAAACTTTCTCATGAAGACTTTCTTCATGACAGTTCGGTCGATCTTGAAGTTTCATCATCATATGAGAGCTACAATAACCCTCTGTGTGGCCAGAAGACCAAGGAGAAAGAGATCTCATCTTTTGATGTAACCCACCATGGTGGTCCTCCCCATGATGATGAATTTTTCTACGAAATACCTCTCCATAGTAGTGATGCACATTGCCTAAAAAATTCTCTGGTGGAAAATGTAGTGCATAGAAATACCTCTTATCTTGAGGCACTTGAAAACGCGAAACCAGCCATGTCTGATGCTTCATCACTAGAAGGTGAAATAATTTATCAATCAGAAGATATCCCAGGGAGTAGGTCATTCTCCGAACCACCCCTAAGTCATTTATCTTCTAATTTGATCAGTGATTTCGCTACCAATCTTATTGAATCCGATGAAGAAACATGAAACACCAGCTCTGGTCAAATCAAGTAGAAGAATCTTCATTGAAAGATAACGAGTAATTTATCAAAATGAGAAAACAACTGGCAAAGGATGAAGTGCCAATCATGTTTTGGCCTCTAGCTGAATCTCAGTATGACATTCTAGAGATTTTGACGGAAGATGGAATTCATGATATTCGTCTCCACATATGGAAAACTCATTGTCAGTTGAAAAAGAATGTATTATCTTATGATGAATATGAAAATCATGTTACGATAATAGAAGGGTTACAAAGTCATATTGATTTGGCATCTCTATCAGTCTATCGATATCTGAAGGCTGAAAAGCAGCAGAGAGCCCTTCAGCGTTCATGCCTTGGCGCACTAAGAATATTACGCCAGTTAATTGCCAATTCCCCATCTGGTATTCATGTCAGAGGATGGGGTGTTCATGGAACACTACATTTCATTGTGCTCTCCAATCAGCAAATCCTGCCAAAAATGGTCTCATGAAATGTTATTGCTCGTAGCCGGCCACAGTCAATGGATTTTATTTGTAATCAAAATCTTTCCCAAGAACAGTCCTTAACAAGTTCTTCTCAAAATCAAGAATACAGAGAACAAGTTGATGAATTAATCATGCTTCAAGAAAACAAGAATATTGAACAAGCCTCTCATATGGAGCAAGCACATCATCAAGTGACAGATGTGTCAGAACTCATCAAACGGTCTTTTGAGTCGGGTGATAAAAGTGGATATCGATTGATGCATCCAGCTAATTTCCGGACTAAGGTCCACAATATCAGGAGAGATTTTAAGAATGTCTCAGACCTAGCATGTGAAGAGCCACCCCAACTTTCAAGACTAGGGACTCCATTAAACCGACCCTCGGAATCAACAAATATGATTCAAGGAGTTGAGTGGAAATAGCAGGAACAGCCCCAGTCCACCGGACTGGGGACTTTTTCAAATCCTCAATCCCTCCCTCAAAGAAAGTCGGTCTTCTCACAGTTAGGGAGGAATATACAAGAGGAACTAAGAGACAAATTATCAGGAGACTCTCTCCAAATTACAGTTCTCTAAGATGTTCCTGAGGGATAGAATCAATGGAAGGAAATGTCTTATCAGGGGCATGACAGAAGACAATATCACAAAAATGATGATAGAATGGATATGATACATTATGCATAAATTAATGTCATTAATGTCGTTTTTGCTGATACTCTAGAACATGAGGCTCACTCAGGGGAATCATATAAAGATTTTCCTGCTTCAGAAGTTGTACACACATACATAAATGAAGAAGGTGTGCATACATGAAATCAAAAGATTACCCAGAATCTAGGTAATCCTTCAAGTAACCCACTTCCCCTTCTCTAAAAGGGTTATAAAAAGGGGAAAGGAAAGAATCAAGTTACACACCCTTCCTCTGGAGAAGGAAAATCACTCTCACTAGAGAAAATATTTGCACAATAAGAGGAAGAAAGGAATGAATCGAGGAGGATGAATGTAGAATTCTTTCAAGGTAGTTTTCCTCCTAAGCGTGCTGGAGTCAGTCAGCCAAGGGATTTTGTTGTAGTTACTGAGATGGATCAAGAATATCCTCCTTTATCAGTACAACCTCCTAGGTCTAATCCTACGGGTCAAGTGCAACAACAATTTGCAGTGCTACCATCAGTTGCAGTATCGGCCATCACATCTATACCAGCACCAGTTATTTCACCTGCCCAAGTCCAAGTTCAACCAAATGTTTCTCAAAAGTTAATAACTACCATTGAGTCATTAACAGCTTGGTTAGAGACTATGGAAGGGAAGCATGCACAGGTTCAACCAGAAAAGTGAGCCTAACCTGAATGGGTAGATTCAATCCTTCCCCCATCACATTTTGGAAACCCTGTATTCCCTATTTTCAATGGATCAAGCGATCCTGAACAGCAATTGACACATTACGTGTCTTGTTGCGATCCTATGATGGGAACTTCGGAACAACAAGAAGCAGTGAAACTCAAATGCTTCGTGCGAACCTTGCAAGGGCCAGCTTTTGTTTGGTACACATGATTTCAATCTCGATCAATTATCGGGTGGGAAGATCATCGCCAAATTTTTTTTTTCAGTTCAGCTCAACGTTGCCAAAGACAACAGTTTTTGATCTTACAAACTATAAGAAAATGGAGAATGAAAGGGTCTCAGATATCATTGCTCGCTGAAATGGATTAACATATTCACTAAGCTTAGCAATCCCTCAGGAAGAACTGTTTCCAATCAATGTGGAAAATTTTAGTGACAAATTACGCACGCTATTGATCCCAGTGAAATATATAGGAGGGTTTCAAGACCTTACTTCAATCGCACAACAGATTGAAGATTCTCTTATAAAGACTAAGGATAAGGCTCGTATAATTCCATCAGCTCCAGGAAGAAGAATGGGGAAAGCAAGGACTGCTATAGTTATGCTTAAACAAGCACATGTACTTGATTCTACTTCAATACCTTCATTTTCATGAATGGATCCACATCATGAGCGCCAAAAACAAAGGTCGTTTTGTCATGATGATCCAAGAGATCAAAGACAAAAAAAATTTGAGGATCTAAAGAGAAAAACATAGCCTTTCCGAAATGAACAAGTTCCTGGTTACTTCGTTTCGGCTCTAGAAAGTAATTTGGTTCAGTTGCCAAGGCCCAAAAGGCCAAACAAGGAAGGAGATGAAGACCATCCCAATTATTCCCCATTTCATCAAATGTTGGGGCATACCATCCAAGGGTGTTTTGTCTTCAAAGACCTCTTGCAAAAGATGGTCGACTCAGGACAAGTCAATTTAAATGGTTCTTCAGCTCAGGTAGCATGTGTTACTGCTACATTTCCAGAGGAGGAAGGCGAGTGGAAAAAAGTTAAGAACAAAAATACACAAAAATATAATGATTGGATGGTTAAAAAGACGTTCAACCGAACTCATGATATTTTGCGAATGGAATTGAAGAAACCAATTGTGCCTTCTACATTGAATGTCGCAATAAAACCCTCTTCATCAGAGGGAAAATCCTCAAAGAAACGACATTATTCAAAGAAATAAAAAGAATAAGAAGAAGATTAGAATGTGTCAAAGCCTAAGCTGTCTTTGAATCTGACAGACTTCCTTCCATCTACTTCAAATTCACGGGCACCGCCCCACCAAAAAACACAGTCTAAATAGGCTAATCAGGTAGATTCTTCATCAGAGGATGCGTTTATTTTAGATTCTGTTAATATGATTCAATTAACAAATCCATATGTCAGTCACAGTTTCGATTTTGATGAGCCCGAATTCCAAATATCAAATAGAGGAATTAGAGGAAGTTCCAGAGGCTCAGGATACATGAAAAGACATGGATATTTCAGTGGCCACTATTGTAATTATACCCCTACTAGAACTGTGTATGCAGAAGAAACTCGGGGTAGAGAACTTCAACGATCTCAACAAGAACAAGAAATTTCTTCCATCCAAGGCAGACTCAGCCCTAGAACAATTATTCTGGAAGATTGATTGAAGGTTCCATATTCTTCCTCTTAGCATGTAAATAGACCTAATCAGTCTAATATTCCAAATCCAGGAGTATTACCAACTCATATCCCAGTACAAGATGCATCAAATTACAGGGAATAAACTTTCAAGGAACCTACTAAACCACATGTTTTTCTTAGGAAACATAGACCTTTGGATCAAAAGTATAAAATATTGAAACACCTGGCCCATGTACCGGCCAGGTTATCAATTCTGGATTCCTTGAATTTATCAAAGGATCTTCGGGAGGCACTCATTGAGGCTTTGGCAAGTCCTCAAGAGTTTGAAACTGAAATTACTGCAGCTGAAGTCTACCATGCATAGAATAATCATGCAGAATGCCATACAGTAATATCTTTTACTGATGAAGATGAAGATGATGTCATGCATGGAAATATTAGAACTTTGTACATATCTGTCATGGTCAATGGAATATACATCCAAAGAGATTTCATTGATAATGTTTCAGGAGTCAACCTCATGCCCATTCATACACTTCGTCGATTGGGCCTTACAGAATATTATTTATCTCCTTCTACATTGATGTTACAAGGATATGATAAAAATGAACAAGAACCATTGGGCGATATTATACTCAGAACTCAGTTTGGAGATCTTGTGTCCAATTCAGATTTCATGGTTGTTGATCGAGACTCATCCTTCAACATCTTTCTTGGAAGACCCTGGATACATCAACATGTGGTTATCCCTTAATCATACCATCAATGTCTCATGTTTTGTTTCGATGGTCAATTTGGGACATTATATGGTGATAAGGACCCGTTCAAGACATGTGAATATCAATACATTGAGGCGGAATTCTACGACATGAAGGGAAAGGAGGAATCCACAACAAAGTAGATTACCAAAGTTAATGCACTGTATGGTTTGGAAAAGATTCCAGTAAACCCATTAGCACATGTGAGTACAGATTATGTGTTGTCTATCAGTCAAATTTACAAGATAGATCCAAATCCAAATACTCTTATAGAAAGATCCATAATGTCAATTATGGAAATCGAGCCAGAAAACATGGGAGAAATTGGTGATCCATCAAGCAATGATGAAAGATCAAATGGAGATGTCTTCATTTCATCTACTGAAATCCACCAAGTATATACTTCTTCAATCAGGCCAGGGTAAGTTATAACAATGTCAGAGGTAAATTATTATGTCAATTCTCAATCCATCATCTCCTCTTTATTACACAAAAAATACCCTTCATCATCAATCAGGTCAGAAATGGAAGCTTCTTCTTCAAGATGTGAAAATTTTGACATCTCCTTTGATCATGAAAATTCTGCTTCATCATCTACTATCCAAGTGGAAACAGAGGAAATAAAACATGTTGATGAAGAAGAGGAAGATATCTGGGATGCTCCTTCATCATTGGAAGAGGGTATCTCTACCACTGTGGATGAACTCAGAGAAATCAATCTGGGTACAAAAGAAGATCCACGCCCAACTTTAATCAGTGCTGCCATGACTCTTGAAGAGAAAGAAATGAATATTTACTTTTTAAATAAAAATCAAGATATATTTTCTTGGAACTATACAGAGATTCCAGGGCTTGATCCTGATGTTTCCACTCATCATTTGGGTTTTCTAGAAGAACATTTAGGATTCAAACAAGCTACTAGAAGAACACAACCAACCTATGCTTCCAAAAATGAGGCTGAAGGGGATAAGATCATCAAAGATAACTTAATCAGAGAAGTTAAATATCCCATGTGGTTGGATAATATTGTCCCAGTGAAAAAGAATAATGGTAAAATTAGAGTTTGCATTGATTTCAGAGATCTTAATCGACATTGTCCTAAGGATTATTTTCCAGTTCCGATTACAGAACTCTTGATTGATGCGATAGCTGGATATGAAGTGCTTTCCTTCATTGATGGATATTATGCATATAATCAAATCCAGATGGCACCAGAAGATGAAGAATCTACATCCTTCAAATCCCCTCATGGTGTGTTTTGCTATCGGGTAATGCCCTTCGGCCTAAGGAATGCAGGCGCAACATATCAGTGTGACATGCATCGTATCTTCAAACCCTTTCTAGGAAAGTTTATTCAATGTTAAGTGGACGATTTGGTGGTAAAATCCAAACAATGTTCTAATCACTTGGCTGATTTAGAAGTTATATTACTCAAGCTTCGACAACATAATTTGAAGATGAACCCCTTAAAATGTGCTTTTGGGGTAACCTCGGGAAAATTTCTTAGATTCATCGTGCGCCATCGTGGTATCGAGGTCGATCCTGAGAAGACATAGTTAATCCTTGGCATGTCACCTCGTCTAAATTTAAGAGAATTGAGAGGACTTCAAGTTTACTTAGCCTATATTCAGCGTTTCATCACCAATTTGGATGGAAGAAGCTTACCCTTCTCCAAATTGATGAAGAATGGAGTCACATACCAGTGGACTCAAGAATGTCAATAAGCATTCGATATTCTCAAGAAATATCTCTTGAGTCCACCGATACTTCTTCCACCTGTTTAAGGAATACCATTTATCCTCTATGTGATATCTCTAGAGCGATCATTGGGTGCCTTTATTGCTCAGAAGAATGCTACTGGGAATGAAAACAGCCTCTACTATCTCAGTCGAACTATGAATGAAGCAGAAACCCGATATTCAAGTATTGAGAAGTGTTTCCTGGCATTAATATTTGCAGTTCAGAAGTTGAGACACTACCTGCAACATCATGAGGTCCAATTGGTATCTCGCAATAACCCTCTCAAATTCATTCTTAGTCGTCCAATGCTTAAAGGACATATAGCTAGTTGGGAAGTTATCTTGCAGCAATTTGATATCCAATATGTGTCTCAAATGGAAATAAAGGGCCAAGCTCTAGATGATTTCCTTGTTTAACACCCTTCGGTGGAAGACACATCTTCAGATATTGAACTCCCTGATGTTGAAGTTTTTTCTATTCAAGAAAGCCTTCAAACATGGGAAATGTACTTTGATGGTGCTTCCAGAAGTCCAACAGAGAGGAAAATGGAAAATCCTAAATTCAAAAAAGTTCTTTTAGGGATTGTAATCATTTATCTAGAAAAGGAAGTGTTAACCTACTCCTTATTATTGTGGGAAGGTGGTACAAAAAATGAAGTGGAATACCAAGCTCTCATTGCAGGATTGGAGTTGGCGCTTCAAGCATAAGTGAATCACGTAAAGGTGAAAAGTGATTCAGACCTGGCAATCAAACAAGTCAATGGGGATTATACAATAAGAAAAGAAGAACTAATCCCTTTTTATGATTATGTCAGTGAGTTAATGGAATAATTCCCTTCGTAACCGACATTTTCTTATGTCCCAAGACAAAAAAAATTCCCAAACAGCTGCACTGGCTAATATAGCCACAGCTCTGGAAGATCTAAATCAGGATGAGACAACCATCAGTATTGCACTCCATCATACAATTTCACCTTATGTTTGAGCTAGAACAATGGAAATCAATGAAATTAGTCCCATATTTGAACCATATGGTCACACTATGGGATTAATGGAACCAATTAGGGAATACCTTAAAAATGGAATACTTCCACTTGATAGAGCCGGGAAAGAAGAAATCCCGCGACGTGTGGTCAACTATACTCCTTATGATGACCCAGATCACCTAGAGAAAATTCTCTACATGATTGTTTTTGATGGATTGCTCTTTAGATGCATTGATGGTGAAGAGACAATGGATGTCATGAAAGAAGTGCATGCAAGAGTTTGTGGTGCCCACCAGTCTGGACATTGACTGTCTGATCAGATTTGATGGGTTGGATACTTTTGGCCTTCAATGATACAAGATTGTGTTGATTTCACAAATAGGTGTCATTCATTTCAAATACATGAAAACTTAATTCATCAACATACAAAGTTGCTTCTTACAACTAAATACTCATGGCCATTTTCCACATGTGGAATGGATGTGGTGGGACCTTACCTTTCGGCTACGGCCAAGCAGTTTAAGTATATTCTTATTGCTACTGATTTCTTTTCGAAATGGGCAGAGATAGTACCTCTCAGGAAAGTTAGTTCTAAAATCATTGTAAGCTTCATCAAGTCTAACATCATTACCAGATTTGGTGTCCCTCACACCATATTGACGGACAATGGCACCAACTTCTGTTTTTTCATGACCCGACTTCACCAAAAGGAGGTAAGGGTCAGTAGGTTGCCAGGACCTTCCTTCTTTAAGTTTAAGGAGAGATAATGACCCTCGAGACCCGCCTTCAATAGGTCCCGGAGTGGCGACTAGCACCATGGGTATAGAAAGTTTCTCACAAATGGAAGGCATTACCCCTTTTTGTTTTATAAGATCGAGAGATGAGATGATGAAACTCAACAACACCATGGTAAAAGGAAAGTAAAGCAAAAAATAAACCATTCCCACATGCATGTTCCAAAAGTAAAGCCACAAGTACAAAAGGTGACTACAATGTAAGTACTCAAGAGGAAAAGAAAAACAACATCTGAAACTACTGCAAAGGTCCGAGCTAGTAATGTCCCGCTTGATCCCTCAAGTCCTCCTAGAAACCTAAAAGTAGTTTTATATATGTAGTGTGAGCATACAAGTACACTCAGTAGGGAAAACCAAAGACTCTCGTGCACAATTGGGGGAAACGTACTAAAGTCCCATGAGAAAAAGAGTAAGCCAAACACCTAACAAGGAAAATTGTCCACCCCAGGCCTCACCAAGGAACACTCCCCAAATAATGCAAGTCAAGTAATATATATAATAAGAGCACATCGATGGTTGGGTACCCCGCACCACTTTCCTACTGGTTATTGATACATCCTACGCATCAGACCTATCCCACCATTCCCACCGCAGTCCCACTACCACGCCCACCCGCACACACCTAGGCCACAACCGCACGCAGTCCCACTATCGAAATCTCGCCCGCACACACCTGGGCCTCAACCGCACGTAGTCCCACTCCTGAATCCTGCCCGCACACACCTGGGCCACAACTGTCACATGTAACCATGCCTTCAAACCCCTAGGCCCGAACTACCACCACCGCGCCTGATGTCACCTGGGCTAAAGGATCCACTGCCACACCCGAAGACACCTAGGCCTCATCTTGAAGACACTTGGGAAACCACCTGCCTCACACACCTGGACATCCACCACACTACCCCACCATAAGGTTCTTGGGATAATAATGGACCTCATGCCATCACAGCCTGCCCGAAGATACTAGGGCTATCTGGGAAAGGGAGCAGAAAAAGAGCTAATAACCATCCACTAATACTAGTGTTGGAAAAAACACCCTCCCCCATGAAATGGGTGTGTTCGGCACTAAGTGCTCAACTTGGGTGGGGCGCGAATAAGAAACAAAAAGCTACAATTATATATATAGGTAGCAAGCACTCACCCAAGATAGGTTTTTCTTCAGACAGCCTACAGATCACAACAACACTCAATTCTATGTCACGACTCACGCTAACAACCCATTTGTCCCCTTTCTTATTTCACATTCAGTAATAATGTTTATGTTTAAGAGCTACCGGGAAACTAGTAGGTATAAACATAAGTCCAGGAAAGTAAACAGTCAAACATCAACCAAAACACCCACACTCGGTTCTCAACAACAGAGGATTCCTCCACAATTCGTGATATGAACAAGTATCCACCCGGTCTTAAAACCCACAACCACCGAATCCATACCAATAGGGGATCCCATCCCCATTTTCACACAACCACCAAGGGTATAAAAGAACAGGGGATCCCATCCCCTCCAACATCTCTAGCAATCGTCCCGAAAGGAAAACAACCAACTACCTCCACCAACACAGGCAGGGCCTTGCCGGTATTTTTAGATTTAAATGACGTAACACACTCCATGATTCAAATTCTGTGTGTTCTAACCAGGAGTTATCACAGAAGGGTTGATCCTAGTGCTTTCAATTTACTCAGCCGGATATACGTGATTAACCAATTCACTTTTCACAGCAGGAGTTTGCAACCAGAAAAAAACCATTTAAAACATCAGCAGGGTTCATTAGTGCACAAACAACGACCACCAAAGGCCTCGATTTTCAGGAAGCATAAGCCAGCACAATTCAACAAGATGGTAGTAAAATAAACAGCATCAAAAAAAAATATAATACATCATCAACGATCACAGTCCCCCCTCCTTCTTTATCGAATTCATTCATTATCTTTAATTAGGTTTGGTTTATCCAATTCTACGGAATCGAAAGCACGCCCACCCTGCATGATACACAAAACAGAGAGGAAAAGGAGAAATTCCGTACATGTTGATAGATGATCAACATTTAGGTCGGGCACGAAACATTATGGATAACGATGTGCCCGATGCACCAAAAGCTGTTTGTGAAAATCCACGATCGAGAAAATAGAAAACACAGCTATCCCTTAGTTTATAAGAGCCAAGTATGTTTTAGGTGAAAACGCAAAACCACATAAGGCGCGGGGGTCGTGGGTTGACCACACGGCTCCACTCGTCATTAAAGGGGGGGGGGGGTCGAGTTGTTTAAGCCGACTCATGAATTGATTAGGTATGTAATTAAACATCTTATGCAAGTTAGGGGTCTTTAAAACACGCTTAAACGAGTCAAAATAGGGTTTAAAACTCCATTTGCGCAAAGGAGCGCTACTGGAAACAACTTGACTAGGACGGGTGACGCCGATCGGTCTCACCGATCGGTCTCACCGATAGGTCTCCCCGATCGGTCGGGCTGAGAGGTCACACCGATCGGTCTCACCGATCGGTCTCGCCGATTGGTCTCGCCGAGACGCCACTCCTTTAGGACCCGGATTTTGGCAAAGGGAAGAGCCAAGAGAGTCTGGGTCATCACATCAAATACCTATCAAACAATTATCATCCTCGAGAATTTAAACAACCCAGAAGGGAAAGGTGGGTCCGAACAACCACCCCGAAAGATACCCCTCAAGAGTGAACCTCATCATTAACTAAGAACACCTTCCTGTCACGAACCTAGCAACATACCATGCCAAACTGCCCGGGCATGTGGGTTGGGGAGTCTCCTCTCCCATGTCAAGATATTATCCGCTTTGGGTAGCACTGACTCGCCCGCACGGGTTTAATCACTTCCACCTTAATGCGTCTTGATTAGGGGTTAGGTTCTCTCCTTCCCCATAGCTGGGGCTTTTTACACACAAACAGATGGAAGAAAACCATCACATTTCATATCCAAAAGACAAAACGTTCTACCACAACAGGTATAAAAATGAACAAAACTCAAAATAACTCTGGGTACTAGGTACGCATCTGTGTTTCCCTCTCCCATGTACTCTCCTCAAGCCCACCATGTCTCCACAACACACAAACCAAGGGGATGGTTCGTCTGCGAAGTACTTTTTCTTTGCGATCCTCGATCACCACTGGTCTCTCCACAAAGGTCACGTCATCCTCGACGTCCAACTCACCCCAATCAAGGATGTGTGAATCGTCATGCAGATTCTGATGGAGCTGGGACACATGAAAGACACCATGTATCCTTAGTAGCAGTGGTGGCAACGCTAGCTGGTAAGCCACTTCGCCGACCCGCCGCAACACTTAGAAGGGTCTGATGAATCTGGGAGAAAGATTACTCCCTTTTCCGAACCTCCGCTACCCATGCCAAGGGGAGACCTATAAGAACACGTGGTCCCCAACCTCAAACTCCAAGGGCCTCCTCCTGGTATCAGCATACGACTTCTGTCGGTCCTGGGCCGCCTTCATCCTTTCCCGTATGAGCTGAACCTTCTCTGTCATGTTCTGTACCACCTCTAGACCAAGGATCCCTGCCTCTCCTACTTCGGTCCAACACACAGGAGAACGACATGGCCTCCCATACAAAGCATCAAACGGGGCCATGCCAATGGTAGAGTGGTAGCTATTATTATATGAAAACTCTACCAAAGGAAAGTGTTGAACACATGATCCTCCTGAGTCTAGAACACAAGCTCGAAGCATATCCTCCAAGGTCTTGATGGTGAGCTATGTTTGTCCATCTGTCTGGGGATGGAAAGCAGTGTTAAGGTGTAACTGGGTGCCAAACGGATGCTGCAATCCTCTCCAGACTCACGAGGTAAACCGTGCATCCCTATCCGAGACTATAGACCTCAGAACTCCATGCAACCGCACCACCTCATCCACGTACTTTCTTGCCAAAGCATCCACAGCACTCGACTCCCTGATCTCCAGAAAGTGAGCCGATTTCGTCAACCTGTCCACTACCACCTAGATGGCGTCATACCCTCCTTGGGACTTGGGTATTCCAGTGAAGAAATCCACCAAGATGTCATCCCACTTCCACTCGGGGACATCTAGAGGCCGTAGTAGGCCTCCTGGAACTTGGAGTTCAACCTTCACTTACTAACACACTAAGCACTTGGCCACAAACTCTTCCACCGCTCGCTTAACTATGGGCCACCAAAACTGCCTCTTCAAACCCTAGTACATCTTGGAAACTCCTTGGTGTACCTCCATGGGTGAGTTGTGGAACTCACTGAGAAACTTACTGCGCATCACCTCTAGAACAAACAACTTTTTCTGGAAAAGCATCCGGTTCTGACCATCCTCTGTCCATCCTTCCAGATCATTGCCTTGGTCAACTTGGTCACGCATCACTTCACACTCTAGGTCTCCCCACTGAGACTCCTCCACTTGCTGAAACAGGGATGACTTCACTATCATTTGATATAGGCATCTCATGCCTCTATCCATCTTCATATCCAGGTGTAAGGCGGACAACTCATCTATTGCCTTCGAGGCGTTCGCCGACTCTCGGACAGCATCCTTCACCGATAGTTCTCACTGATCGGTCGGGCTGATCGGTCTCACCAATCGGTCTCACCGATCGGCCTCACTAATCGGTCTCGCCGAGACACCACTCCTTTAGTACCCGTATTTTGGAAAAGGGAAGAACCAAGAGAGTCTGGGTCATCACATCAGATACCTCACAAACTATTCCCGTCCTCGAGAATTTAAACAACCCAGAAGGGAAGGGAGGGTCCGAACAACAACCCCGAAAGATACCTCTCAAAAGTGAATCTCATCGTTAACTAAGAACACCTTCCTGTCACGAACCAAGAAACATACCATGCCAAACTTCCCGGGCATGTGGGTTGGGGATTCTCCGCACCCATGTCAAGATATTATCCGCTTTGGGTGGCACTGACTCGCTCACACAGGTTTAATTGCATCGACCTTAATGCTTCATGATTAGGGGTTGGGTTCTCTCCTTCCCCATAGCCGGGGCTTTTTACACACAAACAGAGGGAAGAAAACAAGCACATTTCATAGCCAAAAGACAAAACGTTCTACCACAATGGGTAAAACAATGAACAAAACTCAAAACAACTCCGGGTACTGGGTACGCATCTATGTTTCCCTCTCCCACGTACTCTCCTCAAGCCCACCATGTCTCCACAACAAATGAACCAAGGGGATGGTTCTCCCGTGAAGTACCATTTCTTTGCGATCCTCGATCCCCACTGGTCTCTCCACAAAGGTCACGTCGTCCTCGACGTCCATCTCACTCCAATCAAGGACGTGTGAATCATCGTACAGATACCGACGGAGCTGGGAAACATGAAATACATCATGTATACTTAGTAGCGGCGGTGGCAACGCTAGCTAGTAAGACACTTCGCCGACCCTCCGCAACACTTGGAAGGGTCCGATGAATCTGGGAGAAAGCTTACTCTCTTTGCCGAACCTCTGCTGGCCACGCCGAGGGGATACCTTTATGAACACCTGGTCCCCAACCTCAAACTCCAAGGGCCTCCTCCTAGTATCAGCATACGACTTCTGTCAGTCCTGGGACGCCTTCATCCTTTCCTGTATGAGCTGAACCTTCTCTGTCGTGTTCTGCACCACCTCCGGACCAAGGATTCCTACCTCTCCTACTTCGGTCCAACACACAGGTGAACGACATGGCCACCCGTAAAAAGCTTCAAATGGGGCCATGCAAATGGTAGAGTGGTAGCTATTATTGTATGAAAAATCTACCAGAGGAAAGTGTTGCACCCATGATCCTCTTGAGTCCATAACACATGCTCGCATCATATCTTCCAAGGTCTGGATGGTGCACTCTATTTTTCCATCTGTCTTGGGATGGAAAGAAGTGATAAGGTGTAACTGGGTGCCAAACGCATGCTGCAATATTCTCCAGACTCACGAGGTAAACCATGCATCCCTATCCGAGACTATAGATCTCGGAACGCCATGCAACCGCACCACCTCATCCACGTACTTTTGTGCCAAAGCATCCACAACACTCGACTCCCTGATCGCCAGAAAGTGAGCCGATTTCGTCAACCTATCCACTACTACCCAGATGGCGTTGTACCCTCCTTGGTCCTCGGGTAGTCCCGTGACGAAATCCATAGAGATGTCATCCCACTTCCACTCGGGGACATCTAGAGGCCACAGTAGGCCTCCTGGAACTCGGTGTTCAGCCTTCACTAGCTGACACACTAAGCACTTGGCCACAAACTCTGCCACTGCTCGCTTAACTCCAGGCCACCAAAACTGCCTCTTCAAACCCTGGTACATCTTTCAAACACCTGGGTGTACCGCTAGGGGTGAGTTTTGGAACTCACTGAGAACCTTTCCGCCCATCGCCTCCGGAACAAACAACTTTTTCTGGAAAAGCTTCTGGTTCGGACCATCCACTGTCCATCCTTCTAGAGCATTGCCCTGGTCAACTTGGTCACACATCACTTCACACTCTAGGTCTCCCCACTGAGACTCCTCCACTTGCTGAAACATGGATTACTGCACTGTCATCTAATATAGGCACCCACTGCCGCTATCCATCTTCGCATCCAGGTGTAAAGTGGCCAACTCCTCAATTGCCTTCCAGGCATCCGCCGACTCTGGGACCTCATCCTTCTGCGTCCTACTGATTAAGGCATTGGCCACTACATCTCCCTTTCCCTCAGTATAACAGATCTCAAAGTCATAATCCTGGAGGAACTCCACCCATCTCCACTTTCGCAAGTTTATGTCCCGCAGGGAGAAGATATAACTCAAGCTTTTGTGGTCCGTGAATACCACAAAGCGTTCCCCGATGAGGTAGTGCCTCCATAACTGTAGCACAAAAATGACCTCTGCAAGCTCCAGGTCATGGGTGGCGTAATTATGCTCATGGGAACGCAGCTGCCTGGACCCATAAGAGATCACCCCTTGTCACTACATCAACACGCACCCCATGAACTGTCCTGAAGCATCACATAACACCTCATAAGCCGCCCCTTCTTATGGTAACCTCAACACTGGGGCACTGACCAAATTCTCCTTCAGATAGTTGAAGGCTGACTGTCACTCCTCACTCCATTCGATAACCTGGTCCTTCTTGGTCAGAGCCGTCAAAGGGGCTCCTACCCGGGAGAAGTTGGGTACGAATCTCCGGTAGTAACCCAGCAGCCCGAGGAAACTTCAAACTTCTGCCACATTCTTGGGTGTTTCCCAAGAAACAACTGCCTCAACCTTTGATGGGGTGACCGCTACCCCCTGCTCAGACACTACGTGCCCGAGGAAGTGCACTTCTCATGTCCAGAACTTGCATTTTGACAACTTCCCATAGAGATGGTGCTGTCAGATGACCTCCAAAACTGTCCTCAGGTGCTCTGCGTGGTCCTCCTCTAATCTAGAGTAGAACAGGATGTCGTCGATGAACACAACCACAAACCGATCCAGGTACTCCTGGAAGAAGGAGTTCATAAGCCCCATTATCACAGCCAGGTCGTTCGTAACACCGAAGGGCATGACTACAAACTCGAAGTGTCCATACCTGCACCTGAACACTGTCTTCGGGATGTCGCTCTCTTTCACTCTCAGCTGGTGGTACCAGACCACAGGTCGATCTTCGAGAACCATCCATCCCCTTTCAGCTGGTCGAAAAGATCATCTATCCTTGGAAGAGGGTAGCGATTCTTGATCGTCACCTGAATCAGCCCCCTGTAGTCTATGCAAAACCTAAGACCACCATCTGCCTTCTTTGCAAACAAGACCGGAGCACCACACACTGACGTACTCGGACGAACATAACCCATATTCATCAGATCGTCAATCTGTATCCTCAACTCCTGTAGCTCCGAAGGTGCCATCTGGTAAGGATCCATCGAGACTGGATGAGCGTTGGGCAGAAGGTCTATCCCGAACATGATATCACGTCGAGGGGGTAGAGTCGTTAGCTCCTCATAAAAGATGTCCATAAACTCACGGACAATCTCTGGAACTTCCACCATTTCAGCATCTACTGATCCCACTGTCAGTTCGGTCAACAAGGAGAGTAGAGGTTCCCCTCTCCTCTTTCCCTTCGGACTGCTCCGCTCGCCGGTGAAGGTAAAACACCGGATGTCCAAGTCTGAGAACACCACCCGTCCTTGAAAACAGTCGATGAAGGCGCACACATAAAATAGCCAGTCGATTCCTAGGATGACATCGTATGGCTGAATATTCAGCAGAAGAAGATCCCTAACCGACTGATGTGGTCCTATCATCAGTCTACATCCCTGAAAAACAAACAACAAGTTGGTCTGACCTCCAACTGTTGTGCTCAACACCAGTGGAACTGGAAGTGTCTCTGCATCTAAACCCAATGCACGGGCTAGGATGGGTGAAACAAAGGAGTGCGAATCTCCGGTATCGAACCAGGCATAAGCAAGGGTGCTAAAAAGACAGATTTTACCTCAAACAACCTCAGGGCCTGCTGGAACTGCTACCTCTGCGGCGTGTAACTATCCACGCCTAGCTCCACTGCCACTCGACTGTCAGCCACCTCCCCGACCACACCCTGGTCGAGGTCCATGTGGAGCGCCCTGAGGTCGGCCTCCTCCTACGTCTTCTCTCAGAGGAGAGGGAGCTCGCTATCCCTCCTATTGTTGAAATGGTCTGGATAGAAGATACTGCTGAGGCGGGTGGTGGGAATGTCCACCACCGCCGTACTGTACCCGGTCCGGGCACTGACTCCGGAGATGTCCGGGGCACCCACAGATGAAGAACTGCAGTCTGGGGCCTGAAGGGAAAGGGCGAGGGTCAGAGGATCGAAACTGAAACTGCTGCGATCTGCTCCCTACTGGTCGGAACCTGGAGGGTCCTGATGCTGGAGGCCTTCTGCTGAAGGCCTTCCCTTTCGATGGTCCCAGTTGGATCCCCTCTCGCGACACTCCCCCTAGAGAATGCATCCTCTCCACCACTTTGGCCTTCTTCTGTACCTCCAAGTACGTCTGCAGGGTAAAGGGGATAACAACATACTGGAGGGAGGGTCAGAGTGCCTCCTCCAAATGTCTTACCTGAGACTCATCATCAGGAAAGAGGTATGGAGCAAAACGTAGGAGGTCATTGAACTTGATCCATAGCTCCCTCACGGACAAACTCCCCTACTGAAGGGAGAGTAGTTCCTGCCTCTTTTCTACCTTCATCGTCGAGGAGAGGAATTCCACTCGGAACTCCCTCTCGAAATCCACCCAAGCCACCTCAGACTCTCTCCTCTCCCCCAGGTAAAGCGTCCACCACTGATGCGCCGCTCCCCGCATCTGGCGGATGGCTAGAGGAACCCAGTACTCGGTCGGGGACCGAATCAAGCCGAAGGATATAACTAGCTCCTCTAGCCAGCCTTCCATCTTTATATCGGAGGTGCTGCCCCCATACTTCTCGAGGTCCTGTCGCTGGAAGGCTCGAAGAGTCTTCTTCCACTGGTCATCCTCTTCCTCTCGATCAGCTCTCTGCCAATCGGCCAAAGTAGTCTCTGGGGTCTCTATCGCCTGTACCACACGTGGTCGCCTTCCAGGTGCCATAGCTGCAAGGTAAACAAGGAATGCCTAAGCCCAAGTAGTGCAGAATATCGTTATTAAAACATATTAAAATTTAATTTATTCTTAATCCCCAATACATCCTAGAAACACAAGAACACAAGTCATTATGATGCAATTACCTTTCCTAGTGTCTCTACCCTGCAATCAGTGTGGCCTCACTTGGTCGTTCGGTAGGTCCAGAGTCCTTTCATCGGATCACGGGGGGCCCTAAAATCCCGTGTCCTAGTCGGTCTTCCCTGGCCTAATTCACTTGCCAAGGTCACCCAACATTGTTGCCTTACCATCCCATGCAATCCTCACTATGCCTAACTCTAGACTCCATCCTATCTCCCAACCTGCCTTTGATACCATTCTGTCACGACCCGCCTTCACCAAAAGGAGGGAAGGGTCAGCAGGTTTCCAGACCCTTCCTTCTTTAAGTTGAAGGAGAGTTATTGACCCCCGAGACCCACCTTCAATAGGTCCCGGAGTGGCGACTAGCACCATGGGTATAGAAATTTTCTCACACATGGAAGGCATTACCCCTTTTTGTTTCATAGGATTGAGAGATGAGATGATGAAACTCAACAACACCAAGGTAAAAGGAAAGTAAATCCAAAAATAAACCATTCCCACATTCATGTTACAAATGTAAATCCACAAGTACAAAAGGTGACTAAAAGGTAAGTACCAAAGAGGAAAAGAAAAACAACAACTGCAACTGCTGCAAGGGTCTGAGCTAGTAAGGTCCTGCGTGATCCCCGAAGTCCTCCTGGAAACCTGAAGGAAGTTTTATATAGGTAGGGTGAGAATACAAGTACACTCAGTAGGGAAAACCAAAGACTCTCGTGCATAAGTGGGGGAAACGTACTAAATTCCTCTGAGAAAAAGAGTAAACCAAACACCTAACAAGGAAAACTATCTACCCCAGGCCTCACCAAGGCACACTCCCCAAATAACGCAAGTCAAGTAATATATATAATAAGAGAATATTGATGTTTGGGTACCCCGCGCCACATTCCCACTGGTTATTGAGACATCCTACTCATTGGACCAATCCCGCCATTCTCATCGCAGTCCCACTGCCACGCCCACCCGCACACACCTAGGCCACAACCACACGCAGTCCCACTACCGAAATCCCGCCCGCACACACCTGGGCCTCAACCGCATGCAGTCCCACTGCTGAATCCCGCCCACACACACCTAGGCCACAACTGTCACATGTAACCATTCCTGCAAACACCTAGGCCAGAACAACCACCACCACACCCGAAGACACCTGTGCTCAAGGATCCACTGCCACGCCCGAAGAAACCTGGGCCTCATACCAAAGACACTTGGGAAACCACCTGTCGCACACACCTGGACAACCACCACACTACCCCACCCGAAGGTTCTGGGGATAATAATGGACCTCAGGCCATCACAGCCTACCCAAAGATACTTGGGCTATCTAGGAAAGGGAGGAGAAAAGGAGCTAATAACCAGACACTAAGACTAGTGTTGGGGAAAACACCCTCCCCCATGAAATGGGGGTGTTCGGCACTAAGTGCTCAACTTGGGTGGGGCGCGAATAAGAAACACAAAGCTACAAGTATATATATAGGTAGCAAGAACTCACCCAAGCTAGGTTTTTCTTCAGACAGGCTACATATCACAACAACACTCAAGTCCGAGTCACGACACACTCTAACAACCCATTTGTCCCCTTTCTTATTTCACATTCAGTAATAATGTTTATGTTTAAGCACTACTGGGCAACTAGTAGGAATAGGCATAATTATAGGAAACTAAACAGTCAAACATCAACCAAAACGCCCACACCCGGTTCTCAACAATAGAGGATTCCACCCCAATTCGTGATATAAACAAGTATCCACCCCGTCATAAAACTCACAACCACCGAATCCATACCAATAGGGGATCCCATCCCCAATTTCACACAATCAATGAGGTTATAAAAGAACAGGGGATCCCATCCCCTCCCACATCTCCAGCAATTGGCCCGAAAGGAAAACAACCAACTACCACCACCAACACAAGAAGGGCCTTGCCGGTATTTTCAGATTTAAACGACTTAACACACTCCATGATTCAAATTCCATGTGTTCTAACTGGGAGTTATCATAGAAGGGTTGATCCTGGTGCTTTCAATTTACTCAACCGGATATACGTGATTAACCAATTCACTTTTCACAGCAGGAGTTTACAACCACAAACAAGCCATTTAAAACATCAGCATGGTTCATTAGTGCACAAACAACGACCACCAACGACCTCGATTTTCAAGAGGAATATTCCAGCACAACTCAACAAGATGGTCATAAAAGAAACAACATCAAAAAAATATAAGACAACATCAACGATCATAGCCCCCCTCCTTTCTTTATAGAATTCGTTCATTATTTTTAATTAGGTCTGGTTTATCCAATTCTATGGAATCGAAAGCACGCCCACCCCACATGATGCACAAAACAGAGAGGCAAAGGAGATATTCCCTACCTGTTGATAGATGATCAACGTTTAGGCCGAGCGTGGAACATTACAGATAACGATGCACCCAATGCACCAGAAGCCGTTTGAGAAAAGCCACGATCGAGAAAAGAGAAACCAAAGCTAACCCTTAGTTTATAAGAGTCGAGGACGGTTGAGGTGAAAACACGAAACTGCGTATGGCATGGGGGTCGTGGGTTGACCACGCGGATCCACTCGTCATTAAAAGGGGGGGGGGGGTCGAGTGGTTTAATCCGACTCATGAATTGATTAAGTATTTAATTAAAACTCTTATGCACATTACGGGTCTTTAAAACACGCTTAAATGAGTCAGAATAGGGTTTAAAACCCCATTTGCGCAAAGGATCACTACTGGAAACAACTTGACAAGGTCGGGTGACGCCGATCGGTCGCGCCGATCTGTCTCACCGATCGGTCGGGCTGATCGGTCTCACCGATCTGTCTCGCCGATCGGTCTCGTCGAGACGCCACTCCTTTAAGACACGGATTTTGGAAAAGGGAATAACCAAGAGAGTTAGGGTCATCACATGTTCATATGAGGTGAAGAAGTTGTATCAAGAATACAACATCAAATCCAATCATTCATCTCGGTATCATGCAGTGGCCAATGACCAGATAGAAGCTTTCAATAAGACTCTATCAAATATATTGCCAAAGATGGTGGACAAAGATAAGAATTCATGGCCTGATAAACTCTTTCTTGCTTTATGGGCTTATCAGACTACCACCTGCACTGTAACTTTCTCAAATCCATATTCACTGGTATATGGAATGGAAGAAGTCTTTCCCATTGAAGTTCAATTACCTTCACTCAGAGTAGCCATTTGTGATCAATCATATACAGATGAAAAATATCAAAAGTGATTGGATGAACTTGAACGGTTAGATGAGAAAATATTGTGCACTCTGCACCACTTGGAATTCTATCAGAATCGAATAACACGAGCTTTCAACAAAAATTTTTTCTTCATTCATTCATTCCGGGAGAATTGGTATTAGTTCTCAGAACACAAATGATACCAGGAAAGAAACCACAAATGCATGAGCCAAAATGGGAAGGACCTTATTCAATACATAAGATCTATTCCAATATATCTTATTCTTTAATCTCAATGGGTGGAGAACTCATCACTACTCCAACCAATGCCATATTTCGTAAGAAGTATTTTGTTTAAACACAAAATACATCATCCACGGTCCATGCATATGACCCTAAACTATTTTCATGTCCCTTACGTCCAGCAAGATGTTAAACTGCATCATCCATAGTCCATACATATGACTTTAAACTATTTTTATTACTTTCATCCCACACAATGTTAAACTGTGAAAAAGTTCCCTAATTTTTCCAACATGACGTTAAACTCTGTCCCCTTCACCGTATTTTCTATATGACGTTAAACTATACAGCAATGGTCCATACATATGACCTAAAACTATTTTCACTTTTGTCCATTATGACATTAAACTATTAAAAAGTCCTTAATACGTCCAACATGATGTTAAAATGTGTTCTCTTTTGTCCTTACTGCATGACATTAAACTACATAGTCCTCTCTTTGTCCAACATGACATTAAACTGTGTTGTCCCCATCATCCTAACTACAATACGCTAAACTGTATAGAAAGTCCTTTGATATGTCTTACATGACATTAAACTGTACTTTGTCCCTGCTACATGGCACTAAACTGTGCAGCCCCAATAGCCCTAACTGCAAGACTTTAAACTGCATAGCCCCATTATATGTCCTACATGACATTAAACTGTGCATCGGTAAGGTTGTTGTTACCTATTGTTTCTCACACCGACCATGAATCACGTGAGCTTAGAGAAAATTTCAACCATAACACCCTCTCTGGGACGTTAACCACACGTAAGTCCCAACATCATTTTTAGGTCGTTGTCCCAAAGAAAAACTTGATCATTAATTCATTCTATAATTTAACTATATAGACTTTGATACTTGCCTTACCGGATAGGTATGTAGGCAACCTCCCAAGGATCAAGCCCAAAACCAATATCTTCACATCGGTTCACCCCATCTCATACGATGTTGATTCGTGAAATCGCCCCCAGAATCAATAACTTTACATTGGTTCACTTTCGTCCTTTTTATACGATGTTAAACTATACAACACTTTTGTCCAGTATGACAATAAACTACAATATTCTTTGATACCCTCACCTGAGAGGGAATCATTATTTACATTTATTTATCAATCATGTTTCATTCCAAAGACTATATGCATACATGGAAATGCCCAAACCTTTTATCTTGGGTTAAATCATCATTGAACTAAAGTCCCCTTTCACCCTTCACATGTACAAACCAAATTTGTACATAGGGTATTTCTAGAACTACGTGGGATTGATTCCCATCCTTATGGGATATGTTGGAACATTTGAGTGTCCCTCGAATCCAGCCCCAAGTCTTTGGGCCAAACCCCAAATTCCACTTTTAGTCCCTTGGCTGAAAAGTCCCCATGAAAGCACACACTGTTTATTTCTTATAATGGTCCAAGCTCTGTGACCCTAAACTAAGATCTCATGTCCTTTTATCTCGCACGATGTTAAATTGTAGTTTCAGAACTACGTATGGATTGATTCCCATCTTTATGCGATACGGAGTGAAGTCCAACATTTCAATTCCGGACCCAGCCACAACATAATTATGGTTACCATTGATCTGTTCATTCCTGCACACATTTGAAAACACCCATATTTGTGTGTCATAATCCTAACCTTTAATATTTTCATATCTTCATAACCTTTTTCTTGACTTCTAGTCACAAAAATGTAAAATTTTTTAGAGTTCATTTTCCTAACTATGCAGCACGTGCCCTTAGGCGTCCTTGGATAAGTAGTCTACATAACTGATTTGTCAGCCAAAAGATACTATTATTTGACTATAAATCCAATTCCCTTAGGTTTCCCTGCATAATTCAACCCCCTAAAGGGTTTTTCAGATACTGGTAACTTCATTCTTGCGAAGAAAGCCTCTTTTGTCCTTATTGTTCTTATCAAAAATATGAAAGGATCCATAAAAAAATAGCCATCCTTAACATATCTAATTCATGTTCATTCTCTTTATCTGAAAGTATTCAAGTCTATGGTTTATGCTTCTCTTCCCTACGTTAGGGCCAGATCTTCGTAGGAGTGACATTCGTCCAGTTCATGGATAATCTTGTTTGGAAATATCTTCTCCATATTCAAGTACCTTTTTCCATACAGAAAACTCTATACTTTGGAAAAGTTAAATCCTCATAAACTTTCACTGGCTTCTTAGCAGTAGAAAAGTAAATTTCTCAGTATTCTATTGCCTGATTATCCAGCACGTGCCCTTAGAAAGCCTTGCATAAGTATTCTACATAACAGACTTGTCATCCAAAAGATTCTATTTATTTGACTATGCAGCCAATGCCCTTAGGTGGCCCTGCATAATTCAACCCCCTAACGGGTTTGTTAAATAATGGTAACTTCATTCTTGGGAACTACTTCTTCTAATGCCTTTTTATCTCTTTTTCATATCATTCCTCATATTGAAATTTTCTTAAGTCATAGTTTAAATATTTTCTATCATACTTGTGTATGATAATATATTTTCAGATAAATTGTCAAGGAATTGAGTCAATTTTAATTCATTCGGTCAATGCTATTTCGACCTTAAACATTTCCTTCTTTATGTCCGATGTGAATGACTTTAAACTACCCACAAAAGACAAGGGAACTCTGAATAAAAGTCTTGTTCCAGCTCACCAAACATACATTTTGTATGATTTAGGTAAAATTGAGCAATTAAATGATTCAATGTATTTAGGGTTATTTATAATATTCCTAGTAAAAATCAAACTATACCTACAAGGCCCATTGTCTTAGGTAAAAGTTAAAGCAGGTAGTAGGAAAATATGTGCAAAATTGATTGAAGATGAAAGAATTCTTTCCATTTAATGCACAAGAATTATGGGGAAATCCACATATTGGATCCTCTTCTCTTATTTAGGAAATTACAAAAGACTGTCAACATAAGTCTTCATTTGATGTACAGCATCTCGAGCTTCATCAGCAGCTTCTTGAAGCTCATAGACTCGACCAACTTCACTCTTCTCATCTTGATGGAGTCCCTTCGTGGCATCTAAAATGGCTTTCATACCATTTGTTTGTGCTCCCTCTAATGAATTATTGAGCTGGTCATGTTCCCCAGTAACATCATCTAACTATTGCTGGAGCTGCACCTGCTGGATGACCTTTTCTTTAATCTTATGCTACAACTCCTTCATCTTGGCAGCATAATCAGCCTCAGATCAGGATATTGTATCCTCAAATGCTCTAATATTGGCTGACATATTCACTCTGGTCAGATCATAATGGCACTTTTTCTCTTGATCACTTCTTAAGATGACTTGTTTCACAGCGGTATGGATCTCTTGGAATCCAAAACCGCCAAGTCCTAGCATGACGAACTGGGATGACAACCAGGAAATCTTTGATGATAGATCTTCTAAAGGCACCTCACATATGATTTTCCATATTTTGTTTTATGCCTTGCGTCGTGAAAAGATGAGCGCCTTAAGCACCTCTGGGGCTTATTCAACATCATCATCACATGGGGGGCATGCAATCTGGGATTAATGCACTTAAAGAAGTGCCCTGTTATGCTCCTTCCCCCCTGAACCTAGTTTCTTCACCTTATTCTACTGTTTGGGGGGAGGTTGAGACTTCAACTCTAGTTCTAGCCATTAAATTTGATAGCCCAATTTGATCAATTAAAAGTATGGTTAGTTTCATAGAATAATGGAAGTTGGTTTTATATCTTGAAAACTCAGTCCAATAATTACCTAACAGTAGATCAGCAGCTTGAGAAGACTCCTCCCCATCTTACCCAGTTTCAACAGGATCTTCAAGATGGGTCTCATGAGGGTTTACTAGGTTTTTCTCCACTTGAGATAATGTTTCTACAATGGTAGGGTTGACATCCATGTCCACACCCTCTTCAGGCATTGGCAGTTCAGCAGCTTAAATGTATGAAACTGAATATTATTTTCAGTCATGATTAGAATAGAAAATTATAAGTAAATTTACTGGACGAAGGATAACACTCACGTACAAAGTCTTCTAAATCACATGATAACTTAGCATGATCATAAAATTATTCGAAAGAAATTCCACGATTCATCAATTAATCCAATGATATTTCAGAATCCTATTTAGCCTAACCAGTGGGAGAAATTGATGTGTCCTCTTGACGACCCTCATTCTGCAGCCCCTGACCCTAGACAGCTTCTTCAGGAAGGATTGAAGATTCAGTTGCTACAGTCGCCAATGATTTTGGTGCAGGTTCTTCTCTACTTGTAGCAGCAGCAGGAGCAGTACTGGGAATAGATGTTGGATCTTTTTCAGAAGCAGCCAAGTCAGCCTGAATTTTCATTTGTTCCAGAGCACCCTCTATGGTCCTCAAAGCAGGATCTGTCCTTTACCTTAAAGAGTAAATTGAAGAAGCCCCTGCAATCCCCAGAAATATGAGAAAACTTTTCATGGGTATAGATTCATGATTATTCGATGGACTTTCCACTACTGATAAAGTGTTTAGCAGTGGACTTCCTCCTTCACAGCCTTTGTCCTTTTGAATTTTTAGGAGTATCAGCAGTCTGCCTTATTGGCACTTGAATTCGATAATGGATGGCCATGTCCAACTCCTCATTCATGGCATGCTGGACTAGAGATATTTTGCCCGATTTGCAAGGAGATTCTGCAGCAACCCCAATGGCAGTACCACCAGTGCTATAATATGGTGAAGGAAGCTCAGAAGTTCCTTTCTTTGAAAGATGCAAGATGAGGAAAATAACTTCCTTATGTAACAAAGCTTCGACTAGAATCATGTTGAAAAGAAAATAAAGAAAGAAAACATACATCTTCAGGAGCCACATAATCATGACACTCCTCATCTCCAGAACCACCAGCCCCCTCAGTGGCGCCGCGATAAATCATTTCCTTCACCTTCCTGGTGACAGGAATTGACTCATATGTGGCATATACAATCATTTATAGCTCTCTTTTGTAAGCCCAGACATCATTGGTGTTATCCTCATATTGGATATCTGAAGAATCAACAAGATTCCCTATTCTAGGGAGTTGGTGACCCTCACACCAATCTAGCCAGATGGTCTTAGTACCACAGTATAAACTCTTCCATGTCTGGAAAACCTATGGTCTTAGATATGAAGGCCGCGAGGAAGGTCCTACAATCTTTGATTTCAGTTTCTTCCCAGCTCCTGCAACTATAGATATAGAATAAGAAAATAAGACTTATTACTTTATAAAGTTGTAGTGATTAAATTACCATAATGAAGTAACTCACCAGGAGTTGATGGAGTATGTATTTTGATTCTAACTAGAGGATTATATCGGGCACAAGGGTGCTTTGCTGTTTTCTATGCCTCATCATCCCCATCTTGGGAATCTGGTGAGCCAGTCCTTGATGAAGAATCTGGAAATTCAGCTTCATGTGGGGAAGCATAACCTTCATGAGGAAGGGTTCCTTTCTCTACAGTCCTCTTCCTTTTCCCCACGTGATAAACTGGGTGATTCAGCACCCATTTAGGGTATGATTCTATCTAGTTCTCGGCATACTATGTGGTCAAGTTATGTCCCACTTTTTCAACTGGTCGATCAAATACCGCCCCAGTTTTCTCACTTGACGTCAGCAGCCACAGTTGTCGAGCAACCATCGGATGTTTCTCCAAACTGACATGTACTGGAGGAGATACAAAAATTTGTTTCAGACACTTGAATTGACGTGAAAATCTATATGGAGCATAGGCCTCACATACAATTTCACCGTCAATCATGGAAACCAGAACACCATCTCTGCAAGCTAGCATATATGCCCTCAAATCCAAGTGGGTTGTTCCATCATCAACAAAATGCCCGATTGGTGGATTTCCATAGGGATATAAGTTGAATTATTTAAACATGATCAGCCACACTTTCATTTCATAATCATTAAGATCTAATGGAGTAACTCTAGAGAACTCTTGCACTGACGGCCTGAAAGAAATTCCAGGAATTTGTACTCCATTATGTACATTGTAAGTCATAAAGTGAGTGGTGATCCATCCCCATAAAACATGGAATGGTCCCACTATTATTCAAGGAGATTTACCAATGAAGACATGAAGTAAAATCCTGTGAATCTTTGCTAAAATGGGGGTAGCCAACCCAACCATT
Organism: Viscum album; assembly: GCA_963277665.1. Taxonomy (NCBI): domain Eukaryota; kingdom Viridiplantae; phylum Streptophyta; class Magnoliopsida; order Santalales; family Viscaceae; genus Viscum; species Viscum album. Next base: position 1,032,036,692 of record OY728133.1, on the reverse strand, counting down.
TTTCCCTCAGCTATCATTGCCGCAATGACGAAGGTCCCATGCCTGACGCCTCCCTTCGAATCCCTAACTATAAAGAGATAAACGCTGAGCCAAAAATCCTAGAAGCCCGCCAAACGAGTCTTCTTTGGGATCCTTTGATTCACCTCATATCCCCATTTCTCGAACTCTCCTGCTTCTAGAGTTGGCCAGAATGTGCCAGGAGCACCCCTCTTCTCCGCTTTTGGGCAGGTGGTAGGATGGATGGGCCTCTTATCCTTGGATTTATTTTTCTTGGATCCTTTCTCCTTCGGATCCTTCTCCATCATCTCCTTCTATTTCTTCTCAATAAGAAATATATTCATCCACTCCCCTGGATGAATATCCTTCCAAGAATGAGTTAAGGAGGTCTCTGAACTCTTGATCCTATGAATGATTTTAAATAATTCCTGATCTAAAGAAAGAGTCTTTTCTGGATCATTCCAAGTCACTTTGGGAGGAATGAATTCATCATGCATATCACCCAAAAGTGGAACCCTTGAGATCCTGTGGACATCCCACAGACTAATGCCTACTTCTCCATGAGTCAGATAGAAGGAATTGGTTTCTGGGATCTAGTGGTTAAGTATCTTTAGCATGAAGATATCATGTCTATAAAAATATTTTTTCCCAACCCAGATAACTTCTAATATCACCAATCCTTTCAGATCTTCGACAAACTCTGCACAAGTTTGTCGTACCCAGTATGCCCACATCCAAGATGGCTTCACACCTCCCCCAGGACGGAAGTCCCAAATTTTCTTCTAGACTTTGGATTGATCCATCTGAGCATTTTGGAAGATTGAAAGATGACAATGTGGTTTCAACTCAGCATTATGAGGTTTCATATCTGGCAGACAAGGGCTATGATGCATCATGTGGGCCTTCTCCACTGTTCTAGCATTTATAAATCCTCATCCACATGAGATATTTTCTGAAGAAAAGTTGGTGTAACTCTGAAACCACGAAAATGGGAGATAGTTATTTGATTCTGGAATAGTGACTTCTCGTAGATGACCGTAACCATACAAAGGCAGATAAGTGATTTGTGGGAAATCAATGTGGTATTTATTTAGATACATAGCTAAATCTAGGAGAGTGATATCACAGACGGTATAATAATCATGGCCAATGATATCTATAATTTCATTAATTCTTTTAATTTCCAGTTCGTCAGCCGTTCCAATTATTCTTGGAGCCATTTGAATCTGCACAAAAGTTGAATAAATTAACACTTAAATGGGTTTATTTTTCATAAAATTTGATAAGGAATTCAGAAAAATGGAAAAGGAATAATGGCGCGCAAGTCTAAACTTGGCGCACAAGTATGGATGTGTCGCGCAAGTGTAAATGTTCAGCGCATGTTTTTGGCACGCAAGTATAACCGCGCAGGTCCACGTACCTTGACAGTAGTGCGACATCGAAGAAACAGCGGAAAACAATCAACTTGCATGGCGATGGTGACCTGCGTGGCGAGAGCTCGAAAATCCGGAAATCATATGATATGTGCGGCAAATGAGCACATATTTATAGGCCAGGCTGCACACCTGCACGCCTACAGCCACCACGCTCCATCCAGCACATTCCAGCCCTGCGTGACTCACACCTGCGTGATGACAGTTTCACGGTGAAAACCTGCATGCCTATTTCCCTTTGGTTTCTCTTCTTTTCCTCAGAGTCACATCCTTATTCTTTCGGATCCAACTCTGAGGGGGGACTATTGTTGGAGCTCCTTTTTCGTCACATTTTCTAAAGGAATGGAAAGGGAAATGACTTAGCACAAATTGATCCAGCCTTTGAAGAAAACCTCAAAAATTGACAAAGGCATGAACAAAGATTCAAATGCAAATGCACCGCACAAGTTCCTTCACTGTCGCGCAAGTATACTTGTGCACTGACTAATGGTCGCGCAAGTGGCTTGCACTCCCGCTTAGAAAACTGCCCAGGGTCTTCATAAGCCTATAAATAGACCATGTAGGCCCCCTATTTCAGGAGGAATTTTTCCAGAATTCAGATAGAGAGGTCTGAACACCCAAGTCTCTTCTTTATGTCTTTTTAACACTTCTAAGGTAATCCTTTACCTAGAATGGAAGGTCTAAACAAGAGGAATATGGTCTAAGTGTTAAAATTCATTAACACATGTGCGCCTAAGTGTTTTTACCCATAAGGGAAATAGACACACTTCCGCGCCTCCTTACCTATTCATTGAAATGTGTGTGCCACTCTTATGCAAGTACCTTTGGATGATTCTAAAGTCTTTGGTCAAGAATCACCCAAGTATTACTCTACTTGGCAAGGATCGTGCATGTACCTGAGAGTCATGTAGGTATACCTGCACGACCAATACTTGTGCGCCCACGCATTACCTGCGCGCCTACCAGGACTTGCGTGCCATTCTACTTTTGGGTGCCCTTCCTGATCATTTTACCCCTCTTATGCCATTCCACCTCTCCTATTCAAGATTCAGTCTTCAAGACACTCTTCAAAGCCATTTATGGAATGTTTTCCTGATTGAATTCCTTATCTAAAAGGAGTTTTGTGTAACATCTCTCAAAACATAGTGATTTCCAAATATTTATGTCACTAAAGTTAGAGAGTTCATTCATTCAACATAATCCTTTAAGATGAGAGAATCCTTAACATGGGCCTCCTTTTCTAGAGTAATCCCCAGTCCAAAGTCTCATTAATTTGGGCATCCTCCTTAGGTGTAATCCCAAAGTCCCCTAACATGGGCCTCCTTTTCAGGAATAATCCCTAGTCATAATTCCCCAAATTTGGGAATCCTCCTCAGGAGTAAGCCCCAAACCTTAATTCCCTTAACCTGGGCCTCCTTTTCAAGAATAGTCTCTAGTCTCAAATATGGGCATCCCCTTTAGGAGTAAGCCCAAAGTCCCTTAATTTTCAAATCCCTTTAACCCAGGCCTCCTCCTTAGGAATATGCCCCATTCTTAATTTCTCTTAACTAGTCATAATTCCTTTTTATCAGGACTTCCTTCTCAAAAGTAAAACCCAACCATAAGTCCCCTCATAAATTGGACATTTTCTATAGGTGTAAGCCCCAAGATTAGAGTATCCAAATCTCCATGAAGAAAATATACCTTTATGCACCATGTTCATGGATTTCTTCCCTGAAATAAGTCTTAATCCTCATCTATTTGGGCAGTCATACATACATAATCCCCACATCATTTCATGGTACAATTATCTAGTTTCACCAATACCTCTTGTTTCTCACACCGAGTATGACTCACGTGAGCTTACAGTGTAAAAGTAATCATGACATCTTTCTTTGAGCCATCAATCTTGCCTAAACATCATAGTCCCTTACTCTCACTATGTGGGTTCTGATTCCTTTTCCAAAACAAAGGACATTTAGGTATCCCATCAGTGGGTATGATCCCAAATCTGCAATAATCCATGTCCTCCTGAATGACAATAAACTTCAAGTGCCCCATTGAGTGGATTTAAAACTAGTATGGTCATCATAATGACCAAGAGACTTTTATGTATTGAAGGATACCACTGGCTAAGAATCTATAAACCAATAAATATGATTCTCTATTGATGACGAACCTCGAATACATATAAAAGATTCTATAAATTTCCTACATATTAATCATTGTTTGTCAAATATAAAGGAAATCTCATTTTATACTTGGTAATGTAATATGGATTTACGAACATAACTTAAATCTATAAAGAGAGTCCCAGAGTAGAAAATAATTCCCCACAAAAAGGTGTTATGAGTCTGACCTCCCATCCTCTCAACCAATGCAAATTCATAAGCCTCATCAGTCCACAACTAATGAGCACCTACCTTTGGAAAGTATGTCTAAATGGATATGGAATCATTGGATGTTTCCGGTTCTACGAACAAACACACTAGAAACTGATTGGAATGTTTGAACCTTCAATCAACGAGGTCATCCCTAATTCTAGAGGAAACAGTAGTGTTGGTACAATTATCCTTGTTTAGACAGAACTTTATTCAATAGTTGATAGGGAATGTGTAAATATTTTATAAGGTATTAGTTACCTCTTTCAATAATATTAGAATCTAATAGGGATCATTATTGAAACCTATTATAGTTTGTAGTTATTCATCGTACCTTTATTAAGGTTTCAACTTTATTGAGACATCATTGATTATGAAAATAAGGCATGATAGAATCAATGTTTTTTCCCTTTTGATATACTTGAATAAAATATACCAGTTGATTATGTATTGGACTTTAAATAAAATATTATGTTGATTCAATATGTATTTCATGTTTCATAGTTAATGTGGTATCAACCAGATATTTACCATATGGTTGAATTGGAAAAATATATTTTTGATCATAAAACATATATGGGTAAAAAAAACTAATTCATATTATAGATCACAAAGAGATGGTAAAATATAGTAAAAAATTACCTTAGTTATTTTACTATGTAATGGAATATGGGATGTCCATGAGAAGCAGGAGGAAGCATAATTGATGAGGAAATAATGTATGTATCTTTTTATAAGTTTATAATCCTAACGAATTTCTTGTGACATAATTATTTTTGGTGTGGTGAATCATGAAAACCTCGAAGAAATATGTATTAATTATTTAATATATTATCTTATTAATTTGGTAAATCTAGCAGTTTTATTGAGTTGGAGTTTTAAAAGATGTTTTTATAGAGAAAACGGGCTAGGAGTATGGTTTTAGTTCATATTTAGTGCTAACTATGTGGTTTGTAACTATGGCGATCCTTTAAATTATCAAGATTTTAGGACATTCAGTCAAACTATGCTACTCACAGAAAGAACTATGCTTATATCATGGTTTTTTTCAATAGTTGTCACATAACATGACAACGGTTTTCCTAGACCAAGTGTCGTCTCTCAAGTATTATAGTGACCTATTTTTTTAAAATGGAAAAGTCCAAAAACAGTGATATCATCAGGTCTTCAACTATGTGGCCTAACCATGAACCTTGATATAAACCCAAAAAATTTAGAGTTTACCTATATTACCATAATGATTTTAATGTATAATCCCCTTATAATACCCATCAATATTTAAATAATCTTCCTCTTGTTCTATAAAGGCTTCTCCCCTTTCATCATTTGTGATTTTCCATCATTCATGATTGATATCTTCAAGGATTGTTCAATTTTTATTATTATGGTTTCTCTAACACATAGAACATTTTTTGATCTCATCTTCCCTTATTCGATTGAAACATGATTAGGTTATGATTGTAGTATATTAAGGCTTTGATTAGAAACTGATTTCATTATATTTTTTCTATTATTGTTAGTACTAGATATAGATAGTTTCCAACCTATGTACTTGAAGGTGAACAATTTTTTGTTTTTCATGTGTTAGGGGTATCATTACTATGTTTCTAAGTTATGAATATATTAAATTTTCTATGAATTTATGTAGTTTCATTTATGAAATTATTTTATTTTATATCAATTTTTAATTGTTTCATTAGATTCATTTTTTTAAACATGGGTTTATTTGATAGAAAATTAGCCAACACTATATGTTTGATGAAATACATCAAATGATTTTTGACACTAAAATGGGTATTTAATAAATGGATTACTGATTCCTCATTTTGAATTTTTTTTTGAAAATTGTTACAATTATTTTCAAAAAAATAATGTTTTGGGAATCATAGCAAGTGGAGAATGTTGATTGATAAAAAATTTGGACATATGAATCCATAGTGATTGTGGCACCACTAGGGATATCTTTTTTTATATAAGTACAATGTTTCTAGACCCAATATCAGTATTATTCATTATATACATGGATTTGTGTTCCATTACATGTCTATGTTCTTATTCCCATAGTCTAGAGTACAGGTGTTCCCAGTTTTATACATAATAGTATTTTTTCATTTAATTACTCATATTTTATCATATGGATTGTAAATGGATGGTTTTGGATTATAATTTCATGTTATAGTATAGGTAATTTTAAAATTACTAGTTTATATTAATCGTTGATTTTTTTGAAAACCAAATTCTGTTTTCAAAAATTATTTCTCCAATTAAATGAATTTATATTTGGTTGTTTAAGAAAGAACTAATTGTTTGATAGTGTTAGATGTTGTATAGATTCATTTGGTAAATCCTATTGTAATATTTTATCACATCTTACTTATTCTGGTATGTGTTTTTAGATGTGTTTTTGTTAGAATAATTTAATGGAAAGGGTGTCATGTAGTTCATAAAATTTTCTATGTTGTCATTGTTATATTAGTGAGACAACCTGTTGGTGATCGGTGGTCCAAAAAATGTATAATTTTTTTTTTCTAGTTTTTCATTTAATTTTCTCAATTATTTAATAGAATTTTATATCACATTGATACATAATATTAATTTTTAAAAAATAACAATATTGTTTTATCAATCTTCTATAATTCATGGGACTCTTTCATTGTTGTATGTTGTTCTTATTCTTATATAGGAATGAATTTGGAGATGTGTCAGGTTAAACTAGACTAGTTCCTTATATAAAAATATAAATAATTTAAGGTAAAATTCAATAAAAAAGCATTATCATTATAGTACATTTTTCTAATTTTAGCGAAAACATATTTTTTACTACTAACCTAAAATAAAAAACCGTAAAATCATAATATTATTTTTTCTTTTTTTAATGGAATATTTTTTTGAATTTAATTAAATTTTATTATGTTTTCTGTTTGAAGTCCATTTTTTCCATGAAATACTTTGTAATACACACACATATATATATATTATAAGACTTGCACTAATATGACAACAATTTTCAAGGCCTAGTGTTCCTGGAATAAATTTTATAAAAATATTAAATATATTTTATGTTATGCACAAATTGTTTCTTAATAATAATAGGATAAATATTAAATGGATTATTGGATAGAAAATCTTATATCATGGTTGAGTCTAGAACAGAATTTTTACCCTAGGAGAGACCTAAAATATGATGGAATGGGGTTTTCAGATAAAATATGTTGTGGGTGGGTTCATTTAAATTGATAAATAATTATATTCATATATTTATAATAAATAAACAAAAAAACTATTTAAATAGCCCATTATTACAATTCACTAGGTTTAACTACACAATCCTAAGGAGAATTTAGTTGTTCCTTCAACTGTATATTGGTGAATTAGATGTAGATGATGATGAGACTTCAGATCTTTGTAGATCTAGACTCCGTATCGAGTTTGATCATAATTCTATGAAAAAAAACTCCCATTCTTATTTGGTGATTTTATTTATTATTGGTGAATGATCCAAAATGATGATGTACTTTTCAATTTGTGTATTTTGAACCAATTGATTAAATTTATTGAGAAGGATCATAATACTTATTTAATCAGAATTTTAATTGAGTCTTTGGTATTTCCTGTGTAACGGTTTAATTTTATTATTTCGTGTTCTCACCCTATGAAACATAAATAAATATATTCTGGCCAATAATTATTTGATAATGATCATTTCACATATTTTTCTTTTGAATTTGTCATTTTTTCTATGTGTTAGTCATATTTGGACCGTGGTGTCATTGTTCAACATTTTTGGGCGGGATCGAGCGTGACTGGACACCTTGAATCCTTAGGGTATTTGCACATGAAAAATCAAATGATGAACTAGCGATAAAAATGGTGTATTCATGGGTTTTGGTAGATCAATTTTTTGATCCATGATAAAAATTGGAGATGAAGATGATGGGAAGTTCGTGTAGGGAGATAATAGTGTGTTTTTGGTTATTGTGGAATGAGCTGGAGGTTTCATTTTTGGCCACTAGAGGCCTGGAATCATCAACCAATGAATGATACATCGTTTTAAGGCATCTCAAAGGTGGGATCCAATGAAATGAATGTATATATTGGATACATTGAAAAAAAATATAAGAATATGTTAAAAACCTAACTAAATTATGTTTTGTTCAAATAACACATGATGTGTTGTGCCCCCCATTGGGTTTGAGGCTAGGGGTTTGAGAAACATAATGAAATACACCATGTGGATAGGAATAACACCATGTGGTTGGACCACATGATGTTTTTCGATCACCAGGTAGGGATGTAGTGTGGTATAATAATATAGGTGGGTCTATGTGTGGAATAATACGCTATGTACCGAGGTTTATAGACATTGTTAGAGTCACACTGTTAAGACAAGTGAGCACAGGTATGATACCAGGTGGTTGAGGCACGCCGTGTAGTACCCCTACACACTATGTAGTGCTACATGGGAAGTGAATCATGCAACAGTGAGGAAAAAATTTGGTAGATTAATGGGGACACAATCATTGTGGGTCGTATACACATGGTATACCCCCTCTTTTTTTTATGAACATTTTTCCTCTCATATATCCATTATTTGGATTTGAATTTTTTCCCTTGAGATTCCTATAATGTGTTTTATTCCACATATTAGATGATGGTGTCCCCAATATTGTAATTTTTAATATGATGTGATATTTTACAAAAATGGACTTAATTATTCATTGATCAACGATGATAGTGATTAGGTAGGATAATAAGAGTCGAACCCCCTGAAGGACTATGAAATATGTCCTCTATCTATTTACAGAGTAGTACCCCTTATCGATTATGATGTTAGTATTTATTATACAGAGTGTTAAACCCTAGATATATCATGGCATGTGTCCTCTATTTATCATAGTAATACCACCATATTGGGTAGTGTACAAGGCCTCCTTATGCTAAATGCTACCCCTAATGGAATTAGGGTGTGGGTACTCTATTTAATGAGTGGTACCCCCACTGTATAATATAGTGAGTGTACTCTATCTATTTAATGGTTCCCATTAAGGAATAATATATTAGTTGATATATCTATTGATTGGAACACCCCTATGGAATAATTACAGACATCCTCTAATGGCTAGGTGGTTCCCTCTATGTCATTATTTTTTGGGTCCTCTATCTGTTGAGTGAAACCCCCTGACACATTGGGGATCATATCTTCTATACAATATGATTTAAAACCAATCATGTAATTTGTGGGTCCTCTTTATACTGAGTGAAACAACCTAACACTGTAGGTCATGGGACATTTACTTGTAGATTGTGTCCCTTTGGCTGTGTGGAACAATGGCAAACTGTGGGTCCTCCAAGTGGTTACTTATTTCAATAGGAATGAGAGATGATGGGAATCATTGATTGACTTCTGTAATCACTAACAATCCTTTTATGGAAAGTACTTTAGATTTATATCCCCTTCAATCTCGACTATGTTTCATTAGTATGATAATATATATTCATACTTATGTTTCCATATTTTGTACTCCCATTATTCGGTTTGAGAAATCTACTATATATTTATTCCTATCATTTAACTTCCTACTCCCCCATAATAATTTAGGGAATTATAATAGGTATGTATATAATAATCCATGCATGTGGCTTCCCCACTCATGTTGTATCTTATGGAGATGAAGAATGTGGTTTTTGGTTCTATATAGGTGAATATGGATTCTCGGTGAATTAGACTATGCAAAGTGGTTGGACGTTAGAGATCTTGACTTGAGCTCAATAAATACATTTATGTTTTATGTTTTTTTGGGATGGGAATGTATTTTACCCATATAATTTTATATTACACTTTAATACTCTTGTAATCCCAAAAGTATTTCACATGAATGGTAATATTCTAGATATTTCATATTTTAATTATTATTAATCTACACTTCTGCATTAAGATGGATGGGTGTGTTCATACAGGTACATTAGGAAAATACCTCCCACAATAGATATGAATTTAGTTTCTTGTATCAACCCTGAGTAAATGGATGTGGGATTGGGGTAGTTTCATCACGTGCCCCATTGGGACAGGTGATGATAGATTGGTATCAGATCAGTAAATTTTTTGGGATGGTGTTTAGAGTAGTCCATTTATGAGGATTTGTTTTGTATTAAAAAACACGGTCATGGTGTCTTGAGTGTATCTCTTAGGCCCAGGAACATAGTGTTTGTTTGGTGACTGACATTTTCATTAAATAGAACCTTTACAACTATCTTATTGATTAATCACAACGATACATTGATGGATGGGAGAAATGGTAGATGCATCATATAGGATTTGGTCCCTTGTATTTAATTCATGAATAAACACCCCATTATATATATATATTCTCATTTGACTATGATATATATTTTTTACTTATGTGACACCTCTATGAAGATAGAAACTGATGCTATCGATTTTGGATCATGATGATGATCTGATGAGGGATAATTACATAGTTCTTGGGCTATTCCGTAAGATCCTTCCTCCTTGTGGAATGTTGCCGAACCACCACATTTAATGAAATAGATCAAGTAAGGACCTATTCTTAACAAATATATATTATAGTTATTTTAAAACTATAAATAAAATAATTTTCACAAAGATATTTTTTGTTTACTGTTTTAGATAATTAGAAAAATATCATAAAATATAAACACATACATTAAATGTGGACACTAATACTCAATATCCATTAATTACTACTTAGGAATCTATATTAAAATGATAATTAATTTTCATTCATGAAAAAACATCCTCAATTTCATAATGACATCTAATTCATCATGAAAATTATTTATGACCTATGAAAATTAATTTTAAATATTGGAATGGGATAAAAAATTTCAATAAGGGATATTAGAAGAATGAAAATATTTGTCTACTGAAAATATGAAAAATCATATATCATTTCCATTAATCTTAAATGGTCTATAATTATATTAAATAAAAAATTTCCACATGAAAAAAACACATAAATAATTCTCAATAAAAATCATTAAAACCCATAGTAATAAATTACAACTTTTTTGGTGACTTAAAAATTAATATTTACAAACCCATTTTAAAACCCTTTTAATTTTAATAATTATTCGGCCTTGTATAGTAATATTAATAACCCAATTAAGATATTTTAGGAATACATAATTCAATATGGGCGTCCCCATGTTATTCTACAATAGGAATAACTATTTATATCTAGGGAGTCCTATGTTATGCTATAACGGGATTACATTTTGTTGTATGGGCCACAACATGTTATGCTTTAATGGGATTTACCAACACTATTTGGGCCACCCCATATTATGATTTAACAAGTTTTCCTGATGCTATTTGAACCACCCATGTTAAGATATCATGATATTTTTAAATGTCCTCTTGGACACACCATGTTTAGCTGTAATAGACTTACCTGAAACTATTTGGACCACCCCATGATAAGCTGTAATAGCCTTCCCCGTCGGTATATGGGAAACCCCATGTTATGTTTTAATAGGATTCTCGACACTATCAGGGACGCAAAATTTTAAATGATGAAGTGTCGTATAATGATAAATTATATATTATTCTTTCATGTTTTTTATCAATTTTTTTAAACACATTAAATATCTATGAAAATAACTTTGGATATCAAAATATCCTTTTCTTTTTATAAATAAATTTTAACATTGGAACACTGCACACATCATAAAAACTAATTTTAATTTAAAGAAGCCATGGAAATGTATTAAATAAGAATAAAATAATTAATGATTCATGACATCAAAAATATAATCTCATTTTTATAAGTTTACAAATCTATTTTTTACTTCTGTTAAAATAATCCTTAAGAGTTGATTTTACAAAAGAACGCCCCTTACAACAAGACTGATTTGTTATGTATATCCTTAATCGTCCAGAATAATAAATATATGTTAACTATTTAATTGATTAAGAAAATTCTTCATGTTTATTATATCATTAATAGAACATATTATCACATTATTACAATTACATAAATATTTTAGTAACTTCTGATTTTTTTGACTATATTCGATAATTGAGTTCAATATTAAATTCATACGATCTCTAGAGAAATATTTTCATTAGTACTTCATCTCCAAAATATAAATCATGAAATAATTATCATTTTTATACATAAATTTTACTTTTATTTCCAAACATTAAATAAGGACATGAAAAATGAGCTATGTTTTAATCATTGAAATGATAAATCATATGTACGCAAGAGTAACGTTTCCACTATAAATGATAATTTTGAAAAGAATATAAGTATCATTATATGTTTTTATAATGAAAATAATACAGTTAATATCAGATTAATCATTTAAATATATATATATATAATCTACATTAGGTGGTATCAAAAAACTAATCGCATTCCTTTGTGGAGGTGATGATTCACCCATACACATGAACACCGTTATCAGTTTTCTATGCATGGAATCATAAGAACATAGATGATATATTATATTTTCATAAATATGAAATTTCAATTAATGTCATATATATATACAAATTAATTCCATAATTATAATCATTATTGAGAGACAGTGATGAATAACAAATTTTATGTGTTCATGGGGCGATAGTCCATCATACACAGAGATGATAAATTATTTTCCCATTTTATAAAAGTGGATAAGGATTTATGGGATGAGATTAACAGAATGGAATATCATTATATGTATTATAAAGGATTTAATATTTAATCATCATTGAAGAATATTTTAAGGAGTTGAATGTAGAAACAAAATAGAAACACTTAATTAAAATTGACTCACCTTCTTTGAATTATCACCATTTATTTACTCATTTACATCTATATGGGGATTGCTCTGCCTATAATAAATCATATATAATCTGATGAGGGTGTATAGTATGGGATTTGGAAAGATCATGGATTAACAAAAATATAGTTTATGTATGAATAAATGAGAAGAATAATTTCCCTTTTAAAAGAGGGGTGACAGGCACTCTTGGAATTCCTCAAAATAATAAATAAATAAAAATTAATCCTTAGTTCCAAATTTATAAAAATTGAACTTTTTAAAATATAATTAAATTTTTGGTATAAATAATATCATAAAGTACAATTTAGATAACCTTTGAATCATGATATACCCTTATCAGTTGGTTTAAAATCATATTTATCTTATTTTACTCTTACTGTGAAAACATGTGTTTTTACTGATTGAAGGTTAATATAGATACTATAAAATTAATAAAGTCCCATAAATGATGAATTTATGAAATTTTGAATCTTATAATAATAATGTGGATGAATTTTATATTTTTATATACTTTATATCATTTTTATTAAGTATTATATATTTTAAAATATTACTAATGTCAATATTGACAAAATCCATTACATTGAATTTTTAAAAATAATACAACAATATTTCTTACAATAAATTTTTTTAATATATACCTAATATTTCAAGTTAATCTAAAAAATTATTGGATGAAAATAATCAAATCCATTTATATTAATTTTTATAGTTTTAATACTATTTATATTATTTCATCAATAATTGAATAATTACTTAATAATTTGTTTGAAAGCCTTTAACGTAATTATTTATTACATAAAACATAAAACAATATTTCTATGAATAAGTTATATATTTAATATTTCATAACACTATTTATTGTAAAACATATCTTCTGAACGACCATACATTAAAAATTCTAATCTTAGTAATAAAATTAGTGTCACTAGTTTGACGTTTCATATAATAAAAGACTATAAGTGTCTAAAAGTCGTCGAATTAACTACAAGAGTTCATAAATTCTTCCAAAAGATTTTTTTGATCTAAAATTTATCATAAACAATTAGAATATGTTTTAGGTATATTTACTAATATTTATTATATATTTTTTATAATTAATTTCATAATGTACCCTTAACAGTAGAAATAAAATTATTATTTTTACTATTAATATTTTTAAAAAAAGGATAAATTTCCTAAATTTATACATTCTAATTATAATTATAGAATCAAATTTTGAAATATAGAACCTAGAAGTTTCAATAATGAATTTAAAATTAATCTAGTAGATGTGGAAAATAATGATGTGTTTTAATGTTAAATAATTCAAAAAGATTAAATGTTTTTATATACATATTCAATATTAAAATGATTAAAATGTCCTAAATTGGATTAATATGTGTATAATTGATATATTTTTACAATAAAACCAATTTAAAAGAAAATTTATTATTATATATATCAGAAAAAATACCAAAACATCTTCCAAATTAAATTTTGGTAGAATTTATTAAAAATTATAAATTATTATTTTAAATAAAATTCATAAATATGTCAAACATTAGTTTTAAAACAAGTGGTTTATTAAAAGGTAGAAAACATAAATTTTTGGAAAATATTTTTTTTGGAAAAAAATTGATTTGATCATATCATATGCATATAAAGTCTATTGAATAGATGAAAAAATATACCATGTGTTATGATAAATTTCTTAGTCTTATTAATACCCAAAAATATAACCTCTTGGTGATATCTTCCATATAAAAGAATAATTTCTTCTTGTGCAATTAATCTTGAAGTGGCATATCTTATATGGTATCTATCGTAGTGTTTCCCTTTAAAATATTGTAACGTTACATTATCCCCCCCAATATTAATAAACTAAATTGTAACTCAACATTTAAAACTAAGACTTTTCAAAATACATTAATTGAAATACAACATGGGAAAACTGTTCAATAAAACATCCATTTTTATAGAGATAAAAGATTATATTAATGTCACTTGAGATCACACAAACTAGGATTCTGTGTTTTGATAATTTTGATATGGAAGAGAAAACTAACTATCATGTTCTAATGTAACGTGACAGGGAATATGGTCTAGAGGTTTTTTACAATAAAAATATAATAAAATAGTGATGATTTAAAGGTCTATTGATTTCTTGATAATAATATAAATGAATAAAATTTTTATTTCAAGATCATTTTTTCTACAGTTATGGAATTACACTGATATATATTCCAATAACATACGTACACATACATACTTCAAAATTAGAGTGTAAAACATTAATAAATTTTTACCATAAACACATCATTATCACTGAATTATGTGTATGAGTTTTGTTCATTTTTGACATAATAGAATCAAATTTTATATATCTCTACATTCAAAAAATAAAAGTATTTTCTTTTTACTACATTTTGGGATCAACCAAAACCAAAATATTTTTTATAAAATAAGATAATTCCACAAAAATAATAAATCATTATATTAAAATATATATATTAATAACCATAAATCCACAATAATAGCTAATGTTCAAAAAAAGAGTATTCGATAAATAATAGTCCATAAAAATAACAAAAAATTCACAAACTAAGGTTGAAACACAATAATCGGGGCGATTTATTTACATAGAATTTGAAGAAAATATTTAATATTTATATATAAATAAAATCCATAACTCTTGTTATCTCTTACAAAAAATTTATCTTTATATATCTCATAATATCTAAGATCTGCTATCTAATTCCATAAATTACCATACTCTCCAGAAAACCCATATAAAATAATATATTATTAAAAAAATATAAATGAATATTTATTCCTAAAATAAATTCCTATATAATTAATTTTTTTAATCATACGGGTTTCCCAAAATAAAAAAAAATATTATGAAATAAAAATAATCACTTAATCACCAAATCACTTCAAATATCATATTTATATATGAAACATATTTTTATAAATTTTAATTACTAAAAATTATATAAAAATTATATATGTCAAAAAATATCATTAATCACATTAAAATTTCATACGTTAAATCCTGAAAATGGTTTTCAATGAAAATGAACGTATGATCTTCATGAAAATTATGAACATGTGATTATATCTATAACCTGTACACATACATTCTAATCTATAATGTAGTATAATTCATACTCTGATATGAACTGTAAGAACCCTACTATAAACAAAAAATATTCTAGTTATATTAAATCTAGAAATCACATTATTTTCCCATATATCTTGTATATTTAGGGTTTTATTGAATTATAAAGAACTCTTAAAAAGTAAAAAATATATCATAAAAGTGTAAAATTATAATTAGTATCATTTTATCTACCAAATAATACCCATTTAAAATAAATAATGACTTTTATTCATGACACATCTTTAATACATTCATAATGAATTGTTCTTTGTACCTACTAATATTTACGAGCAATGAAAAATATAATAAATCCTAGGATCATCACAAAAATATCACTAAGGGATATTTGAAAATAGAAACCAAATGTCTTTTGAAAACATGGGAATTACTATATTGATTATATTTATCTTCAATGTACATTGGGCATATGAAATAAAACATTTCCACTTTAAAAAATACAAAAACAGTTATCAATAATAAAATAAAAACCCAATCCATGAAAATAATTTCTCTTTTTGTGTCTTTGAGAATCATAGTCACAAACCCCTTTCAAACCCCTTTAAATTGGAATAACCATATGATTAAATTCCAAAATTTTCATTACCCAATTATGCTATTATAGACATACCCAACCGTATCTAGTCCAACCCATATTAATATGTAATGGGATAACTCATCACTATCTAGGTCACCCCATGTTATTCTATAATGGTCATAACCGGTGCTATTTGGGTCATACCATGTTAACCTATAACTGGCTTTCTCGGTGCTATCTGGGCCACCCAATCATAATCCATTATGGGAGATTCGTAGCACTATATGAGATAAATCATGTTAATATATAATGGGTTTTCATGATTCTATGTGGTAAGCACCATATTGAGTTATAACGAACTTACCCGGAACTATCTGAGCCACCCCCGTTACGTTTTAGGGGGATTTCCTGAAGATATCATAGAATCATCATGTTGAGTTATAAGGGAACTTCCTGGAACTATCTCAACCACCACATGATTAATTATCAATGACCATAAGATGATAAAAAAAATTATGTCTGAATTTTTTGACTTCAATTATTTAATTTTATTGGAAAATCATCATAAAATAACATTTGAATATCAAGAAACACTTTCATTTTTTAAAATGACATTAAAAATTGAAACACTTCACTGATCATAAATATGTTTTTCCAACGAAAATAACCATGAAACAATATAGAATAATCATCAAAAAATTAATGAGTCATTATGGTAGATAAAACCTCTCATGTTTTATAAGATAAAAAAACATTACTTTTCAACATTTTAAAAAACACACTAAAATATGTTTTTTCAAAAGAAATCCCCTTATGAATATATTGATTTTTCCCGAATTTCTGTTATCTTCCTGAAATATAAATTTTGTTAACTATTAACATTATTTATAAAATTTTTAATGTTTATTATTACCATTATAAAACTTATTACCATGTGACAAAAATTACTTAATTGTTTTATATTATTGTGTACTTTTTGACAATATTAAATAGTTGAGTCAAACATTTATTTGGTATGATGTATATTGTAAATGTGGTCCTTAGTATATCATTTACATAACAAAAATAATAACATAATTATAATTTCTAAAATTAAATTATAATTTTTCATCCACCCATTATATATATTGATATGAAAAATAAATTAAATTACTATTATAGAGGTTGTAAGTCGTATAGATTCATGAGTTATGTTTCCCTTATTCAATGATAATTATGAAAAGAAAGTAATTATAATTTTTTCTATATAGAATAATAAAAATAAAATTAAAATCATATTAACAGTTAATATATATATATATATATAATCCATATTATATAGTGATTAATAATGAATCAAATCAATGCGTGGAGATGATAATTCATACGTACACATGTACGATGTAATAATTTTTATGTTCATGTAATGATAATAAAATAAATGATTTATCAACTTTTAATTATGATTATTATTTCATTAATATCATATATAAGCATTAATTTCATCATTATAATTAGTCTTTCAATATGATGATTGAAAACAAATATCATTGGTGTGTGAGGTGGTAGTCCATTGTACAAACAAACGATTACTTATTTTAAAATTTAGTGAAAGTATATATGGATCTAGGAGATGATATTAAAATAATAAAATTTCAGTAAATTGATGATAAATTATTTAATATATAATCATTTTTTTAGAATATTTTATAGATTAGGAAGAAGAATGAAAAAAAATATAGTTAATTAAAAATGATACCACTTTTATGGATGATCACCTTTTTTAAAATCATTAACACCTATAAAGAAAGTATTATTCATACCCTTAGTCATCTAGAATGTGTGGAAATATTATATGAATTTATATTTCTGAATAATTTCTAAAGAAGAAGGTTTTTATGTGTGATTAAATAATAATAATAAGTTCCATTTTATATAAATATGAGTGGGGAAATATTAAAATTCCTCAAAATATTTAAATTATTTAAATTTATTTAAATTTCAAAATGAAACCAAAGTGAGGTATTTAAAATAAAACATTACTTTTGGAATAAATATAACCATTCAATATAATTTATATATTTTTTACTAAATTTCTACCCTTATTTTTGGTTTTAACCCTTAATTATCCACTTTAACTCTTATTATGACAACATGTTTTTTAATCTTTGATGGCCAATATGGTTACAATAAAATGACCAAATTCCCATAAATTAATCATTGATGAAATTATAACCATTATATGAAATTTTTTTTATTGAATTTTATATCTTTATTAATTTTATATCATTTTATGATATATAATTTTTTTTAAAATATCATTTATGTGAATTTTTGACACTATTCATTTCTTTAAATTTTTAAAAAATCCATAAAACACGATATCAAAGGAAAAATACTTTTTATACCTCCCAAAAATCAAACTTTCATCTATAAAATTCGTGTATGCCATTAATTATCTAAATATATATTAATTTTAATAGTTTTAATATCATTTATCTGATTTCCCATTAATTGAAGAATTATTGCATCAACATTGTGAAAGAATTTGATGTAAATATTTACTCACAAAAAATTAAAAATAAAATAAAATATTAATATAGACACATTAGATTTCATAATACAATTTATGGTATAAAATATCTTCTTCATGCCCATATATTAAAAATGGTAAATTTATTAACGATATTATTGTGACATGATTTACATTTCATAAAATAAAATACTTTAAGAGGATTAAGGTCATACAAGAGGGTATAATATGTAATAAAATATAACATAGGATGAATATGGTCGATAATAACAAATGAAATATTTTTTACACATTTTAGGTTAATTTTATAATATTTGTATAATTATTATTACCTAAAATTACAAAATATACCAATAACCCTGAAAATAAAATTATAATGTTTTATATTTAAATTTTTCAAAAATAAAAGTGACTTGTTTAATAAATTTTGAAAATTTATTCCAAATATTTAATTCATTTTTCTAAATAAAAAAACTTATATGATGTTAAAATTAATTTAAATTTAATCATATTGTCTTGGTGAGATAGTAGGTCTTTAATGATAAAGAGTTAAACAGATTGAAATTATTTTTATCCAAATTAATTATTAAATTTGTTAAATGACATAATTGGGATTAATATATGTATTATTGAACTAATATTTCTTTACAACAAATTTAAAATAAAATATAACACTATAAATTATTTATAAAAAAGGCAGTCTTCATATAAAATGATTTATTTATAACTACTCATAAAAAAATGAAACATTCCATAAAAATAATGAAAATTAAAAAAATTTAAACCATGATTTAATGAACTTATAAACTAAGTTTAAATATTAAAATAAAATTGATAAATATCCAAAAAAAATATTTTGAGGAAAGTGCGGCATTAAAAGGTGGGAAAATAGTCTTTTAGAAAAATACATCCATTCTATATAATTTTTTTATTCATATTTAATGTCTGTAAAATATATTTAATGAATTTCAAGTAAATTTATAATTGTTTCTAAATATAGAATATGTATTCCTATTACAACCCTCCAATATAATGACAAGTTGATAACTTGCATATTAAATAATAATATTTAGTTTTTTTAAAAAAAACTCGATGTGGCTATAATATATGCTATCTAACATATTGTTTCCTTCAAAAAAATCATTATGTTATAAATCATACTATAATAGAAATAAAATGATAAAAATTGGACAAGCACCCTTAATGAATTTCAGAAGTAGAGGCCACTGATATTTCTTAATGACCATATCCCCAGGTGTAACGACAAAACATTTCATGATGGTATAACATGTTTGTTTCTCTGTCTAAATCACTTGTTTTCTCATGGTAAATGTGAAATGTTTCCAAAGTATGGTTCTAAGGGCCCTTTTGTATACATCAAAATCTATATCATTGATTTTTGGGAAAATGTGTTAGGCCACATGGTTACCGCCTAGTTAATACTTACCGAGCGAGGTAACTGTGTAATGCAATTTTTAATAAATTGGAGGCTGTAATGTTTTTCTTCCACTGTGAGGGCTCAGAAATAAACCCATGAAAGGATTGAAGACATTTTTTATTTTTTTTATTTCAAGATTTTTTAAATGGTTAGGGATATTTTTCACCTTAACCGTGTGGGGTCCCTCCTTAGATAGTGTGTTGAGCTTGTATTGTGCACAATTTCACAAAACCATGGGGCCTAACCATGCCACACTCTTATTATAAGATTATTTCAAAAATAATTCAATTAATGAACTAAATATTAAAATAATAACTTCCTCATATTACATTCTAATAGAAGAACACCTCCCCCGTCACTCGAGAGAGATTCATTGCTTCCATAGTTAGGGTTTCATTTTTTTTTTCATCGAGTATCCAAATAAAATATCATCGGTCATGTTTGATCCATAGTAGTAAGAGATATAATCATATAGCTTCATTTAAAATTTGTAATTCAATTCTTGTGTTCTATTTTTGTGCGTTCTCTTTCTCCCTATATTCAGGGTGTTGGCATAATGTCCCATCTCCTTGCACTTGAAACATTGAATAGTAGTAGGTTCATTCTGTGTATCTCTTCCTTTTTTTTGCATCATTAGACATCTTTTTCCCATCATTGCGGCATTCAAATGCCCGAAGACCTTCCTTTCAACATTTGAAACATTTACTTGTCCCTTTAAGACAATATCCACCATGCTTCTTTCCACACTTTGAGAATAAGGAAAAATTCATATTCTTTTCACCGTTATTCTGAGATTTCCCCTTGAACTTCATCTTTTGTTTCTTGTCAAAACTACTAGATGGATAAGTAACACCAACTTCCATTTCTACCTTGATACCACAACGCACAATTTCTTCATAGCTACTGAAGTCTCATATAGCTAATGCTCTTCGAATATTTGGTTTTAATCCACTGAATAATCGATCAACTTTACTTTCAGTTTGGATGATAAAGCCAGATGCATACCTTGCAAGCCTTGTAAAATTCGCTTCGTATACACCAATAGATTCATCATACTTTTTCTTTAGTTCAAGAAACTCCTTCTCCATCTTTGTTCGAAGAATACGAGGGAAGTACTTATTGAAAAATAAGTTATTGAACTCGTCCCATTCCATGGAATCAATTTCATCTCTTTCCTCGTATTCTTGATAATATTCCACCATTGATCAGCTTCACCTTCCAAACGATATACTGCTAAGATGACTTTATCATGTTCAGAACATTGAAGAACTGAAAATATCTTTTCACTGGTACTGATCCATTGTTCAGCAACAAGTGGATCAGAAGACCCACTGAAAGAAGGTGGTTGTTGCCTCATGAAGGACTGAATAGAATATTGTTCCCTTCTCTGCTCATTTGGAAGTCTAGAATGATTCATATCTTGTGTACGTATAGCAATAAAATTTCACACTCCATCTCCCATAACATTTGTTTGTTCAGGAGGACAATCATTGCATTGTCCATTGCATTGATCAACACGGTTCCTTCGGGTTCCATACATCGTCTAAAATCAAAAAAGAATAGTGTGAGAGGAAAAAATCATGTAGGGGAAAACAACATAATAAAGGGGGAGTACCTTCAATATCTAAAATCTTGGGTTTAATTATATGATCTTTAGATTAATTCTAGGACTATAACCTATATGTATAATTAACCTTAGGGACATCCCTAGACATGCCTTAGAAATATCTCTAGGGATCTCACTAATGTTCTCGCATCATAGTTTCCAAAGGTTGACTAAACCTTTCCTCTAATACCAACTGTAGAGATCCTAAGCATGACGTACATGGACATTACATTACTTTTGCGGAATACTTAGTACATAACAAAAACACACACACAAGGACCGTAATAGTTTAGTGTCATTGGAAACTCGGAATATAATCTTCTAATCGTGGTGAATGATCTTCAACATCTCCAATAAAGATCTTCTTTTTTTTTCAAAACATAAATCCTTTCTTTATGTCATGGGGAAAAGAAAACATAAAAGGGTGAGCTCAAATGCTCAGTAAGGGTAAACAAAATAAATATCAATCACGTCATATTCATAAGAACATATCTTTTGGAAATCTTAACCTGCAAAAGAGATCATTATTTCATAACATGTGATAAATCATAGTAGTGAAATGTAATCCCAATATTCATAACTTAAAACATGAAACTTTATAGAATACACACATAATCATATAGAATCATTTCTTATTTGTCAAGACTCATTTCCAAGACTATCTTAGTGGACAAAGTCCCTTTCTGAACCGAGTTCACTCCTCGTTTCAGTCCTGTTTCACTGAACCGGTATAACCTACCGTTCCAGCCATGCCTATCTCATGAGATATAAAATCTTTACCCAATTCATTAGAGGTAGATATAGGTCCCACCCATCTCATAATGATACCATTCTTATGTTTTCCACAAAATCATAAATCATACATCATTTCATAACCCGTGTAATAAAAATGGGAATCGTGACATCATAAAAAAATTCATATAAGATAAATGAATTCATAAAAATATAGTTCTATCACAACATAATCAAATCAATAGGGATAAAAACATAACCCTTTATTATCTTAGATGGAATATAATTTTGATAAAACACTTGAACTCCATTCTTGAGGAAAATTTCTTTTCTACTTCAAAAACATTTTCCTTTCATAACATGTCATACAATTTTAAACTAAAAGAAGTTGATTAAAAATAAACTTGAAAACTTGTAAAGGAAGATTCTTGGAAATAATGTTTTAAAAATCCATTCATGTCATATAAGTTAAAAAAAATTCTTATCGTACTTTTGTCGGAAAAGTCAAAAAGTACCTCGTACGAAAAACGAAAAAAGATTCCTTTCATATCTTTTACTAAAAACTCACCGAAGGGTAAAATTTGATATAAACTATTGTGGAAGGATATAAATATTACATACTGAGGAATCATGGATGTGGATTATAAAATACACCCCAGTAAATACCAAAGTATAAGCAATCTCGGATAAAAATGAGATTGTTAAATTTCCCTTACCTTAGATCCGATTTGCTTCGTAAGTGTCTGAACCTCCTGTATAATGGTTTAAATAATGTCATTGAATTATTCCAGAATCATACTCATTGTTATGATATCATATATGGTTCACTTATGACTTTATATTACCTATTCTTTTGTAAATTCCATGTTAAAGAGCGTTTTTGGTAAAATTGTTTCATTTGTCGTCCGTGTTTTTACTTGTAATTATTCATATGATTATTTAGATCATGATTACTTAATTCCAGAATATAAAACATGATTTATATATAATATATATTCAGAATATACATATATATAATAAATCAGTAAATGGAAAGAAATACACCGTTCATGGAGACGGTAGGCTGTACGTACGCATGAAAGATGTTTTTGTTTCCTTATTGAGTTGAATGGAATTAAGTAGATGACATACATATATATACACATAAATATAGTATCATTATTATGTCATATATTTCATTATTACTTATTATATGTACTTTATAATCATTCTTGAATGCTTAAAGTGGAGAAAGAATCTCATCGCATCGTGGAGACGGTAGTCCGTACGTACGCACAGGTGATGATATCGTTCTCATGATCGTGGGACTGTATTGGAGTGTATGTATACTATTTCAGAATCAATATCACTTTAAAATAATCATATATAGTTATTATTTAAACCATTATACCCATCCAAGTAAGGTGGTGGTGGAAAATATATTTCACCAAGGCGTGGAGATGGTATTCCGAACGTACGCACGCGAGGCGATTTCATTTTCCGTAGGATGGATAGATGGTGAAATAGGGTTGTTTAATACTTAAAATAACATAAAATTATATGAGTGATACTTATGTTTTTACTTCATAATGAAACAACCTATGAAGGAGAAGTGGAAAAAGAAATAAAGTTGAAAGAATCGGTAACTGAAATTACCTCTTCTTTGAAGCGCCTCTTTGAGATCTCCATTAAGGGCTCTAAAATTTGTCTTTGAGGAAGACCATAACCACTAGGATATTTCTAGGGAAGTGGATAAGAGAATTTTTCAGGGGTTGGTCGATCTTGAAGGCTCAAAGTTGTGTGAGGAAGAGAGGGAGGAGGTTTCCTTTTATAAGGGAGGAGAGGGGTACCTTTGGAATAACTAAAACTATTATTTTATTATAAAGTCAAATTCGGTTTTATATAGCTCAAAATTGATTTATTTCGAAGATAAGGTGGGGATGGGTCGAAATCCTCTCATCCAATAGAATTTAGACAAGTTTAGGTTCCTATTTTAACCTTATCATTTAGATTTAACATTAAGTTAAATAATTTTACTTTTACCATGTCTTCTTGTGCTCTTGTACTATAAGGTTAATAAACTTACTATAAGAAGCCAAACGAACCCCAAGTTGTTTATTATTAATATATATATTTTTATCTAAGTCATTTGTCCGAACCATAGATTTTTATGAATAAAAGAACAATTAATAGTATAATATTTTAAAAAAAACTATTTTATGTCAATTTTAACACTATTTAGTAATTTATTTTTGTGAAAATCATAACAGAATGATTAGTTAGAAAAAAGTTAATTAAATAAATAATAACATGTCATATTAACCAATAAAATTATTTTAATTCATAAAAAGTTTGAAATTACATTTATTTGGGTATTTATAACATCAATTATGTCAATATTTCATTAAAAAGATAATTACTGCATCATTGTTGTGTCATAAATAAATTAAATTATATAATGTCTAAAAATTACAAATAAAATACAATTATGTATAAAATCTCATTATATTTTTAATGAATATTTATAGTCGAATTTATCTTATGTATAACCATATATTAAAAATGATTTACTTATTAAACTTTGATATTAACTATTTTAACCCTTCATTAAATAAATTAATAATAAATGTCCTAATCTAATCCAAGTGGGCCTAAATGGTCATATGTTATTACTAAGGTTGTTTTTGGTCTAATAACACTTGTCCAATAGAATTAAAATATTTTTTAGGGTAATAGTAGTATCATTTTTACCCTTAATTACCCTATTTACTTTTAACCGTGGTAAAAAAGTAAAAAGTTATTATTCACAAAAATTTATTTTCATCTCATTGAATCACATTTTAGTCCTTGATATTAACCGTGTCTCTCGGATTTTGGAAATTCCACTCACATAAGCGGTAAAATTAAGTATTATGACAAATTCAATTTTTTGAACTACCACTTAGTGGTTTAACTATTCATCAAAAAATGAAAGTTTCCAGAAAAATACCAAAAATTAGGCCTAAGCTATATTTGATATTAAGAATTAAAAAATGATATCTATTTCACCAAATTCAAAACAAATCAGTTGCATTAATTAATTTAAAAATTAATTCCCATCGTCAAAACAAATAGCGTGTTCGTAAGAGATAATAACTATCAAAAGATTGACAGTTGTTTATGTCTGGTTTAAATGTAAAATTACATCCAATAACCAACATTGTATTAAATTGTAAAAATATATTCTAAATATACTTTAAAACCAATCAAAATAATAATTTATCACTATTAATTATTTCTATTAAAAAGGTTGTTTTTAATTAAAATTTAGTAATTTTCACAATTCATCAGAAAATGAATGTTATCCGAAAAGAACCAAAATTTCACCCTAAGCTAATTTCGATATTCCGAATCCAGAAATTAAGTCCATTTTGAAAAATAAAATTTACAAAATTTCAAAAAAATTGGTTATTATTATTCATAACTGCTAGTTTTAATAATATTTTAATAACATATCGTTGTTTAGTGAAACTCGGTATTGCGTACAACACAAGCTATCGAGGAAGATCGTGATTGCGTGTAATGCAAGGCAAGTCAAGGATGCGTCTTGTGAAAGCTCCTTTTGGTGTAGCGTACAACACAAGACATTAATGAAAAGAATATTTTTCATAAAATCTCGGGGTGTTACAAGTACACCCTGGATAGTGCATGATATATTCATTTGTATGAGGTTATAAACAATTTATTAGTTTTCTAGAACTGACTATTCATTATTCGATGTTATGGGATATCAATGTACTCCATTGATGGTGGGGTATGATGACATGTATAGTTAACCTCCCCGTAGTGAGTAGGGACTCTGTTTAGAATTGAACTATTAATAGATCTATGTTTAATATATGATGACAAATGTCCCCATAGTGATTTGAGATTTAGTGATTTGGTTGGAGAGTATATAGTGGTATGGATTTGTAAGACCTAATGTTTTCACCTAAGTATCCTAGTGTTTTTTCCTTAGTGGTGGGGGAGGGCATAAGGTGGGGTTTGGATGGATGTATCACTAGCCAAGTGGATGTACTGAAGGTGTATCCACCCATGATAATAAATTACTCCTTCAACTACTGATTTTAAGTGAAGTGGTTCTCTATGTCTGACATTAGGATAGTTTATCACAAACTCTTATCTCAATAAGAGAATATAATAATTGTTAGTTCCTAGAAACACTAGGGTTGTGTTGAGTTGATGTTGATATCATTCTTCATGTTGGATGCCAATAAGTGTTGAGAGAATCATGAATTTAGTCTGTAAACATTTCATATATCATTTTATAGAATTATTTTTATGACACCCTCATATCCTTAGTGTCTATGTATGATAACATGAGACAAATGAGAATGTATTATAGACAAGCTTTGAGTGTACCAAAATCATGGGGAACTCACATGTAATCAGTTATGTATTATAAATATTAATGGAATAATTCTCATGGATTTTATTTCCTTTTAAAACTCTGATCTAGAAAGAGAAAATGTTTACATGGACTGAGTAGTTTCAGATATCCTTTTGAGGATATCAGGTTATAGAGTACGAGTGCTAATTTTCTGAAACTACTAGACGAGGGTGTGGAGTATGTAGTGTATTTCAATACCTCAAGAGCTGGGATAAGATATGTGTTTATTCAGAGACAAGTATTTATCACTTATTGGTTGATGAATTTGATACCCCATGAGGAGAATTGTGTGATTCATGACATAGAGATAGATGTATAAGTATTTCCCTAAGGATAGGGAGGTACTATTTTCTGAGATAGTGCATTGTGGTTTACTATGAATATTAGAGTATTAGTTATTTACTCACAGAATGATACTGAATCCTGAGACATTGGTTCTAATTGGTGTTCATGTTGGACTATTTTTTTAGATACTCCACATACTTATAAAAGAAAATGGGGTGGAATATTCCATTTGTATGAAATCGCATGAAAATATGGTGAAGGAGGTGTATGAGATGTTATCATCCTTGTAGTTGACCAAAGTTAAGTAGGAGTTTAAATTTTCTCCATTCAATGGTGTTTAATGTTCCACCTCATCTGTGTGTTATAGAGTACCGGTTTAGAGACATCAACTATGTGGTATTATGTGATCAAATATCAATAAAATATTCACCCCATGGGTTGTATGATGAAGGGAATCCCATAATCTATTTATATGAATGTATGGAGGTCCCAGTCATCATGTGGTAGGAGGGTAAAAGATAGTTCAACATGTCTGTCATGGTTGTAAATACTGGTCTGGGGTGATGTAAAAAGAACTCCAATGGTGGTTTTGGATGGATAGAATGAGACAATGCATGGATGAGTTCATCTAATGGTACATCATCTACAAGAAGGTGAATCCTGATTACCATGTTTCACATGGTTTTTTATGGCACCATAACATCTTTGAGTGTAAATGGGATGACATATATATGTAAATTGTGATAGGAATTATGTGAATAGTTATTTTCTAGGAATCCATCGGTGTGATAGTTAACTAAATCACGATGTCAACAATATTCAATGCTATTAGAGAGAATAGACTGGATGAGATTTTTGACAAGTTGTACATATAGATGATTTTTCACCTTAATGGTGTAACTTCTAAATTTGTCTCCAATCATGATGTGAAATTCATGTGATGGATGTGGAGAGGCATGTATGGGGAATTTGGGACCAAGATGAGGATGAGTACAAACATCCCCCCCATGATAGATGGGAAACTTGAGTGAACTATCCTACTGTTGGAAAATATGTAGAGGTCTTATGTGTTAGACTTTGGATAGAGTTGGGAGGATTAACTTTCCATGGTAGTGTTCTCATAAAACAAAAAAATACCACTCAAATATTTTCATTTCACCATTGGATGCCATGTATAGGTGAAACTTATGGTCAAACTAGTACTACATAGAGATTAGAGAGTCACCTATTGCATGTACATATATGGTACATGGGAATATGGAGAAGTTCTAGGTCATCTAAGAGATGATGAAGAAATAGAAATTCAGGAATAAAACTAATTCAGATCTTTTTCATAGACCCTTGGATTTTGAGCATGGAGAAAAAAATTTCATGATAGTCTCCCATTGATGAGGGTTATTAATATTCAACATGTGGGGAAAATTTATCCCCAATATTTATTAGGACATTCAAGATCATCCATGGAGTTAGTGATGATTTATATTGCCTCTCTTTACCTAACAATTGGGGTGGGTGAATGATGTCTTCCATGTAAATTAGTTGATGATAAATGTGGATGACGTCACACAAATTATTAATTGGGAATTGATTGAAAAAATGGTTGGAGACACTTTTTTAGATAATAAAGTGGTGCTTAGGGATTGGTGGTAGAGTACCCTACATAGATGGACGGTCCCCTTATCTTGTTTGTCGTGGAACCAAAAGAGCATGAAAGAGAGATCCTAGGAGTGGGATAGATAGATATGGTCTTAGTATTCCATGATTTTTTTAGTCTTAGTATTCAGAGATGAAATGAATGATGTAAGGAATGATGTTGAGACATTTTACCATTTATTTAATTTAGGAGATTTCTATACATATTTTCCATGCTAGGTGCAAAGACAATGTGTGATTCTGGGGCCCGATGTGACCAGAATTTATTTTACAAAAATATTAAATATATATTTTTATTACAAAAACAATGATTCAAAATAGAATAAGATAAATTTTATACGGAATCTTGTATCAGAAATTTAAGACCACAAATGGGTTTAGAACAAGATAATTTCCCTAGGGGATACATAAAATAGGCCATTTCGGGGTGTTTGGATAAAAGGGATAGGAATCCAATTCATTTAATTATTTAATTAATTCAAATTAATCTTCAAATTTAAATAAAATTAATAAAAATTAAAGTATATATCCCAATATTCTAATTATCAAGGTTTACCACATAATCCATGGGAGAATTGATAGGTTCCTTCCACCTAAGTTAGATAACTATAATCAAACAACGAGAAGACTCTGGATATTAGAATATCAAGACACCACAAATTCATTTATTTATATTCTTCATTAGAGGGTGGGAACATTGTCAATGAACTATAAAAAATTAGTGCGGAATCATCAATTCATTTGGTTTTTCTTTATTGATAATGTTTATTGGGAATGTTTATAATGCTTATTTTTTTTCTCCATTAGAATCATACCACAGAATGCACCCATGAATTAGTTTAATTTGATTATTCAGTTTTCTCCCCTAGGAACAATAAATCTATATTCATTATCTATGAAATATATGAAAAAGATCATTTCACTTCTATTTCATATTTCTTTATCAATCTGTTCCTTTCATTATTCATAATTGGACTATAGGGATGTGATTCCACATTTTGTGGTAGGACCGATCGTGATTGGACGCACAAATCCAGGAATGTTTTGTATATGAATAATGGAAAATTTTATAATGGATGAAATTATAGGATTAATGGGTTCCGTTTGTTCAATTTAATGATCTAGGATCCAAACTAGAGGTGGAAGTGGAGGTGCATGATGGGAGATGACAGTGAGTCTGTCTACATGTGGGAAGAGCCAAAGGATCAATTTTTGGCCAACGGAGGGATGGAATCATTTAATGTAGAATTATCCACCATTTTACATGTTTCATGGAGGAAATATTTGAATAAATAGATATAAATATGTGATAAATGGAATGGATTTCATAATTTATGAAAAACATGATTACACACCATGTGGGAAGAAGAATACATTCCACATAATGCCTCTTCGGCTATGGATCAAGGATTTTGATAATGTTATGGGTGAAACACTATGTGGATAGTCCACATGCTGGGTGTCACTACCGAGGTAGACAAGTAGTTTGGTGGGAGTACAATGGAATGTCCCTGTGTGGGAGAAAACACCATGTACTATTGTACACTAACAGAAGAATAGTTACATAGACACAACCATAGAGCATGGGAAGAACCTCAAGTGGATGATGGACTATGTGTAGGGATAAATGTGAAGCAATACAGTTGCCTAATAGGAAGAAATTAGGAAGAGGAATGGGACAACAGTCCATGTGGTTCTATTACATACCAGGTACCCCTTCAATCTTTTTAAGGAACCTTCAGTATCATTAATAGTTATCATTTGGACACGTATATTGGCCCTCTAGTAGCCTATCCTATGTATTTTTATACCTAGAACATTATGGAAAACTCATAGTTTCTTTTTTATATGATGTGATATTTTTTAATCATCATACTTATTTAGGTGGTGTTCGACGATAACACTAATCTAGCATGATCGTTAGAGTGGTACCCTCTGACATACTAGACAACTGGTCATCTAAAAATTTATGGAGTATTAATACATATCATGTAGGGTTGGGATACTTCTTATACTGAGTGGTCCCTTGTGATGGAACATTGAGTGGTCCCTCTATTTATCAGAGTAGTAACCGATGTTTCTTAGGGAGATGGTCATCATTGCATCTAGTTTTATCCCGTATGAAATGAGGGCATGGGTACTCTATCTAATGAGGGATACCCCTTAGACATAAGGGAATGGTTCTTATCTCTACTGAGTGGTACCCCACTATGGAAAAGGTCTCAAGACTAATGTATGCTGAGTTGTATCTCATACATGACATTATTAAATGGGCCCTCTATCTACTGAATGGTACCCCCAATGGAATAAGTGCATGGGTCCCATATCTACTAACTTGTACTACCTTTTGAATAATGGAGAAAGTCCTATATTGACTTATTGGTATCCTATATGACATTACAGATCAGTTCCACTATATACTAAGTGTCACCGCCTACCACATTAGGGTATGGTTCATCTATCTATTAAGGTGAACCCCCAATAAAATAGGGAATGAGTTCTACATATACTAAGTGGGACACCCCTAACACACTAGGTTACCATTAATATACTGGTGATTGTTTCCCCTTAACTATACCACATAGTTCCGAGGCATGGACCCTCACCATGGTTACATTGATAGCTAGACACGTGAGACATTAGGCATCAATGATAGGATTCTAGAAATAGTGGAACTCTTTTCCTGGAAGGGCTATTATATGGAGATCATTGTGTCTATATTTTTTGTTATTTTTTGGTTTGATCATATGTATATATATATATATATATCCATTTTGTAGAATTTTTTTCTCTCTTTCACTAGGTTTAGATTTCTATTGTCTATCTATTCATATCATGTCTCATTTTGTACCCCCTTAATCTTTTGGGGTGTTCTACTTGTTATGTACATACTCACCTCTACATGGGAGTTTTCTGTACATATCATGTCTTATAAAAATTATTGATAGGTTAGCAGTGACTATTGATGATCATAGGAATACCTTGTGCAATGAACCAAATACGGTTGTTAGAGTATGAAGATTAAGAGTTGGGATCTTCTAAGAAATTTTATGTTGGGTTTTTCTTTTGTTTCTTCAAGTTCGGTGTGTATTTTTTCCTTTAGGAAGGACCAGATTGGGATACACCTAACACTTAGAGGGGGGTGAATCAGTGTTGGGGACTTTTTAATAAAATTTAATCTTTTTATCCCTATACATCTTATACCTATTGGGATCATGATTTACTTATTCTCTTTTCATTTTCGTATGAAAGTATTTGAAAGAAGTAATTAAAGAATTTGATATTTTTACAACTTTCACTATTCAATAAGAGAAGATACATCCTTGGTAAGGTCGGAAATCATGATGAACACACAACCACTATAAAACAATCCATTTTTGTGGTTATAAAGGGATGGATAAACCCTTACACTCATGAAACACATGAAAAAAAGACAGTAGTGAATGTTTTTATGATCTTGACTAGATCATTATACCCTGTTACAAGAAAATATTATTCATGTTGATGAGGGTTTGTAACAATAACAATGTCCTCAACCAATTAACTCATGTCCAATGTCATTGTACTCTTTTGTTCTTCAACAACCTTTTTCTTCACTTTGTTTCTTTCCCAGAAACATGAAAGAAACTCCTCCTATCACTTTCAAACAAAAAACAGGATAACTATATAATCTTATTCTTCTATCAGTCATATTAATAGGAATGTGTTGAGAACTAATACCCACTATATTATCTTTGATAGAAAATCTAATCTAATGATATCAATTTGGTCACTAGATCTTTTTTTTGTTATTTTATCTTTCTTCTTCATTGAAAATTCAATTGCACTGAGATATCTAATTCTTCTTCTGGATGGAATCAACAACAATTTTTCATAATTATTAAATCAATTAAGATCATCTCAACACTGAATCAACACAAATTATATCACTTGAATAAATGAATATAGAGTTTTCACTCTCTTATTCTTCTTCGACACACAATAATATAGAATAGTATATCAGTTTCTTATTCTCTTCCTTGAATACACAATACCAAAAAACGAGTGTATGAGTATAACTTCTTCTTCAATATCCCTGATGAATCTGCCACCCATTTTCAATCAAAATTGTATCTTTTTTGAAACATTTGAGTTCCTTGTGCGCAACCTTTTTCACTTTTCATGCAACTGTTGACTTTTCACGAAAAAAAACCTTTGCATCACTTACTACATTAGTGAAACTAAAAAATTGGGTGCCATATCTGGCATGTGTGTGACTCACTGATAACATGCCACTTCTGTCTTCCATTCCACTTAGTTCTTCTTCACCCTACTTGCGTGAAAATCTCTGCTTGCGTGCAACTCCGAAAATTACATGGAACTCACTGCTAACACACAACTCATTGACTGAGCTCCCTTCATGTGCATAACTCACTAATTGTGTTCCACTATTGCACCCAACAAACAACTTTCACACTACTTCCAAATTACATGAAATGGACTTCTTACGCATAACTCCATTTTTATACACAACTCAAAACATTCACGCCACTTCTACTTGGATTACAATCCATTCTACATACATAATCTAGAGCTCAGATTTTCTCTAAAGTGTTTAGAATTTCAAATGAGGATGGTATGTTCCTATTAATAGGTAGTTCTATTTAATCACAACTTCCTTATTCTACACAACATACTACTTACAAACCACTTCCTAATTGTTCCCACTACCTAAAATTGTGCCCAATTAATTCTTTTATCATATTTTGATGTGATGATAAAAAAATATGACTTGTGCATAACATCAATCAATTAAAATGTTTTCTGGGAATGTCAATACTTAAGGGATTCATTCAATCTCCATTAACCTAGTAACTAATTAATTCTATTTACAAAAATGCGATCTTAGTATCTCATTGAAAACTATTGACTATTAATGATCATTAGTTGACAAATAATACAATCCACACACAAAGTGGGACAAACGATAAGCCCCATTGTATTTTTTTCGAAATACCCTCAAAGTTCCTTCCTAATGAATGTGTCAATATGTGGATCATTATCTTATCACTCATTTACTTTTCAAACATCAATATCACTTTATCTTACCTTATTGGGATGAAATACAATGTTCAAGGGATAATGGGCATTAGTCTATACACATGAAATGTTCCATACATAATTTCACTCTAATTCAACATGAGTTTTTCTTGATGTAGAAAATAAGAGGATTTATTTAGACAACAAAGATGTCCATTAAGAACTAATCATGAATCCTTAAGAAATTTGAATTCATATACATGTATTCAAGGATTGTTCAATTTTATTCCATGATAGAATAACAGAATTTGAGATGAATCTTTTCAATAATAATCAATCTAAAACTCCTCCACGAAATTCAAAAAATGGTATAGAAACAATCCAGTACAATAAGAAGGATTAGTAACTTGGGGATCTTCCCTTCTTCCAATGTCACTGAATAATTCAATTTACACCCCTTTTAAAATGTTTTTAACCAAGTATGAGTTAATTAATAGATACATACATTTTTCAATAAAAGAGTCTTCATGAAATTTATAGAATATTTATATTTATTACTAATTGAAATAAGAATTTTGGAATATTATTCATTTTTCTCCCCCTCTAAGAAAACACTCCTCACTATATTCATAATGGTGGATCTAATATATAGTAGATTTCACGATATTAGATTATTAAGAATACACCAAAATGGGTCTTCAACTTGTGATAGTTCATATTGGAACAATTTCACAACATCACAAATGATGATCTTTAATGACATTTGTTCTTCAGAATGCCAGTAAATACTATCAAACAAAGATGGAAGCTTATTTATCCTACCCGTCCAGAATAAAATAACACTTTAATAAAATTAATTACGTATTATCATTTTTCATAATATTATTTAAATATAAATTGAGGAATAATTAATGTATGGTAACTTCTTCAGCACAACTATCATGAATCGATAGCTCTCACTACTTCTTAGGTACCCCTTGAGAACATTCTTCACCTAAAATTTAATGTATTATAAGAAAAAATAATATACACAATGAGTTTAGGGAATACTGTGGATCCTCATTTATTCATTAACATGAACAATACAATTATGTTTAGTTTCTCAACCATGATTATTCATTTTCTCTAGTCATCTTGATTTCAAAGATGAACACATGTTCTGATTTATGTTTAGGAAACATTGATATCCTTAGATCCTTTTCTACTGTTTGTGGAGAAATTTTCCAATTCAAAACATTATTGTATGTTATAAGATCAATTATCATTAGGACTACATCTTGTTCTGGTAATAATCATAAAAAACCTTTTTCAATGTTACCTTATTTTATGTACCTATAACACATAACATCATTAACACAATTGTTTCATTTTGTTTCAAACCTATCATTCATTTTTTATTCATTATGTGGTATATTTTCATTTCCTTGTTCACTACCATATTCTTTTACATCTTATAGTTGCCTCATTCTCTCCATGTATTCAAGATAAATAAATTACATGTAATTAGGAACTATGGAAGCATGTCTAGGTTTTTAACATTGCTTCTTTAGTGTGTCATTCAACTTAGTATCTCTTTTTGGGTGCACTACCCTTGAAATTATTGGATTTAGAATCCATTTTCTACTCACATTTCTTTCATGAAATATTATTGGGTAAATTTTTTACCATATTTTTCTAATTACTTCCCATGAAAGTTTCTTTATTCTATGCTAGCTTCTTTGATCCCATTTTTATCAGCATTTACTACATGTTGAGATGAGAATATACCAACCATTTGCCCAATGTAATTTAATATAACACATATGTTATTAAGAATTCCAAATCTATTTTCATTATATATATTCTTTTGGGCCTCTGTATTTTGATTATTCTTCCCAGGAATTATCCACCATGAGATATGCTTCCTTTATGCTTTTATGATATTAGGATCATACCAATAATCTAAAGAACAATTCCCAAATCTATTGCAGAACCAATATTGAACCACAAATAATGATTTCTTAATATATTATATATAAGGTATTTGTGTCTTCTTTATGATATGTTATTATTTCAGTGGGGAATTAACTACCACATTATTTTTTCTATCCACTATTGTTATGATGGTAGGCATCTTCTCACATTTCTTCATCCCTAATTTTCTTGATTTTTTTCTACGAACTACATTGTTTATGCTTAGAATATTTTAAACATTAGTAAAATATGGTATAGATGATACTTATTTTTTCTTAGATGCTTGATATACATCATAAAAAGATTTCGAATATTCTTAAGACTTATTTGAGGTCTTTCAATCTTAGAATTCTCCAAGGAAAATTTAGTTCTAGTAAAAATTGTCTTCTACTTTTGTTAAGTGTCAATATGTGGCCACTCAATCTTTTACAATTGAGAATCCAATGGTAAAAATTTAATATTGAGGAATACTTTTTGTATCCTAAATATTAATAATATTTTCATTACAAAACATATTAATTATGTCAACATCATTTTCATGCATCTTAACATTCTATTTGTAATTAAGAGTCATGTTCTTTGATCTTCTTGGAATTGTCTTCAAAATATAAACACTTAACATCAGTGGACTTCATAATATTATCTTCATGTGCATGGATATTCTCTTCCAGTGTCTTATTGACTCCCTTTATCTTGTTAACTTATTTCATCCATTTTTAGGAACTAATTTCAAATTTACTTTTTATTGCTTCAAAGGTTCTAACATGTCTGGAGATCTTTAAATATCTGTAAATATTTTCTTGAAATATATTCTCCAAAACATCAGTTTATTCTTCACACTGGTTGATATATTCATGCATTCACTGAAATACATGACAAACAAGGGATTTACTTTATTCAGAAATTTAATTAAAATTAACTCTTAGTAAATTAACTAATAACTCTTGAGATGGTGTTGATTGATCATCTTCCCCACTTGTGATATAATTTTATTCTTTATAAATGATTTTAAATTCCCTAACACATACATCAAGATCAATAGAGGTTGGAAGGTTGTCCATATTTTTTGTGGAAACATGGTCCACCGTATCATTACATTCCATGACATATATGTCTTTATTATGATCTAGGACTAGTGAAGCAGATAATTCCTCTTATTTAGATTAGAGGAAATTATTCTTCAACTTTCGTTAACTTTTTATCATATTCATCATGGTCTTTATAGATATAGAATTCCACTCAAAGACTACATATAATTCACCAAAACTAGAATTCATTGTTGGGTCAGTAAAGAAACTAAAATCTTAAATTGATAATAACATCACAATATAGAATCCTCAATATTTGAACCTACTCTAAAACAAATTTTAAGGACCTATGTGAGATACACCTAACACTAAGATAATGATGAATCAGATTTGGGGAATTTTAATTCCAATTTTATCATTTTATCCATGTACCCTATTGAATTTTTAGGATTTTGATTCTCTTATTCTCTTTTCCATGTCGTATGAATGTATATGAAAATAGTAAAGATAGAACACATTATTTTTTCAAGGTTTACTACTCAACAAGAGGAAATACATCCTTAAAATGGTCAGAAATAATCCTAACCACACAACCTCTAGATTATAATACTTTTGTGTGGTTACAATTAGTAGGATATACCCTTACACTCATGATGAAATTTTAAAAAAATCCAAGAACTCATGTTTTACAACTCCTGGATGGATCATTATACTTCCTTCGAAGATAGACTTCTCATTATTGATGAGGGATTATAAAACCAAGGAAGTCCTCCACTAGTAGAGTCATGTATGATGGCATTGTTCTTCTTATTTCTTCAATAAACATCTTCTTCATTTTATTACATGCACAGAAACAGGTCAGTAACTCCTCTTATCGATTCCCAGCTGCAAAAATGATAACCACACAATTTTATTCATCAATGTGTCAAAATAATACAAACGCCTTGCAGACTGAGGACAAATGGATTATTTCTGACAAAAATTATACTGATAGGATTACAATTTGGTCACAATATCTTTTTTTCTTTTATCTTTATTATTTTGAGAAAATGAAAAGGCATTGAGCCCTATTCTTCTTCTTCTTTCATGAATCCCAACCATCCTTAGGGATTATTAAAACAACTAAGATCGTTTCACCATAGCATCATAAGAATTTATTAGGACTGAATAATTGAATATTGATTGTCTAATTTATTCTTATAATTTGACACATAATAATATAGATAGTGATGTAGTGTCTTATTTTCAAACTTGAATACTTAGTACCATCAGAAGAGTGTATCCGCATACATTATTCTTCATTATCTCTCACTAATATTAAAACCTTTTTGATGGAAACAGTTATCTTTTGTGCAAAATTAGAGTGCCTTGCATGAATAATTTTCCATTTTTCAAGAAACATTTTACATTGAAACATTAATAAAATGTTCACATCACTTACTAATTTCACAAAAGTACACAATTGTGTGTCACATTTAGCTTTTGTGGAACTCGCTTTATACACACCACTCCTAACTTGCACGCCACTCACTACTTGCACTCCCTACTTTCCAGCCAATCTCTTCGTGTATGCAACTCACTTATGAAAAACTCACCAATTAGATGAAACTCATTTCTTTCTATTATTTCATTCAAACCACTGACTTCTTATGCTCTACTCTTTTTAATAACTCACATCATTCACACCACTTTTAGCATACACAGAACACACTTCTTGCACACAACTCCCTACTTGTGTTCCAGTCAACACTTGTGCACCAATTATTCGTGCGTGCCACTTCCTACAACTTCCATAGTCTAGATCATGGATTTTCCCATATGTGTAGATAATTTCAAATGAGGAGGGAAGGTTCATATTTATAGTAATTTTACCCGATGTGCAACTTCATGCCTTCATACAACTTATTACATATGCACCACGTCCTACTTGCATGATAATAACTTAAATTGTGAACATGTCATTCCTTTTTCATATCATTATGTGATGCTCTCAAAATATGAATTTCACGCAACATAAAATAATTCACAAGTTTTCATAGAATATCAAGACATGATGACTTCATTTAATCTCCATAATCCTTGGACGTAATTCATCATATTGACAATAATGAGATATTTATAAGTCATTGAACACCATTTAAAACAAATGACAACTAGTTGAAAACAAATACAATATAAACAAAAAGTGGGCATAAAAATATCTCCCTTTGTATATATTGGAAGTACCCTAAATGTTATTTCCAATTGATTGTTTCAATGTGTGGATCATTATCTTCTGGATCCTATTTACATTTAAAAATTTAATTTCACTTTCTAAACCCATTATTGACAAGAAATACAATGTTCATGGGATAATGGTTATCAGTCCATTCTTAAGAAATGTACCATCCATCATTTAACTCTATGTCTACATGATCTGTGCTCAGAGTAGGAAACACGAGTATTTGATTTAGATAACAAAACTATCCATTACCAACTGATCCCGATACCATAAGAAATGAAAAACCATATACCTATAATCAAGTATTGTTCACTTTTATTTTAGGTTGGAATAAAAAAATGTGAGAAGACTCATTCAAGACCAATCAACCTGAAACTCCACACTCACATCAAAAATATATAAAAAATCCAAGTTCAATAGGAATGATTCGTGACCATTGTGATCTTCAAATATTATTATGTCACTAAATATTTCCATTTCTACCCATTTGAAAAAAAAAATTATTTTTTATAACTAAAGATGGGAGATTTAAGAGATATAAACCATTTCTAATTACATGAAATTCAGTCAAAATAAAAAATATTTTCATTTGATATTAATTGAATGAAGAAATCCCATCGGTTCTTCATTTGTCCACCCTAAAAGAAAAACACTCTTCATCATCTTTATAATGGTGGATCTAATCTAGAAATTATTTAAATAAATTCTCATATTGAGAATAAAAAATAACTGGTCTTAAAATTGTGATAGTCCATTTTGGAGAAATTTCACAACATCACCAAGGATGATCATCGAGGAAAATTGATCGTCAGAATACAATGAAATACGATCCAACCACGATGGAAACATATTTAACTCATCTCTCAAGAATGGAATATCACATTATTAAATTTAATCAAGGATGATCATCCATCATATTCGTATTCAAATATGAATTGAAGAATCATTCATGGAGGGTAACTTCTTCATCTCGGCTATCATGAATTGATAGTAATCACTACTTCTGAGGTTCTCCCTATAATAACATGCTTCACCTTATATTACTTGAATTATAAACATAATTACAATACACACTTCTCTAAGGGTATAATTTAGATTCTTCATTCTTCACTAACATGAACATCATGGTTGAGATGATTTTCTCAACCATGTTGCACCATTTTCCCCAATCTTGATGCAAGCACATCTGAACACATGTTCTATTTTATATTGTGGAAATGTTGATATATTCACATCCTCTTCTAAAATGTGTGTACAATTTATTTATCATAACAACCTTCATGGATGATACCTGATTAATTATCTTTTGCAATACTTATTGTTCTGGTAATATGGTTAGAAATTTGTTTTAAATGTAACTAGATATCTTGCATCTCTCACACAAAAAATCTTTAACACAAGAGTGTATATTTTTTCAATACTTAATTTAATTTTTCTTCATCATTTGGAATCTTTTCATTTCCCCATGTACTAGCTTGTTCTTTTGCCTCTTCACGTTTACTAATTCTTTCTAGGTCTTCAGGAAAAATAACTAACATGTCATTAGGAACTATAAAATCAAGTCATGATGTTAAAAATGGATTCTCTATAGTGTCATCCCTCATAGTAGACCTTTTGGATTCAATACCCTTCAAATTCTTGGCTTTAGAATCCATGGACTTCTATTATTTCATTCCTAGCTAGATTTTTGTGATCCCATTTTCTTATCAACATTGGAAACATGTTTATATGAGAATGAACCAACCATGTTACCAACTCCATTGCAAGAATCACAGATGATATCAAGAATTACAAATATATCTCATATAAATAGATGATTTTGTACCTTTGGGTGTTTCTTCTACTTCTCTGACACTCTTCCCCTTGAGATAAACCTCCATTGTGCTTTTGAAATTTTAGGATTGTACCAATAATCTAATGAAAAATAAAAATATTGTAGTACCAATATTGACACCCAAATTCCCATTTCATAAAATATTTTATATCAGGTTGTTGGCTCTACATTATTATTTTTTGTGATTTTTCTGTAGAATCAACTACTACATTCTTTTTCTTATCCACCCTAGTCATGGTGGTGGGCATTTTATCAAAATACTTAATCCATACCTATCCAGTTTTTTTATGAACATCATTTTTCATGATATTAGGTTTAGAAACATTATTAAAAAATGGTATGGATGGTATATGTTTCTTCTCAGATGATTGATATAGATCATCATAAGATGTCATGACCTTCTTATCACATGTTTTAGGTCATTCAACCATAGAATCTTCCAATGGAAACCGAGTACTAGTATAAATTGTATCATTATTTTGTGAAGTGTCAATATGCATCTTCTCTAGATTGTCCAAATGTGTTTCCAATTAGATAAATTTCTTATTGAGGATTATTTTTTTTATCATCAGTCATTTTCATCATCACTTCACTATAATTCTTCAATATTTTTACTTCATATTCATGAATCATAACATTTTTTTAAAAAAGATTCATTCTATTTTATCTTTTTTGGAATTTTCTTCCAAATGTAAACCCTTGACTTCTGTGAACTTCTTATAATTCCCATCATGTTCATGGATCTTCCCATCTGGTTTCTTATTGACTCCATATTTCTCTCCACCTTCATTGTGTAGTTTTGCGGAAATAATTTCAAATTCCCTCATTCTTTCTTCAAAGGACCCAACATGTTTGTAGAGTTTGAAACATTTAATAATTTTGGTTTGAGACCCTTCTCCAAAACATCTGTTTCTTCATCCAGATAGCTAACATATTCATGAATTCATTAAAATACTCCATAGACAAGGGATGATATTTCATAAGGGATAAAAATAAAAATAACTCTTAATTTATGAACATATATCTCTTGAGAAGTTATAGGTTGATAATCATCACTACTTGTGATATCATTTTCCTATTTATGAATTATTTTAAATGTACTAATACATACCTCATAATCACTATAAGTAGGAATGTTATCTATATTTTTGGTGGAAACATGACCCAATTTCTCATTATATTACATGCCTAATATGTCATCATTTACTGAAAGGAATAGGGAAATAGATACTTCCTCTTCTTTCGATAAGAGAGATTTCTTATTCAATTTTCTCTTCTCTTTATTTTTCTGATTCAATATTGACTTGGTAGATATAGAATTCTATGCATAAATAATTGAATCATCATAAAGATTGTTCTTTATAGTTGACTTAGGAAATAAAATCAAATCTCTAAAAGAGAATAAGTTCACTATATTGAATCTACAATAGGTAACCTCTTCTAATACCAATTGTAAGGACCATTTTGGGATACAATTAACACTAAGTCAGGGGTGAATTAGTGTTGGGGTATTTTTAATCAAATGTGGTCTTATTATACCTGAACCTCTTAGACTTGTTAGGATCTTTATTCTATTATAAAATTTTCCTTGTTTCATAAAATTATTTGAATGTTGTAAAGATATAAAATAATATTTTTACAAGGTTCACTACTCAACAATAGAAACTACATCATTGGAATGATCAGAAATAATCATGACAACACAACCACTAGAAAATAATCCTTATGTGTGGTTTTAATGAGTACGACAGACCCATACACTCATGATGCACGTTGAAAAAAAATCCAATAATGCATGTTTTATAGCTCTTGGATGGATCTTTATTCTACCTTCTAAGAAAGACTTCTTATATTGATCTTAGAATTTTATATATGTCATTACATGCTTTTAAGTATAATTAACCATCAAAATACTAGATAAGGATCATGAATCTAGTGTCATGGAAGACTAGGTACATAATTAAACATCATATAAGAAACTTTTATATAATATCTATATAGATATACTATCTTCCATTATGCTTATACATCTGCATAGGATATCCTAGGGATAACTAAAACCAAGGGATAAGCTATATTCGTTGTAAGTGAATAAACAAAGGAATATTTATTAACACAAGTGTTAGAAGGCCTAACAAAATTATATAATGAGAAATTGTACATAATTAAACATAAGTTAATGATATCATTTAGAAAAAAATATCATATAATCATGGGATATGATTAATGTAGAAGAAATATAAAACATGACTATCACAATTCAAGGATAATTGAACATAGAGTCTCATGAGTTAAGGATAAACACCATGACTATTGAACATAGAGCATGATTCAAGTCAAACCGCCAAGATTATGGTACATAACATCTCATGAGACTAAAAATTAACCAATGCATTAGAGTGCTATCTGCAAACACTCATCTTAACATATTCATGAGTATGTTTTCCACATAATTAATCATACATAATCAATCCTACATAAACATAAGTGTACCCATGCAATGAAATGGGTGTCATAATCATGTCATTAATCCAATTGAATGCGCATATTATACAAGTGTCCATGAAAGAAATTAATTAAAATATAAATAGAAATTCACAAAAGAGAATATGAATATATCATGGTAATTTATGTCAAACATAAGTGATGACATGTAAGAAGATTATTTACAAATTTTTTTATTTAAAACATTTTAGCATAACATTAAGGGAAATACTTAAGATCATTTGAAATAGAAAAGGTAATAATATTAAATATAAAAATAGTAGTGAACCAAGAAGGTATTCATAATAATAATACTTTTTTTATAAATAAAAATGGTATCTTTAAACATTTTATAGAGTGCTCTTGAAATTCAGTAGGATTTTTGGAATTTCCCTCAAAATGGGATTTCTTATCAGGGAGAATTGAGAAAGGAACCACTGAAAAATATGTATATATCCAAAATAGAATGATGATAAGAGCTTGATAAATAAGTTAAGAACATATACACAACATCTTGAAGATGTACATAAAACTAAAAGGTAACATAATTTGGGATAAAATTAATATAGAGAAACCCGATGGAATAATGATGTTTCATGTAGAAT
This sequence comes from Viscum album, assembly GCA_963277665.1. Classification (NCBI taxonomy): domain Eukaryota; kingdom Viridiplantae; phylum Streptophyta; class Magnoliopsida; order Santalales; family Viscaceae; genus Viscum; species Viscum album. Next base: position 1,031,992,630 of record OY728133.1, on the reverse strand, counting down.
CGGTTACCTTATGTCTGAAAGAGATCATATCATGATCTTAATTTTCTTGATAAACAAATTAGATTTATTTTTTGTGAGTGGTTGTTTTATTTGTTTTTGTTGATTGTTTTTATAATATACATGTACATAAAATAAGGAATGATGAGGATGGTTTTCAATAATTTATGTTATATGTTATTAGAAAAAATATGTTAGATTAAATGGTTATAAAAATAATTTGTTTATTTAGAGGGAGGATAGATAATTATATAATACTTTTATTATTAAATTATGGTTTATTTGTCCATTTTTAGATCACAACAAACTCATTTTGATTTAAAAATTAAAACAATTAGTAAAAAACCATCCTAGAACATTATATAAGATATGTTACATAACTAATAATCTAGTTGAAACATAAAAAATATTGCATGAACATGATTGAATATTGTAATATAAATTGAAAACTATTGTTCCTTGAATGTGAAAAATTAACACATATTGGATGGTGTTTCCATTTATAGTATAATAGGATGGGAAAAGAGAGATGATGATGAAATATTCAATTAGAAAAAAATTATAGTACAAGTATGTTATTGGTGTTATCCCACCATCTGGGTGAGGATATGTGTGTATAGAAAAGAATATAATGAAACTATAAAAAATTGAATAAAAAATGATAAGGGGTTTACCACTTGATTTCTTCCTCTCGATATCCTCTTTTTGGGAGAGGTTTTGGTCTTTGGATTAGAATAATATTTACTATACATGGGAGAATGTAATAGAAATATATTATGATGAAATCCTGACAATACACATGGCTTGAGAGGTGAGAGGAGAAGAGTTGGGGAGGGGTGGTTTTTATAGTTAAAAAGTTGGGAGTTTTCTTCATATTTAATTCATTAGTCATTAATTTTTCTCAAGACATGAAATAGTTATAATTATAGTGACCAAACATAGTAATAAGTTTAATTGATTTGAATCCAATGGCCATAACAATCATCCATGAATCAATGAGGATACATAAATTCAGTTATTTAGCATTTTTTATAAATTATCGAATTTCACTATTCACCAAAAAGTCAATTATTTGAGAAAAATCCCAAAAATTTACCCAAACCATTTTTCGATTTTTAGAATCAAAAAATGAACTTCAATTTATGAAAATAATTTTATAAATATAAATATTTAATTTTCAATTAAAATTATAAATTACTTCAAAAATACAAATTTTTAAATTAAAAATCATTTTTTAATCCTTTTGAAAACTAAATTAATGTATCATAAAATAATATTACAATAATAAGACATCAAAACATTAATTTATGAATACATTTAATGAAACTAATGTTTCATTTAAACTATTAAATTAATCATAAGACTATAATTAAATATTTATGACTTACTAAAACAACAACAATATCATATAATCAATTATAAGTTGGATAACTTTTATTTATACTTTCATTTGTAAGGTAACTATTAACTTGGATGATTTACTATTCATAAAGGGAATATTACTAGTAACATGTGTAACATTACTATTTATATGGGTAATTTACTATTCACTAATAATTATGTTTTTCCATTCAGACTCCAAACATTTTACTGATCAAAATAGTGTATGTTAGATTTTCAAAATTCAAATGACATAAGTATAATAACTATGTTTAATGTTCACATTGTATTTAGATGTTCATTTAAGCATGACGTGGCATTGGGCTTCCGAATGCGATTTTATGTGATTATATTATATTACGTAATAATAATTGTGTAAATCCATTGATAAAATCGTGGGTCATTACACTCATCCCCCTTATGAGATTTCACCCATGAAACTTCATGTAACATTCTATGGTGAAAAGAGATATGGATACTTTTCATCGAGTGCTTCCTCTAATTTTTATGTCTCCTCTTTGTACTTATGGTTCCACCATAGTTCTTTAACATGGTGAGTAGTCATGTTATATAGAAATTTACCTCTATGATCTATGATCTTCAATAGATTCTCCTCATAAGATTGATAATTTTCTAACTATACCACCTCTAAAGACCGTACATGTAAAGGTACTGGTATGTACATCCTTATGAGGGATACATGGAATCCATCATGTACTATTGTCAATGTTGGTAGAAGTGAATGCCGATAGGCCAGAACTCTAACATGATCAAGAATCTAGAAGGGGCTGATGTACAATGACTTAGCATACCATTCTATCCATATCTCATAACCTTCTTCTATGGAGATATGTGGAGGAATACCATGTCTCCATCATTATTCTTGTGGTCTCATCGATTATTATTTTTAATGATCTTTTTTCAACTTTGGGATTCCTTGAAGTACTGCTGAATTTTTTTCACCTTCTCAACCATTTCATCGACCATTTTTGGTTCTATAAGTTTATGATCACCAACTTTATCCTAGAAAATTGGTGTTCTACACCTTTTCCCATTAAGGTCATTATACGGATCCATTCAGATGATGAAGTGGAAACTGTTTTTGTAGGAGAATATTACCAGTTGAATATGTTGGTCCCACCTTCATTTTAAGTACAGAGAGTATGCTCTCAACATGTACTCTAGTCTATGAATAGTTCAGTTATATTGGCCATCAATATGATGATGATAGGTCATATTGAATTTTAGTTTTGTTCTTAGATAATTTTGGATACTTTTCTTTAACATCAAGGTGAATCTTGGATCTCAATCAAATAAAATAGATAGTGGTACTCCATGTGTAACGTCCCAGTTCTGGAAGCCTCCCAGAGGCGCCCCGTACTCGGTTGGTCACATGGCCTGTAGCGCATCTCCCCGAACGCCAGAGGCTGCCGACAAGTAGTGAGCTCCTTGGGTGTGATAGTAGGGGAACTATTCTCTCATTGGCAGAGTACACAATAGAAGTAAACAACACACAATAGCACAAGCAGTAAATATCCAAAAATACAGTTTAAAGAAGAATACTGATAAAGAAGAAACTGGATCAATATATATATATATATATATAAATGATGCATGACACATATATGTCTAGGAAAACAGCCAAACAAGTCACAATGTTGAATACAGTACTAAAACAAAGTACAAAATGAATAAATATGAGATGCTCCTCATTATCGCAAGCCTAAGCTTGGTCCCGTTCTCTCCATCTCCACAACAAGTCAAGTACTTGAAGAAGAAGGGCGCTTGAACTTATCTATAACTGAACCAATATAATCTATTTGGGCCAAAAATCATGGCCCAAATAGGGTGGGACACTAAATCCTTGTAGGTAACCACCATGAGATATGTGCCTAACCGTCAGTGAATATCTGGCGGTAAAAGTACAGAAAGTAGTAAACTGGAAACTACTCAATAGTAAACAATCCACAGTTTCAAGCATTTAATCCACAAACATGTAATCAGATACTCAATAAAGTTGAAACAAACAGGTAACCCTCTGGGTTATTCTCATAGCCTGACCCCTATGGATTAACCAATAAGAACTAGCAACCCTTTGGGAGGAACACACAATATCACCCCTCTGGTTCAGCAAAAGTATAGACTCTCTAGTGAATCACTCACCATCAATTCCCCATATAGTCTCGTATCATACTAAAGGTGATTTAGTGAAGCAATCAATGTCAAATCCCCCTGTGGCCCGTCTCGAGGAACTAAAAACACTCTGGGGAAGCACTCAACATCAATTCCCCTGTGGTCTTGCATCGTATAATTATAAAGACACTCTGGAGAAGCCCTCAATAGAAATTCTCCCTATGGTCTATACACCAGGTTCTCACGGCCCTATGTAATTCAAGAAAGTTTAGAAGTGCATAACAACCAAGGTAAAACTCATGAACTACTTCGCTAGAATTCTACAGCACAATAGTCACATCATCCTACAACACTAGGCATGGAAAATAAACATCATCCTACCAGGAAAACAATATCCAAAGGTCAAAACATGAAAAACATGCATTGTTAATACATCCAAACAACAATAATTCAACCTATTCACAATCAATATCCTCTACTCTATCATATAAGAAAAGAAAACAAACAATAGGGATAAAATAGTAAACACGCAATACCCCGTTCATGGGTATTTGTGGAATTTGAACAAAATATTCAATGAATTTCAACATAAAGGAACAAACCGCCTACCTTGGTGTTAGGAGATCAATATAATTGAACCGCGAGGCTTGAATCATCTTATAATTATGTAGATATAAGAAAAATCAAAAAATGATCAACCCACAATAACTTACAAAAGATGATAAATTGGAAAACGATGCTCTATGAGAAGAGAGAACTCACTAATGAAATTCCAATGCAATAGACAGAGTTAGATTCTGAGGAAGGATGGAGGATCAGGTGTTTGTCAACGATCTGCGGGTGTATGGGATCTCTAAAATGAACATAACCCAAAAAAAGATGGTTCTGTCCATCAGACGCGACCCTGATGCGTTTTATAAAAAAAATACACGGTGTGTACTTTTAAAGTACACGGCGTGTACTTGCCTTTTCCTTACTCCACTTTAGGCGGCATCCATGTAACCCTTACAAGGCTGTGTGTGTGGCCATGATACAGGCAGAACATGGCCTCCTGTGACATTGCAGTACACGACATGCACTCATAAAGCACCCAATGTGTAGTTCAAAAATTTCCAGATTTTCCTCTTTTTCTAGAAAATGACTAGAAAAGGAAAGACATACCTGAAAATAAGATTCAGGTTCATACACCATGTAGTCTTACCACCACATTGATATATATGTGTGCAAGTTAATCCAAATAAAATTCCTCTCGGATTATAATAATGTGAGATGTCTTTATAAGGCAATCCATAATGACCCATATTGAATTCTTTCCTTTGGATGTCCTTAGATGTCCAGTGAAAAAGTCCATGGTAATTTTATCTCACATCAATTTTGGTATGGGTAGTAGTTACATCATCCACTTAGAATAATTTTCTTTGAAATGTCACTTACTGACATACCAGACACATTGATGAATACTCAACAACACCCTTCTTCATAATGCCCCACAAATAATTCTCTTGGGGATCCCAATATATTATTTTCCTCCATGTGTGAATATAGAAGGCTGATCTATGTGTGTTATTAAGAAAATCCTTCTTTATCTCTGGATCATATGGTACACATAATCATGAAGTAAATATTATGACTCTATTTGTGTCAATCTTAAACTCATAGGATTTCTCATTTTGATAACATCCACCCATTTCAGAACTTCCACATCATTTTTTGAGAATCCTTTATTTTCACCATGAGGGATGGTTGAGAAATATTTTCATAAATAATTGATGATGTGTCTCCCATGATGATTCTCATGTTCATCATTTCAAAATCTAGGAATATTAAGTCCTTTTCAATTCTCATCATTAAAAATTATGCAAGACCCTTTCCCCTTAGAGTTTCTTTGTCCGTATTTTCCATACTATGATGGTAGGGGATTGAGCAGTCTTAATGCTCAATAAACTCTAACATATTCACTGGAATATATTATGATATTTCTATGTTAATATATATTTGGGACTCTTTTTATCAGTATATTTCTCAAACTTCTCCCCATATAGTTAATGTTCCTCGATTTTAAATGAAACTATCATAGCCTCTGATTCTAGAAAATGCGTTGGCTATTTTTTATCAAGGATTTTCAACAGATTTGAGGCATAAGCTATAATTTTAAAATTTTATATTAGCACGGTGCCTAATCGATTCTTTGAATCATCATTGTACACCCCAAATATTCCTGTACTTATTGGGAGTGCGAGAACAGGTGTAGTGATAAGCCTATTCTTGATATCCTTATAGATTTCCGCATATTGTTGAGTCCAGAAAAACATCACTCCCTTTCAAGACAGCTTGGACATTATTTTTGAAAAATGTGAGAAGTTCTTCCGAAATTTTTGACAACACCCTAATAGACCTAGTAAGCTGTAGATCTCTGTTGTAGATGTTGTCCTTGGATACTCTGTGATTGAATTTTTCTTGGATGGGTCCACATATATTCTTTTTCTAGCCATAACATTCCCCAAGAATGATACATCCTTCATCCAAAACTCACATTTACAATAATTTTTATGAATTTTCTCCCTTAGAAATGTCATCATCACAATATTCAAATGATCATCATGTTCCTCTTTTCTCTTGGGGTATATCAGAATATCATTAATAAAGACTACCAAAAATTTGTCAAGGTAATCATTAAAGAAAACATTAATTAAATCTATTAATATTTATAGAGAATTAATGAGTCTGAATGGAATAACTATGAACTCATAGTTTCCATTCCTCATTATAAAGGAATTCATTGAATTATTTTTCTTCATAATTGTTAATTGATGATATCCCAACTGATGGTACACCATAAAGAAATAACTATCATCATATAGCTGATCAATCAAGTCATCTATCATAGCCAAGGGTACTGGTTCATTATTGTGATTTTCTTGAACTCATGTTCATCAAGTCAAAGTCACATTGATCCATCCTTATTCTTTACAAAGAGGAATAATCAACCCCACAATAACACAATTAGGTGTATAAAACCGTTGTCCTGATTATCTTGTTACTAATACATCAACTCTTCCATATCTACAATGGGAGTTCAATAATGTGTATTTAATATATGTTGGTATCTATGAAAAATTTTAATTTAGAACCCAACCTATTGATCAAGATGAAGAATAGAATATTATTCATCGAATACATCAATGTAACCCATAATGGTAGGAATATATTTGACACGTTTCATTTCATTTATCTCAATAATTTGTGAAAGATATGATCACTCAAAAGACGAAACTATCTACACATGAGATGATGATTTGTATGGTGATTAATCTTCCTCATTACACTAGTATATGATTGGAGGATATAATGGGATTTGAAGTGTGGTCTCCATATCCCAACAATTAATGTAAAATTTTAATAAGTATAGCCAATAAATTCCCAAAATAGCATTGATCTCCCCTAGATGATGTATGAAATGATTTGTTGGGAGGTTAAGTCCACAAAAATATTCCAAGAATGAGTTAAAAACCATGGATGCAGTAATTGATCCATTCTATATTATCATAGATAACTCAACCTCCAAATATTAAGGTGGTGTTTGAATAGTTCTACTAAACATGAAAAATATGTAAGAATGCATTGAACTATAATCAAATAGTATAGTCTCATTTATTGAATGAATAATTCGAATACATGTCACAACATATTTTTTTGACTCCACCTCACCAGTAGTGATAGAATAATCCATTCCTTCTTTCCTTTGAGGTTGTCATTGATTGTCTCTAACAAACCTTGGATTTGGGAAATTGTTCAAATAATGATATGTTCCATGAATTTGTAACAAGGCACTGTTGGATGAGTGTTGATCAGAACCATCCGTTATTCTTCCTCATTAGTGGAATTCATCGTATACCTCCACTAGTTTATATCTAGGTATCCCATTCATACAAATTTTATGCAATTCTTGGTTCTATTAAGAATGTTCCTATACTGATTCTTCCCTCAATTATTACATGTGGGATTCCTGGTCTTCATTCCATCATGGTATTTATTTCATAATCCACCCATATTGGAATCCATTTTCCACATTTTTTCACTGGTCCATTGAGACCAATGAGAGTCTCTAAACTCTATTTCATCCTTTAATGAACAAAATACAATATTCTAATAATTGTAGAAGTCTCAATTCCCCATTTTTTCATTAAATTAGATTATTTTCTCTACAAAAGTTATCCACCTTAATTTCAAAGTTCAGGAAAATATCAGAATCATTTCTTTAAATATTTGTAATGGTTGCTTCAAATTCCTTGATAGAATCATATTCTATATAAACAAGGCTATGGAACTCTCTTTAAATATTTTGATGTAAAGTTCATGGATAATATTTACCGAAAATAATTTTCATGAATTCCTCTCAATCCAGGGAATCAACTTGATCTTGGGACATTGTATTCTGGATCAGTGTACACCACTGATTTACTTACCCTTCAAAACGATAGACCACAAACACAAAATTTACTTCTTATAAGAACTAAGGGATAGAAGATATCATTTCAATGTGGTTAATCCACTATTCCCTGAGGAGGGGCACAAAAGATCCACTAATCATGGGAGGTCATTTATACATGAAGTATTCGACAACAAAATTCTATTTCCTTGGTGGAGGTGGGCGTTACACATGATTCAAGTTATTATTCATAACATGATATCTCTTATTGTACATTTGGGAATTTTTGAGCACCCATTCCCATCATCATTGGTATATGGTTTGGGAAATCATCACATTACATATCACATTGATTATTGGAATGTACTCTTCTATTTCCCTCCATTAACTAATAAAATAATGGTCAATTGGTGGGATTGAATACATAGATTATAATCATAAAAGAAAACATTTAACATAAAATTACTAAATTGTAATGTAAAAGTATATCCTAACTTGTGATTATATGTGTTTAAATATAGTTCATCTTTTTTATAATTTATATTTTATATTCTTATGGGTTTTTTACCTTAATATCTGTTTGTAATACTCTTATAAATTTACCCAGAATATCTCTGAGAGTTTCAAACCAGGTGCCCAATAAAACCTGTTGTCATGTACTAGGTTGCCCCAAGTCTAGCCCAAATTACCCTGTTAATGTTGTTACTCCTAGGTAATTATATGTCAGAATCACTTCCATATGTAGTATTGGGATAATAATGTACTTTCATAGTAAAACACATACTCAATACTAACAAAAATTTAGTGAAATTTGTTTATTCATAGTCTTATCCAAAACATTCTTAATAAAGTTCTCTACTATAAATGTCCAAAAATAACTAAACCCTCCTATGATACCAACTATAATGACCCTATCCTTCTACAAATATCATTAAATGATATTAATCATAAATAATCATCAAAATATAATCTAAGGATCATAAAGTCTACTGTTGTGGAAGACTATGTAAATAATTAAATAGAATAGAATAAAATATTATTTAATATAAATATTGAGCTCCTAACATCCATTATGATCATACATATTCATAGGTAAACCTAGTGATAACCTGAACAAAGAGATGAGATAGAAACTAAATATGGGAATAAATAAATGAATAGGGCTTATCACATGGGTTGAAATACATAACAAAATGATATAAAGATTCATGGTACCTGATTGAACATATAAAATCATAACATTTTGAACATGGGATCGTATAATCAAGGAATATTGCTAATTTAGTAGAATTATAAAATATTTCTAGCATGATTCAAGGCTCATTGCATGCAGAGTAGCCTGAGTCAAGGCAAACCACCAAGATCATTAAACATGGAGTACGAGTCTATTCTAACCGCCAAGACTGATTCATATAACACCTCAAGAGACTAATATAAACCCAATTACAAGGATCTCAATCTGGGAACACCCATCATAACATGTTCATGAATATGTTTTCCACCTAATTAATCATACATAATCAATCATACATAACCAAAAGGGTGCCCATGTAAATAAATGGGTATCATAATCATATCATAAAAGAATAATGAATGGTCATTTTATACAAGTGTCAATGAAATAAAAGAATTGAAACGTACATAGACATTAATAAATAAAATAATCACATATTATGATATTTTATGTCAAATATAAGTGAAAACATGTAATTATTGTATTTAAGATTTTTTAGTATTAAAATGTTTTAGTGCAGTTTTATGGAAAATACTAAATAACATTTAAAATAGAAAAGAGAATAATATTTTATATAATACTCGAAGATAAAAAATAAATTTTTCATAATAAAAATTTATATTTTATAAAAAAACATTATTGGAATTAAAAAAATGATAGAGTGCACGTGAAATTGGGTAAGAATTTGGGAATTTCTCTTAAAACCCACTTGCTTATGGGGAATAATTAAGATGTAAGACACCTAAAAATATATATATCCACAACTGATAATGATGATGGATCATGATAAATGAGGATAGAACATATAATGATCATTTTTAATATACAAAATAATGAAAAGATAACTTCATCTGGTTATTAAGAATGTTAGAGAAACCTAAATAAATAATGGAGGTTTGGGTAGAATCCCATAACTTAAGTCCAAAGGTGTTCATCATTTCATATTAATAAAATGTATAATAAAATTAGATTCATTAATTAATAATTTTAGAACCTATTATACATGAAATTTAGTTAGTAAAACCTTATCACGTTCATTCATGTCCTTTTTGACGGGTTAGTAGGTTAAATTTCATTGTTTTGCAGTGTTTGTTTCCTTGGTTTTTGTGATCAGTTTACTTATATAAGTATAGGGATAATCATTTAAGATTAGGATGGATGCCCATAATTAATGTTATATGTAATTAGATAACATCTAGTATATTATGTGTTTATAAAATTAATTTGGTAATTTGGAGTTAGGGTGAATAATTGTTATAAGACATTAAAGACACCCTTTTTGATTAATTGTCGGTGTTTTTATCACAATGACCTCATATTTAATAATAAATAAAATGCACTTATAAAAAATGATTACAAAAAATTAAATTGGATATATTTAATAAAAAAAATTTATATTTCAACCATAAAAATGGTTTCATGACCATAATGGTAGATGGTAATATAAATTGAAATCACATCATCCTTGAATGCAATAAATTAACACATATCTGATGGTGTTTCTATTTGAAATATAAAAGTATGGTAAATGAGTGATGATGATGAATTATTCAGTTATAATAACAAAATTCTAGTACATGTATGTTAATATAATTATCTCATGATTTTGATGAGAAGAAGTGTGGATAGAATAAATATTAAAGAACATCAAATGAAATTGAATGAAAACAGAAGAGGGGTTTACCTCGTGAGAGCCTCTGATAGGTTTTGGTATTTTTATGAGACCACAAGCTCTTGACCATGTGAGAAGGGAGTATGGAGATATTTTAGTACAAATTGGACCTGTAACATGGCTTGGGTGGTGTGAGGATAAGGGGTGGTGAGTGGTGATTTTTATAGTGGGGAAGAGGGGAGTTTTCAATATATTTAATTCATTCATTTATTATTATTATCAAGACAAAAACATTTTCTGATTATTTTGACCAAAATAGTAATAAGAGCATGTGAGTTCGAACTAATGTCAATTTTCATCATACATGACTCAAGAATGATGCATAAATTCATTTTTTAGTATATTTCATAAATTATCAAAATTTACTACTCAACAACAATTTAATTATTTTAGAAAAATTACAAAAATTAACCATAATTTTTTTATGGGTTGAATCAAAAAATGATATTCATTTTAAGAAAATAATATCCTAAATATATGATATTTATTTTTTATTTAAAATCACTATTTAATTGAAAATTAATAATTTTAATTTTAAATCTAATTTTTTAAAAACATTAAAAAATTAAACAAGGTGACATAAAATTATATTATTATCATAAGACATAAAAATATTATTTGGTGAATACATTTTATGAAAATAAATTTTAATTTAATTAAATAAATTCATCATAAAATTGTAATTAAATATTTTTGAATTACAAAAAATATCAACATTATCATATTTGAAATTATAAGATGGGTAAATTTTATTAATACATTAATTAATATGGTTTCTATTGAAATATATTTTGTAATATTATTAATGTTAATATTAATTTTCATAAGGGTAACATAAATATTTATAAGGATGTGTAATTATTCACCAAATATTTTATCCTATCGCACTCCAAACATCTTACTGATCGAAACTGTGTATGTTATATTTTTGAAATTAAAATCACATAAGTTAAAAAATTGTGTTTAATGGTCATATAGTATCTAGTAGTTCATTGAATCATGATTTATCATTGTGTTTACTAAAGAAATATTATGTGATAATATTATATAACACAATTATAAGATGTGAATTCCATTGATAAACCCTTGGGTCATTACACATCTCCTTGTTGATGAGATTTTGTGACACTAAGAATTTCCTCCACCTGTTGAGTCATGTCTGATGTCCTTGTTCTTATTTCATACATCCAAAACCTTATTATTAACTTTGACACTCCAAAATAAAAATTTATTAAACTCATCTTATATCTTCCCAGCAAAAAAATTAATAATTTCAAATTCTTCTTATTCAATTAGTCATAATTATGGGAATATATTATGGACTAATGAACAATGGATTATATCTGAACCAAATTATAATCAGACGATATCTATTTGGTCACCAAATATTCTCTTATTCTTTTGTCTTTCTTCTTCCCTAAAAAACCAGCTACAGAAATATCTATTCATCTTTTAATTTTGGGAATCAAAAAATTCTTTTGTGGTTATTAAATCAATTAATACCAACTCAATGTAGAATCATCATAATTGTTATGGCCAAAATAAATGAATATAGATCATAAACTATCTTGTTTTTCTTTGACATAAAATAATATAAAATAGCATAAATGTGTGAAATTATATTCCTTAAATACTAAATACCAACATTTGAGCGTATCCGTATACATTATTCTTCAAGATCCCTCGTGAATCTGACATCCTTTGTGAAAAAAACTGTCATCTTTTGTGGAAAATTGGTGTTCCTTGCATGCAATAGTTCTATTGTTGTATGAAAATTTTGAATTATTCATGGAAAAACAATATGAAATTAACTTAATGCTTTATCAAAACTCACAATATGCACACCACTTTTGGCTTTCGTAGAATCCACTACTTATGTGAAACTCCCTTCTTGCGTACCACTCACTACTTTTGATCCCTACTTGAGGACTTGCCTATGCTGTCATGAAACTCACATACTTATATGAAACTCAATACTTGTTCTCCCTACATTCTCACCACTCACTACTTATGATCCACTCTTGTGCGTAACACAAAACATGAGTGCCTCTTCTGGATAAAAAATAACAAAATTCTTTCACAAAAATCCCTCCTTGTACACAACTTAAGAAATGTACACCACATCTACTTGTGTTCCACTCCATACTAATTTCATGATCAAGATCTCAGATCATCTCTCAAGTGTTGAAAATTTCAAATGAGGATGCTAGACACCTATTTATAGGCATTTAACCATGTACACAACTTCCTACTTGCAGGAAACATACTACTAGTGTTTTGTTTTCTTCTTGTGTGCTACTACCTTAACTTTCACATATTTATTTCATTTTTCATATTTTTATGTAATAATATTGAAATATGACTTCCACATAACTTCAAACAATTCACATTTTTTATTTTTCTATCCAGACATGAGGACTTCATTCAATCTCTATTAACCTAAGAAATAATTCGACATATTGAAAACAATATGATCTTAATATCTCATTGAGAACCATTTAAAACCAATGAAAATCAGTTGATAACAAATATAATCCATAAAAAATGTGGGTATAACACCCTTTTATTTTAATTTTCATGATTATACTCTTTTACACCCCAAATGCCGTAATATGTAGTGTTATATAATACATATTGTATCATTTTATTACTATTACTCAACATCTTTTTTGAGATAGTCATGTGTGTGCATATAGATACATTAAAAAAGGATTCACATTAATTATGTTCCCTTTAGCTCTTGTCACCATCCCAAACAAATGGAGGCATGCTTAGGATATATGGAAGGATGTGAGAATTTTAATTGTCATCTTTGATTCTTCTATACAGTTTGAGGATATTATAAGAAAAATAAATGATATCATTTTAGTAATTTTCCATCAATGGCCCATTAAAAATTAGAAATACTAAAATTCACTTTGGGAATGAAATAAAATTAATTTTATATTAAAAAAATATTAATAATTTTAAATAAAATGGTTAATAAACAATAATATTCAATTATTATTTGAAATTAAAATATATGATTATAAATTTTTATTCAATTAAAAAAAATTGCAGGAAATATAAATGGATGAGAGAAAATAATATTTATAAATTCAACAAATAAAGAAGATAACATCGGATTAATTGAATCATATGTTGAAAAGTGAAAATAGAAGAATTAGTTATTGTGGATGATGGAAAATCATATAAAAAACATGATTCAACTGATATGGGTAATTTTATATTGGGTATTTCTATTAATAAATAATGTTTTTATCAACTGTTGTAAGAAAAATAAAAGTGTGGGGAAAAATAATATATTTTCATTTTTAAATTAAAATAAAAATGTGAAATAATTTTTAGTTCATATGATAGAGGAATGAATTTGTTTGATGATTTTTGGATAAAAACATTAGTTTCTAAAAATAATATCAAACTCCATTATCAAATTGATGAGTGTTGAGGGTTAATTTCAAGTTAGTGAACTAAGGAAATAACATTTAAAATCAAAACAAATTTAAATTGAAATGAGTGTATTATTTTTCAATGTAAACATTCATGATTTGACATTGAATAAATTTCATTTGAGGAATTTATTCGTGATGAAAATGATGTATGTATTAATGAAAAAACAAGATATCCTCTCTAAACCCTATCTATTATTATAGAGTATTTTGATAATTTACTAGAATGTCATGCAGTGGGAAATAATATTGAATAAATTATTTTTTATTTATCATAATTTAAATTCATTTGTGGTCACTCTTTTTTAAATGATATAGATTTAAGAAAATGAAGCCTATACTTGAGGGATTCTACTAATAATCCAAAAAATTATGTCAATTTTAATGAAATGATTAATGAGGCAATATTATCAAGAATTGATTTAATATAAATTTTTGGAATAGAGATAGTGTTTTGAGATGTGTCTATACCTCCTCATAATGATTAAAATTACCATTCTAGAGTTTATAATAAGAAAAAAATTAAAAAAACATTCCCTTAAATTAATTATAGATAATTACATTGAATATCATTCTATAGACTGTAAAACTCTAAGAACAATAATTAGTTCACTCAGTATTTATTTCCCATTCCACAAATTTATATCATAGTATTATTTCTATAATTTTAATAATCTATTTATTATCATTATTTCACTATCAACATGATGTATAATGTTTTTGACCATTTATAAATATCTCTTGGATTAAAAATTTTTGGTTACCCTTCTATAATATATATATTTTTTCCTATATTAATTAATCTTAGATTAATTTTTTTTGAATATATAATTTCAATATAAATTCAAAACATAATTTTATATTTTAGATCAAGTATAAATTCTATATTGGGGAGGGGGAAATATATTTCACTATGTAAAATCAAATTTATTTTTTTATTGTTTAATTTTATAGGATCTTAGTTGGGTGATTATAATATTTAATCTTGTTTTAATTTTTATATTAATTTTTTAAAATATTTTTTCATAAAAATCCATAGAATAAATTGAATATAAAATTTTAATTTTAACTAGATTATCTTTTGGGTTGGTGGAATATTTTTAAAACAATTATTGTTATAGTATTTTAATATATTGATCATTTTTTGAGTTTGATTCCAAAAACATATCCATTAATGGATAATATTAAATGTACATGATGAAAAAACTATCCAATATGTATTTAAAAAAATTTTCATGTGTTTAAACCTATTTTAAAAATTATTCCATTTACCCATGTTTATGGATAAAAATCATGTAATCTGTTTTTTAAAACATGACCGTATACTCCTTGAATGAATTTTAAATCCCATTAGCTATATTGAAATTAATGAGTTTATTTTATAAAAAGACACATTAATATAATTTATACAAATTATTAAATTTTCCATTTATTAAGTCCTCAATTATAATAAAAGTCCTTATCAAAATTTATTACTAAATTCACAATTCCTATTAATCCATATCTATGGTACTTTAGTATCTATATAATCTACATTTATTTTGGTAGAATGAATGTATTAGGTAATTATCTAAGAGGAATATCAATTTTAGAAAAATTTTATTTTTGTATCCTTTGATTCTAGGTAAGAGTGTCTAAATTCTAATTTCTTTTCTATTTTTTTCTATCAATACAGGAATATTGGGGTGTGTTAGGTGATATCAAATGTAAATTAATGATTTATAGATCTTTTTGAAAATAATTAATTAAAAATAATTTTGTGTACTTTATAAGTAATCCAAATATCAGATATTTATTATAAATATAATCGCCTAAATATTTATATAATTTATAAAACCATTTAAATTATTCAATAACTGATACATCTTTTAATCATGAATTTGGATACAAGAAAATGAAAATAATACTATAGATTCATACATGGATTTAAATTAGAAGAAAATTATTTAATCAATTACACTAGTGATAAAGTCATAGATAGAGATATATATTATATATGAAGGTTGTATTCAATAGGTCATGTGTAGTAATTACAATCCAATACAAATTAAAATATTAAATTAAATGTGTATGGAAGGATTCTATAAGGGTTGAATGATATTTTTTGGCTATATAGATTGAATCGATTTTATATATAAAACTAATATTTTTTAAATCAATTATCTTCTATATAATGAAGTCATTTATATATCTTTAGGTAGTTATTCGAATTGTCTGACTAAAAAATTTATTTACTCAATTTTTCAATATTGGATAAAAAATATGATCTTGGTGGTTTATTTCATTAGATATTTTATCATTTTTTATTAATATGCATTGTAGTATACTAATATAATCATAAAATGTATGGGGGTTTCAATTAGTTTTTTGGGAACTGGTTTTCTAAATTATACCCATTAATATATAAATTTGAAAAATAAATTCATTATTTAAATTGATTTAAATAAATTTTAGGTCATGACGGTCGATTAATTATTGATAAATCATGAAATTTATAATTATTTTATAGTTAAATTTCATGTTATTGATACTATAATTATTATTTTGAAACCACATTAAATACATGTATAAATTTTGAAAAAGTAATTCTAAAAATATTTTACAGTTTTATTTCACATATTTTAATTTACTAATAACGATTTTATTTTGAGTTAAAATTATGATTGTAGAGTAATTTATTAAAAAATAAATTATTATAAATTAATTCTGAAAATATATATTACAAATTTGAAATGTGTAAATTCATTTTGTGTTTGACTTAATTTATTAAAAATCATTTACTAATTTAACATTTTGAAAATTGAATGATAAATTAATTAATATAAAAGAATTTTAATATTCATTTTCATGATGAACATGTCATTTTTTTGAATGTAGAGAATATATAATCTTATTGCGTAGTTAAATACTCCTATAATAGACAGGTGAATGTGGTATATTATATATAAATGACATTTTCACTATTTTCCATGATCATTAATTCATAGATACCATTGACATCATCCATGCATGATTACAGTCTCTATGTCTGATAATAACCATTCCCATAGGTATCCCTCTTCTAATATAGCCATTGTTTTATTTGTAATAGTCTTAGTATCCTCTGTGATAAAGATGTTATGGGGATGGAATAACCACTATAAAAACACAATAAAAATTAATACACCATGGTATTCCATTCTTAAAATTTCTAACCATAAATATATAGTAATAACATGATCTCAGACCGAACATAAAGATTATATTTCAACAATTTAAATCTGAATGAATAAAATAATGATCTATATAATTTATCTTGGAAATTATCTTCCAATCTATAATAAGAAATTAATTAATTTCAAAATCTATATATTTTTTAAATGTTCATGAAGCCTATTTAATATCATTTATAAGGATTAATGTACACAATAATATTGTTGAAAACCATGATGGTGGAAACCGTTATTATAATTTAACAAATAAAAAAAACATCACTAATAGTTAATATGTTTGATGTATATGTATTTCATATCCCTTATAAGTGTATTATAGATTTTATACACATTAAAATAGACATTACTGTGTAAAATATTTTCATTGGCCTCAATTTAGAATTAAATTAACAGAAATCTCAATGAAATCCATACAAACCTAGTTTTATACATGATACCAATTCAATCATGTACATACAAATTTATATGATCTATATCCATTTACGGATTCACATTCTTGATGCCCTATCAACACTTAATCATGGTTTTTTCTATCCTTTTTTAAAAAAACTTGAGGTCTCAGGACAATGTTTTATATAGACCATGTAATAAAAGATTAATATGAAACTTTTAATATATATTAGATAAATAATCCATCACATAAAAATGAAAATATACAACCTAATAATAAATATCATGTAATACATATCTAATTTATTTATGAAAACATAATTACAGTCAGGAAAAGGGGGATGAAATCAATTGTATAATATATAGAATGAATAATTTTCATGACATTAATTTTCATAATGAATAAGTGATTCTTATCTATTATGAAATTATTAAATTGGTCATATGTTTTATTTATTGTAGTTCAATAGTGATATATATATATAGAGGACACATTTATATTGTTAAATTTCTAAATAATTGTAAATATAGATTAATCTTTTTAAACCTGATGAAGTTGGGTATTATTTATTTCATTTTATAATTTTTTTAGAGAAAACATTTTCACTAAATATAAAATGAATGCAGGGTTGTGATATCATATTGACATCTTGGGTTGTTCAAGGGAGTTAAAATATTCTATCTTAGGGGAAGAAAATTCCAACACTTGGGGTCTATGAACAAAGATTCTTCATTAAGTCTTATTCATTTTCATATAAATCTTCCTATTTCATCTTAATTTTTAATGTAACATGGACTTTATAGAACACCATTTTTATTTTTTTATTACTCTTTTTTGCATGATTTTTAGAAAATAATTTACTGATAATATCATATATATATATATATATTCATTTTATGTACTATTATCAGATACTAATATACTACTCTTCTTCCTTTAATCTCAGTGAAAAAATTATTTGGAAACAATTTTTTTAATATCATCTAGAGGAAATTCTACTATTTCCATATAGATATTGAAAAATAGAACCAATGAATAATTTCTAAAAAAGTTTCAGAAATCCATTATACATTATATATTATTATATTGTTTATCAAAACCATTTCAACATAGATAATTATGTGGGCCTATAAAAATCTCAAGAGAATTTTTTTTATCAATTTCATAGGATAATTTCAATTCATTATCATTTAATATATTATTATTATTTATTATTATTGAATAAAAATATTCATAGAATCGTATAAGAAAAAATATAGTTTCTTAGTATAAATATAATATTTATTCATGAATTTAATAGTTTAGTATTCATGAAATACACATATTTATATAACATTGAATCAAATTTACATAGTGAATCAATCATTTTGCCACATTATATTCTCACATATGGTTTAATCATTCCGTTAACATCACTTTTCATCCTCTAGGATATTTCATTTTCCCTTTTTGACATTTATCACTGGATTCATTTTTTTTAAGTCATTGATATACATTACATACATTTCCCTTTTCCAAATACTTTGTTTCTAGAATACATTGTAAATTAGATTAAAAAAATTATTTTTATTGCATTCCCTGATGATTAGAAAAGATCATATCTGATAATAATTACAAATCATGAATTTTATATTTTGAAAATTTTAATGTATAATAAAATTTGGTAGGTGTACTATATAAATTAAAAACGGTCAAACATGTCTACAATAATAACAAAAACATATTTCCCAAGAGTTGAAGTATCTATATGGTGAGAATAAATGGGTGGCATTATTTTGAAAAGTAATTGATTAAAAATTTACTTTCTGACATGAATTACTTAATATAAATATAAATATAAATTCTGAACTTGAACTATAACTAATGAAATTCTAATAGCAAATCTATTTCAGGACATGAAAATAATTATATATTTTTTTATGATTTAGACTATATTTGGAATCATATTATTTTATTCATTATATCCTTATATTCTATTAAATATTATATGGGATTATTCATTTATTCATCCTTAATATTAAAATTAGAATTCCATTTTTATCAAAAAATTATAATAAAAATATTATCTTTCATAACATCATTATGAAAAGTTAATATTACATGTCCATATTTAATCCTAATAACTTATTCATTCTCTATATCATTATTTCCTATAAAATAAAAATATGTACAATAAATTTATTTTTACACATTTTAGATTCTTTGTTATATTAATTTCATAATTAATTTAAAATATATTATACTTTAAAATATTATATGAAAATGTAGATATGTGATTTATACAAATATTAATCACTAAAAAAGTATTTTAACCCATTATAGATTATTTTATAATAACACAATTTTTTCACTCATTTTTATACATATATAATTTTCCTTTTTATACATTCTCATAAATTTTATATTTAATAATTATTGGTTAATAAGTGTCTAAAAAGTTTGTTTCAAAACAAATTAACTAAGTAGAATCATTTTTTAATTGTATTTTGAGATTATTTTATATAATAATTTAATATATATGATTTTTTATATTGGATATATTTCAATAAATTTTTTTCATATTCATGCAAGTTAATCCATATACTTATTTGTGACTTCATTTTTACATTTAATATAACATAGTCCTATACAAATTTTTTTTCCTTTGAAAGAATTCATAAATTCATTTCAATTATGAAAATATTCATATTTGAGTTAATTTTGATATTTTATCAATATATTACACATAATTATCTTTCAATGAGTAAATATTCATTTATTTTATCAATACTGAATGGTTATTTTATTTCAATGTAAATACATATCCTTAGTAGTCCAATATTTCTTATATTGTTAACAAGTTTTTATAAGATCAAATTAATTTTCATTATTTCCTCAAATAATTTTATTCGTGGGTTACTAATTATTATCCTAAATGTATTTTGTTGTATCAATTCATTCTATATTTGGAAATGTAAGCTTCTTGTTTATATAATCAATTTTATGAGATGTCTCAATGATGTGTTTTTTAAATGGATTATCATATTGTTTTTTTGTCGAGTTTAGTTCTTCCAATTTAATTATAATTCATATTATTAAATTTTATGTGTTAGGTATATGTGGATATATTTATAATCAAAATATCATATATTTTTATAAATTATTTGTTTCTAAAAAAAAGTTTTACAAAAAATTAAAATAGTAATGAAGTTCATGTACACAATGTTTACAAATGTACAAACAATTTACGATAATTTAGGCTATTAAATTTAAAATAATATTACTAAAACTTGAACACCCATTTAGCACGGGGAGGCCTTTGACTATGTACCTATACGTAGTCACTTATAAATCTCGATGCAGAAGTGTAGAGGAATAAAAAAATATGATGTTAAAAACTAGGGAAGAAATTCATTTAAAACATATAAATAGTATAGGATTAAGGTACTACATATATACAAGTAAATGTACTAAATATAGAAAAAAATATAATAAAGTTCCAACCTGAAAAAATTGATAAATAAAATGCTGAGAGAGCCCAGCTCCTAATCTCTAAGTTGAAACCACCATATGTAGTTCATTGTAGATAGTATCCCTAAGATCTATTTAAGTCATGTTGACCTGTCATACATTTGAATAAGACACATAACATGTGAGAAAATCCCATGAATGGGTTAGTATATACATACCTATTTGGATTCCCTAAATGTTGATGGGGGAGTAGTATGTGATAAAAAAGTAAAGGAAATTCATTAGGTAGTAAACATGATGTATTTGAATCCAAAATAAGAGAATGTGTAACCTCAATTGATAGCAATAGCATACATACAGTGTGTATTTTAATTACATATCAATTATTTTCCACCCATAGTAGAAATTAAACCTCATAAAAACATGACAATATATATATAAGGAAGTCATGTTTCATCCCTCACATGTGTTAACAACCCATTGAAGGGGGGGGGGGTAAAAAAATCCAACGTTTTGGTTACTTACATATATATATATATATATGTTCTCATCTAAAATAACGAAAAAAGAGACATACATGAGATATCCATCTCATAGATCTTCCTAAGATGAATTGTTTATAAGAGTTCCAAAAGTCCATCATTGATGGCCAACATCTCACCCATCTTCTCAGAAGTATTCGTGTGAAGACCCACAACTCACCATTATTCTGTACAGACAATGTGGAACAAATAATAATTAATGGACCCGTGACCTAGTGTTGGGGGTGGGGGTACACTATGTATATGTCTATAGTGGACCATTGATAATGATGAATGGGGGGTGGGTTTCTAATTTAGTTTCATGAGGACCACAATCATATCTGATAGGGGTTTCTACTCATATTTTTTAGGTCCCACACCCAAGATGATGGGGGTTCTACTCTATAGGTTAAGGAACAATGACCTGATGTGATAGGTGGGTTCCAATTTGGTTGTCGAGGTCCTAAGCCATATCTGATATGGTGATTCCAATTGGAATGTAACTATAGGGGGCTTGTTCCCAAATTGACTAGTGGTTCCACTCTATAGGAAGCCTCTATTAATCCTTCATGATCATATCCATCATCAGACATCAACATAAAAATCAACATTATCAAAACCATTCACATCATATCTCAATAGACACAACTAAAGATCCATTGTGTTCTATATAGAAAGGAACATAATATTATATATTCATTAGCCAAAATAAAAATAAAAATGAGGTAGAAAAAAAATATTTATGTTTCCTAAAATGAACCATTGGGTTAATCGACATGTAAGGGTACCCATATGGCATGTGGTCCCACTCCCTCACCTAGTCATGTCCTTGGAGGAAATTTGACTCCTATCCACATATAAGTACATGTCATACATGTGAACTACCCCAAATATACATGCTACACATGATCTTTTCATGTACTTATGGTCATATTTTTTTACTTCTGTACACAACCTTATGTCTAGTCATGTATGGGTAATCATGTACATGAAATTCCTCTAACCAAGAAAACCCACATAGGGTCATACATATCATTCCATACTTATAATTCCCAAAACAATATATGTAGTAGACAATAAAATTCACACCATTTATTTATCACATTACATGGTGTATAGTTGGGTTTATAAATTTTTATCACATCCATGTTCCACAAATTGCATCCAACCATTCAGAACCCATTCCATATTTTTTTGTACATGATATTAGTGGATTTATTTCAAATATGTTGATTATATACATATGGTGGTTGAAAAGAATGTTCTATCAGTGCAATCACTCATCACTCGATCTCGCATGCCTCAGTTTCAATCGGGGTTGATGATTTAATCCATATTTCCAAAATAGATCACCTATATCTTGGAAATAACCCAGATCTAGAAATGTTAAATTTATCTATCCCTTATACATGATTTCATCATGTTTTTTGGGGTATTATCTGGTTCAGTACCACACGAAAATGTCAAATTGGGACCACAAATTCCAACTAATTAAGAATGTGAAGAAAAATTGGGGAAAGGAACGACATAAATTACTTAATGGACCATTTAAAAGAATTATTATCCAATAAACATTATTGAGATACAAAATGTTAGAAAAATGTTGAATAAAAAAATTATTCAGTACATGGTTTCATCCAAAAGGACATAATTAGAGAAAATCAATATAAGGGACTGATCTACTCAATTAATTTAATAAATAAGGTTACAAACCATAAATTGATGATTCTTTCCTATATGTTGGACCATTTATTGCCTAATAACACCCTCAAAAAATTGATATAATTCATTCTTATTGATGCATCCTGATATGCTCTGATCTATTATTTTGTCACAATCAAATGTGATTCCTCTAATTGAAGGTGAAGGTGACACTCTTGATGATCCCAAGATTATAAATGACCCATGTAAAATAATTATTCATTTATTCTTATAGAAATTTCAGTTCTGATAAAACAATTAATTAATTAAATAAATTTAATTAATTAACCAACTGAATGTACCACCAATGGGTGAGATATATGAACCCCCCCCCCACATCAACTAATTTTAGCTCACTCCTAGGGTAAAAAACTCCTTTTAAACTAAATCATGGAATCATATTTATTATTTGAGTATCCATTTAAGAGTTATCACATTTCCCTAAGAAACCATTTTCAAAATGAAATATACAATTAATATTATTATAAAATTAATTATGGCCCCATTGGGCCTCATAATTACACATCATCACAGTGCCAAGCTCTAAGAATTTATATAGAAATATTTAAAAGTCATAAAAGGAAATAATCAGGTACCTACATCATTTCCCCTTCATGATTTTCTTTTAAAAAATGAAAAAAACATAGGATATTGTCCCTCAAATAATGTCCCACTCCAAAGGACTCTTTTTTAAGGTACTATTCTTGGAAAACACAAAAAACAAGGGGATGTTCTATCCGTATAGGGTCCTCTCCCATCAATCCTCAATCATCACTGAGTGATCTATAAAGGAGGAACCATACTCGATGTCCAAATCTCCCCAGTTAATGATGTGCAGGGGTTCATTAATTTCTATCCTCGTCTATAGAATGTGGAAGATGTTGTGCTACATGTCTAAATGTGTGGGTAGGTGAGGTGGTATGCAAAATCTCCATCTCTATGAACAATATTGGAAATCCCGAAGAACCTCAATGATATCATACCTCCTTGTCCATTCTTCCACAATACTTATTGTGGTGACAGTCTATAGAAAACATGATCTCCCTAATCAAACTCTATAGGACAATGATGAAGATATCTGTAATATTTCTCCCTATCTAGGTAATAATCTTGTGGTCAATGTTGACTTTACCCTTCTCAATCATCACATACCCCATCATTGGTATATTAAGAGATTTCTCAATGTTCTTTTCCCAACACAATGGTGACATACAAGGTCCCCCTTATTGGTCCTCCAAAGGTTCAATGTTGATGTTAGAGTTGTATATGTTGTTGTACAAAAACTCTACCAAGATAATGTGATCCCACCATCTATGGAAAATTTCTAATACGCATGACATCAACAAATCCACCTTCACATGGATAGGGTACTCATCCATCCTATCTACATGGGAATGACATGCAATAATCATTCTCATCCATGTCCCAAATTCCTCCCAATGACCTCTCCATAATTGTGATGTAAAAAACACATCACGATCTGAGACAATCATCAAGGACACCCCATGAAGTGGGTTGATTTCTTGTATGTACATATTCCCTAAACAATCAACTGAACATTTCTCCCTAATATTATATAATTTTGAAAAAATCATGAGTCATTAAACGATATCCCAGATGGAATCATGAACCTTATATGTGTATGGAATCCCTATCAAAACTTCCATGGATCTCTTTCACTCATAGATTTCAAGAAGAGAAACAAACCCATTGGAATATAGTGCACATCCTTCACCTCTTAATAGGTGAGGTACTGAGAGACAAAGTCATATTTTCTCCATCTCATAATGGACCACCAAAACATCCACTAATGTTCTCAGTACTTTATCCCCACATTGGGATGTATATATATAGATTTGTTTGGAACTCTCAAATCACCTCCTTCTATATCATCATAGTAACCACCATCTATCCTTGATAAAATATTATGTATTTACATACTTTATAATACCCATCGGGTGAAGCCTATCGAGATATATGGTCATGTATGTCTTAATTGTTGACGTCTCCTAGCTTGGACTCTTTCACATGTGTGAGATGTAGAGGAGTCAACATCATTGACTACAGAAAAAATATACCCTAGATCCCACTAGTGGAATCTATAAAGAAGCGAACTACTCAAGATTCTACTACAACAAGAAATACTGTTACGTCCTACTAAAGGAATCCGATACAAAATTTCTCTCTCTTATTGTATTGATTTTTTAAAATTCATACTACTTATGGAACTGGAATAATCACCACTCTCTCAGGTTTAAGTCTCTATGAATGATTACATGCCCGAGACATTGATGCTCTGAGTAAACCACAAAGTGCTATACTAGTAGGAAGTCCCTCCACATCCTCAGGGTTAAGACTACCTCTTCTAACTCTACCTCATGAGTCACACAACTATTCATTTTGAGTGTCAACTTCCTTGACCCATTTGCAACAACTTCCTACTACTACATTAACACATATCTGATCCCAAATCTAGAGGCGTCACAATTAACAACGTACTCCAAGATATCCTTTAGTATTTTCAACACTAGAGTTCTCATCTACCTCCGTCTCAAATAATTAAAGGATATATATAACTTCTTATCCAATTAAAACTACTTCCCTTTAATCCACATGGTAGTAAATGGTACTTTTATCATACAGAAGTCATCCAAGAAACTCATGTAGTACACTTACAACAATGAACGACATGCACCTCATACACACTTCTGGGTGGATTCCATGAAATAAGTACATTGATACTCTTTGGTCCATTGATAAAGAGTGATAAAAAATGACATGACCTAGGATATGAACATCATTAATCTAAAAATAGCAGTTCAAGTTATTTGAATTCTCCTCATCATATGTGTGGTAGAAGACTTTTTCCTCAAGTTATACAACAAAAAAATGTTCCATGTATGGATAGAAGATCTATTTCATCAATGAAATAAGAACATTTGTGGCATTTTTCATGTCAAATGGAATCACTAGGTACTCATAGTGTCTTTAGCGACATCAAAATACCAACATAAGAATATGTGCCTCATGAATAATCAACGGGTGGTAGTTGGACATGGGATTGATCGTAATGATCAATATTATTCCTCATAACATGTTAAAGAGGTCATTAATCTTTTGAAATTGTACCTTTTCATTATCATGGCCTGGATTAGGTGAAGATAATCAATGAAAATTTACAAGATCTTATCTTCCTTTTTCCAAAACATCACTAGTGCTTCTCATAAGGACATAGTGTGCATAATAAAACTATTATTATGATGGTTCTCCAACGACAACAATATCTCATGATGCTCTGTATGGGTACTATTATATTCCATAGAAGGTATCAGAGTGGTCCAAGGATTCATTTCAAATATAAAATCCATCCCTCACCTTGGAGGTAGTCCTAGAGAATCCCTAGTGATAGAACCCATATAATCAACCATAATTGAGTGAGTACAGATGTCAGAAGAGACTAATTCACCAATAGATATAATCTCAAAATTCTAGGTTATAGAATGCGACCTCCTACTCATAATAATATCCCATCCCAACTTGAGAACTCTCATACCCATAAAGGAGAATCTTGTCCCATACGAGTAAAGGAATCTAACTCATCTGTAGTGACATTTAATTAGGTTTGGGATCATGTGCATACAATACATACAAAGTATTTTATCATATGGTTCAATTATTACAACATACTTATCCTGCAAGAACCCCTCTCTACCAAAAAAAATATCACACACTTCTGACTGATTAATGATATAGAAGAATCGTCCCATATAGTAAACTTAAGATGAAGCAGTTGGTATAACACCACAACTAGTAGCTCCCAATATTTTACCAATATTATAGAGAAAGATTAATTACAATAAAATAAGTATCCAATACTTTAATAAATAATATAATAAAAAATGATCATACATCTAATAATCTCATGTGTTTAGGGGTTATATTCCTCCAAGGCTTGAAGTTGTCTGCTACCCCCGACATCCATATCCCTGAGCATAACATTGGATACATAGTGGTGGTGGTTATATAACCTCATAGAATTGTCCATATCCCATATCTCCTAATTCTCTTCAATATCCACCTCCCTCCGGACAACCCTACGCTTTCCCAGAGATTCCTAATCAAGGTTCTTCATCTGATGTGTTAGTCAATTAGCTCTGTGGTTGGCCTCCTCAACACGGCTGGTTGGGTCATATCACATTTTGTATCCTCAAATGTCTAAAGAAACGCACCACCCCTCTCATGTATTCCATGACCCGATGAGCTACCTCAATAAGTTTTATTATTTTGGGTCATACAAATGTCTCTATCATCGGTATCATGTATATCCAGTGTTTGTTTACCACTACAGAAAATTGCACCCTATGATTCCCACTTCAAGATCAAACTACCTAGAACTCATCTAATATAATTAAACCTTTAACTAGTTCCCCATCTGACACACTACCATTTTTTGGGAGGAACAAGGTAACCACACTAGCATAGATCTTTCTACGAAGTTCTTGGTCAAACATCCCTTATTGGAGTTGGAAATATTGGATCATGTCAACGGTGTATCTTGTAAGGTGTGTGAACCTTTCTACACACTCACCCAAAATCATATATCTATTCTGTTTCTCCATAATCACTTTAATCCTATGAAATAATAACAAATAGTGGTATTACTCCTCATTGAATAACTCCTTGAATTCAGGCTATTAGAGTGTCTAATGATCATGCATATGGGTAACAAGACCCCATAATTTCCATATCTACTCAATAGAAAAGGCTACCTACTAGTGAAATCACCCAATATATTGTTGTCTAGATAAGCTCGAATACAAGGGCCAATGACTCCGGATATCTGTCAGTTGTATTAGGTTTTTTCTAGTCATAGAAACTAAGAAGCCCCTAGCAATAGAACTTGCAGAGTACACAAATTCCACATGTATCATCTATTTAATCAAATGGTATAAATGGATAATTGATAGGTGGTAGTGATTCTACCTTCCCACCCAAATAAATTTTTTGAATAATTGAACACGAAATGGTGCATCCCCACTCATTAGTCATCATAATGATCTGGAACTGGTTTCTTGTGTGGTTTTCACTATGTAGGATTCAAAAAAGTTAATGAATACATACCACAATCATATGAGAATATATATATATATGTATATATATATATATAAATATATATATATATATAAAGTGTGTAGATGAATCAAAAAGACAAATAAAAGAATCATTATTATATATTGAATGTATGATTTATCCCCGAATTTAATTTCTTTTTGAGTATATTCCAATTGAAGGTGGTTAAGGTTAGGGTTATATGATATGTTGGCCACTCATACCATCACGGGATTCCCTGTCCTAAGAGCCAAACTCAGAAAACATTAACAAATATTCCAATATACCAACCCAATCATCATAAAGAGAATACACCAAACACACTCTTGTTGATCAAACAATCAATGATACCAATATCTCATTGCCCAACCCAATATGGTGCTCGAGCCATAATTTACTAGAAGATGCCTCCATAGGCCAAGGGTTAAAGATCGACCTCGAAGGCATACATAACATAGGGAGGATTTTTTCCTTACTATATATATGAACATACAAATTCATCTTAAAGCATTTGTAAATAAAAATAATGAGGTAAGATGAAGAATACTAAGGAAAAAACCATGGATCTAAATCTTCTAGGGAGTGAAAGAGTACGGTAGTGTAAAATGAAAAGTAATGGGGAAACATACATTTCCAACCAAAATGATATTCCAACATGCAAACAAATATTATTTAAATTGACTAGAGATAATAGCTCTTGATATCTATGTTGTGAAAAATGTTCACAGTCTAATGTACCAGGTATCCCTAAACTCCTATGAAGACACTATCGACCTTTTTATCATTTTTATAAGGCAAGACATGTGTGGAAATTTATGATAAAGGGGTGAGTATATAATAACCCATTAGTATTCCATGAAATATGAATATAAAGAATTAAGATATTTAATTGGAAATGAAATATAGATTGTAGAAAAACGGATAATTCCCAAACCAAAATAAGAGAAAGAGTAAACACGTCCAAGAACAAAGGGATCAAAAAGATTGCTAATGAAAAACATGTTGGTCCTTAGATACCCATTTCATTAGAGTAACCTCATAGAACCAAAAGTATATAATCATTGAATGGAAATTCCATACCCAACAAATACTCGAAACACGTGAAAGGAGTGTATCTGAATCCAAAGGTATATATATATATATATAAATTCTCATCAATAATAATACTGAATGAAGGAGAAATGGCATATATATCTAACACCTCAACCCATGAATAATAGATTACAAAAGTTCAAAAATTTCATTATGTATGGAAACATAACACATGTCTATACAGACATTACCATGTGAAGGCACATGCCTGGCCACTGTGTCGCACATCAGAGGGGTAAAAATCCAAGTATAGGACATGTAGCCACATTTGTCACTAGTTTCCAATCTGTGTGTATCCATAGTGTACCAACGCGCAAGATGATGGGGGGTCCCAATCTTGTGTCACGGTGACCCCTGCCCTATCTAATAAGGGGTTCAATTCAAAAGGTATATGACCTGCACCCATGGTGATGGGGGGGGGTAGGTTCCACTGTATAGTTTAGGGATTTGTTCCCTAGTGTGACAAGAGGTTCCACTCTTGTAATAGAGGTCCCAAATCATATCTGATAGGGGGTTCTACTACGCAGTTAAATATAGTGTAATGATTCCCATGATTATGGGGGGTGGTCCACTCTATTGGCCAATGACCCAGTCCCTAGTGTGGTATGGGGGTTCCACCCTAGTCATTGAGGGCCCAAACCCAATATTATGGGGTGTTCGACTAGGTATGAAACAATAGAGGAACCAAAACCAAGAAAACAAGGGGTTTCCAATATATTGTAATCTTCTACAGATCTTGCCAGATCATTGCCTTTTTTTGGCATTGCCTCCAAAAGAACTTTTCTCAGAATATGTCACATCATCTATAAAAATTCACAACATAGAAAACTATGAAATTATATATAAAAAACCAATAATTTGATACTCATGGTAAAATATACTTGTTTATTGTAGATATAATAAAAATTGGTGTTTCCTGAGAATCACTAAGGGGGTACACGACATATGAGGTGACCAACATGGAGTGTGGTGTCGTTCAATCAATGGGTCTTGTCACTAGTAGTACACAGATACCAATTCATGTAATAGTAAAAACCATGAGGGTGTAGTACATATAATGTCCAATCTTCCTATGATCGGGTCATGTCCTTATGTTTGTGTCCTTATACTTTGTTACATGACCATGTTCCTGACATTGTCCATGTACTTGAGTACATGGCATCACTCTGGCTGTGTATTCCCATTTGGGCCCCAATTAGTGTGATCATCAACAATATTTTTCCACCCATGGAATCAGTAAATGGTGTGTTAGAGAGCTAAATGATGTGACATCCATAGAATTAACGAAACCCATGTTGTCGTAGCAAAGGGGATAAACACTATGTTTTCATCACTTAACGTGGCCTATAATCGATTTTTTTACATTTTCTTATATCTGTATTGCATGAAATTATTATTTATATTCCTATTAGATACCAATATCATTTATAAAATATTATTGTTCTTGTTGTCTATATCTTTCATTTCAAGTCATCTGGTGGCTGAAAATCAGTTTCCATCATGAATAAAGTTTTTCTTTATTCTACTTGCCAAGATTTCAACCAATGTTGATGATTTGATCTCCTTTCATCAATATGATCACCCATGTCACATAAGAAACCGATATCTATACCACGTTCATCAATTCCTCCCTCATACATGACTTCTTCATGATTCTAGGTGGTCAGATTGAGCTTTGTACGACCGAAAAATATTAAACTTGGACTTCGTGGTCCTACTAGTGATGAACGTGAATAAAATGGGGAGAAAACCCACTAAAAACATTTAATATAAAATTTACTATAATTATATTCCAATGATCAATGATGGGGATATATATGTTTAAAAAATGGATTCCAAAATTTAATCTATACATTGGAATATGAAAAATGCTATAATTGGGGCAGATCAAAAGAGGGGATTAATCTACTTAATTAATGTAATGAACAAGGTCGTAAACCACAAATTGATGAATCCTACCTGGATATTGGATCATTCTTAATTTAATAATGTTCTCACTAATAGAAAAACGAATTTGTTGTGTTAGTAATATCCTAATATGCTTCGATCCAATGTTTTTCCACCATCCTAGGTGATTCTGCCAATATAAGGATATTGGGGAACCTCTCAATATTACCAAGAAAATGAGGAACCCTAGGTCAATATTCGTGGATGTATTCTTATATAATTTTTAGTTAGGTTAAAATAATAAATTAATTAACCAATAGAATGTACCCCAAATAGGAGAAATATCAAAACGCCCCCACTGACCTATTTTAGGTTGCACCTTGGGTAAAAAATTCTATCTGGAATCAACTGTGATCTCATAATTATGATTGAAACATCCATTTATGTATTATGCCATTTTATTTGATAAACCATTTTCCAAATATTATATATTTTAAATAATATTATTAAATGAATTATAGGAACCTCATGCCTTAGAATTACTTGTGGCATCAATGCTTGACACCAATAATATATATAGGAATATTTCAAATTTTGACATGTAAAAAATTGGTTCTCTACACATTTTATAAAAATAATTCATGGCACATCGAGACTCAAAATCACATGATGTATTGACCTCACACCCATGAAATATATATAGAAATTCATCAATTTCTTGCAAGGAAAAAACTTATCTACAAGGAAAATATATCAATTTTCGTATAATTTTAATCATTGGGAAAACATAAATTTAAAAATGTTGTAAATTAATTAAATATAAATATAAATTTCATTATAGATAATTATTTTAATATAAATTTATATTATAATATATTTTTAATAAAATTTTATGGATTTAATTAAATTGTATAATTTTCAATGGAATAATTATTGGTGTAAATAAAATGATTAAATTATTTATGAAATTAATTACACAATAGTTTTAATAATGGGTACTAATCATGAAAAAACATAATGTACCATAATTTTAAAGAGTCTATTTTTATGTTTAATTGAATTAATATTATTAATTGGTTACATAAATTATTTGTCATGGAAAATCAATGATTCGATTATATTTTTATTATTGTTTTATTAAAATAAAGAGTTCATCAAAATTATCTTTTTTTATAGCATGTTATCAACAATTTTAATGAAATTTTGAAAGAAAATTTTAAAATTCACTCAATATATTAAAATATACTATATTATAGTAGATACTCATGAAAAATTCCAATAAACATTAGGAATAACTGTGGTATCTACTTAAACTGACATTTGTAAACTCCATTATTTGATTAAAATGAATGTCATAGTTATGTCACATAAAATTTTAATCAAACAACAATTATTGAAAAGATAGATATATATTCAATGGTTACCCATAATACAATCAACTCTTACACTACTTATTTATATATCTATCCCTAAATATATGTATCTCGATATACTAAACATTTAAATATAGAAATTAGTGGTTAATGTTATTTAATCCATATAAAAAACATAACTTTTATCCATAACATATAAGTTTTAACATATTGTGTATTTAACATATACATAATAATTGTGATGTGAATTTCACTATTAGCAAGTTAAACCATTTTTATCATCATTGAAGCTATCATAATTTATATATGAGGAATCATTATTTTTTTGGGATAATCTTATTAATTAATTTTAATAAATATATGTTTTTAATCGAATATTACAAAATCAATATATATATATACTTTTAGCTAAAAAATTCAACAATAATTGTGATAATTTTTCATGTATTGGACTTTCAATTCCTTATTTATATAAATTTATATAATTTTAAAATAAATTAATCATCCAAATAGAAATTTAGGTGAAATTTCATTCTTATTCATTCTCATGAACAAATTTACACTGTTATTTTAAATTTCTAAATCTTTTTATTAATTTATAAAATAAATTTATAAATCAAAAAAATATAACATTTTTCTATCAAAATTTTCTTAATCAATCTATGTCACTATTTTTTGGTTGAACATTATCTGTAACACCCCAGGTAAATATAGAATATGAAAATTTCATATTTATCCATATTTGTGAATAAAATATTAATATGAAATTAAAGGGGATGCTATGCTCGATGGCGTACCCAACACGCAATAACGAGTTTCTTGGAAATCTTACGTTACAATCTAACAATAAAATAATATTATTTTAAATGGTAGTTAACGCCTAACTGTTGTGATGGCGGGAATGAATAGAACTAACTAAAAAATTATTATATATGTTTGTCAAATATTTTTACTTTTTTCAATAAATGTTAGAGGATTAAAAATGTGAATGAATCTAATTTTAAGAGTAAACATTATAATATTCTTTAAAAGGTCGATTAACCGCCTTTTGATGGAGAACCTCTTTTAAATCAAAATTTTGACAATGGAATGTGTTATATATGACAAAATAAAATTCTTCTTAAGAATTGGGACATCAAAATTTACTTTGTGTAAATTTTTGGTATTTTTCCAAAAAAGTTCAATTTTTAATTAATAGTGAAAAATGTTGTATTTTAATTCAAAACCACATTTTAATCTAATTTATTTATATGATTAGATTATCTTTTGAATTGGTTTTAAAGTTAAATTAGAATATATTTTTACCATCTAATCCAATTGTGGTCTTTGAAAATAATTTCACTTTGAAATCGGACTTAAACGAGTGCCAATCATTTGATACATTTTGTTTCATAAAAACACGATATTTGTTTTAACAGCTGGAATTAATTATTAAATTAATTAATGAAAGTTATGTTTTTTTAATTTTTTAAAATAGACATCATTTTTGAATTTGTAATATCAAATATATCTTATGGTGAATTTTTGGTAATTTTCTGAAAAACCTCAATTTTTGATGAATAGTGAAACCACTAAGTGGTACTTATAAAAACTGATTTTTCCATTTAAATGAAATTTTGTCATCTTTGTGTCTTAAATTTCAAAAATCCGACATAAATGGTTGTCATTAAGAAGTAAAATGTGGTTCAATGGGATAAAAATAATTTTTTGGTGAATAGTGACTTATTATGTTTTTAATCGCGATTAGAGGTAATTAGTATAGTTTAAGGTAAGAATAATGTTTTAAAAAAAGGAAATGACATAGACACATGTCCTACCCTCATTGGATGTGTCATGGCCAACCAAGAAAATCCATGGGTAAACATGGGGACCCCATGGATCCACTGTGGTTGGAAAAAGACATAAATACCTTTTTATTTAATGTTAAAGTAAAAATGACACAAACATGAGATGTTTTACTAAAAAAATTTTTATATGGGGTTATACAAGTCATATTTTTGACTATTAATAGTAATTGGAAATCTAAAAAGATTTCCTACATCATAGTTTCTTTTTATAATTTTTAGAAATTAAATAAATTAAATTATTTATGACATCATGATGATGCAGCAATGACCTCATTATTTAACGATTTAAATAAAATGGAAAGATAATGTAATATTTAAGACTTACACATGTCCAAATCCTATTGGATGAGTGTATTTAGAACCCTTATCACCTTATCCTAGAAATAAATAAATGTGGGACCTTTAAAATCCGAAACTCTTTTGAAAATAAATTATCATTTTGTAACTTTACAAGAGTGCCCCTCCTCTCCTCTTATAAAAGGCCCCCACCTCTACCTCCTTACCCACACTCCCAAAGCATTTTTCTCGGCCAAACTCTGCCCATTTTGTCTCTCCACTTCCCTCTATTACTCTTTGAAGCCTCACTTTGGGCAGAAGTCTTCCCAAGGAAGCCTTTGAGCTCAAACCAAAGGGAGTTACTCGATTTTAAGGTAATGTCTTCACTTGAGTCCTTTTGTTTTATTTTGCCTCTCCAACCCCCTAAACTCTTTTTATTAATTTCTTTTGTAACAACTCCAGTATCTTCAATATAATAGTATTTTTTATAATAAGTATTCAAGATACACTTACACACACCTACATCTAATGGTTAAAGAACATACTGTTTCCGTGGATGGCGAATTTCTGCCTCACGAAACGATGATTGTTCAACACTAATATAACACCTTCAAAGGTGGCCATTAAGATGTCACTATATTTATATATGATATATAATATGTTTATGTTTTACATAAGCTTCTGTATTTTTCATTTATGTAATACCTTTATGGTTTCCATTATGGGTAAACGTGATATCTTCATTTAAAGAAGTGCGGACTACCGCCCCCTCAAAGTGATGTGATTCGTTAATTCCATATGTGGGACGTATAAAGGATGGATTTAAAGTTAATATATCTGATGTTATACTGGATTTATAATATAACTCTATAGAATTATTATTTATTTCAATTAATTTATGAGATAGAAAAGAAAGTAGCATTCATGCATACGTACGGCTTACCGTCTCCATGAACGGTGCATTTCATTTCTTATCCCCAAATGTAATGTTCTATTATAAGTACATATTTATAATGAATATATATAATTTATGTTACATATAAATGATGAATATAATTCTATAATTAAAGTATAAATACCTCTCATTTAGTTTTAATTCATTAATATGACAAAGAAATGAAAGTAGCGTTCATGCGTACGTACGGCTTACCATCTCCATGAACGGTGTATTTCATTTCTTACCTCTAAATGATTATGTAACATTATAAATACATGTATATTCTGGATATATATGATATATATGATATCAAAATCATGAATATCATTCTGGATATAATGAACCATTGACCACACGAACATCATGTAATTGTAAGAAGTCCACTTTTGACTTAAGAACCAAATATCGACAAAACAAACATTGTTAACTTAAATGATTACATAATTTTTATAACATGTCAATAATTGATATAAAAGGAATAATTAACTTGAAAATGTTTCTTAAGCAAGTAGAAATAAACTCAATTTTATTATTCAGGACGTTAAAGAACGATCGAGTCAAGTCAGACCCGAGGTAAGGGATCCTACTCCTCTCTTTCTTTTTAAGTACGCTATTTATGTCATTCCTTTTAATCCTCATCTTTCTGGTTATTGGGATGTTCTTTTATATTACTATTACTGTAATTTATATTGTTCATATGATGAGAGATCATATTTTCTCTCATCAATATATTTTGGACGTTTTAAGTGGCGCTGTTAGGCTGCCGAGTTTTCATAAGGGATTTTTCATCTCACTTTTATTCCCGTGAGATTTATGATACATTTCCCACAATTTCCTTTGATTGGTGTTTGTACTTCCCATTATTATACTCTTTGTGTAATATAATTTCGTTTATGAGTATTTACATTAATGATGTATTGACCTTCTTTCATGGGGTGTATGTTTCGAAAGATATCCAAGTCGGTAAGGGAACCTTTCACCCTCCTCTTTTTAAAAGACTTATTTTGTTGGGTCTTTTAATTCACATACTGTTATGTTGAGATATGTTCTCATATATCCTTATTATTGTAAATTTTATGTGATGGTATACTTTTTTGTATCTCTCATCAAGTCTTTTTCTGAATTTTGAAGTGACGACGTTAGACTGTAAAATTTTTGCAAAGGAACTTTTTAACCCAAATTTGATTATTTGGGATAAACTTGTACTCCATGAATATGTCGTTCTATGAATATGTGAGAATAACCTCTAATTGTTTTACACTTAATATCCACTTATATTTGGTGTATTCGTTTGTCACACATAATTATGCAATTGGTTTATCCTTAAACCAAGGATATCGTCTTTGTAAGGGTCATCACCTCAATCTCCATTCATTGAGGCATATTTTGTTTTATACACAACCTTCTTTTATACGGTTTATAAACCCCTATGAATTTTACGTTTATTCAAAATGAATCTTTTTTCACGAAGCGTTTTACTAAATGAAAAAAAAGAATGTTTCATTTACTTACGCGGTGACAACGACCTTTTCCGCCGCCGCGAGTATTATTTGATATTTGGCATCCTCAACAAGCCGTAATGTTTTTAAAATAAAATAAATATCATATACTTTTTTTTTGTATTTTGGTATTGAAAATGGTTTTGATAAAAGATTATATTATGTCAATATATTTAAATGATATATTGTGATTGAAATGTGGAAATGTTATCATTCCTTTATGTTGGTTTTATGTGTTATAATTTTATAATGGTACTTGGACATTTTACGGGTGGTTACGTGATAAACCATATGACAGGTGGTGCCGTGAATACCAGGACTGGTGGTTAGGTTATAACCTCCAATTCATTGGGTATGGAATTCATTCGTATGCCTATTCCATTAAGTATGTATGGATGTTGGCCGAATGGCTATTCCATTAACTGATATGTGTGGAAGTCGACCTTATGGTTATTACACTTAAGTATGTTTATGTCCCAAATTACATTTCTATGTTATGTTATCTTTATATGGGTTTTATGGTAATCTTTTGGATACAAAAGGGTAAGTAATGAACTTTTATTCAGCGAAGAGTTTTTACTACTTCGAAAAGGTGAAAAGTATTACTTTGATTAAGTGTACATGGTTTACTTGTTGTTTTGAAAAACTAACAGTTTTCATTATTTGTGTATCCCTTACTAAGCTTTTTATGCTCATCCCAAGTTTTTGAAATGTTTTTCATAGGACTTAGCGTGGAATAGGGTTAAGTATGGGTTTAAGGGAAAGTCATGCTACCTAAAACATGGAACTAGACATGTTTCTTTTTAAGAGTTTTTATTTTATTGAAATTTTAGTAGAAGCGACTACTTTGTAATCTTTTGATATGTAATAGTTATGTCCTAATTCTTTAAAACTCTAAACCAGAAAAGATCCTCAATGTGAATTACTCATTTAATTCAATATTATGTAAGGTTTTACGCAGGGGCCTTATAGTTGGTATCAAAGGTCGATTTAGATAACTTTAGAGGTTAGGGTATTCTTTAAGTATAAGTGACATGACCATAATGGTTAGGATTTCAGAAAGAGTCATAGTTTTTATATAAAGTTAATGAGTAACTATATCTTAGTGTTTATCTTCCTATTTAGTACATGATGGTTTTGTTGATATACTCACAATTACATTCTTGGTTTTAGTAAATGGCTAGATCTAGCAGGCACCAAGGTAAAGGTGGATGTGAAGGAAACTGTGACAGTTTTCTGAGCGAGCAACTGAATGATATGGGAGCTACAATGAGAATTCTTGTGTTTATCCTCAACCAACTATCTGGAGTCATGATTGACTGCTTAAACCTTGGTGATTTCTATAAGGCACCTTATATGTGAGAAACAAATCCCTACGGAGCTACAGGTAATAATCATAAAGGTAAGTGTGTACAAAATCCTATGTGTCAAAGATGTGGAAAGAAACACCTAGGAAAATGTTTCAAAGGGACAGAAATATTCTATAGATGTGGAAATGAAGGTCATAAAGCAAGAACCTGCCATGGAAAAAGAAATAATCTAGTTGACTCGAGGAAAGGTAAAGAAGTTATTTTTGGGGGATCAATTGAATGTTTTAAATGTGGTGTGCATGGTCATTATGCAAACACATGTCCTATGAAGAAGTTTCGGGAATGGGATCACCAAGATCGTACAAATATTCATTTACCAATACCTAATGCCATTCCGATTAAGGATGAAGAAACTGACAGTGACCAATCAAATGTATATATTATTTCATGACTATTGTTTTCCTATTTTGGAATCTTAGGATATGATTCATGATTTTGTTTGTAGGAAAGAGGAATTTCGGAATAAGTTGGAAAGTAATGGTTAATGGATCATGAAGAATGTTTAATGAGTAAGATGTCAACATATAAGGGCTTCAAGAGTTATGGGGAAATTCTTATGAGTATTAAGTCTCTTTTGATGATGGGGTTACATTAGAAGACTTTTTATATTATGTATAACCATGATGTTTAATAAATGAATATTTTATTCAAGGAATAGTAATATTTTCATTTTTGGATATAGTTATAAAGAACCATTTGGGTTTATATGTTCCTTACTTTTGAGGTAATTATGGGTTACTATATGTTATAATTCAAGTGAAAGGCATGAGATAAAATTGAGGTTAAATTATGTTATGGTTATTTTTGATGATTTTAATCTATTTTTGGGAATGATTTGATAATTATATAGTTTTGGAAAAAGGACAACACGCAGACCGTGTGACTACCCGTCGCGTCAGACAAAGCTGCGGGAATCAAACCCACCAACAAAGTGCGACTGGTATTTAGCACCTACCACTGGACTACGTGAATTCCCTGGTATGTTTGACTGATTCTTTTTAGTTATATGATTTTATGAATTAAGAGTAAGTTTATTTTGGGTTATTTATGAAAATGATTAACCTATCATGGAGGATATGGGATTAGGTTAATTACTTTTCAATATGAGACTTTAAGAGCAACTGATGTTGTTTGGAGATAAATTTTACGATTTAACTTGGAAGACTATGTGACTAAATCCTTCAAATATTTGGGTCAATCTTAAATTGGTTTACATTGAAGAATTTAATTGGAAAATTGTTTATTGGATGGTCCTCGTTGAACTTTGGGTTTTGTTGGACAAATTTTGGAGATTAAGCATAGATTTTTCTATAGGGTCATCCTTTTTTGGATTATCTTATCTTGTACTAACCTTTTTGGTTTTGGTTTTGGTTAAAGCCTAAAGACACGGGAAGTATATAGTTCTCGTTGGTGGATTAGGTGATTCTCTAGAAGATTATTATAGTACTCTTAATATGAACAAGCCTTCCTAAATACTCGTCTTTTGGAGAAAATATGAGTTTGTGTAAGGAATCTAATAAAAGTTGAAAGTCAACATGATAAGTGATTATGTTTCCTTATGAATAAATTTCCCAATAAAAAGTAACTTAAAACAAAATGTTGTCTATTAACTTTTCTTACTGGGGAATCAAATACCGTTTAACCCATCACAAGTTTGGGATTTTCTTATGGTTAACATTCTCCTAGACATGTTTACTATCTCTCTCCCTCAATAACATGACCCTTAGCTTCTTCTTCCATGTCCATGTTTTCCTACACGGAATCCTATTATGGGTTAACTCGAGTGACCTCTGTACTTATCTTTCTTTATTTTACAGTGATTGTTTTACCGACTCTTGTTCCGATGTGGGACTTTCAAGGATGTTTCCAAGCTCAATTTTAAAATTGCGAGGACGCAATTCCCAAATGGAGGGAAGGATGTAACACCCCAGGTAAATAAAGAATATGACAATTTTAATATTTATCCATATTTGTGAATAAAATATTAATATGAAATTAAAGGGGATGTTATGCTCGATGGCGTACCCAACACGCAACAACCAGTTTCTTCGGAATCTTATGTTGCACTCTAATAATAAAATAATATTATTTTAAATGATAGTTAACGCCTAGCTGTTGTGACGGCGGGAATGAATAGAACTAACTACAAAATTATTATATATGTTTGTCAAATATTTTTACTTTTTACAATAAATGTTGGAGGATTAAAAATGCGAATGAATCCAATTTTAAGCGTAAACATTCTAATATTCTTTAGAAGGTCGATTAACCGCCTTTTGATGGAGAACCTCTTTTAGATAAACATTTTGACAATGTAATTTGTTATATTTGACAAAAAAAAATTCTTCTTTATAATCGGGAAATCAAAATTTACTTTGTGTAAATTTATGGTATTTTTCCAAAAAAGTTCAATTTTTAATGAATAGTGAAAAATTTGTATTTTAATTCAAAACCTATTTTTAATATAATTTATTTATATGATTAGACTATCCTTTTAATTGGTTTTAAAGTTAAATTAGAATATATTTTTACCATCTAATAAAATTGTGGTCTATGGAATTAATTTCACTTTGAAATCAGACTTAAACTAGTGTCAATCTTCTGATACATTTTGTTTCATAAAAACACGCTATTTGTTTTGACAGCGGAAATTAATTATTAAATTAATTAATGCAACTTATGTGTTTTGAATTTTTTAAAATAGACATAATTTTTGAAATTGGAATATCAAATATAGCTTAGGGTGAATTTTTCTGAAAAACCTCAATTTTTGATGAATAGTGAAACCACTAAGTGGTACTTATAAAAACTGATTTTTACGTTTAAATGATATTTTGTAATCTTTGTGTTTTGAATTTCAAAAATACGAAATAAATTGGTGTCATTAAGAAGTAAAATTTGGTTCAATGGGATAAAAATAATTTTTTTGGTGAATAGTAACTTATTAAGTTTTTAATCGTGATTAGAGTTAATTAGTGTAGTTTAAGGTAAGAATAATGTTTTAATAAAATGAAATGACCTAGACACATGTCCTACCCTCATTGGATGTGTCATGGCCGTCCAAGACAATCCATGTGTCAACTTGGGGACCCGATGGATCCACTTTGGTTGGAAAAAGACCTAAATACATTTTTTATTTAATGTTAAAGTAAAAATGACAGAAACATGAAATGTTTTACTAAAACAATTTTTACATGGGGTTATACAAGTCATATTTTTGACTATAAATAGTCATTGGAAAGATACAAAGATTTCCTACATAATAGTATATTTTTTATCATTTTTAGACATTACATAAATTATATTATTTATGACATCATGATGATGCAGTGATGACCTCATTATTTAATGATATAAATAAAATAGAAATAAAATGTATTATCTAAGACATACACATGTTAAAAACCTATTGTATGAGTGGATTTAGAACCCTTATCATCTTATCCTCGAAATACATCAATTTGGGACCTTTAAAATCCGAAACTCTTTTGAAAATAAAGTAACATTTTGTAACTTTACAAGAGTGCACCTCCTCTCCTCTTATAAAAGGCCCCCACCTCTACCTCCTTACCCACACTACCAAAGCCTTTGGCTCGGCCAAACTCTGCTAATTTTGTCTCTCCACTTCCCTCTATTACTCCTTGAAGCCACACTTTGGGCAGAAGGCTTCCTAAGGAAGCCTTTGAGCTCAAACCAAAGAGAGTTACCCGATTTTAAGGTAATGTCTTCACTTGAGTCCTTTTCTTTTATTTTGCCTCTCCAACCCCCTAAAATCTTTTTATTAATTTCTTTTGTAACAACTCCAGTATCTTAAATATACTAGGATGTTTTTATAAGAATTATTCGAGCTACACTTACACACACCTACATCTAATGGTTAAAGAACATACTGTTTCTGTGGATGGTGAATTTCTGCCTCACGAAACGATGATTGTTCAAAACTCATATAACACCTTAAAAGGTGGCCATTAAGATTTCACTATATTTATATATAATATATAACATTTTTATGTTGTACATAAGCTTCTGTATTTTTCATTTATGGAATACCTTTATGGTTTCCAATATGGTAAACACGATATCTTCATATAAGGAAGTGCGGACTACCGCCCCCTCAAAGTGATGTGATTCGTTAATTCCATCTGTGGGACATATAAAGGATGGATTTAAAGTTATTATATATGATGTCATAATGGAATTATAATATACCTCTATATCATTATTATTTATTTTCATTAATTTATGAGATAGAAATGAAAGTAGCGTTCATGAGTACGTACGGCTTACCGTCTCCATGAACGGTGCATTTGATTTCTTATCCCCAAATGTAATGTACTATTATAAGTACATATTTATAATGAATATATATAATGTATGTTACATATAAATGATGAATATAATTATGGAATTAAAATATGCATACCTGTCATTTATTTTTAATTCCATTAATATGACAAAGAAATGAAAGTAGCGTTCATGCGTACGTACAGCTTACCGTCTCCATGAACGGTGCATTTCATTTCTTACATCTAAATGATTATGTAATATTATAAATACATGTATATTATGGATATATATGATATATATGATATACAAATTATGAATATCATTCTTGATATAATTATCCATTGACCACACGATCATCATGTAATTATAAGAAGTCCACTTTTGACTTAAGAACCAAATATCGACAAACCAAACATTATTTACTTTAATGATTACATAATGTTTATAACATGTCAATAAGTAATATAAAAGGAATAATGAACTTGAAAAACGTTCTTAAGCAAGTAGAAATTAACTCATGTTTAATATTTAGGACATTAATGAACGATCGAGTCAAGTCAGACCCCAGGTAAGGGATCCTACTCCTCTCTTTCTTTTTAAGTACACTCTTTATGTCATTCCTTTTAAACCTAATATTTATTGTTATTGGGATGTTCTTTCATATTAATCCTAATGTAAATTTTATTGTTCATATTATTAGTGTCCCTATTTTCTCTCATCAATCCATTTTGGAAGTTTTAAGTGGTGTCGTTAGGCTGCCGAGTTTTCTTAAGGGGTTTTTCATCTCACTTTTATTCCCATGAGATTTATGCTACATTTCCC
This sequence comes from Viscum album, assembly GCA_963277665.1. Lineage (NCBI taxonomy): Eukaryota > Viridiplantae > Streptophyta > Magnoliopsida > Santalales > Viscaceae > Viscum > Viscum album. The sequence goes on along the minus strand of OY728133.1, from coordinate 1,031,948,562 downwards.
ACAATTTCCTTTGAGTGGTGTATGTACTTCCCATTATTCTAATCTTTGTGTAATATACTTTATTTTATGAGTATTTACATCAATGATGTATTGACCTTCTTTCATGGGGTGTATGATTCAAAAGATACCCAAGTCGGTAAGGGAACCTTTCACCCTCCTCTTTTTAAAAGACTTCTTTTTTAGGGCCTTTTAATTCACATATTGTTATGTTGGTATATGTTCTCATATATCCTTATTGATTTAAATTTTATGTGATGAGATACATTTTTTATCTCTCATCAAATCTTTTTCTGAATTTTGAAGTGACGCCGTTAGGCTGTCAAATTTTTGCAAGGGAACTTTTTAACCCAAATTTGATTCTTTGGGATAAACTTGTACTCCTTGAATATGTCGTCCTATGAATATGTGTGAATAACCTCTGATTGTTTTACACTTAATATCCACTTATATTTGGTGTATTCGTTTGTCACACATAATTATGCAATTGGTTTATCTTTAAACCAAGGATACCGTCTTTGTGAGGGTCTTCGTCGCAATCTCCATTCATTGAGGCATATTTTGTTTTATACACAACCATCTTTAATACGGTGTATAAAACCCTTTGACTTTTACGTTTATTCAAAATGAATCTTTCTTCTACGAAGTGTTTTACTGAACAAAAAAAATAATGTTTATTTTACGTACAAGGTGACAACGACCTTTTCCTCCGCCGCAAGTATTATTTGATCTTTGGCTTCCTCAACAAGCCGTAATGTTTTTCAAATAAAATAAATACCATATACTTTTTTTGTATTTTGGTATTGAAAATGGTTTTGATAAAGGATTATATTATGTCAATATATTTAAATGATATATTGTGATTAAAATGTGGAAATGTTATCATTCCTTTATGTTGGTTTTATGTGTTATAATTTTATAATGGTACATGGACATTTTACGGGTGGTTACGTGATAAACCATATGACGGGTGGTTCCATGAATACCAGGACAGGTGGTTACGTTATAACCTCCAATGCATTGGGTATGGAAGTCGGCCGTATGGCTATTCCATTAAGTATGCATGGAAGTTGGACGAATGGCTATTCCATTAAGTGATATGTGTGGAAGTCGACCTTATGGTTATTCCACTTAAGTATGTTTATGTCCCAAATTACCTTTATATGTTATGTGATATTTATATGGGTTTTATTGTATGCTTTTGGTTACAGAAGGGTAAGTAATGAACTTTTATTCAGTGAAGATTTTTTACTACTTCGAAAAGGTTAAAAGTATTACTTTGATAAAGTATACAGGGTTTACTTGTTGTTTTGAAAAACTAACAGTTTTCATTCTTTGTGTGTCCCTTACTGAGCTTTTTATGCTCATCCCAAGTTTTTGAAATGTTTTTCACAGGACTTAGCATGGAATAGGGTCAAGGATGGGTTCAAGGGAAAGTTATGCTACCTAAAACATAGAACTAGACATGTTTCTTTTTAAGAGTTTTTATTTTATGGAAATTTTAGTATAAGCGACTACTTTGTAATCTTTTGAGATGTAATAGTTATGTCCTAATTCTCTAAAACTCTAAACCTGAAAAGATCTTCAATGTGAATTACTCATTTAATTCAATATTAAGTAAGGTTTAAGGACGGGGCTGTATATTATCTTTGGATAAGTATGAATATTTATTATATATTTTAGAATAATCATGGATATCAAATCAAGAATGAAAATATTAACTCAAATATAAATCTCCCCCAAATACTATTTATTGGTTTAGTTGAATTAAGTGAGATTTTATCATCCATAATAAATTTCAATGGAAATTACCATTTTCCCCACATATCATTGGCATTATTTTTATCAAAAAACTATTATAAATTAATTTTAAGTGACTAAATTCTAATTTAAATTTCTTAATATATTGAAAAACTTCTTTAAAAAATTACCATTATCATGTGTTTGGATAATATATGAACTTTATGTATTTAAATTTCATAATAACTTATGTACTTTAGTACTATAGAATTTAGAAAATACCAATAATTTTCTTAAAATATCTGTTTTAAAAATAATCTTATTTTTATTATCATGATTTATGAATGTTTAAAAAAATCAATAACATATATATTGAGAAACTCTGATTTTATGTAAATGATCATGTAAATTAAAATTGTTATGTTTTTGAATATTCCTCCCACATTGTATAATATAAAGTATTACTTATTTATTTTCAAACGATATTTTGTTTTATTTGTTTAAATAATAATTAGTTAGGTAAAAACCTCAAAATAAATGGTATAATGAAAAAAATCCTCAGTGATTTACAATAGTTCTCTTCTTAATCATTAATAATTCTACAATTGTAATCATGTTTTCAGGATAATCTAATTGTTACTAAATTTCATTCTAGAGTGGTATGAAAAAATATGAACTCCATACTAGAGAAAGATTTTATGTTTATAAAATAAAAAATATAAATAATTCCCTAACAAATAAATTTTCTAATTCTGTATGTATTTTGAATAAAATTAATTTTTTATATAATATGAATATCATATATAAAAATAATGGATATTACATCTACAAGAAAAAATATTAAAAATGATTTTAAGTCCCAATAATAAATAATTTCATTATCTTTTTTTGGATTCTATTTAAATTATAATGAAACTAATTAGGATTTTAAAATATCACCAAATTTATTTGAACAAATAGGTTATAATATTAATCATAAAGACTCCAAAAATGTAGAAGATTCATTTTGAAAAAAAAATTAAACTTCTTAACTCAAAAATTATTTTTGTTGAACATTGGTATACATTTAGAAGGAACTATTCTTCCATCTATCTTTCACCAAACCCACTATATGATATATTTAAATCCAAAAATTAAAAAATGGACATATAAGAACTATTATTTAACATTTTTTACTAACACAAGGAAACAATAATGAACCATTAGTAAACATTTTTTCAGTTATCCAAAATAAATTAAGACTCTTTACTCATATGAATGCCAAATATTTACGTGGCCACTCAAAATAATTTTGACTTTTCCTAATAAAAAATTAAAAAAATTCATACCAATAAAAATTTATTTTTTACACCTTCTCTTTTTAAAAAATTACATATTTTAATACCATCATATAATTTACACATATGGGGATAATATTAAAAATATGAATATAATATTTAATGAAAAATATATCTATAAATAATATATCAATGGTTTCTACTCTTTGACTTAATTTATTAAAATATTGATTAGAGTTACTCTATTAACACTTTCCTTTCAATTTTTATCTAATAATTCCTTATAAAAACACAATTTAGTGTCATTGCAATTTATTTTTGGGAATTGTTTTTTATGTTAATTTATTTTCAATGCACATTTCCTTAAACTATGATATTTTTATATATAATTGTAATAATAACCCTCCATGTTTGAGAATCATCTTAATAAAATGTATATTTCTATTATATTTCTTACCTCTTAATATAAAAATATTCATATCAATAAAAATTAAATTCAAAGAAATTTTCTCCTCTAAATCATATCCTTCTCCTTTATTACCCTTATATTTTACCATCAATGGAAATTTTTTGAAAAATAATATATTTTTATATATATTAAAAAATTTAAAACATTGCATTTTAGTGATAAAAATTAATAGATGAGTTCAATGGTCACGAAATTAATGGATCATGATGTCATCCCTATGTACAATACTGATACATTTGTAGGGAGGGAACCTATACAAAAAAACAGTTGAATGTTATTTTCACGAATATATTTTCATGTAAAGTGGAAATCTATATTATGTCCATGTAGACTATTATATATAATCACAATGTTATGTTTCATAATAATTATCCACCTATATAAAGATTCATTATTGTACAATTTACAAGAGATATACAAATTTAAATATTTACTAGATATATATATTATGGTTTAATATAATATTTAGACTTATTGATGAGTATACAAATAACATGGGAATAAATAATTGATAATTTATAATAAAATTAGATAATTATCATGCCTGCTAATGTTCATAACACCCGGAAACCCTAAAAAATTGGATTAATACCACTCATCTACAAGATAACACAAGAACAACCATTATCCATATTATTTTTGAGTATTTAATTACGGGTCTTACCAAACACAATTTTTTATACACCATTAAAACTGATAAATCTATGATAGTGGATGGTTGGGATAAAATGTTTTGTATTATATAGAGAGTTCATTTTCATAGAGCACAAAACTCAATGATCAAGGGACAATATTTATTTTTCAAGAAAAAATAATATCTATTGATCCTATGATTCTGGATTCCATCCAAAAATCCCAGATAACCCATGATTCAATATGTAAATCCATACAATGTGCTCATATCTCTATTGAAAAAAATACACATTTTGGATTAAATCTAATAGAAATTTTCATTATAATTACAAATAATAGGGGATTCCATACTTATTTATAATATGTTGTATTTAAAACCCACATGTTATCTATAATGTCTACTTTAATATTCACATTCAAATTTTCTATTAGTACAATAATCATATTTTTATTACAAATGCATGCATTTAGACTAGATTAGATTATATATGGGGATAACACTGTGTTGAACATTCTAAAAGGTGAAGTTGTACAAGGATTGCATAATAATCCTAGAAATAGTTTTATCACCGTCATCAATTCCATTCAAAATATGTATTATTTTATTATTACTTGGGGTAAAAATTAATCTGTAAATATATAGATTGAAATCATCGAAACAATTTTCATCAACCAATTATATTTTTTAGGATATATATTCTTATCAATATAGAACTAAATACTAAGAATACAATGGTTATCCAAAGACCAATAGACTCTATAATTAGGATGAATCAACCATGAGAGTATATAGGGTTGAACAACTTAGTTGGTATCAAATAAGTCGATATCCCATCTTTGAAATATCCATCTAGAAAATCATAAAGATCATAAGGGTACTATAAAGGATTAACCCAATGTGATATTCCCCAATAACCCCATTACATAAGAAAATAGGAATCCATTCATATTGGTTCATGGAGATCCTTCCCAATAATGAATGTACCTCTAGAATGTGTCACTAAATATTACCCCAGATGCTCCAAAATCATCCATCATATATTTTGAAATTTCATAAAACTTATTCAGAGGGCTTCACCTGAACTATCATTCCCACTGATTGGTGGTTTAACACATTGTGGGTGTTCAAGAAGAATCAATTAAAAGATTCATTTACTATATTGATCATCATATTTTTTCAGACCATAATGACTACAAATTCAACAGTTGAAAAAAAAATATAGAAAACTTATAATGGGGGTAATCTATCATTAGAAATATCAAAATAATATGTACCAATTATTTATAATAGTTGAAATTCCCTCCACCGGGACATTTAAGATATGGATGTGAATCCTCCAAATATTGATCTATTATCCTAGATAAATCCCAAGAAAAATACTATTAAAAGAAAAAGTCCATAATTTAATGGAATGAGAGAACGTAAATGAGAAAAAAATATAGATAAATAATTTTTTTTCTACTAATAATTTTTCTTCTCCACAAAGAACACATAATACAATATTAATTAATATTTTCTATTTTTTTAATATAATATACCATTAAAAAATATTTGAGATACAACGTAAATAATTTATACATGTATATTGATGAAATTTATAAATCGAAATATATTTATTAACTTTCATAATAAGAAACTACTACAACAAAATATAAAGAAAAAATGAAGATGATCTATTTGGAAGAAGGATATAAGTTGACTTGATAAATCAAAAAATATATTAATATTAATAATTAAAGATCAATTCATAGTAATATAAGAAAATTGAAATTTAAAATAATTCTTTTATGATTATTATATCATAATTCCTTTATGATTATTTTACAATATTATATCATATTCATTTTATGTAAAATGTTAACCTTGATATCGGAACCATCTATATTCTGATAAATATATTCTATCATATAATGTTATAATCATATAGAACCTTCTATATACATCCCCCAAAATAATTCCAAATTATTATTTCATGATTATTTTTTGTAGAAAAGGGATAATAATTCATTTGGGAAATAGAGATTAATTTTAATCATATTTGACACATAAATAGGGGATTTTTCTTGATAATATAGATAAATTGTTTCAACATGGGATTAAGCTTATACATTAAAAAAAGTGGTTAAGGGTAGTTATAAACCAATGAAGGAGTCCTAAAATCCATTTATAAAAATTCTATTGATGATATCCTATGTTGCCACATTGAATGAACCATGGGATCTTTCAGGACCTGAGTCACTATGCAAGTTGATATTAATGATTTCCTACTCAATTTCCTCAACTATTGGTAATAAATTTACATACATATTATCAATCTCATAACTATATTTTGGATCTTATTAGAGGAATGGATTAATTTTATGATCAAATTGGAATCCCCTACTCAATTAATTCCATCAATAATTGAGAAATGATGACAAATATGAAAATTCAAGAGGCCAAGTTACCTCATCATTAATGGTGAAGGATATATAATATAACCAAATTCATGGATTCTCTATTATTATATACTATATTTTTTATTCATGAATGTAATTATGGTTTCTATATCCTTATTTATGTCATAATTATATAGATGTTTGTTGAGTGATCCTTTCTACAAATAAAAATAAATTTTCAACTAATACTATATTAATCAAATAAATTAACTAAATTTTTATCATAAAATCACGCCTAAAACCAAGATTAAGGAAGAATTATTTTAAATATTGAAATATTTATTTATTTATAGAGGTTAATGTGACTACACATTATACCAAAATATATATTTTCAACCATTAGAGTTTGTATTGGAAAACAACCAATTAATGTTTATTCATGGGTTCACTCTAAGAATCATATAAAATGAAAATAAATTCACTCTCATTGATATTGTTTTTTGATATAACGATGAAAAATACCCATTAAAAATATTATATGACTATATTAACAATGTATAATGATTTGGTAGAGCTATAACCATAGAGGATATATAAGTATGTCTAACATATGATATCTTTTTAGTTTTAATTAACACCTTTCCCACTGATAAAAATTCATCCAATTGAATATTTTTTTGTTACACCATTAAAAGTATTCACAATAGTAACTAATATCCAAGATGATATCATCTGGTACATTATATTTTATATTATTCAACTCATTCATTGAGAAAATATTTCACTATTCATGTTAGTTTGGTTTAGGATTATATTATTATCCCCACACATATACTAGGAATGCGATATTTTTTTAATTTAAGATGTCATCTTATTAGGATTTCATCAATGATAAATATTGTTTTTTATGGGTGAAAGAAAGGAAAATAAAGACAGTATTTAAGATAATATTAACCATGATATATTGATGTGAGGATTGAATTATATTGAACTGATGATTATTTCTGGAAAATCAAAAATTGGTTTTTATAATAACATGTATACATATATCGATATACCAAATTAATTGACATGAATTCTATAATAAATAATTTTTCTTTATGATAAGTTTGAAAGAAAATAATGACATATAAAGAATATTTAGCCTAAATTCCATATCATAAAAATCAAACATAGTGAGGGATCCATTCCCCCTCATGATCCAAAATATAAACATAATCAGGGTTATGTAAAAATTGATGTCATGTTATCATTTTTCTCTATGACTTAAAGATAAGAATTATCATATTCATGATACTTCAACATGAATCATATAATTGTGGCTACTATGATAGTGGAGATATTCATAATCCCTTACTGATGGATCTAATGGGGATATCTTTTTACGTGACCTTCAATATATATAATCCAAGACATTGATGGGTTTTAGAAAATTGTAACATGACATATAGGTTATCCATGTAGTTGGATCCTTTAAAGAAAATAGAGTAATAGGGACCATTATTGTGGAAATTTTGATGATTAAATTCTAAGAGAACCCTTCATAAAGGGAAGGATAAAATTATACCATGAATAACTTAGAGAGATCATGAAAAAATTGGTGGGTGGTTGGGTTTCATTTCCTGTAATGGATTTTGAGGAAATTTCTCGTAGGGATGGTGATCAATTAGATTGATTATTAAAACATGTAATCTCAGTGAACCCATATGAATATAAAATAGATGTTAAGAAAAATATCTAGGCATAGAGTGTGTTTAACCAGATAGATATATATAAATCATTATAAAAATAATCTTCTCCTTACCATACAATGAGCCTCCATATTATAAAACTGAAATATGACAGCAATATTCTACTATAGGGGAACCATTGTAAAGTAGATTTAGAGAGAATAACATGGAAACCTATCTTTCAAGTGAAATAAAAACTAAATGTATTATATATAATTATTTTATAATGAACCATTCATAAATCAATGAAATATGAATGAGAACCAGTTATTGGGTGACTTCTTAAAATGCTAATAGATATTATTCTGAATATGGATGGATGGACATGCATAACTGAGATCCCTTATCGCTGATTCCCATTTAAGGGACATTTTCTAAATTTAAATTATAACAATTCATAGCCTCATCCTAACAAGGATTCATTATTCCCTATTATGAAATCATGTTTATCTTTAGTTGAAATTCTAAAAAGAAACTAACTATATAGACAACAATGCGATATTTTAGAAGGTGGTAAAAAAACATTCCTAGATGAGGGTGTGATGTGTGAATGGAAATAATAATCCCATATAAAAAAGAATGATCATTTTCATTATTTCATTAATATATAACATACATCAACACATGCATTGAAAATTACCCATCGAATCAACTTACCAATTTATCACTAATATTATGTTTAAAGGAAGGGGATATATGAGAAGATAATATAAACAACTATAGTCCTGGGATCACATCCCTCATCAATCTATATAATCCTTTCATATATGATGGATCAATTTCTTCCATTGACAATGAAATCCCTCTTTTAATCTACCATATTGTATTCACTTGAGTGGAGATAGATACCGATTTCCTTTCATAGGGTCTGTGGTTCAGATTTTTATATAACGATTTATTTTTTATGAATCTTGAGAAATACTCCATATTATTTGAATAAAACCTTATACTGTATATCATTAATGATGATAAATTATATTTTCATTGTTTTTATGTAAAATTATTTCAATTATAAATATATTAACACAAATTATGGTTATTTAATTATTTTTATATCTAAATTTAATTCATAAATTCAATAATATTTTGAATTTTTTATCTTTAAAAACAAGCATTATCATCATCTCTATGAGATTATTTTAAAAATAAAATCTCTATTTAAGTGAATTTAATTTGAAAAAATTGATACCATAGTTGGAATAATAATTATTTTTATTATATAATTAGTTAAATATACATTTTTACCATAATTACTTTTGAAAGCTGTTAAAATTAAATATAATGATCAATATAAAAACATGGTTTCTTTATGGTAATAAATAAAATATATATTTTATGAATGAAACAAAATATGTCCAAAACAAGATTTTTCCAATATTTGGACCTTATAAATTCGGGTTTCTAGAATATACCATTATTGGGTGCTTTTTACCTTACAAAAACGTGGATGATTTCACTCTTTCAAAAAAAATATAAGTATGCCACTGACCCCACCTATTGAAGAGCACCCCATATCATCTCCAATTAACACTTTTATAACACTTTGATTTAGAAAATATTTTATTGAATATCCTCAAAAAATTGATCCAATCCTATTATAATATTTGTTTTGGTAATAAATCCATCCTTGGAAGGCTTTACGGAAAATCATTAGATGATACCTGTAGAAGAGGTAATGATGTTCAATTAGAATCTTTATGTTAATTCATTCTCAGCCACTTACTATTATTATTTAACCCTGATGATATAATATTTTTAGTATATTTTGTATTATTATATTCTATTATAAAAATTTCTTGACCTAAAACCTTATCCTCATCCATCACATGGGTTATGAAATAATCAATTTTTTTATAGTGAACTACGACCTCATAAACAAAAAACATTAGTTTCTCCATTTTCACATCTCAAGGTTGGGTATGATTATAGATATAAATTGAATATATGACATTTATAAAATATTTATACATACATATTCTATATATTAAATATATATTTACACTTCATTCTATTGGAAATACAATAATGTAATTCGTTTGAATGGTTGAGTACCCCCTCCCGAAGCGATATAATTCGCCTTTCATTAACTCTTCACATTGAAGCTAATAAAGAATATTTAAATGAATATATGTTATAAAAATAACATAATAATAAAATTAATAACAATTTTCATTCATGAATGATAATATATATCATTTTCTTCTATCCCTTTTCACCGATGTAAAGATGAGAATATCATTCATGTACTTGCGGACAATCACCTTCAGAGAGTGATGTGAAACTATTGTCAACACTACACCTCAAGGATGACATATATAAGTATAAAATATGGTATATATGATATAATTATCATTATATAATCTTAATTTTGGACTTACCACTTTTCTATATTGATTGATGAAAAATGGAAGTAATAATCATTTATATGAAACGCCTATTATCTCCATGATTGTAACATATTTCATCATAACCACCCTTAATTATTGGGTTTAAAAGTAAAATTTATATAAAATTATGATAATTATATCATGATGATTATTATTAATATGATTTAAAAAAATAACATGTTATGGAACATAATCATTCATGATGAAACCCACTAGGGAAAAAAGGTATCTAACACCTGTCACAAGGAAAATAAAGAAATATCAATAACAAATGTGTGATAAGATATAATAATAGGATCATATTGATATAGTCAATATTAATATCGTTTTTTGTAATTTGAAAACTTTTTTAAACCCACTACAATAGATCTTAAATAAAATTCAACCAAAAGGAACCACTAAGTAAGATATTTCATCTCGATTTCATTTCATTGAGGAATATTGTAATGTTTTGCATCAAATTTATTTATTTTTGGCCTATATAATATATATTATACATGTAATATCATCAATACAAAATTATTTGTGTTATTTTATGTTAAATTTTTTTTATTTCATCAATGGGATTTTTACAAAAAGGCTACTAAGTTTTATGGTATTTCTTCACTCAATTTTTATTCATTTTGTTGAACATCTACATAATTGATTATGTCATTATAAAATTATGTGTTCAATAAATTTTTATTTCCTTATGATTTTTTTAAAATTATTTTATGTGGATTTAAATTTTATACACATAATATATTTATTGATTAATTATCACCTCAGTGATTGGATCATTGTAATGGTTTATTTCAAAATCTCATTCTTATTAAAAACATTAATCAATTATTTTCAATTAAATTAAGTTATATATAAATTTACTAATAAACCAATTTTATTTTCACCTACTCCCATTATTTTTGACATTTTCATTTAATATTACCATTTATTTACTTTATGGTACATAACATCTTTTAGAAAATTATTTTCAGAAAATATGACTTCATTTCTCTCTTTATAAGGAAATATAAATTAGTCCAAAAGTATGATTTATAAAAATGTTTTCAAATTTTTTTTAACCATGTCAAATAATTTATCAAATTATTTTTTTCTAATTTTTTCTCATAAAAAATGACTTCATTGGAATAATTTTTTTTCTTTTTAAAAATAATTCATGTTTGGATTTTACCGAAAATGTTAAATAAATTATATTATCATTTACTTTATAAAGGACCTCCAACACCATTTTACATTGAAAATTTAATTTAATTTTATTAAATTTATGTCAATTATAGAATCTTATTTTATCATTATAGTTATTTTCATGAATCTTTGTTTTCTTGTTTTTGAGAATCTTTTTAATGATTATTTTTTAGAAGGGATTTTAATAGATAATTATTTTCAAAAAAAGATGAAAATGATATTTTCCCCAATAATATTTTTAATTTTAATTTTATTTTATTTTTATTCATCAATTAAAAAAACATTATTCTTACACTAATGGGTATATTTTGTTACCATCCTTATTCTTCTTAGGGATGGTTAATGATTATTTTGACCCTGAAAAGAGTTTAAATACACTTAATTGATTCATTTTTGTTGTCATTATATTTTCCTTGAATTATTCACCTTATTATGGACTATAATGTTTTCCTAAATATCAATATATATTTATCATGGGTCTGTTTATTGGCTAAATAATATATCTTTTTGAAAAAAGTTGTTTACTTTAAAAATTATTGAATTAAAAGTGGAAATATTGAAAAATCTATACCAATTAATCAATAAGTAAATTTAATGATAATCCACATTTATTATAAATTAACGAAATTATTTAATATATTAGGTGTTAATATAAAATTAAATACATGGGATGGGGACAAGTTAATATAATCCCCTTGATGCAATAGTTTTTTCCATGATATTAATCTATTGGTTAGCCTTAGAAAATTAGGTTTTTATCTAGTACATTTTAAACTGTATTGGGTGTAAAACATTAAGGAAAAGGAATCATTGTGGAGACCCAAATCATTATGTACATAGAAATTACATTAATTTTTCAGAATACTTAATACATAACAAAAATAGACACCAAAGGTCCTTAATAGTTTAGTGTCTTTGGAAACATGGAACGTAATCTTCTAATCATTGTGAAAGATTTTCAACATAATCCATAAAGATATCCCCCTTTGGTTTTCTTACCTAATACCTATAATTATATCCTGGGGAAAAAACATAAAAAGGGTGAGCTCAAATGCTCAGTAAGGGAAAAAATAGAGAACATAAAACAATATATAAACATTTTAATGCAAAAACTTGAACATAAAATCTAAACATCAAAATCATGAGCAAAGACATAAATCATGGAAGTACGTAAGGAATATATCATAAAGGTACATTAATCATGATAAAATAACATGGGAATAAAACATGTAAATGTGGAAAACCATTAAGTACATGATATGATTTCCATAGTAGCCAAGGAATTGCTGCCAAGACCATCTTAGTGGACAAAGTTCCTTTCTGAATCGAGTTCACTCCTCGTTCCAGTCCTGTAACACTGAACTAGATGAACCTACCATTCCATCCATGCCAATCTCATGAGATATAAATCTTTACCCAATTTAGTGGAGGGATATATAGGTCCCACCGATCTCATAATGAAATCATTCTTTCGTGTTCCACAACATAAACATAAATCATTTATCATAACCCAAAGAATAAATTCTTTTTCATAATCATCATCTCATCATATCATAATCCATATAAAACAAATGGATATAATTTAATCATAATAAAAGTGAAACCATGTGAATAATAGAGAAACTATACTTGAAACATACACATATGAAAAAATGTAATCTTAGATGAAAAATGGTTTTGATAAAACACCTGAAATGAATTCTTGAGGAAAATATCCTTTCTTCTTAAAAATCATTTTATTTTCACAAAATGCCATGAAACATTAAAGGAAAAGGATTTTTTTTGAAAATATTCATGGAATATTGTAGATTAAGCTTATTGAAAATAAGGAGTTATGAAACCATAAAAATCTGTTCTTTCCGTATAAGTTAAAAAAACATTCTTCTCGTACTTTTTCCAGAAAAGTCACAAAGTACCTCATATGGTAAGAAAAAGAATGATTCCTTAAATACCATATAGTAAAAGACAAAAATGGGTAAAAAGAAATTTAAAAATACATGAAACCATTTTTAGAAAACAGGGACATGGATGAAAAATATAACAACAGTACTTGCGAATAAACAATCTCGGATACAAACGAGATTGGAAAAGTTATCCCTTACCTTATGTCTGATATGCTTTGTATGTATCTGAACCTCCTGAGTAATGATTTAAATAATTTCATTGACTTATTATAGAATCATATTAATTGTTATGATATCATATATGGTTCACTTATGACTTTATATAACCCATTCTTTTGTAAATTCCATGTTAAAGCAGCGTTTTGGGTAAAATCGTTCCATTTATCGTACGTGATTCGACTTGTTGTTCTTGATATTATTACTTATATCCTGATTTACATAATTACAGAATTTAAAACATTATTTATATATAATATATATTCAGCATATACATATATATATGATAGATCTATTAATATAATGAAATACACCGTTCATGGAGACGGTAGGCCGTACGCATGCATGAACGCTGTTTTGGTTTCTTTATTGAATTCAATGGAATTAAGTAGATGACATAAATATATATATATACATAAATATATTATTATTATTATGTAATATATTTAATTATTATTCATTATATATACTTTATAATCATTCATGAATGGTTAATATTGAGAATGAATCTCATCGCGTCGTGGAGACGGTAGTCCATACGTACGCACGAGCGATGATATCATTCCCATGATCGTGGAATTGTATTGAAGTGTATGTGTAAAATTTCGGAATCAATGTCACATGACAATAATAATATATAGTTATTTATTTACACTCTTATACCCATCCAAGTAAGGTGGTGGTCGAAAACAGATTACACCACAGCGTGGAGACAAAATTCTCTACGTACTCACGCGCTGTAATTTTGTTTTCCATAGGATGGATAGAAGGTGAAATAGGGTTGTTTCATATTTATAATAACATATCAGTATATATGTAATACTGATTTTATTAGTTTATAATGAGACAAATAAATAAGAAGAAGTAGGAGAAGAAATAAACTTGAGAGAATCAGAAGAAGAGGTTACCTCTTCTTAGACGCACCTCCTTTATGCTTCCTATTAAGGAAGTAGATTTGGTCTTTTGAGAAGATCAGAACATCCAGAATGTTTCTAGGGAAGTGTATAAGATAAATGGGCAGGGGTTTTTCGAGCTTCAAGGATCCAAAGGGTGTGAAGAGAAGAGGGAAGAGGTGCCCTTTTTATAAGGGAGGAGAGGGGCACCTTTGGAAAACATAAAATATTATTTGATAATAAAGTCATATTCGGTTTCTAATAGCTCCAAATTGATTTATTTTGAAGTTAAACTGGGTATGGGTCAAAATACTCTCAACCAATAGGTTTTAGACAAGTTTAGGTTACTATTTTATACTATTCATTTATATTTAACTCTAAGTTAAATAATTTACCTTTTACCGTGTCTTCTTGTTTGTTTACATTATATGGTTAATAAACATACTATAACAAGACAAAAGAACCCCAAGTGGTTCATTATTAATATATATAATCTTATATAAGTCATTTTTTCAAACCGTAGATTTTTAGGAATATAATAACAATTAATAATATAATATTTGTTTTAAAAACTATTTTATGTCAATTTTGTCACTATTTTGTAATTGATTTTTGTGAAAATCATAACAACATGATTAGTTCGAAGAAAGTTAATTTAATAACTACTAACATGTCATATTAACCTAGAAAATTAGTGTAATCCATAAAAAGTCTCAAATTACATTTTTTTGGGTATTTATAACATCAATTATATTAATATTTCATTAATAAGGTAATTACTGCATCATCATTGTGTCAAAAATAAATTAAATTATTTAATTTCTACAAATTATAAATAAAATACCATTAGGAATGGAATATTTCTATCTTTATAATTAATATTTATAGTCTAATTTATCTTATGTATATCCCTATATTAAAATTGTTTTAGTTATTAAACATTGATTTTAACAATTTTAACTCTTTTTTAAATAAAATAATAATAAATGTCCTAATCTAATCCAAGTAGACCTAAATGGTCATATTTTACTTTTATGGTTGTTTTTGGTCGAATTAAACTTATCCAATAGAATTAGTACATGTGTTAGGGTAATAATAATACCATTTTTACCCTTAATTAACCGGTTTACTTTTAACCGTGGTAAATAAAAGAAAAAAGTTACTATTCACCAAAAATTTATTTTTATCTTATTGAAACACATTTCAGTCCTTGATACTAACAGTGTCTCTCAAATTTTCAAAATTCCACTCAGAGAAGCAGTAAAATTATGTTTTATGTAAATTTTAAAATTCTCTTAGGAGGTGGGTAAAAGACGGTGAAAAGTTCAAAAAAAAAATTATATATCTAAAATTATTATAAAATGACTCAAATGAATTACATTGTACGTATATAGGTATTATGTATCAATTTTTACCTAAAATAGATTTAAATAAAATAAATAATTATTTAAATAAAAATACAGTTTGTATATAGTAACATAATGTTGTCACTATTCATCAAAAATTGAATGCTTTCAGAAAAATACCAAAAAATCACCCTAGGCTAATTTCAATATTATGAATCAAAAAAATTAAGTCCATTTTGAACGATAAAATTTATTAAATTTCAAAAAGTGTGTATTACTATTCATAACAGCTAGTTTATATAATATTTTAATAACATATCGCAATTTAGTGAATCTCAGAATAGCGTACAACACACGCTATCATTGAAGGTCACGATTGCGTGTAATGCAAGACAATTCAGGGTGGTGTGTAGTGCAAGACTCCTTTTTTGTTGCATATAATAGAATCTATCCATATTTCATTTATACATTGAATATATATATATATATATATATATACACTCAATGTTGCATAGAATAACTTCTATCAAACGAACATGAAATTGTTTGTAACAAGATCCAAGAATAGTGTTGGGAATACTGCAAGCTAATATGGTGTTTCGTATAGAACTTGCTAATTTTGGTGTCGCGTACAACACAAGACATCAATGAAATTAAAAATAATAATTCTCATAAAATCACGGGTTTTTACATTCTACCCCCCTTAAAATGAATTTCTCCCTTGAAAATCGTCGGGGCTATAAATCATTTACTTCTTGAAATTTTATTTAATAGAAACCCACATCGTAAAAAGGAATACTAAAGCTTAATTTTAAAAACTAATGTATGAAACGTATCGTTTACCCAAATTAACTTATCCTTGGGTTTCCACATAAGATAAAAAACGTGAAAATATGGATATGGAAGAGAAATATAACCATCAAGTTTTAATGGAGAGTTGTAGGGAACATGGCTATGAAAAAGTCAACAATCACAAAGCCATAAATTTTTGGTTATCTATGGTACCATCTGATTCATCAGATATGAGAGTAATAGAACAACATTTTTGGTTTCCAAGATCATTTCCCTAACTTTGATGAACATTTACATAAGTTGAAATACTTACTTGATTTCAGTGTAATATCATTGTTGGTCATTCCATGAACAATTTACACTTCATATATATTTAAATAAATGAATCTGAATTTTTCATTCATGATGTGTTAGCAAATCATTCGATAGAATGATAAGTCATCCCATATGTTTCTATCACAAAAAGGTTAACATAAGTTATTAAATATACATAAGTCCATCTATGGTGAGATTAATCGTATATGATTCAAAAATGGACTTATACTTCATCTATCATACCGTGTAATAAAATAAAACTTGTTTCTACAAACCAGGGACTTCTTGTAGGCTAGTGGTAGGCGATAAAGGCATGTCGCACTTCAATTGTGGGTTCGATTCCCACAGCCTTGTCTGATGCGACGGCTTGTTGCTCGTCCTGCAGGTTGTCCTTTTTCTTAAACTACATTATTATAACATTCCATAAATAATATCAAAAAATTTCTAGATATAAACAATTCAATCTGATGTCCAACTTAATCCATTCCATCCTTTAAGCTTGTCAAAAATACTTCTGTCCAATCTTATAGTATAAAGAAAATGATTTCTAGAAATGTTATCAACCTAGCATGTGAATACCATAATTTATCCTACATATAAGATATATCTTGTTGGTCACATTCCAAACATATGAATACATTAATAATGTATTCTCTTTAAAAAAGAATACCCATTGAACCTTAGTGAAAACATGAATACTGTCAAAAGTTAACTCATTCCACATACCAAAATCCCAAAATTTTTATATACTGAAACAATGATATCACATTGTCCTTATATCAACCATGAGCTCATCAATACTATAAAACATCTCATTGTCTCCTTATCCCTTCATTATGCACATGTAATCTACTTTCCAAAAATATATGAATTAACCATTCATGGTTACTGGTACCATTCAACATATACTTTCAAATACTTTAGGAAAAACAATATTGTAACAATCCTTAGATGTGTCTTTATTCTATAGTACCAATAAATTACATATACAACATAACTCTTGATAAACAGAAAATCATTCCCCTACCTTCTTAAACAATTTACCAAGGTTCAACACTTCTTTCATCTCATATATCATTAATAGTCTCTTCATCATAATCCACA
This sequence comes from Viscum album, assembly GCA_963277665.1. Taxonomy (NCBI): domain Eukaryota; kingdom Viridiplantae; phylum Streptophyta; class Magnoliopsida; order Santalales; family Viscaceae; genus Viscum; species Viscum album. The sequence continues at coordinate 1,031,930,195 of OY728133.1, read as the reverse complement.
TAAATATTACCCATATGACCAGGCTTATTCCCTTCATGTGATTTTACCTTATGGCATTGGTTTACATAATGCCCATAAATTCCACATTTAAAACATCTTATCACTGTTGATGTTGTAGCAATACCATTATCCTTATCCATGGTGATAACTGATCCTTTTCCTTTGCACTTACTAGATTTGTGTCCTTATTTTCCACACCCAAATAAATCTTCTAGTTCTTTTGAAACATTCTCCTTGATGCCTCTTCCCACATGATTTACATGAGAGAATTTGAACATTCTTTCCTTTATGATCATCATAAAACTCCATATTTATCTTATTAGATTAGTCGATAAACTTACCAAAGTTGAGATTATTGATAATATTATGAGATTGCTGATTAGGAATAATAACTATGTTTTGACTTCCAAATCCCATTTCACTCAGTTTCTCATGATGAATATTGTTCTATTGTCCATCATATCCTCCATTATCATGAATCATGCTATTTATAGCCATTTTCTAAAATCCAAAAAGAATAGTGTGAGAGGAAAAAATCATAATCAAGGGGGAGTAACTTCAATATCTAACATCTTAGGTTAAACTCATTTTTCATTACTGTAATTCTAGGACTATAACCTACACATATACTTAACCTTAGGGACATCCCTAGAACTACCTTTGAAATATCTCTAGGGATCTCACTAATGTTTTCACATCCTAGTTTCCAAAGGTTAACTAAAACATTCCTCTGATACCAACTGTAGGGAACCAAAGCTTGATGTACATAGACATTACATTTCTTTTTTGGAATATTTAATACATAATAAAAATAGACACCAAAGGATTGTAATAGTTTAGTTTCTTTGGAAACTCGGAACGTAGTCTTCTAATCATGGTGAAAGATCTTCAACATCTTCCATAATGATCTTCCCCTTTGGTTTTCTTACCTAAAACCTTCATTTATATCCTGGGTAAAAGAAAAAATAAAAAGGGTGAGCTCAAATGCTCAGTAAGGGAAAGCATAGAGAACATAAAACAATCCATAAACATTTGAATGCAAAAACAAGAACATAAAATCTAAACATCAAAATCTTGAGCCAAGACATAAATCTTGGAAGCACGTAAGGAATATATCATAAAGGAACATCAATCATGATAAAATAGAATGTAAAAAAACATATAATTGTGGCCAAAAATTAATTACATGATATGATTTCCATAGTAGCCAAGGCATTGCTGCCAAGACCATTTTAGTGGACAAAGTCCCTTTCAGAATCGAGTTCACTACTCGTTCCAGTCCAGTAAAACTGAACCAGATTAACTTACCGTTTCAGCCATGTATATATCATGAGATATAAATATTTACCCAATGCATTTGAGGGATATATAGGTCCCTCCCATCTCATAATGAAATCATTATTTCGTGTTCCACAACATAAACATAAATCATTTATCATAACCAAAAGAATAAAATGGGTTTCATAAACATCATCCCATCATAACATAATCCATATAAAACAAATGGATATAATTTCATCATAAGAAAAGTTAAACCAAGTAAATAATATAGACATTATACTTGAAACATACACATATGAAAAAAATTTAATCTTAGATGGAAAATGGTATTGAGAAAACACTTGAAATGAATTCCTGAGGAAAATATACTTTCATCTTAAAAATTAATTTCTTTTCACAAAATGCCATGAAATTTGAAAAGAAAAGGATTTTTTTTGAAAATATTCATGAAATCTTGTAGATTAAGCTTCTTGAAAATAAGGAGTTATGAAACCGTAAAAATTTGTTCTTGCCGTATAAGTTAAAAAAACATTATTCTCGTACTTTTTCCGGAAAAGTCCAAAAGTACCTCGTATGGTAAGAAAGAGAAAGATTCCTTACATAACATGAACTAAAAGTCAAAAACGGTTAAAAAGGAATTTAAAAATATATGAAACCATTTTTAGAAAATAGGTACATTAATGATAAATAATACCTCAGTACTTACGAATAAACAATCTTGGAAAAATATGAGATGGGAAAAGTACCCCCTTACCTTTTGTCTGAAATGCTTCGTATGCATCCAAAACACCTGTATAATGATTTAAATAATTTCATTGATTTATTATATAATCATATTAATTGTTATGATATCATATATGGTTCACTTATGACTTTATATTACCCATTCTTTTTTAAATTCTATGTTAAAACATCGTTTTGTGTCAAATCGTTTCATTTATCGTACGTGTTTAGACTTGTTGTTCTTGATATTATTAATTATATCCTGATTAACTTAATTAAATAATCAAAAACATGATTTATATATAATATATATTCAGAATATACATATATATTTATATATATGATAGATCGATAAATGGAATGAAATAAACCTTTCATGGAGATGGTTTGTCGTACGTACGCATGAACGCTGTTTTCGTTTCCTTATTGAATTGAATGAAATTAAGTAGATGACATACACATATATATACATAAATACATTATAATTATTATGTCATATATTTAATTATTATTCATTATATATACTTTATAATCATTCATGAATGGTTAACATGGAGAATGAATCTCATCGCGTCATGGAGACGGTAGTCTGTACATATGCACGAGTGATGATATCATTCCCATGATCGTGGAATTGTATTGAAGTGTATGTGTAATATTTCATAATCAATATAAATTTACAATAATCATATATAGTTATTTATTTACACCATTATACCCATCCAAGTAAGGTGGTGGTTGAAAACAGATTACACCACGACGTGGTGACGTTATTCTGTACGTACACACGCGCGGTGATTTAGTTTTCTATAGGATGGATAGAAGGTGAACAATGGTTGTTTAATATTTATAATAACATATCAGTATATAAGTAATAATTATGTTATTACTTTACAACGAGACAACTAAATAACATGAAGTAGAAGAAGAAAGAAACTTGAGAGAATCAGAAGAATAGATTACCTCTTCTTCGACACAGCTCCTTTAAGATTCCTCTTATGGAAGTAAATTTGGCCATTTGAGAAGAACAGAACCTCCAAAATGTTTCTAGGGAAGTTTATAAGAGAAATGGGTAGGGGTTTTCTTAACTTCATGTCTCAAAAGGGTGTGAAGTGAAGAGGGAAGGGGTGGCCTTTTTACCGTGTCTTCTTGTTTTTTTACACTATATTGTTAATAAACATACAATAACAAGCCAAACGAACCCCAAGGGGTAAATTATTAATTTATATAACATTATCTAATTAATTTGGCCTAACCTTATATTTTTAGTAATATAATAACAATTAATAATATAATATTTTTTTTAAAAACTATTTCATGTCAATTTTGACACTATTTGTTAATTGATTTTTGGGAAAATCATAACAACATTATTAGTTATAAAAAAGATAATTGAATCAATAATAACATGTCATATTAACCTATAAAATTAGTTTAATCCATAAAAAGTCTCAAATTACATTTATTTGGAAATTTATAACATCAATTATGTTAACATTTCATTAATAAGGTAATTACTGCATCATCATTGTGTCATAAATAAATTAAATTATTTAATGTATAAAAATTATAAATATAATACCATTAGGTATGAAATATTTTTATCTTCATAAATAATATTTATATTCTAATTTATCTTATGTATAACCCTATATTAAAATTGTTTTAGTTATTGAACATTGATTTTAACAATTTTAAATCTTTTTTAAATAAAATAATAATAAATGTCCTAATCTAATCCAGGTGGAACTAAATGGTTATATTTTCTTTCTAAGGTTGTTTTTAGTCAAATTAAACTTATCCAATAGCATTATGACATTTGTAGGGTAGTAATAATAATATAATTTTTACCCTTAATTACCCTATTTACTTTTAACAGTGGTAAAAAAAGTAAAAAGTTACTATTCAAAAAAATTATTTTTATCTTATTGAACCACATTTCACTCCTAGATATTAACTATTTCTCTCGGATTTTCATAATTCCACTTATAGAAGTGGTAAAATTATGTTTTATGTAAATATCCAAATTCTCCTAGAAGGTGGGTAAAAGACGGTGAAAAGTTCAATAAAATTGTTATATATCTAAAATTATTATAAAATGACTCAAATGAATTTCATTGTACTTATATAGGTATTATGTATCAATTTTGACCGAAAATAAATTTAAATAAAATAAATAATTATTTAAATAAAAATTCAGTTTTGAAATAGTAACCTAGTGTTCTCACTATTCATTAAAATTGAATGTTTTCAGAAAAATACCAAAATTTCAACCTAGGATAATTTTGATATTCTTATTCCAAAAATGAAGTCCATTTTGAATGATAAAATTTATTAAATTTTCAAAATGTGGGTATTACTATTCATAATGTCTAGTTTATATAATATTTTAATAACATATCTCTATTTAGTGAATCTCGGTATAGCGTACAACACACGCTATCATGAAAGGTCGTGATTGTGTGTAATGCAAGCCAAGTCAGGGTGGCGTGTAGTGCAAGACGCTTTTTTTGTTGTGTATAACATAATCCAAACATATTTCCTTTATACATTGAATATATATATAAATATACACTCAATGTTGCGTAGAATAACTACTATCAAACGAACTTGAAATTGTGTGTAACACGATCCGAGAATAGTGTTGTGTATACTACAAGATAAAACGGTGTTTCATATAGAACAAGCTAATTTTGGTGTCACGTACAACAAAAGACATCAATGAAATTAAAAATAATAATTCTCATAAAATCTTGGGTTATTATATTCATGTCCCATGGAATGTTGATGTCTAATAATTTAGCATTTCCTTCAAAAAAAATTATTATTATACATGATATTTCTAATATGACATTAACTATAAAAACTTGTAATTATAAATTTATAAATTAAATTGAATTTATATTAATTTATAAACATCTCAAGATTGATTATAGATTATCCAATTATAATATTCATTTTATTTATTAAAATTAATAATTTTTAGTTATTTATCATTCCATATTGATTACAACCATGATATATTATAACTAATATTTCTTATAGATTCACATCCTTGAATGATTAGTGATTATATGGAGTGTCTTTTAAACTATTACCTTGAAATATTTATTATACTTATTGATTCATGAATTATTCTTTTATTTTTAACCATTACTAAATATTTCATCTCACCCTTGTTTTTTTCCTTTCCCCTCAATTCCATGAAGATAACTATGACTTATATGAATAGATTTTCTTGATGGAATAATGTTTCTATCAAAAAAATTATGTTGTAAATTGTGTATGAAAATGAAATATATGAATCCTGTTTACATATATATTTATCTATTAATTTTATAATATAATGTTATTTTGAATGAGATTTCATATATCAAATGAAAATTTATTGGTTTCAAGAATCTTTTTTAGGATACTAGGGTCAAGTTTACTTGTTTTATTCAATGAATAAATACTTATAAGTATTACATTGCATTATCTCTATCTCTTCCTCACCATTATAATTTTTTTCCACTAAAACCATTAATTCATATCATCCATTAAAAAAATATGATAATAAATGTTTCCCTATAATTAATTCATAATGACAGATATATTCTTTAAATGGACTTGATCAACTATTCAACATTTAATTTATTAATAGTTAAATTAGTTGATGATGGGTTATTCCATATATAGTGGTAAAAAATCACTAAATCATACAATGAACCAATAATTTATTCCATAGAAAAAATATTATTATTGATAACATTATTAAAATACCCTAATAAAGTCATTATAATCTCATATCTGACACTAGTGATTTTGTATTTATCAAGGGGAAAATCCATTAAATTATTTTTTGTGTGGATTTATGTTACATTCAGTCCACTATGATCCTTTTCGAAAAAATATCTTATACTATATTATCTCATAACATTATAAATAATCCATTATAATTTAAAATCTAGTCTACTTCCTATCATAAAATTTTACTTTTTTCATTTATTTTATTACAATAATAATATTAGTATCAATGAGAATAATATAAATCAATTTTTTTTAAATATTTCATGATGTTTCATTAATAGTGTTTTAAAATACTAAATCACAACTCTCAATAGTGTCTATTATGGTGTGAATTCTTATTTCTACACATTTTGTACTAACTAAAACTGATTTAATGCCAAATATACCACCATTTAGTTTTATAAAATCTAGGTGCATCTATTCCACAACCAAATCCACTAGCCATTATCCATAAGTGGATGTATTTACTTTGAAAAGGACAAACTCTCTATATTTACAAAACATTATAAAATTATCATATAACTATATATATCTTCATCATAAGTATTATGTTTTTTATTTTTATTTTATATTTATATAAATCATGTTCTTAATGTTATTTCTAATCATCCTTTGATAACATCTCTAACACCTCAATTAATGTAACTCAGAGATGGTGGTTATTTATATATATTGGAAAAAGATACATGTGATCACATCCCTATGGACTAAAAAGATTCATGTGATCACCTCAATAATTTAATTCTCAGTAAAATAGATACATAAACAAGGATTTTATTATATGCTATGTAAGAGAATGCATAAAATAGAAGTTATCATATAAAAAAATAATAGGATCTGGAAAAGCGCAGACCTAAAAATTTATTGTTAAATAAGTGATATAAAGTGAGAATTAAAATTAAATATTACATAATAAAGCGTGTGTAGAAACCCACATGTTTGAATCACGTAGTGATAATCAATACATAGGACAAAAAAAGGATCACATTGAACATGCCTCAATAACCCCCCTCCTTTAAAATACACCAACAACATAATTAGATTCCTTTTATACATGTGAAACTATCTAATTGAGTTGTTCAAATGCATGAATGCAATCAATTCATCGAGGTATAACTCTTAATGCTATATTCTTTAAATAGAATCCGAGATCATTAACAAACAACTAATAATCAGATTGAATTCAATTCATAAGTACTATTATGATCAATTACATATTTGACAGTTCATATCTAAGTTGACACATCAACCATATATAAGGTCTCTCTTCCAATATAATGTCTAAAAAACACTTTCAAAACACAATGGGGAGTATGAATGACCCCACCATAGCCTGATTGACCAGGATCTACAAAGGTAGTAGAATCTACATTTACCTTAATCCACTGACTGATAGGAGGAATCCAACAAACAAATTCCGCATCAACTAGTCTACATTCTCTTCAATAAACACCAAAAATTCTATGAATATTATTTTTAGAGAACAATTTTTTCAAGGGACATGTTTGAATATGAGATGAAAAAAAACCTTGGGAATGTAAATTTTCTACATGAAGATTAATTTTATAATTTTTAGGATAGGATGAGTTCCTAGCTATCCAGGTTAATGCAAACATTGAACTAGTTGGTGCAAGAAAAAGGTTCTATAACACCCTGATGATGTGAATAGTTGATATTAAGGTTCTAGAAGCTAAACAAGTTTACCACCCCGTTAAATGGATGCACCAAATGACACCTCAGTGTAATCCTAGATCCTACAATTTAATGTGAAATCAATACAAACAAAAGGAATGTTTTTCATAGTCACCAAACATAAATAACCGGTAGAGGCCAATGGAATTCAATCACATTTTGTCGATAATGTATAAAAAATATCTTCTTCCAATTTTTTAGCTAATAAATGATCTAAAAGGATGAGTAAAAGGTGACATGAAAATAGAGATCCATGACGTTGTACACCCACCTCCAGTAATAATCATTTTATATAAATCACTACACTTAAATTTCTTACTCCTTTTCAAAGACCATAAAATAGCATCCCCATCCACAAAACTATACTATTGAATATTTGAAGATAAGTGATATGGAATCCTCATATCATATATATTCCAAGTGTAAAAAATTTCCAAAACTAATAGTTTATATTATATTTTGTAGAATAATCATATTTCCACTATCGGTTTTCAAGACACTTCATAATCTTCGAATTAAAATGAGACAGGTTAGAGACAATTCATTTAGAACTGCTATAAAACCATTAAAAAATATTTGGATATTATGCTATATAAAAGTGGAATGTATTTGGTATTCCAATTTATCATCATTTCATTAAATATGTTGGACATAAATTAACTTGAGTGATCATTTAGGGTAAAAAATTTACAATTTAATTTAGCGATATAGGATTTTTTAAAAATCTGTAGAACCGTTATGTTAATCCCTCCCATATCATTTGTTCTACTACATTTTTTATGTAATCGTGACAATATTATAATCATATGTTGATCCAAACCAAGAAATTTCATGATCATATAGAAGTTATCATAGGATAAATAAATCATGAATAATACTAAATTGATATACAACTATAAAAAATTATATGTATCTAATATCATAAGAAGGGGAGTAAATCCATGTATGATATATAAACATAAATAATGGAATGGATTATAAAAACTAGTTTAATAGTGATATATTTGATACTTTTTGACATCAAATCTTATTATCACAGCCTCATTCAATGGAATGATAAATAGTGTTTTCCCAATACCCAAAATATTATGTGTCAACATACATACAAATTCACATATGTTCTATTTCATTCACCAACCATCACATTCTATGTAAAATTAATTCATCATATGAAATTAATAAAATTTAATTCAATATATAATCCACATTAACATTCGTATTGAAAATATAGCATATGATTTAAAAATATTTCCCCTAGATATAAATTGATAAAAATAATGATAACATATAAACTGTGATATGGTTTAAAAACCTTAAAATTTTATTTAATTTAATACTTAGACCAATATCTTATTGAAGAGACAATAATGTGATTTAAGAAAATTATGATTTAATATAGAAATTTTATTATTTAAATGTGTATTTTATAACCTATTTTTTAAATTGGATGTTATTATTTGTAATTACATATTATGTAAAAATATAAAGTTATTATTTATTATAAATTTATACATAAATTTTTTTAATAAGAACTAAATTATTAGTAAAGTAATTTTATAAATATATTTATGTTTTATAAAAAATATGGTTTATTTTTTATCTCTTAAAGTTATAACTAATTTCAACCACATATGTAGATAGAATTTATTAAAAATGGTATCATTTATGAAATCAATATATCCCAATTATCTTAGGATTATTTTTTTGGTTTCTGATGAAATGATTTTTTTCATTGAATAGTGAAAAAAACTACTTTCTAATTAAAACTGTTTTTTTCATTTCAATAATTACAATGACACATATAATATGTAAATGTTTTTAATTAAATAATATTTTATTTATATAATTAGTAATCCAAATAATATATTTTGAATAAAATTTATGATTTATTTTGGTATAAAAATAATTATGCATAAGTTGATATATTTTTCATGGAATCCCACTATTCATTTAATTTTGTGGGATTAATTTATATATAAATTAATTTACATTAGTGAATTGAATTTGATAAAAGGGATTATATATTTGGAATCATCATCATTATTATTTATTAAATAGGTACCATTTATTTTTTTTCATTATTAATACTAACTATGGTATATATCTATAATAATAGTAAATGTTAAATAATTATCATTAATGAAAGAGAAGATATCGGTTATTTTCTTACACTTCCATCCATTGTTAATGACAATGTAATTGAAGCATACATTTGGATTACCATCTCAACAAATATAGACTATTCATTTTCATCACTACCACACATGAATGATATATAAAAACTTATTTAATGATACAGTATGCTAATTATAATATAATTATTATTCTAGAAGGTTATAATGACACTTACCTAATTTAACTAATATTACGTTAAAATTAGAAACATTAATCATGTGTATGTATGACCAATTGACCCAAGATTAAAACACATTTATTTTTTCATAACTAATTATTAAAGGTGGTTTTAAAATTTAAATATAAAAATTATAATTATTCCATGTTTATTTATCATTAGGGGATATAATGATGTCCTTTATGGCTACTATTAAAATACTGATTTTAATTAGAAAGTATGAACTGAACATATTTAAAACACCTGATAGGGACAAAACAGAATTTATAATAAAATATCACATTGAAATAAATGAAATAAATGTATTAAGTATAAGGGATTAAAAAACCAAAATGATTATTATAAAGTCAAAAATTTAAAAAAGAATATTATATAAAATATAAATAATGTACATGAGAAGTTAGACTCCAGGTTTGGGACAATTGACCTTATAAAACCTTTTAAATGTTATAATGTTTTATTTTGAAAAATATTTTTAATCTACATAAATATTCATAAAATGAATTTTCATGGATGTATTTAAATTGATGTAAATGAATTATAAATATTTTTATTTATCCTTTTACATTATTAAAATGGTATTCAAATGGAATCTTCAAACATATTTTATAAATAATGAATTTTATTTATTCTAAAAAGGAAAAATGAGTGTTTTATTTTTCTTTATATGACATAGATGGATTTTTATTCCACTATAATAATTAATTAATATTTCTTACATTATATGATTCCATTGTTTATTCAATGAGAAAACATAATTCACAGTTTTTTTGTATTTTAGTATTGAAAATTATGTTTAAAAGGAAAATGACATATTGATACCCAAAAAAATTATATGGGTTTAAAAGTATATTATTACATGTTTTATTATGTAAATGAGATTATGTTATTTATTTAAAAACTGGTCCATAAATGTTTTAATAATGATTAAAGAGGATGATATTACTCATTATTATGTGTGATCCATGTATATATCTCAAATGAATTTGGTAATTATTATGTTCTCTAGATAAATATGTGAAATATTAACTATTTATGTTATTTAACTTATAAGGGGTATTATAAGATTTCAATGAAGATGATGTCACAAAGAGCCTAAATAATTTTTTTTACATTCTATTGAGGTTTCTTGGAAGGTATTTTATTTCCAATGGTAATCTAATGATCTTTTTTTAATAATTTATCACACCATTTTATAATAAAAAAATAATGCTTTTAAGAAAATTGATTCAAGGGTTATCAAGTAGTTTAATAAACCCTCATGATTATTATTTTTATATAATTTTTTAAATTATTTTTTTGTAAATATTGATGTAGTAAATATGATTTCATGTACATATAAATAATTATTTTACCTCAATGTTTATTATGTTAATGGAAGAAATATACTATTCAAATTCATGTTTTTTAAATGGACAATTGAGTTTCCATTAAATTTTTATATTCCCTTAGTGATTTTGAGGATTATACTATGTTTTCAAATGATTTTATAGTTTTTATATTTTATTATAACAAATGATTAAGTCACATTATGATTCATGAATATTTATTATAAAAATCGCATTTCCAAAAAAATCATATTAAAGGTAAAATGGATAGCAAAATGATATATATATAACATTAAGAATATGTGTTTTTTATATAAGTGTTGTGATTTTTTATTATAAAACTCAAAACTTGAAAAATACAAAAATAATTCAGGAAAATGAATTTTCATTTAAAATTGAATGTACGGGTTGAATTATGAATATGTTATTATCACTGGTATCAAAGGAGGGTCAAAATGATTTTTGAGATTATTATGTTTTCTTGTGAGGCTGGCCTTAGTGTTATTAAAAACTGAAGGGTTTGAGAATTTTATTTTATTCATATGTTCAATTGAACAAACATCCATTTTAGGTTTTATGTGTTGGTATTTTATATTGAGTAATTGAATTTTGGGATACATTTATGGAACAATAACCCATTTTTTTTAGTATTTCTATTACTTAGAAGTTTATTTATGACATTAAAAAATAATATTTTATTGAAATAAGTTTTCTTATTTTTATCTTTTGTGGTTAATATGATATTGGATATTTAGGATATGATGATTAATTTTGATAAAAGTTTTATTATATTTTTGGAATTTATATTTTATCATATATTTAACAATGTGGTTGAAATGTGTTTTTTTTAATATGTTATTGATGTTATAATTCATGAATTTAATTATGTTAGAAACTATAATTGAATAATTTATATAGAATCAAAATCTATTTAGTTTTGTTTATAATTGATAAATAATCGATGATATATCTTTTTGAATGTATAAATGATTTTACTGTAACTTTTTTTTGGAAATGATGAATACATTTTTGAAAATTTATAACCATGAAAAATAAATTTTGAATATAAGGCTTTACCAATGGTTTATGTAATTTGGAGATAAATATTATGCTTATCATGGATGAATATGTGATTTATTATTCTAACATTCATGTTTCATTCTTAGTGAAGAATAATTTAATTAAATTTGAGAAAAATTATTTATCAAATAGAATGAGGTACAATTTGGAAATTAATAATGAATTTTTTATTTTATTATATTATTCATTAATATTAATTTTTTTATTAACATTTTTTATTATTATACATTTTTCTTACCATTTTTTTAATAAATAAATGAAATAAATAGTATTATACATTTATATACCTAATTGTCAATCAGAAGTTGATTATAGTGATTCAAGAATTAAATGAAACAACTCATCATTGGTAGTAAGAGATAATATTACAGAGGAAAATGAATGAATCATGAAACCAATGGATGATGTTTTATTTTTGGTTTAAAATAAAATAAATAAATTATTTCTTCCATTTTTTGTCTATATGATAAACCAATTTTTCTAAATACAGGGATAAAATATTGAAATAGAAAATTTAGTCTCTTATGATAATTTTTTAACAATTTATTTGATTATTTATCTCTAAATAATTTATGTTTTTGGGTTCATTGAATTTGTCATGGCCATTCACTTTACTAATATCAATTTCCTAAATCCCTCGTCATCATTATTTGGTCATTATTTTTTTCTCTAGATATATATTTTCACATACAAAAAGTGAAATCCTTTTTGGGAAACCAATAATGTTTTATTTTATTTTAACTTAAAATTTTACTTCTCTACCTTCAAAAATTATATTTTATTATCCCTTTTTAGGACATTTAATTTCAATAAATGAATTTTTAAATATCTTATTTTTTCTGAGTTTGTTTTAAAATAATTATATCAGTCATAATAAAATTTCAAGTTGAAATTTATTTAAGGGGGTATAATATGATTTGATAATAATATATTTTAGTCATTACTAACCATGATAGTTTTCTTAACACGAAATACCATGCTTTGTACATGTTGTGAAACACTATATTATTATTAATATTTAATATGACCGTTAAAACGTATTGTTAAATTGGAATGTATGAATTATAATAACTGTATTATAGAATATATTTATAATGGTCATAATTAAGAATAATTAATTAATTAATTATTAGTGAATAAGAATTCAATTTTTAGTAATTCCATTTTCATCATCAATATAATTGTTTTTTAAAAAGTTTTTTTTCATTTTTTGAGAGAATATTATAACTACTAAAGAAGTTTTTTTATAGATTATTGGATAAAATAGATATAATTTTTGAAACCATCACATAAAATTTATATTATGATGATAATTTTTTATTTTTAGTTCAAATATTTATTTTTCATTTAATACTAAAAATATTGTATTTTATTAAAAACAGACATTTAGTTTCATGAAAATTTAATGTTTCATTTTTTAAATGGTTTTAATGTATAATTAGTCAGTTTTTATTATTAATAATGAAATTATGTCCTTTTATATCATTTTTATGTTTTTTATAAAAAAATTCATATGAAGACATATTTTCGAAAAAACAATTTTCATTGGGATTTGAGGTTCTAGTTTTAAATTAATTTATTACACTACTGTGAATTAAATATTATAACGAGAATTCCATATTTATAAGAGGAATATATAATTTATAAAAAATACCCATTATGAATCGTAACTATTTTAAATTGTTATAACTATAATAAAAGGTCAATTGGATTTGATAATATTAAAAATAACATAAAGAGTCATCAAAACCCACATGAAAATTTTATATAAAATAGTTGACGACTCTTCTTATTAAATATTAATATAATATTCTAATTTATGGAAACATGGGTTTTATTTATTGAATGATGAGCTACAACTATTTTTAACCAATAAATATACAATATGTTACTCGATTGGGTTTATATTTATCTTATATGTACACACTGGGAAAAACATTTGTTCTTAATGAATATTAAATGTTATATATAGTATGATGAAAATTATTTTATGATTTTAATTTAGTTATAATTTTTTATGATTATATAAATTCAATAAAACATGAAAACAATACTGACACAGTTCTTGTTAAAGTAGTAGAGAAATCAAAGAATAAAATTTGAAAAACATTAATATTTACTTTTTTGGATAATTTATGTTGAAAAATGAATTCTATAGTTAAATATATGTATAGAAAATGGTAACTTTTATTATAGGTTAATTCAATTTCTATACTAATTAATTTTTAGTAAAATTAAATGAAGAATTACAAAAAATAAACTAATGATATTTTATAGTAATTTTTTTATTATATGACTTAAAATTCCAAATATATATATTTTAAAGTGTGAATAGGATATAGTCTAATATTTCAATAACATTCCATTTTGGCTAAATTTACCTTTTACTTTAACGTTTTGAGCTAGGAAAGGTAAAAAAATTATTTTGTGGTAATCATAAAAAGAGTTAATAGGGGATGATAATAAGAGAAATGACAGGAAACATTTTCTAATCTTGTATCGATTTTATTGTATGGTTATATCTAAGGTAAACATCATGATATAATCTTATTATTTAAATTTTTTATCTAATTAATGTATATATTAATTTATTTTAATTTAATTCATTAATTATTTTTAAGGGTTCCCCTCACTTCAATAACAAAAGGACACACATATTCTCTCCACTCCACACATAAGGATCCCTTTGGATAATCTAATCTCGAACCAAATACCTTAATAAAATTCCTTCCCACTTATTAAATATCTTATTTGTGTCATAATACCATCCTTATAGGGATAAATTTATAATGTAATGGAGGATGTAGGAATAATAGGTACAAAATTTAACCATTTTATATATATTATTTTAAAGATCCCGTATTTTTTCTAGCATGCAGCAGGAATAAGTGGTGATTTCTAGATGCAGTAAAATACACGTTATAGACCCAATTCATGAGGTGATTTTTTTGGGGTAGTCCTTTTGAATTTAATTTTTGGATTGAATTAATTCACAATTTTCAAAAATTTACACCCTCTAAAACTAATTTTCACCACATTTCAACATGTCATGAAATTAGTTTTCTCCACATGTAAACATGTCATGAAAAAATATTCTACCATATGTAACTTTTTTCACCATGTGATGACATGTTACGAAAGTATATTACACCATTTTTAATCTTTATTTAATGTTTTTTTTGTTCTTATGGGATTACCTAAGGAAAAAATGAGACCAGTTACGAATTATTACGCAATATAAAATGAGAATTCATGTCATGTAATTATCTAGAAAATATTTTTAAAAACATATCTTCATCATTACATAACCCTTTTCACCCTATTTTAAAAGTCGTATATTCTTTGTGCACCTCCCCATCGGACCAAAACACCTTTCTGCACCTCTTCCTTGGACCAAATCTCCTCGGTGCTACTCTGTCTTAGACAGAAGCTCTAGTGAACACCTCCTGTAACACACGAGTTTTTTTATGAGAAATATTTTGTTTTTTATGTTATATAAATCATCAAAGGAATCTTTCACTACACACAACGCTAGCATGGCTTTCTTTACACGCAATCACGACCTTCCTAGACAGCTTGTGTTGTACGCAATACCGAGTTTCACTAAACAATGATATTAAAATGTTAATAAAACTAGCCGTTATGAATAGTAATACCCACTTTTTGAAATTTTATAAATTATATCTTTCAAAATGGACTTTATTTTTGGATTTGTAATATCAAAATTATCCTAGGGTGAAATTTTGGTATTTTTCTGGAAACTTACAATTTTTTCTAAATAGTGAAAACACTGGGTGACTATTTAAAAACAGAATTTTTATTTAAATAATTATTTGTTTTATTTAAATTTATTTTAGGTATAAAATGACACATAATACCTATATAAGTTAAATGTAATTAATTAGTGTAATTTTATAATAATTTTAGATATATAGAAATTTTATTGAACTTTTCACACTCTTTTACCCACCTCCTAGGATAATTTGAAAATTTACATAAAACATAATTTTACCGCTTCTGTGAGTGGAATTTCCAAAATCTGAGAGAAACTGTTAATATCAAGGAGTAAAATTTGGTTCAATAAGATAAAAATAATTTTTGGTGAATAATAACTTTTTACTTTATTTACCCCGGTTAAAAGTAAATAGGTAATTAAGGGTAAAAATGATATTATTATTACCCTAACACATCTCATAATTCTATTAAATAAGTTTAATTCGACCAAAAACAACCTTAGGAATAAAATATGACCATTTAGGTCCACTTGGATTAGATTAGGACATTTATTATTATTTTATTTAAAGAAGAGTTAAAATAGTTAAAATCAATGTTTAATAACTAATTTTTTTTTTAATATAGGGTAATATATAAGATAGCTTCGACTATAAATATTCATTAAAAATATAAAAATATTTCCTACATAATCGTATTTTATTTGTAATTTTTATACAATAATTAAGTTAATTTATTTCTGACACAATGATGATGCAGTAATTACCTTATTAATGAAATGTTAACATAATTGATGTTATAAATACCCAAATAAATGTAATTTGCGACTTTTTATAAATCACACTAATTTTATAAGTTAATATGACATGTTATTATTGATTTAATTAAATTTTTTAGGACTAATAATGCTGTTATGATTTTCACAAAAATCAATTACCAAATAGTGTCAAAATTGACATTAAATTGTATTTAAAACAAATATTATATTATTAATTTTTATTTTATTCCTAAAAATATAAGGATCTGCCAAATTACTTAGATAAGGTTATATATATTTATAATTAACAACTTGGGGTTCATTTGTCTTGTTATAGTACTTTTATTAACCATATAATGTAAGAAAACAAGAAGACACGGTAAAAGTTAAATTATTTAACGTAGAATTAAATCTAAATGATAAGGTTAAAATAGTAACCTAAACATGTCTAAAATATATTTTATAAGATTATTTCGACCCATCCCCACCATAGATTCTAAATAATTCAATTTTGAGCTATTAAAAACCGAATATGAATTTATAATAAAATAATGTTTTTAGTTTTTCCAAAGGTGCCCCTCTCCTCCCTTCTAAAAGGGAACATCCTCACTCTCCTCCTCACACAACCTTGAACCTTCATGATCATCTAAACCTTGATAATTTCTCATATCCACTTCCATAGAAACATTCTAGAGGTCATGGTCTTCTTCAAAGACTAATTTTAGTGCCCTAAGAGGTGTTTTCAAAGAGGCGTGTCGAAGAAGAGGTAATATCCGTTAACGATTCTTTCAAATTTATTTCTTCTTCTACTTATTCTTATTGAGTTATTTAATTATGAAGTAACAACATCAGTATCACTCATATAATTATATGTTATTATAAATATTAAACAACATTATTTCTCCTTCTATCCATCCTATAGAAAATGAAATCACCGCGCATGCGTACTTACAGAATATCGTCTCCACGCCATGGTGTAATCTGTTTTCCACCACAAACATACTTGGATGGGTATAATGGTGTAAATAATAACTATATATGGTTATTTTAAATTTATATTGATTATTAAATAGTATAAATAAACTTAAATACAATTCCACGATCATGGGAACAATATCATCGCTCGTGCGTACGTACGGCCTACCATCTCTACGATGTGATGCGACTCGTTCAACATGATATTCATTGCATAATGATTATATAAATTAATTGAATGAATAAATATGATATATATTACACTAATACCATTCGGTAAATGAGGTATATATAACCTAAAAAGAATAATAATAATTTATTCTACAAAACACGCATAAGAACAAAAAGCAAAAAAACACCCGAATAACAAGTCGCAATGAAATATTACTAATAAGAAGCTAAGAATATAAGAATATGACCATATATGATATCATAACAATGGGAATGATTCTGGAATAAGTCAATTACAATATTTAAATCATTATACAGGAGGTTCAGACACGTACGAAGCAAATCGGACCTAAGGGAAGGGATGATTTCACAATCTCATTTTTATCCGAGATTGTTTATACATCCGAATATACTGGGACATATTTATCATCCACATCCATGTTTCCGCAAATATTTAATATTATTTATATCCTCCTATAATTTTTTAAATCCTATTTTCCATATTGGTGAGTTTTTACTAAAATATATGAAAGGAGTCTTTTGTCATTTAGTACGAGGTACTTTTTGACTTTTCCGGCCAAAGTATGAGAAGAAAGTTTTTTTAACTTATACGACATGAATGTATTTTTATGATTTAAAAGGAAATTATTTCCATGAAGCTTATTTTAAAAGTTTTAAAGATTATTTTTAATCAACTTCTTTTAGATTAAAATTTTAAGAAATGTTAAGAAAGGAAAAATGTTTTTTTGAAGTAGAAAGGATATTTTCCTCAAGAATGGAGTCCAAATGTTTTATCAAAATTATTTTACATATATTATAATATAGGTTTTAGTTTCTATCCCTAGTTTTACATTGATTTGATAATTTTATGATGGAATTAATTTTATGATGTCCTTTTATCTTATATGGATTATGTTATGATGGCATGATGTTTAAGATTCCCATTTTTATTACATGGGTTATGCTATGATATATGATTTATGATTTTGTGGCACACATAAGAATGGTATCATTATGAGATGGGTGGAACCTATATCTACCTCCAATGCATTGGGTAATGATTTATATCTAATGAGATAAACAAGGCCGGAACGATTGGTTAATCCAGTTCAGTGAAACAGGACTGAAACGAGGAGTGAACTTGGTTCAGAAATGGGCTTTGTCCACTAAGATATTCTTGGAAATGAGTTTTGGCTAATAAGAAATGATTATATATTATTATGTGTGTATTCCCCAAAGTTTCATGTTTTATGTTATTATTATTTTATTACATTTCACTATTATGATTGATCCCATGTCATGATATTATGATCTTTTTGCAGGATAAGATATTATAAATGATTTGTTCTTAAGAATATGATATGATTGATATTTCTTTTGTTTACCCTTGCTGAGAATTTGAGCTCACCCTTTTGTATGTTTTCTTTTCCCCAGGTCTGGAAGAAGGGTATTAAGTAGAATATGCCAAAAGGGACTCTAGATATGATGAAATAAATGGGAGACAATGTAGATGATTTATAAACCAGTTGTTTATGTTTCCCAGTTTCTAAAGACACTATACCTATATGGTCATTTCATGGTTTTGTTATATGTTGTAATAAGTATGCTTCAATTCTGAAGTAATAACAATGTATGTAATGTATGGTTCGTTATAGTTGGTATCAGAGGAAAGGTATAGTCAACCTTTGGAAACTAGGATGTGAAAGCCATAGTAAGAACCCTAAGGATATATTTAAGAATAGAACACAATCTTAGTGTTTTAGAAATGGCCATGAATAACCTAAGATAAGACCTTAAGTGTAAAATTTTATTATTGATTATGTGGTTTTCCTATTATAATCAGTATTTCTCACACTATTATCCTTGGTTTTAGTCAATGGATAGAACTCGAAGGAACCGTATTAATAGGGAATACGACGGGCAATGCAATGATTGTCCCCCTGAGCAACCAAACGTTATGGGATCTTGAATTAAAAATCTTGTCTCCATGCTCATATAACTTTCTCAAGCTATGAATCATGGAGGACTTCCAAACGAGCAAAGGAAGGAGCAACATTCTGTTGAATCTTTCATGAGGCAGCATCCACCCTCATTCAGTGGGTTTACTGATCCATTAGTTTTTGAACAATGGATCAGTACTACTGAGAAGATATTTTTAGTTCTTCAATGTCCTGAACATGAAAAAGTCATCATTGTAGTGTATCGTTTGGATGGTGATGCTAATCAATGGGGGAATCTGATCAAGAATACAAGGCAAAGAGATGAAATTGAGTCCATGGAATGGGACTAGTTAAAGAACATATTTTTCAATAAGTACTTCCCTCGTATTCTTCGAACAAATATGGATGAGGAGTTTCTTGAACTGAAGAAAAAGGATAATGAATTTGTTAGTACCTATGAAGAAAATTCTTCAATACTTGCAAGGAATGCTTCTAGGATTATTATCTAACCTGAGAGTAAGATCAATCGATTCTTTAGTGGCTTAAAACCAAGTCTTCGAAGGGCGTTAGCCTTAAGGGACTTAAATAGCTATGAGGAAATCGTTTGATGTGCTTTCAATGTTGAGATGAAGATTAGAGTAACCCATCAGTCATATGGGTTTGATAAGAAGAGGAAAATGGAATTCAAAGGAAAATCTAAAGAGAACACTGAAAAGAAGATGAGTTTTACCTTATGCTCAAAGTGTGGAAAGAAACATGGAGGGAGTTGTATTAAAGTGACAAGTAAATGTTTCAAATGTGGAAAAGAAGGTCATTGGGAATTTGAATGCTGCAATGATGGGAAGAAGATGTCTAGTGATACGAACAAAGAAAAGAATACACAGAGTGAACCTCCTACACTTAAATGTTACAAGTGAAAGGAAATGGGGCATTATGCTAATAAATTCCCTAATCCAAGTGTTGTTAATGATGATCGATGTCAACATACTCTTAAGGCTAAAGACAAAGGAAAGGCACATGCAATTTCTATTGGCGATGTGGAGCACGATAACAAATTGGTGAAAGGTACACTTACCATCCACTCTAAAGTAGAAAATGTTTTATTTGATTCTGGATCCACCCAATCTTTTATTTATGAAAAATTTTCTAAGGGTATCGCCATATTACCTCAAAAATTAGATTTTGAGTTAGCTGTGACAACCCCTAATGGAACAACCGTCGCATCAAAATTTTATAATTCTTCTACGATTGAAGTTTGTGGGAAAGTTCTTCCTGAAAATCTTGTGATCCTTCCTATAGTGTAATTTGATGTGATTCTTGGCATGGATTGGATTTCTTTATATAAAGCTCATATCAATTTCCAAATAAGGGAAGTCACATTTCATATTCCAGATCAATCTATGATCGTCTATCGATGCAAGGATGAACATAAGCTTCCAGTGGAAATTTATTCCATCTGATGGGTCTTGATTCCACTAAATAAAGGTTATTTATCTCAAATGGTTGGAGAGAAACACATGATTAAGAATTAACCTATTGTAGGAGAGTTTGATGATGTCTTTCCGGAGGAATTTCCATGTCTTACACCAAATCGGGAAGTTTAGTTTTCAATAGAAATCATACCGGGTTCTATGCCCATTTCAAAGGAACCTTATAGAATAGCCCCAATTGAGTTGAAGGAATTGAAGAAGAAAATCTAAGAGAATCTTGATAAGGTATTCATATGCCCTAGTGCGTCACCTTGGGGAGCACGTGTTCTATTTGTTAAGAAGAAAGATGGATCAATGAGACTCCGCATTGATTATCATGAACTTAACAAGATCACTATCAAGAAAAAATATCCTCTCCCATGCATTGATGACTTATTTGAACAACTACATGGAGCTCAATACTTTTTCAAGATTGATCTTCGTTCAGTGTATCATCAATTAAGGGTCAAAAGGGAGGATATACCAATGAAGACTTTCTATAAAAGTTATGGACACTATGAATTTATAGTGATGCCATTTGGTCTTACTAATACCCCTGCTATCTTCATGGATCTAATGAATAGAGTCTTTAGAGACTATCTTGATTATTTTTTGGTATCCTTTATATACAATATTATTGTCTATTAAAAGGGCAAAAAAGAACATGAAGATCACTTGAGAATTGTATTCAAGACCTTGTGAAAGGAGAAGCTTTATTCCAAATTTACCAAGTGTGAATTTTGGCTTTAAAAAGTTGCATTTTTGGGACACATAATCTCAAAAGAGGGGATATCAATAGATCCAGCAAAAACAGAGGTTATGAAAAGATGGTCGAGACCAACAACAGTTACTGAGATCCGAAGTTTTCTTGGTTTGGCTGGATATTATCGACGTTTTGTGATAGATTTTTCATGATTGTCTAACCCAGTCAACAAACTGACTCGGAAAGGAGTTAAGTTTTTTTGGACAGAGGAATGTGAAGAGAATTTCAAGGAGTTAAAAAGAAGGTTATCCAGTGCACCTATGCTCACACTGATTTGTAGGGTAGAAAGGTTTGTGATCTATAGTGATGCATCCAAGGAGGGATTGGGGTGTGTTCTCATGCAAAACGATTTGGTGATAGATTATACCTCACGATAGTTGAAAATCCATGAGCAAAATTACCCAACTCATGATTTGGAGTTAGTTGTCGTAATCTGTGCATGAAATATTTGGATGCATTATAATTATGGAGAAAGGTGTGATATTTATACTGATCATAAAAGTTTAAAGTATATTTTCACACAAAAGGAGCTGAATATGTGCCAAAGAATATGGTTGGAGCTGATTAAGGATTATGACTGCTCAATCCATTACCACCCTGGGAAAGCAAACAAGGTGGAAGATGCATTAAGTCGACAAGACCATGCTAGTTTATCCATGATGAGGATCACAAAAGATCCAATATTTACGGATTTACAAAGGATGGATCTTGGAATTATAATGGAAGGGGAAAAATATTATCGTTCTCAAATGAATGTTCATCCATCTATACATGTGAAGATTAAAGAGGCATAAAAATAAGATGTAGAGTTACAAAAGAAGGTGAGGAATGTTCCTGAATTCATCCTTGATTGTGATGGGATAATAAAGTTCAGAAATCGGGTTTGTGTTCCTCCCATCCCAGAATTAAAGAAGGAGCTAATGGATGAGGCTCATAGTTCTTCATTCTATATTCATCCTGGAAGCACGAAGATGTATAGGGACATGAAAGAGTACTTTTGGTGGTATGGCATGAAAAGAGATGTTTCTGAATATGTCTCTCGATGCTTGGTTTGTCATCAAGTTAAAGCTGAGAGACAAGAGTCTATGGGGATATTACAACCATTACCTATACCTGAATGGAAATGGGAAAACATCACTACGGACTTTGTCAGAAGAATTCCTAAAACATCCAAAGGCAATAATGCTATCTGGGTCATAGTTGATCGGATTACAATGTCGGAATACTTCATTGCTATTAGAGATGATTTCTCTCTGGATCAAATTTCCAGGATATATGTAAAATAAGTGGTCAGATTTCATGGAGTAACACTTTCCATTATAATTGATTGGGATCTGAGGATTACCTCAAAGTTTTGGCGAAGTCTTCAGCATACTCTGGATAGTGAGTTGAGTTTCAGCACTGCTTATCATCCTCAGACAGACGGTCAGTCTGAGAGGACAATTGAAAATCTTGAAGATATGTTTAGAGCTTACTCTATGAATTTCAAAGGAAGTTGGGATCAACACCTACCTTTGGTGGAATTTTCTAATAATAATAGCTTTCACTCCAGTATTCAGATGGATCCTTTTGAAGCTCTTTATGGAAAGAAATGTAGGACTCCGACTTGCAGAGATGAAGTTGGGGAAAGAAAGCTATTAGGACCAGATCTTGTTGATGAGGTGATAGAA
The DNA here is from genome assembly GCA_963277665.1 of Viscum album. Lineage (NCBI taxonomy): Eukaryota > Viridiplantae > Streptophyta > Magnoliopsida > Santalales > Viscaceae > Viscum > Viscum album. Next base: position 1,031,906,472 of record OY728133.1, on the reverse strand, counting down.
AAGGTCAGATCTATTCAACAACACATAAGAGCATCTCAAAGTCATCAAAAAAGTTATGCCGATAACCGAGGAAAAACCTAGAGTTTGAAGTGGGTGATAAAGTGTTCTTACAAATATCTCATTGGAAGAGAGTAATGATATTTGGAAAGAAGGGAAAGATGAGCCCTAGGTATACCGGTCCTTTCGAAATATTGGATCGTGTTGGGAAGGCAGCATAACGATTGGAGCTTCCACCGACTCTCTCTCAAGTTCATGATGTGTTACATGTATCTCTCCTTAGAGAGTACATACCTGATCCTTCACATGTACTCACCTCAGAAGTTGTACCGCTGGAGCAAGATCTTTCTTATGAAGATCAACCGATAGAGATTCTGGATCATAGCAAAAAAGTTCTACGGAACAAGACCACTCGCTTGGTGAAATTTTTATAGAGGAACCACCAATTAGAAGAAGCTACATGGGAGCTTGAGGATATAATTAGGGAGAGGTATCCTCATCTGTTTGTTACTTTGTGACGAATTTCGAAGGCGAAATTCATTTTAAGGGGGGTAGAATGTAACACCCGAGATTTTTATGAGAAATATTTTGTTTTTATGTTATATAAATCATCAAAGGAATCCATCACTACACAAAACATTAGATTGGCTTCCTTTACACGCAATCATAACCTTCCTCGATAGCTTGCATTGTACACAATATCGAGTTTCACTAAACAATGATATTAAAATATTATTAAAGCTAGCTGTTATGAATAGTAATACCCACTTTTTGAAATTTTATAAATTATATCATTCAAAATGGAGTTCATTTTTTTATTCAAAATATAAAAATTAGCCTAGGGTGAAATTTTGGTATTTTTCTGAAAACATTCAATTTTTGATGAATAGTGAAAAAACTGGGTTACTATTTAAAAACCAGCATTTTATTTAAATAATTTTTTTTATTTAAATTTATTTTAGGTCAAAATTGATACATAATACCTATATAAGTTCAATGTAATTCACTGGAGTCATTTTATAATAATTTTGGATATATAAAAATTTTATTGAACTTTTCAACGTCTTTTACCCACCTCCTTGGAGAATTTGAAAATTTACATAAAACATAATTTTACCGCTTCTGTGAGTGGAATTTCAAAAATATGAGAGACACGGTTAATATCATGGAGTAAAATGTTGTTCAATAATATAAAACTAATTTTTGGTGAATAGTAACTTTTAACTTTTTTTACCATGGTTAAAAGTAAATAGGTTAATTAAGGGTAAAAATTTTATTATAATTAACCTAACACATGTCATAATTCTTTTGAATGAGTTTAATTAAATTAAAAAAAACCTTATGAATAAAATATGAACATTTAGGTCCACTTGGATTAGATTAGGACATTTATTATTATTTTATTTAAAGAAAAGTTAAAATAGTTAAAATCAAAGTTTAATAACTAAAACATTTTTAATATAGGATTATATATAAGATAATTTCGACTATAAATATTAATTAGAAAGATAAAAATATTTCCTACATAATGGTATTTCATTTTTAATTTTTAGACATTAAATAAGTTAATTTATTTTTGACACAATGATGACAGAGTAATTACCTTATTAATGAAATATTAACATAATTGATGTTATAAATAGCCTAATAAATGTAATTTGAGACTTTTAATGAATTAAACTAATTTTATAGGTTAATATGACATCTTAGTATTGATTTAATTAAATTTTTCTGAACCAATAATGCTGTTATAATTTTCCAAAAATCAATTACCAAATAGTGTCAAAATTGACATAAAATAGTTCTTAAAACAAATATTATATTATTAATTGTTACTTTATTCTTAAAAATCTAAGGTTCAGCCAAATGACTTAGATAAGGTTATATATATTTATAATTAACATCTTGGGGTTCTTTTGGTTTGTTATAGTAAGTTTATTAACCATATAATGTAATAAAACAGAAGACACGGTAAAAGTTAAATTATTTAACTTAGAGTTAAATCTAAATGATAAGGTTATAATAGTGACCGAAACTTGTCTAAAATATATTGTATGAGATTATTTAGACCCATACCCACCTTATCTTCTAAATAAATCAATTTTGAGCTATTAAAAACTGAATATGACTTTATAATAAAATATTATTTTTAGTTTTTCCAAAGGTTCCCCTCTCCTCCCTATAAAAGGGCACCTCCTCCCTCTCCTCCTCACACCACTTTGAGCCTTCAAGCTTGGCGAAAACATAAAAATTTATCTTCTAAACTTCCCTAGAAAAATTATAGAAGTCTTGGTATTATTCAATTACCAATTTTAGTGCCCTAAGAGGAGGTTTCAACGAGGCATGTCGAAGAAGAGGTAATATCTGTAACCGATTCTTTCAAATTTATTTCTTCTTCTACTTATTCTTCATTAGTTGTTTCAATATGAAGTAATATAATCAGTATCACTCATATACGGATATGTTGTTTTAGATATGAAACAACACTTTTTCACCTTCAATCCATCCTATGGAAAATGAAATCACCGCGTGTGCATACGTATGGAATACCGTCTCCACGCTATGGTGTAATCTTTTTTCCACCACCACCTTACATGGATGAGTATAATATTGTCAATAATAACTATATATGATTATTGTAATGTGATATTGATTCTGTAATAGTATACATACACTTCAATATAATTCCACGATCATGGGAACAATATCATCGCTCGTGCGTACGTACGACCTACCGTCTCCACGATGTGATGCGGTTCGTTCTACATGATCTTCATTGGATAATGATTATATAAATTAATTGAATGAATAAATATGATATATATATTACACTAATACCATTATTTAAATTAGGTATCTATAAACTAAAAATATTAATAATAATTTATTCTACAAAAAACGCATAAGAACAAAAAGCAATAAACACCCAAATAACAAGTAGCAATGAAATATTACTAATAAGAAGATAAGAATCTAAGAATATGACAATATGTGATATCATAACAATGGGTATGATTCTGGAATAATTCAATGACATTATTTAAATCATTATACATGAGGTTCGGACATGGACGAAGTAAATCGACCTAAGGTAAGAGAAAATTTCACAATCTTATTTTTATCCGAGATTGTTTATACTTCCGAATTTACTAGGACATATTTATCATCCACATCCATGTTTCCTCAATATTTAATATTATTTATATCCTCCTACAATTGTTAAAATCCAATTTTACCCATTGGTGAGTTTTTAGTAAAAGATATGAAAGGAATCTTTTGTCGTTTAGTACGAGGTACTTTTTGACTTTTCCGGCCAATGTACGAGAAAAATGTTTTTTAACTTATATGACATGAATGGATTTTTATGATTTAATAGACAATTATTAACATGATTCTTATTTTAAATGTTTTCAAGATTTTTTTTAATCAACTTCTTTTATATTAAAATTGTAATACATGTTAAGAAAGGAAAAATGTTTTTTGAAGTAGAAAGGATATTTTCCTCAAGAATAGAGTCTAAGTGTTTTATCGAAATTATTTTCCATCTATTATAATATAGGGTTCTGTTTCTATCCCTATTTTTACATTGATTTGATTATGTTATGATGAAATTAATTTTATGATTTCCTTTTATCTTATATGGATTATGTTATGATGTTATGATGTTTGAGATTCCCATTTTTATTACATGGGTTATGCTATGATATATGATTTATATTTTTTTGGCACACATAATAATGGTATAATTATTATATGGGTGTGACTTATATCTCCCTCCAATGCATTGGGTAAAGATTCATATCTCATGAGATAGACATGGCCGAAATAGCAGGTTAATCCGGTTCAGTGAAAGAGGACTGAAACGAGGAGTGAACTCGTTTCAGAAATGGACTTTGTCCGCTAAGATAGTCTTGGAAATGAGTCTTGACTAATAAAAAATGATTCTATATAATTATGTGTGTATTACACAAAGTTTCATGTTTTATGTTATGATTATTTGGATTAAATTTCACTATTATGATTGATCCCGTTTCAGGATATTATGATCTCTTTTACAGGATAAAATTTTCAAAATGTTATGTTATTAAGAATATGATATGATTGATATTTCTTTTGTTTACCCTTAATAAGAGTTTGAGCTCACCCTTTATTATGTTTTATATTCCCCAGGTCTGGAAGAAGGGTATTAAATAGAATATTCCAAAAGGTGCTCTAGATATGATTAAATAAATGAGAGACAACGTAGATGATTTATGAACCAGTTTTTTATGTTTCCTTGTTTATAAAGACACTATACCTATATGGTCCTTTCATGGTTTTGTTATATTTTGTAATAATAATTCTTCAATTATGAAGTAATAACAATGTATGTAATGTATGGGTCGTTATACCACCACCGTGGACCGAAGCTCCCAGGAAAACCTCCACCATGGATAGAATCATTTCCAAACACCACTATTTTTAACCGAAGACCCTCCACACACCTCTTTAGTATAAGTTTTTTAATTACTATATATCTCTCTCTTCCGCTCTTCTTTCGGGAAGAGAATACGATGTTATTTACTATCAGGACTATATAAAGATTTGTTGAATATACATATTTCATGTTGGATTTATGTTTATATTTAAGAGATCTTGTTTCATTTAACTATGGATTAAGGTTTCATATCTAGAGAGTGGTCTTCTTCATGTTCTCAGTTGATCTATTTCAAATAGGGATTATCCACTGGAAAGAGTTCATCGACGTTTTTGAGGTAGGTGGTCTAAGAATTAAATATCATAGTATTAATTACACTTATTTTTATATAAGTTAACAATTTCTTTTAGATATTTAGAAATTTAAATCATGATTAAATTAATTAATCTGGGGAATTAATTAATTAAAGGAAATATAGATTTGGGATATTGGGATTTTCAATAATGAATAATTAATTAATTAATTAATTATGGAGTAATTATGATTATTGAACTTGATTAATTAATTATAGAAATAAGTAATGGGTATGGTTGGGTTTATGAAATTGTTGAGTTGATCTAATTGGTTCTAGGATTAATTATTGGATATTGTTGTGATAAAAAAATTGTTGAATGGTTATTTATTTCTTTTAATTAAATAATATAATTGAATGTGATTACTTAATTGTGGAATTAATTAATGTAACTAAAGGAAATAATTAATTGGTGATTTAATTGAAAAGGGTTGAATATAATTAATTAATTTAGAATTAATTATTGAGTGATGACCTGGAAAATTAATAGAGGTATTAAATGGAAGAGATTAATGGGATTAATAAATTCCTTATTAATTAATGAGTGTTTCCAGGGAAAATTAATTTTTGAATTAATTTAATGGGATAAATGGGACTAATTAATTAGTTAGTTAATTAATGCAATGGATGTGATATATTAATAGGTGAATTAACTGCAGGGAATGCATTGGATTAATTAATATGGGAGTTAAATAATGTAAAGGATGTGAACAATTAATTGGTGAATTACTTGAAAGGGTGGAGTATGATTAACGAATTGGGGATTAATTAATGGTAATGATTTGTATTATATAATTCATGAATTAATTATTGGATGAAATGTTATGATTTTTATATTAGATTATTTAATTGGAAAACTTATTAATGGGGATTGTTGTGTGGAATTAATTAAATGAGTTAGATTAATTAAATTGTGAATTAATTAATGTGGATTATTATGATAGTTCAATTGAATGAATTCGAATAATTAATTTTTAAATTAATTAATGTTTGTTGTTGGAATAATGATATGATAATATAGGATAATTAATTGTTGAATTAATTATGTGAAAGTGATATTTGTATTTTGGATAGTTAGTTTTTGAATTAATTTGGTGATATTGTGATAGATGATTCAAGATAACATATTGTATTATTAATTATATTTTATTGATATTGTGAATGATATCATTAAGTGTATAATTATTTTTGGGATTTCAAGTTGTGGATACTCATTAATTAATGGGAGAGTCAATTAAATTCATTGACATAATAATTAATTGGGTAATTAGTTAAGGGGGTTTCTGTAACGGACCATCAATTCCCATTTGTTTGAGAGTACAATGAGTCATTACTAGGCCTTAAGCAGCATCCCCAAGGTGCCAAAGGCTAGCAATAAATTCTGAAGGGTTTCAAATACATGTGGGGGCGATTTACCTTTAATGAATAAACTAATAAACCAACCAAAAATCCCCAAACATTCACTATATGATGCATGAAAAAAATGACAAACAACTCAACAAATTCATGTATCTCAAAACCACATCTATGTATGTAACAACATTAGAATGACCATGTATCAAATTACACAGTGGATAAAAAAAGACTCTCAAAAGACCACATGACCCATGTTCCAAAAGACCCAAAAACTACAATCTACAAACATCCCAAACATCATGGGGTTGTTCTAAAAACATGGGAAATGTTACCCTTTCCCCTGTCCTAGATGATGACATCTACAAAAGCACCGATGTGCCGAAGCAGGTGTTAGTGTACAACTCAGTATGTTTTCCCCCATGACTTCCTTTATCATACCACTGTGATAGAAGAGTTAGAAACAATTTTATAAAATAGAGTATATATAAAAATTTATAAAAAATATTTTATCACAAAATATAATCATGTTTCAAAAACCATTCATTACCAAACACATAAAAGTGAAATTGAAACCAATTTCCCCCAAAAGATATTTTTCCAGAAAAATAACTTAACAAACATTAAAATCATTTCACAATATCGCTTTCTTAGAATACCCAACCACTATAACAAACCATGAAATCAACCATGCATTCTATGTTGTGACAGTTCCATACTCAAGGGTGGTTTCTCATCAATCTACCAAGTTGTCAAAAAGTAATTGTTTCCCATGTGCCATTATCTCTTTGGAACATAGCACAAGGTCGTATTTCAACAACACCATGTATATGCAATGTTATCTTTATATAACATGTGATATTTATAATTAGGTGTTGATAACATGATCATCTTTCAATCAAGACCCATAAATGAAATATAAAATTACACACCAATATTCCCCAAAATCATGCCAAAACACATTTTCCATAAATAAACCATTTTTATTGAAACCCAATTCCATCAAGGTCATTTAAATACCAATTCAATAAAACACTCTTTTTATTAAAAAAAATTTCCATCAAACCATTTAAAAATTCCATAAAAAAATTAGTTTAAAAATCATCATTTCAAATTCAAGAGGCTAAATCACATGCACAACAATTTACCATGATTTTACAATTTTATTAAAACCATAAATCATCACTGAAAAAGATTTATAACATGATATTAAGAATAAATACAATTCAAATAAACCAATTTGAAACATAGAAAATCAATTATAGAAATAGGGGTTGAGAGAAAAGCCTCATACCGTGAAGGTTTTGATGAATATCGACATCAAACAAAGAACACAAAAGAAGGTGGGTCGATTCTCCAAGAACGAAATTACTTCTCTTATCATAGAAATGTCATGACTCAAAATTTAATTAGTTGTAATAAAAAAACATAGATATAACCACTATAGTTTCATATCTGGTAATGAATGGAGATTAGAGAAGTAGATCTAGGAAGATCTACAAAAACACAACAAATCAGGAATGAATGGTGACATACCTCAAGAATTGAATCATAATCCCAAGAAAGAAGTATAGATATCATTCTATATAATAAAAAACATCATATGTATCCTTAATTGATGATAAAAAACTCATATCTACCCAGAAGAGGTTTAGATAAAAGAAAACAGGAAAGAGAGATGGAGGAGTTTGTAGAAAATATAAAAGAACAAAGAAGATCAGCACTTATCCGAAGAATATGGCTTGAAATCTCCAAGGGAAGGATCTAGGTTGGCTCTAACTCCTGTGAGGAGGGTTATCCATCCTTGTAGGGAGAGTAATTTTAAAATAGGATTGTTTTTAAGCCAAAACTAAATATATTGAGCAAAAAAGAGTAAGCTCCTTGAATACAAAAACTAGATTTTACTTCTGCGCAAGGTTTGACCATGCGGTTTAGGAAAACTGTGTATTGATCATGAGACCTTAATTTTGGTCCCAACTATCCATATAAAACAACCAAACTCTTTTGTTCGACTCCTCATGTGTTAATCATGTTTTAATGATCACAAATCTTATTACTGTTAATTAATCTCAATCTTTATTGCACATCTTTCTATTGCTCTTCAATCTCAATAATAACTACACGTCATGGTTTAATGACAACAAATCTTATAATGTTAATTACTCTCTTTATTATTTACAAGCCTCATGCATGATCACAATTCTCACATATATTATCACACCTTTATATTTATGATTCATGCTCTTTTACTCTCTCGTGATTAAACTTAATCCATGTTTGGAATATTACTGTCTAAGTCCAAATACAGATATTTGTCTAAGTATGAAGTCACCATGAAGGACTCACTGTGACCGGACATCGTGAAGGACTCACCGTGACCCAGACACCGTGAAGGACTCACCATGAAGGACTCATCGTGACCCAGACACTGTGAATGACTCACCGTGACCCTAACACCGTGAAGGACTCACCATGACCAGACACCATGACCCAGACACCGTGAAGGACACACCGTGAAGGACAAACCATGAACCACACACCGTGAAGAAGAAACCGTTTATTTAATCCCTATTACACCATTTCTTAAGTTTTTGTCAATATTATTTAAATAATTCTAACGGTCATATTTGTTGTTTTTAATGCATTTAATGTTGTTTAATGTCAGTTGTTGGCATGTCGGGAAACCGTATCTCGTACCTATGAAAAGTGAATCATTCCTACTGCCAGAACTCGAGGAATATAATAAAGACTGAGATGCAGTAAACAAAAAAAGGAAAAGGAAGGAAACGTGAAAGTGGAAAAGCAAGAAAAGTGTGACGATACAATGAGAAGAACATACATACATCAGAGAACAATCATGAATAAGAAGGAGATTGCAAGACCTTCAGAGAACTCTCATGAGTGAAATCCAATACTACGGAAGAACACACAACAAATCAAGAGACCTTTATCACTCCCGAAGAAGACAAGCTGAACTACAAAACTCTGTTTTTCAACAGAAAACCCAGAGAAGGACTCAGAAGCATTCCTGCTAAATCCGACGAGTCCAGAGATACATTGATAATCACTAGAGCTTTATAAACTCTCATCTATCTTATCTATGTGATTTATTTATTAACTTTCGAGCAGTGTGGTGTACTCTGTATATCATTTACACACACTGTCTCCTACACTGAACTGGAGGATATAAAAATCCTCACTCAAATTATATTAACTCATGTTTACCCACGTCAACTATGGAAGAGGTCCTTTTGTGACCGGGTCTTTGTTTTGTTTCCCACGAAGAACAGTGGTAGAGGTCCTTGCGTGGCCTGAATAGTTTTGTAAACTGTTGTTATCCCCGATACAGGGTGTGGATCAAATTTATATAAATTTGAGAGGACTATGTCTCGGCTTGAGACTGAACCTCTTGTTATACATGTTGTGAATCTTTAATTTAAGTTTAAAGTATACTTCATATATCTTATTTATTCCGTTGTTATTACTTTGAAATACAAAACTATTTTGAAGCTACTTTGATAGTTAAATTACCATGTGTTTACACTTATTGTAAATCAATAGGTTAGCTTCAAAAGTTAGTTTGACCTTGTGGTTAAATTAAATGAGACCTGATCAATCTTTTAGAAGCTAAGTGAACATTTAAAATCTGTATAAATTCACTACAGTTTAACTTATTTTATAAATCGGGGTATTTTAACTAGACAATATTTTTAACAGAAATTTTAATTGGGGCTCAATTCACCCCCCCCCCCCCCCTCTTGAGTGTCCACTCCAACCAACATTTTTTATCAGAGGCTTGGTTTTTGTTTAAGGATTTTCAAGATACTCTATTTTTTAACTGTGATTTTAGTTAAATCTTTAAAGATCATAAATTTCTGTTCGTTCTAAATTTTTATCTCATTAAATTATCTTTCTAAAATCTCGTTATGGATAATAGACTAGAGGGTGCTACTACTAACAGGACACCTTTCATCAATGGAAGATTCTATGCTCAATGGAAACTGAAAATGAAAATTCATTTAGAGAGCATGGGTTTTGATATTTGGACTGCCATTGAATCGGAATATAATCTTCCCACTACTATTAGATCGACTTGGGATGAACCTACAAAGAATTATTACAATAATAATTGTAAATCTATGAATGCCTTTTACTATGCTTTAGGAGATGAAGAGTTTAACAGAATTTTTTCTTGTAAAATTGCTTTTGAAATTTGGGATACTTTGGGTGTTTCTCATGAAGGAACAACAAATGTTAAAGAATTGAGATTAAATACTTATACTATTAAATATGATAATTTTAAAATGAAGACTGATGAACCTATTTCTGATATGTATCTCAGGATTAATGAGATAGTCAATACAATGAGTTCACTTGGTAAAGCTGTTCCAGCAAAGGAACAAATTATGAGGATTCTGAGATGTTTACCAGAACGATGGAGCGGCACCTCTGTCTCAATCAGAGAGTCATGTGACACTGCTGATCTACCAGTCAAAGAAATCATTGGAAATATTATGATGTATGAGGAAGAACTCAAGGAGAATAATGAGGAAGATTATGAACCTAAGAGAAAATCAGTGGCTTTCAAGACCACTGCTTCAAAGATCAAGGACAAAGATAAAGCTCAACTACCTACTGATAGTTCAACCAGTGAAAATTCAGACTCTGATAGTGATGCTGAAATGGATCAGATAGCCAGAAGGTTTAAGAAATTTTATAGGAAGAAGAAAATCTTCATAAAATCAAATTACAAAGGAAAGTATGACAATAAGAGACATTGGAAGAAGGATTGGAAAAATCTAGATAAAAGTGACGAAGTTTTCTGTTATGAGTGCAAAAGAATAGGTCATATTAAAGTAGACTGCCCAAAGCTCAAATTCATGAATAAATATGATTACAAGGACAGTAAGTACAAAAAGGCTATAAGGCTTCTCGCAGTGCTTCTAGGATAGATCCAACGAATCTAAAGCTTCTGAGACTGGAACCAGAAATAAGAAAAACATGTGTTTTATGAAAAAAACATCTAAGGTAACCCTAGATACTCCAGCTTTAAATTTTTATTATTCTGAAGATAGTGGAGAATCTGATTCTGATTCTGAAAAAATGAATACTGAGGAATTGTTTGAATATTGTAATATACTAGAAGAGACATGCAATGAAATTAAGGATAAATACAAATCATTAAATAAACAGCATGCTCTCACTACTACTTTTTAGACCGAACATACTATTGAAAAAGAGACAAATGGTCAACTGTTAAGGGCGATCCCTGAACTGAAAATGTCTAATGAGAAACATAGAAAGGATTTAGAGAAGTTCAGAAATGGAAAGGATATAATAACTCAAATTCTAGGAAAGAATGTTTCACCAAAATACACTACTAGAATAGGCTACAAACCTGGACGGATACAGATTACTAAGAATAGATTTATTCCTAAATCTGGACAGAATACTGCTAGTTCTAGTCCTAGACATTTGTATGCTTCAACTAGTTATATTCATAGTTTCGGATCTAATAAGGTTTATCGTTCAAAATCTGATGATTCTACAAATTTTATGAGACCCATTAGACATCTTTGGGTACCTAATGTTTTATTAGCTAACCTCTCTGGACCCAAGAAAACCTGGGTACCAAAATCATTTCCTATCTAAATCTGTTTTGTAGGGAACCTGGTTAAAGAGGTCCCGTAGGAAGACTTGGTACTTGGACAGTGGATGTTCAAGACATATTTCAGGAGACTTCTCATGCTTTAAAAGCTTATTCAGAATTGATGGAGGATTTTTCACCTTTGGTGATAATTCTAAAGGGAAAATCATTGTCTTAGGCCATACTGGTAACACTGACTCAGAATTAATTTCTAAAGTTTTATTTTTTGATAGACTTAAATATAATCTGTTATGTATTTCTCAGTTATGTGATGATGGTTTTAATGTTAAATTTTAAAATGAATCTTGAATTGATTTTATTTCTAAAAAGTCTTTATTTTTTTCTGCCCTACGAAATGAAAATGTTTATGCTGTTGATTTAAATTATTTATCCATGAAAAATATTACTTGTTTAAATGATTTTCATAAAGAGTCTTGGCTATGGCACAGAAGATTAGGACACTGCAATATACATTCACTTATAAAACTTACAAGGAAGAACATAGTGAGAGACCTACCCAAACTTGAGATTCCAAATGACAAAGTGTGTTCTCCCTTTCAAAAGGGAAAGCAACACAAAATCTCTTTCAAACCAAATAAAGAAGTATCAACTTCTCAACCTCTCGAGTTGGATCACATGGATTTTTTTGGACCATCTATAGTTTCTAGCTTAAATGGGAAGCACTATGTCTATGTCTTAGTCGATGAATTTTCTAGATATACATGGGTATACTTCTTAGCTCAAAAAAGTGAATCTTTTTCTTACTTTGCTAAATACTCCAAATCTGTAGAGAACCTTAGTGGACTTAAGATTAAAACTCTAAGAAGTGATCATGGCCGTGAGTTTGAGAAGCACGAATTTGAATCCTATTGCTCACACAATGACAATAGTCATAACTTTTCTTCCCCTAGGACACCTCACAAAAATGGTGTAGTATTAAGGAGGAATATGACCCTACATGAAATTGCCAGAACTATGCTAAATGAGTATGACCTACCTTTTTAATTTTGGGATGAAGCTGCGAATACATCTTTTTATATTATCAATAGAGGCTTGATCAAACCTGTTCTTAAGAAGACCCCTTATGAGTTGTGGAACCATAGGAAACCTGTGGTTAACTATTTCAGAGTCTTTGGCTGCAAAGTCTTTATTCTTAATACCAAAGATAATGTTGAAAAGTTTTCATCCAAGAATGATGAAGGAATTTTCCTAGGTTATTCAATTTCTAGTAAATCCTATAGAGTTTTCAATAAGGGAACCAAGTGTGTGGAAGAATCAGTTCACATCAAGTTTGATGAAACTGATCCACATGAGCCTAAAATCTCTCTTGAAAATCTTGAAGAAGATTTATCTGTTTTGGACATTAATGACAAATCAAATGAACTTGCTATAATGACAACCAGTTCTGGAAATTTTCCAGAACCTGCTTTTGTTGATTCCCAACCTATTGATGAACCTGAAGTTTCTAGTCCTACCTTTACTAGATCAACTAGAATTCTAATGAATCATCCTTTCGATGCTGTTGTAAGAAATCTTGATAGAGGGACACAGACTAGAGATTCTCTTCAAAATCAGGTTGAACATCATGCCTTCTTGTCACAGCATGAACCTAAAAACTTTGATGATTCTATTAATGTTGAATTTTGGGTAATTGGTATGCAAGAAGAACTCAATCAGTTTGAAAGAAATAATGTTTGGAATCTTGTTAAAAGACCTAAGGACACTTTAACAATAGGCACTAAATGGGTGTTTAGAAATAAAGTAGATGAATTCGGAAACACAGTTAGAAATAAAGCTAGGCTAGTTGCACAAGGCTATAGTCAAGAAGAATGTATTGCCTCTGAGGAGACTTTTGCTACAATATCCAGATTAGATGCTATTATGATTTTACTTGATTATGCTGCACATCTAAATTTCAAACTATATCAAATGGATGTCAAGAGTGCATTATTAAATGGATATATTACTAAGGATGTTTTTGTTGAACAACCACCTGGATTTTCAAAACCTCATTTTCCAAATCATATTTTCAAACTATCAAATGCTTTATATGGTTTAAAGCATGCTCCAAGAGCTTGGTATGATAGATTAAGTACTTTTCTAATTTCTAAAGGTTTTACAAAGGAATATCTGATCCTAATCTATTTATAAAACGAATTTCTAAAGATGTTTTAGTTGTACAAATTTATCTAGATGATATTTTTTTTGGATCTTCAAAAACTACATTATGTACTGATTTTTCTAAAATGATGCAAAATGAATTTTGAAATGAGTTTAGTGGGTGAACTTAAATTCTTTCTTGGTTTTCAAATCGTTCAAAATGATGATGGAATTATTTTAACTCAAATTAAATATACTAGAGATCTTTCAAAACGTTTTGGATTGGAGAGCACAAAAAGTAGTGACACTCCCATGAGTACCACCTGTAAGATGGATCTTGATGAAAATGGTAAATCTGTTGATCAGACCACTTATAGAGGAATGATTGGAAGTCTACTCTACCTGACTGCTAGTCATCCTAATATTATGTTTAGTGTGTGTATGTGTGCTCGTTTTCAATAAAACCCTAAAGAGTCACATTTAAATGCTGTAAAGAGAATTTTCAAATACCTCAAGCATACTCCCAATTTAGGACTATTCTATCCCAAAGGACAATCATTTGAATTAATTAGTTATTCTGATGCTGATTTTGCTAGATGTAAGTTAGATAGAAAAATAACTTCTAGAGCATGTCATCTTTTAGGAAAGTCACTAGTATCATGGTGTAGTAAGAAACAAAATTTTGTTGCATTATCAACTGCAGAAGCTGAATACATAGCTGCTGGAAGTTGTTGTGCACAAATTTTGTGGATGAAACACACATTACTAGTCTATGGATATCAATTCATACATGTCCCAATAAATTGTGACAACACAAGTGCTATTAATATTTTTAATAATCCTATTTCTCATTCTAGGACAAAACATATTGATGTAAGATATCACTTTTTGAGGGATCATTCACTACGGGAAAAATGGGTATTTGCGACGGGTTATTTGCGACGGGAATAAATCCCTTCGCAAATAGCCCCGTGAAAAACTTATTTGTGATGGGGGTATTTACCCGTCGCAAATAAGTAGGCTTTTGTGATGGGATTGCTTTCCCCGTCGCAAAAGAACTGGCGCGCGTTGTGCGCCAAATCGCGGGAAAACTATTTGCGACGGGGGAATATTCCCGTCGCAAATAACTGGCGGCGGTAAAAGGTATTTGCGACGGGAATATTCCCCGGTCGCAAAAAGAAAGTCGGCAGGTGGTTATTTGCGACGGGACCCGTCGCAAATAACTATTTAACTGTTGACCGTAATAAATGTTGGCTAAGGTATTTGCGACGGGTACCGTCGCAAATAACACTATTTGCGATGGAAATCCCGTCGCAAATACTCTAACCTATAAATACCCCCATCCGTTATTTTCAAATCATTATCAAACTCTATCTTCTTCTTCTCTCAAAGTTGTATTTCTAAAGATCAGTTTTTCTCGAGTTTAATTTTTTTCTCCGGAGTTGATATTAATGTTTTGAAGAACGATCAGAGCAGATCAATTTTCAAGGTATTTATGTTCATTTTAATTTAATATTTATTTTTAATTTTTTATTAGTTTCAATTATTCTTAATTAGTTGTAATTTAATTATGTTTACATTGTTTTGTTACTTAATAAATTTAAAATATTAGTATTGTTCATAGTTAATGGTAATTAGGAATAATTAGTAATAATTTTTAAGAATTAAGAATAAATATTAATAATTAATAATAAATACCAATAATTAGGAATAATAACATTATTACATTATTAGTATATTTTATTATTAATATTAAAATAATATAATTTTTTATATATATACAATTCTCTTTTAATCTGTGTGTTTGCTGTCTTCACATGTATTATTTGTATGTGGAGATAGAAAACGCACAGATGAAAGGAGAATTGTATATAAATTAGAAAATTATATTATTTTAATATTAATAATAAAATATACTAATAATGTTATTATTTGTAATTATTGGTAATTATTCCTAATTACTGGTAGTTATTCATTTAATTACTAATAATTAGGAACAATTACCAATAATTATCAATAATTATGAATAATTAGTAATAATTACCAATAATTAGTAATAATTACCAATAATTAGTAATAATTACCAATAAGTAGTAATAATTATCAATAATTAGTAATACTTACCAATAATTTTTAATAATTACCAATAATTAACAATAATTAGTAATAATTAGTAATAATTACTAATAATTACCACTAATTAGTAATAATTACCAATAATTACCAATAATTACCAATAATTACCAATAATTACCAATAATTACCAATAATTACCAATAATTACCAATAATTGCCAATAATTACCAATAATTGCCAATAATTAGTAATAATTAGGAATAATTAGGAATAATTAGGAATAATTAGGAATAATTAGTAATAATTAGTAATAATTACCAATATTTACCAATAATTAGTAATAATTAGTAATAATTAGGAATAAATACCAATAATTACCAATAATTAGTAATAATTAGTAATAATTAGTAATAATTACCAATAATTAGTAATAATTAGTAATAATTAGTAAAAATTAGGAATAATTACCAATAATTAGTAATAATTAGTAAAAATTAGTATTAATTACCAATAATTAGTAATAATTACCAATAATTAGTAATAATTAGTAATAATTACAAATAATTAGTAATAATTAGTAATAATTACCAATAATTAGTAATAATTTACAATACTTAACAATAATTACCAATAATTATCAATGATTAGTAATAATTACCAATAATTACCAATAATTGGTAATAATTAATAATAATTACCAATAATTAGTAATAATTGGTAATAATTAATAATAATTACCAATAATTAGTAATAATTATTAATAATTAGTAATAATTAAAAATAATTACCAATAATTAGTAATAATTATCAATAATTAGTAATAATTACCAATAATTAGTAATAATTAACAATAATTACCAATAATTAGTAATAATTAGTAATAATTAGTAATAATTAGTATTAATTACCAATAATTAGTATTAATTACCAATAATTAGTAATAATTACCAATAATTAGTAATAATTACCAATAATTAGTAATAATTACCAATAATTAGTAATAATTAGTAATAATTAGCAATAATTACCAATAATTAGTAATAATTACCAATAATTAACAATAATTACCAATAATTACAAATAATTAGTAATAATTAGTATTAATTACCAATAATTAGTATTTATTACCAATAATTTGTATTAATTACCAATAATTAGTAATAATTACCAATAATTAGTAATAATTACCAATAATTAGTAATAATTACCAATAATTAGTCAATATTCATGTTGGCCTGTTTTTTTAACTCCATACAATTTACCTCCATGGATGTTGATGAAGGATCCATATATCATTTTGACTTTTCTAATTCCAGGACATCCAAAGAAAAATATTGATGTTTATTTGAAGCCAATGATTGATGAATTAAATTTATTGTGGAGTACTGGTGTCAGTACATATGATGTTGCAACGAAACAAAATTACATACTGAGAGCAGCATTGATGTGGACAATAAGTGACTTCCCAGCTTATGGGATGTTATCTGGCTGGAGTACACATGGTCAGAAATCATGTCCTTACTGTATGGGAGAGAACAAAGCATTTTTGCTCATTCAAGGAAAGAAACCATGTTATTTTGACTGTCATCGCAGATTTCTTCCAGCTGATCATCCTTTTGGCAGAAACAGATCTCATTGCAGAAAAGGAACAGTTGAAAGGGATGGACCTCCAAAAATGCTATCAGGTTCGGAGTTAAAATCAGTTGTATTTTCAATACCTCCCATCACATTTGGTCCCACAATAAACCAACAGAAAATTTATGGTTTTGGGAAAGAACACAATTGGATTAAACATAGCATATTTTGGGATTTTCCATATTGGTCTGATCTGTTGGTCCAACACATGTTAGATGTCATGCATATTGAGAAGAACTGTTTTGATAATTTGTTTCATACAGTTTTGGATACGCCAGGAAAGAGCAAAGACAATGTAAATGCACGTTTAGATCTTGCCCAAATTTGCAGGCGTCCAGAATTGGAACTATTTGAGAATGTCAGAACAGAAAGGTTACTGAAACCAAAAGTATCTTATACACTGTCTAAAGAAAACCTTTTATTATTTTGTTAGCAGATTGCAGATTTGAGACTTCCAGATGGTTGTGCTTCCAATTTGGGTAGATGTGTAAAGAATGGTCATATTACTGGATTAAAAAGTCATGATTGTCATGTT
This sequence comes from Viscum album, assembly GCA_963277665.1. Lineage (NCBI taxonomy): Eukaryota > Viridiplantae > Streptophyta > Magnoliopsida > Santalales > Viscaceae > Viscum > Viscum album. Next base: position 1,031,888,360 of record OY728133.1, on the reverse strand, counting down.
ATAATGGAGAGACTTCTACCCATTGGATTAAGAGGTCTGTTGAATTATGTGATTTGGGATTCCATAACAGGCATGTCTCATTTTTTTCGGGAAATTTGTGCGGCTACGGCAGATTATGATGCTCTAGGAAAACTTTAAAAAGATGTTGATGTAATTATATGTAAACTGGAAAAAATATTTCCGTCGTCTTTCTTCGACTCAATGGAACATTTGATGTTACATTTTCCATATGAAGCCCAATGTGGAGGTCCAGTACAGTTTCGATGGATGTACCCATTTGAAAGATGCATGCAAAAATTGAAAAGAAAAGTACGTAACAAAGCATCTGTTGAAGGATCTATTGCAGAAGCTTATTTGCAAGAGGAAATATCTTTTTTCTGCTCCCATTATTTTGAATCTGAGTGTCCTTCAAAACACAACTGAATGGGACGGAACGAGAGGAATATTGATGAAATCGACAATCAATTATCTATTTTCAACCAGTCAGAGCTTGGTTTTGGTGGAGTTTATGAACGCTGGCTTTCAGATGATGAACATCAGAGAGCTCATACATATATTCTGCTCAACTGTGAAGAGATGACATTAGATGTACTGTAAGTTTTTATATCACTTATTCTATCATTTATGTTACAGTAAATAAATTTGGTTTTTATAGGTTGTATGATAATCATATCAAGAAACAAATTCCACAAATTACTGCAGCTACTCTCGAAGAACGTCGACTGAAAAATTTCTCTCAGTGGTTTCAAAAACTGGTAACATAAATTCTTTATCTTTTAAAAACTCATTCAATGTATAGTTTATTATATTGATAATTATTTCACAAATTTTCAGGTGTCTCGACATGCTGATAGAATTGACAAACGGCTGTGTGTATTGAGTAACCCACCTTCCAAACTTGTTAAAACTTATAATGCATATGTGGTGAATGGATTGCGATTCCACACACAAGCATATGGGGAATCGAAAAAAACAATGAACAGTGGATTTAGCTTGAGAGGATCTCATCATCGAGAAAATGTAGTTGAATTTTAAAGCATACTTGATGAAATCATTGAACTTTGTTATCTTGGACAACATTACATAACCATGTTCAAATGTCAGTGGTTGGATACAGAGAGAGGCGTGCGTGTTCATCCGACTCATGGAATCATCGATATTAAATGTAAAAGTGTTCTCGCAGTAAATGAACCATTCTTATTGGCTCAACAGGCATATCAAGTTTATTATGAAAAGTATTGTGCAACATCAAGAGACTTGACTGATTGGTGGAGTGTAATTAAAATCAAAATTCGAGACAATCAGTTTAGTCAATGTGAATGTGCTTTCACTGATGTGCAAAGAATTGAAGTTTTTCAAGAGAGTACTCAAAATCAATCTTTTTTACAAGGAGACATGAGTATCGATGACGACACACCACATTTAAGAGTCGGTGATGACGATGATGTTAATGATGTCACATATGAATTTGAAATGTTAAGAGATGAAGAAACTATAACTCGAATGGATACCGATGATGTTGAGGAGGAATATGAAGATGACATTGACATATATGAAGATGATGATGAAGATGAACACTGATAGCATTCCATGGTATTTATATACAATCATAATATGTATATATGTATATATAATAGTAATTATCAATTATTTGCTAACATTAACATTTTCTGTTTCAGATGGACGACGCCACATTTCGTGAGTTGGCGGATGCTGACCTGACTTTCGATGCGGATGAGTTGATGACAGATGACCCTCAGCCTGCAGGCGCTCCAGGGAGTACGCGGAGGGGGTGCGGTCTTTCACGATTGATGATTCCTGACCCCGTCCCCGAGCGACGTCCATGTCTTGGGTTTGATCCACGCACACAGAGGTGTGATAACCTGTGTGATAACCTGTGGATTTGACTAAGATTTCATTAATATATTCACATAATAAATGTTTATTATTTTTTTAGTTTTCCACATATAGCAGTCGGACATGGTAGTGCTATTTTTCGCAACTATTTCTCTCAGTCATGGACCACATGGGAGCAGATTCCCATTGATGTGCAGCAGGCCATGTTCGGCCATTGGTTGGTACGTACGTAAATAAATAATTTTCATTTTGAAAATTATTTCATTTCTAACTTGATATTTTGATTTATTTGTAGGGTTTATGGTATCCGATCGAGGATACCATGCGTGACGCCATCCATGACGCATGGGAGGTGGCCATGCATGATCGCCTTCGTCAGTTTTTGCACAATTTAAGAAATGCTGCGATGAAGAAAGCAGGAGTGTCAGATTTTGAGGAGTCATGTAGAGCACACCGACCTGAGTATATTTCATCCCATGTATGGGATGGATTATGTGTGCACTAGTTGAGTGGTGCCTTTCAGAGGAGATCATCGGTGGGGAGGCAGAATCAGGGGAGACAGGAGGTGACTCATCGAGCTGGGAGTCATTCTTTCAGTACTCATAGACAGCATCTGGTACGTACATTATTTATAAATATTTTATATAACTATAAATATTAACAGTTTATTTTTTATTCTTATAGGCTGTCGAGCACCCCGATATTATAGAGTACGACGTATATCGGAAGATGTATAGTGATCCTGCTACTGGGGAGCTCAGAGGTGATCGTTAGCATCACATCGTGGTCAGTATTATTTTTTTCATGTTTAAAAATTAACTGCATATAATATATTCACAATTTTAATTTTAAATTGCAACTATAGGAGTCATGTGAGGCCGCAACATCACAGTCCCGGCCTGAGAGTCAGGACAAGTCATCAGATCAGACCACTGCCCGTCAGTTTGATGAGGCGGCATGGATGCAGGACACCCAGTATGCCTTCGAGAAGGGCCGAGTAGTTGGTATCGGCTCTCGACTGACTCCCAGAGATTATTATGGCAGTGCTGCGATGTCGGCGTCCAGCTCGAGAGGAACTCGTGCATCTTCTTCTACTACGTAGTATGAGGATCAGTTGCGATCTCAGACTGCACAGATAGAGAGTCTCTGACAGGAGCAGGAGCAGATGCGTCATCAGCATGAGGAGAAGCGTCGACGCCAGCAGCAGTTGTACGAGGAGCAGACGATTCGGTGGCAGCAGCAGCATCAGGAGAAGATGGAGTACATGTGCTGACTCACTCATGCTTTAGGGATGGAGTTTCCTCCCCCACCATCTGCAGATCCCCCACCTCCCCCCCCTCCTTCAGATTAGAGTTTGTATTTATGTTATAAAATTTGGGAAATCAAATTTTTTTTTTCTATTCTTAGTTTTTGTCTCATTATAAAATATTAATAATATTATATTTTTAAATAACAATATTAATATGAATAATAATAATATTTATATTTTATAATATTAAATTATATATATATATTAAAATTTTATAATATTATAATTTAATTATATTTTTTGTAATACTTGAATTATTTTAATATTTGAATGTAAAATAATTCTATTATTTTTATATTAATTAAAATAACTTATTAATATTTTTTTTATTTATGAATTATAATTTTAATATTATTATATTAATTAAATCATTTATTAATATTCAATTATTTTTTATTTTTGAATTATAATTCTATTATTATTATATTAATTAAAATAATTTATTATTTTTTTTGTGAATTATAATTCTATTATTATATTAATTAAAATAATTTATTAATAATTTATTTATTTTATTTTATTTTTAGTATTTGCGACAGGATACTATGCCCGTTGCAAATACTAGTATTATAATATGCATTAAAATAATTTATTAATAGTTTTTTATTTTTTTTAAAAAATAGTTTTTGCGACGGGTCCCGTCGCAAATACTATTTTAAAAGTTTTTTACAAATATACTGAGTACTATTTACGGTGGGGAGAATAACCGTCGCAAAAAAAGGTTTTAGCGACGGGCCTGTCGCAAATATGTGTTGTTGCGACGCCGTTTTCAGCAACGGGCCATTTGCGACGGGCCCCCATCGCAAAATGCCATTTGCGACGGGATCCCATCGCAAATGACCCGTCAGAAATAACTGTTTTTCTAGTAGTGATTATCAAAACGGTGATATCACTTTTTAATTCATTGGTACAGAATATCAACTTGATGGTATATTCACTAAACCATTAAATTATGAAATATTAGACTACATCATACATGATCTTGGTATGATTAACCATATGTAAATATCCTACTGATCTTAACATTTAATACTTTACTGTACATTACTTTACAGTTTTATACTTACTGTTTCTAAGTTACTATTTTATGCTCACAGTCTGACAACTCACTGTCTCACCGTGACTATATAAAATGATCACTGTCTCACAGTGATGACTATAAACTGTCTCACCATGATGACTAGTTTTCTATCTCACCATAATACCTACTCACAGTCTCACCGTGTGAATTTTGTTTATTCTTATTTTAACCCGTATCGCAGTAATTTTTATTTCACCGCTATTTTATTTCCCATGTTTTTGTTTTTCTGACGCTTGACATTCCCAAACGATAAAACTTTAGGGTTTCATTCAATTCCTTACCCGAACTCTCTCTCCTAAACCTTATCTTCCCTCTCTCCCGAACCTTTTGTGAATTACAAGGATGAAGCGTCCATCTTCACCCTCATCTGAGAAGCGTCACTCTAAGAAACAAAAGAGGATACCGAGGATAGATCTCGAAGGACCTCTAAACCCAAACTTGGTAAGCCGTATAGTTGTACCTGAAAAAGAGGTTTGCCCTGAATGGTTGTTGTCTAGTATATCGTTAGTTTTGAAAGTTCTAAGAGAACAAGGATGGCTTGAATGGTTCACTGGACAGAATAGACCGATTTACCCAAGGCTTGTATCTCAATTCTATCAGTATATGATGTTCTCTTTTGAGATTGGATAAATCATTATGGGGACCAGCTGGATCGACGGTCAGAAGTGCTCATTCTCTTCAAGGTTGTGGGCTGCATGCCAAAAAAATTCTACGTGAAGGAATTTGTGAAGATTACCATAGAGACCCTCCTCCAACAACTGACATCTTGACCTAGAGACTACTTTGGAAAGTCTAATTGGAAATGGCACCAAGCGAAGGGCCATAGCTTCTGAAATAGATGGGGAGACAAGACTTCTATTCAAGTTTGTTCAGAATTTGGTTAGTCCAAGAAAATGGGATTTTGTTGTGATGAAGTATCAGGATGTGTTCCTGATTCACCCATTGAAGTATGGCCATAAGATCAATCTGTGTAAGTATGTTATCAACCATATATATGAGCTTATCAAAGTAACTTCCAAATCCACCATCCTGTTTTATTCAAGGATGATTTCAGCTATGTTAGTTGCAAAAGGGATGGTTGGACCGAATGAAGAAAAATTAGAGGACCTTGATTACTGCCTATCCATGCCTATCATCAGAAGGATGAAGATTAGCTAGAATCCCTGGAAAAATTAGTGGGTTGAGGATAGTGATCAACTATATAAAAATTTTAATCCTGCTAACTATCCAAGAAGGCCTAAGAACCTAGATGATCCTAGTTTGGAACCATAAGAAGTGGCTGAGTATTCAGAAGAAGAAGAACAGCAATGTCTAATAGCTGAAGTACCACCTAGAGTAGAACCTGAAATACCTCATAGAGATAAAGTTGTTGTTGAAAAGGAACGGACTATAGATCCTTCAGTTGTTCTTCATAAAGAAGAAGCTCATCCTAATGCTGCAAGGAAATTTGTTTTTCCTGTTTCAGAACCGCAAAAAACCTTAGAGGAAGATCTTGTTGAAGAGAATCTTTCTGTTGAGAAAGAAGAAAGTCTGGAAGCTCATCCGGTGGAACAATAGGTTCCTGAGATTATTCCATCTGCTGAAGAAAGGATGGAAATTACCTTTCAGCTGGAAAGGTAAGAGTTTGCTGAATAGATTAGGGATGATCTTGTGGATCTTGTCCATGTTCCTAAACCTCATGAATATGGAAGGGATGCACAAGTTGAGGGGGGGGGGGACCTCAAAACCTTGATATTGTGGAAGCTGGATCTGCTGAAACTTTTCAACCTTCTATCAATTTTTCGGTGTAATCTCGCTATGAGTTCCCAAGATTTTATGATGTGAATGAGTCACAACATGTGACTGCAACTGGAATGGATCTTTCTTCTCTGTTTCAACTGAAGTCCTTAGATCATCCAGAACTAGAACTAGAGCCCCATCCTCAATCTGAATCCGAATCTGAGTCTGAAGATGACTCTGAACCTCAACCAGAATCTGAACCTCTACCTTTACCTGCATCTTTACCTGAGAATCACTCCATTGTGACCAAAATTGATTTGAATGTTTTGGAGAGACATTGTTAGTTGGAGTTGATAAAATTGTCTCCACTCAACCTCGCCCAGTGACTCAGTTAAGTCAAAAAGATGCATCAATTCTCTTGGAAAATATTATCTTGCATATTCATCCAAGGATGATCCGAGTAATTCAAGAAGTCAGAGTAGAGAATAAGATGTTGAGTGCTGATGTTGCAAATCTGAAAAGTATGGTATCAAGTATGTAGAATTAGTTATCTTTGAGATCAGAGCCTACTCTTTTTTCTGCCCCTACACCTATTGTTGTTTCTCCCGAGTCTTCTGATTCCCTCCTTTATAGGGAGATTGTGTCTCAAGTTCATCCATACCTACTATATTTTGATGAAAAGATTGGAAAAAGACACACCAAAATGTTGGAACGCATGAGAGAGCTTGTGGAAAATCTGAATAAGCTTACATATGAATACACTGGATGCAGGAAAAAAGATCTGAAACAGCTCAAAGATCTAACTGAAATTGTCAAGGCTTCACCTGCTTCTGGTCAGACCTTCACAACTTCTTTGGATGATTCTATGTCGAGATCCATATTAAAGGAAGAATTTCATAATTCCTTCAGTTACTTGGATCTATCTTGTTTGTCAGAAGTGATTATGAATAGTGATAGAGCATTGGAATCGGTTAGAATTCATTCTAAGATAGCCAATGATGCTCAACAAGAGATCACCGAGAAAATAGATTTATATCTCTCTCGGATTTTCTCTAAAAGTGATATGACAGATCACTTTAGATATCTTGTGGAAAATTTGAGAATCCCTCTGGTTACTCAAGGTTTTAACGCTCAAGTTCAGTAACATACAGAGTTCAGCAGATTGTTGGACAGATTTCTGGAGAATAAGGCTGATTTTGAAAAGGTTATGAAATATGGTGGAGAAATCATTACTGATTTCATCAATCTTTTGAAGTCGTATCTTCATGTGAAGAGTACTTCTATAGTTGCTCCAGCTGCTGCACCCCATAGACCTAGTTTACCTACCTTAGCCTCAACTGCCATGACAGTTAGCCAAGCTCTGTCTTAGATCCGACCAGTCATTCTTGACCAACCACAGCCTAGATCTTCTACTGCTCCTGCTTTGGCTCCATCTATTTTTGAAGGTTTACCCTTACCCTCATTGTCTAACACATCTATGCCTTATTCTACTTCATCACTAGATCATGTTGCTGATAAAGGCAAAGACAAGGTGGATCCCTGAAGAGTCTGAGGACTGTATTTCTTTTTGATGGGATGTCTTGTGTTGTTTCATGTTTTATTGTATTCTGAACCCTTTGTTTAATGCGAAATACGTTGTTTCATTTCATTCTCTCTACTTTTTGATAATCCCAAAAGGGGGAGCAAAACTACAAGTGTCAGTTCTATAATAGTATAAATGGGGGAGTAAAACTACAAGTGTCCACTCTATAATGTTTTTGTTATGCTAGTATATTTAATATAACATGTCATTTATATTCTACCTATATCTAATTTGTGATCATCAAAAAGGGGGAGATTGTTGGACTCCTGATGTGTTAATCATGTTTTAATGATCACAAATCTTATTGCTGTTAATTAATAACAATATTCATTGCACATCTTGCTACTGCTCTTCAATCTCAATAATAACGACACATCATGTTTTAATGATAACAAATCTTATAATGTTAATTACTATCTTTATTATTTACAAGTATCATGCATGATCCTAATTCTCACATATATTATCACACCTTTATATTTGTGATTCAAGCTCTTTTAATCTCTCGTGATTAAACATAATCGATGTCATGCATATTACTATCTAAGTCCAAATATAGATATTTGTCTAAGTATGGAGTCACCGTGAAGGACTCACCATGACCAGACACCGTGAAGGACTCAATATGACCCAGACACCGTGAATGACTCACCATGAAGGATTCACCTTGACCGAGACACCGTGAAGGACTCATCGTCACCCAAACACCATGAAGGACTCACCATGACCAGACACCGTGTCCCAGACACCGTGAAGGACACACCGTGAAGGACAAACCGTGAACCACACACTGTGAAGAATACACCATTTATTTAATCACTGTGACATCGTTTTGTAAGTTTATGTCAATATTATTTAAATAATGCTAATGGTCATATTTGTTGTTTTTAATGCATTTAATGTTGTTTAATGTTAGTTATTGGCATGTCAGGAAACCGTATCTCATACCTATGAAAAATGAATCATTCCTACTGCCAGAACTCGTGGAATATAAGAAAGACTGAGATGAAGTACACAAAAAAAGGAAAAGGAAGGAAATGTGCAAGTGGAAAAGCAAGAAAATTGTGACGATACAACGAGAAGAATATACATACATCAGAGAAAAATCCTGAAGAAGAAGGAGATTGAAAGACCTTCAGAAAACTCCCATGAGTGCAATCCAATACTGCTGAAGAACACACGACGAATCAAGAGATAGTTCTCACTCTTGAGGAAGACAAGATGAACAACGACACTCTGTTTTTGAACAAAAAACCCAAGAAGGACTCAGAAGAATTCCTTCTAAATCCGACGAGTCCAGAGCTACATGGATAATCACTAGAGCTTTCTAAACTCTCATCTATCTTCTCTATGTGATTTATTTATTAAATTTTGAGCAGTGTGGTGTACTCTGTATATCTTTTACACACACTTTCTCTTGAACTGAGCTGGAGGATATCAATATCCTCACTCAAATTATCATAACTCCTATTTACCCACGTCATCTGTGGAAGAGGTCCTTGTGTGACCTGGTCTTTGTTTTGTTTCCCACGAAGAACAGTGGTAGAGGTCCTTACGTGGCCTGAATAGTTTTATAAACTATTGTTAACCCTGATCCAGGGTGTGGATCAAATTTATATAAATTTGAGAGGACTAAGTCTCAGCTTGAGACTAAACCTCCTGTTACACATGTTGTGCATCTTTAATTAAAGTTTAAGGAATTCTGTATATATCTTATTTATTCTGCTGCTATTACTATGAAATAAAAAACTATTTTGAAGCTACTTTGGTTGTTAATTTAGTAAGTGTTTACACTTATTGTAAATCAATAGGTTAGCTTCAAATGTTAGTTTGACCTTGTGGTTAAATTAACTGAGACCTAATCAATCTTTGAGAAGCTAAGTGAAAATTTACAATCTGTACAAATTCACTACAGTTTAACTTATTTTATAAATAATGGGATTTTAACTAGACAATATTTTTAACAGAAATTTTAATTGGGATTCAATTCACCCCCTCTCTTGAGTGTCCACTCCGACCAACATCTCCCATCCTTCATCTTTACCATTTTTATGGAAACACGTTTTTTATGGAAGCATCCCACAAAATGGAAATACCCTACTTTATGGAAACAACCCTCATTATAGAAACACCCCACATTATGGAAACAACCACTTTATGGAAACAACCAACATAATGGAAACACCCACCTTTATATAAGCTCTCTATATTAGGGAAATTCAATATTTTATAGAAACACTATATTTTATTGAAACTCTATATTTTATAAAAACTCTCTATTTTATGGAAACTCTCTATTTTATGGAAACCCAATCAAAGAATCATCATTTAAAATAATATGAGGAAGGGGGTTATATACACAGAATAGGGGTACTACATTCTCCCCCCAATTGGACTTTCCGTCCATAAAAATTAAAAAAACCTCTCTAGAAAAAAAGTGTTGCAGCCAATGCTCTTTCATATCCTTCTCACGTTCCCAATCCTCTTCCTCAATCTGACCACATTTCCATAAAACCTACACTAGGCCGATGCTTTTCTCATTCAAGTCCTTATCTTTCATATCCATGATCCTCTGTGGGATATGTACCAAATGATGCATATGATTATAGGTCAACATGATCCCACCTGATCACATGGTCAGGAATAGGGAGATACTTTTTCAACTAGGATACATGGAACACATTGGGCACCGAGCTAAACCTTGGTGGTAATGTCAACCAATATGCCATCTCTACAACCCATTATAGTATTTCTAGAGGACCAATGTATTTAGGAGATAACATTTCATACCTTCTATAACGATGATGTCCAAGACTAGGAGATATCCTCATGATGATATGATCGTCCATAACAAAAAAAGTGGTATTCTACAGTGATATGCATAAGATTTCTAAAAACTTGGAGCTGTTTCTAACCTCCTTCTAATCAACTGGATCATCTCCGTTGTTTATTGGAAAAGGCATGGCCCGACTAGTGGTGTTTTACCTATTTCCAACTAGCATAGTGAAGAAAGATAAGGATTCCCATACAATGAATCAAACAGAGCTATGTGTATTGAGGCTTGATAGTTGTTATTGTATGAGAACTTCACTAAGTGTATATAATCCTCCCATGAGCGACCAAAATCTACTACACAAGACCCCAACATGTATTTGAACATTTATATCATTCTCTTGGATTGTCAATTTGTCTAAGGATGATATGTCGTGCTCATAGTCTACTAAGTCCCAAGGTCTTGATGTAAGGATTTCTAGAAACTAGACGTGAACCTTAGATCTCTATCTGAGACTATTGAAACTAGTACACCATTCCTCTTTACCACTTATCAGATATCGATTTTGGGGAGATCCTCCACCGTATGAGTTTCACAAATAGGGTTGAAATGGGCCCACTTGGTTTGAGGATCCACTATCTCCCAAATGGCATCGTGTTTATGGACCGTTCTTGGAAAACTATAAAAAAATCCATTTCTATCATATCCCATTTCCACATTGGGATGGGAAAAGATTGTAACATACTAGATGGTCTCTTATGCTCTGCATTATCCTAATAACATGTTATGCACTACGAGATGAACTCAACCATGTTTCATTTCATGTCGCTCCACCAAAATTACACATTCAACGCCTTATACTTCTTCTATGTTACTGGATGTACATCCCATCTCAAATGGTGGTAATAATAAAGTATTTTATCATGAAAAAAATAGGTACAACTATCCGAACTCTGAAACAAAAAACTAAACCCCCGTCAAGCTTCCAACCCTCAATGGTCTCCCCACCATTGGATTTTGAGAATACAACAAAACATTCTACATCAGATGTTTGTGCCTCTTTGATAATTTTCATTAATCAGGATCTAGAATAGATGAAAAGAATACTACAACATCACCTATGTCTTCCCATTCCAAATTCAGGTTGGCTAATACCTACATCAAATACCATTCATATGAAGCTTCTTTCGCTAACTGAGCATATGAAATTCGAATCAATGCGTCTGCCACCAAATTTCATTTCCTTGGTGTGTACATTAAGTCAAAGTCAAACATTTGGAGATACTCCATCCATCTCCTTGGCCTCATATTCAAATATCACTTTTAGAAATCTATTTCATGCCTTTTTTATTAATAAAAATATTAAATTTCTCACCATAGAGATAATTTCTCAATTGTTTTCATGGAATGGAAGACTACAACTAACTCAAAATCAGGTGCTGGATAATTATTCTCATTCACCCTCAATTGTGTTAAACCATAAGAAACAAAATCATCTCATTTAATTGGAACAAAACCCAAACCTGATCATAAAGCATCACATTATACCACATACCCCTATCCTGACTCTGGAAAGATCACGATTGGAGCCGATATAAGTCAATCTTTTAGTTCCTAGATATACTTTTCACATTCATCAGTCCATTGGAAAGGATAATTCTTCTTTTTCAGGGATTTAATTGGTGAAGATAGTTGTGAGAAATCATGCAAAAAGTGTTGGTAGTAACCAGCTAGACCAAGAGAACATTGTCTCTCAAAAAAATTCTTTGGTGGTTGCCAAGAGATAACATCTTATATCTATTCAGGATCAACAAAAAAGAATTTCTTAGAAATTAAATGTCCAAGAAAATGTACATCCTATGTCCAAAATTTACACATTCATAATTTGGAATTCAAATGGTGATTTCTCATGATTTGTAACACTATTTCTAGTTTCTCCTTAAGGTTAGATCTTCACGTTGAATAGAAAAAAATGTCATCTATAAACACCACAACAAAAGTATCCAGATATTGTTGAAATATCTAATTAATAAACTCCATGATGACCACTGTTGTATTCATTTGACCAAAAGGTATGACTATATATTCATAGTGTTTATATCTACTTTTGAAAGATGTATTTGGAATATCCTCTTTCTAAACTCTCAATTGGTGATATCCTCATTGCAAGTCAATATTGGAGAAACATTGAGCTCTTCATAATTGATCAAATATGTCACCAATGCGTGGATGTGGATATATTTTCTTTATCATAACTTTTTAAGCATAATATAATCAACACACAACTGAAGAGCTCTATCTACCTTCTTCATGAACGAAACTAGTGTTTTGTAAAGACACGTAAAATTCAAGGAAAATTTTTTCTTAATTTTCTTTAGAATTTTACAAGAGCGCGGTTTCAGACGGCACCTGATTCCGAGGCCCGGAGTGCCCGGAATTAATTTCTGAAGTTTGGCTCGGGTACGTTCAGTGAACGAACGAGCGGGTTTTTCTAACTTTTGATACGGTGCTCGGAATTGAAATCCGAGGGCACCGATGAACTCGCAACGCCGATTTTCGCTTAAAGAGACCTTTTCGGGAGTTGCGTTTGTTGCGGGTTGAAAGTTAATTTTTGAGGTTTTTAGTTGAGTTAAATAAAATTTGTGTAGAACAAATTTTATTATAACTTCTTAAAACCTACCAAAGGGGGTTGGAAGTGGGACCCACACCAACTTAACCTCCCTTGGGAGGATTAAGTGTGGTGGGTCCCACACGAACCCCCACCTTTTCAACTCCCCTCTCTCCCTCTTAATGGCTTGACAAGTTAACTTCTATTTAATTATACAATTCATGTATATTAAATAAGTGAGTTAATTTTGGAGTTATCCATTTTGAATTTCAAACCTTTGAAATTCTAGTGTGTTATGTGATAATAAAATAAGATGTTGTCTTATTTTATTTTTTGTTGAATGGTTTGTCTTCTTGAGAGGTGGAGAGCATCTTTTTCTTCTTCTTCTTCATCTCTGACGAAGATCACGAAGAACGCTCAACTTCAACGAAGAACGCAAAGAACGCCGTTCTTCAACGAAGAACTTCTTCGCCGAAGAACACGGTCTTTCCGCGACGCCATATCCGCGACGTGACGTTCTTCTTCCGCATCATCTTTTCCACGACGAACGCCATCGACAACGACTCTTCCTCCGACGTCAAAGGAATTGACACCGATATTCCACGACTCCGTCAACGTGCGACTATCAAGGTAAGGGTTCTTGAGTTCGTTGTTTCCTTTTTATTTGACTTTCCTCGAGACTTGACGTAGAACGCTCAAGTTCCGACGAAGAACGCCGCTCCGCTCTTCTTCGTCTTCGGTGTCAACGAGAGAGAACACCGCACCTTCCTCGGACAACCTTCGTCGGCGTACAAGGATTCGCCAACGACGTGCCTCTTCGGACGCGCCTCTTCGTCGTTGAATTTGACGAACGACGACCGCGTCGCCCGACCTCCGCGACGTCGTCTTCCACGGAACGTAGAACGATCTTCGAACCTTATACCCGAGGTAGGGGTTGTTAATTCAATATTTATTTTTTTCGTTCTTGATCGTGGATCTAGCACGTCTAACGTGAGACACTTGATTATTTTAAAGTTGCGTTAACGTGAGGGGGGGGGGGGGGGGGCGGACCGCATGAACACGGCCGAACCCCCCCTCCATCTTTCTTGTTTAATTTTTGCGGAAGAAAGCAAGTGGCGTGGTGCCGTCGCACCACGCGATTGATCGTGCTTATATTTTACGTGGCGCCGTCGCGCCACGACGAGGAAAAATCTTCAAGAACGCGACGCCGTCGCGCCGCGTTGAAAGAAATCATGGTACGGCGAAAGGGGCGCGGTGTCGTCGCACCGCGCCGGACGACGAACGCCGCGGCCGGTTCCGGGCCGCGGCGAGACGAGGAGACCGCGGCCGGTTCCGGGCCGCGGCGGAAGAAAAGACCGGCGGCCGGGCCGCCGGCGTCGAAAGCCGAAGGGGGACCAGAATTTCCGATCCCGTTAGAGAAAACCGGCCGGCCAACTGGCCGACCGGATACCTTTAAAACCGGGGAATTTAATTCCCCGGCCACCTCAATAAAACCCCCCTCTTTAAGAGGGGGGCGTTTCTTTGAAGGAGGGGGCAGCCGGCCCCCTCGGTTCGCACCAGCAGGCCCCCCACGCGGGGGGGCTTCTTTTAAAAAAATGGGGTGCGGCCCTTGTGCCGCGCCGCCCCTCAAAAGAAACGCGGGGCTTAGCCCCGCGTGCGTGCGGCCTCCCCGCTGGCGACAGCCGCCACCACCGCGGCCCGCCGCCGCCGCCGCCGCGGCCCGCCGCCGCCGCCGCCGCGGCCCGCCGCCGCCGCCCGCCCGCCGCCGTCGCGCCGCCTGCCGCCGCCGCCGCCGCGCCGCCCGCCGCCCCAGGGGGGGGGGTCGGGCCGGGTCGGCCCGGACCCGGACCCCCCCGTTTCGAACCAGTTTTGGTTTTTGGCTCATAACTTGATCCTCGGACCTCCGAATGACAAACCGTCTGCGGCAACGCGATCCTTGGATCGAGACGGTCATTTCGGTATATCGCACTCAAGGTTTTGGATTACTTTGAGTTCGCCCGGGTTGGTTCGTTCACGAAACCAACCGGGCCTTCGGAGCGGAAACGCTCATATCTTGAGCCACGAACGTCCGATTGATGCGCCGTCAGTCACGTTGCATTCCTCTTAATGAGACGGATCTTTTGGCATACTCCGCCCGAGGTTTGGACGTAGGTGGAGTACGGTCGGGTTGGTTTTACCTTAAAAACCAACCGGGCCCCAGGGACGAAAAAGCCAAAAACTCACAGACCGGGCGTCCGATTGACGCGCCGTCTGTTTCGTTGACTTCCACTTGATGAGACGGAACTTTTGACATACTCCGCCCGAGTTTTGGATGCAGTCGGAGTATGGCCGGGTTGGATTGTACCCGAAATCCAACCGGGCCCCTGGAACGGAAAAGCTGATATCTTACAGACAGGACGTCCGCTTGACGAGCCGTCAGCGGCGTTGGTGTTATCGTTTAGTAACGGTCCCTATGAGTCTACCCTATTGGAGTTCGGGGTACAGTTGAGATACGGCCGGGATTAGTTTCGCTCTCGAAACCAACCGGGCCCCTGGGACGAAAAGGCTAATAACTCACAGACCGGGCGTCCGATTGACGCGCCGTCTGTTGCGTTGAGACCCCTGTGACGAGACGGACTTTTGAGACACTTCTTCGTGGGACATTGAGATACTTGGAGTATCGACCAGTAGCTCGTGGAGCGGACCCTCCCGGAGGCGAGCGTGCAGAGTACGGAGACCGTGTAGCCGGCTGAGACCTGACGACTGCTTGACCGACTCGACTTGGAGTGAGTCGACTAGCCCAGTGGACGGAGCGCCCGGTATTTGGCGGCAGACCCACGGCGGACGGAGCGCCTGGTAGTTGGCAGCAAACCCGCGGTACTCGACAGGAGGAGTACCTCAGTAGGCTATCTGGGTGGCGCCCGGTATTTGGCAGCAGACCCTCAGCGGACGGAGCGCCTGGTAGTTGGCAGCAGACCCGCAGTACTCGACAGGAGGAGTACTTCAGCAGTCTTAGGTTAGTGAGCAGTACCTCGGAGTCGTGACAGGACCAATGCACACTCCAGAGACGGAGCTCTTCAGCAGTTACGGTTTCGATAATGAAAATCCTGGTTTGAGCTGAGACTTTTGACCTTGTGTTTACTTCATGATTGAGATGGGTCACTTGCTAACTTTGGTATATGTATGGGCATATACCTGGGTAGTGGTTATCCGTCGTTTCACAATCCTTGTGTTTCCTATTGATTGAGATGGTTACTTGATAACATAGGTATATGTATGGGCATATACCTAAGTAGGGTTTATCTGTTGAGATCTTCTTGTGTTTATCCTTGTTGGTTTTAGTGAGACCTTGAGGGTCTCGGGGTCCCTACTGAGTATCGTTATACTCACCCCTGCACGGGCTATGCCCGCACCTCGTTGTGTTGGTTGCAGACGACGGACAGTGCTGACAGAAGCCGAAGGTTCGAGGACTGGACGGTACCTGGAGGTGGACTATACGACGAGGCGGTACCCGGAGGTGGACCACTGGGCGGGACATACTCGGAGCGGATGGCGGGACCCGAGGAGCAGAGGAGCTATCTGTACCCACCCTTCAGGTGGGATTTCCAGTGGACATCTCAGCGTAGCAGCTTTACTTTTCAGTCGCTGTTTTCCCTTTCGAGTTGTACTTTACAGTTGGGCTTGTATTTCCGGCCCCTTTTTACTTTTCAGCTCTTCTTTTTGTACTTAGTGTTTTACTTCCGCTTGTACTCTGTGGTGCTTGTTTTCTTTTATAAAGGCAATGCCTTCCCAGTTATCGGGATTTTACACCTTGGTGCTAGTCGCCAGCCCCTGGCCTATGGAAGGCGGGCTTGGGGTAGTCACGGCACGGACTCCGAGGGCGGGTCGTGACAAATTGGTATCAGAGGAGTTCGGTTCTACCGCAGAACTTATAACTCTGATGTTTCTTTCTGTGAAGCAATAGTGTTGAGAGTACCGAGTGTGGTTTTCAGTTCAGGGAGTCCAGTGTTGGTGCGGGCGGCCGACGTATCCATACACCAGGACCCTGACAACTGATTTCCGACTTTGTGCACGAAAACACTGATTGCGTGTGTGTTTTCACAGGTTTTTTTCCCCTTAAAACAGCTCAAACCAGGTCAGCTCACCAGGTATAATCGTTTGATCGTGTTACGTTGTTTCTTTCAGGATGGCCCCACGACGGCAGCCAGCTAGGGTTCCGAGAATCGAACGTGACGACAGCCCACCGAGCGACGAGGCCTCGGTGCAGGGCCCTTTGTCAGCAGTGGCACCGGCGGTAGCTCTACCCGCCGAGCCCCCGATGCTTCCAGCAGCAGCCGTTGATGATGCACGTCGCCTCAGCGCACTGCATGAGTTTCATCGCCAGCGACCGCCCAGGTTTCGCGGGGAGACGGATCCCCAGGCTGCAGAGGACTGGCTGGAGGCAGTAGTACGAGTGTTTAGGCTAGTGAGGACACCAGCAGACCTCATGGTGATCCTCGCTGCGAGCCTACTACACGCAGCTGCAGGACGATGGTGGAGCTTGATGCTCCAGGTGCACGATGAGGCATCTCTACTTTGGACGGACTTTGAGAGCCTCTTCCACTCGGAGTTCGTCCCAGCCACCCTTCGTGCGGTGCGTATCCAGGAGCTTCTGCAGCTGCGGCAGGGCAGCATGACGGTCGCTCAGTACTCGGCGAGATTTACCGATCTCTCGCGCTACTCGACCGACATGGTACGGGACCCATTCTTCCGGGCCCGGACCTTCGAGCAGGGTTTGAGACACGAGATCAGGGCATCGCTGATCTCCCTCAGCTTACCGACTCAGACAGGAGTACTGGAGCGGGCCCTTCTGATTGAGAGCTTCCTTGCTGAGTCTTCACCAGCGCAGCGACCCACCGCAGGGCGGCACATAGCGGAGTCTTCGGTAGCAGGTAGCCGACAGATGACTCAGGGGTCCAGACAGACCAGACCTTCAGGCAGACGACCTCAGGGCACTGGCTCAGCAGTGCAGGGCACACAGCGCGGAGTCAGTCTTTTGAGTGGAAGACAGTGCTTTGCATGCGGCGGGCAAGGCCACATGGCTCGTGACTGCCCGACCCGCCATGCGGAGGAGCAGCAGACGGTTGAGGAACCACCTAGGCAGTGGCAGAGGTTCGACCGTGGCGGTCCACAGGGAGGAGGCGGACGAGGCAGAGGAGCTGGCCGAGCAGCAGGTGGTGGACGACGCTTTGAGGCTCTGCCACCACCACCTCCAGGAGGTCCACCCCGACCACAGGGAGTAGGTGAACATGCGAGAGCACAGCTTCAGGCAGCTGAAGCTTACGATCATGGAGCTCTGGGAGCAGGTGGACAGGGGAGGAACTAGTGGATACGTCTTTTGTACTTCTAGTTCCATGTTGATGTTGCTTTTGTGTAGCGTCTTGTATTATGAGCTGCAATAATAAAAGACGCATCCTTTGTGATGTTTTCATTCCTGTCCTCTTTTGTGATGTTACTAAGAGGTTCCAGTTGACTGTTGACTTGACCCTCACTTGTGAGACATCTACTGGAGGAGACCAGTTACCACACACTGATGCCGACAGTGTGACTCAACCCTTGGAGGCGAGAGTAACGGTTGGATCTCTTAGTAGTAGCGTCGAGGCCTTACGACGTCATCCTTGGTATGGATTAGTATCATCCATGTTAGGATTGACTGTTTTAGGCAAAGAATGTGGTTCATCCAGGGGATGAGACCAGGTTTGTCTTATCGGCAAAGAAGAAATCTCGCAGCTCTTGTGGGACCAGAGATGGTCCGGGCTACGTTAGAAGAGGTCCATGTCATCCAGGAGCGGATGAGGAAAACACAGAGCCGGCAGAAGTCATACGCTGACAGGAGGCGGAGGCCACTAGAGTTCGAGGATGGTGACCACGTCTTCTTGCGGGTCTCACCTCGACGTGGTATTCGGAGATTTGGCCGAGGCGGCAAGTTATCTCCGCGCTTCATCGGACCCTTCCAGTCCTCAACAGGGTTGGTGAGGTGGCTTATCGCCTGGCTCTACCACCTCAGTTGCACCGGGTGCACGACGTCTTTCACGTGTCTCAGTTGAGGAGATACGTACACGACCCGACGCACATCTTTGATCATGGGGAGCTTGACGTTGACGTTGGGGAGACTTTTACGGAGATCCCGGTGGAGATAGAGGATCGACAGGAGCGGGTCCTACTTGGGCAATCGATTTCTCTTGTGCGCAACAGATGGCGGCACGGGAATCTCCAGGAGAGCACATGGGAGCGGGAGGCTCAGATGCGTGCTCAGTACCCTCTTTTGTTTCTCTAGTTTTTCATGTAGCTTTACGGGGACGTAAAGCCCTGAGGTGGGAGTAATGTAAAGACCCGTAAAATTCAAGGAAAATTTTTTCTTAATTTTCTTTAGAATTTTACAAGAGCGCGGTTTCAGACGGCACCTGATTCCGAGGCCCGGAGTGCGCGGAATTAATTTCTGAAGTTTGCCTCGGGTACGTTCAGTGAACGAACGAGTGGGTTTTTCTAACTTTTGATACGGTGCTCGGAATTGAAATCCGAGGGCACCGATGAACTCGCAGTGCCGATTTTCGCTTAAAGAGACCTTTTCGGGAGTTGCGTTTGTTGCGGGTTGAAAGTTAATTTTTGAGGTTTTTAGTTGAGTTAAATAAAATTTGTGTAGAACAAATTTTATTATAACTTCTTAAAACCTACCAAAGGGGGTTGGAAGTGGGACCCACACCAACTTAACCTCCCTTGGGAGGATTAAGTGTGGTGGGGCCCACACGAACCCCCACCTTTTCAACTCCCCTCTCTCCCTCTTAATGGCATGACAAGTTAACTTCTATTTAATTATACAATTCATGTATATTAAATAAGTGAGTTAATTTTGGAGTTATCCATTTTGAATTTCAAACCTTTGAAATTCTAGTGTGTTATGTGATAATAAAATAAGATGTTGTCTTATTTTATTTTTGGTTGAATGGTTTGTCTTCTTGAGAGGTGGAGAGCATCTTTTTCTTCTTCTTCTTCATCTCTGACGAAGATCACGAAGAACGCTCAACTTCAACGAAGAACTCAAAGAACGCCGTTCTTCAACGAAGAACTTCTTCGCCGAAGAACACGGTCTTTCTGCGACGCCATATCCGCGACGTGACGTTCTTCTTCCGCATCATCTTTTCCGCGACGAACGCCATCGACAACGACTCTTCCTCCGACGTCAAAGGAATCGACACCGATATTCCACGACTCCGTCAACGTGCGACTATCAAGGTAAGGGTTCTTGAGTTCGTTGTTTCCTTTTTATTTGAATTTCCTCGAGACTTGACGTAGAACGCTCAAGTTCCGACGAAGAACGCCGCTCCGCTCTTCTTCGTCTTCGGTGTCAACGAGAGAGAACACCGCACCTTCCTCGGACAACCTTCGTCGGCGTACAAGGATTCGCCAACGACGTGCCTCTTCGGACGCGCCTCTTCGTCGTTGAATTTGACGAACGACGACCACGTCGCCCGACCTCCGCGACGTCGTCTTCCGCGGAACGTAGAACGATCTTCGAACCTTATACCCGAGGTAGGGGTTGTTAATTCAATATTTATTTTTTTTCGTTCTTGATCGTGGATCTAGCACGTCTAACGTGAGACACTTGATTATTTTAAAGTTGCGTTAACGTGAGGGGGGGGGGGGGGGGGCGGACCGCATGAAGACGGCCGAACCCCCCCTCCATCGTTCTTGTTTAATTTTTGCGGAAGAAAGCAAGTGGCGTGGTGCCGTCGCACCACGCGATTGATCGTGCTTATATTTTACGTGGCGCCGTCGCGCCACGACGAGGAAAAATCTTCAAGAACGCGACACCGTCGCGCAGCGTTGAAAGAAATCATGGTACGGCGAAAGGGGCGCGGTGCCGTCGCACCGCGCCGGACGACGAACGCCGCGGCCGGTTCCGGGCCGCGGCGAGACGAGGAGACCGCGGCCGGTTCCGGGCCGCGGCGGAAGAAAAGACCGGCGGCCGGGCCGCCGGCGTCGGAAGCCGAAGGGGGACCGGAATTTCCGGTCCCGTTAGAGAAAACCGGCCGGCCAACTGGCCGGCCGGATACCTTTAAAACCGGGGAATTTAATTCCCCGACCACCTCAATAAAACCCCCCTCTTTATGAGGGGGGGGGGGGGGGGGGGCGTTTCTTTGAAGGAGGGGGCAGCCGCCCCCCTCGGTTCGCACCAGCAGGCCCCCCACGTGGGGGGGCTTCTTTTAAAAAAATGGGGCGCGGCCCTTGTGCCGCGCCGCCCCTCAAAAGAAACGCGGGGCTTAACCCCGCGTGCGTGCGGCCTCCCCGCTGGCGACGGCCGCCGCCGCCGCGGCCCGCCGCCGCCGCCCGCCGCCGCCGCCGCGCCGCCCCAGGGGGGGGGTCGGGCCGGGTCGGCCCGGACCCGGACCCCCCCGTTTCGAACCAGTTTTGGTTTTTGGCTCATAACATGAGCCTCGGACCTCCGAATGACGAACCGTCTGCGGCAACGCGATCCTTGGATCGAGACGGTCGTTTCGATATATCGCACTCAAGGTTTCGGATTACTTTGAGTTCGGCCGGGTTGGTTCGTTCACGAAACCAACCGGGCCTTCGGAGCGAAAACGCTCATATCTTGATCCACGAACGTCCGATTGACGCGCCGTCAGTCGCGTTGCGTTCCTCTTAATGAGACGGATCTTTTTGCATACTCCGCCCGAGGTTTGGACGTAGGTGGAGTACAGTCGGGTTGGTTTTACCTTAAAACCCAACCGGGCCCCGGGGACGAAAAAGCCAAAAACTCACAGACCGGGCGTCCGATTGACGCGCCGTCTGTTTCGTTGACTTCCACTTGATGAGACAGAACTTTTGACATACTCCGCCCGAGTTTTGGATGCAGTCGAAGTATGGCCGGGTTGGATTGTACCCGAAATCCAACCGGGCCCCTGGAACGGAAAAGCTGATATCTTACAGACATGACGTCCGCTTGACGAGCCGTCAGCGGCGTTGGTGTTATCGTTTAGTAACGGTCCCTATGAGTCTACCCTATGGGAGTTCGGGGTACAGTTGAGATACGGCCGGGATTGGTTTCTCTCTCGAAACCAACCGGGCCCCTGGGACGAAAAGGCTAATAACTCACAGACCGGGCGTCCGATTGACGCGCCGTCTGTTGCGTTGAGACCCCTGTGAAGAGACGGACTTTTGAGACACTTCTTCGTGGGACTTTGAGATACTTGGAGTATCGACTAGTAGCTCGTGGAGCGGACCCTCCTGGAGGCGAGCGTGCAGAGTACGGAGACCGTGTAGCCGACTGAGACCTGACGACTGCTTGACCGACTCGACTTGGAGTGAGTCGACTAGCCCAGTGGACGGAGCGCCCGGTATTTGGCGGCAGACCCACGGCGGACGGAGCGCCTGGTAGTTGGAAGCAGACCCGCGGTACTCGACAGGAGGAGTACCTCAGTAGGCTATCTGGGTGGCGCCCGGTATTTGGCAGCAGACCCTCAGCGGACGGAGCGCCTGGTAGTTGGCAGCAGACCCGCAGTACTCGACAGGAGGAGTACTTCAGCAGTCTTAGGTTAGTGAGCAGTACCTCGGAGTCGTGACAGGACCACTGCACACTCCAGAGACGGAGCTCTTCAGCAGTTACGGTTTCGATAATGAAAATCCTGGTTTGAGCTGAGACTTTTGACCTTGTGTTTACTTCATGATTGAGATGGGTCACTTGCTAACTTTGGTATATGTATGGGCATATACCCGGGTAGTGGTTATCCGTCGTTTCACAATCCTTGTGTTTCCTCTTGATTGAGATGGTTACTTGATAACTTAGGTATATGTATGGGCATATACCTAAGTAGGGTTTATCTGTTGAGATCTTCTTGTGTTTATCCTTGTTGGTTTTAGTGAGACCTTGAGGGTCTCGGGGTCCCTACTGAGTATCGTTATACTCACCCCTGCACGGGCTATGCCCGCACCTCGTTGTGTTGGTTGCAGACGACGGACAGTGCTGACAGAAGCCGAAGGTTCGAGGACTGGACGGTACCTGGAGGTGGACTATACGACGAGGCGGTACCCGGAGGTGGACCACTGGGCGGGACATACTCGGAGCGGATGGCGGGACCCGAGGAGCAGAGGAGCTATCTGTACCCACCCTTCAGGTGGGATTTCCAGTGGACATCTCAGCGTAGCAGCTTTACTTTTCAGTCGCTGTTTTCCCTTTCGAGTTGTACTTTACAGTTGGGCTTGTATTTCCGGCCCCTTTTTACTTTTCAGCTCTTCTTTTTGTACTTAGTGTTTTACTTCCGCTTGTACTCTGTGGTGCTTGTTTTCTTTTATAAATGCAATGCCTTCCCAGTTATCGGGATTTTATGCCTTGGTGCTAGTCGCCAGCCCCTGGCCTATGGAAGGCGGGCTTGGGGTAGTCACGGCACGGACTCCGAGGGCGGGTCGTGACATGTTTCCCAAATAAACGTACTAGGTCAGACGAACCCTTTCTATTTAGCTTCTCTAACTGCACTTTCAATTCCCATATCTCTGTTGGTCCCATCATATAAGATAGAAGGGAAATATTACTTGTACCTAGAAGAAGATCAATTGTAAACACCACTTCCCTTACAAATAGTAAGCCTGATAATTTTTTGGGAAGTTCATCTGGAAATTGTTCCACAATAGCTTGAAAATTCTTTTCCTCAATATCTACCATTGATTCCATAGTCAAAGCTAATAACTAATAGGAGACTTTTCCCATCATTGGCCCCAAAAATCTCTTTGAACCTTTCATTACAATCCTCTATCCTCGGAAGATATTTTTTGTGTCATCCTCATTCATGAAACTATCTATTCTCCTATAATAGTTGATTTGGGCCTTGAGAATTTTTAACCAATCAATAAACAGAATTACATCATAGTCATCAATCTCTATCATCGAGAAGTCCCAGTTCATATCACCTCCATCAATAGTTCTTGCATATGCTCCACACAAAAGGCTTGACATTCTCATTCCCCAAGAAGAGTTTGTAGATTAAAAACATAATTCAACATTAAAAATTTGAAACATGGAGAATAGGTTCCCTACGTCCACTTTATCTTAGTGCTATATTTTTCCGCTCGTCTAGTGAAGACAACCATACTTCCTCCACATGGATTTTCCGAAGAGCCTGATATCGTAAATGGGGTGTATGGTTGTAGTCCCAACTCAATAGTTTAAAAATACTGAGAGATGATTTGGACCAACTATTGGTTCACTTGTGGAACAGGTGAAAAAAAATTCTTAATAGCCTCTTCTGAATAGTTCCTATGACACCTATCCGGGGAAATTTTCTAAACCAAAAAACTCTATCAATCTCACTCTCTAGCAACCGATGGTTTATCATTTCATATTCCGTCACATCAACTATCACAAAAATTTTTTCCAAAGTATATATTTCCCCATATTCAACCATTTTTTAAAACACATCACTTGCTTTAGAAAATTAATCTATTTTCAATAAATGATAGGAATTTTCCAATTCAAAACTATTCATTTGAAAGACAATTTCATACTTTTTAAAAAATTGACACTTTTTTACAACATGAATCATTCCTCAAATGATGTATACACTCCTAGTGGGATGTCATTACTCTACAATATATGTAATTCTTGTCACATTGGCTAAACCCATGAAAATGATATTCATAGATCCTTGAAGTGTCTCCAAACACTTATGTACCCAAAACCCTAGTAACATGATGTTCATACTAAAAGGGTTAGCTAGGTCCTTTTATGTTATACATTTCATGTTCCAACAATACTACTCTTTTCTTTGATTTTAGTCCAAAGGATAGGCAAGAAGGAATTTCTACTCCAAGACCATTATCACTGATGACTATATGTTAGGCAGGTTTTGAACAAGTTGATACAATTTATACCTTAATGGATGGACCAGACTGATACCAGTTGTAATGACCTGTCAACTCGCAATGGCATGAGATTTAAACAAGTAATTACTAAGCCATAAGCTACATCTGTAAGACACCAAAGGCTAGAAATAAATGCTGGAGGTTTCAAATACAAGTGGGGTATGATTTACCTTTTAAGAAATAAACCAATAAACTAAACAACCATCACCAAATATTTACTCAAGGATGCATGAAAAAATGAAATACAACTCAAGAACATCATGTTTCTCAAAACCAAATCAATGTATGTAACAGCAGAAGAATAACCAAGTATCAATGTTTACAATGAATAAATGACACAAGACTCTCAAAATACCAAAAGACCCCATAAGCCAGAAGCTCCAAGATTCATAATTTCCGAACATCCCAAACATCACGAGGTAATGCTAAAAACATAGGAAACATTGCCTTTTCCCCTATCCTGGATGATGGAATCTTCAGAAGCACCGAAGTGACAAATCAGGGGTAAATATACAACTATGTAGTTCTTTACCAATGACTTTTATACTCACGCTATTACAATATCAGAGCTAGCAACAATTCTAAAAAACATAGTATATATATAAATATCTCCAAAAATGTGTATAACTAAATATAAAGAATTCATTACCAAACCCATATATGTTTAATTGAAACCAATTTTCCCAGAAAGATATATTTTCTCAAAAAATCACTAAACTAGATTTTAAATCATTACACAATATCCTTTTCATGGCATAACCAATCATTCCAATAACCCATGAAACCAAAAATAGTTCCATACTCATGAGTGGTTTCTCATCGATCTACCAAGTCTTCACAGGGTAATTGTTTTCCATGTGCCATTAACACTTTGGCAACGAGCATAAGGTCATATTTCAACCGAGCCCCATATATGCAATGTGAACTTTATATCTCTTGCTCCATTTAACCTTTGGCATTGAGAACAAGTTCATATTTCAACCAAGCCACACAAATTATATTGGAACTCACACACCAATATTCCCATAGTTTATGCCAAAACACTTTTTCAATAAAAACACCATTTTTATTGAATCTCGGTTCCATCAAGGTCATTTCAACACCAAACATTTTCATTGAAACAACCTATTTATTGATAACAAAATTTTCTTCAAACAATTTAACAATACAAGAAAATCAATAATCTAAAATTATAAATATAAATTCATGAGGCTAAATCACATTACACAATAATTTTCCTAGATTTAACAATTTCACTAAAACCATATAACATCACTAAAGAAGATTTATTCCATGAATTTCACAATAAATTACATTAAAATAAACCAAAATAAAACTAAGACAATAAATTATAGAAAAATAATTTAAGAGTGAATCATTCTACCTCCATGGTTTTGACGAAACTCGAAAAAAAGATAAAGAACATGACAGATGGGGGTCAATTCTCCAAGAACCGCCTTAATTATCTTATCTTAGCAAGATAACGACACACAATTTAATTATTTGGAATCCAAAAATGCATATCTACCCACTATATGTATTTTTCTGAGAAAAAAATGTATATCTGAGTAGAAGATCTAATATGATCAAAGAAAATGTGACAAATTTGGAAATAATTGTTACATACCTCAAGAATCAGATCAAGATCCCATGAAAGTTACTTAGATATCTTCCTCTATCATGAACACCACCATATTTAGCCTTAAATGATGTTAGAAAACTTATATCTACCCAAATGTGGCGTAGATCTATGAAAATGAGAAGGAGAGAAGGAGGAGTTTGCAGAAAATGGAAAAGAACCAAGAAGATCGTCACTTACCCTGAGAATTGGGCTTGAAATCAGCAAGAGAAGGATCTATGATGGATCCAAATCATGTGGGGAGGGTTTATTCAGACTTTTAGGGAGATTAATCTTTAAATTGAGTCGTTTTTAAGAAAAAAACGTAACATATAGAGTAAAAACGAGTCATATCCCAGAAAATAGCACCTAGAATTGACCTCTGCTCAAGGTTTGACCACACGGTTTGGGCCAACTGTGTACGGATCGTGAGACCATCCTTTTAGTCCCAAAAATTCTTATAAATCCCTCAAACTATCCCATAATTCATGGTTTCCATTTATATGGATGAAAAAGTTTATGTAAACATCACACATTATGGAAACACCCCACTCTATGGAAATAACCTACTTTATGGAAACAGCCCACTTTACGGAAACAACCCACTTTTTGGAAATAAGAAACATTATAGAAGAACCTAACATTATGGAAACTCTCAATATTATAAAAACTCTATATTTTAAGGAAACTCTCTATTTTATAGAAACTATCTCTTTTATGGAAGTTCACTATTTTATAGAAACTCTCTATTTTAGGGAATCCCAATCCAAGACTCAATAACAAAAAAAACATTAGAAAAGGGGTTATGTACCCCGAAACTAGGGGTACTGCAGTTTGTGAGGTACACTAATTGTTGAATTAATTAATCTTGTTGATTTGATTAGCTAATTATTGAACTAACTAATGAGTATGAAGTGTTTAATTAAATGTTTATTTGATTTATATAATATTTGTTATTAATTAATTGGTTAATTAAATATTTGGTAAAAATATAGTTAATTCATTTTTAATTAATTACCGAGAATATATATTATTAATTAAATATTAAATTAAAAGATTTTGATAAATTTATTTAAGAATTAATTAATTAATGTAGTGTAGGTTAATTTTGATAATATGAATAACATTATTTAATCACAGTCGATAAATGGGTTGTTAGACATAATAATATATGGTCATGAGAATGATATATATTCATAGTTTAAAGGAGTAATTAATTTTGGAATTAATTATGAGAAATGAGTGATACAATTTGATATTATTAACCGGGGAGTTAATTATGAAATATTTATTCCCTAAAAAGCATAATTATTTTATGAATTAATTATGATATATTGAATTAGTGTGTTTGAATAAGAAATTGGCGAATTAATTATTATATGTTAATTCTGTGAAAGGATTAATTAAATGCTGAATTAATTAAAGTACATGGATTAATTAAATTAACAACTAATTAATGGTTTATAAATGGGGTGTTATACAAGATAATATAGGCTGATGGGGATATACATGCATTATAGTTAAATGGGGGCTAGACATGAAAATCTATCCAAGGGATTTATCTATCTGTGTGTTTATGTAACATGGTAGTAGACATGATGGTCTGAATAAATGAAATATGCACATAGTAGTGAGTTGGGGTGCTAAAAATGTATTTCTCTGAACATGTTGTATATCCACATCTAATAATTGAGGTTCTAGACTTGAAATTATATTCCCATAGTATAAATATAGGATTGAAAAATGGGGAGCTAAACATGGTATTTTATAAACAAAAAATCAGCTTTGGACTATGGTTCCATGTGATTGTAATAATTATATTTAAAATAAATGTATAATGAGAATCCATTAGTTTAAATGAATTATATTTTGAATATGTAACATGGTTCAGACCCTATTGGGGTCAAAGATGGTATTGTGATTTGTGTGTCCTTAAGAACCCATGGGAATATGTGTTTAAATAAAGGATAATTGAATGAAATATAAAAATTAATTTATTACTTGTATCTTATTCATTATACAAAAGTATACACTATTACTTGTCATATTTGTTTTAGAAACCATTGGTGGTGGCCTACTCAGTTTTACTCTCACCATACTCAGGCTTCACCATCAGTACTAGATTAGTGTTTCTATTTTTTGGGTAGGTTAAGGTAATTGTCCATGAGTTAGATTGATGATTTGGGATGGATATGGAACATGGATGAACATGGTTCGTTACTCACATGGTAGTCGTAAATATATTTACATTTGGGTTTGTATTTGATAATTCGCACATACATATCATGTCATGTCTACTATTCTGTTTTAATTATGTATTTCTAGTTATTGTTATCTATTGATATTGGTATTGTTTTGGTTATATATGATTTCATTATTATTTATTTATTTCCACTTGTGTATTACTCTAATAAAAGAAATATTGAGGCTATAGTCTCCCTATGATTGAAAATAGACCCTCGCTACTATTCTACATCCTTTGGCATATGGGGAGGTGCACTAGAGGTTATGTGGTGAACTAGCTTTGGGAATAAGTGTGTGGAACCCAATCCAGGATGTTAAAAATGTATATCAAAGGAGTTTTAATTTCTTCTATTTTTGTATTATGATTATTCAATGGTAGAAATATGACAAGGAAGAATCATGTCATGGTTATTAGCTTGTGCA
The DNA here is from genome assembly GCA_963277665.1 of Viscum album. Taxonomy (NCBI): domain Eukaryota; kingdom Viridiplantae; phylum Streptophyta; class Magnoliopsida; order Santalales; family Viscaceae; genus Viscum; species Viscum album. The sequence goes on along the minus strand of OY728133.1, from coordinate 1,031,859,272 downwards.
TGGGAATAGGTACCAAATATATGAGGGAGTATCCAAGTGTTTAGGGTGGGTTTTTTAAAATTTTTGTTTCTGGTTACAGATGAATTTTATCCCACCTTGGGTGATGCACTTGTTGTGTGATGTGATTATTAGTTTTCAGATTTATTTATAATGAATTGTATCTCTAAATGGAATTAGATTGGAGTCAACATGAATTGTTCATGGCACTCTGGGTTATTTTGAGAAGCATCGTTCAATGAATTCATAGGAAAATAGTTAACGTATATGTTGTTGAACTAGAACTATTTTTCCTTTCTTGTGAATTTTAGTTGAAAATGGTGCCTATCATGAAATTTAGAGATATTTTAAAATTATGCAATATTATAATAAATGGTTTTCTAATTGTGAAACTTGAACAAATTAAAAAGTGATTACCCTTGTTAACGCGGACCAATGTTTAGGATAGTTAAGGTTAGTAATAGCACCTTGGGTTTGACCGTGTTGTGGGTTTGGTGGAAACTAATTTTTATATATTTTTAAAATTCATCTTGTTAACTAATTTAATGTTGTGAAATGAACATCCCTTGTGTTGTTTATTTTTCCATGTTATTTGGATGGTTTGTGTAGTGAGAATTACCTAGTTTGAGAACTCATTTTTATTTGTGTGAGGGACCATTGTGTTTCAGATCAAGGTGGAAATATGGTTGGTGGGAACTGAATGGTGAGACATTATATTGGTTATGGTTTTTCCATAGTGGGATATAACATCGATAATAAATGGTTTTTGTTGGTGTTCATTACTGACAAATTAGTGTACTTTTAATTAGTGAAAATCATGTCCCCAACACTAATATCATCATAGATATACTGAGAAAATTCTGTTTTCATTCCTAGCTAGATAAATGCATTTTGGTAAGATATAGGGACCATTAGAGGTTATTCATATGAAGCAGTGTATATGTGGAGTTGGATGGTGGCTGGTATGCCATTGACAGTTTGTAGATGTGGTTCTCCAGATTTACTGGAGGTCGATAATACCATTGTGGATGAGTTTATTGAAAAGTAGTGTTAACAAAGCTCGAAATTTGGAAAATAATGTGTCAGTTGTGGTGGAATAGTAAAAGAACATAGGTTTGTAGTGTTCACTAAAAAATTCCAATGATGAACCTATAAGTTACATGTTTAAATTCATAGGGGGATGTTCAACTAACCCTTGGAGGTGGTGGATGTATGTCATATCTTGGAATTTTTTTACGGAAATGCTATGTTATAATGTTTGATTTTGTCCTTCCGGTTAATGGTGATTGTGATTTGGGAACACAACATGTATGTTATGAAATATATGCTTTAGAGCGATGAAAACTTTTAAGAGTATCTAATAAAATTGTTGGGTGTGTAAAGGTTTTGTAGGAAAGGATAGTGATGATAGTCTGTATGTTGCGGAAAACATGGGTGTGTGTAGGAAGAAAATTGGGAAAGAGAAAATGATATTAGGGCTTAGTGGCCCGATATTTTTGACTGAGAATATTTGAGGTTATTGGGAGTATAGCTCAAGGATGAGCTATTATAAGGTGTGGAGAAAGTATGATCACATCTTTATCTAATGGTGTGGGAGGATTGAGTTATGAGTTCTATTTGCATAAAAAATACTTGTTATTGACCCAAATCACAAAAAAAAATCGTTTGGTGGAAGCCTTCTTAATTAAATTCATGGATTGAATTAATTAAAAAACATCATAAATATACACCCCCTTGTAACTGTTCTTCACTACATGTCAACATGTCATGAAAGTAGTTTTCACTATGTGTCGATATTTCATGAAAGAATACTACACGCCATGTAACAATCATTCATGACCTGTTGACATGTCAAGAAAGTATATTACATCATGTGTTATCTTTAATTAATGTTTTTAAATGGTTTTATGGTATATCCTTTGGAAAAAGTGAAATTTTGTATGAATTTTTACACAATGTGAAATGGTAATTACAATTGTGTAATTATCACACACAACTTTTTAAAAACTCCTCTCTAGTGTATCATAACCCAATGTAGCCTGTTTTTATTGTCGTAGATGCCCCTCACACCTCCAGATTGGAGCGAAAATCAATATTCATCCACTTTATTGGACATAAACTCCTTAGAGAACTTTTATCATGGTTTGATGCTCCACTCTACACCTCCTCCTTGTACTGATCCTCCTCCGCTGACAATTTTCTTTTCCCTAAGACCCTCCTTTCACCGACCTGGTATGTGTGTTCTTCTTATTTAATATCTAACTCTCCCTTCATTTCCTTTTATTTGGTAAAATAAATATGTTGTCCATGTTCATATCTAGATCTATATTTTTTAAATTAAATAAAGGCTTTTGATATTTAGATATAGATTTAAGAGATTTTGATTTTTTTAACTATGGTTATCAGTTTTAGATATGGACCACAGTCATCATCATGTTCTTGGTTGAACAACTTCAAATTGGAATTATCTGTTAGCATGAGTTTTTCACCAATATTTAGATAGTTGGTCAAAAAATTACAATCCAATAGTCTTAAATAAAATTATGTGTATGTAATTGTATAATTTATATTATATTTTTAGTTATTTCCTTACTAATAAATTAATTAATTTGGTGAATTAAATAATTAAATTAAATGTCAAGTTAGGATATTGGGATTTTAGAAAAATATTAATTTATTGTTAAATTAATTATGGATTAATTGAGATTGTTTGACATGATTAATTAATTATAGAATTAAATAATGGGAATGATTGGTTTTATGACATTATTAAGTTTGATTAATTAATTATATTAGTAATTATTAGAAATTATTGTGATAAATTAATGGTTGGATGAATTTTTATATTTTGAATTAAAAAATGGGATTTAATTTGATTAATTAATGGAACATACATAAAAAATTAATTAGTGAAAAAATATAAAAGGGTTCTATATGATTAATTAATTATGAATTGGTTAATTATACTTGTCAATGAAAATTAAATAGAGAATTAATTGAATGGGGTGAATATGTTTAATTAATTGTGAATTAATTAATGAGAGTAACCATGGACTATTAATTGGATAATTAATTAAACGGGATGAATGAGACTAATTAATTGGGGATTTTGAAAATGAAGTGGACGTGATCAATTAATTTTTGAATTAAGATTAGGGAATGAATATGATTAATGAATAAGGGAATTAAAGAAAGAAATGGATTTGAAAAATAAATTGATGAATTAATTGAAGGGATCAAGTTAAATTTTTTAATTCTGGATTAATTAATGGAAATTATTGGGATTAATTAACCGGTGAATTAATTAAGTTATGTAGTGTTTTCATTTCTGATATGGATTAATTAATTAGAGAATTAAATAATAAGGAATGTAGGTTGTAATAAATTGAATGAGTTAGATTAATTAATTGGTAAATTAATTAATAATTATCATTGTGATGGTGTAATTGGATGTATTATATTAATTAATTAGTAAATTAATTGATTTGGGTTGTTGGGATATTGATTTGATATGATTGGACAATTAATTGTTAAATTAGTTATGGGACTATGAGATTTTTATGTGGGATTGATAATTATGGAAATAATTATGGGATATTGATATAGATGATTTTGGATAATTAATTGTAGATTTAATTATGATTTATTGATATTGTGAATGAGATAATTAATTTTTGAATTAATTATGGGATTTCAAGTAGTGAATATTGATTATTTAATACATGATATAATTAATGGGATTAGAGTACTTAAATAAATAGGGAATTATTTAGTGGATTTTAGTGGTATACTAAATGTACAATTATTAATCACATTGATGTGATTTGTTCAATGTTAAATCAACTAGAGGAATTTACTTGATTAATTAACTATCGAATTAATTAATGTTATTCACGTGATTATCTAATTTTTTAATTTAATAATGAATTAAAAATGGATAATTAATTATTGAATTAATTAATTGAATATATGTTATTAATTAAATTGTGAATTAGTTAATGGAAATATATAGATAATTAATTATTTAATTAATTAATGGTAATTGTTATTATTAATTAATTTTCAATATAATCTACTTGGATAAATTAATTAATGAATTAAATAATAGATATAGTGGTGTTAAATTGTGATACGATTATTAATGTCATATAATCTTGGTTGATATATAGGGTGACATATATGATGATCTATGCTCATGGCAATGATATAAATGCATGGTTGAATGTATTAGATAATTATGTATTTAACTATGGGATATTGGTGATATAATTTTAGATAATTAATTATGGAATTAATTATATGATATTGATGCCATGAAATTAATAATTAATTGGTGAAATTATTATATTCTATTGAATTAGTACGTTTTAATAATTAATTAGTGAATTAATTTTGGCATATTGATTTTGTGAAAAGATTAATTATTTGTTGAATTAATTAATGGACTTGGATAAATTAATTTAGTAATTAATTAGTTTTTGATTAATGGGGTTCTGTAAAAGATGATCTAGGATGATGAGGATATTCATATATAGTTGTTAAATTGGGGATATACATGAAATTCTATGACAGTGATAGATCTATCAATATGGTTGAGGAATGGTGTGGTAGACACGAAGATCTACACCAATGAAATATGGTTATAGTAGAGAATTGGGGTTGTTGACATGATGTTCTATGACTATATTGTATATGCATGATTTGGAAATGGTTTTCAAGAATTGTTGTTTTATTACCATGATATATATGCAAGATTTATAAATAGGGAGCTAGAGAAGGTATTTTATACCCAAAACATCAGCATTGGACTATGGTTCCAAGTGTCTATAATAATGAGATTGAAATGAAATGTAAAATGAATTACTATTAGATTAAATGAATTGTGAGTAGGATATGTTACATGGTTGAGAACTTATTCATGAGGAAACTGGTATTGATATTTGGGTGTCCTTGGGATCCCAGGTGTTTATTTAGATATATAGTGGATAATGGAATAAATGAAAACTCTTTACATAATAATTTTATTTTATTAATTATAAAACTAAAAGCATAGTTATTGGATAGATTAGTTTTAAATATAATTGGTGGTGTCATAAAAAGTTTTACTCACACCCTACTCATATTTTCCTATAATTACTTGAAGAGTTGTTTTGTTTTTTAGGCAGGTTAGGGGAAAATTCCTTGAAATAGATGACTGAGTTGGGATGGAGATGGAAGAGGGAACTGGATGTGGTTTGCAACCTTATTCGGATTTATAAGTGTATTTAAATTTGGGTTTTCATTTGACTATTTGCCCATACTGATCATGACATATCTACTATTCAGTTTAGAATCTGTATTTCCAGTTTTGGACATCATGTAATATTGGTATTGTTTTGGTTTTATATGCTTCCTTTGTTGTTCATATATTTTATTTTGTGTATTACTCTGATATAGAAAAAAGTGGGTAATTTCTCCCTATGATCGATAATAGACCTTTGTTTCTAGTCTGCAACCTCTGGCATATGAGGTGGAGTGCTTGAGGTTATGTGGAAAACTGGTTAGGGGCATTGGTGTGTGGCACTCTGGCTAGGACATTACTTTCATATACATTCATAAAATCTGTTATAGCCATTAATATTTAATAATATAAATATCAAACAAAAACTAATATTTTAGTATAATTTTTTAATAAAAATAATCCATTTAAATATTCTCTTAATGGAAGATGAAACCATTGTTTCTGTGTACATTAGTCTACCACATCATGAACAAATGTAATTTTTTTCCATCACCAACTCTCACTGCTTGTAATAATAATAGATTCAATGAACACACACACACACACACATATATATAAATATATATTAATAATAATAACAAAATTATAAATATTTCAAGTTTATATATCATTAATTTTTTTACATTTCAGTCCAATGAAAATTGATTATGGTGATCATGCATACGTATGGATTACCACATACGTAAGGTGATTCCATTAGCTTTTGATGACCACCCCTCATGGTTGGCATATATAAGTTTATTTAATGTTTTCATATCATATATGCTATATATTTATAAATGTCTAAAGATAAAATTACAAATACCTTCTTTCCCTATTATTTATAGATAAATGGAACTGTTAGTCATTCATAGATATGATCTGCCATATCCATTGTTGTAATTTAATCTAATTTTGATCACCACTGTACATGTTTGGTTTCAATAGTATAAATTATATATAAAATTCTAATTATTTCATGGATAAAATTTTTTATATTGTAAGATAATAATATTTCTGACTACAATCAACACATAAAAAATCATATTTATGTTACAAACAAAAAATCCTCGAAACACCCGACAATAATTAACCAAATATGTAATATAATATGTCATTGAAATAAATGAAACTAATTGATAAATGATAATTAATTTACCCATTAAAATATTTTAATTAATTAAATAGTTGATTAAAAATTATTAAATATGATATAATGAATCTACATGAGATATCCTAAATGAAGCAACAAACACATTAGCATAAGAACTATTTTAACTGTTTTAATGTTATATTCTATAAATATATTCATAAACTATGTATATAATTAAAAATATTTTTAATTAATGATCATATATTGAAATAATTAATTATGATATACATTTCATGTTTATATTGAAATACTTTGATGGGGTCTCAAAAATTTCTTATGAATTTTTTACAGAATAGTTTTAATTTCATTAAATAAGGTAAAAAAATGTTCTATTTATTCCTATAAGAGGTATACAGATTTTTACACTGTAATAATTTTTATTTTATTTTTGAATTCAATTATAACATTATCTATTTTTAATTAAAAATCATCCTTCCCATTTTTTTGGTATTTATTTTTGAAAATTAGATTTTAAAGGAATCATATATATTTATATTTTAATATGTTTATAATGTTTGTAAAAAAGTATATATTATTTTATTTATATGCTATAAAAGATATATTCTATACGTTTCATGCATTTTATGTCCTTTAAAAATGTTTTATAGTAATGGGGGAGCCTAATATAGCTCATGATGATGTGTGAGACTAATATTTCTCTCAAATATATTGTTTAATTATTTTGTTCTCTATATAATTATATTCTATATTGATCATATAAGTCATTACACTAATAATTACTCTTATTAGGGTTCTTTGAAAATTATTTATAAAGGATCCTATATTATTTTTTTAATTATCACTATTCATTTTTAGGGAAATCATTTGATTTCAAAATGTAAGCTAATGATTTTATGCTAGAAATAAATAATTAGTTTTATTAGGGTAAAAATATCCATTCTTAGGAAAATGCTTTTATGGTATCTCATATTTTCCATAAAACCTCGTGATTATGAGTTCACATTTATGTTCTGTTTTAATTTTTTTTAAATAGTCTGATTAATAACATATATCAAGTGTAAATAAATGATATTTTGATCTTAACAATTATCATGTTTGATTAAAAACACTCAGATAGTACCTCATCAGTTTGAAATAGAGTAATGGGATTCCATTTTTTTATGTTCCCTGTGGTGATTCTTTTCATCAAACATTTTTCAAATATTTTCATATGGTTTAATAATGACTAATTACACTGTTGATTTCTAGAAAATAATTGTGAAATTTTTTTCATGAAAACAAAATTATATTCATATTAAGTGTTTTTTTTGTGAAAAAAATGAATACTAAGAGGAATTTTTTAAATTTTAATCCATGGTATTGTTATAAAACTTTTATGAACAAATTCCCAAAAAATATAAACTATAAAATACTATTAATATTGAATAAAATGAAATCATCTTTAAAATTGAAATTATTTGTTTAATGATGATAAATTAATTTTTTATGGTATATGTTATCATTATATTATATACCTTATAAATCATATAAATAATAAATAGATATCTACATTGAAGATAAACATTATAAAATATCAATGGATCACTTATTGAAAAAAATGAACATTTCATTTAAAAATTAATTTTTTAACATATTTTTTTATTATGAAGAAAAATAATTTCATTGAAATGATCCATATATCCATGTAAAAGAATCAAATAGTAAATCATTAGTCATGAAAGTGGTAAAAATAATTCATGTTGTATACATTAATGTAATGAAAACATTAAAACCTTTTGGAGAAATAAACATCATTTCCGAAATGAAATGAATATTCCTTTTAGGAATATTTTATAAATTCATAAATGGTTATAAATGAATTTAATTTTTACTTTTAGAATACTAAAAATATTATTTAATTCACTTCAATGATTATATATATATTGAAGAAATATATTCAATTCAAAGAAATATTGGTTTTTCTTTTTCAGTTATTTTATGGATTTTAGTTAAATAAAAACACTAAATGAAGGGATACCTTTTAATATCTACAAATAAACAAAATATGGAAAATTAAACATTAGTTTCTATAGATATAATATATAATTTTAACATTGGGAATTTAAAATTATACAATCCTTATAAAAAGTAATATTGTATCATAAAACAACTACCATATTGGTAAATTTTTAATCATAACCACATTTAATGAAATATCCCCAAATTAAACATTAAATAAGACATTAAAAATATTATTCATGATGTATCATATATAATGGGCTGTTAATGAACAATAATAATGAATCATTTGTTGAATATTTCATATGTCTAATAGAATCAAAAGTGAGGGGAGAAAACCTTACCAAATGTTTGACCATCCATGTATGTGACATTAGTAAAATTTAATTAAAAATTAAATTTATCATAATTATTAAGAAAAATAATAAATACTTATTATATTATATTTTATCCACTTATATAATTTCATATCCCCTTTATTGAAAAATTTCATCAAAATTTCGATTTATAAGGGTGAACTGTTTCATTTTTTTGTTTCTGATTGGATGTTTTGGTCCATGCATCTTGATCATGGATAAAGAATCTATAGAGCCTTAGTAGTGTAATAAATATATTTTTTTATTAATTATATACAATTCCATAACTATTTATATAAAGAAGTGGTGAAAAATTAATTACATCACTTCATGTAGATGATAGTATGTACATATGAATTAAGGATGTTTCAAAATATAATTTGAAAGAATGAAATAAATATCAATAATAAATCAATAATAGTTAAATATTATTATTGTTTACATACATTTAATTTCATTAATTATATCTTTAAAGAAATAAATGTAATTTTAAATGTTAAAAATGAAATCACATCGCTTCGTGGAAGTGGTAATCCATATGTATAAAGAGGTGATACATTCGTTTCCATTTTTATAGAAAGGAAGTTGAAATACTTATACCATCATCATAATATGACATCATATTAGATATATTGAATAAATTTTTATTATTGAAAAAATATATTTAATGTGTGTAATAGAACAAATAAACATTTAAAGGGTTGGTAAATACAATTACAACTTATTTGAGTGACCACCTCAGGATAACACTTTATACTTGATTAGGATGGTATTAGATAAAGAATTGAATATACGGAACAAAGGGAAAGAAAATAAAAAGGGGTTTTTAATATGTATTAGATGATATATATTTTGAATGATGGTGAATAATATATGTGAATATAATTATTTTTTATTAGTGATGGGTGGGACACAAATGAAATTATATAAAAGATCCAAATAATTAAATAGAATATTCAGGTGATATTGAAAGAATCTGGTCATAATGTCAAACATAATACAATGGACGCTGTAAAAATGATTGAATATGAAGTGAAACCAATAAACAACGGGATATTTATGTGTATGATAGTATAATAACAAATACATGACTAAGTAAATGATTTAATAGGCATTGAACAAAGTCTACTATGTGAAATTTTACGTTATGATAAAATTGGAAGTGAAACATGGCTATGAAAATGATTTTCATTACATACATGAAAGTCAAAAATTTATTATTTACAATTATAATATATTCTTAAAAAAATTACTAATTAAGGATGATTTATCACTCTTATGACATATATCATTTGTTATAATGCATTGTAATTTCATTAATCATGATTAATTATCTATTACTAATTGTTTATGACTTTTTAATTAATTATTATGTTTTCATACAATTGTGATTTTCTTATTATCACATAAGATCATTAATTTATATCACAAATGTGTACCCTTAATAATAATACATGAAAATAATTTATTTTGTTTTATGTTCCCTATGATACAAATACTCTATATAATTAATATATCTCTAAGAAGGGAACAATGTGAGTTGAAAATATAGTTATATTTTCATAGTGACACAAAAAATAATTCAATTGTGTATATAGTTTCTAAAGAAACATAATGTTTTCATTTAAATGATGTTTATTATTATGAGATATATCAATTATTCGTATAAAAATATTTTTATTTTAGGAATGCAATTCATGGTTGTCAATATTTGGTATTAAAAATAGTTTTAAAAATATGTGCAGAATAAAAATAGAAATTGTTATTAAAAAACCTATCAATAATTATGTGGTTATTATAATATCATTATGTTTTTGTAAAGAATATATTTTGTGGTTTTCATGAAATGAATTTTCTATATGGATATATGTAATTTGATTGTTACTTGAAGAAAATGTAATAGGGGATAATAACCCTAAAAATACTATTTGGGTATTAAATCAATCATTATCTAGTCTAAAAAATTAGGCTTAACTATATCCCAATTTATATTTGATTGGGTAATATACAATTGATAATTAAAATTATCATTATGAATCATTATGATTATTAAGAGGATAAAATATATGAAAATCTATGATATTTAAATGTGATATAGAAAAAAGTTATAGTATTTGAGGTTGAATTAATGTTCCATAATTTATGAAATTTTATATATGTTTTTGACAGTCCTATGATTTCTTATACTAGTAATTGATATTTGGTTCTCACATTATTTTTTTAAAATTTAATATATAATGATGAATTTTAAGTGGTTATAAGTACACTATGATATAGGAATATAATATTTCAACCGATTCAAATTAATTCATTTATGTTTTAAAATTTATCTCAAAAAATTAACTCACACCCTCAGTGGTTAGATTTTTATTTGATGGTGAAACATTTAAGTGTGTGATAATTGTTCATAATTAATTAAGTCCACTATAATAAATATATCTAGGAATTTTATTCATGAAAATATTATTTCCCAAACTAAATTAATTAATTGTTACTTTTATCATTGATGGATCTATTTATATAGATCCCATAACAATTTACAAGGATGTGAAGTCACATATCGTATTTCATATAAACCATTGATTATCTTTTGACGTGACGATGAATATAAACATATAATTTAAATTTTATATTTTTTATGGGGTATACTAAACATTCATTTTATATATTAATATAAAATGGTTTGGGAGAACATAGATTTATAGATATTCCTATAATTCCATATAATATTGATAAATTCCTATAAAATTCGTAGTATTCCCCAAAATTGTGATGTCATGTTTTCATTAGATATTATTTATATAGGTATATAAATTTTAAATAATCTATATATAATAACATAAATTTTTTGTAGGAATTGATTTTTTATCTCTATGAGAATCTATATAATAGATAAATACACCATAGTGTTTTACAATGGATGCATTTATTTATTTTTTGATAAAAATAAATACAGACCAATGTGTCTTTGAATTTATTATCAGAAACAAAACAAGATCACTATTAAAAAAAGTACCTTTTATCAATGATCTATTTGACAAATTATAAGAATAACAATACTTTTCAATGATTTATGTTTTATTTTTATATAATACATTGAGGGTTAAATTGTATTTTATGATTAATTTATCATTTAATGTATGTTTTGGATGTTATGAGATTATAATGATTCCATTTGGAAATCCAACTCCCATATTATCAACATTAAACTAAGGAATGGGTACTTTATATAATACCTTCATATGTTGTTGTTGAATATTATATATTCTATTACTAAATAATAAATGGTAATGAAAGAGAAATAATATCAATGAAGACATTTTATAATGTCTATTAATATAAAAATGAAGTTTAATGCCAAATTTTTTAAGATGTAATATTAGATAGAAAAAGTTTCATACTATGTTCATGTGAATATATAAGAGGGAATATCTGTGGATTAGTATATGATGTATGCTATTTAAAAATTGATCTTACCCACCATAGTGACTGAGATTTAAGGTTTTCATAGGTTGGAAATATACTAATGATGCATTTTTGGGAAATTATCAAGGATATTAAATAGGAAAAAATATTTATCATTAGAGGGATAAATATTCATTTTGATATATGAATCTGAGTAACATATTAAGGATTTGAAATAAAGGTTGGTCATTTCATGGGTACTAACACTACCCTTCAATAGATAAGAATTATTTATCTGTTTGATTATTCAATTAAGGTATTGTAAAGTATCATCATATATAATTATATCATGAAAACTTATAATTCTTGAAAATTTTTAATTCATTATAAAAAAAATTAATCATAATTTTTAGTATGTGTATGCTATTTTATCATTGAATATATATATGATCAATCACTATAGTATAATGATTGATATATATATTATTCATAAAAGCATTAATAATATATTATCATGGAAATGGATTAATATTTTCAAAAAGAGATGTTTAGAATTGATTAATAGTCATGAGTTGTACATGTATTACTCAATGGGAAGAAGAACAAGGTGGCTGATGCACAATATTAGAAGAAACATGCTAGTTTCTCCATGATAAATAATGAAATAGAAAAATACTTCTAGATATATAGATAGTGGAACCTGAAATATATATTTAATGGGAAATTTCATATCATAGTTATATAGGTGTTCAACAATACGTTAATGTGTTAATTAAAGAGTAAAAAAGTAGGATATATAACTAATTAAGTTGATTATAAATTCTATTATGTTCAATAATTATTATAATTGAATAATATGGTAATGAATCATGTTTTTGTTTCATAAATACAAATAATAAAGTAGTTGTTATTGGATGAAGCTCATTGTTCATCATTATCCTTTCATAATATATGTAAATAGATGTATAAGTATATAAAATATAATTTATATCAATATTACATGGTAAGGGATATTAAATATTATATATATTTATTCCAGGTTTTTTAACATGTAAATGATAAAATTTATATGTCCACGTGGATGATACTATGATTTTCCATTGTAAAATGTGGAAAACATCACCAAAGATATTGTCTTCAAACTCCACCAACATAAAATTCCAATAATTCTATTTGGGTTGTAATCAAATTATTCATTATTTAAAATCATTTTATCACTATCAGATAATTTTTTTATACTGATCAACATTCCATGATATAAATTATGTAATTAGTAAGCTTAAATTGGAAACCAAATTTTATTTATTCTGACTTGTTTATGAGGATTACCTTGATGTTATATAAAATAAATCATCATTATTTAAATATAGAGTTGAACTTTAGAACATCCAATCATTATAAAACAAATGGGTAGTCTTATATCACCATTCAAACCCAAGATGATATTTAGAGATATTTCTTTACAGATTTAAAATATTATTGGGATAAATACATTCAATTGGTTGAATTTTGTTACAATAATGACATTCACACAGGTAATCAAATAGATCTTCCCGAGTCCTTCTATGGAAAAAAGATCTAAAATCCTATATAATTACTTGAATATAAAGAATTATATCTATTGGGAACTGAATTTTTATATTAAATAGTAAATAAATTTAAATATGTTCAACAGTACATTAGAGATGCTCAGATTTTAAGTAATATTTATATTGGACTTCATTAGATAGGTTTAGAGTTTTAATTCAATGATAATTTCACCTTATAAATATTATAGTGGGAGAAGGTTATTATATTTTTTATGAAATTAAAAATTTTCTATAGGTATATTAACCACATCATGTTTTTTTACCATTTAAATATGCTTTCATACATATTATTACTCCCATTGAACTTCTCTAAAATTCATGACGTGTTCCCTAAAAATATCATGTTGATGTTCCCAAATGGTCTTTAAAGTATTATAAATTAAAATTTCATTAAAATAGAACATGATCTATATCATGAGAAACAACTAGTGGGTCTTCTGTATCTATGAGTGAATTTTTTATAGAATAAGAACACTCACTAGGTATATAACTTTTTAGAAGAATCATATCTTTGAGGAATCATTGTGGGATCCCAAGGATGTATTAAGGGGAAAATAATTATATGTTATTATAAACTACTATTTTATGATATATTTATCTTGAAATTAGTTTAACATTTCTTCTATATTCTTCTACATGTATCACTTAGTGTCGGTGAAGAAAGATATTGATATGATATAAAATTAATAACTATGACTATAATCACATATTCATTGGACTAGTGGGTATGAATTGGGGAAATAAATTATGAAAAAATATGAATAGTTTTTATCTTTCATGGTAATTTAATGATCAATGGATTTGAAATAAGTACACAATTTTTTGATGTTAAAGTTGATATCAGTATATGATAATAGATCAATTATTAATAATTTGTCCTGTAATTATATAATAATTATTCTAATAAGTAATATGAAATGATTTCCAAAAAATATAAATTTAATTCACGTAAAATGTAATTAATAAATCACAAGTTTATAATCATATAGAAATAATTGATGATAATGGAATTAGATTTTGCAAAAAGAGTTATTTTTTAGAAATTTTTTTTATGTGAACATTGGTTAAACTTATAAGTGATTTATTTTGATCATTATTTATGAATGATATTAAAATAAGGTGTATATAATTAAGTTATTAAAATGATATAAAAATTATTTAATGGTTTTTTTACAAATGGAATGATAGTAAAATTAGTTTTCTTCTTAAGAATATGTTTTCTCTAAAAAAAGATTTAATATTTTTTCTATATGTATATTTAAATACATTATTGATAAATCATCAATTTTTATATTATGAAATGGATTAAATTTTTATAATATGAAAATTTATTTTTCTTTTATAATTTAATCTAAATTTTTTATCTTACTGGATAGTAAGCATGGTTAACAAACTTATTACCATAATAAGGGTTATAAGGGTTAAGGAGTTGTTAACCTAAGTGATAATGTTTAAAATATCAAAAAATAAAATCATTAATTTTATTTTTTAATATGATTTATTCTATAACTTTCAATCCACTAATAATGTTTAATTTTATCACAACTTTCCCGAGATTGTGACACTATTATATTGTAATGTTTTTAATATTAACATTTTATACACCCACATCAATATAAATGTTGTCCTCTACTTCATACATATACATGAAACATGTGTCCCATATTTTGATTAATATATTTATAAATAGTATAAATTTTTTTTATCAATTACCATGATGTACCATTCATCCGAAATAATTCCTCTAAGAATCCTTACGGGGATTTTCAAATGAGGATTCCTGAAGATAGTGTATTAGTTTTTACCCTTATTTATTATCTTTATTTTATGAAAAATAATTTAAAATAGAATTATAATAACATTAAATGATGTAATATTTATATTTAATATAATTTTATGTTTCTACATTAATTTTATATCCATTTTTTCTCCATTCCAATCTATTAAAATGTGATAATGTCTATCATGCATCTGTGTAGACTACCACCTCTAAGAAGTGATGTGATTTTGTTTTTATATATTGTTTACATGAATTTTATTACTAATATAAATAATAAATATATATCATATTTAACTTATAATTAATATATTTTTAGGGTGAATTACTATGTATGTTTGTTATTTCCACCCATCAGAATGTGAAAACATCACATGTGCTTACATATGGATTACAATCTAAATGATATGACAAAAATTATTTTTCATATATGATTTTTATGAAGTTTTATAAAAATTTATTTTAATGAATGAATATTATGCTTATGAAATTATTATTTTTATTTATACTGTTAAACTATTACAATGGTTCATGGGACAATACTGTTGAATTGAATCATGGATAAGAGAAAGACCAGATTTCACCTGAATAATGATTTTTAAATGAATTTATAATAAAAGAGTAAAAAATATAATTGAACTATTTATAGTAATATAAAAATTAATATTTTTCTTTAATAGTCTTATAATAAATATATTTTTCCATATATGGGGTTTGAATGAATATGAACCAAAAATAGACCAATGATAAGGGATCATAATCATAGTATTGATTTGTGGAGGCAAGAGTCATATATTGCCCAAATTTATGTTTATTTATTTTCTATAATTAATGTTTTATATATTATATCATTAATTTCATTATATAATTGGTATTTAATAATTCGTTTTATGCTATTTCTATTAACGGGGTTTAGATACAAAAGTCCCAAAAGCTGTAAGAGTTTATATCCAAATATTTTTTTATCAGATTGTATATGTAATTTTTCCATTGATGAAAATTATATGATACTTTTTATTTAATCTAATTTTACATTCCTCATTTGTGGTTATTCAAAAACATTTCAACTATAATGAAATGTCCCTCTATATGGAACTTTAAATGACCCATAAAGTGGTTTTATGAAAAATTGAACTTATTTACAAATTAGTATGAAATATTTTTGTTCTAAGTCCATATTAATTAAAATTATTTATGGAAGATATTATCAATACATAAATGTATAATAAGGAAAACATATAATATATTTTAATTTATTTAAATTTTTTTAATGAAATATGTTCGGATTATTAATATTCATCTCACTTTTGACATTATAAAAAATGTGAAATGATTCTTCTCTACTAACATATAATTTATAAAATAATTTTCATTCCTTCATGCCCATTTTTTCATTTAATTTGACATTACATGTATCCATGATCATTTTCATTGAAATTATTATTCTAAATGTTATAATAATTTAGAATTTTTTGTGCTATAGAAATTAAAGGATATTTTCAATGTTTTTATGAAATTTTTTCATGGTGAATTTAAGGTAGTTATCATTCATGTCAATATCAATTAATAAATCCTATTTTTAAATATGTATACATTATTTTTATACAAAAATATTCTATTATATGTGTGGATAAATATGAATATGAATTATGAATACTTATATGGAACCTATTGTATTCCAATAGATTAATATTTTATGATGAAATATTTATAAAATATATTTCTTTATGACATGATATGATAGGTTGAATTGATGAATTTTATTATGATATTGGGGAACAATTTTTTATGGTTTCCATTATGTGATATATGATACCATAATTATATATCCATCCATTTCATTAGTTAGATATTGAAATCTCATTAAATAATATGAGATGGAATGGGGATTGAACATAGTTCATTAAGGGACTCAATATAATATGATAGAATTATCAATGAACCATTTGAGTGGATGTTATGGAATGGGTAGTGAACCCATCCCACTATTTGATAATGTTAAGATTTATAGTTATTAAAGTTATCATTGAATAAATTAATGATGGTATATGAAATGATCCCACTCCAATATTGTAATTTTTCAACTATGATAGTATTGGATTTAAGAATTCACAATGAATCTGATATTCCATTCATAAGTGGACACCAAAATCAAGTGTATTATTCTTATGATATTTTCTAAGGGCACTATATTTATTAGTGATGAATTTTCACACTTCTAAAATATGTATTTACTGGGGAAAATGCTTATAATATATCTCATAATTAGAATGCTTTGAATGATTATTTAGGTGTTTCATAGGTCATGACCGTTAATTGAGAAACAAACTCTTATATAATACCACTTATGTTTTTTTACTGATATATCTATTTTTTATCTTTTTAAAAATCTTATATTACACTTTAAAATATTGTTATTTCCCCATTTTATTAATAAATATTTTTTGTATGGTATATATATAATGGTTAATATATAGAAAAAAATTGGCCGGGGATATTAAATTCCACATATAAAATAATATGGATATGTATCCAGCCACAAAAAAAACAACAACGTTGTTATGGGGCTTGTATTATTATGATATTTTTTGAATATACATAAAAATGATGAATTTTTTATGTTTTTAATTCTTGGATCTCTATCATTTATGAATCTATTGGGTATAACCTGAAATTATATTCTATTTTTTATATAGGCTTAATGAGACCATCCTCATCATTGAAATATAGTGTGATATTAAATAGATTCTTCCATTTCGTTAATTAATATATAATTTTAATACTCAAAATTCATATTGATTCATTTATTGAGCTTATATCTATATTTTTTAGATATTATTTATAGATGTTTTAATAGGTGTATTGTAAATTAATGGGTTAGGAGGAATCCATCACTAACATAATGGAAGATGTAGTGGAGTAGAAACGTGAAGTATATTCATCTCATAATAAAAAGTGAGTGAGAATATTAGTGGTGGAGAAGGAACCATATGTACTAATCGCTATGGATGATCCTATTAAAATACCAAAGGATGAGTTGTTTCCTTCGGTAGAGGATCCTAAAAAGATAAGTACCCTTCCCCAATAGATCTTGAATGAATATAGTATATAACTAAGTATCCTTATATATCATATCATTTCATTTCTAATTATGATCCTGCTATAAATTATTATGATGATTCATATTGTTTCATGACCAAGGTTAAATGGTCTATTATTTTATGGTCATGGAAAATCATCCTTATCCTTATCACTCAAAAGCTTTTAGTTCATACTAATGGATATTATTATTGGGGGATGTATGGAATCTCTTTTGAAGCATCTATTCAATAATCCATAACTTCTTGCATGATCCAATGAAAATGATGGAATTAAAATGTGTTGTGACCCAAAAAGTACATATATTAATATTGAATATTAATAATTTATTATTAATTTTATATAAATATGATCCAAACCAGAATTTTAAATTTTCAAATTTTTGTAAATATGGATACATAATAAATTGCCATACGAAAGCTCAAATTCATCTCCCACACAGTTCAGCTTAACTAGAAACCTACTTTGAAATTCCCATAAAGGGACTTTCATTAAATCTTAAGGAAAAGGAAACATACTAATTTGATAGATAAGTACCTCAGTAAGGTTAAACATAAGACATAAGAATTGAAAAACATAAATGAGTATATGAAATGAATAAGGTTATGATATTATTAATAATATATATAATTAATATCCAATCAATCAATAATATTTAATAAACAATAATCTAAAAAGATGTTTTCATAATTGAATATATAATCCATATGAGTGTGGAATCGTCAATAATAAATCATGTTCCACGAGAACATAACATAATAATAAGTGACATGCCATGACATAAAATTAATCATAGAACATCATTTCCTTTTCCAAGGTTCAACAATAATACAATTAAAGTGGATTGGGTTATCTAACAATTCTATAATTTCATTAGTCATTTTATACTCCCAATAATATTTTATTGGAAAAAGTCACTTTCTAAACTCAGTGGAATATTTTTATCATTCTTTATTATCACATAATATATATATATAAATATTATAACCCTATTAATTTATGGAATACGTAATTATGAATCCATTAATAACATAATTAAAACCATACATATGTTTATCAGAAGATCCTAAATAATTATTCATACAATCATATCACAACCCATGTAAATGATTTGAGATTCTTGCAAAATTCAGCATCTTAATCATAAATCAACTATAAAAATAATAGTTTTCGATACATTGTATCATATCTACATTAATCTATATTAATCGTCAAATAATATTTTTATAGATTAAAATAACTTTCAAAATTACAGTATAATATCTTGAGGGATACACCATTTTCATATCGAAATCACTTTTTTAAAATCTAAAATACAAAATCAAGGGAAAATATATTTTATAACAACAAAGGGTGATTTTAAAGGAATTTACAATGGAATGAGTATTAATTATGAATGGGGAATTAGTTTCGGAGTTGTATGTTAAAAAATTCATTTCACATTCTTAGTAAAATGTTAAAACCATCTCATTGTGAATACCAAAGAAGAATCCTTTAAAAATTTTAATTTTTTATATTTAAATAAAAAATGAAATAAAATATATTTTATTTATTGAAAATGAATTGAACATAATTTAATGAAAATATGGAAAGGTAATAATATATGCTTCGGCTAAGATAGAAATAATGTTTTTTTGAATAAAAATAGTCTTTTTATATTTTTTGTATATAAACAGGGTAAAAGCAAAGAAAAAACTAATATCTAGAAATAATTATAATAAAAGAAATTATATATGATTTGTGAGGCATAAATCAGTAAAATTCATCATCTAATATTGTTATTCATAAACAAATTTGGTAAACAATTTATTTTAACGTTTTCCCATTAACACATTGGTAATGTTTTACTCCTTAATACCATGAATGGTATTACATAATAATAAACATTAAATATAATTAATTTAATATACTTTTACCTTATTTAGGATATTTTTTGACCCCTATATTTTCCTCTTTTAATTCAGATCATTTTTTGAGGGATTTTTGATGGAAATTAGAGAATGTTTGGATGCCCAAGATGTTATGAAAGGTCGGAATAAGAATAAGTTAAACAACGTAGTTTATCCTACATACTATGTGCACTTTTTTTACCCACTAGATAGTGAAAAATAGTTTTTCCAAATCATGTAGCCAGACCACCATACCATGATACCTTATTCAGGGAGTTTCTTCATGGATGGAAATAGGTTGGAAAATCTATGGGCCCTCATAAGAGAAACCATGAACCCAACTCGCAAGTGGTTGTAGTTTTGGAGCAATGTTACTCCTAAACATATAACCCCTCCATAAAACAATGTATGTGGGGTTTTAAAGACATGATAAATTAATTAAAAAATCATCAACCCTTTTTTTAATATTCCTAAAAACCTATTACACCCTAGAATTAATTATTTGGAAGTGGAATCTCTTTTGATGTAATTTTAACTCCACTGGAACATTTTCATAGTGGATCGAAGCTTCATTGATCTCATTTGATCTAATCTGACTAGGTGGGTATCCTATCATGTGTCTTATCCTGGCCTATCATTCTATAATCACTAGATTTTAAAACACCATCTTGTAATTTGTTGATCGATATTCATTATTGTTGGATCAATATTTTGGGTCGCCTTCCAATATCATTCATATATTTATTCTTCATTGGCATTCCATATTTCAGAAGCTGTTCATTATGATATCTAGATTTAAAGGTAGGTTGTTCTATAATAATTTTTCATTCAATTGAACATCTAATTTGGATGATATATATACAAATATTTTCGTAATAAAATAAATACATGGGTTTGAGATGTTTTTTTCATTGATTTTAGAAGGGTATGGGAATTGAGAAAACAACAAATTTTAAATGAATTGAGATTAATAATTGAATTTTAAAAATATTAATTCATTTGAAATTGATTTTAAATAAATTATTTAATTTTTATCATAAAAAGGTGTATAATATTGAAGAGGAATTTGAAGTATTAGATATAATTAAATATTATTTTCATTTTAGAAATACTAATGGAATATTGAAAACTAGAATTTTGAAATTTTATAATCTAATGATTTATACAGATAAATTTTAATTTTTTGATAGACTGAGAGAAGAACCAGAATGAATTGATTGTTTGTATGTAACAAGGAAGGGAATGAAATTTAAATGATTCCATAACAATAGATATATGATTCCAATACTTATTGAACCATGATCGTATTTTTTTACCATAGTGTCTCCTCGAATGGGGTGTAGTTCGGTTGCTAATAGTGTCTCCCTAAAGTGTGTGATGATTTCAGTGTTCCCATATATCATGATCCCTGTTAAAAATTGAGAAGTTTAAGATCTTATTAACAATTAACTAATGTAACATGTAAATCTTTTGTAAGGTTCTTATTCTATATGATTATCTTTCACATGTCATTGATTCATTGACCTATTAATTCATACCAAATAATTTACATTAAAAATTTATATAAATTTTATAATTCAAAATGTTTTAATTTTTTAATATATCTATTATACTTTGAATATGAAATCATGTATTTGTTTATATTATAAAAATGTAATGTCATGAAAAGTATTATTTAAAATTTTTATAGAAATTATTAATTTTTAGGGTTTTGATTATGGAACACTTTGTGAGACCTACCTTGGGTTTATATAAAAAACCCTACCTTTTCTTTTGGGTATTTGAATAATTTTCATATACAAATTCTGATAAATGTTATATATCCACTTTTTGGAAGTTGCTGTTTTGGATCCTTGGGACCGTAGAGTGATGACGATGATCAGTGGAGCTATTTACACATGTTATAATGCTGTTTGGGAATTCTATATAGTTTGATGTTATCATCATGTTTTATTCTGTTAAAATATCCACATGAGAGTATTATTCATTTTTAATAGTATCCATTACCTTCATCTATTTTGTGGAAAATTTGTTCTCCTTGATTTTTTATGAATCCATGTTTTAGTCACTAGCCCGTGGGGATCAATAACTACCATTTGGTCATTTCAATGATATATTGGGTACCAAGGTTCCAATGTATTTGGAAATGTTTTTTACAATTTGTTGTCAAATTTGATGGTCAATAATCATTTAGTTATATCAGTGTATGGTTGGTATGTCTTGATGGGTCTTTGGTTGTAGTTGTGAGAGAGTTCCTAGCTAGCTCTCATAATAATGATCCTTATGTCATGATTTGTATTAGGGAAATGTTTTTTAAGTAATGATTAGAATTTATTAAATTATTATTCATTCAATTGAATTGTGTTTCATGAAATCCGAATCATAAATTTATGCTCAATATATTTTTAAATTAGTTATCTATTTTTTTAGATTGGGATCTTTGTATCCATTATGATGTATTCATTTATTTTTTTTTGGAATAATTAATCTAAGAATAAAAATAAATATTCCCTACTAGGATGCTTTTAGTGAACCAATGTGATAAAATCCACCATTTGACTATATTATCATTGAGATAATGGTGCAGGATATACATGATGTTGGGAATGTATATATACTCATTCTTTTTCTAGTCCTAGTATAGGAACCATGACGTGCTGATACTCATGAATATTCTCAATTATATCATTTAAAAAATCCACCCATATTAAAATATTATAATTATCCTCAAGAGATTGTGGACTATTTGATGTGTATAAATATTATTTTTGATTTCATGGAAATTCTTTATTTAATTATGGAGAAATTAACAACATTTAAGCTAGAAGGGTCTTGTAGGATATTGTGGGATTTGATGTTGCTGGTGAAAAAGAATGAGGATTTGGAATAGAAATTCATGAATGTTCATTTCATAGATTAGTTCAATATATAATATTTGGTCATCATGAACTTAATGGATTTCAACAAACTCTATCTAAATGACAGTAACGTGAATAAGTATGAAAAAAAATTACAGATCTTGTTCAATTTTCCCTTCAGGTGGTAAATGATAAAAAGCTAAATGCCTGAATATTTTATATGGGTATTAAACTAGAAATTCAATATTAGTTTTCCTAGGTGAATATTGATTCTTATTCTGTTGTTCAAGATAGAGAATTGATGGTTGAGATTGACCAACGTGAAAGTTTATTATTATTAATGGTTCTATTTTCACCCAACTACAACTCGGTGTTTTCCATTAACATATAGTGGAATCCTAATAAATTTAATGGTTTTTATAGATATAATTTGTTTCTAATACCTCCTATAGTTACTAGTATAGGCCCTTGGAATATATTACAGTGTGAAAATTTTGGTCATTTTCAATGTTTTTTCACTAAGTCACCATTGATCTATGTTTGGTGCACTAATATAGGCCACCTATTGAAATATAACCCTATCTATACATATTCAAAAAGTGTTATCAGATCATCCAGATTGACAATTAAAATGGTAAAATAAGATTGATTGATATTTATGGGGTTCTAGACACATGAACCTAAAACATAGCTTCTTAACATGGTGTAAGATTCTCTAGAGGAAAATGATAATGGTCCAGTGATACTTAAAGGTACCAGCAGTATAGTCTCACCTAAAGTGACTTGTTTATTTGATATAGGTTTATCTAACTCATTTATACCAGTAAATATTAACGAACTTATAAATCATCCAATTGTAATTTTTTTGTATGTATATATATTAAAACACCCCTTGAGAAAATAGAGAGAATGGTCTCTATTGTACTATATGAGTTTTCTCTTTATCAAAAATAGATATTACTTAGTATTTTTGGTTTCTCTTCATTAATCCACGTTATGAAATCATTGGGATGGATTGAAAAATTGATAATAAGTCTGAAATTGATTTTTACCTTCAATGGGACTCATTTAATATACCCTGGGGAGTGTGTTATTTCATTTAGTGAGAATGAGACAAGAGGTTATGTTGAGTTGGAGAATCTATTTCAGAGTTGGATAGTGTAATATTGGTGTTTTAATTTGTACATATTGTGATGATATTCCAAAAATCATTATTGTGATTCCCAATGTGTCTTCTTATAATTTCTTTGGTCTTCCACCAATAAAATAGGATTAATTTTATATTGATTTAGTACATTGTACTCAACTAGTATTTATTCCATCATATCGTACAATACTACCAATGTCTAATGAAAAACATATATATTCTTTTAGATGATCCATTATAGAATCTATATTGATGATCTAGTTTCTATCCCATGAGGGAACCATTTATATATGTGAAAAAATATTTTGGATACCTCTCTACTATGTTGATTACTAGAAAACTAGTTGATTTGATGTAATGAACAATTATTAATTAAAACATATTAGTGATCTATTTGAACAGTTGAAATAATACAACTGGTTCATAATGATTGATCTTAATTGTTTTGTCGTCGGTGCAGATTAAAATAATATAACATTAAAATGATTAACTTTAGGGGTAGGTATATCCATCATGAGTTTCATGTCATGGAATCATTCATTGTAGTATTTAAAGATGAAATATTGTTTTACTACAAGATTAAGGATAATAATGTATGTTATATTAAATAAGTCCTATGAATATTTATAGAACATAGATGCTGTCACAATAGAATTTATTGATTCAAGAAGAGAAATTCTAGTGAAAATTCTTGTAATAACATAGCATCTCATTCAATGATGAGAAGTATAACTCTATTATGACATGGAAAAAATGAGGAAATTTGTTCAGATAATAATCTTCTTTGGCTTGGTGGGATATTAAGGTAGGTTTAAAAAATATTTCTCATAGACGGATTCATTAATGATCACTCCCACATGTAATGGATTTATCTTCTTATAAAATAAACAATTTTATTGACTTTTTGTTTATTTGATACGTAATTACACTTTTGCAATAATGCAGACTCTTCCAAAGGATTGTCATAGCTATATGGTATTATATAATATATTATATTTTGGTTTGGCATGTGTACAAATATAGAATAATTACATCGTAACCTATGGAACCAGACATGTTAGGCCACACAAGAAGCATTATCTAGCCCATGACATTTAAGTCACAACTATGATGAATGGTCATACTAATTTTCAAAATAACCTTTTCATATACTGGTTTACCTTTTCTTCCAAACACAAAATCATGATTTATATCTTACAAAAAATATTTTATCCTATATTATATCCAATGGGTATAATAACTAAAATATTTTTACTTATATATTTACTATCACTGGAAGAAGGGAAATAGTTTTACAAACTCTTCAATCATGAAACATCCATCTATGTCCATGAAAGAATCATCCGAATAGTGGAAAATTTTGTCTTCTATGTCAATGTTTTATTTAGTATCTCATAGGGAAGTGGTGAAGGTTTTCTTTCCATGTTTTGAGTTAAAAAAACTCTTTTATATATGATTCTTCAGGAATAATAGTTTGATAAGATTTTTTATTTGGGACACTATTTAAGGTGAAGAGACCAATAGAGAGGGGTCATTCTCTTTTTTTGTGAATCCGATGTTCTTAAAATCTATTTTTATGCCTTTATCTGTAAAGAAAGTTGTAATAGTGGAGTACTATTATTCATTTTTTGATCTTCATTCTAGAACTATTGTGTTTTTCATGAAATATAGAGATGATTCTGAGGTCCATGCATGATATGTTAGATTAATAATTTTTTTGAAGTTGTTTCAAGTATTATCATGTCGAAGGTGAGAACCAAATACCATTATGTTTTCTACCACTAAATCTGGAGCCAATTATGAGAGAAGCTGATATTTAAATGCACTTTTTGTTTGTGGATCCACATACGCATTGTGAATTTAATTTGATATGGGTTTTGATTAATTAGATGATAAAATCATGTTATATTTTACCCACTATTGATAAAAACAATTATACTAATTTTTTAATTCTCCACACACAATAAATATTTATATTTCTAAGATTTCATTATTATAGAGTGTCATATATGGATCCAATTCTTACTCAATTCATCGGGAGAGGCCACTAATAGTTATTACGATCTCATGAAAATTTGGTCATGATATATCATATGTAAACCTATTTCTATATAGAATGAGCTATACAAATTTTTTGAGAAAATATTTATTACAATGTACAATTTTTGTCGAATTTGAGACATCGATTTGGGATTGATTAAGTTATCATATAATATTAGTTACTTGTATTCTATTTTGATGTTTTATTTTAAGATCTTGAATGGTTAGCCATTAAAATACCTATTTTTTTATGGATAATTGGTTAATTTTATTTAGTTGGTATGAGTTTGGTCTAAAATTGATGTTTATGATTCAGTTTATTTCTCAAATAATGTTAATCGAAAGCTTTTGGACGAAATTACATTTTGATCATTGTAAGAAATGTTGGATTTTCTAGTTTGTGACCATGTTTTTTAGAGATTCATCCCATATAGTTCATGACCATCTTTGAAAATAGGTGAATTATTCACAATGGTCTGTGGAAAATATTATGGTTTTTAGGATCTATTTAATGTTGAATAAAATCTAGAAATTCCCCCGTAGTTGTTGTAGATACATATTGTGTTCCATATATCATATATTCTAATGTATATTTCTTACCCATTTCATGTCTTGGGATGGGAAGATCATGATGTTGAGATTTATTTATACATGACTCGGTATCTAGCTATGTTTTTTTATTCTAAGACTATGATAATTCATGGGAAAATAATTCCTTTGGTTCGTGTGCTATTTCAGAATGGTTTTGATTTCAATTATAATTGAAATTGTGAGGTTTCGATTAGAAAAAAGTGGCCTCATATCTTTGTTTTGTATTATTCATGAAAGGATTTCTTATGAAATACTGTTTTTATGGTAGAAACGTTTTAACATCCCATTACAATAGTTTATGTATTCATTGACCATTGTAATATTCTCTTATATGTTTAGTCTATTTAAGGGAACATATATGATAATTTTGGAATTATTTTGAATCAAAATAGGATATTCAAGGTTGGAAATAGTTAGGTATTGTGGAATGTTTCGAATAATGAACCACGAACCCTATTGTAATCCACTAGAAGAGGGATATCTATTTGTTAAAATAGTTCATCTATTCTTCCAAACCATTTATTATTAGTTAGTGAGGGTTTTTCTAGCTGTAAAATGATATTAGGACTCATGATTCGGCATAGACTAAATCTTGAACCCTACTTATATGGGCACAATGTTGTAGTTCATGGTTACTCTTAACCATGAGACTGTTCTAAAAACACATTTGAGCATGTTTTTATTGTATGAAAATGTTTATTAAAATTTATGAAACCCCCATTTATGATTTCCAATCCCCCAATAAGAACCTAAATCAAACATTAAGGTGGTAGAGTATATCAAAAGAAAATATTTACTGCTCCAAATCAATTTTTTAGTGGATCGAAGAAACATTGATCTTGTTCGAACTCCTACGAGTAAGTGGAATATACCCTCATGTTTTTACACCTATTATGTATTTATCTGATATATAAATATTGATATATCCTTATTTAATTGATTGATTTAAACTCTTTTTTGTATCTTGAGTTTAGATTTTGTTCCTACATCATCTCCATCATCATTCTTCGTTGGTTCTCCTAATTGCATGTGTAGTATATTGTTATCCCTTGATTAAAATGTAGTTATTTCAAAATGTTTTATCCAATCATATGAAACCTCATTTTGGATGATTTATTTTGAATGAGTTTTCAATGATTTAAAAACATGTGTTTGAGGTGATTTGATCAATTATTTAAATATGTCATAGAAACTGGGAAAAATTCATATTTTAATTTAAATATAATTGTTTATATAATTGTGAAAAATGATGGATTGTTTGGGAAATTATTTTAATGTAATGAATTGATGAATATTTGAGTAAGATTATTGAAATAATTGAAACCACTTATTTGGTTTTGAAATAAAAAAGGCATGTTGAAAACTGAATGAGGAAATTATATGATGACAATATTTTAGATGATTGATAACTAATTTTACCTGTTTATTTATTTATTGAAGTAATATAATCATTTATCTTTAGTTTGTAACTATGTAAAGTAGATTATAATTTTTATCCCATAGAAATGGACTAATAATGACAATAATTACTTATCAAATATTTGTTTTTTGAAGTACTATTTCCCTAATGAGGTGATGTTTTATTTCCCACAGTGGATCAAAAAATGGGGTGATTAGTTGACTATGAACATATATATCTAGAACATTTTTCACAAATGAGATGTTTAGTGATTGTATTATAATGATACTGCAATACTATGGGAAAAATTTTCATGGTTATTTCTTTACTTCATTTTACTACACATGGTAATGATTTATTGAATTTTGTAGTCCTTAAAATTGATTTTTATAAACTATTTTAGATAAAATGTTCATTTAATATTTTTGGAAGTCTATTTTTATACATAGTTAATAAATTTACTATGAAATAATGTTTTGTTTAAAAATTTGATAATATAATTCTATGACTTGTATTTTTTAAACTAATAGTACAAATTTTAAATTAGTTTGGATTTGATTATGAAACACTTGGTAAGACCCTTATAGGATTTTTTTCTCACACCCTACCTTTTAACTAATCCATATTTTGATTTAATTATGTAAGGTAAATGAAAATGTAAGTATCCTATTTGAGGTAATCTATGTTATTGATCCTTAAGATTATGGGGTGATTAATTTGAACAGTTGAGATATTTCCAAATTTTAACACATGGGTTTCATAATTTTGTTTTGTTGGATGTTGTTATATAGAGATAATGTGCCATTAAAATGTTTATATTTCAATTGGGTATTAATTTATTTTGAATAAATAATTATTTAGGTATATAATATTAAATTTTTCATAAAATAGTATGAATTTATTCAATATTGAAAAATAAGTTCATTAGGTAGTAATCAAACTACATATATTACATGATTCCATAAAAGATCTAATATGTCACATAAATATAAATTGATACCAAAAAACCATACCTTATATTTAGATTAATATGAATGTTCTCTAATATAATTTATTGTAAATAAAAATAGATTATAATTAAATAAAATAATCATACTCAACCTGATTATATCATATATTTTCTAATAATGCAATTTTAACACATGTTTTTTAAAAATCCCATAATAAGGATTTCATTTAGGGTGTTAACTTCTTCTTTTCTTATGAATGATTTGTTTCAGTAGTTTCAATACTTTACATTGATCCTTGGTACATCATCTATATAATATTAATAATTTAATGTATGTATTATTGAACAATTATGAACTCTTTTATAACCATTTATATATATTTTTCTTGAAAAATGAATTACAATACCTCATAGATATGGAAGAATGTGAATGTATTATTAGGTGTATGAAATCACTTGTTATGAACATTATTTGTTTTAAAAATATCTAATGTAATAAGATCCATGTAACATAATTAATAATTTAAAAAATAATAAATATGATAAATTAATTGTCTAGGGTTTAAGATGCTATGAAACTCATACCTAAAATGAAATAGATTTTTAAATTACATAATGTGATGACATTTTAAAACATTATTCAATCATAAGATATTGTTGAATAATATGTGAGAATCAATTTGAAATAGTTAATGGAGTTTTGAAAATTAATCGATAGATGAAATATATATGTTTTAATTTTACATATAATGAAGAAGAAATCATTTAGTGAGTTAATCTTTTTTTAAAATAAATTTAATTTGAGTGTAATTTTTTGTATATATTTATGTTAATTAGGCCAACCTACAAGGATTATTTTTGATATAGTAAAAATCAAATTTCATTGTTGGGGAAAATATTATCCATTTCATTAAATGTCATCCACTAAAGTAGAGATATATTTTAAACAATCACTATTAAATATCATTTAATAAACAGTGGTTATTATATAAATAACACCATTTAAAACAGGTGTTACTAATATAAATAATTAAAATTAATAAGGAAGATTAATTCTTTCCTGACTGAAAATCATATACCAATTCAATGTGTTTAAAATCCGTAAAAAATATCATGATAAGAAAATCATGAAAAAATAAATGATTGAATGCCACAAAGAGTAGGTATTTGTAACATATATTATAAAAATATATTTTGTGTAGGTATTTATTTTACTATAAATATTGAGTATTTATTTAATAGTTAAGAGAAAACAATAGATCCATTCCCCTTAACATGAGATGAGGGTCATGAGTTAAAGGGTCTAATTGAAAAGAATATAAATTCTATAAAATTTTCGTTAAATTGATTGACCCCCATCAATGTATATTCATGATACATAGGGGATATAAAAGTTGTATAAGAGAGTATTTATGCCTTATATTGGATCAAGTTTTCTATGGCTAGTTGATTTTACAAGGTTCATAAGAAGTTCGTATTTGCTGTGGATATTGAAGTACCTCATTTAGAAAACATAGTTTCCAATATTTTTTTAAATGACATAATGTTCTCTTCTAGGATTCTAAAAGACAATAAGAATTGGGAAGAAATTATATTTTTAAAAATATCAATGAAATAATAAAAGGACCAGTTCTTCTTTATCAAATTAGTTTACTATTAATATATTTTATGAAACAAGATCAATCTATAAGAGTATGAAAAATGGGTGTTGATGTGAAAATACACATTTCACTACAGTAGTCTTGGACTACACAAAGTATTCAAAATGAATTCAGTCCAAAAAATCAAATATACTCTTAAGGGAAATGATTCATAGTGTTCGAAACCTTTATCAAAGGATTTGGATTGTGGAAAACCTCAACCATGAAAAGCATCGATGGTCACCTCTAAAAATTATATTTTCTGTTTGTAAATCTCTATTTCATGGATGTCCCTAGAAACAAAGATCATATTGTGTAAAAATTACACACTATTTGTGGTAGTTACCTTGGAGATTTCAAGATAATATACATTGAGTTTAGTTTTTAGGCATGTTATGTGATATTTTTTAACCTTATAATTTTGGTAAGACTCTTATTTTATAAAAAAAATCAACTTGTAGGATTGTAGACATTTTCTATGTTAAACCTCGAGAGGTTATTTCTGTATGTGGATTTCCAATGAGTGTCATCTCTTTATCCTTTCATGATTTCATTATGGACATCGAGGGAGAACTCCCACAAAAGGCCTCATTGAGAGGATATGGTCCTACTAGGACGATGAATTCCCAGTGATGGGCCTGCAACTATATTGATAGGCTTTAACCATTATATTTTTATTATATATTTACCCAGCACCATTTTGACATTTAATTATATATTTCATGGATGTTACTTGTAAATAAATATATTCCCTAAAATGTTAAGTGGTTTTAATGTGACAAAACATAGGGACGGAAGGGAAAACATTATGGCCATGTATTGATGTTTTATAAATAGGTATATTTTGAATACGCAGATGACCTTAAAATAAACATAAACTTTTATGTGTCACTATTCAGTTTAGTCAAGGAAATCCTATGATTGAGTTATCATGAGATTAGTTTTTCTGTAGAGGCGTTGATATTTATTATGTGCTAATTTTGAGAATAATGAATGGATAATGCTATTGTTTTTTGATATTGGCATGCAGATAACATTTATTTTTTTAGGAATCATCTAGGGTTTTTAGGTATCATGGTTGTGTTTGATGGGAATAAATATTCAGGTCACAATCCTAGTAGACTTTTAGTGTTATGGTTGACTATGTAATTTCAGAAACAATTCCTTGAGATGAGAGAATGTTCAATTTTTCATGGAATTGTTGAGGTATCAAATTATGAAGTTGAGTTCGATCAAAGATCATAGGGTAATAAAAATGTATTAACTATATATACCAGTAATTATATCCATATTGATAGATGACCCATGGGAGCGTCCTTTAGGTCTTGAATAAGTTGGTATATGAGGTAAATCTACATTCTATAGAATTTTTTTTATAGTTTCACATGGTAACATGTTGATGTTGAACATTAATGAATGGAATATTAAATTATCATGATTTATTTATTTGAATGGGACACTTACATTCATGGTAAACCAAAATATTTTAGTAAACTAAATTAGTTTCTCTTGTGAAAAGAGGGGTAATTGATAATTAAATTGGGTTTCAATAGATTTTTGACCCATGTTTTCACATAGACACACATTTTATAGATACATGGATTTAATAGTTAGTTAAATTTACATATTTTCTCTTTTGATGTGTGTGTAGATTTAGAAGAGAAATTCATATATATTAATACAATCGGTTTATTCTCGATTTTAAAGATGATCCTTCCGAATATGATGACATCATCCCAAGTAATTTGTAAGGGAAATGGTAATACATTGAGATATCTATATATAATTTTTTTGTTTGATGATGATATATTTATGATTTTATCAATTCTATCAGTTAATATAATATAGAGGTTACACCATTTCCCAATTGATTGAGGTGACCATTGATATAATTTGAAACTCGTATCGTTCATAGAATGCAGGAATATGTGGTTGGTGATATTTTTGTTATCCATCATGTCTTCTAGTGTCATTTTCCACTCAATTCATGAAGTTTGATAATATATAGGGATTGTGATATGGTATTTGGTTCTAATATTTGAAGTGTGATGATGAGTTTTCTCTTAATGTGTATATTAGGAAGTCGTTATCTGGTGAGATAACCACATTTGGGAAGGATTGTGAGACGTTGAAACCAGTTTATTAATGGAAATTTTAGAAATTTTATTTCATTGGATAAATAAAAATCAAAAAAATAGTATTCTTAGAAAATGGAAAGTACAATTTAAAATATAATGACTAGATGGAGTATATGTGTGAGCATCATTCCTATGATGGATTGCGAATATCCGAGAGTGGGATGAAGTGCCTTTCAGTAAGGGTGTAATAACTTAAGGAAAAATTTCATCATATTTGGTCTAATCTAGATACATCATTGTATGCCTTGTATGGAATTTGGGGAGAGTACTAGAAATAATATTGGGTTTTCATAGTATAATAGAGTGTTCAATGAAATGGGAATATGAGGGTTTTCAAAAAATATCTGGTGTTACCAGGTTATGTGTGGGTGATTGCAATTCAATTTTATTGAAAAAATATAGGAGTATAGGAAGATTCAACATGGTTTATTTGATTCAATAGGTTGAGAAATGATATGGATGTGTCTCTATCATTATAGGGGTGTGTTTATTATGTAATATCGATTGTGGGAGTACTGTGTATTATAATTGGTATTTAAGGGACAGAAAAATTAGTAAAGAGAACTATATGACAATTGATGAATGAGATGAAAAAATGATTGTTTCTTTGGTTTCATGAGAAATAATTATGCCCCTTCATAGTACGACGTTGTATGTTCTGAGTTTTTGGTCGAGTTTTAGTGGATTACATACCATATTCTTAATGTAGTTCTTGGATGCATGATGGGCATGTTGAAATGAAACATGGCCCCATGAGTCTGAATTCATGAACCATGTAGCTCATGATGTCAATTCATTATTCACCAGGTAATACTGGGGATGATATGTTTTATGATGCGGGTTATAAGATATCAATATTTGATCATCTATAGAATGTCTAATAGAATATTATATTTTCATTTGGATTAGTGGAAAAATTTTAAATCAAACACCATAATTTAATTCCGTGAGTTGGGATGCATAAATGATTTTTTCCATTATGGGTTAAGAAAAATTTTGTTTCCTAGTTGTTTCAATAGAATACATTGGGTTTTGGACCATAAATAAATGTTTTTAAAATATATCCTTGGTTCATAGTTGAAGCGAGGTTATTAATAATCTTGTGACAAAACGTTGAAACATATTCTTCATTGGAATAGAGTTTGAATAATTGTTTGAACATGCCTTTAAACCCATGAAATACTGTAAAGAAATTTTTGAGATATTCTCTTGGTTAAATAATTGTTTTTTTACCCATGACTTATAACCATGTGGGGTAAGAGTTCTTGTAGTAGTATCTTAGCATGACAAGATAAAAAAATTTATCCTCTGTGAGGAAACAATTACGTATATGGGTGATTTGGAAAATGTTATCGAACAGTTGGTTCATGATTTGACTAACTGTGTATACTAAAATTGGGACTATTAAAAAGGCTTGGAAATGACCATTTTTCTATACTACATTAAAGGAGTTCATAAAATATTTATTCTTAATTAATGTTTAATAACTCTCTCGTGTGACAATTTTCTTCTCACTCCGTCAATCAGTGGGTCTTCTTTGTTCAAGGTCTGATATGATTATTGTCGGAGGGATGGTAATCTTATAGGTAAGGATAAAAATATTATTTAATACTTTTTCTATTTCCCTCTCCATCTTTAGAATTTTCTGCATGTGAGATAATATTCCATTTCTTACATGAATTCGAATATTTTTTGGATTTCTATAGTTTTATATCGAATCAGATCCCCATAGTAGATAACTAATGCACCATAATCCTGAAATTGATGGACTATATTCTTTCAAATAAATACCTCATGTCTTTATAATTTTTTACATTATCCCACGTATGAAATTATCTATTTTTTTGTAAAAAGTGAAATTTATTAAGTTTAATTTTTTGACCGCAACAATGATGTTCCAATGAACTGTTATCATTATTTGAGGGTAGTTAACTCAATATGGGTCTCTCTATGGGTGTGTCCAATATTTTCCCATCATCTTAAATTTGTTGTAATTAATCATAATACCTATATGTTTTTTGAACTAATGATTATAAATTAAAGTGATTAATTTGGATTAATGGAAATTTTGATTTTCATGGAATTGCAGATAGCCAATTTAAAAATTATAAAATTTATAAAATAAAATTTATTCAATCATAAGTGAAGTGTTAAATTGATTGAAATTATATGTTAGGTGGGTTGGATAAGCATTCATGTTTTTTGTCAATTTACATTTTTTTACACTTCTAATGGACTAACTTTAGTATATTAATAGAATAAAAATATTTTAATGTTTATTTGTATATATCCTAGGATTATTATTAATTGAATGGTTCCTGTGACTACGGTATTCCTTTATAGATAATTTAGTTCCTATATTGAATTCATTGGTTAGGATCATAGGATTTTAGAACTATATGACTCTTTAATTAGTAAAAAATTGTTAGGGGATGTTTTAAATGATGCTCCAAAATCTTTATTGATGTTATTGAATATGGAGTTTCTCATTATTGGACATGATTTTACATTTAATATATTTAATGCTATTAGAAATGGGGTTCTTCATAATCAGTATTTTTGTTCTGTATCATTTTATTAATTCATCACATAGGGTGTTCAATATCATTTATTGAATTCATGGGGAATGTAATTATTTATTATTTATTGAATTCAAAATTCATGGAAGTATAGACTATTAATTGAAACCATTATATATGGAATTTTATGTTATTTATTGAAAATATATATAATTAAGATCCACATTAATTTTTTTCAAATGTTAGTGATAATTCCCAAATATAATTTTGAACCCTTATATAGTAAAGTCATGACATAGATGAATATGATATATACCATGGGTCACAAGTCTCTAATATAAAATGTTTATTTTTAGAGACATAAGGCATTATCCGATGCTAGAATAGTGATCTGTATGGCTCATGTGGAACCTGAGCATGACAAGGTTATATTTTACATTATTTAATTACACATGTTTGTTATTATACTTGAAAATTGTAGCAGTTTACATTCACATAATGGATTAGAGTTATTTATCATTTTTTCTAGACAAATTTCTTTTACTCACACAATATTTAGGCAATTTCTAGTTACCTATTTATTTAAACTGACTATATGTATATGATTATCATTTTATTCATTAATATTTTTTTTTGGGGACTAGTAAATGACATGGATCCATGGTCAATCTTGTACATATGTAGTCTACAAGATTTGTGTAATTTATTACTTATTTGCCATATCATTCAATCCATGTCATAATTTTTTCTTGTTGAATGTCGAATTCGATTAAGAGGACTTGGTATGTTCATGCATGAATATAATTTTTGTACCTTTTGGGATATCATATATTTATTGGTTTTTATTTATTATTATCTTCCCATGGCTTTGGTTTATTTTTTATTTATAGATATTTATTAATAATAAATTAGGTTTAGTATACCCACTACACCTTTTTAAGACCCTAAATTCCAGTCGGCAACCATTGGCATACAGGGAACATAAGGCCATATATCCATCCAGTTTCATCATTATTTTTAATTTGAAACAGGTGATGATATGTTGTTTAAGTACATTTTTAGTCTCTATGATAATAAGTTTGACCAGAACTACACGATTTACCCTAACAGTGTTGACTATTATTTATTGTGATTACATTACACAATGACAAAAGATAAAAGGGAATTATTTTATAAAAATTAAATCCTAATTCATTATATGTCATCCATTATTAAATTTTCAATTTCTAGAATTGGAAGAAATTTTTTTTAAAAAAAATCAAAAAACAATTGAATTTTTTTTTCTAAAATATCATATTTATAGAGAGGGATTTTTTATTAAAAAATTGGAGTATATAATTCATTCCAAAGTATAAAATTGTAATATTATTAATTAAATGGAACTTATTTAATTTTATAAAATAAACTAAAATATAATTTTAAAATTTTAAAAATTTAAATAATATATTGTTTAAAATAAAAATAAGTATTTTTCACTATTCATTGTTAAATCAATCAGTTCAAAAAATATCAAAATTTTATTATATGAAAATATTAATATGTTGATTTGAAAATTGATATAAATATTATCAACAAAATCAATAAAATTTCAATTAATTAATTATTTTTTGTATCACAAAAAATAAAAAAAACCTTTATCAGAAAAAATGTATTTTTTGAAGAATAAATTGAAATTACTAAAAATAGAATGTATATTTTTATAAGGTTATCAATACATTTATATTGAGTAGGGACTATTTATATATTTGAAATTAATTAATCTGATTCATACTAATAGATTTAATGGATAAGTTATAATTGTTATATTATAATAAATATATTTCATGGTTTTTTAGGATCGATGTTATGTGTCATATACAATGTCAAAAATATTGATAAAAATAGAGTTTTCTCAATATACCAACCTCAATAAAAATTTACATCATATTAATTAGAACATGATGGTGATAATAAATGGTAGAATATATGAAAATAAATTTGTTGAAATCACACATTATAAAATGGGTTAAAAATCACCTTCCTAAAAATAGAGAATGCGGAAGAAAAATTTTCTAAAAAATAACACATAATTATATTTCCAAAATGGTGAAATTTAGTGGGAAATGAAAAACTTACAAGGAGGGATGATTTAATTTCATAATATTTAATGGGACTGATAGGGAACATTGATCAAAAGAATGTTAATGATCAAGAAAAATGTAATGATCACAAAACCATAAACTAATGTGATGTGAAAAAGAGAATTTATTTATCTAAAATGAATTTAATAAAAAATTAATATCATATTATTCTTAAAATGATGAGTATACAAGATGAATTTTATTAATCTTAAATAAATGAAATCATCTTAAAAGGGATCACATAATTCCAAAAAATGATAACATTTCTTTACTCCCATATTTATATGTCAACCAAAATATTGTTTTTGAAATGTTAAGATAAAAAAATTATAATCCATACTATTAAGAAATAATTCATTAAAATATAAAATTTAATAGTATCTTCTAATGATAAACTAAATCATTCAAAAAATACAAAATTCATAAATTAATGTAAATATTTCTAATAATGATTGAAACCCAATAATTATAAATACTTGATCATATATTCATCCTTGATAAAAAAAATAAATTTATTTCCAAATAAGATAAACATTTAACATTAATAAATCTATATATAAATAATCATTCACCAAAAATTACACTAATAACTTCACTATTGATGAATCTTTTATTTTCAAGGGATATCTCATACCTATCCAAATACATCCCATAATATTTAAGATAATTCTTATAAAATAATACTTCACATTATATATATGGGTTATATATACCTCTAACCAAATTAATGTCTCCAAAAATATAATTAATATCCTAAAATTTCACTCACCTAAATTGTAAATGATATGTATAATCCTTTTGAATTATTACCCATCATGATCATATAATACCATGAAGGTATTCATACGTTTTATTTTAACCTCCCATAAAAATATATTAATCACCAATGTTTTATAATACCTACTCTTATGACAACTAAAACATCAAAAAAACAACACTTCCATATAAAAATCTAAAAATTCATCTTTCTATTTATAGATATTTTAGCAATAAATATGACCTAATGTATACCATTAAAAAAATAAATCATCAGATGGAAATATTATATGACTTATATACCTGAGTATCATTAAGGATTATAGTTTTAGATAATTAGAAAAAATTGTTACATAACAATACCCTTTTAATTATGTGACCATTTTTTCCAGTTAAACACATCTTTTCATTTTCCATATTATATCATCAACTTCTTCAATAAAATATATTACAAATGAATCAATTATAGAATCAAATAACCTAAAATAACAATTTATTATCTTTGGAAAAGAATAAATATTAAGGGTCAGATCAAAAAATCAATAAGGGTAAACAAAATCATTCATAATTGAATGTAATTATCGATAAATAGTAGAGTATAATTGTATGATCACATAATAAATGTCCATGTGAATATGGTAATATAAGTCATAACCATAAAAACTATGTACATTTAAGTTTTTTGAAGGCATAATGATATAACATAACACAATATTCATATAAGAAAACAATAATGATCCAAGTGAAATCAATATATGACAAAATGTTTCACTATAACATTATTCAAATATGAAGAAAAAATATAAGAAAATTGTAACATAAAATATTTATAATTGTATTACATTAGAAGATAATTCTAATATATATTAGGAGTACACTATAACGAATAATAACGATATGATTATTATTATAATATCCATAAAATTAATTCAATATCATTACACAATGCATTGGATGGATAAAACATATCCATATATCCTTGTTTTATTAACAAAAGAACCTATAACTAGTTTATAATGGAACCAATTTCCATTAGTTTATAATGAAACCACAATTAAATGGTTTATATATGAGGCACTCAACATTATATGTAATTTAAATGAATCATATCATTGATAATGTAAATAAATATTTAATTTCATCATTAAACTCATAGAATCGATCATTACTAATTTCATAATTTCATTAACCCTTGGACATGAATAGATTCCATAAAAAAATTGAAACCATTATAATATTTCTACATATAGAATAATGAAATTATCCATAAAACATATAATCATTGGGTTATATATATCATTAAGGATTATTTTTTATGATGAATACGAATACCATTAAATTATATTTCTAAATATTCATTATGTGTATACTGATTTGTCATTGAAAATAATTTTTAATGACTAAAATTTTAAGAAATATTTAGAAGAATCATTTTATTATAGAATAACCATAAAATCATAAAAATTATTATTCAATTGAAATATTTTTAATTATGTTAGGAAGATCTATTCATTGCATAAATTATCTAGGTAACCATTCATTTTAAACTACTATTAAG
This sequence comes from Viscum album, assembly GCA_963277665.1. Lineage (NCBI taxonomy): Eukaryota > Viridiplantae > Streptophyta > Magnoliopsida > Santalales > Viscaceae > Viscum > Viscum album. Next base: position 1,031,819,073 of record OY728133.1, on the reverse strand, counting down.
GAAGTAAAAAGTGACCACTATGGAAATTATTAATATATTTCATTTTGAAAAAACTAAAATATTGTATAATATTATTAAATTTATCATTAGGAAATAGTTTATGTTCTGAATAAAAAATTCACGTAAACATTTTATACAATATGGATATAGAATAGAAATATTTTGATCTAAAATAAAAATCAGGATATGTATAACTAAAAAAATTAAATTATTGATGTCTATTTAGAAAATAATTAGGAAAAGGAAAATAAACATGTAAATTGATATCCTAAAAATAGTATAATTTTATATATAGTTTTAATTAAAATATTAACATATAAATTTCACTAATAGAACCTTGAATATAAACATTCTAAAAAAGAAATGATATTTTTAAATAAATATGTTACTGATATGGTTACCTTAATATAAAAATTCATTAAAAGAAAGTCTATGATATAAATCTATTAATATAATCACATTAATGAAATTATATTTACAAAATTCATTATGTTGTATGTATATTCACTATATATGAAAATCATTGTTCCTGACAAGAAACATGTCTCATGAAAATGAGATCCAGAATAAAAAAAAACTATTTTAAAGATCATAACTTCTGAAGTGATAATTAATATATGAGGTGGTCATGTTAACATATAATAATAAATAAATATAAATTGAATATTATTAATAATTAATTTTATAAATCAATAAATTAAAAATCTTTTCAAATAAAATTCACTCAAGAATAAGTCTAAACCAACGATTAGAAATTTTGTTAAGATATCTCTTATAATGTGATGACCTTCAACCTAAATCCCCATGGATGAAATAATTGAATTCTAGATTGGAATACCTAGAATCAGTAATTACTAATGAAATGATAGGTAATAGTGTAATATATACAACATAAAAAATTAATTACATGAATGACATTAAAATATTCCCCAATGTTTGGAAATTGAGTCAATGTCCTTTTCCTTGAGTCACATCTTTCCATGTATGTCAATTAACTCATTTATAATAAAACTATAAATATTATTTGATATATTATGAACCTTATGAAGTATTAAAATCTTCTCATTAAAAAATTTATATCATTTATTCTGGGGACATAATTTTTTACACAATCAATTATTTCTACATAGGTTATTTTTATGATGTTTGATACATAACTTGAAAAATGATTTGGTATATTTATCAATGTCAAAGGTTTAATTGTTCCATAATATAAAAATTATAAAATGATATAGTTATATTTTTATAAATCAATTAACCATTTAAAAAAACAATGAATAAAGGTTATGAAAAATAAACTACCCTTTACTCATTAAGATTGAAGGATGTATGTAAGGATGAGTAATGTTTCAATTATTCAATGATTTTGATAAAAATGGTAAGTTTTATTTTATCATTATAGAAAGAAATATTATTTATAATATATAAAATTATTTATCTAAATAAACATAATATACCATTTATGTTATCAAATAATTAAAAACAAACCACAACACTCAATGGAGGTGGTAGTCCTTAAGTCAACACGAATGGAATTGTAATTTTTTAGTTAATGGAATCGTAATAAATCATAAAATATATTAATTTTTCAAAACAAAAAATATTTCATTAAAATATTATAAATATATTATCTAAAAAACATAAATAATAATCATATGTGGTTATGGAAAATTAATTACATAGTTTTGAAAGGTGGTATTCTGTTGTACACGTGATTTAAGGTTTCATTTCCCATTTCATAGAAGAGGATATAGATATAGGTTATGAAATTTACATGAAAAAATATTATTTTAAGGGATTTAATGATATTATTATGTTATCATGAATGAATATTATGATATTTATATAGTGGAAGATGAAAACATACACTTTTATTGAGAAGTTATACTTATTATTCGGACAAACTCTTTTTCATTACATCTTATGACCTATAGAGTCAGCATTCTACAAACAAATTGACCTCTAGAATTCTTTAATAGATTTTATGAATGTATTTTTGTAACACCCCACACTTCCACGGTACGTTTCCCTTCGAATAATCGATAGCGTGTGTTGTACGCAACCTCGAGTTCTAACACACACCACAACTAATTAAACTAGCCGTTGTGAATAGTAATACCTACTTTTTGAAATCATATATATTTTATATTTCAAAATGGACTTCATTTTTGGATTCGGAATATTGAAATTAGCCTAGGGCGAAATTTTGGTACTTTTCGGATAACTTTTATATTTTGATGAATAGTGAAAATTACTAAATTTTAATTAAAAACAACTTTTTTAATCAAAATAATTAATAGTGATAAATTGTGAATTTGAGTGGTTTTAAAGTATATTTAGAATATATTTTTACCATTTAATATAATTTTGGTCATTGGACATAATTTTACAATTAAACCGAACATAAACAAGTGTCAATCTTTTTATAGTTATTATCTCTTAAAAACACGCTTTTTGTTTTGACAGCGGGAATTAATTTTAAATTAATTTCTGCCACTTCTGTGTTTTGAATTTAGGAAAATGGATTCCATATTTGGAATCAGGATGTTCAAATTGTGTAAATAGGTAACTTTTATTTTTAGACATTTTGAATAGTTACTGTGGTAAATATTTTATTTACCATGGTTAAAGGGTAAATCCGGTAAATAAGGGTTAAAAAATAATATTATAATAATACAAAATTACCCTAAAACGTGTCCTAACCTTATTGGTGGACACATACCCGACCATGGGCATCCTTGGGTCAATTTGGGGACCCCTTGGAGCCACTTGTATGTGGTAGGGACACATTATATTAATAAAGTTAAAATAAAAATAAAAATGGCATAAGCTTACATCTTTTAGAAGAACAATTTTTACATAGGGTTATACATGTTGGATTTTAGATTATAAATATTCATTAGAAAGCTAAAAAGATTTCCTACATGATGATATTTTATTTATAATTTTTAGACATCAAATAAGTTAAATTATTAATGACACAATAATGATGCAATGTTTACCTCATTAATAAATCATTGAAATAAATAATATTATAATGATTAAAATATTATCTAAAACCTGTCCAATTCTTATTGGTTGATGTTATTTAGAATATGAGTCATCTTATCTTCGACCTCAATGATTTTTGGACCATTATAAACCGAATATAATTATATTATAAAGTAATACTTTCACTCTTTCCTAAAAAGCCCCTCCTCTCCCTTATAAAAGGAGACCACTTCTACTCATTCCTCACACCTCTCAAGCCACTTGTCTCGTCCAAACACTGCCCAACTAAGCTCCCCACATCCCTCTCCTCCTCCTTGAAGCTTCCCCTTAGGCAGAAAGCATTTCAACAAGTCCTTTGGTTCTAACCAAAGTGAGTTACCTAAATTAAAGGTAACGATTTCTCTTAAATTATTTTCCTTTATTTTGCTTCTCCAACCCCCAAACTCTTTTTATTTCCTTTCTTTTGTAACAACACCAGTATCCTCAATATACTAGGATGTTTTTATAAGAAGTATTCAAACTACACATACAAAAAACTCCATCTAATAGATGATGAACATAATGTTTCTGTGGATGGAAAACTAACGCCTCACGAAACGATGATTGTTCAAATACATCTTACCGCCTCTCATGGTGGCCATTATGATGGCACTATAATTAAATATGATATTAATGATATATATTTTATATATAAGCTTCTGTAATTCCATTTTATTTCATACCATTATTCGTTTCATGTTGTATATACATACGATAATTTCATTTGAGGAAGTGCGGACTACCGCCCCCTTAAAATGATATGACTCGTTCATACCACACATGGAACGTATAAAGGATGGTGTTAATGAACTTAAGTAACATATATAAAATATTATATTATACTGGAATAGTAATATACCTATGTATCATTTGGATTCAATTCTTTTAAAATAAAAATTAAATGGAAGTAGTGTTCGTGCGTACATACGGACTACCGTCTCCACGAACGCGGTGAGATCCATCCTCCATCGTATCCATTCAAGTCTTATTCTCATTTTAGGGTTAAAAATAATGTTAATATCATTCTGATTATGAATAAGATTACGTAACCAAACATTTAAGAAGAACGAATCGATTATCACCTGAAACGACGATAATACTAAGATATTATTAAAGCAATGTTAAAAGATCATATATGATATCATATTAATGTATATGATTCTTGTATAATTTAATAACAATTATTTTACCATTATACAGGAGGTTAACTGACCCCAACAAAGGAAAAGTACAAGGTAAGGGTTATTTCACAATCTCTTCATTATCCGAGGTTGTATTATACGTAATAATCTACTGGGATCTCTTTATCATCCACATCCATGTTTCTTCGAAATGTATTTCAAAACATTTTTACTATTTACAAGAATATGGGTTAAAGTCATTTATACCCTTGTTTGACTTTTTATAAGAGGTTTATAAAGGAATCTTTCCGTCGTTTTCAAAACAAGGTCCTTTTTAACCTTTTCGACAGAATTGAGGTAAGAATGTTTTTTTTAACATATACGGCGGGTGCGGTTATTTTCCGCCGTTATAAAATCGTCGAAGCTTCCCATACAAGCTTATAAGAATATTTTCAAAGAAAATGTTTTATTTTATATGGATCTTAAATGATTTCAAAATAAAAGGAGATACTTCTTTAAAAAGAATTCTGATTTCATCTATGTCAACATCCTTTGATGGATTTTAAGATTATTTGAAGTTGATTTATTATGATACAAAACTTCTATATTGTATTGAAGGTTTTGTGATATGTTTGACTGTGGATGTGCTATTTTTATACCATTCATAGTTTATGGTGAAATTATTGACATTTCGTATGCTAGTTCTAATACGAATGTTTATGTTATGTTTAAACCTTTTCATATGGGAATGCATTGGACTTAATAAGTGACGGGTGGAGCCCGCTATAGCTCCTCGATGCATCGGTAGGTCTCATGAGACAAACTAGTGTCTTGGCACAAGGCCTTGACAAAATCTTATTTGTAGTCTTTGCACGAGGCCTTGACTATGTGGTTATGACAGTCTGGCATTATGCATTCCAACATTATGAAAATGGTTATTGATTTTTGCATGTGATTATTCGATTAGTAGAATATCCATGTGAATAAGTAAATGGCATTATTTCATTTTACTTTTGCCATACTATGTTGAAGTTCAATTTTAAAAGGCTTTTGTTTTAGTAATTCATTGCCTTAAATGTTTATGCTTATTTTGAATGTTCCGCTATATTGTTATCCTTACTGGGCATTTGAGCTCACCCATTTTCTATGTTTTATTTTTCCAGGTAGTGAAGAAGTAAATTATGAATGACTTGCAGGGATATTATGAGGGGTTAATAGTGTGGATATGAAGACTTTGTTGTTGTAGTAGTTTTTCACTTTGAAATGTAATGTAAAACTTTATGATTATATCTAGTGTTTCCAAGGCTACTAAACCAATCGGTCTTTCGGGATTTGATCTTTCTTGTGATCATGCCAATGTTATGTAATAATGCACCGACTCTGGGTAGCTGGGGTCGGGGCGTTACAGTTGGTATCATAGGAAGTTTAGTACAATCCTTGGAAACTAGATTTAGATAAACTCTGATTAGAGCACGTAGACCTAAGATGAACATTGAGGATTAGTATAGAAGAACTTCCTAGAATTTTGGTATTGTAGAGATTTTGTGAGTTTTCCGAGCAATACATCCCTGTCTGGATACGAGCAGGTAGAGGCGGCTCTGGCACAGATGTACCTAGGGGTGAAACCCGAAAACACCGCTTTGAGCTAGACTCGAACGGGAACTGGTGCACGACAACGGGCCTTGCTGCACTCTTGGTTACGACACTCCCGGCGGATATGCTTAGGATAACTCTCATTTTCTTTACAAATCATTATGAAGGGTTTATGAGTATATACTTCCTCAAAGAAAACATTTTTATGATTATGGATTATATCCATAAATAGTTCAATTTATGTTAAGTGTTTTATAAGTATGGGATTATGTATTTTGATTCATAAACTGGTCTAGTTTATGCCATTGTTTAGAAATGGCGCCTAGTGGAAGAAATGGAAACCGTATCAATGCACGCACTCCATGTAGGGATTTCCCTCCTGCTCAAGATAATTATAGTGGGGCTGGTGATGCAACTGGTGCCGATCAGCTAATCACCATACTGGGACAACTTACTCAGGTTATGAATAATAACCTTACCCGTATGGAGCACCCTGATCCGCAGCGTGGTGGATCAATGTTAGATCGATTCATGAGGCAACAACCACCAACGTTCAATGGGAGTACAAATCCCTTAGTAGCTGAGCAACGGATAAATTCCCTAGAGAAAATATTTCAGGCTTTGGGGAGCAGTGAATGGGAAAAAGTTATCATGGCAGTTTACCGCCTCACTGGAGATGCTGATCAATGGTGGTCATTGATTCAAAACATGAAGGAAGATGATGAAGTATCAAATATGGAATGGAGGGAATTCAAAGATCTGTTTTTAGAAAAATACTTCCCTCGCGACCATCGAGCGGATATGGAAAGGCAATTTCTGAGTCTGAGACAAAAGGAGGATGAGAATGTCATAAAGTATGAGGCTAACTTTACAAGGTTAGCGAGGTATGCTGGAGATTATATTCGCAACCCAAGAAGTAAGATTGATCATTTCTTTGATGGGTTAAAACCATTTATCCGTCGAGCATTAGTCTCACAATCCTTTTCATCGTACGAAGACATTGTCTCATGTGCTATCAAGACCGAAAAGGAATTCTCTAAGTCTTATGACTTTAAAGCAAAGAAAGAGAAGAAGAGACCTGCTGATCAATCTGGGAATGGAAATAAGGGGAATAAAGGAAAGGTTGAATATCCATCTTGTGGTAAATGCGGGAAGAAACACCCCGATACTTGCTTGAAGGGAATGAGAGTCTGTTACAAGTGTGGTGAAAAAGGCCACCAAGCTCATGATTGCAAGGGGAAGAAGGAAGCTACCAACGTTCAGTGCTACAATTGCAGGGAGATGGGGCATTATGCAAATGCATGTCCTAAGCGTCAGGAGAACTTACCTCAGAAAAGGCCAAGGGATCAAGGCCAGGCTTATGCTATCACTACTGCTGAGGTAGAAGCTCCGAAAGACGTGGTGGCAGGTAATTTAATGGTTTCCTCAAGTTTAGCAAATGAATTATTTGATTCTGGATCATCACATTGTTTCATATCTTCCCAGTTTGCTAAGAAAATTAGATATTTCCAATTTGATTTAATAAGGGACTTGTCAGTTAAAACTCCTAAGGGAAGTATCGTTGCAACAAAGTTTTGTGAATCAGTCCCCATTAGAGCACATAAATTTTCTTTATCTGCTGATTTCATCGTCATACCTATGATTGAGTTTGATATAATCCTCAGTATGGACTGGCTTTCGGACTATGATGTGAAGATTTATTGTAAGAAGAAAGAGGTTACGATTCTTGATGATAATGATAAGGAGCACCTTATTTTTAGAGCAGAATCGTCATCACCTAATTCTTATTTAGATCCACCCCCAGTAGCTCAACTTAATTCAATTATTGGGGAGGAAGAGAATGAAATAACTGTCGGTGAGGAAAGGAATGTTCAAATAGAGGATGTACCTGTTGTGAAAGAATTTGTAGATGTATTTCCGGAAGATTACCTGGACATCCTCCAGAATGAGAAGTTGAGTTTTCCATTGATTTGATTCCTGGATCAAGGCCTATATCGAAGACCCCTTATAGAATGGCCACTGTAGAGTTAGTCGAATTAAAGAAACAACTAGAGGAATTGAGTAATAAGGGATTTATTCGCCCTAGTGTTTCTCCATGGGGAGCCCCTGTTCTTTTTGTTAAAAAGAAAGATGGATCTATGAGGTTATGTATTGACTACAGGGAGATCAATGCTATAACGATAAAGAACAAGTATCCCCTACCTCGTATTGATGATTTATTTGACCAACTGCATGGAGCTCAATACTTTTCAAAGATTGACCTTCGATCTGGATACCATCAGTTGTGTGTAAAGAAGGAAGACATTCCGAAGACAGCATTTCGAACTAGGTACGGGCATTACGAGTTTACTGTAATGCCGTTTGGATTGACTAATGCACCCTCTGTATTCATGGATCTGATGAATAGAGTTTTCAAGGAGTATCTCGATGAATTTGTGGTGGTATTTATTGATGATATCTTGGTATACTCCAAAACCTACGACGATCATGAAAATCACTTGCGCATTATCTTGAAGACTCTGAGGATGCATGAATTATATGGGAAGATTAGCAAGTGTGAATTCTGGCTTCAGGAGATTTCTTTTTTTGGCCATATTGTCTCAAAAGATGGAATCTATGTTGATCCTTCTAAGACCAAGGCAATCCAAGAATGGCCAGCACCTACGAGTATAACTGAGGTACGCAGTTTTATTGGTTTGGCAGGTTATTATCGACGTTTCGTCCAGAATTTTGCCCGATTGGCTAACCCATTAACGAAGCTCACACGTAAAGGGGTTAAATTTGTTTGGAAAAAAGAGTGTGAAGAATGTTTTGAAGAACTGAAGATAATATTAGTCAATGCTCCTATATTGACTCTACCATCGGGGAATGATGGGTTCGTTATTTATAGTGATGCATCGAAGAAAGGACTTGGCTGTGTCCTTATGCAGAATGATAGAGTTATTGCCTATGCATCACGACAGTTGAAAATTCATGAACAAAACTATCCTACTCATGATCTTGAGTTAGCAGCTGTGATCTTTGCTTTGAAGATATGGAGGCACTACCTCTATGGTGAAAAATGTGAGATTTATACTGATCACAAGAGTTTGAAGTATATTTTCTCACAAAAAGAACTCAACATGAGGCAAAGGAGATGGCTTGAATTACTCAAGGACTATGATTGTACGATACACTACCACCCGGGGAAGGCAAACAAGGTGGCAGATGCTTTGAGTAGAAAAGACCATGGAGTTTTGAACAATATGAGAATTGAAAGGGATCCAATTTTCATGGATCTAGTGAAGATGGACATGGGAATAACCAGGGAAGGTGAAACATCAATGCTTTTTCAAATGGTTGCCAAACCATCTTTACTAGAAAGGATTAAGAGTTCTCAGACCAATGATGAAGAATTTCAGAAGAAGATTAAAGCTGTGAATGATGGGAGATTGAGAGACTTTGTGTATGAAGATGGAATTTTGAAATTTGGGAAGAGACTTTGTGTTCTCGATTTACCTGATCTAAAAAGGGAATTGCTGGATGATGCTCATAGTTCCAATTTCTCTATACACCCTGGGAGCACCAAAATGTATAGAGATTTTAAGGAACATTTTTGGTGGGACAACATGAAGAGGGAGATTGCTGATTTTGTGTCAAGATGTATGGTTTGTCAACAAGTGAAAGCTGGAAGGCAACAGCCTGGAGGAGTCATGCAACCTCTTCCCATACCGGAGTGGAAATGGGACAATATTACGATGGACTTTGTCATGGGGCTACCAAAGACTCCTAGAAGGAACGATGCAATATGGGTTATTGTTGATCGTCTTACCAAGTCAGCAAATTTTCTTGCTATAAGAGAAGATCTACCCCTGGAACGTCTAGCAAGACTATACATTAATAAAGTTGTGAGACTTCATGGAGTACCCCTATCGATTGTTTCTGATCGTGATCCCCGTTTTACTTCAAGATTTTGGAAAAGTCTTCAGAAATACCTGGATACTGATCTTCATTTGAGCACTGCTTACCACCCTCAGACAGACGTACAATCAGAACGGACTATTCAAACCTTAGAAGACATGTTGAGATCTTGCTCACTTGACTTTCAGGGTATGTGGGATCAATATTTACCACTGGTAGAATTTTCCTATAACAATAGCTTCCATTAGAGTATACAGATGGCACCATATGAAGCGTTATACGGAAAGAGATGTCGTACACCAACCTGTTGGGATGACGTTGGTGAAAGAAAACTTGTAGGCCCAGAGCTGGTGGAGGAAACGGTGGAAAAGGTGAAAGTAATCCAAAATCACATCAAAGCAGCTCAAAGTAGGCAGAAGAGCTATGCCGATAATCGAAGGAAGGATTTAGAATTTCAAGTCTGTAATCATGTTTTCCTAAAGGTATCTCCATGGAAGGGAGTAATATGTTTTGGAAAGAAAGGTAAATTGAGTCCCAGGTACATCGGACCTTTCGAAATACTAGAACGAATTGGGGATGTAGCTTACCGATTGGCAATGCCGCCAAGTCTCTCCAAAGTTCACGATGTGTTCCACTTATCTCTGTTGAGAAAATACATGCCTGACCCAACGCATGTACTCACCTATGAGGAATTATAACTGGAACCCGATCTGTCTTAATTTGAAGAGCCCGTCAAGATTCTTGATACAAGAGAACAAGTACTGAGAAACCGGACGACGCGTCTGGTAAAAGTTTTGTGGAGAAATCATAAGATGGAAGAGGCAACGTGGGAACCCGAGGAACTTATGATGAAGAACCACCCGAGTCTTTTTATGCAGTAATACCCTATAAATTGCGAGGACGCAATTATTTGAAGGAGGGGAGAATGTAACACCCCAAACTTCCACGGTACGTTTCCCTTCGAATAATCGATAGCGTGTGTTGTACGCAACCTCGAGTTCTAACACACACCACAACTAATTAAACTAGCCGTTGTGAATAGTAATACCTACTTTTTGAAATCATATATATTTTATATTTCAAAATGGACTTCATTTTTGGATTCGGAATATTGAAATTAGCCTAGGGTGAAATTTTGGTACTTTTCAGATAACTTTTATATTTTGATGAATAGTGAAAATTACTAAATTTTAATTAAAAACAACTTTTTTAATCAAAAAAATTAATAGTGATTAATTGGGAATTTGAGTGGTTTTAAAGTATATTTAGAATATATTTTTACCATTTAATATAATGTTGGTCATTGGACATAATTTTACAATTAAACCGAACATAAACAAGTGTCAATCTTTTTATAGTTATTATCTCTTAAAAACACGCTTTTTGTTTTGACAGCGGGAATTAATTTTAAATTAATTTCTGCCACTTCTGTGTTTTGAATTTAGGAAAATGGATTCCATATTTTGAATCAGGATGTTCAAATTGTGTAAATAGGTAACTTTTATTTTTAGACATTTTGAATAGTTACTGTGTTAAATATTTTATTTACCATGGTTAAAGGGTAAATCCGGTAAATAAGGGTTAAAAAATAATATTATAATAATAACAAATTACCCTAAAACGTGTTCTAACCTTATTGGTGGACACATAACCGACCATGGGCATCCTTGGGTCAATTTGGGGACCCCTTGGAGCCACTTGTATGTGATAGGGACACATTATATTAATAAAGTTAAAATAAAAATAAAAATGGCATAAGCTTACATCTTTTAGAAGAACAATTTTTACATAGGGTTATACATGTTGGATTTTCGATTATAAATATTCATTAGAAAGCTAAAAAGATTTCCTACATGATGATATTTTATTTATAATTTTTAGACATCATATAAGTTAAATTATCAATGACACAATAATGATGCAATGTTTACCTCATTAATAAATCATTGAAATAAATAATATTATAATGATTAAAATATTATCTAAAACCTGTCCAATTCTTATTGGTTGATGTTATTTAGAATATGAGTCATCTTATCTTCGACCTCAATGATTTTTGGACCATTATAAACCGAATATAATTATATTATAAAGTAATACTTTCACTCTTTCCTAAAAAGCCCCTCCTCTCCCTTATAAAAGGAGACCACTTCTACTCATTCCTCACACCTCTCAAGCCACTTGGCTCGTCCAAACTCTGCCCAACTAAGCTCCCCACATCCCTCTCCTCCTCCTTGAAGCTTCCCCTTAGGCAGAAAGCATTTCAACAAGTCCTTGGGTTCTAACCAAAGTGAGTTACCTAAATTAAAGGTAACGATTTCTCTTAAATTATTTTCCTCTATTTTGCTTCTCCAACCCCCAAACTCTTTTTATTTCCTTTATTTTGTAACAAAACCAGTATCCTAAATATACTAGTATGTTGTTATAAGAAGTATTCAAACTACACATACACACAACTCCATCTAATGGATGATGAACATAATGTTTCTGTGGATGGCAAACTAACGCCTCACGAAACGATGATTGTTCAAATACATCTTACCGCCTCTCATGGTGGCCATTATGATGGCACTGTAATTAAATATGATATTAATGATATATATTTTATATATAAGCTTCTGTAATTCCATTTTATTTCATACCATTATTCGTTTCATGTTGTATATACATACGATAATTTCATTTGAGGAAGTGCGGACTACCGCCCCCTTAAAATGATATGACTCGTTCATACCACACATGGAACGTATAAAGGATGGTGTTAATGAACTTAAGTAACATATATAAAATATTATATTATACTGGAATAGTAATATACCTATGTATCATTTGGATTCAATTCTTTTAAAATAAAAATTAAATGGAAGTAGTGTTCGTGCGTACATACGGACTACCGTCTCCACGAACGCGGTGAGATCCATCCTCCATCGTATCCATTCAAGTCTTATTCTCATTTTAGGGTTAAAAATAATGTTAATATCATTATGATTATGAATAAGATTACGTAACCAAACATTTAAGAAGAACGAATCGATTATCAGCTGAAACGACGATAGTACTAAGATATTATTAAAGCAATGTTAAAAGATCATATATGATATCATATTAATGTATATGATTCTTGTATAATTTAATAACAATTATTTCACCATTATACAGGAGGTTAACCGACCCCAACAAAGGAAAAGTACAAGGTAAGGGTTATTTCACAATCTCTTCATTATCCGAGGTTGTATTATACGTAATAATCTACTGGGAACTCTTTATCATCCACATCCATGTTTTTTCGAAATGTATTTCAAAACATTTTTACTATTTAAAAGAATATGGGTTAAAGTCATTTATACCCTTGTTTGACTTTTTATAAGAGGTTTATAAAGGAATCTTTCCGTCGTTTTCAAAACAAGGTCCTTTTTAACCTTTTCGACAGAATTGAGGTAAGAATGTTTTTTTTAACTTATACGGCGGGTGCGGTTATTTTCCGCCGTTATAAAATTGTCGAAGCTTCCCATACAAGATTATAAGAATATTTTCAAAGAAAATGTTTTATTTTATATGGATATTAAATGATTTCAAAATAAAAGGAGATACTTCTTTAAAAAGAATTCTGATTTCATCTATGTCAACATCCTTTGATGGATTTTAAGATTATTTGAAGTTGATTTATTATGATACAAAAATTCTATATTGTATTGAAGGTTTTGTGATATGTTTGACTGTGGATGTGCTATTTTTATACCATTCATAGTTTATGGTGAAATTATTGACATTTCGTATGCTAGTTCTAATACGAATGTTTATGTTATGTTTAAACCTTTTCATATGGGAATGCATTGGACTTAATAAGTGACGGGTGGAGCCCGCTATAGCTCCTCGATGCATCGGTAGGTCTCATGAGACAAACTAGTGTCTTGGCACAAGGCCTTGACAAAATCTTATTTGTAGTCTTGGCACGAGGCCTTGACTATGTGGTTATGACAGTCTGGCATTATGCATTCCAACATTATGAAAATGGTTATTTATTTTTGCATGTGATTATTCGATTAGTAGAATATCCATGTGAATAAGTAAATGGCATTATTTCATTTTACTTTTGCCATACTATGTTGAAGTTCAATTTTAAAAGGCTTTTGTTTTAGTAATTCATTGCCTTAAATGTTTATGCTTATTTTGAATGTTCCGCTATATTGTTAACCTTACTGGGCATTTGAGCTCACCGCTTTTCTATGTTTTATTTTTCCCAGGTAGTGAAGAAGTAAATTATGAATGACTTGCAGGGATATTATGAGGGGTTAATAGTGTGGATATGAAGACTTTGTTGTTTTAGTAGTTTTTCACTTTGAAATGTAATGTAAAACTTTATGATTATATCTAGTGTTTCCAAGGCTACGAAACCAATCGGTCTTTCGGGATTTGATCTTTCTTGTGATCATGCCAATGTTATGTAATAATGCACCGACTCTGGGTAGCTGGGGTCGGGGCGTTACAATTTTCTTATTAAATTAAAAAACTATAATTAGTCTTACAAGTGAATAGAAGATAAAATGATATAGATTTTTAAAATAATGGATATTGGTACCCTAGGAATTATCTAAAATATTAACTTTTTATAAATAATTTTTTATAGAAAAAAGGATCCAAAATGATATAAATATAATATAGGATGAGTACGAGTTAACAACCTAAAATTAAATAAAATATTTACAACTTAATATCAGATTATTACCCTTATATCTTTGTTTTAACCCATGTAAATGTTTTTTAACAACTACCACAATAATGATGTTACTACACTTTCATTGTAAATAAGGTTACTATATAACGACAATTAGAACATAAATTAACCATACATGACCTTTTAAAATATATTCCAATAAATAATCATATTATTTATCTTTTAGAGATTTAAAATAATTTAATAAACTATATATTTTTTTAAAAACATTAATACCATTTTTGAACTATTCACCTATTTTGAATTTAAAAAAAAATTAAAATAGTGGAATTATAATATAATAAATTAAAATCGATATGATATGATATTTGTATATACAAAATTGTAGGATCAAAATAATTCATCCAAATTAAATTAATTTAATCATTTCAAAAATTATTTTTAAACTTTTTAATCAATTGAATAAATATAGTGCACATATTGTGTAAGAATTTAATTAATTATTTTATCAAAAAAAATTAAAAATGAATTAAAATGTTGAAAACCAAATTAAAATTTAAAATAACCATTAATAAATGAACATTTACCATGTTTATACATATGCAAAAAATAAGTTATAATTAAATAGAATGGATGATGTTTTTCTATTATATTTACAATAAATAATGAAAACATAAATAATAAATTAAATATAGAAAGATGTTTTCATATTTTTTAATAATGTATGTACATTGAATAAATCCACTCATCCAATAGGGTAAATTAAAATTTAAGGATCAGTTTTATTCCTTATCATATTATTATAAATCGAAATTACATTATTTATAATTACTCTCGTGATAATTATTTACTATTGTTACTATTTACGATGAACTAAAATAAATGAGACCCTTGGCAATAAAATTACCTATGGATTCCAAATACAGAAAAAAAATTTATTGATTCAATTTCTTGAATTTGATAAAAATAAATGAATTTTAGAATGAATTTTTTTTAAGTAAATCGGTTTTTCAGACAAATGCATTTTAAAGTATATATTTTTCTATACAAAAATAATGTTTAAAATTAAATAAAATAATATTATTGTAAAATGTTTAATTTAATAAAATAATAACATTTTCAAAATAACCCAAAATATAATGTTAATTTGTAAATAAATTTAAAAGAAAATAAAATTTTGTAATGTTTCATCCCAAATAACCACTAACACGATTGCCAGACTTGTTGGTTACATGAACTAAAGCATGCCTCCTCGTATGCAAGGGTCCTCTAACTAGCATCAAGGATATAATAATAGTGCATCTGGGAGACTATATCCAAATATTAGACTAGAACCGTGCTATAACAGAAATAAACATGAGTCAAAACATAAGAATATTATAAATTGAAATGACATAGGACACACAATGACAACGTATAAGTTGCATGCATTTAGTAATGGTGATACTAAAACTAAAAAAATAGACATACATCATGAAAAATTACAAAGTACTTGTCCTCTGTAAATAAAAAATGAAAATCCCCTAGGTCAATCTAGATGATTATCTCGAGCTCCAGCATGTTAATTTAATCTAACCTCATAGGTACTGGCAAAGAAGAACATGAAAACATCCATGGTCCAATGAATAAAGGGCTAGTCTAGTACCCCAGTGCAATGGAGGCCCAAGAAGGGTGTGAGATATGAATCCATGTAGGTTCCCACCAATGGTGTCTACAACAAAATCATGTATGTATATGATGTAAAAATATTTACGTAATATAAATAATTAAAAAATAACATCAATAAATAAACACTGATCGAATCACCTTCCAATAGGACACTTGGCAACGTCTACCTGCTTCGACTCATGGCTGGAATAAATATCCACTCAGTAACTATTTATATATACACTACAGCAAAATCGCTATTTAGCGACTGTTTTGAAAACCGATACGAAATCGTGCGTCGGGAAACTATTCGCGGCGGTTTTTAAAACAGTCGAAAAATGTTTCACGACGGTTTTTTAATTTTTTTAATTTATTTCATATTTTATTTATTTATTTATTTATTTGGTATTTATTGTATTTATTTTATTTTATTTATTTATTTTATCTATTTTATTTTTTTTATTTATATTTATTTATTTTTTTTATTTTTTTTATTTTTTATTTTCTTTAATTTTTTTATTTTATTTATCTCATATTAATTTTATTTATTTTATTTATTTCTTATTTATTTTATTTATTTTAATTATTATTTTTATTTTAATTATTATTTTTTATTTAGTTTTTTTATTTTTTTATGTTATTTATTTTCTATTTATTTTATATATTTTATATATTTCTTATTTATTTTATTTATTTTATTTATTTTATTTATTTAGTATTACTTTATTTAGATTATTTATCCATGCATGCACATCCGATGCACATGCCCATGCAATATAAAGAAATTCTGCATTTGGTGAGATTTGAACTCCTAACCTCTTGCATATTTTCCAAAGACTTTACCACTCCAGCAAGCTCGTCATGTGGTTAATAAACAGAATTTCATATACTAATATATATTAATTGAAAAAACAAATAATACATAAATAATAGATATAAACCCAATAATAATAAATAATAAATAATAAATAATGAATAATGAATAATGAATAATATATAATAAATAATAAATAATAAATAATAAATAATGAATAATGAATAATGAATAATATATAATAAATAATAAATAATAATTAATAATTAATAAATAATAAATAATAAATAATAAATAATAAATAATAAATAATAAATAATAAATAATAAATAAATATAAATAATAAATAAATAATAAATAAATAAATATAAATAATAAAAAAATATAAAATATAAATAATTAATAATTAATAATTAATAAATATAAATAATTAATAAATATAAAAAATAATAATTAATAATTAATAATTAATAAATATAAATAATAAATAATAAATAATAAATAATAACTAATAACTAATAAATAATAAATAATAAATAATAATTAATAAATAATAAATAATAAATAATAAATAATAAATAATAAATAAATATAAATAATAAATAATATATAAATATAAATAATAAATAATAAATTAATATAAATAATTAATATATATAATAAATCATTAATAATAAATAAATATAAATAATAAATATATATATATATAATAAATAATAAATAATAAATAATAAATAATAAATAAATATAAATAATAAATAATAAATAAATATAAATAATAAGTAAATATAAATAATAAATAGTAAATAATAAATAAATATAGTTAATAAATAAATATAAATAATATATAGTAAATAATAAATAATAAATAATAAATAATAAATAATAAAAATAAAAAAAAATTATAAATAATAAATAATAAATAATAAATAAATATAAATAATAAATAATAAATAATAAATAAATATAAATAATAAATAATAAGTAAATATAAATAATAAATAATAAATAATAAATAATAAATAAATATAAATAATAAGTAAATATAAATAATAAATAATAAATAATAAATAATAAAAAATAAATAAATATAGATAATAAATAAATATAAATAATAAATAGTAAATTATAAATAATAAATAATAAATAATAAATAATAAATATAAGTAATAAATATAAATAATAAATAATAAATAAATATAAATAAAAAATAATAAATAATAAATATAAGTAATAAATATAAATAATAAATAATAAATAAATATAAATAATAATTAATATATAAATATAAATAATAAATAAATATAAATAATATATAATAAATAATAAATAATAAATAAATAATAAATAAATATAAATAATAAATATTAATAATAAATAATAAATAAATAATAAATAATAAATAATAAATAAATATAAATAATAATAAATAATAAATAATAAATAAATATAAATAACAAATAATAAATAAATATAAATAATAAATAAATATAAATAATAAATAATGAAAAATAAATAATGAATAATAAATAAATAATAAATAAATAATAAATATAAATAATAAATATAAATAATAAATAATAAATAACCAGTAATAAATATTGTTATTAATAATAATATTTTATTATTAGTACTAATAAATTGTTAATAATAAATAATAAATAATAAGTAAATATAAATAATAAATAAATAATAAATAATAAATAATAAAGGAAACACATGAAATAGTATGAAAAGATGTGATAAGGGATGAAAAATCATGAAAACACATGAAAATGGATGGAGAAGTATTTGAAGAATGAGGCATTAGAAAGTATGAGAACGCATGAGAATGCATGAAAACTCATGACAACTCTGGAAAACCCTTTAATAATTCAACATAATCATCATAATAACCAACAAAAAACCATTGATTAAGATAAGAAGTCATGAAAACCCAAATAAACAGTAATAAATGGAGCAACCGTTAAAACCCGTCAAAACGGTCATAAAGAGACAAAAACATTGGACTCGCATTAACGGAGATAACTAATGATCCGAGAGTCCGTTTTAGAATCACGACCTGTCAAATCAAAGATCCTGAAACGATCTTAGACCTGAAAGGTGAAAGAGTCCGAATGGACAGGCGGATTGGAAGTTACAACCATTTAAAAAAAAGCTGATGGGGAACGGGTGCTAGAAACGAGGCATCGAAAAACATTACAAACCCGATACCCACTAAAAATGTCATAACATATGATCCAGAAGTGCATGTGGGAACCGCGACCAGTCAAACTGAAGCTCATGGAACGAGCTATGATCTGGCAGGTGGAGGAGTCCGAACTAACATGAGGATCGAAAGTTAGGTCCGTTTGAAGAAAAGTTTGACGGGACACCGGTGAAGGAAATGAGGTTTTGGATGCCTTCGGAAGGGGTTTTAGGGTCGAAAAACACAAAAAAAGCTTTCTTATGTTGAATTGGTGCGTAGCTCTATTCGCTGGCTTCGATTTGATATGTGGTAGAGCCCAAACGGACACCCGGAGCGAAAGTTATGGTCGTTTGAAGTTGGAGAAATTCTTTAAACTTTCTTATAACTCTAATATCTTTTGTAGCTTAGACCTTCTCGCTGTTTTGATTATATATGCCTCTACATCTCTTCATGAGCTTCGATTTTACTGGTCTTGGTGCTCCAACGGACACCCGGATCAAAAGTTATGGTCGTTATAGTGATTTCGGGGTTTCTCGTGTTTTATTATTTTTTCCTTTCATTTTGCGGCGGTTTTACAGAAACCGCCGCTATTTCATGGCAGTTTTTGAAAAAACCTCAGCCAATCCTCGAAAGAAATTAAAAAAAAAAATAATAATATGCCATTTCCCGGAAGTTTTATTGTAGTGATAGTAATAATATATACATAGTATAATTATATATTGCATCCACATATATGAACCATGTTTGTGCAGAATCTAAATGGACATATACATAGAATACTAGCTGTTGGATGGACCTGATGTAACATAGACATCCATAACCCAAATAAATGATCCAATAAACTCAAGAAATATGGTACATTCCCTAAATCTCAATAGAGTGGGAGAATTCATTTTACAACACTCTGGATGGCGAGTGAGTCGCCATGGCTACACTATAATTAGTGAACATGGTCCATAAAGTCCAACACGCATATAGTATCACTACTATGAGACGCCATATTTAATAACTATTTTAAGGTAATGTGATTATCCTCCATGGTATACATCCCTTACCATTTTCCACAACCTATGTATAAGTTTTAATCATATTTATAGTAAACATCCTTAAGGAAATACCTCCCATTCATTATATTTATCAAGCCCATATGATGGAATGATTTCATTTATAATATAATATAAAATAAAACACTTATTATAAAATTAAAATACAAGATCTATTACATTCATACCACACAATTTATATAATCACTTATAAAGAATATGAAATAAGAGTGGCATTACTAGCCATATAAACAATTTCAAAAGAACCATTTCATTTAAACAATTTAATTCAATTCAACCATTGAATGAAAACCATAATAACAATCCATCACATTCAACACATGAAATTTAATTTTAAAAAACACGTAAATTCATTTATTAAGGTTCAAAGATGCATATATATGGTTCCTTTAAAACTAAGAAATTTCTTACAAGGGAAATGCCAGTTTTAAGAAGGGTTAATCCCCTTGAAGGTGATTATAACAACCCTGCTTTTATTACAAACGAAAACATGATTTATTACATAGAATATTCACTTGATACAACATGAAATATAGAGATATATAGTTTCATTAAGGATTTGGATCATTACATAACAACCTAAAACATGAAATACAACATCTTTATTGAAAACATCCTTTACATGACCACTACATTTCCTCATACATAGTATTGCATGAGATCACTTGAGGACATGCATAAGAAAAGGGTGAGATATAAAGATAAGTAAGCGAATAAATATGGAATAACATGAGTAATACAATACATGTTAGACAATAGGCATATCAACTGGGCCCAAGATAAATAAAAACATAAAGGCATGATAAATCAGGATAATCATAACAGGGAAATGCGATATCAACACTTAACATGGAATTAGCATGAGCCTAGGCTCATTGCACATGGAGAATGAGTAAACCCTCATTGAACATGATGCTCGACTAAAACCTCATTTCACTTGAATTATCATGATTAAAAACCCATTGAACTTTATGTATCATGATACTACACTTTACCCAATTCATTGGAGCGCTATTAGGGCGCACTATTCTTAAACATTTCATTTCATGCATAAGTGTGCCACATGGATCATACAACATGGAATAAATCATCATAATTTATTACAAGATAAAGGGATATAGAATAAATACATGATGATTTATAAGCAATATGTAAATTTGCATAAAGGTGAATACCCTTGATAGAGAAATGAGCATGGAATTCACTACACAATGACATTGGCTTGGAAAATCGTATTGCAATTTCAGCAGTAAAATGGTGTGAAATAAGAACTCGTAAATATGGTTGATAAGAGATAAAGGGGTGTATCATCATATTTACATGAAATTTATAGAAAGGGGGGTCATATAGATACATGTCCCAACAAATGTAATTGAATTTATATGTATAATTCAAAAGAATTACTTGGATGTAAAAGATGGGAGAGAAATCACTCACGAAATTTCGGCATGGTAACAAGTGTACATGGGAGGCTTTAATGATATTGAAAATGGGTCTCCCATAGTCCAAAAATAATGAGTGCGGTATGGGGGAAGTGTTAAATCATACCCCAACATTTTTAATTGAAAAAAAGTCATAACAATTTAATGAAAACTGGATGAAAATGAGAAAGGAAAAATCCCTTCCTTGGAAGTGTCATCCCAAGGGCTTGGGAGAATCTTGAGAAAGGCTTCAAGGGAGCTAGGGGCACCTTTGGAGGATTTTAGATTGTTGATTTAAGGGTTGGTTTAATCAAAACAGGCTTTGATTAAAGAGTGTGTGGGATCTTGGGTGGGTTTATATAAGAAAGGAAAGAGAATTCTTTATTATATAGGTTTGGAAGACCTCACATTAAACTAATCAAAACAACAAACTTGGCCATCGTTTTTGCCCATGGTTTTTGAAAAATTGGATTAGAAAACAATATTTTGTAAGGCCAATGGCTGAAAATCTTAAAATAATATGATTTCTTATGTGGAAGTGAGTCACACTCTCAAGGAAAATAATTTAAGAAGACATTATTTTTTATAAGCCTTGAAGGGTCCACTAAAGCATTGTAAAATAAATCTATAAAACACAAAATCACATTATTTTAGTTTTAAAACAAATATTTTCCGAAAATAATGTTTATAGAATTTTATTACATCACTATTGTGTCATTATTATGTCATAAAACACATTATATATTCAAACGGTATTTAATTTTTACCCAAAAATTCAACTATCTTAAAAAATGATGAGAAATTAACCATTGAATAATTTCAACATCCTGATTCCAAAAATAATATTAAAATTGTCTAAATAATTTTCTAGATAAGTGAATTTTTACTTTGAAAATAAAAACTGACATTTATCGAAAATTCATGGTTTTTGACCAAACCAACATTAAATCCTTAATAAAAATTAAAATTGCATTCATAAAATTATATGATAATTTATACATAATAAAAATTAATTTAATAATAATAAAATTTTAATAAAATTATATTTAATTAAAAAAACCATTAATTCATAAAAATAGATTTCTTAGTCGAATATTAACTAAAATTACTATTTGTTCATTAATAACAATTTACAAAGTAATAATAATAAAATGAATGAACATTATTTAAACCCAAATAATGTACATAGTCATAGTTCTAGGGCCATGTTTCATAACCCCTTATAACACCCGCATAAGGCCGAATAGTAAGGTGTGTAATGGTGATAGACTCTTGGGGTGGCTCGAATAACATTGCTCGGGTGGTAAACAATATCTACTTACACTTCTCTCGTAGTCGATCCTTCTCAAGCTCAACATTTTCAAGCTCAGATTTTGAGTGGTTAAGAGAGAAGCCCAATAACGCCACCTTCTTTTTGAGCTTCGATATTTGGGCTTCGTACGTGGAAAGTCTACTGGATGAGGCCATTTCTTGCTTTGTCCGAGGAAATTTGATTTGTTAAAGTCCTATATTTATACTAATCATGTGATCATTGTTCAACAATAATATTAGCAACAATCACAACTAATAACTTTATTTTAAAATCCATAAACATAAAACCAATGAATTTCACATTTTATATAACCATAATATGACATTTAATTAGATCAAGAGAAATTTCAATTAATGAAATTTTGGGTCGTTACAATATTCCACCCTTTAGAAATTTCGTCCTTTAAATTTTATTTTCCCAAACTAAACTAGAAGTGCATAAATTTTCTTCATCACATCCTCTTATTCCAACGTTTCTTCTTCAAACTTGTGGTTTCACAAAAACACCTTGACGAGAGAAATTGTATTATTTCATAGAAATTTTTCTATACGATCTATGATCTTCACTGGTTTCTCCTCAGACAAAATATCAACCTCTAGCTGTACTACCTATAATGTGAGTACCTGTGAAGGGTATGTTATGTAATTCCTTAAGAGGGATACATGAAAGACATCATGTAAATTAGCCATGGTATGTGTAAGTGCTAGTCAATATGCCACAACCCCGACATGGTCAAGAATATAAAAGGGGCCTATGTACCTAGGACTTAACATCCATTTCTATCCAAACCTCATGATGTTCTTGCATGACGATATTCATAAAAATACCATGTCTCCAACTTTAAACTCATGGTATCATTGATGGTTATCTGAATAACTCTTCTATTGACTCTCGGCTGCCTTGATATGATGCTGAATAGTTTTCACCTTCTCCACCATTTCTTTGACCTTTTCTGGTCTTAGCAGCTTACGCTCACTGACTTCATCCCAACATGATGGTGTTCTACACCTCTTCCCAAACATGGCTTCATAAGGTTTCATTCGGATTCTCTACTACAAACTTTTATTATAGAAGAATTGAACCAGTGGATGATGTTGGTCCCACCCTCCTTTGAATTCCATAGAACCTGGTCTTAACATATCCTCCAGTGTGAGAAGAGTTCGCTCAGATTGGCCATCTGTTTGAGGATGATAGGCCATAATGAAGTTAAGTTCAATATCCATAGCAATTTGAATACTATTTTAAAACATATAGGTGAATCATGGATCTCGATCAGATACAATAGATATTGGTACTCCATGCGGCCTTACCACATTCCTGATATATATCTGTTCTAGTTAATCCAATGATAAATCCACTCAAATTTCAATAAAGTGTGTAGACTTTGTAAGACGATCCACAACAACCCAGATTCATTATTGTGTTTTGTTGTCTTCCAAATCCTAGTGACAAAGTCCATGGTGACATTTTCCCATTTTCATGCTGGTATGGGCAATGGTTGCATCATCCCCTTAGACTTCTGCCTCTCTGCATATACTTTCTGGCACACTAGGCACTTTGATTTATACTCAATGATCTCCTTATTCATATTATCCCACCAATAATTCTCTCAGACATCTTGATACATCATTCTATTACTTGGGTGAATTGAGTAATTTGAACTATGTAAATCATCAAAAAACTCCTTCATCAGCTCTGGACTTGATAGAACACTTAGTATTTTCCCAAATCTCACAATTCCTTCTTCATTAACATTTAACTCAGAGGATTTCCATTTTCTAATAGATTCCACTTTCTTCTGAATAACCACATCATCCTTTTGAGCATCCTTTACCTTGTACAAAAGAGGAGGTTGAGAAATCGTTTGTGAAATGATTGATGATGGTCCCCTATTTATTATTCCCATGACCATCTTCATCATATCTAAGAAGATTGGATCCTTCTTAATTCTCATCAATGATAGAATCTCCGTTTCCTTTCTACATAGAGCATCCTCCACCATGTTCGCTTTCCTAGGGTGGTAATTCATTGATCATTGCAAGTCTTTGATTAGATCAAACAATATTTGTTGGCACATGTTCAAGTCTTTCTATGTGAATATATACTTAAGGCTTTTGTGGTCCATATATACTTCACTGATCTACCCAAATAGATAATGCTGCGAAATTTTTAAAGTGAAGATCACTGCATCCAAATCCAGATCATAAGTTGGAGAATTCTTCTCATGACATTTCAATTTCCTTGAGGCATAGGCAATTACTTTGTCATTTTGCATCAACACATATCACATTCCCTTATTCAAAGAATCACTAAATACCACCAAATTTTCCCCACTTGTGGGTAATGTGAGCACATGAATTGTGATAATCCTCGTTTTCCACTCCTTAAAGATTTTTTTTAACATTAATCACCCCAAAAAAAACTTTACTCCCTTACGAGATATCTTGTAAACAGGGTTGTATAATCGTGTGAAATTTCTCACAAATCATCAATAATATCAAGATAACCCCAAGAAGGAATGGATATCCATTACCAATGTTGGCCTTATCCATCCCTAATTTTCATTTTTTTGGATGGATCAACATATATCCCATTGATTATGAGGATATGAACCATGAATGAGACTTCCTTCAACTAGAACTCACACTTGTGGTACTTTTCATAGAGATTCTTCTTCTACAAGGTCTCTAGTACAGTACATCGATGCTCCTCATGATAATCCTTGATTTTGGAGTATATCAAAATATAATCTATAAATTATACCAAAAATATGTTGATGTAATCCCTAAAGACTCTATTCATCATGTCCATGAAGATTTATGTAGCATTATTGAGTTCAAAAGGCATTTCAACGAATTCATAGTGCCTGTATCTTGTATGAAAAGCAGTCTTGTGGATATCTTCTTGCTTCTCCCTTACATGAAAATATCTTAACCATAAATTCACCTTGGAGAAGTATTGTTCTCCATGTAGTTGATTGAACAAGTCATCGATTCGTGGGAGAGAATATTTTTTCTTCATCGTGATTTTGTTAAGCTCATGATAATTGATGCAAAGGTGCATTGACCCATCTATCATATAGATGAAGAGGAAGGTTGCACCCCATGGTGATGATCATGGCCGTATAAACCCTTCATCCAGATTCTCATGCAGTTGTTTATTCACCACCTCAATATCCACAAAATTCATTATATAAATAGTATTGGATATCGGCAATTCCCCCGGTATAAGATCCATTGATAATTCAAAATCTCTTCTTGGAGGAAGACCATGAAATTTCTCAGAAAACACATTAGTGAATTCCCTCACAATAGGCATCTCTTCAAGGATTGGTGCCTCTTTAGACTCAATAATATATCCTAATACTCAAGCTCATAGGGTAGTAATTTCCACAGTTGAGATGATAGAGCTATAAAAGATTCATCCTTCTCCTTACACTTGTATCAAATCGGGGATCGATTATCCACATGGAGATTGATTTCCCTATCACAGAAATTTATGTTGGATTTATATAAGGAAATCCTATCCATGCCAAGAATTTCATAAAATTCTACTAGAGGGAGTATGGAGAAGATTTTCGAGAAATTCAATCAACATATTATGATAGGGGTAGTTATATTCATTGGATGAAATGATTGCCCCATTTTTTGTACTTACCAACATCTTTACTTCCATGATTTGTGGTGGTGCTGGGATTGTTCTACTAAACTTTTGGGATATAAAATAATGCGTATAACCTTAATAAAAAAGTATTTTCACTATTATTTAATGAATAACTATCATGCATGTCACCGCTACGGTGTCAGGGTTCACATTGGTAGTAGTGATGGAAAAATATCTCCCTTGATACGTTGGTGGTTGTTGGATGCCTCTTAAAACCCTTGGATTAAGGAACTAATTTGTAAGATAACCTAGTTCTTCATAGTTGTAGTAATTAACAATGCATTGAGGTTCAAACGAAACATTCCTTTACACTGTTGCAGCCACATGTCTTTCTTGTCATTAGATAACAGTTAGGTGTGCTGATCTTCCACACCTAAATAATTTCCTCGTCCCCTTCAAGAAATTTCGAGGGTGCTTCATTCTGCACCATTGGAAAGTGGGGTGCTTGATTTTCTTAGCACCATTTGATTTATCCATCGGTAACCATCATTGATGTCCACCTTACTCTTATTATCCCCATCATACCCCTGAGATTCCTCTATCTCCATTTCAACCTTGAGGGAACATCAGAATATTTATTCATAGCTTTTGAAGTCATGGATCACCAGCGATTTCCGTAGGCTATGTTTCAGCCCACCAATGAAGCGACCAACCTTGCATTTGAGGGTAACAACAAAGATGAATGTGTATTGTGCAATCCTTGTGAAGTTTTCCTTTCACTCTCCGATAGATTCGTTGTCTTTTTTCTTGAGGGTAAGAATGTCCCTTTCCATCTTAAGTTGGAGGGTGTGAAAAAAATATTTTTCAAAAAACATCTTCCGGAAATCCTTCCACTTCAACACCTCAATCTCTTCCTCAGGCTTCGTACTTTTTATCAAGTTCCACCATTGATCAGCTTCACCCTCCATATGATAAGTATCCTTGAGAAACATCTCTTATTCAGAACATTGAAGGATGGAGAATATCTTTTCAATGGATTTTATCCATTGTTCGGTGATTGAGGGATCAAACGATCCATTAAAAGTAAGAGGCCTTTGTCTCATGAAGATCTCGATAGTGACTTGTTGTTTCTTGGGGGGGGGGGGGTTGAACGTTCCTCTTGGCCCATGTTTCTTTTCAAATATTGAATTAACTGAGAGATAAGTGTGAAAATTTTCGTGATTCCTACTCCAATATGATTGGGCATCTCATTAGCACAATTATCCCACTGATCTTCACATCAGCTGTTAGCCTGAATCCTCCTATTACCGACCTTTCGCTGGAATAAAAGGAATGTTGGGGGTAACACAGAAAGGGTAATCTTGGGAAAAAACTAATGAAATATAAATAACTTTTATTTCTATAACTTATGAATCCATAGGCTTCAATCTATTCTATTCATGATATAATTTCAAATATATATTATTAGTGGCTTTTCTTTTAATTTCCGTAATAAGGTTTTATACTATGCTTGTGAATTTTCCAAAGAATACCCCATAGAAGTGTCATAAACAATAGTACATCAAGACCCATTTTTGTGCACCAATTATCATTCAAGTCTAGATCAAAGTTGTGTTTTCAGGTTTTACCCCTTGGATACATCTGTGTCAGAGCCGACTCTACCTGCTCATATCCAGAAAGGGATGTATTTTCTTGATAAACCACTTAATCAATAAGGGAACAAACATAAACATGATTTATTATATAAACACCTCACCTGATACAACAAGGATGACCAAGAATTATAGTGTAATTGGGGCTTAGGATCACTACATAACAACTTAAAACTTGAAATAAAAAATCTTTATTGAAAACATCCTTTACATGACCACTAAATTCTCTCATACATAGCATTTCAAGGGATAACCTGAGGACATGCATAAGAAAATGGTGATCTATAAAGCCCAATAAGGGAATAAACATGGAATACCATGGGGAATACAATAAATTTTAGACAGTAGGAATATAAATTTGTATCAATAGAAACATTCACATAAATTCATGATAAAGCATGATAATCGTAACATGGAAATGCAGTAACAACACTTCACATGGAATTAGCATGAGCCAAGACTCATTACACATGGAGCATGAGTAAACCCTCATTGCACATGAAGCACAAGTAAAACCTCATTGAACATGAATTATCATGATTCTACACACATTTCACATGATTTATCATGATACTATACTTTAACCAATGCATTGGAGCACTATCAGGGCACACACTTCATAAACATTTCATTTCATGCATAAGTGTGCCACATGGATCATACAACATGGAATCAATTGTCATCATTTATTCCATGATAAAGGGATGTTGAATATGTACATGAAGATTTATAATCAATAAGTAAATGTGCATAAAGGTGAATACCCTTGATAAAAAGATGGGCATGGTGTTCCCTACACAATGGCATTGCCTTGGAAAATCGTAGTGCAATTTCGGCAGTATAACGGCCTGAAATAAGAACTCATAAAAATGGTTTATGAGAGAGAACAGAGTGTCTGATCATATTTACATGAAATTTATAGTAAGGGGGGTCATATAGATACATATACCAACAATTTTATTGGAAATTAGATGCATAATTCAAAATAATTACTTGGATGTAAAACATGAGAGAGAAATAACACCCAGAATTTCAGCATGGTAACAAGTTTACAAGGGAGGAATTAATGAGAAGTAAAGGGGTCTAACATCATAAAAAAATAAAAAGGGCAGTATGGGGGAGGTATAAAATCATTCCAAACCATTTTTAATGGAAAATAATAGAGCATAATAACTAAATGAAAATTGTACAAAAATGAGAAAGGAAAAAATACCTTACATGGAAGTGTCATCCCAAGGGCTTGGGAGAGGCATGAGAGAGGCCTCTTGGGAGATTGGGGAACCTTGGGAGGATTATAGAGAGTGGAGGGAAGAGTTTGTTCTAACTCCAAAATATTTTAATGAAGGGGAAGTAGGATATTTTATAGGTTTATATTGGAATGGAAAGGGACTTCTTTATTTTTTATGTTTGGGACACCACATGTTAAACTAATCTAGAAAAAAACCAAACCATGGTTTTTGCAAATGTTTTTTTCCAAATGGTTTTTTAAAACAATATTTTTTATGTCCAATGGCCTAAATTCTTAAAATAGTATGGTTTCTTATGTGGAGGTGTGTCACATTCTCCAGGAAAAAAATTTAAAAATGAAAAATGTTTTATAAGCTTTGAAGGGTCCACTAATGCGTTGTAAAATAAATCAAACATAACCAAAATCACATTATTTTAAGGGTAAAACATATATTTTCCGAAAATAAGGTTTATAGTATTTCATTACATCACTATTCCGTCATTATGATGTCATAAAAGATATTATATATTTAAATGGTATTTAATTTTTACCCAAAAAATTAACCGTCTCAGAAAATTATGAAAAATACACTATTGGATAATTTCGACGTCTTGATTAAAAAAATAATATTCATTTTATCTATATAATTTTCTATATTTATGAATTTTTACTTTTAAAATAAAAATCTAAATTTATAAAAAATTCATGTGTTTTGACATAAACGACTTTCAAACATTAATAAAAATTACAATTTCATCATAATTTTTTTTGAATATATATATTTAATAAAAAGTAATTTAATAATAATAATAATAATATATTAATATATTATTTAATTCAAAAATACATTAATTCATAAAAATATATTTCGTAGTCAAATATTTACTAAAAATAGTATCAGTACTTTAAAAATTATTTACAAAGTATTAATAATAAAATGAATGAACCTTATTTATAAAAAAATAATGTATAAATTCATACTAATAGGGTATTGTTACATAATACCTTATAACACCCACATAATACTGAAGAGGAAGGTGTGTGATGGTGATGTACTCTTGGGTTGGCTCAGATAACATTGCTCGGGTGGTAATCCTTATTAACATCCACTTCTCCCATAGTCGGTTCCGCTAAAGCTTAACATGTTCAAGCTCAGCTTGGGCTTGGTCAAGAGCGATGCCAAATGATGCCACCTCATTTCTGAACTCCGAGAACTGGGCTTTGTATGGGGAATTTCTACTGGATGAGGCTATTTCTTCCATTGTATGAGTAAATTCGATTTGTTAAAGCCCTATATTTATACTAATCATGTGATCACAGTTCAACGACTATGTTAGAAATATCCACATTTCAAACTGGTAATGTAAAATCCATGAACATAAAACCAATGATGTTCACATTTTATATAACCATAATATGGCATTTAAAAATATCTTGAGGGATTTCCATTAATTAAAGTTTGGGTCGTTTTAGTGCTTGGATCAAATAAACATTTTTACAACAAGTATAGAATATCTTGTTGAGAATAATAACATGCCATGTACTAACATGCCACTTATCAAGAACTAAAACAATGTCATAAAAACAATCTAATGAAATGAACCAAATACCATTTAAATAACTAATCAAAACCTTTTCTCATAGAATAATGTGCTCCTAAATTGAAGGGATTTATTATAAAAATGTGACATTGTTATTGAAAAAATCCATTAATAATATTTAAAAACCAATTCCATAGGTATTTATTATATTATCAAAAGAATAATTTTAAATTTAATACCAATAATTTAAATTAAATTCATATTTTTTCAAATAGAATAATATGCTTCTATTATCATTTAGAATAATAAATACAAGGGGAAAATAAAATTATAGCATAATAAGAATGCTTAAATGGCGAGAAAGACAATTAAAAATTTAATTTTAATGTGGAAAATTAGGCCATAACACCAAAGGGGTCTCCTTTATTGAAGATGGAATCCTTTATCCAATTTCAATGGTCAAATGGAGTAATACATGGTGTGTATATCAATTCAATACAAATGATAAATTTTTAAATAAACATAAGACAAAGTCCAGAAAGTGGAGAAACAACGATATTCAAAATTGAATTCAAAATTAGGAAAAATCCTTAGGACACAAAACTTATTCATAGGAATTAACAATTATAGAATATCAAGATTTTATTTGACCATGTTTGAAAGAAATATATGAAATGGAATCCGAGACTGAAAAATTGAAAAATCAGATTGCACAAAAATAGCATAACCAAAACCAAAATAAATGAACAAAGTTCAAAAGGAATGTAGAGCTTACCAATGTGGATCCATAGAGTCTGTCGGTGCATGATTCTGGATTCTAATGAGGGTGATCCAACATTTCTTAGGAAATTTTGGAGAGGAAACACATGATGAACTTGGATGAACTCACATGGCTAGATGAGGAGGAAGAAAGAAGGTAAAAAAGAACATTTGACCCCATTAAGGGATGTTTGGAATTTTCACCCCAAAAACCATGTCTCAAGGTTTGGACACATAATTTTTCCAAGACATTAACCAATAGTGTGGATCCAACATCATTTAAAATACCATCACATGGTTATATAGCATGGTATTTCCAAACTATGCAACATCCATGTGATGAATAGTGAGAGGGTACTAACAATGCACATCCTGTGTAGGGTGTTTATACTCATTTTTTACAGTCAAACAGTTTAATTGTAGAGGGGCCACATGGTTTTAGACAAACCATGTTCCCTATGTAGACTGCCAGAAATATGAAATTTCTAGCCCTGGTGTGACTAAAACATGAAGAGGCTCCCATAAAACCTCTCGATACTTTTCCCAAGTCCAAAAACAACACATTAATGTGATCCAAATCTAAATATTCCATTCTGAATCTCAGTATAAAAAATGGATTATCCACCAAACACAACCATTCAAACTCCTTTGGATTTTCTTTTGGATCATAATCATGGGTTTTTATAACCTCCCAATCATATAACATATCTTCCATGAGAATCCTTTGAGGGAAACAAAAACATTAAATGAATTATGAGGGTGTTGAAGTTCTATTCAAATTTT
The DNA here is from genome assembly GCA_963277665.1 of Viscum album. Taxonomy (NCBI): domain Eukaryota; kingdom Viridiplantae; phylum Streptophyta; class Magnoliopsida; order Santalales; family Viscaceae; genus Viscum; species Viscum album. The sequence continues at coordinate 1,031,786,742 of OY728133.1, read as the reverse complement.
CATGTTCAACTTATAAATACCCAATTCACCTATGAAAATTCCTCAAGAATTTGAAAATTATGTCAGTAAAACCAGAATGACTTCTCTATTTCGAATTGAAACACAGAGATAGTGCTTTCCCAAATCCATTTAGCTAGGGTTATGATAACATCACCATATCATTAAATATATAAAAAAACGGCTCCCCACCTTAGGATTTAACATTATAAGGTGACAATTATGAACCACAATACCTCTACCGTCAGGATTTCCTTACAAGGCATGCCTCTTTTCATTATAAAAAAGATCCTAGAATTATTAAACTAACTAGGAGAACGAGATTAAATTTGAGGTCTTATCTATGACCTCATACTTAAGAAACTACTGAATTATGATCAAAAAACAAAAATTGGTCGTAGAATCTGCCAATGAAAACAATTTTGGCCATTAAACCACCCCAAAAAATTACCTAGAGACATGTTTAAACCTATTCATTATGACCATGTTCATTGATAAAGAGGGATAACATGTCAAGATACTATGGATGACCATTCTCAATATGAATGACATAGATGGATGTTGTATGGAAAAATGAAAGACAATTCCTTCTTCTAGAGGATCATCTCATTAGAATAAAAACCTTCACTGAAGCTCACACCCTAATTCCAATTATGTTCCTTGGTCAAATCATCACAAGTCCACTTAAAAAGTCATTCATTATCAAATAAGTTGTAACCTAGATCTATCCCACTGAAATTATTACCCTCTAAACATTACCTTTGATCCCAAAAACTATGCCAATGTAACCTCCAAATAAATGAACTATTTTCAAAGGAAAAAACCAAAGTTACCCCATAATCCATGTTTACGAAAGAGAAGTTGGTATGTAGAAAATACATCGACATAAAAACATCAACTGATACCAGAGTAGTATCCACATATAATTCAGTTCAGAGGAAAATAAATGGTGTCTAATAGTATATACAATGCATTCCTACATGAAATCCTAGGTCCACTCAAGACTAAACAGTCTTCTATTAAACAATGAAACATCTAGCATGGATATTTTATATAAATTACTTAACAAAATTGAATGCTTTTGAAGATTTAATATTGGGTAAGGCTGAGATTCTCTACGTGCATCAAATAAGAAATCCTAATAAGTGACATTATACTCTATTTAAAAAGAGTAAACTAAGATGATAATAATAAAAACAAATGAAAATTAATTAATAAACTACTATTATACTTCACAATATAATGTTATCTTCACCTTCAGATGCACCAATGCTAAACAAATTGAGATGGATTTTACCACACAAGGCATCATGTTATCGTTTATAAAAAACAACCAAATTACTCCAAGACCAATAGTTTTTTTCAAGGGTTTCATACAAAACCAATATCATCAATGTCACACATATTTTCAAGAATCAACATGATTCAAAATATGTAATCTAAAAGGTAAATCAAGTAAATTCAACCATTTCCAAATGGTGCTTTTGGTTGTGTTCCTTCTTCTTGGAAGGAATCTTTTACCATTATTGATACAATTATCCCCATAATAGGTGTGTCTCATTCAAAGAAATAAGAGATATATTGTCCACTAATAAATATTCTAGATTAGGTTAAACATAAATAATTATGTGTTTCTACTCTAAGTCAGAATCATGATGTCGTAACATTAGGAAAATTGGCATAAAATCTTGAAACAAACTGATTGACGTGTCAAAAAACCAAGTCTCAAGGATTTCATCCTGAGTATTGGGAATATTTTGATTTTATTTTAATTCCAATATAACACTACTATGGAGATGAAAATAAAACATAGTCATTAACACGAGGCACACAATTCCACTAAACTCAACATATTTGTTGCATCATTTAGAACACAATGGGAAGTGCATACATGAACACATACCTGCTCGATGTTTCAAGAGAACGATGACACATTCTCGACACTTTCCACAGTCTTTCCATCAATTTAATCCATTTATCAGGTGGTATGTATAATATATTTATCCTATAGTCATATCGACTCATAATACTATTAACATGGATAGTGACATACTAACTCATTCATCACTATAGAAGAAGAAAGGGTTGTGAGACCTGCAAAGTTGTTGACCAAGAAAGAGGGACGTCTAAATTGAATAAATTGAGAATTAATTGATTCTCATGCCCATATACATGGTTTTTAAAAACATGAAAACCTATCTAAAGAAGGGTTTCATTTATAATGTAAGAGAGAGTCCTTCTAGGAACAACAACACTTGAACAACACCAAACATCACAAAAATCATGGAATTAAGTAAGGTATTTATGTTATAATGGAGATACCTATAATAGGTAAAAAAACATATGAAAGTATAAGCATCACCACTGTCACTAGGACATACCAAATTAAAATCTACTAGGCTAAAAATCTCATCTACTAATCCCTTTTCTAAATGGATATGAGGCCTATAGAAAACACTCATGTTTCTATTCCAAGGAAACTCTAGGAGTGATTAAACTACAAATACATGATGGTTTTAAAAAAAGAGATAAACTATGGTACCATTTTAAATTCATCAGATTAATTTTCATTAATATTTAAAATTTTATATATTTAAAAGAAAACATCTTGTATTGATTATAAAAAAATCTCTTTGTTCGTAAATTATCTAGAACAATAAGGAAAAACTTGAATGTTTTATCAAAATTACATTTTAAAACATTAACCGTTTTTGAAATCTCATCCTGATTAGACAATTTATGATGTAAGTTTCTTTTTAATAGAAAATTTACATATGAGGGGCCCATTAAGCTAAGATTTATTCATCTAAATGCAACCCAATATCAGTTGACTGATTTTATAAATTTTAAAACACCCAGAGTGGGTTATCTAATAAGAAACATTCCCAAAATTTCTACTTGGGGTCTAGTTGTAAATTTATATAATTTTCCATATAAGTCATTATTTCTGAGTACTAATGGTATAATCATTAATAGGGAATCCAATTCATTTCAAATTAAAATTAAGGTGCCTATAAATTTTAACCATTTCAATTATAATACATGTTCATACATCATGGTTTGATTATATGTGTTTTAATTCCAAAAACTTCTTAAGCACCCATAAACATTATAAACCATAGTATACTTCGAATTTAACAAAAAACAACACACCTTATAATTTTAATTTTTATAAGAATTTACATTTTAGAAATAGTCTTTGAAAATTTCAATAGATAAACAATTGTTCAAGGATTCATGTTATATTTTCCCAATTTTAAGGTTCTCATACACCATACAATTTAAAATTCGTTCATTTTTAATTATAAAAAATAAATTCAATACATGAAACAATATACATAACAAATTATAAAAATAATGTTTTCATTAAAAATAATGAATTACATTACAAGTAATAAACGAAGTGAATCTTAAAAATTAGCATATATGCATGGAATAAAATAACCAAAGAATTGAAATATACTAACAAGATAACATTGTCACCCAAGTATGATATAAAAAAAAGAATTGTAAATAATTACCTATGATGTTACCATGTAAACATGTTGTAAAATTATATTACATGGAATACAAAAGTCATTCTAGTAAAGAAAATCATGGCATAAAATTTAATTAACACAACCAACTTACACTAAAAGCTACAATTGCAATTACATGGCATGGAATATCAATTAAATGAAATTTTTTATGTGCTAATAATGATATATTTAATGATTCATATTTTCCATACTAGGACAAGGGAAAAATAAAAAAAATCACATTAATCAATAAGCATCATAAATTACACCATTCAGTCAAGGTGAAAGAAAAATAACCTATAACTGAAAATAGAAAGAACTTCAATCCCATATCTGGGCACTTGGACATTTCCATGTTGTTTCGATAATCAGTCCCAGACAATAAAATTAACCATGCATCTACACATTCCTAATATTCTGTCTAACATCATAAAATAGTAAGACAAATGAAATGAGAAAACCCTCTAATACCACATATTTAGGTCCTGGCCCGACCTACCACTAAGACGATCACCAAAATTGTGGGTCACATGGCCTCACTCATACTTCCCATTTTGAGAGAGGTATCCAATTGGTAGATAGGATTTAAAGATTTTATTGTGGAAATATTATACCCTCATATTTGAGTAGTTCATCGATATAATTGAAATAAAAATCTGACAACATTAGATGCATAATAGAAATTGAAATTGTAAAGGATGTATAATGCCAATGTATAAGAAGCATCTATGTCCTGAAGATGATACATAAACTAAAATAATTGACATAAAACAAGAAACATGATACATTAAAGTTCATATGTACATAAAATATATAAAATCCCTAAGGTCCATGTCAACGAGCGTCTCGAGATCCATCTGGGTCTTGTAATCTTAACACTGAGGTTCTAGAAATGTAGCACAAGAAAAAATCCATATTCTAATAAACATAATGCATACTTGGGTACCCCGGTGCAATGGATGAATGATCATCATTTTATATATAAATCATTGTAGGTTCCCACACACAGTGTCTACAATATAATCCAATCCCTATAAAAAGTAAAATAGAGAAGGTAATATGAATAAATAAATAGAAATTTCATAAATAAATAAAAAACTATAACAACCCAAGTAAAAAATAGAATAATTAGTGTTTATATTTATTAGTATTATAGAATTAAATATTTATATTCATTATCATAATTCATTCTTAAAATATATAATTTATTATATATTTAATTGTTTATAAATGTAATTTTTCAATTTTTGATTTTTAATTTGATAAAAAGAAAATTTAAAATTCAGGATGACAGAATTATATGAGAATGACTTTTGGATTTTTTTTAAATGTTAACTTTGGTTTGCATAAAAAATAAATATTTAAATAAAATATGGTTTATTGATGCCATGAAATCATAAGTATTATAAAAAAATCTATTAAATATATTTAATAGATTAATTATTATTTTTAAGGGAGATTTATTACAAAAATAATTTAGAAAGTGAAAATTATAAATCATTTCATAATTAGTATAAATTTTTTTGTTATTGTTGATAAAATATTAGAAATATAGAATTTGGTTCCACCTAGTTAGTAATTGAGTTATAAAAACTATTTCCATAGTACTTTAATTTATTATTATGAAATATTTATGTTTATGGATGACATTTTTTAATTAAATTTTTATATAACATTAATATTTTACATGTTCCTATACAATGATTGTACAGGGAATGAAAAAAACAAATAACAAATTGAAGAGATTTTAATATCATGGAAATGTGTAAATATACTTAATGAATGAATATAAATATTCATCATGATCCTAAATAATTTATTTTATAATAGAAATATGTTTTTTAATTTTTATATATTAAATATATAATACTAATGCTTACGAAACACTGATGTAGTACTTGTGCAAGAAAGATAAAAATAATAAAATGTCCTGGAGCATGAATAAAAAGTTATATATAATATTTATTGTCAATTATGTTAATTTTATTTTAATTTGGGACATTTGGGACCCACGTGAATCACATTAATCCAGTTGTAATATTTTTTAATGGATGTCATGTTCTTCACACTATATTTTTTAATTTGTTTTATATTATAATATATGGGTTTTCAGAAGACTTTTTAAATATAAATAGTTTTTTTTTCAAGATATTAATTTGTTCTTCTTTGTGGAATTTTATTTTTAATTTTTATGTATTAAATATTTACCTTAATGAATTGAATAATTTTGCGTAGTATTAATTTACATAATGAATAAATAATAATGACATAAAATTAAATAAATTTATGATAATTATATATTTTAATGTTTATTAATGATATATAGAGATTGATGTGACATTTTAATATATAATAAAAAAATATTTGAATTTGATACAATTTGTCTAATGTTTTCACACCTTATTTATAAATAGTGTTTAATTTGAAAAAAAAAGTAATTTTCTGGAATGAAATATTTTATTAAATTATTTAAAAATAAAAAAAATATTGAAAATTGAATAAAATATTATTATTCCTTTAAATTGTTTTATCTAATTTGATTTCAAGTCATTTTATAATCACTTAATCATATATTATACTAATTGTATTTTAATAAATTATGTAATTCCTAGGTTTCCCCTCAACACAATTATTAATGTAGACTCATCCCTTTAAAACAATTCATACCCATAAGCCAGGTTTATCAATTATACTCATCCAAATTACCTTATCCTCATCCCTTTCCATATTCTAGTGCCTCCTGCCTCATAAAAAAGTAGACATCCACGTGTTAAAAAGGTTCTCAAAGAGATATTTTCAGGCGGTAAATTTGCTATTTCCCTATTTTAAATTCATTCTCACCTATACCTTATCTTAAATCCTTATCCCATGATTCATGATAACTATAATATCATATATATATATATATATACTGTAAATTTAATTTGTTAATAATAAAGAAACCATCAAATCATTTTATTTCTTCTTTTAATTCTTATTAATGAAATTATTGTTCACCACCTTCATGGACATGAAGTATTAATTTCTCTATTTCACATCCATGAGATGTTAAAATTAACTATTAATTGTTTTAATGAACTAATAGAGTTATGTTCTCAATTTTTATGTATTATGTTTTTTTTTGAAATTTAAATCTATAATGGATGGTAATGTCTCTTGATTTGAACAAGATGAAAATCCAATTAAAATTGATTTTTTTTCTATTTTCTAGATAAGTTGTTTTTTAAAACAGAGCTAGAGAACACAATTAAGAGAGTTTTAGATTTTTTTTTGTTTTTTGAAGTGTTTTAAGGATAATGGGTTGAACCACGTGTTCCATCATGTTTTTGGAGTTTCAGACTTCAAAACCTCAAGTTAGGAGGAGCTAGCAGGGGAACACTGTTGGTTTGAAACTGTGCATCACTTAACAACACACCATGAAATGTGTATATTTTTAATAAATTAATATATTAATTTAAATTAAATAGATAATATATTAAATTAAAATAAATGGGGAATAAAATAAATTATGAAATATTTTACTAAAAATAATAATATAAATAATATTATTATTATTTCAATAATTATCTTTATGACTATGATTTTTATAATTTTTATTGTGGTTTGGTTTTAAGAATACATGTTAAGATGGGGAATTATCCTACCTATGTTTTCATTTCTAATGAATCCCCCCTCACTTATCCCAGGGTGCACGATTCACCCCCCCCCCCCAATCTCCTCTGTCGTTCATTGATTTCAAAAACATTCCATTCATCTCTTCATCGAATTCTTCATGGTATGGTCTCTTCTCCCTTCCCACTCCTTCTATTTTGAATTTTTATCTTCTCCCATCACCTAGTGATATATAGTAGGACCATATGGATTTTTATTAATATTAAATATGGTTTTCTTTTATTGTAAGGACATGTGGTGCATCTCATGGGACTCTTTTGTAGGTATTCAAGAAACCATTGCCAAAGGAGAAGCAGTTCAAAAGGTTTCAGTTCACCCATAAAGACAATTGGGTTAGTTTTTCATCCATTCTTGTTTTGTATGAATTTATTTGGGGGATTTTATAATTATTGATGGTCTTGTAAATTTCATTCGGATTGTTGGTCCTTAATATGGGGTTTTTGTGTTCCATGTATTATTTTTAGAGCATTCGATGACCCCATGAAAGCATGCACTCAGATATATAGGCATGTAAATATGTATATATAACTCACACAAATATATTCCATTATTTAGAGGGTGATATTTTGATTTTATTAATGGATATATATATATATATGAGTGTATATGTGTGGAACTATGGTGCGATATTTGTTAATGTCATTAATTTCTGAGTGTTCGACTAGGTCTACTTACTAACGTAGTATCACCTATCGTTTCAATTTATATTTGTGAATGAATTATATTCATTCTAAATTGATAACTGATAAGTTGAATTTTGATTCTTGAATGAAATTATTAGTTTACATAATTGACTTTTTGATAAATAATGATAGATTTTTATAATAAAACCCCCCTAATAGATTTGAGAGGTCTCATAAGATAAAAATAAGTGATTATACTTTTATGATTTCATAGCATATTGCATCAGTGTTTTCTTATTAATTGAGGTTATGATTGATGTATGGAATATTTAGAATATATATTTTAATGGTATTAGAAAATTGAGTTCCCTTTTTAAAAATTTTAATGAACCATGGAATCATATATGTATTTGGAACATATTATAAATTAAATGTCCTTGCATGTTTTACAAAAAAAAGTGAATTCCAATGTATGAATATTCATGATTTTTCCATTGTACCCTATAAGTACCAATTGAACCATGATAAATAAATTTCCTAGACTTGTTTAATTATATGTCTTGATTTGAATGGAATAGATTAACATGATGATTTAACTTCCTTAAATGTTTTAAATGAGTTAATTTATGTGGAACTTATTAGGGTGGTATGACCACACCTCTTGAAAATATTAAATTAGCATGGTTTATGTAAAATTAATTATTGATATGAAATGGATATATAAAATGAAATGTATCATTGAGGTTACATGCCTTGAAAGTAATTTATTTTGGTGGTTTAAATGAAATCCATTTTTTTATATGATAGAATTTTTTATAGTAATTGTGGTATGTGTGATCAGCCCAACATAATATATGAAGGATTAGATAAATTGGATATTACCTATTAAACTATTACCTATTATTTTTAAACCATCATGGAATCCATTTGGGTATATAGGAAATGAGAATGAGACCTATAGACACCTAATAGGTGTTCCACCCTTGGACATAATTGTGACATAGTCTTTTTGACTCTTGAGCACTACAATAAATTGGATAATTAGATTGATTTCTGGAATTGAATTTTCAATTGGTATAATATTATTTAATTATTTATTTTGGTAGATTCAAATTATAAATTTTTAGTGTATATATTAACAAATTTATGGTCAAATGATTATTTAGAAAGATTTGATAAAATTTTAATGATAAATAGGAAATAGGATTAATGAAATGATTTTTTTAACCAAAGGTAATTTTTATAAATTTATCATAGTGTATTATGATGAAAATATGGTATGTTTGATACTAGACTTGTGATTTTAGAAGATTATATTTTGAGATTATGTTATATAGACGTGATTTATTGCTGAGGATTTGTTTTTGATAGTTTGTTGAGTTTACCTGGATATGACTCTTGACTAGTGTTGATGAATGATGGATTAAATCATGTTTTCATATCACATGAGGGCTATATGTTCAGGTACAAAATATATGAGGGTAGAGTATTTGATTTTGTTGGATTCCTGAGGGATATATGAATAATTACATGAAGCCTAAGGGCTTGGTGCATGTTTACATAAAACCTAAGGGCCATGTGAACTTGTAATAAATTCCTAAGGGAAAATTATATGTTTATTTTTTATTCTCGATAGATAAAGGACCCATTAAATTATGACTAATGGAGTTATTATAGTTTTTCATGTGGTAAATATTTCGGCTAGCCAGAGGGATGAGTCTGTATGTTTATGGTATATTTTGAGTGAATCATCTTTAACTAGAGAATATGACACTGATTTGGGTTATCTATCAGAATGAAAGAGGATCTAACCACATAAATTGATATATATTAGGGTGCAGAAGCTGGAATAGCTACCATGATTCCCATCAGAACCTAGAAAGGTTGTTTTCTATCAATTCATCACTACTTGTTTATTTTTATTCATATAACTGAGTAAAAATAGGTCACCTTCGTAAATGTGAAATTGGACCCATGTAGGTTATTTTTGACATATTTTTAATGAGATTACGCATTTTGGTGTTTTAAAATTTTAATAAATTAATAAACTATAATTAGGTTGGTTTTTAATGAATATAGGTTGGCATAGACGGACCCTGGTAGGTTTTTTCACCAATATAAAGTATTTTATGTTTTAAATTTTCTAATAATGATGGTATTCCAAAGAATGCTTAATGTTAAAAAGGATTTTTGATATAAATTTCTTTTTTCCATGAGGTGTTGGTTAATATCAAGTACCTAATGTTTCTTTAGTAAAATGGACTTGATATTTTGAATTAAATTTTTTATATTTTAATGATTTAAAAATTTAATAAATTTAATAGGCATAATATGTTTCCCTAGGTTGTTTTATTTGTTTAAAACTTTTGTGAAATAGAATCCTTGTAATTTCTCTTTTCATTGCCTTGGAATATAACTATTGGTGTTATTTATAGGTCTTCTTTATTTTTAGAAATAGTTTAGATGGTTGGGTTTTGAGAATAGTGAATATCTTTTTTGTGTGACTTGGTTGTAGAGTCTAAACTTATATTCTCTTAAAATTATTTCCCTTTGTAGGTAGAACACATAAAAGATAAATTCCTTGCTAATTCCATGAATTTTTTATGCTTAGGTTAATTACAGTGCCGTCGTTCCCTATAGGACATTCAGTTTTCATTGACACCCTTATTTGAATGGGTGGTTATCGTATTCTTGTATTTTTTTTCTAGGAATGAGCAGCATGTAAGGATCATTTCACTATTGTTATAATTTTCATGGGCGTGTTTTACCACATTAGAAGTCACTTGACACTTTGTTATTATTAAATTATAGACAACTTCGTATGTCTTAATCTATATTAATGTTTGTTTTGGGAAATAACACTCTAAGATAAATCTATTTTATGATCAATTAAATCATAGAAGGGATAAGGAATATATCCAATAGATTTTATTTAGGATGTGGAACCTTGCTTCTGAAACTACTAGGTAACATGTATTTTTCATATGTCATACCCACTGAGTCTCTAAATGGCATAATTAACTAGTTGAGTATGGTGTAACTATTGAGACTTGTGCAGTTGAGTGCATTATTTGTTCATCTCTGTGGTAGAGTTTCCATGTCATTAAAATGAATAAATTCATCCCAATGCATGGGATACCTTTCACAGAAATGAGTGATTTAACATGCCTGTCATTTTGGTTTTGGTTTTAATGAAAAATGATTTGTTGTTTTTGAGCATGACTCAATTAATTATCATTATTCAATTTTAGTTGAATCTAATCTAGTTCTCATTTGAGTGTTGTGTTTATCTATATATTCTATGATTATGACTCTCCTAAGATGGGTACAATCTTGTTGGTTCTGGAAAGAAAGTTATTCACAGTCGAAGGAACACAACCAAATAGAACAATTAAAGAATGATTGCTCTTCCATAAATTCCCTTGGTGTTTGTGAACATTAAATCAGGTCATTTATTTATTAGAAACGTTGCATTGGTGTGTTTGTCAGTGTATTCAACCTTCTAAAAACTTCGTTGGTCATTTTTGGACTTTTTTGGTTAAGATTGAACAATCATTGGATTCCATGGGTGGTAAAGGCCCCGTGATCAGTTAATGACAATGCATCAATAGTTGGTTATGAGTTTCTTCTGTGGAATCAACCAGTAGTGATTTATCCTTTTTATATCTAGTAATATTTTAAATCCACTTAGTGCACTATTCTTGGGTGAAAATATTTCCCCTATCTGGACTGCATACTTTATTCACGAATAGAGCATCAATCATATGTCGTTATAAAGAATTAAATGATTTTGGGATAGATTGGGTAGATTTGTCAATGTTTTATATTGAAATGTGGTTCTTATTGAGGCTTAATTTATCCTGATATATACTTGGATTCCCATTATGAAATTCTCTAGTGAAATATCAGAGACACCCCATTTCCTTTGACTCGACCTCCAGACAGATACTGCAATGAGCTCAGTTAATGATCTGATGGGGACTTCAAGGATTGTACTAATAATCCACTTTTAAAATGGAGTATGGACTACATTGGGTATGATTATTACTCATATTTAATATATAAGAGTTTATGTTGGTATTGTTTTCATGAATCAATGATGCTTTAATCATGGAATGCCATCAGAATTCAGGTATCAACTTTGGTGGATCTATTTGTGGTGAATTAAAGATACCTTGAATGAATGTATCAAAGTTTAGATACACATTCCATGACTCTCTAAGCCGATCATCTTGACTGTGGTCAAACAGAGGGTTCTTGAATTGTGTTTTCCATAGTTCAATGAATAAAGTTGTTAAAGAACCATTTTACAACATGTCATTGGGTAAATAAGAGTTTTTTATGATTCAGTATCTACCATTAATAAATATTCAGTTCGTCCTAGGAAAGTGAGGTCCATGGGGAATTTAATGTTTGAATATCTCCAAAATCATTTGAGGAGTGTCATTAGAATGATAAGAATTATTTATATGAATTTCCAACGATATAGGTATCGTGGTTTGGAATTGAACCCTTCATTATGTTATAACCTAAGGTGGGAAGTTCCTTTTTCCAGATGATTAATGAGATGATGTTGTGATTGTGTCATTAGCTAAATGTTCTTGCTTAATTGGTATATTAATTTTTCAATTGGAGAACGATTATTTGATCGGGTGATTATGGCTGAACATTCATTTTCTTAAATTATATTCGAATCTGTATTGGGTGTTTTGAAATGAAAAATTAATGTTTTAATGATGTTCCATTACCCATGTAGGTCATGGGTTGTTTTTGTTTCCATTTAAGGCTTCTCAGGGATGAGTTGTTCTATTGTGAGGAGGTAGTAATGTACCAGGATTTGAATCAGATGAAAATCCAATGAAATTTTATTAGTTTTAATTAATGGATGGGAAGTTATTAAAATTGAGCTTTGGATCCAAATTCTGAGATTTCTAGCACATTAATTTATTGTTTTTTGATTTGTTTCATGACTTTGGGGTTCCCTAGTGGGTCCATCATGTTTTGGGTGCATCAGGATCTGATAAATCAAGTCATGAAGAGCTGGTATGGGTGCACAGTTATATAGAAAATATTCATCACTCAATAGCACCTCATGTGGTTTGTTTTTTAAGAAATTAATGAATAAATTTTAAATTAAAAGGAAAATAAATTAAATTAAAATAATTTGGGAATAAAAAATTATTAAAAGTTATAATGATAATAATAATAATAATATTTTTGTTATGATTATGATTATTATTATCATTATAGTTACACTTAATAATAATATTAATGTAATTATTATTATTCTTATTATTATGGGTTTTTTATGAAAACACTCAACAACCGTGTCTCTCACCTGCATCTCCCCTCCTAACTCTCGATGAACATGCATTATTTCTCCCATCATTCATGATGCACCCCCCCCCCCCCTTCAGCTTCTCTCTCATTTGTTAATTTCAATCAGATTTCTTCCAATTCGTCCTATTGTTCTTCAAGATATGGCCACCTATTCCTTTATCTACCCTATATTGTGAGTTTTTCACATCTATTGTTTCTTGATGATGATCATAGAAACCCTTGGGCATTGGGATAATCCTATTTTTGGTTTTCTTATGGTGTTCGGAATGCAGTTAATCTCTTAGGACTCCTACATGAATTTTCTAGAAACATCCACCTATGTTGAAGTGGTTTGAATTGTTTTAGTCTTCCTGTTAAACTTTTTGGGCTGTGTATTCCTCTATTCATATTATTCCACAATTTTTTTGGGATTCTATAATTTTTGAGGTGATATTAAACTTCTTGGGGTGCTTTTGTTCATTCCACGATGTTTTTCAGTTCCTTATATTATTTTCAGAGTGTTTGAAGACTCTATGAATTCATAAAATCATTTATAGAGATATGTGTTTATATATATATATTCCTTGTACATATTACCTCATAGTGAGGGGAATGTGTTCATTGGATTAAGGTTTATATATATATATATTTGATTTTATGTGCGTGAAAGTATGGATCAATCTTAGTCAATGTCATCAAGTGCCCAGTGTTCTGCCTGGTCTACTTTTTTAAGTAGTATCCCCTTTTCATGCCCTTTAGATTTAAGAATTAATTAGATTCCAACATAATTATTCTTCAATAAATTGCATTTTCATTATTTAATTAATTGATTAGTTATTATCAATGACTTGTTTGACAAACAAAGTCATGGTTTCATAATAAAACCCCTTAAATGGAGGTGAGTTGTCTCCTAAGAAAAAAAAGTAATAATTTGAGGTTTATTATTTCATGAATTATTATGTTGGTGTTTCTTTATTAATTGTGTTTATGATTGATATATTTCATGTTTAGGATATGGATTCAAATATAAATATAAAACATAGTTTACTTTTTTAAAATGTTTTTAGAACCAAGGAAGTGTATATGTCCTTGGACAATCTAATATATTTTATGGCCTAACATGCTTTATAAAAAAAGGAAATTCCCATGTAGAAATTTTCATTGTTTCTTCATGTTACCTTCTAAGTACTACTTAAACCTTGATAAATGAATTTCCTTGACTTGAATAATTAAATGGAATAAATTTAATAGAATAGATTTACATCATTAATTTCCTTCTTTAAATTTTTTAAATGAATAAATTTAAACTGAATTTATTAGGGTGGTACAACCATGCCCCTAGTCATGATTAAATTACCATGGTTTATCTAAAATGATTCCATTATATGATTTCAATATATTCAATGACATGATTCATTGTAGTTACATTTCATGAAAAGAATTTATTTGGTTAGTCAAAACTAAATCCTTTTTATTGGATAGAATTATTTATAGTAATTACATTATATGTGATCATTCTGGAAGTCTATGGAAATGAGTACATAAATTTGATAATCCCTGTTAAACTATAATATATTATTTTTTAAAAATCATTTAATCAAATTGGTTCTATTGGAAATGAGACTGAGGCCTACAACAACCTAGTAGGAGTTCCAAACATAGATTTAATTACAATGTAGTCTATTTTACTATTGATCCCTATAGAATATTGGGTAATTCGATTGATTTATGTATTATATTTTAGAATTGGTATAATAATAAATCATTTTTATTTCTTGTAGAAATCCCCACCATTCAAAATTTTAGATTATTGATATATTAATAACCTTAGGTTAGAGTGATTAGTTAAACATGATTGATATAATTAGGATGGTAATTATGATCCTAGATTAATGGAATGAATTGGTTTGACTGATGGTAATTATTATACATTTATATTAGTGTATTATGATGACACATCTAGTATGTTTCATACAAGATATTTTATTTTTCATTCATATCTTTTTGATAAAATTTGATATTGATGTGATTGATACCTGCTGGATTGATAAATTCACGAGGGCATAATATATGATTTTATATATATATGTGGGCAAGATGCACTGTCACATGATGCCCGAGGTCTTGGTTCAGGATTACATACATCCTGAGGGCTATGTGTACTTATTTTGAATGCATGATTGAAGCGTATTTGTTTATGTCGGATGCTTGAGGGATAAATGAATAGTTATAAGATGTCTGAGGGTGTCATTCTAGTAATGCATGAGGGTTATTTTTTGGTTATCCTGAGGGATGAGGCTATATGTTTATGGTAGATTCAAAATATTCAACCTTTGTTAAGAGAATAATCGACTAATTAGTGCGATACATCCATATGCAGGAGGATCTACCCAAATCAATAGATATATGGAAGGGTGCTGAAGTTGGAATATAAATCAGGTTTCCCTTAGTAACCAGTGTGGGTTGTTGTTTATTTATTCATCACTGCATGTTTATTTTCCTACAAATACCTTCTCACTACTTTACATTATATATCATGTATTATATTGGGTTAGACATTATTGGTTCCAACCTAAATATATTATTATGTCACAAAATACATTGGAACTATTTTGAACTAGATTATATCTTCTATCTCATAGGTCATTAGATTCATTCCTTGTGATTGGTTTTGTACATGGGATTTAGGGAGAACAAGACTGGGTTCTTACTCTAGATTCTCAAAAAGATGACAATTTGGTATTTCTGTTCATGTGTTATAATATAATACTTGTACCTTATAGTAAAAAATTACATTACATACATCATGATATGGAATAGGTATTGGAAATTTTATATTTAGTTAGATATTATATAATTCTTCCACTCCTTTTTTCTCTATTATTACTACATTATCATTTATCAGTTATTTTTTATTTGATAAACGAATGTACTACACTAATTTAGAGGTTTCAATATCCCTACCAAACCATCAATAGGCCCTCACTTCAAATGCTCTAGAGTATGGGGAAGAGCACTAGAGGAAATGTGACAAATTGTTTCGACCACTATCTTAGTGATGAGCATGTCTAGGATGTTAGATCGACCGACCATGGAAACGATGAAATGAACACAACCAAAACAATGGAAATAACAGAATATAGTTAATAAATTGGTGAAATGATGTTATATAAAGATCATATAAGGTAATATAAACATGAATATAGTTTATTAAAAAATATATAACAATCTTTAGACTATAATCATATAGGTTGTAAAACATTTGAAGGAAGTCGAACCATAGGTATAGTAATTTATTTTTAAAAATTCTATTTTCAATTTACAAATCCTTTTAATTATTAAATGGTTTTTAAATTATATGTAACAATTGGATATTTCCATATTCATGATTATTTATTGATTTTATATTTACTTTACACGTTTACTATATAATTCTCAAATAAAAAGTATTCCATTATAAGAGTGTTATATCATTCAAATGATTTTCATAATTGGAAAATTTAATTTCCTAAATGTAACACCCTATCCCCAGTAACCCAGAGTCATTTATTTATTACATAACATTGGAATGATACAAGGACTCATGTCTCGAAAGGCTGATTAGTTTATTATTATTGGAAACCAGATACATACAGAAGTTCAACATTTCAACTTGAAAATAATTTGTTCCATTAGAAACATATAACTCTCCTAGATTATTCCTGCAAGTCACTCATAACTAACTTCTTCATATCCTGGGAAAATGAAAGATAAGAAATAAGTGATCTAAAATGCTCAGTATGAGTAAGAAATACAATAGAAGAAAACATAAACATTGGGCATGATGAATAATTCAAAACACAAGCCATTACAAATAATTAACATGGTAACTTTTTCTCCAGAATAATAGCTGAGTAAATAATGCCATAATAAAACATATTCATGGGTATTCTACTAGTCGAATAACCACATGAACCATCATTATTATTTTCGTAATGAGGAAATGTATAATGTCAGACATTCTAAAACACCTAGTAAAGGCATCGTCCAAGAAATCTAAAAATGATTTAGGCCTCGGGCAAATCCATATATCAAATTTGGAAAGGCCTGAGGAAATTCCATGTATAATTGTCTCATGAAACCTACCTATTCACCGAGGATCTATAGCAAGCTCCACTCATCACATACTAAGTCCAATAAAATCCTCATATGAAAATGATGAAACATAACTTGAACATTCATAATAAAACTAGCAAATGAAATATCAATACTTTAACCATAAACCATGAATGGAATATAAATAAAACATCCACATCTAACCATATAACAAAACATTTAATACAATATGGAATATTTTTAGCATGATAAAACAACTTCAAACAAGTATAAAATCTATCATAGGATGTTTACATATATGAAATGAAAACTATTTGAGAAAAATACCTCTTTCTATTTTGAAATCATTTAAGAGTAACATAATTATAAAAGAAAACATTTATTTTGAAAATATTCTCAAAAGCTTGTAAGGTAAGCTTCGATGATGTTATAAAGGTTGAAAATACTCGCACCCGCTTTATAAGTTAAAAAAACATTCTTACCTTAATTTTGTTTAAAAGGTCACAAAATGCCTTTTTTGGAAAATAACGGAAAGATTCATTTCAAGACATATAAGGCTAAATAAGTGTATAAATGAGTATAAACCATAGTTTAGTAAATAGTAAAAAAAATTTAAAATAATTTTTAAGAAAGCACAGATGTGGTAGATAAAGATGTCCAAGTAGATACTAACGTAAAAACAACATCGGATAATAAAGAGATTGTGAAATTAACCCTTACCTTGTACTTTTCCTTAGTATATGGTAAGTTAACATCCTGTATAATAGTAAAACATCGTTATTAAATTATAAAATAACTATATATATAAAAATGATATCATATATGATCATCTAATATTGCTTTGTTAATAATAATTTAGTTGTATCAATGTTTCAGGTGTTAACTGAGCCATTTTCCTTTATAAACATGGTTACATAAACCATGTTTGTTATGGATAAGAGGTATTTTATTCATATAAATAATTTTATTGTGTTTATAAACATTATTTTTATTTATAAATTGAAAATTATTCATGAATGATTACGATGGGGAATGAATCTCATCGCATTCGTGGAGACGGTAATTCGTATGTACGTACGAGCGACAATATCATTATATTGATGGTGAAATCGTATGTAATTGGATAGTATATCATAGACAAAAAATAATTAACATGTTATATTTATTATTTATATCAGTTATAATCATTATTATACCCATCCAAATAATGAAGTGTTTGAGTAATAACTACACCGTGTCGTAGAGACGGTAAGCCTTATATATGCATGTATGATGACTTTGTCCTTCACATGATGTATTGAATAATGATTTGTGTTTTAAAATTTATATAATAACATCAATTTACATAGTATATATTGGATTTATCATTTTAGAATATAAACAACTAAGTTTGAGGAAGTGGATGAAGAAAATAACTTGAAAGAGGTGATGAAATATTAACCTCTTCTTCGGGTTTTTCCTGTTGATTTGATCAAAAGGGCTCCATAAGATGGTTTTATAACCAAATAAATGAATCTAAGATGAACGGAGAAAATATGGGTGGATATTTGGGCAGGGGTTGGCAGAGCCAAATGGCTTTGGAGGTGTGAAATTTAAAGAAGAGGAAGTACCCTTTTATAAGAGAGGTGAGGGTCACTTTAGAAAAGCTTGAAATATTATTTTATAATAAAATAATTTTAGGTTTCATATGGATAAAAAATGATTTATTTAGAGACTACGGTGGGGGTGGGTCGAAAACCTATCAAAAAAAATGTCTTAGATATGTTTAGGTCACCATATTAACCTTATCATTTAGATTTCACTCTTAGTTAAATAGTTGAACATTCACCATGTCTCTTTGTATATTTATATTATATTGTTGATAAAATTAATATAAAATAAAAAGAGAACCCCAACTGGTTCATTTTTAATATATATAACCTTATCTATGTCCTTTGGCCGAACCTCATATTTTTAGGAATGTTATATCAATTAATAATAGAGTATTTGTTTAAAAAACACTATTATGTCCATTTGGACAACATTTAGTATTTGGTTTTTGTGAAAATCATAACATCATTATTACATCAAAAAAAATATTTAATTAGAAATAACATGTCATATTAACATATAAAATTAGTTTAATTCACCAAAACATCAAATTAAATTTATTTGGATATTTATAATATCAATTATTATAATCATTTATTAATAAGGTAATTACTGCATCATCATTGCTTCATAAATAAATTATATTATTTAATGTCTAAAAATTATATATAAAATACCATTATTTATGAAATATTATTATAATTATAATGAATATTTATAGTCTAATTTATCTTATGTGTAACCCTATATTATGAATGGTTTAGTTGTTAAACATTGAATTTAACTCTTTTAACTATTCTTTATATAAAATAATAGTAAATGTCCTAATCTAATCCAAGTGGATCAAAGAGGATCATATTTTATTTCTAATGTTGTTTTTGGTCTAATTACACTTATCCAATATAATTAGGACATGGGTTAGGGTAATTTTGATATCATTTCTACCCATAATTACCCTATTTACTTTCAACCGTGGTAAATAAAAGTCCAATGTTTCTATTCACCAAAAATTAGTTTTATCTTATTGAGCCACAGTTTACTTACTGATTTTAATCGTGTCTCTCATATTTTTGAAATTCAACTCACATGAGCGGTAAAATTATGTTTTATGCAAATTTGAAAATTCTCCAAGGGGGTGGGTAAAAGACGGTAAATAGTTCAATAAATTTTTTATATATCTAAAATTATTATAAAATAAATCCAATGAAATACATTTAACATATATAGGTATTATGTATCTATTTTTACCTAAAATAAATTTATATAAAAATAAATAATTATTTAAATAAAAAGTCATTTTTCACCAATAATGCAATGTTTTTCACTATTCATAAAAAATTGAATGTTTTTAGAAAAATACCAAAAATTCACCCTAATATAATTTCGATATTCCAAATTCAAAAATGAAGTCCATTTTGAAAAATAAAATTTATAAAATTTCAATAAGTTGGTATTAATATTCATATTGGCTAGTTTGATTGGTTTTAGTGTGTTAGAATATCAAATTTGCGTACAATTCAATCTATTGCATTATTTAAAGGGAAATGTACCTTGGAAGCCTGAAGTGTTACATTCTTCCCTCCTTCAAATAATTTCATCCTCGAAATTTCTTGAACAGTAGCACACAAAATGATTCAGGTGGTTCTTCATCATAAGTTTCCCTAGATCCCACATTGCATCTTCCATCTTATAGTATCTCCATTGAAATTTTACCAAACGAGTCATCTGGTTTCTCAACACTTGTTCTCTAGTATCCAAAATATTGATAGGCTCTTCACAGTAAGAAAAATCAGGTTACAGTTTAATTGCCTCATTGGTGAGAACATGCGTTGGGTTAGGGATGTATTTTCTTAAAAGTGATATGTGGAACACATCGTGAACTTTAGAGAGACTTGATAGCATTTACAAATAGTAAGCTACATCCCAAATTCGTTCTAGAATTTCGAACCATCTGATGTACATGGGACTTAATCTACCCTTCTTAACGAATTGTATAACTCCCTTCCATGGTGGTACCTTAAAGAAAACATGATCTCCTACCTAAAATTCCAAATCATTCCTTCAGTTATCGGCATTGCTCGTCTGCCTACATTAAGATGCTTTGATATGGGTTTCAATAACTATCACATTTCCAATCATTTACTCAAAAGGTTCTGGTCCTGGGAGTTTTCATTCACCAACTTCATCCCAACAAGTTTGTGTGTGAAATCTCTTTCCATATAAAACTTCATATGGTTCCATATAAATACTTTAATCGAATATGTTGTTATAGGAAAATTATTCCATAGGTAAATATTGATCCCACATACCGTGAAAGTCAAGTGATATATATCAAAACATGTATTCTAAGGTTTGAATAGTTCATTCTGATTGTCTATCATTTTGATGGTGGTAGGCATTGCTCAAATGAAGTTCAGTTTCCAGGGATTTCTGAAGACATTTCCAAAATCTTGATGTAAAATGGGGATCATGATCAAAAACAATTGATAGGATTACTCCCTGAAGTCTTACAACTTAATTACTATTTTTTTACAAGTCATTCAAGTGGTAAATCTTCTCTTATAGCAAGAAAATGGGCTGACTTGGTAAGAAGATCAACAATGACCCATATTTCATAATTCCTTATAGGATTCATTGGTAGACCCATGAAAAAGTCCATCAAAATATCATCACATTTCTTCTTAGGTATGGGATGAGGTTTCATGACTCCTCTATGATGTTGTCTTCTAGCTTTCACTTGTTGGAAAACCATACATCTTAACACAAAATCAGCAATCTCCCTTTTCATGTTGTCCCACCAAAAATGTTCCTTCAAATCTCTATAAATATTGGTTCTCCTAGGGTGTATAGAGATATTGGAGCTATGAGCATCATCGAAAAAATCCATTTTTCGATTAGGTATATCGGGAATAGAAAGTCTCTTCCCAAATTTAAAAATTTCATCTTCATATACAATGTTACTCAATCTCCCATCATTTACAGTTTTTATCTTCTTTTGAAACTTTTCATCAACAGTCTAAGAATTTTTTATCCTTTCTAGTGAATATTTTTTAGCAAAAATTTGAAAAAAATATTGATGTTTCATCTTCCATGGTTATTACCATATCTATATTTACTATATCCATGAAAATAGGATCCCTTTAAACTCTCCTAGTGTTCAAAACTCCATGATCCTTTATTCTCAATGAATATACCACCTTATTGGCCTTCCTCGAGTGGTAGTGTATTGTGAAATCACAATCCTTTAATAGCTCAAGACATCTCCTTTGCCTCATTTTTAATTATTTTTGTGAGAAAATATACATCAAACTCTCATGATTAGTATAAATCTCATATTTTTTATCATAGAGAAAGTGTCTCTATATCTTCATAGTGATGATTATAGGTGCTACCTCAATATCATGAGTAGGATATTTTTTTCATGATGTTTTAGTTGTAGTGATGGATAGGCAATAACTCTATCATTCTACATTAGGAAACAACCTAGTCCTTTCTTTTAAGCATCACTATAAACAGAAAATCCATCATTACCCAATGGTAGAGTCAAGATAAGTGCTTAACTAAAAATATCTTCAGTTCTTCAAGACATTTTAACACTCTTTTGTTCAAAAAAATTTAACCCCTTTACGTGTGTTCCATGTTAATGGGTTAGCCAACCAAGAAATATTTGGGACAAAATGTCGATAATAACCTGCTAAAACAAAAAACTATGTACCTTAATTTTACTCGTATGTGATGGCCATTCTTGGATTTTCATGGTCTTTGAAGGATCAACAAATATTAAATCCTTAGAGATAATATGTTCAAGAAAATAAATCTCCTGAAGCCAAAATTCACACTTGATAAGCATCCTATATAATTCATTTTTTCTAAGTCTTTAGAATAATTCAAAAGTGATTATCATGTTCTTAGTATCTTTTTAAGTATAACAAGACATCATCAATAAATACCACTACAATGAAATCATGATATTCCTTGACAACTATATTCATTAGATCCATGAAGACTGAGGGTGAAATAGTCAATCCAAAAGGCATTACTGTAAACTTGTAAAGATCGTACCTGGTTCGAAATGCTATTTTTGGAATGTCATACTAATTCACACACAAATGATGATATGTAGATCAAAGGTCAATCTTTGAAAAATATTGAGCTCCATGAAGTTGGTCGAATAAATCATCAATGTGAGGTATTGGTACTTGGTATTTATTGTTATAGCATTCATCTCCCTATAGTCAATGCACAACCTCATAGATCTATCTTTCTTCGTAACAAAAAGGATAGGGGCTCCCCAGGGAGAAAAACTAGGGAGAATAAAATCCATTATTATTCAATTATTCTAGTTTTTTCTTTAGTTTCACTAATTCCGAAGTGGCCATTTTATAAAGGGTCTTTAATATAGGCCTTGAACCAAGAATTAAATTAATGGAAAACTCAATTTCTCATTCTGGATGATGTTTGGATAACTCCTCTGGAAACACATCAACATATTCTAGCACAATAGGTACGTACTCTATTCAAACATTCTTTTCCTCACCCATAATTATTTCATTCACATCCTCCCTATTGATTGAATTTAGTACAATTATTGGGGGTGGATGTAGATAAGAATCAAATGGTGATGTTTTTTCTCTAAACATAAGGTACTTCTTATCATCATTTATAATTGTAACCTCTATCTTCTTAAAATAATTTTTCGCATCATGGTCTGAAATCCAATCTATACTGAATATTATATCAAATTCAATCATGGTTATGATGACTATATCATCAGATAAATATTGTTTATATGACTTAATGGGGATTGATTCACAAAAAATTGTTGTAAAGATACATCC
Source organism: Viscum album (assembly GCA_963277665.1). NCBI lineage: Eukaryota > Viridiplantae > Streptophyta > Magnoliopsida > Santalales > Viscaceae > Viscum > Viscum album. The sequence goes on along the minus strand of OY728133.1, from coordinate 1,031,763,090 downwards.
CTTAAGAATATTGACTAACATATCCCTTGTTAAATCCAATTGAAAATATCTAATTTTCGTAGCAAACTGAGAAGATATGAAACAATGCGATGATCTGTAATCAAATAAAGAATTGTCTAAACTTGAGGAAACCATTAAATTACTTACCACCACCTCTTTCAGAGCTTCAACCTCAACAATAGTGACTGCATATGCTTGGCCATGATCCCTTGTCATGTTATGATGTACATTTCCCTAATGCTAAGACATTAATTTGAATATTGTCCCATCTCCATACAATTGTAGCATTGAACATTGGTACCTTATTTCTTCCCCTTATAATCACTAGCAAGATAGCCTTTATGTCCACAATTATAGCATACTCTTTTTCCTTTTAGACATACACCAAGGTGCTTCCTTCCACAGTTATCATAGGGTGGAAATTCAACTCTTCCATTATTACATGTTTCCTTATTTCTTTTCCCATAGTGTTCAGTATATCTCTTCTTCTCTTTCTTTTCAATAAAGATATAAGACTTAGAGAATTCCTTTTTTGTCTTGACAACACATGAGATAATATCTTCATATGATTAGAATGATTGTGAGACTAATGATCGATGGAGAAAATGTTTTAACCCAGTAAAGAAACGATCAATCTTATTTATTGGGTTATCTATATAATCTATAGCAAGCCATGCTAACCTTTTAATGTTAGATTCATACTTTGCTACATACTCATCATCCTTTTTTTCGAGAACTTAGAAATTTCCTTTCCATATCTACTTGATGGTCACGAGGAAAGAATTTTTTTTACGAAAATCTCTTCAAACTCTTTTCATTCTATACTTGATATTTATTCATCCTCTTTTGTGTTTTGAATTAATTACCACTGTTGATATGAATCTTTGTTGAGGTGATAAACTACTATGAAACTTTTTTCCCTTTTGCTACTCCCAAAAGCATTGAATATTTTCTCTAAGGAATATATCCATTATTCAGCTAAAAATGGATTTTTAGACCCATTGAATGTTGGTGGCTGTTGCCTTATTATGAGATCTAACATTGATCCTCCATGTTGTGGATTGGGGTGGTCTATACAGGTAAGGTTATTATCCATAACCAATGTGAGTTTCCCAGTATGGTGATAAGATGATTAGGACCAGTTGTTTCACCAACTCCTCTATAATTATCTTGAGTAAGAGTGAAAAACTACATGGATTATTTTCGTTGATACGGTTTCCATTCCATCCACTTGGTGACATTTCTAAACAATGACATACAGTAGATTAGTTTATGAACCACAATACATAGTTCTAAACTTGAAACACTTAACATAAATTGAATAGTTTATGGATATAATCCATAATCTTAAAAATGTTTTCTTTGTGAAGGTATATACTCAAAAATCATACTTAATGGTTTTTATAGAAAATGATAATTTTCCTAAACATATCCCTCGGTAGTTTTATAACCAAGAGTGCAGCAAGGCCCACTATCATGCACCAGTTCCCATTCGAATCTATCTCAAAGCAGTGTTTTCAGGTTTTACCCCTAGGTACATCTATGCCAGAGCCACCTCTACATGATCGTATCCAGACATGGATTTATTTCATGGATAACTCATAAAATCTCTATACTACCAAAATTTTATGAATTTATTCTATACTAATCCTCATAGTCTATCTATGTGTAATGTTCTCTAATTAGAGTTTTTTTTAATCTAGCTTCCAAGGATTGTACTAAAATTCCAATGATACCAACTGTAAAGCCCTAACTCCAGTTACCTAGAGTCTGTGATTTATTACATAACATTGGCATGATACATGGAATCATTTCCTAAATGACTGATCAATTTAGTATTATTGGAAACAAGATACATACATAAATTCAACATTAAAACTTGAAAATAAATACAACACTAAATTGTTCTCTTAGAAACATCCATGTCTCCTAGATTATTTCTACAAGTCACTAATAACTAACTTCTTTGTATCCGAGGAAAATGGAACATAAGAAATGGGTGAGCTCAAACACTAAGTAAGGGTAAGAAATATAGCAGAAGATAACATAAACATTTGGCATGACGAAAAAATCAAAACACATGCCTTTACAAATAATAAACTTGAACACTTTATGGCAGGAATATGAGATGAGTAAATAATTCCATAATAAAACATAGTCATAGGTATTCTACTATTTCAATAACCATGTGAACCATCATTATTATTTTCATAATGATGGAATATATAATTCCAGAAATTCGGATACATCTTTTCAAGGCCTCGACCAAGATGTCTAAAAATAGTTTAGGCCTTGGCAAAAACCCTATATAAAATTAGGAAAGGCCTTGGCAAATTCCATGTATAATTGTCTAATGAGTCTTACTGATGAAATGAGAAGCAATAGCAGGCTCCACCCATCACATACTATGTCCAATACATTCTTCATATGAAAATATAGAAACATAACATAAACATTCGTATTAAAACTAGCATAAGAAATGTCAATACTTTAACAATAAACCATGAAAGGTATAAAAATAACACATCAATAGTCAAACATATCACAAAACCATCAATACAATATAGAAGATTTGTATCATAATAAATCAACATCAAACATGTTTAGAATCTATCAAATAATGTTGACATTGATAGAAATAAAACTATTTGAATGAAATAACTCTTTCTATTTTGAAAACATTTAAGGGTCTCACAATTATAAAATAAAACATTTATTTTGAAAATATTCTTTATAACCTTGTAAGAGAAGCATTGATGATGTTATAATGGTGGAAAATATCCACACTGTAACGCCCCGACCCCAGCTACCCAGAGTCGGTGCATTATTTCGTAACATTGGCATGATCACAAAAGATCAAGTCTCGAAAGACCGATTAGTTTAGTAGCCTTGGAAACACTAGATACATTCGTAAACGTTACATTACATCATAAAGTGAAAAACTACAATAACAAAGTCTCCATAGTCTACACTCATATCCTCTTCTCACAATCCCTGCAGGTCATTTATAAAATACTTCTTCACATCCTGGAAAATATTAAAACATTGAAAGGGGTGAGCTCAGATGCTCAGTAAGGATAACAATATTGCGGAAGCTTTCGTAAATAAACATAAAAATTTAAGGCAATGTATAACTAAAACAAAAGCCTTTTAAACTTGAACATCAACATAATATGGAAAAAGTAAAATGAGATAATGCCATTCACTTCTTCACATGGATATTCTACTGGTCGAATAATCACATGAAATATCAATAACCACTTTCATAATGAGGGAATGTATAATGCCGGACATTCTGAAACATTTTGTCAAGGCCTCGGCCAAGACGTCTAAAATGATTAAGGCCTCGGCCAAAACCATAAATCAAATTGGGAAAGGGCCTCGGCAAATTCCACATCTAGTTGTCTCATGAGACCTACCGATGCATTGAGGAGCTATAGCGGGCTCCACCCGTCACTTATTAAGTCCAATACATTCCTCATATGAATAGGTTTAAACATATCATAAACCATAACATAATCGTATCACATAAACATGCATAAAGGAAACATAACATTTCCACATTTCAATCACAAGATATCAATACAACACATTGATATAATAAAAACTCTTTCAAAACCATTTTCAATACCAACATAAAATAAAGTTAAAACTTTGTATTTATTTTTCATTAAAAAAATGATGGCTTGTAGTGGAAGCCGAAACTCAAATAATGGTCACGGCGGTGGAGAAGTCGTTGTCGCCGCATAAGTACGGAAAGAAAAACATTCCCTTTTGTCGTTTAGAAAAATGCTTCGTATAAAAAATATTCCTTATGAATAAACGTAAAAGTCAAAGGGGTTTATACACCGTATAAAAGAAAGTTGTGTATAAAACCAAATATGCCTCAATGAAAGGAGATTGAGACGAAGTCCTTAAAAAGATCATTTTTAAAATAAAATATATCTATTATGTGTATTCACTATAGGTACACATAAAGAACGTAAAAATACAAAATAGGACATAATAATATCATGACATAATTTGAAAGTAGGAGATTAACCCAAAGAAAGGAAGTTGGGTTAAGAAATTCCCTTACCTTGCGTCTTGTCCTGACTCGACCGTTCTTTAAACTCCTGAATAATAAACTAGAGTTAATTTATATTTACTTAAGAACCTTTTTTATGTTCATTATTCCATTTATATCACTTATTACCATGTTATGAACATTATTTAATTATTTAAGTTAATAACGGTCGTTTTGTCGATCTTTGGTACTTGAGTCAAAAATAAACTTCTTATAATTACAAGTTGTTCATGTGGTGAAATATCCATTATATCCACAATTATATTCATGATGTAGATATCATATATATCATATATATATAGTATATACATTAATTCATAATGTCACGTAACATTCAGAGGTAAGAAATGAAATGCACCGTTCATGGAGACGGTAAGCCGTACGTACGCATGAACGCTACTTTCATTTCTATTTCGTATTTAATGGAATGAAATCATAATGATATAAATTTATAATATAATTACAGTATAATATAGTTTATAATACCATTTAATCCATCCTTTATACATCCCACATATGGCATTAACGATTCAAAACACTTTGAGGGGGCGGTAGTCCGCACTTCCTAAAATGAAATTATCGTGTTTTACCCATAATGGAAATCATAAAGTATTCCATAAATGAGAAATACAGAAGCATAAGTAAAACATAAACATATTTTATATCATATATAAATATAGTGACATCTTAATGGCCACATTTGAAGGTGTTATATGAGTGTTGAACAATCATCGTTTCGTGAGGCAGAAATTCGCCATCCACAGAAACCGTATGTTCTTTAACCATTAGATGTAGGTGTGTGTAAGTGTAGCTCGAATCCATCTTATAACAACATCCTAGTATATTGAGTATACTGGTGTTGTTACAAAAGAAATGAATAAAAATATTTTAGGGGGTTGGAGTAGAAAAATAAAACAAAACAACATTAGAGAAGACATTACCTCAAAATCGGGTAACTCTTTTTGATTTGAGCCAAAGGCTTCCTTGAGAAGAGTTATACCCAAAGTGAGGCTTCAAGGAGTAAGAGGGGGAAGTTGGGAGAGTATTTGGGCAGCGTTTGGCTGAGCCAAATGGCTTGAAAGTGTAAATGAGGAGGGAGAGGTGGGGGCCTTTTATAAGTGGAGAGGAGGGGCTCTTTTGGAAAGATTGAAATGTTACATTATTATAAAATGATTTTCGGATTATAAAGGTCCCACACTTATATAATTCGTGGCTAAGGTGATAAGGGTTCGAAAGATACCCATCAAATAGTCTTGGACAAGTGTAAGCCTTGGATTTTACATTATCATTTCATTCTATTAAAATCGTTAAATAATGAGGTCATCGCTGCACCATAATGATGTTATAAATAATTTAATTTATTTAATGTCTAAAAATTATAAAAAAAATACTATGATGTAGGAAATATTTTTATATTTCTAATGAATATTTATAGTCAAAATTTGGACTTGTGTAACCCCACTTAAAAACTGTTTTAGTAAAACAACTCATGTTTGTGTCAATTTAATTTTAACATTAAATAAATATATATTAATGTCATTTTCCAACCAAAGTGGATCCATGGGGTCCCCAAGTTGACCCATGGGTTTTCTTGGTCGGCCATGACTCATCCAATAGGAGTAGGAAAAGTGTCAAGCTCATCTCATATTATTAAAACATTATTTTTACCTTAAACTACACTAATTACCTCTAATCGCGATTAAGAACTTAAAAGTTACTATTCACCAAAAAATTATTTTAATCTCATCAAACCACATTTGGCTTCTTAATGACAACCATGTATGTCGGATTTTTGAAAATCAAATCACAGAAGTGGTAATATTTCATTTTAACGAAAAATCAGTTTTTAACAATCACTTAGTGGTTTCACTATTCATCAAAAATTGATGTTTTTCAGAATAAGGCCAAAATTTCACCCTAATCTATAATTGATATTCGGAATTCAAAATTGATTTCTATTTTACAAAATTCCAAAAATATATGTTGCATTAATTAATTTTATAATTAATTCCCGCTGTTACAACAAATAGCGTGTTTTTAAGAAACAATTTATATCAAAAGATTGGCAATTGTTTATGTCCAATTTCAATGTTAAATTAATTCTAATGACCACCATTGGATAAAATGGTAAAAATATATTCTAATTATACTTTAAAACCACTAAATAGTATAATTTATCACTATAAATTATTTTGATTAAAAAATTTGTTTTTAAGTATTTTTCACTATTCATAAAAAATAGAAGTTCTCAGAAAAATACCAAAAATTCAACATAGGCTAATTTTGATATTCCGAATCCAAAAATGAAGTCCATTTTGATAAATAAAATTTATAAAGTTTCAAAAAGTAGGTATTACTATTCACAACGGCTAGTTTAATTCGTTGTGGTGTGTGTTAGAGCTCGAGGTTGCGTACAACACACGCTATTGCATTATTCGAAGTGAAACGTACCGTGGAAGCTTGGGGTGTTACACACACCATCCGTATAAGTTAGAAAAACATTCTTACATTAATTTTGTCGAAAAGGTCATAAAGTACACTTTTTGGAAAATGACAGAAAGATTTATTTCAAAACATATAAAGACAAATAAGGGAATAAATGAAATTTACCCATAGTCTCGTAAATATATATTATTTTGGAGTACATTTTTAATAAAACACGGATGTGGATGATAAAGAGGTCTCAGAAGATACTTACGTAAAAACAACCTTGGATAATAAAGAGATTGTGAAAGTAACCCTTACCTTGTAATTTTCCTTAGTCGATGGTATGTTAACCTCCTGTATAATAGTTAAAACCTTGTTATTAGAATATAAAATAACTATATACATTAATATTTTATCATATATGATCCACTAATATTTCATTGTTAATTATATTTCTGTAGTATCATCGTTTCGGGTGTTAAGTGATTCATTTTCCTTTATGTGCTTGGTAACATAAGCCATTTTTGTTATGGATAGGATGTATTTGATTCATATACATAATGATATTATGTTCATAAAAATTATTTTTTATCATAACATGAAAATTATTCTTGAATGATTACGTTGCAGAATGAATCTCATCGCGTTCGTGGAGATGGTAATCCATACGTACGCACAAGTGACACTATCATTATATTGATGGTTAAATAGTATGTATTCGGATGGTATATAATATATAAAAAATAATTAACATGATTTATTTATTATTTAAATCAGTTATACTCATTATTATACCAATAAAAATAATGAAGTGTTTGAATAACAACTACCCCACGACGTGGAGACGGTAAGCCGTACGTATGCATGTATATTGACTGTCATTCATATGATGGATAGAATAATGAATATGTTTGTACCGTTTTTATAATAACATATTAGTATATAGAAGATACTGGAGTTATTATTTTAGTATGGAAACCACAAATAAATAGGAAGTGGAATAATAAAAGAACTTGAAAGAGGTGATGAAATATTTACCTCTTCTTCGGGTTCTTCATTTTGATTTCATCAAAAGGGATCCGTAGGTTGGCTTTATGACCAAAGGAAGGACTCCAGGATTAATGGAGGAATTCTAGGAGGATATTTGGGTAGGGTTTGGCCGAGATAAATGACATTGGTTGTGTGAAATTAAGAGAAGGGGAAGTAACCTTTTACAAGAGAGGTGAGGGTCACTTTAGGAAAAGTTTGAAATATTATTTTATAATAAAATCATTTTTGATTTCTAATGGAATAAAAATAATTTATTTTGAGGATAATGTGGGTATGGGTCGAAATATTCCCAACCAATAGTTTTTAGACAGGTTTAAATCATTTTATTAACATTATCTTTTAGATTTAACTCTAGTTAAATAGTTTGACATTTACCATGTCTCTTTGTATTTTAATATTATATGGTTAATAAAATAACTATAAAATACCAAAAGAGCCCCAAGTGGTTTATTATTAATATATATAACCATATATAAGTACTTTTTTCTAAGCCTTAGTTTTTTAGAAATATTATATCAATTAATAATATAGTATTTGTTTTAAAAACTCAATTATATCAATTTTTTCACTATTTAGTATTTTGTTTTTGTGAAAATGCTAAAAACAGGATTAATATGAAAAAAATTATTTAATCAACCCTAAAATGTCATATTTTCCTATAAAATTAGTGGAATTCATCGAAATTTTCAGATTACATTTATTTGGATATTTATAATATCAATTATTTTAACCATTCATTAATAAGGTAATTACTACATCATCATTCTTCATAACTGAATTAAATTATTTACTGTATAAACATTATAAATAAAATACAATTATGTAGAAAATATTTTTTTTCTTTCTAATTAATATTTATAGATGAATTTATCTTGTGTGTAACCTTATTTTAAATAGGGTTTAGTTATTAAACTATGAATTTATCTCTTTTAACTCATCTTTAAATTAAATAATAATAAATGTCCTAATCTAATACAAGTTGACTAAAGACGATCATATTTTATTTCGAAGGTTGTTTTTGGTCGAATTAAACTTATCCAATAGAATGAGTACATGTGTTATGATAATTATGATATCATTTTTACCCTTAATTTCCCTATTTACTTTAAACCATGGTAAATAAAATTCAAAAGTTACTATTCACCAAATTTAATTTTTATCTTATTGAAACATATTTTCCTTACTAATATTAACTTTTCCTGTTAGATTTTTGAAATTAAACTCATAAAATTGATAAAATTATGATTTATGAAAATTTGAAAATGCTCCTAGGAGATGGGTAAAAGACTGTAAAAAGTTTAATAAAATTTTAATATATCATAAATTATTATAAAATGAATCCAATTAATTACATGTAACTTATATAGGTATTATATATCTATTTTGAACTAAAATAAATTTAAATAAAATAAATAATTATTTAAGTAAAAAATATTGTTTTAACCATTAACGTAGTGTTTTTCACTATTCATCAAAAAATGAATGTTTTAAAAAAAGGCCAAAAATTTTCCCTAAGTTAATTTCAATATTCTAAATTAAAAAATGAAGTCCATTTTGAAATGAAAAATTCATAAAATTTAAAAAATTCAGTATTACTATTCATAATGGCTTGTTTGATTAGTTGCGGTGTGTTAGAATCTCAAAGTTGCATACAATGCATGCTATTGCATTATTCAAAGGGAAACGTACCGTGGAATATTGGGGTGTTACACTTAATAATTTTTCTTTTATGATATATTTATATGATATTATCATGTTGCGGTTCATGGGAATTATTGTGATGTCAGTTGTTTCCATGATAAATTGAGGGTGGGTGTGCCTATAATAGACTTCCAATGCATTGGGTAATGGGACAATGTTGACCAATTATGTTACTCTAAATAGAATATGGGAATATATTGCATTGGTAATTCCATGTGTCATCATGATGGTTACTCCCTATGTAACTGGGAGAGCTCCATAGTTTTTAATAATGATAAGAAAATGATTCCACAAGTTACCTTTTATGATCTATGTGTTACTTCAATGGATTTATATGAAACATATGATTTCATTAGATGTTGTAATATGAATATGATATACATTTCTAAAATGATTATATTTATGTTCAATTGATTTATTTATTCCTTTCTATGTCCCTTATTAATATTTTTACAATCATCCCATGTTTTAAAAAGATTTTTATATTTATTAATTATGGGAAAAGGAATAGAAGATACCAAGATGAATGTTGTGATTATTTATCATGATAATAATTATTTATATAATAATTCTTCTATATTATATTAAAAATGCATACTATTTTAGTAGTATCCAATTTTTATGCTTATAAGTTATCATATATGAATTATGGATTAGTTCTCAAAAATCAAAACCAAAATGATCATTGGAAATGTATGAAAATGAAAGTATAATTTAATTAACAATATTATGTAACTTTTAATAATAAGTATGTATAGTTTGTATCATCGGATTCTTTATATTTTTTTTGAGGTTAGGATAATGCTAATGGAATATGAATAACTTATTTTTACCCAATGGATTTGTTTGTGTGATATATATTTTAATAATTACTATATGTTATCATCTAAGTTTTTTATTTTCAGAATTGGTTTCCTTAAGGGAAATAGGGAAGCTAAATTTGGAATGGATTAAGATACCGATATCCTTCTAAATCCACAACCATGGGTGGTTGGAATTAGAACTGAACAGTTTGTGACAGTAGTGGATTAGTTGATGTAGGCTATAAATGGTGGCAATATCCGTGCACAAGATCATCTAGATTAAACTGAGAGGAATATGATATTTGTGTAACAATTTTTAAGGCATCATAATCTTTCATTTAGTGGTTCATCTGACCTAGTTGTAGTAGAAGGGTGGATTAAATTTGTATAAAATATTTTTAATGTCATGGCGCGTTCTTCCCATCAAAAGGATAACCTTTGTATTTATCATTTTGATGGTGGAACTAACTAGTAGTGCTTATTGGTTAATAATATTTAGGATATTGGGGAGATTGATTCCTTGGAATGGGAAAAATTTAATAATATTTTCCATGAAAATTATTTTTATATGGCAGTTCAACATCGGATGGAAATGTAATTCTTTGAACTGAATCAAAAGGAGAAAGATTCACTGGTCATGTATAAAGAATACTTTACTCGATTGATGATGTGTGATCTAAATTGTATATGACATCTTTATTGTAAAAGAAATCATTTTTCTAAGGATTGAATCCAAAATATAGACAGAAATTGGCCTGTTTTGAATTAAAAAGATATAAAAACATTATTGATATTAGGAGAAAGTGGAATTGAAGTTTCCCAGTGTTCATGTTTAATTTGAAAACGTGAAGATAGAGATATTTTAGTTATAGGAGAAATTAATTAATGAATCAATGAAGATTTATGGTGATAAAATGAAGTTTTTAGTTTGTGATAATTATGGTAAGAAACACATTGGTGATTTCCTTTTGAAGTCTGGTATGTTTTTTTGATGTGGTATGTTTTGGTTAATAGATTTCAATTTCAATGAAAATAATTATGGGGATGTAAGATAATTTATAAAATATAGATAGTTAAATTATTTAAATGTAATGAGATGGTTCATTATTCCAACATGTATCCAAAGTGGAACATGAGTTATTGATTTATTCATGACTATATGAAAAATATTGTAGTAAAATCATTTGTGACTATATTAACAGATGTAGGGTCATCCAATGAAGCGGCATCATGTATATTGTTTATTTAAATATATTTTTCTAATTGTTTTTTGATATGAAGTTCAAAATGTCATTTATTCTAGATTAATTTTTTGGTAAATTTTAAATTTCATCACATAAAAATGAACCCAAATTTTTTGGAAAAATAAGTTTAGAGAAATATTATAGTATAATTGAATTTGATGAATAATCCGTTTGATATCCATGAAATGTATTCTCCTACAGACCATGTTTTTCTACCCTCAATAAATTATGATGTTATTCTATGTATGTAATGGATTAATATTTACCACGTTAGGATTGATTATAGAGAATAAGATTTTTATTTAGAAATATTTTAACTTTGGGTACAAGAATGGAACCATACCATTGATAACATATCAAGAAGCTGATAAATTGTTAAATGATGGAAATGAATGTAATCTACCACACATTTTGGAAAGAAGTGAACTATATAGATTAATAACATACTTGTAAGTAAATGAATTCATAGATATTTTGCTAATGATTATCCTGGTTTTATACCTAATCAAAAATCTTATATTACTTTTTACATAGTTCATAATGATAAGAATATTTAAAAAAAACCTTATTGAATAACTTAATTATAACTTCTATAATTGAAAAATGAGTCGTATCATTTACTAGATAATGTTTTTATTCACCTGATTACATCTTCTTAGGGCTCTCTTATTCTGTTTGTTAAAAGGAAATATTGTTCTATGAAGATTTTTAATAATTATTGTTCTTCAATTAATGTCATAGTTAGGAATAAGTTACGTTTCCTCATATTTACGACTTGTTTGATGTCTTCAAGGGAGTTCATTATTTTTAAAATATTGACATGAGATCTTGGTTCTATCAGCTAACGGTATATGATGATGACATTATAAAAACAAAATTACTTAGTAGATATAAAAATTATATATTTTTTTGTTATTCCCTTTAGTTTCAAAAATTCCCTCGTTGTATTTGTGGATTTTAGGAATAAACTTTTTCAGGATTATTTGGAAAATTTGGCGGTGTTTTTATGGATTATATTCATTTTTTTCATAATTTATTGTGGATCATGAAAAACAACATAGGATTTTCCTTCAATCTATCAATAAAATGACAATTGGCCAAAAATATCTCAAATCTGATATTTGGATACAAAGGATTTCATTCCTTGGGATCATTGATAGTAAAGATTGTGTAATAGTTGATCATACTTAAAATACTGGGTAACGAAAGGAAAAGAATTATAAATGGTACTAAGACTCATTTTTTATTGGATTAATAGGAAATTATTAGCAATTTGTTAAAATTATTTTCATGGTTATCTATGTTGCTATGTATGTTAACTTTAAAAGGTGTTAATTTTAGATAGGAAAAATATTATGATGATTGTTTTCTAGAATTAAAAATAATAATGATTAATTATACTATTTTGGATTTACGTTCATGAAATGGTGATTTACTCATATATAGTGATTCTTATAATAAGGAACATGGTAGAGTGATGATGCAGAAGGATTGGGTTCTCCTTACCCATAATGTAAATTTAAACCTAATGACTTAAAATATCAAAAACATGATTTTGAATGATATGCTCCTATTTTTTCTATAAAAATTTGGTTGAATGATTTATATAGAGACAACTATAAAATATATAATGACCATAAAAGGTTAATGTACGTGATTAATCATAAGGAATTGAAAATGAGGAAGATAAGATGATAGAAACTGATTAGGGATTATGATTGCATGATCAATTACCATCCTGGAAATGAAAATAAAGATTATGATTCATTGATCTTGAAAAATAATTATACATTAACCATGTTACCTATAGATCATGAAAATTTGACTAATGATTTTATGAATTTTTTCTTAGATGTTGTTGTGGAAACTGATTCCTTTTTTTTTCGTGTGTCAGTGCAATCATATCACTTCGATAGAATTATGCAATTATAGGCAAAATTCAATGAGTTATAGAAAAAGGTTTAATTTTATAATAATGTTAGGTTAGATAAATTTAATTATAATAAATATTACATTCATGAGACTTGAAATCTTAAAAAAATAATTTTTATGTGAAGAGCATTTATCATTATATTCACTTCATCCTAGAAACACAATGATGTGAAGGTCAATTCAAGATTATTACTATTCATATGGAATGATTAGTGATATAGATATTTTAAAATTAAAAATTTGACTTGTCTATATGTTAAAGTAGAATGAAAATTGATGATAGGGATTCATTAGCCATTTTCTGTTCCAAAGTGGAAACGGTAAAATATATCCCTAGATTTCATAGTGGGGATACCAAATACATCTTGAGGTAATAATTTGATTTGGGTTATTGTTGATCGACATACTAAATATTAATATTACCTTGGTACTCAATACATTATGTCTTTAGATTATCTTTTTTAATTTTACATCAAAGTGATATTCATGTTACATGTAGTTGCTATTTTCATTATATCGGGCCATGATCATATTCTCACTTATATCTTTTTTAATGGCCTTCAGATGTCATTGGAAACTGTATTAAATTTCAGTATAACTTTTCATTATTGATCTGCTGGATAGCTGGGGAAAAAAATTTATAAATTGGATGATATTATTTGATATTGTTCAATGGATCACCAAACATGTTGGTGTCATCAACATTAATTAGTTGAGATTTTATAACAATAGTTTTTTTAGTATTCATATGGAACCACTAGAGACATTATATTGAAAAAGGTGCCTAAATAATTCATTTTGGGATGAAAATGGGGAAATTATGTTTATGGGACCATAATTAGTTTGGGAGTTGGCTATAAAAGTGAACATCATCCATCAACAAATGAGGACATATCATAGTATAATGAAATGTTAGGTAAATAATTAGAGTAAAGACTTTTTTTTTCAAGTTAGGTGATCATTATTTACTTTAAAATATATCTATAAATTTTTTTATCTGATTTGTTAATAAATAAATGAAAATCTCAAGGTATTTTGGACATTATGTTATACTGGAAAAGGTTGGACCTGTTTCATACCAAGTAGCTTTGTGTTAGATTTTATCCCTGGTACACTGTCTTTCTCATGTATCGATGATAAGAATGTATGTTCCAGATTAATCTCATATTTTAAACTAACAAGTAGTTCTGATAGAAGAGAAACTTTCTTATGAAGAGAAACCTAATTAGATTATATATTACAAATATAAATTATTGTAGAATAACATTATTTATTAGGTTATAATTTTTTCAATGAACCTTGGTTGAAGAAGTAACGTAGAAATCTCAAATTATATGATAGAAATATTACCACATTAGTTTAATAATTGAAAAAATTGAGATGAAAATTTTTCCAAGGGTGCGTGGGAGATGTAACAACCCAAGTAAAAATAGAATAATTTTTTATATATATTAATATTATTAAATTAAATAGTTATATCCTTTATTTTTTGTAATTAATAAAATAAATAATTTATTATATTGAAATTTATCTAAATTAAATTTTCTTTTATATAATTATAATTTGATAAAATAAATTTCATTTTTGAATTCTGAATGTTGAGAATATCTTATTGTGAATTTTTTAGAATTTTCTGAAAAGGATAAATTTTTTTTGATTAGTAATAAATTTAGTCTTTATATAAAAAGTACTTTTTTGTGACATCATGAAAACCTAATTATGATATAGAGTTTATTAAATTTATTTAGGAAGTTAATTATTATTTTATAAGATAATTATTTTTTTTTAAAAGTCCGAACATTTAAATTTAAAATTATTTCATGATGAGTATAAGGGTTATTTTTACTGCTGATAGAGTACCTACGTCGGATTGGGAATAAACAATATGGTTTCCTATAGTTAATAATAGAGTAAAAAAAATATTTTGAAGTATTTTTTATTAATTATTTGGGTTTTTTGTTTATATTTTATATTTTTAGAGTTATATCACATTAATCTTATCCAAATGGAAGTACAACACATTTAATTGGGAAGAAAATAAAAAATAACAAATTAAATAAGATATATTGACTTGGAAATGAGTAAATATACATATTTATGGAACGTAAATGTCTATATTGATGCTAATTATTTTCTTTATGATATTATGTTATTGTGATTTTTTATATGAAATAATAGAAATGCTTAAGCAACACTAATGTCGTGCTTTTTCACAGAGAATAAAAATCAATATTTTTTTAATTAAACATATATGTACAATAAAATGACCCAAAACATGACTAAATATTTTTTATATAATCAATTTTTGACTATTTTGTTAATTTTATTCAAATTCAGGACATTTTGAACACACATGAAAAACTTTAATCCCTTAATAATATTTCATTTATAATGAAGCTTAGTTTTTAAACGTATAATTATTATTTTTTATAATATTTTAATATTTTATTTCCAATATGTTTTTTTCATAACTAAATATTTTTCTAAAATATGACTAAAATTTATTTTTCATATAATTTTTGAATTTTTTTAATAATTTAATAATTTTATTAAGGGATTTCACAATTATTATTTTGTTTGAATTTAATTAAATAATTAATCAATATAAATATATTAAAAAAATAATCATTATTTGATATTTTTAAGTTAATCATATCTTTATCCATGTTAATAATATATTTATTTGTTATAATAAAAAATTTAATTTTAAATTGAAACTCTTTTTTACATTTTAAATTCATAGTTATGAACTTTATATAAATGGAAATATTATTTTTCCTGAATAAATTATTTTATTAATTTATTTAAAATTGGAAAAAATATTAATCAAGGGATAAAATTAGAATTGTTTCTAAAATGTGTGTCCCTATGATTTTGGGGCCTTTTGGATGTTATTAAAACAAAACTAGATTAATTATTTTAATATTTTAAGTTACCCCTATGTTTTCCCACACCTCAATTATAAAATGATACTCCTAAATTTAAAATATTACATAAGCATAAGATATATTCCTCAACTATACTATACCAAATTACCTTCTCCTCATCCATTTCCACATTCTAGTGCTTTTGGTCTTATTGAATGGAAATTTCAATGTTCCTAATAAGGTTCTCAAGGATAAATTTTTATGTTGTTAATTTCTTCTATTTCTCTATTATATTCATTTTCACTTTTTACTTATCCTTACACCATGTACCATGTAACATGAAAACTCTAGTATCATATAAATACTGTATGGATATTTTGTTAATGGTATATAATCCTTAAAATCTCTTATTTTCTTCTTTGGATTCTTAAAACAATCGTTCTCCAATGTGTGTCAATGAATCACCATTCGTAATGATGAGTTTTTTCCCTTACTACATTCATTGAAATCTAAAATTCCCCCATAATTATTTAAAATAGGATATATATTTATTTTTTCACTTGTCAATTATTATTTTCATTTGAAAAAAATCCATAAAATAATGACCATGTAAACCATTAAATGAACACGCACAAAATAATGAAAATAAGAAAATATTGTTAATAAATGGGGTTAATTATGTAATAAAATATTAGAAAAGTTAATACAGACATGAATATAGTTTATTAATAAATCATGATTACTATTTATTCCATTCTACAATATATTTTAACCATTTTGAATAATGATGAACCCGAGGTAATATATTTTTTTAAAGTAAAGTTCTATTTTCATGTTACAACTCCTATTATTAAAAAAATGTTTTATTAATTATACAACATAAGTGGATTTTCCCAATTTTAGGGTTCATTATTGATTTTATGTTTCCTCTACAAATTTAAAAGTTTATTTTCAAATAAAATATTTTCATTTTTATGTGTATGGCTTCTTAAAAATTATTTTAAAAATTAGAAATTGTATTTTCCTTAAGAAGGTTTCTTTTTTGAAATATATATGTGTTAATGTCATTATATAGTTCATTTGAATTTTTATTATAATGTTAGGTTTCATGAAAACATAATTATGTGCGATCCCATTATAGTTCTCTAATGCATTAGGTAAAGGGATAGAGTTAAGCTATTTAGTTTCTCAAAAGGCATTATGGGAGTATACTATGATGGTAATTCCATGTGTTACTATGATGGTTACTACCTATTAGGATGAGAGAGATTCTTTATTTGTAAGAGTTATATGAAAATTATGTAACAAGTTACCTTTTAGTATCTATGTATTCTTTCTATGTTTTAATAGGAAACTTATTATTATAAAAATAGATCTAATGAGCATATGATTTACCTTGTAAAAATGTTTTGATTCATATAATAATGTTTTCTTACTTCCATTTTATATCCCTTGATAAGATATTTATTCTAAATATAAGTATTAAAATATTTTTCATTTTAAAAAAGCAAGGTTAATAAAACATAAAAATCCAAGATTAGTGTTGTGATTATTTTTTAGGAAATCAATTCACGTTTTCTTAATACTTCAATATTATTGATGAAACATATATTATTTTATATGTATCAACTTTTTTTGGTTATGGTTTTTCATATATTAATTATGTCCTACCTATTAAATACTCTACAATGAAATGAACTTTGGGAATGGATGAAAATGAATTTATACTAAAATTAACTAGATTATATAATGATTAAGGGTGGTTCTTCATAACACTAGTCAGATCATGTTTCAACAGGATAGTTGGCCGACTCTAACTACTTAAACTCATGTCCATAACGAATATCATGTTTGTAACCATATATATACATTAATAATTTATCGATAACATAACAGTATATTCTATCCACCTATATTAACAAAGTGTGTGTGGTCTTCTAATAGTCACATACCAAGAATTAATACTAGTTGTTGAATGGATTGTGGAATAACTTCGGCATCCATATATAATCTGAATTATCCTATAATCTAAATAATTAGGTTACATTACTAACATCCCAATATATTAAGATAAATCATGATAAAAAAATAAGTATGGAGAGGGAGATCCCATGGATACAACCTAATAATTGAACGAGGCACGTAAAACAAATTACAAAAAATAATATCCCTGGTGTGAGATTCCATACTCTACACAAGATGTAAGGCAATGATATTATCTTACATGGTAAAAATCCCCTATGATTTTCCATAGCCTATGAATATAGGCTAATAATATTTATAATAAAATTAAACTTGAAAATTCCTTTTATGCCATATGTTTTCAAGACCATATAACTGAATCATTTTATTTTTAAAATATTACATAAGTAAATAAATCTTTTTTATTTTAGAAATCGTTTTCAACTCCTTTTCAAACCATACAATTCATATAAGAATTTACAATTAACATGCTCTTGTCATGTCCTTAGAACCCTTATATAAAATTTCTAAGGATATATTTCATTTAAACCAGTTACTACAATTCAATCATGAAATGAAAACCATCATAACAAGACATAACATTCAATACATGGAATATAGCTGAACAATACAAGGAAAAACACTTATTATGTTTCCAAGAAGAACATGGAAGATATCATTAAAAAATGGTCAATTTTATATATATGATATTTAATTTATAATTTGTTCCATTCCCCTATAAGGTTCTTGGTTCAGATATATATTTTTAAAAGAGGAGGGAAACTACATTTATGAATAACAAAAGAGGACATATACTAGCATGCCACTTATCCAAAACCAACATGAAGTCACGTGAAACATCCAAAGAGATGAACCAATCATGGATTAAATAACTCATCAATACTTTTTCTCTTAGAATACATGACACCTCATCTATGGGGTTTTATTTTAAAAACATGACGTAGTTGTTAAAACAATTCATTTATCTTATTAAAACATCGACTCAAAAGTAATGTCTCAATTAATCAAATGATTCATTTTAAATTAATTAAAAATCTCTAAAATTCAATTTATATAAATACAAATGGAATTAAGATGCTTCCATTATCTTTTATAAAAATAAATATAGGGAAATTCCAATTTTAGCCTAATACAAACACATAAAAGTTAGGAAGGATATTTAAATAATAATAATATAAAGGTAAAAATTTATCCAACACACATAATGGGTGTCTGTTGTCGAGGTTGGTATCCTCAAAACATTAAAACACTTTAAATTGTAGTAACAGTAGGTGCATATATCAATTTATTCTGACTGAAACATTTATAATGAAATGTAGTGCAATGTTTGGCATGTGGCGCAGTGATGATTTTAAGAAAAAAATAGAAATTTTTAAATAATACATATAACACCTACATTATTCTTATGAAATATCACTCATCCAATATCCGACTCTAATTTGATCAGGTTTGGAAGATATCTATGAAAATGACATCGGCCATGAATATAGGGTAAATGAGATTGCACAAAAACAACACATGTGATTCTAAAATAAGTGAAGAATAGTTTAAAAGGAATCTATAAAATATTGATACAGATCCATAGAGGCTATTTATGCTTTATTAGGACTTAAAAATAAGGATATTTGACCTTTCCTTGGTTAAAGAGGAGAGGTAACCCACAACAAATTGGGAGGAGCTAACGCAACTGGAAGAGGATAAAGAAATAAGGAAAAAAGAAAATTTTATATCATTAAGGTTTTTCTGTTAATTTCAACCTAATAACCAAGTTTCAATGATTGGTCACATGGTTTGGATGAACCATGCACCAATTGTGTGACTTCCACTAACTTATAAACATACCTTACACGGTAAGGCACATAGTTTCACCTAACTATGCACCAAAACTGTGATTCATAGTGTGAGGGTACTACCTAAGTAGAACTAACCATGTTGAAATGGCGCATAGTTTTGGAAAACCGTGCACAACCATTGCATAGTGTTTCAAGTCAATTGATATAACAACCCAATTTTAGGATGATTGGACACATCGTTTAGAAAAACTATTCACCCTGTGAAAATCCACCATATCTTGAGTTTTCTACCCCTGATGCTCTAAAAACTCAACGAGATAGCCGAGAAAATACCAGGAGTTTACCTATGTCCAAAAACAACACATTGAAATGCTGTAACTATTTGAAATAATTATACATAAAATTGTGTAATTATTTTTAAGAAATTTTCAATTAATTTATATTGAGTATTACAAATATATATATTTCACTAAGTATTAATTATATTTAATACCTTTCAATTGAATTTTTGGGGAATAATGGTCTAATTTAAATAATAATATTCCTGGGTTTATTTAGGATTTTTTTGCATGTCAGATTCACTATCACACATATATTTATTTTTTAAATTATTATGGTATTATAGTTCTTTTAAAAAATATATATTATATTTTATATTTGTTCAAAACATATTTTAGTTTTATCAAAAGAGAAAAAATTCATATATCAGTACTTATAAAAGTTGATCCTGCAACATGATGTAATTAAAAAAGTTATTGTATTTTAATTAATGTTTTATAAATAAACCATTTTTTATTAAAATATATTCCACAAACTCGCACTCTATAATATACTACAAAAACCTTATAAAATGCATTAGGTTAATTAATTTTTAAATTAAAACTTATTCTTATAATTATTATTTTTAGTGACAACAACATCCTACAAAAAATAAATGGAAAATAATTTAATAATATAATTTGAAAATATATTCACAAAAGAACCATTGATTTAGATTCTATATGTCATTATTAATGTTCATTACTTCCTTTGGAAATATAGAATCATATAAATGGGGTGTTCCAAGTCTCTCAATTTGTGTATCATAAATCCATAATATAGTATCAAAGAAGAATCCATTAAAAATTCAGTGTGATATCACAATATAGAACTACAATATTTTATCAATGGGATTGATAAATAAAAAACATACTATTCATTATGAAATTGGTATTTTTTTTTGTTTTGTATACTAAAAGATTAATAATGTCATAATAAACTAAATATCTTATTACGGAGAATTAAAGAACATTGTCATGAACATCGTCATATGGAACCCATCATACGAAATTATTATAGATAAGAATTATTCCTAATGGAAACATCCAATAATTTAGTTGATGATGACTTAAATATATGAGTGAATTAGAAATAATAGTGTCATTATACTCAAATATCATATAATCATAATGATAAAAAAACACCATTCATTTTCATTTCATAAAAAATTATATATTTCATATTTAATTTAATGTATTAAAAACCTATAATATAAAATACAATAAGCAACTCCTTTTTCCAGGACACAAATAATTATTATAAAATACAAAAATAATCAACAATGATCATAAATTCTTCTTAGAAAAATTTCAACATGTATTTATATTGTACTAATCATATATGTTTATTTATTATGATTTATCCTAAATCCACTTTTTAAATTGTAATAAACAAAATTAATCTCTTTGTGATAATATTTTGAACAATCACATTCCCTAAAAAATTACTATAAACTCTCATAATCACCATTTCCATGTCAACCAAAATCAAATAAAAAATTTATAACCAAATATAAAAACATATATAAAAAGTTACCCAATACCACATAATTGATTCTAATGTTACTAACAATCCCTAATTACACATATATTACCATTCTAATAACTTCCAAATGAATATATCTATACCATCCTCACATATCACATCCACATCAGCATCATCAAAATTTGATACCAAACCCACATCATAAATAACATTCCATGTCAGTTATATTTTCATCACTAAAATCATCACATCATAATCATGGTAAGCTATTTAATAATAATGAAAATCATGGTTATTACCTCATACGCCAATTTTTGAACCCAAATTCTCACTAATCACCACCACATCTTCATCTAATACAAAATTCAGCAATTTATATTTTTATAATTATATCCACATTTAATATCAAACTATACATGGGTTGAAAGATAATGTAAGGAAGGGTTATAATTCAGAAATATATGCCATCACTATCCATGTTCTTTAGGAAAATAACATAAACCCCATGACTCATAAGTGTTATAGTAAGAAGAAATTAATTTTATGGTGGATTCTAAGAAAATAACATAAAAATAAAATCATCATTGAAAATACCATATATATCTAACATAATGGTCTACTGCCTAATGAAATTCATTTTTTTCGACAACATATAATTGTGAATTCATTACAAATTCTACAAATATTTATTTAACAACCATACAAAAATCCAACTAAAAACCCATTACTACAAATAAAATACATTAGTCAAATTTTAAAATTTTTCCACATAATTGTAAATAAATATATTATTTATTTACCAAAAATAAAATATTAATCCATTACCACCTTAATTCCTCAATTATTATATTATTATAGCATTATCACATAATGATTTATTTTTTATAAATTCTAACTGCCCGTCAAATTTATTAAATTACATACCCATTAATAAATTGAACCAATTTTTAATAGCTATAATTATAAAAAAACAATTACATAAACCACAGCAACCATTCTCAACAACAAATAATTATCCACATAAACAAAATCCATCATAAACCATATCTATTCCTCCCTTTCCAAAAAACACTTTATAGAAAAACATTCTATAACCATCACAATAAGTCAACAGTAATGACATGATACCAAAAAAAATATAATAACTGAAATGATAATATAAATTATATGAAACAATAATAGAAATAATTGTATTGTAATTATAAAATAATTGACATTAATTACATAGTAATAACCATTTAAATACTTATGAAAAGTCAATATAAAATAAAATTAATGATTTCCACAATATTTATATTATTATCAAAGTTCATTCATATAACAAATTATTAATGTGATTTATTCTAAAAAAGGATAGTAATGGTATCCCAAAAGGTAAATAATACATCATTA
This sequence comes from Viscum album, assembly GCA_963277665.1. NCBI lineage: Eukaryota > Viridiplantae > Streptophyta > Magnoliopsida > Santalales > Viscaceae > Viscum > Viscum album. Next base: position 1,031,740,029 of record OY728133.1, on the reverse strand, counting down.
TAAGAATCTAGAGAAGATTTTATATGAAAATATTGCAAAAAAACACATATTCTCTAATTTTTTTTAATTTAGTTAATTATGAAAATTTGATTATTTTTGACAATCTACATATTGAAAAAAGGAAAATTTTAAATCAATATTTATACATTATATAAGTAAATAGAACTGGAAATTATATTTCATATATTAACTCTTAAAATAACAAATAAATAAATGTTATAAAATTTTATGAACAAATCGTCTTCATCTCAATTTTCTCCCATTACCTGACCATACCCCAAAACAACTTTTCCAAAGAAATAATACTAGTAAAACGAATTTTAGGGGATTTACTTAATTAATATTTTTCCACATATATCTCTACATGAATATATAGAAACAATTCCTAAAAAAAATTCACTTATATGACCTAAACCCGTATCAAGGAATGAATATTTCACCTAAGGGGAAATTTTGACCCCAATTCAGAAATTTTTTCAAAATGGTATAATATATATGACCCCAATCAAGAAAATAGATTCACTAATGAATAAACACATATAAAATTTGTCTTTTGAATCTCGAATCGATGAATTGTAAAAGTACTATGATTCATATGAAATTTCATATCATATAGATGATATATAATGACATATGTGACATCCAACTGATGAAAGATAACATCAAATATTGATATGAAACATAATATAGTGGAAAACAATATCCTTTAAAATGATATATATGAAATGAATGATGACTTTGGGCCTCTAAATAATAAACCATAATGATTTGATTAATCAATTATATATTTCATGTCAATTAGAGGATAAATTAAAAATGGTTAATGTAAGTCCCCAACACGAATAAAACAATATTTGTTATAATTACACATGTCCAAATCCATGCCTTTGTGTTTTCATGATTATTCCAAAAAACATTGAGGGTTTATATTCTATTAGTTTGGAGACTATACAATTAGTACATGTAAATTCATGTATAAATAGTTTGACAGGATAATGCATATGATCATGTTAAGAGTTTCATTATTAATGTAATATAATTTACCTCATGTCATATAGATATAAAAACTTTTGAAACTATATTGGTAGGTTAAATAATGTTGTGTAAAATCCATAAAATAATAAAAACATTGGGACATTGATATTAAGTATATCATGATACCACCTCGGAAAAATTTCTCTATCTCATAGTTCCATTTTTTTGGGATCTTTTCTTATTATATATCCATAATAATGAATTTTGAATGGTCATTGACATTCTCATGTAGAGTGTGAGTAACGAATCCATCTAAGATGTAAATAATTAATCCTTAATATTATTGAACAAGTATATATATTTTTATGTCTGGAAAATAAATAAATGAACAGACAATCAAAAAATACCATATAGAGATTATATTCCTTAAACAATCCACTATATTCCTTATATGTAAATACTTCATCTCCATTTAGGAAGATTTCCTAAAAATGGTCATAAAAAAATATCATTACATGATCTAACAACATCAATACTCAAATGAAGCACATTCTATAAGGAATAAAAAAGACCACCTAAGATTATTGCATAATATTGATACCTCATAGTTCATATAAAAATATAAAATAATTCACATTCTCTACCTAACGGTTTTGGTGACATATGATCATTATTACCCATTATTTCCTCTTCAGTCAGATCATATAAGGCCATCATTCCACAATGTCAAGATTCACCATCTCATCATACCCCATCGTCTATCTCGATCATATAATCATGTCAAAAGAATCATCTAAACATTAACCCCCTTATAATAGTTATGACCCATGATATGTCCACATATCATATGGTTACATTCATTGAAAAACAAAAATATAGCATATATGAAATGAATTACATTGAAATAGTGTCATAATAATAATGAAAAACATATATCTGAATTATATTTCATGTTTGGTTTTCATGGACTACACATGAATACACATGAATTACATATAACACAATGGTTTCCTATGATACTTCTACAGATGACCTATATGTCTTACCACACAAGTCAACTATGGTCATTCATGAATATATGAATGGAAATTGTAACAAGATCTTCATCAAGGATATATATAGTAAGGAATTCCTACAAAAAAATTATAGATTCCAACCTTAATGTCATATAATTAATCATTACACAAGAAAAAATTACATAATAATTATTATTATCTTCTTTCCAAAGATTAATTTAACAAAATAAAATTACATTATTCCAAATAAAAGAACAAAAATCATTAAATAATAATTTTTCTCATCAATAATTTCCAAATTATTTTTTTGAACTATATGTGTCTAAAAGATAATTCTTATTGAATAATAATAATACAAACATGCATTGATAAATTATCTCTCATAACTCATACTAAAAAAATGATAACCCTTTTTCATTTTTTGATAATTCATAGTGATCAATAATTAATGGTTCATTATCATCAATTTAAATATCATAGAAAACATTATTTTCCAAATAATATGTGATATAGAATAAACCATGAAAATATACCTTAAAACACATTTATCAGGAAATATAAAGAGTGTTCTAACATGCTAGAAAACTAGAAGAAGAACTAAAACTGATTAAATAATTTTTATAAATTTTGGAAAATTGAGGATTGTAATACCCACAAATTGGACGAATTAAAACATTTATAGAAATTGATACTAAGGTTTGTTAATACGATCATAAGGCTTTCTAGATCATAGTATTGGAATCCAAAATTTAAATCACATTTTAATTTTTCAGGATTCTTGAATTCCTGAAATTTTAAATGAACCATTAAACTATTTAAAAATATTTAAAAATAAAAATAATAATTACCATTATTTGATAATTTAAAAATCATCAAAATTTCATTTTATGTTTGTGTTGGCGAAGAAAAATGTAAAAAAATTTAGTTAAATTTATGAAAAAAATAAACTATATAAAGTTTGAAATATTTTTCCCTTATAAAAATCATATATGTTACATAATGGGAAGGATTTCCTCATAATGTAGGTTATAAAATCTAAAATAAACTTATGATTTTTCATATTTACTATACACAAAATTTTAAGAATTAAGAGCATTCATTACCCAACCCGATCCTATCCTTACATAGTTGTAAGGATACCCTAAATCAATATTTCATAATTAAATGTTACTAATAAGAAAAGTTCAAAAATGATTCCATATAAATATATTATGGTTTTGATTTTTGTATACCCTATACTCAATATAATGAAAAACATAAATGAAAAAATCAGAAATTATCACATAAAATGACATATAAACTGTCAAAAAATGGTTCATAAAAACAATGTCATAACGATTATCAAACATTAAGGAATTATCATCCATGATAAGTGTATGTAGTTTCCTTATAAAAAATAATTTTATAAACTAAACACATACATCATTATCTTAATCACTGGTCACGCAATAGACCTGTTCATGCTTCCATGATCTAAACAAGGAGATTTTTCTTCCCCCCTAAAACATAATTTTCACAATTTCTTATGTGGAATGGTAATTATTCTTATAATATATCAAGATCAAACTCAACATCCTAATTTTATAAAACATGTATAATATCAAGAATGTACATCTGAATATGATATATGTTGAAAAAAATATATACAAAAGAACCACTAAAAACATCCAATTTATTCCACTATACCAATTTGATCGTTGTTATTGAATGGTCCAACAAACCCATAAGATGTTGATATGCCTACTAAGAAAATCCTCAAAGACTCTCAATATAGTACATATTCATTCTGGGAGATTATCCAACAAGAATACACGAACCATGATATTAGGTAATCAAAATATCAATTGAATATTGAAAATCCACCGAACACCAATACCTCAAGGACAGATCCCATTATGATATGATATATTGGATGATATTATGGTCTCTATAAGAAAAAATCTCAATAAAAAGACAATATAGCTAATAGTAAACATATTAGACAATAAATTCTACCATAACGTAGTTTATTTTGTAGTGCTTCACAGGGGACCATTATTGACATGGCCCATAAGATGTTACATGGTCCCTTGATATCCGAACAGTTCTGAGCATAATACCTAAGTAATCAAAGTAAAAATATATCAAATCAAAAGATATGAAATTATCATAAATTGGTTTATAATTGTGATTATATTTTTTTTACGAATGCATCCTAAGAAAAAAAAATAAATAGAACATCAATCTATTCAAATAAGTCCCATAATTGGTTCTTCTCAACGGAAGAAAATATTGTTGAAATTTCGATTGTAACCAAATAAACAATGGAATCATTTGACCTTAAAAACATTCTGAGGGTGAACCTAATAAATCATTGCATATAAATTTTATACATGACTAGAAAATTCATTCCGTGAAATTATATGGCCACTGAATTTATCCTCCTAAATAAAAATGATTCAAAACAACAATTTTTCATTATTTTGATGTTCTGTAAGTGTACACAACACAATAACATGTTTTCTAGAATGCATATATATTGTCTTAGAGTGAATTTTTTTGTCATACAAAAACACAATGAATAAATAGTCAAGGTATAGATATATATTTCTACTCAAGGGGTCCTTGAGGACTATTAATGAATTTTTAATCCCAAACAAAAGACCTGATAATCATAATTTCTATACCAACACCTAAAATATATCTCTAAAATATCCTATTCTCTCACCCAAATATGATTTTAGTCAGACCATATTTCAATATCGAAAGAATTCAGGGATATGCATAAATAGTTAAACAAGTATTTGATCCAAGATACTTAATATTTATTCATAGTCCTTTTTTTCATCATCATATATTCCACACATAAAAAAAGATAATAGGATAAATTATTTGATAAAAACCCCATAATAACCAAGGGAGAAGTTCTTGGTATGATATAACATTTATCCTCCACATCCATGATATATAAATTGATTTCCTTCAACATTGATGGAGTAATATAATATGGAGTATTTAATTTAAAAAATTCTCTTTGATCAAGTTAAATATAAATACAAATTAATATCTTTGGAGGATGAATTATAAAATATTCTTGGAAAAAATTCTATAATCGATCCAATACTGGATAGATTGTGGAGGGAGCCTTTACTGACTCTGCTAAAAATTTCATTCCTAATACTTGGACTTTTATCAATCTGGCCTATCATAGGTATGGTAACACTATACTAACATTGAAATACCTCTAGTCAATCATCTATAAATTAACTCTATTACTTTAAATAATAGATATATACCATTGGTAAATGTAAATGTGAATATGATGTTTTATCTAATATATTATAAGGATCACATCCTGATAGTTCTCTATAGGATCATGAAATCCAATTAGTTTCCATAGATGTAAATAACTAGTTGTAATATACGTTATCATTGTGGATGATCTAATTTCTTACCCAATTTTTTTCGAATGAAATAATGTAAGAAGAATCATACAAAAATGTTGAAAATTAGAACAAATGGAGATTTTATAAAGGAATATTAAACACAAGTATAAGAATGATAAATAGAAATAACATTTATGATCAGGGTCATTCCTTATATAGTAATGGTTCTCTCTCTAGTTTTATAAAGAATATTGTACAAATCCTAAATCTATCCCACTTCATCTCTGTTTTCATATCTCAAATATACATTAATCTCCTGATTCATTATCAACAAAGGATATTAGACCAACTATTTAGGACATAGTAGGATCCCTAGTTTTCTATTTTGGAATTCAATTCACCCCTATAAAAACTCGTCTATAATGTCCTAGAGAAGGAATACTAAAGGTGCCACATATTTACATCCCTAGAACACTTTATCTACGCTTATTTGTATAAAATGAAAAAATCTAAGACCTCCCATATATAAAACATAGTAAAACCCCTCTTAAGGGGGTTAATGAAGTTAAACTATGCCCTACCTAATTTTCTCTCTCCCATATCACATCTTTGGTCATCCTATACCTACTACAAGAAAAGACATAGAACATAGTAGTATGAGGTCCACCTATAATAATTAGGGCCCATATACACTATGTTGTACCAATAGAGACATGTTGACCCATAATTTGGGTGCACCCACATTCCCTAATAGGTCAAAAAGTGGTGCAGAAAGAGAATTGATGAATGTGATCATAAACCTGATAGGTCATGGTCCCTCTCTACTATGAATTTTAATATCATTCATATAAAACTCTTGAAATACATAAAATCAATGGCCTTATACTTGAAACACCTGACACCCATGAGGAATCATCATCCCATGTCTCTACACCTATTACTAAGGACCCTAGATTTCTATTTTTGCATATATTTCATCCCGGTGAAAAATATAAATTTTAATGAGTAGTAATAATGATGTTTTATCATTGATGCACTCTACAAACACATTCATTGAGGTTTCAGGTAAATCTATAAATAAATTTTGACCTTCGCACTATTGAATCACTATGACTGTCCTTGTGAGGGGTTAGATGGGACAAATTATGCTGAAACTTCCTTAATATATCAAAAAAACTCATATTTCTTCTTAATACTATTAAAACAAGATAAAATTACCAAATTATTATAAGGTCCACCATTAACAATAGGAAACATTGAGAAAACGTGTTTCTCCATAGACACTTATTTTCCCCTCCTAGTGGCAACCAACATGGCTGAATGGGTTATTAAATGAATGAATTTCCATACATTCCAACTCATATTAATTATTTTATGCCTTTTACCACTAAAAAACTCATTGGTAATTTTAGTAAGATTTCACCCATTTTGATAAAGACTCTAGGATAAATCCATTTATCTACGTATTTTTATTTAGATAAAAATAGAAAAAATAGTAAATGTTGTTGACATGGGAAGTAAGATTTATCCTTTTAACCCATTAATGTTATTCACCTATAAATCTTTAATTGAGATCAATTTATTAAATTTGGGCCTTATATATCTCCATGGGTAGTGAAACCACACTTCTAGTAAATTTACTCCTCTAATACGAATGTAACAATAGGTTTTTACAGGCATCACATTGTACACATAAACATATGTTTCCACTCTATGTGAGAAACCCATATGGAATATGATATCATTAGACTAATAACTCTACTTATATGAAAAAATAATTTTCATTCTAGTGTGATTTTACATCACTCAAACACACCAAAGAAAAATTCCTAGAGGGGCTCACATCCTGATCAATAATGCACGTCAATCCATTATCTATGGAGTTCTAATTAGGTTATCTCCCAAATAAAATGTTTCACATTTATTATATGGGTAAAAAATTAGAAATTTAACTATTTATTATTCTATTGTGTGACACCAACCAAACAAGTCATGAAATTTTCATATAGAAAAACTATTGAATCCACCTTTGGGACCTTCTCGATAGGTAAGGCCTCACACAGAACATTGTTCAGGTTGGATCATTTTTTCTATTGTGTCTCGAATAAGTAAAAAATAAAAATTTCAATGTAAATGCATCCCTCTACAAATTATTAACGTCATATTCCCTTAATGGATTAATGATTATAAAGATATAAAATAGTTTTGTATTCAAATATGATCCTCAATAACCCACTACCATGAGTGGGTACGATCTGAATAAATATAGGTTGGAGTGTCTTCACTACCTTATTCACATGATGAGGTGAATTAAAATGATCATACATACATTCTTATATATTTTGTGATAATACAAGATAGTTTTACCTTATGGTAGCATCATGGTCCACTACAATATGTGGTACCATTATAAATATCTAAGAATACATTTACAAAATAACAAAAAAACATTTAGAATGAAAATAAAATTTCATAAGAAAATATAATGCATAAATAAAGAATTTATAGTCATAATATCTGTCCTTGTAGGATTCCAACATCATTAAGGTATGAAATTACTAATACTAATCATGGTTTTCGGTATATAAAGACAATTCATGATGATATTAAAATAAGGAAATGAAATATCATGCTCAAGTTAAACTCACTAATTACACGAGATCTTTAATAATAACATGTACATAAATTTATCACTGAAAAGAGAATATATGTATATTTCGAATTAGTAATATAAATGATGAATTAAATTAAAAAACTATTATGAAGTACACTACATGCATATATATGGAATGTGATCAGTTAATCCAATAAAAAATGGTAGAACATGTCCAAATCCCAATTAACTATAACAATATATTATATTGATGATCAACATGAAACTATTAAACCATAATTGTAATGTTAGACTAAAGAATGGTAACATAGAGTCTTGATAAACTTATGCTAGCCCAACACACAAGAAACTCCTCGTCCTGAATCTAACAATTCTAAATTACATCGTAACATCTCCAAAACATTGTTAATAAGACTGAAATAGGTAAACCATGATTTAGATAAATTTATTTATTCCCAAAACCAAAAAAATGAATATTATATAGAGGTACATATGACCTTATCCATGACTCCCCATATTCTCGAGGACTCTAACTAGAATTGGGGTTACAATATATGTTTGTGGAGAGACATTACCCATAGTAATAGTATGTAAATGAATAAATAATAAAATATTATAACATAGAAGAATAATTATATAATGTTATAAAGGATGGAATGTAACTTATATAAACTCATAAAAAGTAATAAACAAGAAAACCCAAAATAATAATTTCAAATAAGATTAAAATAATGATGAGTATGCAAATAAAACATTTTCGATTCACTCCATAGATGTTATATATAATTCCACTAAAAACCTTAAACCATCTCCAAAATCACTTATGTTGGGGAATTTCTATTTCATGTATTCCAAATAATGATGTATCCATGATCATTGATATTAACATATAGGATGTGAGTAGTGAAATCTTGTAAGACATTTCAAATGTCTCCATTCAAAATTGAACATGTAAAGAGTTGATCATTTCTGAAAAAAAACACCCACAAATAAAAAATACCATACCCTGCATATTTCATCTAATGAAGCATCCACATCCCTCAATTGTACATGATTTGGAACCATGTTAGTCGAATATCTAAAAAGGGTCATGGTAAAATCATCAGTATGGGATCTAAGAGTAGGTATGCTCAGAAGGTGTACATGCCCCACCACATAATATATGAAACTGAAGGCCATCATACCCCATTGTTACCTTATGGGTTAGATATCATTTTACAATCATTCACTATTTCTAACATATGGGTTCTATCTCACATGACCATCTTACCCCAATTCTTATATATAGGTTATATTTGGTATGGAAATCATTCAACTTTGTATGTCCACACAAGGCCATCGTAAACCATTATATATCTCAGAATTGTTAACATGAAAAATGTTGTGATTAAACATGCCCCTAGGGATACAGAGGCATGATGGGTCCAACTATCTACTGGTTTCATGGGTTGTGTAGAGGAAAAATATATCATATATTAAATAAATCACAAAGAAATTGTTTTACCATATAAAAAAATCATCCATATACATAATGTTGGATGTTTGTAGTAACCAGGGTATATAGGAATTAGAAAATATTCAAATCATAAAAAGTTCTCTAGGATATATATACACATAACCAATGTTTCATGTCATAGAATGAATATATGGTTATGAATTCATATATAAAAAAACATGGAATCTATCTCAAGATAATTACTTTTCCTCATAAGGGTGTACTACCTCAAAATAATATATGTCATTGTCATGGTTTTCTGTGAAATAATCAATCAAGTCACATCAATGTACTAATTTATTCAATAAAATTTCCTAATATTCCTAAAACTAATTAAAATTATTTTTATTCCAAATTTAAAGAACAACACCTAATAAAAAAATAATTTAACTCTAATGGAAAATGGATACACTACTACAAATATAGATTTTATCAGCGCTAGAAAAGTGCATTAACATCGCTAAAAAGTGCTTTTAATCGAGGTGAAGATAGGGGCAGGGTCCCTTTTATCGGTGCTCAAAAAATCACCGATAAAGACCCCTTTTATCTGCGCTAAAAAAATCGATGATAAAAGTAAAAAAAATTATATTTGGGGGGGGGAGCTTTTAATAGCGCTTTCCCTCCCCCCTTTATCAGAGCTAGGCAGACCCTCCCCACTCCCACACGCTGCCCTTTCCCACGTGTCCCACACAAGCGCGCGCACTTCCTTACTTCCACCTGAACTCGAACCCGCGACCTCCCCCTTGCGCGCCTGCACCTTTACCACTAAGCCAGTTCATTTTTTATAATTTAATGACACATTTATTTATTTATATATATAGTTATATTTATTTGTATATTAATATAGATTATTATTAATATAAATATAATTAGTTATATTAATATATATATGTTAATTTATATATTATTATATATATATATATTCATTCGTATATTAATATATATTTATATCTATTTATATATATACTTGTAGTTACAATTTTTAATCCGTATATTTATTTGTATATTGATATATATTTATAATATTAGTTTTAAATACATTTATAAAATATGTGTTTTATGTGTGTTTATTTATAATTAAATAAATAAGTATATATATATATATACAACACACACACATATTTATGAATAAATACATACATATATATATATGTGTGTGTGTGTGTATTTGAAAATCCACATAATGTTAAAATGACCATAACTTCTAATATAGAAATCCGTTTCAACTCCACAACTACTCAAATCGAAGAAAATGAAACGATTTTCAATATGATATGTAGTACAAGCCTAACAGACATCTGGATCAGATGTTATATATGTTGAATGTTATCAAATCGGGGTATCCAGACTAAAAACTCAGTTTTTAGGCCTTTTGGGCCACTTTTGGGCTCGAACAATTTTACATAAGCTTCGCTTGGGTCACAATTGCGTAGAGATTGTCACAGGATTCGATTTGATATGCTGTAGAGCACAAACGGACACCCAGATCAGAAGTTATGGTCGTTCAATGTTTGAGTTACATTTTTAAATTATTTTAGATCTTTTATTAATTGTTTTGATTTTTTGTGTCTTCAAATCGTTAATAAATTATTTTTAATCGATAATAATTAGAAAATTATTAATTAATAATATTTTTTTAAATATTTTAAAGCCATTTTCACTAAATATTTTATATATTAAATGTAATTGTCTATTTATAATTATCTAAAACATATTTAAAAATATATATTATATTTATTTAAATATAAATATATTTATATAACAATATATTATTTTTCCTGAAAAATTATTATTTTTTGAAACATAAAATTTATCAGTGCTAGGAAAAAGCCCTGATAAACCCCCCATTATTAGTGCTACTAAAAAATGGATGATAAAGGGGTCCCATTTAATAGTGCTAAAAAAGTTATGATAAAGGGGGGGGCATTATCAGCGCTAAAAAAAGCACTTATAAATGGCCCCTTTTAACAACACTTTTTTTAGCGCTGTTAAAGCCCCCCCTTTATCTGTGCTTTTTTTAGCTCTGATAAAGACCCCTTTATCAGCATTTTTTTACTGCTGATAAAAGGGTAGCGCTTCCCTTGACCGTTTTTGTAGTATTGAAAAATTTTATGTCTAAAACCTATCATCTTATATAATTTTCTTTCTATATTATGAATTACTATATCATAATCAGATGATATCATATATTTCATGAATAATTCATAGATTTATGTCATAATTATTTTTCATCTTTCTACAATCATAGAAGGTATTTATTTTATGATTCTTTATTATTTATTCTATAATATATTGAAAGATATTCTCAGAAATAAATTAAATCACATAATTCAACAAATATTTATACCTTATAAAATTATACCTATTAAATAGGAAAGGGGTTATATGATTCACATAAACTAGAAGAGGTTGAACTGATCAACGAAAAAATTTAATAATAAGAACAATTGTGTTCTGGATTTCATGGACTAAGAATATATAAAATATTAATAGCATTATAGTTATTCTAATTTTAACAATAACATATGGTGTTCTAGTTCATAATATTGGAAACCCTATATTTAAATCAACTTGTATTGTTTTCACAATTAATTAATGAATTTAGATTGTTAATAATATTCCATAAAATGAGTTATAAGCATTAAAAAAATTATTTCCATTTATTTTATAATTTTAAAATCATCAGTTACATTTTTTGTAAGTTTTTTTAATAAAAATAATAAAAAACAATTTTTATAATATATTTTATATTAAAAGGAGATATTTATATTGGTAACATGGAATTACGAGTACAAATATCATTGTTACCACAATAGGTTACATAGTTTTACACACACATAAGTGAAGACCTCAATCATTTCCATAATACTGTCTGAATCACCCTTATATAGTTTTTAAAACATTAGGAGATACCATTACATCACATGAACCAACACTTATAAAACAATAATTTTATTTCCATTTAAATATATAAAATTATTATTTTCTATTACTAAACACCCCAAAACTTTCCCACATGAACAAACTAATAATTTAATTTTTCTTCAGCCAATGCGCCATGTATGGTTAAAAATTAAATACAAAATTATTATTTTAAAATAAAATCCATATATATTGTAATAAGAAAATTTTATAAAAATTTTAATGTTATAATGATATTTTTCCTCAAATATATAAAAAATGATGATTTTTTATAATCACATTTCAAATGAAGATTTTTTTTCTGAGATTTAAATGATATTTCTATATTATAAATGATTTTTCACACCACAATTGTTCACTCATGGAATCATCCACTCAAAGAGTACCATTTTTGTGTTTTTTTGAATATGTGAATAATCAATGAACCTAAATATCAAAGTGATTTTTTGGATAAAAATTGTATTTTTTAAAGAAAAAATTTATAAAAATGGGATGTTTATGATATTGATCTAACTATAATTAATTTCTAAAATAATGTTCTGATTGATAATTTAAAACCTTATTTTCAATTAGTTTATCATGAAATCATATGGAGTTATTATTTCACATATTAGATTTTTGATTTATAGAACAGATGATTTTATTTGAATTCAAATAAATTTTTATCCATGGTTTTGAATACATTAGTTGAAGAATATTAATGTGTGTATTAATGGTCTCTGAGAATTTCATGATGATAATAATTAGAAAAATATTGGTTCAATCAATAGAAAAATTTAAAAAATGAATAAACAAAATGACTATTTTTTATATGTGAATATGAAAACCTATTGGTCCTAATAAAAAAGTAATATATAAAGAAATTAATTATAATTAATTTTTTATGTGGATGTAAAATTCATCTATTGTTCATTATTCATAAGTTTTACTTTATTATTTCTATATTGAAGTTGGTGATCATGTGGAATAGATTATTAAATAAATATTAGTCTAGTCATCTATATACACTTTTATATAGCACCATTAATATAATAAAATGGAATATTTTTTCTAGGAAACAATAACCACTAAGAATCAGGGTTGTAATCACCCGTATTTGGGGTAAACTTCGTAACTAAATCTAATTTGAAAAATATTTATGTCTTTTCTCTATGTGAGGTTGATATATATATATATATATATATATATTAGTTCAAAAATTGATCAACACTTAACAACCATCAATATATTTTTATCTCGTTATTAGGTCATAAAAATAATTCAATAAAAAATGGTCATCTATCTGGATCTCTATTTACATTACCATAGATCATCACAAATCCTTCCAAAAAAATGAGTTATATATTTTGAGGGAATAAAATTTATTATTTTGTTGGAATAAATGGTATAAAATATTCTTTATTTATAGAATCATATCATTATCTATATGTAACGAATTATAAAATCACATAAGACTAAAACATGTTTTTTTTCTAGAACAAGATATTTCAAAATGATTTAAATGTATGAAATGTATTGTTTTCTTATTTATATCATATGGAAATAAGAATATTTTTCTGATTTTATACTAATATTGAAATATAAACTAATATATATAGAGTTTATTATTTCTATAATATGGATAATTTTTTAAATAATAAATTTTATATAGGTTAGTTATTACATGTGAGAAAGTAAAAAAATGAATATATTTATGATTTTTTATCAGGGTAAATCTTACTTCCATTACTATCATAGAATATATATAAAATCTTGAATACTCCAAATTTATTAAGCTACTCAAGATATTATTCTAGAAAATTTTGATGACTAAATATCCTTAATTAATTTCATAAATCCAAAATACATTCAAATTGATTAATTATAAAAAAAATCAATTAGAGATGATATTTATGCATTCGTACAAAGTCACATAAAATAGAGATATTTTAATAACATTAAAATAATTATTGATTTTATTAATGATTAAAATCACATTTCCTCTTATGAAAAAAAATATACATGAGCCTTTTAGGAGAAATTATTCTTAATATTAGAAATATTAAAATTCCTAGAGCTATGTGTCCAGAAAAATTGTAATTTAATTTATTTAATTTTCATTATTTGATTCATAGTTATACAATTTATCCACTAATAATATTAAATAAATATTATCACAATGATGAAATTAAAATATCCACCAACAAATGTGATTCCTTTAAAAGAACCCAAATTCAATAAAATGTGAATAACTAGATACCATTTACTTCCATTATATTAAATTTCTAATATCCTATAGATTTTATTTGATATAGTTATAAAAAAATGATGTTAAAGAATCTTATAATGAAATTCCATAAAAGTTTCATACCTTTCAATTATATGACGTGATTTAATCTCTATGTTATGAGAAATATAATTGTGCTTAATTAAATATATAAAAATTAATAATTCCACAATATCAAACTATGATATTTGAAAATAATATACCAGCAAATGTGATTTGAAGGGAAATTGGTGAAAATTTATAACACATAAACCAAATTATGAAGTAAAATGGATTCATATTGGAAAATAATGTCTCACAAATGAAATTTATAATTAAAAACATAAGAATTATTAGAAAAGAAATACCATTAATGAAATGAATCCTACTATTATCCTTAGTGAATAATAATTTTCCATAGTATAGATAATAATTTCTAAATCTATAAAAAATGGAATCCTTCATAAATTATTAAAATAGGGTCATGAATTTTAATTGAAAATGACGGAATAAATATATGGAAAATATAATTTGTATGAAGAATTTGGGAGTCTTTTCTTGAACAATAACAAATGTTATAGATTCAAAATATATTAGTATTATAGAGAAGAAGAATATCAATAGAACCCTCTTATGAAAATCAACTATTTAAAAAATGGGGAGAATAATAAAATACTGATTTACAATGTTTTTTGGAAAACAAATTAAAAAGTAAAATATTTTTAAGGAAACATTTCAAACCAATTACCCCACCTTAACCAAATTCCAGTAGAAGAGATATATTAAAGGGATTCGTAAAAATATATCATCATAGTTTTGGTAATTTGTTCTAGCTATAATTGCAATAATTTGATTTAATTTTTAAATTGGGGACATTTCATTATAAATTCATCTTTTATTCTATTTTTGGAAAAAAAACATAGATTTTATTTTAAAAAGTGTCTCTACAATGACAATAATTATTTAATAATATTTGGTAGAAACTACAAACATATGAAGATATTCATCCGTAATAAAATTTTCACAGTAATATATATGTGAATAATAATTTTTGGAGATGAATATGGGTTTTTTTATTGTGTGTCCATGAATTAAACACATAAAATTTAAACATCTTTCTCATAACAATGCAATTATGAAAAAATATTTTTTTTGGAATATTATCAAAATAAAAAAATCACGATGTAAGAAATTGTTGATGATGTTTCATTCATGTAAATAACGCATTAGAATACCACTATTATGGAAAATTGACAGTCTTCCTATATGATAGTAAATTTAGATAGTCAAAAAATATTTTCATCACATTAGGGATAATTTGGTTGTTTTTTAAATGAATTCTCTCTAAAAATCAAAATTCATTGTGCAGGTATAATTTATAAGACTCAGCTAAGGTCCAATTTGTTTTTCATTTTTTATTTTTCATGAATAAAATGATAAGTTATAATTGGATTTTAATTATTATTTTTATGTTAATTTTAAAGGACATAATTTTCTATAAAAGTGAATCAAACATAGAGGATTGATATTATGATGGTTGAGAATATAATTAATTTGTTTTAGGTCTAAAAAACTAAAAACTTCAATATTAGTATAAAAGATTCCAAAAGTAATGTGGAATATAATATGATGTGGTAATAAATAAAATTCTATGGATAAGTTGATCATAGAAAACTATTTTAAAATAATTAACTTTTTTTTGGAGTCACCATTACAATTTTTAATACAAGTCAAAAAAGGATGATGGTGAATGAAAGTCATGATGGATCTGTGATAAAAGCTAGACAACTATTAGGGTTTGTTCAAAGTGACAATTTTGATCCATGATCATGAAATCAATAAGTTTATATAATTAGATCATAGTATTCAATAATAAATGTTTCTGAATTATTGTAATTATATTTATATCTAAAAAATTTCAAAAATTGATCATTTTAAACTATTTTAAGTGGTTGGTAGAAAATAAATCAATTTATTATGAGATTATAAAACCCATATTTATATTTAAATGATCAATTTTTAGTATAATATGGGAAATTTTCATTGAACATGAGTTAAAATCAACACAGACATCAAAAAATAAATATTTGATGAATGTAAAATCAATATTATTTTTGATATATTAATAAAAATGACCGGTGGTCATAAATTCGGAATATATTTCTAGTTACAATATATCACTATAATAGGAATAATAACACTACTTTTCATATTAAGGCTAAATGTAAATATAAATTTAGCTGAAATGTGGACCATAAAAATAAAAAATCACAAACACATTACTTAATTTTGTAGTCTATTCTTAATTATGAATAAATACTTTAGTGTTGGAAATTTTTATATGAAAATTAATTATGTAGTTTTTTAGTTGAAAAATAGCATTCAATATATATGATACCATAATATATATGAGATGAGAATTATTAATTATGATTTTATATTCGTTGAAAATGACTAATACCTTCTGAAATCAATAATCAATGTTAATGTGGATGATTCTGTCACTATTGATCCCAAATAAAATCCTGAACACAATTTTGAAATTCTTGATATTTATTATTTTTTTTCTAATTTTTTTTATTATACTATGGATATGACAAACAATGCCAAATATTGAAGGCATAAAATGAATTTTTAGGTATAAAAATTATATGTTTTCAAAATCCTAGAGAATAATTAAGAACAAAAATAATATTTTTTACTCATAGTATAAATCATTTTTAGATTAAACCCAAAATTATTGATGATGACTTTGTGAATGATTAAGAAATTGATGTAATTGGAGAAGTGATTAATCAAATTCAATAAAATTAAACATTATAGTTTCTTTATAGATAAAATTAATAGAATATTTTGTTAAGAAAAAATGACTCTATAAAAAATATGAATCTAAAAGGTAAATTTAGTAAAGTATATCAATATTGGATTTTAAGGGAAAAAAACTTATTTGGAACTTATTTTAGTGAATCAGTTTCCCCTATATCCATACAACAAAATAACAATATCATATATTCCATTAAATAAATATATAAATTTATTTGCAACCAATTTTATACAATTCAATATTTTCTTGAAAAGTGAAAATATTGAAAAATACTATATATAAAAAAATCATGGTCAAATTAGTTATTATTATAGGAAAAAGATGTTTAAATTTGTTAAATTAGTATATGGATTTATGCAATCCAGGAATAGAAAAATTTCATATTAAATGAGTACATTATAGGGAATTAATTCTAAATATTTCTAGTTGGAGAAAACCTATTACCAAGGATGAGTGACACCAAGTCACTAATTTTGGTTATTTAATTTGATTTTATTATCCTTTATATTATGAAGAATAAATTTAATGAAATATTTTTAATAAAATAAATAAATATGAGATGTTCTTTAGGGGTGAAATGAAATTTCATTTGTTATAAAAGTTATGCATGTTTCTAAACTCTATTAAATTTATTGAAAAAATAATCCATGGAGTATTTATAAAGTTTTCCTACGAATAATATATTATAGTTTCTACACAATATCAATTATTCTTCTATATATGTAAACATGTTCTATAATTTGATATCAATGATAAAAAATTAATGAATTCAATTTGTAATTTTTTATATGTGTCTACCTAAATAATGGATATAATTTTCATTTTTTATCGGTTATTAGGTAAAAATACAATTCAAAAGAATTAAAACATCTAAAATCTATGATAAATCTATGATTTTACTAAATGCCTATATTTATAGCCATCCATATGATTATGTGTGTGACAGACTACTAAGGATTCGCAAATCCTAACTAAGAAACTCAAGTAGATGATTAAAATACCACATTAGTTGGATAATTCATTTTTTATGGATGTGACACCCCATGATTTTAAAATTTATTTCAACTCAAATAAATTATGGGTGGTCGGTATCATGTGATATAAGAAACACAAGGGAAAAGTCAATGTCTCTTTATTATGGTTTAATATTACAAAAAATAATAGAAATATATTACAATATTTATTAATTTAAAATAATTCAATAAATTATAAAGGGGATTGAAAAGACTTTGTAATTTTAGAATAAAATGAAATGTACTAATTTAATTTGTAAAATAAAAATCAATCTAACAAAAAAATGTTTAAAAAATTAATAATTTTTATTAAAATTTGTGCTTTTAAAGAAAGGTTTAAATAAAATATAGAAATATAATTCAAGGAATTTTTATTAAAATAAATCAATAATATATGTTATTAATTTATATTTTTATAAGGAATAGAATGTTAATGTTTTTTTTAAAGTGTTGTGTTTAAAAACATTTTTCATTTATATATTAATGAATTTTGATTTCATAAAAAAATTTATCATATTGGAAATGTGAAATATAATGAAAATTGTTGTTTATAAATATATCTACAAATGAATAAATATTCATGAATTTATTTTAAACCATTTATTAATAATTTTAGAATCAATTATTGTTTAAGAAAATCAAAGAGGTATTTTTTTCTAAATACTGTGTACTTTTATTTCAATTAACTAAAATTATCACAAGAAAATGATGATGTTGATGAATTTAATTATATATATATATATATGAATTTAATTAAATAATCACATAATTATTATTTATTAATATGTAAGAGGGAAAATTCATAAATATTGATAAAAATTATGTATCTAAAAATTAGGTTGTACACATTATGTGATTATTTATTATAAAATTAATTTTAATAAATTTTTACATTTAGTGTGGTGATGTAACATTCTATTACATTAATTCATGAACTATTTAACTATATTATATTATTCTATGTTTTTATATTTTTATATTTTATTTTTTTAGAACAACAATAGGGGCTTGTGGGGATACAAATGGTTTTCACAATATTTGGGAAAACTGTACAGTTTGGTCAGCATAAAACTATGAGGCTTGTGTTGAGCCACTGAAAGGGGGAAAATGATTTGTTCATCCCATGATAACTCCCCTTAAAAACATTCAACCGTATGTATATTATTTTTGAATGGGTTAAACTTAGATATTGTAACTATGTAACTAATAAAAACACCCCAAATATAATCTCAGTATAGGTCACACAATTATAGTGAATAGTTACTCATAACTATGTAGCTTCCCTTCCAAACAATGTGTGTGAAATTTTAATTCTCTAATATTTATTAAAACCTATAGGGTCCACATGTTAACCTCTAATCACCTAATGATATTATATTATCTCAACCAATTACTTTTCTAATTGTCTATAGGATTCTCCATTACAATTTCATGGGGATTTCCTTCACTCTTGGTTGGTCAACTCAAGGAATGTCACATTTTGTTTTTTAAGTTTTTGTTTTATTTTTAGATAGTAATTGGATAAATTCTCTTATCAGATTATGGAACCTAAAGGAACCATTATTTTTTTATCTAAGGTGTTTGAAAAATGATTTACATGTTTTATCTAGATCCGAGATCATGAGGACCCAATCTACTATTCCATGGTCATTTTTGTTGAAGGAGAATATTTCTACATATATTCTTGAGCTATGTGTTTCTTAAAAATGGGATAATTTTACAAATTTATTATTATTCTTGTAAATTTACATATGTTTATTCATTTAAATTATATGGTTTTTGGTTTTAATTTATTTATCTGAATGAGACATGTTTTAAATGGATTATCATTAAAATTTGGTTTTTTCACACCATGTGACTAATTGAAAACATTTTTGGTAGTTTTGATTTAGAAATGGGGTCTGAAACACAAAATCAGGATGAATTTGATTTTTTAATAGTTTTTTATCATTTTTTTTGAAATATATTTGAAAACATGGATCATTGGGTGCTTCTAGAACATGCATGTCACTCGTAGTATGAATAAATACAATAGAGAGTTTTTGATCGCGATAGATTTTTACTAAAATTAATATTAATTGTTACCACTATATAAGTGGATTTGGATTATTTTATCTCTAGTATGTATTAACATTGGATGGGACCTAGTACATCATCACTTTTAACTTATTTTTTATTTAACCATGTATTTTTTTTCATGGATAGTTTTGACCTGATGTTATACCACAAGTTTCTCGTGATGGATTAACTCATGGATATGTGTGTAATTCCATACCATATAATGTGTTTTTATTTCAAATAAGTGACTTTTTTAGGAATTTTTCTATTTATTTTCCATATTACATTTATCCTTTTCATTAACAATTATTTTTTAATGAAAATGGATATTTTAGGCATTACATTAGGTGGCTCATTTTTTGAACATAGTTTGGGGGAACTCAAAGTTAGTTCCATGTAAACCATATGAAAAATTTCAATTTTTATTGTGGTGACCACACAGTTATTGAATGGTTCCGAAAACTATGCCGGAAAACCATGTGACATGTTCAAATCCTGTAATAGTGGGAATTTACCTTTCTACACTCTTTTACTTTAACCATATATCCCATGTATTCCCAATATTCTAGAATTGGATACTTGGGGTCTTCTTTTGAGATATTATGGACCACTTATGAAATCATATTTATAGCATCCCGTCTTTTTATAACATAACTTTCATTTCATTACACGGAACTGAGGATCGTTAAGTTTTAGTGTCTTGGAAACAAGGAACATACTACATGAAAAAAACATAAAACATTCTTCTTAAACACATGAAAGGCTTCTCCTTTAGTTCATCCTAGGTTCATTACTGCATCTCATAACCTGGGGACATACATCAAAAGAAAGGGTGAGCAGAAGGCCCAGTAAGGGAAACAAGAGAAACATTTTACATGTGAACTTGAGATACTTCAATAAGGACATGAAAAGAACATTAAGGCATGAGAAAGAAATCATGAGATACATCACAATAAAAATAACATTTTTCATAACTTGAAGATGTGGCTGCAACATTTAATATTGAAAATCGTTTCGTTTCACTAAGGTCCATCCCCAAGGTGTCATTAAAAATTACCAAGGTTATTCACCAAGGCATCGTTAAAATGGTCATCTCTAGAGATTAAATCTTTACCCAATACATTGGAGCGCTATCAGGGCACACCCTTAAATTTGCCTTTATTATCATGTGAGACACATATATCATCGTCAAAAATTTCATAAATAACCTATATAACATAAAATAAATGGGTTTCATTTCATAATCACAAAGTTTTAAAAATACTTTAAAGACATGATCTTTACGTTACTTTAAACCCACGGAAAGGGAAAGCGGGTCTCATGTATGTAAATCCCAGAATTTAAAATAGAACATTTTGATATATATGTGAATACCCTTGTAGAAATAAGAGCTTTGAGTATTCTCTTTATAAGATAAAATAATTTTGAGAAAAGAGAGAGGCATTTTGAGACAAAAAAATAAGATTTCTCTTAGGAAAATTTGGCAGCCTAACGGCGTCACTTAAACTTCAATAAAAAAAGATTTGACAAGATCAAATAGGGTCTCTCATCATATTATCATAATATATCAGTATGATAGATATAGAGATCATACCCCAACATAATAAAAAGGAACTTCAAAGGCTTGACATGAACATAGAACTTGAAAAATGAGAAGGGTGAAAGAATCCCTTAAAAATTCGGCAGCCTAACGGCATCACTTAAACTTTCATAAAACGAAATGATGAGTGTAAGAGGGGATATATCATCATATAAACATGAAAGTTCAGTAAGAGTAATATAAAAGAAAATCCTCTCACATAATAACATGGAGCATAAAAGGAATGACATAAAAGAGATTACATGAAAAGAAAGATAGAGGTCGGATCCCTTACCTTAACACGTGACTCTTGAAACTCAATGTTCTGGAACTTGAGGGCATGGGGGCACCTTGGGAGGACTCCTTGGGAGGTAAGGAGACCATAAATTCGTTGGAGGAGAGTTGGGAGTGAAAACTAAAGGAGGAAAGGGTGGGTATTTATAGGGTAAGTGAGGGGACACGACATTAATGGCCAAGGGACACCTCATTAGTGGTTTTGGCAAAACCATGGTCTTGCCCATGGTATTTGCCCATGGTATTGGCCACTTGGGACACGTCATACCTTATCTTACAATTCATAAGTCGACCATATTGATTACATACTTAATACATCATTTAATGATGTCATTAAACACCCGTAACTTAAAAACTATACTTTCACTATTCATCGAAAATTCAACTTTCTCAGAATAATCCCAAAATTTCACCGTAACAAAATATCAATGATTTGATTTCAAAAATGAAATCCATTTTATAAAAATAATTTTCTAAATATTTTTAATTAAATTTTTAATTAAAAACACTATTCACCGAAAAATCATTTTTTTCAGAAAAATCCCCAAAAATTACCTTAACATAATATCGATGCTCTGAGTTTAAAAATAATGTCATTTTTATAAAAATAATTTTCTAATTATTTTTAATTAAATTTTTAATTAAAAACACTATTCATCTGAAAAAAATAATACTTGACTAATAATTTATGAAACTGTTATTTACCCATTTTATTGAATCACATTACTTAATATAGGTGTCTAAATTATATTAAAACTGTCTTTGAGTGAAATTACTAATCCATTTGGTCACATTACTAATCCTAAGCGTAAAATCACTATTCATAATTTACTATTCATCAAAAATTAAGTTGATCTTATTAGACTCCAAATTCCTTACTGAACACTTTTGTAGAAGACCATTTTTTGAAAATCATTACACATCATTAATTATTTAGGGTTTACATAAATGTTTTAAAATATCCCTTTTTCAAAAAATCATCAATAAAATATATCCTAAAATTACCCCGATAAGAGAAATTCTACAAACATCACTAAAGGAAGAGATCTCAATTTATTCACATGAAAGGATTACACAAGGAATCTAGGGTCTCGTCACATAGCCCCTTATAACACCGGCATAAGACCTAAGTGTAAGGTGTGCTATGGTGGGAGAATCTGAGGGAGGCTCAGATAACATTGCCCTAGTAGTAATCTCTACTAACTTGAACTTCTCCCGTAGGCATTTCCGTTCAAGCTTGACACGCTAGAGTTCGGCTTGGGATTGGTCCAAAGCGAAGACCACCGATGCTACCTCCTTCCCAAGCTCTGGTAAGTGGGCTTCATAAGGGTCGAGTCTACTGGATGAAGCCATCGACTCCTCTTTCTGCATTAACCATTAACATCTTATTAAATCATTAAGAGTAAGTTAATATACTACTAAAAAAGATTGGTTATTTACATTCTTCCCCCCTTAAGAAATTTCGTCCCTAAAATTTATACTTGAGGCCTAGTCGAAAAGGTGAGGGTACTTTTGCTTCATTGATTCCTCAGGCTCCCAAGTCGCTTCTTCATATTTATGATTCCTCCACAACACTTTGACAAGGTGGGTAGTCTTGTTTCGTAGGACCTTGTCCCTACAGTCTAAGAT
The DNA here is from genome assembly GCA_963277665.1 of Viscum album. Classification (NCBI taxonomy): domain Eukaryota; kingdom Viridiplantae; phylum Streptophyta; class Magnoliopsida; order Santalales; family Viscaceae; genus Viscum; species Viscum album. The sequence continues at coordinate 1,031,716,000 of OY728133.1, read as the reverse complement.
CTCCACTGGCTGCTCCTCATAAGAGAGGTCATGTTCGAGTTTTACCACCTCTGGGTTCAGTACATGCGAAGGTTCGGGTATGTACTTCCTCAAGAGAGATACATGGAAGACATCATGAACATGAGCTAGGTTCAGTGGAAGTGCTAGACGATAGGCCACTCCTCCTATGCGATCAAGGATTTCATAGGGGCCAATGTACCAAGGGCTGAGCTTCCCTTTCTTCCCAAACCGCATGACTCTCTTCCATGGATAAATTTGAAGGAAGACTTTGTCACCAACACCAAACTCCAAGTCACTTCGACGATTGTCAGCATAGCCCTTCTGCCGACTCTGAGCAGCCTTTATGTGTTGTTGGATGGCATGAACCTGTTCTGTCATCTCTTGCACAAGATCAGGCCCAAGAAGCTTTCTCTCAGCAGTTTCATCCCAACAAGGGGGAGTTCTACATCGCTTTCCATATAGATCTTCATAGGGTTCCATCTGAATACTCGAATGGAAGCTGTTGTTATAGGAGAACTCAACTAATGGGAGGTGTTTATCCCACCCACCTTTAAATTCCATTGAGCATAATCTCAGCATGACTTCGAGTGTCTGAATAGTCCTTTCAGATTGGCCATCCGTTTGAGGATGATAGGCCGTACTAAAATTCAATTCATTATTCAGAGCATGTTGAAGACTTCTCCATAATTTTAATGTGAATCTTGGGTCACGATCAGACACGATGGATAGTGGTACCCCATGCATCCTTACCACTTCCTTCACATATATCTTGGCAAGCTGATCCAGAGAGAAATCTTCCCAAATAGAGATAAAATGGGCTTTCTTGGTGAAACGGTCCACAATAACCCATATCGCATTGTTTCCTTTGGATGTTTTCAAGAGACCAGTTACAAAGTCCATAGTGATATTATCCCACTTCCATACTGGTATGGGTAGCGGTTGTAATACCCCCTTAGGAAGTTTTCGTTCTGCCTTTACTTGATGAAACACGAGGCACCTTGTAGTGTAATCAGCAATCTCCCTCTTCATTTTATCCCACCAATAATGATCACGAAGGTCTCTATACATCTTACTGCTTCCCGGATGTATAGAGAAAGTAGATCTATGAGCTCCATCCATCAGTTCTTTCTTTATCTCCGGAATAGATGGAACACATAGTCTTGTACGAAATTACTATACACCTTCTTGATCAATATTGAAATTAGGGAACTCCCCATCTTTTACAGCCTCCAACTTCTCCTGCAGCAAAGGATCTTCATTTTGAGCCTTCTTGATCTTCTCTAGTAATGAAGGTTGAGAAATCATTTGGGATAGGGTTGATGATGTCCCTTTCCTTATAATTCCCATGTCCAGTTTTACTAGATCTTTAATTAAGGGATCTCCTAGGATCCTCATTGTTTCCAGAACAACATGTTCTTTCCTGCTTAACGCATCCACGACTTTGTTTTCTCTTCCAGGGTGATAATGAATTGAACAATCATAGCCTTTAATAAGCTCCAACCATCTCCTTTGTCTCATGTTCAATTCATTCTGTGTGAAAATATACTTTAGACTTTGGTGGTCAGTGTATATATCACATTTCTCTCCATAAAGATAGTGCCTCCATATCTTTAGAGAAAAAACAACTGCAGCCAGCTCTAGATCATGCGTAGGATAATTCTGATCATGAATCTTTAACTGTCAAGATGCATAAGCAATTACCTTGTCATTTTTCATGAGGACTCACCCAAGCCCTTTCAGAGATGCATCGCTAAAAATAACGAATCCTTCTCCGATAGAGGGTAGTGTTAACACAGGTGCAGTAACCAATCTCTTCATCAGCTCTTGGAAACATTCCTCACATTCCTTTGTCCAGATGAACTTAACCCCTTTTCGAGTCAACTTGGTTAGTGGATTAGAAAGCCGTGAAAAGTTTTTCAGAAACCTCCTATAATATCCTACCAAACCAAGGAAACTACGAAACTCAGTTACTGTTGTGGGTTGAGGCCACTCCTCCACAACCATTGTCTTTATAGGGTCAACTGAGATTCCTTCATTGGTTACGATGTGCCCCAAGAAATCCACTTGTTGTAACCAAAACTCAAACTTTCTGAACTTCCCAAAGAGCCTCTCCTTCCGCGGTGTTTTCAATATAACCCTTAGATTATCTTCATGCTCCTCACGACTTTTTGAATATATCAAAATTTCATCAATAAAAACTTCCACAAAGTTATCAAGGTAGTCCTTAAAGACTCTATTCATCAAATCCATGAAAATCGCAGGAGTATTAGTCAAGACGAAGGGCATAACAGTAAACTCATAATGCCTATATCTTGATCGGAAGGCAGTCTTTGGAATATCTTCCTTCTTTACCCTTAGTTGATGATAACCAGATCGAAGTTCAATCTTAGAGAGAAATTGTGCCCCGCGAAGTTGGTCAAATAAATCATCAATTCATGGAAGAGGATATCTATTCTTCACTGTGATCTCGTTCAGTTCTCTATAATCAATGTATAGCTGCATTGATCCATCCTTCTTCTTCATAAAGAGAACTGGTTCTCCCCAAGGAGACAAACTCGGTCGGATAAACCCCTTCTCCAACAAGTCTTGGAGTTGTTTCATTAACTCTTCTAGCTCCCAATTTTCCATTCTTTATGGATTCTTTGATATCGGTTGAGACCCAGGTATGAGTTCAATGGAGAACTCTACCTCTCTTTCTGGGGGAGGTCCATGTAACTCCTCAGGAAATACATCCATGTATTCCTGAACAATCGGAACATATTCTACTTGTATGCTCCCTTTTCCTTCTTTATCATCACCGATTAACTCCATAAATAAAGCTATAGGAGGTGCTTCTAGATACAGACCAGTTCGGGATATCTTTCCTCGGAAGTTAACTGTAGGTCGTTCATTCAAGACTACTGAGATTTCCTTACTTCTGCATTTGATCTTAGCATTATACTTTGAGAGCCAGTCCATCCCTAGTATAATGTCAAATTCCATCATGGCAATTACTACTAGATTTGCGATAAGATTTTTCTCACCAAAGTAAACACTAGAGTCTCAAAATACGTTTGATGCAAGGATAATCCCACTAAGAGTCTTGACTGACAACTCTACCTCTACCAGTTCGAGGATTGATTCTATATTCCTTGCAATCTTGGAGGAAAAAAAGGAATGTGTAGAACCAGAATCAAATAAAGTACTTGCTAGTTTTGAGAGGAAAAAAAGAGTACCTTCTACCACATCGTTTGGAACTTCAACTTCAGTTGTTGTGATAGCGAAATCACGACCCTGCTCCCTTGGCCTCTGCTGAGGTTGATGGTGATTCCCCTCCACCGCCATCGGATTTGGACATTGGTAAGAAAAGTTCCCAAGATGTCCACACTTGAAACATGTGACTTCGGGTAGGGCCAGAACCATCTTTCCTCTGTCGTTAGTGTTGGGAACCTGAGGATTCACCTCACTATGACATGTCCAAGCAATATGGCCTCCTCTTCCACACTTGTAGCACTTGCCACTTCTGTTCAATCAGTTCCCCAGATGATTCTTCCCACATTTATTGCATGTGGTAAGTTGCATTTGCTTTCCACCTCTTCCCTGATCCAAAGACATCCCTAAACTGGGCTCTAACGATCTCTTCTTTTCATTTGGATTATGAGACCACTATGTCTCACCAAACTCCAGCTCGAAATTCATAGCACTTCGAACTATTTCTTCATAGCTATCATAGTCCATGTTGGCTAGATTCTTCTGCAGATGAGGTCGTAGTCCACCAAAGAATCTATCAACCTTCCCATTAGGGTCCATGACAAATCTTGAGGTATAACGGGAAAGCCTTGTGAAGTTCATCTCGTAGCTTAAAAACAGATTCGTTCTCCTTCTGCTTCAGCTCGAGAAACTCTTTCTCCATTCTCGTTCTCATGGAACGAGGGAAATACTTGTTAAAGAAAATTCCCCGAAATTCTTCCCACTCGATAGCTTCCATCTCTCCTCGTGGCTTCGTGTTTTTGATCAGTGACCACCACTGATCAGCTTCTCCCTCTAGGCGGTAAACAGCAAGGGTGAATTTTTCTTGTTCTGAACAATGAAGTACAGAAAAGATCTTTTCAATGGAGCTTATCCATTGTTCCGCAACCAATGGGTCATTAGATCCACTGAATTTTGGCAGTCATTGACACATGAAGGACTCAAAAGAGGGTTGTTCCCTTCGTGGTGAGGTTGGCCTCTCAGCTTGATTCAAGTTATTACTCATAACTTGAGTCAGTTGGTTCATCATTCGCATGAATGTTTCCATTCCGGCTTCCATCAGAGGGCCGTCCGCACATGGTGCATTGCGGTCACCATCGGCACGGTTCCTCCTATTCCCCGCCATTTTCTAAAAAAATAAAACCTTAGTAAGAAACTTATTTCATTTATGAATCTTTTAACTGAGACTTCATGCTTAGACAATTACACTTTTCTATAATTCCTTCATAATGATTCATACAAATCTTGTGATTAACCAAACATATCCCCCAGGAGTGTCGTAACCAAGAGTGCAGCAAGGCACGTTATTGTGCACCAGTTCCTATTCGATTCTAGCTCAAAGCGGTGTTTTCGGGTTTTACCCCTATGTACATCTGTGCCAGAGGTTCCTCTACCTGCTCGTATCCAGACAGATATGTATTTTTTTGATAAACCACTTACTCAATACTTACCAAAATACCAGAAAGTTTTCCTATATTTAAACTTTTCTATAGGGTTCTTCCTAAAGATTTTATATCCTAATTTCCACAAATAACTAAATCATCCTTTGATACCAACTATAGCGTCCCTTATTTTTATAACATAACTTTCATTTCATTACACGGAACTGAGGATCGTTAAGGTTTAGTGTCTTGGAAACAAGGAACATAATAAATGAAAAAAAAACATAAAACATTCTTTTTAAACACTTGAAAGGCTTCTCCTTTAGTTCATCCTAGGTTCATTACTACATCTCATAACTTGGGGACATATATAAAAAAGAAAGGGGGAGCAGAAGGCCTAGTAAGGGAAACAAGAGAAACATTTTACATGTGAACTTTAGATACTTCAATATGGACATGAAAATAACATTAAGGCATGAGAAAGAAATCATGAGATACATCATAATAAAAATAACATTTTTCATAACTTGAAGATGTGTCTTCAACATTTAATATAGACAATCATTTCGTTTCACCAAGGTCCATCCCCAAGGTGTCGTTAAAAATTACCAAGGTTATTCACCAAGGCGTCGTTAAAATGGTCATCTCTAGAGATTAAGTCTTTACCCAATGCATTGGAGCGCTATCAGGGCGCACCCTTAAATTTGCCTTTATTATCATGTTAACCACATATATCATCATCAAACATTTCACAAATAACCCATATAGCATAAAATAAATGGGTTTCATTTCATAATCATAACGTTTTAAAAACTACTTTAAAGACATGATCTTTACGTTACTTTAAACCCACGGAAAGGGAAAGCGGGTCTCATGTATGTAAATCCCAGAATTTAAAATAGAACATTTTGATATATATGTTAATACCCTTGTAGAAATTAGAGCTCTGAGTATTCAGTTTATAACATAAAATAATTTTGAGAAAAGAGAGAGGCCTTTTGAGATGAAAAATAAGATTTCTCTTAGAAAAATTTGGTAGCCTAACGGCGTCACTTAAACATCAATAAAAAAAAGATTTGACAAGATCAGATAGGGTATCTCGTCATATGATCATAATAGATCGGTATGATAGATATAGAGATCATACCCCAACATAATAAAAAGGAACTTGAAAGACTTGACATGAAAATATAACTTGAAAAATGAGAAGGGTGAAAGAATCCCTTAAAAATTCTGCAGCCTAACGGCGTCACTTAAACTTTCATAAAACGAAATGATGAGAGTAATAGCGGATCTCTCATCATATAAACATGAAACGGCAGTAAGAGGAATATACAAGAACATCCTATCACATAATAACATGAAGCATAAAAGGAATGACATAAAAGAGATTACATGAAAAGAAAGAGAGAGGTCGGATCCCTTACCTTAACACGTGACTCTTGAAACTCAACGTTTTGGACCTTGAGGGCGTGGGGCATCTTGGGAGGACTCCTTTGGAGGTAAGGAGACCAGAAATTCGTTGTGGGAGAGTTGGGAGTGAAAACTAAAGGAGGAAATGGTGGGTATTTATAGGGAAAGTGAGGGGACAAGGCATTAATGGCCAAGAGACACCTCATTAGTTGTTTTGGCAAAACCATGGGCTTGACCATGGTATTTTCCCATGGTATTGGCCACTTGGGACACCTAATACCTTATCTTACTATTCATAAGTCGACCATATTGATACATACTTAATACATCATTTAATGATGTCATTAAACACCCGTAACTTAAAAACTATACTTTCACTATTAATAAAAAATTCAACTTTCTCAGAATAATCCCAAAATTTCACCTTAACCAAATATCAATGCTTTGATTTCAAAAATGAAATACATTTTATAAAAATAATTTTCTAAATATTTGTAATTAAATTTTTAATTAAAAACACTATTCACCGAAAATTCATTTTTTTCAGAAAAATCCCCAAAAATTACCTTAACATAATATCGATGCTCCGAGTTCAAAAAAAATTCCTTTTTATAAAAATAATTTTCTAGTTATTTTTAATTAAATTTTTAATTAAAAAACACTATTCATCCGAAAAAACTAATACTTGACAAATAATTTATGAAACCGTTATTTACCCATTTTATTGAATCACATTACTTAATCTAGGTGTATAAATTATATTAAAACATTCTTTGAGTGAAATGACTAATCTATTTGGTCACATTACTAATCCTAGGCGTAAAATCACTATTTTGTAATTTACTATTCATCAAAAAATAAGTTGATCTTTTTAGACTCCAAATTACTTACTGAACACTTTTGTAGAAGACCATTTTTTTAAAATCATTACAAATCATTAATTATTTAGGGTTTATATAAATGTTTTAAAATATCCCTTTTTCAAACATTCATCAATAAAATATATCCTAAAATTATCCGGACAAAAGAAATTCCATAAACATCACTAAAGGAAGAGATCTCAATTTATTCACCTGAAAGGATTACACAAGGAAGCTAGGGTCTTGTCACATAGCCCCTTATAACACCGGCATAAGACCTAAGTGTAAGGTGTGCTATGGTGAGAGAATCTGAGGGAGGCTCAGATAAAATTTCCCTAGTAGTAATCTCTACTAACTTGAACTTCTCCCGTAGGCGTTTCCGTTCAAGCTTGAGGCGCTGGAGTTCGGCTTGGGCTTGGTCCAAAGCGAAGCCCACAGATGCTACCTCCTTCCCATGCTGTGATAAGAGGGCTTCATAAGGGTCGAGTCTACTGGATGAAGCCATCGACTCCTCATTCTGCATTAACCATTAACATCTTATTAAATCATTAAGAGTAAGTTAATATACTACTAAAAAACATTGGGTCGTTACAATATTTGGCTTTTTTGGAGAACTTCATGGAATCGTCCAGAATGTATCCTCTCCATCAATTTATAACTGTTTCAAGGGTTTCTCTAACCTCCTCCTTGAGTTATTAATTTCCAGTTGATTTTTTGACCTATAGAGGGCTTGAAATTGTGTTTTTGGGGGAAATATTGATGTTTGTTTCTCAATATTACCCTTATAGTGTCTTTTGGTGGTGTTTTGTTTCTCACTAGATTTCAGAAATTTACAAGGGTGAGTTACATTGTTCCATTATTTTAAATAATTAAATTATTCTCATATGTTTTCTTGGATTCATAAATGTTCTCTACATATTGTTTTTGGGGATTAAATTTTTATTTGGAGAGGTTTTGAGATGCACATGTGATGCAAATGGATGTTATAAAGGAATGAGTTTATGTTTCCTCTGTGATTTTTTTAGTGTTCATTAAATTTGTTTTTTGCCTATTATGGAATGAGTAAAATGTGTTTCCAAATATATCTATATGTGATAATGGGTTATGAATTTATTTTCAATGGGAAGTGGGGTTTATTTCATTTTTTCTACTTTATTGAGATCAATAAATGTGTATTTGAATTATTATTGTTATGTGAAGCCTAATATAAAATTGAGTTTTTTAGTTCCACTAGTTTTTTGTATGTATCCCTTAATTTATTTTTTATGTATATAGTGTAGACGGGTGAAATGATGGAGTGTTTGGAGAACTGGTTGAGTTTTTGGGGAGAAAGGGAAGGTGCATGCTATGCCCACAATTTTTTCCAAACCATGATGAATCTTAGAAGTAGCCATGAAAATGTAAAATTGATGGACATAGAGGTTTATCATGGTTAACAAAAAGTTTGAGATTCTTGCAAGGAGGTCATGAAGTGTCTTCTTAAAGGTAGTAGAAGGATCATGATTAGCACATGGTTTTCCTACCAGTACAACAAAACCATATATGAGTTAAAACCACTTCATTAAAATGTGGATCTAGTTCACCGTTGCCATTATAACATGCATTTTTTTCCCAAAAATGGAAATATCTTGGGATTTTACTTTTGAAAATTCTAAATAATTTTATCCCATAAATATGGAGGTAATCTGAAGTCTTCCCATAGAGATTCAAAGCAAGATTCTTGAGGTATGTGAAAATTCTTCTCTATTATTGTGTCATTTTCTTAGATCTACTAACATTTACTTATCCTCTCCTCTCGGTTTCCCAAATCTACCCCCGTTATCGGTTGATCTAATAATTTTTTTTCCAAATACATATATATTTTTTATCGATCCTGATACTAGAAGATATCAATGTCGGTTTTGTAAAATTTATACCTAGTTTATTGAGCATTCTTCGTTCATTTTCAGTTTTCTTCAAAACCACTAAGGTAGGTGGATTCACTATCAACTCCTGTTGCTATAATTTGTTGTCTTAGTTTCAAATTGATTTAATTACATGAATTTTTTTATGAAATTGGGGTGAAGTACTTGGAATAAATATTCATTAGGGATTATTTGTGTTTTTATGGAATTGTGATCTTTTGTTGAATTGCACTGTAATGTTGTTTAGCATAGTGATTTTTAAATGGTTATTTGAAAAATCATTTTTCTAGAAATGTTGAAATTGTTTTTTTGAAGAAAAAAGTATTTAATTTTTTTAAATGGCTAGATGTAAAAATGTATTCCAATAAAAGGGGAGATTTTTTTAAATGGTTTTGGCATGCTTTTGTGAATTCAATGTGTGTGTGTTCATGTTGTATTTAGAATGAGTTATTGAAAAATGACCTTGTTATCTGTGAAAAGGGTTTAACAGAACATGGGATTTAATCACCTTATGATGACATGGTAGGATGATGAGAAACCACTTCTGATTAAGGAACTGTCCTATCAAAGCATGCATGGTTTCTAGTGGGAAATTATGGAATGAATTGGTTTGGACATGAGACCATGTGAGATGGGATTAAGGCCATGGTTGTTTGGTTTCATTGAAAATGGATTCTTACAAAGAAAATTATTTGATAGATCATTTATTAATATTGAGTTATAAACTATTATTAATTTGTTTAAATATATTTATAAACTATTTTATAATTATTTTTATATAAACTGTTTCATATAAATGTGGATAACGCTTCTATCGTAGTCACATGAGTATGTAAGTATTTAGGGATATCTTTTTGAGTTTTATATTCACACGTTCTTGTCACTTTGGTGCTTTTGTGGATTCCATTTATGGGGATATGTGTGAAGGTAAAGTATCACACGTATTTAGCACCACCTTGTGATACTCATGCTGTTGGGTGATGTTGGAGCATGATGCTTGGGGAGCAGGGAGTCTTACTGTCATCTTTGAGTATATATGTTTTCATTTGTCTGTTTACATTGATATTTTTTTCCTTCCATTGTAGTACACATTGGTGTGTTTTGATATAATGAGGATGGTCGAGTTTCCTTGTTCTTATTAGGCAGTATATTGTTGTTTTTTGGTCAGTAGTTTATTTTAGAAAGTACTAATTATCCAAAAATATCATTTGAAACCCTTAAGAATTTATTTCCAAATGTTTTCATCATTGGGATGTCCATTAAGGCCCAGTAATGATTCATTGTATTGTCATGAGAATGTCAATAAGTGGATCATTACAAATGTTATCAGCTTGTTCTGTCCTTTCCTAACAAGTGGCCTTTAGTTTCTTGGACTTGGAGTTGACTTCATTCTTAACGATTCCTTTGGTTTGAATATATGAAAGGATTAGGACTATCGGGACATGAGATGTAGAGAATAAAAATACATATCAAAACTTTATTTTTTCTAAACTTCAATTTACCAAGGAGTTGAGTACATAAGTTTTTTGGATCATATATGTAATATTGGAACCTCATTGTCAAGGGTTTATCCAATGAGATGCGCTTGACATGATTTAGAGGAATTACTTTTGACTTGTAATTCATACATAATTTTGAGTAATGACCTATGATTTTGTGCCAACATCTTGATTTATGGAAATATCAAAACTATTCTTCAAAATAAATCCTTTGAAAAGGGAATAGTTGTAATGTTTTGAAAAGGGTTTTATTTTCAAAAAGAACTTTTCAGTTTACATATTTGATTGAACATCAATATGAATGATTTTAGAATGAAAATTTATGATATTTTATGTGATATAATCTTAAATTATAGGCCTTAAATTTTAAGAGAGTGTGAATTTTGTAGTTTCTTGTTTGTTTAAAAAATGGCCCCCATTAGGCTCTCTAGAAACCAAATGGAAGATGTTTTGGAGGATGTGGTTGTACATGGGTCATAGGTGACCCAAGATCTTGTTCGAAATATCATATAGGACTTGCAAGTTGTGGAAAATGAGAACCATAGAGATGAGCCAACACTACTGGATATTTGAATTTTCCCAATGATTCTATACCAATGGTTTGTAAAAACCGTTGGTATAGGTCCCGTTTCCCAACCGTTTGCCAAAACTATTGGGAAAGCCCACTTTTAGGTAATGTTTCCCAATGGTTTTCCAAAACCATTTGGAAAGGGTATGGATTTCCCAACCTTTTGGCGAAACCATTGGGAAAAGTCCACTTTCTGGCCACTTTTCCCAATTGTTTTCCAAACCGTTGGGAAAAGTATACTTTGAGGCCACATTCCCAACGGTTTTTCCAAACCATTGGGAAAGGGTGGGTACCTATCCCAACGGTTTGTCCAAACCATTGGTATAGGTCCCCAATATACCAACCTCACTCCCAGAATCAATGGACTATACCAACGGTTGTCAAAACCAATGGTATAGGTCTATACCAATGGTTTTGACAACCTTTGGTATAGTTCCTTTGATTTTTTATCAAATATTCTTACAGAGAAAATTATATAAATCTAAATTTAAAATAATTAAGAGAATACATATATAGATTTATGAAATTATGTTCACAAAAGTCATGTTAGGTTAGTGGTTAGGTCGTTCAATGATAAACTAGGGGTCCTCAGATCAAATCCTAGTGAATGTTTTTTTTGAAATACATATACCAACGGTTTTAGAGAACTGTTGGTATATATTTTCATATTACATATAACAATAGTTTTCAAAACCGTTGGTATAGACCTATCCCACTGGATTACTTGGAAACAGTTCTCTAAACCCTTGGTATAGGCTATACCAATGGTTTGGAGGCCTCTACCAATAGTTCCAAACCATTGGTATAGGTTAGTTTTCCAGTAGTGCAAGACAAGTGGACCAATCTGTCCAGTTCTTGAAATAGAATCCACCCATCTATTAGAGTGATTATGAACTGAAACGAGCTAGGGAGTAACTGAAAAAGATGGATTGTATAGTTCATAGAATCAACAAACCATAATATCTCAAGGCCAATTTAGTGACATATATACATGAGGATCTACCATGCTAGTGGTGAGAACTAATGGTGATGGTTAAACTGGATCCAATCCTGAGTTGGGAGTATTTTGAATAATTATTCAACATATTATTTTATCCTCACACATTCAACCTCTAGAGGACAACAAATTTCATTATATAGAAGAAGGATAATCACTAGTTCATTGAATATGTGGCTAAATACATGGATTTATTGTGATTTCCCCCTAATTTTTTGGTGATTTCATCCTTAAAATTATGAATTTTTAATAAGGTATGTGGAAGGAGATTTTCTCAAAGATAGTTGTGTATTATACATTAGATTATATATTGTTGGTGATCAAAGTGAATGTTGATAAATTTGATATCTCAAGAACTATGGGATGAGGATTTCGGATGATTCATATGAGGAATAGTGGGAACTATAATGTTGGGGGAAAGAAGAAGAGGGACACCTATTTTCATGGTGGGAGAATAAACCAAAATCATACATTTGGATCAGTAATTCGTCCTTAGATACCCATGAAAAAGGTGGGATGTTTCCTGTGTGGATCCATTTACCACATTATGTGAGAGTGTAAAATATGATAAATAACAAGACACAATTGAAAAAATATGGTACATATTAAGCTCTATTGTCACAATTCTCTGAGATAAGGTGATCAAGACAATTCTCAGGTGACACATGCATCATATTCTTTGTCCAGGTGAGGAGATAAAAATTGATCCCATCAACAGACTAGAGGTATCCTTGGTGATGCTTGTAACACGAGACTCCATAACAAGTTCAATATTAGAAATGGAAAATAGATCATAATGTAGTGGAGAATAAATTTTATGGAGCTATGTAGTTGGTTGTGGATGATTAAGCTTGAGCATCTATGTTGATAGGTATCATTAATTTGAATTCTATCCTTATACAAGTTTTGTTTGATATGGATGCCTCACATTCTTTCCTTTATTCTCATTATATTTATTTTTTATGTGTAAAACACTAGATTATGACTTATGTGATAAAACAAAAAAATCAACTTGGGGAAAGAGAACGTAGAGACATCCTAAGTAGATCATGTTCTTTAACTTTTGATGCAGTTGAGATAAAATGAGACTTCTAGTTCATGGAAATATATGTCTATGATGTAATTATGGATATGGATTGGTTAATAATGTGTAAGTATCACATAAAATGTTAAAAAAGTATAGTTACTTTCACGAAAAAAGATGGAATTAAGCATCTCTTTAAAGGATAAAGAGTTGTAAAGATAGTTTTGGGGATTGTGTTGTCCCCAACAGTGAGAATAATATCTTACCAGTTTGTAGTTTTGACCTTGAGATAGGTGGATTGGATCAAGGATAATATTAATCCAAAAATTGTGGATATATTTCTATATACTTTTCCCTAAAAAAGTCATTAGTTTACCACATATTAGGTAAGTGGAGTTAATAAATTATCAATTTATATGGATCAGTTCTATCTCACACCCTTCCTATCAAATAGAACCTACTATGTTAAGGGAATTGAAAGTGCAGTTGGATGGTATAGAAAGAAAATGCTTCATTTGAATGAGCATGTCTTTGTGGGAAACAGCAGTCTTATTTGTGAATAAATAATATGAACTATAATGTTGTGTCTAGATTATCATAAAATTATCCATGTTATGAAAAAGAATCAATATCTACATCCATGCATCAATGATCAGTTCGATTAGTTGAGGGGATCTCAGTGGTTCTATAAAACTAAATTGAGACTAGAATATCACCAATTATGTGTTTGGACGGAGTATATTCCAAATATAAAATAAGAAGTAGATTTGGCCACTAGGAATATTTAGTCATGGCTTTCAGTCTTATCAATGCACCAAAAGTCTTTATAGAATTGATAAATTATATATTTAAGAGATATCTATATTCCATTTTTGTGATATTTGGGGATGACATATTGGTGTATTCAAGGATAAAGGTTGATAATGAGAAACACTTGATAATAGTGTTATAAAACATGAGAGAACATCATTTGTGTTTAATATTTTTAAAGTGTGGTTTTTGGATATATGTTGTATACTTTCTCGGCCACTTAATTTATGATCAAGGTATTTTTATCAATCTAGATATGATAGAAGTTATTGTCTATAGGAAACCACTAAATAATGAATTTGAGATAAAAAACATTGTCTAGATTATTATTACCGATGCTTTGTGCGTGACAACTCATGAATATCCTCTCTAATGAAATATTTAAAAAATTATAATGATCTATTCCAATGTACTGAGGAATTAAATAATAATTTCCTGGAGCTAAAATTCCATCTTATATCTTCACGTATATTGATTTTTCCTTAATCGGGAAAGGATTATGTGGTTTATTGTGATGCATCTGGATCTAGGTTTGGATGTGTTCTCATATAAGGAGACCACGTGGTTTCATATGGTTTAATTTCTTTCATAGTGCATTAAAAGAAAAAACCAAAACACAATATAGAGTTAGCTGTTTTTCTCCATGCCTTGAAGACATGGCGTCATTATGTCATTGGTGAGAAATTTATTGTGTTTATAGATCATAATATATTGAAACACATTTTCTCACAAAATAGTTTGAATATAAGGAAATTAAGAGGCATTAAGTATCTCAAAATTATTAACATGATGTATACATCGGGAAAAAGTGAATTGGTCGTCGATGCATTAAGAATAAACTAATATTCTCAGTTGGAAAAAGAATCATCAGATGATTTGAAGTTGATGTCGATCGTATATGACATGCATGTGGAATGTGAATACCAGGGTGATGTAATAGTTTTATGTTCAATGTTCTTGGTTCCTGATTTGGTAAATTTGTTCAAAGAAGGACAAACATCTGATGCAGAATGGCTGGTTATGAATTCCAAACTCAATGTTGGGGACACCATTGAGGGTGGAAAATTGATGGGAGTTCATTTTTTGTGGTTCAAAGACCAGAAATATTTACATATGTATTGTATGGAGAAAATAATACATGCATACCACCATTCAAGATGGGATATTCATCCTGTAATGTAGAATATATTTAAGTCATTGAAAGCCTAGTTTTTGTGGTTTGGTATGAAATATAAAGTAGTTGAGTTTGTTTCAAGGTGCCCAACTTGTTAGAAAGATAAGGTAGAACATCAATTTCTAGAAGGTATGTTTTATCCTTTACCTATTCCAGTCTATAAATGGGAGCATAGATCTATGTATTTTGTTACAGGAATCCCATGAATGATTTGGAAACATGATTTCATATGGGTGATAGCGGATCGGCTCACCATGTTGGCCCAATTCATCCCTATTCATGAAACCATTATGGTGGAGGATCTTCCCAAAATTTATATAAGAGAAGTAGTAAAGAGATAAGTCATACCAGTTTCAATAATATCAAATAGATATTTGAGGTTTATGTCTCATTTTTGGAAATCCTTAGATAAATCCCATGGGACTCGGTTGACAATGAGTACAATATATCATCCTCAAACATACATCCAATATGAATAGATGATGACGACATAGGAAGAAATATTGAGGACTTGTGTAATGAATTTTCTTTTCTTATGGGAAGATAATATTCACTTTTTGAGCCATCATATAATAATAACTATCAGGCCTCAATACATACAACTCTTTTTAAGGATTTGTATTATAATATATGTCGTTATCTATATTATTGTTTGGAAATATGTGATACATCACTATTTTGTCCAATCCCTGTCCATGAAACAAAAGAGAAGATTTAGTTGAACAAGAAACAAATAGAGATGGCTCATATTTATGAAAAATCATGTGTGGATCATCATAGAAGATCGTTTTCATTTTTGGTGAGTTACATGTGTTCTTAAAGATATCTTCAGGGATTGGATATCCTCATTTTGGGGAGAAGGTAATGTTATCTCCTCGATACATAATCCCTTTTGTTATACTTGAATGGGTTTCAGAGGTGGAATATCTATTGGCATTTCCACCATAGTTCACATCGGTGTATACTATGTTTCACATAACTCATTTGAAAAAGTATCACCCTAATGCTAACCAAGTGGTCATATGGGATCACAATGACCTTGAGATGTATTCTTCATTGGTACATATCCTTGTGATGATTTTGGATAGGTACGAAAATTTATTATGTGGAAAAAACATCATTATAGTGTGGATTTTATGGAAACATAAACAGATTAAAGAAAAAACATGGGAACATGTGATGTAAATGAAAGTGAAATGGTCGTAACACTTTCATGGAAAGGATCTTTATCAACTTTCTAGATACCAAAATTAAAATGGTCGGGAGATTTTTGTACACCAATTTTTTGGTATATTTCCCTTTATTTATGTTTTTGTGTGTATAATGTATAAGGGTGAATGTTGGGACAGTTTGGAGAAATTATTGAGAGTATTTGGGGCTAAGGCAATGGTGCACGGGTTGTGCACAGTATGTCCAAACTGTGTAGAAGCCTAGTAAAAACCCTACAAATGTTAAATCTTCGAACGAGAGATTTGGCATGGCTGTTGAATGTTTTATGGGTCATGTGAGGAGGATGTTTGATTTATTTATTAGGTTTGTAGCATGATAACGGTTATTGAACAGTTTTCTTAACTGTGTGACATAACCATTTGTGGGTTAAAACCAACCCCCTTAAAAAGTGGATATATGTCAACTTTTCTAGTAAGATACCTTTTTTCCTTAAAAGAGATCCATATATGGGTTTTTCTTAAAAAAATAAAAAATAAGGTTATCCCATTGATTCATATGTGATATGAAGGCTTCCCTTGGAGATTCAAATGTTTATTCTTGAGTTGTGTGATCTTTCTTCTCCACTATTGTATCATTTTTGTAGATATACATAGATATACATATCATATCATCTTAGTATCTTAGATCTATACACATTATTGGTAGATCATATATTTTCATTTTGAAATATTTTGAGATTATTTCTTGATCATGAGAGGATAAGAGATGTAAGGATGTTTTGTGGAATTCATACCCGATTCCATGGGAGTTCTTCATCCGTTTTCAGTTTTCATCGAAACCATCGAGGTAGGTGGATTCACTGATAACTATTTTTGAAAGAGTTTATTTACATTTTCTCAAGTAGATTTAATAGCATCAATTTTATTATGAAGTGTGAAAATTCTGGAGTAATGATTCTTTATTTATGATTAATCGTTTTGATGGAATTGTGTAATTTTGTTGAATTTTGGTGAAATTTGGTTTGGCTTATTTATTTTCAAATGGTTATTTTAAAATATGATCTCTATATAAATATTCAAATTTCTAGTTGGATGAAAAATTAAATAAAAATTTTCTTTTATTCAAATGGATTGACAGAAAAAGGGATTTCAATTAAAAGGGTGATTTTATTAAAATCTATTGGCATGGTTTTGGGCATACATGTTGTCTGTGTTCATATTGAATTTATAAGGATTGGTTGTGATATAAACTTGTGATCTGTGCCAGTGGTGTAATGAAACATGGGATTTAATTACCTAATGAAAAACTGGTAGATCAGTGAGAAACTGGTCATGAGTATGGAACATTCAAATTAATGCATTCAAGGTTTGAAGTTTGAAATGGTTGAATGTATTTGTTATACCAAGAAAACATGATAGATGGTCTTAAGGCCATGATTTTTTGTGTTCCATGAAAAAGGGTTTTGGATAGAAAAATGGTTGATAGAGAATTTTTTTATATTTATTTTTAAACTATTTTGATGTTTTTTATATTTACCAAAAAACTGTTTTGGAAATTGTTTTATACAAACTATTATATATAAATGTGGCTAACTCTTATATCATAGTGTCATGAATAGGGATGTCTTTGGAAAATGCCTGTTGTGTTCTACAGTGAACCCTTCTAGTAAATTTGGTGTTACTACTTATTTCATCTATTTGGATGTGGGAAATTGGAATGTATCACACGTAGTTAGCACCACCAAGTGATAATTAGGATATTTTCTAATATAGGATCATAGGTCTTTGGGATCAAGGAGTATTGTTTTCATATTTGAATTTATTAGTTGTGTTTCTACTATTTACATTGATATTTTCCTCACCTTCAACTGTTGTGCACTTTGGTGTTCTTTGATATAAAGATGATGGTTGAGTTTTCTTGTATTTATCATGCAATATATTGTGGTTTTTTGGTTAGTAGTTTATTTCTAAAAGGGTAAATTATCCACCACATTCATCAGAAACCCGTAAACATTTTTTTCAACCTTTTTTGTCTTGTGGATTTCTTTTAAGGACTAGTAATGATTCATTGTATTCTCAGGCCAATAGGAATAATTCGGTCACTACATATTTGGTGTGAGTATGAATTTTAAAGGGGATTTTCCCATGGAAATCGTTATAGTTCATATGTGTTCATCTTTTGGTGTTTTCAAATGGGCTTCCACAAATTGTGAATGTGGTGAGAAATGTATTTTCAAATGGTTTTGGTGTGCATATGAGATGTGAAGTGTCTTCGTTTATTAAACATCTAACGATGCGACCCTAGTTACCTAGAGTTAGTGCATTATTACATAAAATTGGCATGATAACAAGATATCATATCTCGAAAGATATATTAGTTTAGTAGCCATGGAAATACTAGATACATACATAATTTTTACATTAAATTTTGAAATGAAAACCAAAAACATTGTTCCACCTTTGAACAAACTCATATCCCATAGCCTATCCCGTCAGGTCAATCACAATATACTTCTTCACATCCTGGGAAAAATAACACATAGAAAGGGGTGAGCTCAGATGCTCAGTAGGGATAACAATATAGCAGAAAGTTTCATAAACAAGCATAAACATTTAAGGCAATTTATAAGACTAAAAAACAAGCCTTTTAACAAAAACATCAGCGTAATATGGAAAATATGAATCAAATAATTCCATTTACTTATTCACGGGGATATTATACTAGTTGAATTGTCACATTTCATATCAATAGCTAATTCCATAATGATGTAATGCATAATGTCGGACATCATAACCACATAGTCAAAACCTCCGGCCAAGACTACAAATAATATTTTGTCAAGGACTTGTGCCAAGACACTAATTTGTCTCATGGGACCTACCAATTCATCAAGGAGATATAGTGGATTCCACCTGTAACATAATAAGTCAAATAAATTCAACATGTGAAATGGTTGAAACATAATCTAAACATTTGTATTAAAACTAGCATATGGAATGTCAAAATTTTAAACACAAACCATGAATGGTAAAAAAATATCACATCCACAGTTAAAAATAACTCATTCAATGAAATATGAAAGATTTTATTATAATAAATAAAAATCAATCAACAAAAATGAATGATATTGATATAGATGAAAATAATTAGTAAAACTATTTGAGATAAATATACCCTTTTTCTGCAAAACATTTAAAAGTCACACTATTTATCAAGATACTTATAAAAAAATATTTTCAAATCAAAGTGTCCCATAACAAATTGAAACTTTTAAAAATATTTTTTAATTTTAAAACATTGATGTCCATAAAAATAAAACCTTAAACCCTTTTTTAAAACAAGGAAATTAATGAGAAATGTTAAGAAGAATAAATCATTAAAACATTTAAAATGATATTTTAGTTAGAGTTCCTATCCAAATGAGTGATGCTTGAATAAAAATAATTGAGGTAATAAAAACTTTATAATATCATGGGAATAGAAATATTATTGATATAATATGTCAAAGTACAGTATATACACCGTAAAAAAGTGAATTGGCGCATAACAACAATGAAGTTTCAATTGAATGTAAATTGAGATAAAAGCCCTTATAAAGATCGTATCCTTGGATTTAGGATAAATAAATGATGTAATTATGTGTCAAAAATATATATACACTCAATATTATTATATATTCAATGTAAATCAATCAGAGGACATTCACACATATTCTTGTAAAAAACAAAACCAATGACTTGGATGTTTAACTCAATGAATGGAAATTGAGTTAAGATTAACCTTATCAATTTCATATCAATGACTTGAGAATTTATCAATGGAGTGTTTATTTTTATCAAAATTATATCACCACAAAGGGGAGTAGAAATTAGTATATAAATAAACAAATAGTGATTTCACACATAATCTTAGATTAAAATAATCAATAATGTTTGCATAAAACAAAATGAGTAGAAATTGATATTTGAAATTCCATTATCAATTTGGTAACATACCGAACATACACCCCATGAAATAAAGATCATAAAATGAAAATGTAAATAGGCATAAATTAAATTATATTATACATAGAATAAAATCATGGGGTATTACATACACCTCACAAAAGGAAATAGTGGCAATATAGCATGAATCTCAGGGGAATAAGAAGTGAGATGAAAACCCTTTACCATGGTGTAAACAATCGTGTCATATAACCAAAAGTTTATAAAAGACAAAGGAATCAAATAATACCATAAATATAAAGAGAATAATGATAATACATATCAACTAGTAGTACACAATACGCCTCATGAAATAAATAAGTGATTAATAATGGAAATCTCACGGAATTAAAAGTGGGATAAGAAACTCCTTAACTCGTGTTCGACTTGACTCGTATGTTCCGTTTTTTTCCTGAATAATAATATTAAGTAAATTTATACTTTTGTAAGAAAAATTTTCAAGTTTATTATTAATTTTATATCACATATTAACTATGTATAACAATTATTTAATTATTTTAGTTCATATTGGACATTTTGTCGATGTTCGTAACTTTAGTAAAAAATGAGGTTGTTATAATTAAAATTTTTCCATGTGGTCAAAATTCCATTATCTATAGAATTATATTCATGATTTAGATATCTATTATATCATATATATTCAGTGTATATGTATTTATAATATTCCATATCATTTGAAGATATGAAATTAATTGCACCTTTCATTTAGACAGTAAGGCGTACATACACATGAGTGCTACTTTCATTTCATTTTAATATTTAAAAGAATGAATACATAATAATACATATGTATATTATTATTCCAGTATAATATCTATGTTATGTTATTTAATTATCTTCATCCTTTATACATTCCACATATGGCATGAACGAGTCATTTCACTTTGAGGGCGCGGTAGTCCGCACTTCCTCAAATGAAATTATCATATTTACCCATTATGGAAACCATAAAGGTATGATATAATAGAAAAAATAAAAAATTATAGAGACGATATAAATATAATTAAAATCACATGTAAATAAATTTCCATCGTAATGGCCACCATAATTAGTGGTAGGAGAATATTGAAGAGTCATTGTGTCATGAGGTAGTAGTTCACCGTCCACAGAAACAGTATGTTCATTACCCATATGATGGAGGTGTGTGTAAGTGTATTTCGAATACTTATCATATCAAAAACCTAGTATATTTAGGATAATTTTGTTGTTATAAATTAAATGAATAAAAGTGTTTAGGGGTTGGATAAGTAAAAATAAATAAAATAACTTAAGAGAAGACATTACCATTAAATCGAGAAACTCCCTTTGGTTTAAACCAAAAGAATTTCTTGAAGTTCCATATGCCTAAGGAAAGGATTCTAGGTGGAAGAGTGGGATACTTAAAGCTTATTTGGATATAAGTGTGATGAGATAAGGGGATTTAGAGGTGCGAGTAATGGGTTAGATGTGAGGTCTTTTTATAAGGTGGAGGAGGGGCTCTTTAGGAACGTTTGATAATATTATTTTATTATATAGTGATTTTTTGTTTCTAAAGGCCCAAAACTTATTAAATTCGAATATAAGATGAATATTGTTCGAAATAAAATCATCCAATAAGAATTGGATAGGTTTTGGATATTTTTTAGTATTTATTATCTTATTTATTAAAATCATTCATTAATGAGGTAAACACTGCATCATTATTGTGTCATTAATAATTTTATTTATTTGAAGTCTAAAAATTATAAAAAAATCCAGGATTTAAGAAATATTTTTATATTTTGAATTCATATTTTTAGTAGAAGAGATATTTAATATAACCAAATATAATAATTGACTTACTAAAAGATATATCTTTATGTCATTTTTGTCATTACATAAAATTAATTAAAATAATGCATCATTATCAATCTTAAGTGGCTCCATTGGGTCCCAAAATCGTCCCAAGGATGCACGAGGTCAGAAATGTATTAACCAATAGGATTACAACATGTGTTAGGGTAATATAATATTATTATAATATATTTTTCATCTTCAATTACCCTATTTATCTTTAACCGTAATAAATAAAAGTCAAAAGTTACTATTCACCAAAAATTATTTTCATCTTATTGAACCACATTTTACTTTCTAATAAAAACCATGTAAGTTGGGTTTTTGGAATTGAATTCACAAAAGAGTAAAAATTTTATTTAAATGAAAAAATCTGTTTTTTAACTACTGCATCATGTATTAACTATTCATCAAAAATTGAACTTTTTTAGAAAAATAACAGAAATTCAGCCTAAGATATATTTTATATTTAAAATTTAAAATATATGCATATTTTTACAAATTAAAAACATTTAAGTATCATCAATTAATTTAAAATTAATTCTCATTGTCAAAATAAAAAGCGTGTAGTTTGAGAAATAATAACTATCAAAAGACTGACACTTGTTTTTGTCCAATTTCAAATGGAAATTACTTAAAATGACTAAAAATGGATTAAATGGTAAAAATATGATCTAATTAAACTTTAAAACGAATTAAAAGGATAATATAACCATATAAATAAATTATATTAAAAGGTAGTTTTGAATTAAAATACAGTATTTTTCACTATTCTTAAAAAATTAATTTTTATCAGAAAATACCCAAGATTTACCCAAATAAACTTTGGATGTCTTAGTTCTAAATAAGAATTTTATTTTTTCAAAAAGAACATATAAAATGTTAAATATTATATTTATAAAGGGTTCTCTATTAAAAGGCGGAAAAATTGAATTTTCTGAAAAATACTTCTTTTATATGAAAAATTGAATTTGTTCTTATATTATATCTAAGAAACACAAAAGATGAATGTTAAAATTATATGAGATATATATAAAATTTAAAATGTGGTTATTAATATTCATAACTGCTTTCTAAATGGCTATTTTGATAGGTCATGGTGTGCCTAAACTCGGTGTTACGTACATTTCATGATATTGTATTATTCAATGAGAAGCATACCATGGAAGATTGGGGTGTTACATTCATCTCTCCGTCAAAAAATTTCATTCTCAAAATTTGAACTTTTTCATCAGAAAAAAAATTAAAAATAATACCTTTGTAGAAAACCCACATATGAAATATGGTTAATAAAATTTTGTTTTAATAAGAGGAAAAGGGAAATGAAATATTCACCACCAAATTAGGATTTTTAATTGGAGAACCATGGTGTAAATTATAATTGGAGGAAAAACATAAATATTTAAATGGAGTAGTTGAGGTCATCTATCACATACAATTGAATGGAAAATTGAAAGCCTCAAAGCCATAAATCTATGATGAATAACGTAAGGTATTAGGATAATATATTTTTGGGTTTAAAATCCTTTACCTATAGTTTAAGAATTAATTTTTTCATATAATAAGAGAAAAATACTTGATATGTAAACATCTATCCTTTAACAAATTTCTACTACAAACTCATCTTTAACTCCAAATAAGGATTATTCAAGATGACTTGGTCACACCTGAAGCGCTATAATCAACTTATAGAGAATCACATAATCCACAAAGGATGAACTATATATTTCCTAAGTCTTTAGAGAGTATCCAAAATGAAAATCGTTAGCACAAGATCATATGATCCCCAAAAAGGATAATACTTTAGATAAAGAGATACGAATCATAATTTCAAAAATTAAACCAACAATACCAAAAGATCAATAAATACCATTCAATAAGCAATTGTCCTTAAATTAATTCAATATAATCCAAACTATTATTGAAACCCAAAACTCAAAAGAATATTATTATGTAGTAATCCACATTAAATTGTATTTCCAAATAACAGTGACTACTCTTAAAGTAAAATACTTAAAAGAAAATAACCTAATCACATATTTTCTATGAAAGGTTAATCATTTCCATAAATATCCAAAACTTCTATAAATCTAAAATAAAAGCATAGAAAAAAAATCATTAATCATCAAATGAAATCCCATAGTATTCTATTTTCTATAGGCATATAGTGTTCCCAATAGAGCGAATGTCTTCCAAAATAACATTTATCACTTAATCACAAATCATTTTTCTATACTATGGATATCCATTTGATAAATCATAAGATCCTAAATCAACTTATTATTGATCAATAAAATCATTTAACCCAAAAGAATTAGTCACAATATCAATGGACTTCACGTAGTCCTATGGTATGTGATAAATCCCAGTTCCAATTTTGTTGTGGGTTCAATTCCCGTAGCTTTGTTAGATGTGACGGGTTGTCACATGGCCTGTGTGTTGTCCTTTTTTAGAAACTATATTTTATAACATTCCCAAATAAAGATAAATTAGTCAAAATAAAAAAACAAAATTTAACCACAAATGTTATTTCATACCTCACATTTTGTTCCCAATGATTAATAAACTGTAATTTCTTCAAATTCAGGGAACATAGAAACCCAAATGATTATTTATAACTATATCCACAAAATATAATATAATTCTTCCTCAAATATAATTTTTTCATATAAAACTATAGGTTTACAACTACAAGAGAAATTTCTTCTAATGTAATCTCATCTACGAAGAGCAGTAATACTTTAAATCTTTTTCCATCTATTTATTTCCACATAGGGTTTTCCATGACCAAGATGTTATCTTATAGAATAGGTCATTGACTCGGGTAATGCCTAGGTCCCCAAAATTTATAGAAAATGACTATTAAGGGATTCTTGGGATCATATTTATTTTTTTCCATAGAACTATTCAATTTTCCTTGTAAATTCTTTACCTTATATTATTCTTTCCCACATATAAAGCATTTATTTGTTCCATTGATACACTTTCTTGTGTGTCTCTTTCCAAATTTCCTGCATGATGGAAATCATGATTTCTATTCTCCATGGTCTCCACTTCTAGAGCTATCATCATTCATTGTCATTCTCTTCTTTTTTGAGTTTGGGAGTTGGTTAATATATATGTTGATGATCAGAATTTTGGAAAACTGATTTGGAATGAACAAGATATCTTTTACACCTATCAAATTTTCATTTCATTTCTCATTTTAACCACTCTTCCCACCTTGTACATCATGTTCAATGTTACTATGAAATCCTTGGAATCCAGACTGTAACACCCCGAATATTTCAAAACCTTATAAATATAAAATGTATGTTTAATGCCATTAATGTTTTCTCCATTTATCCAAAAAAATATAAAAGATAAAACACAGAACTCCTTATTTAAGAACTTAACACTGAAGTGTCATACAACATTTTGAGTTTACAAGGAAATCTCACTAACCAATGATACCAATTAAAAACCCTATTAAGATTACAAGAAGACCACTCAAAACAAATAGAACCCCGATAAGATGATAGGGGTCTTAATCATCCATCAAAACAATCATAAAAATGGCCAAAGCCACCGCAGCCACACTATGCACTAATGGATGACTTTAACCATCTTCTTTTCCTTTTTCTCCTTCAGTCACCTTGAGTTTAAGACACCCCAAGACCTAGTTTATATGACATAAATTTGACCGTTACCTTTTTATGTAGTCTTTGAGTCATTAAATTCCATGGCTTTTTGCTAAAGGGTTTTTAAAATTAATGAGGTTTATCTTTTTATAAAAAAATGGTTTTTATAATGATTTTATAATTTTATTTTATGATTTTAAATTATGTCTTTAAATGTCATAGTTTTAAAATAAAAGAATTCTTTTATGAACCTAGTTGTTTTCAAAATCCATAATATTTATTTATATAGTTCAAAACATAGTAATTTAAAGTATCCTTTAAAAAATATAAAGGTTATGAATCCTAAAGAGGGTATTTTATAAGTATGGAACTAACATAACATTAATAACTATTATGAATATGTATTTTTTCTAATCTATTGTTATATTTTTAACTAAATAAAACTATGTTTTCAATATATAAGTATTTTATACTATGAATCCTAGTTTTATAAAACCATTACACTTTTGAATAGTTTCATTGGAATGAATTCAATTGATAAGGTTTTCATTAATTATTTTAACTTATGTTTATAGATACTCATTGTTCTAAAAAACATATATTTTTAAATAGGTGAAGATATTTTTTTCAAATGTAAATGTTTATCTAATTTTTTTAAAAAAATATAAGGGAACTGGCCAACTAAGGGCATCCTTGAGGCCAAGCCCTCAAGGTCAAAGCCAGTACCCTACACACATGGTGGAAAGTAGGGGTGTCTCGAGGTCCCGGGTGCATGCTTAGAAGAGAGACCAAGCTAAGCATACCTCGCGCCAGGTACCAATGCATACGCACATGCCTGTGTCTATGGGCCGTGGTGCACAGGGTCTAAAGGTGGGCTGAAGCCCGTGGGGGGGGGGGCATGTATAAGGCCTTGTGGTGTGTGTGCATGTGTTATTTCAATGAATCGAAAGTGTTGAGGCTTATAAGCCATGCCCAAAGCTCGGTTCGTTTCGATGTCGGAACAGTGTTTTTGGACAAATCGAGATCTTGGCAGTTGGATCTCTTAACGCGCGATATCGGTCGTCGAAACCGATCACGGGTTCAACCCTCAATCGACCACGGTATATCACCATGTTTTTGGGAACCTTTTGATCCTACATGATCTAATCCCGACTGTCTGAAGTTTTTCAAACTGCTGTATATTTTCTGTGTCGTCCGATCAACTGCGGGACTAAATCTTGACCATCCAGTTCTTTTTAAACGATCAATCGTTTCCCACTACACCACAACCATTCGATATGGTCCATCCTAATATTATCCATCTGCCAAATTCATCAGCTCCCCTCGTCGTCTTCTTCTCCACGGAGTGTCCCAGACCAGTGGCCTACTCCCCATTCCACGTTTTTCTACACTCACCGGACCCTCCACTCACTCACGGATTCATCAAGAATGAATTTTAGGACACTTGGGCCTTGGTTTTCCACTCACCTTGTTTTAAAATACTATGCATGGGTTTATTTATATAAAAACAAACTTCACCGAGGCGTCTGGAGAACCCCTTGGTTCGTGCACTCAACCTCCAGTGGATCTCCTCAAATCTTTCCATGTTTTTGGTGTCTCCTGAACATCTCCTCCTCCTGAAGCTAATGTAAGGGATTACCTTGCTATGATTATTAAAGAAAACCATTTTATATAGTTATAGTTATACGGTTTATATACATATATATTTTTATAAGTTAGTTTTCAGTTTTGGATCTACCTATGATACTTCTAAAAACTGGACGTTGGGGTTTGTTAAGTTATTTTTTTAAGAAATATTATTTCCATTAGGTTATATTTTGCTGAACCTATATATATATTCTGCATATACAGTTTTGTATATATATATATATATATAAAACTCTTCATTATTCTAAGGTATTCATAAATGGGTTATTGATGTGTTACTAAGGATCATACAAATATAATATATAAAAGGGTTTACCTTGTGTGGATTTCATTAAGAAAAACCTATTATATATATATATATATGTATAATCGGGTATGTAAGTATATATATATATATATATAATCCCCAAACCAATTTTTTTTAAGAATTCCAAAATGAATCAGTATATGTAACTAGGATTTGTGTATACATAAACATTTTTTAAATTTGTTTTTAACATGCCAATTTCCTTTGATAAACTTTGGGTATGTAATTATATGCATATATGTGAATGTATCATAATGAAAATCAAACTATGAGTTTTAATTGATGAATATCCACCCTTAAATAACATTTTAGATGTGGAATAGGCTTTGGGTTTTAGTGTAATTATGTTATAGTTTAAAACCATTGTTTTTATAAATTTATGTATTTTTGGTTTCACACATATTTATAATAAACCCTATATGGTGTGGTTTTCACCAAATAAATTGTTAAATGTATTTATAAGTTTAATTTCCAAAACCACGTTTTCATGTAAAATCGTTAGGACTTAGTTGATGTTTTGATGCATGTAATATTTTATTTATTTCCAATCCTATACGTATTTTGTTTATGAGTATACACTAATGAACTTGTTTAAATAAAGTAGTCATTCTGTTATATGCCCTCGATGTTATTTATTATGTAAAAGAATATACTCTGGCTTGTTTAATGTACTCTGGCTTGATGTAGTTTATCATGTCGTATCCATTTATTATTTTATGATAACCTATCGTGATGAATGTTAGTGGTCAATCTGGTTATGGTTTAATTGAAATTTCAATGAAGTGTTTATCACAATAATCAAAGTCTAGTATTTTCTTTAAGAGTTTCATTTTCATGTATAATAATATTAAAGAATTATCATTTAACACATCATGTGGAAAACCCTATCATTTACTGTGTTGTATTAATTATCCTATGGGCATATCGTGTTTACTAAACCATACCTTATATTTATTAATTATTCCATATTTTCAATGCTATCTGTCATATCATGTATTCATTACTCATTTTAATTATTATTGTAGATAATGCATGCATGTGACATATCATGGTAATGAACTAATAACTAAATTACCCAAAGTGGTATGGGACACCCTGGGTATTAGACCATATTGACATATGAGGAATGTATTGGATTGCTGGGTTGGGGTCCTGTTAAAAGTAAGCCCTTCAGGTTGGAGACCAGTAAAAGTAAGCTCCTCGATGCATCGATTGTTCTTGAGATAGTTAGATTGGGTTTTTACCCTTAGGTCATGGCACGAGGCCTTGACATTCAAACATGAGTCCGGCATTATACTTTTCCTCACTATGTTTTAGTATATGACTTAACAAGCAACTATTTTGACTAGAGAAATATCCTTGGTTATAGAACCATTACAGATGATTATGAGATTAAAGTGCACATAGAATATGATGAGACGGTAATGATGCATATTCAGTTGGCATTTCCATAATGAAAATATTGACATTACATTTATCATGTTATATTTTTCATTTTTATAAGATGTAGTGAAATTTTTATACACTTCCCTGATAATGTTCATGCTTAGTAGTTTTTTCTTACCTTGCATGTTATGATTATTTTACTCAGTAGAATTCATTTAATTTTATAAAAACATGCTTACTTTGTTCATCTAGTCACTTTCATTTAAATGTTAAACTGCTTGTGTATGATATGTTAATTATTTACTATCAACCTATGAAATGTCATGATGTTTTCCTTTATGAATTATTTTACGTATAAGTATTTTCAAAGGTAGTTTTTAAATGTTGTATTATGTAATTTCAAAACCCTATACCGAGTATTTAAATTCTCACCCTACGTTTTTAATGAAAAAATTTCAAGTATCAGTCATGTCTCCGATAATGTTTCAGAATGCAGCTGGTTTTCCCAGAACCTGAACCATACGAGAATTTTTAGCTTTGGACATGCTGTGTTTATATAAATTTATTGTAATGTAAAGTAACAAATTCTAGAACATCTTGTCTCTTGGGCACCACCTTCGGGAACTCAGAGACTGAGTCTCTACAGTTGGTATTAGAGGATAGGTTCAGATAACTCTGGAAAACTAGGTAGTATAAATATATGACTGATCATTAATAAGTAATTATATTGTAATTTTTATATGGAAGATGCAATATCACTAACATGTCTTTTATCCCATCCGACTGAAATCCTAGAGACTATAGTCGTTAAGCCGGGAGGACTTTGAACCCTTTGGAAACCTCCAACTATCCTACAATATTCTTTACCAAGTGTCGAACAATTCAAATATCCTTCGACTCTTCTGAGGATCATGTCATGTTTAATATCGTATAACTTATGCAAAAATTGAGTACAATACACATAGGGGGAAATATTATGAATCTATTTTCCTATGTTTTACCCTATCTTCAAACATCTGGCAAAAAGGGTCTTCCAGGAAGCTACAAAAGAGGGCAATCTCTGTGCAGCCTATCTTTTTCAAGTCTTGACTTTTAGTCTATATGGGAGACTCTTTGACATCAAACCCCTCAACATTGAGGTAGTATGATGAATCTGTAGGGACCAAGTTCATCTATATATCACCGATCTTTACACCACTGATGCCTCTATCTGGAAGCCCAATTTTTTTATGCAAGAGTTTAACCCCACTTTCCCTTGGTGTGTCTAGACAAGAGAGATTGAAGAACTGGGAACCACACTGGGAATAGAGTTGAGGAAATCAACGAACTGGTTACAGAGATGGGATCTGTAAATGTACAACCTAGTTTCTTTATGTTCTCTTCCTTTTTAGTTGCTAAATCCTAGAGTGTTTAAGTAAGGACATCACTATGGATGTCAGGTAGGCTGTGTCAGCGAGTCGTTAGGAGTTCGTATGGTAGACTCAGGCACTGATGTATAAAATAATGTGTTATTGAAATATTATATGTTTTCCTTTCCTTTATCTACATCATCTGATCTATTATGTGAATTCTCGTCAATGTATTTTCATATGGCTGGACAAACAAATATCTCATCCCTGCCTGATGAAATTTTGGAGGAAATCTTAATTAGGACATGCAATGTGGGCTATCCCTCTTTCCTCCATCTACGAGGATCATGCCAAAGAATGTTTGATTTTTCCAATAACCATGAAATTCTTCATTCCTGTCAAGGGGATGACCATATATTCCACCTCATCACCACTACCCAACTCCCTTATTATAGGCAGAGGGGGAGATACTTCGAAGGACTTTTTCGATGTTTCACTCTAGCACAAAATTATTCTGCTAGAGCAAGTATTCTAGTAGCTGCCCAAGATGGGAACCGTAGAGAAGCCTTCATGTTCCATATTCTAAACCTCAGTATTTTAAATCACATGGTTCCAATGGAATATCTTGAGCATGACGTAGTTCGGCAGAGTACCAGAGAATATGTTCATTAGGAAATCCCCAACTTTATTACCGAATGAGCCTCCCAATGGAATCTTGTTTGTAGAACACATGAGCAGGAGTTCAAGACATAATGCTCAATGTGTATCTGAGCTAGTGAAGTAGAGGAACTGAGTAACAACCTGGGTATTCCATTGACTGAGCCAAATCTCCCATTTTGGTGATGATGATCATCTGAGGGTTTTCTTTAACTGTTTATGAATGGAATTGTGGGGACACAATTCTTTGAAGAGGGGAATAATGTAACACCCCGAATATTTCAAATCCTTATAAATAGAAAATGTGTGTTTAATGCCATTAAATTTTTATCCTTTTAACTAAATAGAATATAAAAGATAAAACACAAAACTCCTTATTTAAGAACTTAACACCGAAGTGTCTTACAACATTCTGAGTTTACAAGGAATGCTCACTTACCAAAGATACCAATTAAAACCCCTTTTAAGAATACAGAGAGACCACTCAGAACAACATGAACCCCGAAAAGACAATAGGGGTCTTTATCATCCATCAAAACAAATATAAGAATGGTCGAAGCCACTGTAGCCACACTAAGCAATAAATGGAAGACTTGAACCATCTTCTTTTTATTTTTCTCCTTTAATCACCTTGAGTTTAAGACACCCTGAGACCAGGTTTTATATGACACCAATTTGACTGTTACCTTTATATGTAGTCGTTGAATCTTTAAATTCCATGACTGTTGGCTAAATGGTTTTTAAAATTAATGAGTTTTATCATTTTATAAAAAAATATTGTTTTAATAATTCTTTTATAATTTTTTTTTTGAAATTATGTCTTTAAATTTCATAGTTTTAAAATAAAATAATACTTTTATAAACCTAGTTGTTTTCACAAACCAAAATGTTTATTTATATAGTTCAAAACCTAGTAATTTTAAATATCCTTTATAAAATATAAAGGTTATGACTCCTAAAGGGGCTATTTTAAAAGTATGGAACTAACATACCTTTAATAAGTATTATGAAGATGTATTTTTGATACCATAATGTTATATTTTTAACTAAATGAAACTATGTTTTAAACCTAGATGTATTTTATACTATGAATCCTAGTTTTATAAAACCATTACATTTTTGAATAGTTTAATAGGAATGAATTAAATTGTTAATGTTTCCATTAATTATTTTAACTTATGTTTATAGATAATCACTATTTTAAATAACATATATGTTTAAATAGATGTACATATTATTTTACAATGTAACTGTTTATCTAAATTTTTAAAAAAAATATAAGGGAACCGGCCAACCGAGGGAATCCTTGAGGCTAAGCCCTCACGGTCAAGGCTAGTCCCCTACACCCAAGGTGGTGACCAGGGGTGTCTCGGGGTCCCAAGTGCATGCTTAGAGGAGAGCCTGAGGCGAGCATAGCTCGCGCCAGGTACTAGCGCGCACACACAAGATCGTGTCTAAGGCCCACGGTGTGTAGGGTGTAAAGGTGGGCCGAAGCCCGCAGGGGGGGGGCGTGTATAAGGACCTATGGTGTGTGCGCGTGTGTTATTTCCATGAAGCTGGAGTGTTGAGTCTTATAAGCCGTGCCCAAATCTCGGTTCGTTTTGATGTGGGGACCATTTTTTTGGCCAAAATGAGATCTTGGCCATTGGATCTCTCAACACATGATATCGGCCATCGAAACCGATCCCTGGTCCAACCCTCAATCGACCGCGGTATATCAACACGTTTTTGGGAACCATTAGATCCTACTAGATCTAATCCTGGTAGTCCAAGGTTTTTTAAACTGTCGCATCTTTTTCGTTCCATTTGATCAACTGCGAAACTTAATCCCGACCATCTAGTTATTTTTAAATGATCGATCATTTCCCCACCACGCCATAGCCATTCGATCTGGTCTAACCTAATCTCAGTCTTCATCCCATTTCATCATCTCCCCTCATCGTCTTCTTCTCCACGGCTTGTCAAAGACCAGTGGCCTACTCCCCTTTCCCTATTTTTCTACACCCACAGGACCCTCCACTTACTCACGGATTCCTCAAGGATTACTTTTAGGCCACTTGGGCCTCGGTATCCAAATCTCATTATTTTAAAATAATCTACATGGGTTTATTTATATAAAAAAACTTCACTGAGGCGTCCGGAGAACCCCTCAGTTCGTGCACTCAACCTCCAGTGGATCTCCTCAAAGCTTTCCAAGTTTATGGTGTCTTTCAAACATCTCCTCCTCCTCAAGCTAATGTAAGGGATTACCTTGCTATGATTATTAAAGAAAACCCTTTTTATATAGTTATAGGTATATGGGCTATATACTTATATATTTTTATATGCTATTTTTTAGTTTTGGATCTACCTATGCTCCTTCTAAAAACTGGACGTTTGGGTTTATTAAGATATTTTTTTTAAGAAAGATTATTTACATTAGGTTTTATTTATTTGAACATATATATATATATATATATATATATATTTTTCATATACAGTTTTGTATATGTATATATATATAGAAAATTCTTCATTATTTTAAGGTTTTCAAAAATAGGTAATTGATGTGTTGATTTGGATTGTACAAGTATAATATATAAAAGGGTTTACCTTGTATAGTTTTCATCAAGAAAAACCTATTATATACATATATGTATAATCGGGTATATAAGTATATATATATATATATATCTATAATCCCCAAACCAAATCAGGTTTTAAGAATTCCAAAATGAATCAGTATATGTAACTAGGATTTGTGTATACATAAAATTGTTTTATTCTATTTTTAACATGCCAATTCCCATTAATAATCATTGGGTATGCAATTATATGCATATATGTGAATGTATCATAATGAAAATCAAACTATGAGTTTTAAGTGATGAATATCCACCCATAAATAACATTTTAGATGCAGAATAGGCTTTTGGGTATTAATGTAATCATGTTATAGTTTAAAACCATAGTTTTTATAAATTTATGTATTTGTGGTTTCACACATATTTATAATAAACCCTATATGTTTTGGTTTCCACAAAATAAATGATTAAATGTATTTATAAGTTTAATTTCCAAAACCATGTTTTCAAGTACAATTATTAGGACTTAGTTGATGTTTTGATGCATGTAAGATTTTATTGCTTTCCAAGACTATATGTATTTTGTTTATTAGTATGCACTAATGAACTTGTTAAATAAAGTAGTTATTCTAACATATACCCTTGTTGTAGTTTACTATGTAAAAGAATGTACTCTGGCTTGATTTAAATTTACGTTGGAGGACTAAGAATTTATGTTATCATGTCATAACAATTTATTATTTTATGATAACCTGCAGTGATGATTGTTAGTGGTCAATCTGGTTATGGTTTAATTGAAAGTTCAATGACGTGTTTATCACAATAATCAAAGTCTAGTATTTTCTTTAAGAGTCTCATTTTCATGTATATGAATTTTAAAAAATTATCATTTAACACCGCCTGTGGCAAACCCTATCATTTAACGTGTTGTAGTAATTATCATGTGGGCATATAGTGTTTACTAAACCATGCCTTCTATTGATTAATTATTACACATTTTCAATTCTATCTATCATATCATGTATTCATTACTCATTTTATTTTTTATTGTACATAATGAATGCATATGACATAACATGGTAATGAAATAATAACTAAATTACCCAAAGTGGTATGGGACACCGTGGGTATTAGACCATATTGACATATGAGGAATGTATTGGACTACCAGGTTGGGGTCCAGTTAAAAGTATGCCCTCTGGGATAGAGACCGGAAAAATTAAGCTCCTTGATGCATCAATAGTTCTCGAGACAGTCAAATTGGGTTTTTACCCTTATGTCATGGCACGAGGCCTTAACTTTTAGACATGAGTCCAGCATTATATGTTTCCTCTCTATGTTTTAGTATATGACCAACCAAGTGACTATTTCAACTAGAGAAATATCATTGGTTATAGAACCATTACCTGTGAGTATGAGATTAAAGTGCACATGGCATATGATGGGATAGTAATGATGTATATTCAGTTGGCCTTTCTATAATGAAAATATTGACATTAAATTTATCATGTTATATTATGCATTTTTTAAGTTGTAGTGAAATTGCTCTGCACATATCTGATAATGTTCATGCTTAGTAGTTTTTGCATACCTTGCATGTTATTCTTTTTTTACTCAGTATAATTCATGTAATTTTATACAGACATGCATACTTTGTTCATCAAGTACCTTTCATTTAAATGTTCTATTTCTTGTGTATGAAATGTTAATTATTTAATGTTAACCTTTGAAATGTCATTATGTTTTCCTTTATGAATTATTTGAAGTATAAGTATTTTAAAAGGTAGTTTTTAAATTTTGTATTATGTAATTTCAAAACACCTTACTAAGTATTTAAATTCTCAACCTACGTTGTTAATGAAAATTTTTCAAGTATCAGTCATGTCTCTGATAAAGTTTCAGAATGCAGTTGGTTTTCCCAGAACCTGAACCTTACGATCCTCTATACCTTGGGACATGATGTGTTTATATAAATGTATTGTAATGTAATGTAATAAATTCTAGAACATCGTGATTCATGGGCACCAGCTTCGGGCACTCAGAGGTCAGGTCTCTACACAGCCAGTGACTAAAGCCAGAAAGCATTGTGTGAGTAACAATAGTCATAAAATAATTTAGATAATATCATGACCCCTAATTATTAATCAAAAACACCTTAGGATTAACCAAGGTTATTTATTCACTTCTTATATTAAAATCCATCAAATAATTTTGTAAATAAAATGTAAATTATCGTAATCATATCCACCAGGAGTGTCGTAACCAATATTTCATGAAGTCCCATTGTCGTGCACCGGTTCTCGTTCAAGTCTAGAACAAATCAGGGTTTTCAGGTTTTACCCCTAGGTAAATTTGTACCAGAGCTGCTTCTACCTATTTTTATCCATACATGGATGTATTTTTTGGAAACCCCGCATAATATTTACATTAAAAAAAATTAGGTTATTTTATACTAATCCCCAAAGTCTATCGTAGGGTAATGTTCTCTAATAAGAGTTTTTCTAAATCTAGTTTCCAAGGTTTGTACTAAAATTCATCTAATACCAACAGTAACACCCTGACCCCGGTTACCCAGAGTTGGTGCATTATTAAATAACATTGTAATGATCACTAGAGATCATGTAGCAAATGAAAGATTTGTTTAGAAGCCTTGGAAATAATACATACATAGATAAGTTTTACATTACATTTTGAAATAAAAAACAACAACATTGTTCTTCCATTGAACACACTCATATACCGTAGCCTATCCAAATAGGTTAATTACAATATAATTCTTCAAATCCTAGGAAAAATAAAACATAGAATTATGTGATATTAGATTCTCAGTAGGTATAACAATATAGAAGAAACATTAATAAATAAGCATAACAATTTAAGGCAATGTATAAGACTGAAACACCAGATTTTTAAACTTAAACATAAGCATAATATGGAAAATATAAATCAAATAATTCCATTTATTTATTCACATGGATATTCTACTAGTAAAATAATCACATGTAATATCAATAACTAATTTCATAATAATGGAATGAATAATGTCAGACATCATAACCACATAGTCAAAGCCTCATACAAAGACTAAAAAAAGATTTTTTCATTGACTTTTTCCACGTCATTAGTTTCTCTCATTAGGCATACTGATTCATCAAGGAGCTATATAGGGATACAACTGTCACTTACTAAGTCCAATGCATTCTTCGTATGAAATGGTTGAAACATAATTTAAACATTTGTATAAAAAATTGCATACAAAATGTCAATATTTTTACCACAAACCATGAATGGTATAAAAATTGCACATCCAAAGTCAAACATAACTCATTAAATACAATATAGAAGATTATATTATAATAAATAAACCACAATCAAGAATAATTAATGATATTAACATAAGTGAAAATAACCAGTAAAACTATTAGAGAGAAATATCCCCTTTTTCATGAAAACACATAAAAGTCTCTCTAATTATCAAGAAGCTTTAAAAATAGATTTTTTAATCAAATTTTCCCACAAAAAATTGAAACTTTTAAAAGTAATATTAATTTTAAAAAATTAATATATATATATAAAGAAATCCTTAAAACAATTTTTTAAACATGGACATTAATGAGAAAGGTTTAAAAGAAAAAAAAATTAAAACATTTAAAATGATATTTTAGTTAGAGTTCATATCCAAATGAGATATGATTGAATAAAAATAATGGAGGTAATAAAAACATTATAATATCATGAGAATAAAGGGATTCATGATATACTATTTCAAAGTATAGTATATACTCCATAAAAAAGTGAATTGGTGCATAACGACAAAGAAGCCTCAATGGAATGTAAATTCAGATGAAATCCATTATAAAGACTGCATCCTTAGATTTTAAAAAATAAATGAAGTAATTATGTGTGATAAATATAAATACACTAAATATAATTTGATATTCAGTGTAAATAAATCCGAGGATATTCACACATATTTTTGTAAAAATATGAAGCCAATGACATAGATGTTTAACTCAATGAATGGAAATTATGTTAATATTTCCCTTGCTAATTTCATGTCAATGACTTGAGAATTTTTCAATAGAGTTATTATGTGTATCAAAAGTATATTCACACAAAGGGGAGTGTAAATTACTAAATAAATAGTGATTTAACACATAATCTTGGAGTAAAATAATCAATGAAGTTTGTGTAAAACCCAATGAGTAGAAATTGATATTTGAAATTACCTTAAAATTTTGGTAACTTCTGAAAAATAACCACCATGAAAGAAGGATCATAAAATGAAGATTTAAATAACCATAAATTAAATTATATTACACAAATAATAAAATCATGGGGCAGTACATACACCACACCAAATAAAGTAGTGGAAATATAGCATGAATATCACGGGAATAAGATGTGAGATGAAAACCCCTTACTATGTTGTAATAAATAAATGCATGTGATAAAAAGTTAATGACCACAAAATTAATCAGATAATACCATGAATATAAATAAAATAATGATAATATATATCAAATTTAAATACACAATACACCACATGAAATAAATAATTGGTGAACAACGACAATCTCACGGAATTAAAAGTGAGATAAGAAACACCTTACCTGGTGTCTGACTTGACTTGTATGTTCCATGATATTCCTAAATAATAAACATAAGTTAATTTTTAATACCTTAAGAACATTTTTCAAGTTTATTATTATTTTTTTACATCATATATTACCTCACTATAACAATAAGTTAATTATTTGAGTTTATATCGGACATTTTGTCGATGTTCGGTACTTTAGTCAATAATGAACTTGTTATAATTAAAAAATTTCAATGTGGTCAAAATTACATTAAATGAAAAATTATATTCAAGATTTAGATATCATATATATCATATATATCCAGTTTATATGTATTTAGAATAGTCTATATCATTTATAGATAATAAATGAACCGAATAGTTCTTGGAGATGGTAAGCTGTACGTACGCATGAATGCTAATATCATTTCTATGTAATATTTAATGGAAGGAAAACTTAATAATAAATAGGTATATTAAAATTACAGTATAATATCTATGTTATGTCATTATATTAAGTCCATCCTTTATATGTTCCTCATATGAAATGAATGTGTCATTTCACTTTTAGGGGGTGGTAGTCCACATTTCCCCAAATGAAATAATCGTATTTACCCAATATCGAAACCATAAATTTATGATATAAATGAAAAAATAAATAATTATAGAGAAAATATAAAATATAATTTACATCAAATGAAAATATAGTTCCATATTAATGCCACCATAATACGTGGTAGGAGAAGATTGAATTGTCATCGTTACATGAGGCAGTAGTTCGTTGTCCATAGAATCAGCATGTTCCTTACCCATTAGATGGATGTGTGTGTATGTGTTGTTTGAATAATTACCATATAAACAACCTAGTATATTGAGAATATTGGTTCTGTTATTAATGAAAGGAATAAAATTGTTAAGGTGTTGGAGAAGTAAAATAAAATAAAAGATCTTAAGATAAGGCATAACCTTTAAATCGGGAATCTCCCTTTGGTTTGATCAAAAAGAATTTCTTGAAGTACCGTCTACATAAGGTAAGGCTTCTAGGTGGAAAATAAGGATCATGAGAGCTGATTTGGTTAGTGTATGGATGAGCCAAGGGCTTGAGAGGTGTGATTAATGGGTTAGAAGTTGGGGGTTTTTGTAAGGGGAAGGAGGGGCTCTTTAGGAATGTTTGAAAATATTATTTTATTATATAATGATATTCAGATTATAAAGGTCAAAAACATACTAAATATGAATAAAATATGACTATTTTTTTAAATATAATCATCCAATACGAATTGGACAAGTTTTGGATATTATTTTAATCATTATTATCTTATTTATTTAAATCATTCATTAATGAGTTAAACACTACATCATTATTGAGTCATAAATAATTTTATTTATTTGAAGTCTAAAAATATAAAAACAATTACCATGATGTAGGAAATTTTTTTATATTTAAAATTCAGATTTATAGTTGAATATATAACTTATATATCTCAATTTAAGAATTTATTTACTAAAATATATGTGTTTATGTTATTTTGTCCTTTATATTAATCAATATAAAGTGTCATTATCACTCTTAAGTGGATCCATGAGGTCCCAAAATCGACCAAAGGATGTACATGGTCAGAAATTTATCCACCAATAGGATTAGGACACATGTTATTGTTATTTAATATTATTATAATATTATTTTTTACCTTTAATTATCGTATTTACATTTAACCGCAGTAAATAAAGGTCAAAAGTTTCTATTCACCAAAAAATATTTTCATATTATTGAACAAAATTTTACTTTCTAATGATAACAATGTGTGACGTATTTTCAAAATTCAATTCACAGAATCCAAAAAAAATCATTTAAATGAAAAGGTCAGTTTTTAACTACTATATAGTGTTTTCACTATTCATAAAAAATTTGATGTTTTTCATAAAAAATACCAAAAATTAATCCTATGATATATTTGATATTCAAAATTAAAAAATAATTATTATTAT
Organism: Viscum album; assembly: GCA_963277665.1. Lineage (NCBI taxonomy): Eukaryota > Viridiplantae > Streptophyta > Magnoliopsida > Santalales > Viscaceae > Viscum > Viscum album. The sequence goes on along the minus strand of OY728133.1, from coordinate 1,031,676,057 downwards.
ACCAAATTTAAAACATAGGAGTTTCATCAATTAATTTAAAAATAAATCTCGTTGTCAAAATAAAAAACATGTTTAAAAGAATAATAACTATCAAAAGATTATCACCTGTTTATATCAAATTTCAATGTAAAATTACATAAAATGACCATAATTGGATTAAATGTTAAAAATATAATCTAAATACACTTTAAAACGAATTAAAATGTTTATCTAACCATATAAATAAATTATATTAAAAGGAAATATTTAATTAAAATAAAGTATTATTCAGTAATTATAAAAAATTAATTTTATCCGAAAAATACTAAAAATTTACCCAAAGTAAATTTTTTTGTACTGATTATAAAGGATAATTTTATTTTTTTCAAATAGAACATATAAAGGTGTCATATATTGTGTTTAGAATGGGTTCTCCATTAAAAGGCGGAAAAATTTCATTTTTTTAAAAAATTATTCCCTTTATCTGAAAAATTGAATTTTTCCTTATATTATTTCTAAGAAACACAAAAGTTGAATGTTAAAATTATATTAGATATATATAATGCAAAATAAATTATTACTATTCATAACCGCTTTCTAAAACACAGGTTTGATAGGTCGTGGTGTGATAGATTTCGGTGTTGCGTACATCACACACTATTGTATTATTCAAAGAGAAGTGTACTATGGATACTTGAGGTGTTACAAAAAATGGTCATTTCATTTATATTTTTATCGTTGGATCAATGTGAAATTATGAAAGTGGTGATTTTATTGCTTGATTATGATTCTTTGTATGTGTTTGTGGAATTTTTGATTTATGTGATATGTGAAATAAAATTTGACCAAAAATGGAATCTAAGATATGTTGTTGGGAGAACTAAAACTCGTGTGCTAGTTGATTTGAATGTGGATGAGGCCCAGATTTATCTTGGAAGATTGATGATAAAAAAACTATGTAAAAATGTTAAATTATTTTATAACACTATATATTTTTGATGGAATCCACTCTTATGGGTCACTAAGTGGATATCTAATGGTATTACCTTTTGATTTAGAGACCACTTGGATTTTGGGATACATTCCCCTCTAGTGGCTCATTCATGAAAATGTTGTTGGTATTGGAGTTGGATATTTCTATTCAAGGAGGTTCAAGTTTTATAATTTCCCCCTTGTGATAGTTACCTATATGGATTTACATATGGTTTTCTCTTATTAAATGATACTTATGTGATTTTCTTCTATCTTTCAGCTTAAGATAGAACTTCTGTAATTTTTTATTTTATGAAATCGTATTCATGAAAAAATTATTTTCATAAATAGTTTTTCATGGAATGACTTCCATAAAAAAAATCAAGAAAATGTTTCAAATATTATTAAGAAATGTGAATCTTCATTTTTATTATAATGTTTTTGAATGGACTATATTATTTTGGTGGAAACCTATAGTTATTTAGCATATATCCTATATACAATTTTGGTTGTATGTAGACATTTCTATGTATGACCCATGTAAAGAACAATGTTTAGTGGTAAAGATGTTGCATCACGTTTCTAGTGTTCCACTTCTTATTTGTTTTTGTGGTTTTGTCTTGAGGGTAATGTCCCTCTTATTAAATGGAGATTTTGGGGATGGTTTTTTTATTCCATCTAAATTGAGGTACATTTTGTTTTGGTTAAATCAGTAAGCAATGAACACAAAAATTATGATACCTTTTTTGGTTATGCTTATCAGTTATTATGGTACTTACTATTTTGGGTTATTTAGGATTTCGTCAATTGGTAAAATCATTTTAGAAATTCATTTTCGATACACAAGAACTTGTATCGAGTCCATAGATATTGTGAACACACTTCAATCCATGCCATGAATCATGTTGGGTGTCATGTTCTATGTTACCCCATATAGGTATGTTACATTATATTATTTATTTTTTCATCAAAATTATTTTTCATATTAATTACATTTTAATATAAAATTTCATTCTTAAAACCAAATGAAATTATTTAAAATGGGTTTAGACTTACGAAAACAGTTTATAAAACTAATTTCATATAAAATGATATAACATATAGGTTCTTGTTATTAGATCATGTATAGACTATGTGGTTTTTTAATATTAGTCTATTTTCAAAAAATACACTTTTTTACATTGTGTGGTTTTATATAATTTTATAATACATAAATATTGGCATGGATATCTTTTATAATTTCATTATATTATTTCATCATTTCATAATATAGGGATCCTTTGGATATTGGGAATATTCACTGGAATATTTTTTGGTTTCATCTTGTTTTTCTATTCAGTTTTGGCATGCTTATCTAGGATTGTATGGATGTTTCATTTATCTAATATTAATTTGTTTTACCCTAGTTGTATGACATGTTTGGTTATATTCAAAGTTTTTTTTCTTTTTCTTTACCTCAACAAGATGTACCAAGTCATATGGAATGTATTTTTGGCACAAGTTGGTTTACTACAAATTTGTATATGAGGGACTTCTTAGCCTAATGTGTCATAACAGTACCTAATATTTTTTATGAGTCTTGGGTAGATAGAAATTAGGACCATCATAATTCAGGTATTAAGTGTGGGAGGGTGCCTAGATATCTCACTTACATTTTTGAACTCAAGTTACCATTGGTGGTAAGAATTTCATTACTAGGATAGAAACATTGTGTTTATGGTCATTTGAAAAAAAAATTGATGTAATTTTTATTACTGTGAACCAATTCCTTATTAAAGAGTCGTACTATCTTCATATAATTAAAATTCAATTTTAAATTCAGGTTTTAATACATCGAAAATTTTAATTATAGATTATTTTCCTATTATTTTGGAATTTTTAATATTCATGATCATTCATTGTGTTGAACTTAACAGAAAATGCATTTGAGATAAGTTTATCCTAATTTGAGAGAGCAAGAATTGAGAAAATATCTTCATTTTAATTATCTAGAGAAAAGTCATTTTTTTAAAAAAAGTAATCTTTACAATTCAGAATATGTCACAAGTTGGTTTTTGGAATGTAAGACATATGAAAGACAATAGATCTGGATTAGCTAAATTGAATCCCACTATTTTCCTTGGAGACAAGGGACTCCAAGAATATAATGAGTGGATTGATATTATTGAGAGTGTAACAAACTGAGATGGGTTTCCCTCAAACTTTCAACTTGGATCATTCCATTACATACCCAAAGGAAATTTCTTATCCCTATGGGCCGACAAAAATCACTCAGGCATAAAAAAACAACAACATGGGTAATTATTTTTCCCAAAATCATCAAAGAAATGGTAAATATGTACTAAAAAGAACAGTGGAATACAAAAAAGATATATATTCCATAATTGTAATAAAATAGAAAAAATAGAAAACAATAATGTAAATGACAGCTCCAAAGGACAAGTCTGAATTTAGAGGGCACAAGAAAAAAACTACTTCAAATGTTGGCGTAGAGAAACTCCTACCATCTCACCATCATCTACACAACCGGATGACACAATCCTCTCCACCTCACAGGGATGTCTTACCATTCCCTGAATAATAATAAAAAAGGTTTATACACTAATGAAGAGGTGTGTAGGTTGTGAGCTAACTAGATTAGTATGATCCCATCTAGTTGTTGTATAAAAATCCTATATATAATAATTTTATGTAAAATAATGTCTTGATAAGTTATAAAGAAGTTTTACAGAAAACATGCTAATCATTTCCCTTTTTCTACTATTCTAAAAAAATAAGTTATATCCATTTCAAATCACCTTTTCCATATAATTTTATATTACCGGAAACATGCATAACAATCCTAACATATAAATTCAAGTTATAAATAATAGAAACACAAGTATTACAACACCAAAGTATACTATAGGTCTAGTCTATAGAATACTCATCCCAAAATAATCAAGTGCCGAAACCAGTTCCTAGGATAATGGTCTTAAGAATCATAGGAATACCACATGAGTAAACCCACCCCCCCAATAAAATCAGTATCAGTCCCCTAGACCAATATTACTTGGACACATAATAAATCACCTATAAAAAACCTCTTTGAAAATCACACAACTATGGGCGATGGACCCAATCTAAACATTCCACTTATCTACCCAAGGTAACCCATGTTCTCATTTTAACAATTCCTTTAAGAGCATCGAAAAACATTTCAAAAAATTATTAAATATCATTTGAAGGATTCAATAATGTGGAATTTTCATTACATTTATCAATAAATAGGTAAAATCATTTTTACTGAAAACTCTTATCAACACTCACAAAAAAGTCATTCCAATCATTCATTATGAATTTGATTTTAATGAAAAACAACAATATCCACATGAAAATTCCTGATACAAAACCACCTACCTCAATTATCAGGTCGCATGCACATGCAATGGGATCCACCAACAATGAAATACAAATTTTGAAAATTAAGGCCCCCATGAACAGATGCCCATCGAAAAACGACTGACAAATGAAAAGGCCTCTGGAAAGAGATTTCTCAAAATATCTAAAGAGACACTCTACAATTTCAACATAGATTGGATTTCTAGAAAATCAATCTGGAAAGAAATGTGTCTTAAAAAAAATTAATGGAGACCTGAGGTCGAGGAGGAAAATGTATAAAGTGAAATGACTTATCAAAATTTCCAAGAGCATGTTTTTAAACTGGATGAGGGACATTTCAATGCGTAAAACTCCCATTTGTGTCGTGATGTCTATGCAAGATAAGAACTCAAGAAAACCTGTCACCTCAATGTAAATATCAATTATTTAAAAAATTCATGATGTGAACCACAATTTCCAATGTGTAATCTTTAATAGAGTGAATCCAATTTCATGGAATGTTCCAAATAAAAATTATATTATGTGTAAAACTTTTATATGGCATTAAATCTTCACGAATCCTGTGCAAAAGGATAGATAAAGTTCCAATTTCAATAAACCTATAATTTCACCATTATATTTATCCTCCCAATTTTTTTTCATCCCTATTCAGACATTGAGAGAAGGAAACTACAATAAATATAAAGACGTACCTGATGGATTGGTAACATGATGTTACAAAATCCCCACCATTCATAAATTACATCTGTAGGAAGTCAAGTGGAAGTTGTAATCCCTAGAAAAAGATGAGGACACAAATCCATCATCACCCACTCATAATCTGATGTCTCGTGACAATACGATCATTGTTTCTATAGCACTCAGACCAATGGAGTCGACTTCCCATACAAGAATTACTCTTCAGAATGAATGTCCTAAACCTGTTTCTCTAGAATTGAAGCATCAGATTCTAGATCATTTTCTTACCATCATAGAACATGATAAGGATTAGTATGATACTTCCTCAGTTGAGATATATGGAAAAAATATTGAATACATATCAACTAGGCTAAAAATTCCAACTTACATGAAACATGTTTGAGATACTTTGTGGCCTTAAATGGTCCAACTTATCTCAGAGCCAAAATACATTGTTTACTGATCTGATGGTGACCGAACGAAGCATAAACTATCAAGAAAACCTAGTCACCTAGAAAAACTCAAAAGGTCTCCACATCTTAGATAAATCCTTGATGAATTATTGGGAGTATCCAGTAAGTCCAGTAAATATTCATATCATAATTTCATTATGTGGTTCCTTCCATGAAAAACAACAATTACTTTCTTTGGCTCAACTGATAATAAATTTAAAAAACACTTTTCCCCATGAAATTCACTTCATGAATCCAAAAACATCATTTTGAAAGATTTCTATATAAATGGTGACTTTTGAAATCTCTAGAACCAAAATCATATGGTGCATATGATAATGCTCAGACTTCAAATAAACAATAATATCATCCATGAAAACTATCGAAAAATTGTCAATATATTGATGGAATAACTGATTCACAAAGGATATAAAAATTACAGGTGTGTTAGTCATACCAAAATCCATAATAAGTTATTCATAATGGAAAAACATGCACCAGAATGTTATCTTTGGTATATTAGGATACCAAAATCTAAGATGATGATAACTAGACATCAGATCGATCTTTGAAAAATACATCATATCATTTAAATAATAAAAAAAATCACCCACATAACGAGAAGTACTTTTATCCATAATTGTTACATGGTTAAACTTCTGGTAGTCCACACATTACCAAAGTGAATGATATAATGTCTTGGAAAATAGCACAGTGGTTTCCCAAAGTGAACTTCTTGGGAAAATGAAACCCTTTTTCCATAGGTCATCCAACCGAATTGTGAGATCTTTTACCTTCTCTAGTGCCATAAAATAAAAGGAATCAATATCATCCATGTACCTAGAATCAAGTCAATTACAAACTCAACATATCTCTCTCTCTATATAAAGACTGTAGAAGTCTTCTATAAACATGTCATTAATATCTCGGACAAAAACTATAAAACCAATGACAATAGAGAAGTCATCAAGATAAATCACAATGAAAAATAGTAAAATCTGGTGCTCTCAATGGGAAGGCACATCACGACCTAAAACTGGGTCCCACTCCCCCAGAAGCACATGAGAGATCCCATAGGTAGTAAGAAACAAAACACACCCATGATAACAATCAACCTCATCTAGATGAGTGACATGAAAATACATACTGATGAGATGTCAAACCGATCCTGATCAAGAATGATAAAATACCAGACTATCACTTTATTGCTTATCGTTAACGAACAAGAAGGGAAAACCCCATTCAGTTTCCTCATTCCAAGAGGTGTTACCGACACCATTGTAAATGACTTAACTTCCATTGGATGTTTAAGAACATCAACTAGATGTACAATTATAAAACTGTGGGTTGAAATCGTATCTAATAAAGAAATTACTATCATGATAAAATTGGGATAGTACCTCTCACAATTACTGGACATGCATCAACTTCTGTTGGAAAGTCATCTACAACATGTAAATGCTTCAAAATTGAGTCTTTTATCTAGATACCTATATTCATTGAAGCTTATATTTCCACCATAGTTGTTGTTGGATATGAAAAACCCTAACTGTAGTGAGGCGTATTCATAGCATGACATAAATGTTGTAAGTGAGGGACATGTCCACATCAGGTGCACATATTTGTAGACATAGGATAAGAACATCTTTTGTGTCAACATTTTCCAAAATGATAGAACGTAAGAAGTACATTCCCCACTTTAATAGACATCGTGGAGGAGTCTTGTTGTTGAGACCCACATCCACTACTCCAACTATGGTCTTGCCACATCCTCTTCATCCCATGTGCATCAATGAATCTTCCACCCGATGGAAGAGAAAGAGGTGGAAAATACAACCTTGATTTACATATTCATTTGTGTCATCATATATCAATCAATGGACTCCTCATATGTATAAATTTTCAACATACACACTTTTGATCTGATATCCGATGACAAACCCTATAAGTACTTTTGAGCCTTCATCTGGTCATTCTTCCCCATGTCTAGGGGAAAATTCAAGAGATTAGTAAAATGAATTTATGTATACTGATGCTAAATTTTCTACCTATTAAAAAATGGAACTCCATATACTTATTAAACATTAAAAACTCTAGTAAAAACTATGGTAAGATTAGGGTTTTGAAATCCTTCCAAACCAAATTCATGTTTCAGTCTACCAGGACTATAGAATCCCATTGTCACTTGTCAAAACCCTAAAGTCTTAATTCTACACACCTCACCCTTATGTTCATATGTGTCCCCATAATTTCAAATATTTTATTGATATTATCCAGCAATTTCTCCACCTATAGGTCGTATAGTTCTTTTAATGGATGTTGGCTTCTCTCACAGGAACTACCACGATCGATCTCTCACACCTCTAGCTCCGAGATGTACATCAACCTATGCATTGTAAACTCATGGAAAATCCTGATCAATAGTAAAAATATCTTGTATGATAGACTCCTTGAGAATCTAATCTATATGTTGGTTTCCATGAGGGGAATTAGCTGGAACTTCCAAAGGAACTCATGTAAGACATCTCAGAGGAATATTGTAGCACACTAAATGTAAAACCTCGAGATTTTATGAAAAATATTCTTTTTAATTTCATTAATGTCTTGTGTTATATGCTACACCAAAAGAATCTTGCACAATACGCATCCTTGACTTTCCTTGCATTACATGCAATCGCGACCTTCCTCGATAGCGTCTGTAGTACACAATACCGAGTTTCACTAAACAACAATATGCTATTAAAATATTATTAAAACTGGCCATTGTGAATAGTAATAACCCCCTTTTTTAAATTTTGTAAATTTTATTTTAAAAATGGACTTAATTTTTCAATTCAGAATATCGAAATTAGCTTAGGGTGAAATTTTGGTACTTTTCGGATAACTTTGATTTTTTGATGAATAGTGAAAATTACTAAATTTTAATTAAAAAAAACCTTTTTAAGAGAAATAATTAATAATGATATATTATTAATTTGAGTGGTTTTAAAGTATATTTAGAATATATTTTTACAATTTAATACAATTTTGGTTATTGGATGTAATTTCACATTTAAACGAGACATAAACAACTCTCAATCTTTTAATAGTTATTATCTCTTAAGAACACGCTATTTGTTTTGACGACAGGAATTAATTATTAAATTAATTAATGCAACTGATATGTTTTGAATTTGGTAAAAGAGACATCATTTTTGAATTCATAATATCAAATATATCTTAGGCCTAATTTTTGGTATTTTTCTGGAAACTTTAATTTTTTGATGAATAGTTAAACCACTAAGTGGTAGTTAAAAAAATGAATTTTTCATAAAATATAATTTTACCGATTCTGTGAGTGGAATTTAAAAACTACGAGAGACACGGTTGATGTCAGTAAGTAAAATTTGGTTCAATGAGATGAAAATAATTTTTGGAAAATAGTAACTATTTACTTTTTTTACCACGGTTAAAAGTAAATACGGTAATTAAGGGTAAAAATGATATTATTATCACCCTAACACATGTCCAAATTCTATTGGATAAGTTTAATTAGACCAAAAACAACCTTAGGAATAAAATATGACCATTTAGACCTACATGGATTAGATTAGGACATTTATTATTAATTTATTTAAAGAAGGGTTAAAATAGTTAAAATCAAAGTTTAATAAGAAAATCATTTTTAATATAGGGTTATACATAAGATAAATTAGACTATAAGTATTACATATAAAGATACAATTATTTTATACATAATGGTATTTTATTTGTAATTTTTAGATATTAAATAATTTAATTTACTTTTGATAGAAAGATGATGCAGTAATTATCTTATTAATCAAATATTGACATAATTGATGATATAAATACCCAAATAAATGTAATTTTAGACTTTGTATGAATTCCACTAATTTTATCGGTTAATATGACATGTTATTATTGATTTAATTAACTTTTTTTGAACTAATAATTTTTTTATGAGTTTTACAAAAAATCAATTACTAAATTGTGTCAAAATTAACATAAAATAGTTTTTTAAACAAATATTATATTATTAATTGTTATTTTATTCCTAATAATCTAATGATCGGCCAAATGACTTAGATAAGGTTATATATGTTAATAGTAAACAACTTGGGGTTCGTTTGGCTTGTTATAGTATGTTTATTAACCTTATAATGTAAGAACACAAAAAGACACGATAAAAGTAAAATTATCTAACTTAAAGTTAAATATAAATGATAAGGTTAAAATAGGAACCTAAACTTGTCTAAATTATATTGGATGAGAGGATTTAGACCCATCCCCACCTTATCTTCTAAATAAATCAATTTGGAGCTATTTAAAACCGAATTTGGCTTTATAATAAAATAATAGTTTTAGTTATTCCAAAGGTGCCCCTCTCCTCCCTTATAAAAGGGAACCTCCTCCCTCTCTTCCTCACACAACATTGAGCCTTAATACTCAGAAAACCCTGGACAAATTCTCTTCTCCACTTCTCTATAAACATCCTAGTGGTTCTTGTCTTCCTCAAAGACCACGTTTAGTGCCCTAAAAGGAGATCTCAAAGAGGCGCTTCAAAGAACAGGTAATGTCCGTTACTGATTCTTTCAACTTTAATTCTTCTTCCACTTCTTCTTCTTAGGTTATTTAATTATGAAGTAATAACATTATTATCACTCATATACTGATATTTTATTATAGGTATGAAACAACCCTATTTCACCATCTATTCATCCTACGGAAAATGAAATCACTGCGCGTGCGTACGTACGGAATACCGTCTCCACGCCATGGTGTAATCTATTTTCCACCACCACCTTACTTGGATTGGTGTAATGGTGTAAATAATAACTATATATGATTATTTTAAAGTGATATTGATTATGAAATAGTATACATACACTCCAATAAAATTCCACGATCATGAAATGATATCATCGCTCGTGCGTACGTACGGACTACCGTCTCCACGACGTGATGAGATTCATTTTCCACGTTAACCATTCATGAAGGATTATAAAGTATATATAATAAGTAATCATGAAATATATGACATAATAATGGTACTAGATATATGTGTATATATATGTATGTCATCTACTTAATTCCATTCAACTCAATAAGGAAACGAAAACAGTGTTCATGCGTACGTACGACCAACCGTCTCCATGAATGGTGTATTTCATTCCATTTACTGGTCTATTATATATATTTATATTCTGAATATATATTATATATAAATCATGTTTTATATTCTGGAATTAAGTAATCATGATCTAAGTAATCATATGAATAATTACAATTCAAAACACGGACGACAAATGAAACGATTTTACCCAAAACGCTCTTTAACATGGAATTTAAAAAGAATGGGTAAAATAAAGTCATAAGTGAACCATAAATGATATCATAACAATGATTATGATTCTTCAATAAGTCAATGACATTATTTAAATTATTATACAGAGGGTTCGGACAATTATGAAGCAAATCAGACCTAAGGTAAGGGAAATATCACAATCTCATTTTTATCCGAGATTGTTTATACTTTGGTATTTACTGGGGTGTATTTTATCATCCACATCCATGTTTCCTCAATATGTAATATTATTTCCATCCACATAAAATTTCTTAAATCCAATTTTACCCTTCGGTGAGTTTTAAGTAAAAGATATGAAAGGAATATTTTGTCATTTTTCATACGAGGTACTTTTTGGCTTTTCCGAAAAAAGTAAGAGAAGAATGTTTTTTTAACTTATACGGCATGAATGGATTTTTAAAACATTATTTCCAAGAAGAATCCTTAACAAGTTTTCAAGTTTATTTTTAATCAACTTCTTTTGGTCTATTATTGTATGACATGTTAAGAAAGGAAATGTGTTTTTGAAGTAGAAAGGATATATTCCTCAAGAATGGAGTTCAAGTGTTTTATCAAAATTATTTTCCATATAAGATAATAAAGGGTTCTATTTTTATCTATATTATTACATTGATTTTATTATTTTGTGATGATATTATTTTTATGAATTCCATTATTTTATATGAATTGTTTTATGATGTCAAAATGTTTAAGATTCCCATTTTTATTACATGGGTTATGCTATGATGTATGTTTTATGATTTTGTGGTACACATAAGAATGGTATCATTATGAGATGGGTGGGACCTATATCTCCCTCCAATGCATTGGGTAAAGATTTTATATCTCATGAGATAGACATGGCTGGAACGGCAGGTTAAACCAGTTCAGTGAAACAGGACTGAAACGAGGAGTGAACTCGGTTCAGAATTGGACTTTGTCCACTAAGATAGTCTTGGAAATGAGCCTTGACTAATAATAAATGATTCTCTATGATTATGTGTGTATTCCACAATGTTTCATGTTTTACGTTATGATTAGTGGGATTAAATTTCACTACTATGATTTAACCCATGATATGAAATTATGATTTCTTTTGCAGGATAAGATTTCCAAAAGTTATGTTCTTATGTATATGATGTGATAGATATTTCTTTTTTTTACCCTTACTGAGCATTTGAGCTCACACTTTTATGTTTTCTTTTCCCCAGGATATAAAGAAAGGTTTTAGGTAAAAAAAAAGAGGAAGATCTTTATGGGAGATGTTGAAGATCTTTCACCACGATTAGAAGATTATATTTCGAGTTTCCCAAGACACTAAACTATTACGGTCCTTGTGTTTTTTTTATTAAATATTCCACAAAAGTAATGTAATGTCCATGTACGTTAATCATAGAGTCTCTACAGTTGGTATCAGAGGAAAGGTTTAGTCAACCTTTGGATACTAGGATGCGAGAACTTTAGTGAGATCCCTAGAGATATTTCTAAGGTATGTCTAAGGATTTCCCTAAGGTTATGTATAAGTATAGGTTATACTACTAGAATTATGGTAACACAAGATGTTAGATATTGAAGTTACTACCCATTTATTATATTGTTTTCCCTATCATGATTTTTGGCTCTCACACTATTCTTTTGGGTTTTAGATGATGGATGGAACCCGAAGGAATCGTGTTGATCATTGTAATGGACAATGAAATGATTGTACTCCTGAAAAAAAATGTTATGGGAGATGGAGTGAAAAATCTTATTGCTATACTTACACAAGATATGAATCATTCTGGACTTCCAAATGAGCAGAGAAGGGAACAATATACTATCGATTCCTTCATGAGGCAACGTCCACCTTCTTTCAGTGGGTCTTCTGATCCACTTGTTGCTGAACAATGGATCAGTACCACTGAAAAGATATTTTTAGTTCTTCAATGTTCTGAACATGATAAAGTCATCTTAGAAGTGTATCGTTTGGAAGGTGATGCTGATCAATGGTTGAATCTTATCAAGAATACGAGGCCAAGAGATGAAATTGAGTCCATGGAATGGGACGAGTTCAAAAACTTATTTTTCAATATGTAATTCACTTGTATTATTCGAACAAAGTTGGAGAAAGAGTTTCTTGAACTAAAGAAAAAGGATGATGAATCTGTTGGTATATAAGAAGAAAATTTTACAAGGCTTTCAAGGTATGCATCTGGATTTATCATCCAACCTGAATGTAAAGTTGATCGATTCTTTAGTGGCTTAAAACCAAATCTTCGAAGGGAATTAGCTATAAGAGACTTCAGTAGCTATGAAGAAATTGTGAATTGTGCTATCAAGGTAGAAATGGAAGTTGGTGTTACTTATCCATCTCATAGTTTTGACAAGAAACGGAAGATGGAGTTCAAGGAGAAATCTCAGAATAATGGTGAAAAAAAGATGAATGTTTCCTTATGCTCAAAGTGTGGAAAGAATCATGGTGGAGATTGTCTTAAAGGGAATAGAAAATGTTTTAAGTGTGTAAAATAAGGCCATCGAGCAGCTGAGTATCGAAGTAATGGAAAAAGGGTTTCTAATGACATGAATAAAGAAAATACTCCAGAGAACGCACCACCAACACTTAAATGCATCAAGTGTAAGGAAATGGGGCATTATGCTAATAAATGCCCTAATCCAAGGGTTAGTGATGATCGACATGAGAAACCACGTAAGTAAAAGGACAAAGGGAAGTCACATGCGATCACTATTGGCGATGTTGAATATGAAAACAACGTGGTGGAATGATTAAGTGTTTATGTAATGGGATTCCAAAATAATGTTGTATATAGTATCGTGGAATATTGGAATATTTATGTATTGGTATATTGTGGTTTTCAATGGTACCGGTAACCATAGAATGTGATTGAGATATTTTTGGAAAAAAGATGATATGCGCATAATGAAAGGAAAACGAGAAAATGAAATGTTTGACCGTATTCATGAGCTCATGACTGATATAAGGAGAAGGTTATATCATGGTTTGAGTTTATAGAATTTTTGGATTTTGGAAAGAGTTAACTTTTGACTTAATTCATGTTTTCACTAAGTTTCAATGGGTATTCATTCTTCAAGAGAATATATTATTAAGGTATTCACATGTTTGTAATTTGACCAAAAAGATATATCTTATGATATACAGGGAATAAATTATGGCATTCACGTGATTATTATGTGACATTTTAAGTAATCATTTTCTTTATACTATGATCTTGGACCGAAGTATTTTAGATAACCTTAAAGATTAGAATGGATTATGTTGGGAATAAGTTAGGATAAAAATTCTTTCGATATTATTGATGGGATGTTATAGTAATATAACTTTAGAAAAATGACAACCTGTAGGACGGGCGAGAGCCCATCGCGTCGGACAAGGCTGTGGGAATCGAACCCACAACCGAAGTGTGACTGTCCTTTATCGCCCACCACTAGCCTACAAGAAGTCCTTGGTTAATAGAAACTAGTATTATTTTATTACGCGGTATGATATATGAAGTATATGTTCATTTTTAAAATCGTATACGATTAACCTCACCATAGATGGACTTATGTATATATGATATCTTTTGATAACCTTTTGTTTGAAACAGATGGAATGACCCATAATTATATCACATGATCTATTAACACTTCATGAATAACAAATTAAACTTCATTTCTTTAATATATGAAGTGGAAATTGTTCAAAGCATGAACAACAGTGAGATTGTACCAAAATAAAGTAAGTATTTATTCTAATTCAAAATCTTCAACTTTAGGAAAATGATCATGAAAACCAAAAAAATGTTGTCCTAGTTCCCTTATATCCGATGAATCAGATGGTACCCTAGATCATCAAAAATTTATGTCTTTGTGATTGATGGCTTTTCCATATCCATGTTCTCTACCACTCTTTATCCGAACATGATGATTAGATTTCTCTTCCATATCCATATTTTCACCTATGTGGAAACCCAATGATTAGTTTATTTGGGTAACTGTTACGTTTCATACATTAGTTTTTAAAAATTGGTTTTGGTATTCCTTTTTACGATGTGGGTATCTATTAATGAAACCTTCGAGTAGTAAACCATTTATAACCCCGACGAATTTGGAGGGAGAAGTTCATTTTAAGGGGGTAGAATGTAACACCCCGAGATATTATGAAAAATATTCTTTTTAATTTCATTAATGTATTGTATTTTACGCTACACCAAAAGAAGCTTACACAACAAGCATCCTTGACTTTCCTTGCATTACACGCAATTGCGACCTTCCTCGATAGCGTGTGTAGTACACAATACCGAGTTCCACTAAACAACGATATGCTATTAAAACAATTTTAAAACTATCCGTTAGGAATAGTAATAACCACTTTTTTGAAATTTTAAAATTTTTATTTTCAAAATGGACTTCATTTTTTGATTCAGAATATCGAAATTAGCTTAGGGTGAAATTTTGGTACTTTTCGGATAACTTTCATTTTCTGATGAATAGTGAAAATTACTAAATTTTAATTAAAAACAACCTTTTTAATAGAAATAATTAATAATGATAATTTATTAATTTTAGTAGTTTTAAATTATATTAAGAATATATTTTTACAATTTAATATAATGTTGGTTATTGGATGTAATTTCACATTTAAACCAGACATAAACAACTGTCAATCTTTTGATAGTTATTATCTCTTAAGAACACGCTATTTGTTTTCACGACGGGAATTAATTTTTAAATTAATTAATTAAAAATTATATATTTTTAATTTGGTAAAATAGACATCATTTTTGAATTCATAATATCAAATATAGCTTAGGCCTAATTTTTTGTATTTTTCTGGAAACTTTCATTTTTTTATGAATAGTGAAACCACTAAGTGGTAGTTAATAAAAATGAATTTTTCATAAAACATAATTTTACCGCTTATGTGAGTGGAATTTCAAAAATCCTATACACATGGTTGATTTCAGTAAGTAAAATTTGGTTCAATGAGATGAATTTTATTTTGGTGAATATTAACTTTTTACTTTTTTTTACCATGGTTAAAAGTAAATAGTGTAATTAAGGGTAAAAATGATATTATTATTACCCTAACACATGTCCTAATTCTATTGGATAAGTGTAATTCTACCAAAAACAACTTTAGGAATAAAATATGACCATTTAGGCCCACTTGGATTAGATTAGGACATTTATTATTAATTTATTTAAAGAAGGGTTAAAATAGTTAAAATCAATGTTTAATAAGAAAATCATTTTTAATATAGGTTTATACATAATATAAATTCGACAATAAATATTCATTAGAAAGATAAATATATTTCCTACATAATGGTATTTTATTTGTAATTTTTATACATTAATTAATTTAATTTATTTATGACACAACGATGAAGCAATAATTATCTTATTAATGAAATATTGACATAATTGATGTTATAAATACCCAAATAAATGTAATTTGAGACTTTTAATGAATTACACTAATTTTATAGGTTAATAAGACATGTTATTATTGATTTAATTAACTTTTTTCTAACTAATCATTCTATTATAATTTTTACAGAAATCAATTACTAAATAGTCTCAAAATTTACATAAAATAGTTTTTAAAACAAATATTATATTATTAATTGTTATTTTATTCCTAAAAATCTAATGTTCGGAAAAATGACCTAGATAAGGTTATATATATTAATAATAAACAACTTGGGGTTCGTTCGGCTTGTTATAGTAAATTTATTAACCTTATAATGTAAGAACACAAAAAGAAAAGAAAAAATTAAAATTATCTAACTTAAAGTTAAATATAAATGATAAGGGTAAAATAGGAACCTAAACTTGTTTAAATTATATTGGATGAGAGTATTTAGACCCATACCCACCTTAGCTTCGAAATAAATTAATATGGAGCTATTTAAAACAGAATTTGGCTCTATAAAAAAATAATATTTGTAGTTATTCCAATGGTGCCCCTCTCCTCCCTTATAAAAGGGCACCTCCTCCCTCTCTTCCTCACATCACTTTGAGCCTTCATGCTCGGCAAAACCCTGCCAAATTCTCTTCTACACTTCCCTAGAAACATCCTAGAGGTTCTGGTCTTCCTCAAAGACCAATTTTAGTTCCCTAAAAGGTGATCTCAAAGAGGCGCTTTAAAGAAGAGGTAATGTCTGTTACCGATTCTTTCAACTTTATTTCTTTTTCCACTTCTTCTTCTTAGGTTGTTTCATTATGAAGTAATAACATCAGTATCACTCATATACTGATATGTTATTATAAGTATGAAACAACCATATTTCATCATCTATCCATCCTACGAAAAACGAAATCACCACGCGTGCATACGTACGGAATATCATCTCCACGCCGTGGTGTAATCTATTTTCCACCACCACCTTACATGGATGGGTATAATGGTTTAAATAATAACTATATATGATTATTGTAAAGTGATATTGATTCTTAAATAGTATACATACACTCCAATACAATTCCATGACCATGAGAACGATATCTTCACTCGTGCGTACGTACAGACTACCGTCACCACGACGTGATGAGATTCATTCTCCACGTCAACCATTCATGAATAATTATAAGGTATATATAATAAGTAATCATGAAATATATGACATAATAATGGTACTGGATTTATGTGTATACATATGTATGTCATCTACTTAATTCCATTCAACTCAATAAGTAAAAAAAATAGCGTTAATGCGTACGTACGGCCTGCCGTCTCTATGAACGGTGTATTTCATTCCATTTACTGATCTGTTATATAAATGTATATTCTAAATATATATTATATATAAATCATGTTTTATATTCTGAAATTAAGTAATCATGATCTAAGTAATCATATGAATAATTACACTTCAAAACACGGACGACAAATGAAATGATTTTACCCAAAACGCTCTTTAACATGGAATTTACAAAAGAACGTGTAAAATAAAGTCATAAGTGAACCATATATGATATCATAAAAATTATTATGATTCTGGAATAAGTCAATGACATTATTTAAATCATTATACAGGAGTTTCGGACACTTACGAAGCAAATCGGACCTAAGGTAAGGGAAATATCACAATCTCATTTTTATCCGAGATTGTATATACTTTGGTATTTACTGGGGTGTATTTTATCATCCACATCCATGTTTCCTCAATATGTAATATTATTTCCATCCACATAAAATTGTTTAAATCCAATTTTACCCTTCGGTGTGTTATTAGTAAAATATATGAAAGGAATCTTTTGTCGTTTTTCGTACGAGGTACTTTTTGACTTTTCAGACAAAAGTACGAGAAGAATGTTTTTTTAACTTATACGGCATCAATGGATTTTTAAAACATTATTTCCAATAATCTTCCATTACAAGTTTTCAAGTTTATTTTAAATCAACTTCTTTTTGATTAGAATTGAATGACATGTTAAGAAAGGAAAAGTGTTTTTGAATTAGAAATGATATTTTCCTCAAGAATGGAGTTCAAGTGTTTTATCAAAATTATTTTCCATCTAAGATAATAAAGGGTTCTATTTTTATATCTATTATTACATTTATTTTATTATGTTGTGATGGGATTATTTTTTTTGAATTCCTTTATTTTATATGAATTGTTTTATGATGTCATGATGTTTAAGATTTCTATTTTTATTACATGGGTTATGCTGTGATGTATGGTTTATGATTTTGTGGCACACATAAAAATGGTATCATTATGAGATGGGTGGGACCTATATCTCCCTCCAATGCATTGGGTAAATATTTTATATCTCATGAGATAGACATGGCTGGAATGGCAGGTTAAACTGGTTTATTGAAACAAGACTGAAACGAGGAGTGAACTCGGTTCAGAAATGGACTTTTTCCACTAAGATAGTCTTGGCAATGAGTCTTGACTAATAAGAAATGATTCTCAAGGATTATGTGTGTATGCCACAAAGTTTCATGTTTTAAGTTATGATTATTGGGATTACATTTCACTACTATGATTTAACCCAAGATATGAAATTATGATTTCTTTTGCAGGTTATGATTTCAAAAAGTTATGTTCTTATGTATATGATGTGATTTATATTTCTTTTGTTTACCCTTACTGAGCATTTGAGCTCACCCTTTTATGTTTTCTTTTCCCCGGGATATAAAGAAAGTTTTTAGTTAAAAAAAGAGGAATATCTTTATGGGAGATGTTGAAGATCTTTCACCACGATTAAAATATTATATTCCGAGTTTCCAAATACACTAAACTATTACGTTCTTTCTGTGTCTGTTTTTGTTTTGTATTAAGTATTCCACAAATGTAATGTAATGTCCATGTACATTAAGCTTAGGGTCTCTACACTAAAACATAAGAATGATCATACAATAGAACAAATATCAATTCAAACTAGAATTACCATATCCCAAAACTGTGATATCAAACAAAAACCACCATAAGATACACACAACCCAACATCCCATTGAAACTTGAGTCTCTTCAAGATAACAGAAGGCATGAAAATTATCGTAACATTCCACTCATGTCTGGACAATCCTATCTCTAATCTAACAAGAATCCCAAGAAAATGACTCTTGAGGACAGACCTTCTATGATACAAAATTATAATGAACTGACATGATATTCCCTCAAAACTATCACCCGACCCCTTCGGTTACATATGTGAATTGTATTCCTGATCCCCACGGGATGGAGAAAAGAAAATGAGCATCAAAACAAAAAAAATGGAATGATCTCTCCCAACCTTATCATACCCATGGAATATATGTACTAAAAATGGATTAGTGGAATCTGAGAAAGAAATATAATCCAAAACTATGAGATAATAGTGAAAATAAAAAACAAAAAAAATGTAGCTAAAAACTCCAAAGGACTAGTCCAACTACAAAGGGATGCAACAAGACAGCTATTCCAAATGATGGATTGGACAAACGACCTCCATATCAACCCCAAATACCCAAGAATCTAACATGAATCTCACCAACAGACTATGTCACCATGTATCTCCCCAGACTAGATGACACACAATGGTCTATACACCACCAAAGAGGTATGTAAGGTGTGAGATAACATGCTCAGTAGGATATCACCCAGGTGTTCTATTTCATTCATATGTATAACTATTTATGTATGGTTGTTTCATGTAATAAACTGGAATGATAATTTGTCAACAAGTCTTATTGAATTCAAGGTAATCATTTCCCATTTTCTACATTTCTAAAAAAAGTAGGTATATAAATTTCAAATCTAATTTTACATATAATTTTTTATAGTCATAAACATGCATATAGAGACAATATTAGAAATATAAGATATAGAATACATAAGCAGAGTTATCAAAACACCTTGGAATGCTATAATCTCATTCAGCAACCCACTCATACCAAAATAATCAATTCTAAAAAATTGTTGCTAGAACAGCTGGCCTATGTAGTAGAGGAATACCCCATGAGTGAACCCCACCAACAATATCAATATCAGTCCCCTAGAACAACATTCCTATGTAACATAAGAAATCACCCAAACAATAGTATTTGATAATAAAAAAAATGGATGATGGCCCCATGATAAACCTTCCACCTAAGTACCCAAGGTAACCCATGTGCTCTTTTTTCACAATTCAATTAAAGGCATCATAATTCATTTCAAAACAATTCTATATTTCATTTCAATGCTTCTAAAATAACCATTTTCCTTTCCATTTATCAATTAGAATAGAAACCTATTTTTTATTGAAAACTATTCTCAATAATCACAGAAAACTCATTAGAATATTTCATTAGGAATAATATTGTAATGAAAAACAACAAGATAGATTAGAATATTCTAAATTCAAAACCACCTACCACAAATCATGGGTCGCACACACCTACAATGGGGTCCACTAAAAATTAAAACCCAATGATGAAAATTAAGGCCCTTAAGAATAGAAAACCATTTCACAATGAATGAAAAAGGAAAAGGCATATGATGTGATATTGCACAATAGATCAAGAGAGATTCACAATAATGAAAACATAGATTGGATGTCAAAAAAATCAATCTAGAGGGAAAGGTGTCTTAGAAAAATTATTTAGAGAGACCCTGGGTCGAGGATAAATAATTTTGGAAAGAATGGACTAAGAAAAACTGACAAGAACATGTTTTAAAACTGGAAGTGGTTCATTTCACGGTGTAAAACTCTCATTCATGTTGTGAAGCCCATGATGGATAATAACACCAGAAAAACCATCACCTCATACTAATTAACACTTATTTTAAACATTAATTTTGTGAAAAAACAATTCACGATGTGTAATCATTCATACTGAGAATACATTTTCATGTGTTCTACTTGGTAAAAGTAACATGACGCGTAACCCAGTTACATGGATTCAAATATTCCTGCATCCTATAGAAAATGATGGTTATAATTTAAATTCAAACCAACCTTTGACTTCACCATTATAGTTATCCTCCTAATTATTTCTAATCCCTATTTAGATAATTATAGAAGGAATACTAAAATTAAGATAAACACATACCTGATGGATCATTAACAAGATATTACAAACTCCTGAACATAAATCTTGTCTATCCTAAGGAAGTCATGTGGAAGATATAATCACTAGAAAAATATGATTCCACCACTCCCTCATAAACAAATCATGTTACCAAGTCTTGTGAAAATCCAATCCTTGCTTCCATATCACTCTGACCGGTGGAATCGACTTCCCATACAAGAAATTCCCTTGAGAATAAATGATCTCAATCGGTTTCTCTAGAATAAAAACATCTGGTTATATATCAATTTACTACCAACTCAGAACATGAGGATTCTCAGGGTGGTACTTCTTGAACTGAGATATATAGAAAATATCATGAATACATATCAACTAGACCAAAATCCTAACTGACAAGAAACCAGTCTGTGATGATCAATGACCTCAAATGGTCCAAATTATCTTAGGGGGAAAATTCATTATTTTACATGCCGATAGTGACCCAATAGAGGAGAAACATTCATAAGAACCTAGTCACCTATGGAAAACTCTAATGGTCGCTGATGCTTAGAGAAATCCATGAAGAACCATTGGAAGAATATCGATAGGCCAATAAATCTTTGTATCTCAAAGACATTTTGTGGTTCCTACTATTAAAAACAACATTTACCTTGTCTAGATTAAATGATAATCCATGCATAGAAAATATGTTACTCTTGAAATTCACATCATGAATCCAAAACCATCATTTAAAAATATTTCCATAAAAAATATGACTTCTCAAAATCTCAAAAAACCAACTCAAATGTTGCTCATTATAATGCTAGAATTTTGAATAAACTATAATGTCATCCACGAACACTACCACAAAAGTGTCAATACATTTATGGAATATCTTATAAATCAAGGTAATAAAAATTCTAGGAGAATTATTTAATACAAAATAAAACAAAAGATATTCATATTTTACATACCTACTCCTGAAATCTGTATTTGGTATATTAGGATAAAAATTTCTAAGATGATTATAACACAACTAAATATCAATCTTCAATAGAAAATTTATCCAATTTAAATGGTCAAATAGATAATCCACACTACTCAATGGATGTTTTTTCATAACTGTTACCCAATTCAACATCTAATAGTCCTCACATAATGAAATTGAAAGATATGCTTTCATGGAAAATAGCACAGAGAATTCCCAAGGATAAATTCTAGGGCAAACGAAACCTTTTTTTAATTATTTATCCAATTGAATCATGAGATCATTTAGCTCATCTAGTGCCATATTATTTTAACATATCAATATCGGTCATGTACCTGGAAAGAATTAAATCATAAAATCTACCTCTCTCTCTCGAGAGGAATACTAGAAAAGTATTATAAAAATATTTCACAAAGGAATCAAACAATAGTGAAAAAATCAACGACATGAGGACATCATCAGGATCAAACACAATGATAGATAGTAAAGTCTTGAGCTTTGGATGTGAAGGCCTAGAATGACCTTCCATCTTGTCCCCCTCCCTCAGAAACACATGATAGATCCCATCGGTAGCATGAAACAAAATGTAAAAATGATAACAATCAACCATAGCTCGATGAGTGACAAGACAATATCTAATTATGATGATGTCATACAGATCCATATCACGAATGGGAAAAACCCAGCCCGACTCTGTATCTGTTATCGTTAACGAACATGAGGGACAATGAAACCCATTATTTTTTCCCATTAAAAGAGGTGTCGCAAACTCTATTGTAAAGGAAATAAGTTCCATTGGATGTTTAGGAACATAAAATAAACGTACGTATAAAAAAAGTGGGAGGAAGTAGTATCAAATAAAATAATTACTATTGAAGATGCAATAGTGATATTACATGTCATAGTTGTTGGACATGTGTCAACTTCTGTTGGAAACTCCTCTACTGAGTGAAAATGCTTCACTCCGGATAATTTTTCCTTGAGCCCTGTAATATTTGAATTTTCTTACTCTATTATAGTATACTTTTTAGATGATGAACCCAGTCCAGAGTGGGGCATATTCATAGCATGATAGAAAATTTGTATGTGACAAACACATCCACATCTATTTCACATCTTTTTGAAAATTGGACAAGAAAATATTGTTTTTCTTACTATTACACACACATATATATTAATAGGAACATTAACCACTATAATATATAGTGTAGAGGAGGCTCACTACTAAGTCCCACCTCCACTACTCCTAGGATGAACATGCCAATTCTTATTATTCATATGTGAGCCAATAAAGCTTCCACCCAATAAAAGAGAAAGGGGTGGAAAATTCATCCTTTCCTACTATATTAATTTATTTCATAATAGACATATCTATGGTCTTTTTATAGGTATAATGTTTCAACATAAACACCAGTGATCTGATATCCGTTCACAAGCCTTACGAGAACTTTTTCTCCTTCAGCTAATCATTCTTCACCATGTTTTGAGAAAAATTCATGAGAACAACAAAACAATTGGTCTATACCGACACTGATTGCTCTCCATATTTGATATAAAGGGAGAATTAGAAAATATATGAAACTCTAGTAAAAACTGCTATTACAACATGGTTTTGAAACCCATGTAATCCAAGTACATGTTTCTGTCTACATGGACCATAGAATCCCACCATCATCTATTATACCCCTCAAGTACAAACGATACACCCTTAACCCTATTGTTCTCAGGTGTCCCCATAATTTAGAAGATTTGATCAATCCTACCCTACATGTATTCCACCTTTTGAGGTTCTTTCATTCCTTTAATGGATGATGGCTTCTCACTCAAGAATTCATGTGATCGATATCTCCCACCTCCACCTCATGGATGCACATCAACCATGCATTTCGAACTCATGGAAAACCCACATTGATAGTACACAATTACCATATGATAGTCTCTATGAGATCATAATATATTGGTGGTATCCCTTGAGGGCCATTAGTTTCAGCTTCCGGAGGAACTCGTTGAAATCATCTTGGAGGCATAATTCGGCACACCAAAACATAAGAATGATCATATATTAGAACAAATATCAATTCAATCTAGAGTACACATAATCAAACAACTGAGATTTAAAACAAAAACCAACAATAGAGACATAAACACCAACATCCTTTGGAAACTTATGTCTCATTAAGACAATATATGGCCAGGAAACTATCATAACAAACCTCTCATGTACCTAAAATCCTATATCTAGTAAAAAAACATCCCAAGAAAATGATTCCTAAAAAACATCCTATGATACAAAATTATAATGAACTGACTTGGGATGCCTCAAATGCAACATGTG
This sequence comes from Viscum album, assembly GCA_963277665.1. Lineage (NCBI taxonomy): Eukaryota > Viridiplantae > Streptophyta > Magnoliopsida > Santalales > Viscaceae > Viscum > Viscum album. The sequence continues at coordinate 1,031,651,442 of OY728133.1, read as the reverse complement.
ACTTATTCGGTTAAATACATGAAGGGTGTTATTGATCCTCGTGGGGTGGCGTAAACCACCCTGACTTCAAACAACAAAACCAAGGGAATGATTCCTAGCAACCTAATCAAACCCATTGAATATATATACTAAAAAAGGAATAGTGGAAGATAAACATGATATATATTCCATAACTTTATGAAAATTTAGATATCAAAAAACAAAAAATGTAGCTAAACACTCTAAATAAAGATTCCAACTGTAAAGGACCCAATCCAAACAGCTACTCCAAATGATGGCATGGACAAACTCCCACCATCTCACCACTAGCTACCCATCCATATAACATGAAACTCAATGTCTGACTACGATACCAAGCCATTCCTTTCACTAAATGATAAGAAAAGGACTACCCACCATTGAAGAGGTACACAAGGTGTAAGATAACAGGCTGAGTAGGATCCCACCAAGGTTCTACGTAGCATGCCTCTTTATAAAAATTCATGTTTTCTCATTTTAAGTAATAAATTGGCATGGAAATTCAAAATAAGTTTTATAGATAACATGGAAATAATTTCCCTTTTTCCATGTTTCTAAAAAATTAGGTAAATCTCCTTCCAATCACATTTTTTATATCATTTTATAGAAGCATAAGCATGCATATAGGAAAACTCATAAATCCCAGAAATAAGAAATTGAATAATAGGTATCACAACACACTATAATACTATAGTTCTAGGTTATAGATTACTCATATTAAAATAAAGAAATGCATAAACTAGTTCCTAGAACAACATGACTAGGATATAGAGGAATACACAATGATTAACCCTCCCAACAATATCAATATAGTTCCACTAGAACAATGTTACTAGTAAATTGAGGAAGGCAACAAGACAAACCACCATGATAACCACAAAACAATAAACTATATCCCCATACTAAACCTTCCACCTAAGTAACCAACGTAAACCATGTGCTATTTTTCACAATTTCTTTCAATGATTTAAAACCCATTTCCAAATCATTTCAAATTTCATATCAATTCTTAGAAAATACCCATTTTCAAATCCATTGATAAAAAACTAGGGAAAACTATTTTTTTATTAAAAAATATTCTTTAAACAGACAAAAAAATCAATGAAATCGTACATTATGAATCATTTTTTAAATGAAAACAACAGGATACATTTGAATAGGCTAGAGACATAACCACCTACATCAATGCTTGGTTCACACATGCCTGAAATAGGAACCACTAACAATATAAAACCAATGAATTGAACAAAGGACCTCAAGAATGGATTCCCACATCACTACATCCAATAATGGAAAAGGCCACTGGGGGGGATATTTCTCAATAGATACAGAGAGGAAAACCACAATTGGAACATAGATTAGATGTTGAATGGATTGATCCAATAAAAGTTGTGTCTTTGAAAAATGATTAGGAGAGTCCTTGGGTCAATGATAAACGAGTCTGGAAATAAATGGTGAAGAAAAACTACTAATTAGTGTCTTTACAACATTAATTTGTTCATTTAACTTCATGAAAATCCCATTCATGTCATGAATCCATGATAGATAAGAACACCTGAAAACCCATCCCCTCAGATTAAAAATACCTTATCTAAATCATCCAAAATGTGAAAACACCATTCACGATTTTTATTATTTCACAGTGTGAATCCCCTATAACAAATTGTACCCAAAATAAAATTACATGGCATGGAACCCAGTTACACGGTGTGAAATAATTATTCACCCTACAAAAAAGTCTGGTAATAATTTAATGTCCAACAGTCCTCTAACATCACAATTATAGGTATCCACCCAATTCTTTCTCGGACCTATTTAGACAGAGATAGATGGAATACTAAAATGAAGATAACGGAGTACCTGATTGATCGATAAAGGGATGTTTCCATGTGGTTTAATAAAATTTTGGAGACTCCTGAATACTCTAAGATATGTTACACCACCTATATTCTTAGAGGACAATGAACGATATGGAATGACTCCATTTTTTAAGCTATATTTGAATAATACCATACATGAAATTATTTCAAGAAATTCGTCCATTAACATTTTTACCCTGAGATGTTACATATGGAGATGACCTAAGAGTATTTGATATTAGAGAAATTGGAAGAAAACATTATATGGTATTTTATATTTTTTCTTTATATTGTTCATCTCGAACTAGATCATAACACTAATGTGATACAAAAGGCTCAATGGATTGATTTGGGATTGGGGATAGATATTAGGACAATAATTATTCCAATGTGTCTTCCTACCTTTATAATGGTTGTGAAAAAGTATCATTATTTTAGCAATTAATATCTAGAAAGAAATGTTTTGTGGGAGCTTCTATTTGTGGTATCGAAATCCAGGGTGTTTTCTATATCTACAAAATATTTATTGAGGGTGGTCAATTCCAATTCAGACCAGTTTTAGGGGATTCATAAGGGGAGACACATTTAGTCAGCTATGAATTTTGAGTTGGTTGTCCTACCATGCCTAGATTTCTGAAGGATTCTAAGGCTCCACCACATAGTGTAAAATTCTAGTCACCTAATGTTTTTTGAAAGTGTATTCTAGTGATGTATACTAGGATCCAATCTCACTAAGAACTCACTGGTTCATAATGATTCTTGGAAGTGTGGTTGGTCTAATCCTCCTGCTATGTTTTATGTTCATATGGGTATGACAAGTGGGACTTTTGGGAAAGATTATGTGCTATTGGAATCTGATGTAGGGAAAGTTATTGTTGGAGGTCTGGTGTTTGTTTCATCTTCTTTAATTATAGATTTTTTTTATACAATTGATACTAAATTTTTTATGATATAATTTATTTATTTGAATGGTATTAAATATTTAAATTATATCACACATGATTGATATTTACCCACATTTAAAATAATGGTCCAAATAAGGTTGGAAGTGGCCAGTGTGTCGTGTGGTGATACAAGAAGGTGAGGTTACCTAACAATATTCAATTGTAGTTGTTGAAATATATGAAAAGATAATTTTTATTGAATGGATGATTATTTTTAAGGCCCTAATAGGTTATTATAATAATTGGGTACATTTTTTCATTCAATGTATTCACTCATGTTTCAAGATTTTGTTGACCCCTTCTTAGGAATTCTACTTCTTGTAGTGGGTTCTATGTACCATGATGTGTTTTGAGTTGAATTTTAATGTTTAATAACATAGATAATGGTTGGGATTACTATTTCCTTTCCCCATTGTATGATTCCTATTTACTTTCATTACCCGTTCTCTTGGGCTCATGTCGGGACTACCCTAAGCTTGCCTTCCATAGGCCAGGGGCCAATGACTTGAACCAAAAGTCGTATTCCCTAAAACTAGGAACACATTGACTTTATAACATGTAAACTCACGTAACCAAGCACACAACAAGAAACGAACACAAGAAGACTGCATAACCAAAAGAGTACTGAATGTAAAAGGGGCCAGAATACAATCCCAATAGTAAATGTAAAAGTACAGCGAAAATAAAATACAATTGAAGAAAGAAAAAGATAGCTACTAGATCATCCACTGAGGTTCCTACCTGAAGGGTAGGTATAAGTCAACTCCCCAGCACTCCACATCTGCCCATCTCCTCTACATACCGACATGCCGTATGGTTCCACCTTTGGGCACCGTCTAGTCCTGGTACTCTCATCCTTAGTCAATGATGTTCGTCATCTGCACCATACACAATGAAGTGCGGGCATTGCCCATGTAGGGGTGAGTATAACGATACTCAGTTGAGACCCTAAGACCCTCAAGGTCTCACAAAGTCTCCCAAGGATAAACTATAAAGCATGTAAACCAGTGGAAGCCCTACTTAGGTATATTCCCATACATATACCTAAGTTATCATTTATTCCCATCTCAATCAGAAAGAAACACAAGGTCTAACTCAAAAGCCCGAATCTGAACTGTTCCACAAAGGAAAGAAATACCACAAAGGCAAGTACCACACTGGTATGCCACACTGGAGAATACCACCAAGGAATTACCATGAAGGAAAAGTTCCACAAAGGTTCGAACTCATCTCATACCAGGTATCACTTATGTACAGTATAAGAGATGATTAGATAAGAATAATAAATCATCTTACTCTGTAAAGAAGCTGACCCACACGGGATCGTTAGGTGTTGACCCACACAGGACCTTTAGGAAGTGACCCACACATGATCACTAGGAGCTTACACACAAAGGATCTCTAGGAGCTAACCCACACAGGATCGTTAGGATATTACCCACTTAGGATCACTAGGAGATGACCAACCCAAGATCACTAAGAGTTATCCCACACAGGATCGCTAAAAGCTGACCCACATAGGATCGCTAGGATTTGACCCACATAAGATCATTAGAAGCTAAAGAATACAGGATCTTTAGGAGCTGAAGAACATAGGATCGCTGTGAAATGACCCACACAGGATCTTTAGGAGCTGACCCACACAGGATCGCTATGAGCTGACCCACATAATATCGCTAGGAGATGACCCACACAAGATCTCTATTCATTCTACTAGTCACAGCGAGCTACTGGGTTCTCGCACTAAGATTTCTTGTCTTTGGGAGGATCCACTCCATAATTCACAGGTCGATACTCCAACTGCTATAAATTCCCATGAAGAAGTATCTCAATATTATTCCACATCATATGGGTCTCAACGCAATAGATGACACATCAATCAGATTCCCAATCTTTGAGTTATTAGGGTTTTGGTCCTAGGGGCCCGGTTGGATTCATGCTAGATCCAACCTGACCATACCTCAACTTTACCCAATATTGTAGTGGGGTATAGTCAAAATATACTATCTCACTCCATGATTTCTATTTATGCTGACGGTTTGTCAAATAGACATCTGGTTCTAAAGTTATGGCCCAAGTAAAGTATAGGTTTGTATTAGGTCTGGGTCTAGTCTGACCTGTTCAGACTGACCCGACCCGACCTGGATTTGGTATACCCTATTCGGGTCGGCCCAGTATGTGGTGTGGTCAGGCCCGCTGGGCGGTTCGGCAGGCCATGAGGGCCACGAGGGTCCACGGAGGCTGCGAGTGTTGCGGGGTGGCAGAGGTTGGGGGTCGGCTCGGCCGTGGGTGGTAGCTCGGCCACAAGAGTTCCACGAGGGTGAGGGAAGGCTCGCCTCAACTTGGGGCGGCTCAGATGGGGGGGGGGGGCAGAGGCCACGGGGTGGCTCAGTGAGGCTGCGCGGGGCGGCCCAGCCGCGGAGGGTGGTGGCTCAGCCGCGGGGGGGGGGGGGGGGGGGGTGGCGGCTAGGCCGCGGGGCAGGTGCCTGGCCACAGGTGGCAGCTCGACCACGGAGGGGGGCAGCCCGGATGCGGATAGCGCAGAGCCCACAGGGCGATGGTGGACGTGGGGCGATGTTTTTGCGTCATCGCGTTCATAGTAGCCAGTGATAGTGTTGGTCGCTATTTTCATGCCACACCTTGGTTCATTTTTTTTCCTCCACCACAATTAGTTGTTTACCACAAGGTTTGCGGAGAGGACGGTCCATGTTTTTTTAGGCCGCACTCTCCGCGTTAGAGCGGTAGCAAGAAGCTACAATATCTTCTTGAATTACGAAGAATTATCAATAATGGAAAGAGATAAGAATTTCAAAAAACCACCCAACAATTTCCCACAAATAATCATTCACAAATAAACCCCAGCCTTAGATTGTTTGTTGACTTTGGCATGAGAAGGAAGACCAAGAAGTCGAAGAGAGTTCCAATGATCATCACTTCTGACCACACTTCGATTTCGTGCTCACTAGCCGTCCGCTTACATGATTTTCGAATAATGTTCTTTGTTGGAGTTCTTTTTTGGAGAAGTGAAATCCTCCCAATATTTCTCCACTCCCCAAATACACAATAAAATTCAATGTATCCAAAATGATATGTTTCTCCGATTTAATTGTTGGAAAAAATTCAAATTGGATTAATTAATTACATAGGTTGGCATAATAAATTTATGGGGGTGGCACCATTTATGTGGGGGGAAGTTTAAGAGGCTCCCCCACCATTATGAGGGATTTAAAGGGGTTTTAAACCTAGGGTGGTCCCCACCACCATAACCTCTCATGGGTGGTTAGGCTTGGTGGTCCCCACCTTCATAACCTCTAATGGGAGGTATTAGTTCAGGTGGTCGAACCTGTGAAGTATCAACATGGGTTGTTTCAAAACAAAATAAAACTAAAATGTCACACCATTTTATTTTATTCCTTGATAAAAAAACCCAAAATATATCTTTCAATCTCGACCCACTACGGTCGAGGTGAAGGTCTCTCTAAGAGAATATCAGTGCTACAATTTCAACGGTGTCCTCAGATTTCAATTCCGATCATCGGTTCAAAAGTTAGAAAAACCCGCTCGCACATTTACTAAACGTACCCGAACAAAAGTTTGGAAATTCATTTCGGGCACTCTGGGCCTTGGAATCACGTGCCATTAATTTTCACGAACTCATAAAATTTCCATATATTTTAAAAAAAAATTACATGGAAATTCTGAGTCTTTACATTCTCCCCACATTAGGGTTCTACATCCCCATCAGCCACAACTCAAACTAGGTAAAACGGTGGGGGTACTGAGCATGCCTTTGAGCCTCCTACTCCCATGTGCACTCCTGGAGGTTCCCATGCTTCCAGCGAACATGCACTAGAGGTATCGATCGTCCATGAAAGACCCACTCATATCGATCCTCAATCTCTACTGGAACCTCTGTAAAAGTCATCCCATCATCGACGTCCAGTTCTCCGTGGTCGATGATGTGAGAAGGGTTGTGCATGTTTATCCTCAGCTAGGATACGTGGAATATTTCATGCACATGGTGAAACTACGGTGGAAGAGCTAAGCGATAAGCCACCTCGCCAAATCTACTGAGGACCTGAAAAGGCTCAATGAACTTAAGAGATAACTTACCGCCTCGGCCAAATCTCAACAAACCTCATCGAGGTGATACCCATAGAAAAACATGTTCACCATCCTCGAACTCCAGAGGTCTATGTCTCTTATCGGCATAAGACTTCTGCATGCTCTATGTAGTCTTCATCTACTCCTGGATTATTTTCACCTTCTCTGTGGTAGCCAATACCATCTCTAGTCCCACTAGTGATGACTCCCCGGGGTCCGTCCAGCTCAAAGGTGGTATACATGGTCACCTGTACAAGGCCTCGAAATGTGTCATCCAACTGATGGAGTGATAACTGTTGTTGTATGCAAACTCCACCAACTTCAAGTGATCATCCCAACTAAAACTGAAATCGACGACAGAAGCACATAACATGACCTTAAGGGTTTGAATGGTCCACTCAGTCTGACCATTCATCTGAGGATGGAAGGCACTGCTCAAATGAAGTAGTGTCTTGAAAACCTCCTGCAACCCCTTCCATAGCTGAGAAGTAAAACATGCATCACGATCAGAGACAATCATCAAGGGTAATCCATGTAGCCGCACAATCTCCTACACATAGAGGCATCAGAAGCTCTCTACTGAACCCTACTCTCTGATCAGTAGTAAGTGGGCTGACTTGGTGAGTCGGTCAATGATCACGCAAATTGAGTCATGATGCCTAGATGTACGTGGAAATACCATTATGAAGTCCATGGATATCCCATCCCACATCCAATATGGGAACTCCAAAGTCTTAACCAAGACTACTGGTACCTGATACTTTGCCTTCACTTGCCGACAAGTGAGGCATAGAGAGACAAACTATGCTACTTCTTTCTTCATCCCCGACCACTAGTGCTATTGCCGGAGATCTTGGTACATCTTCTCCACTCCTGGATATACCGCTAGAGGGGATGTGTGGAACTCCCTCAACACTTCCTCCTGAAGTGACTCTGGTACCATAGTACATCCTCTGAAGAGAATGACATGATCCCCTCCTTCATAAAATCCATTAGGTGCATGTCCTGTGGATAACTAAGAACATCGTGTCTCGTAGTCAGCGTCCCCACATTGTGCCTCCCGGACTTGCTGATGAAGTGATGGAGTGACTGTAAGAGGATGAAGAAAACTGCTCTATCTCTATCCATAAAGGATATTTTCAAAGTGGCCAGCTTCTCTATCACCTCTCCTAGAAGCTATATACTAGATCTCCTGCTGATTGCATCTTCTACACCATTCCCCTTCCCAAGAGTATATACTATCTCAAAGTCATAGTCTTGTAGGAATTCGAGCGAACGTCACTGTCTAATATTCCTGTCTTTTTGAGGGAAGATATACCTAAGACTCTTGTAATCAGATTACACTATAATGCGCTCGCCCATCAAGTAATGTCACCACATCTTCAAGGTGAATACCACTGCTACTAACTCCATGTCATGGGTAGCATAGTTCTAATCATGCTATCTCAGATATCGAGAACCATATGAAATCACCACGCACTCTTGTATCAGGACACATCCTAGCTCAGTCCTTGATGCATCTTAGTAGACTATATACCCTACACCCTCCTCTGGAGGCCTCAAGATGGGGGGCACTAGTCAGCCACTATCTCAGCTTTCGAAAACTTTGTTGGCATATCTCCGACCACACGAAGGGTTTCCCCTTCTTCGTCAATGCTAAAGGTGGTGATGCAACTCTGAATAAATCAAGAAAAAATCTTCGGTAGTATTTGGAAAAAGCCAGGAAACTCCGTACCTCTGCCACACTCCTGGGTGGCTCCCAAGCATGTACGGCCTCAATATTTACTGGATCCACTACAACTCAAGCCTCTGATATGACATTTCCCAAAAAGTGAACCTCTCGATCCAGAACTTGAACTTTGAGAGCTTACCATAAATCAGGTACACTTAGAGTGTGTCCAATACTACCTTTATATGATATGAAAACACCTCTTCAGTAGCCGAGTAGATCAGAATGTCGTCGATGAAGACTACTACAAGGCGATCAAGGTATGGATAAAAGATCCTATTCATGAGTCCCATGAACACTACTGAAGTGTTGGTTACAAAAAATGGAATAAACAAAACTCAAAATAGTCGTATCGATATCTGAAGGTCATATTCTGCACATCTTCGTCTCGTACTCTGAGCTAGTGATAGCCTGATCTGAGGTCTATCTTCAAGAACCACCGTGATCCCTTCAGCTGATCAAAGGGGTTGTCGATCCTTTTAAGTGGGTACTTGGTCTTTATGGTCACCTGATTCAGGCACTAATTGTCAACACAAACCCTCAAGCTCCCATCATCATTCTTGTAGAACAAAATTGGGGATGCCCAAGGGGAAAAACTGGTCCGAATGAACCATTTTCCCAATATGTCATCCTACAATACCCACAGCTCACGAAGCTCTATGAGAGCCATCCGATATGCTGGTGTAGATATCGGTGTCATCCCGGGGTACAAGTCAATGTAAAAGTCCACCTCTCTATGAGGAGGTAGAGCCGTAACATCATCTGAAAATACATCAACGTACTAGTCCACCACTACATGATAACTCAGACTCTCCACGTCAATCTATTTGATGGTAAGGCAATCCAACTGATGTGGAATTGGTTGTACCCTCCTACGGGTAAGTCCATCCAGTGCTGCAAAGGCTCCCTTCTCACTGGTCAAGGTAAACCTCATCCCATCCATATAGACACACCACACTTGGAACCTAATACAGTCAATCTGAGCATGTACTATGTATTACCAGTCCATACATAAGATGACTTCGTAAATCCTCGAGGTCGCTACAAGGAGATCCCATCCGAAGCTCTCGGCTCCTCGAGTAAGCTCAATCTGTTGAAACCAATGCGTAGTCATCGAATCCGCTCCCATAGAAGTCTCTAGTTGTAAGGATCTAGCCAAATGCTCTGTCAGAATCTCTGAGCTCTGAACAAGGGCAGTAGAAATTAAACAATGACTGACACCTATATTTATAAGTACTGTAGCTAAGGTGGAGTAGACATAGATCATACCTCGTATCATCTCCAAAGCACCGTGATTGTAGGCCTCAACTGCTTGGAGTTGAGCTCACCCCTATTCATCGGCTCTCTACATTCAGGGTGGACCTCCTAGTGTTAGTGGTAGTAACATTTTGAATCGTCGCCCATTTCTAGCTACATGGTGAGATCCTCTACCACGTCCACCTGCTCCCTTCTAATCTCACCCCTGTCCATCTTCCTGGGCGGTCCTTCGACCATAAGTTGATCATTCGTACAACGAGTATGATAGTCATGAGCCATGTGACCCTGCCCGCCGCATGTGTAGCATTTCCCGCTTTTGGAATGACCATCTCTGCTTGGGTTCCCTGCAGAACTCATCATGAGTCATGCGGTCGTCCACCTGTAGGTCTATTCTTCTTGGACCTATATGACATCTTTCTGCTTACGGCTATAAAAGACTCCTCTACATGACAACTGGTGGTGGGTCTCGCTACTGGTGACTTCTCATCAAGAAAAATCTCCACATAGAGGGCTCTCTCTAACACCCCCGCCTGTGTTAAGATGCTAGGTGAGATCATCGAAGCCCTGATCTCTTTCCTAATCCCCTGCTCAAAGGTCTAGTCCCTAAAGAATGGGTCCCATACCATATATGTGGAGTAACATGAGAGGATAGTAAACCTCACTAAATACTGAGCTACAACCATTCTTACCTTTTATAGATAAAGAAGCTCCTATATGCGCACTACGTGAAGAGTCGCTCGAACAATGTCTTCCTGAAACAGGCTCTCAAATTATTCCCATAGAAGTGTTACCATATCGTGAACCTAGAGAATCAAGCTCCACCAACTACCTACTACTTCATATAGATGGAATGAGGCAAGGATCACCATGAGATTGGCCGGTGTCCCAACAAGTCAGAAGACTCTCACTAAAGCCTCCAACAAATCCTCGGCTGCATGTGGGTCCGTCTCTCCCCTGAACCTGGGAGGCCTTTGGTGCTGGAAATCATGAAATGCTCTCAATTGGAATGCATCGTCTGCTTCTGGGGCTGGTGAAATCGGTGGCCCAACGGGTAATGGTACAGCTGGTTCCTCTGCTAGTGCCTCTACTAGAAGAGGGCCCTGCACCGAGGCCTCATCGCTCGGTGGGCTATAAGTACATGCTACTCTCGGAGCCCTAGCTAGCAATCTACGTGGAGGCATCCTGAAAATAAAAAGGTGTGACATGATCAATAATTTATACCTAGTGATATGTCTTAAATAGGTAACAATGAAAACTCTTGAAAAAGACAAATAATCCGTGTTTTTGTGCACTGAGTCGGAAATCAGAAGTTAGGGTCCTGGTGTATGGATAGGTCGGCCACCAAACCAACACTGGATTCCCTAAACTAATAACCAAACTCCCTACACATAACACTATTTTTGTTAAAATAAATATCAAAGTCCTATGTTCTAAGGTATAACTGACTCCTTCAATACTAATTTTTCATGACCCGTCCCCCGGGGCCCATGTCGTGACAACCCCAAGCCCGCCTTCCATAGGCTAGGGGCTAGCGACAAGAAATGAAAGGAATATTCCCTAAAAATGCGAAGGAATTTCATTTATAACCTATAAACTCATGTAACCAAGCCCACATTAAGATATGACCACAATAAAACTGTATAAACAAAAGAGTGCTGAAAGTAAAAGGGGTTAGATTACAAGCCCAATAGTAAAGGTAAAAGTACAATTGAAATACATTACAACTGAAAAAAGTGAAAGGCATATATTGGATTATCCTCCGAGGTTCCTACCTAAAGGGTAGGTAAATATTTCCTCCACTACACTCCATGTCCTCATGTCTACTTTTCATACTGACACGTTGTATGGTCCACCTCCAGGCATCATCCAGGCCTGGTACTCTCGTCCTCAATCAGTGATGTCCATCGTCTGCACCAAAAAACGAAATGTTGGGTTAGCTCCTATAGGGGTGAGTATAATGATACTCAGTAGGGATCCCGAGAACCTCAAGGTCTCACAAAATCCCCCATGGATAACCTACAATGAAAGTAAACTAGTGGAACCCCTACTTAGGTATATGCCCATACATATACCTAAGTTATCAAGTATGTCCATCTCAATCATGAGGAAACACAAGGTCCAACTCAATAGCCCAAAGCTCAACTATTCCATAAAGGAAGGAAAAACCACAAATTCAAGTACCACATAGGTACGCCACACTGGAGAATACCACCAAGGTATTACCACGAAGGAAATGTACAGCACATGTTTGAACTCAACTCAAACTAGGTATAACATAAGTACAGTAGTAGAGATGATTAGATGAAACTGCTGAATCATATTACTCTATAAAGATGATGACCCACATAGGATTACTTGGTGATGACAAACACAGGATTACTATGAGTTGACCCATACATGGTCGCTAAGAGGTGACCCACACAGGTTCACTAGGAGTTGACCCGCACAAGATCTCTAGGTGCTGACCCACACATGATCGGTTGGAGCTGACCAAGATAGGATCGCTTGGGGATGACCCACATAGGATTTCTAGGAGCTGACCCACACAGGATCTCTATGAGATGATGCACACATGATCTCTAGGACCTGACCCACACAGGATCTCTAGGAGCTGAACGACACATGATCGATATTCATTCTTCTCGTCACTGATTGCTACTGGGATCCCACATTAACTATAATCGTTTCTAAGAGGATCCACTCCAAAATTCACTATTTGATACTCTAAATTCTAAAAAGTCACACAAAAAAGTATCTTAATGTTAGTCCACGTCATAGGTGTCTCAACGCAACAAACGACGCGTTAATCAGACGTCCGGTCTGTGAGTTATTGGCCTTTTAGTCCCGGGTGCTCGGTTGGATTCGTACTCAATCCAAACCGACTGTACCTCAACTTTTCTAAAAACTTCAGTGGGGTACACTCAAAGGGACTTTATCTCTCCATGATTTCCAATGCTGTTGACAGTTTTTCAAACATACATCCAATTCCAATGTTATGGCCCTTGAAATGTATTGGTTAGTATCAGGTCCGGATCCGGTCCGACCCCGTCAGATCGACCCGACCCAACCTAGCCTGGGATGACCCGGTTTGGGTCAAACTGGACCATTGTGTGCCCAGCCCGCTATGTGGTATGGCCGACTGTGAGGGCCGTGATGGGCTGTGGAGGCCGTGGGGGATGTGGGGCGGTGGAGGCCGCAGGTTGGCTCGCCCGCTAACAGTGGATCGGCAGTAGGGGTGCCACGAGAGTGCAAGGCCAATCAATAGGAAGGGAAGAGGCCTCGAGGCGGATCGGTGAGGCCGCATGCGATAGCCTGACCGCTAGAGGTGGCCCGGTCGTGGGTCAGCGGCCCGACCTCGGGTGGCGGCTCAGCCGAGGGGCGGTGGTGTCATGGACACTATGCGGCGGCCCGACCATGGGCAGTGTCTCAGACGTGAAGGGGGTGGCCTAGACATAGATGGTGAAGAGGCCATGAGTAGAAGTGCGGCCAGGCGTGGAGGCCATGGGGAGGTGTCGTTGTGTTGTCGCCTTCATCGCGGCTGGTGGTGGTGTCGGCCACCCATCTCGTGCCCCATCGTGGTTTGTAGTCATTCCTCTATCACGATCAACAATTAACCACAAGGTTTGTGAAGATGACAGACCATGTTTGTTTGTCCTGCACTCCCTGCATTAGAGTGGTAGCAAGCGGCTATAATTCCTTCTTGAATTATGAAGAATTATCAAGAATGGAAAGAGAGAAGAATTTCTAACAACCACCCCATAATTTATCACAAATAATCATTCACATATAAACCCCTACCTTGGATTGTTCGTTTACATTGGCACGAGAATGAAGTCAAAGAAGGCGAAGAGTGTTCCAATGATCACTGCTTCGAACCACGCTTCAATGTCAGGCTCGCTTGTTGTCCTATTCCTTGATTTCTAAAGAATGTTCTTCGATAGAGTTATTCATTGAAGAAGTGAAATCCCCCTAATATTTCTCCTCTTCCCAAATACACAAAAACGAAAAGTATCCAAAATGATATGTTTCCCCAATTTAATTGTTGGCACAATTTCCAATTGGGTTAATTAATTACATAGGTTGGATTAATAAATTTTAGTGGGTGGAACCATTTAAGTGGGGGAATTTTGAGAGGCTCCCCCACACATATAAGGGAGTTCAATGGGGTTTAAACTTCAGGTGGTCCCCAATACCATAACCTCTCATGGGAGGTTAGGCTCGGTGGTCCCCACCTCTATAACCTCTCATGGGAGGTTTTAGTTCAGCTGGTCCACACCTGTGAAATATCCACATGTGTGGTTTCAAAATAAAATAAAAATAAAATGTTACACCATTTTACTTTATTTTATTCCTTCACAAAAAACCCAAAATCTATCATTCACTCTTGAACCACTACGGTCGAGGTGAAGGTCTCGTTAAGAGAATATTGGCGGTACGAGTTTAATGGTATCCTCAGATTTCAATTCAATGCACGGGTTAAAATGTTAGAAAATCCCGCTCTCATATTTACTGAACGTACCCGAACAAAAGTTCAGAAATTCATTATGGGCATTCTGGGCCTCGGAATCACGCACCATGAATTTTCGTGGTCTCGTAAAATTACCATATATTTAAAAAAATTACATAGAAATTCCAAGTCTTTAAATTTATATTCTAATATATATCCAACGTCTCCAACTATGTTTTTGGAAATTAATATCCATCATGGGGACCTAATGTCTAAAGGATTTATTTATCCATGTGTGTCACCATGGGATTCGACTCTTCTCATTTCTATGATAGAAGGCAGAAGTTTCTGACATTTTATATTTTAAAAAATGTTAAATCTCATAACTGTTTTGATCAAATATCATTTTTCCAAGATTGATGATATATTTATACATCTATGACGAGAATGTTTTTATAAAATATTGACCATTAGGTAGGGTGAGAAAAGTTCAATGTCCAAGAATATAATATACCAATGAAAATATCTAACTGAAGGTATGGGAATTTTGATCTTCCGGTTATTAAATTTTATCTGAATAACAATGATTTGGTATTTATATCTTTGATGATCTGAATATTTATACTTTTTCTGCAATATTTTTATGTTGTGTTTGCAAATGATATTTATGTGGGTACTCAATGTCAATGAAAGGGCATATATTCCATTCAGATATTATTCTTAAAACCATGAATGAACATTTAAAATATGGTATGATTTTCAAATGTGATTTTTCCATCAAACAAGTGAAATTAATAGGTAATTTAATTGGTGATATGTTATTCTCGTTGGATCCTATGAAATTCATGGTATTATGTCATTGGAGTTTTGGAAGAATGTGTTTGTGATCTTTCACTTATTGGGTTGGGATATTTACTATAGAAAGTGTCCTTAGGATTTCTCCATGCTCACGTATTCTATATTGGATTTAAACTACAAGGGATTAATGTTTTACTGAAATGAGAAATATAAATAAATATTTTTAACTAATGAATGTTTGGATGACACAATAAATATTTTTAATTAATCTACAACTGATTTCTGGTTATCATGTTTTCTGGGATGTTTATATTATACCTATGGGATGTTTCTAGATGTTGGGAAAATACGTGGTGACCTCTGGATATCTCTAGTTATTGCATTATGAGAATAAATACAACACATATTATCTAGAGGTGGTAGTAGTTATGAATGCACACAAAATGGGGAGTCAATATCACATTAAGGAGATATTTACAATCTAGTCAAACTATATGACCCTAAAATATATTTTTACTCAGATGGTTTTGAAAATGTGATAGAGAAATTAGGTGGAGTATCTTTATAATTATTATTTAGATATATAATACATTTTAGAAAAAGGGAATGTGGTAACTAATTAATTGATCAAAAAATTACATATGAAATCTATTATAGAATTAGTTTAAGAGTATTCTCTGATGAGTTTGTTTGATGGGTTGGGATTTGGAGAATAATATTATATTCGACATGTTTTCATGGATTCTATTAATGTTAACACATCATTAAATCATAATTTATGGCTCGAGAATGTGATAGAATTCATGTGAAATTGATTTTTTAAATAATTATATGGAGTAGATACCTCATGTGTGTTGTATTGGTATCCCATTAGACCAATGGTATTTGATAGTAGGTTGGTTGATCCAATTTCATTGTGGAAGGAGTTAATGGATTTCTTAAATTGGTCATGTTGATCCATGCACAATAGGGTTAACAATATGTATCATTACTTGATATTTTTTTATTAGTGGAATTCAGTTTTTGTTGGTCTTCACTTCTGGGCTCATTCTTGATATAGAAATACATTATGGTAGGGAGATTATTACAATCCATTACATTAATACAATTATTTCCTAACCCTTGTATTGAAAAATCATTGGTTGGTTCATTTCAATATTTCTTTAAAAATTATAGTCCCATGAGGATGGGAATATTAGTAACATGGTGAGGGTGAAACATTCATTTTCGACTAGAAAAATATGTCACCTATGTTGAGCCACTGGTAGGGGGGCCATATTTTTTACAAAATGTGTGGCCACCCCTCCAATCCATTCACCTATAGATAGTGGTTTCCTACACAGTTGGAACATGATTAGAGTAACCATTAATAAAATCAATTCACACCATACAAGACCACTAAATTTGTCATATGGTTAATGTGTATGTCAAATCCTAACTGTGAGACTTATACATGAAACCATACATGTAAAATTTTATTTCTCTAAAATATTTGTTATGATTAAATGGGACCATGTTTTTATATCTTATGACATCCAAATATCAAATTTAATAAAAAAATCCATCCCAACTAATATAGATTCTTATCCATTTGGATTCTCTGTTAAATACATTTGTTCTTGATGGATCAGGTCATGGTATATTAAATTTCTTATCTAGTTTTTTAATTTCTTTTTAGATTAACAATGGATATCTCCTAAACAAATATTTTTCAACCCAATGGATATTTTTATACATAATATAAGAGTTTTTAAAGAGTATTTTTGTATTAATTATGGATCTATGATCATTAGGATTTAACATATACTTCTGGAAACTCATTTATTGAATATGAATAATTCTACAATAATTTTTGAGGTTGGTGTTTCCACACAAATGGTTAATTATAGTAATTTATTATTGTCCTAGTTAAATTACATTGGGTTATTCATTTTTTTGATGTTATTTTTTTTAAATGTATTTCTTCTAAGTATTCACATTTATAAAGGTGGGTTTTGATAAAAAATGTTCTTTCACACCAAGTGTTTTTTTAAATGACTTAATGGTGGTTTTGATTTGGAAATGGGATTTCAATGATCTATGTAAGTTGATTTGGATTTGAGTTATTTTATTAATTGCCCTATTTTTTTAAATGGATATTGATAGACCTGAGACATTGGTATCCTTGGGTGTTTCAATAATAGACATGCCACACATGATTTGTGTCATTCCATTAATGATTTTGTGATATCAACATACTGTGGATGGAATCAATATATGTTGGTAACAAAATAGTAATTATTTACTATTTTTTTATTATTAGAATATATTTACATATTCTAGCTCCAAATATATAGTGATTTTTAATTCACTTTTTATTACATGATGGGTTTTGTTGTTGAATGTTTCTCAAATGTTTTTTCACATTTGGTTTTATCACATAGTATCACATGATGGATTATTTCATGAATATGTGTTCACTTTATAACCATATGATGTGTTGATATGAGTTCATATTTCATAACATATACTTTTCATCTGACTATATTTTGAAATATCAATGTTAATTATATAAACCAGCAGAAATTATTTACAAATTTGATTTGATTAAGGAAAATGATTTGTAAAAATGTTTTCATTTTAAAATATAGAACAAATTAATCTTTTTATTATAAATTTTATATATTCTAGGGTTGCATACATTAAAATTAGTTCTCATACCCTACATTTTCATAATTTTGGTTTTAGATTTCTTTTCATAGAATCTATTTAAAGGGAAGGGAATAATTTAGTATGTTTTATTTTATTTTCATTATTTCATTTATATAAATATGGTTTGTTGGTTATGATTAGTCACATAGAGACATGTTGATTTTCCATGTAGTAGCATTCTGGTTTGGATGGTCTGTATTTGATTGAATGGATCCAGGTTTACCTTTTTCATCTACATTATACACTTGTTGTATGCCTTGTTTTTTTAAATTGAGGACTTGTTTTCATTATCTTTGTTTTACCTCATCACGAGGGACCAGATCTGGTGTCTAGTTTAGTTGACCCTAATTGGTTTATTACAAGTGGAATGGTTTTAATATAAGGAATCATAATTTTAAGGATATGAAATAATATCACCTCCATTTTATTCCTTACACATAAGACTCCATGGTAAAATTTATTCACCATACTAAATGATGAAATTAGTTAAAAGGGTTAATTGTATGATAATTTCCTAAAATTTCCTCAAATATTATCTCTAAAATTATATATGTTATCTTTGACAACATAAAATTTTCTTATCAATAAATTTTTTATTATTTTGATACATTTTCCTAGGAAATTACTTTCTATATATGTTATGGAATGATAATTTAGAGAAATACAACACCACCCCTTCTATAATTGGATCCGTTATTTTCTGAATCAAATAAAAATATTCCTTTTATTTATATCTCAAATAAACTATGAAAATATATTCCTATGATGTTTTTTACATGTTTAGGACCCTGTTTTTTCAAGATTTTATCCAAAATCGATTATTTGGAAGGGACTCTCTGAAAATTCTACAATACTGATATTATTTTCTATAATATATAATGTTATTACTCATCTAATTTTCATATGATGTTCTTTTCTAGGCCAGTTTTACCACCTGCATGAATTATATCCTAATTTTTACATCATGAATGTATAAATGAAAAAATAAATAATAAAAATATTGTATAATAATGAATAATTAATGTTTTTTCCCATTTATATAATGTAAATATTTTAATTTATATTAATTAATTAATTGTATTCTTTTGTTATTTTAATTACCATTGAATATATATATATATATATATATTCCTCAAATATTCATGGGTTATCACCACATATTAATCAAAATGAAAATGGGACAATATATTTATACAAAAGACATATAATTCAATCATTAACATTATAGATATGAATAACCCATGATAAAGGAGAATGGGCCTAAATCCCCAAACCACATCACTCATTGAAATATAAATAGTTAAAATGAAAAAATTATTATCGCTTTTAATAAATAAATGCATTCATAATATTGAATTATATATGAATGTTATTAAATTAAGAAGATATTAATATGAAACATATAAATATAAAAAACATAATATATAGGGAGTAATATTACATTAATCTATGTTGAATTATTTGAAATTATAATACATTCCAACCACATAATGAAATCAAGATTATATATGTCAAAACTACTATATATATAAATTTAGTGAGTTTTATATTTAAAACCCCATCATTTTATTATTATATTTTTAATTTTAAGTATTATGTTTTTTATATAATCTCACATACCTTTTGTTGATAACTAAAATGAATTTTTTCCCAAAACTAGGCGTTCAATAATTTCATTTTTTGATCGTTAATGTTTCCCTACCATACCCATTTTCGTAATTTTTTTCATTGATGAATTTATTTATATTAATTTAATATTAACACCTTATTTTATATTAATATTTTTTTTCTTTTCAATTTATTTAATTGAATCCCATTAAAATTATTTGTAACTTTTTAGTTTTTTATTTACATTGAAATTAATTAAAAAAGTGTTAATGGGATGACTCTTAAATGACTTTTTTATAGATTTATATATACAATAGCTTTTATTATTTTCTCGTCACAACTTCTTGTCTAATTTTTTTTTTTTATTAAATTTATATTTATTAAATTTTTTTTATAAAAAATTTCTTTTTAAAATAAAACTTATTAATAGTGTGAAGGATATTTTCCATTATAAATTTCAATAAAATTTTATAATTAAATTATTATGTTATTTAATCTAATTTCATATCATTAAATATTTATTATTATTAAATAGAGATATAATCTAATGATAAAATCTGAATTCATTATCTAGAAATGATGATGATCATTTTTGGGGAATTATTTATGAAACAAATTTATTTTCCTCGAAAATGTTTTAATAAGATGTGATTAATAATGATGTAATGTTTATTTGGGACACATATGTATGCTTGATCAATATTTTATGGTTTGGTCAAAAAAATCCCTGAAATTTATTGAATATTGTTTTATATCTCATGAAATTAGGATGTTAAAGAAGTATTCAGCCCATGTATAGTATGTTTCGGGATAATATTTGTTAGCCCATGTACAATATGTTGTTTTTTGGTGGTATCAAGGTCTACAATTATATAAATATATTTTGGGATATCCTTGAATTATGTAATAATAGATTTGATTATGTGTATATCACATTATATTTTAAAAAAATATATATTTTTTATATTTTCAAGGATCGTGATTATTAGAACATGTTTCTACACTCTATTGAATCATGACCTAGATTATACCCAAATAATTATTTCTTAATTCATGATTTGTGATCCATTATTATTTTATTTATATTTCATTATTTTATGTCCATGTATCTTTATTTTTTTCATACCCATACATTCATCCCAATCTCATTCATTATCATAATTTGATACCACTTTTGTTCACTCCTTATTAAGATTCATACATAATACTTATTTGTCCTTAAATTTTTGAATTATATGAAGAAATGTATTATATTTGTTAAAATGAAAAGTGTGACATGTATAAATAATTTTATGAGTATGTTTAATTTGTATTTTAATATTATAAGTTTATTTATTTAATAACCAAATACAGTAAACATATCATTTATAGGGTGTTAATTATTGTAATATTCATTTAATAATCATAAAATAGGGTTTTTTATCTATTAGATATAGGTGGGTCACTTCAATTAGATTCAGTGTATTTTATTAAATTTTTGGTAATGTCTTATTTATTATATGATTATTGAATATAAAAGAACATATATTAAGCTAAATATAAGGTATGATAAAACTAAAATTTCATAGGTAAAAATAGATGTGTTTTAATTAAACATCTCATAGGAATGATTTTCATTATAGTATGATTTCTTTCCTAAGATTTTATTTCTAAGCACCCATGATATCCATAATTCTTGGAATCAGATGAATGATAGAATCATGTAATTGGGGTGGTTAGAGTAATTATAAATATAGAAAACATCTTATTTTTACAAATTTCCTAGAATTCCTTGAAATATGGAAAACATAAAATACTATTTATTTTATCCCTTGATTGAATGATATTTATATAACCTTGAAAATAATAATCATCCTAGGATTCCATCCATATATTATAATCCTTACCAAATTGATGTTTGAAGAAATTTTCCTCCTTTGAATCTTATTATTATACCTTAAATTATGTTTGATTTAGTTTTGGACATGGATTAGTTCCCTCTATGTAATGGATTGGACCTCTCCAGTCCATTCCTTTTTGAAAATGTGGTGATGGAGGAAAACCGGGAGGTTAAGGTGACTTGGGGGTGCATTTGGGTGGACCTTTTTAAGGAAAACTAAATGGATGAAGCTTTCAGAAGGGCGGCGGACGGTTTGTCTAACCATGTGGCCAAACTGTGTGTAGCTGGCCTTGATGGCAGTAGCATCCGCACTGGAGGCACACATTTTGTCTAAACCGTGTGGAAAAACTGTGCGAGATGGGTGGTCGAGGCAGTACAGACCGCACGGTTGGCGCACAGTTTGTCTAACCATGCGACCAAGCCGTGCAAGCACATAAATTAGATCCTAAAATTTAGGATATCAACCATTTAGCCTCTATCTTGCTCATTTAAGACCCTAAGCGTCCATAACTCAGGATTACCCTTCCTTGAAGGTATAAGAACCTCTCTCAAGCGTTTTGGAGGCGATCGGAAGGCTTCTCTGGGCAAATTGAAGCTGGTTTCTTGATGTACGTGATTTTTCATGTTTGGTTTCTTAGATCTACCTAGATCTATGTCTCCTCTTCTCTCTATTTCTTATATGTACACCCGTTAAGGGTGGATCTAAGTGTGTGGATGCCTAATATGATGATATTTGGTCTTGGTTATGTTAGGATAAAAGATCTAAGGTGGATGCTTGGTGAATCGGCCCATTTTTCATGGGCGTTCTTCGACCGTTGTAGTTTTCATCGAAAAAATTTGAGGTAGGGGATTCGTTGCTTCTCTTTATTTTACATACAATTGTATTTTTAGCATGTTTAATCACGATGGATGACAATGTAATTGACCTAATAAAATACTTTGAACCAGATAAAGAAATCGTATCGATTGTTTGTTATTGCCTCATGTTTTTCTAGATAGTGTGAAATCTATGATTTCCTTTCTTAGTGGTTGTTCTGGGTGGAAATTGGTAATGAATGTATATTGGGATTAATTGATAATTGTTTGGAAAAAGATAAAGAGGCATGTAAAAAATCCGGTTCTAGTTGTAAATTGATATTAATCAAATTGGAATAGTAATCTTGTATAATATTTTGTGATTGCTATGAAAACTTTCTATTTAGGTTTCCCGTAGTTGGGACCTACCAATAATGAACTGGTTAATTCAAGATGGATTATGTTTGGATTGTTTGATAATTCCTTGAAGGGTTCTGAGTTACCCTCTTGTTTTTTGAAAGGGCCATAGCCCAATTGATGTGATGACTGATTTCCTATTGCTTGTTCTATGATGTGACCCCGGATGGGTGTTGTGATATGTGGAGGTATATAGGCCTTTTCGTTGTGGCAGTGGATGAAGCCTAGAGGGGCGAGATGCATCGGTTTATGCATGTGGGTGTTTGGGAGGACACCAGGGATAACGGAATGGGATGGATGTGATTGTTGGATACTTCCTGATTCTTTGGAAGTTTATCTACATTACTTTTCCCCATTGCTCAAAGCATCTGGTCTTGATTACCCTTATTCCATTAGAGGTGAAGACACATGGGGTATGCCACGTTCTTTCTGCGTTTAGCCTCTAAAGGGAGAATGGTTCAACGCCCTTGCATTAGGCGGCAAAGACTCGACATGTAGTATATCTACTCACTGTGTTGATCCCCCTTGTGTTTAGTAGCATAGGATGATTTTCTAGAATGCATGGGAATATGGGAAAGTAATTCTGTAATGAATGGTTGAAAAAATGATGTTAACCTATGGGGTTGGAGTTTGTTAAAACGTAATGATGAGGTCGATAACTTTTGAAGGGACAATGGAATTTTTGGATGTGGTGTTAATGGAATTTAATGTGGAATTGTTCACGGTTAGTTAATGTTTAAATAATCAATTAACATACCGTGGAATTGATAAAAAGGGAATGAAGTAATCTAATAAATCCCTTAAATGGTTGTGTGCTTATAGGAGACCCAGTATTAGAAGTGGTAGCCCGAAGTCTGAGAGACGTTAGCTGCAGTTGTGTCTTAGACTTTGTTATTCCCATAGAGTGGTTGTGAGTTATAATATATTCTGTACTTTTTTGTGTTTCTATACGCTACTCCACCCTGTCAGTAAGGAAAACTGACACCCCGGGGATTCTGATCCTTAGGGGTGGGGGTGTTTTCCCCAACATTCTGATGGGAGGATGAATGAGTGACTACCCCTTTTGACCTTGCTCTCTTTTCTTGGTAGATAATAGTGCCATTAGGCACAACAATTAGTTTTTCCCCATATATGTGTGTAGAGGTTTGTTATGGTTTGTGGTTATTCACACACATATATTCTGGATATAGTATCCTATGGACTACTATAGGTGTAACATGTATAGGCTGTGATGGCTTGAGGATCCTTACTCGGTGTATGGGCTATAATGGCTTGAGGTATAATACTCTACGTATGATACACGTTATGCAAGCTGTAGTGGATCCCGGAAACTACCTGGTTACTTTTGTTTGTGAGGATGGTGTGGTGCTTCGCCCTGGTGTCATGAGGGCAAGCCTTTGTGGAGCACGTGGTGCAAATTGTGGATCTTAGCCTCGGTGTCTATGGCAAAGCATTTGGAGAGAGATTCATAGGACGTATGTCATTGGGGTAAAGCAGAAAACCAGTGGGGAAGTAGTAGTGGGGGTACCCTTGATATTCCTTACTATATTCTATATTCTTGTATTCATTACTTGGTGAGAGTATCCATGGTGAGGATGGGAACATAGTATACCTATTTAGGTGATGTGTTAGTTTCACTTGTTGTTCACTGTGCTTTAGCATTCTTTCTTTACTTTTTCACGAGAGGCTTCAGAGAGGATCCTAATGAGTATACTGTTATACTCACCCTACGTATATATAAACTATTTTTCAGGTCACTAGGATCAGGTTGGAGATCAAGCTGGTTTCTACTAGCTTGGGGTTGCCGGAGCTGTTCAAGTTTGTGGTTGTAGTTGTTTTTACTTTCTTTTGGGTACATGTAGTTTTCCATTTCAGTTGTAGTAATTTTTCATGACATTACATCAGTGCACATGGGTTTTCTTTTACAATTTAGTTCTGAGTTGGAGTTGGTTGGTGTCTATCTTATATTTCTCTTCCACATGTGTTCTCATAGAGTGTAATTCCTCCCATTTGTGTGTTATTATACCCTCAGTGCTAGTCGCCAACCTGGGGCCTACTGGAGGAGGTACTCAGGGTTCATTATCTCCCTTCTAACATTTCCGGGCCAGGAGGGGTACACTTTGTGGGGACGGGGTCATGACATAGTGGTATCAGAGGTCTGGTTGAGGGATAGGATGGAGTTTGGAGTTAGGCACATGTGAGGTTTCATGGGTTGGTAGGGAAACTGTGTCATTCATGTTTAGAAAGTGATGTAAAAACTGGAGACTGGCTGAGACATAGGCATTTAGGGCCCCCTATGATCTGATGCACAGACCTTTATGTTTACAATGGATACTAAAAAAGGTGATACTTGTTGCAGGGTAGAGACCTAGGAAAGGATCATGCATCATTCTTCTTTGTGCATGTGTTTGAATGGGTAGACCTTAGAATAGGTTAACCTAAAATGAATAAAAGAAATTAATTAATTAATTAACGTTGAGTCTTCCATACTCCAGGTTTAGGAGCTATAACTGTTAGTTCTTTTATAGGTATGGCTCTAGGTCGACGTCCTTGTCAGGTTTGCGTAGAAAATGTCCACTTGGTTGTTCCAGAAAGTCTTCGTAGGGTAGAGGTCGATGATGATGACACTTGGAGGAAGACACTCCAAGAGTTTCATCACCAGAGTCTGCATATGTACTAGGGCTCCATTTCAGATGATGTCACGGAAGACTGGTTGGAGGAGGTCGAGATCAGCATCAGTTTGATCCGTGTTCAGAAGGAGCACTGGGTGTCCTTAGCTGTGATGATGCTGCATGGAGCAGTGAGGCAGTGGTGGCTCTTGTTCCTTGTGGATCATGAGGAGTCAAAGATCTCCTGTGATGAGTTTCGAGGCAAGTTTACAGTCGATCTTCTTTCCTCAACTGCAAAGTCATCCAGTCTCTAGGAGCTTCATACCCTTCGACAGGGGATATCCAGTGTTTGAGAGTTTGGAATCCATTTTAAGAACTTTTTACGATTTGATTCAGACCTGTTACCCGATGAGAGGGCCAGGTGAGGCATTTTGAGGAGGATTTTCATCCAGAGATCCAGCGTTAGGTCACCCCATTAATGATAAAGAATTATCTTGAGGTACTGGAGAGGGTAGAGGTTTTCGAGAGTACTTTGGATATGACCAAATCATCATGAGAGGGGAATCAGCATGCTTCCTCGCGAAGCAGGACTGTGGTTTGGGGTTCCCGGTTTTTAGGGCAGAAGGGTTTTCATTCAGCTGGGGCTATGTCCCAGCCCTTCACATCTCGTTTCTCTGGATGTACCAACTCTCAGGACTTTTCCAAGGGATCATGCATTGTTTTTATTGTGGTGGTCGTGACTATCAACCGCAGGAGTGCCCGACCTTTCAGAGTGGTCTTCGTTCACTAGGCGCTACGCTCCAGGTTCCTCCGTCGAGGCAGTTCCAACCGAGGCATCAACAACAGCAGTTTTTACCAGTTTTAGATCACAAGAGGGTATATGGGGCAGTCATAGGACAGCTCCATGATGCTCCCCATCCTCAGAGAGTAGAGCGCGACCATGGTGGTGGTCTTCATCAGGGTCAGAGAGGTCGTGGAGGAGGTCGTGATCAGGTTCATGATCTAGCATTGCCAGCTCCAGGCGAGCTAGATGTCATTCGAGGTAACCTTTTCTTTTATTATACCATGATGTATTCGTTGTTGGATTCTGGAGAGATACACTCTTTCATATCACCTACCCTTGTCCATGCCTTGGGACTTGAGGTAGAGAGGCTTCCAGTTCCCTTGGCATTGACTACACCAGTTGGAGGTCAAGATGACTTTTTTGAAGTATGTAGAGACTGTGAGTTAGTGTTGGGGAAACACCTCTCTTGAGAGGGTTTCCTATGTTTATGAATACAACCATATGATGTCATCCTTAGCATGGATTGGTTGTATTCGTTGTAGGCTATCATGGATTGCTTCAGGAAGAAGGTATTTTTCATTGGAGGGGATGGAGAGCCCATGGTGTTTATTGGTGAGAGAGATCCTCAGATAGGTCACAGGAGCGTTCCATTCTTATCATCAACTATGGTTGATATGATGTTGATTTCATTAGAGGTTCATTAGTTGGAGTTTCCTAAGATTGTAGAGGAGTACCCTGATATCTTTCTAGAAGAGGTTGTAGCATTACCCCCTTGATGAGAGATCGAGTTTGGGATCGAGCTATAGCCAGGAGCACCTCCAATCTATATGTCTTCGTATAGGATGGCCCCTTTTGAGTTGCGAGAGCTATGTATACAGCTTGATGGTCTGTTACAGTGCGGTTTTCTTTGGCGAAGTGTGTCACCATGTGGTGCACCAGTTTTGTTTGTGATGAAGGATGATGATAGATTGCGGTTGTGTGTAGATTATTGTATCCTAAACAAAGTGATAATAAAGAATCGCTATCATCTTCTGTGGATTGATGACTTATTCGATCAAATGAAGGGTGCATTTTGGTTGTCAAAGTTCAATTTGCAGACATGATGTCATCAGATGCATGTGAATGATGAGGATATCCCAAAGGCTGATTTCCATTGTCATCATGGGCATTAAGAGTTCATTGTAATGTCGTTTAGCATGATGAATGCTCCAGTTGTATTAATGGGATTGATGAAAGATATGTTACGTGAGTTCCTGGACATGTTTGTGGTAGTTTTCATCGATGACATCCTTGTGTACTCCACATTTGAAGAGAAACATGTAGAGCATCTATGAGCCGTTTTGGGAGTTCTTCACCAACATCAGCTATTCGGGAAGTTGGGGAAGTGTGATTTTTGGGCTCGAGAAGTCCGTTTCATGGAGAACATTGTATCCCAACAGGGAGTATCTATGAATTAATCGAAGATATAAGCAGTTTTATCTTGGGCATCCCCTAAGACAGTTTTAGAGGTGTGGAGTTTCCTTAGTCTCACAGGCTATTACATGAGGTTCGTAGCCAATTTCTCAAAGGTTGTGACTCCTCTAACAGATTTTACTAGGAAGGATCAGACATTCATTTGGACTGATCAGTGCCAGGTATCCTTTGAGTATCTAAAGGATAATTTACTAAGTGCTCTAGTCCTTTGTCTTCTAGATGAGGGAGTTCAGTTTGATGTTTTCTGTGATGCTTCACATCTGGGGATAGGCTGTGTTCTCATGCAGCAGATGCTAGTTGTTTCTTATGGGTCTCATCACTTACGTCCCCACGAACACAACTATGCCACCCATGGTCTTGAGTTGGAATCTGTGGTGTTTTCTCTGAAATTGTGGAGACATTACCTCATTGGTGAGAGCTTTGTGGTTTTCACCAATAATAAGATTTTGATTTGTGTTTTCTCCCAGCATGACTTAAACGTATGACAATATCAGTGGACGGAGTTCATGCAAGAATACGACTTCGAAATATCGTATACACCTGGAAAATGGAATGTTGTGGCTGATGCGCTGAACCGAAAGTCACTTAGTGATGTTGTGCGTGAATCTGGTGATTCCTGTAGAGTAATGGATGAACTGTCATCTTTGCATCTTGATATGGAAGAAGTAGGAGATAGAGGTTGTCTTTTCTAGATGACGATGTAGTCATCCCTGATGAAGAAGGTGGAAGAGTCCCAGTTGGGTGATCTTGAGGTGGAGGTCTGGAGACACCGAGTTGTTTGTGGCGAAGCCCCTGATGGTTAGTCTGAGGATGAACAACACTGAGTGTTGTATCATGGAATGATTTTTGTTTCCTTGATGATGCGTGATGCAGTCCTCGGAGTGTTCCATAGTTCACCTCTAGTGGTACATCCTGGCATGACAAAGAAGTACTGATCCTTGAGGAAACAGTTTTGGTGGCCTGGGCTGAAGCGTGCGGTTGAGGAGTTTGTGTTTCATTGTTTAATCTTCTATTAGGTGAAGGCTGAACACCGTATTCTTGGTGGCC
Organism: Viscum album; assembly: GCA_963277665.1. NCBI lineage: Eukaryota > Viridiplantae > Streptophyta > Magnoliopsida > Santalales > Viscaceae > Viscum > Viscum album. The sequence goes on along the minus strand of OY728133.1, from coordinate 1,031,622,983 downwards.
TTCTCCATCCATTAGAGATTCCTTAATGGAAGGGGTAGGAAATCTTAATGGACTTTGTTACAGGTTAACCTTGAGATCCGGGAGGATATGATGCTATTTTGGGTGGTAGTTGATCATTTTACAAAATCGGCCCACTTCATACCGATGAGGAGTCATGCTCAATGGAAGTTTTGTTGAGGCAGTATCTAGAGAAGGTGGTGAGACTTCATGCACTAATAAAAATTCAGTCTATAGAGACAGCCATTGGAAGTCTCTATAGGCCTCCAGAGACCGCCCAGGGACCGCCATTGGCGGTCGCATTCGCCTCGTCGCAATAGGCCAACAGCGACCGCCAATGGCGGTCCCATTAGGTGGCTGAAAGTCTGGCCTACAGAAACCGCCAGGTGGTCAATGTGATATTGATGGGTAAACATTAGCGACCGCCAATGGCGGTCGCTAATTTGTGTACCAGGCAGCCTATAGCGACCGCTAATGGCGATCAGTAGGTTGGGGAAATTTTTTTATAAAAAAAACATCACGGTGGAAAATCAAAGATAACACATGGTAAAAATCATAAAAAATGGAAAACAATTTCAAATAGAATAAACATCAATATCGTCATAAATAATAAATGATAAACGTGCTTCAACGATACGAATAGTTCAATCCATTTCAATATTCTGCTTCAATAAACCTACAATAAGACAAAAAAACTAAACAAAACATACCTAAATTAGAAATATTTATTCCGTTATTATATACATATAATAAAATTAAATCTGACATCAAATCATGGTGCTATAATAATTTAAAACCCCCAATTTAAGAAATGCTATCATTTTAGGATTTTTTTCTTATTTGGTTTAGATTTTGAAATTTTTTTGTTGTCTAAAAAGGAATGTTTCCACATGTACTACACATCTGATGGGCGTTCCATCTCCTTTTACAAGTCATGAATAATATTCCTATTATTTTCGAATGGTTTCAAGTCATTCGGAGCACGTTTTCTTCGAATTCAACCGTCTCACGCCGTTTTGGTGTTTTTTTGACTCTCAAAACGCATTTATGGTCACCGTGGTCAAAAGACATCTCTAACTGACATACAGTATACCAGAAAATTTCACAATTCATACAACAACTGTTGGTGTTTGATTTCATGGCATTCTGAGGTCGTTCGGGTGGTTTTGACCCCCCCCACCCCCCCCCCCCCCCCGACGAGCCCTTTTAGCGCGCGTTGAACTGCTGAAAATGACACAATTAGTCGTACCGTGCTCCCCACATGTCCGATGGGTTTGACGTCTCCTCCTACATGTCATAAATAATATTCTTATTGTTTACGTGTGGTTTCAGGTCATTCGGAGCACGTTTGCTCCGAATTTGACCGTCTCACTCCGTTTTTGTGTTTTATGATTCTAAAAACACCTTTCTAGTCACCGTGGTCAATCGACACCTCCGATTGACATGCCGTCCACCCAAACATTTTAAAATTTACACCACGGATGCTTTCGTATGATTTGATGGCATTCTGAGGTCGTTCGGATGGTTTTGACCCCCCAATGCGCCCTTTTAGCGCGCACCAAATTGCTGAAAACGACACAATCATTTATATCGTGTGCCCCGCACGTCCGATGGGTGTGTCGTCTACTCCTATAGGTCACGAAAAAATATTTCTATTGTTCTTGTGTTGTTTTAGGTCGTTCGGAGCACGTTTGCTCTGAATTTGACCGTCTCACGCCGTTTTGGTGTTTTATGAATCTAAAACGTGTTTCTGGTCACTGAGGTCAAACGACACCTCCAATTGACATGTCGTATGCACGACCATTTCAAAATTCACAAAACGGAAATTTCCATATGATTTCCTGGCATTCCAAGGTCGTTTGGGTGGATTTAACCCCCCCCCCCCCCCCAACGCGCCCTTTTGGCGCCCACCGAACTGCTTAAAACGACACAATCGGTCGTACCGAGCGCCCCGCATGTTCGATGGTCGTGTAGTCTCCTCCTACTCGTCACGAAAAATAATACTATTGTTTTCGTGTGATTTCAGGTCATTTGGAGCAAATTTTCTCTAAATTTGACAGTCTCACACCATTTTGGTGTTTTATGACTCCGGAAACGCGTTTCCGGTCACCGTAGTCAAATGACACCTCTGATTGATGTGCCATCTCCCTGAACATTTCAATATTTACACAAAGGCTGTTTTCGTATGATTTAATGGAATTCCGAGGTTGTTCATGTGGTTTTGACCCCCCAACGCGCCCTTTTAGCATGCACCGAACTGCTGAAAAAGACCCAATCTGTTGTCCCACATGCACCGCATGTCTGATGGGCGTGTCGTCTCCTCATAAATGTGACGAATAATATTTCTAATGTTTTCATGTGGTTTCAGGTCATTCGGAGCACGTTATCTCCGAATTTGACCGTCTCATGCCGTTTTGGTGTTTTATGACTCCGGAAACGCGTTTACGATCACTGCGGTCAAACGACACCTCCGATTGATGTCCCGTCTACCCGAAAATTTCACAATTCACACAAAAGCTGTTGTCGTATGATTTCATAGCCATCTGAGGTCGTTCAGGTGGTTTTGACCCCCCAACGCGCCATTTTAGCGCGTGCCGAACTGCTGAAAACAACCCAATCGGTCGTCCCATGCGCACCGTATGTCCGATGGGCATTTCGTCTCCACATACATGTCGCGAATAACATTCCTATTGTTTTTGTGTGGTTTCAGGTCATTCGGAGCACATTTGCTCTGAATTCGACCGTCTCACGCTGTTTTGGTGTTTTATGAATCCGGAAATGCATTTCTGGTCACCACGGTCAAACGACACCTCTGATTGATGTGTCGTCTGACTGAACATTTCACAATTCACACTACGACTATTTTTCTATGATTTCATTGCATTCTGAGGTCGTTTGGGTGGTTTTGAACCCCCGATGCTCCCTTTTAGTGCGCGCCGAACTACTGAAAACGACACAATCAGTTGTATAGCGTGGACCGCACGTCCTATGTGTGTTTCGTCTCCACCTACATGTCATGAATAATATTCATACTGTTTTCACGTGGTTTCAGGTCATTCGGAACACATTTGATCTGAATTTGACCGTCTGACGCCGTTTTGGTGTTTTTGACTCCGGAAACGCGTTTTTGGTCACCGTGGTCAAAAGAAACCTCCAATTTTTGTGTCTTCTACCCAAACATTTTAAAATTCACACAACAGTTGTGGTCGTATGATTTCATGGCATTCTGAAGTCATTCTGGTGGTTTTGACCCCCTAACGCGCCATTTTATCGCGCGCCGAATTGCTGAAAACGATACAGTCAGTCGTACTGCGTGCACCGCACGTCCGATGGGCGTACCCTCTCCTCATACACATCAAAAATAATATTCCTATTGTTTTCTTATGGTTTCAGGTCTATCGGAGAACATTTCTCTGAATTGGACTGTCTCACGCCGTTTTGTTGTTTTATGACTCCGGAAAGGCCTTTTCGGTCACCGTGGTCGAACTACACCTCTGAATGACGTGTCGTCTGCCCGACCATTTCAAAATTCACATAGAAACTATTTTCGTATGATTTCATGGCATTCTGAGGACATTAGGGTGGGTTTTATCCCTTAACGCGCCCTTTTAGCGCGCGTCGAACTGGTGAAAATGACATAATCGGCCGTACCGCATGCAACGCACGTCCGATGGGTGTGTCGTCTCCTCCCACATGTCAATAATAATATTCCTATTGTTTTTGTGTGGTTTCAGGTCATTCAGAGCACGTTTTTTCCTAATTCGACCGTCTCACACCATTTTGGTGTTTTGTGACTCTGGAAATGCGTTTTCGGTCACTGTGGTCAAATGAAACATCTGATTGACGTGTCGTCTACCTTACCATTTCACACTCCACACAATGGTTGTTGTCGTATGATTTTATGGAATTCTGAGGTCGTTCGGGTGGTTTTGAGCCCCAACGCGCCCTTTTAGCCTGTGCTGAACTGCTGAAAACGACACAATCAGTCATATCGTGTGCACCGCACGTCCGATTGGTGTGTCGTCTCCTCCTACACATCAAGAATAATATTCCTATTATTTTTGTGTGGTTTCAGTTTATTCGGAGCACGATTTCTCCGAATTCGACCATCTAATGCCGTTTTGGTGTTTTTTGACTCCGGAAACGCGTTTCCGGTCACCACAGTCAAACGACACATCCGATTGATGTTTCGTCTGCCAGACCATTTCACAATTCACACAACGGCTATTTTCCTATAATGTCATGACATTACGAGGTTGTTCGGGAGGGTTTGATCCCCCAACGTGACCTTTTAGCATGAGTCGGACTGCTGAAAACGACACAATCGGTCGTACCGCATGCACCGCACGTCCGATGGGTGTGAAATCTCCTCTTACACATAAAGAATAATAATCCTATTGTTTTCGTGTGGTTTCTGGACATTGGGTGCATGTTTTCTCCGAATTTGACTGTCTCAAGCCATTTTGGTGTTTTATGGCTCCGGAAATGTGTTTCTGGTCACCGTGGTCAATCGACACCTCCGATTAATGTGCTGTCCACCCGACCACTTCAAAATTCACACCACGGCTGTTGTCGTATGATTTACTAGAATTCCGAGGTTATTCGGGTGGGGTTGAGCCCCCAATGTGCCCTTTTAGCGCGCGCCGAACAGCTGAAAACGACACAATCGGTCGTACCGCGCACACCGCACATCCAATGGGCGTTCAGCCTCCTCCCACACGTCAAAATAATATTCCTATTGTTTTTGTGTGGTTTTAGGTCATTTGGAGGACGTTTTCTCTGAATTCGACCGTCTCACGCCGTTTTGGTGTTTTATGACTCCAGAAACAGGTTTCCAGTCACCGCGGTCAAATGACACCTCTGATTGACATGCTGTCCACCCGAGCAATTCACAATTCACAGCACAACTATTGTAGTATGACTTCATGACATTTTGAGGTCATTCGGGTGGTTTTGACCCCCCAACGTGTCCTTTTATCGTGCGCTGAACTATTGAAAATGACACAATCGGTCCGGGGGGGCTGTCCAGGGTGCGGGGGGGGGGGGGGGTGTACGGGGTGCGCGAGGGCTTTACGGATGGCTGGGGGCTGTTCGGGGTGCGGGGACAGCTGTCCGTGGTGCAGGGGGGTTGTCCGGGATGCGGGGGGTGTCCGGGGTGCGTTGAGGTTTGTCCGGGGCGCGGGGGGGGGGGGGCTGTCTTGGGTGTGGGGTGGGTTGTCCATGGTGCGGGGGGGGGGGGCAGTCCGAGGGGGGTGGGGGCTTTCCGGGGTGCGGGGAGGACTGTCCGGGGTGAGGGGGGCTGTATGAGGTGCGAGGAGGTGATGTACAGGGTATGGGGGGCCTGTCTACGATGTGGGGGGATGGGGTGTGGGGGTGTTGTCCGGGTTGCAAGGGGGGGATGTCCAGGGTGCGAGAGGGGGGGGGGGGTTGCTATCCGGAGTGGGGGGGGGGGAGGGGGATTTTCGGGGTGTAGGGGGGCTGTCCGGGGTGCGTGGGGGGGGGGGCTATCTAGGTGTGGGGGGGGGGGGGGGGGGGCTGGCCGAGTGCAGGGGGACTGTCCGGGGAGATGGGGGTTGTACGGGGTGTGGGGAGGGCTATCCAGGGTGTGGGGGGGGGGGGGGTTCGGAGTGTGGGGGGCTGTCTGGGGTGTGGGGTGCGGAGAGGGTCTGTTCGTGGTGCGGGGAGGGCTGTCCGGGGTGCGGGGTGGCTGTCCGGGGTGCCGGGGGGGGGGGGGGACTATCCGGACTATGTGGAGGGGAAGTCTGGGGTGCGGGGGGCCTATCCAGGGTAGGTGGGATGGTTGGGGTGATGGGGTGCTCTCCAGGGTGCCGGGAGGGGCTGTACGGGGTGCCAGGAGGGCTATCCGGGGTGCAGTGGGGGTGTTCATGGTGCGGGGAGGGTTGTCCGGGTTGTGGGGGTGGGATGTCTGGGGTGTGGGGGGTTGTCCGGGGTTCAGGGGGCATGTCCGGGGTGTAGGGGGGCTATCCGGGGTGCGGGGAGGACTATCCGGAGTGCAGGGGGGTTGTTTGGGGTGCGGGGAGGGCTGTCTGGGGTGCAGGGAGGGATGTCTGGGGTGGGCCGGGGACTAAAATTAGTGAACCTGAGCTCAGTTATGAAAAACAAGTTTCATGGATTATATTAGGAATCACATGGTTTTTCAAAACTATTATATAACATACAATTGAAAACATTGAAGAATTAAATGAATAAAAAATATCGAAATCATTAATCAGTTTCATGGTTACTTCTCAATTCGTGCACACAAACATTACATCAGACCAAAACACACATGATACCCCCAAATCACAAAAAATATCACTATAAACCCAAACTAAATATTAATAACATCCACACCATTAAAAATAGAAACACACCTCGTGAATATGATGCATCATGCATGGTCATGACTACTACCTCCATCAGGTGGGTCAGGGGCCTACAACAAATAAACATTATGAATATTGTCATTAAAAAAATAATATAAATTAAATAAATAAATATAGTATTCACCTGTGTCGTCTGATCCCTTGAACCATCACCTGGACGCACATATTGCTGCAGTGCTCTAACCTCAGCGATCAATTGCGCATTTACCTCCTCAGAAGCGTGCAGCCGTGCCTCGAAATCTGACAACTGCTCTATCATCTGAGCAACATCGGGATTGACAACCGCAGCGTGTGACACTACATAATGGGGAATCTCAGTTCCATAGGTCAAACTATACCCATGCTCATCCCAACCAATAATGTGTTGAAAGATATCATCACTTCACATGGGAAGTTGTCACTGGTCCTCTAGAAGATGTTCTAACTCAGCTTCAAATTGATCCTGTGAAATGTTTAAATATATATATACATATATTAATATACAGATTTTATGTAAGTATTGGTAATGAGTACAAAAAATTACTATCAATGCTGCAGCCTCTAAATCATTGCGATCACGAGTCCTCATCCACACCGACATTTTATCAGTCAGTGCACCTTACTCCCGCAACTGTATATGAATAGAATAAAAACACAAAACCATATTAATTATTAAATTAAAAAATGAATAATAAATACCTCATGTCAAATATGAGACACGATACGAGTCTCGAGCCTATGAGGTGGTCCCTGCAACGCTCGATTCTCAGAATGGCGTGTTGACACATCATACATTCAATTTATTCAAATTTCAAACAAATCACACATTCTTGAAAATATATATACCAAAATAAATATACAAACCGCAACACCCTCATTAGACCAATATGAAACTAAATCATGCCACTGAGTCGGGAGGACACCTCTCGGGATTTTTTCCAGAATGTCTCGGGCACCCACATTTGGTACCCAGTGTTCCCTCTTGATTTTGGTTTTATAGTCTTTCCACATCTTGTGGAATTGTTCATACACACTAGCCAAAACTAATTGGAACATATATTTAAATTTTGATATTAATGAAAACAATCACATATTTTATTATTGTTTATAAATAGGGAAAAAAGTAAAATGGTCTTCTTTCCTGAACCTCCCCCCAAATACGATTTAATTTGTCCTGGGGGATAGAATCACAGTCACGCGTGGTCAGTGGAAATCAATGTGGGTCACATATGATATGACCCAGCTGACGAATAAATGCAGGGGAATTCCATCCCACAGGATGAAATGCCTCATCAAAGGAAACATCAAACGTCGTGTCGAAATTCCATGATAATATGCCACGACCAGGGCCTCTCTTGCGAGAGGAAGAAGAAGTCATGTCTGATCCTGTTGAAAATAATTTTATATATAATTTGATATATGTTATAAATATATATATATATATATATATATGTTTATCAATTACATAAAAAATAGAGACAATGACATTCAAACATACCTCTCCCCTGAGATGTAGATGCCTCAGATGGATGATGTGGATCTGCCGCCTCTTCCCCTAACATGCCTGCAGTCATAGAAAACAATAGTAACGGGACTATCCAAAGTGTCCAAATGATAAATTCGATTTTTTTAACAAAAAATTAAACTTGTACAGTTGTTAATCAAACAAAAATGGATTTAATAATTAGTTGTGAATGAATTTTAAAAAATTAGAATGTTAACAAAACAGATATACAAATTATGTACAAAACCAATCAATGCATAGCCAAATTTCAATTTGAATTAATAAAAAATCAAGCAGCACATGAACCAAATGAAGAATACCACAATGGGAAGATACACCGACAATAACATCAATATAACATGAATTAAATAACCCTAAATATTTATAATTGAATAAACTTCAAAAAGTGAGGATTAAAACTTACAACGATTTATAAAATGGTTAGATAATTTATGATATCCTAGGCTGACTAGCGGGAAAACAATTATAACTTTCATTAAGCATGAAAATCGACCGTTTCTCCTTCAACAGCAGATCTGACCCAATAAATATCTTCTTCACGTTGAACTACGGTATGTTGATCAAGATGTTGGGAAACAAAAGGAATAGTCTCAGGTTCATCCTATTCAAATACAAACACTCCTCACCGAGACATTTTGACAAAAACATGCCAACTTGGATTTGAAGGCAAAGTAACGAAGAATAGTTGTTCGACTTGTGATGTCAAAATGAAAGGTTCATTATCAACTCTTTAATTTATGAATAACATATATTTAAAATTCACCAATGAATACTGATATTGATCGACTTTACATCCACGCACTGGATCAACCCAATTACACATTAACAATATGTACTTCTACTCGTGTGTGTATACAACGTTAATGATGTCTATCAATTGACTATAGTAATAACAAGAATCGAAAAATGGACAACTGATACCACTGTTTTGTGTTTCTCAATTGTCTTCAACATCTTTGATGTGAAATCAAAAACCATTAGCATCTACAAATTTATAACGATGAGCCGTTATATATGGACCCTCAGCCAGTTGGATAAATTCATCAGTTAGCGTGGGGTCCCCTAACTCCCTCAGCTTATGAACCTACATAATTCATGGAATTCAATAATGATATATGTAGAAATAAATTAGTATAATACTTCACTCATAATGAAAATAAATTTATACATACATAATCCTTGGACAAATCATGAAATGACGCTTAATGAGATTGTTGAATTTGCAACTCATTCATACGATACATCTCTTCTTTTATCTCATTAATGTGTATCCTGAAAATGATGACGTGATGTTTAAATGATCTTGTTATGCAATCAAAACATGTAAATGTTAAAAAATAAAAGTGATAAGATACTTACTGCATTAATGGTGCGACTGATGGATTATTGAACAAGATATATCGATGCGCTTATATCCACTCGATGTTTTCCATATCATATTTGGTTCCTTCTCCAACTAAACCATCATGAATCTGAGAGGGCTTATCTAATTTTGTTTCAACATCCATAAGATATTCTGAACAAAAATTAGAACACTCATCCATCAAATAAAAATTGGCTATTGATGCCTCCAGACGAGCTCTGTTGCATACAAATCGTTTCAATGTACTCAAATACCTCTCAATAGGATACATCCACCTAAATTGCACTGGACCAGTAGCCATTACTTCATTAGTTAGGTGAACTATCATGTTAACCATAACATTGAAAAATGAGGTGGGAAATAGTTTCTCAAAGTGACAAAGCGTAAGTACAATTCAGTCCTGTAATCTTTTTAAATCACACATTTATTGATTTCTTAAAAAAAGTTGTCTAAAAAACTTACTCATCTCAATCAATGGTTGAACAAAATTGGGGGATAAACAATCACAAATTGTGATTTGAATCAACTACTGAAGTAGTATGTGATTGTAATGACTTTTCAACCCTTGCAATGTCTTTCTTGTCAGATTCACACAATTTAAAATATTTGAGGAGTAACCATCATGCATCTTGAGCATCTTAAAAATGGAAACATATGTCTCTTTCTCCTTTGTATTCATCGTATACTATGTAGTAGGCATATATGCTTTGTTTCCCTCAGATAAATATAAATGAAACTGTTTCCTTAAAACCATTTCTTTCAAATCACGGCGTGCATTAACATGGCCCTTTGATTTTCCACTAACACCTAAAATGGTACACAACATGTTATCACATGAATTTTTTCCAATGTGCATGACATCCAAATTATGTCTCAGTATTGTAGTTTTCCAATATTGAATACTATAAAAAATACTTTTCTTTTTCCAATTGTGACTGCACAGCCTACCCACAGCACGAATATTATGTACCAGAGGAGCCACCAAATCCTGAATTTCATATACCGTGCAGATAGTTTCTTCCTCAATATGGGATAATATTTCGACACATATCATGATCTTTGGTGCTAGTCTGAACTCAATAGAACCATCAAATGGAACTCTTTCCTTTCTGAACCTGTGATGAGGGGGGAGAAAACATCTGTGACCCTTGTATGCCCATTTTTTGGAATTATTAAGCCATACAGATTTTTTACTTTTATTGAAACAAGGGAAAGAAAATTCCACAGTCGTACTCTAGCCTGATATATTTTCATAAGCTGGGAAGTCATTGATTGTCCATAATAAAGTAGCCTGCAGTTTGAAAACATAATTCGTTTCTCAGTTATAAGTCATCACACCATCTCCCCAAAATTTATTCAACTCATCAATCAATGGCTGAAGGTAAACATCAATCTTATCCCCCGGATTTTTGGTCCATCAATAAGAGTGGAAAGTAATATAAATTGTTGATTCATACAAAGCCACGGTGGAAGATTACATGGAACCAACACCATGGGCCATGTGTTATGATTTTCACCAACCACTGACTTGAATGGATTGAAACCATCTACTGCCAATCCCAATCGGACTTTACGAACATCTTTAGCAATGTTGTGATGTCTCTTATCAAAATCCATCCATGCATGAGGGTCTGCCGGGTGGGTTAACATATCACTTTCATGAACTCTTTCTGTATGCCATATCATTAAATTAGAAACATTAGATGACATAAAAAAATCTTTTCATCCTCGGTTTAAGGGGAAAGTAACGCATTTTCTTTACGGCAATCAGTTTCCCATGTATCACAATCTGAATTTGATGAGTATGATTTCCCCTGTTCTCTTTCCACCTAGAAGCACCAAAAAACTGTAAAAATATCCAAATGGGCAGTTTCCTTTCTAAACAACATACAGTTGTTTGCACGTGCATCTATGGTCTCATATGTAAAACCTAAGTTCTCTGTCAACTTACGAGCATGGAAATATGACTCGGAAATCTTAGCATCGACAGGAAGAACCTTTTTCAATAACACCAGCAGCATGTTGAATGATGTGTCTGACCAATGATTCAAAGTTTTCAAATGCAACATATCCATGATAAACAAAAATTTATTGTAAGAAGTACATCCAGGATATAATTCTATTTTTTCATCATCATGTGCTTCATAAACCCTCCTCGAATCATGATCTGCACTAGAGCGAAGATTTATCTCACCAGTCTCAAGATTATGGGTGTCAATGCCTTCAATATCCAACCAACGTTCCATTTCAGTAGGCATTTCATGCTTCATATCATTCATCCATGAATCAACATCCATATGAAATGCATCCATATTTTGACAACGAACATATTCTTCTCCATGAAGAGTCCAAATCTTATAATTTTTCAAAAATCCATTAAAGAATAGGTGCTCCCTCACAATATCTCATGTGAATTGATATCTTTTAGCACATTTTCTACATGGACAACTAATATGGTCACCTTCAAATCCTACAGTGAAGTCAATAAACTACATAATGCCATTGAAATATTCTCTAGACGTTTGATTTGGAAGATCAATCCAACTGTTATCACAAATAAGATCTCTATAACAAAAAATTACACAAGAAATATTATATTTTCATATTTCATATCAAATTTATTCAAAATAAATACTAATTAATTGTTTTTGAACCAATTATAAAATAATGATGTATGTGGAAGCGCATTCCATACCTAATTGCGCTACAAACCTGGATGGGAGGGGAGCCGAAGGTGGTTATGTGAGGGAGAGGAGAGGTAGCGGAGGGGAGCCGGAGTCGGAGGCGGTGTAGCGAGGGAGGGGACGGGTGGCGGCGGCGACGGGGAGCTGGCGGAGAGAAGGTGGTGAGGTGGTGATGGTGTAGTGAGGGTGGGATGACGAGGGAGGAGACCGAGGACAGGGGAGACGAAGTGGACAGGCCGTAACGACGAGGGGTTGAGTAGCGGCTGTGTATGGAGGGAGGGGACTGGGCAACGATGGTGCCGAAAGGGAGAGGAAACTGAGGAAGGGGATGGGTGGTGGTGGTGCAGAGAGGGAGGGGATGAAGAAGGAGGGAAAGGGGGTTGGTGGGGTGCCGGGGGGGGGGGGGTGGGCCGAGGGGGCATATGGATGGGGGAGGAGTCTGGAGGGTAGAGGGGTCGGAGGCTGGAGGGGGTGGAGTCTGGAGGTGGGTGGAGGGTGGCTAGAGGGTAGAGGGAGGCCGGTGGGGACAGAGAGTAGGGAAGAGGGCGGCTGGAGCTGGAGGGAAGAGGCGGAGGAAGGCTGGAGGAGACGTAGGGCAGGGCGGAGGGCGTCCAGAGGGCAGGCAGCTGAGGACGAAGGGTGCAGGGCGTCGAGGGAGGGCGCGCGACGACTGGGGAATGTGGCGAGGGAGGGCGCGCGATGATGGGGAGGGCGGCGAGGGAGGGTGAACGACGATGTGGGAGGGCGCGCAGTGAATAGGGAGGGTAGATAGGGAGGGTGTGTGGCAATGGGGGAGGGCGACAACGAGGCGAGGAGGGTGGAGGAGGGTTCGGGGGGGAACCGAAGCCCCCTGTTTTTTTGGCAAAACCTAGAGACTACCACTGGCGGTCGCTATAGGTAAGGGGGCTCCAAATCCAAGTTTTCTAGGATTTATGGAGTCTCTAAGATGATCATTTCTGATTGAGATCTTCTTTTTACCTCCAGAGAGTGGAAATGTCTGAAACATGCTTTTGGTTCTCAACGATGACTTAGCACTTCTATTCACCATCAAATGGATGGTCAAACATAGTGAACTATCCAGACTCTTGACGACATGTTACACTCTTGTGTTCCTGATTTCAGAGGTTCAAGGATTAGGCACTTAACCTTGGTGGAGTTCTCTTACAATAATAGTTTTCACTCCACCATCAGTATGTCGTCGTTTCAAGCCTTGTATGGCCAGCCTTGCCATTCTCCATTGTGCTGGACTGGGGTTGGAGAGTCAGCAACTCTCAGACCAGAACTAGTGCAGAATACAATATAGATGGTTCAAGTGATTGGTGATAGGATGAAGAGAGCGGAAGATTGTCATAAATCATATGCCGATAAAATAAAGAGACCCATAGAGTTTAATGTTGGGGATCATGTGTTTCTGAAGGTGACTCCCCATCGTGGGAAGTGAATGTTTGGTCGTGGGAGTAATATTTCTCCCTGGATTGTTGGGCCTTCAGAGGTGTTATCTCATGTTGGAGATGTGTCGTATCGAGTAGCACTTCTGCCACATACGAGTCAGATACATGATGTTTTCCATGTATCATAGCGCTATCCTTATCTTCATGACGACTCTCACATCATTGATTGGGGATAGATATTTGTTGACGATGATTCAACCGTTGAGGATCGACTTGTGGTGATCCAAGACCGTAGGGATAAGGTGTTGCGCGGGAGTTCTATTCCGTTGGTTCGTGTCTTGTGGTGGCATAGTGGTTTGGAGGAGAGTACCTAGGAATGTGATTCACAGATACGTGCTCAGTACCCAAAGTTTTTTGATGTTTAACTCTTTTGATGTATCGATGAAACTAATGTGGTTATGAAACTTTCATGTTTATGAGATGGAACCCTTTTCTGATTTGATGCCTTTCTCTCTTTTGAGAGGTATCGCGAGGGATGGTTGTACAGACCCTATTTTGTTTTATCTTTAGGTGGGTTTCGAATTCTCGAGGATGATAATGTTTTAAGAGGTATCTGATGTAATGGCCCTAACCTCTCAAGTCAATTCCTTTGTGAAAATGTGGTGCTAGAGGTGTTATGGGAGGTCAATGTGAATTGGGGGTGCATTTGGGTGGACCTTTTTAAGGAAAACTAAAGGGTTGTAGCTTTGTCACCGGCGGGCAGCACACAGTTTGTCTAACCGTGCATCCAAACCATGCGTAGCTGGCCTTGATGGTAGTAGCTTCCACACAGGAGGCTCATGGTTTGTCAAAAACATGTGGCCAAACTATACAAGATGGGTGGTCGAGGCAGTAGAGACCGCACGGTTGGGACACAGTGTGTCTAACCGTGCAACCAAGCTCTGCAGGCAATTAAATTAGATCCCAAAATTACGGATCTCAACCGTTTAGCCTCTATCTTTCTCGATTAAGCCCCTAAGAATCCATAACTAGGGATTAACCTTCTTTGAAGGTAGAATAACCTCTCCCAAGAGTTTTGTAGGTGATCTGAATGCTTCTCTTGGAGAATAAAAGCTGGTTTCTTGAGGTACGTGATTGTTCTTTTTTGGTTTCTTAGATCTACCTAGATCTACTTCTCCTCTTATCTCTATTTCTTAGATCTACACCTGTTAAGGGTAGATATAAGTGTTTGGATGCCAAATAAAATGATATTTGGTCTTGGTTGTGTTAGGAGAAGAGATCTAAGGTTGATCCTTGGTGAATCAACTCTGTTTTCTTGGGCATTCTTCAACCATTGTCATTTTCGTCGAAAACCATTGAGGTAGGGGATTCATTGCTTATCTTTCTTTTACGTGAAACTGTATTGTTAGCATGTTTAATCCCGATGGATTAAAATGGAATTGACCTAATAAAATACTTTGAACCAGATAAAGAAATCATATCGATTTTATGTTATTGCCTCATGTTTTTCCAGATAGTGTGATATCTATTCTTGCCTTGATTAGCGGTTGTTCTTCGTGGAAATTGGTAAAGAACGTAAATTGGGATTAATTGATAATAGTTTGGATAAAGATAAATAGGCATGTAAACTAATCTTGTTATAGTTGTAAATTGATTTTAATCAAATTGGCATAGTAATCATGTATAATCTTTTGTGATAGCTATGATGGCGTTCTTTTTAGGTTTCCCATAGTTGGAACCTACCAATAATGAACTGGTTAATTCAAGATGGATTATGTTTGGATTTTTTGATAATTCCTTGAAGGGTTCTGAGTTACCCTCATTTTTGTTGAAAGTTCCATAGCCCAATTGATGTGATGTTTGATTTCCTGCCGCTTGTGCTGCGATATGACCTTGGAGGTGTGTTGTGATATGTGGAGGTATAGAGGCCTTTTGGTTGTGGTAGCGGATGACGCCTAGAGTGGAGAGATCCATTGGTTTATGCTTGTGGGTGTCAGGGAGGTCACTAGGGACGATGGGATGGGATGGATGTGATTATTGGATGCATGTTGATTCTTTGGTTTTTTATATTCTTTACTTTTCCCCACTGCTCAAAGCAGAGGGTCTTGCTTACCCTTCTTCTGAAAGAGGTGAAGACACGCGGGGTATGCCATGTGCTTTTTGTGTTTATCCTCTTAATGGATAATGTTTCTACGCTCTTTCTATAGGTGGCAAAGACTCGACGAGTAATACATCTACTCACCTTGTTGAGCCCCCATGTGTTAAGTAGCATAGGATTCTTTTCTAGAATTCTTGGGAATATGGTAAAGTAATTCTGTAATGAATAGTTTAATAAACGATGTTAACCAATGGGGTGTGATTTTTTTGAAACATAATGACGAGTTTGAGAACATTTGAAGGGACAATGGAATTTTTGGATGTGGTGTTAAAATAATTTAATGTGGAATTGTTCATGGTTAATTAATGTTTGAAGAATTAATTAACATGTAGTGGAATTGATAAAAATGGAATGAAGTAATCTAATAAATCCCTTAAATGGTTGTGTTCTTATAGGATACCTAGTCATTGAAGTGGCAGCTCGGAGTCTGAGAGACGTTAGCTGTAGTTGTGTCTAAGATTAGGTTATTACCATAGTGTGGCTGTGAGTTTTAATATTCTTTACTTTTTGTGTTTCTATTCGTTGATCCACCCTTTCTGTAATGGAAACTAGCACCCCAGGGATTGTGAGCCCTGGGGGGTGTTTTCCCCAAACATTCCGGTGGGAGGATGAATGGATGACTACCCCCTTCGACCCTGCTCTCTTCTCTTGGTAGATACTAGTACCATTAGGCACAACAGTTATTTTTCTCCATATATATGCGTAGAGTGTTGTAATGGCTTGTGGTTATTCACACACATAAATTCTGGATATAGTATCCTATGGACTACTATAGGTGTAACATGTATAGGCTGTGATGGCTTGAGGATCCTTACTCTGTGTATGGGCTGTAATGGCTTCAGGTATAATACTCGATGTATGATACACGTTATGTGAGATGTGGTGGCTCTCGGAAACTACATGGTTACTTTTGGTTGTGAGGATGGTGTGGTGCTTCGCCTGGGTGTCTGCTGGAAATCCTTTGTGGTGCACGTGGTGCAGATTGTGGAGCTTTGCCCAGGTGTCTGTAGGCAAGACTTTGGAGAGAGATGCACAAGACATATGTCATTGGGGAAAAGTGGAAAACCAGTGGCAAAGTAGTAGGGGGTACCCTTGATATTCATTACTATATTCTATATTCTTGTATGTGTTACTTGGTGAGAGTAGCCATAGTGAGGCTGGGAACATAGTATACCTATTTAGGTGATGTGTTAGTTTCACTTTTTGTTCTCTATGCTTTATCATACTTTCTTTACCTTTTCATGAGAGGCTTCGGGGAGGATCCTACTGAGTATACTGTTATACTCACCCTACGTATATATAAACTGTTTTCAGGTCACATGGAGCATATTGGTGATCAAGATGGTTTCTACTAGCTTGGGGTTTCAGGAGCAGTTCGGGCTTGTGGTTGCAGCTGTTTTTACATTCTTTTGGGTACTTGCTGTTTTCCCTGTTAGTTTTAGTGATTTTTCATGAAATTACATAGTGCACTTGGGTTTTCTTTTATACTTCAGTTCTGATTTGGATTTGGTTGGTGTCTATCTTATCTATCTCTTCCACATGTGTTCTCTTAGAGGGTAATTCTGTCACGACCCGCCCTCGGGGTCCGTGCCGTGACTACCCCAAGCCCGCCTTCCATAGGCCAGGGGCTGGCGACTAGCACCAAGGCGTAAATCCCGGTAAAAAGGGAAGGCATTGCCTTTGAAAAGTAACAAACACCACAGAGTAAGCAAGCGGAAAGTAAACACTAAACAAAAGAAGAGTACAACTGAAAGTGCGGAAAACTAAATGGGCCAGAATACAAACCCCAACTGAAATTAAAGTACAACTCGAAAGGGGAAAAACAGCAACTAAAAAGTAAAAGCCGCTACTCCGAGATGTCCACTGGGAAATCCCACCTGAAGGGTGGGTACAGATAGCTCCTCTGCTCCACGGGTCCCGCCGTCCGCTCCGTACACGTCCCACCCAGTGGTCCACCTCCGGGTACCGTCCCGCTCTGCAAGCCTCAGCTAAGGTCAACGCTGTCCGTCGTCTGCAACCAACACAACGTAGTGCGGGCAAAGCCCGTGCAGGGGTGAGTATAAGCTACTCAGTAGGGACCTCGAGACCCTTGAAGGTCTCTCAAATCCACTAAGTATAAACCACGAAGAAAGGTACAATCACAAATTAACAACCGACACTACTTAGGTATATGCCCATACATATACCTAAGTCATCAATTCAAATACGCTCCAACCTCCGAGCCCAAGTACAACTCAGTCCACACAGGAAAGTAAACGTATTCCACATAGGAAAGAAAAACGTAATCCACACAGTATTGCACAACAAAATCCACACAGGAAAGCAATTGGATTCATCTCACACAGGTATACTTCTTCAAAGGACGATAAAGATGATCACTGATCCATCCAAGTCGTCGGACCCACGAAGGATCGATAGGTAACTAACCCCCGCAAAGACCCACACAGGATCGGGCCCACACAGGACCTGTAGGCGCTGGCTCACACAGAACCGCTGAGCGCGGACCCACACAGGATCGGACCCACACAGGATCGGGCCCACACAGGACCTGTAGCACTGATCCACGTAGGATCGCTGAGTGCTGTAGTCGTCGTCGTCGAATCCACACAGGATCTCTGTACTGTCGTCGTCGTAGTCACAGTAGCAGTCATAGCAGTAGTAGTCACAGTAACAGTCGCAGCCAGCACTAGGGTTCCCGCACACAACAAGCTCGTTCGGAGGGTCAGCTCCACGAGCCGAGAGGCTGATACATCAACTGTCACGAAGACCAGAGTTGATGTATCCAAAAGTTCTGTATCGTCAACAGGAACTCAACGCAACAGATGGCGCGTCGATCGGACGCCCGGTCTGAGAGTTATTGGCATTTTCGTCCCCGGGGCCCGGTTGGTTTTTAAGGCAAAACCAACCCGACCGTACTCCACCTGCGTCCAAACCTCGGGCGGAGTATGCCAAAAGATCCGTCTCACTAAGAGGAACACAAATCGACTGACGGCACGTCAATCGGACGTCCGTAGCTCAAGATATGAGCGTTTCCGCTCTGAAGGCCCGGTTGGTTGCGTGAACGAACCAACCCGGCCGAACTCAAAGTGATCCGAAACCTTGAGTACGATATACCAAAACGACTGTCTCGATCCAAGGATCGCGTTTCCGCAGACGGTTCGTCGGACGGAGGTACGAGGCTCAAGTTATGGCCAAAAGACCGGAACTGGTTCGAAACAGGGGTGTCCGGGTCCGGGCCGACCCGGCCCGACCCCCCCCCTGGGGCGGCCTGGCGGCCAGGCGCCGCACGAGGGCGGCACTCGGGGGGCTAATCCCCCGCATCCTGGGAAGGGCGGCGCGGCTAATATGCCGCACCCCTTTTTTTTTTAAAAGCCCCCCCCCCCACGTGGGGGGCCTGTTTGTGCGGAACCGGGGGGCCGGCTGCCCCCCGCCCTTCAAAGAACCGCCCCCTCATAAAGAGGGGGGTTTTTGTGTGTTGGCCGGGGGATTAATTCCCCCGGTTTAATGCCTTCCGGCCGGCCAGCTGGCCGGTCGGTTTTCTCCAACGGGACCGGAAATTCCGGTCCCCCCCTTCGGCTTCCGACACCGGCGGCCCGGCCTCCGGTCTTCTCTTCCGCCGCGGCCCGGAACCGGCCGCGGTTTTCGTCATCCGGCGCGGTGCGACGGCACCGCACCCCTCCGCCGCACCTCGATTTCTTCAACGCGGCGCGACGGCGTCGCGTTCTTGATGTTTCTTACATGGCGCGGCGCGACGGCGTCGCGTAATAAGGATTGGGCGAATATCCGCGTGGTGCGACGGCACCACGCCACCTTGATGCATCCACCCGCAAACAATACAACAAGAACGATGGAGGGGGTTCGGCCGTGTTCATGCGGTCCGGCCCCCTCACGTTAAGCAATAACGCAACTTAAAATATTTCAAAGCCACATGTTAGACTTGCTAAATTCATGATCAAGAATAGAATAATTAAACAATAATCAACAACCCCTACCTCGGGTATAGGTTCGAAGATTTGACAACGTCCGCGGAAGTCAACGTCGCGGAGATCGGGCGTCGCGGTCGTCGTTCGTCAATTCCATTGACGAAGAGATGTGTCCGATGTGATACGTCGTTGGCGAAACCTCTTATGTCGACGAAGGGAATCCGAGGAGGAAGCGGCGTTCCCTCTCGTTGACACGGAAGACGAAGAAGAGCGGAATGGCGTTCTTCGTCGGAACTTGAGCGTTCTTCGTCAAGTTGAGCGTTCTTCGTTTTCTTCGTCAGAGTTGAAGAAGAAGAAGAAAATATCCCAAAATCTCTCAAGGTGGCCAAGCTATTAACCAAAATAAAATAAGACACTATCTTATTTTATTAACACATCAACACAAAATAATTTCCAAAGTTTGAAATTCAAAAGGATTAACTCCAAATTAAATAACTCATGTCATTTAATGAGGGGTTAAGTAAGTTGGGAGAAGATGAAAGGTTTAGGGGTTCGTGTGGGCCCCACCACACTTAATCCTCCCAGGGGAGGTTAAGTGGGTGTGGGTCCCACTTCCAACCCCCTTTGGTAGGTTTTATCAGGTTATAATAAAATTTGTTCTTCACAAATTTTATTTAACTCAAACTAAAAACCCCAAAACTAACTTTCAACCCGCAACAAACGCAACTTCCGAAAAGGTTTCTTTAAGCTAAAATCGGTGCTGCGAGTTCATCGGTGCCCTCGGATTTCAATTTCGAGCACCGAATCAAAAGTTAGGAAAACCCGCTCGTTCGTTCACTGAACGTACCCGAGCCAAACTTCAGAAATTAATTCCGGGCACTCCGGGCCTCGGAATCAGGTGCCGTCTGAAACCGCGCTCTTGTAAAATTCTAAAGAAAATTAATAAAAAAATTCCCTTGAATTTTACGGGTCTTTACAAATTCCTCCCATTTGTGTGTTACTATACCCTCGGTGCTAGTAGCCAACTTGGGGCCAACTAGAGGCGGCAACTCAGGGGTCATGATCTCTCTTCTCACATTTCCAGCCCAGAAGGGGTACACTTTGTGGGGAGGGGGTCATGACACTCTACATAGAGACTATATTTCCTTAATTGACAGGGAAGTCATATTTAATATTCCACAACAATGTTCAATTTTCTATTTGGGAAATAAAACATTTGAACACTTAATGGTAGTTATATCCTTTTTATGGGTTATAATACATAACAATGATGGATATATTGATATAATTGTTGTGGAAATAAATATTTAACATATTCATATTTTGAAGGAATATGAAAATTTATTTATCAAATATTTTCATTCTCTTCAACTATATCACGATGTTTAGTTTTCGATATAACTCATATATGGTTTATGTTGATATAAAATACACTTTGTACATTGTCCCAATATAAAATATAGGAATTTTAGAAGAATATCATTGAGTCTCTATATAATGGTTTTATACAATCATATTTTTAATTTTTTGGTAATCTGGTGAGCATTTTAAAAAATAATGATAGATCAATGCATCCTTTGATCATTTATAGTGAATCTAACAGGATCATGATTATGAAAAAAAACTCCTAAATCATATTGATGACATATTAAATAAATTATGATTGTATAAATACATCTAAATGATTATATATTGATTGTAATATCATTAATAAATGGTGAAAATGGATGATATATCAATATCAAAGGTCTTTTCATGATACAAACATTTTAATTATATCATGAATCACTTTTGATATTCAATTTCCCTAGAAATATTCAGAGATTTATTAATTAGATTATTGAAAGATTAATTTATATCAATATATAATAATTTTTAAATTGTATATTCTCATTATTCATTTATTAAGGAGTAGGATGATGTTAATTTCATATATGTGCTCTCAAACATTGTGTTGGAGACACTACATTTCAAATATATTACATGTGAATTAAATATATGAATCAAAAAATTTATAGTTCATTTAATCAAAATTAATGGTATATCTATATACCCCTAAATAATAGTAACATTGAAAAATGTCTAAGTCCAGTCAATTTTAAAAACATCTATAGTATTTTTATAATGTCTAAAAACATCAATGCTTTAAGGGAATTTTTTTATAAGTGTCTTCTCCACAATCCAATATAACATGGAAGGGAGTAACATTAATTTAGTTATTTGAAAGGTAAAAACATTCTTGGAGATCCAAATATGTTCCTATAAAACTTCTATAATAATACTACACCATAATCGAAAAGATGGTTTCATATATATTCTTGATTTAATGGATGTTTTAGAATGTGTACTCATGAAAAATTACATAGTAATAGTATATTCCAAATGTCCATTAATGGACCCTAATAAAAATTATGTGTCATATTATGTTGAAAAAAGTGGTAATATTAAAATCAATGGTTCATATTCATAATCTATATGGGTAAGATGTGATATATATACTTAATATCAAATTATAATATAAATATTCCAATATATTGAGTTGAATATCCACTGAAGGATATTGTTGGATTTTTTCAAGGACCGTGACATTTAATTATATTAAAACCTATAGAATGATCTCTTGGTGGATATTTCTATGAGAATAAAGGATCAAGTTAACTTATCCATAAATATGATTTAAAGAGAAATAATAATAATTCTTTTCCAAATAATTTAACATTGAATAATAATATATTCGAAGAAATAAAATCATATCTAAGTGATTGTTCAACAATAAATAAATGTGTCTATCAAGGAATTATAGAAAGAGGATATAGAGAGAAAAAATATAAGAATATTATAGAATATATCATTAATAATGATGGAATCATAAGAATACGGAATGAATAATGTTCCCCCAACACCATAATTAATGATGTATATATTAGATAATGTTTAATAATCATCATTTTATATCCATCCTAGAAGCCCCAAAAATTATTGAGATCTCAAGGATTTTTTTTGTCAAATTAAAAATAGTGGGAGATTCCATATAAATATATATATAAATTTATCTTATTTCATCGTGTAATTGTTTAATGTAATAATTTTTATGAGATTATAAAATAATTGACTATACCTATGTGGAAATTAAGGAAAATCACTGTGAATTTAATCATTGTACTTTATAAGAGAGATAAGGAACATAATTCTATTTGGGTTGCGGTTGATCTCTATAACAAATTGGATTAAAACATTACATTATATCATATAAATATATTAGTTTTACCCCATTGTTATAGGTATAATTTTAATAAGAATTTAATATATAGATTATTTTATTACAACTAAACATCCATATACATATTGTTAATATGAAAAGACCCTTGAAATTTTGTAAAATTTTATGATAGGAGGTCCAATGGATTTTAAAAGATGATGGAATAAATAACTTCTCATAAAAGAGTTTTTATATATAAATATTTTTCATTAATGTATTAAAATTTATACACAAGTGAAATTATATTGAAAAATGTTAAATACTCCAACATTATGAGATAAATTTAAAGATAATAACCTCATGGGGCTGGTTCATTCTCAAGAAATCATAGGGAAAAATTAAACTAAATTGCTGTATATTAAAACTGAAAATTGTAGTTAAAAGAACTAAACTAATAATAATTGAAAAGATATGAATTTTTTATTCATAAATAATAAATTCATTTAGATAAAACATGGAATATTGTTGTTATATTTAGGAAGAATCCAAATGTTCATCCCTAGATACATCACCCGTTATAAGTTTCATGGTAATTTTTTGATGGTTCCTTATTAACTTACACTTCACCTAAACCAAATCCTAGTACATGATATATTTTTAATATCACTATTGAGGATGTAAATACCTAATTAATCACTTATACATATCATAATTTTTTTAAATTATATTTTCCCTTGAATGAGGATGAACTTGATGTCATTTTTTCTCATTATATATTGTACTATCAAGTAAAACCGGTAACATTTTAATATTCACTAAAGGAATAATATATTTGAGGAGGTAATTTGGGAACCCAAATATGTAATTATAGAATAATAAAGTCAATTATTTTAATTAGAGAAATTAAATTTAAAGGGTCAAATAATTTTAAGTTTGAAAAAATATAAAAGCACATGATTTTTTGGCACACATCCCCTAAAAATAATCATAAATGCTTGCATGATATTATGCTCACTACACCCAAATAATGTCTATAAAAATTTATTATCATAGAATATTATAATTTAAAATTAAATAAATTAAATTATTAATTAATATTTCATTATTAAAAAAATAGGTGAATAAATTGAAAATTAAATAATTTATAAATAAAATCAAATTGAACATATTCCCTTGGAATAATATGATGGATTATAAAATATATATTTTTGAATTGCTTATTTTTTTAAAAAAATAACATTATTTAATAATAATACCAATTAAGTGGATTAATTAAATAAAATTCATTAGTAACAAAATTAATTATGAAATTTCAAGAAATAATTATTTATTTATAAGTAATAACTATTTAAATATTAAAGATAAAGGATTTTTTTTAAAAATAATGTTTTATATATTACATGATATTAATTTAAAATAAACGATTCTCAAATGTGATGAATGAAATTTAAATAAATGTTTATTATTTATATTTAAAAAAAACTATAAATTAATAATGGATTTTTTTAATAATTTATTTTTAATAAAAAAAAATTAATGTTAAAATACATATTATTTTTAAATTATTATTTTTAACAAAATATGTGAATTTTCATTTTTATAAATAAAAATGATTTTTTTCAATTTATGACTTATAATAAAAGAATTTTATATTTATATATATATATATTCCAAAAATGTACCAGTTATCTAATTATTATTAATTAATAATTTATAAATGTGAAATCATTTTTATTCTTAAAAATTCATTCTTATAGAAATGGTTTTTTACATATTATGTTTAATTATATATAAATTAATTTCTCAAAAAATAGAAAAATGAAATAAATTAAATGGATGTAATATTTTTTAAAATATTTTATAATTTATTTGATATGGTAAAAATATTTTCTAATCATAAATCTAATTTATCCTCTTAAAAGGTTGTCATAATTAAAATCATGAAAATGATGTAAAATTGATAAATTACGGTATAAAAATATATTATATCATCCCGGATTGCCTCTATATTAGTGGATTCAAGAATTACCAACATATCATTACCATATCTATAATATTTTTCCGAATTGGATCAACATTCATTGAAAATAACATTCATTTAACTTTAATGAAAGTGTATTTATTGAAATACCACCCCTTATGAACAATAAAAGAACCCATCTTATACCTACATCAT
This sequence comes from Viscum album, assembly GCA_963277665.1. Taxonomy (NCBI): domain Eukaryota; kingdom Viridiplantae; phylum Streptophyta; class Magnoliopsida; order Santalales; family Viscaceae; genus Viscum; species Viscum album. The sequence goes on along the minus strand of OY728133.1, from coordinate 1,031,598,202 downwards.
ATCCCACCATCTATACGATTTTATATTCATTTAATTCCTAAAGAATCTACAAAGAAATAATTTCTGATGGTAAAATCCCATTAGTCCAAATAAAAAGTCTCAAATCCCAATTATTAATTAGGCTCTAAAAAATATAATCATGTTTTCAATTTAGGTGTCATCTTCAACTAAATCATCATATATTTCTTTATTCTCATTACACTTCATAAATTTTATTTACTTATTCAATATTTTATTAATTAATTCAAATTATAGGAATTCTGTAACATTATAAAATAATAAAATATTTATACTGATTCAAAAGTTATAATATTTCGTGTTATGGTCTATTTTGTTATCAATGTGAGTGATTATTTTGATTGCATCTTGAATTTAATTAAAAATAATGAAATTTGTAATATTATATTAAAGATATTATTATGATATATTTTTATTAATTTATATTGCTACTAATCCAACTCATATACTCCAAATAATGAAAATAGATTAACAATTCAACAAGAAAGGAAAATTTTTATTTTCATGAATTCTTCTTCAATCGTCTGAATATGTTTCTTCAAATGATCATGATATATAATATATATATATATCAAAAAAATATAATACTAATTCTTATCCACTATGTATATTATTAAACCTTGGGATTGTTGAAAGTTCTACAACCTTCGTACAGAAGCATTCATGTATAATGTTTTAGTGAACACCTAAGTATTAATTTCATTTTTTAAAAATTAATATACTTGTAATAATAAAATATAACATAATAGTATTAAATTAAAATTTTAGTAAATAATGTTATTAAAAATTTCAATAATAATCAATTATTTATTATAATGGTAGTCATATCAGCACCAAATATGATATATTATAACTTAAGGGGTTTATTTGAAATCATAGATGCAAATCAAGATTTCCGATATCTAATTACTAATTTTTTAAAAATTTAGTATATTTATCCATGAAACCAAATTTAAATTAATATCCTATGTTTATTTCTATTTTTACATGTTTTTTCTGTTTACTTTACATTGGAAAAAACGACCAAATTAATCATGTAATTAGAGTGAATGTTGTTTCTTATTTTGAGTCAGAAAACATTCTATTCCATGTCCATTTAATGTATATTATATAATAGATATCATTATATATAAATATATATTTTATTATTGTAAATTTTTATCCAATTATACTTTATTTTACTATTTATTAAAGGGATCAATTTTACCTCTATAAACAAGAGACATTTCTATATTGAAAAATATAATCTCAATAAAAAATTTAATAAAATCATTCTCTTTATGAATTATTAAAAATGTCTATCTAAACGAGTTTTATTAATTCTCTATATATTGAAACACTAATATTTCTTTATTTAAATGAAAATTATTTTCTATCTCAGTATTTTATAAATTATTAAAATTGAATTTTATTAATAAAAATAAGAAATATAAATTCACTTACTTAATTGAATTCAATACAATAAATTTCTTAAAACGTGGCTTCCATCTATGTCAATATAATTTTACATGTTATGAACATAAATGGGGATACTATTTATAGATACGACAATCCATATTTCTAAATATTTATTATGTACATGTTTGTTTGAAATCACCATTTAACATATTTATTTATCAAAGGTTCATTATTATATTAATGAATTATAAATATTTACTTCTTCATGTGAAACTCATATATATGTTTTTTCAATATAAAATAGGTTGGTATGATATATCTCTCTACATTATATGGTATTGTTTTATATCACATGTAATCTAAATGGGGTAAGGATGAATATCCAATTTTTAAAATGCTATTTAACAATGGTTGTTATCCTAATTGCACCATGTCAATGGTTGTTGGTAATTTAATTCATTATGATATGATGGTATTGGTGGTTAACCTTGACATATTTTAATATTTACAGGCTTCTATTTTTTCAAAAACATTATCTATTTCAATGTACTTATTATAAGATTTCAGTCAATATGATTATGAACTTTTGTTTCCAATATCCCATGAATCCTGAAAAATGGAATAAAAAAATTATTATATCCTGATCATAATTCAATATTCATGAATAAGTGGATGTAATTTCATTAATTTATGTTCATTTACCATGATTATTATGTCATGCCAATCTATTTATCCTATTCTAAGTTACTATCTTCAACTGGTATATGTTAGGTTCTCCCCACGCATCTTATTTGATCTCACCGTTTCATAATATTATATTTCACCATTTTATAAATAAGAGTAATATATATGATATTTTTTTAATACTATCACAAATTAAATTTTTTTGTAAGACTCTAGAGACATACTATGAAATAACATATTCATGATAGTGATCCTGAACGATAGTAAACCCACATGATAATAGGTGTTTTATTTTTTTATTTAATTAATAATCATGTTGGTGGGTTTGTTTGATATGTGTGATATAGTTTAGTTGACTGAGTTGAATATATAAGGAATTAAATTCATAGTATAAATAAAAATTCTCAATGAGTTACATTGTAGAGTAGTATCATGATTCATTATAGTCAAATTCATAAGTGTTTTGGATGAAAAATAATAATTAGTATACAAATATAAATACTAAAAACCAATTTGTCCTTTATTACGAAAACCAAGATGGAATAAATATATCAATGAATTTAGTGTTGAAAAATAATAAAATTGATATAAAATATCATTTCCTGATGTAGAACATGAAATAATGTATATTGAAGTGAAATATTGTTCCTTCTATGTAATGAATTTATATAATTACTAATAAACAAAATTAATCAATGTTTTTTGTGATGGTATTGATAAATATAGTAGTGTAGAACATTTCTTGAAATTGAGGAAAATTCTTTTTCAATTACTCAAATTATTTTGTTATTTTTAATTTTAAAAAATGCAAAATCTATAATTTTCTAATGAAAATGTTTATATTTATTTAAACACTTAAAATAATTCTTTGAGATATATTTTGTAATTTTGTTTAAAAACATTACGTGATTTTCAACAATAATTTTTTTACATTAGTATCTCATGAATAAGTATATTTTGGATGTCTATGATGACTTGGATAATATTACATGATTTCTATACTAGATTAGCTAATGTACAATTTGTGTTTTTGATTAGATAATTTATGTTTTAATAATAATGATTAAATCAATTTTCTGAATATTTTTATATTGATCATCAATAAAGAGGATATAATATTTTTAAAATCATTATTACTCTAATTTTTGGTGAGTACATATCATTTTAAAAAAAATTTATATTTAGAAAATAAATGAAATAAAAATGTTTCTTATTTAATTTATGTTCAATGGTGTATATTTTAGAACCCATTGTGGATGATTTAGTGTTTATTTTTAGTACATGCGAATTAGTTGTGTTCTTTCATGTAAATGATTTAAATCGTTTTAGAGTATATGTAGTGGTTAAGGTTATTAAATGTTTTGTTAATAATTATATATATGTTGTAACACCCGAGACTTTTATGTTATATAAACCATCAAAGGAATCTTTTTCTACACAACACTTGCTTGGCTTGCTTTACACGCAATCGCGACCTTCCTCGATAGCTTGCGTCGTACGCAATACCGAGTTTCACTAAACAACAATATGCTATTAAAACTAGCCGTTATGAATAGTAATAACCACTTTTTGAAATTTTATAAATTTCATTTTTCAAAATGGACTTCATTTTTGGACTCAGAATATCAAAATTAGCCTGGGGTGAAATTTTGGTATTTTTCTGAAAACTTTCAATTTTTGATGAATAGTGAAACCACTAAGTGGTAGGTTAAAAACTGAATTTTGCATAAAACTTAATTTTACCGCTTCTGTGAATGGAATTTCGAAAATCCGACAGACACGGTTGATATCAGTAAGTAAAATGTGGTTCAATGAGATAAAAATAATTTTTTGGTGAATAGTAAGTTTTTACGATTTTTACCGCGGTTAATAGTAAATAGGGTAACTAAGGGTAAATATGATATTAATATTACCCTAACACATGTCCTAATTCTATTGGACAAGTGTAATTCGACCAAAAACAATCTTAGGAATAAAATATGACCATTTAGGCCCACTTGGATTAGATTAGGACATTTATTATTAATTTATTTAAAGAAGGGTTAAAATAGTTAAAATCAAAGTTTAATAAGTAAATCATTTTTAATATGGGGTTATACATAAGATAAATTCAATTGTCAATATTCATTAGAAAGATAAAAGATTTCATACATGATGGTATTTTATTTGTAATTTTTAGACATCAAATAATTCAATTTATTTATGACACAAAGATGATGCAGTAATTATCTTATTAATGAAATATTGACAAAATTGATAATATAAATACCAAAATAAATGTAATTTAAGACTTTAAATGAATTACACTAATTTTTTAGGTTACTATGATATATTAATGTTTATTTAATCAACTTGGTTCGAACATATAATTCTGTTATGACTTTCAGAAAAATCATATATCAAATAGTGTCAAAATTGACACAAAATAGTTTTTAAATCAAATATTATATTATTAATTGTTATTTTATTCTTAAAAATCTAAGGTTCGGCCAAATGACTTAGATAAGGATATATATATTAATAATAAACAATTTGGGGTTCGTTTGGCATGTTATAGTAAGTGTATTAACCATATAGTGAAAGAAAACAAAAAGACACGGAAAAAGTTAAATTAATTAACTTAGAGTTAAATCTAATTGATAAGGTTAAAATAATACCCTAAACTTGTCTAAATCCTATTTGATGATAGGATTTCGTCCCATACCCACTTTATCTTCGAAATAAGACCCTTTGGAACCATTATAAACCGATTTTGACTTTAATATAAAATAATATTTTGAGATATTCCTAAGGTGCCCCTCTCCTCCCTTATAAAAGGGCACCTCCTCCCCCTCCTCCTCACACCAATTTGAGCACTCAAGCTCGGCCAACCCCTGACCTTTTCTCCTCTCCACTTCCCTAGAATAATCCTAGAGGTCCTGGTCTTCTCCAAAGACCAATCTTAGTTCCTTAAGTGGAGGATTCAAAGAGGCGTTCCAAAGAAGAGGTAATATCCATTACCGATCTTTTCAATTTCTTTCTTCTTCAACTTCTTCTTCTTTAGTTGTTTCATGATAAAGTAATAACATAAGTATTACTTACATACTGATATGTTATTATAAATATGAAACAACCCTAATTCACCTTCTATCCATCCTACGGAAAAATGAAATCACCGCGCGTGCGTACGTACGGAATACCGTCTCCACGCCGTGGTGTAATCTATTTTCCACCATCACCTTACAAGGATGGGTATAATGGTGTAATGAGTAACTATATATGATTATTATTAAGTAATATTGATACTGAAATAATATATATATATATATACTCCAATACAATTCCACGATCATAGGAACGATATCATCACTCGTGCGTACGTACGGAATACCGTCTCCACGATGTGATGCGACTCGTTCTACATGATCTTCATTTCATAATGATTATATAAATGAATTGAATGAATGAATATGGTATATACTACACTAATACCATTATGGAAATGAATTATCTATAACCTAAAGATAAGAATAAGAATTTATTCAACAAAACACGCATAAGAACAAAAAGTTATAAAGACCCGAGTAACAAGTAACAATGAAATATTACTAACAAGAAGCTAATAATATGACCATATATGATATCATATCAATATTTATGATTCTGGAATAAGTCAAAAACATTATTTAAACCATTATACAGGAGCTTCGGACACGAACAAAGCAAATCGGACCTAAGGTAATGGAAATATCACAATCTCATTTTTATCCGAGATTGTTTATTCGTAAGTATTTACTGGGGTGTATTTTATCATCCACATCAATGTTTACTCAATATGTAATATTATTTCCATCCACCTAAAATTGTTTAAATCCATTTTTACCCTTCGGTGAGTTTTTAGTAATACGTATGAAAGGAATCTTTTGTCATTTTTCGTACGAGGTACTTTTTGACTTTTCTGACAAAAGTACGAAGAATGTTTTTTTAACTTATACGGCACGAACGAATTTCTACTGTTTTATAAAGCCTTATTTTCATGAAGCTTCCTCTAAAAGATTCCATGTCTATTTTCAATAAAATCTATTTCTTTTAAAATTGCATTGATTTTGAAGAAGAAAGGATATTTTCCTCAAGAATTCAATTCAAGTGTTTTATCAAAATTATTTTCCATCTAAGATAATAAAGGGTTCTGTTTCTATCCATATTTTTACATTGATTTGACTATGTTGTGATGGAATTATGTTTATGAATTCCTTTATCTTATATGAATTGTTTTATGATGTCATGATGTTTCAAGAATCCCATTTTTGTTACATGTGTTATGCGATGATGTATGTTTTATGATTATGTGGAACACATAAGAAAGGATTCATTATAAGATGGGTGGGACCAATATCTCCCTCCAATGCATTGGGTAATGATTTTATATCTCATGAGATAGACATGGCTGGAACGGAAGGTTATTTCGGTTCAGTGATACAAGACTGAAACGAGGAGTGAACTCGGTTCAGAAAGGGACTTTGTCCACTAAGATAGTCTTGGCAATGAGTCATGACTAACAAGAAATGATTTTCCATGATTATGTGTGCATGCCACAAAGTTTCAAGTTTTATGTTATGATTATGGGGATCTCATTTTCACTTCTATGATTTATTCCATGTTAAGATATTATGATCTCTTTTGCAGGTTTTGATTTTCATAAAGATATGATATGATTTTTATTTCCTTTATTTTCCCTTGCTGAGCATTTGAGCTCACCCTTTTATGTTTTCTTTACCCCAGGTCAGGAAGATGGATATTATGTAGAATATGCTAAAAGGGACCCTAGATATGATGAAATAAATGGGAGACACTGTAGATGATTTATGAACCAGTTGTTTATGTTTCCCAGTTTCTAAAGACACTATACCTATACGGTCCTTTGTGGTTTTGTCATATGTTGTAATAATTGTGCTTCAATTTCGAAGTATTAACAATGTATGTAAAGTATGGGTCGTTATAGTTGGTATCAGAGGAAAGGTATAGTCTACCTTTGGAAACTAGGATGTGAAAGCCTTAGTAAGAACCCTAAGGATAAGTCTAAGCATAGACCACAATCTTAGAAATGGCCATGAATAACCTAGGATAAGACCATAAGCATGAAATTTTTTTTTCTTGAATTATGTGGTTTCCTATTATAATTAGTGTTGCTCACACTATTCTTCTTGGTTTTAGTCAATGGCTGGAACCCGAAGGAACTGTGTTAATGCGGAATGCGATGGGCAATGCAATGATTGTCCCCCTGAGCAACCAAACGATATGGGAGCTGGAATGCAAAATCTTGTAGCCATGCTCACACAACTTTCTCAAGCTATGAATCATACATGATTTCCAAACGAACAAAGGAGGGAGAAACATTCTGTTGAATCCTTCATGAGGCAGCGTCCACCTTCTTTCAGCGGGTCTACTGATCCATTAGTTGCTGAACAATGGATTAGTACTACTGAAAAGATATTTTCAGTTCTTCAATGTTCTGAGCATGATAAAGTCATCCTAGCAGTGTATCGTTTGGAAGGAGATGCGGGTCAATGGTGGAATCTTGTTAAGAATACGAGGCAAAGGGATGAAATTGAGTCTATGGAATGGGACGAGTTCAAGAACTTATTTTTCAATAAGAACTTCCCTCGTATTCTCCAAACAAAGATGGAGAAAGAGTTCCTTGAACTGAAGCAAAGGGATGATGAATCTGTTAGTACCTATGAAGCAAATTTTACAAGACATGCAAGGTACGCATCTGGTATTATTATCCAACCTGAGAGTAAGATCGATCGATTCTTTAGTGGCTTAAAACCAAGTCTTCGAAGGGCGTTAGCCATAAGGGACTTCAATAGCTACGAGGAAATCGTTCGATGTGCTCTCAAAGTCGAGATGGAGATTGGAGTAACCCATCAGTCACATGGGTTTGATAAGAAGAGGAAGATGGAATTCAAAGAAAAATCTAATGAGCACACGGAAAATAAGATGAGCTTTTCCTTATGCTCAAAGTGTGGAAAGAAACATGGAGGGAGTTGTCTTAAAGGGACAAGTAAATGTTTTAAATGTGGAAAAGAAGGTCATTGGGCATTTGAATGCCGTGATAATGGGAAGAAGATGTCTAATGATGCAAACAAATGAAGGGATACACAGAATGAACCTACTACACTTCAATGTTTCAAGTGCAAGGAGATGGGGCATTATGCCAATCAATGCCCAAATCCAAGGGTTGATGATGATGGTCGACGTCAACAAAATCCTAAGGCTAAAGACAAAGGAAAGTCACATGCAATTTCTATCAGCGATGTGGAGTACGATAACGATGTGGTGAAAGGTACACTTACCATCCACTCTAAAGTAGAAAATGTTTTATTTGATTCTGGATCCACCCACTCTTTTATTTCTGAAGACTTTTCTAAGGGTATCACCGTATTACCTCAACAATTAGATGTTGAGTTAGCTGTGACAACACCTAATGGATCATCAATCGCATCAAAAGTTTATAATTCTTCTCCGATCGAAGTTTGTGGGAAATTGCTTCCTGCAAATCTTGTGATCCTTCCTTTAGAGGAATTTGATGTGATTCTTGGCATGGATTGGATTTCTCTACATGGAGCTCATATCGATTGCCAAAGAAGGGAAGTCACATTTCATATTCCAGATCAATCTACGATCGTCTATCAATGCAAGGATGAACATAACCTTCCAGTGGAAATTTCTTCCATCTTATGGGTATTGATTCCACTAAATGAAGGTTATTTATCTCAAATGGTTGGTGAGAAACTCACGAATAAGAATATTCCCATTGTACGGGAGTTTGATGATGTCTTTCCGGAGGAATTTCCGGGTCTTCCACCAAATCGTGAAGTTGAGTTTTCAATAGAACTCGTACCGGGTGCTTTGCCTATTTCAAAGACACCTTATAGAATGGACCCAATTGAGTTGCAGGAATTGAAGAAGCAACTCCAAGAGAATCTTGATAAGGGATTCATACGCCCTAGTGCGTCACCTTGGGGAGCACCTGTTCTATTTGTTAAGAATAAAGATGGATCAATGAGACTTTGCATTGATTATCGAGAACTTAACAAGATCACTATCAAGAACAAATATCCTCTCCCACGCATTGATGACTTATTTGACCAACTACGCGGAGCTCAATACTTTTCCAAGATTGATCTTCGTTCAGGGTATCATCAATTAAGGGTCAAAAGGGAGGATATACCAAAGACGACTTTCCGTACAAGGTATGGACACTATGAATTTATAGTGATGCCATTTGGTCTTACTAATGCCCCTGCTATCTTCATGGATCTAATGAATAGAGTCTTTTGAGACTATCTTGATCAATTTGTGGTAGTCTTTATAGACGATATTCTTGTCTATTCAAAGAGCAAGGAAGAGCATGAAGATCACTTGAGAATTATATTGAAGACCCTGAGAAAGGAGAAGCTTTATGCCAAATTTACCAAGTGTGAATTTTGGCTTCAAAAAGTTGCATTTTTGGGTCATATAATCTCAAAAGAGGGGATATCTGTGGATCCAGTAAAAAAAGAGGTTATCGAAAGATGGTCAAGACCAACAACAGTAACTGAGATCCGAAGTTTTCTTGGTTTGGCTGGATATTATCGACGTTTTGTAAAAGATTTTTCACGATTATCTAATCCAATAACCAAGTTGACTTGGAAGGGAGTTAAGTTTGTCTGGACAGAGGAATGTGAAGAGAATTTCAAGGAGTTGAAAAGAAGGTTATCCAGTGCACCTGTGCTCACACTACCTTGTAGTGGAGAAAGGTTTGTGATCTACAATAATGCATCCATGAAGGGATTGGGGTGTGTTCTTATGCAAAATGATATGGTGATAGCTTATGCCTCACGACAGTTGAAAATCCATGAGCAAAATTACCCAACACATGATTTGGAGTTGGCTGTGGTAATCTTTGCATTAAAGATTTGGAGGCATTACCTTTATGGTGAAAGGTGTGATATTTATACTGATCATAAAAGTTTAAAGTATATTTTCACACAAAAGGAGTTGAATATGCGTCAAAGAAGATGGTTGGAGCTGATTAAGGATTATGACTGCTCAATCCATTACCACCCTGGGAAAGCAAACAAGGTGGCAGATGCATTAAGTCGACAAGACCATGCTAGTTTATCCATGATGAGGATCACAAAAGATCCAATATTTATGGAATTACAAAGGATGGATCTTGGAATTATAATGGAAGGGGAAAAATCTTATCTTTCACAAATGAATGTTCAACCATCTATACATGTGAAGATTAAAGAGGCACAGAAAGAAGATGTCGAGTTACAAAAGAAGGTGAGAAATGTTCCTGAATTCAACCTTGATTGTGATGGGATAATAAAGTTCAGGAATCGGGTTTGTGTTCCTCCCATCCCCGAATTAAAGAAAGAGCTGCTGGATGAGGCTCATAGTTCTTCATTCTCTATTCATCCTAGAAGCACGAAGATGTATAGGGACCTGAAAGAGTACTTCTGGTGGGATGGCATGAAAAGAGATGTTGCTGAATATGTCTCTCGATGCTTGGTTTGTCAACAAGTTAAAGCTGAGAGACAGAAGTCTAAGGGGATATTACAACCATTACCCATACCCGAATGGAAATGGGAAAACATCACTATGGACTTTGTCACAGGACTTCCTAAAACATCCAAAGGCAATAATGCTATCTGGGTCATAGTTGATCATCTTACAAAGTCTGCACACTTCATTGCTATTAGAGAGGATTTCTCTCTAGATCAACTTGCCAGGATATATGTAAAGGAAGTGGTAAGATTGCATGGAGTACCACTTTCTATTATATCTGATCGAGATCCGAGATTTACCTCGAAGTTTTGGCGAAGTCTTCAGCATACTCTGGATACAGAGTTGAGTTTCAGCACTGCTTATCATCCCCAGACAGATGGTCAGTCTGAGAGAACAATTCAAACCCTAGAAGATATGTTGAGAGCTTGCTCTATGGATTTCAAAGGAGGTTGGGATCAACACCTACCTTTGGTGGAATTTTCTTATAATAATAGCTTTCACTCCAGTATTCAGATGGCTCCTTATGAAGCTCTCTATGGAAAGAAATGCAGGACTCCAACTTGCTGGGATGAAGTTGGGGAAAGAAAGCTATTAGGACCTGATCTCGTTGATGAAATGGCAGAAAAGGTTAGATCTATTCAACAACACATAAGAGCAGCTCAGAGTCGACAGAAACGTTATGCCGACAACCGAAGAAAAGACCTAGAGTTTGAAGTGGGCGATAAAGTGTTCTTACGAATATCTCCCTGGAAGAGGGTTATGAGATTTGGAAAGAAGGGGAAGTTGAGCCCTAGATATATCGGTCCTTTTGAAATACTGGATCATGTTGGGAAGGTAGCTTACCGATTGGCGCTTCCACCGAATCTCTCTCAAGATCACGATGTGTTCCACGTATCTCTCCTGAGAAAGTACATACCAGATCCTTCACATGTACTCAGCTCAGAAGTTATACCGCTGGAGCAAGATCTTTCTTATGAAGAACAACCGATAGAGATTCTGGATCGTAGCGAAAAAGTCCTACGAAACAAGCCCACTCTCTTGGTGAAAGTTTTATGGAGGAACCACCAACTTGAAGAAGCTACATGAGAGCTTGAGGATATGATGAGGGAGAAGTATCCTCATTTGTTTGTTACAAAGTGAAGAATTTCGAGGGCGAAATTCTTTTTAAGGGGGGTAGAATGTAACACCCGAGACTTTTATGTTATATAAACCATCAAAGGAATCTTTTTCTACACAACACTTGCTTGGCTTTCTTTACACGCAATCGCGACCTTCCTCAATAGCTTGCGTCGTACGCAATACCGAGTTTCACTAAACAACAATATGCTATTAAAACTAGCCGTTATGAATAGTAATAACCACTTTTTGAAATTTTATAAATTTCATTTTTCAAAATGGACTTCATTTTTGGACTCAGAATATCGAAATTAGCCTAGGGTGAAATTTTGGTATTTTTCTGAAAACTTTCAATTTTTGATGAATAGTGAAACCACTAAGTGGTAGGTTAAAAACTGAATTTTGCATAAAACTTAATTTTACCGCTTCTGTGAATGGAATTTCGAAAATCCGACAGACACGGTTGATATCAGTAAGTAAAATGTGGTTCAATGAGATAAAAATAATTTTTTGGTGAATAGTAACTTTTTACGATTTTTACCGCGGTTAATAGTAAATAGGGTAACTAAGGGTAAATATGATATTAATATTACCCTAAAACATGTCCTAATTCTATTGGAAAAGTGTAATTCGACCAAAAACAAACTTAGGAATAAAATATGACCATTTAGGCCCACTTGGATTAGATTAGGACATTTATTATTAATTTATTTAAAGAAGGGTTAAAATAGTTAAAATCAATGTTTAATAAGTAAATCATTTTTAATATGGGGTTATACATAAGATAAATTCGATTGTAAATATTCATTAGAAAGCTAAAAAGATTTCCTACATGATGGTATTTTATTTGTAATTTTGAGACATCAAATAATTTAATTTATTTATGACACAAAGATGATGCAGTAATTATCTTATTAATGAAATATTGACAAAATTTATAATATAAATACCAAAATAAATGTAATTTCAGACTTTTTATGAATTCCACTAATTTTATAGGTTACTATGATATATTAATGTTGATTTAATAAACATGGTTCGAACATATAATTCTGTTATGACTTTCAAAAAAATCATATATCAAATAGTGTCAAAATTGACACAAAATAGTTTTTAAATCAAATATTATATTATTAATTTTTATTTTATTCCTAAAAATCTAAGGTTTGGCCAAATGACTTAGATAAGGATATATATATTAATAATAAACAATTTGGGGTTCGTTTGGCATGTTATAGTAAGTGTATTAACCATATAGTGAAAGAAAACAAAAAGACACGGTAAAAGTTAAATTAATTAACTTAGAGTTAAATCTAATTGATAAGGTTAAAATAATACCCTAAACTTGTCTAAATCCTATTTGTTGATAGGATTTAGACCCATACCCACTTTATCTTCGAAATAAGACCCTTTGGAACCATTAGAAACCGATTTTGACTTTAATATAAAATAATATTTTGAGATATTCCTAAGGTGCCCCTCTCCTCCCTTATAAAAGGGCACCTCCTCCCCCTCCTCCTCACACCAATTTGAGCACTCAAGCTCGGCCAACCCCTGCCATTTTCTCCTCTCCACTTCCCTAGAATAATCCTAGAGGTCCTGGTCTTCTCCAAAGACCAATCTTAGTTCCTTAAGTGGAGGATTCAAAGAGGCATTCCAAAGAAGAGGTAATATCCATTACCGATCTTTTCAATTTCTTTCTTCTTCAACTTCTTCTTCTTTAGTTGTTTCATGATAAAGTAATAACATCAGTATTACTTACATACTGATATGTTATTATAAATATGAAACAACCCTAATTCACCTTCTATCCATCCTACGGAAAAATGAAATCACCGCGCGTGCGTACGTACGGAATACCGTCTCCACGCCGTGGTGTAATCTATTTTCCACCATCACCTTACAAGGATGGGTATAATGGTGTAATGAGTAACTATATATGATTATTATTAAGTAATATTGATACTGAAATAATATATATATATATATACTCCAATACAATTCCACGATCATAGGAACGATATCATCACTCGTGCGTACGTACGGAATACCGTCTCCACGATGTGATGCGACTCGTTCCACATGATCTTCATTTCATAATGATTATATAAATGAATTTAATGAATGAATATGGTATATACTACACTAATACCATTCTGGAAATGAATTATCTATAACCTAAAGATAAGAATAAGAATTTATTCAACAAAACACACATAAGAACAAAAAGTTATAAAGACCCGAGTAACAAGTAACAATGAAATATTACTAACAAGAAGCTAATAATATGACCATATATGATATCATATCAATATGTATGATTCTGGAATAAGTCAATAACATTATTTAAACCATTATACAGGAGCTTCGGACACGAACAAAGCAAATCGGACCTAAGGTAAGGGAAATATCACAATCTCATTTTTATCCGAGATTGTTTATTCGTAAGTATTTACTGGGGTGTATTTTATCATCCACATCCATGTTTACTCAATATGTAATATTATTTCCATCCACCTAAAATTGTTTAAATCCATTTTTACCCTTCGGTGAGTTTTTAGTAATACGTATGAAAGGAATCTTTTGTCGTTTTTCGTACGAGGTACTTTTTGACTTTTCCGACAAAAGTACGAAGAATGTTTTTTTTAACTTATACGGCACGAACGAATTTCTACTGTTTTATAAAGCCATATTTTCATGAGGATTCCTCTAAAAGATTTCATGACTATTTTCAATAAAATCTCTTTCTTTTAAAATTGCATTGATTTTGAAGAAGAAAGGATATTTTCCTCAAGAATTCAATTCAAGTGTTTTATCAAAATTATTTTCCATCTAAGATAATAAAGGGTTCTGTTTCTATCCATATTTTTACATTGATTTGACTATGTTGTGATGGAATTATGTTTATGAATTCCTTTATCTTATATGAATTGTTTTATGATGTCATGATGTTTCAAGAATCCCATTTTTGTTACATGTGTTATGCGATGATGTATGTTTTATGATTATGTGGCACACATAAGAAAGGATTCATTATAAGATGGGTGGGACCTATATCTCCCTCCAATGAATTGGGTAATGATTTTATATCTCATGAGATAGACATGGCTGGAATGGAAGTTTATTTCGGTTCAGTGATACAGGACTGAAACGAGGAGTGAACTCGGTTCAGAAAGGGACTTTGTCCACTAAGATAGTCTTGGCAATGAGTCATGACTAACAAGAAATGATTTTCCATGATTATGTGTGCATGCCACAAAGTTTCAAGTTTTATGTTATGATTATGGGGATCTCATTTTCACTTCTATGATTTATTCCATGTTAAGATATTATGATCTCTTTTGCAGGTTTTGATTTTCATAAAGATATGATATGATTTTTATTTCCTTTATTTTCCCTTGCTGAGCATTTGAGCTCACCCTTTTATGTTTTCTTTACCCCAGGTCAGGAAGATGGATAGTAAGTAGAATATTCTAAAAGGGACCCTAGATATGATGAAATAAATGGGAGACACTGTAGAAGATTTATGAACCAGTTGTTTATGTTTCCCAGTTTCTAAAGACACTATACCTATACGGTCCTTTGTGGTTTTGTCATATGTTGTAATAAGTGTGCTTCAATTTCGAAGTATTAACAATGTATGTAAAGTATGGGTCGTTATATATGTGATATGGATGTTCATAAATTTGTTTCATAAATATATAGTTTAAATATATAAATTATATGTTCCTTAAAATAAGTAAAAGGGTATGATAATATCTTAAAAATACAGAATTGTAAAATTATTTGAAATATTATAGTCAGATATATTAAATATATATGACTATATGTTTTTCTATTAAATTATATATTATTTATTCTTTAAACATATATTTGAGATAATATATTAATATTTGAAATATAATATGTTATTTTTAAAAAAATACTTCATAGAAAATATATATTATGACATAACAAACATCAATCTAATGATAAAAAATGAAAATAATAATTTAGGAGAAAAATTAGAGCATATCTAATTTCATTCCTTTTGATATAAATGACCAAACTAATCATTAATGGGAAAATTTAAGACACATTGTAATGTTAAAAATGAATAGATTTATCATTTAGGTTAAAAATAAGTTAAATAAAATAATGATAAAACTATTTTTATTTAATTTAATCTCATGATTATTTATCTTATTATGATATAAGGACTAAACTTTTATAATATAATGATGAGAAAATATCAATGGGAATGCAGCTACATACCACATAATGTTCATGAATGGATGTCTGTACATGTGTAGTGTCTATTATAGGTTTAATGGGATGAAAAATGATAGTTAAACCTATCATTAATAAGAATTTAATGGAAATTTAAATGAGAATTTTATATAAAAAATTAATATTTGATTAATTATAATTTATCTATAGATATATAGAGAATGATAATATGAAGTATATCACTTAATTGATTATTAAAGAGTCTAAATTTTATGGTTGATTTCTTGTAAATATATTGAGAAGTTAATTAATTCATTTAATACTATAGAAATAGACTCCATAATTGTATCTAAATTTGAAAAATGGTTGAGATGGTTTATAAAACATATTAGTCATAGCTAATTAAAAATTATGTAGTAAATCATGGAATCTTTGTGCTATTAAAATGTTGAAATATATATTCGTGGTCGAAAGATAAAATGAAAAATATAGATAGCCAAGGATTATTAATAATAGTTTTTATAGAATAAAAAATAGGGATAATTGTAGATAAGAGGGGAATGATGACCCATATCATTCTTCCTATATGTGTATACTTATTTCTAATGCCTATCATTTCATTTAAGTATTATAATATTATTTACTCGTATAAGTGGTTTATCTTTTTCAATTGGATGGTTCCATTAATTAGAACATATTCAAGGATATACTCATCTAGGTATCTTCACAAAATATTATAAAATAAAATATATTATTGTTTGGGATAACAACCAACTTAATCATAGTACATATTGATTTATATTATAAGAATACATTATTACCAATTTCTATTTTTTTAATGTTTAAATTACAATACATAGTGAGTTTGATAGTTTATTGACGAATATGAAATTATTAATTTTTTAATAAGAAAATTTTCATCATTGATTCCCCTCTATTTCAATATGTATAACATTATCATGGTATACTAACATGTATCCCCAATACAATGAATGTGTAATTTGATATATGAATATGGAATGGAACCATACACTTAAATAATTGAATATTTTTTTCTTCACAATACCAACTTATAAATGAATATAATGGTGTGTGATATTTCCAATATTATAACATACTCTAAACTAAATATAAATATCACTATGTAAATCGATTTATTAAGTGTTAAAGGGATTTAGTAAAATAACAATTAATTAGTATGTTTCATGGATCCCATATAATTTTTTAAAAAATAATTCTAAATACCTCAAAACTATTAGTAATAATGAAAAAACAAATCATGGTAGACTATAGTATACCACCATGTATAATAAATAAACTGAAATTTTGTTAAATAATTATTAATTCATCATTCTTTGATAAATTGGTAAAATATATTACATTTAATATAGATCCATTAAAATGCCTGGAATTGTAAATACTATATTGTTTTATCCTGTAATTGAATTAAATAATATGAGTGGAAATATATAATATCCATATTCATAAACCAGTTTTTATTAACTAAATAAAAATAATAATGAAAAATATATTAAAAATTCCATGTGTTTCTTCTATTCCTCTCTCCTCAATCAAAATGTTATCTTTTTATAATTGAAATATATAATAGAAAATTAAAATTTTATGGTCAAATATCTTTTTAATGTTAAATGTACACATGGTATTCCATAAAAATGTTGGTATCAATATTTAGAACATAGAAATCATCTGATCAATTCAAATATAAAATTACTAACATTGATATAATATCCATATCATAGAAATAAAAATATAAAATGATATAATACTAATTACTAAATATATTAAAAAATATATTATTATTTTATTAAAATATATAATTTATAATATATATTCCATATTAATTAAGGAAAAAATCAACTTTATAATTCACACAAAAACAAAGAAATTTGAAAACGAAAATAATGGGTAACATAATATAATGATTTTTTCACTCAATCAATATATATTACTTAACTATGATGTTTCTTCAGGAATTATCCCATTCTTATATAATACTACATCCAAAAAGTAATCAATACATTTAAAATTTAAAAAACAAACATTTATTTTAAAACAAATTATATAAATCATTATTTATGATAATTTCAAATTCTTAATATGTGTTTCAAGTAGTACATACCTTATCTAATGAGAAATTAGAAAAATCATTAAAAAAATTCAATAACTATGAGGTCACACTAATAATTGAAAAAAATATTCAATTAAATATATTATTTAAAATTTTCCAATATGTTGTTGTTAAAAAAATATTTTTCAAAACACTTGTTCCTTAAATATATAGAATATATTGAAAAATTTGAACCCATACATAAAATATCAATGGTCATCATTAATTTTTAGTATAATACTATTACCATCTTCACAATGATATGATATATTTCATTCTTTGTGAAATTATAATTAGTATCCCCAACAAAAAATTGTGTCCATAATTTATACTCTATAATGTTTATGTTAAATATAATATTTAATGACATGGTTGGTCATATGTTTCATTGAATGGTTCATATTGATCTATGATTGGTAACTATTGGTTTATATAATCGTTAATAACTTTATATAGTCTTCTAATGAACATTAAAATTTATCTACGCATGAATTATACCTATATAAATTAATATTAGAAAGATAGTATTTTCTTATTTACATTTTATGATAATATGTTCTACCCATGTTTGAATGTAATTTTATAGAATTTATTATTCCATTATAGATACTTGATGTAATAATTAAATATAAACCATTTACATTGAAATTTAAAACTGTATAAACTATACAAAATACCAATATAATGGGTTTCATGGAATATAAAATATATATATTTAACTAATATGATAATTTTTTTTCATAAATTATCTAAAATTTTAATAATGATGTTATGTTTTTATAGTGTTTTTGGAAAACCAATTTTTATATCCATGGTAATATATTTTTAATTGCATTAGTGAATGTATATGGATGAATAAATATTCTTATCTCTAATTATCTACCTTACATCAAAATAATTTAATCACAATTAAACAAATATAATAATATCAATCTATATTTATGACAACCAAAAATTATTCTATATTTGGGGATCCATTTTTAAATTCATTAGTCTGTAAAAAATTAATAAGGATATGTATTGAAAAAAAATTATATATAAAATTTTTAGTTATTATGTATACATAAAATAAAAAATATATAATGTAATAGAACATAGATTTGTATTCTCCACCCAATTTAGAGTATCAATTATTATTCAGAAGATATAAGTATATAACTATTTTACATTACTCATCTATTAATTTTTTTAATAATTCATCAAGAGAAATATAATATCATAAATTTACTCAATAATAACAAATATATTAACAAATAATCAAGTTACCAACTATTTCCCAATATCTTTTATTACAAATTGGGTAAGATTGATATAATGAAATCATATTTAAGAAAATTTACATTCTATGTCGGAAAGATTCTCTGGACATCATTTATTTAATTTCACCCCACCTATATATAATTATTATCATTTAATCAATTATTTAATAATATATAGTCTCAATACATGAAATATTGATATTTTTAGATGGTTATTTGGGTGTTTTGGAATCTTTTTTTATTTATGTATTTTTTTCATTATTTAATACTAGATGACATTAATATATGAATAATTTCATAACATGGTAATATTATGTGGTTCTTTTAATCACAGTTGATTGGGAGTGAAAGCGATTAATAAATTGTTTATAACATGGTTTTCATAACATTTTGTGTGGGTTACATTAAGATTATATTTATGAATTTAGTAATAATATGATGTGATATTTTTGTATAGTTTTGAAGTTGTGGTGTTTTGTTGTGATTATCAATGTAACATCATAATAAATTTAGGAAGTTTGGTGATTTAATAGGTTAAATATATATATAATATTGCTTAATTGTTGAGGTATATTCCATGAATGTCAGTTATATGATATTTATAACATGAATCTTATTTTTCTAGTTTCACATTTATCATATATATCAATTTTTATGGTTATTTAATGAAATATATGAAGGATTTATTTGGGGGATTTCTTCAATTGTTTTCATAATGGTGGATGACCCAATCATGTGATTTCATATAGTGGTGTGTTGTATCATGGTTAATAACATATAAGTTTTTAAATAATATAACAATGTTTTATTGAATTATACCAAGATTTATTTTATTTTCATTATTTTTTCAATCCCATCTGGTTTTCATAAATCTTTATAAATTTCCCATTTACGATGTATTGGGGTATTCCATAATTGAGGTAATATTTTATTTGATTAAATCATTATTGAGTCTTTTTTAATTGTTAGACCCATCCCCTTGGGCATGTGTCGCGACTACCCCCAACCCGACATCCATAGGCCATGGGATGGAGACTAGCACAAGAAAGGCATATCCCTAAAACCGGGAAGAAATTGCCTCAAAACATGAAAACTCACCCAAACTAGGAACACAATAATATAAAAGGACAAGTTAAACAATAAAGTAAACAAAGTGTGTAAAGTAAGTAAAGGGGGATGAATACAAGCCCAACTAGAAAGTACAAATAAAACTGAAAAAGAACAGTTCATGTGAACACCCGCCAAGGTCCCTACCTGAAGGGTAGGTATAGATCTTGAACAGTCATCCTTGAGGTTAATCTCATCTAATTTCCACCTCATATCATCCTTTAATCTGGTACTCTCATCCTTGATCAATGATGTATGTCGTCTGCACAAGACACAACATTGTGCGGGTGTAGCCCGTGAAGGGGTGATTATAATGATACACAGTAGCGACCTTGATACCCTCGTAGGTCTCGTTGAATTCAAAAAAAATAAAAAACACAAAGCAAGAAGAAATATACATCAACTCTACTTAGGTATATGACCATACATGTACCTATGTAATCAAGATAAACTTATCTCACATAGGAGGGAAGAATACCACAAAGGTAACACCAAAAAGGTTGAAGTACCACACAGGTAACACCATGAAGGTAGAAGTAAAATTCAAGTAACACTACAAAGGTAGAAGTACCACACAGGTTACACCAAGAATTTAGAAGTACCACAAAAGTAACACCACGAAGATAACACCATGAAGGTAACACCATGATGGTAGAAATACCACACAGGTAACACCACAAAGATAGAAGTATCACACATGCAACACAATGAAAATAGAAGTACCACACGGGGACACAACGAAGGTAAAATTACCACATAGCATAACCTCAAACAAAAGCACAATGTCAATACATATCACAAAGAGTCTCAGCTCAAACCAGGTTTTTAGTGATGTATAGAAGTACATATGATTAGTTGTGAAGTTAAATCATCTAATTCTGTCAAGAGGAACTACTTCCGACCATAAAGAGTTTGATCCCCCCCATGCATGATAGGTACTAACCCCCACAATGATCCACATAAGATCCAACCCACTCGAAGATGATAAATAACTAACCCTGTCTGTCCCATATAGGATCTGACCCACACAAGATCAATATGCGCTAACCCACACAGGATCACTGAGCACTGAACCACACATGATCTGTATAACGAACCATACTTTACATACATTATTATTACTTCATAATTGAAGCACACTTATTACAACATATAACAAAACCAAGAATGGACCGTATAGGTATAGTGTCTTTAGAAACTGGGAAACATAAACAACTGGTTCATAAAGCATCTACTTTACCTCCCATTTATTTCATCATATCTAGAGTCCCGTTTTGGCATATTATACTTAATAACCTTCTTCCTGACCTGGGGAAATAAAACATACAAAAATTTTGAGCTCAAATGCTCAGTAAGGGTAAAAAAGAAATATCAACCACATCATATACATAAGCACATAACTTTTGGAAATCTTAACCTGCAAAAGAGATCATAATTTCATAACATGGGATAAATCATAGTAGTGAAATGTAATCCCAATAATCATAACATAAAACAGGAAATTTTGTGGCATACACACATAATCATATAGAATCATTTCTTATTAGTCGAGACTCATTTCCAAGACTATCTTAGTGGACAAAGTCCATTTCTGAACCAAGTTCAATCCTCGTTTCAATCATGTTTCACTGAACCGGTATAACCAACCATTCCAGCCATGTCTATCTCATGAGATATAAAATCTTTACCCAATGCATTGGAGGGAGATATAGGTCACACCCATCTCATAATGATACCATTCATATGTGTGCCACAAAATCATAAACAATACATCATAGCATAACCCATATAATAAAAATGGGAATCTTAAACATCGTGACATCATATAAAAATTCATATAAGATAAAGGAATTTATAAAAATATAATTCCATCACAACATAATCAAATAAATGTAATAATAGGGATAGAAACAGAACCCTTTATTATCTTAGATGGAAAATAATTTTGATAAAACACTTGAACTCCATTCTTGAAGAAAATATCCTTTCTGCTTCAAAAAAACATTTCCTTTCTTAACATGTCGTACAATTCTAAACTAAAATAGGTTGATTAAAAATAAACTTGAAAACTTGTAAAGGAAGCTTCTTGGAAATAATTTTTTAAAAATCCATTCATGCCGTATAAGTTAAAAAAAACATTCTTCGTACTTTTGTCGGAAAAGTCAAAAAGTACCTCATACAAAAAATAACAAAAGATTCCTTTCATATCTTTTACTAAAAACTCACCGAAGGGAAAAATTGGATTTAAACAATTGTAGGTGGATGGAAATAATATTAAATATTGAGGAAACATGGATTTGGATGATAAAATACACCCCAGTAAATACTAAAGTACAAACAATCTCGGATAAAAATGAGATTGTGATATTTCCCTTACCTTAGGTCTGATTTGCTTCGTAAGGGTCCAAACCTCCTGTATAATGATTTAAATAATTTTTTTGAATTATTACAGAATCATAAATATTGTTATGATATCATATATTGTCATATTATTAGCTTCTTATTAGTAATATTTCATTACTACTTGTTATTCGGATGTTTATTACTTTTTGTTCTTATGCGTGTTTTGTCGAATAAATTCATATTCGTCTCTTTAGGTTATAGATACATCATTTCTAGAATGGTATTAGTGATATATATATATATATATATATCATATTCATTCATTCAATTCATTTATATAATTATTATTCAATGAAGATCATGTAGAACGAGTCGCATCACATCGCGGAGACGGTATTCAGTACGTACGCACGAGTGATGATATCGTTCCTATGATCGTGGAATTGTATTGGAGTGTATGTATAATATTTCAGAATCAATATCACTTTATAATAGTCATATATAGTCATTATTTACACCATTATACCAATCCAAGTAAGGTGTTTGTGGACAATAGATTACACCACTGTGTGGAGACGGTATTCCGTACGTACGCACGCGCGGTGATTTGTTTTTCCATAGGATGGATAGATAGTGAAATAGGGTTGTTTCATACTTATAATAACATATCAGTATATGAGTGATACTGATGTTATTACTTAATAATGAAACAACTAAATAAGAAGAAGTGGAAGAAGAAATAAAGAAGAATGAATCGGTAACGGACATTACCTCTTCTTTGAAGTGCTTCTTTGAGACCTCCTTTTAGGGAACTAAAATAGGTCTTTAAAGAAGACCAGAACCTCTAAGATGTTTCTAGGGAAGTGGAGAGGAGAAATTGGCAGGGGTTGGCTAAGCTTGAAGTCTCAAAGTGGTGTGAGGAAGAGGGGGAGGAGGTTCCCTTTTATAAGGGAGGAGAGGGGCTCCTTTGGAAAAACTAAAAATATTATTTTATTATAAAGTCATGTTCGGTTTTAAATAGCTCCAAATTGATTTATTTCTAAGATAAGGTGGGGATGGGTCTAAATAATCTCATCCAATAGAATTTAGACACGTTTAGGTTCCTATTTTAACCTTATCATTTAGATTTAACATTAAGTTAAATAATTTTACTTTTACCGTGTCTTCTTGTGTTCTTATACTATAAGGTTAATAAACATACAATAAGAAGAAAAACGAACCCCAAGTTGTTTATTATTAATATATATAACCATATATAAGTAATTTGGCCTAACCTTAGATTTTTAGGAATAAAATAACAATTACTAATATAATATTTGTTTTAAAAACTATTTTATGTCAATTTTGACACTATTTAGTAATAAGTTTTTGTGAAAATCATAACAGAATGATTAGTTCGAACAAAGTTAATTAAATCAATAATAGCATGTCATATTAATCTAGGAAATTAGTGGAATTCATAAAAAGGCTCACATTACATTTATTATGGTGTTTATAACATCAAATATGTCAATATTTCATTAAAAAGATAATTACTGTATCATCTTTGTGTCATAAATAAATTAAATTATATAATATCTAAAAATTACAAATAAAATACCATTATGTAGGAAATATATTTAAATTTCTAATGAATATTTATAGTCGAATTTATCTTATGTATAACCCCATATTAAAAATGATTTACTTATTAAACTTTGATTTTAACTATTTTAACCCTTTTTAAATAAATTAATAATAAATGTCCTAATCTAATAAAAGTGGGCCTAAATGGTCATATTTTATTCCTAAGGTTGTTTTTGGTCGAATTACCTTTGTCCAATAGATTTAGGACATGTGTTAGGGTAATAATAATATCATTTTACCCTTAATTACCCTATTTACTTTTAACCGTGGTAAATAAAATGAAAAAAGTTACTATTCACCAAAAATTATTTTCATCTCATTGAACCACATTTTACTTACTGACATCAGCCTTGTCTCTCGGATTTTTGAAATTCCCCTCACAGAAGCAGTAAAATTTAGTTTAATGAAAAATTCAGTTTTTTAACTACCTCTTAGTGGTTTCACTATTCATCAAAAATTGAAAGTTTTCAGAAAAATACCAAAATTTTACCCTAGGATAATTTCGATACTCCAAATCCAAAAATGAAGTCCATTTTGAAAAATAAAATTTATAAAATTTTAGAAAGTGGTTATTACTACTCATAACGGCTAGTTTTAATAATATTTTATTAGCATATCATTGTTTAGTGAATCTCGGTATTGGGTACGATGCAAGCTATCGAGGAAGGTTGTGATTTCGTGTAAAGCAAGCCAATAAAATATTGTGTGTAGAAAAAGATTCCTTTGATGATTTATATAACATAAAAGTCTCGGGTGTTACATTCTACCCCCCTTAAAATGAATTTCACCCTCGAAATTCGTCACTTTGTAACAAACAGATGAGGATACCTCTCCCTCATCATATCCTCAAGCTCCCATGTAGCTTCTTCTAATTGGTGGTTCCTCCATACAACATTCACCAATCAAGTGGTCTTGTTTCGTAGGACTTTTTCGCTACGATCCAGAATCTCTATCGGTTGTTCTTCATAAGAAAGATCTTCCTCCAGTGGTACAACTTCTGAGATGAGTACATGTGAAGGATCAGGTATATAATTTCTCAGGAGAGATACACGGAACACATCGTGAACTTGAGAGAGATTCGGTGGAAGCGCCAATCGGTAATATACCTTCCCAACATGATCCAGTATTTCGAAAGGACCGATATATCTAGGGATCTACTTCCCCTTCTTTCCAAATCTCATAACCCTCTTCCAGGGAGATATTCGTAAGAACACTTTATCGCCCACTTCAAACTCTAGTTCTTTTCTTCGGTTGTCGGCATAACTTTTTTGTCGACTCTGAGCTACTCTAATGTGTTGTTGAAAAGATCTGACCTTTTCTGCCATTTCATCAACGAGATCAGGTCCTAATTGCTTTCTTTCCCCAACTTCATCCCAGAAAGTTGGAGTCCTGCATTTCTTTCCATAGAGAGCTTCATAAGAAGACATCTGAATACTGGAGTGAAAGCTATTACTATAAGAAAATTACACCAAAGGTAGGTGTTGATCCCAACCTCCTTTGAAATCCATATAGAAAGCTCTCAACATATCTTCTAGAGTTTGAATTGTTCTCTCAGACTGACCGTCTGTCTGAGGATGTTAAGCAGTGCTGAAACTCAACTCTATATCCGTAGTATGATGAAGACTTCGCAAGAACTTCGAGGTAAATCTCAGATCCCGATCAGATATAATAGATAGGGGTACTCCATGCAATCATACCACTTCCTTTACATATATCATGGCAAGTAGATCCAGAGTGAAATCCTCTCTAATAGAAATGAAGTGTGCAGACTTTGTAAGACGATCAACTATGACCCAGATTGCATTATTGCCTTTGGATGTTTTAGGAAGTCCTATGACAAAGTCCATAGTGATGTTTTCCCATTTCCATTCGGGTATGGGTAATGGTTGTAACATCCCCTTAGACTTCTGTCTCTCAGCTTTAACTTGTTGACAAACCAAGCATCGAGAGACATATTTAGCAACATCTCTTTTCATGCCATCCCACCAGAAGTACTCTTTCTGGTCCCTATACATCTTCGTGCTTCCAGGATGAATAGAGAATGAAGAACTATGAGCCTCATCCAGCAGCTCCTTCTTTAATTCGGGGATGGGAGGAACACAAACCTGATTCCTAAACATTATTATCCCATCACAGTCATGGTTTAATTCAGGAACATTTCTTACCTTCTTTTGTAACTCGACATCTTTTTTTTGTGCCTCTTTAATCTTCACATGTATAGATGGCTGAGCATTCATTTGAGAAAGATACAATTTTCCCCTTTCATTATAATTCCAAGATCCATCCATTGTAAATCCATAAATATTGGATCTTTTGTGATCCTCATCATGGATAAACTAGCATGGTCTTGTCAAATTAATGCATTTTCCACCTTGTTTGCTTTCCCTGGGTGGTAATGGATTGAGCAGTCATAATCCTTAATCAGCTCCAACCATATTCTTTGACGCATATTCAGATCCTTTTGTGTGAAAATATACTTTATACTTTTATGATCAGTATAAATGTCACACCTTTCTTCATAAAGATAACGCCTCCAAATCATTAATGAATAGATTACCGCAGCTAACTCCAAATCATGAGTTGGGTAATTTTTCTCATGTATTTTCAACTGTCGTGAGGCATAAGCTATCACCATATCATTTTTCATAAGAACACACCCCAATCCCTTCTTGGATGCACCACTGTAGATCACAAACCTTTCTCCACTACAAGGCAGTGTGAGCACAGGTGAAATGGATAACCTTATCTTCAACTCCTTAAAATTCTCTTCACATTCCTCCATCCAAACAAACTTAAATCTTTTCCGAGTCTACTTGGTGAGTGGATTAGATAGTCGTGAAAAAAATTTCACAAAACGTCGATAATATCCAGCCAAACCAAGAAAACATCGGATCCCGGTTACTGTTGTTGGTCTCGACCATCTTTCGATAACCTCTATTTTTGCTGGATCCACATATATCCCCTCTTTTGAGATTATGTGACCCAAAAATGCAACTTTTTAAAGCCAAAATTCACACTAGGTAAATTTTGCATAAATCTTGTCCTTTCTCAGGGTCTTCAATATAATTCTCAAGTGATCTTCATGTTCTTCCTTTCTATTTGAATAGACAAGAATATCGTCTATAAAGACTACCACAAACTGATCAAGATAGTCTCTAAAGACTCTATTCATTAGATCCATGAAGATAGCAGGGGAATTAGTAAGACCAAATGGCATCACTATAAATTCATAGTGTCCATACCTTGTACGGAAAGCTGTCTTTGGTATATCCTCCCTTTTGACCCTTAATTGATGATACCCTGAACGAAGATCAATCTTGGAAAAGTATTGAGCTCCACGTAGTTTGTCAAATAGGTCATCAATGCGTGGTAGAGGATATTTGTTCTTGATAGTGTTCTTGTTAAGTTCTCGATAATCAATACAGAGTCTCATTGATCCACCTTTCTTCTTAACAAACAGAACAGGTGATCCCCAAAGTGACGCACTAGGGCGTATGAATCCCTTATCAAGATTCTCTTGGAGTTGCTTCTTCAACTCCTACAACTCAATTGGGGCCACTCTATAAGGTGTCTTTGAAATAGGCAAAGCACCCGGTATGAGTTATATTGAAAACTCAACATCACGATTCAGTGGAAGACCCGGTAATTCCTTCGGAAAGGCATCATCAAACTCCCGTACAATGGGCATATTCTTCATCGTGAGTTTCTCACCAACCATTTGAGATAAATAACCTTCATTTAGTGGAATCAAGACCCATAAGGTAGAAGGAATTTCCACTGGATGGTTATGTTCATCCTTGCATCGATAGACGATCATACATTGATCTGGAATATGAAATGTGACTTCCCTTCATTGGGAATTGATATGAGCTCCATGTAGAGAAAGCCAATCCATGCCAAGAATCACATCAAATTTCACTATAGGAAGGATCACAAGATTTGTAGGAAGCTCTGTCCCACAAACTTCAATCAAAGAAGAATTATAAACTTTTGATGCGACTTTTTTGCCATTAGGTGTTGTCACAACTAACTCAACATCTAATTGTTGAGGTAATACGGTGATACCCTTAGAAAATTCTTCATAAATAAAGGAGTGGGTGGATCCAGAATCAAATAAAACATTTTCTACTTTAGAGTGGATGGTAAGTGTACCATTCAGCACATCGTTATCGTACTCCACATCGCTGATAGAAATTGCATGTGACTTTGCTTTGTCTTTAGCCTTAAGATTTTGTTGATGTCGACCATCATCATCAACCCTTGGATTAAGGCATTTATTGGCATAATGTCCCATCTCCTTTCACTTGAAACATTGAAGTGTAGAAGGTTCATTCTGTGTATCCCTTCCTTTTTTTTCATCATTAGACATCTTCTTCCCATTATCGCGGCATTCAAATGCACGATGACCTTCCTTTCCACATTTGAAACATTTAATTGTCCCTTTAATAAAACTCCCTCCATGTTTCATTCCACACATTGAGAATAAGGGAAATCTCATCTTCTTTTCAGTGTGCTTTTTATATTTTCCTTTGAATTCCATTTTCCTCTTCTTATCAAACCCATATGACTGATGGGTTACTCCAATTTCCATCTCAACATTGAGAGCACATCGAACGATTTCCTCATAGCTATTGAAGTCCCTTATGGGTAAGGCCTTTCGAAGACTTGGTTTTAAGCCACAAAGGAATCGATCGATCTTACTCTCAGGTTGGATAATAATACCAGAAGCGTACCTTGAAAGTTTTGTAAAATTTTCTTCATAGGTACCAACGGATTAATCATCCTTTTTCTTTAGTTCAAGAAACCCTTTCTCCGTCTTTGTTCGTAGAATATGAGGGAAGTACTTATTGAAAAATAATTTCTTGAACTCGTCCCATTCCATGGACTCAATTTCATCCCTTTGCCTCATATTCTTAATAAGATTCCACCATTTATCAGCATCACCTTCAAAACGATACACTGCTAAGATGACTTTATCATGCTCAGAACATTGAAGAACTGAAAATACCTTTTCAGTAGTACTAATCCATTGTTCAGCAACTAATAGATCAGTAGACCCGCTGAATGAAGGTGGACGCTGTCTCATGAAGGATTCAACAGAATTTTGCTCCTTCCTTTGCTCATTTGGAAGTCCTTCATGATTAAAATCTTGAGAAAGTTGTGTGAGCATGGCTACAAGATTTTGCATTCCATATCCCATAATTTTTTGTTTCTCCGGGGGACAATCATTGCATTGCACGTCGCATTCCGCATTAACACGGTTCCTTCGGGTTCCAGCCATTGACTAAAACCAAGAAGAATAGTGTGAGGAACACTAATTATATTTGGAAACCACATAATCAAGAATAAAATTTCACACTTAAGGTCTTATCCTAGGTTATTCATGGCCATTTCTAAAACTCTAAGATTGTTTTATATGCTTAGACTTATCCTTAGGGTTCTTACTAAGGATTTCACATCCTAGTTTCCAAAGGATGACTATACCTTTCCTCTGATACCAACTATAACGAACCATACTTTACATACATTGTTATTACTTCAGAATTGAAGCACACTTATTACAACATATAAAAAAACCAATAAAGGACTGTATAGGTATAGTGTCTTTAGAAACTGGGAAACATAAACAAATGGTTCATAAAGCATCTACTTTGCCTCCCATTTATTTCATCATATCTAGAGTCCCGTTTTGGCATATTCTACTTAATAACCTTATTCCTGACCTGGAGAAATAAAAAATACAAAAAGGGTGAGCAAAATTCTCAGTAAGGGTAAACAAAAGAAATATCAATCACATCATATACATAAGCACATAACTTTTGGAAATCTTAACCTGCAAAAGAGGTCATAATTTTATAACATGGGATAAATCATAGTAGTGAAATGTAATCCCAATAATCATAACGTAAAACATGAAACTTTTTGACATACACAAATAATCATAGAGAATCATTTCTTATTAGTCAAGACTCATTTCCAAGACTATCTTAGTGGACAATGTCCATTTCTGAACCGAGTTCACTCCTCGTTTCAGTCCTGTTTCACTGAACCGGTATAACTTACCTTTCCAGCCATGTCTATCTCATGAGATATAAAATCTTTACCCAATGCATTGGAGGGAGATATAGGTCCCACCCATCTCATAATGCTACCATTCTTATGTGTGCCACAAAATCATAAACCATACATCATAGCATAACCCATATAATAAAAATGGGATTCTTAAACATCGCGACATCATAAAACAATTCATATAAGATAAAGGAATTTATAAAAATATAATTCCATAACAACATAATCAAATAAATGTAATAATAGGGATAGAAATAGATCTTTTTATTATCTTATATGGAAAATAATTTTGATAAAACACTTGAACTCCATTCTTGAGGAAAATATCCTTTCTACTTCAAAAACACATTTCCTTTCTTAACATGTCGTAAAATTCTAAACTAAAAGAAGTTTATTAAAAATAAACTTGAAAACTTGTAAAGGAATCTTCTTGGATATAATTTTTTAAAAATCCATTCATTCCGTATAAGTTAAAAAAACATTCTTCGTACTTTTGTCGGAAGAGTCAAAAAGTACCTCGTACAAAAAATGACAAAAGATTCCTTTCATATTTTTTACTAAAAACTCACCGAAGGGTAAAATTGGATTTAAATAATTGTAGGTGGATGGAAATAATATTTAATATTGAGAAAACATGGATTTGGATGACAAAATACACCCCAGTAAATACTATAGTATAAACAATCTCAGATAAAAATGAAATTGTGATATTTCCCTTACCTTAGGTCCGATTTTTCTTTGTAAGTGTCCGAACCTCCTGTATAATGATTTAAATAATGATATTTACTTATTCTAGAAACATACATATTTTTATGATATCATATATGGTCATATTCTTAGCTTCTTATTAGTAATATTTCATTACTACTTGTTATTCGGGTGTTTATTACTTTTTGTTCTTATGCGTGTTTTGTCGAATAAATTCTTTTTCTTCTCTTTAGGTTATAGATACCTCATTTCCAGAATGGTATTAGTGTAATATATATCATATTCATTCATTCAATTCATTTATATAATTATTATGCAATGAAGATCATGTAGAACGAGTCACATCACATCGTGGAGACGGTAATCCGTTCGTACGCACGAGTGATGATATCGTTCCTATGATCGTGGAATTGTATTGGAGTGTATGTATACTATTTAAGAATCAATATCACTTTATAATAGTCAAATATAGTAATTATTTACACCATTATACTCATCCATGTAAGGTGGTGGTGGAAAATAGATTACACCACGTCGTGGAGACGGTATTCCGTACGTACGCATGCGCGGTGATTTCTTTTTCCGTAGGATGGATAGATGGTGAAATTGGGTTTTTTAATACTTATAATAACATAAAATTATATGAGTGATACGGATGTTATTAATTCATAATGAATAATCTAAATAAGAAGAAGTGGAAGAAGAAATAAAGATGAAAGAATCGGTAACAGACATTACCTCTTCTTTGAAGTGCTTTTTTGAGAACTCCTTTTAGGGAACTAAAATAGGTCTTTGAAGACGAAAAGAACCTATAGGATGTTTCTAGGGAAGTGGAGAGGAGAAATTTTCAGGGGTTTTCCGAGCTTGAAGGCTCAAAGTGGTGTGAGGATGAGTGGGAGGAGGTGCCATTTTATAAGGGAGGAGAGGGGCTCCTTTGGAAAAACTAAAAATATTATTTTATTATAAAGTCACATTCGGTTTTAAATAGCTCCAAATTGATTTATTTCGAAGATAAAGTGGGGATGGGTCGAAATAATCTCATCAAATATAATTTAGACAAGTTTAGGTTCCTATTTTAACCTTATCTTTTAGATTTAACATTAAGTTAAATAATTTTACTTTTACCGTGTCTTCTTGTGTTCCTATACTATAAGGTTAATAAACGTACTA
Source organism: Viscum album (assembly GCA_963277665.1). NCBI lineage: Eukaryota > Viridiplantae > Streptophyta > Magnoliopsida > Santalales > Viscaceae > Viscum > Viscum album. The sequence continues at coordinate 1,031,565,826 of OY728133.1, read as the reverse complement.
TAAGAAGCCAAAAGAACCCCAAGTTGTTTATTATTAATATATATAACCTTATCTAAGTAATTTGGCCGATCCTTAGATTTTTAGGAATAAAATAACAATTACTAATATAATATTTGTTTTAAAAACTATTTTATGTTAATGTTGACACTATTTAGTAATTCATTTTTGTGAAAATAATAACAGAATGATTAGTTAGAAAAAAGTTAATTAAATCAATACTAACATGACATATTAATCTAGAAAATTAGTGGAATTCATTAAAAGGCTCAAATTACATTTATTTCGGTGTTTATAACATCAATTATGTAAATATTTCATTAATAAGAAAATTACTCCATCATCTTTGTGTCATAAATAAATTAAATTATATAATGTCTAAAAATTACAAATAAAATACCATTATGTAGGAAATATTTTTATCTTTCTAATGAATATTTATAGTCTAATTTATCTTCTGTATAACCCCATATTAAAAATGATTTACTTATTAAACTTTGATTTTAACTATTTTAACCCTTCTTTAAATAAATTAATAATAAATGTCCTAATCTAATACAAGTGGGCCTAAATGGTCATATTTTATTCCTAAGGTTGTTTTTGGTCGAATTACACTTGTCCAATAGAATTAGGACATGTCTTAGGGTAATAATAATATCATTTTTACCCTTAATTACCCTATTTACTTTTAACCGTGGTAAATAAAAGTAAAGAAGTTACTATTCACCAAAAATTATTTTCATCTCATTGAACCACATTATACTTAATGACATCAACCGTGTCTCTAGGATTTTTGAAATTCCACTCACAGAAGCGGTAAAATTATGTTTTATGAAAAATTATGTTTTTTAACTACCATTTAGTAGTTTCACTATTCATCAGAAATTGAAAGTTTTCAGAAAAATACCAAAATTTCACCCTAGGATAATTTCGATATTCCAAATCAAAAAATGAAGTCCATTTTGAAAAAATAAAATTTATAAAATTTCAAAAAGTGGTTATTACTATTCATAACGGCTAGTTTTAATAATATTTTATTAGCATATCATTGTTTAGTGAATCTTGGGATTGCGTACGACGCAAGATATCGAGGAAGGTTGCGATTTCATGTAAAGAAACCAAGAAAGTGTTGTGTGTAGAAAAAGATTCCTTTGATGATTTATATAACATAAAAGTCTCGGGTGTTACAATCTGACCCACACTAGATTGGTATGCATTGATCCACACAGAATCGCTGAGTGATGACCCACAAAGGATATGACCCTCATAGGATTAGTATGTGCCTTACCTTAGAGGATCACAGAGCACTGAGCTCTGCATGATATGTCTCCAAAATCAGCCTCACTACCAGCCACTGGATTCCTCACACACGGTGCACTCAAGTTATGTAGAATCTTCCCTCAATATATATGTGGTACCTCAATTTCCACTATGTTTCATGAAGTTATATTCCAAAGGTCTTTCATGTTATAAGGGCCCCAACACAATAGACGACGCGTCAATCAGACACCCGATCTATATGTTATTAGTGTTTCTACTCTGAGGGCCCAGTTGGATTCAGGTTTTATCCAACATTTCCATACTCCAATATTTTCCAATACTGATGTGGAGTATACCAAAAGGACTATCATAATCCAAGGATTCTGTTGCCATAGATAGTTCGCCAAACAGACGCCCGGTTCTCAAGATATGGCCACAAAGGAGAAACATGGTCCCGATGGGCTCGGGTACGGTCAGACCCAGTTTGACCAACCCAGCCCGACCCAGCCTGGGCCAACCCGAACTGGTTTGCGTTGACCCTTCCCAACCTGGGTCCAGCCAAGATGGCCTAGGATGCGGTGGGCCTAGACCGCTGGACCGTGGTGGGGCCCAGACCATGAAGTGGACAGCCCGACTCGGCCACCGGGCATAGCCCGCGTGCGGCCCGTGTTCTGGTGGACCACTGTGTGGCCCGTGGTCGGGTTGACCATCGTGGAATGGTCTACCCTGGATGAATCCCGAGAGAGGATGTGCCTCCTAGGTCACCCGAGAGGTCCAATGAACTGTTTGGTTTTTAGAAGTGGGACCCACCAGATTGGGTCCTGATCGGTGCATCACGGCATGCCAGATCCCCAGACAATCTTCCTCCCAACAGTGAGACTGCACCACAGTCCTCCATGGCCAGCCGAGTGCTGCCCGCTCTTCAGCCTCCACCACGGCCAATCAGTCGCGGTCTCCAACTCCGGTTGTATGGATGCCTACCTCCACTTCGCCACGGTGCTTGACAGTGTGCCGGTCATGACCCTGCTCTACCATGGCCGACTGGTCGCGTCCCCATGCTCATCCGATGGCGTGGAAATGCACCACCCTATCTCCACCTGGTCAACTAGTGTGTCGGCCTCCCTCCCCTTCTGCGGGTCACTACGACTTCATGCTATGCTCGAAAAATGTGATGACTACATATTTGAGATCCTCGAGTTGAGGGTTCTGCGTCCATATGTCCCACTCAACAAAACATTGTGTTTCTAGCATGCTTAATTATTTAGTGTTGATGAACGCACTTAGAACGTGTGAAGAACAAAAGAAAAAGGGGTAAGTTATAAGTGCGGGGTGATGAACATGTCTATTTTTCCATCGTCATCGTGAATCCAGAATATGAAGAATCAACCAAATAGATTTAATCATAATTAAATTTAAAACCACTACCATATTTGACTGTTGGAGGGGTCATGAGGAAGAGGATGATGTAAGTGAAGGGGACACTGACATTCATTGCTTCCGTAACACATTTCTGATCTAAGATCATGCGTCTTCCTCATTCTTGATCTAGATAAAGTTATTCATTAGAGGAGATTTCTCCAAATGATATCTCAAGCTCTCCTTTCCTTTTCCAATGATTTGTCCCACCAAAACTGTGGTGATTATCTTAATATGTTAAGTTATTAAATCAATTAATGTTGGAACATTAATTAAGTTACGGTTGGAACATTATGTTGGGAGGATTCTAAGGGTTTTCCACATTAAATGGTGGTTCGGGTGGTCCCCACCATCATGAATTCGAATGGATGGTTTCAAAAGAAAAATAAAATAATAGTTGTTTTATTTTATTTTTATTCTTTTAACTCTCCCACAAATAAACAAGAAAACTAACCTTCACCCTTGACATACTACAGTTGAGATGAAGGTCTACTTAAGCGAATATTGGCGCTATGAGTTCAACGGTGTGCTCATGTTTCAATTCTGAGCACCAGTTCAAAAGTTACAAAAAGCCGCTCACGCATTTACCAAACATACCCAAAAAAAGTTTGAAACGTTATTAACAGTCACCCTTGACCCACACCAGTTGAATTTAGGCTCTGAATAAGTGATACATTCCCCAAAGAACCCAACTATACTCTCAGATTTCCAATCTAAGTTACAATTTAAAAGTTATGAATTTTATAAAAACATAATTAAAACATAATTATTTTATTTACGGCAAAAAACTAACTTTTATTGGTGGTATGCGCTATGAAATGTTATTATCTTCCTAAATATATAATATCCTCACTCGTCCAATGATGGTCTCAGGTTTTTAATCTGTGTTACTGTTAATTAGTTATAATCTTATAAAAAATAAAATAATTTTATTTAATTATTTTATTTACGGTTATCCCATTTTCGAGTTTTCTTATATGAGGTCTCCACCGACTAAACTTAAGTCATGTCTAGGTTAAGACAACCATCTTATGCAGAACGGTGCCCTTATATTTTTTATCTGAGTTTCTTTTTATGAGTTATTCTACTTTTTTAGGAAAACTGCTAATGCATGCTAATTAATTCCTAACCAAACTTCGACAGATCATTATTGGATCTCCGAGCTTTGGAATAATGCACCATCAGATTTCCTAGTCTTGAAATAATTTCATATAATTAGAAAATATTTATATGAAATTTCATGGACATTACATTATCCCCGCCTTAGAGCTTTACATCCCTAAAATCCACAAAAAAATACTAAAGAAACAAATTGGGGTACTGAGCATGGATCTGAGCATCCTTCTCCCATGTCCTCTCCTAGAGGTTCCCATGCTGCCGACGAATGCACACCATAGGTATTGACCTCCCACGAAGGACCAACTCATGTCGATCTTCAATCTCTACTAGAACCTCCTTAAAAATCACCCCGTCATCTAAGTCCAACATTCCATGGTGGATGACTTGAGATGGTTCGTGCATGTATTTCCTCATCTGGGAAATGTGGAAGATGTCTTTCACCCACTCTAACTGTGGTGGTAGAGCCAAGTAGTACGCCACCTCGCCAATCCTCCGAAGTATTATAAATGGTTTGATAAACCTCAGTGATAACATGTCATCTCGGCCAAATCTCTGTATTTCCCATTGAGGGGGGACTCACAAGAAAATGTTCCCAACCCTTAGAACTCCAAAGGTATTCGTCTCTTGTCGACATTAGAATTCAACCATCTTAGTGTAGTCTTCAATTGGTGATAAGTGAGACATCGTGATACAAACTCTTCCACTTCTTTCTTCATCCCTGTCTTCCAGTGCTGACACCGATGGTTCTGGTACATCTTCGCCACTCCTAGATGTACCTCTATAGTTGAAGTATGGAACTCCCCAAACAATTCACCTGTAGTTCCACCATTATTATAGTACACCCCCTGAAGAGGATTACCTGCTCCACACATTCAAGAAATACATCATGTTCATGTCCTATGGATATATGAACACATCGAGCCTTGCTGTCAGTGTACTCCACACTTTTCCACTTTTTTTGGAACCGAAAACTCAAAACCCCGCTACCAGGAGGGTAGGGATAGTTGACTCAAGCGTGATTGGATGCACCCTCATTTGCATGAGTATTTCCGGTGCTACATGGATTTCCTTTTTCGCTGACCAAGGAAAATCGTATTCCATCTTTGTATGTAAACCACAAACTTTCTGCCTAATATAGTCAATCTGATTATGAATGATGGATGCCTAGTCCATACCCAAACTAATGTCGTATGTCATTGACGCAGCCACCAAGAGGCTCCAAATGAAACTCTCACCTCAAGGGTCAGATCACACCATCGGTGTAAGTGTTATTATCGAGTCTCCACCGAATGGTATCTCTAGAAGCGAGGGTCGAGTAAATAGTTTAACCATAAACTCTATGTCTCATACATGATATGTGGAAGGAAGGATTTATTTTTACCTATGTCTATTGATATGACAACTAGTAGTAGACATAGACCATGCCTCTAATAATTTCTAGAGTTCATGGGTCACACTCCTTGATCGAATGCAGATACTCTCTTCCTTTGTACTCTTTCTCCCTGAGCCTGGTGGGGACCACATTGAGGTGGGGGTTGTAACATGTTGAAAGGTACACCTCCTAATTCTTCTCTCCTAGCTCTGCTTCCACGTCTACATCCCTGTAGATTAATATTTCCCTAAAGCTTCTTCATCCCGAAACATTTTTACATTCCCAATTCTCTGAGAGTGGGACCAATTTCCTACTTTCCCCTAATAACATTCAATGATTGTATCCACTCCTCCAAAGAACATTAAACCACCAAGGTTCTCCCTAGAACCATATCATAGGTAGGAATATATAGTGTAATATTGTTGGATTGGACGTCCTTAAACACACCATTCTAGAAAGTCTGAGCCCCAAAGAACTGATTATATACTATTCATCATGTACCAGGAATGGTCTTTACACCTCAATAAATACCCAGCTACTGACATGTCTCCTTGCCGAAGTTGTAGATGCTCTAGAGAAGTCTCAGCCACCTCTTTACACCAGTCCTTGGTCTCCTGTGATTCAGGTTTTCCTCGGATCCTATGGGGTATCTGATGATGAAACTCGTGTAAGGAAGAAAGCCTAAATATGTCCTCTACATGTTCCATATGTTGTAACTGCTATCTAATGGGTAGTGATATAGCTCCCAGACTACCCAAAGGTACCATCTTGGTAAACGACCCGCGTACCAAAACCTCATCACTATGCGGACCATCCACATGATCAGTCACTAGAAAAGACTAGAAGCTATGATCACTATCTGCTCTACCATTGTCTCAAATAGGAAGAAAGCACTATCCACAGCCTCCATATAGCCCTCAGCTACCTAGGAATATGTCTCGTCTCGAAACCTCAGAGGTCTTTGTCGCTAGAACTTGTGCAACGTGCTCAGTCATTGTGCATTATCTACTGGTGGGGCTGGAGGCAAAGCTCTTCCAATGGGTAGTGGTGATGGTGGTACACCACCCGGAGGTGAAAACGCCATAAGAGGGCCCTACACCAAGGAATCATTTCTCGGTGGTCCATCATCGCATTCTCTCTCATCAAACCTCGGTGGTTGTCTAAGTGGAGGCATCCTGATATGGAACAGGTGCGACATGGTCATCATGTTATACCTGGTGAGATGACTCCAAATAATTAAATAAAAAACATTTGAAAAACACATGGAATTCTTGTTTTTGTGTGCTGAGTCAAAAATCAAAATTCAAGGTCTTGGTGTATAGATGTGTCGGCCGTCACACCAACAATGGACTCCCCGAACTAAAATCCACACTCAAAACACTAAACACTATTTCTCCAAAAATAAAAGATCGGAGTCCTTGTTTTTAGTATAAATGAACTCCTTTGATACCACTTTGTCATGAAACATCTCTAGAGACCCATTCCATGACCACCCCAAGCCCTCTTTCCATAGGGAAGGAGCTCGCAAATAGAAATTGAAAGGCATATCCCTAAAACCGAGATGGCATTACCTCTAAACCTAAAAACTCACCCAAACCAAGCACACTACAAGATACCAGCACAAGGTAAAATATAAAGTAAACAAGGTGTGTACTATATGAAAAGGTGAAAGAATACAAAACCAAGTGAATAGTATAAGAAAAACTAAAAAAGAAGAGCTCCTATGAACACGCACCACGGACCCTACCTAAAGGGTAGGTATAGCTCTCGAATGGTCTTCCATACGGGTCGTCTCATCTAATGTCCACCTCGTATGAGTCTCTAGTCTCGTATCATTGTCCTCGATCAGTGTTTTACATCGTTTGCACAAGACACAACATGGTGTGGGCATAGTCTATGAAGGGGTGAGTATAACGATACTCAGTAGGGACCCCGACACCCCCGTAGGTCTCCTAGAGTTCCAAAATAAAATAACCACAAAGCATGAAGCAATAGTCATCAACTCTAATTCGGTATGTTCCCATACATATACATATTTTATCAAGATAAACTAATATCACACAAGAGGGAAGAATACCACAAAGGTAACACCCAGAAGATATAATTACCACACAGGTAACCCCAAGAAGGTTGAAGTACCACACAGGTGACACCACAAAGATAACACCACAAAGGTAACAAAAAAAGGTGTAAGTACCACATAGGTAACACCAGAATGATAGAAGTACCATACATGTAACACAAAGAAAATATAAGTATCACACAGGTAACCCCATGAAGGTAAAAGTACCACATTTCATAACCTCAAACAAAAGAACTATGTAATGAAAAATCACAATGAGTCTCAGCTCAAACCATGTTTTCAGTGAATTATAGAAGTACAAATGATTAGTTTTGAGGTTAGTATCATATTATTCTATCTAGATGCACTACTTCTAACCATACAGAGTTTGAACCACATAGGATCGATAGGTACTAACCCCCACAAAAATACATCTAGGATCTGACCCACCCAGAGTCGATATATAACTATCCCCCGTTAACCCACACAGGATCTGACCAACACATGATCGGTATGCACTGACCCACATAGGATCGCTGAGCACTGACCCACTCAAGATCTAACCCACACAGAATCGATATGCGATAAACAACAAAATATCGTTGAGCCCTAAACCACATAGGACCTAATCCACACAGAATTAGTATGTCTTGACCCACAAAGGATCGTTGAGCACTGAACTCAGCATGATCTATCTCTAACCTCCGCCTCAATGCTAGCCGTTGGATTCCTCGCACCTGGTGCACTCGAGTTCTATCAAATCTTCCCTCAAGATATCGTTCATACCTCAAATGACACAAAGTTCCATGATGAATTATTCCAATGGTCCATCACATCAAAAGGCCCCAATGCAATAGAAAATGCGTCAATCGGACGCCCGGTCTCTATGTTACTTGTGTTTCTACTCTGAGGGCCCGATTGGATTCGGGTTCTATCCAACCTAGTCATACTCCAACATTATCAAAAACTGAAGTGTGGTATACCAAATGGACTAACTTGATCCATCGATTATTGTTCCATAGTTGTTTCATCATACAGACGCCTGGTTCTTAAGATATGGCCACAAAGAAAAAACTGGGTCTGGCTGGGCCCCCCTTCGGTCCGACCCCACCCAGACTATGCCGACACGACCTGGTTCGGATCGACCTAGCCTGACCTGGGTCTGGCCCAGATGACCTGGGCCATGGCGGGTCTGGCATGCTGGGCCGTGGTCTAGCCTGGCCCGACCAAAGCGGGGCGAGGCCTGCAGTGCATCCCTCAGTCAGGTGGACCGCTGTGGCGGGGTCCAACCAGGCTGACTCTCAGAAGGGGAGATGCCTTCAAGGTCACCTGAATGGTCCAACAGACCATTTGGGTTTTGGAAGTGGGACCCACCAGAGAGGTTCCGTCTTGGTGTGTTATGGCCCTCTGGATCCCTGGTCGGTCCTCCTCCCAGCGGTGCAACAACACTGCAGCCAAGCGGGCATGGTTTGCAACACTGGTGGCATGGACGCACTCTGCCGCTTCGCCACGCGACCAGCCAGCGTGCCGGCCTCGACCCTACTACGTCGCGGCCGCCACGCCGCGACCTCCTACTCATCTGGAAATGCGGACGCGCGCTGCCCTATCTCCACATGACTGGCCAGTGTGCCGGCCACCCTTCTCATTTGCAGGTCTCTACAACATGATTATAACCCCAAAAAATATGATGACCTAATATTCGCAATCCTCAGGTCGAGGGATCCATGTCCATACATCACGCTCAAAAAAAATTGTGTTTCCAACGCACTTAAGTATTTGGCGTTGATGAGTGCATGAAGAACGTACGATGAAAAAAAGAAAAAGGGGCAGGGTATAAGTGCGGGATGATGGCTATGTTTGTTTGGAAATAATCCTTTTTAATCCATAATATGAAGAATCAACAAAATTGATTTAATCATAATTAAATTTAAAATCCCTACCTTGTTCGTTTGTTGGAGGTGTATTGAGGAAGATGATGAAGTCATTGAAGGGGACATCGGTGTTCCTTTCTTCCACACCATGTTTCTGATCTAGGCTTGTGTGTCGTCCACGTTCTTGATCTCGAGAAAGTTCTTTGTTAGGGGATATTTCTCGAAAGGTTATCCCATGATCTCTTTTCTTTTTCCAACGATTTGTCCCACCAAAAGTGTGGTTCCATTCTTAATACGTTATGTTATTAATTCAATTAAATTTGAAACTTTAACTATTTTAAGGCGACACATTATGTTGGGAGGATTCCAAGGATTTCCCACATTAAAGAGGGGTTTGGGTGGTCCACACTAACATGAATTCAAATGGAATGTTTCAATAAAAAAAATAAAATAAAGTTATTTTATTTTATTTTTACCCTTTCAACTCTTCCAAAAAAATCCAGAAAAATAAATTTCAACCTTGGCCCATTAATGTCTAGCTGAAGGTCTCCTTAATCAAATACGAGCCCTGTGAGTTCAACCGTGTCCTTGGATTTCAGTTCCGAGCACCGGTTCAAAAGTTACAAAATTCCACTCACGCGTTTAGTGAACATACCCAAAAATATGTTTGTAAAATTATTAATAGTCATCCTCGTCCCGCGGTGGTTGGGGTTATGTTGTTCCTAAGTGAAAAATGTCTCCACGAAGCCAATACTTCTCTTAGATTTCCAATATGAGTTACAATATAAAAGTTATGGATTTTACAATAAAATAATTGCCTCTTAATTATTTTATTTATGGCCAAAAACTAACTTTCACTGGTGGCCCATGTCAACCAATGTTAGTATCTACCTAAAGATAGAGTTACCTCACATGTTTAGTGGTGGTTTAAAATTATTAATCCTAGTTACCATTTTTGGGTTATAAGAATTTGAAAAATAAAATAATTTTACTTAATTATTTTATTTACGGTTATTCCATTTAAGGGTTTTCTCAGAGGAGGCCCACACTGACTAAACTTAAGTTGTGACTAGAGTAAACCTATTATCCTGAGAACAACAGTGCCCTCATATTTCTGAAATGAGGAACCGTTTATGAGTTATTCCACTATTCAGGAAAACTACTTGAGCGTCCTTATTAAATTTTAACAAACTTTCGATAGATGATTCCGGGTACTCTAGGCTTCAGAATCGAGAGCCTTCAGATTACACGATCACAAAATAGTTCCATATAATTAAAAAAACTATATGGAATTTCTATGAAATTACAGTATTAGATAACAATATTATTTTCTAATTATATACTTAGAGTTTTCTATTGTATAATGGAATTATAATTTTTATTTTTATTGAAGTTTCTATTCTCAATTGAATCCATTTATAATATTTTAATCCATCAATATTGAGTTTAGTAAATACATATATGAAATATATGAAATAAAAAAGTGGGTATATTATAAATAATTTTAAAATAAATTCTCTGACATATGTTTGTTCATATCAATATAAACCAGTTTATGTATATAAAACTATGAATGATCTAATATATTTCTCAGATACTAGATTCAATAAATCTATCAATGAAAAACGTGTTTTGGAAAACATAAATACATATTGTAGAATTAAATAATAATTATATTTTTACTGTTAATATATTTTTGAAGTATCATTTCCCTTAATATATTATTAATTATATCAAGAAAAAATAATTTTGTAAGACCAATGAGCTACCTTCTAATGGTAAAAATTATATTAAATATAGGTTTTGTGTTATTTCTCTTCCCCATTCATGCCTTAAATATAAATTTTTATAACATATAAAACAAAAATGGATAAAAAATACATAAATCACACTCTATCAAAGATTTATCATTATTTTCCATAATTAATAAATTAATTATATTAACCTATATTTATTTCCAAGTGAATATATAAATAATTAATCACCTTTTAAAATACATTCCAAATATTATTTCTTTATAAGGTATATTTTATGTTTGGTTTTACTAAATAAGGACACAACTTTAAACATTATATAATCTAGAGTTGTAAATCACGAATTCAATCTATTAAATTTGAATTTATTTTCATTTTATGTGTTTGAAATAATTAGATCAGAACTCATATATAACAAAAAAATATTTTACAATATGGAAAATTCTAAAAAGAATCTCTTTTCTCCCTAACTTGATACTTTCAAAATGATGTATATTTTATTTTCATGGTAATGTATGAAGTCATTCAAAATTAATTTTTTTTTCTTACATGTCATTAATACGTATTTAAAACATTTTTAAACATAGTATGAGAAATAAAATATTGTTAAGGGAGATAAAAAGAATAATAATGAACCATATTAGCCTATTTAAAAATAATGAAATCATAAATCAGATATTTCATTTAAACATCAATCTAAATGAAATATCTTTTAATGCATATTGTTTTTTATAAAATACTTATATGAAATTAAGTGGTATTTATCATAAAAATTATATTTTTTTTAAAAAATTAAGAACCCAAGAAATATATTTTCCTAGAAAAATCCTTTTTATCAAATATTGTATAATAATTTCTTCCAAAAAAATGATGTTTATATTACTATTTGAAATCAATTATTAATATGATAACTCTTATGAAAGAATTGAGATATCATATAGGTTCCATGGGACATCATATTCCTAGGAACCATAAAGATCGAGTTAAATTAGAACAACTATATGGATGAATTAAAACAAAATTCTTCAAAGATCATATTTATTCCCAAATTAATATGAGAGTTATAATGGGAATCAGTAATAGTATCATGGTCTATAATTTTTCTCAACCCATTGTATCATGAGCTAGAATAGAGATCAAACCATTATATAACGAGAAGAAATTACAGTCAACCCATCATATAAATTACTTCTATATAACCAGTTATCATAAAAAAAATTATAAGGATCATTACATGAGTACTTTTATATTCTTTATCAATTTAATTATGAAACACTTGAGAAATATTTTGAACACATATTAAAAAACATTTTACGATATCCAAATATCATTTCCTTTTAAAAAAAATTTTAAAAATATATATCTCGTTGTACAAGGGATGGAGGGAATTTGTTAAATGAATAATAGAACAATGTAATGTAATTCAAATTTTAAAAAATAGTTATAGTAGTAAGAAAACCTATTGTCATTGTATACATTAAACGAACAATTTTATTTTGAATGTTATAATGAAATTACACACATTCAAAAAAATATTATTGATCCTAGAAAATTAATGATATAAAATATATACATGAAATTTACCTTATAAAAGTTATAAATATATATTAATATATTAAAAAAATTATAATATGGGAATTGAAAATAAATATATGGAAGGGTGACTTTAAAAGTGAGATTGGTAAATTTAAACACCCAACCTTATTCCAGTCTTTTCAAATGTATTTATTATATTCTAGAATAATAATGTTAATATTATTTTCTATACACATGTTAAACGATTTTATGAATATTATTAATTTTATATCTCTTAGTAACATGTTATAATTTATTACATAATCAATTTAGTTCATATATAATATTTTGTCAATTTTTAACTCATATATACAGAATGACTTGGTTTGTTTTATTATGTTAAAAAAGATCATTTTTCTATCATGTATTTAATAATACACATATGATAATTATAATTTACATTTTTTAGTTATAAATATAAAACCATATATGAAATATGTTTTTGAAAAATCAAACAACGTTACAATCATTGAGACATTAGGACATTCACTCATGTGAGAAAACATTGATTTTTGAATGAATGTTGTTGAAAAAGTGTATTCATTATTTTTTGTTCATAGACTTGTAATAATATTTTAAATTCCATTATATTTATTTTAATATATATTTATATGCAATCCATGTTATATAGTGATGAAAATGAACCATATCTCTTTATAGAGGTGGCAATCCACACGTACAAACAGGTGATGTGTTTAAATTTTCATTGAATGAAATGTGAATAAAATATGATGTGAATATGATTTATAAAATTATAGTCATTTATTTATTGTCAAACATACAAAATATAATAGTTATTATATCGAAATATAAGAGGTGGTGATGGAAAAATTATTACATGGATTTTCGAGGTGGTAGTCTACCGTAGAAACGAGTTATGGTTTCTTTTTCAATTTGATGAAGTTTGGAGACAGATATAGATAATTAATTAGACTTAATAAAACTTATATATTGTATATCCTTTTTTATATAATAATGTTTAATAAATATTTTATGGTGGTGGATTTATAAATAAAAAAACACTTCTAATGAATTATACTTCTTATTTGGATAACCTCATGGTCTTTATAATCTCTATAGTTGGTATTATGACTTAAAATGTCCTTTTAACATGTAGAGGGATTTATGGAATCGAATTTTCTCACTATTAAATGAAAAAAAAGACCAATTAAGTTTGAGGAATAGATAATAACATGATTTCTTTTATAAGAGAGGTGAGGGAGACTCTTTAAATTTCATAAAATATTATATTAATATAAAATAGTAATCAAGATAAATATGTATTAAATTGATTATATTCATATATAACATATGTATAAATTTAAAAAAAACTCATCCAATATTATTTTTTCATATTTTTTAAAAAAATTACCCATTTCATTTTTTTCACCTACATAGCCCCTTTTAAAAATAACAATGATGATAATTTTTTTATTTTTTAGGATTTAATATAGTTTCAATAAAATGATAATTAGAACATAAAGAAAACCTGGTTTATATTTTCAACCAAATACAAATCACATTACTATATATAGAATTGTTTTAAATTTTAAATAATCTAATAAAATATTATTTATTTCGAAATACTACTAATGTAAATATTAAAATATTACATGAGTTTGACTTTTAAATCTAAAATAGAATAATATAATTATAATATTATTCATCCATATCTGTATAATATTTTATTTTTTAAAAAAAATCATAGAATACAAGTATTGAATTATATCATGTAACATTTAACATTTTTAAAAATAGTTATTTTGTTATTAGATTATTTTAATTATTACAACAGGAGCTTTCAATAGTCTTTTAATGCAATGAAATCTTCAATAAAATTTAAATTTTAATTACAGGGTAAAAAATAATTTATTCATATAATAAATAACTATTTATAATTGTACTCATCAATTTTTTTTCAATATTTCAAAAATATTTTTAATATTAAAATCAAGTTGGTGAAATTTTTAACTTTTCTCCATATAATATAATTCAAAAGTCCAAATCACTTCCAAATTAAAAGGGGCATATATTCGAATTTTGGATGAATATAGATGATATCTAATCATTCAATTTAAATATTGGAAGTACTAGGTTAAACAAGAAAAACATGATAAATAATATTAGTGAAATATTTTAAAAAAAATTAAACAACTCTATCAAAATAACATATCTATTTTCATGATTAAAATTTTATAAATTTAATTCAATATTAAATAAGAAAAAATTGATCAAAAATAGATTTTTAGATATTGATTTTTTATATATAATTTTTTTTCTTAAATCCAAATATATAATTTAGTTATAAAACAATATTTGGATTATTGTAAATAAAAAAAATAAATTATATTTAAAAAAAAATTATAAAAAATTACATCTGTAAAAAATGTGAGAGAAAATTAATCTTCCAAAAAAATTAGCATTTGATACCATTCATTGAAAAATAAATGTTTGTCTGAAAATTAAATAAAAATTAAATCAATTATTAATACAATACGAGTTATTCAAAATAAAATTTAATTTTAAAAAATTATAATTATATTATTTTTAAATAAACTGTTTAAAAATCTATATAACACATGAATGTATATGTTTGTTAGAGATAATGCTTTTTTAATTTTGACTGAATTTTATTTGAATATTATAATAATTAATATAACTTGATAAAATCTTACTGATTAAAATTAATAAGAAGTGAAATGTATTTATTATAAAATTAATGAGGTTTTTAAATCCCCCCCTCCTTTCTAAATATAATACACACAATATTATTCCATTATTAAATAATTTTTGAAGTCCTTCCTTAATATAATCTTATAATTACCATGTCGGTTATTCGACCAATTGGGATTCCCAAAAAACCATAACATTATAAAATTCCTTTTTTAGAATAATAATATCTACATGGTTATGAATCGAAATATTATATTCCTAAAAAGAAATTTTGTCTTTTGAATAAACTACTTCATATCTAAAATATTTTGTTGAAACAACGACATGTAATCATAACATCATAACATTTAATATATTATATACATAAGCCCAACCTGATGAAAAGTCCAATCAATTAGAAATGGATCAAAAATTTAATAGATTCTATATAGTCCAATGAAACAGGTACATTGCTTACCCTATTTAAGAATGCACACATCCCTTTTCTAGTGACATAAATTAAGAGAAACATGATCACAAAACCCTAAATAAATATTATTATACTATTTATCCACATAATATGTCTTCATACTTTGTTCAATAATAATATATTCCTAAATAATCAATAACTTTTAAAAAAAATTCAATCTAATATAGTAAAATCAGTTTCCATTATCATACTTTATCCAAAAAATATAAAATAAAATCATCTTCCAAATAATGACTCATAGGGTTCTTTATATAGATATTAATGAAAAATGTTATTATAATAAAATAGAGTCAAATAAATATATTGATCCCAACATCCTATATAATCCATTGAACATGTAAGATTCATTTATTCTATGGTATAAATATTATTCTCATATAATCCATGAAACATATGTTGAATAGTAATATGAAAATTAAATTTAGTTCCTAGTGACTTTTGAATCGCTTAAAATATTTTAGATGTCAACCTCATATCATTGTTATATACAATGGAGAGAAGAAATCTTTGTAACATGACTATCCCCTTGAGGTACAATCATGAATGATGACCAGATAATAATTTATCGGTGATGGGTATAATATATATAAATTAGATAATCGATCTAAAAAAGGATAAATCCTTTTATTATCTAGATACATATTAAGAAATACTACCTTGAAAGCCATTGATATATTCTATAATATTCACTCTATCATCGAAACTGGATGAATCATCCCCATTGGAGGTAATCAATCTAAAAAAACCTTTTAATAAGTCAAATATGTCATGGTAAGGTGAGGAATATCTTTTTTCATTCCATCTCTTTGTAAAACTCATTACAGTCTCTGTATATAACAATATTTCAGGGTTGATTAAATAAATAGAGTTGGGAACTACAATCAATAACTTTTTATTCATCTGGGAGTCACATTGAGTTCAAATACTATTTCTAAATTTCAAATAACGTTATATGAAAACATAAAATTCCTAAAATATACCCTTTATAACAAACTCTACCATTTGTTATAACTGAAAGTTTCTATTATATGATTTCATAAGTATTTTTAATTTAGGTGATTAAATTTAATCATAAAGTAACATGAAATATGTACCTGATTACAACATTTCAAGGCCAAAATTAATTAAATAATTATCCAAACAAATTTTCTCTAAAAATAAAATGGAAATTTAGGCCTGGTATTTTACACTCAAAGAATTAACTATTTGTCTTACAATATGGTAATGAGTCATGAAATTGTAATAATTTACATATTCTATCCATATTATTATAATCTTTTTAATCTATTTCTAAGTGAATATATACTTCAATAACTTATGATATGTACATATTTCTAATTTTAGTCCATATAAAGGATACCTTTAAATTTTTATTTAAAACCCATAAGTGATAATTCACGTTCTTCTGTAGGATGTTTTAAATCATTTATTTTTAGTTGAAGTTACATATAAAAAAGATCTGATCATTCGGCATACGAACATGACAAAGTCACTCGAAATAATTATTGTTATAGATGAAAAATACAATATTCCTAGTGGGAATATCCATAAATTTATAATTCACAAATATTATTTTCTCCCCTGAAAAAAATCATCATTGGAATTTTTTCAAATTAATTTGTATAATTTCTTAGTAAACATATTCAATGGTTAGGAAAATAATGAAATATTTTCAATAATCCCCAAGTATTAAGCTAGTGAACCATTAAAACTATGATTCTTCCTAAATTTTTTATGTCTTTTACACTCTTCATCAACTTATTTTTTATAAAGTATAATTATTATTCTATATTTAGAAAAAATATTCCAATGTAATGAAATATTTTTCTTCCAAAATGAACTCTTACTACAAATTTCATATATTTTTTCATTTTCGGACTAAAAAAATTTCACAATTTTCATTCATTCTACTTATAAAATTTATAATATACAAAAATATCATCACTAAACGCAACCAAAACAAATATAAATAATTATTAAAAATTGATTCATACGATACATTAATAATTCTAGTTCATTATTCAAACTAAAAATTGTTACTAAAAACTCATAATTCACATATCTACTCCATGAGGTAGTCTTTAGAATATCTACCTCTTACACCTTAGATAAATGGTACCCTATCTTCAAATAAATATTTATAAAATATTATTCCTCATAGATAAGTTGAAAAAAAAATCAATATGAAGAAAATGAGAGTTTTTTTTAAAAGTGATGTCATTTAAGGATCAATAATCATTTCAAAGTATCAGCATTCCATAATTAGTTTTTTAAAAATAATATATTGTCACCTCAAGGTAAAATTATTAAATGAATGCATCATTTTTGTAAAAACCCTTGAATCTAAATTTTTTATTCCAAAATTTCATCTTGAGTGTTTCAGTAATGGGGTTTTCATATAGTACTATAATCATGAACCAATTTAATATTAAATTCAACCACTTAATCAGGAATGAAAATAAGAAAATAATCCAGAAATACACTTATATATTCATTTACTATTGGTATAATATTATTTTCAAATTATCATTCAGTTCATTAACATGAAATATGTAAATACCACTGCAATCTCAAATAAATTTATCATCTTCATGGTGTGTTTTCAAAGACATTAAATAATTGTAAAAACATTTATAACTACTAATTCTAAATTATCATAATAAACTGATAGCCAATCCAAACCAAAAATAATATCATAATCTATTACTGTTAGTTCAAAAATATTTATAGGGAAAAACATCCCACCAATAACAAAATAAATATTATTATAAATAATAAACACTTTAATATTTCCACATATTGTATTCACCAAATATTCACTATTGTTTTACTATGGGGATATTCCCATTATTTTTTCAAATTTATCATATATTTAAAATTTATAGGAAGATAATTCCCAATGATATCTTGGTTTCAACAATGAGTAAAATGAAATAATATTATTATTCGGATTTCGGAATAAATATTTTACATTACTGACCATTAATATTAAATTTTCATCATATAAAGATTATAAATAATCATCTTTTCTATTTAATTACCTGAATTAGTTATCCATTATTAGTTGATAAATCTTATGGAAATATTACTCTATAAAAATACACATAAATGCATCATATTCTTGGGAATCAATGTCAACTATTTATTTTGTATTCTCAACAAAATTCCACCATTTATCTAATTCACCTTAAAAATGAATAATTTAATTCTTTACTATTAAGTGTTTTAAACAACCCAAGACTTCAAATATAATTTCCAGTGAACTAATATATCCTTTAAGTACCAGTAGATCTAAATATCCACATATTTCTTAATAATGATTAATTATTAAATTAACCACTATCATTCAGTTGCTCAATTATATATTAGAATTATCTCTCGCCTGGATACCACCGCCATTTATAGCATGTTACATATGATACATAACAAGGAGAAACATACTTAGATACAATTACAATAATTCTAGGATATTGATAGGAAGTATTTTATCTTTATTTTTCTTCATACAATAAAATCCAATTTTCCTCTATGGAAAACCATTATGATTGAATAATTTTTAGATGAAGAATCAATTTATTATAAAAATTCTATATAATATTAACATAAACATAATGTATAATTTTTCAATTGTATGTTATTAACATTAACCTAGAATACAATTTTATCTATACATTTCCATTGATAACTTGTACAAGGATTTGGATTTAAAATTATTCTTCATTATTTTTACGTGATGAAAAAATTCTCAGGTATTTTAGTTTTTTTCAGTTTTATAGTTACATATTATTAGGTTATTACACATACATATAAATTCAATTCATTACTGACAAAAATAAGGTATCTTGAAAAGTTTTTCAAATATCACATAATGGTTATGAATGTGAGAGATGTTGTTTTTTTCATATACATTATAATAGAATATTACATTTTTTCTATAAATTTCAAAACATTCCACCAAATGATTCATTCTGAAAACCCCTAAATAAAATTTAAAAGTGCCTCAAAATGTATATTAAAATTATATTTTTTCACATATTTTCATCAATTAAACAATTTCAATAATATTTTAATTTAAGATAATTAATTTGAAATGATACTTCAAAAAGATGATTTTTAAAACAAAGTACCTTACCATATGTCGGACTTGTAATGTGCATTAATTATATTTTTGGATAATAAATACAATAAATTATTTAATTTAATGATAACTATTTTATTTTTTTTAATTTTATTTATTAAAATTATAGAAATATTATAATCAATTACATATTCATGTGAGTCCACATTGTATATTTTATTGATATTCTGCTCATATTTCCAAAATGAATCAAGTTCATTAATAAAAGTTAATCTAGACATAGTTACTTAATTTAAATTATAAAAATCATGAAATAATTATAATTATTATATTTTAATAATACTTTTGAGACAAGAAATGACTTTTTCATTTTTTTAAAATGAACTACGTTACAATCTTAGAGATGGTTGGTATTAAATACACATATTTAACATTTAAATTTTTAATTGATCCATATAGAAATAAGGTAAGAATTATTTTAAATTTTTATATTGATAAATATAACATAATTATCATATTATATAATTAATTTTATTTAAATACAAAATCTTTTTTATATGGTTACGAACAAATGAAACACATCGCTTCATGGGGGTTGAAGTCCTTATATACGCACGAATGAATTTATCATTTCTTAATGAATTTAAATTCAAGAAAAATAGGTTTTATATTTATATTTTATATTTTTAAATATTTCATCAATATAATATATATAAATTAATTCTATCATTATAATTATCAGTGATAGTTTTTATGGAAAATAAATTACATCACTTCGCATGGCGGTAGAAAATAATACACACGAAAGACGAATTAAATTCTCATTTGATGGATTTTTTAGATGTATATATGTTATTAAATTAACATAAAAGAATTTATGTATATGAATGATAATGTAGTTATTTTATATGAAAATTTATGAAATATTTATTGGTTGAAGAAGAAATAATATAAAAACGCCCAGTTAATAACTAACCTCCTCTTCAGATAACCTCCTTTTATTTAAAGAATAAAACCTATATAGATGATATTATTCCCAAGACTATAAAATGTGACGGTGGATTTACACAAATTATTTAAGAAGATATTAAACAAAAAATAAGGTTTTTTATTTTTGTATAATTAATAAGAAGATATTCCCTTTTGTATGAGAGGTATGGGGTACTATATATATTTTAAAAAAAATTTAAAATCAATAAAAATTAATTTTCATGGCCAAAAGAGAGAATATTTATTATATTTAAATAGATTATTATGATTAGTTTAAAAACTCTCATATAATAAATTTATGAAATTCTTTGGTATGGTTTTTTTAAAAGATTATTCCACTTTAGCCACATTTGACATTTACAACAGTAATGATTTTTTTCATCATTAGGGGTCAATATAGTGAGTAATTAAGATAAATTTGACCTCAAAAGAACCACTAATGATATTTTAAAACATATAAATTTCATTTTTCCTTATATTGGATTTATATTAAATTTAAAACATTTAATAAAATTTTATTTACTTTGAAATATTATTAAATAGAGTTCTGGAACATTTCCATTACCTTTAATTTTAAAACTATAAGAAAACAATTGAATTTGAATATAATATATAAAAAACTCAAAATTAATTCTTTAATTTTAGAAGGAAATAATTAAATACAATGATTTAATGAAATCACATTTCCATTAATATTTTTAATATCATATATTTCATTTTTCTGTTAATTAAAAATGCAACGCGTCAACATTGAGTGAAATTTTAAGGTAATTATTTCTTCACAAAAAATAGAAATGATTCATGATGATAAATATAATTCATTTTTTTAAGATTATTATTTGTAACCTAATAAATTTTATACTTATATGAATTTTAACAATATTATATTTTTAAAAATAAAGAGTCAAATTGTTTTACATCTCTTTATATTAAATAAAATAAATTTCAAAATCAAGGAAAAATGTAACAAGTCCATATATTAAATATTTTCATGAGAAATAATGAGATATGATAATCTATTTAAATCATCAAATTTTTTGGGTCATTTTTTAAGCCCTTATCATTTTATATTTATCATTACCTAATATATTTACCATTTACGAGGGTAAATTATTTACCAAGGAAACCATTCAAAATGAAAAAAAGTAAAAGGATCCAATATTCAAAAAAATTTCCCATGATTTAGAATATAAAATAAATTTTTATATATTAGAAAAATATAATTTTTATAATTACATTTCATATTAGATGAGAAATATTTGTGGAAAAACAAGATTTTTAACAAATGCAATTTTTTAGTATAAATTGTTTTTATTTTAAGTGAAACTATAAAAATAATTTATTTTAAATTATTTGGATAATATTATATTCAAAAAACTAAATATAATTTAAAAAAAATTGAATGTCACTTTTATAGAATAAAGCAATTCCCAATAAAAACACATTTTTAACTATTCATCAATGAAGATATCATTTCAAAAAACTCGCAAAAATTAATTATAAGATATATTTTACCTGATGAATTAAAAATTCATTTTCCTTCTCTCAAATAAAAAATCTACAATTTGGAGATATATATTTCAAATAAAACCATATATAGAATGAAAATCCAATTTGGTTAGAAATAATTCCTTTTTCCTTTTGACTAATTTGTTTCCTAATATTCATGCAATGTATATAACTCTAAAAATTAAAACTAGTTAATATTAGTTGGGTTTTAATATGGTTTCTTATAACAATACTTGGGTTATTAGAAAAGAAATTTTTAATCCATCTAATCTAATACATACGATATAAACTTAGACATTATGTAAATATGAAACTATAAAATCCAAATCATGAAATTATACATCGGTAAAAACTATTAATAGATTCATAAAGTTTAAAAATAAAAATAACAATGGATATTATTTTATAAAATATTATATGACTATTCAAACTTCTCACATATAATAAATTTCTTCAATATTTATAATATATATCAAGCCGATTTTTTTTCAAATTTTGAGGATATATATATGAGTTGTATAATATTCTATGTACAATTGAAAAAATACCTTTGGTATAGAATAATTACGGTATATAATATAACTATATTTAAAATATATAATCTAGTGATTAATTATCATATAAAATTATTATAACGAAAACTTCTATTAAATTGTATATCATTGTTAAATTAATCCTATTAAAATACTTATTGATAAATTTTTATCACTATTTATAAAATTATTTTTATATTTACCTATGAAAAATAAAAAACCTATAAAAATTTGAAATATATATTATTAAAAGATAATAATTAACATTTAATAATAAGAAGGTGTATATTAGCCTAAGACTAAACAACTAGGGATGACATGGATTAAGGGAAATATTTCTCTGAAATACATTCATAAGACCATTGAGGATTTTATTTTTAAAAGATTAGTAAAAAACATTAACTAAAATACAATGTTCACTATATGAAATTTACATTTGTCAAAATATTTAAAAAATAGTTAATATATAATAGGAATTTAATATCTACCAAAATACAAGAAAGTCTGATCCAAGCAAGCTTGGACCACCAAATTTATTAATAAAATAAAAGTGAAGAAACAGGAGAAGGAAGAGAGAGAGATTACAAGTCAAAACATTCATAGTCACCACCCCCATACCCGATCGTGTCATCAGCATCAGCTGATTCCCATTCTGATTGGGTCTCGTATTGTTTAAGAAACTTCTTATAGAACTTCCATTTGTCCAGCTGCTCCTTCGATAGCTTCTCAATCTCCTTCTTGGCAGATGCCCTAGTGGTCACGGTCCTCGGAACTGCAGAGTAGTCCTTCCTGTGTTTCCTTGAAACAGGGGCAGATCTGACACCCTCATTGTCAGAGCCTCTTTTCTTTTCTCCTCAGACAATATCACTATAAGATATCATATTTGCATCCATACCTCTTCCCTTGGTCTCAACATGAGAGGCACCCCCTTTGCAGAGGGTTAGGTCCCCAACTCCATGACTGGATTCCTCCGCCCTTCCTTTCTCAGATGCAGAGGAGGAGGGTTGTGGGATCTTAAGGGGAGGACCCTCACCTTCAGTAGTCTTTGGCTTGTCACCATTGCCCGAGACCCTGATCGGGGTACGCACCCTCCCCTGTTCATCTTCAGAAATGTTCCCCCATTTCTCAGGTAACTCAGATATCTGAAATTGCTTTTGGATTTCATGATTATAATCAACATGTAGTTTCACATCACACTGATTAGAGACATCAACCTGGTGAGAGTCAGGGATCAAATTATCAGAAGTGATAACCTCATGATCTCTAGAAGGGACGCTATAATATCTTGTCGGAGTAGAATCAACAATCAACTCTTTGCCCTTTGCAGGTGTCGGAACATCAGGGGATGCCTTCATAGGAGGGTCACTGTCCTTGATGACATGCTTTGGAGAGGACGATTCCTTCAAAGTATCCTTTTTTCGACAAAGATTGGAGGGGTGTCCTCGCATCCCACACTCCTTACAAGAGTTGTTTTTACGACACAACTCCAAAGAGTGCCCCACAGTCATGCATTTAGTGCAGAAAGGAGGTTTCTTTTCATTTTCAACATCAATTAGAATTTGATCAGACGGAATAGAAAGAGTTACCGTATCAATGAGAGTGGATCTGAGATCAACATCCACCAGCATTCTAGCGAAGTGCCCAAATCTGACATCAGTTGTTTCCTTATCAAGGTGGATGGGAGTTCCAATTGCCGTTCCAATATCATGCCGGATCTCTGGATGCCAAAGAACCTAATTAAGACCATGAAGACGCACCCATACCTGAGTGAAGACATTTTTTGCATTCGAGACATTAAAATCAAGTGACCATTCGTGCAGATGACGCCATCCCGGTTTTAGAAACATGGAACTAGAACTCCATGCCCTAATCTTGAGATCCGCCGATGGAAACAAACAGTGAAAGAATCCCCACCCAAGGGAGACACATTTCCAGCTAGCAAAGCCCCACAACATCGAAATTATACGGAATAAATCTTCACATTTCCAGGGTTGCACACATTTAGGAAGAACAATGCGAGCAATAAATGAATTCTCACCCAATTCCAACCTTTCAGCAATCACACCGGGGTTCGCCTCAACGTGAGCCAAAGATCCCTTTCGGAGAATCCTTCTAAAGCAGGAATTCTCAATCATTTTCTGATCCGATAAAGAATCCTTCATCACATCAACAAAGGAAAGCTGACCACATGATGCGGCGCCAGAAGGAACCCTCACAGATTGCTGAAACTGACCAATATTGACATTAGAAGAGGCAATCTTCAAAAAATCCTTTACCATGGACCTCTAAGAATACCAAGCACCCTGGTTAAGGGATTTGCAGGGCAGAGGTTTCGCAGCGACGCGATTCAACCGGTCCACCCTCGCCGCACCATCCTCCGATCTCAACAAAACAGTCTCACAAGAGGAGACCTTCTCGCCACCAGCCGATGCGACATCAGCAGAGGAAGCCTCCAGTTTTTTGAAGCTGCTCGGGTCCGCATCATGCCCAGAAGACCGTCGCTCGCCGGAGGAGACAACACCACCAGCCGACGCGAGCAAATCAAAAGAGGAAGCCGCTGACTTTCTGAAATCGTAACTCGGCGCAAAGGAAATACCGCTCGGAACCGGATCCTTTCCCACCGTTCGCATGTCGAGGCGATTGAATCCAAGGAAGTGCGGAAGCACCATCTCGGTAGAAAACCCTAGCAGGCGCCATCACTCCGCGCCGTCGCTCGGTTCACCTCCCGTCTCTCCATCTTTCTTCATTCCATCTACCAAAATATTTTCTCATAATATTCTCCTATAGAAACGTCTTTAGCTATATTTTCTTCACAACCTTGTAAAATATAAACATAAGAATGGGGTGAGGAAAAGATGCTCAATGTGGTTAAATATAATAAAAATAAAAACTAATCATAAGAGATCATGATATTGGAATATGGATATAACAAATACATATAATAAAATTATAATCAACAGTGTTATATAATAAAATATATAGTAGATTTGGATATTATATAACACGTGAGTAGAGTGAGTTAATAAAATGATTATCAAGAGTATAAAATTGTAATTAGAATAAGAATAATAGTATTAAATATTATGTTTTTTAATATTTTATAAAAATAGTTATAATAAAATCATTTCGATAAAACACATTATTTAAATTCATAAGTGAAAAATATCATTATTTCCACGCATGTAAATGTTTGAGAACCCATTGTACGAAATCCTTCACTAAAATTCTATTATATCAACACATGGTTATCTCAAGTGGTATTAACAAAAATAAATTCATTAGAGATGGATATAAGACTCCAACCAACATCATAAAAATATAATTTTGTTACAAAAAATTAACTATAAAAATATTTTAATGAAATCATAATAAATTTAAGGGATTATTAATATCATCATAGGACCCGAACTAGAGAAATAATATGTTAAGATAAAAAATACCCTTTTTAATCAGGAGTTATATCATGAATAGAAAATAATATTAAATAAACTATCCAAAGTAAAAATATTGATTGAAATATTTTAATTATATATATGAATCAATAATAGAATTCATCAATGAAAAACTAGAGTAGTAAAAAAAATTTAGGATTTTTACAAAAACAACATTTTAATATTAAATTTCCTTGATCTGATGAAAGTAATATAAAAGAATTTTTTTTATAAAAGTAGTGGAAAAATAATTTCTTCTTGAAACAAAAAAAACCTATAGGTATATTTTTATATAAAATAACATAGTTGGGGGTAATATTTTTTGTTTTATAATAAATATGTAAAAAAATTATTTAGAAATAGTTTTTACCAATTTCATAAAAAGAAAAATACAGAAGACACATTGAAAATATCTATTAAAATTGGTGAATTGCATTAATTGAAAAAAAAATTACCATTGAATAACAAACATAAATCTATAATCCTTAAAAATTCATTCTAGTTAAAAAATAAATTACAAATTGAAGATATATCATTTCATCTTTAATGTAAGGAAACCCCTTTTAAATATTCTTAAATACTTCTTAATAACCAAATGATATTAATTTAATTAAATATTCTTTTATAAAATATCTAAATAGTGTAACTATAATCATTGAATATAATTCATGTTATCATTCCAATGGGGATATGATATACTTGTAGGGATGTAAAATAAGGACTTGAAATATATATCCAATTAATAGATATAGGAATATCATGGAATTGTACATTGGGTGATAAGACAATCAAATGGGATGCTTTAGATTAAAAAGATTTTACTATAATAATTATAAAAGTTAAAAAAATGAAATATAATGGAATCATGATATAAAATTATAATGGGGGTGTATTTTTACATTTCATAAGAAAACATGTTGGAAAAAATATGTCTCTAGAAATTAAATTATGATACAAAGAACCCCTATCACTATCCCTATATTATTTAATATAATCTCAACAATTTTATAAAAAACAAAAAATTATTAAAAAATTATTATTTTTTAAACATTAATACATTACCATTGATAAAATTCAATTTTAAATATTATATACATCTATATCATTTATTATTAATTATATTGGATGTTATGTGTAAATATTCTTGATTATTTTGAACATGATTCATGATATTAGTGTTTTAATTCATTATTATGAAAATTATAAACCTTAAATTTTCATTATAATTACAATTAGAGATTAATTATAATTAATTATTATTTTTATATTCCCTTTCATGAGTACATTTTTCATTAACCTAGAAGTTTAAATTGGCATATGAACATTCTTTTGTGACATTTAATCTTAGAATGATGTAGTGTTAATTAAAGATTTAATTATTTAATTATATTTTATAGATCCAAAAATTATTTTTATATATTTATACCATTTTATTCATATAAATAAATATTTATAATCATCAATTATATAATTTGAAAGAATTTTCCACAAAGGCGGTCAAATAGACCAAAACAATAACATTCCATGATAAATGGATGATTATGTCCTGATTAAGGTGCAACATGATTACATAAATAGAATAATTATATCATTTAGTGTTTTTAAGTGCCATTTATTCTAATTTTAATGAAATTATAATAATATATAAATGATTTTAATGTATTAAATAATTTTAATTAATTAATATCAACACAGAAAGCGTTTTTTAAATGACCGAATTAACAATATTTATTTCTTAAAAAAATATTTAATTAGTACTACATTTTTTCATATAATAAATTTTATTATATCATAAAAATTACATATACCCATTAAAATAATTAAAATGAATATCCATGTAATTTGGTGATGAAAAGTAAAATTGAAATCCATCATGCCACGAATACAGTAGTACACAAATACATGGTTGATGATGTGTTCATCTATAAAATGGGATAGATAAATTATTTTGTTTTAATTTATAAATCATAAATATGTTAATAATATCATACTTATTTGTTAATTTCCACATTGTGAGAACCCATGTATGGTTTTTATTGAAAATGAAACATGAGATATTATAGAGATTGTAATATACCAAAACAAAAATGTATTTCTAGGTTTTGATATGGAAAATAGAAGGTTGGTTCAATATTATAACATCATTATATTAACTAAAAATTTTAATTAGGATAATTATTTTATAAACTTGATATGGATAAAATATTTTATAAAAATATTTTTTACATATAAGAAAAAAATAAATATTCAAAGAAAATAATTAGAATTTTATACCTCACAACATGGGTTATCTCCTTTTATAAGGGGGTTATACCATAGAATAATGGGATTTCCTGAGGATAAAACATCTTTAATGTGGCAATGATTATTTCTCGAATAATTAGTGGAAATTGGGATAAAATAATAAAAAATTTATATAAGGGAATGTGAGGATTGCAGTGCCCCATTTATATGTGAAAATGAGTGGCCTTTTGTAATTACACATATTATTTTAATTATTTATAGTAACACTAAAATAAAATGGAACCCAAATTTAAGATATAATTTATGGTATTAGAGATATCGTCGATACACACGTTTTCCAATTAATTAAAGAATATTTTCTTAATGATTCTCCCTTTAACTCTTGGGTTTCTCATTTTTACCATTTTTTCACAATGGAGAATATATTTTTACCTAGGAAATATTTTTTTATTCCAAATCCTTAATGGTAAATATTATATTATATAACCAATTTATTAAATATTTGAAATCCATTTTTCTATTCGATATCAATATGTGATAAACAAATTTTTCAACATTATAAATATCTAATGAAATAAAAATATATTTTTGAAAAAAATATTTTAAAATATAATATTTAATATATGTGTATATAAATTTATTAAAAATTAAATTTTTATTTTTAAAAAATATGAAAAACTCTAAAAACTCACTAGAACATAATATTTTTTCATAAAACACCATAAGTGGTCATAAAATAATTGAACCTGAACTTGAGACAATTTGAAAAACTTTTCATATATAATATCCAAAGATGTAGAGTATCTATTTTATCTTGGACATCCTTGGTATGATCATAAAAAATATGGGTCTTCTTGTCCCATGTCGGAATATTCTCATCCAGTGTGATATTTTTTTAATTGATGACTCATTGAAAAATTAAATCTTTATTATTGAACCACTCCCTATACATATCATTAGATTCAAATTAAATCAATATCTCATTCATATTATTTACATCATAATTTTATGAATTAATTTCAAAAGCATCCCCGAGAATTTCCTATTTGTAGTGGACAATCATCTCAAAAAAAATTCTTTTTCATCTTCATCCTTCCCTTACACCCACCTCAGATCATCACCGTGAACTAATTTCTAAATTGATATGATGTTTTTAGTGAGATCAGTAATTTAAAATATGATACCCTTATAATAATCTTATATAAAAATGTATTTTAATTGATCATGAAACAGATATTACATCTTGACATAAACCAATGCATGTGTAGAGTGTTCTCATTCTTGTTCCATGGCCTTGATCTTTTTGGTTGATCTTAACTACAAGGTTTTATAAAAGAGGGAATAATCTAACTTACCATTATAAAATAACATATAAAATTCATATTTTTTCCTTGAATATTGTTTCTAGAATTTTTAATTTATACTTATGATATAAATGCAATGTTACTTTTAAAAAGTTTATTATCACGATTCACCAAAAAACTCATTTTAAAGGAATATCAATTATACATTATATAATAATTTTTAAATTATATGTCTAATGAAGACGATTTTTTCATTATTTATAATTTAATATATAATAAATTTAATTTTAAATGAAAATATATATTTACAAAAAACATTATTTATTTTTATATAACATTTTAAACTTTTTTCCTTAATATAATTTAATATGCATTTGTAACATAAAATTTGATAATATATCCCTAATAATTATGGTTCTAAAAGTGGTAAATAAAATTTTAAATGATTAAATATATAATAATTAACTAAATAGTTCACTAAAAAGGAATTATTTCATTCATACTAAATATACTTGAACAAATACAATTAAAATTAATTTTTTAATAATAAAATTTAATTTCACTAATAAATATATATTTAAATAATTATTTCAAAATAATGTCATATTTTAATCAAAAAAATTTCAATATTTACATATAATGGATAAATATATTTATATTTATAATATCATAATTTTATATTTTTATTTCCATATAAGAGATATTATTTTAATTTCTCTACTTAAAAATAAATCACTTCGGTATCCATATTTGGTGTATGACTAATAACCATATATGAGATGTCCATATTTCCAATGAACTTGTTTATAATGGATAAATTTAAATCATATAAAAAAATTATTTTTAATAATCTTCTTTCATTAAACTATAAATCTTTGAGGCATAATTCTTATTTCAAATTATAGATATTTCATAATTAGTTTTTTCATTCATTGTCCTCCTCATCATTATATGTTTCTTTATATATTAACTATTATCATGAATGAATTTGATCATGGGGAATTATTTGGCATTAATATTTCATCTCTTTAAATATTTTCCCCAATTAATTTATACACATTTAAAAGATGTATTTTATTTATTTAGTGTAATAATCTACTATGTGAAATAGTTACTTTTATATATTTTTTGTATAATTCTACTTGTCAGAAAATAATTTTTTTTCTAATTCATATCACATGTAAATTTTTGTTTTCTAATCAATTTAAATTCCATTATGAAAATTAATAAATATTTTTTATTTATAAAAATTTGTTTTATAAAACTATATGATTCCAAAAATATTGACCATTATGTTCTCCACCTTTAATAAATTTCAACCTCACCATTTTTAATTACACACGACTAATGAATGAAGGTTATAGGTTTTAATGTATTCATGATTCATAAATACATCTAATATGACATATACCTTACATTCATAACATTTATCATTTTACTTATCCTTCCTAAAATAACAAGGATTATTCATAATATCAATTTCCCTAGTTTGTATTTAACCAAAAAATATATTCTATACACCATATCTCAAACAAACCCATTTGAATATATATTACATTATACCATGGTGAGATTATATATTCCTCTAAAAAGAAACATTAATTTTCACCATCAAATATATTAACAACGATTTCACAAGGTCAAAAAATAGTCAATATATATATATATCACATAAATAAGGAAAAAATCATAAAAATATCATAGATTTGTTATAATTTAGATCACTAATCAATTATAACACTATATGATGATCTTTTCTCAAAATCCAATAATCACTTATTACCTCAACATCATGTGGATATTATGAATAATTATTATATAAAAATCTACCATATGTTATTCAGTTGTTATCCAAATAATTATAACACTTTTAAGATATCATATTTCAATATTAATTCTATTTAGTATATATTTAGCAACCATTAATGTATAAATACTATTGAAAAATATATATATGGTATGCATAACAATCATACCATTTATAATATTCACGATTAAATCGAAAAATATCACCAACTAATGAAAATAGAGTTGATTATCAGAAAAATATATAATTGTACCAATAAAATTAATATAGGTAATAATTAGAATATTAACTTTTATATCCGAATAGAAATATAATATGATTCACAATAATTTTTATTTTCATCCTTATTCAATTATACGACGTAGTGTTTTTTGGTAACTAAATTTCATAGAGTCATCTTTAATTTCATTTCTAATAAAAATACTAAAAAAAAATTTTATTCGTAGAACCGAACCATTATAACTGAGGTAATGATCCAATAGAAGTATTGTGTATGTACCCATACATTTGAAGTGATTCCCGAGTAGTTATGTTTTGAACAAATTTTTATAGGGATTACTCCTTCATCAATCATAACCATTCACCAAAAACATAATTAAATATAATAACTAAAATTTAAATATTTATACTATGTACCATAATGTAATAAAAAATTATTGAAATTTCAATCCTATAAATAAACATTTCAGACAATAAGTCAGGAAAAACAGTGGTATTAAAGGTAATAAGTTGAATGTTGAAAACACTATAGAGATATTATATTGTTTATCGTGGTACCACTATGAAATCTACAATAGATATATATACTATATACCATGAGACCATTTCCCTTACCTAGATATTGCATATTGAAATCAACATCTACATTGATATGATCATGAAAAAAATTAGTAATTTAATTAAATAGGACATCTTCAATGAATCCTTAAAATGTGTGACCTGGTATAATAGTTGTATTCCATGATATAAGTTACTATCAAAGAAATAATAAATAATCATATATTCTAAACTCATGTCCATACCACACCACCATGCGCCCCAGCTATACCTTCCTTATAATCATGTTGGTAATAAAATAATAAGGATTACATGAGTGATCAAGTGTTACCTAAAATGTGGGTGAACATACCTCTTGTAGTCGCAAGGTATCAATTCAAATTGGACCACAAGGTCATTATATCCAAGCTTGATCATGATTCACTACTAATGATAGTAAAATCTCTTCACTAGTCACATGTTAGGCCAAAAGGTGGTCATATAAATTCTATGAATTTTTAAAGAAACCTGGATATTGAATAATAGATGTCACTTCAATGGATCATCACAAGGGTTTCATACCCCTACAAAGTGTTCAAGAAAATAATCATAATCATCACATACCATACATAATCTCGCTCTATGGGATAACCATATGACAAAGTCCCTCATGTTTTGTGTACCAAGATCAATACCTCCAAATGCATGGTAATTAAATATAATATTGTATATAATGTAATAATATAACATAACATTTCATATTTAGAATTATTATCACCATAAAAACACATGTGATCAATATCGATCATAGTAACAAGCTACATAATGATCATAATAAAATTAAATGTCATAAATGTGTCTCATGGGAAAAAAATTCAAATGATATCACTACCAGGAGCTGTCAAATATGCGATGAAAACAAAAGAATCACATCTAAGAAATAAGTTTATATAGGGTCCACAAATGGTAAAGAACATCTGACATTAAATGTCACGACTTGTCCACGGAGCCCGTGCCGTGACTACCCCAAGCCCGCCTTCCATAGGCCAGGGGTTGTCGACTAGCACCAAAGGAATAAATCCCTATGTTGGGAAGGCATTACCATTATAGAAGTAACACACACACAAACAGAGTAAGCTGGAAGCAAAGCACTAAGTGACTACTATATAAAAAAAGTAGTATTGGATGTAAAGGGGTCGGAAATACAAGACCAACAGTAAAGTACATGTACAATGGAAAGAAAGTACAACTGGAAAAGGGACAACAACTGAAAGGAAAAAGGGCAGCTCCTGGAACATCTGCCGAGTATCCTACAAGAAGGGTAGGTACAGATGTCCACCTCAGTACTCCATGTTTATTGGTCCGCTCCAAGTACCATCTTTCCGAGTGGTACACCTCTGGGTACCGTCCGGTCCTAGCTCGCTCTCAGCCTTCGTCACCGTTGTCCGTCATCTGCATCCAACACAACATGGTGCGGGCATAGCCCATGCAGGGGTGAGAATAACGATACTCAGTAGGGACCCCGAGGCCCTCATAGTCTCAAAAAATCCAATAAGGATAAACCATAGTAGAAAGATACAGTCAAGAAGTATCAACCAACCCGACTTAGGTATATGCCCATACATATAACTAAGTTACCAGTCATAGTCTGTCTCCAACTCTCGATCCCAACTACATTCCATTCCACAAGTGTAGAAACACTCTACCAGGAAAGTACAACACAAGGTGAATCCCATAGGTACATCTCAAAGAATAAAGCCACGTGGGTTTTACCACAACACATCCACAAAGAAACATCCACGTAGAAACATCCACCCTTACTTAGGTATATACCCATACATATACCTAAGCCGTCCAGAGTACACACCTCATACATGAGGAAAAACAAATGTAATGACTTATCTCACACTAGGTTTACATCATTCGTATATCGATAAAGAAGATCAGTTATAGTCATGGATTCATCTAAGCTATCAAACCCACATAGGATCCTAGTACAGATGTCGCCATTGTCAAACCCACGTAGGATCCGAGTACAGAAGGCGTTGCTGTCAAACCCACATAGGATCCTAGTACATAATTTGTTGTTGTCGAACCCACGTAGGATCCAAGTACAGATGTAATCATTGGCAAACCCATGTAGGATCCTAGTACAGAAGTAGTCGATGTCGAACCCTTGTAGGATCAAGAACAGTAGTTGTCATTGTCGATCCAATGTAGGATCCAAGTAGAGTAGTCATCGCTACCGAACCCATATAGGATCCGAGTACAGTAGTCGTCGCTGCTGAACCCATGTAGGATCCCAGTACAGTAGTCATCGCAGTCGCAGCTTGCTCTAGGGTTCCCGCACACAGCACGCTCGATTCCGGGAGGGTCCGCTACTCCAGCCAGGGGGCGTTACATAAACTATCATGAAGTCAAGAGATTATGTATCCTAAATTTCCGCCTCATCAAAAGGAACCCAACACGATATAAGGCTCGACAAACGGACGCCTGGTCTGAGAGTTATTGGATTTTCCGTTCCAGGGGCACGGTTGGAATTACGCTCATTACAAACCAGACCGTTTTCCAATGTTTTCCAAAACATGGTTAGAGTATCGCCAAAGGACTGCCTCGTCCCAAGGATCCTAGTGCCGTAGACGGCACGTCGATCGGACGCGCGGTCTAGAAGATATTCCCATTTAAGCGAAATGGGCCCACCCTGTCAAGCCCAATGGGCTGGTGGGTCAGACCTAACCTATATGGATGGTCCGACCTTGCTATGGGTCGGCCCGGATTAGTGGAGCGTGACCCACCCAGGGACCCGACATGGCGGGTCGGACCTCGATAAGGTGTCGGCCCGGCCTGGTGGGGCACGACCCACCCTCGGACCCGTCCCACGGTTGCCGGCCGGTTCGGCTCGCCAGGCGGTGCCGCCCCTCCATGCTACACAGACACCCAATGCAGGATGGTTTTGTCCAGTGCAAGAATCCCGCAGAGCACGCCGCTATTCCTCCCACTCGGCACCTGTGGGTGCCGTTGTTTCCTTCAGCCCAGCTGGCAGGCGGTCGACGGGTTCGAGCACTGAAGTATCCCAACCAGTGCGGGCCATGGTCTTCTCCGCAGGATGATGCCAAGCAGTGTCGTAGTCTCCTGCCCAACCATCCGAAGCCAATCGGTTCGTCTAGCGTGCGGCCCACGGATTCAGGCCCCACCTCCTCCGCGCATCACCTGCGGGTGTCGCGGTTCACCAGCCCGGCTGGCAGTAACTGGCTGATTCTTCAGCTCGAGTGGCCTATGGTTGCGGTCCACGGTTCTCCACCACGCCGATGGTGCGCGGCCATGGCTTCCAGTCCCCACCACCTCCGGTATCCACTTCCAAAATAATCACTAACTAATCGGAGGGTCGTCGGGCCGTGTTTGTTCGGCCCGCGCCCTCCACGTTAGGTGATACCAAAAGGGTGAATACAATTCCATGCATTCTTCATGAATGAGGTATAATTTTATTCCCTTAAAATTATACAAAGACCACCTACCTCGATTTCAAGAACGTTTCAAGTCGACGTGCCACGGAAGATGAGCGTTGCAGAAGTCGGGTGTCACGGAAGACGATGTCGTTCCATCAACATCGGAGGGAGAGTCGTAGTCGTTGGGGACGTTCTTCATGGGTGGTGTATTCTCCCTTGATACGGATGAAGAATAAATAAGAATACATTCTTCATGGGCGTCGATGTTCTTCATTGAGAGAGGATGTCGTTCTTCATTGAAATAAGGCTCTCCTTCTCCTCCTCCGTCTCCTTAGCTCTCCACCAAGACAATATGTGACAACCCCCAAAATAATAGTTTAGGCTATTATTTTATCCTCAGATGAATTTCAAATTAATTCAAAAATTAGAGGATCCAATTAATTAATTGTTCATTAATTTAGATTGTTTTTTCACATTCATGAGATGAGTGTAAAATATGGAGAGTTTAAAATAAAATATGAGAGGTGGAGAGTTTAGGAGTTGGAGGGGGGGTTCAAGGAGTTGAAGGGAAGTTGAAGGGTTAGATGCACGTGTGGGCCCCACCCCATTTTATCCTCCCATGGGAGGTTATGTGGGTGTGGTCCCCAACACCAACCTCCCTTTGGAGGTTTTAACTACCATCCAAATAACTTTAAACACCCATCAAATAAAAATGTGTTGCACACACATTTTTATTTCATTTTAACTTTTAATAGAAACCCCAATTATAAAATCCATCCTGTGGAAAACGCAACTGTGGTAAAGGACCACTTAAGAGAATACTAGCACTGCGAGTTCATCAGTGTCCTAATATTTCGATTCTGAGCACCAGTTCAAAAGATAGAAAAACCCGCACGTACGTTTACTGAACGTACCTGAACAAAAGTTTAGAAAATTATTATCAGTCACCCTCAATCCGATTTACCTTTTAGAAGTCAATAATTTTACAATAAAATAATTGTCACTTAATTATTTTATTTGCAGCCAAAAACTAACTTTTTCTAGTGGCTCGTGCCAGCCGATGTTCGTATTTTCTTAAATAAAGCATGACCTCCTGAGTTTAGTGGTGGTCTTGGATTTTTAATCCTATCTAACTTTGTGAGTTATATGGATTTGAAAAATAAAATAATTTATTTAATTATTTTATTTACAGTTATTCAATTTTTGGAATTTCTCTTAGAAGGCCCGCACCGACTAAAATTAAGTTGTGCCTAGGGTAAACCCTTCATCCTGAGCGCAACGGTGACCTCTGATTTCTGATCCGAGTAATCGTTTACGAGTTATTCCAATTTTTCAGTAAAATACTTACGCGTGTAAATTTACGCTTAACAAAACTTCAAAAAATTATTCTGGTCACACTGGGCCTTAGAATCAGGTGTCGTCCAAAACTGAGGACTCGTAATATTCCAAAGAATTTAAGAACAAATTTTCTTTGAAATTTCTGGGGCGGTTGTGTTGTCACCAGGACCCAGTTGTTACATTTGCTATCAGATGAGGAACCCAACCTTAAGTGTAGTGCACTGCTTGGGTTGAGATGCAGGGCCCACAACAGGGACATTGTGCTCTAAAGGGGGGGAGGCTGATTGTAACACTCCCAAATGATAAAGGGTTAAATGACTAAATGATATGACTAATGTCATCAAGGTGCACATTCGTTTTCGGAATCCTATCTAAATAAAACTCTACAATTAAGCATGTTTGGCCTAGAGTAGTGACCTGGATGGGTGACCTTCTGGGAAGTTTCCCAAGGTGTGTGTGAATGAGGGAAAATACACTGAAAGAACATGTGTTGGACTATGCGGATAGTCATTAGTATGATAAATGAACCCAGTGAGTTATAGTCTATGGTGTGTTGGGAAGACAACCAAGGTATTACGGGAGACCTATGGGGTTATCTGACAAGGTTCTTTTCCCTGGGATGCGGGTTGTGACATTAAATTTCTCGAGATCAACATCATGAATTTTTAACATTTTTTTCACCTGAATAATGTGGAAACCCCAAAAAAATTCATGTATGAAAAGATCTTATTATGATAAATATATAATCATTAAAAATGAGATTATATAAAATTATCCTATATTTTGATAGTAATATAGTCTCAGTTAATTGATTCACTATCATTGAAGGTTGAAATATCCAGATAGATGTGTGCAAATGTAACAACCCATGTAATTAATGAATAAGATTTTTATCATATCTATTAATATTTTTGAAATATAAATAATTTTTTTAAATATAAGGATATGTACCATAGCGTACCTAACACGTAACAACATGTTTCTCCAAAATCTTATATTGCACACAACATTGTGTTATACAAAAAAATAATACTACAATAATATTATTATTTTAAATACTAGTTATCACCTTGCCATTGTTTTGGACAGAATAAAAATAATTAACTACATAATATTATTTTAAATATTTCCTAAATGTATTTACATATATCAAATAAATTTTAGCCACATAAAATGAGAATGAATCCATTTTTAAGTATAAAATACTCTAACATTTTTTAAAGGCAGTTATACCACCTTTTGATGATGACCCATTTTTAAATCTATTTTTTCCACTTTTATAGTTTATTTTTGAAAAAATAAACTTCTTCTATATAACTGGGAAATTGACATTTTCTATGGATTAATTTTTAATAATTTTATGAAAAAGATAATTTTTTAATAAATAGTGAAAATATCCCATTTTATGTCAAAACTGTATTTTCATCTAATTTATTTATATAAGTATTTTATCTTATATATTCGTTTTAATGATTAATTATATTAATTTTTTTGTCATTAAATTCATTATTGGTCATTGGATGTAATTTCACATTTAAATTTGTCATAAACACAAGTCAATCTTTTGATAATTTTTATTTCATAAAAACCCATTTTTGGTTTTGACAATGAGAATTACTTTTAAATTAATTAATGAATCTTATGGGAATTGAATTTTGAAAAATGGATTCCATATTTTGAATCATAGGGTCCAAATTATGTCAATATGTACCTTTTAATTTTTGTTATTATGAATTGTATGTACATTAATTATTATTTTTACCACACATAATGGTTAAATTAGTTAAATAAAGGTGGAAATATTATTATAATAACAAAAAACTACCATAACACATATAATAATCATAATTTTCAGGTTATGAGTGACGAAAAAATCCTTATGCCGATCTTTTGGAATTTGGGAGCTACATGGGTTTGAAAATGACCTGTAATATAAATTAATTTAATGTTAAGATAAATATAACAAAAACATGTATATTCTTACTTAAACAATTTTAAGGACGGGTTATATAAGTGATATCTTTGACAATAAATAGTAATTAAAATATAAAATTATTTACTACATAATTTTAATATGTTTATAATTTTTAGAGATTTTGTAAATAAATTTAATTATGACATAATGATAATGTAGTGATTTCTACATTAATAAATGATTAAAATAAATGTGCATGATCCTTAGCACAGTTGGTGAGGTATCCCTAAGTGTATCCATGAGACCCATGATCAAAACTAGGTACTGTTATATTTATGGGGGTACTGTAGTAGTAATTTAGAATGCACTATAGCAGTACAATAGAAAATTGTACACTGTGTGGGTATTGTAGTAGACTGTACACTATGCGGGTGTTGTAGCAGAACTATACATTGTATGGGTAATGTAGTCGAACTGTACACTATGTGGGTACTGTAGCGGGCACTGTAGAGAGTATTGTTCAGTAATTTAGTAGCTCGAACTATTCACCTTGGACCATCGGTTTGGGCTTGGGGTCTTTAAGGTTTTCGGGCCACCTATGCCTTCAGGTTAGTAGGGCTTTCAGACCACCTTTAAGGTATTCCAGCCATCTCATGGCCTCAAGACCACATGTAGTTTCCCTAGAACAACTCTACAAAAAAGGAGTATCCCCAGAAGAGGATCCAGATTAGGTGAAATTGCCAGTGTAGATCCAAATTGATTGTCATAATAAGAGGGTATGGCTATGACATCCGGACTATGATGTGCTTTCTCGGGTATCCTAGCCAGACAACCATGCAAACGTGGAGAGCTACTATCACGATGCAGATGCTGGGGAGGGGATGTTATTTATTGATAGTCTAGTTGAATTCCCTAAGACCTTTGGGTCATGTAATCTCCTCAACATATGGGCCTTGTAATCATTGAGCCTATGGGCCTTGTAAGGGTTCTCCCTTGTCCCTTGAAAGGGGGTTTATCAGAAATCAATAAAAAAATAAGGACTTTAGGCCATTCAGACCAAAGGATTGAAATAAATGATATTATAAATATTAAAATATATATTATTTGAGATATTTTATGTCATAAACGAATTTTATAGAATAATATGACATGTTATTTGATATTTAAATGGGTTTTTAAAGTTATAACTTTGTTTGAATTTCATATAAATTCAATAAATTGGATAGTGTAAAAATTGACAAAATTGATGGTTCACAAACAAAATTAATAAATAATTTAAAAATCCGTAAAATATTAAAAACTCACAGAGTGATTATGATATGTTCTATAAGTTCATTAAGATTCTGTTTATCATAAATTTACCACAAATAAGTAAAATTAATAGCTTCTTAACAACTAAAATGTTTTTTCCACTTTTAAAATTTAATGAGAATACCTAAGGGAAAACTGAAAAGATAATGTTTAAAATAAACTCAATACATTTTTAAAAACAAAAGGATGAGACTATTTAGATATATCTTAATATTATCTTCTTTATATCTCATGTTGGATTCACTTTGACAAAAATAATAATATATATTAATATAATATTTTGATACATTGCAACGATGCCCCCCCTATCAAATAAAAATGCACTAATTCCTCTCTTTTAATCCAACATCCAAATATTTTATATTCATACAATATCCATACAAAAAACATTCTATAATCCAACCCAATATTTTTTAAGCATTATTTTATGCATAACACCCCTCTAATTGGTGTTTAGGTGTTCCTCAAAGGTGATCAACCGAAGAAGAGATATTGTCTTATTTAAGTGTTTCTATTTTGTTTCTTCTTCTGCTACCTGTAATCGCATCCATCAATGATGATACAATAA
The DNA here is from genome assembly GCA_963277665.1 of Viscum album. Taxonomy (NCBI): domain Eukaryota; kingdom Viridiplantae; phylum Streptophyta; class Magnoliopsida; order Santalales; family Viscaceae; genus Viscum; species Viscum album. Next base: position 1,031,525,028 of record OY728133.1, on the reverse strand, counting down.
CTAAAATATAATAAATATACTAATATGTTCTTATGTGAATATAATTCCTTAAATCCATCTAGACTTCCATCTAATGGAAAATGAATTTATCTTTCGTATATACGTGTGAATTATCACCTACATGGACCGATTTAGTTTGTTTTACCTTACCATATATTAATTTTTTTATAATTATCAAATTAATATTAATATTTTATATTCATGACATATTAATCATTATAATATAATAATATATCAACTAAATTCTTACTTCAATGTGCATAAAATTGATTACATCGTTTGTGCATACCTGTGAACTACCACCTCCATGAAGTAGTGTGACTAATTTTTATTCATTACATCACATGAATGACATATATAATTATATTTAAATAATTATGATTATTTTAATAAAATCATTATCATTATGTGTAAATAAAATTATAATTATCTTATTTCTATAATGTCCAATGAAAATTGGAAACGTTGCTCATTGTATGTAAGGGAAACTGTCTCCATGACTATAATGATGTTCATTTTTCCTAACCATATTAAATGGTTTAAATAAAACAATATGAGTTATATGTAAAAGTGATGAATATTTAATGAATTATATTCAAGATATTGTGGGTTTTTGACCACATGGACTAGTGACATCAAACCATGTTCATTTTTTACTGAAGAACCGATTATCAAAAAAATGTCTGACATGGACCCAAATAACTAAATAATTATTCCAACGTGGTCATAAGGGATATAATGGGATTAATAAGAATGAAATATTTTATGAATTAATTGAAAATTAATATAAGTTTATTATTCTTAATGTTAACGAATGAACAAGACAATTCAAACCCAAGGTAAGGGAAATGTTATCTCAGTCTCCATTCGTTGAGTTAAATATCCATGTCATTGGATTTTTATTACCAGGAATATATGTGAATTACCTATAACTTTTTACACTGAATATCCCCTTATATTGGGTTTATTTATATTTTTCACACATACTTATGTCATTTTTTATCCTTAATCTAATTATGCAATATTTTTAAGGGACTTTATCTCAATATCAATTCATTGAGACATATCTTGAGGATATGAACCTTTATTTATTATAATTTGTATATATAGCTACTTTTACATTACATATCCATATTATATATATATTGATGATATTTACTGTATTTTTAATCCTTATACATTCATGTGGTGTATAATTTAAATGTTCAAAATATCAATGTACTCTTTATCTAAACCATAATTTTAAATGTTTTAATGTTTTAATTTACTAAATCCTTCTATATGATGTCTATGTTTAAAAAATAATTTTAATGACTTATTTATATGAACATTAATGTTTTTTTGTAAATTCCTTTCAAATGTTTCAATGTGGTATGTGACACATTGATTGAATAATATTCATTTAAAAAAAATTATGTTTTAAAAGGGGATATATTATTTCAATAACATGGATTGTATTTTTATATATACATACAGAATGGAATGTCCCACATTTATGTCACTATTATGTATTGATTTTTACATTAAATGTTTAATATATTATTTTAAATTATTTTTTGTTTCATTGATTTTTATGTGTCTTGTATAGGTGATATGTGATTTCAAATTGGAAATGTTATTTTTCCTTTATAATTGGTTAATGTGATATGATTATGTTAGGGTTATTTGGGATTTCTTAAGTATATGGGTGGTTCTGTGATAAATCAAGGGTTGGGGAGCCTATGATAGTTCTCCAATGAATTTGGTAACATAAAGGTGGTAAATTATAAGATTTATCCTAATATATTTATTGAATATGAATTGTTGAGTATTTAAAAAGTAACCATCAAGGTTACTTCTTTTTTTGTTGTGAAAGCTAAAATTTAAGTATGATATATATAACATAAGTTACCCTTTTGAATGTTGATTTCGTTGTGTTTTATAGGATCGTATTGGTTAATAAGGTATGTTAAAGATTTTATGTTTTATGTGTTAAATGTATGATATTGTTACAATGTTTTAATGAGTTTAAAATATTCATGGAATAATGATTTCAATACTTATTTTATATACCTTAATGAGCTTTTTATGCACATCCTACGTTTTTTAAATTTTTTACACAGTGTATAAGGATGGGTAATAGGAAGGAAGAAATGAAGATGAATATTATGAATATGTTTATCAAGAATAATAATTAATATTTAATCTTAAAATATATAGATTATTGAAGAAATTTATATGGAGTAAAATTTTCTACATTGTAATATTTGAGATGGTATGTTATAGCTATGACCTAATTGTCTAGAACTCTAAAACTGAAAGGATCCTAAATATGAAAGAATTTAAATTATTTATTCCATCTCAAGATTATGTATTGTTTAAGGCTAGGACCTTATAGTTGGTTTCAAAGTTAGGTTTAGAAAACATTAGGGATTATATGTTTTGGTTAAATATTTTGTAACATTATATGTCTATTATATTTATTAAATACTTGTTATATAACATTTCTAGATCAAGGAATGATAGTTACATATGGAAGGAGGATGATCTCAAACAACATTCTAATCTATTCATACTGAATTTCATATAATAATTATTGCAAAATTGTTTTTGGATGATTCTAAATCATCTATTAACATTCAAATCACTTGAATGAAATTGTTTCATATATCCAACACCTATATTGTACCACGATACCATAGTGGATAATGGGTTTTTTTAGTGATATCTTATTTTCCCAATATTCTCAAATTTACCAAAAAAGGGAAATACTAGCAAGTAATTTTTAGATATTTTACCTTATCCCAAGATTATGAAGAATATTATGATTTTAAAAAATCTACTAATGAAGGAGACCCTTTCGCAACCTATATATGTTTGCAACTGAAATATAGTCTTAAAATACATATTAATAATACATTAAAAGGACTAATAATAGAAAGTTTCAACTCAATTTTGGTCTAATTGTTTTATAAAAACCATGTCATATATGATGTTTATAAATTCTATGTCATACATGATTATTTTCCAAAATTATTTTTTTTTGAATACCCATATGACCCAGGTTGTACAAGGTGTATTTGGACAAACGAATCTAGTTATTTTGTATAATATCTTAATCATTGTTTCAATGGATGTACCATATATCTACATGAAGAAAATGATGCGGAAAATAGGTGGACACAATGTTCATTCTTTTGGAAATAGTTTCATTAAATTATATAGAGGGGGAAAAAATTTTCAATATAAATAAGACTTCATGAAATACAATTTTGAGTTCATTATGAGTTTGGAGGAAAATGAGAGGTATAAGAAAAAAGTTGTGGTTAAAATAAGGTATAGTCATCTTTTGTATTATAAAAAGTGACAACTCACATGATTGGTGACAACCCATTGCGTTCGGTAAGGTCCCAAGAATTGATCCCACAACCGGTGGTTGATAAGGGTGAATCTCCTACCACTAGCTTACATGAAGTCCATGGTTAGTATGAATTTAATTTTTTAGTTAAACAAGTTGATGAAATAAGAATACGTTGATTTTGGGAACTTATGTTTTATTAAATGGATATCTTTAGTACAAGAAAATGATTTGGGGACAATGTGATAAATGTTATTTTTGAATATGTTCATTATTTTTCAAACCCTATATGCCTAAGGATAATATAATACTATGTGATTTTATTTTATAAGTAATTGTTTAATAATATTTTGGAATAATCTATGTTTTTATTGTGAAGTTATGGTGATTCAGGTTATTTTTGAAAATGATCAACCCATAATAGAGAAAATATTATCAGGGAAATTAATTTTTGGTATGAGACATTAAGGGTGATCAATTTTATTTGGACATAAATATTAAATTATTTTGGAAGACTGTGATCAAATCTATTTGAATTTTGGGTTATAATATATGTTTTTATTATATTGAGGAATTTTAATGAAATTGTTTTTGAATAGTCTATTTGAACTTGCGTATTACTCTTTAATTTGGGTGACTAAATGTAGTCCTTCTCCTTATAAAGGATTCTTATTTTTGAGGTATTATCTGATCTTTTAATAAACATTTTGGTTTTTGTTAATGTTTTAATATATGATTAATATATAGTTAGTCATTTATAAAATGTGTTATTCTATATAAGTTCATTATAGTCCTTTAGGTGTTACCAATCCATCTTGAATACTAATTATTTAGAGAAAATATGAGCTTGCGATAAAAATTTATAGAAATATTAATCTCTACATGAAAATTAAGAATGTTTCTATTTCTTCTTAGTCACACTCCTAAATAAATTCCTCATCACTCTGAAATGGAACTTAAATTAAAAAACTTTCTCTTTAATTTTACTATTGGTGAATCACAGACCATTTTACACATCACACATTTTTGGTTTTCTGATAGTAATCTTTCTCTTGATCCTGTATTCTATCACTCTCCACTAGAACAATATGGTTTGTTTTTCATCTGTATCCATGATTTTCAACACAGAATAATATTATCTATTTTCTTATATGACCTTTGTACTTATCTTTATATATTTTTATGTGATATTTTTATAGATACTTTTTCTGATTTGGGATTTTCAATGAATTTATCGAGGCCAATTTTAGAATTGCGAGGATGCAATTTCCAAAAGGGGTGAAGGATGTAATATTTCAAGTAATTAAAGAGTAATTTATTTTCATATCTATCAATATTTTAGAATTAAATATCAATTTAAGTTTATATGTGAAAATATGTATGATATAATACCCAACACACAACCATTGGTTTCTCTATAATCATACATTTCACACAACACTATGTTATACCAAAAAATAATAAAACAATAATATTATTATTTTAAATTATAGTTAACGCATCACCGTTGTAAAGCTAGAATCTAAAAAAATTTACTATAGTATTATTTTACATATTTTTTAAATTAATTTAAATTTATCAAATAAATTTTATAGGCATAAAATGAGTATGAATTCAATTTTAATTAAAAATACTATATTATTTTTTAAAAGGTATATTTTCTGCATTTAGATGGTGGACCATTTTCTAATCTATTTTTTCACTATTATATGATATATATCAAAAAACAATAAATAATTCTATAGATTTAGGACATTTATATTTATTTTGGATAAATTTTTGTTAATTTTCTGATAATGTTCATTTTTAATGAATAGTGAAAAAGCCGCATTTTAAGTCAAATATGTTTTTCCATCTAATTTATTTATATAGGTAGATTATCTTTTTTATTAGCATTAAACTGTAACTAATTTTTTTATCATTTAATTTAATGTTATTCATTTCATTTATTTTCACAGTTAAATTGTACATATACATATTTCAAACTTTTGAAAGTTTTTATTTCTTAAAAACCCGCTTACTAGTTTTGACAACAGAAATTAATTTTAAATTAATTAATTAATATTTCATTTTTTTAATTAGTAAAAATTGATTCCATATTTGTAATAATAAGTCCTATATATAAACATATTAACCCTTAATTTTTGGATATTAAGAATAGTAAATTATGTAATTATTTTTATTTACCACGGTTAAAGTGTAAATTAAGTAAATAAGGGTAAAAATATTATTATAATAACATAAAGATACTCTAACACATATCCTAATATTATTAGTAGAGTCATGGGGGACCAAAAAAATTACATAGTCCAAACTTTTTCCATTTCAGAGATACTTTGGTGTGGAAAATACATGTTATAGCATTTAATTTAATGTAAAAGAAAATATTACAAAAACAAGTATCTTTTTACATAAAAAATTTTAATGTGGGATTATATTAGAGATCAATTTGACTATAAATAGTCATTAGAAATAAAATATTTCGTACATCATCTTATTTTATTTATTTTTTTTAGATATTATGTGTATAAATTTAATTATGACATAATGATGATGCAATAATTACTTCATTAATAATGGATTCAATAAATGATATTATAAATATTAAAATAAAAATTATATGACATAATTTATGTCATCCCCTAATATTATAGACTAATATTATATGTTATTATACTTTTAAATTATTTTTTTGAAGTTATTTCTCTTTTTGGATTTTATTTAAATTCAATAATGTGAATAGTGTAAAAATTGGCATAATTAATGTTTTATAAAATTTGTAATTTATTAAATCATTTAAAAATAAAAAAAATATATAAAAATTAAAATGTGATTATGATATTGTTGAAAATTTCATTATGTGTCCAATTATGGTAAATTCACCCCATATATCTTAATGTAATAGCTTTCTAACAATAAAAATGTTGTTAGAACATTAAAAATTAAAAGAGAATAGTTTAGGGTAAACTGAAATGATAAGGATTAAAATAAACTCAATTCATGTCTAAAAACAATTAGATGAAAGAATTTATATGTTACCACATTTTTTATTCTCCTTATATCATGTTAAAGCCACTTGAATTAAAACAATACATTAAATTAATTTAATATTTTAATACATTCCAAAGGTGCCCTCCCATATCATATAAAAAGTCAGTAATACCTTTCTACTACTCACACATCCAAAGCCTTTTAGTTTTTCTAATCTATATACATGACTCTCCTAGAATCCCTAAACAATTTATTGAAGCATTTGTTTCGGAAAAAAACCCTTGTTAGTGGTGTTTAGGTGTTCTTCAAAGGTGATCAACCGAAGAAGAGGTGTCATTTTATTGAAGTGTTCCTATTTTGATTCTTCTTCCACTTCCTCTAATATCATCCAACCATAAAGATACTTCAAATATAGTATCAAAAATACACTAAGATGTTATTTTTTTAATATCGTAGCCTAAATCAATCTTTACTTCCATCAAATGGGAATGTAATTAATTTTTTGTGCGTACGTGTGAATTATCTTCTACATGGGCTGGTTTAGATCAATTTCCATTATAATATATTATGATTGGTTATAATGGGGGAATTAATCGTAATATGTGATATTAATGACATATTAGACATTATATACTGTAATATATCAATTAAATTCTTACTTCCATGTGTATTAAAATGATAATGTCTTTCATGCGTACGTGGGAATTATCACCACCATAAAGTGATGTGACTACTTTTTTCATTATATCACTTGTATGAAATATATAGGTATATGTAAATTATTATGATAATTATATTCATATCATGTTACTTTTTGATATATAAAATTATAATTACATTGTTTCTATAATGATCAATTAAAAATGGAAACGTTAATCAAAACATATACAACCAATCATATCCATTATTATAACATTGTTCATTTTTCATAACCATATTTAATGGTTTATATTAAAAAATATGAGTTCTGTATAAAAGTGATGAATATTTCATGACTATTATTCTGGAGATGATGGAATTATTACAACATGGACTAGTAAAAATTATACAAGGATCATTTTCAACTCAAGAACTGATTATCGACAAAACGTCCGACATGAACTCAAATAAATAACTAATGTTTATAACAAAATAATAAGTGAATTAATGGGGATAATAATCATGAAAGTGGTTTTCAATAATCAATAAATTAACCTATGATTATTATTATGGTCGAGAGATAACCAATTAGATAAGTCGGACTTGAGGTAAGGGAAATCTTTAATCACTCTTCTTTCATTGTGTTAAATATTCATATCAATGGTTTTGTATTACCAAGAATATGTGTGAATTACCTATGAATGTTATACATAGAATATCCACTTATATTGGGTGTATTTATAATATTCATACATATTTATGTTAATTTTTTATCCTTAATCTAATAATAAAATCTTTTTAATGGACTTCGTCTCAATCTCCTTTCATTGAGACATTCCTTGATGATATACACCTTTGAATTTTATAATGTTTATATACAGCCCATTTTACATAAAATATCCATATTATATCTTTTAACCTGATATTTAATGTCTTGTAAAATATTATATTTTCACGTGGCATATAACTTAAATGTTCAAATTCTTAATGTACTATTTATATAAAACATTATTCTATGTTTTTCTAAAGATTTAATATTCTAAATCCTTCTCTATCAGGTAAATGTTTTCAAAAGGACTTTAATGAATTATTTCTATGGAAATGAATTATTTTAAATATAAATTTATTTCAAATGATTCAATGTGGTAGGGAAAACATTGATTCGAAAATATTATTTTAAAATGTTTTAATTTTTTAAAATGGGGATTTATTATTACATTAACATTAAATGTTTATTATTCATACATCATTAATGTAATTTCTCCCTTTTTTCACTATTATGTATCGATTTTTACATTAAGTGATTACAAAATTTTTTAGAAATAATTTTTTTTTTCATTTATGAGTATGTGGCTTGTAATTATGAAATTTGATTTTAATGTAGAAGTGTTATTTTTCCATTATGCTAATTTTATGTGTTATGATTATGTGGGTGTTATTGGGCATTTCATAAGTATATGAGTAGTTCTATGATAAACCAAGGGTGGGTTTGACCATGTTAGCTCTCCAATGTATTTTGTAACATGATTGAGTTAAACCTTAAGGTTTCTCCTACGATATTTAGAGAATTTACTATGATGGGTATTCCAAATGTAACCCTAATGGTTTACCCCGATATATATATGTGAAAGCTACAATATTGGTGTGATATGGATGCTACTAGTTTACTTTTTTACTTATGATTTCTATGTGTATTTATAGAATCTAATCATTTCACAAGGTATGACAAATAGTTTATGTTATATATTTGAAAATTATGATTTTTTTGAAAATGTTTTCATGATTTTAAAATATTCATGGAATAATGGTTTCATTGCTTGTTTTTTATCCCTTACTAAGATTTTTGTTGATCATCCCATGTTTTTGAAATTTTTTCATTGGGTATAAATATGTGTAAGAGGATGAAATAAATGAAGATGATCTTTATGTATATTTTTATCAAGATAAATAATTCTTGTTTTATCTTAAAATGTTTTGATTATGGAAAAAATGGATAGTGAATATATGTGTCAACTTTTATATATTTGAGTTATTATGTAATAGTTATGGATAAATTCCCAAAAAATATAAACCTAAAAAGATCTTTGATGTAAAAGAATATAAATGATTTATTATAACATAAGATTATATAATGATTAAGGCTGGTTCCTTATATAAAAATTTATCTAAAATCACCAACATTAGATCCCAAAACATTAGGGATGAATACAATTTTTTGGATTAAAAATACTCATGATAAAACCCTAGAGTCACCCAAGGTTATAAAGAATAGTCTTAGACACATCTCGGTCAAATGGTTATTGATTATTTATTTCCATTTTATAAATAATAGACATTATGGTGTAGTAAATAATACATCCCCGCGAAGGGTCCCAAAATAGAAAAGATTATGTCATAATGGAGTTTTATGTACCATAGTTCTATCTAGTCAAATGTGTGTCTAGAATCTACTTCATGATCAATGAAAATATCATATAAACTAGGGAAGATGACCATGAATAAATTCCCATCACTATGCCACAACATTTGAGTCCTAAAACATACAATATGTTTAAATAACCTCTCCACTTCATAGTCACCAAAAAATTGGTAGAAACATTTAACTCCACATTTGTGCCACAATTACACATCACATTTTCTTTGATATAACAAAAAAATATATATAATGATTTAATCAAACTATTTTCACATAATTTCATGACTTCACAATGAACATACCCTTCACTAATCATAAAATATCTCCATTTAATACTATCTAATTCAATATTTATACATGATTCCATTGAAAAAATGATTATGATAATATAAAAAAGAATCAATGTATATGAAAATGAAATCTCAATCCTAATATTCCTTCGTTAATGGCCCCTTAATTTCAATCAATTATGCATTCATTTAAAATATGACATACATGGTGAATAATTTATCCTAGACAGTTATATATAAGAATCTTTATGATATCTTTTTATAATTGATCATATCATAATCACCTAATTTAATTTTGAAATAAATTCATAAATTTTTTTCATATATAGAATGTTATTTACAAAAAACATTTTCTAATAGTCAATCTATAAATATGTTTAGTTGGACCGAATTACCTGAAAATATGTAAAAATTGTATAAATACCCAGTATTCCCTCTCCAAGATTAACATAATGAGATATAACAAATATCAATACTATAAAAACATGTTTGTAACTAGAAACATATTAGTTTTTTAGGAAAACCACACAATCTAATATTTACTAAAATTTTAAGATGTCATCTTATACATTGACTTTTCCATTTGATGTGTCCATATATTTTCAATATGGTTATATTAACCCAATCACTATAATATGTTTTAATGTGGCAAAAGGGACATTTGTACCTATGAAATTATGATAATCCGTCAGTTATTAATATTTGAATACATTTTAAACTCCCAAATTATCATAAACCAACAACATTGTAACATCCAATGTTTTATAGACCCCACTCACATATCAGCTATGAAATCATAGAACAAATCATAATTTTATTACATAACTCATGTATATTATTTAATTAAAATACATTCTAAATGCCTATTCAGTTTAGTTTTTTTGGTATATATATCAAAAAAATAAGTAATAAAATCGTAATTTTATGAATTAACTATAATGATTTTATAAAATATTTGAAACTGTGTAATAAATAAATATTTTTAGAATGTCACTAATATTACTCTTGTAAGATACAATTCATTTAAAATAAAATATATTAATTTTACTCATAAATAAATGAAAAAGTATCATTAGAAAGGGGTGAACTCAGATGCCCAATAATGGAAATCCCAACTGATTACAATAATAGATCATAAGTGATTGCAAGATAAGAACATGGGGGTAATCATGAAAAATAGAAAAAAAAAATAACCAACAAATCTTGGTTATGTATTATTGAAAAAACAAGACATAGATAAATATATTAAATGAGGGATTATATAATCATGAGTAATGAGAGCATAACATTGACATAAAAATACATATAACAGTTTGAAATATAATAGAAAATTACATGTAAATATAGTTCATCCATAAGAATATAAATTTCCATGATAAATATGGATATAAAACACCAATGTGAAGAAACACATTAAGTTAACACATTAATATTTCATAAAAGACATTTCTCCCACTCTTGTGTGAAAAAACATATATCTTCTATACCTCATTATTTAAATAGATATAAACATAATCCAATTCATTTGATGTTAACATAAGACACCATCTTTCATCAACCACATATACATATAACCCATAAAATCAACAATAGATATATCATAATATGTCCAAGAAAATATAATTTTCTTCCTAAACTCATCATATGACATGATATTAATAAATAATTTGATATAAAAATATATTTAAAATGGAATCATATATTTTATAGAAAATAAAATTATACAATCTATCTAAATAAATATGTTGGATTTTATTATTTGATGTATATCATTGTATCACATATAATATATATCTAATTTCAATCACTTAGATGTAAAAATATTTATATCTTTTGATAACAAAGTTTGGAAATATGAAATATCATTTATTTTTGAAATTATTATAAATATAATATTAACAAAATTAAAAAGGAATTTATATTACATTTAATAAAACATAAAATGGAATTTTTTTAGAAAAAAAAAATTGTCGGTGAAAATTTGGTTTTACATTTTACATAAAAATATAAAGTGTATTCAGAAAACATGTTTAACCTTATCATAAAAGGTAAATTTAATGGGAACATTAAAATTTTATTTTAAAAAATGTTAATTTAACTAATTTATTTTGCAATATTGAATATCAATAATTGATCCTTTAAAATAATTAAACTTTATCAGAATAAATGTGTACTATAATAAAAATTATTTGTTGGAAATGATATAAAACATTATTTCATATTTTGAAGTATTTTCTTTAAATTGAAATCTTAAAAAATGTAAAATATTCCTTATAAATAGGGTGAAAAGAATTATAATAATCAAAAATTGATTCTATATTATCCTTCAAAACAATAGAGATGAATATTTTTGGTGTAGAAAGCATGGTCTTGAAACAGATATCTAATTAAAATATATTGGTTTTTTCATGATAACATTATAATTTTAAGTAATATAACAATAAAGATAAATGCAATGGTTAAAAAGAAACATTATCCAAAGAATGAAAAAATATAACATCAAAAAATATCATGGAATCATGATTTTATAAGATAATTGGGGTTGATCTTCACTATGAAAAAGAAAACATGGTGTACTATATAATCAGGTTCTTGGAATTTAAATTCAAAACCAAGAACCCATTACCATGTTACCCCGCTTAATAAAATTCACTCTAAGATCCTATATAAAAATTTTAAATAACATAATCACTTATTTTAAGTAATTTGTTTGAAAAATTCCTTTTTATATATATAACACCCCAGGTAAATAAAGAATATTACATTTTCACATTTATCCATATTTGTGAGTAAAATATTAATATTACTTTAAATTTGACGCTATGCTTGATTTCATACCCAATACGCAACATCAAGTTTCATGGAAATCTTACATTGCACTCTAATAAAAAAATATTATTTTAAATGGTAGTTAATGCATAGCCGTTGTAATGGTGGTAATGAACATAACTAACTACAAAATAATTATATATGTTTGTCAAATTTTTTTCTTTTTAAAATAAATGTTATAATGTGAATGAATCCAATTTTAAGCGTAAATATTCTAATATTCTTTAAAAGGTCGATTAACCGCCTTTTGATGGAGAAAACCTTTTAAATCCATTTTTTTCTGATAATTTTATATGTTATATTTGACCAAATAAAATTCTTTTTAGAATCGGGACATCAAAATTTACTTTGTATAAATTTTTGGTATTTTTCTGATAAAGTTCATTTTTTAGGAATAGTGTAAAATGCTGTATTTTAATTCAAAACCTTCTTCTAATCTAATTTATTTATATGATTATATTATCTTTTTAATTTTTTTTAATGTTCAATTAGATTATATTTTTACCATTTAATCCAATAGTGGTCATTTGAATTAATTTCACTTTGAAATTGGACTTAAACTAGTGTCAATCTGTTGATATATATTGTTTCATAAAAACACGCTATTTGTTCTGACAGCGGGAATTAGTTATTAAATTAATTAATTTAACTTATATTTTTTGAATTTTTTAAAATATAAATCATTTTTGAATTCGGAATATCAAATATAGATTAGGGTGAATTTTTGGTATTTTTATGAAAAACTACAATTTTTGATGAATAGTGAAACCACTAAGTGGTACTTAAAAAAATGATTTTTCGTTTCAATGAAAATTTACCACCTCTATGTTTTGAATTTAAAAAATCCGACATACATGGTTTTCATTAGGAAGTAAAATGTGGTTCAATGGGATTAAAATAATTTTTTGGTGAATAGTAACTTTTAAGTTTTTAATCGCAATTAGAGGTAATTAGTTTAATTTAACGTAAAAATAATGTTTTAATAATATGAAATGAACTTGACACAAGTCCTACCCTTATTGGATGAGTCATGTAAGACCAAGAAAATCCATGGGTCAACTTGGGGACCCCATGGAGCCACTTTAGTTGGAAAATGACATTAATAGCAGTTTATTTAAAGTTAAAATTAAAATGTCAAAAACATGTGTTGTTTTACTAAATAAATTTTTACATGGGGTTATACAAGTCATATTTTTTACAATAAATATTAATTAGAAATATAAAACTATTTCCTATGTCATGATAGTTTTTTTATAATTTTTATACATTAAATAAATTAAATTATTTATGACACCATGATGATGCAGCGATTACCTCATTATTTAACGGGTTAAATAAAATGAAAAGATAATGTAAAATTCAAGACCTAAACTCATCAAAAAAAATTTTATGGGTGGATTTCGAACTATTATCACCATATCCTAGAAATAAATAAATGTGGAACCTTTAAAAACCGAATCTCATTTTATAATAAAGTAACTTGTTATGACATTCCAAGAGTGCCCCTCTCTCCTCTTATAAAAGGCCCCACCTCTACCACCTTACCCACTCCTCTCAAGCCTTTGTCTCGGCCAAACCCTGCCCATTTTGCCTCTCCACATCCCTCTCTTACTCCGAGAAGCCTCACTTTGGGTAGAAGGATTTCCAAGGAAGCCTTTGAGCTCAAATCAAAAAGAGTTACCTGATTTAATGGTAGTGTCTTCTCTTGTGTTCTTATGTTTTATTTTTCTTTTCCAACCCTATAAACTCTTTTTATTTATTTCATTTGTAACAAAAACAGTATCATAAATATACTAGGATGTTGTTATGATTAGTATTAGAGCAACACATATACACACCTTCGTCTAATGGTTAATGAACATACTGTTTCTATGGTTGACGATTTTCTGCCTCACGAAATGATGATTGTTCAATATTCTTTTAACACCTTTAAAGGTGGCCATTATGATGTCACTGTATTTTATATATGATATATATTTTATTTATGTTTACTATATTCTTATTTATTTTATATTTAAAACATACCTTTATTCTTTTCATGTTGTTCAAATGCGATAATTTTATATGAGGAATGGTGGACTACCGCCACCTCAAATGATGTGACTCATTCATGAAATACATGGAATGTATAAAGAATGAAATTAATGAACATATGTGACCTATATAATATATATATTATACATTAATTATAAAATATATTTATCTCATTTATTTTTAATTCCATTAATATGACAAAAAATGAAAGTAGCGTTCATGTGTACGTACGGCCTACCGTCTCCATGAACGGTGATTTTCATTTTTTATCTCAAAATGATATGGATTACTATAAAATTAATATTTACTAGATATATATGATATTTTAATCATTGATACTTTTCTAGAAATGATTTACTTATAACTACATGGGCAATCATTTTCAAACAAGTTCATTTTTTTACTCATTTACCAAACATCGGAAAAAACGTCTGATATGAACTATCATTATTAAAAAATTATTATAACATTATAAAATGTGATATGAACTGAATAATAATATTTTAATGAGGTCTTTAATAAATTATAAATTGAAAAATGTTTATTATTCAGGAATATAAAGAAACGAACAAGACAAGTCGGACTTGAGGTATGGTAACCTACCCCTCTCTTTCTTTTTAAGTACACTCTTTTATGTCATTCCTTTTAAGCTCATCATTCTTACGATTGGGATGTTCTTTTATAGTACTCTTACTGTAATTTTTATGTTCATATGATTAGAGACCCTATTTTCTCTCATCAATCCATTTTGGAAGTTTTGATTGGCTCCGTTAGGCTGCCAAATTTTCGTAAGAGATCCAACCTCTCTATTTCTTTTTATGTACTCCCCTTTATGTCACTTCTTTTAGGATCCTCATTTTTAATGTTGGGGGATGTTCTTTTATATTCCTATTGATGTAAATTTTATGTTAATTTTATGAGATACCCTATTTGATCTCATCAATCCATTTTTGTAAGTTTTATGTGGTGCCATTAGGCTGTCGAGTTTTCGTAAGGGATTTTTCATCTCATTTTTATTCCTATGAGATTTACGCTACATTTTCCACCATTTCCTTTGAGTGGTATATGTACCTCCCATTATTATAATCTTTGTGTAATTTACTTTCGTTTATGAGTATTTACATCAATGTTGTATTGTCCTTCTTTCATTGGGTGTATGTTTTGAAAGATACCCAAGTCGGTAAGGGAACTTTTCACCCTCCTCTTTTTAAAACACTTCTTTTGATGGGTCCCTTAATTTACATATTGTAATGTTGGTATATGTTCTTCTATATCCTTAATGATGTAAAATTTTATGTCCAAGTGTTGAGATACCCTTTTTATCTCTCATCAACTCATTTTCTAAATTTTGATGTGACGGCGTTAGGCTGTCGAATTTTTGCAAGGGATCTTCTTAACCCAATTTTGATTTTTTGGGATAAACTTGTACTGCATGAATATGTCGTTCTATGAATATGTGTGAATGACCTATGATTTTTTTACACTTAATATCCACTTATATTTAGTGTATTCGTTTGTCACACATAATTATGTAATTGATTTATCGTTAATCCAAGGATACCGTCTTTGTAAGAGACTTTGTCTCAATCTCCTTTCATTGAGGAATATATTGTCCTAATACAAGAAATTATTTTATATGGTGTATAAAACACTTTGAATTTTAATTTTATACAAAAGGAATCTTTTTCTATGAAGCGTTTCACAAAACGACAAAAAAGAATGTTCATTTTAACGTACGCTATAACAACGACCTTTTCTTCCACCGTGAGTATTATTTGGTCTTTGGCTTCCTCAACAAGCCGTAATGTTGTTAAAATGAAATAAATACCAAATAATCTTTTATGTATTTTGGTTTTGAAAATGGTTTTTTTATAATGGATTGTTTATGTCAATATATTTTCGTGAAATATTGTGATCAAAGTGTGGAAATGTTTTCTTTCCATTATATTTGTTTAATTTATTATGATTTTATAATGGTAATTGGACTTTTGATGGGTGGTTACGTGATAAACCATATGATGGGTGGTACTGTGAATACCAAGATGGGTGGTTATGTTATAACCTCCAATGCATTGGGTATAGAAGTCAGTCGTATGGCTATTCCATTTAGTGAAATATGTGGAAGTCGACCGTATGGTTATTCCATATAAGTATGATTATGTCCCAAGTTACCTTATATGATATGTACTCTTTATATGGGTTTTATGGTAATATTTTGGTTGCAAAAGTGTAATTAATGATCTATTATTCATTGAAGAGTTTATACTACTTCATAAAGGTGAAAAGTATTACTTTGATAAAGTACTCATGGTTTACTTGTTGTTTTGAAAAACTAACAGTTTTCCTTCGTTGTGTATCTCTTAATGAGGGTTTTATGCTCACCCCAAGTTTTTTTTGAAATGTTTGTCACAGGACATGATGTGGAATATGTTCAAGGATGATAACAAGGAAACTTCATGCTATAGAAACCATGTAACTAGACAAGTTTCTTTTAAAGAGTTTTTATTTTATGGAAACATATTAGAAGTGTCTACTTTGTAATATTTTTAGATGTAATAGTTATGTCCTAATTCTATAAAACTTTAAACCTGAAAAGATCCTCTATGTGAATTATTCATTTAATTCAATAATAAGTAATGTTTAATGAAATGTCCTTATAGTTGGTATCAGAGGTTTGTTTGGATAACTTTATAAGTTATAATGTTGTTTATGCGTAAGTGACAAGTTTTGTATAACCACAATGGTTAGTATATTAGATGGAGTCATTTATTTCGAAGGTTATAATTATTTTGAGATAACATGGATAACTGTTTCTTAGTGTTTATCTTTCTCATTATTATATGATGATTTTACTGAGATGATAACACTTACCTTTTTGGATTTAGTAAATGGTTGGATCTAGCAGGCACCCAAGTAACAGTGGATGTGAAGGAAACTGTGACAGTTTTCTGAGCGAGCAACTGAATTATATGGGAGCTTCAATGAGAACACTTGTGTTTATCCTCAACCAAATATCTGGAGACATGATTGACCAACTAAACCTTGGTGATTTTTATAAGGCATCATATATGTGAGAAGCAAATCCCTATGGAACTTTAGTTAATAATCATAAAGGTAAGTGTGTTGAAAAACCAATGTGTCAAAGATGTGGAAAGAAAAACTTAGGAAAATGTTTCAATGGGATAGAAATATTATATATATATGGAAATGAAGGTCATAAAGCAAGAACATTCCATGGAAAAAGGAAGCATCTAGTTGACTCGAGGAAAGGGAAAGAATTTCTTTCTGAGGGATCAATTGAATGTTTTAAATGTGGTGTGCATGGTCATTATGAAAACACATGTCCTATGAAGAAGTTTCGGGAATGGGATCACCAAGATTGTACAAATATTCTTTTACCAATACCTTATTCCATTCCGATTGAGGATGAAGAAACTGACAATGACCAATCAAAGTTATGGATTATTTCTTAACATCTGTTTTCCTATTTTGGAATATTAGGATATGATTCATGATTTTTTTTGTAGGAATGAAGTATTTCAGAATAAGTTGGAAAGGAATGGTTAATGGATCCTAAAGAATGTTGAATGAGTCAGAAGTCAACACATAAGGGCTTCAAGAGTTATGGTGAAATACTTAAAAGTATTAGGTCTCTTTTGATGATGGGATTACATTAGAAGACTTTTTATAGTATGTGTAACCCTGATGTTTGATATATGAAAATTTTATTCAAGTAATAGTTATCTATTCTTTTGTGGACATAGTTATAAAGAACCATTTGGGTTTATATGATCCTTACTTTTGAGGTAATTATGGGTTACTATATGTTATGATGGAAAATTAAGGGCATGGGATAAAATTGAGGTTAAATTATGTTATGGTTATTTTTGAAGATTTTATCTCGTTTTGGGGAATGTTTTAATAATTATATAGTTTTGTAAAAAGGACAACACACAGTCCGTGTGACAACCTATTGCATAGGACAAAGCTGTGGGAATCGAACCCACAACCAAAGTGTGACTGGTATTTATCGCCTACCACTGGACAACATTAAGTCACTGGTTGATTTGACTAATTATTATTAGTTAGATGATTTTAGGAATCAAGTGTAATTTTATTTTGGGTTATCTATGGAAATGATTAACCTATCATTGATGATATGTGATTAGGTTAATTACTTTTCAATATGAGACTCTAAGAGAAAATAATGTTATTTGGAGATAAATGTTAATTTGTACCTCCAAAGACTATGTGACTAAATCCTTAAAATATTGGGGTTTCAATATTAGTTTGGTTTACTTTAAAGAATTTTATGGATAAATTGTTTATCGAATGGTCCTCGTCGAACATTGGGTTTTGTTAGAAAAATTTTGGAGATTAAGAAATGATTTTCTTTTTATAAAGGGTTATCCTTTTCTGGATTATCTGATCTTGTTCTAACCATTTTGGTTTTGGTAAGGGTCAAAGAAATGGGAAATATATAGTTCTCTTTTTTGGATTAGGTTATTCTCAAGAAGTTGATTTTAGTAATCTTAATGTGAACAAGTCTTCTTAAATACTCATCATTTGGGGAATGTATGAGTTTGTGTAAGAAATATAGTAAAAGTTGAAAGTCAATATGACAAGTAACTATGTTTCATTAATATTAAAAATAAATTCCTCAATGAAAAGTAACTTAAAAAAAAATATTGTCTATTAATTTTTCCTACTAGGGAATCGAATACCGTTTAACCCACCACAAATTTGTGATTTTCTTGTGGTTAACTTTCTTCTAAACATGTTTTCTATCACTCTTCCTCAGAACCTGACCCTTTGTTTTTATCCTCCATATCCATGTTTTCCTACATTATATCCTAGTGTGGGTTAACTAGAGTGACATTTGTACTTATCTTTCTTTATTTTAAAGTGATAGTTTTACTGACTCTTGTTCCGATGTGGGATTTTCAATGAAGTTTTCAAGCCCAATTTTAAAATTACGAGGACGCAATTCCCAAATGGGGGGAAGGATGTAACACCCCAGGTAAATAATGAATATGAAATTTTCACATTTATCCATATTTGTGAGTAAAAATATTAATATTACTTTAAAGGGGATGTTATGCTCGATGGTGCACCCAATACGCAACAACGAGTTTCTTTGGAATCTTACGTCGCACTCTAATAAAAAAATAATATTATTTTAAATGGTAGTTAATGCCTAGCCATTGTAAGGGTGGGAATGAACAGAACTAACTACAAAATTATTATATATGTTTGTCAAATATTTTTACTTTTTAAAATAAATGTTAAAATGTGTATGAATCCAATTTTAAATGTAAATATTCTAATATTCATTAAAAGGTCGATTAACCGCCTTTTGATGGAGAACCCCTTTTAAATACATGTTTTTGAAAATTTTATATTTTATATTTAACCAAATAAAATTCTTTTTATAATCCGGACATCAAAATTTACTTTGTATAAATTTTTGGTATTTTTCCCATAATGTTCATTTTTTATGAATAGTGTAAAATGTTGTATTTTAATTCAAAACCTCCTTTTAATCCAATTTTTTTATATGATTAGATTATCTTTTTAATTTTTTATAATGTGAAATTAGATTATATTTTTACCATTTAATCCAATAGTGGGCATTGGAATTAATTTCACTTTGAAATTGGACTTAAACTAGTGTCAATCTTTTGATATATATTATTTCATAAAAACACGCTATTTGTTCTAATAGCATGAATTAATTATTAAAATAATTAATTTAACTTGTATGTTTTGAATTTTGTAAAATTGAAATAATTTTTGAATTCGGAAAATCAAATATATGTTAGGGTGAATTTTTGGTATTTTTCTGAAAAACTTGAATTTTTTATGAATAGTGAAACCACTAAGTGGTACTTAAAAAAAATGTTTTCTTGTTTAAATGAAAATTTACCACCTATGTGTTTTGAATTTCAAAAATTTGACATACATGGTTTTCATTAGGAAGTAGAATGTTGTTCAATGGGATTAAAATAATTTTTTTGGTGAATAGTAACTTTTATGTTTTTAGTCGCGATTAGAGTTAATTAGTGTAATTTAGGGTAAAAAGAATGTTTTAATAATATGAAATGACCTTGACACATGTCCTACCCTTATTGGATGAGTCATGGTCGACCAAAAAAATCCATGGGTCAACTTGGGGACCCCATGGATCCACTTTGGTTGGAAGAAGACAATAATAACATTTTATTTAAAGTTAAAATTAAAATGTCACAAACATGTGTTGTTTTACTAAATCAATTTTAACATAGGGTTATACAAGTCATATTTTTGAATATAAATATTCATTAGAAAGCTAAAATTATTTCCTACATAATTATATTTTTTTATCTTTTAGACATTAAATATATTAAATTATTTATGAAACAATGATGATGCAACGATTACCTCATTATTTAACAATTTAAATAAAATGAAAAGATAATGTAAAATCTAAGACCTAAATTTGTCAAAAACCTATTGGATGGGTGGATTTAGAACTCTTATCGCCTTATCCTAGAAATATATAATTGTGGTACCTTTAAAAACAGAAACTCATTTTATAATAAAGTAACCTTTTATAACATTCCAAGAGTGCCCCTCCTCTCCTCTTATAAAAGGCCCCCACCTCTACCACCTTACCCACGCCTCTCAAGCTTTTGGCTCAGAGAACCCCGGCCCATTTTGTCTCTAATAATCCCTCTATTACTTCTATAAGCCTCACTTTGGGCAGAAGGCTTTCCAAAGAAGCCTTTGAGCTCAAATCAAAAAGAGTTACTCGATTTAAAGGTAGCGTCTTCTCTTGTGTTCTTATGTTTTATTTTGCTTCTCCAACCCCATAAACTCTTTTTATTCCGTTATTTTTGAACAAAAAAAGTATCTTAAATATACTAGGATGTTTTATGAGAAGGATTAGAGCTACACATACACACACCTTCGTCTAATGGTTAAACAACATACCGTTTCTGTGGTTGGTGATTTTCTACCTCACGAAACGATGATTGTTCAATATTCTTTTAACACATTTAAAGGTGGCCATTATGATATCACTGTATTTTATATATGATATATATAGTATTTATGTTTAATATATTCTACTGTATTTTATATTTAAAACATGCCTTTATTCTTTACATGTTGTGTAAATGCGATAATTTCATATAAGGAAGTGTGGACTACCGCCCCCTCAAGTGATGTGACTCGTTCATGAAATACATGGAATGTATAAATAATGAAATTAATGAACATATGTGACCTATATAACATATATATTATACTATAATTATAATATATATTTATTTCATTTATTTTTACTTCCATTAATATGACCAAAAAAATTAATGTATCGTTCATGCGTACATACGACCTACCGTCTCCATGAACGGTGCTTTTCATTTTTTATCTCCAAATGTTATGGAATATTATAAATTGAATATTTACTGGATATATATGATATTATAATAATTAATACTATTATGTAAATTATTTACTTTTAACTACATGGGCAATCATTTTCAAAGAAGTTCATTTTTTTAATCATGTACCAAACTTCGTCAAAAACGTCTTATATGAACAAACATTATTAAACAATTATTATAACATTATAATATGTTATATGAACTGTATAATAATATTTTAATGAGGTCATTAATCAATTATAAATTTACCAATGTTTATTATTCATGAATATAAAGAAACAAACAGGACAAGTCGGACATGAGGTAAGGGAACCTACCCCTCTCTTTCTTTTTAAGTACACTCTTTTATGTCATTCCTATCATGCTCATCTTTATTATGATTGGGATGTTCTTTTATATTAATCTTACTGTAATTTTTATGTTTATATTATGATAGCCCCTATTTTCTCTCATCAATCCATTTTGGATGTTTTGATTGGCGCCGTTAGGCTGCTGAATTTTTTTAAGAGATTCAACCTATCTCTTTCTTTTTAAGCACTCTCCTTTATGTCACTTCTTTTAAGATTTTCATTGTTATGTTTGGGGATGTTATTTTATATTACTCTAGATTTACTTTTTTTCTAATATGATGAGAGACCCTATTAGATCTCATCAATCTGTTTTTGAAAGTTTTATGTGGCGCTGTTAGGCTGCCGAGTTTTCATAAGGGATTTTTCATCTCACTTTTATTCCCTTGAGATTTACGCTACATTTTCCACAATTTCCTTTTAGTGGTATATGTACTGCCCATTAGTCTAACATTTGTGTAATATACTTTCGTTTATGAGTATTTACATCAATGTTGTATTGTCCTTATTTCGTGGGGTGTATGTTTCGAATGATACCCATGTCGGTAAGGGAACATTTCACCATCCTCTTTTTAAAAGACTTCTTTTGTTGGGTCTTTTAATTTACATATTTTAATTTTGTGATATGATCTTCTATATCCTTATTGATGTAAAATTATATGTCCAAGTGATGAGATACCCTTTTTATCTCTCATAAACTCGTTTTCTAAATTTTGTAGTGACGTCGTTAGGCTGTCCAATTTTTGCAAGGGAACTTCTTAACCCAATTTTTATTCGTTGGGATAAACTTATACTCCTTGTATATGTCATCATATGAGTATGTGTGAATTAACACTGATTGTTTTACACTTAATATCCACTTATATTTGGTGTATTCGTTTGTGACACATAATTATGTAATTGATTTATTCTTAATCCAAGGATACCATCTTTGTAAGGGACTTCGTCTCAATCTCCTTTCATTGAGGCATATATTGTTCTAATACAAGACATTATTTTATACGGTGTATAAACACCTTTAATTTTAATTTTATACAAAAGGAATATTTTTCTACGAGGAGTTTTACAAAACGACAAAAAAGATTGTTTATTTTAACGTACGCGGCGACAACAACCTTTTCCGCCGCCACGAGTATTATTTGGCTCCTCAACAAGCTGTAATGTTTTTAAAATGAAATAAATACCATATACTATTATATTTATTTTGTTATTGAAAATGGTTTTTTTATAATGGATTTTTTATGTCAATATATTTTAGTGATATATTGTGATCAAAGTGTGGAAATGCTTTCTTTCCATTATATTTGTTTTATGTCTTATGATTTTATAATGGTATATGGAAATTTGAAGGGTGGTTACGTGATAAAACATATGATGCGTGGTGCCGTGAATATGAGGACGGGTGGTTACGTTATAACCTCTAATTCATTGGGTATGGAAGTCAGCCGTATGGCTATTCCATTTAGTGAAATGTTTGTAAGCTGACCGTATGGTTATTCCATTTAAGAATGTTTATGTCCCAAGTTACCTTATATGATATGTTCTCTTTATATGGGTTTTATGGTAATATTTTGGTTGAAAAAGGGTAAGTAATGATCTATTAGTCCTTGAAGAGTTTATACTACTTCATAAAGGTGAAAAGTATTACTTTGATATAGTATTCATGGTTTACTTGTTGTTTTAAAAAACTAACAGTTTTCTTGCTTTGTGAATCTCTTACTGATCTTTTTATGCTCACCCCATGTTTTTTGGAAATGTTTTTCACAGGGATTAATGTGGAATATGGTCAAGGATTAGAACAAGGAAACGTCATGCTATAAAAAACATGGAAGTAGACAAGTTTCTTTTTTAGAGTTTTTATTTTATGGAAACATAGTAGAAGTGTCTACTTTGTAATCTTTTGAGATGTAATAGTTATGTCCTAATTCTATAAAACTCTAAACCTGAAAAGATCTTCTATGTGAATTATTCATTTAATTAAATAATAAGTAAAGTTTAAGGCTAGATCCTTATAATATACATCATTTATAATTACTCTATATATTATTATCATTGAGATATTACAAATTTTCAATAAAAGATATGTGTAACATTGATCAATTTGAACACGTTTGACAATATAAATATTTTTATTCAATAATCTATATATTTTCATCATTATAAGTTCTTTATTATTATTTTAATGGTAAAATCATAATTATTTTTAATGATTTATTTTATTTTGATGATTAATTTGGTTATTATAATATATGATTAAATTAAAATAGACAATTTTTCAATTTTTTATCTTATGAATGGTGTTTTGTAATTTAATTAGATAAATTTTAATGTTTCCTTTCTAGAATAAAAAACATAAAGTCATTTACATATTTTTATAATATTATTCAAGTAATTATGTTTTCATAATAATAATTTAATTAACATTATACAATATACATGTATGTGGCTAAAACTACTCAAACAAGAGTATACCATGGCTAATAGAAGATTGTGAGTGATTATTTGTAATATCTCTATAAGAGTAGAATAATTAATTCATTTATAATTTCATATTTTTACATGTCATAATATTATAGAAGTTATATGATTATGTAATGATCGTTAATATATTTGAATGGATGTTTTTCCACCTAGAGGGATTTTTTAAACGATTTAAATGATGATAATTTTTTATTGAACATATTATTAATATGTTCAATAGTTTTTTTATATAATATCATTATGAATATTATAAAAATAATACATATTTAAAAAACCTATTATCATGACCATTCATTTAATTTTTTGTTGAAAAATAAAAATTGAAATCAATTATCATATGTATGTTGTAATATCCACATACTCATGATTGATGATTTAATTTTTACATGGATGGGGAGAATTAAAAAATATCTATTATCATAATATAATATAAAATATTTTAATAAATAATATTGATATTTTTTATTTTCCACAGTAGGAGTATCCAAAAAATGTGTTTAAGGAAATTTAAACAAGGCGTTTTCTGGGGGTGGTTGTCTATGCACATAAAAATGATGTTTTCATATTTTTAATGAACTATAGAAATGGTGGTTAAATATCACAAAAAAATTATAATAAAATAACAATATAATCATAATTCAAATTATTTAAAATTTATATAGTGATAATTTATTTCTAAATGAATAAAAAACATAAGGAAAAAGAATAGTATATGACAATTATTGAAAACTATACATCAGTAAACATGTCATCTCTATTCAGAATGTGGTTAACATTTGAATTATTGTATATTTAGAAGACAATAAGCACTATAATTTGTACATGATTAATTGAATTAGGGTATTAAAATTTTTTATTTTACCCATGGGATGCTTTTTGTGAGGTTATGTGAGTATAAGAGTTCCCAATTTGTATATGAATAGGAGTGGAATTTTTTTAATTAACCAAAAAATTTCAATATTGGAATATAAATATGATGTTTAATGGATCCCAAATTAAGAAATAATATAGAGGATAAAATATAATATTTATCCACATCTCAATCTATCAATTAATAAAATATATTTTCTTTCTTTTTTCCTTTAACTCTTTAGTTACTCATTTATACCATTTTGATTTTCCCCAAGGTAATGTGCTTCTACCAAGGTAATTTATCTTTTATGAAATATTTTAGAATGGCCTTATTATGTAATTATATAATAATTATTCAAAATTTAATATCAATTTTTCTAATACAATTATAAAAAATAAGATAATGTAATTTTTAAAAACAAAAATATTAATATATTAAAAATAAAATTTTACATATCCTAACATAAATTCTATTATGTCATGTATGGGTTTATAATATAATAATAACGTTGTAGAAAATAAAAATATATTTATAAAATATGTATATGTCCATCAATTTTTTTCATAAATTTCTAATTATTAATTATTTAAAATAATTCATGTTATTTATAAAAAATATTTTCTACGATTCCCCCAAAATAAATCAATTTAGAAAATTCCCAAAAACTCGTGCTAAGATACTTTTCAAATTATAAATCTAAAAAATTATTATGTTTTATCTAATTATAATTCGTAGTATTTGATATTTAGTTTTAAAATGAACATAAAGTATAATGAAAACAAATGTTATTTAAACATGATTTTTAAAAAAAATTAAGTGACTTATATAATATTTCTTAAAAAATTATAATTTAAACAATGAAATTATATAAGTGTTAATATAGGAATGTTTTAACAATCATAAATATAATCAATAATGAAAAAATATACAATTATTAAAAATTAGTTCTTTGAAAAGTAATGTAATAATAGTTTTATACAAAATACTCTATAACAAATACCATTAAAATTAATTATGTATCTGCTATAATTTAATTTTACTAATCCATTATCATTAAAATCAATATCATAATATATTTTTATATTTTAATTATAATGATGTTAATATTTATACATAACACACAAACTTATAAGTATATAATAATTTATTATCACAAATTTTTATCATTGTGAGTTATATTATTTATAATTTACTTTTTTTAGTATACTTATTATATACATGGACAAAGAACATAAATTGAATAAACATATTTTCAATGACTATATTTTCAATTATAATATTTTTAGTGATCATATTTCATTCATGTATTTATAGAAATACTAAGAATTACATCATTCCACTCTCTCTTTGAAAGTTATTTTTTTTTAATTTCATATTACAGGTTTTGTAAAATGGTTTCCCTATTCATGGTGATCCTCTTTATTATAGGGGTTTTAGGATATTGGTAATCCTCAATGTTATATTATATCTAGGGGATAATTAATTTTCAAAAATTGTATACTTTTTTATCTATTTACCCTATAAATGTATGTACTTTTAATGGATGTATTTTAATCACAGGGAGTATTAATCCACACTGTGAGATAAATTGTTTTTGATAATTTAATTTAATGATATTCTTAGGAATTATTTATTAATTGTTTGTTTTATGAGTATATTATTTGAATATTTGACTAATGAATATCAATTTCTTTAATGAAATAAAAAAAATATGTTTGGAATAATAAACATATGATTTCTAAAATAATATTCTTTATAAAAACATGTTGAAATATAATTTGATTAAATTATTTCCATGAATAAAATTATTCATGAAAGAATAACTATACAGACCCATTAAATGTAATATTGATAAAAATAACAACAAAAGATGAATCCATCAATAAACTATCATTCAATAAAACATTATAGTATTTCTATGTATATTAAAACAAAATAGTTTTCACCTTTAATATATAATTATTTAATTTAAACTATATTTTTTCCCACCGAACTGGACATCCCTTAACACAACATAAATTAAGAATCATTTTCATTGATATTATAAACTAATTATCCAAATAAATGACCCAAATTCTATGACTCAAACTATGATTCAAAAAATTATCAAGAACACTCCCTAATACTTAAATTTTTTATGTATTTTTCAAATATTAAATAAAATTTTTTTGGAACAATAATCCGCTATATTATATAAAACATTTAGTCTTGGAAGATATGTAAGTGAAACTCAATTTATCAGAAATAATTGTTAATAAAATTCCTTGAGGAATGAATTTTAATTGAGAAAAAAATTCAAAATACTATTTACCCTGATGAATCAAGTAAAATAGAGTAACTCATTCCCAATAATAATTACCCCTCCATAAAATATACTCTTTTGATCTTATAAAAATCTATGTGGAAATATGATATGATCCCATTACATTAATCATGTCCATCCATTTATAAATTTATACCAATGTGTTTTTGTGTGGGTGACTAAAAACCAGGTATGATTTTTAAAATTTATTTTTGAAGAATCCATTAATAAAAAACACTATAAATTAATTTTTACCATCATTTACATATTAATTATTTTTTCAAATAAACACATAAATTTTTTTAACATTTAGAGAAAATTTCATAATATTAAACAATAAAAATCATTTTAAATAGAAGACTCTATTGAAATAGTATCATATCTATTACTTAAATAATGTAGGTTATTTGGAAAACCAAAAAAATTACATATTAATATTTTCCCATTCCCCTTATGAAACACCAAGAATTATGAAAATTTGCATAAAATCAATTTTTCCATAACATCCATATATAAATCTCCTTGTTCCAATAATTCATTATCTTCAATGAAAAATACTAATCATAATATAGTTTATCCAATTCAATAATTATCTCTAACATATGTCACTACTCACTCAGATGAACTATGTCCATCTTTCTATAGGTCATATAACATTAATATTTTTATGATAACTCTAAAGAAAACTATTTTCCTTAATAAATATTGTGATAATTTATATAATCTTATTCACCTAATAAATTAGTTTCCCTAGTGACTCTAAAATATTTCCTTATTTTATCATTGATTAAACTAGAGGTTTTTGTTCCACATATAGTATTTAAAGATGATAAATGAGTGGTTGTGAATCAATGATTTGTATTCATATAAAATTTCCTCAGAATTAACCTTTGATGACAGTTTCGCAACTATTGACCATAAAAATTGTCACACTGAAACAAAAACATAAACAAAGAAACAAAATAAATATCTAATGATAACTTGTCAATTTGAAAAGGATAGTCCTTAGTGTGAAATGTTTTCCCCCGATTTCAAACTACTCACAAAAAATATTAAATGAGTACAAAGAGATGGTTATAAACATGAACCTCTTAGACTCATGTCTCCAATATTCATCATGCATTTAGGATCATCCCGCACTATACAATTTTATATGTTTATTTAACCACTAATATGTATTCATTATTTAAACTAATGTTTTGTTTTCCAGAGAGATAAATTGTTGTCTTTCCTCTATTATTTCATTTCAAAAATAAAAAATATATATTTACAAACCCATCACTTCATATTTCGAATATTGTACACCAAACCATTGTGATTATGATTATTTATTTACTTGTAGAAAATTAATCATTCCATATCTCTCTCAATATTATAATCTTCATAGAACAGAATTTTGATATTCATTTTCATAGTTAAAAAAATTAATCATTCATCATTATCTATGAATATATATATTAAAAAAACTACTAGGATAATAATATATCTCAACAATTAGTCTTTATTCATCCACCTAAATTGATAATGTATAAATTTTATTAATTTGAAATCCCTTAAATATAAAACTCTCTATTAATATCATTCAGTACCATATTCTTACATATGTGTCTATTTATGCATGATAAATAAAGAAACTTTTATGGTTTTAATATTCATTAAAATGTATTGAAATTATTCCATTTTCAATCATTAAATACTATTAGAATTAATGGTTATTTAAATATATTCATTTCTGAATAGATGTAAAAACGTTATATTCTATATCAAAAGTCTCCCAATAGAGTACTCATCTACTTATGTCACAAATCCTTCTATAAAAATGATCTATAGTTCATGATATTTTTATATTTGAATAATTTAATATATATATAGTAATTTTATTTAATTCACATTTCGTTGTTATTAAAAAAATATGAAACTTTTTTGTTGTTCGGATGCTTCAAAACATAAAATACATTGGCTTGATAAAATACCATTTAAAAAGTTTGTATGTTACCTTTTTATAGATTTAAAATACCACTATACAACATGTTTCTTGTTCTATATTGAAACATCCAATCCTAGGTTCCATGCAATGGTTCCTCGAGCCGAACATCCACATAACATCAGGTGTGCCTCCTTATATTCCATAGACTGTTGTCTTATAGCGGGTGTATATTATCTATTATGGGGAGTCTACACCCTCTATTTTTTGTTATAGTAAAATGCCCACATAAATTAATATACAATATTGGAAGCATATACAATCATAAAAATACCAATGTCACAAGATATCCAATTCAGGAAATACAATATTTAACTAAAGGGAAACATGTCATGTCATGTGTCTAAAATGAAACTAAAATTAAAGACACTAATGACTCCCAAATGAGTCCTGAACCACATCTGGACCCCTCATCCACGATCCAACCTGAATTAAAAATATAACCCATGGCCTTTGTATTTAATATTTCAAGAAATGATAAGGTTTATTCGTATACCGATCAGGCAGCCTGAGTAGTGTGTGAGTACAAATCAATATGCCAGCACCAACGATGTCTAAAACCAATCCAGTCATTGACAAGTGTATGCAGTTTTATAAATAAAATAACTACACTGCATAATTGAGCATATATATCATTATCAATTTATCATTATTAATCCGCATATACTATCCATTTTGAATCATGTAACATATTCAATACTTAATTTATACATATTTACCCTTCATGTTGAATGAAATGTCTAGTTCCCAAATTCTCATTGGTGTATAACACCATGTCTAATACCTAAATCCAATTGGTGAAGAATTCCATGTCCAACACCCAAAATCTCATTGGTGTAGAATTCTAGGTATAATACCTAAAATCCCATTTTTATTATTATTTATCATTGGTGTAGAATGCTTTGTTTACCAACCCTATTCTCAATAATACACATAGATATATCATATGAGTACAACACATTATCTAGTATCCTCATAGCCCATCGATGAAGAACACCATGTCTAACCCCAGAATCCAGGTCATTTATTTACATTATTCATGAAGAATTCATTATTTAATAACAAATTTATTGTTTATTTATTTACATTATTGGTGAAGAAAGTCATGTCTAATACCCTAAATCCCATTGGTGTATAACTCCATGTTTAACACCCCAAATCCCATACATGCATTGGATTCTTCCAATTTACCTCAAGTTGTGATTAACAATATTGATAAGATCCTATGTAGATTTGTATGGGATGAAAAATATGAAGGTAAGAGACACTGGACTTGATGGGGGAAGATGGAGAGGCCCATAGAAGAAAGTGGGATTAACTTAAAGAGTCTACAGACCATGGTTCATTGCATGCATACCAAGATCCCATGGGAAATTCTTGGGGAACTATCTATTGGGGGACATTTCATTTATTTTCATTATAGAGGAAGAGCATAGAATGACTAAGGATATTCCTCTCCTCTGTGGGTGATAATTTACCCTTTGTACCATATTCTTCAACTCGACACTCAATGGATAGTTGACATAGGGGATCTACAATTTTGGAATAGAAATTGGGTAGGTTTTGTTCATGCATTCCTTGGATTCCCTACCTCACTGATCATAGTTAAAAAAGTGTGCCAACATCATAGGTACCCCATAGAAATTATGGATGAGGACCAACATGCCCTTTTCAACATCATTAAGATCAATGATGAATCAGAAAAATGTGTTTTTACTCTTGCTTGTTCAGTAGTGTTCTCTAGAAGAGAATTTGGTACGTTTTTTTTCAGAGAAGGATCAATTGGAAGGTTGGAATGGAGTTATGTAGTGCCATAAAATTCCATCAACGTTTGACATTCTAACATGGATAATTAAGAAAAATTTTAATAGATACAGATGAGAACATAAAAAATTTGGGACTAACCATGGCCTCAAGGTGTCTATGACACAACAATGAGTGGGAAGATAACACAAACAACATATTATTAGAGGGGGAATGGGCTCATGTGGTGTCGTCCGGCTTTGGAGGTTCCACCACTCTCTCATCTCATGAGAACAATGTCAATCCTCTCATGGAGAGTTTTTTCCATGGAATGTATGGTTCTGAGAAGTATCAAATGGTTCATTCTATGATCTTCAGTGCATAATATTTGTGATTGTGGAAATCCCGGAACCAATAGAGGTCTGAAGGCTCTCTTCCAATGGTGAGGTCCATCATCACATAGACTTGTTTCCTTCTGATGGAATTCACTTCTATCATAACGGATTGGAAGGAGGACCCCTATTTCGTACTTATTTAGGTCAGTGTCCCCTCGGCACTACCGTCCTTGGATTAACCGTAGGGGAATTGGCTGTCCTGGAAACCCCTGGCTTCGGGTTCACACTGAACATGGATGGGTCCATCACCATGGGTTTGATTGAAGGACAGGGAGTTGTTTGTGGCCCTGGGGGTGATGGATTTCCCTTATTTCTTTGGAAATGGTACCTCACTCTTAGATGAGGATAAGGCCATGTTTACAGGTCTTACCCTCTACATCTAGGATAATTTGAAGGTTACCCAAGCAGATATATATTCCAGGATTCTCCATGACTCCATGCTTGGTAATGGATCTATCCCCTGGTCTTTGTCTTATATCGTGAAGAAATGTAAAACCCTTCTTGGAAACAAAATCCATGTGAGCCACACATGGCACGAGGGTAATAAGGTCACTGATCACATTGCTTCCTTGGAGTCCAGAGCTCCAAAATCATTAGTCTCCTCCCGATAAATATTTTGAAACCAGAGTGTGTAAATTTAATTAGAGGTGATTCCCTTGGCTTACACTATTTTTCAAAACCCTAGATCCTATGGTCTATTTTTTTCTTTTCTTGTTTTATTTAATTGAATAAAAATTTGATTTGCATGGATGTAGGTTAATCAATACTAACCCCCTTATCACATTTCACATCACATTATCTGATTAATTAATTTAACAATTAATTAATTAGAATAAATTTTTTTCATAATCACATTGTTCCATTAATTAATTCCACAATTAATTATTCACATTAAACTCATTAATTAATCAAAAACTCTTTTTTACTAAATAACCCAATGATTAATTAATAAAATATATTTTATTAATTAATTCCCATAATTAATTAATAATAACACACCCGTAAATTTATTCATGTATTAATAGCTCACTACAACTACGTTAATTAATTAAATATTTAATTAAGCATATAAGGTCCATTAATTGAATGAAAAAATTATTAATCATTTCAGAAAATCAATATCCAATAATTAACTGTCCAATTAATTATTAAGGAACGTGAATTCAGTATCTTATAGTTAATTCACCTTTTTGTTATTCATTTCTGTGAATCAATGTCCTATTGATAATTTCCCATTTAATTATCACCATTCGTATCATCCTTTTCTCGTTATTAATTCCACAATTAATTATTTAGTTCAACCATGCATTTATATTGTTATGGGCATAGTTCATCATGTCTAACACACCATTTATCAATCAATTATTAATTAAAAAATTTATTAATCAATACAAATTTATTTTTTCAATAATTAATTATTAATATACATTCCCTTTATTTAATTCAATATTTAATTAATCATAAATTTCAAATTAAATAATTAATTGATTAATTAATTGTATATCCCCCTTTAATTATATCATTCATAGAATCAATAACTTGTAATTAATTCTACAATTAATTATCTTGAATCTTATATTTCAGTATAACATAATTAATTCAACAAAAACTATCCAACATAAAAATTCCATTTTATTATAATTAGTTAAACAATTAACTATTAAATCATATCAGTTAAATATCACATCAATAAAAATAAATTATTTTACTAAATAATAAATCTAAATCATTTAGTTCAGCCCTCAAAAAATCCACATTAATTAATTCTCAAATTAATTAATCTAATATAGAGGTTATAACATTACATCCATTAATTAATTCCCAAATTAATTAATACAAATCAACCGCAAAAATCAATTATGTAATCAATAATTCCCAATCCAACCCTCAAATTAAATCACGAATTAATTGTATATAAAAATTCCATTAATTATATCTCAGATTTAATTAATCTAACTCAACCCTGTTATTTAATTCAAATACTAAATAATAATTATATTCCCATTAATTAATTCAGAAAATAATTATTACAAATCATAGCAATTAAATATCCCCAATTAATTCATCAATTAATTGTTCCATATCCATTAATTGCACCACATCAATTAATTCCAAAATTAATTGTTTCATGTCAAACAACTTAATAATAATAATAAATCTAATAATTAATTCTTCATTTAATTATCCCCATTCAAAATATTAAATAAATTTATAATTAAATCGTCAATTAATTATTCAATCTCAACAATTTATTTCTTGGAATAAATAATCAATCAATTATTTATCAAAAATAATAAATTAATAATCCAATCCATTCCAACAAATTAATTTATCAATTAATTATCCTGGTTCAACAATCTCAATAACTCCATAATAAATTCTCATTATTAATTATCATAATTTCACAACTCCCAAAATAGAAAATGTATTCCTCAAATTAATTATCTCATTCAACGATCCTTAAATTTCAAATTTTCAGAATTACATAATTAATCAATTCACCAAATTACATAATTAATTTTTTTAAATAATATATCTAAATTTATATAGTAATTTTGCAGCATCTATATACATATTTAAAAATCATAACTACATTATTTGAATTTGAGACCACTTACCTCAAGAAGGTTGACGACGAATGCTGACTAATAGATTTCCTTAGTTTGAGTGGAACAACCTCATAACATGATATCATGATTTTCCTCATTTTTTATAAACAATTACCCAATGAAAATCCTTAATTTTATATAGATTATCTACAATGTGATGAATAATGATCTATTAATTCAATTCCTAAAGCTAAAATTTAAATGGAATAAAATCTCCTAATTCTATATCTAGATAAAAAATCCTAGATCAAGATTCAACAAATCTATATCTTCATCTAAAATGAACATATCTATATTCAAAAAATCTAGATCTAGATCCCAAAAATTAGAGTATAAAACCCACCAAAATAAATAGAGAAGAATAGAAGAGGGTCAACAATAAAATCAGAAATAAACCACTTACCTGAAGAGATATAGATCAGAAAAATGGGCATTGAATAAAAAAAATAGAGGTTGGGAGGCTTAGGAAACTCACATGGGGCCTTAAATAATGAGACAATTTTATTAGGGTCGAGGTAGGGTGGATTCTAGTTTATTATATGAGGTTCATTAGAATAAAAAATCAATTTTCATAACTTTTGTTCCCAAGCAAGGTTTATTGGGTGAAGTCGCACGGTTAGTACAAAACCTGAACAAACCATGAAAACCCTTACACACTTATTCTTAATATTCTATTTAACCCTGTTCAAACCATGCATCTAGGATTCACACATTATTTGACCCTATGAAAAACATTCTCAAACCATGTAACCGATTTAATCTTTCCAAAACTCTCCAATTTTCTCCCAAATGCACCCATGTTTAGACCCAAAAGATTGGTATTCAATGAGAAAAGATATAATAGATATAAAATATCCTATGAAATATTCTAAACGTAGTTGGGATATTACAATATCCAATCCTTTTATCTGTTTATCGATGAGATGAACTCCCAAGCACCACTAAGAAAAGTCTTATACTTAAATACAAGGCTCTGAATACATCTGAATCACATTTATAGAAATGGATTTTAACATTAAATTGATACTATAATACATGTAAATAGGTCCAAATTATTATTGAAAAATTTATTTAAAAATGACAATTTAGTTATAATTAAAGTGATAGTTACACATCTAAACTGATATTAAGGTCAGCATTACACATAATATAAAATATTTGAATTACATTTACACATAAATATTAAAACCCATACATTGCTGCCCAAAAATTATTATGACTTGCACTCAACTCAAAATGATTATTATTC
Organism: Viscum album; assembly: GCA_963277665.1. Lineage (NCBI taxonomy): Eukaryota > Viridiplantae > Streptophyta > Magnoliopsida > Santalales > Viscaceae > Viscum > Viscum album. The sequence goes on along the minus strand of OY728133.1, from coordinate 1,031,489,099 downwards.
TTCCATAGTTTTGAATTATATTTATTTAATTGATTATTCAATGGTTTAATATCTGAATTTCATACATTGGTCTATATAATGATTATACTCAGAATTGATTGTGATTTTTTTTCAATGTAATATACTCAAATCCTGTTAATAAAAATTGAAATGATAAATATAAATGAAATAATATATTATATAGAAGTTGTAAATAAGTCACATGAAATATAGGGATTCATAAAAAAGGATAAAATTTATAAAAAATCCGTCTCTAATTCTTATGAATTGATCAACATGAAAAAGAAACTATTCGAATGAAATACCAACATAACATTTTTTAAATTTCAAAACCATTATTAAAAACTACGAATCGAAATTAACAACACCTAATCTATGAATAGTTCTAAATATACTGACAGTAATTCAAAATAACTACAAATAAACTCATATCAATCAACTCACATGAGATCAATTATTTTATTTATGACTTAATTTTATTTATCAATGGAACTAAAAATAATTTTTATTTAGCATAATGAATCAAATATTTTACCCTTATATAAATTTACATCCCTCAATAAAATCCAAAACCTATAATAACATAATCAATATTTTAACTTGGTCTAAAAATTACCACTTTCTATTTCTTTAATTTGAGTAACCTAAATCACTAATAATCTATAAATTATTATATGTGATAAATTAACAACTATTTATATGACTACATGAATGAAGTCAATATTTTATTGATGAAAATGGAAAAGATATCATATTATTCATAAAAAAATATTAAAAAATGATTTATTGTTAAAAAAAATACCCTCATTGAAAATAATATATCATTATTTTTATGTGAAAGTTCAATTTTTCAATAAAAATAAAATAACAGTCCATTTAATAGATTTTTTTCAAGGTTAATATCCTAGTTATCATATTTTAAAAAATAATGAAATATATTTAGACTCGTGTACTTATTATGGGAGTGATTTTAAGGCCTATAGTGCCACAACCCAAGCATAATAAGAATATTGAATATATTATATTAAACACCCATGATTATTCCAAAAATAATTTAATGTATCCTAAATAGTGTATCATATATAACACCACCATTACATCCACAATAGTAGATATGACCTAGGAAAAATATAACTTTTGGATGCATCAGGCATTTGGTAGGATCCAATGTATGAAAAAAAATATTTAACATTTTTCTTTTTTATTTTTACAAAAATAATGGAATATCTCATAAATGGCGCATTTTATGAGAAATATTATACTACAATTTGATTCGAGATGAGTGGATTTCCCTAGGCATGGCATAACTTTTTTAAGTGTCTGGAATTTGAAAAGATCTCATAGGAGGATGATTTATTTAGTGATTTTATGGTATATTTTTACAAAAATAATTAAACACCTAAAAAACTGATTTTTAGTATAATAAATCTGAGTCCAATGTTAGGTATATGGTCTAGGGTTTAACCTAACCATGACATACCCTTTGATTGTGTTGGGTTTTTGGAAAAAAATATAGAGAAAGGTAATTATAATTATATTATTATTATTATTATTCATTAATAATTGGAAATTACATGTGTAATTAAATTATATTTATTACTGAGAGACATTCCACCATATGTGGATATAGTTGAATAATTAGTTTTCATTAATAAATTAAATGGTGTGGTTAATGAAATAATTTTTTTAACAATTATATTTTTAATGGAAGTTGTATAATATAATTTTAATGGTGGAAATGATGTTAGATATTTAATAATATAATAATAAATATAGTTTTTTTTATTAAATTGATAAATAAATTTTGGGTTTTGATAAATTGAAATATGTATATATATATACATATATGTATATATATGTGTGTGTTTGTGTGTGTGGATTCATATATATATTTATATAATCTATAAATATATATGTGATATATATATATATATATATTTGTGTTCTATATATATATATATATATATGTAACACCCAAAACATCCATGGTACATTTCTCTTTGAATAATATAGTAGTGTGCGATGTACGCCACACAGAGTTCAAGCGCACCACAACCTATCAAAAAAGACGTTTAAAAAGCAGTTATGAATATTAATAACCACATTTTTAATATTATATATATCCCATATAATTTTAACATACATATTTAATGTTTCTTATACATAATATAAGGACAAATTCAATTTTTTAGATAAAAGAATTAATTTTTTTAAAAAAATATCAGTTTTACACCATTTAATGATGAACCCATTTTAAATACAATATTTGAAACTTTAATATATTCAATATGATGATATTAAATTTCCTTTTAAAATCAGGATATAAAAATTTATTTTGGATAAATTTTTGGAACATTTCTGATAACTTTCATATTTTAATGAATAGTCAAAAACACTAAATTTAATTTAAAAACAAATTTTTTAATCGAAATAATTTCAAGTGTTATATTAATCATTTGAGTGATTTTAAAGTACCATTAGATTATATTTTTAATATTTAATATAATTTATGTCATTTGTTGTAATTTCATCTTTAAATTTTACATAAACACATGTAAATATTTTGATAGTTTTAACATCTTAAAAGCCCACTATTTGGTTTTGACAATAGAAATTAATTTTAAATTAATTACTACAACTTCTATGTTTTGAATTCGAAAAATGGATTATATATTTTGATTGAGGAGGTCCAAATTGTGTAAATAATTATCTTTTATTTTTAGACATTATGAATACTTACATCTGTTTATATTTTATTTACTATTGTTAAAGGGTAAATCCAGTAAATAAGAGTATAAAATACTATTATAATAAAATTACAATTACCCTTACACGTGTACTAAAACTATTGGATGATTCATTCCAGACTATGGGCATCCGTGGGTCGATTTTGGGACCCCATGGAGCCACATTGGAGTGATAATTCATTTTATATTAATTAATTTAAAGTAAAGAAAAAAATAACATAAACATGTATCCTTTAGCTATAAAATGTTTACATTATGTTATATAATTGATCTATTAGACTATAAATTGTCAATACAAATATAAAAAATTCATAAATCATTCTATTTTATTTATAATTTTCAGACATAAAATAAATATATTTATATATGACACAATAATGATGTAGTATTTTTTTCAATTTCTGAAATAATCAAATAAATGATATTATAAATAACAAAATAAATTTAAATTGAGAAATTTGATGTCATACAATAATTTTAAAGGTTAATATGACATTTTATTATTTATTAACTAAATTCTTTTCTATGTGATAAAGTTGTTATCACTTTCATAGTAACAAAGAACCAGAATGTGTCAAAATTGACATAAATGAGTTTATAAACAAAATACTATATTATTAAATGATATAATATTCATAATAATATAAGGTTCATCCCAAGGACATATATAATGATATATATATTTAATGAAACACTTTGGGTTCGCTTCGATTTTTATAGTATTTATATTAACCATTTATTATAATAATATAATAAGTCACGGTAAAAGATAAAATATTTAACTAAGAGTTAAATCTAAAAGATATGGTTAATTTGGTGACGTAAACATGCAAAAAACCCATTGGTTGAAAATATTTCGTCCCATACCATCCTCTTCCATGAAAAAAAATCTTTATGGGGCACTCTTTGGAGTTATGTCGTAAAAACATTACTTGTAAAGAGTTTGGACTGTGAGGGCACCCCCCCCCCAATCATTGTCGCCGTAAAGTGAATCTAAAGGATCCACCTACACCAAATCCTGACACCAGGTACAGTAATCCTCAATTTGAATATGACACTCGTGATCTGCCGTTTTCTAGGAATGGTAAAGAGGTGATAATTGATGCTTCTCCTCCTTGATCTTCTGATCATATTAGAGCTCAGGATCCTCCCTCTGAAAAGGCTCTGAGTACAGCCCCCGCTATTATGGTGATTGATCCTCCACAAAAGAATGCACAACCCTCCTCCTCTGCTTTTGAGAAAGGAAGGGCGGAGGAATCCACTCCTAGAGTTGGGGACCTAACCCTCTGCAAAGGGGGTGAATCTCATGTTGATACCAAGGGAAGATATATGGATTCGAATAAGATATCATATAGTGATTTTGTCCGAGGAGAAAAGAAAAGAGGCTTTGATAATGAGGGTGTCAGATCTGCCCATGTTTTAAGGAATCCAAGGAAGGACTACTCTACAGTTCCGAGGACCGTGACCACTAGGGATTATACCAAGAAGAAGATCGAGAAGCTATCGAAGGAGCAACTGGAGAAACAGATGTTTTATAAGAATCTTCTTAAACAATACGAGACTCAATCAGAATGGGAATTGGCTGATGCTGATGACACGATCGGGTATGGGGTGGTGACTATGATTATTTTAACATGTAATCTTTTTCTCTTCCTTTTTGTTGTCTTTTCACTTTTATTTTATTAATAAATTTTGTGGTCCAATCTTGCTTTTATCGGACCTTATGGCTTATTGTATAGTAAATTAATATTTCAGGCTTTTCCTAATGTTACCCTCACCTCTCTTAAATAAGGGTACTTCCCCTTATCTCAATATAACACCTCAAAATCCATTTGGTTCGGACAAAAACTACTCAAATACCCTCCCAAATACCCTTATCTCAACCTATAGACATTAATTTGATAAAAAACCAACCTATTAAGACCTTTTGATCAAATGAAAAGGAAGCACCCTAAGAAAAGGCAATAATTTCATCACCTATTTCAAAGTTCTTTTCTTCTACACATCCACTTTATTTTTTGTTTCCATACCAAAATAATAAATCCATTACCTTATACATATTGTTATTTTATCATAAATATTTTACAACCATATTAATTATTTTATCCATCCTATGAATGTCAAAGTCACCATACGTGTGTACGTACGACTTACCGTCTCTAGGTTGTGGTGTAGTTAGTTATTCTACCCTTAATTATTTAAATGGGTATAATAATGAGTATAATTGATGTTAATAATAAATATAACAATTTAATTATTCTTTATATATGATATACCATCTAATTACATATGATTTTACCCTCAAAATAATGATATTGTCGCTCATGCGTACGTATGGATTACCGTCTCCACAAACGCGATATGATTCATTTCCCCATAATAACCATTCAAGAATAACATTAATTTTAGGATTAAGAAATAATTTTTATGATCATAATGTCATTATGGATAGGAATCAAATACATCTGATCCAAGAAAAACATGACTTATGTAACAAGACATATTAAGAAAAATGAATCAGTTAACAGAAGAAACGATGATACTACTGAAATATCATTAACAAAGAAATATTAGATGATCATGTCTGATATCATATTTATGTATTTGGTTCCTTTATAATGTAATAATTATTATCTCACCATTATACATGAAGTTAAACTACCTTCTACTATGGAAAATTACAAGGTAAGGGTTAATTTCACAATCTCTTTATAATATGAGGTTGTTTATATGTGAGTGTCTACTAGGACCTCTTAATCATACACATATGTGTTTCATAAAAAAGTATTTTAAAACATTTTTAAAATTTACTATACTTTGATTTAAATTTATCTATACCCTTATTTTACTTTTTACGAAATGGTTTGAATGGAATCATTATATCGCTTTCCAAACAAGGTACTTTATGACATTTTTGACAAATTTTGGAATGAATGTTTTTTAACTTATACGATGAGTGAGGATATTTTATAACATTATAAAACCATCTAAGCCTCCCATTCAATATTATAATAATATTTTCAAAATAAATTTTGTCTTTAGTTTTATATGATTTCGAAATAGAAAGAGATATTTAACTCAAATATTGTTTGGATTGATATCATATATATCAACATCCTTTGTTAGATTTTACATTTGATTGAAGTTTTTTTTTATGACATGATATTACATATTGTATTTAAGGTTTTGGGATATGTTTGACTATGGATGTTCAATTTTTATACCATTTAGGTTTTATGGTTAATGTATTGACATTTCATGTGTTAGTTTTAACACAAATGTTTATATTATGTTTCAACCTTTTCATATGAGGAATACATTGGACTTTGTAAGTGACAGGTAGATCCCCCTATAGTTCCTTGATGCATTGGTAGGTCTCATTAGACAAACTAGTTTTTTGTTATATGTCCTTGACAAAATCTTCTTTTATTTCTTGGAACGAGGCCTTAACTATGTAGTTATGATGTCTAGAATTATGCATTACATCATTATGAATTTAGATATTGATATTACATGTGGATATTCAACTAGTAGAATATACATGTGAATAATTAAATGGAATTAATTGATTTATCTTTTCCATATTATTCTGAAATTTATTTATAAAAGGCTTTTGTTTTTTTCTTATAAATTGCCTTAAATGTTTATGTTTCTTTATGACAGTTTTCGCTATATTGTTATCCTTACTGAGTAAATGAGCTCACCAATTTCTTATGTATTCCTTTTCCCAATATGGGAAAAAGTATATTATTATTAACCAATATGGATAGGCCTAGTATCTAAGTGTATTCAAAGGGGACATAATGTTGTTGTTTTATTTCATAATGTAATGTAAAACTTATGTATGTATCATATACACCCAACGATATTAAACTAATAGGTCGTTCGATACTTGATCTCTTGGGATCATGCCAACGTTATGTAATAATGAACCAACTCTGGGTAACAAGGGTTGGGGCGTTACAGTTTGTATCAGATGATGTTTAGTACAAAACTTGTAACCTAGATTCAGAAAAACTCTGATTAGAGAACATTACACTAAGATAGACATTGAGTATTAGAATAGAATAACTTCAAAAAAATTGGTAATGTAAATATTATGTGTTTTTTTCATGAAATACATCCCTATATAGATACGAGTAGGTAGAGGTGGATCTGGCATAGACGTACCTTAGGGAAAAACCCGAAAAAACCACTTTGAGCCGGACTCAAACGGGAACTGGTGCCTGAAAACGGTCCTTACTACACTGTTGGTTGTGAAACTCCCAGGGGATATTCATAGGATAATTCCAATTTTTTTACAAGCCATTATAATTTCTTTATGAGTGAATACTTCCTCAAAGAAAACTTTTTTTATGATTATTTATTATATCCGTAAACTATTCAATTTATGTTAAGTGTTTTACATGTTTGGAATAATGTATTGTGGTTCGTAATCTAATATAGGGGATTACATTATATATAAATAGATCATAGTGGATGGAGTGGAAACCATATCAACACACGTAATCCATGTTGGGATTTCCCTCCTACTCATTATAATTATTGTGGAGTTGGTGATGCAACTGGTGTTGAATAGTTAATCACCATATTAGGGAAACTAACTCAGGTTATGAATAATAACGTAACCCGTATGAAGAACCCTTATCCACAACATAGAGGATCAATGTTAGACCACTTAATGAGAAAAAAACCACCAACATTCAATGGGACTACAAATCCACTTCTAGTTGAGCAATGGATAAGCTCATTAGAGAAAATATTTCATGCTTTTAGGGAGTAGCGAAATGGAAAAAGTTGTCAATAAAGTTTATCGCCACATAAAAGATGCAGATCAATGATGGTCGTTGATTCAAAACACAATGTAAGATGATGAATTATCAAAAAAATGGAATTTATGGTGTTTAAATAGATTTTATTTAAAAAATACATTCCTCGTGACAATCAAGCGGATATGGAATGGAAATTTCCGAGTACGAGGCAAAAGGAGGATGAGAATATCACAATGTATGAGGCTAACATTACAATTTTATCATGGTTTGCTGAAAATTATATACCTAACCCAAGGAGTAATATTGATAGATACTTTAATGGGTTAAACCATTTATTCATTGAGCATTTGCCTCACAATACTTCTCGACATATGAAGATATAGTCTCATGTGCTATCAAGACAGAATAGGAATTATCTAATTCTTATGAAATTAAAGTAATGTAAGGGAATTATAGAATGATATAGAAAGAGATAGATAAATAAAAAAATGGAAATTAGGATTTTAACTTATGTGATAATTGTTTGAAGAAACACCCCAGTACTTGCCTAAAAGAAAAGGGAGGTTTTTAAAAATGAGGAGAAAATGTCACCGGGATCGTGATTGAAAGGGAAAGAAAGAGGACCTAAAAGTTGAATGCTAAAATTAATGAGAAATAGGGCATTATGCAAATAAATTTCCTAAGAACCAAGGAATCTTACCTCAGAAAAGGCTAAGGGATAAAGGATAATCTTATGATGTTACTACAGTTTATGTGGAATAATTAATGTATTTGTGTTTTTGGATTCAAGAATTATATTATAGTTATAAAAAGAATGTGATATATATATGGATTTTACTGTAGTATTTTTTATTCTAATTATGGTTTTATTATGATTATGGTAATCATATATTCAGAATGTGATAATAAGAGAATCTTTATATTGTTTGGGGAATCTGATGTTACAATTTATTTGGAATTAAGAGACCTTTTAGTGAGAGTTTGTATTGATGTATTTTAGATAACTATAAAGGATGGAATTTATTATTTTGATCTTTGGATATTATTTTTTATAGTTAAAACATTTATTAATATTAATTTTTTAATATTATAATACTATAGTTTTAGAAAAATAAAAACCTGCTGGTTGGGTGATAACCTACCGTGTCAGACAAATCTGCAGGAATCCAACCCACAAACAATGTGCAACAAGGCATTATCACCTACCAATAGCCTATAAGAAGTCCCTGTTTATTAGAAAACAGTTTTCTTCATTAAAATGGTATATGCTTATATTGTGAACCCTGTAAGATTTGGATAAATAGAATATTTTTGAGTTCTATTATTTTTTGGAGTGAATGATGTGTTTGTTGTAGAAATTAGTTAAAGGATGTAACTCTACTTGTCAAGTAATATTTTTTTCTTATTATATGAAGAAATTAATTCTTAAAAATTATGGAATGGATCTCAAAACCAAAATTTTTTATCTTAATAACTCATTTTTTGTTGAATTGACGATATTTTAAATCAACATTGATTTATGGCATTGAGGCCCTCAATTTTCCATTCACTTGTTTGTGATTGATGGCCTAAATTAGTCTATATAAATGTTTATTACTGTCATCAAATTATATTTACAACCAATTTTCTCCTATTAGAATCCCCATGTTGGTGGTGACATTTTCATTCCCCTTTTCCTTTTATTAAGACTAAATTATATTAACAGTACTTCCGATGTGGGTTTCCAAAAAGGTATTTTATATTTTTTTAACATATTATTTTCAAAAAAAATAAAATTTCGATGACATGAATTATTGTAGTAGGGAAGAAATTAACACCACAGGCTTCCACGATACATTTCTCTTTCAATAATACATTAGTGTGTGATGTACGCAACACCAAGTTATAGCGCACCATGACCTATCAAACAAGTCGTTTAAAAATAATTTATTAATACTAATAACCACATTTTGAATTTTATATATATCCCATATAATTTTAGAATTCATATTTTGTGCTTCTTATTCATATTATAAGGACAAATTCAATTATTCAGATAAAAGATGTATTTTTTTCAAAAAAGAAATTTTTCTGCCTTTTAGTGACAAACCCTTTTGAAATCTAATATTTGACACTATTATATATTAAATTTAATGAAATATAATTTTTCTTTAGAATAGAGACATAAAAATTTATTTTGTATAAATTTTTTGTACTTTTCTGATTACCTTCATATTTTGATGAATAGTGAAAAACAGAAAATTTAAATTAAAACCAACTTTTTAAATCGAAATAATTTATAGTGTTGAATTATAAATTTGAGTGGTTTGAAAATATAATAAAATTATAATTTTAAAATTTAATATAATTTATAACATTGGCTGTAATTTCTCATCTAAATTTTACATAATCACATGTCAATATTTTGATAGTTTTCACTTCGTAAAACCCCACTTGTTGGTTTTGAAAAAGGAAATTAATTTTAAATTAATTTCTACAACTTATGTGTTTTTAATGTGAAAAAAATTATTCCAAATTTGGAATCAGAAGTTCCAAATTGTGTAAATAGTCATCTTTTACTTATAGATATTATGAATAGTTACATCATTAAATATTTAATTTTCTATGGTAAAATGGTAAATCTAGTAAATAAGAGTATAAAATAATATTATAATAATATTAAAATTACCCAAACACGTGTAATAACCCTATTTGATGATACATTCTCGACCATGGTCATACTTTGGTCCATTTTAGGACCCCAGTGGGCAACATGGAAGTGATAATGACATTTTATATTAATTAATTTAATCTAAAGTAAAATATTACATAAGAATGTATGTTTTAGATAAACAATTTTTATATGAGGTTATATAATTGATATATTCGACTATTAATAGTAATCATAAATCTAAAAATATTTCATAAATCCTGATCTTATGTTTATAATTTTTATACAAAAAATAAATATAGTTATTTATGGCACAATAATGTTGCAGCATTTTCCTTATTGATGAAATAATCAATTAAATGGTATTATAAATATCAAAATAAATTTAAATTGAGATATTTAATACCATCCAATAGTTTTTTAGTTTAATATGGAATGTTATTATGGATTAAATAATTTTTTTTGAAGTGATAAATTTGTTATGACTTTCACAAAAACAAAATACCAAATAGTGTCAAAATTGACATAAATGCCTTTTTAAAACGATATTCTATATTATTAAATGATATAATATTTATAAAATACTATTATTCATAAAAAAGATTTATATAATGATATATATATCATTAATTAACCACTTGGGGTTCTCTTGGCTTTTTATAGTAAGTTTATTAACCACTTATTATAATAATACAAGAAGACATGGAAAATGTTAAACTATTTAACTAAGAGTTGAATCTAAAAGTTAAAGGTAAATATGGTGTCCTAAAATTGTCTAAAACCTATTTGTTGAGCATATTTATACCCATACCCATGATATCTATGATATAAATTATGTTGGAGCCATTATGAACCAAATATGATTGTATAATATATTAATATTTCAAGTTTTTCTTAAAGTAACCATCACCTCTCTTATAAAAGGGAACTTTCCCATTCTTGAAATCACACCTCCAAAGCCATTTGGATTGGACAATACCTACTCAAATACCCCAAAAAAATACCCTCTCTTCAATTTAGGGGCCTTACATTTATCATAAATCCATCTTAAGGATCCCTTTTGATCAAATCCAAAGGATTCACTCGAAGAAGAGGTAATAATTTCCAAAGATCTTTCTAAGTTATGTTATTATTCCACTTATGATTTCTTTGTTGTTTCCAAACCAAAATAATAACTCTAATACCTTCTACATAGTGTAATTTTATTATAAATATGGTACAAAAATATTCATTATTCTATCCATCCTATGAATGACAATGTCACCAAACGTGTGTACGTACATCTTACCGTCTTAATGTCATGGTGTAGTTTTTTATTCAATGTATCGTTATTTGGATAGGTATAATAATGATTATAATTTATTTTAATAATAAATATAAAATTTTAATGATTCTATATATATGATATGTCACAACCCATCCCCCGAGGCCCATGCCATGATTACCCAAGCCCTCCTTCCATAGGCCAGGAGCTGGCGACTAGAACCAAAGGCGTAAATCCCTAAGATTTGGAAGGCATTTGCCGCTATTAAGTGTAAACACACACAACAGAGTACGAGCTGGAAGTAAAACACTAAGAACAACTATATACAAAATAGTGATGAAAAGTAAAAGGGACTGAAAATACAAGCCCAACTGTAAAGTACAAGTGTAACTGAAAGAAAAGCAAAATAGCTGTTGGATCATCCACTGGGAAACCCCACCGGAAGGGTAGGTACCGATAGCCTCCTCAGTGCTCCACGCCAGTCTGACTCCTCCATGTACCGACTCGTCGTAAGGTCCACCTCTAGGTACCATCTCATCCTACTACTCTCAGCCTCAGTCAGTGTAGTACATCTTATGCAACCAAAACTACGAGGTGCGGGCAGAGCCTGTGCAGGGGTGAGTATTACGATACTCAGTAGGGACCCAGAGACCCTCAAGGTCACACAAATCCAACAAGGATATAGCACAACGTATGAAATAAAAATATAACCTAACTTAGGTATATGAACATTCATATATCTGAGTTATCAAGTAATCCATCTCAATCACGAGGAAAATAAAAATTTACTGTCTCAGCTCAACCATGATTTTTATTCACATTTTCAAAACCATGGCTACTGGAGAACTCCTCCTCTATCCAGTATAGTGGGCCTGCCGCGACACCAAGGCGCATCCCACTAACCTTGGACTGATGAGGTACTCCTCCTGTAGAGTACCATGGGTCTGTTGCATCACACAGAAGCGCTCACCACCATAGGTCTGTCGCCACCACCAGGCACCCCCCTCATAGCCTGCATAGGTACTCCACCTATCGAGTGTCGCGGGTTTGCCGCAACAACCAGGCTCTCCCCACTAGGCCATCTGAATCACTCCGAGTCAATCGGTCAGCAGTTGTCAAGTGTCAACCAGCTACTATGTCTCCACACTATGCCCACTCACCTCTAGAAGGATGTTCTCCGCAAGCTACTAGTCGACACTCCAACTTTCACGAGGTCCCATTTAAAAGTATCTCAATGGTCCGCCATGTCATAGAGGTCTCAACGCAACAGACGACATGTCAAATTAGACAACCGGTCTGTGATTTATAAGCCTTTTATTCCCAGGGGCCCGGTTAGATTCGTGTACGATCCAACCTGACCGTAACTCAACAACATCATGAACTCCAGTGGGGTATAAACAAAGAGACGGTCGTGCTCCAAGAAATCCAGAACTGCTGATGGTTCGTCAAACAATCCTCCAGTGTGAAAGATATGGCCAAAGAAAGTAAGGGACGGTGGTGGGCCCAGGTCTGGTCCGACCTTGTCAGGTTGACCCGGTTAGACCTATTGGATCTGGCCCAGCCCATTAGGTGGGCCAGCCTGTTAGGTTTGGCCCAGCCCGATGGGCCCATCCCTGTAGGCCACTAGGGCAGTTCGACCCGGGCTCGGGGCCAGTTTGGCCTGGAGCATCGTGAGGGCGCAGCCCATCACGGATCGGCCCGGAGGGCACAGTCGGGCCAGTATGGTTAGGGGGCTGTGAGGGGGGAGGGATGACGGCTTGGTTGGGAGGCCATAAGGGAGCCGGTTCAAGAGAGGTGTGCGGGGCTCGCGCGGAGGCCAGAAGGCGGCCGATTCAGGGGGTGTGTGTAGAGGCCGACAGGGTGTCCAGTTCGGTGTGTCCTGCACGGAGGCCAGTAGGGCGGCCGGGTAGCAGCTCGGTCAGGTAGGGAATGGCCAGGCAGGGCGCAACTAGGAGGAGCGTAGCCAGGTGGGCGATTTTGTGGCATGTTTGGGCATGGCCTGGTGGGTGGTCGGCGAAGCCGATGGCGGTGCAGGCCGGGGTAGTTCAGCCGGTTCTCCAGCAGACAGTGTGACCAGGGCTACTCGGCAGGAGGGCTGCGGTTCGGCCCGGAGAACTGGAGCATCGCGTGGTCGGCACGGTTCTCAGAGGTCACGGGTAGCACAACATTTGTCATTGATGCCTTCGTCGTTCCATCGGTTCAACGCCATGCCGAAGAAGCATCACAAAGAGATCAGTGGAGGGTGTCGGGGCATGTTAGTTTGGCCCAAACCTTCTGCATTTAGGGGTGACAGCAATTGGTTAATCAAAGGAGTACGATGAACACCAATTATTTACTATACTTCTCATCAATTACTTTCAAACGAATATGTGAAAAATAAAATGAATATTACTCAATGTAAACCCCCAACCTTTGTTCGTCATTCGTTGTGTCCACCACACACTTCCAAACCCAAGCTGCATCGTCTCGTTGACGACGATACGGAATTCAGTCGTTGAAGAAGTCTCATGACGGTTGAAGCCTTAAGGAAGAAGTGGAAGAAGGTCAGTGTTCTTTGTTCTTCGTTCTTTATTGGGAGACGGGGTTCCTCATTGGGATCTTTCTTCCAATAATACTCCCCTTAAGCTACCACCAAAATGAACATTCCAACAAAATAATATATTGAAATATCCTATTAATTTTTTTGCACGATATTCAAATTGGACTAATTAATTAGGTAGGATCCCCTTAATTAATTCAAGGGGTTGGCAAAAATTAATTAGGAGATATTGGAACAATTTAATTAAAGGAAGATCATGGGGCTCTCCCTCATTAATGAGAGAGAGTTGAGAGGTTTTACTCTTTTCCATAAATAGGGGGTTTATCCCCATGTGGTCCCCATGATGTAACCTCTCACAGGAGGTTATGTTCAGGTCTTCCCACCCACCATAACCTCTCATGGGAGGTTAAGGTGTGGCAGTCCCACCTCTAACATCCAAGAGGAGGTTTCAACTACCAGTCACCCACATGGCGCCTCAAATTAAATAAAGTGTATCTCACACTATTTTATTATTTTTTTATGAAAACCCAAAAAGTAACTTTTATTCTCGAACAACTGTTGTCAAGGTGAAAGTCTCTTTTAGGGTATATTGGCGCTGCGAGTTCAACGTTTCCCTCAAATTTCAATTCTGAGCACCGTTTCAAAAGATATAAAATCTTGCTCGTACATTTACTGAATGTACCCATACAAAACATCAGAATTTGATTCTGGGCACTCCGGGCCTCGGAATCATGAGTCGTCAGCTTTTGTGGACTCCTAAAATTACGATGTATTTAAAAAAAAATCCATGAGATTTCTGGGTCCTTACATTCTCCCCACCTTAGGGATTTACATCCCCATAAGCTACAATTCTAACTAAGGGAACAAATGGGGGTACTGATCATGCAACCGAGCCTCCCGCTGCCATGTGTTCTTCTAATGGTTACCTTTTTGTCAACTAACATACACCAGAGGTATCGACCGTCCACTTAGGAACCAAACATGTAAATCCTCAATCTCTACTAGAAACTCCTTAAAATTCTCCCCATAATCAATGCCCAACTCTCCATGGTCGATGATATGAGAAGGGTCGTGTACATATCTCCTAAACTGAGATATATGGAAGACATCATGCACCCGTTGTAACTAAGGTGGACGATCTAAGTGGTAATCCACCTCACCATCTATGTTGAGGACATGAAAAGGTTCTATGAATCTTGGATATTACTTCCCACCTCGTCCAAATCACTATCGACCTCATCGTGGTGAGACCTGTAGAAATATGTGGTTGCCATCCTCGAACTCTAGAGGTTTCTGTCTCCTGTCATCATATGACATCTTCCTTCTCTGTTCAGTCTTCATCTGCTCCTGGATGATCTAATGCTTCTCTGTGGTAGCTCATACCATCTCTGGTCCCACTAGTGATGACTCCCCGGGGTCAGTCTAGCACATGGGTGATCTGCAAGGTCACATGTACAATGCCTCAAAAGGTTACATCCCTATGGTATAGTTATAGTTTTTGTTGTAGGAATGCTCCACAAAAGGTAGGTTGTCCTCCCAACTGTGACCAAAGTCAATGACACAAGCACAAAACATTTCCTCGAGGGTCTGAATGGTCTGCTCAGTCTGACCATCTGTCAGAGGATGGAAGGCGGCGCTCAAACAAAGCTACGTCCCGAATGCTCTTGCAACCCCTTCTATAGTCGATAATTAAACCATGTCTCACGATCAAAGACAATAGAAGAAGATACTCTATGTAGCCTCACAATCTCTTACACATAGAGGTGCCCCAAGCTCTCTACTTATCCCTTCTCTCTGATCAGTAGGAAGCAAGCCGACTTGGTGAGTCGTTTGACAATCATCCAAATTGAGTCATGACCCCTAGATGTACGTGGAAGTCCTGTCACGAAGTCCATGAATATCCCATCCCACTACCACTCTAGGACATCTAAAGGCTGAACCAAGACATCTGGTAACTGGTTTTCTGCCTTCACTTACTGACAAGTGAGGCATTGAGAGACAAACTCCGCTACTCCCTTCTTCATACCTGGCCACAAGTGATGTTGTTCAAGGCCCCGGTACATCTTCACCACTCCTGGATGTACTGCTAAAGGGGATATGTTGAACTCCCTCAACACTTCATCCTGAAGTGAAATTGGCACCATAGTACATCCTCTAAATAGAATGACGTGCTCCACGCCTTCAAAAAGTCCATTAGATGCATGCCCTGTGGATATCTGAGCACATCGTGTCTCGTAGTTAACGTCCCCATACTGAGCATCCCTGACTCGCTGAAGAAGTGGAGGAGAGACTATAAGAGACTCAAGGAAATCTACTCCATCTCTATCCAAAAAGGACATCTATAGAGCATCTAGCTACTCCATCGCCTCGCCTAGCAGTTGTATAATAGTTCTCATGCTGAGTTCATCTACAACAACGTTCCCCTTCCTAGGAGTATAGACTATATCGAATTCATAGTCCTGGAGGAACTAAAGCCAACATCACTATCATAGGTTCAGGTCCCTCTGAGAGAAGATATACCTGAGACTATTGTGATTAGACTACACTGTAAAATGTTCGCCCATCAGATTGTGTCGCCACTTCATCAAGGCGAAGACCACTCCGGCTAACTCTAGGTCATGGGTAGCATAGTTCTGCTCATGTTGTCTCAGCTTATGAGAACCATAAGCGATCACTACTCACTACTGTATCAGGAAACACCTAAGTCAAGTCTCTGATGCGTCGCAGTAGACTTCGTACCCTACGCCTTCCTCTGGAAGCCTAAAGATGTAGGCACTAGTCAGCCTCTGCTTCAGATCCGGAACGATCTGTTGACATCTCTCTGACCACACAAATGGTTTCCCCTTATTCTTTAATGCTGATAGTGTTTCTGTAACTCTAGATATGTCTGGGATGAACCTTCGGTAGTAACCATCCAAACCCAGGAAGCTCTGTACCTCTGTCACACTCCTAGGTGGATCCCAAGCAAGTACCTCATTAATCTTCACAAGATCCACTGCAACTCTAGCCTCCGAGATAACATGAACTAGAAATTGAACCTCTTGGATCGAGAACTAGCACTTTGAGAGAATACCATAAAGCTCGTGCTTTCAGATTGTTTCTAGTACTCTCCCCAAATGGCAGGCATGCTCCTCCTCAGTAGTCGAGTGGATCAGAATTTTATCGATGAAGACTACAACAAAGCAATCAACGTGTGGCTGGAAGATCCTGTTCATGAGTCCCATGAACACTGCTGGAGTGTTGGTTACACAAAAATGCATAACCAAGAACTCGTATTGGACGTACCGACATCTTAAGGCCATATTCTTCACATCCTTGTCTCAAACTCTGAGTTGGTGATAGCCTAATATGATGTCTATCTTCGAGAACCATCGTTATCCCTTCAACAGATCAAAGAATCCATATTTCCTTGGGAGTTTGTACTTATTCTTCAAGGTCACTTGATTCAGGCAATGGTAGTCGAAAAAAAGACTAAAGATCCCATCCACCTTCCTGGTGAATAGAATCAGGGCTACCCAGGGAGAAACACTGGGCTAGATGAATCCCTTCCCCTGTAAGTCCTCCAGTTGTACCCACAGCTCATTGTGCTCAGTGGGAGCCATCTGATATGTTGGTGTAGTTATTGGTGCCATCCCAGGGTACATGTTAATGTATAATTCCACCTCTTTGCGGGGAGGTAGACCTGGGACATAGTTAGGGAAAACATCTGAGTACTGGTCCACCACTACAAGATAGCTCGAACTCTCCACATCAACTGCTCTGAGGGTAAGGCATTTCAACTGATGAGTGATCGGTTGCACCCTCCTCCGAGTAAGTTCTTCCTATACTGCAAAGCCACCCTTCACGCCTATGATGTGGAACCTTGTCCCATCCTTCCAGACACACCACACATTGTGCCTAATACATTCATTCTGAGCAGGGACTATAAATAACCAGTCTATACTCAAATGATGTTGTAAAGCCTTGACACCACTACGAGGAGATCCCAGCCGATGCTATCACCTCCTAGAGTAAGCTCACACTGCCAGAACTAGTGTGTAATCATCGAGTCTGCTCCCGTAGAGGTCTCTATCCATAAGGATCGAGCCAACGGCTCTGTCAAAATCTCCGAGATCTGAAAGAGGGAAGTGGCAATGAAATTGTGACTGAAACCTATGTCTATAAGAACTGCAACTATGGTTGAGTAGACATAGATTATACCACAAATCCTCTCCGGAGCGACATGATCGTAAGCCTCAGCTGCCTGAAGCTGAGATCTCGCTTGTCCACTTACTCCCTATGGTCGGGGTGGACCTCCTAGTGGTGGATGTGGTAACACCTTGTAACGTTGTCAACTGCCAGCTACATGACCAAATCCTCTTCCACATCCACCTCCTCCCTGCAAACCACCTTGATCGAACATATACCTCTACCTGGGAGGTCCCTCAATTGTCTGATGATCATTTGAATGGTGGGTCAGGCAGTCACGAGCCAGGTGACCTTGTCCTCTGTATGAGTAACACTGCCCGCTCCTAGAAAGTCGGTCTCTACCCTAGGTTCCCCACACAACAGATCCTCAGTCGTGCGGTCGTCAACCTGTAGGTCTGGTCCTCTTGGATGTTTGTGTCATCTGTCAACTACTATATGTAGAAGACTCCACTGCATGTCTTCTAGCGGTGGGTCTCGCTGCTAGAGGATGCATAGCAAATAAACTCTCCACAAAGAGGGTTTGCTCCAACACCCCCACCTGCATCGGCATGCTAAGAGAGATCATTGAAGCTATGATTTCTCAGGTGATCCCCTACTTGAAGGCTTGGGCCCTGAAGAATAGGTCCCATACCATATCTGTGGAGTAGCTTGAGAGGTTGGTGAACCTCACTGGGTATTGTGCCACCATCATGATGCCCTGTTGTAGATTAATTAGCTCCAATATCCGCACATCACGTAGGGTCTCTGGGAAAAAAACTTCCCGAAACAAGCTCTTGAAGTCTACCCAGAGTAGTTTCACCTCATCATGCACTTGGATCATTAGGATCCAACATCTGCTCGCTGCTTCCTGTATATGTCTAGAAATAAGAATCACCATGAAGTTGGCCGGTGTCCCTATATGTCTGGAGACTCTCACCACAACCTCCAGCCAATCCTTAGATGCCTACAGGTCTGTCTCTCCCCGGAACCTAGGTGGCCTCTCGTGCCGGAACTCGTGAAACATGATTATGTGGTGTGCATCGTATACTACTGGGGCTGGTGGCATCAGTGGCCCAATAAAAAGTGGCGCCACTGGTGCCTCTGCTGGAAAAGGTTCATGCACTGAGACCTTGTCACTCAGTGGGCTATCTGTGTGTAAGGCCCTTGGGGCTATAACTAGTCGCCTTTAAGGAGGCATCCTGAATGAAAATGATGCGACATTGTCAAAATACCGAACCCGGTGAGCTGAACTGGTTGAGTGGACATAAAGAAAAATTCTGAAAACACAAATGCAATCAGTGTTTTCATGCACTGAGTCACAAATCAGAAGTCAGGGTCCTTGTGTATGGATACGTCAGCCGCTACACCAACACTGGACTCCCTGAACTAAAAACCACACTCACTATGAATAACACTATTTCTTCACAGAAAAGAATGATCAGAATCCTATGTTCTATGGTAGAACCGACTTCTTTGATACCAATTTTTCACGACCCGTCCCCTGAGGCCCATGCCGTGACTACCCCAAGCCGACCTTCAATAGGACATGGGATAGAAACTATCACCAAAGGCTTAATTCTCTAAGACTAGGAAGGCATTGCCTTTATTAAGTGTAAACACACACAACAGGGTATATGCTGGAAGTGAAAAAGTAAGAAAAATAGTATACAAAGGAGTGCTGAAAAGTAAAAGGGGCCTAAAATACAAGCCCAATTGTAAAGTACAAGTACAACTAAAAGTAATGTAAAACAGATGTTGGATCATCCAAATGGAAACCCTACTTGAACGGTATGTACATATAGCATCCTTAGCGCTCCACGTCTGTTCGGGTCCTCAGTGTAGTGAATCATCGTAAGGTCCAACTTCGGGTAGCATCTTGTCCTTCTACTCTCGGCCTCAGTCAGTACTGGTAGTCGTCTGCAACCAACACAATGAGGTGAAGGAGTATCCCGAACATGGGTGATTATAATGATA
Organism: Viscum album; assembly: GCA_963277665.1. Classification (NCBI taxonomy): domain Eukaryota; kingdom Viridiplantae; phylum Streptophyta; class Magnoliopsida; order Santalales; family Viscaceae; genus Viscum; species Viscum album. The sequence goes on along the minus strand of OY728133.1, from coordinate 1,031,468,986 downwards.
CTCAATAGGGACCCCGAGACCCTCAAGGTCTCACAAATCTAACAAGGATATAACATAAAGTACCAAATCGACAGATAACCTCACTTAGGTATATGCCCATACATATACCTAAGTTATCAAGTAATTCATATCAATCACGAGGAAAACACAAAGTTACTAAATCATCTCAACTAGGATTTTTATTCACCTTGTCGAAACCATGGCTACTGGAAAAATCCTCCTCTGTCGAGTACAGTGGGCCTACCGTGACACCAAGGAGATTCCCACTAACCTTGGACTACTGAGGTACTCCTCTTGTCGAGTACCGTGGGCATGTTGTATCACACAGAAGAGATCCACCCCATAGGTCTACAACCAAAACTAGGGACTCCCCCTCAGAGCTTGCAGAGGTACTCCTCCTATCGAGTACCATGGGTCTTCCACCACAACTAGGTGCTCCTTTGTCGTGCGTCTGCCGCCACAACCAGGAGCTCCCCATTGGGCCATCTGAATCACTCTGAGTCAATCAGTCAGTAGTCATCAAGTCTCAATGAGCTACTAGGTCTTCACACTCTGCCCGCCCGCCTCTAGAAGGATCTGCTCCCTGAGCTACTGGTCGATACTCCAAGAATCACTAAGTCCAACATAGAAGTATCTCAATGGTCTTCCATGTCATAGAAGTCTCAACACAATAGATAATGTGTCAATCAGATTCCCAGTCTGTGGGTTATTAGACTTTTAGTCCCGAGGGCCCGGTTGGATTCGTGTTCGATCCAACATCACTGTAACTCAAATAGACCCCGAACTCTAGTGGGATATACTCAAAAGGACCTTCATGCTCCAAGAAATACAACACCACTAACGGTTTGTCAAATGGTAATCTGGTTCCAAAGATATGGCCAAAGAAAGTAAGGGGTGGTAGAGGCCCCGGGTCCAGTCCGACCCGGTCGGACCCACCCAGTCCAACCTAGTCTGGGATGACCCGGTCTGGGTCGACCCCGTTAGACCTGTTGGGCCTGGCCTATCCCATTGGGTGGAATAGACTGTTAGGTTTGGCCCGACCCACTAGGCCCGACCCATTAGGCCGTGAGGGTGGTTCGTCCTGGGCTCGGGGCCGGTTCGGCCCGGAGCATCACGAGGGTATGGCCTGACATGGCTCGGCCGGGAGGCCGCAGGGGAGCCAGTTTTCCGGAGGTGTGTGAGGCATGTGCATAGGCTGGTAGGAAGACAATTATATTAGGGGGGCGAAGGCCGACAGGGTGGCCTGTTCGGGGTTGCACGCACAAAGGTAAGCACGGCGGCTGGGTAGTAGCGTGGCCAGGTTGGGTGCGGCCAGGTGGGGCGCAGCCAGGCAGGATGTTGCCAGGTGGGGCGCGGATAGGTGGAGTGTTGTCAGGAAGGTGGTCAGGCTTCCGGTTTGGGCGCATCCAGGAGGGCGGCCGGAGAAGCCGTTGGCAGTGCAAGCCAGGGTAGCTCGATCGTTTTGCCGGCGGACGACATGACTAGGGTGGCTCAGCCAAAAAGTCAGGGTTCGGCCCAGAGCACCAGATATTCACGGGGCTAGCGGAGTTCGCAGAGGTCACGGGTAGTGCGGCCTTTGTTGTCGCTGCCTTCATAATTCCTTCGCTTCATCACCATGCCGATGAAACATCACAAGAGATCGACAGAAGGTGTCAGGCCATGTTAGTTTGTCCCACACCTTCCACATTTAGGGGTGATAGAACCTTTTTCATCAAAGGAGTACGATGAACATAAATTATTTACAATACTTTTCATTGATTCCTTTCAAATAAAGATGAGAAAAATAAAAGGAATATTACTCAATGTAAACCCCCTACCTATGTTCGTCGTTCATCATGTCTGCCACGCACTTCCAAAACCAAGCTATGTCTTCTCATTAGCAAAAATGCGGATGTCAGTCATTAAAGACGTCTCACAATAGTTGAATCTTTGAGGAATAAGTCGAAGAAGTTCGGCATTGTTCGTTCATCATTCTTTGTTGGGAGACTAGGTTCCTCGTTGGGTGCTTTATCCCAATAATCCTCTCCTCAAGCTTCCAAAAAAATGAATATTCCAATGAAATAATAGATTGAAATATCTTATTAATTTGTTTGCATGATATTCAAATTTTACTAATTAATTAGGTAGTCTACCCTTAATTAATTCACGGGGTGGAACAGATTGTTTAGGAGAGATTGGAACAATTGAATTAAAGGAAGATCACGAGGTTCTCCCTCATTAATGAGGGAGAGTTGAGAGGTTTTACTCTCTTCCATCAATAGGTGGTTTATCCCTGTCTGGTCCCCACGATGTAACCTCTAACGGGAGGTTATATTCTGGTGGCCCCACCACCGTAACCTCTCATGGGAGGTTAAGGTGTGGTGGTCCCACATCCAACTTCCAAGAGGTGGTTTGAACTAAGAGTCACCCACATGGAGGCTCAAATAAAATAAAGTGTATCTCACTTTATTTTATTTTATTTATGAAAACCCAAAAACTAACTTTTATTCTCGACAACTGCCATCAAGGTGAAAGTCCTTTTAAGCGAATATCAGTGCTCCAAGATCAATGGTACTTTCATATATTAATTACGAGCACTGGTTTAAAAGTTATAAAACCCTTCTCGTACGTTTACTGAACGTACCAGTAAAAAACATCCGAAATTGATTTCGGGAACACCGGGCCTCAGAATCACACATCATCAGTTTTCGCAGACTTGTAAATTTCCCATGTCTTTAAAAAAAATCCATGGTATTTCTGGGTCTTTACATGATATAACAACAAATTACATATGATATTATCATCAAAACAATGATATTGTCACTCGTTCATACTTACAGATTACTGTCTCCACAAACATGATAAGATTCATTTCCCCATCGTAACTATTCAAAAATAAATTTCATTTTATGATTAAAAAGTAGTTTTTTAAAAAATTATATCATTTTTCATATGAATCAAATACATACTATATGTAACAAAAATTACTAACATAACAAAATATATTAAAGAAAACGAATCAGTTAACACCCGAAATGATAATACTACTAAAATATCCTTAACAAATCAATATTATAAGGACTTATATGATATCATATTAATGTATGTGATTATTTTATAATTTAATAATAGTGATTTCACCATTATATTGGATGTTAACATAGCCTATACTAATGAAAAATATGAGGTAAATGTTAATTTTACAATCTATTTTTTATCCGAGGTAATTTATTCGTTTTTATCTATTGGGAACTCTTTATCATCCACATATGTGTTTCGTAAAAATGTATTGCCAAACATTTTTACAATTTACTATTCTATGGGTTAAGGACATTTATACCCTTATTTTAATTTTTATGAAATGGTTTGAAAGGAATATTTCAGTCTCTTTCCAAACATGGTACATTATAACCTTTTTGAAAATATAAGGAAATAATGTTCGTTAACGTATACATAAGGTGTTTCTATTTTACACCTTTATAAAACATTTTAATCTTCCCATATAATATTATAATAATATTTTCAAAATAAATTTTTTCTTTACATTTAAATTATTTTAAAATAGTAAGAGATATTTCTCTCAAATATTTTTTAAATTGATTTCATCTATGTCAAAATCCATCATTGAATATTACATTTTTTTGAAGTTAATTTATTATAATACAATCTTCCATATTATATTGAAGGTTTTTTGATATGTTTGACTATGGATGTGATATTTTTATATCATTCATTTTTTATGGTTAATGTATTGAAATTTCTTATGTTAGTTTTAATATGAATGCTTATATTTTGTTTCAGACTTTTCATATAAAGAATGCCTTGGACTTAGTAAGAGACGGGTTGATCTCTCTATTGATCCTTGATGAATTAGTAGGTCTCATGAAACAAATGAGTGTATTGGCACAACTCCTTGAAAAAATATTATTTGTAGTCTTGCCACAAGGCCTTGACAATGTGGTTAGGATTTCTGGCATTATGCATTCCATCCTTACAAAATTAGCTATTGATTTTACATGTGATTATTCAAATATTATAATATACATTTGAATACATAAATGACATTATTTTATTATTTCCTTTCCATATTATGATGAAATTTATGTTAAAAGGGATTTTGTTTTAGTCTTGTACATTTCCTTAAATTTTTATTCTTATTTATGATAGTATCCACTAAATTGGTATCCTTACTGAGCATCTGATTTCACCCCTTTATTATGTTTTCGTTTTCCAAGGATGTAAAGAAGTATATTATGGTTAACCTACAAGGATAGGCCAAAGATATAAGTGTTTTGAAAGGGGACACAATGTTGTATTTTTATTTCCTAATGTAATGTAAAACTTATGTATGTATCTAGTACTTCTAGGGATACTAAACTAATAATTATTTTGAGATTTGATCGCTTGTGATCATGCCAATGTTATGTAATAAAGCACAAAATCTAGGTAACGAGGGTCAAGGAATTACAGATACATCCTTGTGTGTGTGTGTGTGTGTTTATATATATGATTTGTATATATACACACAAATATTTTTCATATTTTTATATAAAATTTTACATTAAAATGATTTTAGAGGTTAATGAAAATATATAAATATTTAAAATAAAGGGGAAATTGGTGCTCTATGAAAGAATCTAGAGGAATTTAATATGGGAATACATGTCACAAATATAATAACAAAAAAATAAAAAAAATGTAAAACTAAATAATGAGTGAAAAAAATAATATAATGGGGGAATAATGGGTTATGCAAAGGACATTTCTCTTTTTCTTCCCATTTTCCCCCCTCACATATTTCTCTATCTACCTCTCTCGCTCTCTCTTCCTCTCACTATCATCTATTATTTTTTATTTTTTATTTTTTATTCAAACTTATATTTTCATTATCGTCTTTAATATTGATATAAATTACACATCGTCACTATCACTAGTATCATATAAATGATATGAAATTTAATCCCATGATTTAATATAATGGTGTAAAGGAAGTTCTCTAAATTTTAATTAATCCTTGTTTTTAAACATTATAAAAAGAAATAATAATAACATGTATCATCAGATGTTAATTAAAAAAATTATCAAGATTTAATTAAACTAATTTATTAGAGAATAGCATATAATAAATATTATCAATAGATAATAACCTATTTTATGAAAGGGTAAATATTATGATATTATTAGAGGATAATTATATGGTTTTACTAAATAATAATGCAATGGAATATATCATGTGTTTGTGATTTAATTAATAGATAAAAATTATCCAACAATGTATTATAACTAATTTTGTGGAGAATATATTGAGTTCAAGCATTGAGCTAATATCCTAATTTAGAAATTATCATGGAAATAAAGTATAAGGACCCGACATTTAACATTAAATAATATTAAATTAAGTTAATAATTTACATTGATGATTTTATCTAGTTTATATCTTTAGATAATTATGTCATAACATATAAAACAATATGAATATTACATGTAGTCATTTCTACTCACTATCCATTTTTAAAAAAAAAAAACACTTAAAAGAAAGGAAACATGTTTAGTTCAATGATTTAATCATCACTACTATTCCTTGATCCCATCATTGACCCAAATCCACTTTATTTCCAATGAAAAACATTTCAAAAACATGGTATGAGCATTAAATTCTCAGTAAGGGATACACAAAGAAGGAAAATAGTTATTTTCTTAAAACAAAAAGTAAACAACGAATAATGTATCATAAGTAATAATTTTCACCTTTATGGAGTATTAAATACTTTTTACTGGATAATAACCAAAATATAACCATAAAAACCATAGAAAGAACACATAATATATAAATGTAACTTTGAACAAAAACATGCATAAATGGTATAACCATACGACCGACATCCACACATATCACTAAATGGAATAACCAAAAAACTATCTTCCGTACCCAATGCACTAGAGGCTAAAACATAACCACCAGTCTTGGTTTATCATGACACCACCCATCATTTGGTTGATCATGTAACCACCCATTAAATGTCCAAGTACCATTATAAAATCATAACACATAACATATTGAAAATATAAATATTCCACTAATAACATTTCATTTTCAATCACAACAAATAATTTCAGGATATTCAAATAATCAATCCATTTCAAAAAAAATTCAATACCAAAACACCCAAAAACATAAATAGGGCGTTCTTTTTCATTTTAAAAAAACATTAAGGCTTATAGAGAAAGCCAAATAACGATTATGGGGTCGGAGAGGTCATTATCGCCACATAAATTAAAAAACAATTCTTTTTTATCATTTAGTAAATTTTTATAGAAAAATATTCCCTTTGAACGAATTTAAAATTCAAAGTGTTTTATTATACATCTTGTAGAAGAAGGAGGTGTATATTGTCAAAACAAGCCTCAATAATAAGAGATTGATATGAAGTTCCTTACCTTGTGTCCGACTTGAATTTTTCATTCATTAATTTCTTGAATAATATACCTATGTTAATTTCTACTTTCTAAAGATTGTTTTTAAATATTATTGTTATGTTTATGTCACTTATTACTTTTATAAAACAATTAGTTAATTATTTGAGTTCATAATGGGCATTTTATCGATGTTCGGAACATGAGTCACAAATGAACTTGTTATAATTATTAATTTTCCATTTTGTGAAACACACATTATCTATACAATGGTATTCATGATTTAGATTTAATATATATCATATATATCCCATGGATATATATTTATAATATTCCATATCATTTGGAGTTAGGAAATAGAACACACCGTTCATGGAGACGGTAAGTCGTACGTACTCATGAACACTAGATTCCCATATATTTTATTTTAAAGGGACGAAAACATAATAATAAATAGTTATATTATAATTATAGTATAATATCTATGTTATATTTGTTACATAACTTCATTAATACCATCATTTATATGTACCATGTATTGTATAAACGATTCATATCCCTTTGAGGGGGCGGTAGTCCGTACTTCAACAAATGAAATTATTGTATTTACGCATTTTGGAAATAGTAATGGTATGCTATAAATGAAAAATACAAATGAATAAAAAATATATAAATATATTTTATATCACATACAAATATAGCTCCATAACAATGGCCACCATGAGAGGAGGTATGAGAAAATTGAACAATCATCATTTCATGAGGCGGAAGTTCATAGTCCACAGAATCAATATGTTTACCAATTAGATGGATTTTTTTGTAAGTTTAGTTAGAATAATTATCATAACAAGATCCTAGTATATTTAGTATACTCATTTTTTTATAAAATAATTTTATAATGTGATTTTAGGTGCTGGAGAAGTGAAATAAAAGAAGAGAACTTGAGGGAAGACGTTACCTCTAAGTTGAGTAAATCCCATTAGTATAATCCAAAAGTCTTTTTGAAGTGCCTTATTTCTAAGATAAGGCTTCTAGGATGAAGAGATGTATCTTGGGAACTTATTTGGGAAGATTTTAGATGACCCAAGGGGCTTGAGGGGTGTGAGTAATGTGTCATATGTGTTGTCCTTTTATAAGGGGGAGGAGGGGATATTTAAAAATCATAGACAATAATGTTTTATTATAAACTGAATTTCGATATAAAATGGTCCAAAACTAAATAAATTCAAATATAAAATCACTATTATTCAAAATCCTCTCAACCAATATGTTTTAGACAAGGTTTTTTAGTTTTAACCGTATCATTTAGTTTTAACCCTTAGCTTTCTAATTTAACATGTACCATGTCTTCTTCTAAATTCATAATAAATGGCTAATATATTTACTATAAAATGTCAAGCGACCCAAAATGGATCTTTAATGACATTTGTAAGATCATATATGACATTAGGCCGATTCTTATATTTTTTGTGTTATTTTTTCATTTAATAAAATATTTTTTATTTTAAAGACTTATTAATGTAATTATCTTAACCAAATGGATTTAATATGCCAAAAGTCTCACCCATGGATTTTATTGGTCATCCATGACTCATAAAATAATGTTTACATAAGTGTTAAGGTAATTTTATATTATTATAATATTATTTTTACCTTGAATAACCCTTTTTAACTTTAACCATGGAAAATTAAAATCAAATGTTACTATTCACAAAAATTATTTTCATCATCTTGAACCACATTTTACATACTGATGACAACCATGTATGTCGGATTTTTAAAATTCAATTCACAGAAGTGGTATAATTTCATATAAATGTAAAAGTTGGTATTTATTTACTATGTAGTGTTTTTTCACTATTCATTTAAAATTGAACGTTTTTTAAAAAATAACAAAAATTCACCCAAGGAAAATTTTGATAATCTGAATTCAATAATAATGTATATTTTCCAAAATTATATACATATAAGTTTCATTATTTATTTTAAAATTAATTTCTACTGTCAAAACTAGAAAGTGTGTTTTTAGAATTAATAACTATCAAAATATTGACATTTGTTTATATCTCATTTTAAAGTGAAATTACATCCAATGAAAAATATTGAATTAAATGGTAAAAATATAATCTAATTAAACATTAAAACTGTTTAAAAATATAATCTAACTATATTAATAAATGATTTTAAAATTTAGTTATGAATTAAAATGAAGTATTTTTCACTATTCATAAAAAATGAACATTACCCAAAAAATACCAAAATTTCATCCGAAGTAAATTTTGATGTCTTGATTCTAAAGAAAATTTTATTTTGTCGAATAGAACATATAATACTGACAAAAACTATACTCAAAAAGGTTTTTCCATCAAATGGCAGTAAATTGACCTTTTAATGAATATTAGAGTATTCATTCTTAAAATTGGGATAGTTCACATTTTAATCATCTAAATTTTATTGGATAAATGTAAAATAATTTAGCAAACATGTATAATCATATTGTAGTTATTTATGTTCATTTCTGCTCTCAAAATAGCTAGGCATGAACAACCATTTAAAATTTTATTATGTTATTATTTTTTAGTATGACTCAGCCTTTTGTGCAATATGAGATTTTGGAGAAACACCTTGTTGTATGTCAGGAATTCCATTGAACATAGCATCACCTTTAAAATAATATTAATATTTAATTCAAAAATATTAATTAATATGAAAATGTCATATTATTTATTTACCTAGGATGTTACATCCTTCCCCCCTTTAAGGAAATTTCATCCTCCCAATTTTTTATATTTATCAAATAAATGGGGGGTATTTATATGTCATTGTATTTTCCTTCCCATGTTGCCTCTTCAAAAATATGGGTTTTCCAAAAATATTTTACCTGATGGATTACTTTAAACTGAAACACATTCTCTCTATAGTCTTGAATCTACACTGGTTGTTCCTCATAAGAAATATTCTCTTCCAACTGAAATACATATGGACTCCAAACATGAGATAGATCCAAAAAAAAACTTTCTCAACATTGAAACATGAAAATAATCGTGTACCTGGGATAAACATGGAGGTAAATCCACTCTGTAGGCTATTGATCCAACTTTTTCTTGGATTTCATAGTGTCCAATGATCCTCAGTCTCAACTTTCCCTTTTTACAAAATGCATCATAGTTTTCCATGGAGAAACATTGAGAAAGACAAGATCCCCTACCTCAAAAGAAAGATCCTTCTTTTGGTTATCTACATAACTTTTTTTCCTCCTCTGAGCTATTCTCATTTTATTTTGAATCAATTGATCTTTTTCTGCCATCTCTTCTACCAATTCTGGTCCCATCAGTTTTCCTTTCCCATAATTCATTCCAAAAAGTAGGAGTTCGAAACATATTTCCATATAATTCCTCAAATTGTGCCATCTGTACACTGGAATAAAAACTATTATAATAAGAAAATTCAACCAAAGAAAGATGTTGGTCCCAACATCCCTGGTAATACATTAAGAAAGCAAATATAATATCTTCTAATGTCTGAATTGTTCATTCTAACTACCCATATGATTATGGATGAAAAGATTTACTAAAATTTAATTCAGTATCCAATGACTTCTGAGGGCCTTTCTAAAAGATATAAGTGAACCTCAGATCATGATCAGATATAATGTAGAGGGAAACTCAATGAAACCTAGCTATATATTTAACATATAACCACTAATGTTGATCTAGTGTCATTGTATCTCTAATAGGTTAGAAATGAGAAGATGTAGTTAATTGATCAAAAATAAACCAGATTACATTGTTACCTCGAGATGTCATTGAAAATCCCATAAATAAGTCCATTGATATATTTTTCCATTTCCACATTGGCACTGAGAAAGGGTGAAGCTTCCCTTTCACTAACTATCACTCTGATTTAACCTATTGAAAAACAAATCCCATCATAGTGAATCCAGTAATAACTCTTTTAAATCCATCGAACCAGTAATACTATCGAAGATCTCTGTACATTTTAGTATTACCAGGATGAACTGAAAATGGATAACATTGAACATCACATAACATCTCTTTCTTCAACTATGAATCATATGGCACATAATCTCTTTACAAACCTAAAAACACAGTCTCTATCAGAAATAACTCAGGTAACATACCGTTCTAAACCAACTCTAACTTTTTCTACAAATCATTGTCTTCCTTATGTGCTTTCATACCTCTGTATTATAGAGATAATTTCTATGACACATGAAACAAAACATGGGATCTCCTACACCAAAAACATCTATTACAATGGTCATCAAATTTTTAATCAATGTATCTTGTTCCAAATGTAACATGATTAATATAACGTTACAATTCTGACTCAATTCATCATCCACATTATTTTATTTTCCCGGATGGTAATGTATCATGCAATCATAATCCTTGAGTAATTACATCAATCTCTTCTATCTCATGTTCAATTCATTCTGGGTGAATATATACTTAAAACTTATTTATTCAGTATATATTTCACATTTTACACAATAAAATGATGCCTCAAAATTTTTAAATAATAAAAAACATCAGCTACTACCAAATCATGTGTAGCGTAATTTAACTCATGAGGTTTCAACTAACGTGAAGCATAATCAATTACCTGGTCATTCTACAGTAGGACACAACCAAGTACTTTCAATGAATAATCACTGTAGAAAACAAATTTACCATCTCTGGATAGTAGTTCCAAAACTAGAGAATCACCAATCTTATTTTCATTTCTTGAAAACAATCATAACATTCTTTTGTCTAGATGAACATAAAACATTTTCAACTTAACTTAGTCAGTGGGCTAGATGACCATGAAAAATAATCAACACATCTTATTTAATATCCTATATAACTAAGAGAACTACACATCTTGATTATGTTTATAGTTTTTTACCATTATTCATCAACTTTTTTTACCAAGATCAATAGTTATGCCTTTTTTTAAAAAAATGTGACCAAGGAATGATATTTTTGTTAAAAAAACTCACAATTAGTTAACATTCCATATGGATTAATTTCTTTTATGGTTTTAAAAACAATCCTTAAGTGAATTTCAGGTCCCTATAAGATTTTAGAATATACCAAAATACGATCTATAAAAGAAACCACCATTATCACCTGAGTCAGTTTAGTCATCACTGCAACTAACTATTCAACTATGATTTTGACTATCTTAAGATGCTGATTTGGAAGATCAGTTCCCTCTGTATGCCTTCCCAACGTAGTTTCCATGTTTCCTTTATGAAAAACCATCTGAAAAAAAGAAATTTCTTAGTATAATAAACATGATAATATATAAATCCTATATCATTTCAATCTTACCATAAATAAATTTATGTATTATTTAACAATATCTTACCTCCTAAAGTTATCTAAAATGACATCTGATACCAACTATAAGGACCTGGCCTTAAACATTAAATAATCTTTAATTAAGTTAATAATTCACATTGAGGATATTTTAATTAAAATAGATTTATAAAATTAGGTTATATCATATAAAACAATTTTAATATAACCTGTAGACACTTATACTCAGTATCATTTGTTTTCATAAAATAAAAAAATTTAAAATAAAAGAAACATGTTTAGTTCCATGTTTCAATCATCCTGACATATCCTTGATCCCATACATGATAATAAACCACTTTATTTCCTATGAGAAAACATTTAAAAAACTCATATGAGAATAAAAATCTCAGTAAGGGATACAGAAAGAAGAAAAACTTTTAGTTTTTCAAAACAACAAGTAAACCATGAATACAGTATCAGAAGTAATACTATTCACCTTTATGAAGTAGTAAATACTCTTCCATAAATAAACAATCATTGATTTCCATTTTTTATCCAAAATATTACCATAAAAGCAATATACAGCTCACAAAACATATAAATCAAACTTGGGAGAAAAAAATACTTAAATGGAATAACCATATGGTTGACTTCCACACATATCACCAAATGGAATAGCTGTGAGGAAAAATTCCATACCCAATGTATTAAAGGTTATAACGTAACCACCCATCCTGGTTTATCACAGTACCACCCGTCATTTGGTTTATCAGGTAACCACCCATCAAATGTCAATGTACCATTATAAAATCATAACACATAAAATATTGCAAATATAAATATTTCACTAATATTATTTCATTTTCAATCACAATAAATAATTTCAAGACATTGAAATAATAAATCCATTTTAGAAAGCATTTTTAATACCAAAATAACAAAAAACAGAATAAGTGGTTTCTTTTTCATTTTAAAAAACATCAAGGCTTATAGGGGAAGCCAAATAACGATTACAGTAGTGAAGAGGTCATTGTTGCCACATACGGTAAAAAACATTCATGTTTTTCATTTAGTAAAACTCTTCCTAGAAAAATAATCCATTTGAATGAATGTAAAATGCATAGGGTTTTATTATACACCATGTAGAATAAGGAGGTGTATATTGTCAAAACATGCCTAAATACAAGGAGATTGAGATGAAGTCCCTTACTCGTGCCAGAATTGACTTGTTGGTTCTTTAATTTTATGAATAATAAAATTAATATAATTTATACTTTCTTAAGAATAATTTTCAAATTTATTATTCTTTTTATGTCACTTATTACTTGGCTATAAGAATTAGTTAATTATTTTAGTTCACAATGGACATTTTGACGATGTTCGGAATTTGTGTCAAAAATGAACTTGTTATAATTATAAATTGTCCATGTGGTCAAAATTACGTTATCTATAGAATTATAATCAGGATTTAGATATCATATATATCATATATATCTAGTAGATATGTAATTATTATATTACATATCATTTGGAGTTATGAAATGAAACACAACATTCATGGAGACGATGAGCCGTACATACGCATGAATGCTACTTTCATTTATATTTTATATTTAAAGTAATTAAAACTTAATAATAAATATGTATATTATAATTCCAGTATAATATCTATGTTATGTGTGTCATATATGTTCATTAATTCCATCTGTTGCATTTTCCGTGTAGTATGAATGAGTCATATCACTTTGAGGGGGTTGTAGTCCACACTTCCTCAAATGAAATTATCATATTTACCTATTTTGGAAACCATAAATGTATGCTATAAATGAAAAATAAAGAAGCATATATACAATATTAATATAATATTTATAACATATAAATACCATTCCATAATAATGTCCAACATGAGAGGCGTTAGAAGATAATCTAACAATCATCATTTCTTGATGCAGTAGTTCGCCATCCAGAGAAACATTATGTTACTACTATGACCCTAACGCCTTCATTTTTATTGATTTTTTGTCATCCACCTTTAAAGGGGTGAGTTGGAACCCTTAAAAGGACCGTAGGTGTAATTATTACATGGACCATTGGACTTAGATAAATTCAATGCCCATAGACTTTAAACATTACATACAACCTAGACTAACTACTTGGAACATCTCTTCCACAACATCTTCATCGTGAAATCATCTCTCAACCTTCGCATGGTTGTTCGACTAGGCTTTCTCATGCATGCACAAGCTTGTCCTAATGGATGGTTCTATACCCTCTCATTCTTGAAATCCATTTAGTATATTCTATGGTGAAATCTCCTTGCTCATCCTCCTTTTAGATCTTTTTCCTTGTAGGTTGTTTGGTTTGCATCTACAAATAAAGTAGCCTGAAGACGCTGAGGTGGCCTGAATGCATTACTGACCTGAAGGCCTGGGTGGCTTGAAGGTCTTAAAGGAAGCATGAACCAAATTGGTTTCCTAAAGGCCCAAAAGAGGAATAGTCTCGGATGTTACAATGACAAACCATGCCTACTACAGTACTGCTACAGTACCAGAAATATGCCTCCTCTTGGATTTGATCCCTAGTCACCTAGATGAACATAAGGAGTCCTCACCAACTAGGATGAGGCTCATGATTGAAACATTAGGTTCTTTTCCCATTAGACAAAGGTGTGTGTAATTGTAGTTCAAATCCATCTCATAAAAATTTCTTAATATACTGAGGATACTGGTGTTGTTGTAAAACAATGGTATAACGATAGTTTAGGGGGTTGGATAAGTAAAATAAAATTAGAAAACATGAGGGATGATATTACCTTTAAGGCGTGTAACTCCATTTGGATTGAACCATAACACTTCATTAAAGTCCCTTATGCCTAAGCTAAAGCATCTAGGTGTAAGAGAGGGATCTTGGGAGATTATTTGGGCAGAGGTTGGACTAGCTATGGGGATTGAGAGGTGTGTGTAATGGAGTAGTGGTGATTTCCTTTTATATGGGTGAGAAAGAGATCTATAAGAATGATTGAAAATATTATTTTTTCATAAAATTAATTTCGTTTTAAAAACGTCCCAAACTCAATATATTAGAAGATAAGATGACTATTATTCAAAATTATTTCAACCAATAAGTTTTAGGAACGTTTTGGTTTCATTTTTAACCGTATCATTTGTGTTTAACCCTTAGTTAACTAATTTAACTTTTACAATGTCTTCTTGTATATTCATACTATATGGTTAATATATTTACTAAAAAATGTCAAGAGATCCAAAATGAATCCTTAATGACATTTGTGACATCATTTATGTCATTTGACCGAATCCTAGTCTTTTAGAATTAATTTATTATTTAATAAAATAGTAGTCATTTTAAAAACTCATTTATGCCAATTTATAAACTATTTATATCAAGACTTTAAAAAAATCTGAAACAACTTTATTTTTTCAAAAAAAATTAATTAATTTAAAGATAACAAGTCATCAACATATATAAAATTCTAAGATAGCATAAAAATATTCAAAATAAATTTATTTTAATATTTATAATATCTTTTATTTAAAAAATTCATTAATGACGTATTCATAACATCATCATTTTGTCAAAATTAAATTTATTTAATTGATGTAAAAAAATAATAAATCAAATAAAATGATGTAATAAATATTTTTGTCTTTCTGATGACTATTTATAGTCAGAGATATCAATTACATAACCCCACATTAAACTTGTTTTAGCAAAACAATTCATGTTTATGATATTTTTATTTTTAATTTAAATAAAGACTTATTAGTATCATTATCTTAACCAAATGTCATTCAAAGGACAGAAGCCTCAACCAAAGATGTAATTTGTTGGCCATGACTTGTCCAATATGGCTATTACAAGTGTTATGGTAATTTTATATTATTATAATATTATTTTTACCTTGAGTTACCCTATTTAACTTTAACCGCGATAAATAAAAGTCAAAATTTACTATTCACGAAAAATTATTTTCCTCTTATTGAACCACATTTTACTTACTGATAACAACCATGTTTGTTTTATTTTTCAAATTCAATTCACAGAAGCAGTAAAATTACATTTAAATAAAATTTTTTGTTTTTAACTTCTATGTAGTGTTTTTTCTATATTCATAAAAAATTGATCGTTTCCAGAAAAATACCAAAAATTCATCCAAATATAATTTTGATATTCCAATTAAATTAATTATGTAAATTTTATAAATATTAAAGCATATTAGTTTCCTTAATTAATTTAAAATTAATTTTTATTTTCAAAACATGAAAGCGTGTTTTTAGCAATAAAAACTATCAAAAGATTTGTATTTGTTTATATCCAATTTCAAAGTGAAATTATATCCAACGATCTTCATTGGATTAAATGGTAAAAATATAATCCAATTAATATTTAAAACCATTTAAAAATATAATCTAACCATATAAATAAATTAGTTTAAAAGGCAGTTTTGAATTAAAATGCTGTATTTTTCACTATTCATTAAAAATTGAACATTATTAGAAAAATACCATAATTTCATCAAATGTATATTTTTATGTCCTGATTCTAAAGAAGAATTTTAATTTTTCAAATACAACATATAAAAGTGAAAGAAACTATATTTAAGAAGGGTTCATTGTCAATAGGAAGTAAATCAATCTTTTAAAAAATATTACAGTATTCATGCTTAAAATAGGATTCATTCACATTTTAAGCCTATAACTTTTTTTGATATGTGTAAAAACATTTAAAATACATGTGTTAATCATATTGTAGGTAGTTCTATTTATTATTCCAAATACAATAGCTAGGAACTAAATACCATTTAAAATAAAATTATATTATTATTTCCCTATATGACCCATCCTTTTATGCAACATGAGATTTTAGAGAAACCCATTATCGTTTGATAGGTACACCATAAATCATAGCATCCCACCCTTTAAAATTAAATTAATAATTATTTCAAAAATATTAATAACTTTGAATGTGTCATATTCATTATTTAACTAGGTTGTTACATAGCGAGTTATATCTCATAGAATATTGTATTTCTTTTAAAATAAAATGGATGGTATTTGATTGATGAATCCTTGACATGTGGTCATATTTCTTGTTGTTGTGAAAACACTATTCGGGTGACAACACCATCGTCAGAACTATCTAGGACATCCTTGACTTTAATATAGGAGGTTTCATTCCATTTAGGGATATATATATATTATTTTATCCGAATGTGAGGTTTAGGTTTGACTAAATAATGCTTGAGATGAGAAGTATGTTGGTTGGTGTGTGTCGATAAGGATGTATTTTATTATTTCATGTTACTATATTTGGATCATGATATTGATATAGTTGTTCTTTATCATTCCTTACAATGAAAAGATTTTTTGTGTGTATTTGATATCATGTGAAATTGTGTTTCACAAACAGATATATAAAATTGGAGCCTTGGTGTTGGGATTTATGAGTTTTTATTATCTTAAATAGTGGGAGAGGTCACTCGTGTATAGGGGAAAGAAATAGTAGTAGTTTACCAAAACTAACATCATCATAAATCCCTTAAAGATGGTTGTGGATATCCCTTTAGAGGTAAGTGATTAATGCGTAGGTGGAAGGTAAAGAGATACATAGGTGGAGACTTATGGTTGGGAGTTAAGAGGATTAGTGGACAATAACCAAAATAGAAATCATTCAAATGTCTTTAAAGGTATTCATGGTATACCCATTAGTAGGGAAAACAGAATGGATAACATGAAATAATGGTCGTGGATTCCGATGGACACGGTTCATCAGTGGTTAAAAGGTTAAGAGTGGTGGATATCAACTTCACAAAAAATACCATTTTCCTGTTACAACCACATTAATTTTAGGGGATATCATGAAATAGAAGAATGTGTTTTGGATCATTGATGACCTATAGAGGGATATAGTGAGCTTCTATTTCTTGATTGAAATATGTGACTTTGTGTTTTTTTTTTGCAATTACATGATATAGGTGGGGCTAGAGTTATTGGCGACTGTGTCAGTGAACGATGACTCAAAACTTGTATGTTAACTAAGAACTTAATTATGTTATGATATAAAATATTATATATATTATTTACTTTTATTAAGGATGCATAGGTGGTTCCCTACTGAGTATTGTTCCCACACCCTACTCATGAATTTTAGTGCACTTGAATATTTCACAACCATAGATCGGGTGTAGGGGAATGGCCTTTTGGTAGATGGTTGATTGGTCAATCATGGAGCTGAAGTGGAAAAGGATGGACACAAGAGTACCATATTAATGCATTTTTATTTACTTGTCATGTGTTTTATGATGCATACACTCTGGAAATCCATATAACTTTGGGTGCTAATATTATATGTATACCATTATTCAATTCCTTCATTTTACCCCGATTATTTATTAATTATTTTCATATGTTGTGAAATCATACTGATGGTATAGTTTACCCATTTTTTGATTCAGAACCTCGCTTCTAGTTGACATCCTCTTATGTACGGGGATGTGGGCATGAGTTCATTGAACCATCCAACATGGACATGGTGGTTGAGGTTGGTGTTATACAAAATTCTACCAGTGGTACAGTTTCCCTGAAATATTCTTCTATTTTTCATGGTATGGGATTGGATATACATTACATAGGACAACTAGGAATCTATAATGGTAACTATGATTGTTTTTAGAAAATGTTTTATAATGGAAACTGAGCTTCCAAAAAATGGGGAATTTATGTTTAGTTGTTAAATAAACACATCTAGGTAGATTCCTGTGATTTTCATTTATTTATAATATTTATGGAGTGTACATTAGTGATTAATATTAACATATGATCACATGAAAAATATTTATACCTCTTATTTTTTTTAATTGTAGTTATTTATGTCAACTGATAATTTTTTCTATCAATTTCGGATATATTTCCCTCTATGTGATATATCAGTATTTTTCAAGATGTTATGGTATATCTCTATTAGAATTTATTACATGAACTGAATCTTATGTTGTGTTAATATATATATATATATAAATCCTTTTTCAAACATGAAGGGGTAGAAATTATTGTTAGTTTTAGGTGGGTATATTTAAGGATGATAGTAGTCTCCCAGTAAATCATTAATGTGATCCCACAGACTGGTTATGATTTTCTAGGTTACTAATGATATTTATATTAATGAATTTGTTACCTCATAGATTTTTAGAGAAGAAAATATATTATAAGAATTGTCATGTTCACATTTCCTAAACTTTCCTAGTTGTACATGTTGTATTCCCACTCAATGAGATAGTTTAAACACCTTGGTTTTTGGTCATCTACTATAGAGACTTTCAGCTTCTGTATCATCCAACCATTTAGTACAATTGTGGACCACATGATGTAATGGTATGAATATTCATCATCAAGGATATTAATTATCTCATTGAGAATCTAGGGGCCTATAAGGCGATAATGGATTCTTTCAGGCTACATGGACACCCAATTGTTCGTAGGTTGTGTTAAAAATTTTGAGAATATATGAGGAAATGACATGGAAATATTCAGAAAAATATTATTCGAAGATTTATATCTGGTTAAACTAAACTCATATTGTACCCATGAACTCATGGATCATTTGTTGATATTAATGAGAGTAATTTCCCATGTGACACAACTCATAGTACTACATTGAAATGGCCTGATGGAAAATATTGAATGGGGTACTAGAGATGAAATACTCCTTTGAACTACCAATGTACATTATTTTGATACATTGGTATGAAGGAATAGGAATTATGATATTTCACCCAAGAATACTTTCAGAATGAAAAGGATTTACATGTGATCAAAAAAACATCATCCGAAATATAGAGAACTGTAATTCTTAAACTGTGATGAGTTTTGGAATTACTAGAAGGCCTTTAAATCACTACAAAACTGGTGATGACAATGTGGAATGTTATAAAATCATCAAAAAAATGTTCAGATCTTGGATGATATGATTTTTAAGAGGGTTTTCAAATACATGGTCAATGGAAAAGGTAATTGATCAGGGCCCTCATTGAAAACATTATATTTTGGGGACTCAAAATAATCATGGAAAGGGTCGTAGTGGTGACCAATGTAATTTCATTATATTTGATCAACAACTAATAGATAGAGATAAGGAAAATTTTTTATGAAGATGTTTGGTCATGAACATTTCTTCTTTATATTATTCCTTGTTTAATTATGGTTATTATTATTATACAGATGACCTGGGTTTGGAATTGAATCTAATGTAGAGTTATGTTTTTCTAGAATTAAAATTAATTTAATAAATAGTTGATCAAAGATGATAAACCATATGATATGATAGTGTGGTAGTTCATTCATACATTAGTGAGAAACTGATGAGGGAATTTCATATCATTGGGTGGGAGGACGTCATGGGAGGAATTATAATGGTGTTACCCAAGAGTTTCCATGTGGTTTGTTTCCGACATAGAAATATGTTTTACATTTTAGTTTTTGTAAGCCATATAGAATTCCCTCATGAATCAGTTGAGATTGAGGACAACATACAATCCTCTAATGGATGGACAATCAACGTGGACCATAGAGATACTATCTAATATACATTGAGCTTTCATTTGGGACATCAGTGTAGTGTTTCATGACCACCTAACCATATTACCCTAAGATGGTTTTTATGGGAAAGTGTATACTTCACCTCCTTTATGGAATGAGGTGAGTGAAGTAGCAGTTTTGGGGACTAGTGTGGTTTATGGGGCCATTGAGAGAGTAAAAATGATTCTCAAGATGTTGAACATCACTCAATATAGACATAGATCATATTTCAACAATAGGAGAAAACCATCATAGTTTAATATGATAGATAAGGTTTTTCTTGAATGTGAATCCTTAGTTGTGGCATAAATTATGTGGGATAATGGAAAACTGGAACCATGTTTTATGGGACCCTTTGATATCATCAAATGGGTGGAGGACAATGTTTTACTATCTCTATGTTTTATTGTATTATTTAGCCATGCATGATGTGTTCCACATATCTTGGATTCTAGGGTACAAGACAGATCCTAAGAATGTTATAGATTTTGATGATGGTGGTTTGGAATAAGATGAATAATATTAGTATGATTCAATGCATATATTTTGTAGAATTGAGAAATTCCTTTGATATGTGATGGAACAACTCATCTGAATTTTGAGATTGAAATAAAGTATCAAAGAGAAGATATTAGAGCACTAGAATGATGTTTTTCCATACTGTAATGAGTTTCTTTTGTGCGCGATGAATATATTTATATCATAGGTATGATAATTCAATACTGGTAGAGAATCATACCATTATAAATTTAAAAGAAAATAAAAACCAAAGTTGATAATAATTTGTAGTTTACATTAATTGAATGTTTTATTATTCAATACAGATAATATAATTGATGATGATGGAGGATTTTTTCAAGGTTAAAATCACATTTAACAACTTTAAATATTCTTAAATCTGTTTCAAGATTCATTCACTTTTTTATTTTGCAATTAGAAGGACTGTAGGTCCTAGAAAAAATTGAATAAAAATATTTTATATATTATATTACTCATTATTGATATTTCCAAAAGTATTTGATTATCTAATGAACAATGTATCATATGAAAAATGAAATACCACTATTAGGTCATGGATGAGGGTTCTACACTAGGCATGATATAAATTTTGTGTGCATTGTTTTTTTTAAGATCGCATGTGAGGAAAAAATATTTACTATTTTAGGTAATAATGTTTTTTAAAATAATTGAATATCACCCATACAGTGCATAATAAGTGAAATATGATACCACTGTTTGGTCCGGCTAGTTGGGTTTCTCCTTAGTGTCACATATCAATTGTTTACATCTATATTTTTTTTGATATCAAGAGAATAAAACCTATTTATAATATTTATTTTATATTTTTCTGAAAAAAAAACCTAATATTTCTCAAAAATCATGTCAAATGAGAAATAAGATGCCAACGTTAGGTCTAGGATGTAGGGTTTAGCCTCAAAACAATATAAAAACATTACATTTTGGGTGATTGGTTATATCACACATAATGGTAATAATAATTGTATAATTATTATTATTTGTGCTAATGATATTAAAATATAAATTTAATGCATAATTAAATATACTTAACTAGTGAAAAATGTTTATCCATGGGTTCAAATTTAACGGTGAAAAATAAATTAATAACAGAGAAACTATAAATTTTGAATAAAAAAATTAATTGGTTGATTAATAAAAATTGTATTAAAAATGTAGTTTTGAATTGAAGTTGAATATAAATTGTTAATAGTTGAAATGTTGTGATATATTTAATAATAATGATAATTTTTTTCTATAATTGATATTAAATTGAGAAAAATGTATTGGTGTGTAATAAATTGAAATATGTTAATATATATATGTGAGTGATATATATGTGTGTGTGTTTGTTTGTGTGTGTGGAAGAATTTATATATATAAATATAATGTGTAATTATATGGGAGATATATATATATATTATATTGGATTGTGTGTGTGTTTTTGTTCGTGTGAGGTATATAAATATAGACAGACATATATATATATATATATATATATATCGAATTGCTATCATATCAATATATAGGATTATAAGATTTTTATATACACAAATATAAATGATTTATTGACATATTTAATTAAATGCTAAATTTATTTTAGAAGAAGAAATAATGATATGAATAATTGAATTATAGGAGTTCAGGGGGGTATCTATGCATGAATAAAAGTGAGGTAATCTTGGTTCAATCTCTAAATCATGTAATAATAAATTAATTAATTTTTAATGATATAAAAATAATTAATGAGAAAAATAGAATATTATTGTAAAAAGGTGGAGAGTTTGCACAACACATTTCTCATTAAATTTCCATTTATCCATCATGTCTCTATCTCTATACATCTATACCTCTCTTTTCCTACAATTAATAAGTATTATTTTCTATTTATTTTTTATTTATTTTGTTTTTTTAACTTCTACCTTAAATATATTATTTGATATTTATCAAAAGTATTCTCCATCAGGGTTGTTGGATTTGAATTGATAGGATCAAGCTTTATCACATGTTTTTTGTGAAGGAGGAAAGGTATTATTTCATATTTAATTTTAATAATTTACATTCCATTTTATAAAAATCAAGGATAACAAGTCATATTATCAAATTATATATTATATAAAAAATATCAAAATATAATCACACCATTTATCAATTAATAATTTAAATTAAATTAAAAGTGGATAATAATGAAATTTTTATGGATCAATATATGGTTTGTTAAATAATAATTATGAGACATATGGAATTTTTTCTTAAATTAATTTAGAGATAAAAATAATTTAAATAATTTTGAATTGTTATCAAAGAGATTATTGTGAGCCCATGCATTGGTATAAAACAATAATTTATTAATTATCACGGAGAAAAGGAGAACGTGTTGTCATATGAAATATTTTATTTAATTTTGATAGAAAAAATATATATTTGGTTTTAGGAATTAGGGATGTGGGATCATTTTTGGTGGCTTGGTCAGTACGATATGACTAGAAATTTTAATGTTGATTGAGAAATTAATTATGTAATTATGTACACTAGTATATATTTTTTCTGTTTTTGTAAGGATGATATGGTGGAGTCGAACTAGGTTATTTACTCATACCCTACTTGGGAATTTCAGTGTACCAATAAAATTCATGACTATAGATCCTTCATAGGTAAAAGTTCTGAAGGAAGATGGTTGAGTAGTAGAGCATGGAACTTGAGAAGATCGCGACAAAACACATTGCGCACTATAGATAAGTTTTATTTAATTGATTTAATTACCAAAATTTTACTCTCTCCACATTCTTATAACTGTGGATCTATATTCACATGTATGTAATTATTCAATTTCCACATTTTACCCAGATTATGTAAACTATATTTTATTATTTTTTAATTTTTCCTTGCTTTATGTCATGATACAAAGAGTATAGTCTCTCAAATATTAGAAATATACCCCCGTTGATATCCATACATCTCTTGTATAAGTGTATTCACACATGAGGTCTTATGAATATACAACTCAAACCCAGTTATTTGAGTTGGTATGTTACAAAAATGGTAAATTTTCAAGTTTTAAAAGAAAAAATCATTATTTTTCCCTAATGAAATGATATAAAAGAGAAATTATTATTATATGAAATAGTGATTTAATCAATAAATCATCATAAATTGGAAAATATACACATTATTTAATAAAAAAATACCAACAAATGTTTCCTAGTGAAATCATTCCATAGAACATCTTAAAGATCATATTCTATCATTCACTTCCCTTAAACTGTTAAAATTGTTTAGAAATGAAACAGACAAGAATAATATATAACCTATTTTAAGAACACTATCTAAATATATAATCCATAAATGATTATTCATATATCAATGGGTCAACACCCAATGAAAATTATCCATGTGGTATACAATAAAATGATGTTAAATATAATGTATATATATTTTTTCTTTCCATTATAACCCTTTTAATTCCACAAATTAATAAAATATAAGATAAAATATTTATATAATATATCACATACAATATTATTTTGAGTATATAATTCCAAAATAAATATATTTTTCGAATTCCTCAATAACTAGTGTCATGCTAAATATGACTACTATTTTCCGTATATGAAAAAAATCAGCATCAATTAATTTCTCTCTAGAAGAATAATGATGAATTATTATTTTATTTCATTTTTATTATATAATTAATGATGAAACATATTCCTACAAATATTTATAAAAAATTTATCATCGCTTTTATGAATAATTAGAAACATAATTCCAATATTGATATCATAAAATTAGGTATTCATCTATCATAATTCGGTTTTAGAGTTTTATGTTTCCACATACCCTTCCAATTTACTAATCAAGGTGATATATTACCAAATAATGTTCATCAAATAAAATAAACTCTCTTCATGATAGAAAACTCCCTGATATAATAATCTAATATCATTAACACAAATTTTAAAGCCTTTATCTATGTATTGAAATACATCATGATTGAATTATATTCATATTTCAGTTGAAAATATATTTTACCTCTATTGTACAAACAAATCTTCCTTATTACCACGAAATTGATCTCTTTAATAGAAAATTTATACATATATGTATGAGTGACATTGTAATCCATGTTCAATCATAATGATGTAACAAGAAGTGTACATCCAATCATATATTAGAATTCTCTTAGATGAACAATATAACTTTTTTTATTTTGATAAAAATTTATTAAGATATTTAATATTGTGATATTTTGGTTTGGGCATTGCATAGAGAAAATTTCAAAAATATCCATTGAATACATCTATTCCAAATGAATAAAATCTAAATTTAATTTGAGGAATTTATAGTCATAAAAGTTTCCTCGTCTCTTAATGAATGGAAATTTCATATAAGATCTTAATTTTATCAGAAGAATCTACCCAATATCCTTCATCATTTATTATATATATAATTCCCTAAGTGTAAAAAAATATTACCTGAATATACCAATTTTCATTCATATTGTATATATTATTTTGCACTCCTCCCTTTCAGAAAATAAACTTCATTATGAAATTTTCAAGTATATAATTAAAATATAGTAGGGTTGGGTTCACCCCAAAAAATGCTTCCATTTCCATATAATCATATTTCTACTAATAAATAAAAAAATTACCCATATTGATTCTAAAAGGATGACTCTAATTTTATCTAACAACATAGGAATCCTTGATGAATTATCATATTTCTAGTTGGTATGAGAAAAGGTTCGGATGATGACTGTCACGTCCCCCTCCCCACAAAGTGTACCCCTCCTGGGCCGGCAATGTGAGAAGGGAGATAATGACCCCCGAGTCCCGCCTCCAGTAGGCCCCGGGTTGGAGACTAGCACCGAGGGTATAATACACACACAAATGGGAGGCATTTCCCTCTAAGAGAACACATGCAGAAGAGAGAGATAGAATAGACTCCAACCAACTCCAACTCATAACTGAAATATAAAATAAACTCAAGTACATATATGAAAAGTCATGAAAAAGTACTAAAACTGAAAGGGAAAACTAAAAGTACCCAAAAGAAAGTAAAATAGCAGCGACCACAAGCCCGAATAGCTCCTCATCCAACTGCAAGCTAGTAGTAACCAGATTGATCTCCAACCTGCTCCAAGTGACCTAAAAACAGTTTATATGTACATAGGGTGAGTATAACAGTATACTCAGTAGGATCCTCCTCAAGCCTCTCGTGCAGAAGTAAAGAAAGCATGCTAAAGCCCAGTGAACAACAAGTGAAACTAACTCGTTAACTAAACAGGTATACTAAGTTCCCAACCTCACCATGGATACTCTCACCAAGTAACAGATACAAGAATATAGCATATAGCATAGAATAACAAGGCTACCCCGCTTCTACTTCCCCACTGGTTTTCCGCTTTGCCCCAACGACATACGTCCTATGCATCTCTCTCCAAAGGCTTGCCCGCAGACACCTGGGCTAAGCTCCACAATCTGCACCTCGTGCACCACATAGGCTTGCCCGCAGACACCTGGGCGAAGCACCACACCGTCCTCACAACCAAAGGTAACCAGGTAGTTTCTGGGAGCCACCACAGCTCGCATAACGTGTATCATACGTCGAGTATAATACCTCAAGCCATTACAGCCCATACCCTGAGTAACGATCCTCTAGCCATCACAGCATATACACGTTACACCTATAGTAGTCCATAGGGTACTATATCATGAATATATGCATTTGAATAACCACAATCCATTAAAGCCCTCTACACACATATATGGGGTAACTAACCGCTTGCCTCATGGCACAAGTATCTACCAAGAGAAGAGAGCGGGGCCAAAGGGGGTAGTCAGCCATTCAACCTCCCATCAGAATGTTGGGGAAAACACCCCCCAGGGCTCAGAATCCCAGGGGTGTCAGTTTCCCGTACCGACAGGGTAGAGTAGCATATAGAAACACAAAAAGTACAGAATATATATAACTCACAACCACACTATGGGAATTACCTAGTCATAGGAACAACTGCAGCTAACGTCTCTCAGACTCCAGGCTGCTACTTCTAAGACTAGGTATCCTATAAGCACACAACCATTTGAAGATATTTATTAGATTACTCCATTCTCATTTTATCAATTCCACTTTATGTTAACTAATTCTTTAAACATTAATTAACCATGAACAGTTTACCACATTAAACTAAATTGGCATCACATTCAAAAACTGCTCATTTTTAGGATTCACATCACTATTAAATTCCAGTTTCTCTATCCCCGTGGATTATCACCATTTAAACAAACTTTCATTATTGAATTACCTTCCCCATATTCCCAGGAATTCTAGAAAAGCATCCTATTCTACTAAAAAAAGGGCTCAACACGGTGAGTAGATATACTACCAATCGAGTCTCTGCCGCCTATAGCAGAGCATAGACCCATCCTCCATCGAGAGGCTAAACACGGAAAGCACGTGGCATACCCCGCGTGTCTTCGCCTCCTTCAGAAAGAGGGTAAGCAAAACCAGCTGCCTTGAGCAGCGGGGAAAAGTAAAGCGGATAAACAATCAAACCACCAACATCAAACCATCACATTCATCTCATACCATCATCCTTGGTGTCCTCCCCGACACCCACATGCATAAACCGATGCATCTCGCCACACTAGGCGTCATCTGCTGCCACAACTACAAGTCCCCATGCCTCCACATATCACAACAGCCATCCAGGCTCACATCAAATCACAAGCAGCAGGAAATCAAAGATCACAAAATGGGCTCTCGGCCCTTTAACAAGTCATTCAGCCTTCATACAAGATGATCACTCAGAGCTCCAAACCACAAGGCATTCAGCCTTACAAGAAAGCGGGTAACACAGAACCCTTTTGAAATTATCGAACTAATAGTTCTTTAATCCATCTTGATTAACAGATTCGTTAACATGCCTCTTTATCTTTAGCCAATTATTTAACAAATAATTCCGGCTTTACGTTCTTTATCAATTTCCATCATGAATGAGCAACAAATTAAATAAAATCATAGATATCACTCTATCTAGGAAAACATGAGGCAAATCGTTCAAAAGGTACAAAGTAACAACATTTGATCAACCAATTCCTTTAATCCGGTTCAAGTATTTAATTAGGTCAATTTCATTGTGATCCAAAGGACTAAATCATGCTAATTCTATGATTGCACATACACAATTATAGAATCCATGAATCCCCTACCTCGAAGAGTTCTTGACGTCCTTTATCCACACAATGGGTCACAATCCTCTTCTCCTCACGACAACTGCATCCACCGGAGGATGCCACGGTACGACAGTAACAACCAACCCCAAGAAAACCCATTAGAACCATGGAGATTACATGCTAATATGGAAGGAAGAACAAGAGAAGTTGATCCCCGAAGGAACGATGATAAAACATACCTTATATGGAAGAACGATCGACACAACTTGGTTTCATCAACAGACCGGAACTGATCTGAGTAACGTTTGATTGTGAAACTCCTACGAGAATGATTGCAAGGTTCTAGCATCTCGTAGATGAGAACTAAGAGGAAGAACAATGAAGAATGATATCTCGTTCCTTTTAAAAAAATCGAGAGGTGACGGTTTAAGATCCGATTTATTCTCCATAAAAAACGGATCGCATTAACCCACGCGGTTTGACCAAGTAAAAACATCCCGCCCTTAGGAATAATTAATATAGAATTTGTGGCCTTTGAATCGGCCTTAAAGTCCTTAAAATAAGGTTTTAAAAGTATTTTACGTCAAAGAAAATGTCAAATTTACGAAGCTGAAAACACTGTTCACATACTCAATATTTGGAAAAGTATGGAATCGGTAGCTCTCATGAAGTCTAGAAACACTTTTCATTCGTGAAATTTGGCAAAGTATGGAATCGGTAGCTCTTAGGATTCTGGAAACACTGTACAATTCTACCAATAGAAGTCCACCGATAGAACCTCACCGATAGAAAACACTGTTCAAGTATACCGATAGAAGTCCACCGATAGAACCTCACCGATAGAAACACTGTTCAAGTCTACCGATAGAAGTCCACCGATAGAACCTCACCGATAGAAACATTGTTCACTGAACCTCACTGATAGAAACACTGTTCACTGAACCTCACTGATAGAAGTCCACCGATAGAAACACTGTTCACAGAACTAGAAATTTAGCAAAGTGTTAGCCGATCTACAGCTGGACTGCGGCTACCAGTATACCGAGCTATCATTACGCCGTGGCTGCCGGTAAACCCAGCTACCGGTAGGATGCGGCTACCGGTAGACCGAGCTACCGGTAAGCAGCAGCTACCGGTAGACCGATCTACCGGTAATCAGCAGCTACCGGTAGACCGAGCTACCGGTAATCAGCAACTACCGGTAGACCGAGATACCGGTAATCATCAGCTACCGGTAGACCGAGCTACCGGTAATCAGCAGCTACCGGTAGACCGAGCTACCGGTAATTAGCAGCTACCGGTAGACCGAGCTTCCGGTAGGCAGCAGCTGGGGGATAAGTCACCTTGACCTCCCGGAACACCTCCAACACCACATTTTCACAAAGTAATGGACCAGGGAGGTCCGGGCCATTACATTAGATACCTCTCAAAACATTCTCGTCCTCGAGAATTAAAAACCAACCCAGAAGAAAAGAGGGGTCTAAACAACCACCCCATAAGATACCTCTCAGGGGAAAACCACCATGAGTTGTTCAAAAGATGGAGCAAAACTACGACATCCGAGAGTATGGAAACAAATAATCCATAACCAAACAATTCAAACATAACATTACATCAAAGGTACATAAATAAAACATGAAAGGTCTTACCATAAAGGAAATGTCATTACATGGAAAGAGTTAAACATTAAACAACTCTGGGTACTGAGCACGTATCTGTGACTCACGCTCCCAGGTACTCTCCTCCATGCCACCGTGTCTCCACAAGACACGAACTAAGGGGATAGAACGCCCACGCAACACCTTCTCCTTGTGGTCTTGGATCTCCATTGGTCGCTCCTCGAAGGTTGCATCATCGTCAATATCGATCTCTCCCCAATCGATAAAATGAGATTCATCATGAAGATAACGACGGAGCTGTGATACATGGAAAACATCATGTATCCGACTCATCTGAGGGGGAAGTGCTACTCGATACGCCACAGCTCCAACACGAGATAACACCTCGAAAGGCCCAACAAACCGGGGAGAAAGCTTACTTCCACGACCAAACCTTCGCTGCCCACGACGGGGAGTCACCTTTAGAAACGCATGATCCCCAACATTAAACTCTAACGGTCTCCTTCTTTGATCAGAATATGATTTCTGATGATCCTGTGTTGTCTTAATCCTCTCACGAATCACCTGAACCATCTCTTTTGTATTCTGCACTAGTTCTGGTCCGAGAATTGCTGACTCTCCGACCCCAGTCCAGCACAACGGAGAACGGCATGGCCGCCCATACAAGGCTTCAAACGGTTTCATACCAATGGTAGAGTGAAAACTATTATTGTAAGAGAACACTACCAAGGGTAAGTGCTTCACCCATGAACCTCCAAAATCAAGAACACAAGAGCACAACATGTCTTCAAGAGTTTGGATGGTTCGCTCTGTCTGACCATCCGTTTGAGGATGAAAAGCAGTGCTAAGGCATAATTGAGAACCAAAAGCATGCTGGAGACCTCTCCAAACCCTGGAGGTAAAACGATGATCTCAATCAGAAATGATCGTCTTAGGAACTCCCTGAAGCCTCACCACCTCCTCGAGATACTACCTCGACAAAACATCCACTGAGCTCGACTCCTTGATCGCTATGAAGTGGGATGATTTTGTTAAACGATCCACTACCACCCATATAGCATCATGTCCTCCCGGAGCTCGAGGTAAACCTGTAACAAAGTCCATTTAGATGTCCTCCCACTTCCACTGAGGAATCTCTAAGTGCTGGAGAAGACCACCAGGAACACGGTGTTCGGCATTCACCTTCTAGAAGACTAAACATCGAGACACACATTCTGCAACTGTACTCTTCAGCCCAGGCCACCAAAACTGACTCCTCAAGGATCGGTACATCTTCGTCACACCAGGATGTACCACCAAGGGTGAACTATTGAACTCTCGGAGAACCGTCTCGCGCATCGCCAAGGGAACAAAAAGCCTGCCATGATACAACACTCGGTGTTGTTCATCCTCCGACCAACCATCAGGGGCCACACCACATACAACTCTGTCTCTCCAAACTTCCACCTCTAGGTCACCCAACTGAGACTCTTCCACCTTCTGCATCAGGTATGACTGCACCATCATCTGGAAAAGACAACCTCTACCCCCAACTTCTTCCATATCAGGATGCAAAGATGATAGCTCTTCAATCACTCTCCAAGAATCACCATATTCACGCACAACATCATTACGTATCTTTCGGCTTAGTGCGTCAGCTACAACATTCCCTTTTCCAGGTGTATACGATATTTCAAAGTCGTATTCCTGCAAGAACTCCATCCACCGACGCTGCCTCAAGTTCAAGTCACGTTGGGAGAAAACATACCTCAAACTCTTATGATTGGTGAAAACCACAAAGTGCTCACCAATGAGGTAATGTCTCCACAACTTTAGAGCAAACACCACGGCTGCGAACTCAAGATCATGGGTGGCATAGTTGCATTCATGGGGACGCAACTGCCGAGACCCATAAGAAACAACTGACCTCTGCTGCATGAGAACACAGCCTAGCCCCAGATGTGAAGCATCACAGAAAACATCAAACTGGACTCCCTCCGCTGGAAGACAAAGTACGGGAGCACTTACCAACTTCTCCTTTAGATACTCAAAAGCTGTCTGACACTGATCAGTCCATATGAAGGCTTGATCCTTCCTGGTCAAAGCTGTCATAGGAGTCGCAACTCGGGTGAAATTATCTACAAACCTCCTATAATAGCCTGCGAGACCAAGGAAACTTCGCACCTCTGACACGGTCTTGGGGGCTGGCCAAGACACCACTTATTCTATCTTCGAAGGATCCACAGCTACTCCCTATTAGGACACAACATGTTCCAAGAAACGAACTTCTCGAGCCCAGAACTCACACTTGGAAAACTTCCCAAACAACTGATGTTGGCGAAGAACTCCCAAAACGGCTCGTAGATGCTTTGCATGCTCCTCTTCAGATGTGGAGTACACAAGGATGTCGTCGATGACAACCACAACAAACATTTCCAGAAATTCACGGAACACAGCATTCATCAACCCCATGAAAACAGCTGGAGCATTCGTCACGCCGAATGGCATTACGACAAACTCATAATGCCCATGATGACAGCGGAAATCATTCTTCGGGATATCCTCATCCTTTACACGCATCTGATGATATCCTGACTGCAAGTCTATCTTTGAGAACCAACTTGCACACTTCAGTTGATCGAATAGGTCATCAATCCACCGGAGAGGATAGCGGTTCTTTATTGTCACATTGTTTAACCGACGATAATCGACGCACAACCGCAAACTGTCATCAGCCTTTTTCACAAACAAAACTGGTGCACCCCACGGTGACACACTTGGCCGAACAAAACCACACTGAAACAGACCGTCGAGATGAATACGTAGCTCTCGTAACTCAGAAGGGGTCATCCTATACGGAGACATAGAGATAGGAGACGCTCCTGGTTGTAGCTCGATCCCAAACTTGATCTCTCGTCAAGGGGGTAAGGATACAACCTCTTCTGGAAAGACGTCAGGGTACTCCTTTACGACCCTAGGAAACGCCAACTTTTGAACCTCTGAAGAACTCAGCGTCATCCCAGCCATCATGGATGATAAGGATAGAACTTGTCTATGACTCATCCGAGGATCTCTCTCACCAACAAACACCACTTTCTCTCCATCTTCATCAAAGAAAACGACCTTCTTCCTGTAGCAATCCACAACAGCCTGCACCGAATACAACCAATCCATGCCAAGTATGACATCATATGGTTGTATTCGCAAACATAGGAAATCTCCCCAAGAGGGGTGTTGCCCCAACACTAGCTCACAGTCTCTACATACTTCAAACAAGTCAACTCGACCTCCAACTGGCATATTCAACGCCAAGGGCACTGGAAGTCTCTCTACCTCAAGTCCCAAAGCATGGACAAGGGTAGGTGATATGAAGGAGTGTGTTTCTCCTGAATCAAACAAGGCATACACCAAGGTAGAAAACAAGAAAAGGGTACCTCGAACGTCATCTGGCTCGCCTGGGGCTGGTAACGCTAGAGCATGAAGCTGACCACAACCTCCTCCACGGCCTCTCTGACCCTGATGACGACCACCACCATGGCCGCGCTCT
This sequence comes from Viscum album, assembly GCA_963277665.1. Lineage (NCBI taxonomy): Eukaryota > Viridiplantae > Streptophyta > Magnoliopsida > Santalales > Viscaceae > Viscum > Viscum album. Next base: position 1,031,435,857 of record OY728133.1, on the reverse strand, counting down.
GCTCTCTGAGGACGGGGAGCGTCATGGGGCTATCCTCTGCCTGCTCCATCTACCCTTTGGTGATCTAAAACTGGTGAAACCTTCTGCTGCTGCCTCGGCTGGAACTGCCTCAACGGAGGAACCTGGAGTGGAGCGCCCGGTGCGCGATGACTGCTCTGAAAAGTTGGGCACTCCCGCTGATGATGACCACGACCACCACAAGAAAAACAAGCGCCTGATCCCTTGGCATAGGTCTGAGAGTTTTTGCCTCCGAAGAAACGAGATGGGAAGGGCTCGGACCTACCCCCAGGTGAACGAAAACTCTTCTGTCCTGAAAACTGGGAACCCCAGACCACAACTCTTCTTTGTGAGGAATCATGACGATTCTCCTCTCGTGACGATCCAGTCCTGGCCAAAGTCCTCTCAACAACCTCTGCCCTCGCCAGCACCTCAAGATTTGTCTTCAGCATAAATGGGGTGACATGGCGCTGGATCTCTGGACGCAAAGCCTCCTCAAAATGCCTCGCCCTGGCCTCATCATCTGGTAACAGGTCTGAAGCATATCGTAGAAGGTTCCTGAAATGGATTCCAATCTCTCAAACACTGGAGCTCCCTTGTCGAAGGGTACGAAGCTCCTGGCTACTGGACACATTCGCAGTCGACGAAAGAAACTCGACTCTAAACCTGTCTCGAAACTCCTCCCATGAGATTGCTGACTCCTCATGATCACCGAGGAACAAGAACTACCATTGCCTCGCTGCTCCACGCAGCATCGTCACAACCAAGGATGCCCAGTTTTCCTTCTGAGCACGAATCGAACTGAAGCCTATCTCGATCTCCTCCAACCAGTCTTCTGTGACTGCATCTAAAACGGATCCCTCGTACTTATGTAGACTCTGGCGCTGAAACTCTCGAAGTGTCTTCCTCCAAGTTTCATCATCGTCAACCTCTACTCGGCGGCGATATGATGGAACATCCTGATGGGCATCTTCTGCGCAAACCTGACGAGGACTTCGACCTGGAGCCATACCTGCAAAATAACAACTGTTAGAGCTTCTAAGCCTGGGATATGGAAGACTCAACATTAATTAATTAATAGTTTTGTTTTATTTATTTTAGGTTACCTATCCCAAGGTCTACCCATTCAAACACAAGCGCAAAGAATAATGATGCATGATCCTTTCCTAGGTCTCTACCCTGCAACCGGTATCACTTTGTTTAGTAGCCATCGTAATCTTAAAGGTCCGTGAAACAGATCATAGGGGGCCCTAAACGCCTAAGTCTCTGCCGGTCTCCAGTGTTTACCCTACTTTCTAAACATGAATGACATCGTTGCCCTACCATCCCATGCATCCTCACCTGTGCCAAACTCCAAACTCCATCCTATCCCTCAACCAGACCTCTGATACCACTCTGTCACGACCCCCTCCCCACAAAGTGTACCCCTTTTGGGATGTCAATGTGAGAAGGGAGATAATGACCCAAGAGTCCCGCCTCCAGTAGGCCCCGGGTTGGCGACTAGCACCGAGGGTATAATACACACACAAATGGGAGGCATTTCCCTCTAAGAGAGCACATACAGAAGAGAGAGATAGAATAGACCCCAACCAACTCCAACTCATAACTGAAATATAAAAGAAACCCAAGTACGTATATGAAAAGTCATGAACAAGTACTACAACTGAAACGGAAAACTAAAAGTACCCAAAAGAAAGTAAAACGGCAGCGACCACAAGCCCGAACAGCTCCTCCTCCAACCGCAAGCTAGTAGTAACCAGCTTGATCTCCAACCTGCTCCAAGTGACCTGAAAAACAGTTTATATGTACATAGGGTGAGTATAACAGTATACTCAGTAGGATCCTCCTCAAGCCTCTCGTGCAGAAGTAAAGAAAGCATGATAAAGCCCAGTGAACAACAAGTGAAACTAACTCGTTACCTAAACAGGTATACTAAGTTCCCAACCTCACCATGGCTACTCTCACCAAGTAACACATACAAGAATATATCATATAGCATAGAATATCAAGGGTACCCCACTACTACTTCCCCACTGGTTTGTCGCTTTTCCCCAACGACATACGTCCTGTGCATCTCTCTCCAAAGGCTTGCCCGCAGACACTTGGGCTAAGCTCCACAATCTGCACCTCGTGCACCACATAGGCTTTCCCGCAGACACCTGGGCGAAGAACCACACCGTCCTCACAACCAAAGGTAACCAGGTAGTTTCTGGGAGCCACCACAGCTCGTATAGCGTGTATCATACGTCGGGTATAATACCTCAAGCCATTACAGCCCATACTCCGAGTAAGGATCCTCAAGACATCACAGCCTATACACGTTACACCTATAGTAGTCCATAGGGTACTATATCCAGAATATATGCATGTGAATAACCACAAGCCATTACAGCCCTCTACACACATATATGGGGTAACTAACCGCTTGCCTCATGGCACAAGTATCTTCCAAGAGAAGAGAGCGGGGCCAAAGGGGGTACTCAGCCATTCAACCTCCCATCAGAATGTTGGGGAAAACACCCCCCAGGGCTCAGAATCCCAGGGGTGTCAGTTGCCCTTACCGACAGGGTGGAGTAGCATATAGAAACACAAAAAGTACAGAATATATATAACTCACAACCACACTATGGTCATTACCTAGTCATAGACACAACTGCAGCTAAAGTCTCTCAGACTCCAGGCTGCTACTTCTAAGACTAGGTATCCTATATGCACACAACCATTTGAAGAGATTTATTAGATTACTCCATTCTCATTTTATCAATTCCATTGTACGTTAATTAATTCTTTAAACACTAATTAACCATGAACAATTTACCACATTAAACTAAATTGGCATCACATTCAAAAACTGCTCCTTTTTTGGATTCACATCACTATTAAATTCCAGTTTCTCCATCCCCGTGTGTTATCACCATTTAAACAAACTTTCATTATTGAATTACCTTCCCCATATTCCCAGGCATTCTAGAAAAGCATCCTATGCTACTAAACACAAAGGGCTCAACACGGTTAGTAGATATACTAACCATCGAGTCTTTGCCGCCTATAGCAAGAGCATAGACCCATCCTCCATCGAGAGGCTAAACACGAAAAGCACGTGTCATACCCCGCGTGTCTTCGCCTCCTTCGGAAAGAGGGTAAGCAAAACCAGATGCCTTGAGCAGTGGGGAAAAGTAAAGCAGATAAAAAATCCAACCACCAACATCAAACCATCACATTCATCTCATACCATCATCCTTGGTGTCCTCCCCGACACCAACATGCATAAACCGATGCATCTCGCCACACTAGGCTTCATCTTCTGCCACAAGAACAAGTCCCCATGCATCCACATATTACAACATCCATCCAGGCTCACATCAAATCACAAGCAGCAGGAAATCAAAGATCACAAAATGGTCTCTCGGCCCTTTAACAAGGCATTCATCCTTCATACAAGATGAGCACTCAGAGCTCCAAACCACAAGGCATTCAGCCTTACAAGCAAGCGGGTAACTCAGAACCCTTTTGAAATTATCGAACTAAAAGTTCTTTAATCCATCTTGAATTAACAGATTCATTAACATGCCTCTTTTTCTTTAGCCAATTATTTAACAAATAATTCCGTCTTTACGTTCTTTATCAATTTCCATCATGAATGAGCAAAAAATTAAAGAAAATCATAGATATCACTCTATCTAGGAAAACATGAGGCAAACCGTTCTCACGGTACAAAGTAACAACATGCGATCAACCAATTCCTTTAATCCGGTTCAAGTATTTAATTAGGTCAATTTCATTGTGATCCAAAGGACTAAATCATGCTAATTCTATGATTTCACATACACAATTAGAGAATCCATGAATCCCCTACCTCGAAGAGTTCTTGACGTCCTTTATCCACACAACGGGTCAAAGTCCTCTTCTCCTCACGATAGCTGCATCCACCGAAGGATGCCACGGTACGACAGTACCAACCAACCCCAAGAAAACCCATTAGAACCATGAAGATTACATGCTAATATGGAAGGAAGAACAAGAGAAGGTGATCCCCGAAGGAACGATGATAAAACATACCTTATATAGAAGAACGATCGACACAACTTGGTTGCATCAACAGACCGGAACTGATCTGAGTAACGTTTGATTGTGAAACTCCTACGATAATGATTGCAATGTTCTAGCGTCTCGTAGATGAGAACCAGGAGGAAGAACAACGAAGAATGATATCTCGTTCCTTTTAAAAAAAATTCGAGAGGCGACGGTTTAAGATCCGATTTATTCTACATAAAAAACGGATCGCATTAACCCACGCGGTTTCACCAAGTAAAAACATCTCAGCCTTAGGAATAATTAATATAGAATTTATGGCCTTTGAATCGGCCTTAAAGTCCTTAAAATAAGGTTTTAAAAGTATTTTACGTCAAAGAAAACGTCAAATTTACGAAGCTGGAAACACTGTTCACATTCTCAAAATTTCGCAAAGTATGGAATCGGTAGCTCTTAGGATTCTGGAAACACTGTACAAGTCTACCGATAGAAGTCCACCGATAGAACCTCACCGATAGAAAACACTGTTCAAGTCTACCGATAGAAGTCCACCGATAGAACCTCGCCAATAGAAACACTGTTCAAGTCTATCGATAGAAGTCCACCGATAGAACCTCACCGATAGAAACACTGTTCACTGAACCTCACCAATAGAAACACTGTTCACTAAACCTCACTGATAGAAGTCCACCGATAGAAACACTGTTCACAGAACTAGAAATTTGGCAAAGTGTTAGCCGAGCTACTGCTGGACTGCGGATACCAGTATACCGAGCTATTAGTACGCCGTGGCTACCGGTAAACCCAGCTACCGGTAGGATGCGGCTACGGGTAGACCGAGCTACCGGTAAGCAGCAGCTACCGGTAGACCGAGCTACCGGTAATCAGCAGCTACCGGTAGACCGAGCTACCGGTAATCAGCAGTTACCGGTAGACCGAGATACCGTTAATCAGCAGCTACCGGTAGACCGAGCTACTGGTAATCAGCAGCTACCGGTAGACCTAGCTAACAGTAATCAGCAGCTACCGGTAGACCGAGCTACCGGTAATCAGCAGCTACCAGTAGACCGAGCTACTGGTAAGCAGCTGCTGGGGGATAAGTCACCTTGACCTCCGAGAACACCTCCAACACCACATTTTCACAAAGTAATGGACCAGGGAGGTCCGGGCCATTACAATGAAACTATTAATATAACATCATTTGACCTCAATGAAATTATATAGGATGTTATATTTCATTTTTTTCATGAATATATATATATATGATATTAACATGTGGTGAGGATAATGAGGGAATAAAAAATGTGTGTGATGAGTTGAATGTAGAGGTGTGTTTATATATGAAATTTTATGTTTTTGATATGTGATTATGAGAGTCTCTTCATAGTGATATTGGTGACCCTTATAATTCCTTTCTGACACATGTTTTTTTCATGTTTCCTAGACACTAGAATTTCACTATAAATACTGATATATTAATTTTTTCTTAATTCTTGATGTAATTTGGTTTTATCATTGTTTAATGTAATCATGAAAACACCAGTATATAAGAACCCATATGTAGTAAGTTACCTATAATGATGAGGTCTTAACACCATTAATTGTAGGAATTTCCACCCTATAAGAGGGAAAAGTAAATAGGATAACATGAAAGTACTCAAATATATATTTGGATCCCTGTTTTTTGATTTTTAGAACATAGTGGATGGTTTCCCGACCTAAGTTAGCCATAAAATTCTTAACTGTGGGAGTGACTACACCTATATAGAAGAAATGAAAGTGTATGTATAGAAAATACTTGTAACTATTCCCTATAAACATGTTTCGTGGGAGATTAAATGCTTAAAAAAGGTAAATATAGTCTTCACATAACATAATGAGTTCCTATAACAACCACTATAATAGTAGGGTGAGTTCATTACATTAAAGGAGTGTCATTCCTATGATTACATCAGGTGGGGTGATATGATCTTTTTAGACTTGATTAATTTATTTTTCATCATGAAATTATTACCATAAATGAGATGATGCGTGTAGGGCCATGGTTTTTGGTGGATTGGTCAGTGCATGATGACTAGGAACTTGGATGTTTATTGAAAAATTACTTACATCATGATATACACTCTTATATATACTGTGCACTTATAGTAAGGATGAATTGGGGGTGTCTTAAAGAGTTTTGTACGCAAACCACGCTATGTAATTTCAGAGATCTTTTACATTTCATGACACAAAATCCATCGAATAAAAAGGGACATATATCAGACGATTGAGTAGCTGAGTATGATGATTGAGCAGATCAGGACAAACACCAGAGCACCTTGTAGATGTTTTAGTATTTTCTTGATTAAATTAACTGATTTTTCCTCACAAGACATTCTTATCATATTGGGAGCTACATTTATATGTATCTAATTATTTAGATTCCACATTTTACTCTGATTATTTATTATTTATTATTATCCTAGTAAATGAAATAATATTATGTTTATAGACTTCCCACTATCACAGTTATACCCTCACTGATATTTGTAAGCCTATTCTATATGAAAAGGCATGAATTAGGTCTTATGACCATAAATATAAAACTCGGTTGTTCGAGTTGGTATATTATAGTAATGATAAATGTTCAAGTGTTATCAAAGATGTTTTTCTTTATTTCCCATGATGAAATGATATGAAGGAAACATGAGTTTTAGATGAAATAATTATTTTATAAATAAATCATCATTACATCATATATTTCAAAAATTTATTAAAAAAAATATCATAATTAATTTTATCATCATTAAAAATTCCATGGAACCCATTAATGAACAAATTACAGCATCCCATTCCCTTAAAATATAAAAATAGTTTTGACATTAAACAAACCAAAATCATAATTAATCAATATTAACAGAAATCTTTAAATATAATCCCGAAATGAGTATACTTATCTAAATGGGTCTATAACCAATGAAAATTCTAGACATTGTAAAAAAAGGATGATAAATATAAAGTATTATGTTTTTTCTTCTTTTCTATTCCATCACATTGAATAAAATAAAATAAAAAATTATGAAAGAGGGTATTAATATACTATAACATATCCTTGATTAGGATGATTATGGAATATCTAAATAAATATATGTTTCTATAATTCCCCATTAAGTAATGTCTAGGTGATCATGAAAATGGTTTTCTCTATTGTAAAAAATTACAACATCAATTAATTTGTCTCTAGAAGATCAATGATGAATTATTATTTTATTTCAATGTGCGTATATATTTATTTATGAACTATATTTCATTAATAAATTATAAAAATTTTATTATCCTGTTTATAAAGAGGTGGAATCTTTGTTTCAATACTGGTATCTTCAATATATATCTTCCTCAACAATAATCCTGTTATGGAATTTTTTGTTTCCATATATCATTAAATGAAAGTAATCGATTTTATATATTTCCACTTCATGTTGGTAAAATAAACACACCTATCTCCAAAGTAAAAAACTCCAATATATATTAAACCATTACTATCATCCCAAAAAAATAGCTTTCTATCTATTTATCAAAACACATCAAGCTTGATTTTATATTCATATTTCTATTTATAAACTATTGTACCCACAAATCATCATTATAAACCATAAATTGAACTCTTCTGTAGAAAATTGACAAATATATCTTTGAATAACATTATAATAAAATTTCAATCAAAATGATTTCAAATAAAGTGAGATTATAATCAACTATTATAATTATCTTAGATGAAAATTCTATCCTTAATCATCATTTTCTATTTTTATTTCCATGTTGAATATTATCAATATTGGTGTCGCTGCTTCCACATAAAACATTTTCAAATGTTCCCTAGAATATATCTCTTCCAAATGAAAAAAATATTTTAATTTAGGGAGTTTATTTTCCTAGAATCTTCCTACTATATTAATGAATGTAAATTTATTATTACAACTTCAATTTATCAGAAAAATCATCCTAAAATCCTTCACCATTTATTTTCTGGATGATGTCATATATATTAAAATAATACAGATAGAAAAATATTTTTCATTCGAAATTTATAGATTATTTTCCAATCCTACATTTATGAAATTAAAAATCATTATGAAATTTTATATCTTAAAATTACAATATCATAGAACAGCTTTCACCCCAAATATTTCTTTAATAGTCAAATACAAATATTTCTAATAATATATAAATAAATATCCCACATGGTTTCCAAAATTAAAACTCTTTTTTTATCTCTTTAATTTGGATGAGAGATTGGGAATTCATTTAAAATATCTTGTATTACCTTGATGACATAATAGAAATATTGTTTCTATGGGTTCTAGGTCATATAAACATGGATAATTTCTTATCAATATAAACTTCGTAAATATGATAACACCCATTATACACTAATCCTATTTAATTCCCCACCATATCAATATTCATTGTGAATTTTATTCTAAACTACATATTTTACTGGATATAATTAATTTATTTAGGCCTCGTTATCATCATCTAAGTGTCTCTATTCACTATATATTCTAATTATTTATTAATATAATCCAATGATTCCTAATTATTCATTAATTACTCAAGATCTACAGGTTAAAATTTATTTAAAATTAGTGCATGGGGTTCTCTTTTGAATGTTATATAAATATATTCCTATTATACTAGATTTGAAATGATGTTTTATAGTTTAATTTTACTTCTCATACATGTTTAAGAATAATGGAATTTTAAATTATCATTTTAAATGGTTGGATCTTAATATAATTTGTAATAAGCATTAATTTTCGAATATCATTGGGAAATTACATATGGTTTTTTATAGAAAACAAATTCATCACCACCTTTTCACATTTTTCATCTCGTAATACATCATATTCAAATGTTTCAAGATCATCACTTCAACAATATAAAAAATTATTAATTATTCATTATGGTTCCAATGTTTTACTATTTAACATAGATGATGTAATTTGTAAATATCATCAACTCTATTAGTTTCATATATCTGATGATTTTTACATTTTACCTTGATAACATGACAACCTCTAAAAACATGAATATACAATGAAAATAGGAATATTTTTATTGTTATATATATGGGAAATATATGATTTTTTCGTTTAAAAAAAATGTTTATTAGTTTGACCTACTATAGAAATAAATTTTTACAACAAATATCAATATTTAACACGATCTCCCACTATTATCTACAAAATATACAATAAAAATATGTGTTTTCATTCAGCTATAAAATATTATCATGGTTTATATAGTGAAATTATTTCATGTATGGTTTATTTCATTACCTTGTAATCATTAATTATTCCTTTTGGAAACACCATTCCTTTATCTCTATAGTTCTTCTTGATAGAAAATCATCAGTATTATTATTTAAAAATAAAAAAAATATTAAAATTTATTAAGGACTAATTATTTTGATTTTTAAACATGGTATAAGAAATAATGTGATATAATCAATAAAAGTATTAATGTATATATTTAACATGGTTTATTCCTTAGTCATTATCCTACAGAAATTAATGTGAATGAGATATAATGGATTATTTTACTAAATCCCAACCTTTTTTAATGATGAATTATTAATATTACTATTTTTTGAAATTAATATATTCTAATGTATTTTATTTTTCTTGAAAAAAATATAATAAAATTATTTCCCTATTTGATCATGATCATATTCAATTTGCTAGGATATAAAAGACTTATATTCTATAATTCACTATATTATTTCATATAATGATATTATTAATTCCCACAATCACCCACATGAATCAAATTTACTATAATCCACTATCCTCTTGTCACCACTTTTATATATTCATTATTATTTAACAATTAACCCATTATTCATAAAATTTACAATGTTTTACTAATCAAAATAAAGAGAAATACTTCTCAATTTATATATCAATATATCAATATAGTGTTGTGTTATTTATTTAAACTTCTCAATCCAAATTACATTTGAGTTAACTCTTAAATTTAATATTGACCCATTATTGCCAATGGTCCTTGAAAATCAATCTAACATTTCATAATCGTTAAAAAATTTAAATTCTTCTGTCATATATTTAAAGCACCGAAATTTTGTGATCCAAATACATTCCACATTTATTTCTTTATGTGAATCGTTGACTAATAGTTATTTCTCATAACATTTTCATTTATTCTTATATGGATTTTTAAAATAAAAAATTCGATTTTTATGGGGAGGTAAAATGAAATAAAATTCACAAACATTGTGTGTGGCCTACGCACATTGTCCCTCAACGTTATCAATAATATCAATCATTCTCTTAAATTTTTTAGAGTTTGTAATCCCTTTCAAATAATTAATATTCTAAGGTATTAATCACCCATTAAATTATTCCTATAAAACCTATAATTTTTGAAGTTTTTTTGTTATATATTCCAACACATTTGTCGTTTTTTCCTAGTGAACTCAAAATTATAGTAGTAGCATTGAATGGTATACATTCCGGTCTATGTGAAATATTTTATAAAATATGTTACCTGCCTTTATATCTTTATTTATTCAGAAATATTGCTTCTTTTTTATTACTTAAATTAATTTTTAACTAATAATTTATTTTTCATCATATTAAACTTCTTCTATGAATATTTGAGGCTCTATTTGTGTTATTTTTTGACAAAAGTCTTTTTTTATAGAAAATTATATATTATAAACTATAAAACAATTTAGATTCATTACCATAATTTATAAACTCATTATTAAATAATTTATATCCATATATCTATCCCTTTTTATAAATGTTATATTATTATATTTTATACATAATATACTTCAATATTCTTAATACATTCTCTAACTTCTGAAAGTGAAAATTCAACATTGGATATATATGTTTTCAATTCTTCTTCAGTTTGAACTATTTAATTTTGAAAATCATCAAACTAAATCACATAATAATGATAAAATTATATGTATTATTGTTAGGATCCCTATAAATATCATTAATATCTATAAATCCATAAATCTCCATCAGGAATATAAATATATACTTTTTAAAAATATTTTATTAACCATTATTGACAGATTTTACATCTTATGTATTATCCATTATTTCTACCATTTTGATACCTTTCAGATATAATATATAAATTCATTCTATTTTAATAACTCTATATTAGTATATTATTATTCAATTTGTGAACATACATTATTGCACGAATATTTTACATTATTTTCTATTTCAATGGGAAAATTTTCATCATGTTCATCATTATCGTGAAGATTTCTTCTTCATATTCACTACCAGAAATTTTTACAAATAATTATAATCTATTATAAAATTTAGAGTGATTCTTTTCTTTCCCATTAGAATAAAAATTTTATTTATTTTATTTCTTCTAAGATATTTTTCTGTGATAATCCTATTCCATTTAACAATATAATATTATATTGTAATATTTATAATATATTAAAAAATCCAAAATAACCCCACTCGATAAATATTTCAATGTGGTAATTACATTATGACTTTAATTAATCCCACTACTATTTCTTAATTTAATGAACCTAAAAAGAACATACATATTAGAAACTTCATCATCATAATATAAATTAGATGATACTTTTTTTATACACAACCTCTTTACTTAATATCTCAACTGTTGAGGATTTAATGCCAGTATATATTTCATAATTTTATTTTTTTCTTGATAACATTATTTTTCTAATTTTTTAATATATAATAGTACTATGTATGTCATCAAAAGAGATAAAAATAGATATTTTTAAGAAAAATAATTTAATTATAAATCGTAAATGCGATGTAATATACTAAACATATTATATATAATTATAGAGTCTTAAAACATCCTACCATAGCCTCTAAAAAGCTCAAAACATAGTTAACAATTTTTTATAAATTCTTGAATTATCTTGTCTTTAGGAATCTAGATTAATTCTTGAATATTATTAAAAAACAACATCATATAATACTTTACATTAGTCATTCCATAATATATATTCTCTAATTTTACAAAAATGCATTTCATTATTTTATTTACACAGCATATCAGAAATCTATTTTTCGAACGTTATAATAAAATGGTCATTCTAGAAAGACCATATTTCTCTATATTCATTTTTCTTGCAAAAATTTATCATAGTTCCATAATAAGGTATGGAAAAGTTAATAGTTTTAACATATAAAAAATATTCATAGTTGGTTCTAAAAAGGATTTCACAATTCAATCAATTGAAAAAATATAACCATTCCACAAAAAATAAAGATTCTTTTAAAAATTGACATAATTTAAAGTTTATGTAAAGTATTATAATAATATATAACATCATTTCTAATTTTAATGTTTTTTCTAAATTTGAACATCAAATAACCAAGCATGAATTGAGGGAAAATTAATTTTATACCAATTGTGGGGCCTATTATAAGATCAATAGAAGATCCATAATTGGTAGAAAATTGATGATGTATTTTTTATTTGTTTCTTAAAGTATAATAATCAACATTAATGGGATTATGGAGATATTACCTATCTTTACCCTCAAACACACAGAAAAAGAATAGACCTGGGTGGTTTACATAGATTACCACTATATGTGAAAATACTAGACTTTTATGTGATATTGATTCTTGAGGGACCACAATACCAAATTTAATAATCATTTCAGTACAAAGAGTGGAGTATTACCCAAAATATCATGTTTAAAATTATTATTTTTGTGATTTTTCCATCATATTCATAACAATGATATATTATTTGGTAAAATACTATTAAGCCACCATCCTATACTATAGTATCAACTTCTGGGTTACATTAAATCATTCTTCTTATTGTGTACCTATACTACAGTAAGACGCCACATTAATTTAAATACATATAAATACATGAAATGGATGTTTTATACAAATTCACCCAGAATGGATCATCAATGTATATGAAATATAACATTCCTCCATAATCTCTACTGTGAGTATTACAACCAAATCAACAAATTAACTATTTCATAAAATATAATGGAGAATTATAGTTAACCAATAATGAATATATATTAATATAATACGATGAGATTTATATTCATGTTTCTTCCATAATTTTTTTTCTTCCACCCATAATAATATAGTTATAAAATTTTTAATATTCGTTCTCTTGAAGTCACATATCACTATCAAAATCACAAAAAACTACTTCACTCATAATATTCTATAACTACATAAAATATGAATAAAATAACAAGATCATAAAATACATTAGAAATATTGAATTCAATATATTAATATAAAATATTTATTCCTGAATTAATGAAATATATAAATATATAAATTAATGAATATACATAAGATGCATATATTTTATGGAATAAATATCCCTATTGAATTATCTTCTTCTTCTATCATAAAACCTTTTTGAATCATGATCGAAGGACTATAATGTTTCTATCATTAATGAAAAATATAAAAAGAATCATATTATTTAATTATCCTTTAATTATTTTCCATTCATTATAAAAAATCGTGATAAATACTATGATATATGTTATCCTGAAATACAGATATATACTACATAAAAAAATCCATATTTACACAAAGGTCATATTACCATTATGTTTTTAAAAATAAATTTATTGAAATTTTACATATGAAAAAACTAATTTTTAATACATCTTAATTACCTTTTTATAATGGATTTTACCATTACATGTATCTTTACATACCTTTATATGTGTCTCAATAACCCTAATAAAGAACATGTGATTCTAATATTGTGAAAAATTATTTGTTTGAGTGTCTATTAGATAACTTTTAAGATATTAATTTCACCTTTAATAATACTAATATATAACTTTTTTAACAATATATATATTAATGAGTACCCTTATTTAGTTATATAAACTTTTTTTGACCATTATGAATCATATTATGACATAAAATAACCATTAAATGGCATATTCTGGGTATTAAGTCTCATAATAGGGAGAAATAATGTTGTATGAAATAATGAGTTGTGTAACATCTATGTAAAAAACATTAATTTTTTACTACATATGAAATGATAAATGTTATAATATATCACTCTATAATTCCAAATACATAATATATTTCATAAAAAATGACTTTGTATTTCATCCACTCATGTAAATTATCGTAATTCCAAAAAAAGATTCAAACACTTGAAATGTAGAATAAATTACAAATATTTTAGGCCTATTCCAAAAAACATTACTAAATTAAAAGAACATGAATCACTTATAATTCTAACACATTGCATGTGAAATATTATTTTAAGAAAATTTGAATGTGATTTATGTAATGAAAAAATAAAAAATAATAAACATTTCCACTTAAATAATCAAAACTTGTTTGAATTATATTATCTAGATAGACAAAAAAACTTTTAAGAATTTCATCAATATTAATACATTTTATCAATAGTGGATTCAAATTATATCCATATAAAAATTCAATTTTCATTTAGTTATAAAAATCGTGAAATAATTCCCAAGTAAATCATATAAAATATATTTATAACATTATCACAAATAAAATAGTTTTTTTATAAAATAATATTTCATTCTATTTAAAAAAACTCAATCTTTAATTCATTAAAAATAGCTAAATAAATTCATTTTTGAAATCTGAAAAACATGTCAAAAATGGATTCACATAAATATTGGAGCACAATCATATACATTTCCTAGAAATTATTCATTTATATATCCCAATGTTGTAACAAGTATTATTATTATACTATGTCCCAGGATAAAATATATTCAATATATATAGTAAATTGTTCCATATAATTCAGTTTACTATAACCACTTATTAATTTGATTTGAAATAATAAGAAAATATGTTGAATGGACTTATTAATTTATTTCATTTTACATGAGTGTTTATATACCACCCATGTTACTCATAAGATTAAATTATATATGATAAAATGAGTGTAATAAACCCATGAAACATTGAATATTCCACCCATCACTCAAAATTTATGAGTTATTCTTCCTTTATGGAAATATATTACTTTTTATAACCCCCACCCATTATTCTATATCCCATAAAATTGTATTAAATCATTTATTTACACTTAATATAAAGGAAATTTAAAATTATGAGATCTTTTACATGACCACAATTATGATAATTATAAATAGATCAATTTTTTTTCAAATAATGTATTCAATATATAATAAAATTATTATATCATTAATTTTTAATATATATTCAATAACATGTTGATAAATAATAAAATATTGTAGATAGTTTATGAAAATGATAATTATATATGAAACATGTCTGACACTTTCCATTCTCCCAAAACATTCACTTATTAGAAATATAAATCCATTATTTGAAGAAACCAGAATAATTTTTACAATATTCTTTATCATGATCCTAAAAATAATTATATAAAAATATATAAAAATTTGATTGTGTAATATAATAATATACATAATCGTAATATTCATAATTTATAATAATTCCTCATGGTTGGACATAATAAATTGTATTATCATTTTATTAAAAATATCTTTATAAAACATATTCACAAATCCATGAAGTTATTTAAATCAAATTTAATATATTATTTTCATGAATTTCACCTAATTAAAAATTAATAAAATCTATCTAGATGTGAAATTCCATTGGTAATAAAATAAAATTAAACATACATGTAAATTTTTCAGTATTGAATCAATGTATTTGAAATATTTTTATCAAAAATCATTTAAGGATGAAATAACTATAGGATATTTTATAATATATCATAGATTAAATTTTCTCTACTAGGGAATAATTTATCCTTAATTAAATAATAATTTACATATGGTAGTTAAATCCCATATAATGAAATAATATATGAAATAATGATTTTTCATGGTAATTTATTATTTAAAGAATTTTATTTTATAAATTATAAATATATACATACATTCATATATAAATATATATTCACATACTGAGATAGTTGCACAGTAAATTGAAAAAAAATTATAATGGAATAAAATAAAATAGAGTGAATTATAAATAATTAATACCTAATTATGTTACTTAATGTTAATTAACAAGTTCGGATCATACGAGTTGTTTTATAATTACTCTAGGATTCGTGTTGTGAGTAAATACTGGCTTACTAGAGCATGAACTTCATTTAAGAAAAATGACCGATTTTTATTGAAATTGTGAAATATATTGGAGATACTCAATATCTATATGATTGTGAAAATAATTTTTATATCCTTAGATAACATTAGATTATGAAATTTATTATTTAATTTATAAATGGATTTATTTTTTATATGGATAATGTTACAAATTTTCACATTCCCTTGTGATAAAATAAAATGAATAAATGTGTAAGATATTGGGGAAAATAAGATAATTGATTTAGTTTTAAGAAGGATGTGTAATATTGGAATCTGTAGAGAGACTGTGATATTATGAAACGATATTCCATTGAATTTTCCCCAATCCTGGTTGGCCACATGGCATAAAGTTCATTTCCCTAAATAACATAGGATTATGGAAAGAAGGGAGGGACTATGGTGTGTCTATAGGGATATTATTCCCTAATTATGAGCGTGTATCACAATAGATAAATAAGAAATTTATAGTCAATAGTATCGGTAGTGTGTAGTCATCCAGAACTGATACACGAAATAGATAGGACTTAAAAAAATTGAACCACTGATAATCATATAAAAAATGATGATGATATGTCATGTCACTGCAATACTAGAAAACATGGATACTAATAGAAATACCAGAATAATATACAAAAGTAAAAAATATTGAATAAAAAACACCTACAAACATATAGTCTTCTTGGGTATCAATGGTGACCTTTATTGGGAGATAGATAAATCTATGTATTCCATCACCAATGGGGATTATAAAATCATCTCCATGTTATATAAACAGAAAACATGTGTATGCATGAATATATATAAGTAATTTTGTTCCATAATATAAATACCAAGGTACCTACTTCATCCCTTAGTTGGTGTCTGAACATGTAACTAGTTCACTATTTAATTATATTTTAGTTTATAAATATATTACACATTATAAAAATCATGCACTTTCATCACCTCATGATGGTAAGAGTAGAATTTCTAATATGTAATAAGGAAACCAATTTGATGTTAATTATTAAGGGGTTCTGAGGTAATAAAAAAGGAAAACTAGACCTCAATGGCTACCAGCCCAGTAGTAAATGCAGCATAGAAATAGGGTATGACTGTAATACTAGGATCATAGTCCAAGGCATTCTACAATAGTGGGATCCAAAATATTCCATGTAATACATCTAAGTTAAAACAAGATAATATATAGATAGGAAAAAGGATGTAACCAATGAAAGTAATGTCTATACATGAAATTCTTGATAAAAACAGTGTATCTTGCGAATCATGTAGTAATAAATAAGGATCCTATGATTTCAAACCTGTAATCCACTCATAGATGAAGATTGAGTTCTATGGTGGGTCTCAACCAAGGAAACTGACATCCTTGAATCAGAATGGAATCCTGGAGTTCCCAATCAATTCCCTTGGGAATCTAAGGACTAACTCGAATTTGACCCCTCCTATAATAAATACATGGTCTATATTTATAATAAGGAACCATACTTTTGGTTTTTTCATATGTTATTCCACATGAAGGTCATTCCATTTAGTAATAGTGGTTTACACAATTTTCTTTCTTTAGTTTAACAAGGTAAAATGTGCATGAAATCATTTATAAATTCATATAGGTCATAAAAATTTATGTTGGTTCATTCCACTACCATCCACCATAAGTGGAATGAGGTAAAAAATTATGAAACAAAAAAGTCATTTCCAGGTCTAGAGGAAAATTTATAAATATACAATATACATTCAAATTCCCATTTATGTTTAATTAGTTAAGTTCAAGAACTTATCTTGGTTTTGAAAAGTGATAATACCTTGGATAACCTTAGTACTGCACCTTTTTAATTTAATATCCATTTAATATGAGAAGGCTAGCCATTACAATGGACAATATCAAGAACACCCAAAATTTGGCCCAAATGTGTGAAAAAACAAAAAACATAATTATGGTAAATTACCAAACATGGGGGGGATGATGTTGTGAATGTGAAAATAAACATTGATTGAAATATATGGAATTGGTTATAGAACATGTCACTATTGACTACAATCATGACATATAAATTCGACATATGATGCCCAATGAAATCAACATAATGATATGCCAATTTATAAAATGGAATAATTTAAGGGATGAGTTATATTTCACCTACTATAGGTTCATATGAATCTCCCATTCCATTATCAGCCATTAGATAGGCATAGTTTTTAGTATATGTGAAGAAAGAATCAATTCTCTTATAATGGACCATATAATCCTATATCTAAATTTTGTTTTTGATAGGGAGAAGAACGTGGAAGGATTAAAATTGAATCTAGAACATATCGGTGAAGAACCAACAAGAACAATAATGGTTGATTTGGAATTTAGAAGGAAGATAGATTTGAAAAACTAGATTACTCTTGAAAAATACATCAAAGTGAATTTTTTTGGGCTTGTGGTCTACTGGAAATAGAATTCATTTATAGGTGTCACATTAAATATATTTTAGCAATGAAATAATAATTTAACCCCAAATTTATCCTTCACATGGTTTGAACACATATTTTGGCCAAACTGTTCTCAAATAATGCACATGCAGTTATAGGAAGCGACATAAACTTGATTAGGAAATACAGTTTGGGAAACCATGTTATAACACTGTGAAATTCTTGTGTATTTCTTTTCAACATTTCACACTACTGAATGACCAAATTGAGATGGTTATGGAATATCGTGAGACCTATTCAATCCCACTATCAAGCCTCCCATGATTTAAATAGACCAAAGAAACTTGAATTCCCCCTCCAAATCTGGGTTTTGGGATCCAAAAAATCCCCAAACAACCCCAAAACCTTCACAAACTCAACAGGAATACATATATGGTCAATAAAAGAGAATTATACTTAAATTTAAGGGATCCATATCATAGTCAAACATTGTGATCTTACAGTTTTCCCCCTTAAAGAATATCATCCAAATGTTCACCATCCATGGGTAGTGAACCCCCATTTGAGAACTACTCTGGCCACTAGACATGTATGTCTGTCATCAACACCCAAGTATCATCTTGTACGTGAAAGTGATTCCATAACACCCATAGTAAATTGATAGGGTCTCCTCATAGATACTTCATTCTCCATTAAATTATTTTTATAGGATAATCCTCAAACAAAGCATCATCATATAACTCATCATCTTTAGGATCTAAAGTATGATATTTGATGGTATGATAATTGTGAAACTATGAAATGTGGAAGATTTTATGCCTTGAACAATACCACTATGGGAGTATCAACTAGTAGGATACTAGGCCGACTCTTGACAATATCTCAAATGGACCTACATAATGAGTAAATAACATCTCGTGCCTCTCTATCTGTGTATTCCATATCCTTGATGACACCCATATAAAAACATGATTCGTAACCTAGACCTCTATAGGTCATTAATAGTGATCAAAATATTATTTATCTCTTGATTTGTTAGTAGACATATGAATCCAAAACAACTAAACATTCCATGTCGTCTCCTTAATGAGACGAGGAACTAGTAGGGTTTCCACTCATGCCTCTTGCCAGCACAGGGGGAAATGACATGACCTACGAGATAATACCAAAAAAGTAATTTTATGAATTGGTGCATGGAAGATGTTTTTATAGGGAAAATTTATAATAGTGATATTATTATCCTAATAACCACAATTTTCACTGAGTCATTATTAGATCATGTCCTCTAAACCATATATCATTAGTTCTGACCATACATTAGTCTGTGGGTGAATGGTTCTTCATAGAAACACATGTGTACCTATAAACTTTTACAACCCCTACCAGAACCCTAACATGAAATGTCCTTCCATATTATAAATAATAGTATGAGGGACCCCTCATTTCTGTATGATCTCATAGACATACAATCTTCCCACCTCTTCATTTGATAATGCCTTTTGGAGAGGAATTAATTGATATACCTCAATAAATAGGTCAACAACTACACATATAGTACCACTAATTTTTGGAAGCCTAGGTAAGGTGACTATAAAATTCATGGAAATATCATCACATATACATCTAGGTACTGGTAGAGGCTGTAATTATCCAACCAGTCTCTGGTTCTCATCCATCCCCTACTAACATGTGGAACACCTAGTTAGATATCCTTCTTACATTTTATCCTAGGACACCAATACTGACATCAAATATATGGACACAATTTATAAATTCCATGATGAAATTCCCAATGAAAAGCTTGTGACTCAAGAATCCACTCCTCCCTCATATATGTAAAAATCCAATCAATTACATGAAATCACAAGATGTTCTCTCTATCCACAATGAAATATGTAGGTGGGTCATCTCCAAAAATACCATCATGGGGAAACAAGAACATAGGATATGAGAATTTTCTACTCTTCACCTTCTCACAGAGGGAAGATTGAAACATTAATGTTATAGAGATATTCTTCTGGAAGCTATCATGAAACTCCATGTGATGATCAGAAGAGAGGGACAATAATTTCTATTCATCACATGATTCCTATAAAACATGTGCCTAAGTTTTCAGACATAGTGTATAAGCCACATCCTTTCTATTTCCATGCATATTGATATGCTCAAAATTGGATGACATAAGATATTCATCACAACATCACCTTTTGAGATCCATTTCACAAGGTGTAAAAATATACTTGAGGCTCTTGTGGTTTATATACTCAAAAAAGAACTCACATAATATATAATATATCAAGTAATATTGTTCAAGGACAATTTTTGCGAGATCAAGGTTGTGTGTCAGGTAATTTCTCTCATGATGCCTCAATTATCGAGATATTTAGGCAAAATATTATTCCTTATTCATCATCACTACTCCTATGATGATTCTTAATGCCTGACAGAACACTATATAAACTCTACAATGATCTTATATAATCAGAATAGGTTTTTATACAAGCCTCCCAATCATCTCCTACAATTATTTCTCAAACTATTCTTATCATAATAAGTCAACACCCTTCATTGTCTTACCTATAATAGGTCAATTGAGGCATGATAAGTCTTGTATAAAAATTACTATAATATCTAGCCATCCCCAACAAACTCAATATATCAAACATATTCTTGGGCTTTCCCTAGGAAACCACAAAACTAAATCATTAGGGGTCAATATATACATATGATTCAAAAATTATATGACCCAATAAATGAACCTTTTTTATCTATAAGTAGAACACATAATTTGTTCCATAATGGTGATTATTTCTCATTATGCTCTGAACAATTTCATTACTCTTCGCATGGTCACTTACAGTATGAGAATACACCAAGATGTTGTCAATAAATATTATGGAAAAGGAATCTGGATAAGGGTGGAACACCCTATTCATCAAATCCATGACAACAACAAGTGCGTTCTTGAGACCGAATGACATAATGAGGTACTGATACTAACCATAATTAATATGAAAAGTTATATATGGTATGTCTGATGTTCTGAATACCACTTCATGATTTCCCAATATATTCTTGATCTTAGAAAAGATCGTAGATCCATGGAGATATTCCGTGAGATAATATGTGAAGTGAAGTGGACCAATTTTCTTGACTTTACTCTGGTTCAACCATATATATTCCACACCTAAATAAACTTCCTCATCTTCCTTCTTAGAGAAAATAAGGGGATAACACCAAGAGAAAATAATAGTTCATATAATACCTTTGGCCACAAAGGCCAAGAAATCCACTTAATATGTTAGAGATTGAAAGGTTCTGACCTATATAGTGTAATGGACAATTGATCTTCTCTTGGAATGAGCTCAATAATAAACTATGCCTCCCTCATAGTAGATAATCTATAAAAATTTGCAGGAATGATGTTACTTAAATGATCTAGACTGAAGGGAACTCAACCTAATGTATACCCTGATCCTCCTGAAATGGATTTCCAATCTATGTTGTCACTCCACATAGACCATGATTCTCTGTCCCAACTCTTCTTTCCTAGAAATCACACTCACCCTTTTGCTGATAACCGGTTCCCTTTGGTAATGTAAATGACACACTGGGGTGATATCAGTCTACAATGGTGTGATACAGAATCCAAAAATCCATCCCAATGATGATTTTGAATCCTATCATCTTGAGAAAGAAGAGGGCACATAAAAAGGATAAATTTGTACCGCACGGGGAAGGTCCTTACATAGGTATATTATCTATAAATGTTCTTCATATTGTGTTTCTAGTGTCATCACACCACAAAAATACTTTATTTCTAGTCTAGGTATTTTAATGATATTTATGGTTATAATGGAGTGTGAAACAACCATATTAAATATTTAAGATACTAAGGTGGATGTTACCAAAAAAATACCTCATAAAGTAGATGATCATGTAACCTGGTCCTCAGGTATTGGCTATAATTAATTAAACTAACACGATCCATGACCCTGTGAAAAATCTAGTCTAACACTATCAGGACTACTCTATTGAAACTATTAGCGATTTAGAGCCTAACAACCTTGGCCAAGTCCTAATCCAAGGATAGTCATGTCAATGCTATTCCATCTCCCCACATGACACGATGTAAAAGAACATGCCCCATATGGTGGAGCTAGTGCTGAAGCTCTTCCACTAGAATATGAGGGAATGTTAAAATAGAATCGGTGAAAATTTCTAATATGACTCTATAATAGGATATTATCAGGACCCATCCTCGGGGCCCATGCTATGAATACCCCAAGCCCGCCTTCCATATGCCAGGGGCTGGAGACTAGCACCAAAGGCGTAAATCCCGATAACTGGGAAGGCATTACCTTTATAAAAGTAAACAAAACACCATAGAGTACAAGAATAAGTTAAACACTAAGTACAAAAAAAAGTGCTGAAAATTGAAAAGGGCCAGAATACAAACCCATCTAAATAGTATAGCTACAACTGAAAGGAAGTACAATAGAAAATACAAATAGCTGGAATAATAGAAGCAGCTCCTGGGTCGTCCACCTCAGATCCTACCTGAAGGGTAGGTACAGATACCGCAGCTCTGGGATCATCCACCACGGATCCTACCTGAAGGGTAGGTAAAGATAGACTCCACAACGCTCTCGCCCGTCAACCTCCTCCGAGTATCGTCTCGTCGTGAAGTCCACCACTGTGTACCGTCCAGTCCTCAAACACTCGGCCTCCGTCAGCGCTGCCCGTCGTCTGCAACCAACACAATGAGGTGCGGGAATAGACCGTCCAGGGGTGAGTATAGGATACTCTGTAGGGACCCCGAGACCCTCAAGGTCTCACTAAATCCAACAAGGATAACCACAAAGAAGGTTCTCAATAGATAACCCTTACTTAGGTATAAGCCCATACTTATACCTAAGTTATCAAGTAACCCATCTCAATCATGAGGTAACACAAAGGTTATGAAATCAACAGATAATCACTACCTAGGTATATGCCCATACGTATACCTAAGTTATCAAGTGACCCATCTCAATCATAAGGTAAACACAATGGTCATAGACTCAGCTCAAACAAGGATTTTCATTATCGAATCCTTAACTGCTGAAGAGCTCCATCTCTGATGAGTACAATGATTCTGTCATGACTCCAAGGTACTTCTCACTAACCTAAGACTGCTAAGGTACTCCTCCTGTCGAGTACCGCAGGTCTGCCACCTCACAAAGTAATGCTACTCCGCCATGGGTCTGCCACCTCACACAGTAGTACTCTCACTCATTGCCTACAGAGGTACTTCTCCTGCCGAGTACCGCGGGTCTGACACCTCACAAAGAAGTGCTCCTCCTCCATGGGTCTGCCACCTCACAACTTAGTGCTCCCCACTAGGCTATGCAAGTCACTCTGAATCGAATCAGACAAGCAGTCATCATGTCTCATCCAGCTACACAATCTCCGTACATCGTACGCTCCCCACCAGGAGGTCCCGCTCCATGAGCTACAGGTCGATCCCCCAAGTATCCCAAAGTCCCACAAAGAAGTATCTCAAATAACCGCCTCGTCATAGGGGTCTCAATGAAAAAGATAGCGCGTCAATCAGATGCCTGGTCTGTGAGTTATTTAGCCTTTTCATCCTAGGGGCCCGGTTGGTTTTGTGTGTGAACCAACCAGTCTGTATCTCAACTGTACCACGAACTCTCATAGGTTATACTCATAGAGACTATTTCTCAAGGATATCACCAATTCCGCTG
Source organism: Viscum album (assembly GCA_963277665.1). Taxonomy (NCBI): domain Eukaryota; kingdom Viridiplantae; phylum Streptophyta; class Magnoliopsida; order Santalales; family Viscaceae; genus Viscum; species Viscum album. Next base: position 1,031,411,488 of record OY728133.1, on the reverse strand, counting down.
ACGGTTCATCAAACGGACATTTGGTCTAAAAGTTATCAGCGTTTTCGTTCTAGAGGCCCGGTTGGATTTTGGGTTCCATCCAACCCAGCCACTATCCAACTGCGTCCAAACCTCAGGTGAAGTATGCCAAAAGTTTCATCTCATCAAGAGGAATCCAACAAAGTCGACGGCACGTCAATCGAACATCCGGAGCTCAAGTTATATGTGTTTCCGTTCCGGGGGCCCGGTTGGTATCGTGTTCGAACCAACCTGGTCGTACCCAAAGTTCTCTGAAACCTTGAGTGTAATATACCGAAAATACCGTCTCCATCCAAGGATCGTATCAAAACTAACAGTGAATTGATTGGAGGTCCGTAGCCCATGATATGGGCAAAAAAACAAACTGGTTCGGTTTTAGTGGGTTTTGGGCCCGGACAGACCCGACCCGAGACCCCCTGGGTCGGCACAAACCGGGTCGACCCGACCCGGGTCCAGGTCCAGCCCACTAGGGCGCAGCGCGGCCTAGCCCGGCCAGCGCAGCCTGACCCAACGCGGGCGGCCCGGCCCGGTGCGACCGGTCCCGCCGGCGCGGCTGGTCCAGGTCGGCACGGGCGCCGCGCGCGCCGCATGTGCGCGGAAGGGGGGAACCTCCGCCCTTTCAGTCCGAGCGGTAGACCCACGGGGGTCCACCCTGCCGCTTTGACCGGGGGGTCAAACCCCTAGTTTTTTTTTCAGAATTTGGCATGCCGTAATGGCCGGCCAGCTCACCCGCAGGACCGGTTGGTCCCGCACTCCAGCGCTCCGGCAACTCTCCCTTGCTCCGCCGCGACCAAAGGTCGCGGCCTTGCTCCGACCGACGCCGCGCGACGGCGCCGCACCCCTCCGATGTGGCCCCGCTCCGGCCACGGTCTCTTCATGGTTTTTCAGCGCGGTGCGACGGCACCACGCCCCTTCACCGTGGCCGGACTCTAGCCGCGGCTTCGTTTTCCTCAATGGCACGGTGCGACGGCGCCCTGATTCTTTATCGTGTTCCTTATGGATTCTGCATGGTGTCATTTCACCGCGCCGCCTTCATTCGAGCCGCAACAAAAACAACATCGAAGGGGGACGAGGGTCAACCGTGTTCGTGCGGTCCGACCTCCTTCCGTTATTACGATAACAGGCGGCACAAATAGAAGTCGTTGAACGAAAAAGAATTCACGAACAAATAAATAACCCCTGCCTCGAAATTGACGTCACACGTCGTCGAGTCGCGGAAGTCGAACATCACGGTAGAGCGGTATCGATTCCGTCGACGTCGGAAGAAGAAGAAGAACGTTTTTGTTGGCACCGGTCTCCATGGTCGGCGTCTCGTTCTTCGTCGAGGAAGGGTGTTGTTCTTTGATAAGGAAGCGTCTTTCTTCGATGAGTAGGAATCCTCTTCTCTTCCTTCTTCTTCTTCTTCTTCTCAGAAAGGCTATCCTACCCAACAATCCCAACCCCAAATAAAATAAGACTTACTCTTATTTTATTACAAGATTCCAAGCATTTCAAACTTAAAATTCAAACTCTTTAGTTAAATTAATTGAATAGGTTTAGTAAATTAATTTAACATGAGTTGGCATGAAATAAAGAGGGAGAGAGGGAGAGAAAGAGTTTACCAAAAATTATGAGGGAGTTAGTAAGGTGAGAGAAGAAGGTGAGGAGTTATACAATTAAACCCAAGGAGTGTTAATGATAGTTAATGGGAGTTGGCACATTAAGTGCAAGGGAGTTTAAGGGGGTTATAAGAAGTTCAAGGGGTTATGGTCTCGTGTGGGCCCCACCACACTAACTCTCCTATGGGACGTTAGGTGGGTGTGGGCCCCACCTCCCACATATTCACACATGGGAAGTTGGGTTATTGTGGACCCCACCAATAACTTCTCATGGTAGATTTTAACTTCCTTGAATATCACAAAAAAAATTGTTCACAATTTTATTTATTTCTTCCTTAAACCCCAAAATTTAACTTCTTTCCCCGAACAAACGCACCTACGGTAAAAGTCCACATAAGAAAAAACCAGTGTTGCGGTTTCATCGGTGCCCTCTAATTTTTATTCCGAGCACCGGTTCAAAAGTTATAAAAACCCGCTCGTTCGTTCACTGAACTTACCTGAGCTAAACTTCGAAAATTGATTCCGGGCACACCGGGCCTCGGAATCAGGTTCCGTTAGAAACTGTGTTCTTGTAAAATACCAAAGAAATTATGAAGAAAAATTTCCTTTAAATTTTCGGGTCTTTACATTACTCTCACCTCAGGGCTTTACTTTCCTATAAATATTAAACACAAACTAGGGATTCAAAAGTTGTACTGAGCACGCATCTGAGCCTTCCGCTCCCATGTGCTCTCCTGGAAGTTCCCGCGCTGCCAACGAAAGTGCACAAGAGGAATAGACTGTCCTCATAGGACCCACTCCTTTCGATCCTCAACCTCTACTGGAACCCCGAAAAATTCACCCCATCGCCAATGTCCATCTCCCCATGGTCGATGATATGCGTCGGGTCAAGCACGTATCTCTCCAGCTGAGATACGTGGAAGTCGTCATGAACCTGGTGCAACTAAGGTGGATGGGTCAAACGATAAGACACCTCTCCTACCCTACTGAGGACCTGTAAAGGTCCATTGAACCTCGGAGATTACTTGCCTCCTCGACCACATCTCCATAGTCCTCGTTGAAGTGAGACCCTTATGAAAACGTGGTCGCCATCCTCAAATTCCAGTGGTCATGTATCCTATCAACATAGAACTTTTGTCTGCACTATGCAGTCTTCATCCACTCATGGATGATCTGAACCTTCTCCATCGTAGCCTGGACCATCTCTTGTCCCTTAAGAGTTGCTATGATTTCTTCTTTACCGATAAGAGAAATATGGTCTCATCCCCGGGATGAACCACGTTCTTTGCCTAATACAGTCAATCCGGACATGAATGATGCATTAATGCCATGGACGACATCGTAAGGCCTCGACGTTACTACCAAGAGATCCAACTGTCACTCTCACCTCTAAGGGTCGAGTCACACTGTTGGCATCAGCGTGAGGTAACTGGGTCTCCTCTAGTAGGAATCTCTAAAGTGGGGGTCAAGTCAACAGTTTTAACCGGGACCTCTCAGTACACAAAAATGAAGGAAGCAAATGTCACAAGGACAAGTGTCTTTTATTACTGCAGCTCGAAGTACAAAGAAAATCAACAATGACAACAAGGAAACTAGAAGCACCATGATCAAAGGTCCCATGCCTGGAACTAGTCCCGCTCTTTTCCTCCAGCTTCCAGAGCTCCGTAGTCGTATGCTTCTGCTGCCTGATGCTGAGCTCTCCCATGTCCAACTATTCCCGATGGTCGGGGTGGACCTCCTGGTGGTGTCGGTGGAAACACATCAAAGCATCTTCCACCTCCAGCTACATGGCTAGCTCTCCTCCCTCGTCCTTCTACTCCTTGCGGTCCGCCTTGATCGAACATATCCCTCTGCCTGGGAGGTCCTTCATTTATCTTCTGATCATCCGAGCGGTGGGTTAGACAGTCACGAGCCATGTGACCCTATCTGATGCACATGTAACACATCATGGAAGGTCTATCTCTATCACTCCCCTGGGTTCCTCGCACTACCGACCCTGAGTCATGAGGCTGACCACCTGTAGGTCTGGTCCTCTTGGACCTCTGCATCATCTATCTACTGCCCACTGCAAAAGACTCTGCCGCATGCCGGCTAGTGGTGGGTCCAGCTTTTGGAGACTGCTCAACAAGGAAACTCTCTACTAAGAAGGCTCGCTCCAACACCCATGTCTGCGTCGGGATGCTGTGAGAGACAATAGAAGCTCTAATCTCTCACCTGAGCCCCTGATCAAAGGTTCAGGCCCTGAAGAACGGGTCTCGTACCATATCTGTGGAATAGCGCAAGAGGTCTATGAACCTTGCTGAGTACTGCAACACCGTCATGCTACCCTTGTGAAGATGCAGTAGCTCCTATATACGCATCGCTCGAAGGGTGGCTGGTACAAACACTACCTGGAATAGGCTCTCGAAGTCTTCCCACAGAAGTGTCGCCTCATCATGCATCTAGAGCATCAGGCTCCACCATCTGCCTGCTGCTACCTAAAGAAGGCTGGCAGCAAGGATCACCATGAATTCTTATGGAATCCCCACTAGCCTGAAGACTCTCACCACAGCCTCCAGCCAATCCTCAGCCGCCTGCGGGTCCATCTCCCCCCTGAACCTGGGTGGCCTCTGGCACTGGAACTCGTGCACTGCGCTCAAGCGACGTGCACCCACTAATGCTGGGGCTGGTGGCATCAGTGGCCCAATGGGTGGTAGTACCGCTGGTGCCTCCGCTGGTGCCTAAACTAGGATAAGTCCATGTACTGAGGCCACATCGCTCGGCGGGCTGTTAGTGCGTACAACTCTCGGGGCTCTAGCTGGTCATCTGCGGGGAGGCATCCTGAAAGAAACAAACGCGACATGGTCAAACGATTTATACCTGGTGAGCTGACCTGGTTTGATCTTTTTTAAGAGAAAACCTATGAAAACACACATGCAATAAGTGTTTTCGTGCAAAAAGTTCGAAATCAGTTGTCAGGGTCCTGGTGTATGGATACGTCGGTCGCCCACACCAACACTGGACTCCCTGAATTGAAAACCACTCTTGGTACCCTTAACACTATTGCTTCACATAAAGAAAATATTAGAGTTATAAGTTATGCGGTAGAACCGACTCCTTTGCTACCAATTTGTCATGACCCGTCCTCGGGGGCCGTGTCGTGACTACCCAATGCCTGCCTTCCATAGGCCAGGGGCTGGCGACTAGAACCAAAGGCATAAATCCCGATAACTGTGAAGGCATTGCCTTTATAAAAGTAAAAAACACACCACATAGTACAAGAAGAAGTAAAACACTAAGTACAAAAAAAGTGCTAAAAAGTAAAAAGGCCCAGAATAAAAACCCAACTGAAGAGTACAGCTACAAATGAAAGGAAGTACAACAAAAAAGACAAACAGCTGGAAGAATAGAAGTAGCTTTTGGTTTGTCCACCTCAGATCCTACCTGAAGGGTAGGTATAGATAGCGCAGCTCCTGAATCATCCACCACGGATCCTACCTGAAGGATAGGTACAGATATCCTCCACAACTCTCTCTCCCGTCAACCTCCTCCGAGTATCGTCTCGTCGTAAAGTCCACCACCGGGTTCCTTCGAGTCCTTGAACATTCGGCCTCCGTCAGCACTGCCCGTCTTCTACAACCAACACAATGAGGTGTGGGCATAGCCCGTGTAGGGGTGAGTATACGATACTCAGTAAGGACCCCGAGACCCTCAAGGTATCACTAAATCCAACAAGGATAACCACAAAGAAGGATCTCAACAGATAACCCTTACATAGGTATATGCCCATACTTATACCTATGTTATCAAGTAAACCATCTCAATCATGAGGTAATACAAAGGTTATGAAATCAACAGATAACCACTACCTTGGTATATGCCCATACATATACCTAAGTTATCAAGTTACCCATATCAATCATGAGGTAAACACAAATGTCATAGAATCAGCTCAAACAAGGATTTTCATTTTCGAAACTGTAACTACTAAAGAGATCCATCTCTGACGAGTACAGTGATCTTGTCATGACTCTGAGGTAACGCTCACTAACCTAAAACTGCTGAGGTACTCCTCCTGTCGAGTACCGCGGTTCTTCCACCTCACAATGTAGTGCTCCTCCGCCATGGGTCTGCCACCTCACACAGTTGTGCTATCCCTCATAGCCTATGGAGGTACTCCTCCTGTCTAGTACCACGGGTCTGACAACTCAAAATGTAGTGCTCCTCCGCCATGGGTCTGCCACCACACAAAGTAGTGCTCCCCACTGGGCTTTGCAAGTCACTCCGAATCGAATCGGACAAACAGTCATCAGGTCTCAGTCAGCTACACGGTCTCCGTATGCCGTACGCTCGTCTCCGTGAGGGTCCACTCCACGAGCTAAAGGTCTATAATCCAAGTATCACAATGTACCACTAATAAGTATCTCAAAGGACTTCCTCGTCATAGGGGTCTCAGCGCAATAGACCGCACGTCCATCGGACGCCTGGTATGTGAGTTATTTAGCCTTTTCGTCCTAGGGGCCCGGTTGGTTTTGTGTACGAACCAACCAGTCCATATCTCAAATGTACCCCGAAGTCTCATAGGGTATAATCCCAGGGATTTTTTCTCAATGACATCACCAAAGCCGCTGACGGTTCGTCAAACGGACGTCCGGTCTGAAAGTTATCATCTTTTCAGTTCGAGGGGCCCGATTGGATTGTGGGTTCAATCCAACCCGGCCACTATCCAACTGCGTTCAAACCTCAGGCGAAGTATTCCAAAAGTTCCATCTCATCAATAGGAATCCAACAACGTCGATGTCACGTCAATCGGACGTTTGGAGCTCACGTTATAAGTGTTTCCGCTCCGAGGGCCCGGTTGGTTTCGTGTTCGAACCAACCCGGACATACCCAAATTTCTATGAAACCTTGAGTGTAATATACCAAAACGACCTTCTTGATCCAAGGATCGCATCACAACTTACGGTGCGTCGATCGGAGGTCTGTAGCCCATGATATTGGCAAAAGAACGAACATGTATGGTTTTAGGGGGTTTTGGGCCCGGACCGACCCAGCCCGAGACCCCCTGGGTCGGCCCGAACCGGGTCGACCTGAACCGGGACTGGGTCTGGCCCACTAGGGCACGGCCCAGCCTGGTTGGCGCGGCCTGGCCCAGCTGGCGCGGCCCGGCCCAGCCCGCGCGCCGCATGAGCGTGGAAGGGGGGAACCACCACCCTTTCAGACCGAGCGGCAGACCTCAAACTCTCATTTTCCTTCTTGGCAAACAAGACTGGGGCCACCTAGGGTGAAACACTGGGTCTCACGAAACCCTTGCTCTGCAAATCCTCAAACTGCACCCTCAACTCGTGAAGCTCTATGGGAGCCATCCGATATGCTGATCTGGTAATTGGGGTCATCCCAGGGTGTATGTAGACGCAGAATTCTATTTCCTGACGGGGAGGTAATCCTGGTACATATTCGGGAAAGACGTCCTCATAATCCGCCACTACTTCTAGGAACTGGGAGCTCACATCGTATACTTCTCCAAGGAAATGGCTATCCAACTCATGCGTGATTGGATGCACCCACTTATGCATAAGCTCATTTTGTGCTGCATGGGTTTCCCTTTCTCCATCAATGGAAAACCGCATTCCATCATGGTAGACACACCGTACTCTTCGCCTAAAATATTCAATGTGGGCATGGACCGAAGATAACCAATCTATATCGAGAATGATGTCGTAAGGCCTTGAAGCTACCACCAAGAGGTTCCAACTAAAACTCCTCCCTCCAAGGGTAATATCACACTGTCTACAAAGGTGTTTGATCATCGAGTCTCCTCCCGTAGGTATCTCCAAGCATAAATATTGAGTCAACGGTTCTACGGGAATCTCGAGGTATTGTACAAGACACGTGGCTCTAAATGAATTACTGGAACCTGTGTCTATAATTACGACAGCTAAGGTAGAAAAGGCATAGACCATACCTCGAATAATCCCTGGAGCCCTTGGGCCGTATGCCTCGATTGCATGCAGTTGTCCCCGTCCCCAGTCCCCCAGCTCCCTGATCCTAGTGCGGACCTCCTAGGGGTGGTGGTGGAAGTAATTCAAGGCGTATGCCACCACCCGCAGCTCTCCCTGCTACTCTTCCATGTTCGCTGCCCGGGGGGTCTATCTGCTCCATTCTCTGCCTCTACCTTTGTGGTCCATCCACTGCTTCCCTGTCAGTAGCTTGATGGGTTAGAAAATCTCTATCGAGATGTCCCCTATTGTCGCACGCATAACATCATTTCTCCCTAGGCTGACTAGATCCAGCCTAAGAGCCCTAGAATGTTGATGCTCTGTCCTAGGTCCTCCAATGACGCCTCCTACGTCCAGATCCTGGTGTCGGATGCCTGCTCTTTGCTGTCGGTGTCTCCGCACCTATCTTCCTACTGTTGACTGTCGTCGGCTGTCTCTACTCCGCCAAGAAGCTCTCGATCACCAAGGCCCGCTCGATCACTCCAACATAAGTTGATATGAATAGAGGCATGATACTAGCTCAGATATCTAGTAGTAGACCTCACATGATGGTCCGAGCTTTGAAATATTGATCCATGACCATATCTATCTAGTACAAGGCGAGGTTGGTGAATCTTGATGAATAGTCACATACTGTCATACTACCCTACTAGAGCTGGAGATGATCTTGGATGCATACTTCTCTCAGCGTAACTGGAGAGAACTCCTCCCTGAAGAGTCGCTTACACTCCGTCCATGAAAGAGTCTCATCGTTGTGAGTCTGTGTGGTGAGACTCCACCATCGTCTCACGGAACCCTGAAGAAGTCTCACTCCTGGGATCAGATATAGTCAGCTGGTGTCCTCAATAGATGAAAAACACTGGTCACCGGCTCAAGACAGTACTCAGCCCCTTGAGGATCTTCTCACCTCAGAACCTGTGGGGTCTCTGTCTCTAGAACTCACAGAGTGCAATAAGCCTGCACTCCTCATCGGTCGGTACTGCAGGTACCACGGGCTGCTCCACTGGTGGTGGTATAGCAGGTGCACCACCTGGTGGAAACACATAGGTAACTGGTCCCTGTATCGAAGAATCATCACTAAGAGGGTTCTCCTCATGATTACGCTACTGAATCCTAGCAGCTATACATCGCAGAGGCGTACTTTAATGAAACCAGATGTACCATTGTCAATGAGTATATCTGGATAGCTGACACAAAAAATTATGGAAAACACAACCCATTCCTATATGATTCATGTACCATTATTTTATTTCTCTACAACCAATGTCTTCTTGTACCGAGTCAAAAAGCAGGTTATCAGAATCCTGGTGTATGGAATTTTCGGTCACTGCACCAACACTGGAGTCTCGGGCCTGAAAACCGTACTCGAAACACTTAACAATATTGCCCCAAATCAATCTCACAAACTCTTGGTCCTGAGGTAGAACCGACCACCTCTGATACCACTCTGTCATGACCCGTCCTAGTGGGGCCCGCGTCGTGACTCCCTAAGCCCTCCTCAAATAGTCCATGGGCTGGTGTCTAGCACAGAGTAGGCATATTACTAATCATGGGGGACATTGCTTATGTACCCGTTCACAAGCACGCATCCCCAATCCCACAAATTCTGAAATGAAAATAAACACAAATTAAAAAAATGCATGCATACAACTAAACCCAACCAACAGAGTACGATGGAAGGTAAAGTACAGAAAGTAAACTGGTCCAGAATACAAGCCCGCCAAAATAAATGTCTGAAAAAAGCAAGTCCAAACTGTAAACAAAACGGTATTGGGACTGCCACTCGTAGATGTAGGAATTCCCCTGCTTGTAGTGAACTTAGAAAGATTGGTCTTGTCCTGGTCCACCCTGGACTCTGTCAAGAGGCTGATTGTCAGCACAAGACACGACACGTGCAGGCAAAGACCGTGCAGGGGTGAGTATAACAATACTTAGTAGAGGACCCCAAAAACCACAAAGAAGTCCACAATGTAAAGGTACATTCAACTATTCATAGTATATGTCTACAAAAAAATAGAACAAACTATATATACTCAAAACCTAGACCCATAGTGTAGATACAAGTCACACAACCACATACCCCAAGAAAGGGGTTCAGTTTGAAGATTCCACAAAGCACTCATTTCAGGAGAACACACTCCATGAGTCTTATAGATCTGATGATGCCTATCCGAGAAGTACTGTTCATCAGGGTTCATCATGATAGGTAGTTACACTCATTACAAGAGGCACACTCTTAAGTGAGAAGGTTGCAGTAGATAGATGCACTCATTACAAGAGACACACTCATGAGTGCGAAAGATAATGATACACTAATGAGGATCACTGGCAGGGCCAAGGTGGATACCGCGACTCATCCGGAATTCACCTTCTAGGTAGAGGATCAATGCCCGATGGAGTTGGTCATGTCGATGTCGGACTCTATATAGGGTCAAGAATGGATACATGATCTCTATCCGTGCCTCTTGGATGGATTCCTCACTCTATCACATAATTTCCTGCTGAAGGGATCATACTCCGGTAAAGGAAATGATGCATGACCTTCTGGGAAATGATTAGAAGCAGCAATATCACAAAAATGATATGTCCAAGATGCGGTTAATAGAAAGACCATATTGTTTTCCAAAAATTACACGACATGTAGAAAAAGTTACATGTCGTGTTCTCTGACCCCTGGTACTGCCCGTGTACAAAAACCCATGTCATAAGGCTGGTTCTGTAGAAAAAATAAGTACAAGGCATGTAGTATGGTGTACACGCCATGTCTGAGTGACTGAGGTTGGCTCCGTGTATGCTAGCCATGTACCCATACATGGTCATCAACTTGTATACTCCAACCTGTGTAATCGGTACACGAGGTGGCCCGCGTTACTAGCCTCGCAAGGCCATGTGATTGTGTACATGGTCGTGTACTCCATCCCGTGTCCGTGTACCCCCTGGATACACGCCGAGTTCTGCCTAGCTACCTCTACCATGTTGTACACACTGTGTCACCTGAATCCGTGTAGTCCAACCTGTGTCTGTGTACATCCCAAAATACATGCTGAGATTTGGGGAAAGTCTAACACACCGTGTAACCAAGTTTATACGCATTTTAATTCCTCACTGACCCCTAAAACCCTAGTCGCTGCCTCTAGTACTACACGACGTGTTCTTTGGAAGTACATGCCATGTATTCTATAATTTTTCCAGAAATGCAGACCTCCACCATCGCACCTTCGGTGATACTCTTCTCATCAATCCAGCCATCCAATCGCCACAAAAAACCAAGTTTTTGTTCACCCTAACAACATGAAGCTGATTCCGTTCTTTTTAGACCTCTGATAGGCTCCAATAACATTCAATGATCCATCCGTGCGATGCATGCTCGATGAACGGTCATTCCCAATCCAGTCTTATTCATCATCCGCTATTGTCGCCGCACCTCTGCAAGGTGGTTGGGGTGTAGATTCTTCAATTTGGGATTGTTGCATCATAGAACGGATGCACAACGATCTGTTCCTCATCATCCCACAAATAACGTGAAGAACGCGTGAGGAGAAAATGGGGGAAAGAAAACCATTAAAAAAAGAGGAATGAACCCCCGTCATTGTACGTCACGGCATTGATCTGCTCTTGTTAATCCGCTTAAATGGAACAGAAAATCAACAATGAAATCAACATGGATTAATTTCCCCCATAACCATCTTAAAGAAAATCCCCCCATAAGAATGTACGAATCCATGGATCAAATTTTTCATGGTTGATCTGTGTTCCTCCTTTTAGTCAAAAGCCGGGAAAAAATTAAATAAAAAACCCCTACCGTAAGAAGGGATTGATCGCTGACGAAGAGTTTATGTTGTCGTCATCATCGAGATCCTCCTACCTTGTTGGCGCAATGATTCGCAGCTTCGATCTGTCGTCATTTGTCGCCATGAGTTTTCTCCATCGTTTCTCTCAATATTTTTCCAACGACCGACGTTCCAATATCCCAATAAAAATGGAAACATATTTGACATTCAAAAATATTTTGTGGTGTTAATGAGTCCAACTTTCCATTCTTGAGTCATTATGGCGTGCCATTTGTTAAAGAAATAGCTGCCCAGTTGTCACACTGCAGCAGATGTTACCAAAAAATAAGTAAAATAACTTGTAAATTTATTTTATTTTATTTTACTTAAAACTTTCGAAAATTTACTTTTTCTCTCGACCCATGACGATCAAGGTTAGGCTCGTTATTAGGTAAATTCTTCTCCCTGGACGCAATGGTTCCCTCATATTTTTAATCTGGGCATCCGTTTGGAAACTACCACAACCGCACACAAGTGCCAACTCACTTAACTTAAAAAAGTTAAAACCACCATTCTGGGCTCACTGGGCCTCGGAATGATGTGCAATTTTCATGCATGGTGTTAAAATTATTCCATATAATATTTAAAAATAATAAATGAAAATTCGAAGACTTTACATGTATGCATGAAATTACTATTTAGTTTTATATATCTATGCACTGTTTCATGGAGGTGTATGTGGGTGCGTGTGTACAGGTACCTTTGACTAATTCCTCCCATTGTGTGATAGCATACTTGGTGCTAGTCGCCATCCCCTAGCCTATTGGAGGTGGGATTAGGGAGTCAAGGATGAGGCCCCATTGGGTCGGGTCATGACAGTTAATATATTAGTTTATATATAATAATATTTTAATAGTACATATCATAATTTATTTTTATAAAATTTTAATTAATTAACGATATGATTCTTATGAAATTAAAAGGAATATTACAATTAAACAAATTATTATTCATGAAATTGAATTAAGATTAATTATTTACATTCTAAAATTTAATTTTACTTATCCATTAATATTAAAATTATTATATGTATTTTAAATATACATGATAATAATTTTTATTAATATCATATTTATTTTTAAATAATGAAAAAATATATGTATATATATTGAATATCAAATTTTTATTTTTTCGACTTATATTATTTTAAACATATTACTAAATAGTATACAACCACAATATATATATCAAATATACATAAAATGACTATTTTCATCTACGACACTAATGAAGTCCATATTTACAAAAAATCTCTTATATATATATATATACACACATAAAATCAATTTATATAAGGCCCCCAGGCTTAAACCTTACTTAATCTTGAGTTATTACAAGATTACACATTGAGGATCTTTTCAGGTTTAGAGTTTTAGAGAATTAGATCATAAAACTTGCATTACATTCCACATTTAACCAAAGTGGTTACATAAAAGACAATATTCATTTTTCCCATCAATGGGAACATATTTAAAATTAAACATGGACTCTTTTTTGACACATACTTGACACTATCATCACATCATGTACCTTTCCCTTGACCTGTGAAAAACATTTCAAAAACATGGGATGAGCATAAAAAGACCAGTAAGGGTTAAAAAAATTGAAAAGAAACATGAGTTCATATATACATAAGAATGAAATCATACTTTACCCATAAAACATAGGCACTTTAACATACCTCATCAAATCATGAATAAATCATAGAAATCATAAGACATAAAAGGTAACTTGAGGCATTCATAACATTCTTACGTAGGGAATAACCCTCTTGGTTACGTTTGGAATACCCACCACAGTAAATTCCCTAAATCTCTTCGGAGAAACCTTAACGTTTCACTCCTTCAGGTTACCCAATGCATTGGAGAGCTATATTGGGCTCACCCGCCGTTAGTTTATCACGAAACCACCCGTTTTCATAACAATTCCCAAGAACCATAACATAAACGTATCACATAAAACATGCATAAAGGAAACATAACATTTCCGCGTTTCAATCACAATATAACATTTTAGTATATTGAAAAAATGAAGCCATTCAAAAAGAAACCATTTCCAAAACCATTTAAAACATTTAATAAAGAGATTTTTGAATCAAAGTGTCCCATACCACCTTGAAGATTTTAAAATTTTAAACCATTAATATCCATATAAATAAATCCTTAAAACCATTTTGAAAACATGGATATTAATAAGAACAAATAATTAAAACATTTAAAGTGATATTTTAGAGACACTTGAATACAATAATTGAGGAATAACATTTAGTCAGAACTTTATAATATCATGAGAATAAATGGATTAATGATATAATATTCCAAAGGACATTATATACACCATATAATAGTTAATTGGTTCATAACAACAATGAAGTCTCAATAGAAATGTCAAATGTGATGAAATCCCTTATAAAGAAAGTATCCTTAAATTAAGGATAAATCAATCTCAAAATTATGTGTGACAAATATAAATACACCCAATATAAGGGGATATTATTTTTAAAACAATAATAGGTCATACACACATATTCAAAGGATGACATATTCAATAACTACATGTTGAACCCAAAGAAATCGACATTGGGTTAAAAAGTTCCCTTGGTAAAATTCGACAGCCTAACGACATCACTTCAAAATTCATAAAATGAGTTTATGAGGGACAGAAAGGGCATATCATCACTTGGACATAAAATTTACATCAATAAGGATATAAAATAACATATCCCAACATAATAGTATGTGAATTAAAATACATAACAAAATAAGTCTTTAAAAAAAAGGAGGGTGAAAGGTTCCCTTAACGACATGGGTATCTTTCGAAACATACACCCTGTGAAAGAAGGAAAATAAAACATTGATTTAAATACTCATAAATGAAAGTATATTAAACAATGAGTAAAATAATGGGAATTATATAAATCTCTCAATGGAAATTGTGGAAAATGTAGCATAAATCTCACGGGAATAAAAGTGATATGAAAAATCCCTTCCGAAAACTCGGCAGCCTAACGGCACCACTTAAAACTTAAAATAAATGATTGATGAGATCAAATAGGGTCTCTCATCATATTAAAATGAAGTTTACAGCAAGAGGAATATAAAAGAACATCCCCCAACATAACAAAGATGATCTTAAAAGAAGTGACATAAAGGAGAGTACTTAAAAAGAAAGAGAGAGGTTAGATCTCTTACGAAAATTCGGCATCCTAATGGCGCCACTCAAAACATCCAAAATGGATAGATGAGAGAGAATAGGGTCTCTCATAATATGAACATAAAAATTACAGTAAGGGTAATATAAAATAACATCCCAATCACAATAAAGATGAGATTAAAAGGAATGACATAAAAGAGTGTACATAAAAAGAAAGAGCGGAGTAGGATCCCTTACCTCAGGTCCGATTTGACTCGATCGTTCTTTAATCTACTGAATAATAAACTTTAGTTAATTTATACTTCCTTAAGAACCTTTTTCAAGTTAATTATTCCTTTTATATCACTTATTACCATGTCATGAACACTATGTAATTATTTTAGTTAATAACGGTCGTTTAAACGATCATTGGTACTTGAGTCAAAATATGCTCTTTATAATTACAAGTTGTTCATGTATCCATTATATCCAGAGTTATAATCATGATTTATGTATAATATATATCATATATATCCAGTATATACATGCATATATAATATTACATAATCATTTAGAGGTAAGAAATTAAATGCACCGTTCATGGAGACGGTAAGCCGTACGTACGCATGAATGCTACTTTCATTTCTATTTCATATTTTATAGAATGGAATCATAATTATATAAAGGTATATTATAATTCCAGTATAATATCATATAGAATACCATTAATCAAATCCTTTATACGTCCAACATATGTCATTAACAAATCAAATCACTTTGAGGGGGCGGTAGTCCGCACTTTCTAAAATGAAGATATCGCGTTTACTCATAATGGTAACCATAAAGGATATTCCATAAATTAAAAATAAAGAATCTTAAGTAAAAAATAAACATATTATATATAATATATAATTATAGTGACATCTTAATGGCCACCATTAATGGTGTTAAAAGAATATTGAACAATCATCGTTTCGTGAGGCAGAAAATCACCAACCACGGAAACAGTATGTTCTTTAACCATTAGACTAAGGTGTGTGTAAGTGTAGCTAGAATCCTTCTTATAAAAAAAATCCTATTATATTGAAGATACTTTATTTCTTACAAAAGAAATGAATAAAAAGAGTTTAGGGGGTTGGAGAAGCAAAATAAAACAAAAGGACTCAAGTGAAGACATTACCTTAAAATCGGGTAACTCCCTTTAGTTTGAGCTCAAAGGATTCCTTGGGAAGCCTTCTGCACAAAGTGAGGATTCAAGGAGTTAGAGAGGGATGTGGAGAGACAAAATGAGCAGGGTTTTTCCGAGCCAAAGGCTTTGTAATTGTGGTTAAGGAGGTAGAGGTGGGGGACTTTTATAAGAGGAGAGGAGGGGCACTCTTGGAAAGTAAAGAAATGTTCCTTTATTTTAAAATGATTTTCGGATTTAAAAGGTCCCACATTGATAAGATTATATGATAAGTTGATAAGGGTTCGAAATCCACTCATCCAATAGGTTTTGGACATGTGTAGGTCTTAGAGTTTACATTGACTTTCCATTTTATTTAAATCGTTAAATAATGAGGTCATCGCTGCATCATCATGATGTCATAAATAATATAATTTATTTAATGTATAAAAATTATAATAAAACTCCTATGATGTAGGAAATCATTTTATCTTTCCAATGAATATTTATATTTAAATATATGACTTGTCTAACCCCATGTAAATTTTTTTTAGTAAAACATCTCATGTTTGTGTCATTTTTACCTTAACATTAAATAAAAAGTTATTTATGTCATTTCCCAACCAAAGTGGCTCCATGGGGTCCCGAAGTTGACCGATGGATTTTCTTGGTCTGTCATGACACATCCAATGTGGGTATGACACGTGTCATGCTCATTTATTATTATTAAAACATTATTTTTACCTTAAACTACTCTAATTACCTATAATCGCGATTAAAAACTTAATAAGTTACTATTCACGAAAAATTATTTTAATCCCATTGAACCACATTTTACTTCTTAATGAAAACCATGTATGTTGGATTTTTTAAATTCAAAACACAAATATGGAAAAATTTCATTTAAACGGAAAATCAGTTTTTATTAGTACCACTAAGTGGTTTCACTATTCATCAAAAATTGAAGTTTTTCAGAAAATTACCAAAAATTCACCCTAAGCTATATTTGATATTTCGAATTCAAAAATGATTTCTATTTTACAACATTCAAAAAATATTATTTGCATTAGTTGATTTAATAATTAATTCCCGCTGTCAGAGCAAATAGTGTGTTTTTATGAAACAAAAGGTATCAAAAGATTGACACTAGTTTAAGTCTGATTTCAAAGTGATATTAAATCCAACGACCACTATTGGATTAAATGGTAAAAATATATTCTAATTTCAATTTAAACCCAATTTAAAAGATAATATAATCATATAAATAAATTAGATTAAAAAGAGGTTTTGAATTAAAATACAACATTTTTCACTATTCATTAAAAATTGAACTTTTTCGGAAAAATACCAAAAATTTACACAAAGTAAATTTTGATTTCCTGATTCTAAAGAAGAATTTTATTTTGTGAAATATAACACATAAAATTGTCAAAAATTTTATTTAAAAGAGGTTCCCCATCAAAAGGCGGTTAGTCGCCCTTTTAATGAATATTAGAATGTCTACGCTTAATATTGGATTCATTCGCATTTTTAATCCTCTAACATTTATTGTAAAGAGTAAAAATATTTGATAAACATATATAATCATTTTGTAGATAGTTTTTTTCATTCCTACCATCACAATAGCTAGGTGTTAACTACCATTTAAAATAATATTATTTTATTATTAGAGTGCAACGTAAGGTTCCCAAGAAACTCGTTGTTTCCTATTGGGTACGCCATCGAGAATAGCATCCCCTTTAAAGTAATATTAATATTTTATTTACAAATATGGATAAATATTAAAATTTCATATTCTTTATTTACCTGGGGTGTTACATCCTTCCCCCCTTTTGGGAATTGCGTCCTCGCAATTTTAAAATTGATCTTGGAAACATCCTTGAAAGTACCACATCAGAACAAGAGTCGGTAAATCAATCACTTTAAAATAAATAAAGATAAGTACAGAGGTCACCCGAGTTAACCCATACTAGGATTCCATGTAGGAAAACATGGACATGGAGGAGAAAACATAGGGTCATGTTCTGATGGAGAGTGATAGAAAACATGTTTAGGAGAAATTTAACCATAAGAAAATCACAAACATGTGATGGGTTAAACGATATTTGATTCCCCAGTAGGAAAAGTTAATAGACAACATTTTTTTTAAGTTACTTTTTATTAAGGAATTTATTCATAAGGAAACATAATCACTTATCATGTTGACTTTCAAATTTTATTATATTCCTTACACAAACTCATATTTTCCCTAAAAGACGAGTATTTAGGATGACTTGTTCACATTAAGAGTAATATAATAAACTTCTAGAGAATCACCAAATCCACAAAAGAGAACTATATACTTACCATGTCTTTAGACTCTATCCAAAACCAAAACCAAAAAGGTTAGTACAAGATCAGATAATCCAGAAAAGGATAACCCTTTATAAAAAAATGTATTCTTAATCTCCAAAATTTGTCCAACAATACCCAAAGTTCAATGAGGACAATTCGATAAACAATTTTTCCATTAAATTATTCAAAGTAAACTAAACTAAGATTGAAACCCAAATATTAGAAGGATTTAGTCACATAGTCTTCCAAGTTAAATCGTAACATTTATCTCCAAACAACATCAGTTACTCTTAAAGTCTCGTATTGAAAAGTAATTAACCTAATCACATATCCTCCATGATAGGATAATAAATTCCCATAGATAACCCAAAATCAGCTTACTATTAATTCATAAAATCATCTAACTAAAAAGAATCATTCAAACTAACCAGGGACTTCACGTAGTCTAGTGGTAGGCGATAAATACCAGTCGCACTTTGGTTGTGGGTTCGATTCCCACAGCTTTGTCTGATGCGACGGGTTGTCACACGGTCTGTGTGTTGTCCTTTTTCCAAAACTGTATAATTCTCAAAAAAATTCCCAAAATGAGATAAAATCTTCAAAAATAATCATAACATATTTTAACCTGAAGTTTATCTCATGCCTTTCATTTTCCATCATAACATATAATAACCGATAATTAACTCAAAAGTAAGGATCATATAAACCCTAATGGTTACCTTTATAATTATTACCTGAACTTCCACATTGATTGGTCATCTCGTACATGATGCATTACAGAACATACCATGGTTCAAGTGGTTTATCATGACACCTTGACAGTTGGTTTAGAACAACCATGAGTTTCCTCATTGAATACCCCATATCATTAAGTCTCTTAATCAGAGAACCACCACAGTTTCCTTCAAACCTATTGTCACCTTGGTGCCTGCTAGATCCATCCATTCACTAAAAACAGAAATGTCCGTGTGAGTATATCAACAAAACCATCATGTACTAATGAGGTAGATAACCACTAATATATACTTACTCATTCACATTATCTAAAAGTAGGACTCTTTCTGAAATCCTATCCATTATGGTACTGTCACTTATGCTTAGAGAATAACCTAACCTAAAAAGGTTTTCTAAACCGACCTCTGATACCAACTATAAGTCCACATCCTTAAACCTTACATAATCTTGAGTTATTACATGATTACACATTGAGGATATTTTCAGGTTTAGAGTTTTAGAGAATTATATCATGAAACTTTCATTACATTCCACATTTAAGTAAAGTGGTTACATAAAAGACTGTATTCATATTTCCCATCAACGGAAACATGTTTAAAATAAAACATGGACTCTTTCTTGACACATCCTTGACATATCATCACATCATGTACCTTTCCCTTGACCTGTGAAAAACATTTCAAAAACATGGGATGAGCATAAAAAGCTCAGTAAGGGTTAAAAAAATATGGAAAAGAAACATGAGTTCATATATACATAAGAATGAAATCATACTTTACCCATAAAACATAGGCACTTTAACATACCTCATCAAATCCTGAATAAATCATAGAAATCATAAGACATAAAAGGTAACTTGAGGAATTCATAACATTCTTACGTAGGGAGTAACCCTCTTGGTTACGTTTGGAATACCCACCACAGTATATTCCCTAAATCTCTTCAGAGAAACCTTAACGTTTCACTCCTTCACGTTACCCAATGCATTGGAGAGCTATATTGGGCTCACCTGCCCTTAGTTTATCAAGGAACCACCCGTTTTCATAACAATTCCCAAGAACCATAACATAAATGTATCACATAAAACATGCATAAAGGAAACATAACATTTCCACATTTCAATCACAATATAACATTTTAGAATATTGAAATAATGAATCCATTCAAAAAGAAACCATTTCCAAAACCATTTAAAACATTTAATAAAGAGATTTTTGAATCAAAGTTTCCCATACCACCTTGAAGCTTTTAAAATTGTAAACCATTAATATCCATCTAAATAAATCCTTAAAACCATTTTTAAAACATGGATATTAATAAGAACAAATAATTAAAACATTTAAAGAAAAATTTTAGAGACACTTGAATACAATAATTGAGGAATGACATTTAGTCAGAACTTTATAATATCATGAGAATAAATGGATTCATGATATAATATTCCAAAGTACAGTATATACACCATATAAGAGTGAATTGGTGCATCACAACAATGAAGTCTCAATAGAAATGTCAAATGTGATGAAATCCCTTATAAAGAAGGTATCCATAAATTAAGGATAAATCATTCTCAGAATTATGTGTGAAAAATATAAATACACCCAATATAAGTAGATATTAAGTGTAAAACAAAAAAGTTCATTCACACATATTAAAAGGATGAAATATTCAATAACTACATGTTGAACCCAAAAAAATCGAAATTGGGTTAAAAAGTTCCCTTGGTAAAATTTGACAGCCTAACGACATCACTTCAAAATTCAGAAAATGAGTTTATGTGAGATAAAAAGGGCATATCATCATTTGGGAAAAAAAATTATATCAATAATGATATAAAAGAACATATCCCAATATAATATTATGTGAATTAAAAGACATAACAAAAGAAGTCTTTTAGAAAAAGGAGGGTGAAAGGTTCCCTTAACGACATGGGTATCTTTCGAAACATACACCCCATGAAAGAAGGAAAATACAACATTGATGTAAATACTCATAAATGAAATTATATTACACAATTAGTAAAATAATGGGAATTACATACACCACTCAAAGGAAATTGTGGCAAATGTAGTATAAATCTCACGGGAATAAAAGTGATATGAAAAATCCCTTACGAAAACTCGGCAGCCTCACGACGCCACTTAAAACTTACAAAAATGGATTGATGAGATCAAATAGGGTCTCTAATCATATTAAAATGAAGTTTACAGCAATATTAATATAAAATAACATCCCCCAACATAACAAATATGAGCTTAAAAGAAGTGTCATAAAGGAGAGTACTTAAAAAGAAAGAGAGAGGTTAGATCTCTTAAGAAAATTTGGAAGCCTAACGGCGCCACTAAAAACTTCTTAAAATGGATTTATGAGAGAGAATAGGGTCTCTCATCATATGAACATAAAAATTACAGTAAGAGTAATATAAAAAACATCCCGATCACAAGAAAGATGATCTTAAAAGGAATGACATAAAAGAGTGTACTTAAAAAGAAAGAGAGAGTAAGATCCCTTACCTCGGGTCCGACTTGACTTGATCGTTATTTAATCTCCATAATAATAAACTCGAGTTAATTTATACTTTCTTAATAACATTTTTCAAGTTCATTATTCCTTTTATATCACTTATTACCATGTCATGAACACTATGTAATTATTTTAGTTAATAACGGTCTTTTAAACGATCATTGGTACTTGAGTCAAAATATGCTCTTTATAATTACAAGTTGTTCATGTATCCATTATATCCAGAGTTATAATCATGATGTATATTTCATATATATCATATATATACAGTATATACATTCATTTATAATATTAAATAATCATTTAGAGGTAAGAAATTAAATGCACCGTTCATGGAGACGTTAAGCCGTACGTACGCATGAACGCTACTTTCATTTCTATTTCGTATTTTATAGAATGAAATAATAATGATATAAAGGTATATTATAATTCCAGTATAATATAATATATACTACCATTAATTAAATCCTTTATACGTCCTACATATGGCATTAACGAATCAAATCACTTTGAGGGGGTGGTAGTCCGCACTTCCTAAAATGAAGATATCGCGTTTACTCATAATGGTAACCATAAAGGATATGCCATTAATGAACAATACAGAAGCTTAATTAAAAAATAAACATATTATATATAATATATAAATATAGTGACATCTTAATGTCCACCTTTAAAGGTGATAAAATAATATTGAACAATCATCGTTTCGTGAGGCAGAAAATCGCCAACCACAGAAACAGTATATTCTTTAACCATTAGACGAAGGTGTGTGTAAGTGTAGCTCGAATACTTCTTATAAAAATATCCTAGTATATTTAATATACTGTATTTGTTACAAAAGAAATTAATAAAAAGATTTTAGGGGGTTGGAGAAGCAAAATAAAACAAAAGGACTCAAGTGAAGACATTACCTTAAAATCGGGTAACTCCCTTTGGTTTGAGCTCAAAGGCTTCCTTGGGAAGACTTCTGCCCAAAGTTAGGCTTCATGGAGTTAGAGAGGAATGTGCAGAGACAAAATGGGCAGGGTATTTCCGAGCCAGAGGCTTTGGAAGTGTGGGTAAGGAGGTAGAGGTGTGGGCCTTTTATAAGAGGAGAGGAGGGGCACTCTTGGAAGGTAAAGAAATGTTCCTTTATTTTAAAATGATTTTCGGATTTAAAAGGTCCCACATTGATAAAATTAGAGGATAAGGTGATAATGGTTCTAAATACACCCATAAAATAGGTTTTGGAATGGTATAGGTATTAGATTTTACATTGTCTTTCCATTTTATTTAAATCGTTAAATAATGAGGTCATCGCTGCATCATCATGATGTCATAAATAATATAATTTATTTAATGTCTAAAAATTGTAATAAAAATACTATGATGTAGGAAATAATTTTTTCTTTCTAATTAATATTTATAGTAAAAAATATGACTTGTATAACCCCATGTAAAAATTGTTTTAGTAAAACATATCATGTTTGTGTCATTTTTACTTTAACATTAAATAAAAAGTTATTTATGTCATTTCCCAACCAAAGTGGCTCCATGGGGTCCCCAAGTTGACCCATGGATTTTCTTGGTCGGCCATGACACATAAAATGATGGTAGGATATGTTTCATTCTCATCTAATATTATTAAAACATTATTTTTACCTTAAACTTCTCTAATTACCTCTAATCGCGATTAAAAACTTTATAAGTTACTATTCACCAAAAATTATTTTAATCCCATTTAACAATATTTTACTTCATAATGACAACCATTTATGTAGGATTTTTGAAATTCAGAACACAAAGATGGTAAATTTTCATTTAAACGGAAAATCAGTTTTTATAAGTACCACTTAGTGGTTTCACTATTCATCAAAAATTGATGTTTTTCAGAAAATTACCAAAAATTCACCCTAAGCTATATTTGATATTTAGAATTAAAAAATGATGTGTATTTTACAAAATTCAAAACATATTAGTTGCATTAATTAATTTAATAATTAATTTCCGCTGTCAGAGCAAATAGCGTGTTTTTATGAAACAAAAAGTATCAAAAGATTGACACTAGTTTAAGCCCGATTTCAAAATGAAATTAATTCCAATGACCACTATTGTATTAAATGGTAAAAATATATTCTAATTTATCTTTAAAACCAATTCAAAATATAATCTAATAATATAAATAAATTAGATTAAAAAGTGGTTTTGAATTAAAATACACCATTTTTCACTATTCATTAAAATTTGAACTTTTTCGGAAAAGTACCAAAAATTTACACAAAGTATATTTTGATGTCCCAATTCTAAAGAAGAATTTTTTTTGTCAAATATAACACATAAAATTTTCAAAAAGTGGATTTAAAATAGGTTCTCCATCAAAAGGCGGTTAATCGACCTTTTAAAGAATATTAAAATGTCTATGCATAAAATTGGATTCATTCGCATTTTTAATCCTCTAACATTTACTGTAGAGTAAAAATATTTGACAAACATATATAATCATTTTTTAGTTCGTTCTGTTCATTCCCGCCATCAAAATAGTTAGGTGTTAACTACCATTTAAAATAATATTATTTTATTATTAGAGTGCAACGTAAGGTTCCCAAGAAACTCATTGTTTCGTATTGGGAACGCCATCGAGCATAGCATCCCCTTTAAAGTAATATTAATATTTTATTCACAAATATGGATAAATATAAAAATGACATATTCTTTATTTACCTGGGGTGTTACAATTTATGATCCTACTCTCTCGAAGAATGGAATTGTTATTATATAATATTAAAGATAATTCATGATGTTCTCTCCTATCATTGTGATATTCTGAAATATATGATTTGATTTTATATTGGTCTTTCTTATCTTTTAATTTTATCCAACATATTTTCTATTTGTTATCATTTTTCCTCTGTTATATAATTCCACATATTGATATATTATCTTTATAAAGATTTTTTTTTTGATGATGTGTAATAAGAATGTTTATTTACCTATGTTATAAAATCCCAGTTACGAGTGAATAGAATGTTTCTTATTTTCACTCTTATCATATATGATTGAATTCCTAATAATATTCAATTACACAAAAAAAATAAACTAATAGTGTGTGATAGTAAATATATGGGTTATAATAGAAATAAAAATCCAAAAAATAGTGGATTTATATTATTCCTCCTTTGACTAAAGTTCATCCTCTCAAATTTATTTATAATTTACTAATTAAGTAAGTAAGTTAACCAAGAAAAAATTAACAAGTATCTTGTAACTATATACACGCCTCAATATATTACATAGGACTATGAATATCTTTATCCCAAATATTATTCATATATGTATATAGGGGTATATCATTGGAAATATAATTTTACTATTCTATTTCAAACTATATACTACAACCAAAAAGGTTATGATAATGAACAATAGAATCACTATAAAATATTATATGGGTGTGAAATCACATGCATACTATATATACCCTATTGAAACCTAAATATGAAAGTATGATAATTTATTTTCAACTATGTCAGAGATGACACATCCAATATCCAATTGCTTCATTCTAGAATAAATTAATTTCATTTGTCCTTTACTTCCAAAACTAATTCATCAATGTAACTATAACAACCAGATGATTTTATAAAATATTTTCTTTCAATAATTTTAATTCTTCTATAGCATACATTTCATGAAAATCATGAGTTCAAAATAACCCTGAGACCTCTTTAATATAAAATGACCTATATAACATATCCCTTAGTTTAGAAGAAATAAATATAAATAACTTATGAAAATGTTTGGTGAAATCATTGGCTACCAATTATTTATGAAAAATATAAACCAATTTTATTTTTGTATTTTTTAATTAAAAACATGATTGAATTACTATTAAAAACTTTAAATAATTAAATATATATTTTATATACTTAATTATTTTTTATATTAATTGAGTATACATTTTTTTTATTGGGTATGAATAAACCTTATTTAATATATAAAAACATATTTTTATCAAAATAGAAATTTTGAACCTTTTAATGGAGGACACCTTTTAAATTTTTATTTTGACACATTAATAATGTTTTTATGAAAAAATAAACATGTTCTCTAGAAGTAGGATTTCAAAATTTACTTTGGATGAATTTTTGATATTTTTATGATAAATTTCATGTTTTGAAGAATTGTAAAAATAAACTAAATTTTAATAGAAATAATATTTTTTCATTAAAATATTTTATATTGCTAAATTATAAAAATGAATGGTTTAAAATTATAAATAAAATTTATTTTTATCATTAAATATAATTTATGTCATTATAATTAATTTTATAATGAATTAATATGAAAAAAATTTCAATCTTTAGTAATGTTTAAACTATTAAACAATGTTCTCTATTTTTACAATGATATTAATTTTAGATTCATTACTAAAACATCTAAGATTTTTATTGTAAAAAATTGATTCCATATTTGGAACCAGTTCATAAAAATTATCTAAATATATTTCTTTTATTTATTTCCATTATGAATTGTAATTTTGGTAAGTTTTAGTAATATTGTAAAAGAGTAAATTAGGTAATTAAAGTTAAAATTAATGTTACAAAATTACCCTAACACTTTTTTAAATATTATTTTATGAGTGTGTTTCGACCTAAAAAATACTTGGGTGGAAATTGTGTTCGTTGGAAGCCTCTTGGATGATATTAGAACATTTAATTTATTTTTTAATGAAAATTAAATTTGTCTTATTCAAAATTTATTAACATTATGATTTTATAAAATTAGGTTATACATAATATAAATATTATTATTAATACACATTTGAAAAGTAAAATGTTTTTATTTATCATTTTTATTTTTATTTAAATTCTTTAAAATAAATAAATACCATAAAGACATATACTTTAATGATGCAAACATCATTTAATAGATGATAATTCAATAAAATAGTAATTATTAAAATGATAATAACCATTAAAAGACCCAGAAACATTTCAAAATCTTATTGGTTGACTATAGATCAACAATTTCCATATATTCATCGATTTACTAACCATTTGGAGACTTATAGAAGATATTATGACACTTATAATAATTTATTAAAAGTGATGTTAAACTGGTCACATACATTTTTCA
Organism: Viscum album; assembly: GCA_963277665.1. Taxonomy (NCBI): domain Eukaryota; kingdom Viridiplantae; phylum Streptophyta; class Magnoliopsida; order Santalales; family Viscaceae; genus Viscum; species Viscum album. The sequence continues at coordinate 1,031,385,063 of OY728133.1, read as the reverse complement.
AATAAAATAACATTTTTATGTATGTTTTTACAGAAGATATATTTTATTAAAAATATAATTTTTAAATATATATGATTTATATTTTTCATGGTATTTTATTTTTAACTTATATTCAATCAATAGCCGTATTAAATAATTATGAAATATGTTGTATTAGTTATTTTATTCAGGGAAATATCAAATAAATGTTAGTAAACATATTAAAATAAAAATAATTTGGCCTTATTAGTGTGAAAAATAAATTTTATAGATGACCTTGATCTCTTACTAATATAAAAAAAATAATTTTTTGGAAGTCAACTTCTTATCTTAATATTTTTAATATTCAATGAACTGAATATTGTCAAAATTGATACTATTTTTTGTTAATCTAACCAATTGTTTGTTAAATAATTTTAATGTCATAAATTTTATTAATAAAAATGTAGAATAATTATTATATGGTATAAAATCATATAATGAACTTATTTATTATCTATTTCAAAAAATTAAGTAAATATTGAAATATTTTAATACTAAAATATTTGTTACCATATTTAAAAATTAAAATGTATAGATAAGTGTTAATCAAAAAGATAAGGATTAAATACAAAGAAATATATGTATAAAATATCCTGGTTGATGAGATGATAACACCATAAAATTTTATCTTCTAAATGCAGAAATTTTTTAGGTATTTTGATAGAGTTTTGTTTTATTATAAATTAATATTTTTGGAGATCAAAAAGTTCCCCTTTCCTCGATTATAAAAGGGAACCCCATCCATCACCTTTCCACTTCACATTTATCCTTAAAGATAATCCATTTTTGGCCCATTTCCATTATAAACATCCCTAGTAACAACATAGAGTTCATTTTCTTCTCCAAATATCAACTATAGGGCCCTTTAGAGGGGATTTATATGGGTCTATTGAAGAAGAGGTAATATCCTCTACCAATTCATTCACACTTCATTATTCTTATAAATAATATTCATTAGTTTTTTCATCCTAAATTAATAACTCTTGTATCATGTATATAATATTATTTTTATGGTTATTGAACAACAATATTCCACCTTTTATCCATCTTATAAAAAATGAAATCACTACGCATGTTTACGTACGACTTACCATCTCTACACCAGGATGCAATCTATTTTTTACCAACACCTTACATAGAAGGGTATAATAATGGAAATTTTAACTATATATGATTATATTAACATCATATTGTTTATGATATATTACACACTATCCACTTAAATACAATTAAATAATTATGTAAATGATATCGTTGCTCTGGAGTACGTATGGCCTAACATCTCCATGATGTGATTCGATTCATTAGAAATTATCTTCATTAAATAAATATTATATAAATTAATGGAATGAATAAATATGTTATATATTATAAAATATCATTCAATAAATTTTATTATTGTTACCTATGAAGTGTAATAATAATATATCCGACAAGACATGTGTAAGAGAATAACGAAGGTGACACCCAATTAATGAGTAATAATGTTAATAATAAACTTATAATAATATGGTCATATATGATATCATAAAAAGTACTCTGATTAAAAAATAATTCAATGAAATTATATAAATAATTGTATAGGATTTTTAGATACATACAATTTAAATCAAAAAGATGGTAAGGTATAATATCACAATCTCATTTTTATCCAAGATTGATTGTATGTAAGTAATTACTGGTGTATATTTATCATCCATGTACTTGATATGTACATATATATTATAAAATATTAATCATATCATTCTACAATTTTTTAAATTCATGTTTACCCATTTGTTAATTTTTACAAAATGTTATGAAATGAATCTTTAGTCTCTTTCATTATTAGCTAATTTTTTTACATTTTGAAAATAGTATGATATGAATGTATTTTTTATTCTTATTAATCCATAATGGAATTTAATGATTTCATAATGCCTTATTTTCATGAATATTCTTTTACATGATTTAAATATTATTTACATCAAAATTCGTTTCAATTAAAATTTTTTGTTATTTTTTGAAAAAATAATGTTTTTATAGAGGAAAGAATATTTCCCTCAGGAATTAATTTCATGTGTTTTAATAAAATTATTTTCCATATTAGATGAAATTATTTATGTTGGGTTATATTTCTATCAATATTATTACTAATGTTTTGTTGTGATTATGATATAATACTATTTATGAAATGCATTTATTTTTAATATATTTTGATGGAATGAAGTTTATGAAAAACATTTAATCCATTAGTTTATTCAATGAGGAATGATTTATGTTATTATAGAACATGTAAGAATGATTTAATTTTGATATGGGTGGGATATATATCTCACTACAATTAAGTAGTCAAATATTCACATCTCATGAGATTTACATGGATTGAATGGGAAGTGAACATGGTTCAGTATTACAGGGTTGGAATGAGGAGTAACTCAATTCAGTAATGGACTCTTTCTGCTATGATGGTCTTGTAAATGAACCTTGACTAATATGAAAATATGTTCTATGATAATGTATATGCCAAAAATTTCTTATCATCTATTATGTATTACAGGATTATGTTCATTGATTCTTATCAACTATTATGATTTATCCCATGGAATAATATAATGATCATTAATATGCATGATAATATTTATGAATTTTATGTTATTATGTCTTATGATTATGTTATTTTTGATATATACCATGTTTATCCTTACTGAGAAATTGAAATCACCCTTTTATATGTTTCTTTTCTTCATGTCTTGAAGATGGGTATTAAATAAGATATGTTAAAAATGGGTCTAGTTTTGATGAAATAAGTGGGAGACAATGAAGATGTCTTATAAACCAGTTATTTATGTTTCCTAGTTTCTAAATTTTCTAAACCTCTATAGATATATAAAGGAATTATTTTATTTTTTTAATTAATATTATTCAATTTTTAAGAAATTTATATGCATGTAAAATATGGGTCTTTATAGTTGGTATGAGTGGGAATGTATAGTTAACCGTTAGAAACAAATATGAGAAAACCATATAAAGAAACCTAAGGATATATCTAAGTATAGGTTATAATATTAGTGTTTTAGAAATTATCATTAATAACCTTAGATAAAACCTAAAATATATAAAATTGAAATTTTATTTTTTATTATGGGGTTTTACCCAAGTGGTTAGCGTTTCTCATACAATGTTTCTTGGTATTAGTAAATGATTGGAAACTAGAGGAACTATGTTAATGCTAAATGTGAAGGAAAATTCAATGATTTTCATACCGAGAAAATGAATGTTATGGTATCTAGAGTTAAAAATCTTGTTTCAATTCTCACACAAAATTTTCAATCTATGAATCATACATGATTCCAAACAAAAAAAATGCAGAAAAAACTCTTTTTTGAGTCCTTCATGAGGAAATTCTAATCTTCATTCAATAGATCTTCTAATACTTTAGTGGGTGAACACTAGATTAGTACGATAGAAAAGTTATTATGAGTTCTATAATGTTTAGAACACGATGATGTCATATTAGCATTATATCTTTTGGAATGTGAATTTTATCAATGGCCGAACATTGTCAAGAATACGAGGTAAAGAGATAAAATTGAATCCATGGAATGGGATGAGTTCAAGAAAATATTTTCTAATAAGAACATTCATTTCATTATTTGGACAAATGTGGAGAATTAGTTCATAAAACTTAAGAATATTGATGATTAATCTTTTGTAAAATATAATGAAAATATTGCAAGACTTGTAAGGTATGTTTCTAGAATTATTATCCAATGTGAGATTAAAATTGTAGGATTATTTAGTGGATTCAAACCAATTCTCCAAAGGGAATTACTCAAAAGGGACTAAAATAGATACAATAAAATAATTTGATGAGAAATCAGTGATAAGATGGAGATTGGAGTATCCCATTTGTCATATAAGTTTGATAAGAAGAGGAAAATTGAATTTATGATAAAATATAATGACCACACATAAAATAAGACGGGTTTTCACTTATAGTCACATTGTGGGAAGAAAAATAGATAAAATTTTCATAAAGGGACTAGAAAATGTTTTCTATTTGGAATAGAAGGTTACTGATTATTTGAATATTGTTGTGATGGGAAAAGGATGTTTAATGATTTGAAAAAAGAAAATACAAAATAGAATGAACCTCCTACACTTCAATGTTATAAGTGCAAGGAAATAGGGTTTTATGATAATAAATGTTCCAACCTAATGATTATTGATTATTATCGACGTCAGCAAACTCATATGGCTAAAGACAATGGAATATCACATGTGACCACTGTCGTCATTGTGGAGTAAGATAATTAAATAGTGAAAGGTACACTTACCATCCACTATAAAGTTGAAGTTGTTTTATTTGATTTTGGATCCACCCACTATTTTATTTCTGGATAATTTTTAAGGTTATCTTTTATTACCTCAACAAATAGATGTTGAGTTAGATTTGAAAACTCATAATGGCACAATAGAAACATCAAAATTTTATAATTCTTTAATAGTTGATTATTTTGGAAACATGATTCCTCCAAATATTCTGATAATTTCTATAGTATAATTTGATGTGATTATTATCATGGATTGGATTTTTCTATATGGAGACCATATAAATTACAATGTAAGGGAAGTCACATTTCATATTCCAGATCGTTATATGATCATCTTTTGATGCACATGTTAATATGAAATTCTAGTGGAAAGTTAATCCATATTATGTGTTTTGATTCCTATAAATGATGGTTAATTATATCAATTTTTTAGGTAGAAACTCACCATTAAGTATATATATATAGTAAAATATTTTAAGGATTTCAATCTAGAATAATTTACATGTCTTCCACAAAATCGTGAGGTTGAGTTTCCATTAGAACTCATACATGGTTCTATGACAAAATCAAGGACTCCTTATAGAATGGACCTAATTGAGATGCAAGAATTAATGATGTAACTCTAAGAGAATCATGAAAATGCATTCACTCTCCCTAGTGAATCACCTTGTGGATGAACAATTATATTAGTTATGAATAATTATAGATCAATGATAATCTGTATTGATTATCCAAAATCTAACAAGATCACTATAAAAAAATATCTTCTTCCACAAATTTTTGACTTATTAAACCTACTACATAGAGCTCAATACTTTTCCAAGGTTGGTATTAATTCAGGAAATCATCAATTAAGAGTCAATAAAGATTATATAAAAAATATGACATTCCATATAAGGTATGGACACTATGAATATATAGTCATTCCTCTTCTTCATAATAATTTACCTTCTATCTTCATGTATCTAATGAATAGGGTAATTAGACACTATCTTGTTCATTTTTTGGTAGTCTTTATAGATGATATTATTATCTATTTAAAGAGAAAAGAATAACATGATGATCACTTGAGAACTATACTAAAGTCCCTGATAAAGTAGAAGATTTATGAAATATTTTCCAGGTTTGAATTTATCCTTTAGTAAGTTTCATTTTGTGGTCATGTAATCTCATGATACGGTATATCTATAGATCTATAAAAAACAAAAAATTTAGAATGTATGTTGATAGCAACAATAGTAACTGAGATCTAAAGTTATTTTTATTTGGATGGATATTTTATATTTTTTTAGAAATATTTTTCATGATTATCTAATCCACTAACCATGTTAACTAAAAATGGAGTTATGATCGTGTGGATGGAGGAATTTGAAGAGAATGAGCTAAAAATAAGATTAGTCAAGGAACTTGTGTTCACACTGCTTTGTAGTGGAGAAATGGTTGTGATATACAGTGATGAATCCATGATAAGAATGGGTTGTTTTCTCATGAAAAATAATATAATGATGGAATATACCTCATGAAAATTGAAAATCGATGTTCAAAATTAACCAACTAATGATTTGGAGTTAGTTGTGGTAATCATTTCATTAACAATATGGATGAAATATCATTATCGTGAAATGTGTGATATTTATGTTGATCATAAATGAATAAAGAATATTTTCAAAAAAAATGAGCTGAATATGTTCCAAAGAAGATGGTTAGAGTTGATTATAGATTATAATTTCTCAATAAATGACCACCCAATGAATGTGAGCATGGTGGAAGATACTTTGAGTCTAAAGGAAAATGCTAGCCTATCCATTATGAGTATCATAAAAGATCAAATATTTATGTATTTGGGAAGGATGGATCTTGAAATTCTAAATGATGGGGTGGGGGAATCATATTTTTTCAAATGAATTCTCAACCATCTGTAAATGTGAATATTAAAAAGTTTCAGAAGGAATATGTAGAGCTAAAAAATAATATGATAATTTTCATTTAATTCAACCTTCATTTGGATGGAATAATAAGATTAAGGAATCATGTTTTGTATTCCTCCCAAACCAGAATTAAAGAAGGATTTATTGGATTAGCCTCATAGTTATTTATTCTCTATTAACCATGGGATCATAAAGAATTATTACGACCTGAAATAGTATTTTTAGTGGGATGGAATGAAAAGAGATGTCACAAAATATGGCTCTCAGGGCTTAGTTCATCAGTAAGTTAAGGAAGATTGAGATAAGCTTAAGGGGATGCTACAACCATTTCCCATACGATAATGGAAACTGTATATCATCATTATGAACATTGGTATTGGACATCCTAAAGCATCTAAAGCCTATAATTCCATATGGGTTATTATAGATCACCATATGAATATGGTACACTTTTTTTCTATTAGAGATGAATTCTCTATTGATCATATTTCCATGATATATGTAAAGAAAGTGGTAAGATTTCATGGTGTACCACTATACATTAAATATAATTGGGATCTGAGTATTACCTCGATGTTCTAGTGAATTATTAATCGATTTCTAGATACAGAGTTATGTTTCATCACTATTTATCATCCTCAAAAATATGGTCAGTCTAAGATGAAAATTCAAGCTCTACAATACATATTGATAGCTTTATATATGGACTTCCATGGTTGTTGGGATCAAAACCTACCTTTTTGGGATTCTTATATAATAATAGCTTTCACTTAAATATTCAGATGAAACTTTATGAAGCCCTATATGCAAGTAAGTGCAGAACTCCAACTTGTTGTGATGAATGTGGGGAATGAAATCTATTAGGACATGATAATATTTATTAAATGGAATTAAATGTTAGATATATTCAACAAAACATAATAGCATCTAAGAGTCCACATAAAATGTTATGATGAAAATCGATGAAAAGACATAGTTTTTGTATCGGGTGTCATAGTGTTTCAATGAATATATACATGGAAGGGAGTAATGTGATTTGGAAAGAAGAAAATGATGAGCCCTATTTATATCGGTCCTTTTGAAATTATGGATCGTGTTGGGAAGGTAGTTTACCAATTAACACTTCTACCAAATCTCTCCTAATTTCTTTATTTGTTACATGTATCTATCATGGGAATGTTCATACAAAATCCTTCACAATTAATAAACATAGATGTTAGGCCACTGGAGATGGATCTTTCTTATGAAGAACAACTGATATATATTATGGATCATAGTGAAAATTCTGTACATAACAAGACAACTCATTTGGTTAATGGTTTATAGCTGAACAAGAAATTTGAGAAACTTATATGGGAACATGGGGATGTGATGAGGAATAAGTATCATCATTTTGTTTCCAAATGAATAATTTTGAGGGAATATTTCAGTTTAAATGGGTTCGAATGTAACACCCGAATGTTTTTGTGAAATATTTTCTTTAAATAATTTTAATTCATCAATAGCTTTCATATCACGCAATCGTGGTTTTACACAAACCATGATATGACCTTATTAGAAAATAACCTTTATTACCATGTCATCTAGTTATCATGAATAAATATATCTCTCTTTGGAAAATTAATGGCAAATTCATTGGCTACAAGTAATTTTTGATAAATTGGAATAAATTATATATTATTATTATTGCATTATTAAATTGATGGAATTAATATTAGTAAATATAAATAATAAAATATATATGTTATATATTTAAATAAATATTTTTTTATATTCATTTAAAGGAAATTATTATCATAGAGTATGAATAAACACAATTTGATGTATAAAAACCTATAATTTGGAAAATATTAATTTTAATCCTTCTAATGGAGATCCCCATTAAATTATGATTATCACATAGTAACAATTTTTATATAAAAACATAAACGATTTATTTATAAGTGGCATATTAAAATTTACTTTGGATAGTTTTTTGATATTTTTCTTATAACCTTCATGTTTTTATGAATAGTAAAAATACACTAAATATAATTGCAAACAACTGTTTTCATTAAAATAATTCATATAGTTAAATTATAACATTGAATTGTTTTAATGAAAAAAATAGAATTTTTTTCATTCAATATAATTTATGTCACTATTATTAATTTTAAATTGAATTTAGATGTAGATAATTTTCAATTTTTTAGAATGATTTAACTTTTAAAACATGTTATCTTTTTTTAGAAGAAAATATAATTTAATATTATTTTCTGGAAATTATATTCTTTGATTTTTTAATAATGGATTTAAAATTTGGAATCAGTATGTAAAAAATATTAAACTATATTATAGTAATTTTTTTGCATTATGAATAGTAACTTCGGTAATTTTTATTAATATGATAAAATGGTAAATCGAGTAATTAGGGGTTAAAATAATATTATCAAATTACCTAAACACTTTTCTTAATATACTTTTATGATTTTTTTACCGAAATCATCCATGGGTCTAAATGGTGTCCTTTGGAAGCCAATTAGATGATATTATTACATTTAATTTATTTTATTTAATGATATAGTAAATAAGACTTACTCAAGTTTTAATAAATATATAATTTTTAAAATAAGGCCATGCATAAGATACAGTATTTTATAAATACTAATTTTAAATCTATAATGTTTTTATTAATCATTACAATTTATTTTTAATTTTTAGGAAATAAATACTTATCTTAAATACTTAAACATTAATGATGTATAAATTATTAAGATGATGAGAAATCTATAAAATAATAATTATTTAAATGATATTAACCATTAAAAGAACAAAACACATGACCATATATTATTGGTCGAGTATAAATTGGCCATAACCATCATTGGGTTGAGTTAGGGACTATTTGGATCCTTATATAAGTGATTATGAAACATATAATATTTTATTTAATGTGATGTAAAAGTTGTGAAAATCATGTTTTATTTATTTTAAAATTATTGATGAAGTCATTTATAGAAGATATATTAAATTATGACTATTATTTTTATATATTCAGAATTCTAATTTGTCGTAATATTTTATTTTTAATTTTTATTGAACAAATAAGCGTATTGAATAATTACAAAAAAATGTTGTAGTAGTTATTTTATTAAATAAAATATCAAATAAATGTAATTAAAAATATTAAAATAAATATATATTGGGATAATTAATATGTCCACTAAATTTTATAGATGAAATTTACTTCATAATAATATAATACAATATTTTTTCCCAACTTAACTTTTCATATTAATATTTCTATAAATCAATGAAGTAAATGTGGGAAAAATTGACACTATTGTTTATTTATATAAATTATGTTTTATTAAATTATTCAACATTCCAAATTTTTTTAAATATATAAAAATTATTATGTAGTATTAAATGATATATTTTATTTATTTATTGTATTTTTGAAATCTAATAAGTAAATATTACATAGTTTTAATATTGAAATATTTATTTCCCTATTTTAAAATTAAAATGAATGACTAAGTTTTAATTAAAATTATAAGGTATAAATTAAGTTATTTAGAAGTTAGAAATTTATTTTTTAATGATATTACAACCCTATATCTTGTTATCTTTTAAAATTTGAAATTTTGTTAGTTTTTGGATATGGTTTGTTTTTTATTATAAATTAAAATTTTTGGAGATTCCAAAAGTGCCCCTCACATCAATTATACAAGTGCACATCCTACCTCACATATCCTCTTCAGATTGAGCCTCAAATATTATCCAATACCTAACCACTTCTCTCCTAAACATCCCTAGTTAAATTATAGAGTTTATTTTATTATTCTATGACTATCTTTAGTTCCCTTAAGAAGAGATTTAGAGGGGGAAGAACGAAGAAGAGGTAATCTCCTCTTCCTATTCTTTCAAAATTATTTCTTCATATACCATTTCATCATTAGTTTTCTAAATATAATTAAATAAATCAAGTATAATGTATAGAATTAGATGTTATTATGGTCATGGATCAACCATTTTCTACCTTTTATACATCCTATGAAAAATCAAATCACCACACGTTTGTACTTACTACTTACCTTCTCCACACCGTGTTGTAATATGTTTTTCACCACCACCATACTTTTATTTTTATAATGATGGAATACTAACTATATATTATTATTATAAATTTATATTTATTCAATAATATTATAAGCCATCCTCTAAAATACCATTCAATAATTATGGGAATGATATAATCTCCCATGTGTACGTACGCCTCGACGTATCCATGATGTGATGTGACTCATTATATGTGGTATTAATTAAAGGATGGTTACATAATTGAATAAAAGGAATAAATATGATATATATTTTATTAATATAAGTATTTAAATTATATAAATATAACATAAGAATAAAAACAAGAACTTATCTGACAAAACATGCCTTTAAAAATAAAGAAGGTTACACTCGATGGATGAGTAATAATGATACTAACAAATGTATGAAAATATGATAATATATGACATCCTAAAACTAATATTATTAATAAATAATTAAATTAAATTACTTAAATCATTGTTAATGAGTTTCAGATTCATAAAATGGAAATCAGAACTATAGAAAGGGATAATTTCACAATGTAATTTTTTTCTGAGATTGTTTATACGTAAGTATTTACTAGAGCATATTTATCATCCATGTAAATTATTTTACAATGTGTATTGAAAAATATTCATAATAACTACATGATATTGTTTATAGTAAATTTTACATATTGGTAAAATTTTATAGAATGGTATGAAATGAATCATTTTTCTCTTTTATTTCAATGTACTTTTTGGCATTCTAACAAAATAATGATAAGAATATTTTATTTCATCGTATATTTCATGAACATATTTTAACACTTTAGTAAAACCATATTTCAATGAATTATCAATTATAGGATTTCAGTGTTTTTTCAAATAAAATAATTTTTTAAATTTTGTGGCATTTTGAGAAAAAAATATTTTTTTGTTGAAGAATGTATATTTTCCTCAATAATTAATTTCACGAGTATTAAAAAAAATTTCCACAAAATTTAAAATTATTTATGTTGGGTTGTGTTTATATTCGAATTGTTAATATTGTTATATTTTATATATTATATTATTCTATTTATGAAAATAATATTTTTATCGGTTATCATTGAATGTTGTTTAAGAATCTAATTTTATTATTTATGATATGATATGATGAATGAATTATATTATTGTTGAAAACATAATACTGATTTAATTATGATATGGCTAGGACCTATATAGCCCTACGTCATTGGGAAAATATTTATATTTCATGATATAGACATGTATGGAAATGGAAGTTATCTTAGTTCGCTAGTATAGGACTGGAACAAGGAGTAAACTCAGTTCACTAATTGACATTTCCGAGTATAATGGTCTTGGAAATGTTTCTTGACTAATATAAAATCACATTATATGCATATTTGTGTGCCAAAAAATTTTATGCCTTATATTACGACATTTTGGATTATGTTCATTGATTCTTATAAAATTTTATGATTTATCTCATGACATAATATCATTATATTTCATATCCAGGATAAGATTTTAAAATGTTATATTGTTTTGTATTATGATTATTATATTTTTGATATCTCATTTTTTTACCATTACTGAGCATTTTGGATCCATTTTTATATGTTATTCCCATATCATGAAGAAGGATATTAAATAATATATGTCAAAAGGGGGTCTAGTTATGGAGACATAAGTGGGAGGCTATGAAGATTTCTTATGAACCAGTTGTTTATATTTTCTAGTTTCTAAATTCACTATACCTATACAGTCTTATCTTGGATTTGTTATATTTTTTAATGAATATTATTCAATTATGAAGTACCATCTATGTTTGTAAGGTATGGTTCATTATAGTAACAAGGTAGTCAATCCATAACTTTGGCGCATAATGATCATATAATATATAAAATCCATTGACTGTTAATTAGGGTGGGCAGTTAAGTACCGTCATTGTGTACCATTTCCTGGTGAAGCTAATACTCAACAAAAAATCTTTAGTTTATTACTCCTATGTGGATTTGTTCTGGAATATTTATCCACTTATAGGATCCATATAGGTATAAAATTGTAATGATAAACATTAAATCTCTACATTACCAAATCATCGTGATATAATCCAATATACATTATCATCTCATTAACATTCCCCTAGTGTTTTTACAAAAATAATTTGATATATTCTCCAAAAAAATAAATAGTATTCATATACCAAATAATGAAACTAGTTTTAAAATGGAATAAATAATAAATTTATATCCCAACATAAATAACACATCTCAAAATTAGTCCTACCTCCTAGGGACCTGAAGGTTTTCTGTCTTGATGATTTACTACATTAACATATTATTTTATAAAACCTGAAAATTTTCTTTATAATGATGCTTCTATCAACCCTATTATAGATATAAAACATGAGATAATCATCTGGATAGTCTGTGGAATAGAAACATAAGAAATGGTTGATCTTATATGCTCAGTAACATAAAAACATATCAGCACATGATGTTTAAAATTAGGGATAAAAAAATATCGTAATAAAATGTTTGAAATAGATATATGATAATAAAAAAATAAAGAAATATTTTATTATAAAAATATTGGTATGTTTAAAAAAATTTGGTAAATTTTATGATCAAGGATATCATTAAATGTATATTTATGTAATACAGGATATGACCAAATGAATCATTAATTTAGCATATATGACCACTACCCTGAATTATTTCATATTTGATCACACTATATCGTCTAGTATAAAAAATATAATTTTTTTTCATATTTTATGAACCTTGTTATATTAATATCTCTATGTAAAATTATTATATATTTATATATATACCCTTAATTATTATTGGATTTTAGTATTCCCAAAATGAAGACGTAAATTAAGATATTATTTTGTAAGCATAACTACTATTGAAAAAAATTATTAAATTGATTAAGGAAAGATAACATGATAGAATAATAAAAATATAATCATTATGAAAATAAATTATTTCTTAAGAACATTAGATTCAATAATCATGTAGATCTAAAAATATTTATACCAAACGTAGTGCTCAAATTAAAATCAATATTAGAAGAATTGTGGAGTCATTTTTTCATCACAATGTTTGTAACAATAAATGTATAGAATTGGTTTATATATAGGGAGTTAATTTTTCTATTTAAAATTATATTTTAATATAAAATAATTTATTATGAACATATGATTTCATATTTAATTATTACAAGAATGGATTATTAAAAATGTAGTACTTCAATAAAAAATAGTAGGAAAATCATTAGGATTCTATGTTACATATTAAAGAATGGGAGAACTACCTAGAAACATATTAAGTACATAGAATGAATTAATATTGGGATATGGAAGGAGGCATAATGATTAATTACTTTGGTGTTTATAGGAATGGGAGAACAAGTTTGAGTGATCTCTTTTCAGAGGTTCAATAGATGGGTTGTTTTCATTGATCCTAGACTTTTGTATGTGGTTAGAATATAAACACGTGGGGTGATTGGTGTGTTTAGTGTTATAGGTTAATTATGCTATTAAATGGTACGTGAGACATTTGGGTATGAATTTAATAGCTATAAAGGAATTCTAGAAAATTCATGTGACATTTTAAATGTTAAAAATTCAAGATACGTTATTTATCGATTTTCACACATATTATTCTACATTAAAATTTATTTATTTAAATTATTTTATAACTAAAAATAGAATATTAACTATATAAACAAATTATTATGTCTTCAAATCTTAATTTTTATACATTTTATTTATTTATATTTTTATATATGATAAATAAACATTTATTGTATAACATATAATGTGTCAAATAAATATTATTAAATATAGGAGATAGTTTATTTAGTAATTGTTATTAATATTTTTAAACATTAATTTAAAATTAAATGGGTGAGTATTAGTTCTTATATGTTTCGAAAAATCATATTAGTGTATTAATTTATAATATATCGTTTTAAATTTTAAAATACATCATATTTATATATTATTTATTCTTTGAAAAACTTATTGTTTTACTATCATAAGTAATATTTGATAAAGGTAGCTTAATATTTATAACTAAATATAATGTGGATAGTTATTTATAATTTTTACAGTCATTAAATATTTTAAATTAATTTGGTCTATTTAAATTTCAACTTTTTTTAAAAAAAATAGTATATAATAAAGGTATACTGTATTGATAATATTTTTAGAAAATATTAGTTAAGTGTAAAAATATAACATATAGGTATTTAAATTTTAAATTTAAAGAAATTTAAATGTTAAAATATATATTCACTAATTATAAGTATTTTTATATTTATAAGTTATACATGTATACTTATAATTTCATTAAATTCACAGTATTCCCAAAATTGTATATCGACTTACTCACTTGAAAATGAAATGTTTCAGAAAATCATAAATCTCATAAAAAGATAATTTTATGTCTCTATAATAAAAATTTATATTATTATAATAAAAATTAACTTATAATATTTATATATTTATATTTCTAATTAAAATTAAATAATTGATTAACTAATTGTGTTGAAAATTGTGGTATAAACATTTTATGTTATTTTTATTATTTTGTATTATTTTTCAAACTAAAATGATATAAATATTATTCCATATATAATATTATTTTAAACATGTATGTTATAAATTATAAGGATAAAATTAAATAAAATTCCTAGAATAGAGGTTTGAAGAAAAAGAAATAATTATCGTATCATTAATATGCTTTAACAAAAAAAATGAAGTTGAAATGTTCCATTATATAAATTTACTTTAATTGTCCATTAATATTAAAATATTTTCTTAAATTTATATAATAATCATATTTATAATAAATAATTTATTAATATTTATTCTAGATGGATAAATATAACTATATATATTAGTTTTAATTAATTATGAGTTATAATATTTAAAATTTAATATATAATAATGACAAAATTCTTGTATACATATCAGATATTTGTTCAATGAATATATTAGAAATGACCACATGTTGAATTGATATACTAGGAGTGCTTAGTCAGAGGTAGGACTCTGACCATTTATTAATAAAAGAAAAGATATTAAGAAAGTACAACAAGTTAGAAAAACAACTACATATCATAGAAGTCATACTTTCCACCACCTCTATTATAGATTTTTTCCGCTGAAGTAGTTGAATCCCACTCTTAGATTTAATAGTGCTTAAGAACCTTGGAATATTTCCTTCTATGATTTAATTACACCAAGACTAGAAACTCCTTTGAGGAATATGTAGTCCATCTTTCCTTCCTAATAGAAGACTTCATAGACAACGGCCTTGGAAGATAAGAAAAGTCTTTCTTCAGTCTTCGTCATGGTGGATCAGTCCTAGCATCCTCATCCTCGCACACCTTCATCCTTTAACTATGAAAATCATCATTGTTGGAAGGTCGAGCCATGATACTATCCTTTTCATTGTCACTTTCTGAGATGTCCCCTCACCTTGCTAAGATTTTCACCTCTTGAAAACCATCCTCCAATGCACATTCTTAATGGACTTGATTGTTAGTGTTAACTATAGAAAGGAAATTCAGATGGTCTACTATGTTCTATATAACTCCTTCCCCAGTCATATCATTCTTCGGGGAAATAGAAATCTACAAGATGACACCATCCTACCTTGTAGCATCCTCCTCTTCATGGAATTCATCGTCATTTTCTAGATCATAAAATCAATTTCAAGTAGAGACTGTGATCAGCATTCCTCAAGCATCATCATCATGCCATTCTTGTACATAGGAATCCAAATCCCATGATACAGAAAGCACAAAGAGAAAAATATGTTTACTCATAGGCTCTGATCGTAGAGAATTGCAAGCCAACTTATTCCCCATTGTATCTACTTTTACATGACCCAGGTCACACTTTAAGTGATCAAAAACTTGCTTAACCTTCAGGTCCTTTTGTTTATTTCCCACCCTCTTCATTAGATTACAATTTACTATGATCTCAGGGAAATAATTCCCCACATCCACATCCACAACATTTCCAATAGAAATAGTTTTATAAAAGCATTCAATAGGATAACACCTTGTACTCCTAGACAGGTCCTTTACGAACATCAATGCTGATCCCAAAGAACCACAACCATCAGTACCCAATCCCAAAACCCCCAGCGTAGCTCCATCCAAAACATTACCATAAAAAATCAATTTTGTGTGCCCGAAGCATTCACAGTAAACACAAAACTGCATCCATTACTGAAATCATACATCCTGCTTCCACTGAAACTCTTTCCCATCCGTGATCCAGGAACAATTCATAGGCATCCATGAAAAATCAATCTCCATACAAATATATGGACATATAGGTTGCAAAAAGAACTCCATACTTCGATCAGAACACAAATACCGACCAATAATGTTCCCAATAGCACTCAAAATAGAGGTATTTTGAAATGAGAGTGGAAAACCATGGAGACTCACCCATGTCGCCATCATTGAGGAATCACGCCACATGTGAAAGTCAAATCTCCATCGAAACAATTAAAATGGCATTCTGTTTAAACATAAATGGGTTCTGGACCATGCAGTGATAAATTCATCTTCCATCTCAAATATTATCATCATATGCATCCTATTAATTAGGCAGATTACCACACACTCTTGAAGATCCCTCAAATTGAACACAAAACGGTCAAACTCATCAACTAAAGGACACTGATGATGAAACTAAGACAACAGAGTTAAATTACATAAATCCACTGCACCATTGAGCTTCGTCGAAGATATATTGAGTTGGGGAACTCCTTGGAAAAGATTAGGGACATTCGATGAGAGATGAATCCTCAGAAAGGATGGAAGATAAATGGGATTAGTGAATGGAAAAAATATGTTATCTTATCAATGAACATGTTTTATTCCTATATATATGGGTATCATAACCATATTTTCATTCAACTCACTACTCATGGAATATTTCCTTGTTTATATTACATATTTTTCATAATTCTATCATAATACTTAAAGATAATCCACATTATTCGTTATGATTGGCTATTCTTGATTCTTAATCGTTATGTTTATCCAGGTAATTTTCTAGTCATGATGATTTTATTCATTTATTAAATATTTCCCCTATTTATTTATGTACATTTTCAGGAATTATTTTATATATTTTCAGTAATATATATATTTTAGTTGTTTTTTAAAACATTTGAAGAATAAATAAATAAAGTGTTGTTTGTTTTATTTAATATCTAATGTCACTAGTTTTACAATAATATTATATTTATTTAAACTAATAGAATGATATATATTATACTTATTATCATGTTTTCTATAAAAGGATTAAACATCCATAAAATCTAGGGCATTATAAAATAGATATGGTGTCACATATCAAGTAAATATCCATATATCTAGTTTTCAAAATTACCATTCAAAACAACTTATCAATCGAATTTCTATCTCATTTAATGAAATTTTTATCAGCATCATGATGTGTTGGTATCCAAAAAATCAATGTCCTCAAAAATATCTCTAATCAACGATCCTTAACATCATATATATATAACCCTTTCCTTTTCCAACACACAATTCATTATACTACATGATTGGGAAACCCCCAACATTGTTTCTGATATCCATTCCCAACTTTACCACACTATGAAACAATAGTACCATGACATCATTAATGGTGGTTTTTACCTACTCTATTTTTCATAGGGTACAAATATAAGAACTATTCACATAATATAAATAGAAAAAAATTTGCTGACCACTTACCAACCCAACCAAATAATAAATAGTGTAGTACATCAAATTTATATCCATGGGTGAAACATCACAATGGGAATGATGGTAAATTGTATAATAATTCAATAATAAGTGTGATTTATGAAAACTATATCATGTAATTCCATTCAACACATGAATTATTCCCATCATAATCTATATATAGATATCCCATAACTCACTTAGATACTGTTCCCTTCAATACAAGATGAATTATTACGTTGAAATGTATTATGGTATGGAAACTGATGTAAAAAGGGAATTTTATAGGCTACAATTTTCTATCCATTAAAACATCAAACCCTTTAGATAGGTTTCTAATAATTCCACCACAACGACATAAAAAAAGTTATATTGAAGCACGTTGTGACAAAAAAACAACCATTTTCCAATGAATTATAACTAAACACCCACTGATATCCTCTATGATCCATATAAAAAGTAAGAATGGTTATAAACACAAATACATTTTATAATATTCCACCTAAATGAGTCTCATATTCATTAAAACAAATATAGAAAAAATGAGTTTAGAATTTATAATAACCACCCATGAGATAGCTTTGAATGATCATTCTATAAAAACATCATAATAAAGTAATCATAATGAAATGAAATGAAATCACCTCCTATTATGACCCACCCAATCAAGGTCCAACTCTGGACTAACCTAATCCCACCACCAATAGGTTATGGGTATGAGATCAGTGCTGATATAGAATATCCCATATATGGGAGGCATTATCCTAATGTACATATATAGAAACCAACATTTCAAATCCCACATAATATTAAAATTTAAAACCACTGAATTCAATGCATGAATGAATCTATGATCCCATAATAGATTAAAATAGTTAGTTATTAAAAGTGTGTAAGGGAAAAAATGAATTCCCAACCAAAAATCTTAAGAGTCAAACCAGATCCAAGGACAAGGTCGAAGTAAAATGAAATGTCATCGTAAACCACCTAGGACTTACAATCTCTGGCTATGTTCCACATAATCCTTATCCTTCCATGACACTATCAAAAGGGTCATAATCTATATAATACATGAAAAAGTTTGGTTAATGCTTGCGCATGGTTGAGTATTAAATAACCTAGTATGGCACCCTAAAAACAAAAACATGATAAACCAAATATAGTCTGATCAAAAAAATATAAAAAAATTAATGTATAACATAAAAAAATAAATATACACAGGAAAGACAATGTTCTATTAGGCGATCATAACAAATTATCAATCAAAATATTTTTCTCGAAGAAACTATTGTTCTAGGATAATTCATTCCCAAAGACATTCTATCATCAGAGACACTTGAAGAAAATTTCTAGAACATTGGAACTCACCTATGAAATCTCACTAGTCTAATATTACCACAATAAACAAATAGAAGGTGATGCATAAAACCGATGAGGGATACCAAAAAACTAATCTACATCAACCTTCAACACAGTGGATCATATGTCAATGATAAACTAACTGATATGACCTTTTTGATGGAGGATGAACATCCTGCTCTAGGAAAACATACCAATTCCAAAAACACCTTCTAGGGAACAAATTATAATAGTGGTTCTCACTATATTCTCATGGAGGGAAGATATATCTTTATAAAACGATTGGCCTCTATAGGGAATCCTAATATAGTGATGTGGATGTAATTGTGCACTATAAATTAAAGGGAAAGGTCTAAGGGGAGACATTCATCCTATACATGTCCATATTAGGAAATTTAAGAGATCCTAACACTCTTGAAGTTGGTAAAAAAAATCTACTAAGGGTACATGGTGTGTCTAGCTAGTTAGATGCCTGGTCATGTGGAAGATCATCACATGGCAAGTAATTCTCTATATAAATGAATTTTTTAAGTCATAAATGGTGTTTGAATACATGACATATCCTTCCAGTTTTCCATAGCTATGTATGGGTATGATGTTTGTGTCCATTTATCAACCCATGTACATTGGGTGATCTCTCGGACCAAGTACCTGACATTACATTTGGTTTTTTATTTTTTTATATTATCTATCTAATCATTAATGTACACATAGATCCTTACAAAATGGGTCACATGGTGTGTGATATATTCACACAACCTATGATATTTGACGTTTCTCAAGACATAGTTCTCTATGTAGGGGGGGATATAGAGATTTTAACCCAAAATAAACTCATTATTTCTCATGATATATATATCTCATTCAATCCCATCTTTTGATTTTCTAGATCTGACTTCTTTCATGGAACATATAGATCAAGGTTCTCTCAATCCTATAGTTAAAATATATGTAGATTCTTGGCTTCGAATCTTCATGGAAGATGATATATTAAAAAAACACCACTACTTACCAACACTAGTTATAATGGGAACAACAAATTTGTCTATTCCACTCCTAATAACCCAGCATTATCATCGCACCATGACCACACCATCAGTGATGATCCAAAAACACTGTATCAATCCTTTTCACTGAACAACAGGAATACAGTGATCAAATACCATGTGTTTCATCAAACTGTAGGAAAAAATAAAATTTCTACGATTAATGTGATTAGAATATGGGATGAAGTCCAAAATCCACCAAGCATGAGTAACTAACCTTTATCATTGTTCATTTAGAATGGAGATATTTTCAAATAAGAATATGAACTATGGGGTAAAAAATAAAAGGAATCAAAAAATTCCATCAATTTAATTCAACATATAATCTGTGTATCAATTATGTTCATGGAATTGAACTGTGTACACCCTGGATTATGGATAGGGACAGAAATAAAAAATCAAAACATTCTACCAAGTTTTTGGATTTATATTTGAGGAATAATGTTTTTTTGGATCATTTATGAGATCCATGAACTCTATTTGCACACTTATCCATGATCTGATTTCGACCTATCGTCCTATTCAGGGAATCGTCTCCAACGGTGGTATGAACCTCCCAGGTTTGAGAGGAAAACCCTAAGGAAATATTATATCCATACATTTAACGGATAAAAAAAGTTGTGTCAAATCAAAAATGTAAATTCAATGAATAATTTATTTTTTTACGTTCACACCCAGGAATGATTTTTTTCAAACAACCCATGCTAAAAATGGTTATGATGCGACTGGGCTAAAAACCACATTATTAAATCAATGGTGCCATAAGATTTAAGATATAGGACCCATATTTTGGTTTTATTAAAAAGTTTTAGGAAAAATACCAATTCATGAAGTTTACTAAATTTAATATATTTCACACATTCAATCTGGGGACAGTGGGCCATGAAATCGCACATCGTCCCAGCACCGGGTCTTGAATATAATACATATAAAAAATTAATACAAGGAAATTATGAGACATTATATTCTATCCATCATATAGCTACTTCATGAAAATTTAATGACCTACTAAAAATGATGATTCTACTGAGCTTGAGATGGGGCATTCTCCTCTTATGGGCTCTCCTGAAGACTCGCATGATGCCACTAGACATGCACAAGTGTAATCGAATATCTATTAATAATTATCCCTTTTAGATCCTTTATATCTATTGGGTAATTTGTAATGTTATATCCATAAAAAATGTACAGCTCTCCCTTGTCTCTAATGTGTGATATGTCATGTCTACTCCTCCATAGTTGAGAAATGTGGAAGAGATCATGTACCCGGTACAACTATGGTAATAGAGCTAAGAGGTACACCACCTGTCCTTATATATGATGTATTATTAAGGGAACAAAAAATCTCAATTATAACTTACCAATATGGAAAAATATCATCAATCCATATCAAGGTGAAACTCTTTGGAACACATGGTCTTCCCCTTCAAAAATTAGAGGTATCCTTAATTTTTCCTTATAAGACTTCTGAAAGATTAGTGGTGTCCTCATCCATTATTGGATGATCTAAACATTCTCTATTGTATCCTGGACCAACTGTCAGTCCATGTGTTTTGACTCTCTCGGATCAGTTTTAACACCCCATGATTTCATAGTACGTTATTTCTTCAAAGTAATTCAATAACTTGCACTATATGAAACATTGATTTCAAGCGCACCACGACTTACCAAACAAGCCGTTCAAAAGGGGTTATGAATGGAACTAACTGAATTTCAAACTTTATATAATACTTATAATTTTAGAATCCATATTATGGGTTTCTTAGACATAATGTAAGAACAAATTCATTTTTTTAGATAAAAGATATATTTTTAAAAAAAAATGCAATTATACCACCTTTTAATGGTGAACACTTTTTAAATCCAATATTTGAAACTTTTATATATTCAATTTGACAAAATAAACTTCTTATATATAATCGAGACATAAGAATTTAGTTTTAATAAATTTTTGGTGTTTTTCTGATAACTTGTATATTTGGTTGAATAGTGAATAATACTATATTTTAACTGAAAATAAATTTTTTAATCAAAACATTTATTGAGTTTAGTTATACATTTTAATGGATTTTAAGTATAATTGAATTATATTTTTTTCATTTAATCCAATACTGGTCATTGTAAGTAATTTCACTTTGAAGTTGGACATAATGAAGTGTCAATCTTTTGATAGTTATTTCTTAAAAACACGCCTTTTGGTTTTGACAATGGTAATTAATTTTAAATTATTAAATTCAACTTCTATGTTTTGAATTCGGTAAAATAGACTTTCTTTTTGAATTAGTAATATCAAAATTATCTTAGGGTGAATTTTTGTTATGTTTATGAAAACTTTCAATTGTTTACGAATAGTGAAAAACACTGAGTTAATGTTAAAACTGAATTTTTATTTAAATAATTATTTATTTTATTTAAATTTATTTTAGGTCAAAATAGATACATAATTCCCATATATATTCAATTTAATTCATTGGATTCATTTTATAAAAAGTTTATATATATAAAAATTTTATTGAACGTTTATCGTCTTTTACCCACCTCTAAGGAGCATTTGCAAATTTTCATAAAACATAATTTTACCACTTCTATGAATTGAATTTCAAAAATCCAAGAGACAAGTTAGATATTAGTAAATAAAATGTGGTTCAATAAGATGGAAATATTTTTTTGGTGAATAGTTACTTTTTACTTTTATTTTCCACGGTTAAAAGTAAATAGGGTAATTAAGGGTGAAAATGATATTATTATTACCCTAACACATTTCCTAATTGTATTGGATAAGTGTAATTATACCAAAAAAACCATTGGAATAAACTATGCTCCTTTAGGTCTTATTTTATTAGATTAGGAAATTTATTATACTTTAATTAAAAGACGAGTTAAAAGTGTCAAATTCAACGTTTAATAACTAAACCATTTTTATTATAGGGATAAACATAAGATAAATTCAACTATAAATATTAATTAGAAAGCTAAAATGATTTCTTTCATAACAGTAGTTTATTTATATTTTTTATAAAATAAATAATTTAATTTATTTATGACACAATGATGATGTAGTAATTACCTAATTAATTAAATATTAAAATATTTGATGTTATAAATATCCAAATAAATGTAATTTGAGACTTTTTATAAATTACACTGATTTTATAGGCTAATGTGACTTGTTAGAATTTATTTTAGGATTTTTTCTCGAACTTATAATTCTTTTAGGAATTTATCAAAAACAAAATACCAAATAGTGTCAAAATTGACATAAAAGGGTTTTTAAAATAAATATTATATTATTAATTTATATTCTATTCAAAGGATATAAGGATCAACCAAAAGACTTATATAATGATAGGTGTATCATTAATTAACATCTTGGGGTTCTCTTAGAAGTATATAATAAGTTCCTTAACAATATAATATAAAAATACAAAGAGACATGGTAAATGTCAAACTATATAACAAAGAGTTAAATCTAAAAGATAAGGTTAATATAGTGACCCAAACCTGTCTAAAACCTATTGGTTGATTTATTTTCGACCCATCCTCACCTTATCATATAAATAATTTATTTTGGAACCATTATAAACCTAAAATGATTTTATTATAAAATAATACTTATAGATTTTCGTAAGGTGCCCCTCACCCCTCTTATAAAAGGGCGCTTACCCTTCTCTCAAATTCACACCTCCAAATCCATTTGGCTCAGCCAAAACCTTCCCTAATACCCTCTAAATTGTCCTACCTTAATTTTAGAGGCCATAATTTAGTCAAAAAGCCATCCTAGGAGCCCTTTTGATCAGATCAAAAGGAAGAACCCAAAGAAGAGGTAAATATTTCATCACATCTTTCAAGTTCCTTTCTTCTTCCACTACCTCTTTCATTGTTGTTTCCATTATAAAATAATAACTCTAGTATCTTATATATAAAGTAATGTTATTATAAATATGGTACAACTATATTCATTATTCTATCCATCCTTTGAATGACATGTCACCATATGTGCGTACATAAGGCTTATTGTCTCCACGTCATGGTGTAATTGATATTCAATGCATCTTTATTTGGATTGGTATAATAATGATGTGTAATTGATGTAAATATTAAATATAAAATTATTATTATTCTATATATATGATATATCATAGGATTATATATTATTTTAACATAAAAATAATGAAATTTTAGCTTATGCATACGTACGGATTACCATCTCCACGAACACGATGAGATTCATTCCCCATCATATACATTCAAGACTAATTTTCATTTTATGATTAAAAATATTTTATAAAGACTTAATATTGTTCTAGATATGAATATGATATATCCCATCCTTAACAAATATGACTCACATAACAAAGATTATAATGGAAAACAAATCCATTAATACATGAAACGACGACAACACTATGACATTATTAAGAAATAAATTTTAAAAGATAATATATGATATCATATTAATGTATATGATTATTGTATAATTTAATAACAATTATTACACCATTATAAAAGAGTTTAACCTACCCTTGACCAAGGAAAAGTGCATGGTAAGGGTTAATTCATCAATCTCATTATTATTCAATATTGTTTATGGGTATGTTTTTACTGGGACATATTTATTATCCATGTCCATGTTTCATAAAAAAGTTTTCACTGGGAATATTTTAAGAGAATATTTTATTAAAACATCATATTAAATGTTTTCAATATTTATTTTCTAAATCATTTTCATTAATTTCCTTGTTTTGAAAATGTTTTTTAAGGATTTATTTATATGGACATGAATGTTTTTAAAATTTTAATTCCATTAAAATGTTTCATAGTGGTATGGGACACTTTGATTCAAAAATGTCTTTAAATATCTTATTTTCTAAATTGTGTGAATATTAAATGTTTTCATGAAAAACGTATATCTCTCTCAAATAGTTTTACAAATCATTTTCATCTATGTCAACATCCTTTGAAAAAATTTGAAACTTGTTTGAAGTTGATTTACTATGATAAAATCTTCGATATTTTATTGAAGGTTTTGTGATATGTTTGACTGTGGATGTGTTATTTTTATACCATTAATGGTTTATGGATAAAGTGTTGAAATTTTATATGCTAGTTTTAATACAAATGTTTATGTTATGTTTAAACTGTTTCATCTGAGGAATGCATTGGACTTAGTAAGTGACGGGTGGAGCCCACTATAGCTCCTCGATGCACCGATAGGTCTCACGAGACAACTAGACATGGAATTGGATGAGGCGTTTCCCAATTTGATATATGGTTTTGGCTGAGGTCTAATTCATTTTTTAGACCTATTGGCCGAGGCCTTGACAAAATGTTTCAGAATGTATGGCATTATGCATTCCATCATTGTATAATTAGTTATTACATGTGATTATTGAACGAGTAGAATATACATGTGAGTAAGTAAATAGAATTGTTTTGATTTATTTTTTCCATATCATGTTCAAATTTATGTTTAAAAGGCTATTGTTTTTATTACACATATTTCCTTAAATTTTTATAGATTCGGTAAAATTATTTACCCTTACTAAGCATCTTAGCACACCCCTTTCTTATGTTTTATTTTCCCAGGATCCCAAGAAGTGTTTTATGTTTGAGATGCATTTTTATGCTAAGGGAACAATGGATTTGTCAAAGGATTGTTTTTTTGTTTAATGTTAGAAAGGGTAATGTATCATTTAGATATGTAATCTATTTTCCAAGACTGGTAAATTGATCAGTCTTTCGGGACATGATTCCCTGTAATCATGCCAATGTATTAAAATAATGAACCGAATATGGGAATCTAGGGTCGGGGCATTACCGTTGGAATCAGAGAAGTATTTCAATAAGCTTGTAAACTAGATTTAGATAAACTCTTATTAGAGCACATTAACCTGAGATAGACTTTGAGTATTAGTATTAAAGAACTTCCTAGAATTTTGGTACTATAGAGATTTTGTGAGTTTTCTAAGAAAATACATCCCTGTCTAGATACGGCCTAGTAGAGGCAGCTCTGGCACAGATGTACCTTGGGGTAAAACACAAAAACACCACTTTGTTCTAGACTCGAATGGGAACGGGTGCACGAAAATGGCCCTTGTTGCAGTCTTTGTTAAAACACTCCTAGGGGATATGCTTAGGATAATTCTCATTTTCATTACAAATCATTATGAAGGATATATGAGTATATACCTCCTTAAAGAATATATTTTTCGGATTATGTATTATGTATATAAACTATTCAATTTACATTAGGTATTTTACATGTTTGGAATTATTCATTGAAATTCAGAAACTAACCTATTGTATTCCATTGTATAGAAATGGCGCCCAATAGAATGAATGTAAAATATAGAACTACGTATGATCCAAAGAGTAAGAATTATCATATCTTTCATTGTATTAAGAAAAAATTTAGAAAGGAAATAGTCTCCAATGTATTCTCAAAATATTGAGAAATAGTATTATGTGTTAATAAGATAAGAAAAGAATTATAGAGTCCAATGGCTTTGAGGGGAAGAAAGATAAGAAAAGGTTGTAAGAGAGAAAGATGGATAAGGGAAGAGGAAAAAAGAAAGATTTTCCCATATGTGATAACTGTGGAAAGAATCACATTGGTAAATGATTGAAGGGAATTTGAGTTTTTATAAGTGTTGAGAAAAAGGACACCATGTACGTGATTGAAACGGTATGAAATTTTTTTCAAATTTACAATGCTTCATTTGCATGGAGTTGGGAGACTATGTGAATCAATGTCTAAATCGTCCGAGTATACCCCAAATGCCACTATTGAATAATAATAAAGTTATGATAATACTGAAGATAAAAAGGAATGATTATATTTCTTACGTTGTTATTAAAGTATTGTGGCATTTGAGTATTGTATTAATGATGAAAATTTCATAAGAATTATAGAGTATAAAAGGATTGTACTACAGTACTATTTCATTAAGGACAGGAGATTGTTTGGAACCATGAAAAGTGACTCAATAGCAGGTTAAATGTTTGGAAAATATATAGTTGAGAGAAATATAAACCATAATATGGTTCTGATACTGAGGTAGTGATTTTTGGAATAATTCATGATTGATTTGGATAAGTTCTCTTGGATATTCTTGACTACCATGAAGTAGATTAATGATTTTTATATTCCATCATTGTTGGAGTTTACAAAATTTTTGGATAAAAGGAGTATATCTTCTATTCTATAAGGAATAAGGGAACATGAATGTAATCTATAAAGATTTATGGTAATTCAGAATGTTGTGTTGTTTTAATAGAATACATGATGAAGGTGTTCAAATGTTATTACGTGGAAAAAAGAATTTTCAGTGTGGTCACCTTCCTTTTAAATTCTGGACATTGAGTTTGGACAGAAGTATTTTGGTTAATTCTAGTTTGAGATTATTTTTGGATTGTCGTAAGAAGGATAACCTGGAGGCCAGATGACAACCCATCGCGTCCGGAAAGGCTGTGAGACATGAAGTCACAACCGAAGGGTGACAAGGGCGTATCACCTACCACTGGCCCACATGATGTCCTAGATTTAATAATGTTGTTTTTTGAAAATGTATGGTAGATGAATTATAAATCCATTTTTTAACCCTATATTAATAGGATAAATATAATATTTTTTAATGTTCTATTATCTTTTAGAGTGAAAGATGAGTTTGTGGTAGAAATTTGTTAAAGGATGGAACTCTACTCATCAAGTATATATTTTTTCTTTATTCTCTTATTATATAAATAAATTAATTATTAAACATTAGGTAAGGGATCTTAAAACTAAAAATGCATTGTCCTAATACCTTATGTTTTGTTGAACCGATGATATTTTAAATCATCATATATTGATGGATTTGCGGCCCTCATTTCTACAATTGTTTTTGACTGATGAACTCAATCACTCCCTATAAATATTTATTTTTTCCTCCAATTATGTGTCTCTAATTGCCACATATTTTCTCTTAATCGAGATCATAATTTGGAGGTGAATTTTTCATTCCCCTTTTCCTATTATTAAGACATAACATTATTAACCCAATTTCTGATGTGGGTTTTCCCACAATGGTTTTTTCTATTTTCAACTTTTTATTTTAGAAGAACAATTTCAAATTGAGAGTACACAAATTATTGATGGAGGGAAGAATGTAACACCCCAATATTTCATAGTACATTATTTCTTCAAAGTAACTCAATACTTGCACTACACGCAACACTAGTTTCAACGGCACCACAACTTACCAAACTAGATGTTCAAAAGTGGTTATGAATAGTATTAGGGTGAATAATAAAAAATACTATATTTTAAATGAAAACATCTTTTTTAATCAAAAATATTTATAGTGTTGAATTATACATTTTAATGGTTTGGAAGTATAATTGAATTATATTTCTACCATTTAATCCAATTATGGTCATTGTAAGTAATTTCACCTTGATGTTGGACATAAACAATTGTCAATCTTTTGATAGTTAATTCTTAAAAATAATCCTTTTTGTTTTGACAATGGGAATTAATTTTAAATTAATAAATTCAACTTATATGTTTTTAATTTGGTAAAATAGACTTCATTTTTGAAATCGGAATATAAAAATTAGGTTAGGGTGAATCTTGAGTATTCTTCTAAAAACATTCAAATTTTTATGAAT
Organism: Viscum album; assembly: GCA_963277665.1. Lineage (NCBI taxonomy): Eukaryota > Viridiplantae > Streptophyta > Magnoliopsida > Santalales > Viscaceae > Viscum > Viscum album. The sequence continues at coordinate 1,031,355,907 of OY728133.1, read as the reverse complement.
AGTGAGAAACACTGAGTTATTGTTTAAAACTAGCTTTTTATTTAAATAATTATATATTTTATTTAAATTTATTTTAGGTCAAAATAGATGCATAATACATATATATGTTCAATTTAATTCATTGGATTCATTTTAAACTATGTTTAGATATATAAAAATTTTATTGAACTTTTACCGTCTCCTAACCCAACTCTAATGAGAATTTGCAAATTTGGATGAAACATAATTTTATAGATTTTTTGAATTGAATTTAAAATATCTGAGAAACACAGTTGATATAATTAAGTAAAATTTGGTTCAAAAATATGAAAATATTTTTTGTGTAATAATAACTTTTTTACTTTTATTTACCATGGTTAAAAGTAAATAGGGTAATTAAGGGGGAAAATGATATTATTATTTCCTTTAATCATGTCTTAATTCTATTGGATAAGTGTAATTCGACCATACACAACCTTAGGAATAAAATATGATCCTTTAGGTCCACTTGCATTAGATTAGGACATTTATTATTATTTAATTCAAAGAAGTATTAAAAGTGTTAAATTCAATGTTTAATAAATAAACCATTTTTAATATAGGGTTACATTAAAGGTAAATTAGACTATAAATATTTATTATAAAGTTAAAAATATTTACTAAAAAAATTTATTTTATTTATATTTTCTAGACATTAAATAATTTAATTTATTTATGACACAACGATGATGCGGTAATTACCTAATTAATGAAATATTAAAATAATTGATATTATAAATATCCAAATAAATGTAATTTGAAACTTTTTATGAATTAAACTAATTTTATAGGTTAATGTGAAATGATATTATTTATTATATGAGTTTTGTTCGAAGTAATAATACTGGAATGAATTTATCAAAAACAAAATACCAAATAGTGTCAAAATTGACATAAAAGAGTTTTTAAAACAAATATTATATTATTAATTGATATTATATTCCTAAAAATCAAAGGCTCGACCAAAAGACTTATATAATTATAGGTCTATCATTAATGAACCAATTGGGGTTCACTTGTAGTTATATAATAAGTTCATTAACCATATAACATTAAAATACCAAGAGACATGGTAAATGTCAAACTATTTAACTAAGAGTTAAATCTTAAAGATAAGATTAATATAGTGACCCAAACTTGTCTAAAACATATTGGTTGAGTTTTATTCGACTCATAACCATTTTAGTCTTTAAATAATCTATTTTTATGCAATTATAAACCGAAAATTATTTTATTATAAAATAATATTTCTAGTTTTTCCTAATGTGCCCCTCACCCCTCTTTTAAAAGGGCACTTCCCCTTCTCTCAAATTCACACCTGAAAAGCCATTTGACTCAGCTAAACCCTACCCAAATACCCTATCAACGGTTCTCCATTCATCATATAGTCCTTCCTTTAGTCATAAATCTATTTTAGGAGCCCTTTTTATCAATTCAAAAGGAAAAACCCAAAGAAGAGTTAAATATTTCATCACCTATTTCTAGTTCCTTTCTTCTTCCACTTCCTCTTTCTTTGTTTTTTTCATTATAAAATAATAAATCCAGTATCATATATATACTGTTATGTTATTATTAATACGGTACAACCATATTCATTATTCTATCAATCCTTTGAATGACATTTCACCATACGTGCGTATGTACGGCTTACCATCTCCACGTCGTGGTGTAATTGTTATTCAAAACATTATTATTTTGATGGGTATAATAATGATGTGTAATTTATGTAAATAATAAATATAACATGATAATTATTCTTTATATATGATATACCATCAAATTATATATTATTTTAATATAAAAAGAATGCAATAGTTTCTCGTGCGTATGTACGGATTATCGTCTCCATGAATACGATGACATTCATTCCTCATCATATCCATTCAAGAATAATTTTCATTTGATTAATAAAAATAATGTCTAAAGACATAATATAATTCTGGATATGAATAAAATACATCCCATCCATATCAAATATGACTCACATAATAATGAATATAAAGGAAAACGAATCCCTTAACACCCGAAACGACGATAATAATAAGATATTATTAAAAAAGCAATGTTAAAAATCATATATGATATCATATTAATGTATAAGATTCTTGTATAATTTAATAATTATTATTTCACCATTTTATATGAGGTTAACCTACCCTCAACCAAGGAAAAGTGCAAGGTAAGGGTCAATTCCTCAAATATCATTATTACTCAAGATTGTTTATGGGTAAGTTTTTACTGGGACATATTTATTACCCATGTCCATATTTCACAGAAGAGTTTTCACTAGGATTATATAAAGGGTCTCTTCTATTAAAACATCATTTTAAATGTTTTAAATATTTATTCTTTTAAATCATTCTCATTAATGTCCATATTTTAAAAACGTTTTTAAGGAATTTTCTATATGGACATGAATATTTTTAAAATGTTAATTCGATTCAAAAGTTTCAAAGTGGTATGGGTCACTTTTATTCAAAATGTATTTCAATATATTCCTTTCTAAATTGTGAGACTTCTAAATGTATTCATGAAAAAAGGATATTTCTCTCTAAGTGTTTTACAAATCATTTTCATCTATGTCGACATATATTGATGGAATTTTGAACTTGTTTGAAGTTGATTAATTATGATACTAATAATCCATATTGTATTGAAGGTTTTGTTATATTTTTTACTGTGGGAGTGTTATTTTTATAACCTTCGTGGTTTATGGATTAAGTATTTACATTTCGTATGCTAGTTTTAATATGAATTTTTACGTTATATTTAAACCTTTTCATATAAAGAATGCATTGGACTTAGTAAGTAACGGGTGGAGTCCACTAAAGCTTCTCGATGCACTGATAGGTCTCATGAGACAACTATAACTGGAATTAGTCGAGGCCTTTATTGATTTGATATATGGTTTTGGTCGAGGCCTAAATCATTTTTTAGATATCTTGGCTGAGTCCATGACAAAAAATTTCAGAATGTCTGACATTATGCATTACCTAATTATGAAATTAGTTATTACATGTGATTATTCAACTAGTAGAATATCAAATGTGAGTACGAAAATGGCATTATATTGATTTATTATTTCCATATGATGTTCAAATTTATATTTAAAAGGCTATTGTTTTTATTTCAAATCATTCCTTGAATGTTTATAGCTTCCACTAAATTATTTACCCTTACAGAGCATCTGATCTCACCCCTTTCTTTTGTTTTATTTTCCCAGGTTCCCAAGAAGTGTTTAATGATTAAGATGCTTGGTTAAGCTAATAGAACAATGGATTTATCAAAAGATTTATTTTGTATGTTAGAAAGTGTAATGTAACGTTTATGTATGTAACCTATATTCCAAGACTGGAAAACTAATCAGTCTTTAGGGACTTGATTCCTTGTAATCATGCCAATGTATTAAAATAATGCACCAACACTAGGAATCTAGGGTTGGGGCATTACATCAGTCCAATATAGTGGTGACCTAGAAGGTCTCCCATAATAATACTCTATTATTTCTATAATATAGGTTTAATTGTTTCTATTATTGTACAAATACTCCACCATGGGTAGTTTATCCAACCAACTTTAACCAAATCCCAACATGTAATCCTACAACATGTCTTCTAATAACATAGGTGTCCCCTTTGTCTAGCCATCAGTTTCAGGCTGAAATGTTCTGCTCAAGAAAAAATGAATCATGAATTTTTCCACTATTCCTCACCATAACTAATATATGATGATAAAATCATAGTCAAATACTATCGTCTAGGTAACTCCATGGATTCAAACTATCTCCCACATCTAGAGGCATCCCAAGCTCTCTATGAGACACTACTCTCAAATTGGTAGCTAATGGGTTGACATGGTGAGTTACTATGTGATCATTAAGATAGAAGAATTTCACCTATAAGTACATGATAAAACATTCAAAAAGTTACATGGAAATATCAACACAATTCCTCTATATAACTTAAACATTTTGACCTATTCTCACTACAAGATATTTCTCCTCCATCACTTGTTGACAATTGAGGCATCCAAGACAAGATCTGAAACACCCTTCTTCACATCTAGATAGAAAAAATTACATCAGATGTCCCAGTAAATATTTCCAGAACCTATATATACTTCCCAGGAGGATGCAAGGAACTCCCACAACACCTCCTCTGACAAATAAAATCAACCATTGTCCATCCTCTAATAATTATAGTGTTCTTTCCGCCATCAGAATATCCATCAGGGGAATGTTATGTACATATCTTAGTATATAATGTCTCACAATCACCATCTACTCACATAGAATCCAAGATATGTTATATAAGAGGTTGGGTAACAACTATGAACTGAAGGTATTTTTCACAATCCTTGTCCATTAAGAACAACTATAGTGAGGTAAAAAACTCTAATGCCTTAGTCACCAACTGAGAATTCGATATTCTATTATGTGAAACATCCCCCACATTCCCATTCCCATGATTATCAACAATATTGAAGACATATTCCTAGAGGAACTATAGTAATCATTTCATTTTCATGTAATGATCCTTCTATGAGATATTTTACTTGAATCTCTTGTGGTCAGAGTAAATGATTAACTAATCACCATTATGTATTATCACCAAATCTTTAGTAAGAATACTACCACAACTAACTCTTGATCATGGGATGTTTAGTTATGATCATGTTATCTCAAATTACATGAAATATAAGAAATCTGTGACTTCATTTCCTTCCGAAAAAACCATGTTTAGTACTAGATGAATCACAGAATACTATGTACTCATCATCCACCTCATGTAGTCTCAAGATGGGATGGATTTTCAATTTTTCCCCATCTTCTGAAATAAATCCTTTAATATCCCTAACTATAAAATATTTTTCCATTCCAGGTCAAATCATTCAAGGGTTATTACACTCTGGTGAAATCAGATACAAACCTATGATATTACCCAGCTAGAATAAACAAGGTCTGCGCCATAGTAAATCTATGTAGTGATTCCTAAGAAAGAACATCCACATCATTTGCAAGAACCACATCTACTATAACCTCTGAGATGAATTTTCACATAAATTGGACATCCTTAATCTAAAATAAACACTTATTGAGATTCCTATATTGTTGACACTCTCAGTGTGTTTCTAGGACTATAATCCATTATATCATATTCTCCACCTTGGATTCTAAATATAGAAGTATGTCATCCATGATGATTACTATGAACCGATATTATAATGGATGAATGATATGGTTCATTATTATTGTTTAAACTACTGGGGAATTAATCTTAGTAAACAACATTACCGTGTACTCATTTTAACTATACCAATATTTGATTTATATCTTTAGTATATCCTCATTTAGTACTCCCAGTTGGTGAAAGCCTGATCCGAGGTCAATCGTGGAGAACTACCACATCACTATAAACTAATAAAATTGGTCATAATTCTTTTGTAGTGGATATATATTCTTCACATTCACCAAATTCAAGCACTGTTAATCGACACATAACTCCATACTCTCATCCACCTTCTTAGAAAACAACACTTGGGATATCTAAGAGAAACACTTGGTCTCACAAATACCTTCTCCAACAAGTCCTCAAACTACACTTTTTTCTCTCTATGCTCTAAGGGAGACATTTGATTTGATTATCCAGATATTTTTTTTGTCAAATATTCATGTAAATGAATAATTATATATCTTTGTGGGGAGGTAATACTGGTACATTATTAAGAAATACATCCATAAATTGTTCCACCACTATTGGAAATATATTGACCATTGAATCCACTACTCCAAGTGTCATGTCAGCCAACTAGGGTGTAATCAGTTTCAATATCCTATGAATAATCTCATCCTTATCTGACAATGTTTACTATTCACCCACAAAGGAAAACCTCGTTCTATCATTGCAACCACATGACGTACTCCTCTTAAAACAACCAACCTCAGCATGATCATTTAATAGATATTTAATTGATATGATTAAGTTGTATGCCTCATTGTTGTAATGAGGTGAAAACAAATAAAAGTTTAACATCTATCCATAATATCAATCTGTTAGAAATTGTGTGCAATCTTTGATTCATTGCCTGTAAGAGTCACAATCTGTAATGATCAAGCCAGTGGATCAACTAAAATACCAAATTCATAAATTAGATAAGTTGAATGAAAATAATAGATCACACTAGTGTCAATCGGTACTAGAACTAAAGTAGAAAAGATACATATTGTACCTTTTATTATCCCTAGATCCTCGTGGTTATTGGACTCCACAGCATATAGTTGGGATCATCACTATCCAATACCCACATAATCCTAAAAAATACCACATTGGGTAGATGTACTAACATATATAACCTACTAATACATCGTGATGACTTGAGAATATTTTTGGTACATCTACCACCCAGCGGAACACCCTACGCATGCCCATGACTCTATCTTAGTGGTCCCTGAACCATCTCGCAATCAGTTGTACAATGGGTCATACAATCCAAAGAAATATTTCCCTAAATGTCCTAGTATTAACACATCATGTCCCTCAATTGATTTGAGTAACCCTAAAATCCCTTTATCATTGACTTAGTGTCCTTAGATTGTTTCATGATGCATCTAACACGCATGCATCTCTCTGATTGTTGTCAGCTTCCGGCTTCCAAGGTCTTAGCTACTGGTTTCCCAATACTAGTTTCCACTACCAGTTCCTGATCATCCATAATGTTATCCACCAATAAGGCTCCCTCAATAACCGCTGAATAGGTGGGAATGAAAATGGATACTACTGAAGCCTTAATTTCCTTGATAAAGACCTTCTCAAAAGTCTAATCTCTCTTGTAAATTTCCAACATCATATCCATTTAGTACCATGTGAGATCAAGAAACCACATTGAATAGTATTCCATTGTCATATACCCCACATTATATGAACAAGATCGTGCATACATGCTGATTGCAATTTGGTCTCATAGATCAAATCCTTGAAGAGGTACTCAGTGTATTAATAATATATAGTCTTCTCATTGTGTGACTAACTCACTTTGATCCACTATATATTAATAGATACCTAATGATGATGATCCATGATGTCATTACTCTGATCAGTAGGTATCCCCACAAGGTGTAAAACATCAGTGATTGCCTCTAGGTAGTCCTCCACAACTAGGAGGCTTGGTTAACCTCAAAACCTTAGAGGTTTCCACCTCCAAAACTCATTCAATGAACTGAACATATTTTCATCCTCTCCAGGTACTTCCAACACATGCACATACTCAATGCGTGGTGGTATATATAGTGAACCACCTGGAGTTTCTATATCAAGTACCTTCCACTATACCAATTCTTCTTCAATAGTCAGATCATCCTGGTGATCATCCAGTGAAATCCTAGTTTTCTATCTATATGGAGGAATCTATAAATAAGACTTGATTTACCATGGTAAAATGAGAATATCTAGGGAGGTGACTCAAGAATGACATTGAAAAAAACAATCATATATGATCCATGTACAAAAAAAATCCCATGAAAAAAATTCTAACATTTATTGATTTGAAAGGAAGGTGATCAGAGTCATAGTGTTTGAATATTTTAGTTGATGCACCAACACTGGTATTTATAGCTGAAAATCCTAAATCAAAACACTAAACCCTATTTAAGTAAAAAAAGTTCAACAACTCCGAGAAATGGGTCGAACCAACCACACTTTAATAATAGGATTTCATGATCGACCCACTGAGGTCTGACCCGTGACTACCCCATTCCCACCTTTAATAGGCTAGAGGATGGTGACCAGCGTCGATCTTTCATATCCCACAAATGGGATCCACTATCCTAATGTACATGTACACATACAAACAAATACAAGACCACACAATACTGAAACGTAAAAAAATTAAACTAATGCATGCGTACATCTATGTTCCCATATCAGAGTACGATAATAAAGTAAAAACCAAAGAAAAATGGTCCAAATCTATGTTCTCCCAAAATATATAAAGTGGAAAAGATATTTCAATGGAGGTTACTAATTTAAATGAATGACCCTAGTAAAACACATCAATATGAAAAGATATATATCTTCTCTACCTTCTCCCTGTCCTCTCGGAATATTGTCAAAAGGGATTTCGTCTTGATAAGACATGAAACATTCAAGTAAATCCCATGAATGGGTATGAAAAAAAACACATCCATAATGAAACCAAAAAAAACACTAAAAATGGTGCACTAGGTATAGTAATCTCATTATAAGATACAATAATCAATGTGTAACAGAATCACCAATATATACTTAAGAAGGACACCATGCCATTATATGGTCATAACCAATTGTCTACCACATGATTCTGATTGATGAAATTATAATTTATGAAGAATCCACTCAATGATCCATGATATCATTGGAGAAACACAAATAAGAGTTCTAGATAATTGTTCCCTAACTGTGAAATCTCACTGGTCTAAGAAGACCCTGATTCACAAATAGGGGGGTCACTCCCCGAACCGCCGAGGGACAACATTAACCCTATCTAGATCAACCTAATAAGTTGGAGATCATATACCAATGATACTGTAAAAAACAGTGATATAAATGTCTATATGGAGAATCAAATCCCAGATTAGGGAGGCCACACTGAATCAAAAAACCCCATATAGGTAGAAAATGATAATACAGGATCGTAGTCTGGTCTCACGGATGAACACTACAACTCTATAAGAGACTCATCCCCTATAAGAGATCACATTCCATTGTTATGGATGTAAAGTCACATAGTACCCTCTATATATTGAACCAAGGGAATAAACACAACCTATAATTGTCCAAAAAAAGAAAATAAATAGTTGTAAATAATTGTGAAGGGGGTACCCGATGTGTGCCATGGGGTATATGGCATGTCCAACCATCCCCAGTTCTGTTAGTGTGAAAGAGAATCGATCAAAATAACGGTATACATGAGTGTCGAAGAAGTATATGGAATGTAGGATCACATAATATGATTCCCATTTTTATAGGATGTGCTTGTGTACGATGACCTGGAATTATACAATGTCGTGTATGAAATGTTTTGTCTGTGTCCAAGTACATGGTCTGATATCTGGATGGGTACTTTTTCAAGTTTCCTCGCACTCTCCAAGGTACATTCCAATACATAATGAATGTGTCACACTATGTGTGGCATAGTCACATAAGGTTTGGTATTTATCTTCATCTAGAGCACTAGTGCTTCATAATGGGGGGGATACATCTTGTAAACTGAAGTACATTCCATGTTGCTCATGATTTAAATATCTATTTATATGTCATATTGTGCTGCACTGGAGTCTCACCAATTTCTAGAACCTAGGGATTAGGTTTCATCTAAACCTCTTGTTTATAGATCTATGGATTAAGGTCTCCAAATATTCTCAGTATATGATCCTTTGGACTAAACCATAACCATTCAAAAAAATCTATAAGAATGTTAAACAAAAATCCATATGTTCTACTCCCCATCATCAACAGGAATTATCGAACCTTGATCACACCATCGATCAAAAACTACACCTAAAATTTCATTCTGTTTCACCGAATAATGGTTTAGAAATTACAGAATACGTATTATTCCATAGAGCCACATGCCAAAATGAAATGCTCGTAAATAACATGAAAACAATGGGGGAATAAATCAAAAAGACCCAAAATTTGAGGAACAAACCTTATCCACTATTCATTTTTCCTTGATCCATTGTCAGAGAAAAAGATATAAGAAGATGGATAAAATAAAATGAACCAAACAATAAGATCAATTTAATTATACTAATGATTGACATATAAAATCTATTTATGGAATTGATCCATGATCTTCCATGATTAAGATATTGGATAGAAATCACAAAAGAAAAATCAAAAAATAGTTTATTCAATCGTTGAAGAAGAATTGTTATATTTCTATTATTGATGAGATTCATGAACTATAATGTTGCAACAATTCATGTTCAGGTCCTAAAACATCATCATTTTCCTAGAATGATCTCAAACAGTTTTCTCAACCTCTAGGGTTTGAGTAGATAATCTTAAGGAAATCAAATAAATGTATATTAAATGGAAAATTAGTCTCTATTAAAATAATATAAAATATATTATTTTGATAATTTTATTTCAATTTCAATCAAAATACAACTTTTTCACAAATGGCCCACACAAAAAAATGTTATTTAACACCCAGGGTAAACATGAAATTCAGAGCTCAATAATGCCCTCATGTTTTTAAATCTTGTCCACTTTTTATTTTTTATTCTTAATTTTTTGGAAAATAGAATTCTTGTTCAATTTAATATTTTTTTTATTTCATACATTTATTTTGGGAACACCGGGCCATAGAATAACAGACTGCCTCCTCGCTTGGTTTCATGAAAAATCTTTTAAATATCCAAAAATAATTTTTTTAAAAACTAATACATTACATATTAATTTTCAATATAAAATAAATCAATCCATGGCTATAAAAATTGTCTACAAGTGAAACAGTCATCAAATAACTCTAGATTCAAAGATTTTTTATGTGACTCACATTCCAATGGACAATCTTCCCATAATAATAACAATAATACGATAGTAACCAAGAGAATATATTTTCCCATCATCACATTTCCATATTTGCCAAGAATCACAATAGTTTATTGCTCAAAAAACAGACCATTTTCCACATAAAACTCACCCATCTCAATGAAAATGTTATCATAATGAAAATACCAATATAACTATAATACAAAAAAATGATATGGATTTGAACGATTTCTAAAAACATTATTTATCGATATTTTCACTCATAGATGTACTCCAAAACAATTTTTTTTTAAAAATTGTGAGGATTAAATAGTCCCATTTATGAACCTAATATATTCATTATTAGGATATATCATCATCATAACATTATATATGATGTATAACATGAGAGGCCTTCTCCTAAGACAAATATTGGAATTATGAAAATCTTGAGATTTCTTTATCCACTTGAGAATCATGAAAACATTCACTATCACAGTTGACACCATTTATGATCTATTAGTTTATCAATATCTGTCTTTGGTAAAAAAACATATCCATGTGTTTTTACATATAGAGTATTGAATTATACAATTATGAATATTTACTGGTAAACATTATAACAGTCAATCTCATCCAAGGGATAGTTCTTCACCCAAAATCCCTTGAATTCATAGATTCATGCAGAAAAATTTTGTTTGATAGGAAATATATTCTAATATTTATTACTTTAATTCTATATATGAATCTATATATTAATTCATATATTATATCCAAATTCACAATGGAAGGTTATCTAAACTCAAGAGGTGAAAGATGATTAGAATTAAATTTAATCATCATTGGAACCCCATGAGGCCTCACAACCACATATACATATTACCTTTTTAAAATATGCATGGCAGATAACTAAATTGTCACCATGATATGTGAAAAAGTCTTCAAGATGATCATTATCACATAGATAACATCATATCAACCTTTAGATTGAGTAAAACTAGTAATGATGACCATAAATAGTTATCTCAACTTCTACATGAGAAGATCATGCATGAGATGTAACCAATATGGAATTAGATGATCAACCATCATCATCTAATAAACCAAATATAGAGATACAAACTGACCTCTTCAGTCATGACCACCATATCCATTTTCCTAAATTAAGGATACATTCTTTATAGACAAGAATACACATCTAATGTCAAGATGTTGAAAATCCATAAAACCAGTCATAACAACTCTAAGAGAATTATGATCCTCTATGAGAAAAACACTAAATATTGGTAATTTTTATACCACATCTTTATTTAGTCACTAAAATGTACCCAATATTTCAAAAAATTCACTTCATAATTAACTAACATAGATTTAGTTACAAGATGCATAATATATTATAACATGGTCATCAATAAAATGTAACAACTGATATAAAAATTCTCATTTTATGGTGTGTTAGGGAATTATACAGTGACACTCCCCATGGAAATCAAAACTCACAATCAGTGTCTATATATTATGTCATTTTAAAAAAATCTATAACTTTTCTGCTTCAATGACTTGTATAAAATTTCAAATTCATTATATTGTAAACATTCCATCCATTTATAATGTCATAAGTTCAAATATCACTAAAAGAAGATATACATGAATCTAGTATGGTATTTTATGACCATACATCATTCACCAATGAGGTAATGTCAACATATCATAGGTATACATTCCATTAATTAATTATAGATATCATGGGTAGTATAGGTATACTCATGTGGTTATGGCATGATCCTTTATATATGAATTGTCTATTCTATATCATAATGAAACCCAATGCATAACTTCAAGAATCATAATACCAATTCATATATATATTTACACTAGTTCATGGATAACATGATAGTTGAATATATTATAAATTAGATGAATAAATGATTCATTACACTAGTTAGTACAAAACCCCAATATCCATTCTAGTTAATACTATTAAATATGTTTCAATACATGATAAATCAACCACACCTGTACTGTAAAAAAATAAAACAAAAAGAAAATTCATAACATAAAAATATTTTTAGGATATTCCATAGAAAATAAAAACACAATAATCCTAAAATAGATAACTCATCTCTATGGAGAGAAAAAATTTCCAATTAAATTAACAACACAGATTAATAAAATACTCTTTATTTTATTTCTATGAATCTAATGATGTTTAAAAACATACAAAGATCTTATATATGAGATATATTATATTCTTATGATTAGTAATAAAAAGGTATATAGTCAATGAACAATGGGACAAAATGGTTGAGTATATAATAGGAGAGAATATTCATTAGTCCCATGAACAAAAATGGGTGATTTGTGAGATCAAATGAAATTTATATAAACATTTATTTCCAACAAAAAATAAACAATGATATGATTTCAAATATCATAATCCCTCAAAAAACAACTAATTATATAATGATAAAAAACAGGTCTTCTTGAACCAGATTACCCACTTCATGTAATTTAAATGATCATCAATCAACATAATAGGATAGTTGTTCATCAATATCGCATAACTTATTCAATTAAAATAGTTACATAGTCAAATACGATTGTAGCCCTTGTTTATTAGCTAGACTGGAGAATGTAAAGAATGTATAGATGGTCAAATAAATAATATTTAATGAATATCATACATTTTAATCTACATATAACATATATTTTAATGTGTCATACATTATTTAGAAATTTATAATAGATATTTTCTTTATTGAAATCTTATCCCACACTATATCTCACACTTATGGGGGTATTTATAGAGCCTACTCATTAATAACATCATGTTACCCTTATAACCCCATTGAGAAAACCAACATCTAAACCTCAAATGAATATGGAATAAAATCACATATAATTGAATATTTAGAATCTAAATTTCATTAACTAGTTTATGGAAGTCACATTCAATTTAAAATGACATTATCATTATCAATAAAAACTATACCTTAACATTAGAATCAAGAAATAATGAATGCCCTAAATTTAATGATTCCATTCTATGGGTGAATTCAGATTGATGAATCTAAAAAAATTAAAAATATCATGAAGTTTTATGATTTCAAATCATTAAGGAATAATTCTTACACAAATCAAATAGGTTATCTTTACATTCGGATTATGTAGTCAATGTGAAGGGAATTTTAATTGTATATACCACATATCATATATAATTGAATAGTGTTATTGTGATAATTTATTATGTAACTCCACAATAAAACCCCATGTAAAATATAGATATATATAACCTACCACTACTACTAGATCACCATTGACGAGAAACATTAATGAATGCATCCAACCCTATATTACTACATAAAATCTAGAACTAATGAAAACCACCACCACTATCATACTATGCCCTCTATTCTATAGGATGTTGAGAATAACATGGATTTCTACTACTTGTCCCATCTCCCCTTGATAAAAAAATCATATATTATACTGTTTCTCATAATCCTCTAAAGGATACAACAAAATATCTAATCTTGATGTTGGTAAACATTTTTATGATGACTTCCAAGTAAGGCCAGACACATAGTCTTGTGAATCACATGGACTCTACATAAAAAATCTATATCACCCTATAGAGGAAAACATATGTAAAAATATATTTACATATGGAGGTGAAGGAAAAAAACAACCTCCAGGAAAAAAATTGAATCATAACATAGGATATTATTCTAGAAATTTCGAATAGACCGCATAGATAAATATTGCAAAAATTATACATTAATCCAATGTTTCAAATAATATATATGAAACAAATGAAATAACCAAAAGACCAAATGGTTTATTCTATGGGATATTAAAAAAATTCTCCAAAACATTCATTAAATCATCTAAACTTTTATACTAAACACCATTTTAATGATTTTCCAAATGATATAATCATCTTCAAAATCTCAAGATTGGAAAAAAATAAAGTGGTGATATCTGATGATCAATATTAGAAATAAAATAAAAAACTGATGGAAGACATGAGTTTATCCTAATATATTAATAAAATTTCCTAACTCCATATATTATGTCATAAATGTTTTTTACATCAGATGGCTATTGAAAGGACATTTCATAATCATATTATGACATCACAAAAAAAATATCCATTGACATATATCATGTGATCATGAAATAAAAATGTATAATTCCTTAAAAATTCAAAAATATTCAATACATGAAATTTTATTAAAATTAGTAGCATAAAAATAATTTATTATCTCATTATGAATATCCTAGAAAAGTGTAACAACTATAAAAATAATAAAACCCATTTTATAAATATTATTATTCAAAATATTATTTGAACATAATCATTATGTTCCCCCTTGAAAACGTAAGAAAAAAGCATTCTAATGGTTGTTTGAACAAACATATTATTTACATAACTAACTATCCCATGATGTATAATCTTAAATAAACACACAGGAGGGTGATATAAGACCCCACCCATCATCATCCATCGATATATGTTCCACTTATAATCAATCATCCATATATTATAAATGACCCATTAAAAATTAATTAATTTCATTAAACATAATAAATTAAAACTTATCATGGTAATAATAAATCAAATGTTAACAAAAAATATCATTTTATAAGTGGAACCATATCATAATAACAAATTTAATTTGAGAATAATATTAATTCATGAATGATAATCCCTGGATGGTAATGTGGTGGGAAAATTAAAATATTTCTAGAAAACATATTGAAACAATGTGTTACAAATTACACACAAAATAGTTTTTATAAAAAGAATGATATCATTTATAAAATATTTATCATATAGATATTAAAAAAATTACTTGATAGAATATAAATTTTCTTAAAAGTTAAAGTGAAAATAATTAGAAAACATTTAATTATAAGAATTTTGTTTAATAAAATAGTGTCGAAAAATACATAATGTTCTTGTAAATGGGACCTGAAAATACATTCAAAAAATTTATCTTCGAATAAAATTATTACTAACGGATCATTGAAATATAAATTAATGTTATAAAAATAAAATGTAGAGCGTATTAAAAAAAATTATTTTTGAATTATTGATAATCAGTTGGATCATTTTTTAATATCCATATTGAAATTCAACATCATTTATAGGGTGTTGAAAAAATTTGTTTATAACTAATAAAATTGATGAACAGGGTCACAATTTATAATAATGAATTTTAGTTCTCACTAAGTAATGGATAATTTTTTTTGAATTGAAAACATTGATATGAAGTAAAAAACCAAAAACAAAAATGTGAAAAAAAAATTAGTAAGAATTTTTTAATCAGAAAAATTCAATCATCAAGGAAAAATTTTATTGTATGAAACATGATTTCCCCAAATTAGTTGGTTAAAATACATCCTTAAATCATCATATGTAGCAATATATAAATCATGAATATGAATAGAAAAATAAAACTGATTGTGACCTTCATAATAGAATTGAGTCAAGGAAACCACAAATGACTTTACTAACATTTGAATCAAATGGAGTTAGATGATTAGAAAATACATGGTTCCAAAAATAGCATGAATTATATCATTTTTTTTCAAAACATTATTTTTTTTATGTATACACATCTTAAAAATAAGATATTGGTGCACGAAAGTAAACATGTCTCCATAATGTGAAGTTTATATGAAAACGCTTACATTATATTACTGATTAGTTGGTAACACAATATCATAATGTGAAACAAAAAATAATAACTTAATATCCTAATAAAAAATATTAAAAAATATTACTATTTTCTAATTTTTATTATAAATTGTTTCATTAATAAATTAATTAGTTTTAGTGTATTATGATCATTGTGTGTTAATATCATTATCTATTTTTAGATGGTTATTAATATTGATATCATTTCTTATTATTTTATAGAATAATTATTATTGGTATATCAATTATGAATCCATAATATATATCTTATATTTAATTTAAATTATATAATTTAATTTGTTATGTATTTTTGTTACATTATGAAAAACCCAAGTTGATAAAGACTTTTTTGGTAATTTTCTAATCAAATGTAATTTTTAATAATAAAATATAAATTTTATATAAAATCCTAAACACATTATATAGTCATTGTTTTTTAATTAAACTACAATAATATCAGTATGTAGTTTCTTATTTTCATTTAAGATCATATTTTTAAACATCATTCATATATGTGGAAAAATGGACCTTAACCAAAACACACATAAACTATATTGTTGACTGATGTTTAAGAGTGGTTTATATTTCCATAAAAAAATAATATTTTAATCATAATGATATCATTTATATTTTTATTATGGTGAATTATTTATGGAATTTATTTTTAATCAATGATAAAATATATGAAAAAAGAAAAAGAAGATTAATCATGGAGGTATTAGTCCTCACACATACCTGATTTATGTTCCATAATTTTACTATGATTATGAAAATGAATAAATAATTGTTTTTAGAATTAATATAAAATAATATTAGTATAATAATTATTCATAATTAATTATATTATATTTGTTTTTTCATATTTATAATAGTAATATCATGAATAAAAACATAAGAAGGGGAAATAATTCTATTGGAGACATAATTTTTCCTTCTATATCCCCTTAAAATTGAGTGGAATTAGAAAGTAAAGAATTACTATGGTATGATCTTAGTGTGAGAGTGTTCTATGATATTTATAAAATAATTGTTTGAGGGAGTATCATGAATTGTTTGTGAGTCTTGAAGTGGTGACTGGGTTACCTTTTCATGAATTCATAGAAGGGTAATTTTGAAAATTGCCATGGAATTTCAATAATTAAATATCAATATTATGGGTTAAATGGAATGAAATGGTTAAAAATGTAGAAATTCAATTAGTTTTGGTTTACCAACACATCATAAAAAACATATTTCATTTTTTTAATATGTGTTGGGTTGACCACTTTTTGAAATTATGTCTACATTTCTTTTCTTTTTTACATATGTAATAGTATTTTATACATAGTAATTAATTTTAAAGACATAAATTATAACTATCATAATTAAATAATTTGATAAATTTAATATAACAATTGGAAAAAATTGAAATAAATATTAAACAATTAAAAATAGTTATTTCTAAAATACAAAATGTTAAATGTGTATGTTCGCGGTTTTTTGACAACATCTTTATTAAGATTTTAAATTGTTATATGATAATTATATCATGGATAAATATTTAAGAACCATAAATTAATTTATATTTAATAATATAAAATTTATGATTAATCAATGAAAATCCAAAACTGAACCTCACCTTGAATCTATTTTCTCCATGGATAAGAATTACTTAATATTTTTCTTTATATTAAGGTAACATTGGGCATTTTATGTAATAATGTTTTGGAAAATAATTCTTTATAAAAAGTATATTTAAAAATAAATATTTTTATTCCTTAATTTATTATTTTATTTCATTAATTGTAATTAAATCCCTCAAGTAATTCTTGGATAATGATAAAATCATGGAAACAATAATTTTTAAAATTCCCAAATTTTTTTACGAAAGAATATTCTTTTTAGAAAATAGTAAAAATCCATCTAAAAGTAATATATACATTTTAAATAATAATTTATTTTAGTTTTTTAAATTTAATTCATAAAATATATAAATAACATTTTTAAAAAAATTATAAAATATACCCAAATTATTTTCATAGAAAAATGAATTTTTTAATTGTAACTAAATTATTATAAATTACTAATTAATCTATTATTAATATATATTCTCACTATTAATTAAATGTAAAATAATTTTGTTGAAATAAATTTACAATTTTTTAGTTAAATTATCTAGTAAAAATGTGAATTTAAAAAAAATTAATTTTCAGAATTTTAAAAATTCATGTTATATGTATCCATATAAATATTTTATTATATTTCTCATAAAAAACTAATTTTTTATTACAAAACTACATAAAATCTTGACATTTTAATTATGAATTAGATAGGAAATGGATATAGAAGTTTGTGGTAGTACATGTAGATTGGATTGTTTGGATACCTCCCTGAGCGAGAACATCTCCAATTGAAGGTTTTTCAAAACTATAATTAGTCATGTTAGACTTGGGATTAGTCATAGGTAGCACTATCTAAGATACAATCCATATGTTTTTTATAAATGTTGTTTTCATAGGGAATACTTCTTCTGAAATATGAAATTTCATCACAAATTGTGTTTGATTTTAAATATAGTTGTTCAATTAATATATTTTTTATTTAAGGTATATATTTTATCGGTCAATTATAATATTAAATATATATCATGGCTTCCACATTACATTTATTTTTTTACTGAATGATATTATTAGTAAATATTCATTTATGGATAATAAAATGTGAAATCATAGTTAGGTACATTCTCCCCAGCAAAAATAATCTTCATCAGTTCAATTTTTATTATTATATAAAATAAATTTTAGATAATGTTAACTATAGTATGATGTGAGATTTAATTTTCTAATTAGGTTTCAATAACATATAAATATATATAAAAACTATAATCCCATTATTCTATTTCTTAAAAACTATTTGAGTAAAATATCACTCATGGATTTTCATTAAAACTTATTTTATTTTCCTCTGAGTTTATAATTCATACATATAGTAATAATAAAAACATATATTTTCTATCCCATTATTCATTAATGTGGTTGTGTGGGTTTAATAATGTTGATGAATTGTGATTTCAATGATGAATTCTATGTCTCCATATAATCCTCATTATGATCAATATTTACACCCCTCCCAAAAATGTATAGATTATCTATCACTATTGAATATTTTTTATCCAACTTTTTCCTATTTATCACCTATGATGAAATATCCAACTAATTAGCACTCACTCATGACATGCCTAATTCAATATTTCTTGTGTTTCCACCTCCATTGAACTCTATAATCTATAAAGTGGTAGGGGATAAATATCACATATTATCCACTCATTCTAGTATTTCTAGTATCCCAAAATATCCCTTTGATATCCAAATTGTATTCCTCTTAGACAATATATGTTGTTACATGACAACGGAAATCGAACTTAAATATGGACTTGCACACATCCCTATGCTAAATATGTGGCCACTTTTTTTAAAATAGAACTATGTCATAATCTACTACTGTTAGTATAAGGTTATTTTATACTATATCCACTATTGGAGTGGTTCATGTCACGACCCTTCCCCCAGGTCTCGTGTTGTGACTACCCCAATCCCACCATCCATAGGCCAAGGGCTGGAGACTAGCAACGAAAGGCGTATTCCCTAAAACTGGTAAGGAATTGCCTTCATATCCTGTAAACACACACAACCATGCTCACATCAAGATACGAACACAAGTAAACTATATAGTAAAAAGAGTGATAAAAGTAAGAGGGGTAGGAAGACAAGCCAAACAATAAAGGTACATGTACAACTAAAATACAATACAATTGAAGAAAAAGTAAGAAAACTACTAGGATGTCCTATGAGGTTCTAACCTGATGGGTTGGTAAAGGTCGCCTCCTCAGTACTCCATGCCCACCCGTCTCCTCTGCGTATCGACACACCGTATGGTCCACCTCCGGGCACCGTCCAGTCCTGGTACCCTCAGCCTCGAGCAGCGTTGTCCGTCATCTGCACCAAAAACAACAAGGTGTGGGCATAGCCCATGCAAGGGTGAGTATAATGATACTCAGTAGGGACCCAGAGACCCTCAAGGTCTCACATAATCCAAAAAGGATAAACCACAAAGCATGAAATCAACTGAAATCCTTACTATCATATCTTCCTATACATATACTTAAGTTATCAAGTAAATACATCTCAATCATGAGGAAAACACAGGTCCAACCCGAATGTCCAATGCTCAACTGTTCCACAAAGGATGGAATACCACAAATGTATGTACCAAATAGGTATGCCTCATAAAATAATACCACCAAGGTATTACCATGAAGGAATGTACCACACAGGTATGATCTTCTCTCACACAAGGTATAACATAAGTACAAAAGTATAGATTATTAGATGTAACCACTAATTCATCTTACTCTATTAAGAGGAAGACCCACGAAGGATCCAAAATGTTGACCCACACATGATTTCTGAGTGCTGACCCATACAGAATTGCTAGGTGTTGACCCATACCAGATCACTCAGTGCTGACCAATAAATGATCTCTTGGTTCTGACCCACACAAAACTTCTTGGTGATGACCCACACAGGATCGCTCGGTGCTGTCCCACATTGGATCACTATTCATTCTTTATGTCATAACTAGCTACTGGGTTCCCGCACTATGCTCGCTTGTCTCTAGGAGGGTCCGATCCATTGGCCTCTGGTCGATACTCCAACTGCCATGAAGTCCCACTAAGATGTATCACAAAGGACCTCCATGCCATAGGGGTCTCAACTTAATAGACGGTGCGTCAATCGGACGCCCGGTCTGTGAGTTATTAGCATTTTAGTCACGAGGGCCTGGTTGGATTTGTTCTTGATCCAACCTAACCATACATTAAATTTATCAAAATATCCATTGGGGTATACTCAAAGGGAACACCTCTCTCAAAGGATTCTGGTGCCGCTGACAGTTCATCAATCGGACGCCTGGTGCCAATGTTATGGCCGGTAGAGTGAAATATTCAATGATGGCCCTGGTCTGGTTCAACCCGGTCAGACCAACCTAGCCCATTGGGTCTGGTCTGTCCCGCTGGGTCGGGCCTAACTTTCTAGGTCTGGTCCGGCCCATGCTGGGCCGCACGGAGGCCGCAAGGGCGGCACAAGGCCATGGGTGCCGCGAAGGGCCTTGGGGGGCCGTCGAGGGCCACTAGGCGGAGCGAGGTCGCGGGGTGGTGGAGGCCACAGACGGCGTGAGGCCATGGCTAATTAGAGGCCACGTGGTGCAGGTGGCCACGGTCGGCATGAGTCCACGAGGCGAAGGTGGCCGTGGCAGCTTGGGGTTGCGGGGGGCGGAAGTCGGGGGTGGTGGAGGCCGTGCGGTGGCGATGGAAGTGGGCGGCGTGGGACCACAGGGGGGCGGAGGCCGCGGGTGGCGGTGGCCGCGGGCAGTGGAGGCCATAGGCAACAGAGGCCGCGGGGTGGCGCCATAACCTTCATCATGGCCGATGGTGGTGCTTGCCACCATTCTCGTTTCCCACTGAAGTTGGTTGTCATTCTCCTCCATCGTGATGAACACAACAATTAAGCAAAATATTTATGGATAGGTCTGGCCATGTTTGTTAGGCCTACACTCTCCACATTAGAGAAGTTTCCATCAACTATAATCTCTTCATGATTTTATGATGAATTATCAAGAATGGGTAAGGGGAAAAATTCAAACAACCACCCTACATCCTCCCACAATGATTATTCCTAAACCCACAAAAGAAAACATCCATAGATCAACCAGTTAGAGAGTTGATCCACATTTTTTGTTTTAGAGGATAAGAAAATGGGAAAATATAATCATACAAAACTAAACCTCTAACTTGATTGTGCATTGATGTTTAAAGGGATGAATTCAGTGATGGCGGTGTTTCCCCGATCGTCGGTTCATTCTAGTCGAAGACATCCTACATTGTTTTCCTCCACAAGGAGCTTCTGTTCTGGATCAGGGTCGGTTTCCTTGTTCTTCGCTCTCCAGTGGTCATTCTTCATTGGGAGGTATTCTTAATTGGAGAGGGTAAAAGTTTCTCCAAGTGATTTTCTAACACTTCCCCCAACAAAATAATAGCCAACATAAATTAAAATAGGTTTTAATTTATTTAATTTGAATTCACACCATTAATCAAGAGTTTTTGGCATAATTAATGTCGAGGAAGTTCAAGAGACGACTCTACATTAATGAGGGATTTGAAGAGTTTCTCTCATTATGAGGATTCGGGTGGCCCCACGTTGGAGAATTCAAAATTGGGGGGTTTTGGATCGGGTGGTCCCCACCACCATAACCTCACATGGAGGTTTAGTTCTGGTGGTCCCCAACTTTAAACCATCGACATGGGAGGTTCCAAAAAAAAGAAAAATAAAATAAAAGTTTATTTTATTTTATTTCTATTTCCACAAAAAACCGATAGTCTATCTTTCACCCTCAACCCACTATGGTCATGGTGAGGATCCCCTTAAGCGAATACTGGCATTGCGAGTTTAACGGTGTCCTCTGATTTTAATTCTCAGCACGGGTTCAAAAGTTACAAAAACCCACTCGCACGTTTACTGAACGTACGCAAAAAAAAGCTCAAAAATTCCTTCCTGGCACACCGGGCTGCGGAATCACGTGCCGTCAATTTTCACATACACTTAAAATTCCAAAATATTTAAAAAAAATTACATATAAATTCTTGGTCATTACATTCTACCCACCTCAGGGCTTTGCGCCCCCTAAGCCATAACTCAATGTAAGGGAACAACTGGGGGTACTAAGAAGGCATCTGATCCTCCCACTCCCATGTGCTCTCCTAGAGGTTCTCGTGGTTCCAATGAACGTGCACCAGAGGTATCGACCACCCAAGAAGAACCTACTCCGATCGATCCTCAATCTCCACTGGAACCTCTGAAAATGTCACCCTGTCATCGATTTCTAGTTCGCTGGGGTCGATGACATGAGAAGTGTCATTCACATATCTCCTTAACTAAGTTACATGGTGGAAGTCATGCACCTGATGAATCTGAGGTGGAAGTTCTCTGCAGTAATCCACCTCGCTAACTCTATTGAGGACCTGGAAGAGTCTGATGAACCTCGGAGACAACTTGTCGCCTCGGCCAAATCTTCATAAACCTCATCAGGGTGAGACCCGTAGAAAGAAGTGGTCTCCATACTCTATATCTAGAGGTATTTGTCTCCTTTTGTCATAAGACTTATGCCTGGTCGGTGTAGACTTCATCTGCTCCTAGATGATCTTCATGTTCTCTATGGTAGACCATACCATCTCTGGTCCCACTAGTGCTGACTCCCCTGGGTAAGTCTTATATAAAGGTGATCTGCAATGTTTCTCCTACAATACCATAAAAGGTACCATCACAATGGTGGAGTGATAACTGTTATTGTATGAAAAATACATCAAAGGGAAGTGATCCTCCCAGCTGTGACTGAAGTCGAGGTTGCAAGCATGCATCATGTCCTCAGGGGTCTGAATTGTCTGCTCAGTCGGGCCATCGGTCTACAGATGGAAGGCGGTGCTCAAACAAAGTTGTGTCCCAAAAGCCTCCTGCAAACCCTTCCATAGCCAGGATGTAGAACTTGAATCATGATCGGGGACAATAGTCAAGGGTACACCATATATCCACACAATCACTTACATATAGAGGTGTCCCAAGCTCTCTACTGAACCTTGCTCTCTGATCGATAGGAAGTGGTCCGACTTGGTGAGTTTGTCGACGATCACCCAAATCATGTCATGTCCCCTTGATGTGCGTTGAAGTCCTGTCACGAAGTCCATGGATATCCCATACCACATCCACTTTGGGACCTCTAAAGGCTGAACTAATCATTCTGGTACCTGATGCTCTGCCTTCACTTGGTGACAAATGAGGCACCGAGAGATAAAATCTTATAATTATTTATTCATTCTCAGTCACCAGTGCTATAATCAAAGATCCTGGTGCATCTTTTCCACTCTTGGATGTACCGCTAGAGAGGAAGTTTAGAACTCCCTCATCACTTCCTCCTGAAGAAACACTGGTACCATGGTACATCCACTGAAAATGATGACATGCTCCCCACCTTCATTAAATCCATTATGTGCCTATCCTATGGATATCTGAGCACGTCAAGTCTCAGAGTCAGTGCCCCCACACTGTGCCACCCTGAATCACTGAAGAAGTGGGGGAGTGACTATAAGAGACTGAAGGAAAGCGACTCCATCTCGATCCACCAAGGATACCTGAAAAGTAGCCAGCTACTCTGTCGCCCCACCTAGCAGCTGTATACCAGATCTTCTGCTGAGTGCATCTTCTACAACATTCCACTTCCCAAGAGTATAGACCATCTCGAAGTCATAGTCTTGTAGGAGCTCAAGCCAACGTCGCTATCTCAGGTTCAATTCCTTTTGAGAGAAGATATACCTAAGACTCTTGTGGTCCAAGTAGACTGTAAAATGTTCACCCATCAGATAGTGTCACCACATCTTCAAGGTGAAGACCACTATGGCTAACTCATGTTCATGGGTAGAGTAGTTCTGCTCATGTTGTCTCAGCTGTTGAGAACCGTATGCGAATATTTATCGCTCCTTCATCAGGACACAACCGAGTCTGGTCCCTAATGTGTCGCAGTAGACTACGTACCCTACACCCTCATCTGGAAGCCTCAAGATGGGGGGCACTAGTCAGTTTCTGCCTCAGCTCCTAAAAACTCTGCTGGCCTCTCTTCGACCTCACACTAACACAAAACAGCTTTTCCCAGCTCCCCCCCCCCATTTATCAGCTCTAACGAAAAATATCTGATAAAGGGGGGTTCCTTTATCAGCGCTCAAAAAATCACTGATAAAGGGTTCCTTTATCAGCGCAAAAAAAAGCACTGATAAATGCAACCCTTTATCAGAGCTTGTTTAGTAGCACTGATAAAGGGTCGACTTCAAAAAAAATTAAAAAATATATATTAATATATTAATATATAAATATAGTTATATTGATATATAAATATAATATATAATTTTAAAATATATTTTAGATAAGTATAAATGTACATTTACACTTAATATACTTAATATATAAGATATTTACTGAAAATGTCTTCCTAAAAAATTTAAAAAATATTTTTAATTAATAATTTGATAATTATTATGGATTAATAGTCATTTAATTACAATTTGAAGACTAAGAAAATTAAAAAAAATTTAAAAAAGATCCAAAATAAGTTGAAAACGCTACTCAAACTTCAACTGGCCATAAATTTTGATCTGGGTGTCCGTTTGAGCTCTACCAAATATCAAATCGATGCCTGCGACGAGATATACATTGTTGTTATTAGGGTTTAACCCAGTCAAGGGATTTGCAAGGCCAAAAGAGGCACAGAAGGCCTCCAAAACTGAGTTTTTAGTCGGGGTACCCTGATTTTTTAACATTTTGTGGATTTTCATCCTCGTTTAAGGGGGTATTATTGGATTTTTTTGAT
Source organism: Viscum album (assembly GCA_963277665.1). NCBI lineage: Eukaryota > Viridiplantae > Streptophyta > Magnoliopsida > Santalales > Viscaceae > Viscum > Viscum album. The sequence goes on along the minus strand of OY728133.1, from coordinate 1,031,330,224 downwards.
GGGTTCTGAATTTATTCCGAGGTATTACTTTAATATTAATATTATATTTTTTAAATTTCATCATTTTTTATAATGAACTATTATTTATAATCAAATATATAACAATATATTCATATTTTTTATATATTCACACCTAAAATTTTAATTATAAAAATTTATAATAAAATATATTTACATATAAAATATATTTGCTTTATCTAAATAATAACTAACATTCATTTTATTTAAAATACAAATATATGAATATTTATATACTTATATATTAATCTAACTATATATATATATTAATCTAACTATATATATTAACCTAATAACTATATATATATTAATATAACTACATATATATATTAGTTGTACTATAAATATATATATTAATATCACTATAAATATATATATTAATATCACTATATATATATTAATATAACTATATATATATTAATATAACTATATATATTAATATAACTATATATATGTTAATATAACTATATATATGTTAATATAACTATATATATATTAATATAAATATATATTACTATAAAAATAAATATAACTATATATATATATATATTAATATAACTATATATATATATTAACATAACTATATATATATTAATATAACTATATATATATATTATAATATAACTATATATATATATTAATCTAACTATATATATATATATTAATATAACTATATATATTAATATAACTATATATATATTAATATAACTATATATATATTATAATATAACTATATATATATTTATATAAATATATATTACTATATGAATAAATATAACTAAATATATGAATATATATATATAGAGATATCATGAATTGGAAGAAAATCAAAATAGAGTAGTGGTAAAGGCTTAGGCGTGCATGGGGAGGTCTCGAGTTCAAATCCTGGTGGAGGCAGGGGCGCGCACGCATGGGGGAATATAGCAGCAAGCACTTTTAAAGGGTGAAGGGGGTGCGTGGAGCGCTATACAAGGGCAGAAAAGCGCTATAAAAGGGGGGGCTCAAGGGCTATAAAAGCCCCCCCAATTGGCAGTATTTTTTAATTTTTTAAAAAAAATTTTAAATTTTTTTACCTTTTATCAGTGCTTTTAAAAAGCACTGATAAAGGAAGAGCTAATATAGGGGTCTTTTATCAGCGTTAAAACAAATCGCTGATAAACGACCCATTTATCAGCGCTTTGTTTTAGCGCTAATAAAAGACCCCTTTTATCAGCGCTTTTTTTAGCGTTGATAAAGGGGACCCCCCCTTTATCTTCTCCGGCTTTATCAGTGTTTTTCTAGCGCTGATAAACGCCATTTTTATCTCTGATAAAAGCTGAATTTGTGTAGTAGTGTCATGCAGTTTTGTCCATTCTATGCCAATTCTAATAAAGGTGCTACAACTCTAGAGAAATCTTGCACAAATCTATAGTAGTATCCAGCCAAACCCAAGAAACTCAGTATCTCCGTCACAATCCTGGTTGGATCCCAAGAATGTACTGCCTCGATCTTTTCCGGATCCACTACAACCCCATCCTCTAAGATGACATGCCCCAGAAAGTGAAACTCTAAAATCCAAAACTAGAATGTCGAGAACATACCATATATCTAGTGATCTCAGAGTGTTTGCAGTACTACCAGAAAATGATAGGCATGCTCCTCCTCAGTAGCTGAGTAGATCAAAATGTTGTCGATGAAGACTACTACAATGTGATCATGGTATGGTCGAAAGATCCTGGTCATGAGTCCCATAAACACTTTTGGAGCATTCGTTACACCCAATGGAATAACCAAGAACTTATAATGGTCATATCAATATCTAAAATTCGTCTTCTGCACATCCTCATCTTGTACTCTAAGCTGGTGATAGGCTGATCTGAGGTCTATCTTCGAGAACCACTGTTCTCCCTTCAGTTGATCAAAGAAATCATTAATCCTCGCGAGTGGGTACTTGTTCTTCACGATCACCTAGTTCAAGTGCCAATAGTCAACAAAAATTCTCAAGCTCACATCCACCTTCTTGGTGAACAAAATTGGGGCCGCCCAAGGAGAAACACTGGGCTGAATGAACCCATTCCCCTGTAAGTCCTCCCGCTCGACCAGCAGCTCACGAAGATCCGTGGAAGCCATCGAATACGCTGGTCTAGATATCAGTGATTTCCTTGGGTACAAGTAAATGTAAAATTCCACCTCTCTTTGAAGAATTAGACCCGAAACATTATCAAGGAATAAATCCGGATATTGGTCCACCATTGTAGGATAAATCAGACTCTCCAAATCAATTGCTCTGAGGGTAAGGCTAGCCAACTAACAAGTGATCTACTGCACTCTCCTCTAGGTAAGTCCATCCTATGCTGCAAAGGTTCCCTTCTCACTGGTGATGGTAAACATGGTCATATCCATTCGAACACACCGCACTTTTCACCTAATACAGTCAATATGAGCATAGACTATAGATCACCAGTCCATACCCATGATGACATCATAAGGCCTCGACGCCGATACTAGAAAATCCTAGATGAATCTCTCTCCTCCTAGAGTAAGCTCGCACTGCCGGCACTAGTGAGTAATCATAGAATCTACTCCTGTAGGATTATCTAGCCGTAAGGATTGAGCCAATTACTCTGTCGGAATCTCTGAGCTCTGAACAAGGGTAGTGTCAATAAAATAATGACTGGCACCTTTGTTTATAAGTATTGCAGCTTAGGTAGAGTAGAAATATATCATACCTCATATCATCTCCAGAACACCGTGATTGTAGGTCTCAACTGACTGGAGCTGAGATCGCCCCGTCCTCCTTCTCCCTATGATTTTGTTGGACCACCTGGTGGTGGTGGCGGTAACATCTGGAATCATTTCCCACTGCCAACTGCATAGCCAGCTCCTCTTCCATGTCTGCCTACTCCCAGCAGACCTCCTCAGTAAAACCTATGTCTCTGCCTAGGCGGTCCTCGACCATCTTATGATCATCAATGTGGAAGGTTGGATAGTCACGATCCATGTGATCCTACCCACCGCATGCCTCACACTTATCTCTCCTAGCATGACTGGATCTACCTCGGGTGCTCCGCACAACTGACCCTGAATCCTGCGTTAGTCCATCTATAGGTCTGGTCTTCTTAGACCTCTGTGACATCTATCTACTGCTAGCTATATAAGACTCTGCTACGTGACGAATGGTTGTGGGTCTCACTGCTGGTGACTAATCAGTATGAAAACTCTTCACTATGAGGGCTCTCTCTAACACCCCCACCTGCAACAGGATGCTAAGACAAAACATCAAAGCCCCGATCTCCCATTTGAGCCCCTGTTCAATGGTCTAGGCCTTGAAGAGTGGGTCCCGCACCATATCAGTGGAGTACTGTGACAAGTTAGTGAACCTCGCAGAGTACTGAGCCATAGTCATCCTTCCCTAATGCAGATGAAGAAGCTTCTACATGTTCACTGTGTGAAGAGATGCTAGAACAAACCTTGCCCAAAATAGGATCTCGAAGTTAACCCAGAGAAGCGTAAACTCATCGTGAACCTGGATCATCAAGATCCAAAATCTGCCTGCTACTTCCTTTAGAAAGCTAGCAGAAATAATCACCAAGAGATCAGCTAGTGTCCCTACTAGCCAGAAAACTCTCACCACGGCCTCCAACCAATCGTCATCTGCCTGGGGTCTACCTCTCCCCTGAACCCGGGTGGCCTCTGGTACTGGAACTCGTGCAATGAGCTCAAGTGGCATGCACCCTCTGCTTCTAGGGATGGTGTAATAGGTGGAACCATGGGTATTGGTACCACTAGTTCCTCTACTGGTGTATCTACTAGAAGGGGGACCTGCACCGAGGCCCCATCGCTCTATGAGCTATCAGTGCGTACTATATCTAGAACCCTAGATAGATATCTGCATAGAGGCATCTTGAAAAGAAACAGGTGTGTCATGGTCAAAAAGTTATACCCACCGAACTGACTCATAATGATCACAAAGAAAAATCTTGAAAACAAACACATAATTAGTGTTTTTGTGCACTGATTCAGAAATCAGAAGTTAGGGTCCTGGTGTATGGATATGTCATCCGCCGCACCCACACTGGATTCCCTAAACAAATAACCACACTCACTACAATTAACACTATTTTTATTAATAGAAATATCAGAGTCTTATGTTCTATGGTAGAACATAATCCTCTAATACAAAATTGTTATGACCCGACCCATGGGGCCCATTTCGTGACTACCCCCAACCTACCTTCCATAGGCCAGGGGCTGGATACTAGCACCGAAAGGCATATTACTTGAAACTAGGAAGGCATTACCTTTATATCCTATAAACACAAACAATCAAGCTCATAGAAAGATAAGAACAAAAGTAAACTGTATAGAAAAAAGAGTGTTGAAAGTAAGAATGGTCGTAATACAATCCAAACAGTAAAGGTACAAGTACAACTGTAATATAGTACAACTAAAGAAAAAGAAATACATCTACTGGGTTATCCTCAGAGGTTCCTACCTAAAGGTTAGGTATAGATCGCCTCCTTAGTACTCCACATTTTCATGTCTCCTCTGTGTACCGACACATCGTATGGTCCACCTCTGGCCACCGTCCAGTCCTGGTACCCTCGGCCTTGATCATCATTGTCTATCGTCTGCACCAAACACAACAAGGTGCGGGCATAGCCCCTGCATGGGTGAGTATAATGATACTCTGTAGGGACCCTGAGACCCTCAAGGTCTCACATAGTCCACAAAGGATAAACCACAAAGCATGAAATCAACTAACAACCCAACATAGGTATATGCCCATACATATAACTATGTTATCAAGTAAACCCATCACAATCATGAGGAAAACACACGGTTCATCCCGAAAGTCCGAAGCTCAACTCCTCCACAAGGAAGGAATTTCACAAAGGTAAGTACCACACAGGTACACCTCACAAAAGAATACCACCATGGTATTAACATGAAGTAATGTACCACATAGGTATGATCTCAGTTCACGCCAGGAATAACATAGGTACATGAGTAGAGATGATTAGATGTAACACTGATTTATCTTACTCTGCTAAGAGGTAGACCCATGAAGAATCCTAAATGCTGACCCATATAGGATCTCTAAGTGATGACCCACACAGGATTTCTCAGTGCTGACCCACACAGGATCGCTCGGTGCTCACCCACATAGGATCTCTAGGTTCTAACCCACACAGGATCACTCAGTGCTGACCCACACATGATCTCTCGTTGCTGACCCACACAGAATCACTCAGTGCTGACCCACACAAGATCATTATTCATTCTTCACATCAAGTCCAGCTAATGGGTTCTCGCACTATGCTCAGTTGTCTCCAAGAGGGTCCGCACCACAATCCTTTGGCCGATACTCCAACGACCACGAAGTCCCACAAAGAATTTTCACAACGGACCACCACGCTATAGGGGTCTCAACGCAATAGATGGTGTGCCAATCAAACGCCCGTTCTGTGAGTTATTAGCCTTTTAGTCCCAAGGGCCAGGTTGGATTCATGATCAATCCAACCCGACCATACTCCATATTTATCCAAATCTCCAGTGGGGTATACTCAAAGGGACCGTCTCACTCCAAGGTTTCCAGCACCGCTAATGGTTTGTCAATCAGATGCCTAGTGCCAATGTTTTGGCCGGTTGATGGAAAATTTCAATGTTGGCCCAATTCTAGTCTGACCCTATCACACCGAACTGATCGAACTAACCTGGCCTTGGCTGACCCACCCGATTCAGGTCGACATGTCCCCTTGGGTCTAGTCCGGCCCAGCACATATGGTCCGGCCCGACCCTCGTTGGGCAGTGTGGAGGTCGCAAGGGTGGCGCGAGGCCGCGGGGCGGTGAAGGCTTTGGGTGCCTAAGGGCGGTGAAGGCCATGAGGGCAGTGGGGTGACGAAGGCCTTGGGGTGTCTTGGAGGGCCGCTGGGTAGCACGAGGTTGAGGGACGATGGAGGCCACGTACGATGCTAGGTCGTGGGGTAGTGGAGGCCATGGGGGGGGGGGTGGCGGCTGTAGGCGGCACGGGGTCGTGGTCAGCGCGAGGCCACGGGGTGGAATAGGCCGCAAGGCGGTGGTGGATGCAGGTGGCGTAGGGCTAGGGGGGCTGCTGAAGCCGCAGGGCGATGGTGGCCACGGGCAGTGCGGTGCCGCAGGGCCATGGAGGCCGTGGGCAGTGGAGACTGCATAAGGTGGATGACGCGAGCGGCACTGTTGCAATGTCGCCTTCGTCACGACCGGTGGTGGTGTCATCCACCATTCTCATGCCCCATAAAAGTTGTTTGTCTTCCTCCTCCATCGCAAAGAACACAACAATTAACCACCAGATTTGGGGAGAGGTTTGTCCATGTTTGTTTGGACCGCACATTCCGTGTTATAGTAGTAGCAAGAAGCTATAATCTCTTCCTGATTTTACGATTAATTATCAAGAACAGTAAGGGGAAGAAATTCAAACAACGACCCTACAACCTCCAGCAATGAGTATTCCCTAACCCACAAAAGAAAATATATGTTGATCAAACAGTTAACAAATTGATCTGTGTTCTTTGTTTTAGAGGGGAAGAACATGGGAATATATAATCATACACAACTAAACCCCTACCTTGATTGCTCGTTGATGTTTGAAGCAACGAATTCAGTGACATCAGTGTTTCCCCGATCATCGGTTCTTTTCCACCGAAGACGTCCTATGTTGGTTGCCTCTATAAGGTGCTTCTGATCCGGATCGGGGCCGGTTTCCTCATTCATCGTTCTTCAGTGGTCGTCCTTCATTGGAGAGGGTAAATGTTTCTCCAAGTGATTTTCAAATACTTCTCCCAATAAAAGAATATCCAATATATATAATTACGTTTTATTAATTTAATTTGAATTGGAACCATTAAACAAGAGGTTTTGTCATAATTAATGTTAATGAAGTTCAAAAGACTTCTCCGCATTAATGATGGAGTTGAAGAGTTTCTCCGATTATAGGGGTTTAGGTGGCCCCACATTTAGGATTTCAAAAATGTGGGGTTTTAGACTCAAGTGGTCCCTACTACCATAACCTCACATGGAGGTTTAGTTCTGGTGGTCCCAACCATTAAACCAACCAAATGAGAGGTTCCAACAAAAAGAAAAATAAAATAAAAGTTTATTTTATTTTATTTCTATTTCCACAAAAAACCCCAATTCTCTCTTTCAGCCTTAGTCCACTATGGTCGAGGAGAAGATACCATTAAGAGAATATTAGAACAACGAGTTCAATGATGTCCTCATATTTCAATTCTGAGCAACAGTTCAAAAGTTACAAAAACCCTCTCGAATGTTTATTGAACGTACCCAAAAAAAAGTTTAGAAATTCATTCTGGGCACACCGAGTCTCAGAATCACGCACCGTCGATTTTCATGGACTCATAAAATTACCATTTATTTTAAAAAAATACATGTAAATTCCTGGTCTCTAGAGTTCATTAATATTATATGGATACATTAATACGTTTTCATGGATTCAGTTCATTTATATATGATGTTCAATGTTATTAATTAGTGTAATTTTCTAATACACTAATGTAAATATCTCTTCATGATGGCTACAATTTTCCCATTCCAACTCAACCCATTTTCAATATAAATAAATTTATGGTAAATCTTATAATGATCAGTAAATATATAGTCTATTTTCAAATATTCAATACAATATGTTAAATTGATGTAATGGCCTAGTAAAATTATTAATATTCTCATAAATAATTTCTTTAAAATGATCTCATCACAAAATTAGATATTTTTTTATAGACAAACATTAGGGTGGGAAATATAAAACAAATATGTGTAGCCATGTGGGTCTATAATAAATATCCCTGATTAAAAATTATAAATTAGAATTTTTAGTTGACAAAGTCCACAACATTAGAAATTATGGAATATGCTCCACCACTTTCTCATGGTTTTGGTGGTTATTCATGTAAATCATTCATACCCTCCATTGATTTATGACACTGACTTGGTTTATATCCATGATTTCTTCACATAAAGCATCTGATCATGAAAGTACCATTGTATTCATTTTTTCCACTTACTTCATTCTAACCATCCTTTTCGTTTTAATACATGAGATTGATTCTAGATGAAACCTTTTCCAAAAGTGATTCATCATTTATTCCTTTAAAAAATTATCTTTAATATTCAAAAAAAATGGAATATAATAAAATAATAATTTTTTCCATCATCATCATCATCATCATCACTTTCTATTTTTATGAGGGCGTATCTTTAACTTTATTTCTATGTTTGGGACATTATATTTTTTACATTGTTTGTCATATTAATTGATAAATGGAATGGAATATTCAATAGAGTTTTCATTATAGATCCCATTCTGATGGTTGGTTCATTTATGTAGGCTTATAATTACCCCTTAAATTCTTTTTTCATTTTAGGTCAAACAATTACTCAAATCAAAATAGATATCATTAATGAGAAAAAATTTCAATATAGTGAAATAATCCAAATCATATTGATTAACTCAACATTAAAAAGTCATTTTTCTTTTAAATTTTCTCATTGAACCATTTTTCCATTAGTCTGTTCTATATCAATCATAGTTTATCTTGATTACTTTATGAGTTTTTATCATACACTTATAAAAGTTACATGGAAAGAAATACATATTTATTGATCTTGATGAGAAATTTATCCCGAAAATAAAAACACTAAAGAGTTTCAATATTGATTTGAAGTTATGAATCTTTGTTTTCCTCAAGGCGGTGACTAAGTTATAACCTAAAAGATAATTTTTTATGGTTAGTATGTCCATGTACATATGTGTGATATCCTAAATCAACTTTTTATATGTATATATGGATTCATATAATGAATAACTGATATGACATGAATCATGAAATATCTCTATATTCATATAGTATGGGATCATGAGAAAACATTCATAATACATTAAAAAAAGGAATAATATTGAGAACATATAATTTCATGGAAATGAAAGGCATATAAAAAATTTATTATAACATATTGAATCAATTATAAATTTTGAAAAACCATACTCACTTGAAATCAAGTCTGTTTAAAGTCATTATTCCTATGATTATGTGAAACAAATATACCGACAATTGAAAATGTGTGAAACCCATCATGGAAATGCCTATAAAAACTACATCTTTATTTCTATTTATGACTATTCCATAAGATATAATATTAAACCAGTTAATTGGGTGTTGATATAGGATCCTAGTAATCATCATCTATATATTTTTGTTCCACTCAAAATAAATCATCATAATATCTATAATATCCCATTTAAGAGGAATGTGATATTTAAACCTTCAAAAATCATCACGTATAATTAATTTATAAAACCATAGGATATAAAAAGTCACACTTTCTCAATGAAATCATAAAATAATATCATTTAAATGATTATAAAAAATCACACCGTGAAAGGTAAACCAATCATGGTAATTATTTTTGAAAATAATAATGTATTTCAAAAAGTCATTTAAACATTAATGTATAAATAAAATTCAAAAATATTTTTAATTTAAATATATTTTTTTAATAAACTTATATATATGTTCAATTAAAATTTCTTTTACAATACATATGTTTTTTCAAAAAAAATTATTATAATTTTATGAAACTATTTACCTTCAAAATCTTACATAATAATAACGAGTTGAAAATTATAAAATGTTTTAAAAAATGATGTTTAATGCATTAAATTTTTTAATTTTAAGTAGAATCATTAATAATGTAGACTTGAACAAGAACTAGTAGTTATGAAAACTAAATTTTGATTGGATTGTAAAATGTTTATTTTGAATGAACATGAAAACATTTCGATCATTTAGAAATAATATTGTTTAAAAAAGCCTCATTAAATAAATGATGAAACCATCATTTTAAATTGGTTGGGGTGGGGGGTTAATGGATCATTTAAGATAAAATAAATAATTTAAAATTGAGATATTATGATATTGGTGGGATGTAAAAACAAGTATATGGTGTGAAAATATATTAAATAAAATGGTATTTCTTCTTCAAAATTGTTCTTTAATGAAACATAAGAATCATCGAGAAATAAAAATTTGGTTGGAAACATAATTTCCATTGACAATAATATGTAAATACATACTGAAATCATAATTGGTTATAATAATAAAATTATGGGAAATTCTAGACAATTAAGAGTGGGTATGAACCAAATAGGAGAATTGATTTTATGAAATCATGTATTGATTAAGTAACATTTGAATCAATAGTCATTAGAATTATGAAAATCAAAGGTTATATAAATGCAATGAATTTTGACCTTTATTAATTTTAAATACATTAATTTGTATTATATACACCAGAAATTTTGGGACCTATCCATCAACATAACTTAATATTGAGTTTCTTTCTATAATACATATCATTCATTCCCAATGATCATTAGGGTTTAGGGTTGTATAGAATTATGTCATATTCCATAAGTATAAAAAATATAGTAAAAAATGTAGGCAAATAACTTATGTACATTTTTTCATAAATCTAAAATCATTAAATAATGATTCTTTTCATTTCATTAGGCATATTCAAAAGATTCATCGTTACCACATCGTTGTTCAAATTCACCATTTACACTTTGTTATAATCATCTTAAAATGTTGGATTACATAAAAAATATATTTAATAGAAGTAAAACTAAAAAAATGAAACTAATAATCCTTTAATACACATAAAATATATCCATTATCATAATTTTTTTGGATCAAAATAAATATTTTATTACCCAAGAAATCATCTTTCCTTCCTAATATTTTTTAATAAGAAATTTAATTAAAAATATAAAACTAAAAGTAAAACTATTGAAGGAATCATCTCAATCTTGAGAAAAAATGAAATATTTTTTATAATGTTATTATTTTAACTCTTATATATAGAATATACATCAGGGGTATAAATCAAAAAACAATCATAGTTCCACTTATATAAACTATCATAGTTAAATTTTATGTAATCATCACAGATAAACATGAAGTAACCATCACAATTAAACATGAAATAAATATCTTGGTTATTTTTTTTAGTAACTATATTTACCCATTAATTTTAACTCATTCCAATCTTCCAAACATTTACATGGTTTAACAATTAAAAATCATCATAGAAGAACCCTCACATTAAACATTCAATCATTACCTTGGTGGAACCCTCATAGAAACTCATGGAACAATCCTCATGATAAAATTCTGAACATTAACATGGGTTAACCATCACTATATATTCTAGGATAAACCTCATAGTAAAATTTTGAACATTAATCATTTCATTAGATATTTATAATAGGGCTCAACCCAAGAATATGTTGTATTATGCCAACCTGTGAGCTATTGTTAGACCCCATCATTTATTGGATATTCCTCGAGCACATTTCTAGTTAATATATTCAAATTTGTTGTGTACTCTTTAGTGGGATTTTATATTGGTGTGTGTTTGGGTGAAAATTCTAAGAAAAAGGGATGAAAATGGGATGTTCAGGGTTGGTTCTTGGTTTCTCAAACTATGCACCCTAACCCCGAAAATAATGAATCCATACAAAGAGATGATTTTCATGGTTGGTGCACAGTTTGTAAAATCATTTTCCCTAAAAGGATAAACCTTTAACCACCTTAGAAGTAGTATATATTTAATTTTCAAAGTTAGGGAAATCCATGTTCCTCATCCTAGTTAATAGTTGGAAAGTTTTTAATTCACTTGAATTTATATTAAAAAATTTCTCAGGCCCCCATTTTAATCTCAAATCGAACAAAATTAAAACCAAACCATATTTTTCATGATTTTGGAGCCCTCCAAGAAAATATTAAGTCATTTTGTCTTCAGTTCATCTTGATCTACAATGAATATTGATGATCTACACCCCTCTTATAAGCAAATATCATCTTGTTCAGTTTCTCTTCACATTACAATTATTCTTCGATCCATTGATTTTTGTTCTTACATTTTTTTGGATGGATCTAAATCTATTATTGGATCTATATTTAAGGATCATGGAACTATATATATAATTAACATATATTTAATTATTAAATCATGGATTTTTGTTTAAGATCTGGATTTAAGTCTATGTTGATATGAAATTCAAATTGGGAAATTCTATTGGGTGATTATTCATCAAAGAATTGTGGTAGGTGGGCTATAATTCATATCCCAATGACATTATTTAAATTAATTTTATGTAATTTCATAATTTCTAGTAGACATTCAAAAATTTACTTCACAATTGAATTAATTAATTTGGTGAACTAATTGATTAAGGATAAATGAAATTAGGGGATTTTAGGAATTATAGATTGAGATAATTAATTGATGAAATAATTATGAGATATTGAGTTTGATGATTTTAGATGATTAATTTATTCCATAAATATTGTTATAATGTTTTTTTAATTTAGATAATTATTTAGTGAAATAATTATGAGATATTTAAATTTTATATTTGGGATATTTAATTGTTGAACTAATTATGAGATATTGAGATTTTTTATTTGAAAAAATTAATTCATTAATTAATTACGAGGGCTTGAGATTTTTGATTTGAGATAATTTATTTATAAATTAATTATGATATATTGAGATTATCTATTCGATATAATTAATTGATGAATAAATTTTGAGATATTTAAGTTGTTGATTTGAGATAATTAATTGTTGAATTAATTTTATGATATTGATATTATTGATTTGAGATAATTATTTGATGAATTAATTAGGGGATAGTTAATTTTTTAAAATTGATATATTTAATTGAAGAATTATTTATGAGATATTGAGATTATTGATTTGAATAATTAATTGTGTAACTAATTATGATATATTTAGATTTAATAATTGTGATAATTAATTGTGGAATTAATTATAATTTTTTAATTTTTTGAATAAGATAATTAATTAAAGAGTAAATTGTGGGATATTGAGTTTTCTGGGATTATTAATTAATGGATTATTTAATTAATTCGATTCATGTGATTAATTTATTTTAAAATTAGTAAATGGTAATTATGTGATGAACAGATTTTTTAATTAGTTAAAAAGTTTATGTGGATATGTAATTGTTGAATTAAATATGTGTTGGCGAATGGTAACATAAACATTCAATCATGAATTATAAATATTTAATGGTTTAATGGTAATTTAATTTTTATGTTATAAATTATAACATTGTCCTTAAATTGTGAAATAAAAAATAGTAACACGGTAATTCAATTATTAAATTTTTAACAGAAACATGGTCATTCAATTATAAAATTATGAATTGTAACATGGTCATTTATTTCTAAAATAATAATGGTAACATGGGTGTTCAAGTATTATTTAAAGTATGGTAACTATGGAATTATGATTTATTATATCCCTTGGGGATAGATCAAACTGTAGCATAGGAAGAAGTTGGTATTGAGATACATGGGTCCATGAGTACCCAGGGGTTTATGTTGTTATGTAAAGACTAATTGATTATTTGATAACTATATATATATATATGAATTGTGTTTTATTCTATATAAAATTTCATAGACTATATTTGTTGTATATTTTATTTAGACATTGTTGGTGATGGATTATTGAGTTTTACTGACACCGTACTCAGGCTGCCTGATCAGTACCCATATAAATTTCATGGTTTTATGATAAGATAATAGAAATGGCCATGTGTTGGATGATTTAGTTGAGAATCATGGATGAGGGAACCATACACTATTTGGGATCCTCTTTAGAGACACCACTTTCTTTAAATTGGAGTTTCAATTTGACACTTTGATCGTACTATAGAATGACATATCTACTTCTTATATTGGACATTGTATTTCTATTTTTTCCATTATATGATACTGGTTAATTATATTTATGGGCATATCTTTTTTTTATTATCTAATTATTTTCTACTGGTGTATTACTATAATAAAATTGGTTCTAGTTTCCTAATGATCTATATTATAACCTCGTAACAAGTTGGCAGCCTCTGGCATAAGGGGATGGGAACCAGTGGTTAGGTGACCAACCAACTCAATGCACTGGTGTGTGGAACTGAGCTCGAGATGTTACAATATGGGATTTGATGAGTTTTAATTTATTTTATGTATTCTTACTATTTGGTAAAAGTTGTAAGGTTTCTAGGAAGATCTGGTGCATGGGTATTATATCATGTATGGGAGTATATTACGGATGTATGGGAAAAAATGATGTACCTAAAGAGGGATTTCTATTATTGTTGTTCAAATTTATAGTTGAATATTATATCACATTGGGTGATGCACTTGTGGTGTGAAGTGATTATTGTTTCTCATATTTTTTGAGAATTTAATCATTGTCTAGTTTTCCATGATAGTTTAATATTCTTGTATCATTCTTGGAACTCAAGATTATTTTGTGACATGAATAATTTTAGGCAGTATGGGGGGATTGGGTTTATGTATTTTTTTAAAATTGATCTATTTTTTTATTTTCTTGTGAAATTTAATTTAAAATGATCCTAATTTGAAATGAATTATTATAACATGATTTAAGATGTAAATAAATTGGTTTCTAATGTGAAACATGAATAATTACTATTTCTATACCCTTATTAATCAATAACTATGTATAGGATGGTTAAAAGAAGTTATAGAGACGTAGTTTTGACTATGTGGTGGATTTTTGGAAAATGACTTGTTGATCCTTGTTTTGTTTACAAGAAATGTTAAATTTTTTATGTGTCATAAAGAGTACATTTAAAATTTTATAGATATTCCTACATGATGATACTTCTCAAGAGTATGCAAGGTGGGTATGGATGGAGATGCTTTACCGGTGATGAAAATAGAGGTACTGGTTGTTCTATGTCTAGAAGTAAGGGATAAGTTCCGAGAGAAATTTTCCTGCTTAATGAAATTAATAGAAAAAGACCCAAATAATGTTTTCTGGGGAATTTCTATCTTTACATGTGATTATTGTTACCACATCCTCAATAATTTTCTATGGAGGGTGGTCTTGATGGAATTGAGTTTTATATTGATTGCATCGAGACTATACATGAAAATTTTGTTACTTCTACTGAGTGGATGGTCATGTAGGTTACTTATATTCTATGAGTATCAACAATGCACTAGTGGGACATTAAGGCTCAGACTATACATGTTGATGGTATGTTATGGAATGAATTTTGGTAGATGTTCTTAGATCACTTCATTCCATAAATATTGTGGTAGGAGAAAATTGACTTATTCATGAGGTTGACTTAGGGGTGTTTGTCTGTTATGGACAATGTTTGATGATTTATAGACATGCAACACTTTTATTCTATATTGGAAGTGGATGAGACAGATATGAAGAGGCTATTATAAGATAGAATTATTTGTCATATAAGGTCCAAAGTTATCCATTTTTTGGTTAAATAAGCATTCTTATGTGGTGTGTAATACTCTCATAGATGAGGGGAACATGAGGGAATATTCCAATGTAAGATATTTAGTTTCTACTGAATGGTCAATATATATGCCTTCTATAATAAGGAATCATCATTAAGACAATCTCAGTAAGGGGAATAGCTGGAAGTGGGTCTAGAGAAAAGTGTAAGTCACTTAGAAAATTACACAGATTTTATGCCACCTGTGAGTTAGGATCAAGCACTATCAAAGATACTTCCCTAAACACCAACGAAGAGAAGTTACTTCATAAAAATGGGACATATAAATATATTCTACAGGACCCTATAACAAACATTCAATAATTGTGAAACTGTGGAGAATAATAGTTTATGAAGGGGGTCTTCTTATCCACAACAGATTGTAAGATATATTATTACTTTCCATTGTGGTAGAGGTGGTGGAAGTGTATATTAGGAGAAAGAGTAGCCATACCATTAGGGTGGTTTAGCTCATGGTAGTTAGGCTGAATCATAACGAAAAGGGTTGCGATAGTTGCATGAGGTGTAGACTACACATATGGATATTGAGACTTGAAAATTGATGCTGAAAGGTGTTATTCTTGTAGCTTCTACATTATCTTATTATCTATTTGATACTAGTTCCTCTCACTCCTATATTTTTGAACAACATCTTAATGGTTTGATCCCAGTGATGGATTTTGTGAGCGGGGTGTTGAAAATTGACACACCTTTGGGAACAAGGTCGATGGACATCTATTTTTGTAAGGTTTATTCCATCGAGGTTGGAGATTACGTATTTATATGGGATATTTACATCATTAAAATTTTGGTATTTTACATAATTATGGGAATGGACTAGTTATTAGTATATCGAGCCCACATATATTGTAACTATAGGTGAGTGACTTTTATGTCAATTAAGGTTGATAGTAATATTAACCAAGGAGGGTAGGATGTAATGCCACTCAGAGCAAGGCCAATTACTCAAAAACTAGTAGAGGTCGCTACCTAGGATTCTAGTCTATTATAGGATGATGTATGTGTAATTCATTATGTTTTTTCACCTATCAAGGATTTATTTTTGGATATATTTCCTACTGGATTCTCAAGGTTTCCACATGAGATATGTATGGAATTTACTATTGATCTTATACTAGGGGATAATCTAGTTTCTAATCCACTATAGAGAATGTAACCAATATATCCTAATGTGATCAAAATATAACTTGAGAAGTTGTAGGATAAGGGATTTATCAATCCATTTATGTCTTTTTAGGGTTCACCCATTTTTTCTAAGAATGACAATAATAGTTTGTGATTATGTGTTGATTACCAGATGTCAGACCAAATGATAGTAAAGAAACAATATACTATTCCTTTTATTGATGATCTATTTGACTAGTTGATAGGAGATTTTGAATTTTTCATTATATACATGAGAATGGGGTATCATCAACTGAGATTTAGGAATTATGTTATATTAAGGATTCCTCTCAGAATTAGGTATGGCCATTTTGATTTCATTGTAATGTTGTTTGGGATGATGAACACTCAAGATTCTTTTATAGACATGATGAATAAGATCATTCGTCATTACCTAGATTAGTTTGTGGTAGTGTTTTTGGATGACATATTTGTGTACTCCAAGACTCGTTATGATCAAAGAAAACATCTTGGAATCATTCAGAGTATAATAAGAGTGAATCAACTATATGATTAGATATCTAAGTGTAAATTTTGGATTTACCAAGTACTCTTCTGGGGTAATATCATCTATGAGTAATGTGTGTTGGTATACCCATTGAAGGGGTAGACATTTTTTCATGAGAGATGCCCAAGATCATATTCTATTTCCATATATTTCATGGTTTAAAATTTTATAATCATAGATTCATACAAGAATTTTCTATTCTGGATGTTCCACATTCTGTTATGAACAAAAATGGGAAAATCATTGAAAGGTATGATGTATCTAAGAATTCATTTCAATAGCTGAAGAAGTTCTTTACATCTACACACATCTTAAACCTACATGATCTTGGTGAGGAGGATATGGTGTATTGTGATGCATAAGAAATAGGTCTTGGAGAAATTTTGATGAATAGTGACAAACTTGTGGCATACAAGTCTCATAATGTGAGGCCACATGAACAAAACTACTCTATTCATGACCTTGATTTGGACGTAATTTATTGTTCCTTGATGTTTTGGTGGCATAATCTATTGGGTGGGATATTTATAGTGTACATGGATCATTATAGAGTAATTTATATATTATCTCAACAAAACTTTAAACTCTGAAATTTGTTATGTGTTGAGTATATGATTTCACATGATTTTGGGCAGGAATGTTTGTCCGAGAAGGGAAATAGTGTGGATGATGCTTTCAGAAAGAAAACATTTAATCAGGTGGTTCATGATTGTAGTTCTGAGTAGAAGATGATGATTTTACTTACGGAAATGCTTGTTGTCGTACAAGAGTGCTAAGAGCATATGAATCTCATATTATTTTCAATAGAGTCAATTCTTTAGAGATGGATCACTGATAGATAGTTTGAGGATGTAGATTTTTTGACCCTGGTGGAAATATTT
This sequence comes from Viscum album, assembly GCA_963277665.1. Classification (NCBI taxonomy): domain Eukaryota; kingdom Viridiplantae; phylum Streptophyta; class Magnoliopsida; order Santalales; family Viscaceae; genus Viscum; species Viscum album. The sequence goes on along the minus strand of OY728133.1, from coordinate 1,031,312,232 downwards.
TAACAAAGGGAGACACCATTTCATTGGTCCATTGATAAGGATTAGAACATCTACATGGGGAATCAAGTTGTCCTTCCTACTAGCAAGAAAGATGAGAAGATGCATGAATTTCATTCCTCGAAGTAGGTGGTACATCTAGATGTGACCAAAATGTAACATGAAATATGTAATTTGTTTTTTGTGATCGCTCATGAAAATGGAGGTTGTACGGTTCATGACACGATGTTATAACTATTAGTAGGTGATGGTTGAGTTATAATGAAATGGTGGTTTTTTGTTATTTTTGACCATTATAGAATGGAATTAGGATGAAGTTACATTGGTAATTGTGTTTGATCTTCCAAGGTTGTCTCTGGAGAATGAAGCTATACGGGTGATTGTGGATAGACTAACATAGGCAGCACATTTTATTCCAATAAAGTGAAATATATAAATAGAGATATTGAAAGAAGTGTATCTTTCCGAGATAGACCATCTTCACAAGTTGTAACATATTATTCTTTCAGAATCCTAATCGAGTTTTACTTCTCACTTCTATAAGGGTTTATGTAAGTTTCCTGGTACACATGTTTTGTTGTGTATATCTTTACACCCAAATATGTATGTGAAATTAGGGAATAATCTATAAGGGAATTAGTATATGATGTGATATTTTTTTAGTCATTGATGGGTCTTTGGATAATATCATGTCTTTAGTAAAAAATTCCTATAACAATATTTATCGAAAAACTATTCAGATGGTGTTATATGAGGAAGCCTATAGTATTCCATGAAGATCACCTCAATGTTGAATGGTGGAAAGGGTGTCATAGTTGTTGGGATTGACTCTCACAAAGGGGACATCGTACCAAGTTCATATTATTGGGAAACATAAGGATATGAATCGATGTAAATATAACTCATATTTAGATAGGCACCGACGACCCCTAGTGTTTACATAGGGTGATCATGTTTTCTATCGTGTGTCGACTAGATTGGGTCACCAAGGGATATAGAGAAAGGTAATGTTGGAACCCAAGAAAATCATAATTGTTGAGGTAGATAAGAGAATCTGGTTGGTGGCATACTAATTCTCTCTTCCATGGATATAAAATGTTATGCATGATTTATTCCATGTGGAACAACATCATTGGTATCACCATGGCCTGTCTCATGTGATCGATGTGGATCATATTGAGATTGAGGATAATGATTCTTTTTAGGATTATCTAAAAGTTGTGTTGGATCATAGTTAGAATTTTTTATAGGTAAATACAATGACAATAGTCAATGTTTTGTGTCAACATTGACATGTTCAGGAGTAATGGTAACGTGGTAATTCAATTTTAATGTTATGAATGGTAACACGGTCATTAAACTGATAATTTATAATTGGAAACATTTTTATTTAATTGAGAAATTGTGAATGGTATCATTGTCATTCAACTGTAAAATTATGAATAGAAACATAGTCCTTAAATTATATAATTAGGAATTTTTAGATGTTCATTAAAGTGTGAAACAATGAATAGTGAGAAGGTAATTCAAGTCTAAAATTTGAATGGTATAATGGTAATTAATGTATTAATTAAGGAAAGAAAACTATGAAATTTTGTGTTATGATATCCCTTGGGAGAAGTTCAGACTCTAGCATAGGTCAAAGCATGTATTGAGATGTGGGTGTCCACGGGAACTTGGGGGTTTTTGTGGTTAAATATAGAATAGATGATACTTAAAGTAATATTTATTTATGAATCTTCCTTAATTATTTCTATAATAGAATAAATTGTATTGCCTGGATATTTTTATAGACATTGTTGGTGGTGGCCTATTGAGTTCTACTCACACCATACTCAGGCTTCCTGGTCAGTGTCAAAATTTATTTCACAGTTAAATGACATGATATGTTGAAAGTCCTCGTGTATGATTGATGATTTGGGATGGAGAATGGATGAGGGAACAAGATGTGGTTCAATACTATCATGGGAGACTTTAGGGTCATTAATTTTGAGTTTTATTTTGATAGTTTTCATAAACATTTTCAATTTATATTTACTACTTATCATTGATATTGTATTTATAGTTTTGTTCATCTGGTGATAAAGGTTTATTATGGTTATCGTAGTTGTTATTTTGTTATTGTATACTTTTTTATGTTCGTATATTACTTTGATATAAGAGTCTCTAGTTTCCAAATAATCTATATTAGACACTTGCTACCAATTAGAATCCTCTGTCAGACAGGTATGTGTTCTTGAATTCATGTGACCGACCAGATCAGGGAACCAATGTGTAGCACTCAGTTCTAGATGTTACAAATATAAAGTACTCAACCAATCATATAAGATATGTCAGTTTGACACCTATTTTATAATTCTTTATTACCTTATCATGAATAAAAAATTCATTCTAGAATAAATTTAACATTAACCATTATTAAACTATTTTTACCCCACATAGAAAACACTTATTGTTATCAAAATTTCCAATTAATTTAAAACATAATTTTAAATACCAAAATACCTAGAAAAAGGAAAATATGGGTCTTTATTAAAGAAAAAATAGATGAATATTAAGGAATAAAAACATAAATTATGGATTATGGTTGTGGGGAAATTTTGTGTCACCATAGAAGTTAAAATATAATATATTTTTGTTTTTTTAAATATAGTCAAAATATTTAAAAACAATTATTTCTTCATAAAAACCATTTAAATAATGTCAGATAAAAAATAAAATGTCCTTTAAAATTATTTTATTGTCATATAAAAATTAAATAATTTATTTTTGAAATATTTTACTTGGTATTAAAAGAGTATGAATTGAATCATTGAAAGAGGATTTTTCAAAAACAAATATCGATTATATCATGGTTGATTAATCACATATGATCTTTATCTTCCTCTTCATCAGAAAACCCTTTACATACATCCCCAAAAAAATCATGTCTACTTATATAAAAAAAGGCCTATAGGACATGGTGTGGTATTTTTGGAAAAGATTTGGTCAGGTCCTGGACATTCTAAAATGCTATTGTAATGTGAATAAAATATATGTGGAGGTTCCCATGTAAATGTGGAGAGAGTGGTATTCATGGAAATTATCAAAAGATTTAATAACATATATACATAAAATTTAATAAATTTAATTACATTGTTTTTCTGGTTAAATATTAAATGAAATATTGTTTTCATACTTTTATATAACAATTAATGTGAATAACATCTTCAATACAATAAGGTAAATAAAATCATCCAAAAATATATTTAAAATTAATAAAATAGAAGTTATATTCTCAAAAGAATATATTGTGTTTAAAAATTCAATGTAATGTTTTAAAAAATATATAAGATTCCTTACATTTATATTTTTCTATTAGTGAATCAATAATCGTATTAAATAGAGTATTTAGCATGGTTTGGAACATAATTTTAATAGTTCAAACCTCTAATAAACATGTTTTAAACTTAGCTGTTGTAATACTTATTTACTAACTTCACTATTAATTATGAATGAAAAGTATGTTTAATATATATCTTAATCATAATTAATATAAATTCAAATATGGATTCAATTTTTTCAATTTCAATTAACATAATTGGAAGAATTCAAATTGAAATTTCACTTGTAAAACACAACATTATTTAAACCAAAAAATGTAATTTTTCCAAAATGATGATTTAAGTATGAATAAAGTCTAACTATGAAAATTATATATAACTTAATAAGACATATATTATGTTGAAATAAAATTAAAATAATAAATATACTTTTTAATTAATATAATGAATCATTTTACAAAAATCAACACTTTTCACTATTCATAACAAAATGAAACATTTATGAAAAATAATAAAAATTATTTATAAGATAATGTTGAAATGGTAAATTAAAAAATTTACATTTTATAAAATTATTTTAGTTAAAAAAAATATATTATTTTCTATGAATATGTAATAAAAATCATTTTGGTAGAAAAAATATTTAATTTGAATAAAATGTCATAACTAAAATTTTATTGATTATTCACAAAGAATTAATAAATAAAATTTTATTTATAATAACTATAAATATAATCAATTAATCTCATTCAATACCAATTAATTAAACAACATGGTTGGTCAAATTAAAATTACAATATTTGATGGTTCATTTAAGCTTATTTTGTCTTTCACACATGATAACAATCAAATTACTCAATTTTAGATTAACATTTTTTACAAAAGAAATAATATATTTGTTCAAAACAAAAAAAAATACCCCAATTTATATAATTGTATAATAAAAAACACTAAATTTTTTCCTTTCTTTATTGATCACACTCTATACTCATGATAAAAAATAACAACTAACAAAATATAATATTACACATCCATAATCAAAAAATTAACAATTTAAAATACTTATTATCATTTTTTATCTTACACTCATTAATTATTAATATATTTCTATAAAACTTAGGTGTAAATAAAATTATTAATTATAATCATGTTTATAAATATTGATATCATAACCCATCATTTGAAAAAAAAATCATTATATATATATAATTTTATATAACCAAGAAAGTACAGTCAAAGGATAATCCTCCGAACATTTATTAACAAGATAGAAAAATTATACAAGAGTTGAAGATTGGGCTGACAGCCTTCCCATAAACCGAAACGGAATTTTTACAAATCATAATATGACCTGTCCTTCTCATAATCGAATTTAGTAGTAGTTTTTGATTCATATGGAGAGTTACCCGGGTCAAATAGTTTGAACATATCAACATGAAACATTCTTGAAGCCTTAATGGATCACCTAGAGGATACAATTCATGTTACGTTAGAGTATTCTTTCCTCATCATTCCATCCAGGGGAGAAGAGATTAATCCATGTCAATCATCCTTTTCTACCCATGTGTCATAATTTCCTCAAACAAGGCATTACTAAAACTCGTATTTTGATGGGGTTGTTGTCCAACTCGAAATAAGCCACATCAATTCTAGACCACAATGTACCATCCCAACTCAATTTTTGTTGGGATTATTTTATTTTACTACATTGCATCATCATGAATTAAATCATGGTTGGGGTGCCCCTATTTAAAGATTGATTTTAACAGAAGCCTCCAAAATTTATTATATCTGACATTTCTATACAGTAGTTGTGGAGATTTAAAATTACAACAAGCCATCATTATAATTTATTGGTACTGAACATGGATATTATTACCTTGATAATATATCCCTTCAATGATCCGTCATAGTGTGGTGAAAATCCCTTTTTCCAATTTTAGAACACCAGGCCTTGGAAAATGACATATAGGAACCATCATACTCATATAGAATAATCAATGAAAACCCAATGACCATTGAATAAACTCCACCACATTGTTATCATTTATCATTTGTTCTATCCATGTTTACCATAGTGGAATATTATAATCACTACACACATGAAATTGAAATCACAATGGAATAGTGACCTATAAGTGACCCAACTGAGGAATAAAAAAATGATATGCCCAAAAACATATACAAGGGCCACTAGGAAATAAAGGAAATATATATAAGAGTGAAATGTTCCATATTTATGATTCAATTACATATAAACCCAATTTTACATACATCATAATAGGTGTTAATCCCATCCTTATACTATAATATTATATCAAAAAACTAACCCAAATGCCATGAAAACAAACTATATATTACCAAAAATAAGTGGAAATAATATTAATAATAATATTCTAATGTGATAGTTCCATAGCTTAATGTTAACCATCAATCCAAAATGCTAACCAGTTTTCAAAAAATAAAAAATGTACTATACTCTAGGATAATCCATGGGTACTTTATGTGATAGATAGATAAGAAAAAAAAATTCTACGTATAACTACTTTTAATATCTTTATCAATAATTTTAAACCATATTAAACTTAAAGGTACTAGTTTGTAAAACATATACTTTATTGAGAAACTATGACAACCCAGCTTTTATTACAATCTTAAACATGATTTATTACACAAAACATCACTTGATACAACAAAGAAGATCGAGAGGTTTAGTGTCTTTAGGGATTAGGATCTTTACATAAAAACTTAAACATTAAATACTACATCTTTATTGAAAACATCCTTTACATGACCACTACATTCCCTCGTACTTAGCATTGCATGGGATAACCTGAGGACATGCATAAGAAAAGGGTGAGCTATAAAGCCCAGTAAGGGAGTACACATAGAATAAAATGAGGAGTACAATACATGTTAGACAATAGGCATATCAATAGATAATAATAGAAACATGAACATAAATTCATGATAAAGCATGATAATCATGACATGGAAATGTGGCAACAACACTTAACATGGAATTAGCATGAGCCAAGGCTCATTGTACATGGAGCATGAATAAGTCCTCATTACACATAAAGAACTAGTAAACCCTAGTTTCACTTGAATTATCATGAGTCAATACTCATTGCACATGACGTGTCATGATACTATACATCACCCAATGCATTGGAGTTCTATAAGGGTGCACCCTTCTTAAACATTTCATTTCATGCATAAGTGTGCCACATGGATCATAAAACATGGATTCATAAAACATATTCATTTATTCCAAGATAAAGGAATGTGGAATTCATAAATGAAACTTTACAATCAATAAGTAAATGTTCATAAAGGTGAATAACCTTGATGGATAAATGGGCATGGTATTCACTACACAATGGCATTGGCTTAGAAAATCGGTGTGATTTCGGCAGCATAACGACATGATGTAAGAATTCATAAAAAAGGTTGATGAGAGAGAAAGGGGTTCCTCATAATATTTACATGTAATGGACAGTAAGGATGTCATATAGATACATTTCCCAACAATTTTAGTGTAATTTAGGTTCATGATACAAGTGCATTTCTTGAATGTAAAAAAGAGAGAGAAGTTCCTTTCAGAATTTCGGCATAGTAATGGGTGTAAATGGGAGGAATTTAATGAGAGAGGAAGGGGTATCCCATCATTCAAAAAATAAGAGGTCAGTATGGGGTAGGTTAGAAACCATACCCCAACATTCATAATTTAAATTAAAAGGGAAATACAACTTAAAGAAAATTGACAAAAATGAGAAAGGAAGAAAAAACCCTTACATGGAAGTGTGCTTCCAAAGGCTATAGAGAGGATTGTGAGAGGCTTCTTGGGAGCTTGGGGAACCTTTGGAGGATTATAGAGAGAGTAGGACAGATTTTGGACGAACTCCAAGGGATTTTAGTGAGGAGAAAGTGGGATCTTGGGTGGGTTTATATAGGAAAGGTGAGAGAATTCTTTATTATTTAGGTTTGGGTCCCCTTACATTAAATTAATCCAAAAGACAAACCATCCCATGGTTTTTGACCATGGTTTTTGGAAATGGAAGAGTAAAATAATATTTTATAAGGCCCAAGTCCTAACTTCTTAAAATATTAGGGTTGCTTATGTGGAGGTGAGTCACACTCCCATGGAAATTAATTTAAAAAGGCAAAGTGTTGAATATGTCTTGAGGGGTCCATTAATGCTTTGAAAAGTAAGTCAAACAAACCCAAAATCACCTTATTTTAATTTTAAAACATATATTGGCCGAACATAAAGATTATGGTATTTTATTACATCACCATTGGGACATTTTGATGTCATAAAACACATTATATATTTAAACAGTATTTATTTTTTACCCAAAAATTTGACTGTCTCAGAAAATTATGAAAAATTCACAGTTGGATAATTTTGACATATTGATTACATAAATGACATTTATTTTATCTAAAACACTTCTAAATATGTTAATTTTCACTTTTAAAATAAAAACCAACATTTATCGAAAATTCACGGGTTTTGACAGAAATGGCTTTCAAACTTTAATATAAAATTTTAATTGAATTCATAAAATTATAAGATAATTTATATTTTATAAAAATTAATTTAACAATAATATTATTATTTTATTAAAATATTATTTAATTCAAAAATCTCTTAATTTAATAAAATAGATTTCTTAATTAAATAATAACTAAAAACACCATTTGTAATTTAAAAACTATTTACAGTGTATCAAAAATGACTAGAAATTATATTCATTATTAGTTACAAAAATAATATACATGAACATAGTACTACTTATTTGTTACATAACCCCTTTAAACAACCGCATAAGACCTAAGGGTAAGGTGTGCGATGGTGATAGACTCTTGGGGTGGCTCGGATAACATCACTCAAGTGGTAATCTATATCAACTTCCACTTTTCGCGTAGACGGTCACATTGGAGTTTGACATGGTGAAGCTCAGATTGGGCTTGGTCAGGAGAGAATCCCAAGGATGCCACATCGTTTTCGAGCTCTAAAAAATGGGCTTCGTATAGAGAAATTCTACTGGATGAGGCCATCGCTTCTTTTTTCTGAGTAAATTGGATTTGTTAAAGTCCTATATTTATACTAATCATGTGATCACTGTTCAACGACTATATTACCAACGATCAAAATTATTAACATAAAACCAAAGAAGTTGACATCTTATAAAAAAAAATTTCATAAAGATACATTTAATTAGATCAAGAGGGATTTCCATTAATGAAACTTTGGGTCGTTACAACATTCCCCCCATAAGAAATTTTGCCCTTGAAATTTTTCCTTTTCCCACCCTAAAACAGATGTGGGTAACTCAGCTTCATCTTTTCCTCCAATTCCCAAGTCGCTTATTCATATTTGTGGTTTCTCCACAACACCTTGACGAGGGGCATTGTCTTATTTCATAGAACTTTTTCTCTACGATCTATGATCTGCACTGGTTTCTCCTCATAAGAAATATCGTCTTCCAATTGTACCACCTCAGAAGAGAGTACATGTGAAGGGTCTGGTATGTACTTCCTTAAGAGGGATACATGGAAGACATCATGTACTTTGTCCATAGTAAGTGGAAGTGCTAGTCGAGAGTCCACAGCCTCGACACAATCAAGAATCTCGAAGGGTCCGATTTACCTTGGACTTAACTTCCCTTTCATTCCAAACCCCATGACCTTATTCCATGGAGATATGCATAGAAAAACCATGTCTCCAACTTTATACTCAAGGTCTCATCGACGATTGTCTGAATAAATCTTCTGTCGACTCTAGGCTGCCTTGATATACTGTTAAATCGTTTTCACCTTCTCCACCATTTCTTCGACCATTTCTGGTCCAATCAGCTTACATTCACCGACCTCATCCCAACATGTCGGTGTTCTGCACCTTTTCCCATATAGGGCTTCATATGGTGCCATTTGGATACTCGAGTGGAAACTATTGTTATAAGAGAACTCAACCAGAGGAATATGTTGATCACATTCACCATTAAAGTCCATTGAGCACGCTCTCAATATATCCTCATGTTTTTGGATAGTCCGCTCGGACTGGCCATCAGTTTGAGGATGATAGGCCGTACTGATGGTCACTTCAGTATTCAGATCATGTTGAAGACTCATCCAAAACATAGAGGTGAATCTTGGATCTCGTTCAGACACAATAGATAGTGGTTCTACATGAAACCTTACCACTTCCCGGATATATATATGTGACAGTTGATCCAATGAGAAATTCTCCCGAATAGAAATGAAGTGTGAAATCTTTGTAATATGATCCACAACAACCCAGATTTCATTGTTGCCTTTGGATGTCCTTGGAAGTCCTATGAAAAATTCCATGGTGATGTTCTCCCATTTCCATTCTGGTAGGGGCAATAGTTCCATCATCCCCTTAGACTTCTGCCTCTCTACCTTCACTTGCTGACACACCGGGCACTTTGATGTATATTCGTTGATCTCCTTATTCATATTATCCCACCAAAAGTTTTCTCGGACATCTCGATACATCTTTGTTCTCCCTGGGTATATAGAGAAATTTGAACTATGTGCATCATCTAAATGTTCCTTCTTCAGCTCCAGACATGATGGAACACGTAGTCTTATCCCAAACCGCACAATTCCTTCTTCATTAACATTAAAATCTGAGGATTTCCCCTTTTTGATAGCTTCCACTTTTTCTTGAATTCCCACGTCATCTTTTTGAGAATACTTTAATAATTCCCAAAGAGATGGTTGAGCAATCATCTGTGAAAGGATTTATGATGTTCCATTCTTTATGATTCCCACGTCTATCTTCATCAAGTCTAAGAAGATTAGATCCTTCTCAATTATCATCATTGATTGAATTGCTGGGTCCTTTCTACTTAGGGCATCTGCCACCTTGTTCGCTTTCCCAGGGTGCTAATGTATTGAACATTCATGATCCTTGATGAGCTCTATCCATCTTCTCTGGCGCATATTAAGCACTTTCTGTGTGAATATATATTTAAGACTCTTGTGCTTAGTATATATCTCACATTTCTCTCCATAGAGATAATGCCGCCAGATTTTCAAGGAAAAGATCATATCCGCCAACTCCAAATCATGTGTTGGATAGTTTCTCTCATGGATTTTCAACTTCATTGAGGGATAGGATATCACTTTATCATTCTGCATTAGCACACAGCCTAATCCATTCTTCGAAGCATCACTGAATACCACAAAAAGTACCCCACTTGTGGGTAAAGTGAGCACGGGAACAGTGATAAGCCTCCTTTTCAACTCCTTGAATCTTTCTTTGCATTCATCACTCCAATAAAACTTTACTCTCTTTCGAGTTAGCTTGGTAATAGGGTTGGAAAATCGTGAAAATTTCCTCACAAATCGTCGATAATATCCAACTAACCCCCAGAAGCTACGAGTATCTGTTAACGATGTTGGCCTCGTCCATCCCTCAATTGCATCTGTTTTGGAAGGTTCCATAGATATCCCATTGCTTGTGATGATATGGCCCAAGAATGAGACCTCCTTCTACTAGAACTCACACTTTCTGTACTTTGAATAGAGCTTCTCCTTGCGCAAAGTCTCTAGTACAGTTTTTAAATGCTCCTCATGATCCTCCTTGGTTTTGGAGTATATTAAATATCATCTATAAATACTACCACAAATTTGTCAAGGTAATCTCTAAATATTCTATTCATCAAGTCCATGAATATTTCTGGAGAATTGGTGAGTCTGAAAGGAATTACTATGAATTCATAGTGCCCGTACCTTGTACGAAAAGCAGTCTTGGGGGAATCTTCCTTCTTCTCCCTTACTTGATAATATCCCGACCGCAAGTCCACCTTGGAGAAGTATTGTGCTCCACGCATCTGATCAAACAAGTCATAGATTCCTGGGAGAGGATACTTTTTCTTTATCATGATTTTGTTAATTTCACGATAATCTATGAAAAGTCACATTGACCCATCCTTCTTCTTGACGAAGAGGACCGGTGCACCCCATGGTGAAGTACTTGAGTGTATAAACTCTTTATCCAGATTCTCCTGTAGTTGTTTCTTTAGCTCATCAAGCTCTACAAAAGCCATTCTATATGGTGTATTGGATATTGGTAGTTCCCCAGGTATAAGGTCAATTGATAACTCAACATGTCTTCTTGGAGGAATACCAGGAAGTTCCTCGGGAAACACTTCTGTGAATTCCCTCACAATAGGAATTTCTTCAAGGATGGTTTCTTATTTTGACTCAATCATCTGAGCCAGATACGCGTGCTCATAGGGCAGTAATATACATGCTTGAGATGATGGAGCTAAATGATATTCATCTTTTTCCTGACACTTGTAAAGAATCGGGGATCGATTCTCCAGATGGAGTGTGATTTCCCTCTCCCAACAATTTATGTTGGCTCTATATAAGGAAAGCCAATCCATGCTAAGAATTGCATCAAATTCTACCATAGGGAGTATGAAGAGGTTTTCCGGAAAATTCAATCCACATATTATAACAGGGGGGACTTATATTCATGGGATGCAATGATTTCCCCATTTTTCGTACTCACAGACATCTTTACTTCCATGATTTTTGGTGGTGCTGGGATTGTTCTACTAAACTTTTGAGATATAAAAGAATGCATAGAACCTGAATCAAAAAGTACGTTCACTATTATTGAATGAATAACTAGTGTACCTATCACCACTTCGTTGTTGGGGTCACTTCGGCAGAAGTGATGGAAAAATCTCTTCCTTGCTGTCTTGGAGGTTGTTGGTTGCCTCCGATAACCCTTGGATTAGGGTACTGATTTGCAAAATGACCCGGTTCTTTGCATTGGTAGCCTTGAACAACGCGTTGAGGTTCGAACGGAGCGTTCCTCTCCTATGTCGCAGCCGTGGGTCCTTCTTGCCGATAGATAATATCTAGGGTCCCTTCTCTTCCACACCCGAAGCATTTTCTTGTCCCCTTAAGGAAATTTCCAGGGTGATTCTTCCCAAACTTTTGGCAAGTGGGGTGATGGATCTTCTTATCACCATTGGATTTATCCATCGGAACACAAGCATTGAAGTCCACCTTATGCTTCTTGTCCCCATGATACCCCTGTGATTCCCTGATCTCCATTTCAACCTTGAAGGCACATCGGACAATTTCCTCGTAGCTGTCGATGCCACGGATCGCTAATGCTTTCTGCAAGCTAGGCTTTAGCCAACCAAAGAAGCGGTCAACCTTTCATTCGGGGGTAACAACAAAGCCGGAAGATTATCGTGCAAGCCTTGTGATGTTTTACTCATACGCTCCAATATATTCTTCATCTTTTTAATTGAAGGAATAGAAGTCCCTTTCCATCTTAAGCCGGAGGGTGCGCGGAAAATATTTATCAAAAAATATCTTGCAGAATTCCTTCCATTCGAATGCCAAGATCTCTTCCTTAGGCTTCGTATTTTTTATCAAAGTCCACCATTGATCAGCTTCACCCTCCATACGATAAGCAGCTAGGAGAACCTTCTTTTCTTCAGAACATTAGAGGATGGAGAATATCTTTTAAATGGAGTTGATCCATTATTCAGCGATCGTGGGATCGGATTATCCACTAAAAGTAGGAGGCCTTTGTCTCATGAAGCTCTCGATAGCGACTTGTTCTTTCATGGGGGGGGAGGTTGAACGTTCCTCTTGACCCATGTTTCTATTAATAACGTGAGTTAGATAAGAGAGACATTCTACAAAGTTCACGATTCCTGCTCCCATTGGATTGGGCATCTCATTAGTACATTCATCACACTGATCTTCACAACGGTTGCTAGCTTGAGTACTCCTACTACCAACCATTGGCTGGAATAATAGGAAAGTTAGGGGTAACACATAAAGGGTAATCCAAAGACAAAAGCTGATGACTTATAAATAAACTTCCATTCCTTAACTCATGAGTCTATAGGCTTCAATCTTGGATTTTCATGATTTACTTTCTAACATATATTCATAGGGGCCTTTTCTTAATTCCATTAGTAAGGGTTCATACTAATATTGTGAATTTATCCAAACATATCAACTGGGAGTGTCGTAACCAAGAGTGCAGCAGGGCACATTGTCGTGCACTAGTTCCCATTCTAGTCTAGCTCAATGTGGTATTTTCAGGTTTTACTCGTCAGATACATCTGTGTCAGAGCCGCCTCTACCTGCTCGTATCCAGACAGGGATATAATTGCTTGATAACCCACTTACTCAATACTCACCAAAACATAGGGACGTTTTTATTGTACTTATTCTTGTATCTAAGGCTTTACTAGGGTTTCATAATCCCAAAAATAACTAAACCTATCCTCTGATACCATTTATGACAACCCTGCTTTTATTACAATCTTAAACATGATTTATTACATAAAAATCACTTAATACAACAAATAAGATCGAGATTTTTAGTGTCTTTGGGGCTTAGGATCTTTACATAAAAACATAAAACATGAAATACAACATCTTTATTGAAAACATCCTTTACATGACCACTACATTCCCTCATACTTAGAATTGCATGGGATAACCTGAGGACATGCATAAGAAAAGGGTGAGCTATAAAGCCCAGTATGGGAGTACGCATGGAATAACATGAGGAGTACAATACATGTTAGACAATAGGTATATCAATAGAGCATAAAAGAAACATGAACATAAAGTCATGATAAATCATGATAATCATAACATGGAAATGTGGCAACAACACTTAACATGGAATTAGCATGAGCCAAGGCTCATTGCACATGGAGCCTGAGTAAATCCTCATTGCACATAAAGAACGAGTAAACCCTCATTGTACTTGAATTAGCATGATTCAACACTCATTTCACATGACTTATCATGATAATATACTTTACCCAATGCATTGGAGCGCTATAAGGGTGCACCCTTCTTAAACATTTCATTTCATGCATAAGTGTTCCACATGGATCATAAAACATCGATTCATAAAAAATATTCTTTTATTCCACGATAAAGGAATGTGGAATTCATAAATGATACTTTACAATAAATAAGTAAATGTGCATAAAGTTGAATACCCTTTATGGAGAAATGGGCATGGTATTCACAACACAATGGCATTGGCTTAGAAAATTGGTGCGATTTCGGCAGCATAACGGCATGACGTATAAATTTATAAAAAAAGGTTGATGAGAGAGAAAGCGGTTACTCATCATATTTACATGTAATGGACAGTCAGGAGTTCATATAGATACATTTCCCAACAATTGTAATGTCATTTAGGTTCATGATACAAGAGCATTGCTTGAATGTAAAAAAGAGAGAGAAGTTCCTTTCAGAATGTCGGCATAGTAACGAGTGTACATGGGAGGCATTTAATGAGAGATAAAGGGGTCTCCCATCATTCAAAAAATAATAGGGAAGTATGGGGGAGGTGAAAAACCATACCCTAACATTCATAATTTAAATTAAAAGGGCAATACAACTTAATGAAAATTGACAAAAATGAGAAAGGAAGAAAAAACACTTACATGGAAGTGTGCTTCCAAAGGCTAGAGAGAGGCTTGTGAGATGCTTATTGGGAGCTTGGGGCACCTTGGGAGGATTATAGAGAGAGTAGGTCAGATTTTGGACGAACTACAAAGGATTTTAGTGAAGAGGAAGTAGGATCTTGGTTGGGATTATATAGGAAAGGTGAGATAATTCATTATTATTTAGGTTTGGGTCCCGTTACATTAAATTAATCCACACCACAAACCATCCCATGGTTTTTGCCCATGGTTTTTGGAAATGGGAAGAGTAAAACAATATTGTATAAGGCCCAAGTCCTAACTTCTTAAAATATTAGGGTTGCTTATGTGGAGGTGAGTCACACTCTCATGGAAATTAATTTAAAAAGGCAAAGTGTTGAATATGTCTTGAGGGGTCCATTAATGCTTTGAAAAGTAAGTCAAACAAACCCAAAATCACATTATTTTAGTGTTAAAACATATTTTGTCCGAACATAAAGATAATGGTATTTTATTACATCACCATTGGGTCATTATGATGTCATAAAACACATTATATATTTAAACGGTATTTAATTTTTACCCAAAAATTTGTCTGTCTCAGAAAATTATGAAAAATTCACCTTTGGATAATTTTGACGTCCTGATTCAAGAAATGAAATTTATTTTATCTAAAAAAATTTCAAAATATGTTAATTTTCACTTTTATAATAAAAACCAACATTTATCGAAAATTCATGGGTTTTGATAGAAATGGCTTTCAAACCTTAATATAAAATTTCAATTGCATTCATAAAATTATAAGATTATTTATATTTATTAAAAATTAATTTAATAAAAATATTTTTATTTTATTAAAATATTATTTAATTCAAAAATCCCTTAATTTAATAAAATAGATTTCTTAATTAAATAACAACTAAAAACACCATTTGTACTTTAAAAACTATTTACAATGTATCAAAAATGACTAGAAATTATATTCATTATTATATAAAAAAATAATGTACATGAACATAGTAATAATTATTTGTTATATAAACCCTTAAAACAACCGCATAAGACATAAGGGTAAGGTGTGCGATGGTGACAGACTCTTGGGGAGGCTCGGATAACATCGCTCGAGTGGTAATCTCTATCAACTTCCACTTTTCCCGTAGACGGTCACGTTCGAGCTTGAAATGATGAAGCTCAGCTTGGTCTTGGTCAAGTGCGAAGCCCAAGGATGCCACCTCTTTTCTGAGCTCCGACAAATGGGCTTCGTATGGAGCAATTCTACTGGACGATGCCATCGCTTCTTTTGTCTGAGTAAATTGGATTTGATAAAGTCCTATATTTATACTAATCATGTGATCACTGTTCAACGGCTATATTAGCAACTGTCAAAATTCTTAACATAAAACCAAATAAGTTGACATCTTATAGAAACATTTTTCATAAAGATACATTTAATTAGATCAATAGGTATTTCCATTAATGAAACTTTGGGTCATTATAGAAACACTGTAGAAATTATAAATTAGATAAATATTGAATTTATAGAGATGAAAATATTTATCACAATTATATTACTAAATATGTTATAATGAATTTTTTGCACTGATATATTGAATGGTAGAAATATCTAAGAGAATATTTTAATGAAAAAATTACTGATAGGTATTAAATAAGTTATTACTTTCAATATAAACTCATTATTTTCAAGAAAATTTTTCAAAAGAAGTAGATTCAATTTTTCAAAAAAAAAAATAAAAAAATTTATTTAAAAAATTAAATATAAAAAATATTTATTATTAAAATGTGATGAAAATGTTTCAGGTAATGATTTATACAATTTTTTAGTGGAAAATGTTGAATTACACAATGATAAAATATGATTTAGAATTATAAAGTAATAGAATAACTCATGATTTTGTTAATTGGTGATTAAAAAAGAATAAATTTATCTTGATATTGATTGTGTCATTAAATTTCAAAATGGGTATCATATTTTTAATTGTAAAAAATTATGAATATATTCGGGACTACTATGGAAAATATTTAATATGTTGATGAATATGAAGCTCTATATAGAAAAGTTCTATAGTTTTTAAATAACTCATTATATGAAAAAAAAATAAACCTTGTTTTTTTTATATTTTTATGATCATAAATTCATTAATAATAATACATATACCTATGTCAAAATAAAATGGAAAAGGATTGAATTTTTGGACATAAATGTAGTTTATTCATTTCATATATCATGTTAATGGAACTATAAATCATTGGAATGATGTACATATTTACACCAAAAGAGGTTTTATATTATATATTTAGTAAATGAATTTTTGAATATGATGTACACAATGTATTGTAATTCGTACATAAATCAACATGTTTTATTCAATAATATTACACATTTTTATTTATTTAATTCAATATGTAAAGAAACACTTATAAAATATTTAATTTTATATGAAGCATAAAAGTATTAAAAATGTCAATCTATATTAGTTTTGTTGAAAATCATTTCTGATTATAATTAATACAAATGGTTAAAAATGTTCCACTATTGAATGAATGTAAATATAATGAATATATAAATTATGTAACTTTTCTAAATCACACTAAAATTTTAATACTATTTTGGAAAATAATGATCAAATATTCATCATATTAATTCATTAAATTATCATTTATAAAAATATATATTGTTTAACTAATAAGAGTTATAATAATTCAACTGATCATTATCATTTTATTGTCAACAATCCAATGAAGAAATAATTGAAGTGATTAGTGGTAATATAATATATTTCTTAATAATAATATTTCAATGCTTTTAATTATGATATTACACACTATAGGAGAAGTGTTGGGATGTATAAAAATATATATAATTCGAATTAAATATGGTGCTGAAATTTTTAAACAAACAAAGAAATAATATAATGGAAAATAGTCTTTATATATTTCCCTAAAAATATATCTTGAAAACATAATATTAAAAATAAAATGATATTCATTTAAAAATATAAGTATTATATTGTTCTGTATTGAATAAAAATAAAATTTTATACTATGGAATATGGTCATAAATAAGAGAGTGATCATTTAAGGAAATAGGGAAACAATTTCAACTTGATTTATATTATTTTTATTACAGCCATACATCATCCAATATAAAATGAAACCCTATATTAGTTCTTTGAGGAATGGTAACAAAATATAAATCACTATAGATAATAAAAATTTAATCTTTTATTACAAATTAATATAAACAGAAGTGCTTCATGTTGGTATTGTAGTTGAATCAAAAAAAATTTAAAATAAAAAAATATAATCCATTCTATGATTCTAAAAAATGTTTACTGATTTTGATGTATAATATATTCCATCATTCCTTAATGATTTCCAAAATTATAATTTCAATATTTTTCTAATTATATAAATTTAAAATTTTGGATATGATCCTAATCACTGTTATTATAAACAATATATAATAATTAATATAGAATATGTATTATTTTATTAGAAATATTAATATGATGTGAATGAAAAATAAATATAAAATTTAAAGAAGTGGATGATATATTAATTAAATTACTGTAATATTTTTATATGAAAATATGTACATTTGAAATAAGATAATTGATAAATATTCACAGAAAATCTATGTTATTAAAATTGTGTCTATTTTCTTTTATGAAACAATTTGATAGAATATTGTGTATAATATAAGAGTGGAATATTAAAAACACAACCAAATAAAAAATAATATATTTAATGGGTATCTCATGGGAAATATGTCATAAAAACATTTGTGGTTTGTTAATGTTATGATAAAAAATTATAGAAATTATTAGAAGATATATACACAAATTACCCTTACATATATGGGATATTGTTTTAAATGCTTATTGAATTTAATAAATTAAATAATTCTATGCTTAAACATTCCCCAATGATTCTGTATTTATAAAATTGATATGATACATTGTTTCATTAATTGGGTATATAAAGTTTATGTTTATAGTTAATGACCTAAGTGATTGAATATCATGGTGGGAAAATATCACTTTAATTAAAAATTATATCTTTTAAAATATATAACATGTTCGTTAAATACATTTTTAAATCCTATTTGATGAATTTTTATTTTAATGCATAATGTTTATAAATTTAATTAATTAGTTATGTTCAATATTTACAAATTTCAATCCAATACTAATAATTTGAGGCCTATTGTTTGGGAGATCATTAATTTTCATATCACGTTAGTTTTTGATCAAATTAATCACATTAAATGGTAATTAAAATATAAATGGAATGTTTGGGATGATAAATTGAAAATTCATATAACTATAAAGGAAAATTTTGATGATATAATTAATTACTAATAAATAAAACTTATATCATCATAAAACTTTCTAGCTTATAAAATGTATGAAGAAATGGTGGAAAAGATAAGACTACTCGGAATTACATCAAAGCTACTTGGAGTCTACATAAGATACATGATAAAAATAATTAATAAAACCTGGATTTTGATGATAGAAAAATGGTATTCCTCCATATATATATATATATATGTGTGTGTGTGTGTGTGTAGAATAATGTGTTGAGTTTTTCGATGAAGGGAAAGATTAGTCCAAGATACATCAGTCCCTTTGAGATCCTTGATCACATCAAAGAGTTGTCTTATCTACTAACACTCCCACCTATCCTCGATCACATACATGATATATTCCACATACTGATCTTGATAAATTACAAACCAAATCCCTCACATGTACTCAATCGATATGTTGTACCATTGGAGAATTATATCTCATATGAGGATCATATTGTAATGGTCTTATATCATAGGGTAAATGTTCTAGGAAATTAGAAATTCAATAGTGTCAAATTTACTATAGTGAAACAAAGGGTTTGAAGAAGTGGTGTGGGAATTGGATAAGGTGATGTTAAAAAGCTACCCTTATCTGTTTCGTAATGGGAAATGAAAAATTTTAGGGTGGATTTTATAAAGGTGGGAAGAATGTAACGACCTGAACTATAACAAAACAAATTCCCCATAAGATTTAATTAAATATATTATTATGTAGAATGGTTATATAAAACACATGAAATTATTGGGTTTTATAATAACCTATTGAATTTAAAATAATTTTAGGGTTCTGTATCGTTGATAATATATACATTGAATAGTGCTCATATGATTAGTTTAAATATAGGATTTTAACAAATCAAATTGACACATAAAAATAATGTGATGACCTTATCAAGTGGTATTGTACCTTATAAATCAAAATAATTATAGATTCTAAGAGATTTAACAACACTGGGATTTTTACATCACCTATCCAAAGGTGATATCAATAACATAATCATGAGTGAAATTATTTATGTGATAATTTCATTCTCTTTGAGATCACAGCCCAAACCAAGTATGTGGAACCACCACTTGAAAGCCTCACCAACAAGCACCATACCCTTAGGAAATTTTTTAGTGTAGTAAAGGGATATATATCATGTACATAATATTATAAATATATATATTTTTTCAATAGAATTATGTTCATACTTTCTTCATTTTTTTACTTTATAAATCACTCTTATTTATATTCAACAAAATAAATTTTGTATTTTTTTAGTATTAAATTTCAATGAAGCTATTTTTTATGAGTGATTGGATTTTTTAAATAAGTAATATTTTAATAAAATATTATTATTAAATAATTTTTATTAATTATAAATGGTCATTTAATTTTATTGATGTCAAATGTAATCTTTTTAGGGGTTTGAAAACTGTTTGTAACAAAAAAACTTAGCATTTATAAAAAGTGTAAATTATTATTTTTAAAGAAAAAATTAATGAAATTGAAAAATTATATGTATAAAATTAATATTATATTTTAAATTATATTTTGAAATTATACAATACTTTTTTTTAATATTTTCAATGATAATCTGTTTTTTGATAAACAATTAAATACCGAATAAATATACTGTATGAATTATGACATCATAATGAACAAAAAATTAGGTTATAAATACTATAAAGGTTATATACTGAAATGTATTTTTTCTCAATAAAAATTAATTTCCAATTATTTATATTTTATTAATTTTATAAATCTACTTTAAATTCTCCAAAACAATTAATTTTTTAATTTTTTAAAATCATTTCTTTAAGAGTATGAATAATTTATAAATTAAAAAGGTTACTATTTTATTATGTTTTGTGATTTTAAATATAAAATAATAAAAACCATTCCCATTTGAAAGAAAAAATGATAAAAATGGGAAAATATTTTGTTTTGGTAACCATATTATATAGTGTCTAAAACCTATGTTTGAGAAATTTTAATGAAATCCCCAACAATTTTCATTATAAACCAATGAATTATCACTTATATCGTCACTAAGAATCAATAGAGAATATCTGTAATATTCTATACACTCTCTAGAGTCCTATAATGGTACCTAAAATATCTTAGTGTTCTCCTTATTAGCATTTTGAGTCACAAATTCTAGTAAGGGATCTTATCATTCTCGACATTATTAAAGATTAATTATTATAATATGTCATCAATATTCCAATTTCTAATTTTGGGATATATCTTAACCATTTCATATTACATCCTTTTTTTATGTCCAAATGATGAGATGCCCCTTTTCTCTCTCATCAATAAATTTTATGTATTTTTTATTGACAACGTTATGCTTCCAAAATATCACCCATATTTTTCATTCCAAAAGAATTGTGTAATAAATACCATACCAATTTCTTATCAAGGGTTTCAGAATTTGAAAACATATAATTAATTAACACAGAACATACATAAATTAATTCAATAGTCAATGATCATGGAATAAATGATAATGATGAATGAATCCATGTTTCTTGATTTGTGTGGCACACTTAAACATGAGAATAAAAATAAAGTCATAGATGCACCTGGAATTATATAGTGCTATAATGCATTGAGTAATGATTAGTCTCATGAAACATTATGTTGGGATTAGGAGTGAAAATTATTCTTTTATGGGGTTTTTTCCATCATGATATCTTGGGATATATCTTTATCATTTTTTATGATGTCGTTTTTTTAGGTTGTTGCAACATTTCCAATCATTCTTTTATGATTAGCATATTATGTCATGCCTAATACTAATTTTTTTACTCTCACCCCATTTATACCTCATTAATAATCATATTATCTATCATGTATTATGTTATTTATGTTATTCTATGATTATTCCCATATTGGGAATTATATCTCACCCCTTTCTTAAGTATGTCTGTAAGTTATCTCGTACAGTTATAAGACCTAGGAAAATTTAGATGCATGAAAATGATGTTATCAAAAATGATTTTATTACTCATATTTATGATCTTATTCCATGTACCTAATTCATGAAGAAACTATAATAATTGATCTTTAGGGTTGTATTATGTGTTCTTATATGTTATAAATTGTGAATTAATGTGTAATAATGAGAAGGGTTTCCATATAAGAACATTATTTTCTTTTTCTAGCCTATATTATAGCTCAAAATCAAACAACTACAAATACTCAACCCAAGTCCATTTTAGGAGATTCATATATCATTTTAAAAATATATAACATAGGCTCTGTAGATATTTATACATTGTATGCTTTTCAGTTAGAATATGTTTCTACTGATACATTCAGTCATAAACAAGTGTAGGTAGCTCAAGGTCACGCATGTTGTTAATTTTACTTTGTATCCTTAGTTGTTGAGACCCATATACCAAATCATGATCTCCTTATATAAAAAGTGCTCTATGAATAGTCCAAGAAGTGTCATAAAATACCACATACTTCTACCCAATATTGGGTATGATTAATATCTGTTCATTTTTCATGCACGTCATCTACTCTTGGAAGGAATTATCCCATTATTTATACCATTAAAACATTATCCCCTTATTTTTATATCCTAACAGAAGTGTTTTCAATTGATAAAATTCCTTTATTTTCTTCCAATTATAACAATCTAGGCCAAGAAAACAATGGATATAAAAAATGTTCATGGGAAGTTCCTAGAAAAAACTGCATGAACATTCAATGTGTGTATGCACTATCACATTTTCTTCCAATATTATTTGACCTAATAAGTGTACATGATCCTTCCTAAATTTAATCTTAAATTGATTTACGTATAGCTGCTGATCTCTCAGTATACTCATTATGATGTAATGTTGCTATAAATGATCATATGGATACTTGGAGTAAACCACTTTAACATCTACAAAATATACTAAAATATATCTATATATAGGTTGAGGATTTTGTTCATTATGGATATAAACTCGATAGGTGAATTCATCAAACAGAAATACACCACAACACACTCATCTAGTCCATTCAAACTTTTGAAAGCATTCTATAGTATATCTGATGGTTTAACTCACAACTGATGGTAACCTGGTCTCAATTTTGTCTTGGAGAAGACACAAACTCCCATCAACTAGTAAAATCATAAACAATATACAGAAGAGGTTAATGGTTTTTTTATTCATCCAGTTCCACTTCTCATAATAAACACACATGTGTAATGTCAGGTGTTCCTTATTTTCAAAAAAGATTGGAGAACACTATTGTAGCCTAATCAGATGGGTAAAACCCTTATCTATCAACTATTATAGTTGAATCTAAATCTATTGAAGCATTTTTGGAATCATTTTATAAGGTGGAATAAAAAACGAATAAGTTCAAGGCATGAGATCAATAGTAAATTCCAAATATCTCTCAAACGGAATCCCTGGTAAGTCCTCAAGAAATACATCCATGAACTTATCCACCACATGAGGAAAGAAAAAATGATCAAAAAAATCATGATCTAGTAATATAATTTCATCATGGATTGTAAGTTACACTAGTTACTGATGAACTATACCTTCATATACCACCATGATGTCTCATACTATATGATAAACATAATTGGAACCCTTTTGGGTTTTAAAAGTCACTATCCTTCAGTAACAATCATTGTGTTCCTCGTATTCTACTAACAAGACAATACCCATAATTAAGTGAAAGCCTGACATATACAAAATGTAATGATCCAATAGAAATTGATAATCTTCACCCTCTATAGAACACCCCTTTGAAATATAGATAATCTTCAAACATACTCTCAATTGTGTATCGATTGTCATACCCACTCTCACAAACTCCACTCTGATATTCAACCCATTAATATATTTTGTAAATATTAATTAATAATAATCTCTCGTATCGAATAATTCACCATCTGTCATATAACCTATAAGAATAGTGCCTCTAAATTTCTATAGTAGAGCCTTTATAACCACCAATATAGGTTAAATAATAATAAATTTTCCTTTCCCACTTCCCTATGATGATTTGAGTCCACTAAGATTCAACACTCCACTAATAAAATTTCTCCTACCATGTAGAACCACATATAATTCCTCTACCGGCATGGAAAGTAGAATTCCAATATCCAGACCAGCACATTGTAGAAGTCCATTGTCTCATACTATAGGTCTATCTAGCCTACCCAAAACAGCCTATCTTTTGTGGGTTTCTACCAAACTAATATTGATATCCCAAATTTTCATAAGTGAAGCACTCAACTGATGGTCAAGGAAATTTTATATTAAAGTGAACCAGCCTACTGCATTGGAGGAAAATCACTTAAGAAATACCTCTAGTATCTGATCCTTCCCTATGCCACTAATAATTACAATTATTAGGCCAGTGCTATTATATCTATGATACCTACACATAAAATAAATACCCCAACATCTTATATTGGAAAACACATGTTATCCACTGGATTCCTTTTTCAGTTCCCCTATAGATATGACATCCTGATCCACCGCCATAGAAAACTTATTTAAGAAAATATGTTAAGCTAGGATATAATCTCACATTTAATCGCATACAATAAACTTAATGTCATATCTTTCTCATACCATATCACCATTAGAGAAAATATCTCCAATTAATTAATTCCACCAGTATGTCCCATCACATACAAGATTGTATTGTTAAATCATATGAACTCAACTTCCCTCTCATGTCTCATTTACTATGGATAATTGTTCTCCTTGAACTTCTCATATATGTACATCAATACCATAAAATCTATCTACCTAGTCCAGTCATGATCATCCAACTAGCGCTTCCTAGATCCAAAAAAACTTATTAGAAACCATCATAACCATCTTCTCATTATGAGTTTATAAATTTTCATGTGTAGTTTGGATAGATTCAATCTAGAAATCTGATATATTAGGTCCACTCTATCAGGTAAAATTTACAGGGTTATGTAACATAAACTCTCATCCCAATTTAAACATACTCTTCACAACCCATTATAGGTCACTCTATATAAAAATTATGATGTGAGAAATGATCTCACATAAATTCTTTATGAATCATTCACCCAACACTATCAGAGCCTTAGGTTCCACTGTTGGATGGTCATTTTTTTCCATATCCTCCTATCGTTGTATCAATATACTATGTAATGGAGAAATATCTCCACAATTAAAAACACAAATCTTAGAATAATAGTAAAATATTAGCAAAATTAACCAGATGGATTCATATAATTCCAAAACAATGTATTCCCCCTTTCCCCTATACAGTTAAAATAGAGGGACTATCACTATTCTAAACCATAGTACCACTATTTCATGGTCAACAGGGGTAAACACATTCTCATTTTACTGTTTTTAATTTAACACCCAATTATTGAAACTTTTCAATATTTTCTAATTATCAATAACATATCATGAATAAATTTCTCTTTAATTACTGATGAAAGGAGAATAATTTCAATTTCAAAAACACAGATAAAACATATTTTCCCTTACGTTCCTATAAATTGTTTCATGTCACAATAATTGATATGTTCCTAGAATGATTCATTCATAATAAACTCTAATTCTATACCATGACACAAAAAAATATTATAAAAATCATAATTTAAAATCAGTTCACACAAAAAGTACATCACCCAAGGTGAAGTAACATCAAACTGTAACAACAATCACCAATAACAAAAAACCCACACTAGTTAATTGGGGTTTCCCCAGTACAATGCCAATCTTCTCCCATACATGAGCTCATGTCAAGGAACAAAATTTCCCTAGTCCCATGTATACCATTAAAAATATTAAAACAAAATAAAATAAAAGTAAAACATTTTGATACCTCATTGTATCATCCTGACCCGGGTGCCACACACTAGTGCCCTGAGCGAGTCAACTATATGACATCATGCATGGATCTTCGTACAGTATAGATTAATACTAGAACCGATGGTCTAATATAAAACATGGGTGGACTATATCATATTTATAAGAGTAATACAGTAGTTTAAATAGAAAAAGAATAACCAAATGATATAACTAATATCCAGACAAGCCAATATCACATAATGACTAAAACAAGAATAAAATTTCCAAACCAAAATAGTTGATATGGCATGCCATGAATGTGTCATGTTTGAAATTTAGAGAAATATTAAAGACACAATGAAACTACCATGAGGTTTCCGACACAATTTTTGTTCCCCCATCCATGCTCCGTCATGACCCAGCAATCTAACATAGTTCTATTACCATTATTCGGTCCTTTAATAAATAAGTATGTTCTAGTGTTGATCAAGAAGCCATAGTAGGATGTGAGTATGAATCATTAGGCCACATTGTATGATTCCTAAAAAACTATTCCATTAATAATATTTTATGCATATTTAAATATAATTATGTTTGAGAAATAAGGTAAGTAGTTAAAAAATTAAATTATTCATTATCTAACAACATAACCCCTCAGTTTCCAATTGAAAACAACACCATCAATAACTTCTATGTCACATAAAATATTATAGAGAATTTGAAATATTTAATATGTTATCCTTCCTCATATTTATATAAATTTTCATTACATAGTACGTAAGATACTATTTTAAATTTTAGTTTCTTAGAAATATGGTACAAAATACATGAAAACATATAAACTTATACTAAATCAACTTGAATATATATTTATGGGTTCATCCAAATTATATTTTCTGCATCTCATATCTAGAGGATATACATCAATGAAAATGGAGAGCATGAGGCATTTTAAGGGAAATAATAGACATTTGATCTTGAATAAAATAAATAAGAACATGAAAAAAAAATTATGGAATGGGAATTGGAACATGAGTTATTCAATGATTAAAATAACGTGGATAATAACCTAGAAAAATATCATTTAAAAAATAAAAAATACATTTTTAAGGAAATATTTGTGGTTTATCTCCATGGTTCCATAAATGAAAATTAACAAGTATATTCACCAAGGTATCATAAAACATGTTATCTTTATATATTAATTTATTTACCTAATACATTAGAGTGATATAAATGGTATCCCTTAATATGTATAATTTAATAATATCTACATATATAATTAAAAATAATTTTATTAATAACCCTAGTGATTGAATAATTGGTTTCAAATAAAAATATTGGAATTTAAAAGAGTTTAAATGAATTATTATTTCACCTTTTTTAACTGATTAATTGAAATGTGAGTTTCATAAATGTAAATTTTAGAATATAATAAAAAAATTACATATAAGTAAATACTATTGGTATAAAAAATTTATGGGTATCCACATGGTGTAAATATAAGATAATTTCATTTGGGGAACAGAGAAACTTTTAGATTTATATTCAACAACATAACTTGTATAAAAAATGGTCATATAAATGGATATAATGAAATTGTAAAAATGTATCCCATTAAAAAAACATAATTTTTTCAGGGTATTAATTAAAAGGGTAATAAAACAGAGTGACCATAATATTTAGAAAGAATAAACAAAAATAAATACATTATTTGAAGAGAAATGAATGATAGTTCCCTTGAATTTTAGAGTTACTCCAACATCATGAGGAATGTAACCATGGGGGTTAAAGAAACCTTGGGGGACTACATGAGAGGTATGACGGACATAATGACATGATAGAAGGATTTTGAGTAAATGGTATTGGAGAAATGGAGGAATATTTATATAAAAAGAGGATTTTTTTAATAATATAAAAATATAGGATATATAAATATAGGTTGTGGAAAATGAAAAATACATTGATTTTCCAATGGGGTTTTTTTCATGATTTTGGAAATTTTTGTCATATTTTAACATATCATAACCCAAATTAACCTAGAATCATTTTTATTACATCTTTTTTGATCAAAATTTATTATTTTTATAAAATAATGTTTCTTAAAAATTATGTTTCCATTTTAGACATTGGAATGTAACAAAAAAGATTGAAAATTTATTAAAATCTATTTAAATACATAAAATTAATATAAAGACCTATTATAGGTCATGGTTTGTGGTTACTTAATTATTAAATCATTATGACATATTAATAAAGTCATTAAATATACCCAAAATTTCAATATTTATTTTTACTTTTCCCATAATATTAATGTATTTTAGGAAAATATCATAAATTGACCTTAACATAATTTCAATAAGGAGATTCAAAAAAGATATTTATTTGATCATTATAATTCTATAAAAATGAAAATTTTATCTTTTAAATATAAAAAACAATATTTAAATAAAAATATCACATTGTAATTAATCGTCACATTTTTGAAATGTAAAAATTTCATATGAGAAAAAAATTATTTTATTATTTCTGTGTAAATAAATTTTATAACTGTATATTTAATTAAAATGAATATTATTTATAATACTCAATTTTATTACATTAAATTTATATATTTTCTAAATATTAATAATTTTTACTGAAAAAATCAATTTAAAGTATTTTGATCCATTAAAATTATACTATATAAAGAAGAAATATTTTTAAAATGGAATTTATAAAAAAAATAATTTAAAATTATAATTTCACATTAAGTAACAATGTCCAGGACATGTGAACCCATATAAAATCCACATAGGACCTAAGGGTATGGTGTGTAATGGTGATAAATTTATGGTGTAGCAAATCTAACATCGACTAAGAGGTAATTTCCAATAACATGAACATCTCCCATATGAGATTTGGTTCAATATTTTGTTGTTGAAGATCATATTGGTCTTTGTGAAGGGATAATCCTTGTAACACTACATCCCTACTGAGTTCTAACAAACATTCTTCATATGACATGAGTCTACTATATTATTTTATCACTTCTCCTTTTTGAATAAAATATCCTTTTTCATTTATACTTATAACCACTAACTATAACATTAATGTTATTACCAAAATAATGGTTTCCAGTTGTCATATTGATCAATGGTTATATATGACTAAAATTCATGTAATGGATAATACCGATTACCAAATTTCCCTTTATACACACTTCAATATTAATGAGATATGTTATTGTTGTGTCTAATAAAATATAACACACATTTTCTATGGAAAAATATTCATTGAAAAATAAATATTTATTTTCGTATTCCCCCATTATGAATTTTCTTCATTAAAATTTAAACTTGTTCTCTCAGTTGAAAAATGGTGTGGGTACTTCTTTCTCATTATTTCCTCTAGTTCCTGCATCGCTTCCTCATATTTATATTTTATCAACAAAACTTTACCATGTGGGTTGCCTTTTTTCATGGTACATTTTTTCTATGGTCCATGATCTTCAACATCTTATCCTCATAAGAGAGGTCATGTTCCAAATATATCATCTTTAGATTCATTAAATGGGAGGGATCAGGTGTGTTCTTCCTTAAGAGAGATACATGGAATAAATTATAAAATTGAGCTATATGTTGTGGATGTTCAATTCATATAGTCCACTACACAAGTCAGATCAATGATTTCAAAAGGGAAAATATACCAAAGAATAATCTTTCCATTCTTACCTAACTTCATGACTCACATCCACGGAGATATTTGAATGAAAAATCCATTTCCAATATTATTATCCAAGTCCCTTTGATGTTTTTCATCATATCTCTTCTACCAACTCAGAGAAGATTTTATATGTTGTTGGATGGGATTAACCTTTTTTCTTCACATTCATATGATCTGGTCCAAGTATCTTTCACTCACAAAATTTTTCTCAAAAAGAAGAAGCTATAAATCGCTTCCCATAATGATATTCATAAGGTTTAATTTGATTACTTGAGTGTGATATTCTATTATATTTGAAATCAACTAATGAGTTGTCTGGATCCCATCCACCATTAAATTTCATTGTGAATGTTCTCATCATTTCATTAAGTGTCATAATATTCCATTCATATTGTCTATCAGTCTGTTGGTGATAGGGAATACTAAAATTCAACTAAGTATTCAAAGAATGTTGAAAAAAACCATAGCCTTTATATTTGAATCATGTATCATGATAAAAAATAATTGAATGTCACTCCCCATATAGAACCACCACTTCAGTCACGTATACCATGTAAAGTATTTGAAGTGATAAATTTTCTTGAATAAAAATAAAATGGGCATTCTTGGTTAGTCGGTACACTATAACCCATATCGCATTAATTCTATTGGATGTTCTTGAGAGACCAGTGAAGACATACATAGTTAATATTGTGACACATTCATGTTGGTATGTGTAGTCATTGTAATACTCCATTTATTAGTTATCTCATTTCCTTCACTTATTTACACATAATGCACAATTTAGTGTATTTGGTAATTTCCCTTTTCATAATATCGCACAAAAAGTTTTCACGAATGTCCCTATACATTTTAAGGCTTCTAGGACATATAGAAAATGTTGAGCTATGAGCTTAATCCATTCGATAATTATTTATATGTTTAATTGGTGGAAAACATAGCATTGGCTGAAATATCAATACAGAATCATTATCAAAATTTAACTCCAAAAGCATCATGTTATACACATCATCTATCATCATTTATAAAAAAGGGGTTTCTCATCAATATTTTATTTTCTTATATATTAATGATTGTTGAGAAATCATTTAGGATAAGATTGATGATGACCCATCCGTAATGATTCCCATGTCTAACCTTACTAGGTCCTTGATTAATGGATCTCCATGAATCCTCTTCATTTCCCGCACAACATGATCATTCATACTTTATGTTTTGATGAATTTGTTTTCTCTTCCAAGGTGATAATGAAATGAATAGTCACAGTCGTTAAGTAGTTACAACTATCTCTTTTTTATAATGATTAATTCCTATTGCATGGATATATATTTCAAATATTAGTGGTCTCTGTTTATAAGATATTTCTCCCCATTATGAATGTTCCTCCAAATTTTTATAAAAAAATTGTAGTTATCCTCGGGTTATGTGATGGAAAATTCTTCAAATAGTGATTAAATTTTGAGATTCATATGCAATTAGCTTGTAATTTTTTCATGAGAGTGAAAAAAATCAATTTTAGATATTCATCAATATATATAATAAATCATTGTCTTATAGAGGGTAGTCTGAACACAAGTGTAGTAATGAATATCTTCATCAGTTAATGGGAACCTTCTTCACACTCCTCTATCTATATAAACATATCCCATTTTCAAGTTATCTTGGTTAGTAGATTATAAATTCATGAATGATGTTCAAGAACCTCAAATAATATCCTACTAAACTAAGGAAAATATGAATTTCATTTACTTTTGTAAGATAAGACCTCTCATAAACCGTAAATATATTGGTAAGGTAAATTAATACTCCATCATTTGTCACAATTTTCCTTAAGAAAGAATCTTTTTGTAACCCAAATTCACATTTTATGAATTTTCCAAATATGATATCCTTCCCATGAGTATTTAATAAAACACATTAATATTCCTCATCCTCCTCTCCTCTCTGGTAATATATCAAAATAACATCAGTTAAAACAAACACTTTTTTAACAATGTAGTCCACAATGACTCTATTTATCAAATAAATAAATGTAGCAAAAGAAATAGTGAATCTAAAGTGTATAAAAAAACACATAATTACAATATTGTGATCAAATGGAAGACTTTGTCATATCTTATTCAATCATTGTTAATCAATTATAACCAAATCAATGAACAATCTGGGAGAAAAATTTATCAGTATGAAGATGGTCAAATAAATGATGAATATTTGGGAGAGTTCACACGTTCTTCACTATGATCCCATTACATTATCTTTAATCAATTTATACATACATCATTTCATCCATGTTCATCAAAAAGTGAATAGGTTCTTACCAAGAAGGCACACTTGTTCAGATAAATACCTTATCCAAATGATCTTGAAGTTATTTCTTTTATTTATTTAGAACAATATTTTCTATTGTATACAGGTCTTTTATATTGGAATGGATCTATGTATGAGTTCAATGGAGAAATATACCTCTATTTCAATAGGAGTCTATGGTAAATTTTTAGAAAATAAATTAATATATTTCTGAACAATGAGAACATTTTCTTTTACTATAGTTCCATTTCATTTTTACACTTTCTATGAACATGTTTATAAATAAGTTTAAGGGAGCTTCTTCTTGGAATATATCAGGATGAGATATCTCTCCTAAAAAAATGACTATTATTTTTCAATTAAGGACTACTAAAATTTCCATACATCGGCACGCAAAATTAGAAGTATACTTTTAAAGTCATTTGATCCCTAGTATAGTGTCCAATTATATTGTGGGAATGACTACTAGATTTTAGATGAGATTTTTTTGTGCAATGTTAATACATGAGTTTCTATTAAATGTTGATGGTAGGTTAATCCCACCAAGATTCTTGACAGATAATTCAACTTCAATTAGATTAGGGTTGGATTCAATATTTTTTCAAAACATGGACAAAATAAATGAATGAAAAGAACTATAATCAAACAATGTACTTCATATATTTGAGAAAAAAACGACAGTACTATCCATAACATAATTTAAACGTTTGACTTCAGCCATCATGATATAAATATCTATACATTTCTCGCTTGGCCAATTCTGAGATTTAAGTTTATTCCCCTAAAATATCTATTATGTTCAACAGTGATTGTAAAGGTTCCAAGTTTTCCATATGGGAAGAATTAGACTTCTAGATGGTCCCACACAATCCTCACATTGTCATTTGTGTTGAGAAGTTGATGCATTAACTAAATACTCCATGTTTGAGTTATATATACATATCTTCCACAGATGTAACATTTGAAACTTCAATTTAAAAGTTTCATCAAATTTTTTCTCATAATTTTTTTTCAATTTGAATTTTTCACTTTTATTCCTCCACATTATTTATATAATATTATCTCTATGTTTGGCTCCATTGATCTATTATTTTATCCAAACTATGTGACCACTGTATCTCTTTAAACAACACTTTAACCTTTATTGAACAATGCACTATTTGCACATAACTATCATAGAATTTATTGGATAGAATCATCAACAGATAGTTTTTTAGTACAACGATGAATATATCATCCATTCCCATAGGATCCATAAAAAATATTGTGGTGTGTCTAGAATTTCATAAAATGTTCATCTCATAGATTCCCCACTATTCATTTTCCTTCTACAAAAGATAAAGTAATACATTATCTAATTTTGTTATTATCAAACATGGGAAATAGTTATTGATAATTTTTCCCCCAAACTCTTCCCACTCCATAACATAAATCTTCTTTAAAATATTTTATCTTGTTTTCTATTGTCCACCACTGACCATCTTCTCATTCTAAGAGGTATACTTCTTGGGAGACTTTCTCTTTAAATGATCTGTAGAGTATAGAAAAGACCATTTCTATGGAGCCTATCTATTTTTTATTAATCAATGTGTCGGTAGATCAACTGAAATAATGTGTTCTTTGGCACATGAAAAAATAAATAGAATGTTATTCCCTTTTAGGTTAATTCAATATCTCAAATTGATTCAAGTAATTATTTATATCTCAAGATATATGATTCATCGTTCTGACAAATTTTTATATTTAGAAATCTGTTAGGGGGCCATCAGTGCATCGTTTGGCGCAGTATAATTTGTGTGGTTGTTCATGTTTTCCACTACATTAAAAAATAATAAAAACATATTTAGACCTATGTTTCTTTTAATGATCATATAATTCTAATGGAATTTTATATCTTAAAATATCAAACGTAAATATTTTATTCTTTAACATGAATTACATTTTCTATATTTCATTCAAAATAGTTCATATAAAACTTCTAATTAACCTAATATATCCATTGATAGTGTAAAAATAAGAGTTTTTCAAGGACCATTCTCATTCACCATTTCCCATTAGAGGCTATCTTAAAGAGGTGTTTTTAGTTTTTACCCCTAGATACATCTATGCTAGAGACACAAACAAATTTCCTTATATAGACTTTAATTTATATTCCTAGAAACCACTTAATAAACACATTACCAAAATAACAAGATGTTTTCTAATATTGAAAAATTCTATAGGGTTGTTCATAAATTTCTCAAATCCAAATTTCCAAAATAACTAAACCTACATTTGATACCAACTATATAATCCTAACAATTATTTACCGAACATGTCATTATCATGGTACATACCTAGGATATTTTAAAGTCAATTTCTTAGGAATATGATAAATAATACATTAAAAAATAAAATATTTATCTAAATCCACAATATGACATCCACTTTTGTTAATCGTAGGTATATTTAGTGCATGTGATTTTTCTAGAACATTCATCAATGCAAAGGGTTGATCATGAGGCCTATTAAGGCAAATAATTAACATATGATCGTGAGGAGTATCAATAAGAACGTGATTAAAATAATTATGGCATGAGAAAGGCATCATGATTAATATAATAATTAAAATAACATGGATCATTACATTGAAATTTAGATACATAATTTTAATAAATCATTCATAATCATATCACCAGGGATTTTCACTATGGTGTCCTAAATGAAAATTTCCATGTTCATTCACTTAGGTATTATAAAACCGGACATATATAGATATTAAATTCAATATCAATTGCATTGTTGTGTTATCATGGTGCACCATTACAAAATAAGGATTTATTTTATCCACATAAATCATAATAAAACATTTCATTGATAACCTATGGAGAATAATGAACAAGTTTATTATCATAATCTTGGAATACACAAGAGCTTAAAAAGCATTATCATTACATCATTTTTAATCCATGAATGGAAAGGTGAGTTTCATATATGAAAATACACAAATAAAATAAATCATGTTTACATATAGTTGAATAAAAATTAAAATAGAATGGTTTGTGTATCCACATAATTAAAATATAAGATTTTATCATGAGGGGAGAGATAAAATATGATTAGGAAATTTGAAAGCCTAATAAGTATAAAATATGATATTTAAGGAAGCGTAAATTGATAGAGGATAGGGGTATCCCATTTATAAAATATAGTTTTGAAGTAAGGTAATGAGAAAAATGGTAATAAAATATAGTTCCAATAATATTTAGAATAAATATATTAAATGTGGTTCTTAATTTGAAGTTAATAGAAAGATAATTCCCTTACCTTGAAGATTAACTCATAGATCAAGAGGAATGGAACCATTGGGTCATGAGGAATTATTGGGGGGAAACCGTGGGAGGTAAAACCCTCATATAATTTTTTATGATAGATTTGGAATGAATGTAAATTGAGATATGTGTGGGTATTTATAGAAAAATAGGATGATTTTCTAAATTATTCACAAATATACGCCTTGGAAATATAAGTTGTGGACAATGAGAAACAAATGGTCTTCCCATATATTTCAAACACATATTCTGATATTTGGGTTGCATTTTATTTTATCTTAATTAAAATGAACATAGAATCATTTTTAATTACTTATTTTCGTGTAGAAATGTAACGATTCTGCAAAATAATTTATTTAATGTTAATGTTTCCAGTTTAAACTTTTGAAAGAAACATATAGATTTAGAAATTTATTAAAATCTATTAAATAACTCATATTAATAAAAAAATATATATTAGGACCTAGATTATGGTTAATAAATTGTAATATCATTATGACATAATTTTGAGGTCATTATACATACCCAAACCTCAAACTATATTTTATCTATTCACATAATAATATAGTATTTTAGAAAATTATAATAAATTCTACCTAACCTAATTTAAACAAGACAATTTCAAAAATTATGATTATTTTTCCAATTTAATTATATATATATTTTTGTTTAAAATTTTAAACATTAAAATAATTATTTATTAAAACAATATCATGTTCAAATGTATAGTTAAAATTTTGACAGTTAATAATTTCATAGCATATAATTTTTTCTATCATTTCTCTTTAATATAAGGGTTTTTAATAAACAATTTAATTTAATGATAATTACTCAGAATAAATTTATTTATTATAAAAAATATATCTTTTTTAAAAAGTAAAATTTGGATATGAAAAATACAATTTATCAAATTCTTCTCAATTAAAACTACATTTTAGTAATAAAAACTATGTTTAAATAGAATTGATTGAATAATAATTTTATTTAAAAATTGATTCACACATTATATAACTAAGGATGGGGCATGTAACCTCCTATATCACCCACATACAATGTAAGGGTAAGGCTTGCAATGGTGATAGATTCATGGGGTTGTCCACTAACATTGACTGACTATTAACTTCGATAAAATCCAAATGCCCCCATTTGTTATTTCATTAAAGGATCTCATGTTAATTCTCATCATACATCGGTCGAGTGAAAACCATATTAATGATACAACCCTCCTATGAATTAAAAAATGGGATTCATACAAAATTAATCTATTGGTTAAGACAATTTTTTTTATCCTTTCTACATTTAGCATCCATTTTCATATATATACATATAACCATTAATTATAACATTAAAATGTTTACCAATATTATAATTTCCAATGGTTATATATCACCAAAATTCAAATAACTACTGAATTTTGATTATCACATTCTATTTATACTCACTTCATTATTAAATCTATATTCTTTCTTTATGTGTAATAAAATATAAGCTAAATTTCCACTAGAAACAATTATCATCTAAATGTCTTGGGTAATTTCATTAAATTACAAATTAATCATAAATCATGGGGTTTCTTGATCAATTTCATTAGAATTCATAGCATGGCCAAACAGAACTAAAGTAAAATTCCAATGTCATGGGAGTATAACATAATGTCTAGAACCCCATTGGTATTTGTAGCCTCCTTCCATACCCCCTCCAAAAATTATCATGGGTATTTGAAGCCTCAGTATATATCATACACTTCCTACCACATAATGGCTTTTATAGACTCAGTCCTTATCCCACATTTATTTATCACACATGGGTATTTGGAGCTGTAGTATTATCCCATGTTCATTTATCACACATGGGTATTTTGATCCTCAACCCCTATCTCATAATCATTTATCAAAATTATCACAAATATCAAAATAATACAAAAATCATGGTCCTAGATAAATCATGAATATTCATCCTTAACCTTCTTATAAAACAATATCATTTAAGTTCACCTTATCAATTTTTCACAAAAACAATAATTCCTTGTATCAATTCCATGAAATAATATGAAAAATTAAATAATAATCAAATAATAACATTTAACCATTTAATTCATTATCCCAAATAGGTTTTTCCAAGAATCACTTATATTCACATGAATCAACTAATTAATGATTCAATTAATAAATAAATTCCACAATTATATCTATTTTAAAAAATAATCCAATTAAACGATCAATTTGAAATATCATTAGTCACTAATTATATAATCACATTTACCAAAATCAATTTTCCCAAGTTCAACCCATTTCATAAAAAAATATAAAATAATTTAGTCAATTCCATAATTTGATAAATTAATTAAGAAAATAATTTATTTAATGAAATATTAAATTTACAAACATTCCAATTAGAATCAAAGAATTCATAAATTCAATTTGAATTCATGAATCTTGGAATTTAGTTTAGACCACAAACCTCATAATGACTGAAAGATCCTCGCCAACAGAAATTTCTAATCGAAAATGAACAACCAATATCATGATGAAGAATAATATCTATATCTAAAACCTATATATAAGGTTAAATAGATTAAATCTATAAAAATATAGATTTTGATCCCATACCAATGGAGGAAAAAAAACTATTCAAAAGATTATGGAAAGATAGGATTGAGAGAGGAAACAAATCAGGACATGATCTCTTATTGTGGTAGGTGTGTGTTCTTAAATATGGTCTTTGGTTCATCAGGAATTGAGGATGTAATTAATTATTACTCATCCCAAAGCCACAAAAATCCATAGATACTAATTTATATCTGAGTTATTTTTATTTAGGATAAATACATAGGGGTTCAAGTTTTTATTCTAGATTTTTGGTGGTTTAAATTTTCATGTGCATAGTATCCAATTCATGGTTTATAGGTTTCTATAATCGTGCACCTTGTTGTGTGACCCTTTTTAGGGGTCAAACAGTTATTACTATGAGGAATCACTATTTTAAAAACCCTAATCCATCTATGTGAATACCCTCTATCATTGTTTTCACTGTTTTTTCACTTGAGCCCAAGGTTTAGGAAAGAAATGTGCCAAACCGACACTACCCCCCATTCCTTCAAAGAATAACATATGTAACCCCAAAACTCCCTAAGATAAAAATAAACAAAGAAACACAAGAATATGGGTAATAGAGAAACTGAAAATGAGATCCATCCACCTCTAGAATTTTTTAGGATCTTACACCAAAATATACCTCCGAATATTCAAAAAAATCAAATAATTATAGTTGATATGGTAGATCTCGAGACTATCTTTTCAGTTGCATTCAACCAAACTCCACTTACTACCGATGTGTTGTCCATTTAATATCAATTGGTTATGGAGTCAATTTTACATTCATCTTCAGATTCCTATAAAACAAAATTATGTGTAACTCCATAACTAGTTCTACCTACATACTTATAAATTTAACATTAGATGCATTGATTCCTGGCTACAAAATGAATTTTTTTACACTCTCCCTTAATACCCTTTAATATATAAGGGGCCTTCGGTGTTTATTTTTGGTGAACAACGTTGATTTAAATCATCCATGTATATCCAATACCTTTGCATCATGATTTAATTAATGTGCATATTTCTATATGGGTTCCCATTGGAAATTTCATTCATACCCAATTGTTCTGCTTCCTAACTGACATACTAGTTTTTCTCAGTCACCTCCCAACCATCTTTTGAAAATGGAGTGACATTCAGAGAACATCAATGGAGAATATAGATATAAGGACCATCCTCACTTATATCATTTATCATTTCTTCTAATGTTGTATCATCTCAAATGTGCACACCTACAAATAATATGAATACGTTGGGGTTCTAATTCCTCGATTTGAAGAATAATCAATTTGAAAGTGTTCATTTTAACTGAAATTTGAAAATAAAACCAAAACCATGCCACCTTTAACTATTATCCATGCTTCAATATTCTAGTAGTGAATACAGATCGCACATTTACATAGTATCATCAGGTTACCCATTAACATTTACATATAATATAATTCATCCCACATATAAAAAAATTGGTTTATTATGACCAAACAATTCCGCAACTAAAATATAAACATAATCTTATAGTCGTCTTGAAATATCAACATCGATAAGATTTATTAAAGAAATTGAATTGAAAATAGATTTATATTTAATATCAAAACCTAATTATAAAACAATTATATTACCTAAATTTTTTATTTTTGAGGTATTTATAAAAGGAAGAGGGTGTTCTGGGAATCTAACCAGAATATCAATTTTCAAATTTTCTTGTTTCAAGTAGAAATCATAACAACACCTATAAAATGATGAAATGAGATCCATTTCAGTTGGGGAAGGATATATACTAGGCCATAATAAAATATTTATCAAATGAAAAACAAATATTGTAGTTATATTTATCATAGAGACCAAAACATGATCATTCTTGTACACCCAAAGGTCTGAATAAGAACATGTTGATTGAATGAATTGATAGATGAAGTGGTTTTAATCATGAAACTATAGTCTAATTTCAAAGGGACTTCCTTACGTACATTATGGGGAAAATAGTGAGAGTTTCATGGAGACATTGGGAAAATCAGGATAATTGGGGTTACGCATTCTTTGAAATAATAGAGGAAGAATATCAGGATTACAAATAAGGGAAAAGAAATAAGGCTGAGCCCCATTAAATGAAAATTGGTGTTCACCAACACCCATAGTGGTACGGAATAGTAAATCGACCATCACCAACTTAGATAAAATTTGGGGGTTGCAACCATCACTCATATGGTCTCCCAAACACCATTATATATTATTCCAATCAAGATGATGGGATCATGTATATTAATAATATATAATTGTAAGACCCTAAAAATCATGTGTTTCCATCAATTGCACTATTAATTATATAAAAAAAGTTTTAATTAATATTGTAATGAATTAAAATGATGAATAATGATTTATGAACATTATATGAAAATAAAACAAAAAAAAAGAAAAACTCTTTATTATTCAAACAATGTAGAGGGAAAAATCTAAAAATAAATTTTTTTTATTTACATTTAGTTTATGACTTTTTGGAAGCATTGGAAACTAATTATATTGAATTTTGATATCCCTAATGACTAAAGTTTTGATCCAATGAATGAATTTACAAAAAATGAAAAAATAAATGTTGTCTATTGTGAATTTTTAATATACAATCATCATCATTTTATAGATATACATTGAAAATATGGTTTTATTTTTGTTTTGATATTTTTTTATGATAGGGTGATCCATAAATCTCATATAAATCATTTTATTTTTCAGTGATTAAACATAAATCCATATTGATTTCATATAATTGAAATAGATTAAGGTTTATATAGAAATAATTAAATATCATAGAATATTTTAAATTACTTTTTAAATTTATGACAATTTTTTTGTAGTTCACAAAATAAAATAATTAGAATTATATTAGATATTACATTTGAAAATTTTTATATGATATTACATATAATCAATAAACTAGATTCCAAAAAATTAAATTTGTGAATGTAATTATGATATAATTGAAAATATTAATTAGTATTTTTTTCATTTTTTCTTAGTACTTCCAGGAATAAAAATAGTCTACATACACTAATAAGGAAGTAAATTTTCTAAAATATCAGTAGGTGGAGTACATGGTTTGAAAATATTTTCTGACATACATATGATGTTATTACCAACTATGTGTGTGATGTATTTTAATATATGAACATTGAGATAAATTTGGGAGGTGAGGTATTAGTATTTTTATGATTACCAATTTTTCCTAAAATAATTTTTTTGTAGAATTTGAAATTTATTAGTAATAATTTTTTATTTTAATATTACAATAACAATTTCTAGCCAAATTTTAGTTAATATTTCCTCCTCCATTCATTTTAATTTAATTTTATTAGTAAAAAATTTCTCCCCTCAGGAATGAGGATACAGTTTAGATGTCCCTCCACCATATATGGTTCCTTCAACTTATATAATTAGTATGAAAAATTTTTGGAAGGTGATTTTTCCTGGATCTGTAGAAAATGATTCTCAATTCCAGGTCAGAACATGATGTGAAATCATTTTAGATGCAATTAAATTCACTTGTATTTACAATTGTTCTGTGACATTAATTAAACTATTCATATTCATTTACTAAATCTACATCCGTAGTCATTTAGTCAATCATAATGTTATTACTATGGTTATTAAATGATTTTAAAGGGTATATGAACATTTCCAATTTGACTATGCATAAATTTTCAATTTCACACTAATTTACTTCCATCAAGGGTAATGATGAGTTATTATGAATTAACCAAAGATTTTGTGATGAACCTATAATGTAATTAATATTTATTTTATTTTTAAGGAGAAGTATCATGGAGGGTTGGAGTCTAAAAATTATATTAGACATAGTAAAATTCATGAAGCCAATCATTATCTTATGATATTACACTTCAAGGATAATACAATGATAATGGAGAGAGGGAAATGGGTAAAAGATCCTTTTACCCATAAATCTAAAAACATGTTACCAACTGCTGGGGATGATTCTTCGATTATCCAAGCCATATTATTTCCATATTATTTCATTATATCTTTTGATGATTTTTAAAAAATATTTTAGTCCCATTTATATTAAGTTCCACATCATTGATGATGAAATAAGATAAAATCATTTTCAGTCACATTTGATTAAAATAGTGACAATAAAATATAAATTTAATATATATAGATATTCTTCACCGCTATAAAAATTGAATTGAAAATGTAGAAAAATAAATTTACTCTGACAAAAATTGAATTAATGATGAATGTTGAAATTTTATAAAGGCCAATGGATATCTAAATGGTAATTTAGTTTAACACATGTATAGTTTGGTAACAATAAAATAAAATAAGATAATCATCATTTAAAAATTTATTAAAATGACACATAATTAATGTTCTTGATGTTAAAATTTACCACACATCTTTTTGACATAAGATGTGGCCGATATGAATCAATGTACATTTATTTAATATAAATGTATCCTTTTAGTATAATATGTGCATCCCATTGTAAAATACAAGAAAAGTATTTTTTTATTAATTTCAATTTTATATAAAATGATATATATTTCATTAGATACTTTTAGGGATTTGCCTCACATCAATCTAGAACAAGATGAGGCAAGTATGCCTCAATGATCGAGTTTTCAATAAATAATTTCATTTTTTGATTAAAACATGCATCCAAAATTTAAAAATTGATAAAAATATATTATTTATTTCAAAAAATATGAAAAATATCCATATTTCATGTTTAATGTGTATGAATAGACTACATAACAATTAAACACATAATGTGTATAGTATGACTCAAACTACAAGTTTTCTCATTAAAAGTGTCATTTAAATATAAACACACATCATGAGACAAAACTATGTAAATGATATCATATTTTCATGAATCTTTTATGAAATGATCCATATTTTTTTAGTGGTAATGAACCACACATCAATATAACATATGGTAAGATTGTAATTTCTCAATGTAAAATTTTTAATATAAAAAATTCATTTTATGTTTTTAAAAAAATTACTTTGTCAAAGTATACTAAAAAAGCATATGCTTTTTTTAAAATAATTAAAATTATCTATAATCTATTTTTGATGTGTATGAGTAATCTAAAAATATATTCGTTATAGGATATTACTAGTATGATTCAAAGATCATGTATTCACATTAAAAGTTTCATTTTATATATGAAAAGTGTCATATAGTAAATTCAATAAAAATTATCCCGAATTATCAAGATAATTTTAGAAAATGATCAAAAATTAATTTTTAAAATGAATGA
Organism: Viscum album; assembly: GCA_963277665.1. Taxonomy (NCBI): domain Eukaryota; kingdom Viridiplantae; phylum Streptophyta; class Magnoliopsida; order Santalales; family Viscaceae; genus Viscum; species Viscum album. The sequence continues at coordinate 1,031,269,075 of OY728133.1, read as the reverse complement.
ATTTATTGTATTCCAACAAAAAACACAATGTGTTCTTTATGATTCAATATATGTGTTTCTATATAAAAATATGGATTTTTGTTTTGAACACGCCTCAAAAATCCAAAATCAAGAAAAAGATCTTTGATTGTGATGATTCTCTATAAAATCTATCCATAATTACTCTATGATAGGTTGGAATTTACATAAAATAATTACAAAAAATTGATCAATGTAATACCAAATTTCTATGGTTTTAATTTAAACTTTTCAGTTTAGTTGAAACACATGTCACATAGAAATAATAAAGACAACAAACTTCTATTGTTTCCAAAACAGAGTACTTTGATCCATTTTTTATTTTTGTTTTGTATGATTCAGCCACCCACCAATGACAAAAATTATGTGGACTATTTTAATCAAAGTGGATGTTTTAAATTGTTATTTTATTATAAAACACACAATACATTGGATAACTAAGTAAAAAATGTCATATTTTCTTAAAACTCTTAGAAAATGATCCATATTTCAATTCAAGAATGATGTACAAAAACAAAAACAACATTATATGTGTATGATATAAATCCATGTGTGTATTTTTAATGTAAAAGATCAGATTTTTTAAAATGGTTTCCATATTTCAACATCCAAAAAACTGGATTGGATAGTTTGATAATATTATATCAAAGATCCGTTATTTATTTTCATATTTATAGGAATTGAATAATTTCATTATAACACATGATGTGGTAATTGTTACTCAAATAGTGTGTTTTCAATATAAAATGGTCTTTTTATTTTAAAACACTCATCATGTAGCCAAAATTGTGCTAATTATCTTATAATTTTTTTCAATATTTTAGAAAATTATATTTAATTCATTTTCTTTATACAAAAAATCCAAAAAAAATCTGACTAATGATGTGGTTTGTATAAGTTAGAGTGAGTGGATTCAATATAAATTTAATTTTTTTAAAAAAATCGGTTTTTATAAAAATAACCAATAAAAATAGATGACATTATTGTCAGAAGTTAGGAAAACAATAAAAAAATTCATTTTTTCCTTTTAGTAATCATTTATACATTATAATAACACCATGTGGTTGGTATGACTGAAAGTTCATTTTTTCAATTAAAAGATGCCATATTACTGTAATACTCACATCACATATCAAATACATGACAATCAGTATCAAATTTCATGAAATGGATGGAAATTGATAGATAATTTATTTTTTGTATTTATGAATTGAACACACAACAAACCTATATACCATGTGTCTAGTATTATTCCATGTGTGCTTTTTCTATATAAAAGTGTTATTTTATTTGAATGCATGCTTCAAATTTTGTAAATCATGAATAGGATCTCATATAAATTTCAATGACTTGTAAAATTTTGAATAATTCATTTTTTAGTTTTAGGAATCATCTAATCATCAATCTGAAAGATAATTTATCTGACATGAATTAAGATACATATTTTAAATATAAAATTTTAATTTTTGTTTAAAATGAGCGTCATGTTGAAAAACAATGAAACTATGATATAATTTTTTAAAACATTAGTAACATTTGAAATAATTGATTTTAGATGTACATGAATCAAAATCATGTCAATATGATATATGATTCAGTCAATAAAGATTAAAGAGTATTTATTTAATATAATTATCATTTTAGTTTAAAACAATTAACACATATCCAAAAATGAGATTATGATCTCAGATTTTTTTAAAAACATTAGAAAACAGTTTGATTCTTTATTTTTGATATACTGGAATTGACTGTATGCCAATCCAATATATTATGTTCAGGTATGAAATAATTCTATTATTTTAATTATAAATGTGTCATTATCGTTTAAATGTACCTTACTTTTCCAAAACAAATAAATTAAACATTGACGTAAGGATTCATCCTTAAACATTAAATTATATATTTTTTAACTCTATTTCATTTTGATGCATTCCAAAAGATAATCTGGGTGTATTTTTTAGATAAATATGTCATATAATTTACATAATAAAACTATATATTTTAAATTGTAAGCATTTGATCAGTATCCATTTTCCAAAAATATAAAACATTTAATATAAAATATATAACATTTCATGAAAAATGTTTATGGATATCAACCTGAAAAAATCAATTTACTTTAACTTTAGTAAACCATATAGAAAACATTATAAAATGTGGGATGATAATAAAAACCCTAGTTTTGGACATTAAAGAAATAAATTTATTATTCTCGATATAATGTTACCATTTATCATTAATTTTTATTGAGTGTTTGAAATAGATAATTTCTATACAAAAAAAGACACATTTTTTCTCAAATAAACTAGTAAAACCCATAATAATGGAATAATAACGCTTTTTGAAACATAGAGGATTATATTAATAAAGCCCTTCCAAAAACATTGAAATTGGTATAAGAAAATGATCAAATTATAATGAAATTCTTCGCAGTACTTTATAATTTCCCAATACATTGGAGTTATTCAATGGGACTCACCCTTTATATAAGATATATCAGTCATGATCATTCTTCATGATCGATAGTGGGGATCTACCCATCATATAAGTAATATCATTCTCACTAGTGAGCCATGATATAGATCAACCCATAATATATGCAAGATCATGATCACCCATTTTTGAAATAATTCTCACATACCATATCATGAATAAAAAATTTGGTTCTTTTAGATTTTCATTAAAATACACATTTATAAAAACCTTTAAACATGTATGAAAATCTATTCTAGATATTTAAATACAATTTTATTTTTAAATACCGTTTTCGACATAAAATTATTCCGAAAAAATTAATGACATTTCAAGTTTGGAAAAAGTCTTATTCAAAAAATTCTTATAGAAAATTAACATTCAATTTTGAAATCAATTTTTTTTGAAAAAAATTCAATTAATAATAGAATCAATTATCCTTTAATATATATTTTTAATACTATAAATAGAGTATCAATGATAATATTATTCAATATTTCATGAAAATAAACTCATGAACTCTATGATAAATAAACATTTCATTCATGCTTTGTTTTCAATAAATCACACACTTCAACATTCAGAAAATGCATAAAAAGGTTATTCTAAATCGATATTAAAAAATTTAAAAAATGAATAAAAATTAAATTAATCAATCATTGGAAAAAATTAAAAAATAGAAATATATAAAAAAAATTTAAAAAGGATAAGTAATAAAAAGTATGTTTTAAAGGATTATTTATAAGATAAAGTATAAATGAATGTATCTTACCTTGAATCTATCTTATCATGTACATTCAATATCATTACGAATTAAAAATTTATGTTACTTGTTTATATTCTAAAGAAACTTATTCAGGTTTATTATTCCCTTCATTTGATCTCTTATCATTAATCATTTAATTAATTAATAAATTAAAATAACATCATATGTTTTAACCAAATTCATTTTATAAGTCCAAAATGAAATGGTTTTTTTAACTATAGAAAAAGTGATTATTATTCCACAATCACCACAATAAAAATGATTAAATAATTATCATTTTATATTTACTATAAATTTTAAACAAACATGAAATTATGTTAGTAGTTAAAAAAATATATTACTATAATTGATATGGTTGGTATTACATATATAAGATAAAAATTTCATTTTTATTGATCACTATGGAATGAGGGAAGGTATTTGTTTTTATTTAAAAAAATAATTTTATAATAAATATCATTTTTGGACTTTAAATTTACTTTTATATATCATTCATGTTATGTGGGGATGAAATCTAAATCACACCACTTCATGGAGATGGTAGTCCACACATAAGTTCAATTGAAGATATATTTTGTTAGTGAAATGTACGAAATGAATATAAATGTTATATTACATTTTTATAAAGATAAATATGTATTTCATGTCATATAGAAATATTAATTCCATAAATATAAATATTCTTGGGAGATAGGGATTGAAAATTAATTATATCAGTTTGTGAGGTAGTTGTCTATGATACACAAGAACCATGAATTCTTATCACATTTAAGGGTGGTTAGATGTGGATATATTTTATTATATTAACGTAATAAAAATACTATTTATTTATAATACAAGAATTATTATTTTCTCAAGGTTGAAGAACATTTTGAATAATGTGGATGATGAAATAAAACTAAAACACACCATTAAGAACTATAACTTTTCTTTCGAAAGTCTCTATTTGTTACCAACTTTAGCCCTCTAGGGTTAGTATTCTACCTAAACTAGACGGATACTGTGATATGAGGTATTATCGGATATAATTTGGGTATTTATTATGATATATAAATATATTTTTATGTTTTAAAACAATGATATGTAGTTCCCTTTTATAAAAATGGGAGTGAAACTTTTTGAATTCATCAAAGTATTAAATTAATATAATTTATTATTATATTTGAAATGCCTATTAACTACATTATTTTTTAAATTAAATGATTATGGATTGAAAAATATAACATATATTAAATTGTAATTGTATTTTTTGTGTTTTTACCATTATAATTTTTTTAACCCCTCATTAAATCCTTTCACACTTACTATAGAAACATGTATTTTTACTAATTGAGGGAAAACATAGTTACTATAAATGTATAAATTTCCCAAAAATATATCACAAATTATATTATTGACCCAATAATAATAAACTCTCAAAATATATGTTTTTAATTAATTATAAACAATTAAATAATATATTAATTATATTATGTATCGTTAATGTCCATTTTTATAATTATTCAATACATTGATTTTGTAAATTTCATGAAAGTAAGAAAAAGTATAAATTAATATTTTAATACATCATATCATGTTATGTTCCACTATAAATATTTAGATCAAATTACTTACCTCAAATTATTTTACATTTAATATTATTAATAACATTTTTAGCATTTTTCGATAAATATAATAACTAATTCCTTAGAATCGTCAAAATGTTTAAGCTACTTATTTAATTAGTAAAATCAATAATATATGAACACATGAAGAAAAATATTTTAGATTTATTACTATTATTAATTACTAAAAAATTAATAATGTTTACACTATTATGAAAATATTATCTTTATTAAAAACTAGAGAGTAAAATATTTAACATATCCAAAAAACATAATGAATGTATTATAGTCATATTATAATCTCTATTATTCAATATTTTATCTTTATTTTCCCGATTTATCCATTAATATGTCCACAGAAGTTATTAGGGATACTATTCATATTTACTAAACATAAAAATGACCTATTTAATAAATTTTTACCTCGTAATTATAAAATAATGGATCCATTTTTTAAAAATCAAAATATATATATGGAAGAATATAATTAAAATTAAAAATGGAAGAACAAGAAAAAAAATCAAAACAAAACATCCATTATCATGTATATAATTTTTAAATACTAAAATAAAAAATAAAATTAATTAAAAACCCTATAATTTCAAATTTTTAATCAAAAGGATGTAATTAAAATTTTAAACTAATACAAAGAATAATTTGGAATTATAAATATAATAAATAAAATACAATTTTCAATATTCATATTTTTTAACTATTAACAGAAAAATAAAACATTTCTGAGAAATAACATAATTTCACTATAGGATAATATTAATATCAAAACTAAATAGTTGATATTTATTTTATTAAGTAATATTTGTAAAATTTCATGAAATTAAATATATTATCCACTAACAAAATTAAATCAAAAATGCATTTCAAGAAAACATATCATTGAAGAATAAAATTGTTTTACTAAAAATGATTTATTATTTACAATGAATTAATCCGTTCATTTTTAATTATTATAACCTTTATATATATTTCAGAAATTATGTAATCCTATTCATACACATAAATTTAGAGTCTGTGTTGTAACAAACATATTTGAATAGTAATATTTAATGGTTATTTTAATATCATTGATGTGTGTCTTACACATATTCAAACATAATGTCTTTCTTTCAAAGTCTTGCGTAATTTCATTTTACACCCCATTAATAAATTTCATCATCAAAAATTTAAAATTGAGTTTAAAAAATTGGGATTGAATTTCTAATATACCATTGTTGAAAATAGACATCGTAAAAAGGATAAATAAAGCATTATCTTAATGAGAGATAAAGGGAACATATAAGGTGTTTTGGAATAACAGTTATTTTGTTTAAAAGTAGCATAAAATAATTGTAATGTGAAAACTCATATATGGTAGAAAACCTTAAATTAAAAGGAATTTTAGTGAGTGATTGATTAAATTTTATAGGGAAATTTTACTATCACCAAAATGTAAATCTGTAATTTGTTAAAAGGGCATAGATTTATTTTTTTTATAATGGAGAGCACTATGGCTCTACCATTAAGAGTAAAATATTCACACAAGAATAAAATACACAAATTTACATTTGTACCATTGAAGGAAGTGGATAAGATCATGAGGGAGATCAGATAAAATCACACAAGCCTCTGTAGAAACCCCGTTGTTGGCGAGACCATCGGCAAGAAGATTTTCATCACGAAAGATGTTTGTGATTATATAGTTCATTGAAACAGGGGTAGAAAGGAATTTAACCCACATAGTTGTCAACTTACATGAAATGTGAGGCTATTCCATCCTAATCACATGGAATAACATAGTAGAGTTAGTCTCAAACCAAACATTATTCTAGTATCATGGTTGAGATGTTGAAGCAACCATAATGAATCTGATTAATTCCACTTCAACTGTTATGGAATGGCCATAGGGACCAAGAATACACTGTATCACATCGCTAATATGGTTTCTGAGGAAAATATAATAACCAATTGGGCAATGATTCCCCCTTGAGTGTCCATCTGAGTTGCATTTCATACATACTAAAAAAGAGGAGTTGATAAAACATCAATGCTTCTCAAATGATTATGGTTGTTACCTCGAATCACATGTTCTCTCCGGACTAAAAAATATGTGATTGTAACGACCCAAAGTTTTTCATTGAAAATTCCCTTATTATAATTACGTCATAAAATAACATTAAAACACAACATAATGAAATACTATGTGCTAAGTGGCCTCTAAACATAAGTTTTTCACTTCTGTATTTGGAATTTTGAGAATCTAACATACACAGTTGTGTTCAAGATGTATTTTGGAGTATAATAAAACAAAAATAATTTTTGGTGAATAGTAACCCACCCTTATGAATAGTAAAATAACCTTATGAATAGTAAAATTACCCTTATAAATAGTAAATATTCCAACATAAGAGTATCCTTACACATGAATAATTAAATAAAATTTACACACCTTAGAAAGTGACAATTTGACCTTAGTAAATGTTTTGGTATTTTGTAAGTCATAAAAAATTAATTATAATTAATTAATTAATTTAAAATAAAATCTATTTCCTTAAAATGTGTTCATTAATTATCAAATCAATGTCTTATAATTTATATATAATTTTATAAGACCCTCCATAATTTTTGAAAGCACAATAAAATTAGTTTTAATTTTTAAAAGTGTTTTTTAAGTAGATTATGATTTTAATTAAATATTTAATTAATAATATTTTGAAACTTATTTTTGAAAAATGGACTTCATTTTTTGATTGTACATGTCGAAAAATGGTAGGGGTAAATTTTTGGGATTTTTTTGTGATACTTGATTTTTTATGAATAGTGAAATACCATAATTTACAAAATAAGCTAAATAAGCTAATTATAGAGTCATGTGTGATGTTCTGCTGATTTAAGACCACTTGGTTCGGAATCACATGATAAAATTACTATTATTGGTCATTTAAGACTCATTATTCCTTGTATTAGGGTAAATTAATAAACTAATGAATTTTATATTAAGGAAACCCCTCTCCCCTCCACTATAAAAACCACCTTTCCCACCCTCATTTTTGCGCACCTCTCAAGCTCCAAGCCTTCTTTAAACTCTTCCCAAACATCCACCCTATCCCCTATCACACGTTATGGAGTTTCTGGTTCCATCAAAAGACCAAGCCTATCTTCTTTAAGGGGGGCCCCAAGAGGAAGATTTAAGAGGTAATTTCTCTCGCTCTTCTCCTTTATTTTTCTTTCAAGTTCAAGTTCACTTCTTGACCTCTCCCAAAATATCTTCATGAAAATGGTATTTTATCTCCAGTATTATACATGTAATGGAATGTTCTTATGAAACTTTTATATTATATCTTCCAACCCCCTTTCCCTCTTCCTTTTTATTTTGTTAACGAGAACATGGTTCGTGAGGTGTTAATTTATCACCTTCAATAACGAAAAGTTTTATTATTCGATTTATACCCTCAGATCTGGTCATCAAACAATTTTTATGGTTGAACCAGAACATGTTATATGTATTATCTCCTATTTAATGTTCTAGAACATTCTTATGACCATGTTGCTAGTGATAAAATAAAATGAGTTCATTATGATCGAAAAATCACTCAAACTAACCCAAAAAATCATAATTTTTTCTTATTTAATGATACATAGACATGGATATAATATAAGTCATTATAAGATCATTAAATCTCTTAGAAAATCATTAATAACATGAAATATCAGTTCTGGATGTTTAACCAAGTTCTTTCTGAACATCAATTTAAGAATACAAGTGAACCACTCATGAAAACCATAGAAACAAACATTCCCGAACAATGTTTTTAAACTCTATAACTCCGACAAAGGAACATAAAATCACTTAATAAAACCATAATGAACCATATTGGTTTAAAAAAGTTTCTTTATTTCTAATTAATTAATATAATTTCATTATACAATACATTAAAGATACGAAATCATTCAGATACAAGGTAAGGGGAAATTCTCAAACCCAATTTTCCTTCTTCGAGTTCTCCCACATTCACTCCATTTTTATATGGTTACTCATTGAAAATAATTTTTTCATCATTGTATTTCTTTTTCTAGCATATACATGTTCACCGCAATTGTTTATGTCAAACAGAATGTTTTCCAAAAGAACTCTTCTTCTAAGAACTCACCTTTTATTTCTCATTCAAGGTTGATGGTTCTTGTATCATGTATGTTATTACCTCTTTCTTTTGGAAACCCAAAGTTTATGAATGTGTTCTTATGTAATTTAACCCATTCCTTTCCATGGGTTATTTTTTTCACTTTTGATATATTTTTTATGTGGTAAGCATGATAATGATAGTGTTATGATGTGACGGGTGTGCCCTGAATTATACAGCACCCTAATGCATTGGGTAAAGTAATGAATCTCATGAGTAAATGTGAAATGATGTGTGAACAAGATGCTATCATGGTTCATAAGTATTTGTGGTAGTTAACCACTAAGACATGATGTTTTTTTATGAATTTCCACAATTCAAGTCTTTTATTTATGCTCCTCTCATGTCCATGATCTTTAGCCTATATCACGATTATTCTCACCCCATGCTATATTATTTTTATCTATCCTCTTACTGGGATTTTAGATCACCCCTTTTAATGTATATCCTAATGTGTCTACATGTACTAAGGATAGGACATGTTCCAATTAGAATATAGAGAAGAATAAACTAAATAATGTTTATGCTTGATGTAGTCATTGTTATGTACGGTCCTTCTTTTCCTGAGACACTAAACCTTTGGATCCTCTATGTGTAATAATAGTATGTTATTTATCTTTAAAATGATGTAATAGTAATGTAGGAAATGGTAGGGACCCTATAGTTGGTATTAGAGGAATGGTTTAGTTAATTTTGGAATTAGGATTAGTGAACCCTAGAGAAAGACTCTATCATGAGACTAAGTACAAATATGCACATAATAGTATATACATAGGGATCCCATATGTTATGCTTTTAGTATAAATTGTGAAAATAAATAATTTTTTTATTCACTAATTTTTGACTTATGTTTTTTTCTAACCTTTTCTATTTTAGAAAATGGTGGGAACCGTGATAAATCATTCCAATTACTCTTGTGAGGGCCAATGCAACAATTTCCCAAATGACACCCCCAATGATTTGCGTGGTGGGGTTCAAAACTTCATGGCGATGCTTACCCAATTATCTCGGTTTATGAACAATAACCATAATAATGGGGACTGTCCTCCTTCAAAGAAGTTGGAGAAACTAGATATCGAATGTTTTATGTGACAACGACCACTGATGTTTAATGGATCTTCTGATCCATTAGCTGCGAAACAGTGGGTCAACTCCATGGAGAAGTTATTTTCTATTCTTCAATGTTATGAGATAGATAATGTGACCTTATCCATTTATCATCTAGATGGATAAGTCAATCAATGGTGGGATATGATTAATAACACCAAGCCAAGGGAGTAAATTTAAGGGATGGAATGAGAAGACTTTAAGACAATGTTTCTTAACAAGTATTTCCTAAGAACTCTTCGCAGTAATATGTAGAGAGAATTCATAGATATCAAGAAAAAAAGGATAATCTATCACAACCTACGATGAGAATTTCACAAGGATTCCAAGGTACACTTCATGTTTTGTTTTCAACAATGATAGAAAAATTGATAGATTATTTAGGAGATTAAAACGACACCTTTGAACGGCTCTTAAAATTTGAGAAATTAGGAGTTATGAATAAGTTGTTCGGTGTGCTCTAAAAGTGGAGATGGAGTTTGGAGAATGTTCCAATAGCTATGGTGATACGAAATGAAAGATTGAGTTTCAAGATAGTGGATCTAATGATAAAGGTGGGAAGAAACTCAACGACCCACATGCCAAAAATGTGGAAGGTTTCACCATGGGAACTGCCTCAAAGGGATAGGGAAATGCATCAAGTGTGGGAAAGAAGGAAATAATGCTCAATAGTGTCTAAAATACACGAAAAGGAAGGATAAAGTAGCCTATGAAAGGAGAGAACCACTCATGGTTCAATGCTACAACTATAGGGAGCTAGGGTAGTATGGAAACCAGTGTACTAAACCTTGAGTTCTCAAGGGTAATCATCAACAACAGCCACTGAATCCAAAGGAACAAGGTAAGGCTTATTACATCACTACTACGGAAGTGGAGGAAGATAATGAAGTCATAAAATTTACACTTCCTATTCACTCAAGAATGAAAAATGTATTATTTCATTCTATTTCTACACATTCCTTTATATCTTGAAAGTTTTCTAGAACAATATAATCGAAGACCTGAAACCTTCAAGTAGAGATATCTATAAAAACACAAAGTGGTGAAATCATTTCAACCCAAGTGTTTGACTCTTATCCTGTTGGCGTATGTGGGAAGATTCTTCCATAAAATCTCATAATACATACCTTGGTGGAATTTGACGCTATAATGGTAATGGATTGGCTCTCATTATATAAAGCACATATCAACTACCAAGAAAAGGAAATATCTTCTCATATTCTGAACCATCCCATGCTCCTCTACAAATGTCAGGGAGGTCATGAATCTCCTATGAAAAGTCCTTCAATGGTTTGGGTCTTGATTCCATACAAAGAAGAATACCTCTCCCAAATGGTTGAGTCAAAGGAAAGTGCCAACCTTGAGTAAATGATCATCGTGAGGGAATACGATGATGTATTTCTAGAAGAGTTACCCAGAATTCCCCTGGATCGTGAGATATAGTTCTCAATTGAACTCATACCCAAAGCTAATCCTATCTCGAAGTGTCCCTATAGGATAAATCTTATCAAACTTGAGGATTTAAAGAAGTAGCAGCAAGAGAATCTGGACAAAGGTTTCATATTCTATAGTGCATCACCTTGGGGTGCGCCAGTGCTCTTTATGATGAATAATGATGGAACAATGTGGCTATGTATCGATTATCGGGAACTCAACAAGATCATCATAAAGTACAAGTATCCTTTCCCATGGTTTGATGAATTGTTCGATCAGTTAAGAGGAGATCAATACTTCTCAATGGTGGTTCTTCTTTATAGATATCATCAGGTAAAGGGGAAGAAGGGAGATATTCATAAGTTATTCTCGCTCAAATTTACCCAAGAGATTAAGGTAAAATGGTCCTTCTAGTTTAGCTTGGATTATCAAATCCTCAGAGACCTAAGAAGAAACCTATAAACACGTACATTCTATGGACTATTTTCGGCTATGAAGTGGCCAACATGGATTGATTTTAGCTGAGTTTAGAGGATATCTAACAGATTTAAGTGAATTCAATTTAGAATAATGAGTTGATCCTAGGTTATCACTCGGGGTGGATTGGAGGTATTTCCTTTTCAAAGATTTCAATTTCTTATATTTGAGATGTGTTCATTTAAGAATACAAAACAACATCATCACTTACTCGTTCAATTCATACATTCTTTAATACTATTCTCCTATACACTTTAAGGATCAAATTTTTGAGCACTTCAAGGTAAAGGTTCGTATTAGCACATGAGGTGTGTGGCCTTAAATTCAACAAGGACGATGGAGTTTAAAAATCATCAAATAAAAATCTCAATTTAAAAAGGGATTATACATAAATGGGGTGATAAATAACATCCAATCTAGCCCCTTGATACTCCTTTGGATCAACCCATAAGTTGGTTAGCCCTCCATTGATTCTATGGTTTCAATAGAAGCGGAAAGTAGACTCATGAGGGAGGACATGGATAAGTAAAGAAAACAACAAAAATAAAATGATCACTCCACCGTTGTGTGAATAATTTCACAAGATTTGGTGTGAATAAATTCACACCTTGAGGAAACGGTATCAAAGTGAGATGCATAACAACAAAATAAGAGGATAATAAAAACATTTATTAAGAAACTATAGTGAATTGAACAACTTACAAGTGAAAGACAAATTTGAGACAACAAAATCACAGCATAACATTACAATTGAACCAAGCACCAAAAATTAAAAACTCCTTCACAAAAATTGCCTTAAATATGATTTTTGGGAGCCTCGGGATGAGAATCCAACATTACAAAGGATCCCACTTGAGTATGGTAGGCCTAGGGTGGTGGAAAGTAAGGGAGAGGAGACTTTTCCACCCTTGACCCGAGGTGGCAGCCATCTTGCTTCCACCGAACAGACGCACTTTTAAGTCCATCGATATGGCCAAATCAAAGTGGGCCATAGGACAATACAATTTATCATTGGATGTCTTATAACCTCATGTAAAATTTGGACCCCTTTGGAGTTGTGGATTCCGGGATATGATCATATTAGTGGGCTATTTTTCTGGGCCACAGAATTTGGCCCAGAATTTTATCTCTAACATGGGCCGCCTAAATGGACACCATGGAGGATGAATTAGCAATCAATACTGAAGCGTTATTTTTTCCTATACATGTCTTAAATCATCCCAAGAAATTTGGGGTTAATTGGGCTTGTATTTTGTGCCCCACAGTCTCATCAGTGGTCTGGTGTCCAATCTGCCTTCTCCAGAATTGCTTCCTTTCATTGCCAAATATCTCCATCATCCTCCATCAATTCTCCATCGATCCTGGAATCAACCATGTTAATATTTAAATGAATATAAATTTCCAAAAATATCAAAATAAAATATTTATAATTAGATTCCTTAAAATCAGACGAATCATTGGGTACTTTAAATGATGTTAAAAAATGTACCACATAATAGTGCATTTTAAGAAGGTATTACAATCATAATGTTAAATGATGTTCAAAGTGTAAAATTCACTAAAATGGTGTTTATGAATAATAAAGAACATGAATATTATATATAATACCAATGAATATTAGCCTCATTTAGTGGATAATCACACCCCCCCCAACTTGAGTTTTGCTAGTCCCGAGAAAAATATATCTCAACAATATGAAATTAGAATTCCCTTTTCCAAAAAAAACATTTTAATACACAGTGATCACCAAAAACCCTTATACCAAACAATCCTGAAACCCATCAAAATATTTTAATACAAGATAGTTTCATAAGAAGATCCCAATCCCATTCCCATTCCTTTGTTCAAATTCATTTCCCTATTTCATTCAATATCATTTAAGTATGAGGATGTGTTGTGAATCACAATAGACATGGGGGTTCATCTTTATTCTAGGGGGAAATTACGGAAGAACTAGGTGGAATCACATTTCAATATTAAGATGAGTATTCATTTTTTTGTATTTTTTTTTGTTTTTTTTTTTGTTTTTTTTTTTGTTTTTTCAATTTTTCCATGGTAATTGAAGTTCCACTCAAAAGAGTCAACCCCTATAGCAAGACTTTTCCAATGACTCCCAGGCTCAAAGACCTTAGGGAACCAAGTGAAGACCACATACTTGGTCATCATCTTGAGTTAACTCAGTCAAAAACAAATTAAAATTACCAAAAATAGAGAAAAAATTACTAACTCTGGGGCAGACAACTATGGAGTCACGATCCCCAAGTGCCGAAAGCCACACATTAGGTCATTTCATTGCTCTACGCGCAATTTTTATTAATATTTTTTTGAATACTCATATTAAAATAAAATGATCTCCAAACCTATGCTATATATTTAGGGGACCCCATGAACTCAAAATAATACCCCACTATCCAAAGGGCGTGCATTGTGATCTTTTTTTTATTTGGATTAAAATATAAACGATGAAATATCACATTGGACACCCACACTTTCCAAAATATATGATCATGAAATTATACAAGGATTAAAATCAGAATTCAGGTATGCTAAATTATCTGATATTCAGTTTCAAAGTGTGCAATGTGTATTACCATGTTCAAAGTTAAAGGAATTTTTCCTTCCATTTTCATTTATTTTTTCAAATCATTTATCATTTTTTTCACAAAAAAGAATTTTTTATTTTATCTCCCCCCCAACATAATATAGCACAGTCCCCAGTGGTTAAAGAAAAGAAAATTTAGAAGGGGGTAGATGTATATAATGAAAGTTCAAAAAAGGAAATTGAAAAGGAGGGTCATGGAATGAAGTCACCTGGTGGTTGAAGTTGAAATTCTTATTGCTTCCTTTCAATCCTTTGATATCCATGTCACTTACAGAGTTCCCTAGTAGAAAAAGGAAAAAAAACAAAAAATATATATATATATATATAATAAAGGATGTAAAATATAAGTATATATATAAAAATTACAGAATAAGGAAGCACAAGAAGCCGTAGGTTAGTGGTAAGTGCGCGCCCCTGTCTCCCTTCGGTCCTGGGTTCGAATCCCTGTGGCTTTGCTAGTTGTGACGGGGTTTTCCCCACGACCTACGATGTGGAATTTTTTATTATTATATTTTTATTAATTTTTTTTAGTTTTTTAACCTACAAACACATAAAAATAAAGTAAATTAAACTGATGATACATTTTCTTCTTTTTAAATTTCTGGGTAAGGTATTACTCAAGGATCACACCACGTGACACAGATGAATATGGCACTCCCCTTTCGTACCCATCCATACTCATTATAGAAGAACAGGTCAATAGCTTATTTTTTTATTTAGAAATTTCAAAATGTCTCATTAACCCTATTTAAAATATAAAATTGATTAAAACTACGAAATTATTGGAAACTTGAAAACCATGGGTTGCCTCCCATTCAACGCTTTGTTTAACATCGTTAGCCCGACATGGACCCTAAATCTATTAATTTTTTTCATGGTTCATAGGTTGGATTAGTTAACTCAACCTCTATTTCCTGTTTATTGAATGATTTAATGAATGGTTTTGACCTTTGACCATTGACCTTGAAAATGTAACCACTTGTGGGATCTTGAATCTCTATTTCCCCATGGGGGTACACATGATGCACAATGAATGTTCCTGACCATCTAGACCTTAACTTTACTGGGTGTAAATGATGTTTTGAACTATACAAGAGCACAAGTTTTACCGGTTCAAAATGTTTGACCTTGATATTCATAGATTGGTAGGCTTGAACTCTAGCTTTATTGATCCTTGATTTTTCATAAGCCTCCATCCTTAGTTCCTCCAGTTCATTGAGATCTAATTTCTTTTTTGTTCTGGCCAATTAGAGGTCATAATCCATTTTCCTAATTGAACAAAAGGCCTTATGCTCAATTTCAACAGGTAAATGGCATGCTTGTCCATAAACCAACCTATATGGGGGCATTCCTAAAATGGTTTTATATGCGGTTCAATCGGCCCAACGAGCATCTAAAAGTTTCTCAGACCAATATTTACTATAGGGGTTGACAGTTTTTTCAAGAATGTGCTTAATCTCCTTATTCACTAACTCAGCTTGACCATTGGTTTGAGAATGGTATATAGTGTACACTTTATGAGAAATACCATACTTAGACGCGAGTGAAGAGAATGGGAGGTTGCAGAAATGGGTTCCTCGATCACTGATTGTAGACCTAGGAATTCAAAATCGGGAAAGTATGTTCTCTTATAGAAATCGAATCACAACTTGATGATCTTTGGACTTAGTGGGAATGGCCTAAACCTATTTTGAGACATAATCAACAGCTAAGAGTATGTATATGTATCCCCTAGAGTTTGGGAAGGGACCCATGAAATTAATTCCCCAAAAGTCAAATATTTCAACCACTAAGATGGGAGTGAGTGGCATTTGATTCCTTTTTGTGATGGACCCTACTTGTTGACACCTAGGACAACCTTGACAAAATGTGTAAGAGTCCCTTGAGAGGGTGGGCCATAAGAGACCACATTGAAGAATCTTAGCAGATTTTTTCCTAGAGGAAAAGTGACCACAACATGCCTCACTATGACAGAATTTAAGGATGGAATGTTGTTCAGATTCTGGTACACACCTCCTAATGACTTGGTCAGGGAAGAACTTATAGAGGTATGGATCATCAAACACATAGATTATAACATCAAAAAGGAATTTCTTTCATGCTTGAGTCCCTAAGAATTTTGGAAAAACTCTTGTAACTATGAAATTGGCTATGTCGGCATACCAAGGGAAGTCACTCACAAAGTATAGGTGCTCATCAAGAAATGAATCTGACACAGAAAGGTGATTTGAGTTGTCTTTGAATTCTATCCAAGATAGGTGATCAGCTATAACGTTTTCAATGCCATTTTTATCCAGATTGTGAGGTCAAATTCTTGTAAGAGAAGGACCCACCTAATCATTCTAGCCTTAGAATCTTGTTTTTGGAAGAGGTATTTTAGTGCATAATGGTCAGTGAACACAACGATGGGGGATCCTAATAGGTAGGACCTAGACATCTCTAAAGCAGACACAATAGCAAGTAACTCCTTTTCAGTAGTGGTGTAGTTGATTTGGGAATCATTTAAGGATTTTCTTGCATAAGCAATGATATAAGGAGTTTTATCATAATGTTGTCCTAACACAGCTCCAACAACAAAGTCACTGGCATCACACAGAAGTTCGAAAGGAAGGTTCAAATTTGGAGATTCATGATGGGGGGAGAGGTGAGAGGGGATTTGAGGGTTGAGAATGAACCCTCACAGCTTTCTGTCCAAAAAAATGGAGCATCCTTTACCAGGAGAGCACAAAGGGGACGGGAGATTGAACTAACTTCCTTGAAGAATCTTCTATAAAAACCAGCATGTCCTAAGAAAGTCCTTACTTCCTTGACAGTTTTGGGTGATGGAAGGTGACTAATGATGTCAACCTTGGATTTATCAACTTCAATCCCCCTACCTGAGACCAGATGGCCTCGAACTAGTCCCTCATTATCCATGAAATGGTATTTTTCCTAGTTTAAGACTAGATTATTTTCTTCACATCTTGACAAGACTCTCTCTACACTCCTCATTCATCCCTAAAATATATCCCCAAACATAGAGAAGTTATCCATGAAGACCTATAGAAAATCCCCTACCATGTCCGAGAAGATTCTCATCATGCACCGCTGGAAGGTTCCAGGGGAATTGCATAACGCGAAGGGCATGAGTTTGAAGGAAAAGGTACCAAAAGGACATGTGAATGTAGTCTTCCCTTGATCCTCTAGGGAGACCTCAATTTGATTTCACCCCGAGTACCCATCTAAGAAACAGTAGAAGGCATGACCTGCCACTCTCTCAAGCACTTAATCAATGAATGGTAAGGGGAAATGGTCCTTCTTGGTGAATGAGTTTAGCTTCCTATAGTCAATACAGACCCTCCATCCACTACTCACCCTTGTTGGAAGAATCTCTCCATCCTCATTGGTTATCAATGTGATTCCAGCCTTTTTTGGAACCACTTGGATTGGGCTCACACATTCACTCTCAGCTATGGGATATTTGATACTAGCTTTTAACAATTTTAGAAGTTCTTTTCTTACTACCTCCATGAGATTAGGATTGAGTCGTCTTTGAGGTTGACAACATGGCTTTGAATCAGATTCCAGAACAATCCTATGAGTCCCGATAAGTGGGCTAATCCCAGGAATGTCATAAAGGGTCCAACTAATGTCTTTCTTATGCTTTCTAAGGACATATAGAAGAATCCTCTCATGATTGGCTTTAAGAGAAGAATAAATGACAATAGGATGTGTTTGATCATCCCCTAGGAGGGCATACTTTAGTGTAGCAGGAAGTTCCTTCAATTCATGATCAGGTTGGTTCAGAATTTCAGCAGAAGATTGGGACATTGGATCAAGATCAATTTTATTTCCTAAAGTTTTAGATAGGATTGATTCCCCACATGTAGAAGTTTCAGCTACTAGATTGGCCTGATCAGATTTAGGGAAGGATGTTGGAGTGGTCTCCATGAAAGTGGTTTCCTGAAAGGTTTCGCTGATTGTTGGACCTAAAACTTCATCATAAGAGCAATTTGAAAATGATTCATGCCATGGAGATAAAATTCCTTCATGTGAACAAAGGAAATCAATCTCATCCTGACTTAAACTTTCATCAAATATTCCTTGATGTTCCATGGATTCATTATCAATGCTTCCTATCATGTTTACTTCATGAATGTCCTCATCATCCTCTATTTTTGAGGTTGCATTATAGATGTTCAGGTCTAGATTCATGTTCCCAAAGGTGATGGTCATGTTCCCATTTCGAACTCGGATAACAAAGTTGATTGTTGCAAGGAAAGGATGACCAAGGATTATTGGGGTTAGTTCCTTATTTCCTAAGATTGGATGGTTGTCAAGGACAATGAAATCAATAGGTTAGATGAAGTGTTCAACCTTTACTAGAACGTCCTTCAAAATCCCCTTTGGAACCCTAATACTATGATCAGCAAGCGGAAGTGTGACAGATGTGGGTTGAATCTCTTCTAGGCCTAACTGGAAGAACACAGCATATGGGATAAGATTGACACTAGCACCTATGTCACACAAGGCCTTGACAACATTTCTCTCTCCTAGTTCAACATTGATATAAGGGCAACCCGGGTTTTTCAACATAGGAGGAATGGTCCCTTGAATGGTGGTACTCACATTAGCCGCCAAAAGGACTTGGTTTTTATGTGAAAATTTTCTTTTCAAAGTGAAAAGTCCTTAAGGTAATTTGAGTAGTAAGGTATGGTTTTGATGGAATCAAGAAGGGGAATGTTCAACTTGACTTGTGAGAATATTTCCCTCAATGTTTCACTCAGTTCAGGCTTGGGTTTCCCCCTCATGCGTTGAGGAAATAGTGCAGGTTGTGGGGTTGTTTGTTGAAGATTTGTTTCTTTCACATTGTTATCAGTTTCCTCAGTTTGATCTTGTGATTCATTTAAATTTTCATCCAAGTTTGAATCTTCAGGTGGGTTCTGAATTAGTTGTTCAGGTTTCTCAATTGATTTCCCACCTCTTATAATATCCCCCTGGGATTTTTTGTTGATAATGGATCGGTGGCTCTTGGTATTGGATAGGTTGGGTTTGGAACTAGTTATGGGTTTTGTATTTTTGATGGGGGTAAGGATTTTGTCCCTCTGGTTGGCTAGGTTGTTGGTTATCATTCCAGTGGAAGCCTGGGAGGTCGTTATACCTAGGATTGAAGTTGTTTTGGTATTGATGGTTTTGAAAGTTCAAGGAATTTACTTCTGCTGGGGGTCCTCCTAAAAGAACATCCTTGATGGATGGAATGTTTGGGCAGTTGTCTGTCTTATGGTCATGTTTGTCACAAATTGTGCAAACAGGGTCAATGGTTTGGATTTCATGGACTTTCCTAAGGTCTATCTCTTCAACCTTCCTAGAGAGTTCTAAGAGTTTCACCATAAGGATTTCCTCTTCTCTAAGTGTATAAATTCCAGTAGTTCTTTGTGGATTTTCAGAATAAGGTGAAGTTCCCCATGTTTGGTTTTGTTAAGAAAGGCTTTCTAGATACTCGTAAGCATCATTTGGGGCTTTGTTTTTAATGGTTCCATTACACATCATGTCAATGAATTGTTTGTTCCCCGGACCCAACCCTTCATAGAAAATTCTCACTTGTACTGGAATAGAAAAACCATGGTGTGGAACCATGTTTAGATTGTATTTGAACCTCTCCCATGTTTCATAGAATGACTCTCCCTCTTTTTCAAAAAAGTTTTGGATACTCTTTTTAAGTGAAATTGTTTTATGGTGGGGAAAGTATTTTTTGTAGAATTCACTTTGTAGTTGGTACCAAGAGTTGATGGATTATGGTCTCAAATTGTTTAGCCAATTTTTAGCTTGATCCTTTAAATAAAAAGGAAATAGACTCATCTTATCTGATTCTAGTTGATGTTGGAGACACATGGTTTCTACAATTTCATTGAACTCCTTAATGTGAAGGTAGGGCATCTCAGACTCCATTCCATGGAATGTGGGAAGATGGTTTAGGACAGGGGGATTGAATATGTAGTTGTAATCTCCTAGGTAATTGTGTATAATTAATGAGGGGGAATTGGTCCAAGAAAGTGTGAGGTAGTCATTCATGGTTTGATTGACCGCATTCCCCAAGTTTGGGGCTGCCTCATTTGGGTTTCCATTTTGGTTCCCACCTGGGTTTATGAGTTGGTTTCATTGAAGACCTTCCATTGAAATGGGCTCAATTTTGACTCGGGGGTGTTAGGAAGATTAGGATATAATGGAATGAGTTACCTTGGTGTACTTGACTCCACAACCCCAAGACTATCCACCATAAATAGACAGTTTGATTGATCTTGGGTGTAGGCAGACATGCGCCAAAAGAAAAAAAATGAGAAATGAACAAGATAAGTGAATTTGGATGAGAAAATAAGAAATGGGGGGGAATAGAATGGGTGTTTATATTACTAACTTCTGTCCCCGGCAAAGGCACCAAAATTTGATTCTCACTCAAATTTACCCAAGAGATGAAGGTAAAATGATCCTTGTAGTTTAGCTTGGGTTATCGACACCTCAGAGACCTAAGAAAAAACCTATAGACACGTACATTCTATGGACTATTTTCAGCTATGAAGTGGCCAACATGGATTTATTTTAGATGATTTTAGAAGATATCTAACAGATTTAAGTGAATTCAATTTAAAAAAATGATTTGATCCTAGGTTATCTCTCGGGGTTTATTGGACGTATTTCCTTTTCAATGATTTCAATTTCTTATATTTGAGATGTGTTCATTTTAGAAGATAAAACAACATCATCACTTACTGGTTCAATTCCTACACCCTTTAATACCAATATCATATACACTTGAAGGATAAATGTTTTGAGCACTTCAAGGTAAAGGTTTGTATTATCACATGAAGTGTGTGACCTTAAATTCAATAAGGACGATGGAGTTTTAAAATCATAAAATAAAAATCACAATTTAAGAAGTGATTATACATTAATGGGGTGATAAATAAAATCCAATACAGCCCCTTGATACTCCCTTGGATCAACCCATAAGTGGGTTAGCCCTCCATTGATTCTATGGTTTCAATGGAAGCGTAAAGTAGACTCATGATGGAGGACATGGAAAAGTAAAGAAAGCAACAAAAATAAAATGATCACTCCACCGTTGTGTGAATAATTTCACAAGATTTGGTACGAATAAATTCACACCATGAGTAAAAGGTATCAATGTGAGATTTAGAACAATATAATAAGAGGATAAGAAGAACTTTTATTAAGAAACTAAAGTGAATTGAACAACTTACAAGTGAAAGACAAATTTGAGACAACAAAATCGAAGCATAACATTACAATTGAACCAAGCACCAAAAATTATAAACTCCTTTACCACGACTGCCTTAAATAGGAATTTTTGGAGCCTTGGGTCGCGCATCCGACTGTACAAATGATCCCACTTGAGAATGTTAGGCCTAGGTTGGTAGAAAGTAAGGGAGAGGAGACTTTTCCACCCTTGACCCGAGGTGGCAGCCAACTTGATTCCACTGAACAGACGCGCTTGTAAGTCCTTCTAGATGGCTGAATCAGAGTGGTCCATAGGAGAATACAATGGAGCCCCATATGTCTTATAACTGTCTTTAACATTTGGTCCCATTTGTAATTGTGGATTCTGAGATATGATCATATTAGTGGTCTATTTTTCTAAGCCGCAGAATCTAGACCAGAATTTTATCTCTAACTTGGGGCGCCTAAATGGACACCATGGAGGCCGAATTAGAATTGGATCATGAAGAGTGACATGTTCCTATACGTGTCTTATATCATCCCACGAAATTTGGGGTTAATGGGGCCCATATGTTGGGCCCCACAGTCTCATTAGTGGGCTGGTGTCCAATCTTCCTTCTCCAGAATTGCTTCCTTTCATTGCCAAATATCTCCATCATCCTCCATGAATTCTACATTGATCCCTGAATCAAACATGTTCATATTTAATTTTAGATAAATTTCCTAAAATATCAAATTAAAATATGTATAATTAGATTCCTTAAAATCAGATGAATCATTGGGTACTTTAAATGATGTTCAAAAATGTACCACATAATAGTGCATTTTAAGAAGGTATTACAATCATAATGTGAAATGATGTTAAAAGTGTAAAATGTGCTAAAATGTAGTTTATGAATAATAAATAACATGAATATTATATATATTACCAATGAATATTAGCCTCATTTAGTGTCTAATCACACCCCCAACTTGAGTTTTTCTAGTCCCGAGCAACATATATCTCAACAATATGAAAATCGAATTCCCTTTTCCAAAAAAACATTTTAATACACAATAATCACCAAAAAACCTTATACCAAACAATAATGAAACCCATAAAAAATATTTTAATATAAGATATTTTCATAAACAGATCTCAATCCCTAGCCCATTCCTTTGTTCGAATTTATTGCCATATATCATCCAATATCAATTAAGTATGAGGATGTGTTGTGCATCACAATAGACATGGGGGTTCATATTTATTCAAGGGGGAAATTACGGAAGCGCTAGGTGGAATCAAATTTCAATATTAAGATGAGTATTCATTTTTTTGTTTTTTTTTGTTTTTGTTTTTTTTGTGAAAATTTCCATGGTAATTGAAGTTGCAGTCAAAAGAGTCAACCCATGTAGCGAGACTTTGATGATGACTCCCAGGCTCAAAGTCCTTAGGGAACCAATTGAAACCCACATACTCGGGCATAATCTCGAGTTAAATTAGTCAAAAACATATTCAAATTATCAAAAATAGAGATAAAATTTCTAACTCTGGTCCAGCCAACTTTGGAGTCACGATCCCCAAGTGCGGAAAGCCACGCATTAGGTCATTTCATTTCTCTATGTGCATTTTTTTAATATTTTTTTTAAAAACTCATATTAAACTAAAATGATCACCAAACCTATGCTATATATTAAGGGGACCCCATGAACTCAAACTAATACCCCACTATCCAAAGGACGTGCATTGTGATCTTTTTTTTATTTGGATGAAAATATAAACGATGAAATATCACATTGGACAACCACATTTTCCAAAATCTATGCTCATGAAATTATACAAGGATTAAAATCAGAATTAGGGTTTGATAAATTATTTGATATTCAGTTTCAATGTGTGCAGTGTGTATTACCATGTTCAAAGTTAAAGTAATTTTTCCTTCCATTTTCAGAATTTTGTTTTCAAATCATTTATCATTTTTTTTGACACAAAAGCTTTTTTTATTTTATCTCCCCCCCCCCCGCCGCCAACATAAAATAACATTGTCCCCAGTGTTTAAAGAAAATAAAATTTAGTAGGGGGTAGAGGTAGAGAATGAATGTTCAAAAAGGAAATTGAAAAGGGGGGCCATGGAATGAAGTCACCTTGTGGTTCAAGTTGAAATTCTTGTTCCTTCCTTTCAATCCTTTGATATCCATGTCACTTGCAGAGTTCCCTAGTAGAAAAAGGAAAAACAAAACAAACAAAACAAAAAAACAATATATATATATATATATATATTTAGATAATAAAGGAAGTAAAATATAAGTATATATATTTAAATTATAGAATAAGGAAGCACAAGAAGTCGTAGGTCAGTGGTAAATGCACGCCCCTGTCTCCCTTCAGTCCTGGGTTCGAATCCCCGTGGCTTCACTGGTTGTGACGAGGTTTGCCCCATGACCTACGATGTGGAATTTTTTATTATTATATTTTTATTAATTTTTTTGTATTTTTATTTTTTTAACCTACAAACACATAATAATAATGTAAATTAAACTGATGATACATTGTTTTATTTTTAAATTTCTGGGTAAGGTATTACTCAAGGATCACACCACGTGACACGAATGAATATGGTGCTACCATTTAGTACCCATACATACTCATTATAGAAGAATAGGTCAATAGTTTATTTCTTTTATTTAGAAATATCAAAATGTCTCATTAACCCTATTTAAAATATAAAGTTGATTAAAACAAAGAAATTATTGGAAACATGAAAACCACTGGTTGCCTTCCATTCAACGCTTTTTTTAACGTCGTTAGCCCGACATGGACCCTAAATCTATTAATTTTTTCCTGGTTCATAGGTTGGCTAAGTTAACTCAACCTCTATTTCCTGTTTATTGAATGATTCAATGAATGGTTTTAACCTTTGACCATTAACGTTGAAAATGTAACCACTTGTGGGATCTTGAAACTCTATTTCCCCATGGGGGTACACATGATGCACTATGAAATGTCTTGACCATCTAGACCTTAACATTCCCGGGTGTAAATGAAGTTTTGAACTATAAAAGAGCACAATTTTTCCCGGTTCAAAATGTTTGACCTTGATTTTCCTAGATTGGTAGGCTTGAACTCTAGCTTTATTGATCCTTGAATTTTCATAAGCCTCCATCCTTAGTTCCTCTAGTTCATTGAGATCTAATTTCATTTTTTTCCAGCGAATGAGAGGTCATAATCCATT
Organism: Viscum album; assembly: GCA_963277665.1. Taxonomy (NCBI): domain Eukaryota; kingdom Viridiplantae; phylum Streptophyta; class Magnoliopsida; order Santalales; family Viscaceae; genus Viscum; species Viscum album. The sequence continues at coordinate 1,031,243,993 of OY728133.1, read as the reverse complement.
TTATTAATTGCCCAAAAGGCCTTATTCTCAATTTCAACAGGTAAATGGCATGTTTTTCCATAAACCAACCTATATGGGGACATTCCGAAAATGGTTTTATATATGGTTTGATAGGCCCAAAGAGCATCTAAGAGTTTCTCAGACCAATATTTCCTAGAGGGGTTGACAGTTTTTTCAAGAATTTTCTTAATTTACCTATTCGCTAACTCAGCTTGACCATTGGTTTGAGGATGGTATGCAGTGGACACTTTATGAGAAATACCTTACTTAGACACGAGTAAATAGAATGGGCGATTGCAGAAATGGGTTCCTCGATCACTGATTATAGCCCTAGGAATTCCAAATCGGGAAAATATGTTCTCTTTTAGAAATTGAATCACAACTTGATGATCATTGGACTTAGAGGGAATGGCCTCAACCTATTTTGAGACATAATCAACAGCTAAGAGTATGTAGAGGTATCCCCTATAGTTTGGTAAGGGACCCATGAAATCAATTCCCCAGCAGTCAAATATTTCAACCACTAAGATGGGAGTGAGTGGCATTTGATTCCTTTTTGTGATGGACCCTACTTGTTGACACCTAGGACAACTTTGAAAAAATCTGTAAGAGTCCCCTTAGAGGGTGGGCCAGAAGAGACCACATTGGAGAATCTTAGTAGCTGTTTTCCTAGAGGAAAAGTGACCTTTACATGCCTCACTATGACATAATTTAAGGATGGACTCTTGCTCAGATTCTGGGACACACCTTCTAATGACTTGGTCAGGGCAGAACTTATAGTGGTATGGATCATCAAACACATAGTTTCTATCATCAGAAAAGAATTTCATTTGATCTTGAGTCCCTATGAATTTTTGAATGACTCATGTAACTAAGAAATTGGTTATGTCGGCATACCAAGGGCAGTCACTCACAGAGTATAGGTGTTCATCAAGAAATGAATTTGACACAGAAAGGTGATTTGAGTTGTCTTTGAATTCTATCCTAGATAGGTGATCAACTACAACATTTTCAACGCCCTTTCTATCCTTGATTGTGAGGTCAAATTCTTGTAAGAGAAGGACCCACCTAATCACTCTAGCCTTAGCATCTTGTTTTTGGAAGAGGTATTTTTGTGCAGAATGGTCTGTGAACACAATGATGGTGGATCCTAAGCGGTGGGACCTAAACTTCTATAAAGAAAACACAATATCAAGTTACTCCTTTTCAGTAGTGGCGTAGTTGATTTGGACATCATTTAAGGATTTTCTTTCATAAGCAATGACATAAGGAGTTTTATCACAACATTGTCCTAACACTTCTCCTACAGCAATGTCACTGGCATCACACATAAGTTCGAAAAAAAAGGTTCCAATTTGGAGATTTCATGATGGGGGAGAGGTGAGAGAGGATTTGAGGGTTGAGAATGAACCCTCACAGCTTTTTGTCCAAACAAATAGAGTATCCATTACTAGGAGAGAACAAATGGGATGAGAGATTGAACTAAAGTCCTTGATTAATATTCTATAGAAACCAGCATGTCCTAAGAAAGTCCTTACTTCCTTGACAGTTTTGGGTGATGGAAGGTGACGAATGATGTCAACCTTGGCTTTATCAACTTCAATCCCCCTACCTAAGACCAAATGGCCTAGAACTAGTCCCTCTTTAACCATGAAATGGAATTTTACCTAGTTTAGGATTATATTATTTTCTTCACATATTGGCAAGACTCCCTCTACATTCCTAAGACATCCCTCAAATGTATCCCCAAACACAGAGAAGTCATCCATGAAGACCTCTAGAAAATCCCCTACCATGTCTGAGAAAATTCCTATCATGCACCGCTGGAAGGTTCTCGGGGCATTGCATAACCCGAAGGGCATGTATTTAAAGGCAAAGGTACCGAAAGGACATGTGAATGTAGTCTTCCCTTGATCCTCTAGGGATACCTCAATTTGATTGTACCCCGAGTACCCATCTAAGAAACAGTAGAAGGCATGACCTACCACTCTCTCAAGCACTTGGTCGATGAATGGTAATGGGAAATAGTCCTTCTTGGTGAATTATTTTAGATTCCTATAGTCAATGCAGACCCACCATCCACTACTCACCCTTGTTGGAAGAATCTCTCCATCCTCATTGGTTATCACTGTGATTCCAGCCTTTTTTGGAACCACTTGGATTGGGCTCACCCATTCACTCTCAGCTATGGGATATATGATACCAGCTTTTAACAATTTCAGATGTTCTTTTCTTACTACCTCCATGAGATTACGATAGAGTTGTCTTTGAGGTTGACGACATGGCTTTGAATCAGATTCCAAAACAATCCTATGAGTCTTGATAAGTGGGCTAATCCCAGGAATATCATAAAGGGTCCAACCAATGGCATTATTATGCTTCCTAAGGACATCTAGAAGCATCCTCTCATGATTGGATTCAAGAGAAGAAGAAATGACAATAGTATGTGTTTGATTGTCCCCTAGGAAGGCATACTTTAGTGTAGCAGGAAGTTCATTCAATTCAAGATTAGGTTGGTTCAGAATTTCAGCAGAAGACTGGGACATTGGATCAAGATCAATTTTATGTCCTAAAGTTTTAGATAGGATGGATTCCCCACATTTAGAAGTTTCAGCTACTAGATTGGCCTGATCAGATTTAGGGAAGGATTTTGGAGTTGTATCCTTGAAAGTGGTTTCCTGAAAGGTTTCACTGATTTTTTGACCTAAGACTTCATCATAAGAGAAATTTGAAAATGATTCAAGCCAAGGAGATAAACTTCCTTCATGTGAACAAAGGAAATCAATCTCATCCTGGCTTAAACATTCATCAAATATTCATTGATGTTCCATGGATTCATTATCAATGCTTCCTATCATGTTTACTTCATGAATGTCCTCGTAATCCCCTATTTGTGAGCTTTCATTATAGATGTTCAAGTCTAGACTCGTGTTCCAAAAGGTGATGTTCATGTTCCCATTTTGAACTCCGATAACAGAAATGATTGTTTCAAGGAAAGGACGAACAAGGATGATTGGGGTTTGTTCCTTATTTCCTAAGTTTGGATGGTTGTCAAGGACAATGAAATCAGCAGGGTAGATGAAGTTTTCAACCTTTACTAGAATGTCCTTCAAAATCCCCATTGGAACCCTAATGCTATGATCAGCAAGCTGAAGTGTGACAGATGTGGGTTGAAGCTCTTCTAGGATTAACTAGTAGTACACAGCATATGGGATGAGATTGACACTAGCACCTAGGTCACACAAGGCCTTGACAAATTTTTTCTCTCCTATTTCAACATTGATTTAAGGGCATCCCGGGTCTTTTAACTTAGGAGGAATGGTCCCTTGAATGGTGGTACTCACATTAGCAGCCAAAAGGACTTGGTTTTTATGTGAATTTTTATTAAAGTGAACAAGTCCTTAAGGTACATTGAGTAGGCAGGTATGGTTTGGATGGCATCGAGAAGGGTAATGTTCAAATTGACTTGTGAGAATATTTCCCTCAATGTTTCACTTAGTTCAGGCTTGGGTTTTCCCCTCATTCTATGAGGAAATGGTGCAGGTTGTGGGGTTGTTTGTTGAAGAGTTGTTTCTTTCACATTGTTATCAGTTTTTTCAGTATGATCTTGTGGTTCATTTTAATTTTCATCCATGTTTGAATTTTCAGGTGGGTTCTGAATTAGTTGATCAGGTTTCTCAATTGATTTCCCACTTCTTATAATAGTCACAGCCTTAAGTTGTTCATGAGTTATTTGAGCACAACATGACTCTCCCCTTGAAGTTGAGGCTGGAACCGCCTGAGTAGGCATGGGTACCTTTCCAGTTTTGATGGTTTGAAGTTCTTGTTTTAGGGAAGAGACTTCTGAGTTCATCTGCTCCATTTGTTTGCACAGTTGTTCTAGTAGGCTTTGTGGAACAGTTTGGGTGGGTGCTTGAGTAGGTTGGTTTATCCCAGGGGGATATTTTTGAGGTGGGATGGTTTGTTGAAAATGGACCAGGGGATGTTGGTATTGGATAGGTTGGGTTTGGAATAGGTTATGGGTTTGGTAGTTCTTATAGAGGTAAGGATTTTGTCCCTATGGTTGTCTAGGTTGTTGGTTATCTTTCCAAAGGAAGCCTGGGTGGTCGTTATACCTAGGATTGATGTTTTTTTGGTATTGAGGCTATTGAAATTTCAATGTATTTACTACCTCTAGGGGTCCTCCTAATAGAACATCCTTTATGGATGGAATGGTTGGGAAGTTCTCTGCCTTATGGTCTTGTTTGTCACAAATTGTGCAAACAGGGTCAACGTTTAGGATTTCATGGACTTTCCTAAGGTCTATCTCTTCAACCTTCCTAGAAAGTGCTGCGAGTTTAGCCCTAAGGATTTCCTCTTCTCTAAGTGTATGAATTATAGTAGTTCTTTGTGGCTTTTCAGAATATGGTGAAGTTCCCCATGTTTGGATTTGTTCAGAAAGGCTTTCTAGATACTCGTAATCATCATTTGGGGCTTTGTTTTTAAAGGTTCCATTACACATCATGTCAATGAATTGTTTGTTCCCCGGACCCAACCCTTCATAGAAAATTCTCAGTTGTTCTGGAATATAAAAACCATGGTGTGGAACCATGTTTAGAGTGTCTTTGAACCTATCTCATGTTTCATAGAATGACTCTCCCTATTTTTCAAAAAAAATTGGATACTCTTATTAAGTGAAATTGTTTTATGGTGGGGAAAGTATTTTTTCTAGAATTCTCTTTGTAGTTGGTACCAAGAGTTGATGGATGATGGTCTCAAATTTTTTAGACAATTTTTATCTCGATCCTTTAAAGAAAAAGGAAATAGACTCATCTTAGATGATTCTAGTTGATGTGGTGGATACATGGTTTCTACAGTGTCATTGAACTCTTTAATGTGAAGGTAGGGCATCTCGGACTCCATTCCATGGAATGTGGGAAGATGGTTTAGGACATGGGGTTGGAAGATGTAGTTGGAATATCCTAGGGAATTGTGTCTAATTCATGAGGGTTCATTGGTACAAGAATGTGTGAGGTCGTCATTTATGGTTTGATCGACCGCATTCCCCATGTTTGGGGCTGCCACATTTGGGTTTCGATTTTGGTTCCCACCCGGGTTTATGAGTTGGTTTCTTTGAAGACCTTCCATTTAAATGGGCTCAATTTTTGACTCAGGGGTGTTAGGAAGAATAGGATCTAATGGAAAGAGTTCCCTTGGTGTACTTGACTCCCCAACCCCAGGACTATCCACCCTAACAAGATGGTTTGATTTATAACGGGTGTAGGCGGACATGCACCAAAAGAAAAAAAAATGCGAGAAAGGAACAAAATAAGAAAATTTGGATGAGAAATAACGAAATGGGGGATAATAGAATGGGTGTTTAGATGAATTACTTGGGTCCCCAAAAATGGTGCCAAAATTTTATTCTCGCTCAAATTTACCCAAGAGATGAAGGTAAAACGGTCCTTGTAGTTTAGCATGGGTTATCGAATCCTCATAGACCTAAGAAAAAACCTATAGACACGTACATTCTATGGAATATTTTAGAATATGAAGTGGCCACCTTGGATTGATTTTAGATGAGTTTAGAGGATATCTAACAGATTTAAGTTAATTCAATTTAAAATAATGAGTTGATCCTAGGTTATCGCTCGGGGTGGATTGGACGTATTTCCTTTTCAAAGATTTCAATTTCTTATATTTGAGATGTGTTCATTTAAGAAGATAAAAAAATCATCACTTACTGGTTCAATGCCTACACCCTTTAATACTAATCTCCTATACACATTAAGGGTCAAGGTTTTTAGCACTTCAAGGTAAAGGTTCATATTAGCACATGAAGTGTGTGGCTTAAATTCAACAAGGACGATGAAGTTTCAAAATCATCAAATAAAAATCTCAATTTAAGAAGTGATTATAAATTAATGGGGTGATGAATAACATCCAATCCAGCCAAATTCTACTCCCTTGGATCAACCCAAAAGTGGGTTAGCCCTCCATTGATTCTATGGTTTCAATGGAAGCGGAGAGTAGACTCATGAGGGAGGACATGGAGAAGTAAAGAAAACAACAAAAATAAAATGATCACTCCACCATTGTGTGAATAATTTCACAAAATTTGGTGTGAATAAATTCACACCTTGAGGAAACGATATCAAAGTGAGATGTAGAACAATAGAATAAGAGAGGAAGAAAAACATTTATTAAGAAACTAATGTAAATTGAACAACTTACAAGTGAAAGACAAATTTGAGACAACAAAATCGCAGCATAACATTACAATTGAACCAAGCACCAAAAATTAAAAACTCCTTCACCGCCACTACCTTAAATGAGCATTTTGGGAGCCTTGGGTCTAGAATAAAATAGTACATAGCATCCCACTTGATTATGGTAGGCCTAGGGTGGTGGAAAGTAAGGGAGAGGAGACTTTTTCACCATTGACCCGAGGTGGCAGCCAACTTGCTTCCACCGAACCGACGCTCCTGTAATTCCTTCTATATGGCCAAATCAGAGTGGTCCATCAGAAAATAAAATGGATACCTTGATATCTTCTAACCTCCTATAAAATTTTGGCCCATTTGGAGTTGTGGATTCCGAGATATGATCATATTAGTGGGCTGTTTTTCTGGGCCGCAGAATCTGACCCAGAATTTTATTTCTAACCTGGGCTGCCTAAATGGACACAATGGAGGCCGAATTAGCATTGGATTATGAAGAGTGATTTATTACTATACATGTCTTATATAATCCCACGAAATTTGGGTTTAATGGATCCTGTATTTTGGGCCCCACAGACTCATCAGTGGGCTGGTTTCCAATCTGTGTTCTCCAGAATTCCTTCCTTTCATTGCCAAATATCTCCATCATCCTCCATGAATTCTCCATTGATCCCTGAATCAAACATGTTCATATTTAAGTTTAGATTAATTTCAATAAATATAAAATAAAAATATTTATAATTAGATTCCTTAAAATCAGATGAATCATTGGGTACTTTAAATGATGTTAAAAATGTACCACATAATAGTGCATTTTAAGAAGGTATTACAATCATAATGTGAAATGATGTTCAAAGTGTAAAATGCACTAAAATTGTGTTTACGAATAATAAATAACATGAATATTATATATATTACCAATGAATATTAGCCTCATTTAGTGGCTAATCAAGAAGACTACCTTTTGTACAAGGTATGGGCACTACGAGTTTTTGGTGATGCCCGTCAGACTTACTAATTCCCATGCAATATTCATGGATTTGATTAATAGAGTCTTTAGACATTACCTCAACAAATTTTTGGTTGTTTTTATCGATGATATTATCATCTACTCCAAGAGAAAGGATGAACATGAAGAACATCAAAGAATTGTTTTTGGAGACATTAAGAAAGGATAAGTTGTACTCCTAGTTCAGCAAGTGTGTTTTTTGGATGAAGAAAGTCACATTATTATGACATGTGATCATAGGTAAGGGAATTTATATGGATCCTTCAAGGAAAATGGTGATTGAGGAATGTACCAGGCCCTCTAGTGTCACAAAAATCCTTAGTTTTCTTGGATTAGCTAGGTACTACTGATGTTTTGTGAGAAACTTCTCACGATTGTCAAGCCCGCTAACTAAGTTAACATGGAAAGGGGTAAAGTATATCTGGATGGAAGAATATGAGGGAATCTTAACAGAGCTAAAGAAAAGGCTGATCACTACACCTAAACTCACACTATTGAAAAGTAGAGAATGTTTTTTGATATAAAGTGATGCTTCAAAGAAAGTCTTGGGTTGTGTACTCATGCAAAAAGATAATGTAATAGCATATACCTTACGATAGTTGAAGATCCATGAGCAGAACTAACTGATGCATGATTTAGAGATGGCAGTCGTGATTGTTTCCTTGAAACTCTAGTGATACTACCTTTATGGCGATAAGTGTGACATATACACCGACCACAGGAGCATAAAGTATACATTCACACGAAAGGAGCTCAACATGCACCAAAGGAGATGGTTAGTACTAATCAAGGATTATGATTACTCTATTAACTATCATCCTGGAAAGGATAACAAGGTAGATGATGCACTAATCAAAAAATAATCCTCTACTCTATCCATGTTGTGGATTGAGAAAGACCCTACCTTCTTGGATATGTAATTAATGGATTTGGAAATCATAAGGGCAGGGGATACATCCTATATTTCCCAAAATATTGTGTAACCATCCATCCAAGAGAAGATTAAAGAAACACAAAGGGATGATGTGGAGATAAAAAAGAGGGTGAATGCAGTAAAATAAGGGAAGATGCAAAAGTTTCATATCGATGATGATGGTGTGATTTGGTTTGGAAAGCGGATTTGTGTGCCTTCATCACCCGGGATAAAGAAGGAGATACTGCAAAATGAACATAGCTCAACATTCTCTATCCATCCTGGGAGTACTAAGATTTACCATTATCTTTGAGAACACTTCTGATGGGATAACATAAAGAATGATATTGCAAAATATATATCAAGGTGCTTGGTATGTAAGAAAGTTAAAACTGAGTGAAAAAAGTCCAAAGGTATGATGCTTCCATTGCCTATACCCACGTGGAAATGGGAAAATGTTTCTATGGAATTTGTCACGGGTCTGCCAAAGATGTCAAAAGGAAATAATGCAATATAGGTTGTGTTTGACAGACTCACTAAGAATTCCCATTTTATCGCTATTCAAGAAGATCTCTCTTTTGAACAACTTGTGAAGATATATGCGAAGGAAGTGGTGAGACTGCATGGGGTTCCACTCTCAATTGTCTCTGATCGTGATCCAAGTTTCACATCTAGATTCTGGAGAAGTCTTCAACATGCTTTGAGTACTAAATTAAATTTCAGCACGACCTATCACCCCCAAAATTATGTCCAATCTGAAAGGAGTATTTAGAAGCTTGAAGATATGATAAGAGCTTGCTCTCTATAATTCCAAGGTGGATGAGATCATCATCTCCCATTGGTTGATTTCTCATACAACAATAGCTTCCACTCGAGTATTCAGATGGCTCCATATGAAGCTCTTAATGGAAAGCGATGTAGAACTCCAACCTGTTGGGATGAAGTTGGAGAAAAAATATACTTGGACCTGATCTTGTTCAAGAGAAGACAGAGAAAGTTCAATTTATCTCGAAACACATCAAAGCTACTCAGAGTAGGCAAAAGAGCTATGATGACAACCATTAAAGAGACTTGGAGTTAGAATTTGGAGATAAATTCTTCTTACGAATATCTCCATGGATGATATTCAAGTGATTTGGGATGAAAGGGAAGAAAAGCCCAAGTTAAATTGGCCCCTTTGAGATCCATGACTGCATAGGAGTCGTGGCCTATCGAATTGCACTTCCACCGAATATGGCTCAAGTTCATGATGTGTTTCACATATCACTCTTTAGGAAGTACATACCGGACCCCTCACCTGTACTAAACTCATATGTGGTACAACTAGAAGAAGATATCCCTTATGAGGAACAACCAATAGAGATTCTGGATCAAAGTGATATGGTTCTGGGAAATAAGACAACTCATCTTGTTAAAGTGTTGTGGAGGAACCATAAGTTTTATGAAGCAACTTGGGAACAGTAAGAGGAAATTAAGGTGAAGTACCCTCACCTGTTTTTTTGAAGTGAAATTTCAGGGGCTAAATTTCATAATGGGGGAAGAATGTAATGACACAAAGTTTTTCAATGAAAATTCCCTTTTTAAAATTATTTCAAAAAATCAAGTGAAAACCCAATATAATGAACTACTAAGTGCTAAGTGACCTCTAAACATAATTTTTTCACTTCTGTATTGGGAATTTTGAGAATCTGACATACACTATTGTGTTCAAGATGTTTTTTGGAGACTAACAAAACAAAAATAATGTTTTGTGAATAATAACCTACCCTTATGAATAGTAGAATACCCTTATGAATAGTACAGAATCCAACATAAGAGTAACCTTACCGATGAATAATTAAATAAAATTTAGACATCTTAGAAAGTGACAATTTGACAATAGTAAATGTTTCTGTATTTTGTAAGTCATAAATAATTAATTATAATTAATTAATTAATTTAAAAGAAAAATTATTATTTTTAAATGTTTTTGTTAATTATCAAATCAATGTCTTATCGTTTCTAGATAATTTTATAAGACCCTACGTAATTTTTTAAAGCACTATAAAATCAGTTTTATTTTTAAAAATCATTTTTTAAGTAAATTATGATATTAATTAAATATTAAATTAATAATATATATATAATTATTTTTGAAAAATGGACTTCATTTTTTGGATTCTACATTTAGAAAAATTTTAGGGGTATATATTTTGGTTTTTCCTAAGATACTAGAATTTTTTATGAATAGTGAAATACCATAATTTACAAAATAAGAAAAATAAGCTAATTATAGAGTCATGTGTGATTTTCTACTGATGTAAGCCCATTTGGTTTGGGATAACATAATAAAATTACTATTATTGGTCATTGAGGACTCACTCTTCCTTGTCTTATGGGATATTAATAAACTAATGAATTTTATATTAAGTTAACCCCTCTCCCCTCCACTATAAAAACCACCGTTCACACCCTCATTTCCTCACACCTCTCAAGCTCAAATAATTCCCTATAATCTACACAAACATCTTCCATATCCCATCTCCCATGTTTAAGATTTTTTGGTCTCATCAAAAGACCATGCCTAGCTTCTTTCAGGAGGATCTCAAGAAGAATATTAAAGAGGTAATTTCTCTCCCTCTTCTCCTTTAATTTTCTTTCAAGTTCAAGTTGATTTCTTGATATCTCCCCATCTATCTTGGTCTAAATGGTATTTTAACTCCATTATTATACATGTAATGGAATTTTATGATGAAAATTGGATATTATGTCATCCAACCACATTTACCTCTTCCTTTTTATTTTATTAAGGAGAACATTGTTCGTGAGGTGTTAATTTATCACCTTAAAAAACGACAAGTTTTCTTATACCATGTATACCTTCAGATCTGGTAATAAAAACATTTTTTTTGGTTGAACCAGAACATGTTATATGTATTATCTCCTATTTAATTTTTTGAAACTAACTTATGACCATATTTCTAGTGATAAAATAAAACAAGTTCATTATGATCGAAAAATCGCTCAAATTAACCCAAACAATCATTGTTCAATTCTTATCTAATGATACATCCACATGGATCTAATATAATTCATTATAAGATCATTCAAACTCTTGTAATATCATTAATCACATGAAATATCAGTTCTGTATGTTTACCCATGTTTTACACAAACTTCAATTTAAGAATTCAGGTGAACCACTCAAGAAAACCATACTAACAAACATTCTCGAACTATGTTTTTAAACTCTATAACACATCAAAAGGCACATAAAATCACTTAATAAAACCATAATGAACGATATTAATTTACAAAAGTTTCTGTATTTCTAATTAATAAATATAATGTCATTATACAGGACATTAAAGAGAAGAAAGCATTCGGATACAAGGTATGCAGAAATTCTCAAACCCAATTTTCCTTCTTCGGGTTCTCCCTCTTGAACTCTATTTTTTTATGGTTACTCCTTATAAATAATTTTTTCATCATTATAATTCCTTTTTTAGGATATAAATGTTCACCACTATTGTTTATGTCAAACAAAATTTTTTCGAAAAGAAATCTTCTTCTAAGAACTCATCTTTCACTTCTCATTCAAGGCTGACGGTTCTTGTATAAATCATGTTATTCCCTCTTTATTTTGGGAACAAAAAGTTTATGAATGTGTCCTTATGTAATGTAACCCATTTATTTCCATGGGTTATTTTTGTTCACTTTTGATATATGTTCCATGTGGAAAGCATGATAATGATAATGTTATAATATGACAGGTGTGCCCAGAATTATAAAACGCTCCAATGCATTGGGTAAAGTGATGAATATCATGAGTAAATGTGAAATGATGTGTGAACAATAATCTAACTTGGTTCACAAGTATGTGTGGTATTTAAACACCAAGACATGATGTTTCATTTTTATTCATTTCAACAATTCTTGTATTTTATTTATGCTCCTCTCATATTCATGATATTTTGACTATGTCACAATTATGCTCACCCCATGCTATATTATTCTTACCTATACTCTTACTAGGATTTTTTCTCACCCCTTTTGATCTATATCCTCAGGTGTCTACATGTACTAAGGAGATTAAAAGTGACAATGATAATCTAGAGAAAAAGAAACTAAATAAATGTTTATGATTTATGTTGTAATTGTTATGTACGATCCTAGTTTTCCCAAGACACTAAACCTCTGGATCCTCTATGTGTAATACTATTGTGTTCTTTATCTTTAAAATGATGTAATAGTAATTTAGGAAAAGGTAGGGACCCTATAGTGATCATGTAGCTTTAATGATATTTAAGTATCTTATTTGTATTATTCCAAGATTCATTGATTCGAACAATTACAACACTGATGTTGAAGTCAATATTCTCATGTATACATTTCTTTCAGATATTCCCAACTATTTGAATAACTTCATCACATCTTGCATGGAAAAAAGCAGAACCCTATCTGGACTAGTGAACCATTATCAAAGCAAATTGAAAAGATCATAAGATGTAGTTCCATGCTGGATTGATATGAAAAATATCAAAAACTAGATTCCAATGTGAGGTAGTAGTATCACAACATAAAAATAAGTGATTCATGTCTCCCTAGTGTTGAAGGCACATGAAACACCTTCATGTCAAATAGATGCAAACACACTGCAAGTTATCATCAACTCTTATCATGGTGAGGTATAGGCTCCATAGCAGTGTGAACCTAGAAATATGGATTAATTTTTTCTGAAAACATCATCTCAATTAAGGATACCTTGTGTAAATATTCTTTGGAAAACTCTTAGAGTCAAGAGTTCTATTAGGGCTTGGTTCCCATATCAACGGGTCTCCATTATTCTGGAACTCGTGTGAGGAGACAGCCTATAAATAATTAATTATCGGGGAGACTATATGTTCCAACTAGTCCTTAATGAAGATGTTATAGTTAATTTCAAGATCATGGGAGATTACTCCTTCAGAAAATGGATATGTGGTCCAATTATATTTCCATAATTTTTGAGAGGAATTCACACTAGTTGGCCAATGTGATTATACAATGATCTTCTAAATGATTTCCCAATGTCTTGGCGAGTTGGAGGAATGCGTATATATCAATTTCATTTTGAGAAGCTTCTTCAATAATCTAGATCATATTAATTATAATGAGTTAGTCCTATCAAAAATGATTATTTATGATAAATAGTCTCCCCTATATTGATTGAAGGGATATTTTTTTAATACCACGGAAGCCCAAATTTTTTAGTTGACAACACTTATTCCAAGTAGATGTTATAATTTATATTTCATGAATTCTGCCACTCCAAACTAATTTCATCATTATGGAGTTGATGGTTTTGATCACAGATGCCTAACAAGAGTAAACCCGAAAATAATAAAAATGTTTTTGAAACCACAACATGTTTAACTAAGAAGACACTACTATCCATTGAAAGAGATTTTACCTTCTATGAATAGAGATTTCATATGATATTATTCATTAAATCAATGAAGAATGATGCCCAAGGACTCCCTTGAAACATTAGGACGCTAAGATAGATTAATGGTGGAGAGCCTTTTATTACGCCCATTTTATTCAACATAAAGGATTTCAAGTTGGATGAATTGTTCTTCCCGAAGTAGAAAAATACATATTCCAATCGATTTGGTTCCCCAAAAAGTTCTAATAATGTGTTAAGTCCTTCTAGATGTTCTTGATGTTTACTTGATCTCCCTAGGTGAGAAAAATTATGTAATCAAGAAAAGAATATTAGAATTGCAGAAAACCTCCATCAGATGTGGTTGGTTTATGTTCTCCATTGGTTGTAATTTTAATAAGGATGCTTCTCAAATAATCCTCCATGATGGAAAAGATGATGATAGAGAGTTGATATCATTGTCTCGCCGACCTAGAATAATTTAAATTTTCTTCAATAGGGCCATTTAGAAGAAATGAAATATGGTATAACTCCAGGAGAGATTTTATTCAATGAATGAACCTCATATAAAATCAAAACTCATGGAGAATTAGAAAAATGAGGCCCTAGTATATTATTTTAAAGGACTTTTTTATGATAATCTTAAGAGTTATGTTTCCTCCCCTGTTTGATTTCTAATGATGATTAACACATTGTAAATTCGTGAGTTGGAAATCATGGATTTATCTCCCTTTAAGAAAACCGAATTGATTCCCAGAAGTAATCTTTTCTAACACATAAGAGATTATATTGGGTATAATTATAGGGATGATTTTTTCCACGGTTTTGAAAAGGGAAATCGACATGAACTGAATGATATCACCTTCAATCTGCACTTTTGGAATTAATGCTATTAATTGAGCATTGAAGCCTTTAGAGAGGAAGATATTTGTGAATTTTTTTTGATTTGACTACAAACATCATTCGGAATATTATCCAAATAAAATTGAAAGAAATTATTGTTGAAAATGTCAAGTCCCGGTGAGCTATCCTTATTGAGGCCGAAAACAGCAACCCTGATCTCAAAATCCAAGGTAATAGCGGTGAGATATGAAATTTTATCCTCGATGATTTTTTTGAATAATTCCTTCCATGATTTCAACCCCTCTCTATGGACCAGTTAATAGGTTCATGTAGAATGATACTACATTATTTTAAAGAAGCTACCTATTATCCTAGATTGTGTCACCATCCTTCAACAAAGAAATGGGTCAATTTTATTTTCTGATCATTTAAATAGAATTGTAGTGAGCATTCAAGGGAATCAATCTCCTCATCAAGATGGGTGAACTTATTTTTTCACAGTTCATTAATTTTCACCTTAATCATTTTTAGTTTGAGAACACATGCAATGTATCGGAAATTGAAATGTCCACTACATATGGATAATTGAAAATTTGGGTGAAATCCTAGATATTTTTTTAAGAATTGTTGAATTTAAATGGGTTTAGTTGTTTATCATCCCTTTAATAAAAAATAACTAAGATGGGGTGGTGGTTCGAGTTATGTTTAGAAAGGGTGAAAAAAGAAATCTTTTTTTGTAATCCTAAGGATTCATCTTTGGAAATGGCTTGATAAATTATAACTACCCTAAGGTTTCCCTTGTGTGTCATGTATCAAGGGAATTTGAAACCAATAAGTTGACTTTATCCATACCGACCATCTCCTCAGAACTTCGGAATTATTTCATTGAAAGTGTTCTATAAATAGAGCCATATTTATCATCTATGTGATGAACTGATTTGAAATCCCCCATTATAACCTAAGGATCTAAAAATATAAATAAATATCTACTTGATGTGCATAAAAATATTCCATCAGTCAATTTACATGTTTGAATCATTGACTATTGACAAAAAAATAGTTCAACTAGATCTAGAGAAACTACAAGTGATTTCTTCATTCTCTATATAGAGAAGAGAAGTGTTATCCATAGATTTATGTACAGGAAACCATTGTCTATTAGAATAGTAGATATTTTCTTATGTGACTATGATAGTATAACCATTACTATCTTGGGTAGATTCTCTATTAATGATATTTTTATTTTTCTATTAAATGGATATTATCTATGGTTTATTCCAACCTATGAAGAGATTAAGGGAACATAACATTCTAGATTTGGATAATCCTAGGATGTTCCAAAATATGATAATCATTTTGTTTTATTCTTGGGTCTGGATCCCACTTTTTATTTTAGTTCTAGGTTTTTTCCTCATATTTATTTCCATTTTTATGACTTTTAATAGGTAGTAATAGGTTATGACTCAGTTGGTAAAACCTCAGTGGTCACTTATGTTGAATTCTTACCTTCAACCATAAAGGGATTTTTATTAGAAGTGTCATTCACTAAGAGTATGGATAAATTCTCTTCCATATGGCCAACGAACTCTTGTTTCGAGTACATAACTTAAAATTCGTCCTCTATTTTTTATCTATCCATGTTGATGGCCTATAATAAATCATAGTCAACCAGGTCCAGCAATAAAGCCTCGGTATGTAATTCAATGACAATTAATATAACCCCTTCCTATAACTCTGAAAAGTAAGATATATCTTCCGCAATAACTGCATCCTGGGAAACTACTTCAAAATGGGTTGTGTGAACTTCTAGAGTATCCTTAGGATATATTTTCTTATGTTCCTCTTCATCAGTTAAAAATACCCATAATTTCCTAGAGCTAGTAGAAGAATCCAATTATATGCCTTTGGGTTGATCAAATGTATTCTTCCTAACATATTCCATCTTGATGTTCTTCTTCCCCCTCAATACATCCTTCCAACCCGTATTGTCAGTTTCCAGTTTCATAATTTTCGTGACCACCCAAAAGCTTGTACAATCATTAAACACTATCATTTAATTATAAAAGTACTTAGAAATATTATGGAATTCAAAAATAACCTCAATTATATGCCTTTTAACATCATGAAAATTCCATTCTGGGGGTGGATTCTCTATGTAAATCTCAATGAGAAGCCTTGCATGATGTCCCAGATCACCATGGATTGTGAAATGATTTATATTTAGAGGAGTAAAAATACCTGCGAGCATGTCATTTAGGATCTTGAGATTCCATTCGATTAATGGGAGACAATGAATCCTAGGAAATACATGTGAAATGGAATTCATTTGTGAAAAGGGATTAAAATTCACATCCTATTATAGGAGCTGATAAATTCTAGTTTTAAGATTGAGATTCTCCATGCACCACACCACATTGAAATCTTTATTTCATATAGTATAATGTGGAAATAACCCTTTCTAATTAGAATCATTATCCATTTCTAGAAATTAAAATAATGAGAGATGTGTTCTATTATCTGATAATATAACCATGGGTTTTCCTCTTTTAAATACGAAATAAGGCCATGAAATGAGTGCTGAAAAAACATCATTCATTGGTTAATGAAATCCTATTAGGAAACTATGATAATATCTACCTCCCCCGAGTAAATGATGATGGTGGAACTACCCTCAATGTAAATTTTATTTTTAAATCTTACATGTTCCTCTGTGAATGAAATTGGGTTTTGATGATCAAAAGAGTTAGATCCTAATAATGGCACATTTTTTATAGGTCTAAACAATCTTTCCCAGTCTAGGATAAATGATTTATTGGAAACGAAGATGGATATCTGTAAGTGGTTTTGTCATCATTGATTCGATCAAATGGAGCTTCTATGAAAACACATTCCTATGACTCCAGACTAATATCCTATAAGAAAAGTTCCTAGATTTCTCATTAAGGAATGTAAATGGAAAATGATTCTTTTTTCAAAATATAGTTCATAAATTTCACGAAATATTTTACTTAATATAATAATAAAATAAAGAAATATGCTTACTTGAGAAGTGTAATTTCATCCTTTATTCAACTCCCACGACAATCTTATCTTTTTTCCCAAACGATTAGTATTCAACAAGAAATTTTCATAACTGAAGAAATAAATAATCTTATATATATATATATAATGAAAAAAATATAACAACCTATGCCTCCTATATTTATAAATGAAAGAAAATGTTTTGGTGAAAATAATATAATCCCGAATATTAATGAAACGTAAAGCAAAAAATTATACATTGATTTCAAAAATTCAATAGTATCAAAAAAATTAGAATTTGGTAATTAAATATAAAGAAATTTCATTAAATTTTCTCAAAATTAATCCAAACTAATATTTAATCCTTATAATAAAAATTATTTTCTCATATAGTCTTTCTCAAAAAAATTAATATATATCTTCAAAAATAATACTAATAAGTATTAATGTCTTAAATGAAAAATGATATTTTCCAAATCATATAATCTCAATTACATACAAGTCATTTCCATAATTAAAATGAATAACCATATGAAACATTTAATAAAGAAAAATATTTTCATAGTAATCTAGAAATCTTGTACATTTGTGGTTGTAAATGTACACTTTTAACTCATTAGTTTTGAAATCAAGAGTCATATACTTTAAGGATGTGATTGGTTGTATCCAAGCCTACAGTTTATCAATATTCTATAATATAATCATTGTGATATTCCTAGAAAAGTGATAAACATAATAAAAAATAATTTTAATATAGTTAAAATTTCATAAATGTATTAACCTAAATTGCGATATCAAAACAATTGTTCTCAAACCCACAAAAGGTAATAACACATAACTACCATAAAATGTGTGATCATAAAAATCCATAAGATTATCTATTCATTTAAACATAATTCTAGAAAATGATAACACGTGATATTGGAATAACCATATTTCTATCAATAAATATATTTTTTAATATAAAATAACCAATACCAAATGAATTAGAGTAGTATATTAGATAATCAATAATATAAGATATTGTGAGATCACTGAACACTACCTGAGTGACTTGGAATGAAATTTTGTTGACCCCATATATGTAATAATATACATTCATTTTTATAACTATAAAAATAGTTAAAAGTGGAACTTTAAAAATTTTGTTATAAAATAATGTCCCTTACTTTGATTCAGAATCATCACATGCATTCCTTATCTACATGAATATTACACAATTTTTCAAATTATGTACTTCCTTATAAAAATTTATATTGTTTATGATTACATTATTTAATTTAATACCATTCTATATAAATTTACATAATCTACTATATTTACATCAGTTATTTGGATGATAATCATCCCATATGTTAGAAATAAGTCTTTTTAGTTTACAGTGGTCAAAGATGACATTATTCCAACAAATCAATAATAATATTCATTAAAAATTATTTTTTTATGAATAATTTATTCTATGAATTATTATAATTAAATATGGTTTTGAAAAATGAACTATGTAACAATTATGGAGATGTTAGGGCATATATATTCATGAGTAATGATTCCATTTTCCAATGATCATTATGGAAAGTGGGTAACTATTATTATATCTATAAATAGTAATAATAATATCATAAATACCATATTACTACATTAAATAATCATACATATATTATCTATGATATTTGGTGATGAAAATTCAATCACATCTCTTTTTAGAGTTGGATGTTGACACAAATGCACTGAGGAAGTTATTATTTTTTAGTGAGTGGATGGGTAATTAGGTTAATTATGTATTATATTTTCATAATGATAAAATTTTAATGCGTATGATAAGTAAACTATAAATCAATAATTTTAATCTATCCTTGATATATGGGGATGGAAATTGAATTACATTATTAGCAAGGTGGTTATCTTCCACAGTAATGAATGGTGGATTCATTTGACATTTGATGAAATATGAGATCGATATACATAATAATTTTACAATAATAAAATCTTATTATATGGATAATACTGGTGATACTATTTTATCATGGATAAAGAATATTTTATTGATATGGATGCATAAATAAAATAGGCACTCTCAACTACAAACAATAACTCTTTATTGTACATTTTTTTAGTATACCTTAAGACCACTACGGTTGGTGTTTTTCTAATCCTAGACAAATAATATTAGTGTAATGATCCAAAAAAGATATTTTCAAAGGTTTAATATGAAGAAAATAGGTCTTTATGTGTAAATAAATGACAATAAACGATTCCCTTTAAAAAGAGTTGGAAGCAATATACTTATAATTCCTCAAAATATTAAATTAATATAAATTAACATAAAAATAAAAAAGAACATGATTTTCTAAATATATATTATATTTATGGTGGTAAATAATCTAATCCAATAATAAATTTACATGTTTTGATTTTTTTACATTTATATTCTTGTTTTTACCCTTTGTTATTATTTTTTAAATGTTTTGCGACAACAATGTTCTCTATTCATTAATTATTAATAAAATAACTATAAATTGATTAATTTCACACAATTATAAACCATATCCTAATAAATTTTCCATTTATAATATTTGGACGAATTTTATTTCATTTACTGAAATATTATTTATTATAATATATCATTACGTTCATCTTTAGAACAATTCACTATATTTATTTTCAAAACATCTATAAAATAAGGTAAATTCGAACCAAATATTTTGATACATAACTAAAGTTTTTTCTACATCTTTAAAATTATTTAATCATAGTAATTATACAAAATTATATTATTTATATTATTTTTTTAAAAAATAATTCTAATTTACAAATATTATAATAATTACCTAATCAATATTGTGTATATATTTAATTTAATTATAACATCAAAAATATTTACAAAAAAATCCCCAAAGAAGATAAATATTTTTTATTTAAAATAAAAAATTATTACCATACACATCATATTATTGACTCTTTTAGAAATATTATATTTATTTTAAACAAAAGGGAGGCATTTTTTCTTTTTCATTAAATAAAATATAATAAATTTTATAATCACACATAAACTGAAATAGAAGGACATATAACCAATCCTTGTAGTATTATCGATTAAATTAAATCATTCAATTAACATTTTCAAGTGTTAAGTATAGTTTATAATCCTAATAATTTTATTCTTAACCTTTATTAAATGATTTTCCCATTTCCCTGGTATCAAATATTTATAGGGTAACTATTAATAATAATCAAAAGTGACCTATTTTACAAATTTAGAAGCACTATTTAATGATATGTAATGCATTTTCTAAAATTCAAAACCCACAAATAAAATAATTTAATTGAAAATCAAATTGAAAAAACATGATAAATTTTTTCTCAATATAAAATAACCTTTTAATATATCAAAATTTATATACTAAATTTTAGTAAGAAATAAATATCAACATTTTAATTATTATCAAAATGAATAAATTAAATATTTAAATTAATGAAAAATATCATTTGACATTATTAATACTTTAAATGATAACATGGTTTATAATAAATTCTTATATTATCACGATTTGTTAAAAAATAATATTTTGATAAAATTATAATTTAATTTTTCTTGTTGAATGATACATGGAAACCCATTATTTCAATAAAATTATAAAATTTCCAATGACTAATTATTATATTCCATAATAATAAGCATGAAAACACATTTTTAGTCAATATATAATTTCAATGATAAAAATGTATTTATTAAAAATCAAGAGCTAATTAACAAATAATACATTATAAATCATTATGACAATTACAATTATTTCATTATGAAATTTACCATAAAAATACATACAAATTTAATTAAATGTTTATAATGGTAACATTTAAAGAAAAAATAATTTATTATTTCAGATATGTTTTGTGTATCTTGTACGATATCAAATGTTGTTATTCATTGAAAATTATGTGGAGATATTACAACCCCCCATCATTATTTTTGAAATTTCCTCCTCTAAATATTTATTTGGGCTCTGTAACTAGTGTTTCGTTTCTCAAAATTTCTTTGATGAAAAAACACATTATAAGAAGGCTCAATAAAAATTCTTATTTAAGAGAGATAAAATAAAGTATGATTATCATATATAATAATTCATATTTGGTTTCCAAGTAGGGGAATATTATTGTAATGTGCTAATAAGGATAAACATGAAGAACATAACATTCAAGGATTTTTAGAGAGTGATAAAGAACAAAATCATGATAAAGATAACAATATAAAATCCTTAAATCATTATAGTTTTAAATGGACCATGATTTCATTGTAAAAATTTGATATATTATTGTCCGTAAAAATCATTTTCCTAAATATAAATAATTATATTACTTTATTGACTATGAAAAAAGAGAGATATAATTACACGAAAATTATAATTTAATTGATTTATAAATTCCCTCCAAAATATAATAATTTTCACCAAATGAAGAGAATTATAGAGGAATATTTCATTTAAGAATAACGATAATCAACTTATATAGATTATATAATATTGAAAGGAATGAAAATCCATTTCTATTTCCATTAATTATTAAATAAAAAACTATTTTTTTGCACAAGTTATGATAATTCAAAAAAATAATCAATATTAAAATAAAGAAAAATGATATTAAAAAGGGGATCTAAAAAACTCACCATTCACATAAATATAATACATAATACCTTTTTAATAACCTGGTAAAATAAAACTAAATAATGTTGTGAGATCAAATTCTCAATAATGGATGAAGGGGTGATATAATTGATCACATAATAATTAAAAGAGAATAAAGGAATATTAACATTATGTTAATGCTTAAATACTATAACATTAATTTCAATGATCGTAAATTATATCATGGTATTTAATATTTCATTTCAAAAGACATGAATCATATGTGAATGAAATAACATGATTCATGATAGAATAACATTTTAATAAACCCTATAATTTTTTAATACCCATATTCATAACATAACATATGTCAATTATACATATGAACACATTCGTAACATGTTATAAATGTTATAACCACATATATACCATTTTTGGGCTTTGGACAGCCTCTTGAGTACCCTCATTGGGGCTTCAGATAACCTCTTGTATATCATTTGAGCCCATAGAACATTAATGATTACCAAATGAAGTAGAGGTTAATATAGATCCCCTATATAAAATAATGAAAATTGTAAATATTAGTTCCAAAATATTTTAAAATGATCTAAGAATCCCAATTAAAATAAAAGGGTTTCATAATTCATTACTCATAATATAACTTATGGAAAGGAAACATGTTTCATAAACACATTTCCTTCGTTAAAACCATAGATATATTGAATAATATTTGTATCCTTCGACCATATACCATTAAATATTATTTCACACAAAATGATGTTATCATAAATGGAGAATTATTTTGAAAAATCACATGAAATAATTCCTGTTGAAAATAACATTTCCATTTTCAAATAACATATTCTTTTAAAAACAATCAATTATAAAGGAAAATTTATCATTAAAATTAACACTTTAAACATGTAATGGATTCCTGAAATTAAATATTATTCATGATGGTTGGAAAATATGTTCATTTCTTATAAGATATAAAAAACTTCCTATCTATCCATTGTAAAATGTTTAAAATGTTCCATATTTAGAAAATGATAATAATATTAATTTCAATCCATTTTTATAAAATCATTTATGGATGAAAATGATATTAAACTACCATCAGTAAATGATCTTTTTTCCAACAAATTATTTTTTTAAAACCTCAATATTGAAGTGAAATATTCCCTAGTGGAGACTTAAGCATAAAAAACATTATATTGATGAGATTCCCAAATAAATCCTTTAACCTAAGTTCTCATTGCTTCCAAATCATTGTGAAATCATATATAATAAACCTATCCTTTTTATAATTATATAGATGGGTCATTTTTTAACTTATAATTTCATATATGATCCATTTATAATATTTTGAAACACCCTTTAACTAATAATTACTTATTAATACCATCATTTACATATGTTAAATGTTTCATTTATCGCGAGTTTTGGAGTTAAATTGTGCATGAATTATACATATATCATTATTTAATGAGATAAATAATGTTAATTATGATATTAATATCATATATATTCATTAAATATATATTTATAGTCATCTATATAGGTTATAGGTAGAAAAATGATTTTATTTGTTCAGAAGAGATGGTAGTTCATATGTATTTAAGAACACTATTTTTTATAAATATAGAATGAATAAAAAATATTAATTAAAATTACTAGGAATATAATTATATATTATATTTATCCTTATAATAATTAAAAAATAGCTATAAAATTAAATTATTTAAAAAAAATACATTTTATGTATAAAATAATTTCTCAGAAAATACATCATTTTAATTTTGAAATATTTCTAGTTTTTAAATAAAGTTATTTAATAACTAATGGACTCATTTTATAAATCTGTCAAGTATATATTTTTCATAAAATATTATTGACTATTTATACTTTTCATTATAATGGAAATATGATTATATTCTAAAAAAATTACAGGTTTTTTCTAAAAATGATGTTTCGTGTAATCAAATATATGGTAGAAATAAAGTATTTCATAAATATCTTATGGTTTTACATTATACCACTCATAAAATTATTTTTTCTTAAAAAAATATTCACTATCACCGAAAAAACTGTGTGTATCTTGGTTTTATTACATTTTCATCTACACAAGTAGCTTCATTGAATTTGTGGTTTCTCTAGTAAACATTAACTTGGAGAGTAGTCTTGTTCCGTATAACTTTTACTCTATAGTAAAATATTTATACTCAATGTTCCTCATTGGAATTTTCATGATCATGTGGTATTACATATTTTTTTTGTGAATGTTAAAGAACTTGTTTTTACTTCTCCCAGAGAGATACATGGAACAAAAAATGAACTTTAGAGAGATTCTGTGGTAGTGCTAAATAATAAGGTACCATAACAATATGATCAAGAATATCAATATGACTAATATACCTAGGTCTTATTATTACACTCTTCCAAAATATCATGACAATATTCCATGTTTAAATTCATATAAAACATTCTAACTGACTATAAACTCTATATTTCAGTAATGATAGTTAGTATAATTTTTTTTTGATTTTTAGATGCTCTAATTTGATATTGAATATCTCTCGCATTCTCTTCCATTTCCTTAATTATATCATGACCTAATGTTATTATTTCACTAAATATATTCTACCATGTTGTATTAATTATCATACTACCTTGTGAGGATTCATATGGATTCATTTAAATTTTATTATTGAAATCTATTATAGTATGAAAATTTCTATAATAGATTGTAATGATTTAAATCACCATTGAAATTCATAAATCAAGCCCTCAACATGACATCTAGATTTTTAATGGTCTTCTCAAAATTACCATATATTTATGTATAATAAGAATTTCAAATGGATAAGTCTCTATAAAAATCATAATGATGACTTATCTAAAGCATATATTTAAAAATCAGACCTAGAACAAATATAATTGATTATAGTACACCATGAAATCAAACCATTTCCTTAATGTATAACTGAGTATGTTGAAAATGAGTGAAATATTCTTTAACTTCATTGGTATGTGTATATTTCATAAGGTGTTCATCTATAACTTATATAAAATTGTTCCATTTAGTTGTTCTATAGTGTAAAAATTTATGTCTAGGGAAATTTTTCCAATTTTGAGTTTTTAATGTTTGATAATTTCCCTTATACATATTCTCCTTTAATAAATCATAATAACACATAAATAAACAAGAAACATAATTTTTAATAACTCTCTTCATTCTAACCAATAAAATTTAATTTTTAAAATATCTATATATCGTCTTACATTTATGATAAATAAAGAATTTGTTTTTATTAGTATCATCAATCAACTCATTATTAAAATTTATTTTTATGGGGAATATATATGATTAAAAACCATATTATTCCATCATAACCAAGTTTTAACTCTAGAATATTTCTCAACTTGTTTTACTTCTCTACATATTCATTTGGTTCCACATTAATCGTTACCTATATAAATGGTTGAACGCACACTTGAGAATGTCAATATTTCTCCCATTCCATCAAAATTTAAATATAT
The DNA here is from genome assembly GCA_963277665.1 of Viscum album. Classification (NCBI taxonomy): domain Eukaryota; kingdom Viridiplantae; phylum Streptophyta; class Magnoliopsida; order Santalales; family Viscaceae; genus Viscum; species Viscum album. The sequence goes on along the minus strand of OY728133.1, from coordinate 1,031,218,444 downwards.
ATAATTAATTTCTAAAACTATTTTCCCTTTTTTATCCACATCATAGATAAGATAACATGATAATTTTATCTCAAAGAATCTACATCCATATTCTTATTCCCTATGTGGTAATGTGTTGAGTAGTTACAATAATTAAATAGGTACAAAAATCTTATCTGACATATGTTCAATTCATTCAATGTTATTATGTACTTAAATAATTTGTGATTAATATATATTTCACATTTTTTTCTATATAGATGATTCCTGAATATATTTAGTCATCAAATTAATGCAGATAACTTCATTGTAGGATTGGGGTAATCCTTTTCATGGACCTTAAAATATTAATAATCATAATATTTAACCATTTAATTTTTCAAGAGGACACATTCTAATACATTATTTGATGCATCAATGTATATTAGAAAACCTTATCCATATTAGGGTAATTAATGCACAGATACACTGACTAAACTTCACTTCTGTTTCTTGGGAAATTACTTATATTAATATATTCAAAGTAAAATGGCTCCCTTGCAAGTTAAATTTCCTACTAGATTTGGTAGACATGAATTTTTTTCCAAAAAATACTTATATATACCACATAATGAAATAAAACCATGGATCTCAGAAAAAGAATTTGGTAAAGGAAAATTTTTAATAACTTAAATATTTTAATGGTCGATAGATATATCTACCCCTGAGATGAAATGACATTATAATGAAACATTCTTCTTAAAATTATTATGGGGAAAGGTTTGTATGAAATTTCTCCTTCCATGGATTATTCAACCCAATTCATTGATGATATTAATTCTATTACATTATAATTTAATAGAAGTGATTATTTTCTAAAAATAATAACAAAATAGGATTAAGGTAATATGTAAATAATGTATTTATTAACTCTAGGATGATAGTAATAAAATTCATAAGGAAAAAAAGAAACACTATTAAATCATAGTGTTCATACCTTGTACTGAATGTTTTCTAGGGTATATCCTACTTCATGATGATAAATTGGTGAAATCTAGAATGATTATTAATCTTGTAAATTTATTGATATCTATATAGTCGATTGAATAGGTCATCAATACATGGTAGTGAATAATTTTTATTGATAGTTTTGTTGGTATATTCTCGATAATAAAAGAATATCTTCATTAATCAAAGTTTATTCTTAACATACAGAATAAGTGAACCCAAAATTGATTCACTTGGATGAATGAATCACTTTTCATGATTCGCTTAGAGTTTCGTATTGAATTATTGATACTCAATAAATTTCATATTATATGGATTGTTAGATATATGTGTATCACCAGGTAAGAGTTATATCTAAAAATATACCACACAACTCAAAAGAAGTCTAGAATGTTTTTGGAAAATACATAAAAAATATCTTGGAAAAAAATGATTATCATAGATGTTCAGTTTCAACCCAATCATATGACATAAATTTCACTTCTTAATAGTAATCATGACACATAAAATGGATATTATTTCCATTGGAATATCATATAGAACCTCATAATGATAAAATATCATAGGTTGGTTTATAATATCAAATGTGACTTTTCTTGTGTTGAAATTGATGTGGTATTTATGTATTGAATGCCCAAACATTACCAAAATAACATAGTTGTAAACCTGGAGGAGAATTTGTAGGAAGAATATTCCATAAATAAATAATGGTAGATAAATCAGAGACATTGGATGAAATCATCATATAATTATTATTTATATATTTATTTAATCATCTATTCATAGATGTGATACTCAAATACCCATATAAAATTATATTGAAGTAAAAAAGTAGATAGATCAAGAATAAAATAAGACAATATTGGTTATGGAGTGGACAGTTAGTTTAATTTTCACTATTTCATTATCAAACACTTCATTATAAATTTTTATCACATGATATTTCCCTCTATTTCTATATTTAACAAGGTTATTTAAGATAGTCATCATAATTAACGTTTTTATTTGGGAACAAATTAGTATTAAAACAATACAAATGGGATTTAAATTTTTTGATAATGGGCAGTTCATTTTATGGAGATTTATAATTATTCACATCATTCAACGACATATTCCCATCACATTGGTACTAGATCCCTAAATGGTATTTACACACATAAAAAACATTTATTCCTATATCATCCTCAACCTATAAGCCATTAAAACTAGTACCCCATGTCAGGTCATCACATGAAATCATGCACACATCCACATATACCAATTTATTCTAAATAGAAGTGTGGGTGTAAAGATAAACATTAGATGAATATAACCACTTATCATAGGGATGGCACAATATAAGTAACACAAATAGATATAATAACCATAGAAACAATAAATCGATAGCATGAAAAAAAACCATATGTGAACAAGTACACATTATATGAAAAAATGTATTAAATAATCTAAATGCTAAGAATTCATACAATATATAACAAGACAATAAATAATAATAGACTCTAAGTCCAGATGAGACACCCAAACCAATCCTTATCTCCATGCTCAAACCCATCTTCCCAATCATAACCAAACACCAAGTCCATGTCCCGAACCTGTACCTGAAATAATTAATCATATGCTCGGTTTCATAAGTGTTGTGGAAGTCTGATCGAGGTGAGAGTAAAACTCATTAAGCCACCACCAATGGTCTGTAAAGAAATACCATGTCTTTAAAATACATTATACAATGAACAGTTGAATTAAACAAAAAATCTATATGTAAATCATTTAGAAAATTATCAAATATTTATTTTATACATTATGTTTTCAAGTGACGATTAATCATTGAGAACAACACAGGTCACATGGGATATATAGGCCAAGGTACAAGGGGTTACACACACTTTTAAACATATGGTGTGTGTCCTCTTATCACAACTATCTTATACATATTAGTAAATAGTATAAAATTGAATAATTCTAATCATTTGTTCCATGTTTTATGCATTTACAGCATTTATAGAATGACCATAGAAAACAATATATCATTTATAAGGGGTTACATACAGTACAACTCATAAAGAATTTATTAATCATAGTTATCAACATACCCCGTATCACGAATACATAAATCAATCAATTTCCATGTGTTTTGGATGAATATAGACTGAATATGAAATCCCAACCCACACTATGACATTAAATTGGGAATTATAGAGCCTCAAGCATAAATCCCAACCATTAATTATATGAAACTTACCATGGAGCCTAATTCCAATTATTATCATTGATTGAAACAATTATGGGATTATAGCATCATTCCGACTCCAATACTCATACATTCCTGGGTGGGATTAGAGCCTCAGTCCAACTCAACCTATGAGAGGAGTACGAGCCAATTATCTCACCACAAAGACATGTGATCATGATTATTTATCCATTCACTATAAACCAACCATATCAGAATAAACTATAACCAGTGAAAGTAAAATTAAACATCCTTTACAATAAACATGGGGATTAATACCATTCCATAACCCATTAAAGCATTTGTAATTTTATTACATAGCAGTCTATAAAAATTAAAATTTCTTATTCCTAAACTCTTTAAGAATATTCCCTCATCAACACACATCATCTCATTTAAAATATTAAAAAATTTCATTATGTTAACTCGCTAGAACCATTCATCATTTACCATGTATTAACCCTTATTTCATTTCACATATAATTTCAATCCACTTGGAACATTCACATTAAACTATTTAAATTGTTTCCACATTATGAAAAACCCCCATATGCTACATCGACAACAAATCCCACTCAACATTTAGTTCATTTTATAATCATGAAACATGAAAACAAAGTTATTATGGGTGTTATATCACTTACCATTATATTCATTCAATTACTATGATCCCACGTAACATTTTTAACTAAATCATAAGAATAAGCACAATTAAAAAATTATACATCTAAATCATATCGGTGCATCCCTTTCAAACATTGGTCTTCTCATTTGAAAAACTAAAACATGCCAAAGTTTTTGGTTTCCTTTTTAATCCAATCAAGACAACCATTAAAACGTTTCCAAAAATAGGATCATTTTTCCCTTTTTGAAAATAATTTGAAATATATTTGAAATATCCTTTTTAATTACTTTGAGGTCATCACCTTCATTCAAATACTTCTCACACCCAAACATCTTTTAGTATTAAAAAATTTAAAATAAGGTCAAATCCCTAAACGTACCATAAAACAAATTTGAAAATTATTCAATCATTTAGTAATTCTAACTCATAAATTGATTCAATCAATCCATTAACCATACACACCAATCAATTAAATTTATACTACCGATTCTCTATCAAAATACTCCTACTAGAAAGGTTTACTAATTTTACTCACTAATTACAAGGGTCCAGCTTACTCCATGGGTAGCCCTATGTTTGGTCACACATCAATGAAAAACCCTACAAGGTCTGTGAAGGTTTTAATACCTTAATCTAATGTCCAAATCACTTTCCATGACCTAAGATATCGAAAAAAAGATGGAAACAAAATAGAAAATCTACACACACATATAAAACATCAAGATAGTGGGTGAATTCATAAAGACCACTTACTTCATGTTTGTTGATGAAGTCTTCTTAGATACATACACTTGAATCAAAAACAAACAACCAATAAAAGCCAAACAAAAAATTATCCATAAAACCGAAGGTTTTAAGGATTTATAAGAAGATGAGACATATAACAAGGCCAAATCATGAAAATATTGAAAATAATAGTGTCAGGCTCACCCATATAATTGATTTGCCCAAAATTCACTCCAAGTGCCCATGGATCGAAGGATAATAATCCATGTAGGGAAAAGGGATTGTCGGTCTATAACCTAGGGTAGAGGGGATCGAATTGGAGCACACGTTAGAGGGAATCTAAAATACCAAGATGGAAAAAATGAAAATGTTTCAACTTTTAATGGAGAACAAAGTATATCTTCATTATTTTCCAAACTTTGCGAAATCCATTGTCTAAGGGAAGTTTTATCCAATGGTTAGATGAAGATACCCACATAGCTTCGAACCCATAAGGAAACTATGCATTATCCCTCTATACACAATGGTTCTCATGCCTCATGGTTTCCTAGGCCAAGTGCAAAATTTTCACTAACCATGCGCAAACCATGCACCATGCAATTTTTAGCAACCTTTCCCCTCCTTTTGATTCATGGACCCCCAGAACAATCCTGAAACTACTCCAACACAAAAAAACTACATCATCAACCATAAAATATATATTAATAAATAATTTAACAAGTACATACCTTTACAAATTATTATAATTTTACAATTACCCTTAACATAACTTCACCCATGTTTCCATTATAATATAATTCTAATCATATTCTATCAGTGAATGTTAATATTTACTTCAACATATATCATACTTTTCATATCAAGAACCATGATATTTATTGATATCTATAATCCCCTTGTAGGATTGAAATAGTGATGTAGATGCTCAATTTACAAGAGGGGCGGTGAATTGTAAACTTTAAAAATTCCTTTGGAACCTTTAAAGTTGGTTAAGAATAACTATGGTTTCCTTAAGCAAAGGAAAGAGCTAAGTTTAACAAAGTTAAACTAAGAAAATTCCCAACACCTCTAACACGGATTGAAAACATGTAAAAGGATTGAAGTTATAAACTTCAAGTCCTATGAACTTTCTTAATACTGGAAAAAGATTCTGATTGTAGGTTCCAGAAATATGGTTCCAGAAATTGAAACTTAAAAAAAGATTACAATATGAGATTCTACCTTAAAGCGTATAGAATCTAAATGAAACAGAGTACATGTAAGTAAGTATAAGAAAGATATACTTTCCTTACAATACAATATGCAGCGGAAAATAAACAAGTAGTTGAACTACAAGTAACAAGATATAAGTCTTTTAACCCAAAGAGAAGGGTATCCAACAACCTTGGATAAAGGTCCCTTGATTTATACATTCAAGCAAGTCTGTCTTACCCACACCAAGGTAAGCCCTCGATATGAATATCAGAGTCTCTATCTTGCTATCCCTGCAAGCCCTCAACTTCAAGGTAGTTGGAAACCTCTGTCTTCCTCGCAAGGAAGCCCTCGAACTCCAAGGTAGTCGGCACCACTGTCTTCCTATCCCCAGAAGTCCTCGAATGTAATCACCAACATTCGGAGTCACACAAATCTTTGAGAGTTAATAAGAGCCTCTCCCTCTAGAAATCACTTCAATAGCATGTATGCACAATGTCAAAAACCAAGTTGTTGTGAGCTCTTTCAAATGAGCTTTTATTTATAGGAAAATTTCCAACGGTCAACTCCCTCTTCCAATGGTCATATTTTCCTTGAAATTCAGAGGGACCTGTATACGTGTAACTTAGCCAACGGTTAGTTTATAACAGAATAGATGACATCGTTTAATAACAAAACAAGTGTAACAGAATGTACAAAACCGTTTAAAATCTAACTCAAAAGTTTGGAGTGAAGATTCGGAGTGAAAGTTCAGAGTGTAAAAATCTATTAAAGAGTAGACAAATTATAAAAGCGTAATAAAAATGAATGTTCGGAGTCTATCCAAAAATAATTTTCAGAGTCTGAATAAATTCAGAGTGTATAAAACAAAGATGATCAGATTCTATTTAATAGGTGAATTCGGAATGAGAATTCAGAATGAGAATTCATCATCAGAATTCGTAATGAGAATTCGTCATCAGAATTCGTAATGAGAATTCGTCATCATAATTCATAATGAGAATTTGTCCTCAGAATTCATAATGAGAATTCGTTGTCGAACTTCATAAGGATTCGCATCCTGAATTTGGAGTAAAACTGTATCTGTAATTCGGAATGAATCTTTATTGCAGTTCTCATTCTGGATTTCGGAGTGAAACTTTATCTTAGTTCTTATCCAGAACTCGGATCCTAAAACAGAATACTTCATATCAAAGTTTCAAGAAATTCCGAGAAAATAGAAATGAATCTGAATCTCATACTTAAGAAAAATCTGGATGAAAATATGATAAGGATAATTTTTCTTATAAAATCGATTTTCCTTATAAAAGCAATTTTTCTTATAAAAGCAATGTTACTTAAAGATATGGTGTTTGTTATTTTCAAAACAAGAAGGAATGGAAAAGTCATAAGGAAAACCTTATTGACTCAACAATATCCCCCTTTTTGGAAAGCACAAACATCCTTTCGAAAAAGAAATTCTAAGAAGAAATAAAAACATTAAGGCTTATCTCCCTTTTCATTAAGGATATTGATGAATACCACTAACTCCCCCTTAGGCTTTGAAACTCTAAGAATCGTATTCTAGATTTCTGGAATGACATTTCATTACGAATAAGAATGTCTTATTTAATGAAAAACTCCCCCTTAGATAAACTCTTATTAGAGTTTTTTTTTTCTCACCCTTTGTTAGGATTATTTTTCCCTTTCATTAGAGTTCTTTTCCTTCTCCCCCTTTGTGATTTTCAAAAAGAATACAAGGGATGGAAAATATAACAAAGTACCTGAAAGATTAGTAGTAACAATAAAAATAAACTAGCAAGCACAAATTTTTCATTAAGTTTGAAAATTTCAACAATAAAATAGTTAAGGAACAACAAAAGATCGGATTTGTCTATTTGGGATCTTTCTCCTTCGCCATGAGACCTTTTAGAATAGTCTTTATCTTCTTTAAGTTTTTATGATCTTTTTCAGATTGCTTCTCTAAGACCACTATTCTTGCAGATTGAGCTTCAATCTTTTCTTCCTGAGATTTAAGCTTTTCTTCCGGGGCTTTAAGCTTTTCTTCTTGAGCCTTCATCTTTTCTTCAAACTCAATCTGATGATCCCTTCTAAACTTCCAGTTTTGAGAAACGGAATTCAGCTTCCCATTCAGATCTCTGACTTCTTGAATTAGGAAGTTCTTTTCATCTGTCATCTTCTCTTCAAAGGAAGAAGTCAGATCATTTATTTTCCTGTCCTCAGTCTCAAAAGCATCTTTATCATTGTCTTGAAATTCATAAAATATCCTCATCTCTTCTACAGTCATCCTCAACCAGTTTGTCATCCTCTTGCAAGATCTTCTATGGGCTTTGTAGCCGATAAAGAATGATTTGAACTGAGCCTCTATTTCAACACACTTGTCCATAACCATAGATACGGAGTCTGTTTTCTGATTCAAATCATGTTGGAGCATCTGGCATCTTGAGTCAATGCTTGAGAAGGTCGGAATAGAACCTACCAGCTTCTTTAAAGACTGAACAACAAAATCATGCCCCAACGAAGATGACTCTGAATCCGAGACTCTACTTGGATAATTTTCTTCTTCAACTGTGTCAAGCTTTCTCTTTGAAGAACTACCAAATTCATTTCTCTTCGCCACTAATGAGCTCGTAGTATCAGCAAGAATTTTCTTTCCCTTGTCTCTTTTCAGAATAGAGTATTTTTATGGAGTTCTCTTCTCACTATCAGAAACTTGGACAACATTTTCATCCTCATCAGCAACTTCCTGAGCACCAACCTCTACATTCTCCATTTGAGCAATATCTTGTATAATTTGTTCTTCCTCTGCATGATAAGAAATTTCTTCTTCTCCTTTCTCTTCTTCCATTGTCGGAGTGACTAGCTTAGAAGACTCTGAAGTTCCCAATCAGGATCCAAGTATCACTGAGAGGGGGAGGGGGTGAATCAGTGATATCTTTTTCTTTTTAAGTTTCCCCTTTTTGAAACAACCTTCGCCTCCTGTTAAAGAGTTTCTTCCCTGCTGAACACACACATCCACAGGAACACAAGATTTACAAGGTTCACTACTCAACAAGAGTAGCTACGTCCTTGGTATGGTACGGAAATAATCCAGTACCACACAATCCACTAGAAAACAATCCTTTGATGTGGAATACAACGAGTAGGATATACCCTTACACTCGTGCAGCACTTTGAAAACAATCCAATAGTGCGTGTGCTCCCTCTTAGCACAAATAGGATAACACAATGTTTCAGTGCTTCTTTACAATTAAACAGATGTATTCTCCGAAGTACAAATCTTCACTTTCTTACCCAGAAGCCGGTAAGAACTCTCTCGTGCACAACTGAATATGTGCGAAGACCCCAAATATTTCGCGCAGCCTTTAGGGTGCCTTGCGCGCAATTCAAATGGCTTGCGCGTAAAATCACCTTTTGGCGCGAAAAACGTTTTCGCGCAACTTTCCTTTTACGCGCAACTTTTCTTCTTTTCGCGCAACTCACTTAGCGTATAATTTACGCGCACCAGAGCTCGGGATTTCTTCTAAGTGTCGAGCATTACCAACTAACAAGGGTTAGCCTCATATTTATAGGCATTTTTGAACCCGCGCGAAAAACACTAATCCGCGCGTAAAACCTCCTCCATGCGCGTAAAAACTCTTTTATGAAACTTCATATTTCGCGCCATGCTTCAATATTTCGCGCACCTCATGCCTTTGTCATTTTTTATCCTTATAAGCATGAAGCACCAATTGCGCGCAAAATTCCGCACCGCGTTCCATATTGCGCGCAAACCCAATCTTTCCTGCAACATCAGATTTCGCGCATTGCTCCAATATTTCGCGCATTTTATGCCTTTGCCAATTTTTGATCTTCTGATCTCGAATCATCATTTGCGCGAAAACTTCATTCCCCAATTTCGCGCACCATGCCAATATTTCGCGCAACCCGCAGATTTTTCGCGCAACCCGCTACTATTTCGCGCATCCCGCAGATATTGCGCGCACCACTTTATTTTTGCGCGAAACGTGCCTAAATTTCCGCGCACTCCATTCCTTTGTCATTTTTCATAGTTCTGACCTTGAATAACTCTTTTGCACGTATAAACCATCTTCAGCGCAACATCCATTGCCAAGCAGATTTCTTCATCTCCCGATTTTCAGGCCCTAAAATTTGGCAAACACTGGAAAACGGCGCCACCTTAAACTGTTCTTTTCTGCCATCCCCAGATTGTCTATTGCTTTGCCATTTTATCTCTTTACTGCTTCCCATATCCATTCTTCTGCCCTTATCACGAATCCCACTATCGTGATATTTATCCTTTGATAGATCAGCTTAAGCATCGTCAGAGTTGCAATGGGAACTGAATCTTTCCTATCTTCCAGCAGCATCATCCCTTCCAATCAAAACATTATCTGACTGGCATCATCATTTCTCCCCCTTTCCTTCATAAGGCTTGCATCACAAGTTCTCCTAACTCATGATTTGTGTGAAATACATACCAGCAAAGCATCGTCTGATTTATGATCCTTCTACACAGTGAATTGATTTATCGCCTTTGACAACAAAATACAACACTCTGCAAAAGCTAACTCTTCAAACTTTCATCTTCATTCAACCTGGTCCCAACAATCTCCCCCTTTGGATTTTGTTGTCAACAAAGATTCATAAATCACTGAATTTTGAAACCTTTTGCAATGGATTACTTATCAACAATTCTAAGCCTACGTGAGCTAACTCATTGTAGGAAACAAGATTTATTGACAGCCAAAACCATGCTGTCCAAAAGCAGTGACTGTGAAATCTCATGAACATACCTCCTCATCCTTCTTCAGAACATCTTGCAATAGCATTCTTCACTTCTTCAACTTTCCTGTAAAACAACTTTGTTTCCTACAACCACTCCAACAAATAGTTAGAATAGTTCACTCACATACATGCTGAATTCACAGCTTACCCACAACTCTCCCTTAATACATTCTTCCTTATGGATAGATTTATGAAACAATTCTCCCCCTTGACAACACTATCCAAAGCTAAGACGAGAGAGGGGACAGAAACATGTACCTTAACCTTGATGAGAAGGAGGTTGTACACCCATGTTCAACCTCAACTTTGAAAATGGTTCCTTCGGTAACGGTTTTGTAAATATATCAGCAATTTGTTCAGATGTAGGAACATACTCCAGCCTCAGTTCATTCTTTTCAACCTGCTCTTTGATGAAGTGGTACTTTATATCAATGTGTTTTGAACGAGAATGTTGTACTGGATTTCTTGTAAGATTGATTGCACTCTGATTATCACAACCCAAGAGCAATGGTAGCTTTACTTCAACAAGTAGATCTTCCAGTTGAGTCTTCATCCACATCAGTTGAGTTGCAGCTTGAGTAGCAGCAACATACTCAGCCTCAGCTGTGCTAAGAGTTACTGAATTCTGTTTCTTGGTATGCCAACTAACACAGCTTTTTCCTAGAAAGAATACTCCACCAGATGTGGATCTTCGATCATCAACATTTCCTGCCCAATCAGCATCAGAATACCCAAATAGATCAATATTTTCAGAGCCGTCATACCGGATTCCAAAGTTTGTTGTGCCTTTGATATATCTGAGAATTCTTTTTCCAGCAATCAAATGTGATTCTTTAGGAGCACTCTGAAATCTCGCACATAAAGTAACAGCATAGACGATGTCGGGTCTTGAGGCCGTCAAATATAGCAGACTTCCAATCAGTTTTCGAAACTCTTTCTGATCAACTTCCTTTCCTTCTCCATCTTTAGACAACTTGGTTCCCACTGAAATCGGTGTGGAAACTGGTTTCGAATTTTCCATGCCAAACTTCTTCAGAAGTTCCTTAGCATACTTTTCTTGAGATAGAAAAACATGATTCTTCTTCTGTGAAATTTGTAACCCAAGAAAGTACTTCATTTCACCTAGCATGGACATCTCAAATAACTTCTTCATCTCCTCAGCAAATTTTTCACATGATCTTTCATTATTTCCAGCAAATATAATATCATCGACATAAACAATAACGATCAGTGAAAACTCCTGACATTTCTTGATGTAGAGATTGCTGTCAACTCTCCCTTTCTTAAAGTTCATCTTCTTCAAGCAAGTATCTAATTTAGAATACCATGCTCTCGGAGCCTGTTTTAGCCCATACAGAGCCTTCTTCAACCTGCACACATAGCTTTCATCTTTTCCAATAACAAATCCACAAGGTTGATCAATGTAAACTTCCTCGTCAAGATCACCATTCAAGAATGCAGATTTTACATCCATTTGAAAGATTTTGTAACCTCGTTGTGCAGCAATGGCAAGAAATATTCTGATTGTTTCTAATCGAGCTACTGGAGCAAAGGTTTCATCAAAGTCAATGCCTTCAATTTGTGAATACCCTTTGCAGACCAATCTTGCCTTGTTTCTTATTACATTACCTTCTTCATTCAGCTTGTTTCGAAAAACCCACTTTGTACCAATAATGTTCTTGTTGTCCGGCTTGGGCACAAGTTCCCAAGTATTGTTCTTCTCTATCTGATCAAGCTCTTCATTCATAGCATGAACCCATTCTGGATGCTCAAATGCTTCATTTACATTATTCGGTTCAACTTTCGAATAAAGAGAAGTATGTGATATAGCATTTGTTGTTCTTCTTGTTTGAACCCTCTGATTTTTATCTCCAATAATGTTCTGAGCCTCCACTTGTTTCCTCAACCTAGGATGAGTTGTTTGAACTTCATCCTCATCACTTGATATTTCTGAGTCAGATTCCTCTTCTTGAGTAGGATGAACAAATTCTGAAGCATTATCAGAATTGTTAACAAAATCTTCTGTATCCCGCTCGACTTCCACATCAACATATGACTGCTTTTCTTTCTCAGCACTTTCAACAACTTTTACATCTGAAGAATCAATAATTCTTCCTGTTTCTTTGTTGAGGCATCTATATCCTCTTCCTTCTGGAGCATAGCCAAGAAAAATTCCGTCATCTCCTCTTTGCTCGAACTTTCCCAGATTTCCACCTTTCTTCCTTATAATACATGGACTCCCAAAGACTCTCAAGTGTTTCAGACTTGGAGTTTTTCCATAGAACATCTCATATGGAGTCATATCTGAGTTTGGTCTATAGAAACACCGGTTCTGAATATACACAGCAGTGCTCATGGCTTGCCTCCAATAATAATGAGAGAGACTATGTTCAAGTAACATAGTTCTCCCCATTTCCACCAGACTTCGATTCTTTCTTTCAGCCACCCCATTTTGTTGAGGTGTGTATGGTGAACTAAACTCATGCCGAATTCCATGTTTCTCAAGATAACTTTCAAACTCTTCATTCTTATACTCACCACCATTATCAGTTCTCAACTTCTTCACTGAATACTCACATTCTTTCTCTGCTTTCCTTCTGAAACTCTTAAACATCGTTAGAGCATCTGACTTATGTCTCATGTACATAACACAAGTAATGCGAGTAAAGTCATCAATGAAAGTAATGAAGTACTTATCTCCATTTGAAGATTGCTTGCTCATTGGCCCACATATATCTGAGTGTATGAGTTCTAAGGGTCTTTTTGAGCGAATTTCAACTCTCTTGTGCATAGAATTAGCAATCTTCCCTTTCTCACAAATAGTGCAACACCAATCTCTTTCTCTTGATAAATCAGGCATATCCCGAACACTTTCTCGCTTTGACAACTTGCACATATTTCTCTGACACATATGACCCAGCCTTTTATGCCATAATTTATTTTCATCCACCACACTCATGTAACAAGAGTTCTGTCCATCCCCAACTTGGAACAAATTCCCTCTTGTACGCTGGCCCCTTGTAACTATGATTCCATCATTTTCACTTTTTACAACAAATCCATCTTTTCTGAAGATCACTTTGTTGCCCTCATCACAGAGTTGTGACACACTGAGCAGGTTGTGTTTCAGTCCATCAACATATAGTGTTTTTCTGGATTTCATCTTTTCTTTTCCAATGATGGCTGATCCAACACCTTTGATCCTTAGAGATTCATCATTTCCAAATGTCACAGTTCCTTCTTTAAAGTCTTTCACATTCTTCAGCAGCTTTAAGTCTCCTGTCATATGAGATGAACATCCACTATCAAGAATCCATGGACGTTCTCCTTTGGTAGCCTTCAAAGCTGTTTCAACAACAAGTGCTTTTTGTTCTTCCTTTTCCTCCACTTTCTGTTTTGCTTCTTCCAATTTCCTAGCCAAATCAATGTGTTCTGGCCAGAGAACCATGCATTCTTTCTTTTCAGACTTATCAAATTTGTCCCTTTTATATTTTAAAAATTCTGTCTTCTGAGGATTATTAACAAACTTTTGTTGCTCTGGTAACACACTAAGGCAGCCCTTAGCAAGATGTCCAGGTTGATCACATCTTTCACAATATGTTTCCAGTGGTTGGAATCTGTTCCCAACTTTCACACCAGTCTTCTCAGATTTCTTCTGAAACTTATTTGGAGATCTTCTATTTTGAAAGCGTTGGCTCCCCCTCAATCCTTGTCCTTCAAAACTTTTGGAATAGTTGTAATGTTGTTGGTTAAACCAACACATACTTTCCATGTGTCCGAATCCACCACAATACCAGCAGTATCCATAGAAAGAATATTTACCTCTGAAACTTTTAGACTGAATGGAGTTGTGAACACGCTTCTCAAAAACCATCATATTTTCATTTGTAACTCTCTTCTTCAGCTCAGATTCAGCAGTACCAGAAGTATTAGAAGCTTTTCTTGACTCAAGATTTTTATGCACTTCTGATTTTTCTGCATTGCTGATTTTGACCACATACTTTGTCTTTCCAGCCTTGTTCTTATCAGAACCATCTTTGTCTTTCATTTCAACCTTTGAAGGTAAGTTTTGTAGATCCCTTTTTAGTTCATTCTTACTGGAACATTCCCCTACTTCTGAGATAGAATTTTTGGAACTGATATTCATTTCTTTAGCTTTATGCAGTTTTTGTTGGACAAGTTCCAACTCTTCTTCTTTTGCCTTCAACTTCACTTCAAGATGATCATTACGATTCTTTGTATTCTTAAGAGAATTTTTCAGATCATCAATCTCCTTTTTCATCATGATTTTATCATCTGTAAAACCTTCTTGATTGTTTACTGTGGAATTTTCTTTTACTAACTTGTTGTTTTCTTTCTCCAGTTTCCTGATCTTCCTCAAACATTCCTTCAGCTCTTCTTTCAGATACTGTTCAAGTTGAGTCTCTTCTTCTTCAGTACTACTACTCTCATAATCATCATTATTCACTGTTGCAAAAAAGGTACTCTCTCTAGTTTTTTCAGTAGCAGATTTTTCTGATTCAGTCTCGCTATCATCATCTTCCTTATCATTTGACAAAAAGCTTCTTCTTTTTGATTTAAAGAACTTTTTATTCTGACTTCTACCAGAATATTTATCTTTTCGATCCTGTTTCTTCCATGACCTTCTTGGTCCTCTGTCTTCTTCATCACTGTCGGCATCTTTCCCCTTTTGAGGGCAATTAGCCGCAAAGTGGCCAACTGCTCCACATTCAAAACATTTCAAAGGGAGTTTCCCTTTGTATTTCCCTGTGCCTCTTTTAACATTTTTAGAAAACAAGGATAGAATTTCATCAAAATTTTTACATACCTCATTTTCAGAGTTGGATTCACCAGCTTCTTCATTAATAAGAATTTTCTTCGACTTCTCTTTCTTTTCTGCCCTGAAAGACATTTCTCTATCAGTTTTTGCTTTGCTCTTCATGGTCTTCTCTCTTCTCATCTCATAAGTGATGAGAGTACTGTGCAAATCATCAAGAGATAATGTTTCCGGATCTCTGTCTTCTAGTGAAGAAACTTTAGCATCAAATTTGTCAGGCAGAATTCTCAGGATCTTTTCAACAACTGTATCATCTTCTAACTTTTCACCAAGACATCTGATTGTACTGACAATGTCATTAACTCTGGTAAAGAATTCCCCAACAGATTCAGATTCTCCCATTTTCAAGTCTTCATACTTCAGCCTCCAGATTTGTAGTTTTGCCTTCTTCACTTTTGTATTTCCTTCATAGATATTCATTAGCTTATCCCAGATGCCTTTAGCAGTAGTGACACCTTTCACTCTTAAAAACTCACTCTCAGAAAGTGATGAGAGTAATGAATTTTTAGCTCTTCCATCATTCTCAAGATTCTTCTTATCGACAGGAGTAAGAGGGACCTTGTCATCAATATCAGGAAATCCATCTGTTGTAGTTTCAAGAACTTCATATCCAAGAGACATAAGATACGGCATCATTCTGTCCTTCCAGATGTGATAGTTCTTTCCATCGAAGATTGGAATCCCCTTACTGTTCACGCAATTTAGATTTTCCATCACAACTTCTCTTCAAACAATTCAGCAAAGAGTAAACGAAGGCAACCTCGCTCTGATACCAATTGAAGTTCCCAATCAGGATCCAAGTATCACTGAGAGGGGGAGGGGGTGAATCAGTGATATCTTTTTCTTTTTAAGTTTCCCCTTTTTGAAACAACCTTCGCCTCCTGTTAAAGAGTTTCTTCCCTGCTGAACACACACATCCACAGGAACACAAGATTTACAAGGTTCACTACTCAACAAGAGTAGCTACGTCCTTGGTATGGTACGGAAATAATCCAGTACCACACAATCCACTAGAAAACAATCCTTTGATGTGGAATACAACGAGTAGGATATACCCTTACACTCGTGCAGCACTTTGAAAACAATCCAATAGTGCGTGTGCTCCCTCTTAGCACAAATAGGATAACACAATGTTTCAGTGCTTCTTTACAATTAAACAGATGTATTCTCCGAAGTACAAATCTTCACTTTCTTACCCAGAAGCCGGTAAGAACTCTCTCGTGCACAACTGAATATGTGCGAAGACCCCAAATATTTCGCGCAGCCTTTAGGGTGCCTTGCGCGCAATTCAAATGGCTTGCGCGTAAAATCACCTTTTGGCGCGAAAAACGTTTTCGCGCAACTTTCCTTTTACGCGCAACTTTTCTTCTTTTCGCGCAACTCACTTAGCGTATAATTTACGCGCACCAGAGCTCGGGATTTCTTCTAAGTGTCGAGCATTACCAACTAACAAGGGTTAGCCTCATATTTATAGGCATTTTTGAACCCGCGCGAAAAACACTAATTCGCGCGTAAAACCTCCTCCATGCGCGTAAAAACTCTTTTATGAAACTTCATATTTCGCGCCATGCTTCAATATTTCGCGCACCTCATGCCTTTGTCATTTTTTATCCTTCTAAGCATGAAGCACCAATTGCGCGCAAAATTCCGCACCGCGTTCCATATTGCGCGCAAACCCAATCTTTCCTGCAACATCAGATTTCGCGCATTGCTCCAATATTTCGCGCATTTTATGCCTTTGCCAATTTTTGATCTTCTGATCTCGAATCATCATTTGCGCGAAAACTTCATTCCCCAATTTCGCGCACCATGCCAATATTTCGCGCAACCCGCAGATTTTTCGCGCAACCCGCTACTATTTCGCGCATCCCGCAGATATTGCGCGCACCACTTTATTTTTGCGCGAAACGTGCCTAAATTTCCGCGCACTCCATTCCTTTGTCATTTTTCATAGTTCTGACCTTGAATAACTCTTTTGCACGTATAAACCATCTTCAGCGCAACATCCATTGCCAAGCAGATTTCTTCATCTCCCGATTTTCAGGCCCTAAAATTTGGCAAACACTGGAAAACGGCGCCACCTTAAACTGTTCTTTTCTGCCATCCCCAGATTGTCTATTGCTTTGCCATTTTATCTCTTTACTGCTTCCCATATCCATTCTTCTGCCCTTATCACGAATCCCACTATCGTGATATTTATCCTTTGATAGATCAGCTTAAGCATCGTCAGAGTTGCAATGGGAACTGAATCTTTCCTATCTTCCAGCAGCATCATCCCTTCCAATCAAAACATTATCTGACTGGCATCATCATTTCTCCCCCTTTCCTTCATAAGGCTTGCATCACAAGTTCTCCTAACTCATGATTTGTGTGAAATACATACCAGCAAAGCATCGTCTGATTTATGATCCTTCTACACAGTGAATTGATTTATCGCCTTTGACAACAAAATACAACACTCTGCAAAAGCTAACTCTTCAAACTTTCATCTTCATTCAACCTGGTCCCAACAGACTCAGCTTCTAAGGTTCGGAGCGTCAAATGTTCGGAAGGAGTCCCCTTATAATAATCTACTTGTTTTAGAACATCTCTGGTTTCTCTACTTCCTTCAGCAACAACTTCTTCCTCTCCCACTTGTTTAATCTGCTCTACTTCCTCAATAGGCTATGCTATTACTTCTTCTGGAGCAACAAAGTCTCTTCCTGGAGTCTCAGGTAGATATTCCAGAGAAAAAGATCTCGGAACAGGGATATTTGCTGAAACCATATCATTAAACTTTAACAAAGCCTGAGCTACCTCAGCCTCATACATCTTCTTCTTGAGCTTCTTTTCTTTTTCTTGTTTTTCTAGCTCATCCTCAGTTCTTTCCTTCAAGGCCTTAGCCTCTGCAGGGTCCAAGCCAAATTGAGGCTCCCCTTGCACCCTCTTCTCTTTCATTTCCCTCCATTTAGCAACAACCTCATCTGGGTAAGATTTCTTCTTCATTGGTTTTGGAGGTGCGGAATGAACTTCCTTAGACATGGGATTCTCTTCTTCTACTCCAAATTCTTTCAACTTTCTCTTCCTTATGGGCTTAGAGGATTCCAGATCAGCAACTTTCAGAACTGTTTCTTCTAGAGAAGGTGAATCAACAAACTTACTAGTCTTCTTGTCAAAAGCTACATCCATTCTTTTAAGTGTACCATCACTCACCAGCATAATCTTTCAAACTCTTGTCTTAGACTTTCAAGCCTCCTTGAAAGACTCAAGGCATCGAACTATCAACTTCGAGTGGATTGTTGGATACACTATAATCTGAGCTCTCAGATTCCCTTTCTTAACTTTCTCAAGAGTGATAAGAATGTGCTTCATCAAATTAAACTTCCTTAGATTTATCAGAAAATCTTGGATGTAGATCTCACTCTTCATTAAGCTATCTTTGTCACCCTTCCTTGGTACGATAAGGCCTTGTACCCATAACTCTAAAATCCAGAAATTTGTAGATAGAGAAGAAATCTTCGGAGCCTTTTCATCTGCCAGTCTGAGAGTTTCTAAATATTTTTCCTTGTCGAAGCTACCTTTTGAATCTGGAAACACATGAGATATGAATTCAGCTTCACCTTCATTATTCAGCCCTACCAATTTGGCTTCCTTGGCATATGAAATCTTATAATTCTAACCATAAGACTTAAATGAAAATTTCTCCCTATTATTTTCCTTAAAGAAGGAAACTGTTTCATAGAATTCAACAAGAAAATCTAAATACACTTCATCTTGGTTCCCGGGTTTTGACACCGCAACATCATTCCAACCATTATGATTAATATTCTTGGAAATAAGAGAGTCATACTTGTTGAAGAAATCCGGATGAACCATCCTCTCTCTATATACTAACCACTTCGAAATTGGATTAGAGGAAGATATGTCTTGAGAAGCTACTTCCACAGACATTCGGATATGAAGACCTCTCAGAAGTTTGGAACGGAAAAAGCTGAGGTTCGGAATGGTCTTAAAACAGAGAGGCAGAGCTTCGCTATGTTGGAGCTTGAAAACCGATGTGGGACAACCATTTGGGGTCCCCTTTATATAGGCAACGAAAAAACGGTTCAACTTCCACGGTTGATCGAATGGTTGTGATAAGCTGAGATCAGATCTAACGATCGAAAATCAATTCTCAAGAAAACTTGAATCCAATCTTTTGAGGTTTTTGTTAAAACAAAGAATTAAGAAAACTATAATCCGAAAAAAATAAGAGAATGCCAGCAAGTAAAGTATGATTACGAAAACTTGAGTAAAGAAACCATACCATTTGGATTGTCTTAGGAAGATTATTCATAATTGGTAACATTCTTACGAAAAATTTAAAAAAATCATTATTACGAAAAAAAAAAATCGGAAAACTCACTACGAAAAACAAAATCAGTAAGAAAAACTCAGTACGAAAATTTCATTACAAAATTTGAAAATGAAAAACTTATTATTAAAGATTCGGTATGAAAATCCCGTTATGAAAATACCAGTACGAAATTTTCCATTCCGGATGTTTTCAATACGAACATTTCCATTCCAGAAGTTTTCTATACGAAAATATCCATTCTGGAAAGTTTTAGTTCCGGAAATTCCATTCTGGAATTTTAGTTCCCAAAAGTTTGAATTTTTTTTTGAAAAACTTTGTTATTCTAGCAATCAAATGTACTCCCCCTATGAAAAGGTGTTTATTACTGTAAGGAGACTTTTTCATCAGAAAGATAATTAAGAAGGATTACCTTATGGTTATCATTCTTAACTTCTGTTCAATGTATTCAAATCTATCAGAAGGCAAAGATTTTGTGAAAATATCAGCAAGTTGATCTTGTATTCCAATAAATTGAAGAATAATATCTCCTTTAAGTGTGTGATCCCTAAGAAAGTGATGCCTAATATCTATGTGTTTTGCACGGGAGTGATGTGAAGGATTCTTACTTAGGGAAATGGCACTTGTGTTATCACCAAAATTTGAGTTTTAGTAAAACTCAAGCCATAGTCTGTGAGTGTGTGTTGCATCCACAACACTTGAGCACAAAACTTTTCAGCTGCTACATATTCAGCTTCAGCAGTGGAGAGTGCTACAGAATGTTGCTTCTTGCAGGACCAAGAAACTAACGAATCTTCTAAGAAATGACATGTTCCGGATGTACTTTTTCTATCCATTATACATCCACCAAAGTCAGCATCAGAAAATCTTTTTATAACAAAATCATTTCTAGAAGTATAAAATAATCCTAGATCCACGGTTCCCTTAAGGTAGAGAATTTTTTTTCCTGCCTTTAAGTGAGATTCCTTATGACTGGATTGATATCTTGCACATAAGCATACTGAGAACATTAAGTCTGGTCAACTAGCTGTTAAATAAAGTAAACTTCCTATCATACCTCTAAAAGAAGTTTGATCTACTAGTTTCCCAGCTTCATCAAGATCTAAAGAGTTTGAGGTACCAATGGGAGTACTTATACTCTTAGTGTTGTCATAACCATACTTTTTAAGAAGATATTTAATATAATTATGTTGAGATATGTAGGTTCCTTCTGGTTTTTGAGAAATTTGAAAACCAAGGAAAAAAGTCAAATCACCCATCATACTCATTTCAAACTCAGATTTCATTAGACTTACAAAAGATTCGGTCAAAGATTGCTGATTTGAACCAAATATGATGTCATCAACATAAATTTTAACAATCAAAACATTTTTCTTATCTTTCTTTATAAAAAGGGTTGGATCTTAATTTCCCTTAACATAGTTATTTTGAAGCAAAAATCCAGTGATTCTATCTTACCATGCTCGTTGGGCTTGTTTTAGACCATACAAAGCTTTGATAAGTCTAAAAACATGATCAGGATGTTTTGTATCTTCAATTCCAGGAGGTTGTTCAACAAAAACATCCTCTTGAACATAACCGTTAAGAAAAGCACATTTCACATCCATTTGAAAAAGTTTAAAATTAAAGAATACTAAAAAGGTAAGTATAATACAGATAGATTCAAGTCTAGCTACTGGAGAATAGGTTTCTTCATATTCTATTCCCTCTTGCTGATTATAGCCTTTAGCAACAAGTCTAGCTTTATTTCTTACTATGACTCCATTTTCATCACATTTATTTCTGAAACCCCATTTTACTCCAATAACATAATTTTATTTAGGTCTTTCAACCAAGGTCCAGAATTTATTCCTTTCGAATTCATTTAGTTCATCTTGCATGGCTTTGATCCAATCATCATCACCTAAAGCTTCATCAGTGCTTTTAGGTTCTAATTGGGAAAGAAATGCTAGATGTTCTACTTAATTTCTTAAGGAACTTCGAGTCCTTACAGGTTGATTTACATCACCAATGATACTATCACTGGGATGATTCATAAGAAACACCTAATTTGGGTTTTGTAAAACCTGTTCATCAACATAGGGTAGAAAGTCTTATAGAGTTAATGTTTCAGAAGTATCTTCTTGAACAATTGCCTTATCAGAAGGTTCTTTTATAAAAGGTTCACAATCAGTTTTTGAAAACCCATCTGAGGATGTAGATTGGGATGGTTTGAAAACAAAAGGATCTGACTCATAAAATTTTACATGTACTGTTTCTTCAACAGTACAATTATTTTTATTAAAAACTCTATAAGCCTTAGAAGTTGTGGAATAGCCTAAGAAAATTCCTTCATCATATTTTGGTGGGAATTTATGAAGGTTATCTTTTGTATTCAAAATGAATAATTTGCAACCAAAAACCATGAAGTAAGATACTCCTGGTTTTCTACCATTCCATAACTCATAAGGAGTTTTACTAAGAAAAGGTCTAATCAAAACTCGATTTATAGTATAGCAAGCAGTACTTACAGCTTCAGCCTAGAAATGTCTAGCTATAGAATATTCACTCAACATGGTTCTAGTTATCTCTTGAAGAATTATATTTCTTATTTCAACTACACCATTCTATTGAGGAGTTCTAGGTGCTGAAAAATTGTGAGTAATACCTTTTCTACTACAAAAAGTTTCAAAATCAGAATTTTGAAATTCTCCTCCATGATCACTATGAATAGTTTTCAATGGACGTTTTTTCCCATTTTTAACTTGAGCTCTAAAACTTTTGAAATATGAGAAATCTTCGGACTTCTTTGTTAGAAAATATACCCAAGTAAATCTAGTGTAATCATCAACTAGAACAAACACATAGTATTTTCCTCCAATACTTCCAGTTTGTGTTGGACCGAAAAGATCCATGTGCACTAACTGTAATGCATCGGTTGTTGAGACTTCACCGATTGATTTAAGACTGTATTTATGTTGCTATCCATATTGAAAAGGATCACAAACTTTAGAACAATCAAATCTAAGCTCTAGTATATCCTTAACTAGTTTATTCTTAGAGGGTTTACATAGGTTCCTAAGGTTACAGTAATCTAGTCTTCTATGCCATAACCAGGAATGATCTTCCATTTCACTTAGGCAAAGTAAATCTTGGCTTCTAAGGTCTTCTAGGTTCAAGGTGTAAACATTCTCTTTCATATTGGCTGAGAGAATGAATTCTTCCTTGGAATTGTGAACTAAGCACTTATCATTCCTAAAATTTACAAGGTAACCTTCATCACATAATTTACTTATGCTAATGAGGTTGTGCTTAAGACCCTTTACAAAAGGAAAATTTCAAATCAAAGTTTTTCCTAAAAGAACAATATTACCAATTCCAACAATCTCTCCCTTAGAATTGTCTCCTAAAGTTACCTTTCCTCCTTTCGTTTTGATAATCTTTTCAAAATAGCTTTTGTTACCAGTCTTGTGCCGGGAACATCCACTATCCATGTACCATGTATTGTTGCTGGTACTCTCTTTATTTTCTTAAAATCAAGAAGAGAATTAGACTTTCGGAATCCAAACTTGTTTGGATCCGATATTTCCAGATAATAAAATTTTAGTTACCCACATCTTCTTAGAAAAATAAGCTTTGTGAAATCCTAGAGATTGGGTTTTGTTTAAGGAACAATTCTTTTCCAAGTGACCACCACATTGACACTTGGTACAAAATGGGGCACTATGAGGAACAAAATAATTGTTACTAAAAATTGGTTTTTCATGGGTATAACCAAATCCGGATTTATTTCTTAAAGTTCGTATTTGGGAATACATTTTATCAAAATTTTCATTACCATGGGTAAATTTTGATAAACACTTCTTTAAGGAAAAAATTTCGAACTTGAGTTTTATAACCAAGTTTTTATCCTCAAAATTATTAGTTTTAGAACTAGATCTAGGCTCGAAAACATTTTTCTTAAAAATTACTTTCTCTATTTCTTTAGAAATTTTGTTCTTCTCAGAACATACTTCCTCAAGATTTTTTGAAATACTTTCAAAATCAGCATTTTTCTTATCAAGATCTTTAGAAAGATCTGATATATCTTTCGTACGAATAGAATTCCTAGAGTTTTCCTTATTAAGTTTTTTATTGAGTTTAGAATTCTCAATTTCAAGAAGTTCAGCAAACCTAGAGACTTCTTCATAAGTAGGTAAAATGTTTTCTTCATTAGAAGAGGATTCTTCATCAGAAGAGTTATAATATTTACTATCATTAGAATTTAAAGAAACATTGGTCACTGATTCATCATTCCGTACCTTAGCCATAAAACAATAAATTTCAATAGGTAATCTGGCTATAAGACCAAGATTATTTTTTCTTGAAGATTCGTAATCAGAAGATTCATCTTAAGAGTCACCACCACTGGCACTCCAGGTGTCATTACCTTTCAGAACTTTCTTAGCTTGGGCTTTATAATATTTCATTCTGTTCCTGTCTGAATGACTTTCTTTCTTTTCTTTCTTTTTGAGCATAGGGAAATCTGGTCTAATATGTCCAGCTCTCTTGTATTCATAACAAGTAACTTCTCCATCTTTTCTAACTTTCCTATCCTTTTTCTTATAGTTCGATTGGAAATTTCTCTGACCAGCTATCTTGTTCATCCTTCGAGCAAGATTAGCTAACACATTTTCTGATATTTCACTCTCACTAGATTCAGATTGAACAACCATCTTCTTAGACTTAGATCTGGTTACTCTCTCAGGAGTCTTAGCTTTCATATGATTTGATTTTGTTGTAAAAGAAACAGTACCATTTCCATTTTTCTTTCTGATGTTGTCAGCATCTCTCTTCATTCTGGTTTCATGTTGGATAAGAGTTCCAAATAGCTCATCAAGAGAAATTTGAGTGACCTTCCTATTCTCATCTATAGCAATTCTTTTGGATTCCCACTCATTAGGCATAATATCAATTATTTTATCCACATGAGCTTCATAATCTAAGCCTTTCTCTCCCATAGACTGTAGGCTGTTAAAAATGGTAATAAATCTTTGTTGAACTTTACAAATTGGTTCACCATGAGGAAATTTGAATCCATGATATTCAGCTCTAAGCATTGCTCTCCTAGTCTCAATCACATTAGAAGTTCAAAAGTGTGTAACCTCTAACTTCTTCCAGATACAATTAGCTACTTCACAAGAAGAAATTTGGCTATATATATTTCTAGTCATTGAACACAATAAAGTATTGCGTACCTTATAATTGAGTTGATACTCTTGCTTTTCCTGGTTAGTAAAATTTCTAACTTCCTTGTCAGGAATTTTATAATCACCAGTAAGCATAACAAAGTTGTCCACTCCAGTATCGATTACAAAAGTCTTCATTTGATCTCTCCAGTACTCATAGTCATTACCATCAAAGATTGGTGGTCTAGTAGGATTTATATTATCAATGGAACCAACATTAATTACTGCCATACTTATAACAACCTTCGATACACAAACTTGTTAGTAGAAAAAAGTTCGTAATAACAATGTTCGGAATGGGAAATTTCAGAATGAGAAGGTTCAGAATGAGAAAGTTCGGAATGATAAAATGAGCAAGAAAAACTTATTCGTGAGTATAAGTATTTCAGAGACCTCCTTTGATACCAATTGTAGGATTGAAATAGTGATGTACATGCTCAATTTACAAGAGGGGGGTGAATTGTAAACTTCAAAAATTCATTTGGAACCTTTAAAGTTGGTTACGAATAACTATGGTTTCCTTAAGCAAAGAGCTATGTTTAAAAAAGTTAAACTAAGCTAATTCACAACACCTCTAACACCGATTGAAAACATGTAAAAGGATTGAAGTTATAAACTTCAAGTCCTATGAACTTTCTTAAGACTGGAAAGAGATTCTGAATGTAGGTTCCAGAAATATGGTTCCGGAAATTGAAACTTAACAAAAGATTACAATATGAGATTCTACCTTAAAGCATATAGAATCTAAATGAAATAGAGTACATGTAAGTAATTATAAGAAAGTTATACTTTCCTTACAATACAATATGAAGTGGAAAATAAACAAGTAGTTGAACTACAAGTAACAATATATAAGTCTTTTAACCCAAAGAGAAGGGTATCCAACAACCTTGGATAAAGGTACCTCGATTTATACTTTCAAGAAAGTCTGTCTTACCCACACCAGGGTAAGCCCTCGATACGAATATCGGAGTCTCTGTCTTGCTATCCCTACAAGCCCTCAACTTCAAGGTAGTTGGAAACCTCTATCTTCCTCAGCAAGGAAGCCCTCGAACTTCAAGGTAGTCGGCACCTCTGTCTTCTTATCCCCGGAAGTCCTCGAATGTAATCACCAACATTCGGAGTCGCACGAAGCTTTGAGAGTTAATAAGAGTCTCTCACTCTAGAAATCACTTGAACAGCATGTATGCACAATGTCAAAAACCAAATTGTTACGAGATCTTTCAAATGAGCTCCTATTTATAGGAAAATTTCCAACGGTCAACTCCCTCTTCCAACGGTCATATTTTCCATGAAATTCGGAGGGACCTGTACACATGTAACTTAGCCAACGGTTATTTTATAATAGAATAGATGACATCGTTTTATAACAAAACAAGTGTAATAGAATGTATGACACCGTTTAAAATCTAACTAAAAAGTTCAGAGTGAAGATTCAGAGTGAAAGTTCGGAGTGTAAAAATCTATTAAATAGTAGACAAATTATAAAAGCGTAAGCAAAATGAATGTTCGGAGTCTAACCAAAAATAATTTTCGGAGTCTGAATAAATTCAGAGTTTATAAAACAAAGATGATCAGATTCTGTTTAATAGGTGAATTCGGAATGAGAATTCGGAATGAGAATTCATCATCATAATTCGTAATGAGAATTCGTCATTAGAATTCGTAATGAGAATTCATCATCATAATTCGTAATGAGAATTCGTCATCAGAATTCGTAATGAGAATTCATTGTCAAACTTCATAAGGATTCATATCCTGAATCTGGAGAAAAACTGTATCCAGAATTCGGAATGAAACTTTATCACAGTTCACATTCTGTATTTCGAAGTGAAACTTTATCACAGTTCTTATCCAGAATTCGGATCCTAAAACAGAATACTTCATATCAAATTTTCAAGTAATTCCGATAAAATAGAAATGAATTCGAATCTCATACTTAAGAAAAATCTGGATGAAAATATGATAAGGATAATTTTTCTTATAAAATCGATTTTCCTTATAAAAGCAATTTTTCTTATAAAAGCAATTTTACTTAAAGATACGGTGTTTGTGATTTTCAAAACAAGAAGGAATGGAAAAGTCATAAGGAAAACCTTATTGACTCAGCACCCTATTTCCACCATGATAACTCATTGCATGATTTCTATGTATATATTTGATGTCCTAGATAGATTACACCTTTTGAAGGATGGATTTATTCCATTAATGTATCAATCAATATTACATTTATGTAAGATGATAATACCGATAGTGTCATGAAATATAAAATTTTCTTGATAGGAACCAAAGAATTTATCAAACAATTGTTTTAGCATATGTAATTACTTCTCAATTTTCATTCCATGAATATGAGTAAAACCCATTTTAGAAATATGTTCTTAAACTAATAACACTCAAAGGATTAAATTTCATCATGTTCCCTCATGTTCATGATATTATTGTACTACATATATTCATTTACTTCAAAAATCTAAACATCCAAAATTAACTTCTAATTTTTTAAACACTGGTGAATGGATAATTTCATTTCAATGGTACTACTCCATTTCTCAGCAACTATTGGATCAGGTGACCAACATAAAAGGGTGGGTTTCCTTATAAAGGAATAAATAGAACATTACTCCCATACTTGATTTAATGTATGATCAGTATGATTCATATTGAGTTATTATTCTGGGAGGATATTAATAAGATATTTTATTCTAGATCTTATAACATGTGGTTTCTCATAAGGACAATCATTTCTTTTTCCATCACACTCCTCCTTAACATGATTCACCTAGTTTGGTCTATTTATTTAAACTAAAATGAGTATTGTGAGAAAAAATAATCATTATGGGAAACCATATAATGCTGAAAAAAAATATATAAAGAAACCATTATCAATTATAACATAGGATTAACTCAGGTCATTAATTTTCATCACCAAAACAATATGAATCTATCTTATAATTAGATTTATCTCCATGTCTGTCACTAATGAAAAATGATGATATGTAAAATTTGATCATTCCATAATGATCATAATATCATAAATGTCATATTAATAATTTAAATTTAATTATTTATATCATCCATGTTATGTGATGATGAAAAATGAATCATCCCACTTCTTGGAGGTGGTAGTCAATATATACACACAGTCATTGTTATGATTTTTTTAATGAATGGATCTATATGAAGATGTATTTTATATTATATTTTAAAAATAATAAGTCATGAGAATATTTTATAATCATTAATTCCATCATTAAGTAACGAACCGAATCCGGAGCCCCTCCACCAGTGCCCCATACCCGGTTCGCCACATGACCTAAAGCACGTTTCCCCAAAAGCCAGAGGCTACCGACTAGTAGTGATGGCCTTGGTGAATCTGTGGGGGAAACTATGCCCTCATTCGGTAAAGTATACAGCGGAAAAACAACCACTCACAATAACAGAAACAATAAACAACATACAACAACTGAACTGAATAGCGGAAGCAATGTATAAAATAATAATGCTGCAACATGGTACATATATCTATGGAAAGTATTAAATAACCCAACATTCTGAAGTATAACTGAAAAGAAAATTGAAAAACAAAAACAAAGCAAACTCCTCAGCATCGCAATCCATGGCTCGGTCCCATGCTCTACAACTCCAGTGCAGTCAAGAACATGAATTAGAAGGGAGTTTTCCCTTATCTATACCTGTGACAACATAATCTACTTGGGCCCAAAAGCATAGCCCAAATACGGTGTGAGACAAAGTCCTAGTAGGAAACCACCCAAAGATCTATGCCTAATAGTCAATGAATACATGGCCATAAAAGTACAAGAACAGCAAACAGGAAAAATACACAGTAGTCACAGTCCACAGTTCTAGCATATAATATATACAAGTAAACAACCAGCAATAAGAAAAAAACAGGTAACCCTCCAGGTAGCTCTCACAGCCTATCCCCTATGGTTCAACCTAAAAGAACTAGAAACCCTCTAGGAGGCACACACAGTCTCACACCTCTGGTTCTGCTAATAATAGACTCTCTGAGGAAGCACTCACCGCCAATTCCACTTATAGTCTCGTATCGTGCTAAAGGATCTCTGGGGAAGCACTCAATGTCTCATTCCCCATGTGGCCCATGTCGAGGAACTACAGACTCTATAGGGAAGCACTCATCATCAATTCCACCTATGGTATCACATCTTATTAAAAGAAACTCTGGAAAATCCCTTACGCCCATTCTCCATATGGTCTCCTACACAAGGTTCTCACAGTCTTGTGTGGAAACTAACATGCTCAGCGCGTGTTTATCATCCAAGTAAACCTCAAGAACTACTTGGCTATCATTCTAAGGCTCAACAGCATTACAAATCAACAGTTCAACTATCCTACAACTAGGCATGGAAACTATAAAAACACTAAAAAATCAAAACAATCATGGAAAACATCCAGAGTACAGTAAAAACTACCATAATCACAGGCAAGACATCTACTCTAGAAATCAAGCAAAGTAGGAAATACAATAAGGGAAAAACAGGAACACAAAATACCTCATTCAAGGTTATTGGTGGAATTTGTGCAAAATACTCATCGACTTTCTACATAAAGGCACAAACCACCTACCTCGATCCTAGGAGATCGATATACATGAACAGCGACGACAGATTCTCCTTAGTCCATCGTAGATCTGAGAAAATGTCCAAAACACATAAACCATGATATCTTGAAAAGGAGGAGGAATTGGAAAACAAGTCTCAAGAAGAAGGAATAACTCGTCGCTGCTCTTCCAACGCAATCGACAGAGCTCGAATCGGAGAACGAGCGGAGAAGCGGGAGCTCGGGGAAGATCCGGATGTACGGGTCACTCTCAGATGAAGAGCCTAGAGAAGGGGTGTGTTCTGTCCATCAGGCGTGACCCCAGTGCGTTTAGTGAAAAAAAAGTACATGGTGTGTACTTTTAGAGTACATGACGTGTACTAGGTCTTTCTGTATTCCGCTAAAAATGGCCTCCACGTCACCCCTACACACAGTGAGTGTGGCCCGGACATGGTCAGCACACGGCTTCGAGATGGAGAAGAGTACACCGCGTGTACTCAGAAAGTATAGGGTGTGTACTCCGAAAGTACACGACGTGTACTTCAAAATTTTCCAGAAACATAATTTTTTTTAAATACTCTAGAAAAAGGAAAGGCGTACCTGAAACGAAGACCCGGGTTCTTACAAATTTCCCCCTTAAAGAAATTCGTCCCCAAATTTCCCTAGCAAGGCGTAGTAGAATAAACCATGAACATCTCCGGCCACTATGACCGTACATCAGCCTCCATCTCCCAGGTCTCGTCCTGTACTCGCCCATGCTGCCATAGCACCCGTACAAGAGGGACAGACCACCCATGGAGAACCTTCGTACTGCGATCGACAATCTGGATGGGATGCTCATCAAATGATTCATCCGCTTCGAGCTCAACCTCGTCGAGCTGAAAGACATGAGACGAGACCAAAAAGTAATGTCAGAGATGAGAGACTCGGAAGACGTCATGCATGGCCCGGTACTTCTGGGGTAGCTACAACCAATAGGCGACTGACCCAACTCTTTCCAAAACCTCAAACGACCCGATGTACCACTGTGAAATCTTACCCTATCTCTGAATCCTCTTGTGTACCAACCTCGGTGTGACATGCAGGAAAAATTGATCCCCGACCTCAAACACCAGAGCTCATCTCCGCTGATCAGCATAAGACTCCTTCTGAGACTGTGTCGTAGCCATCCTTTTCCAAATCAGCTCTATCTGCTCTGAATTCTCATAAACACGATGAGGTCCTAGCAAAGATGCCTCTCCTACCTCCAGCAAGCATAAGGGTAATCAGCATGGCCTACTGTACAAAGCCTCGTAAGGTTCCATCTGAATAGTCACCTGAAAACTGTTGTTGTAGGCGAACTCTACAAGAGGTATATGCTTCTCCAAAGAACCACCAAAGTCCAGGACGCAAGCTCTAAGCATATCATCTAGCACCTGGATTGTGTGCTCGGACTGGCCATCAGTCTGGGGATGGTATATCGTACTCAAATGTACCTGTGTACCCAAAGCCTTTTTAAGTCCCTGCCAGAACCGAGAAGTAAAGCGTGCATCCCAGTCTGAAACAATAGAGTGTGGAACTCCATGCAGACGAACGATCTCTTGGATTTAAAGTCGTCCCAAATCATCGACACTAAAGGTCTCCTTGATCGACAAGAAGTGAGAAACCTTCGTAAGCCTATCGACGACAACCCAAACAACATCGTTACCTCGAGGAAACCTCATAAACCCGGTCACGAAGTCAATCACAACATCTTTCCACTTCCACTTCGGTATGGGTAACTGTTGTAAAAGGCCTACTGGTCACTGATGCTCTGCCCTCACCTACTAACAAGTAAAGTATATCATGAAAAACCCAGCGACATCCTTCATCATACCTGGCCACCAGTACTGGTGATGAAGATCTTGATACAACTTGGTTACACCAGGATGAACTTCCCAAACTAAGGATTGAAAATCCAACATTATCTCCTCGCGTATGTCTGCTGGCACCCATACGCATCCCTGTAAACTCAAGGTCTCATCCTTACCCACTGTCCATCCAGGAAGAGGGTCCTCCCCTGACACACTCTCCTACAGGACTAATCTTTCTGAGTTGGATAGATGCCTCATTCGTACCTGATCAAGTAGTGTAGAGGTAACAGCTACAGAAGATAGGAAAGTTTTTCCTTGTCTGTCGTTCACCTCTAGATGAATCTCATATAACAAAGCCATAAGTTTCCACTCCCTGCTGGCCTCCTGAACGGACTGAATCTGAGTTCTCCTGCTCAACGCATCAGCCACCACATTTCCCTTTCACAGCGTATAGGCAAGCTTGAAATCGAAAGACTGAAGATACTCGACCCACCTACGCTGCCTCAGATTCAGATCACGCTGAGTGAAGATATACTTGAGACTCTTGTGGTTGGTAAAGACCACAAAGATCTCTCCTACAATATAATGTCTCCAACTGGGTAAGGCATAAACAATAGCTGATAACACTAGATCATGTGTAGGGTAGTTCCTCTCATGTGGCCTTAACTACCGAGACCCGTACGGGACGACTCCATCTCCTTGCATAAGCACAACGCCTAGTCTGATACCAAAAGCATCACAATACATAGTGTAGCTCCTGCCTGGCTCTGGAAAGACTAGTATCGTTGCTGACTTCAATCTTCTTTTCATCTCCTAGAAGGTTGTCTCACAAGAATCTGACCACAAGAACTTTTCCCCCTTCTTGGTCAGACCTATCAAAGGTGCTTCTAGGCGTGAAAAGTCTTGAATGAAGCGTCTGTAGTATCCAACCATCCCTATGAAACTCCGTAACTCAAAAATGTTCTTCGGATGATCCCAAGAAACTACAACTCTTATTTTCTATAGGTCCACATATACTCTTTCCTCTAAGATGACAAGACACAAGAAGTGAATCTGATCCATCCAAAAGTGGAACTTCGAGAGTTTAGAATAGATTTGATGCTCTCTCAGTGTACTTAGAACGATCTCAACATGTGTTTCATGGTCGTGTCGAGTGTGAGAGTACACCAAGATATCGTCCCCGGAGACCACAATGATGGAGTCCAAGTATGGACGGAACACTCGGTTCATCAGTGCCATGAAAACTGCAGGCACGTTCGTGA
The DNA here is from genome assembly GCA_963277665.1 of Viscum album. NCBI lineage: Eukaryota > Viridiplantae > Streptophyta > Magnoliopsida > Santalales > Viscaceae > Viscum > Viscum album. The sequence goes on along the minus strand of OY728133.1, from coordinate 1,031,185,866 downwards.
GGCCAAACGACATGACTGTATATTCGTATAGACCATACCTGCTCTTGAAGGCGGTCAGAGGTTTATCTCATGGTCTAACGTGAAACTGATGATAACCGGACCTCATGTTGATCTTTGAGAACACCTGGGCTCCTCGAAGCTGATCAAAGAGGTCATCGATCCTCGGAAAGGGATATCAGTTCTTAACCGTCAACTGGTTCAGCTTCCGAAAATCCACACAATTCCAAAGGGTGTCGTCTGCCTTCTTCGCAAATAAGACATGAAAACACCAAGGAGATGTACTAGGTTGGATGAAACCCATTGCCTACAACTCCTCCAACTGCTTCTTGAGCTCCTGCAACTCAGGTGTCGCCATCCTATAAAGAGGAATGGACACCGGTGCTTCTCCTGGCACGAGCTCAATAGAAAAGTCTACCTCATGATTCAGAGGGAAACCCGAAAAGTCCCCTTGGAAGACGTCTCTGAAACAATCCACCACTGGAGGAAATTCCAACTGCGATCTCCCCTGATCATCCATATAAAGACTAGAAATCTGGGTTGTCACCCTTCCTAGACCATGATGCTCGAGTCCTGCTCGACTTGCATGAACGTCACATTTTCCTCTATGAAGAAAAGACTCACCCTCTGGTGAAACAAAACTCACTTTGCGGCGATAACAGTCGATGACTGCCTGGAAGGGAACCAACCAGTCTATCTCGAGGATGACATCATAGCCTGTCATATCTAGGACATAGATATCCCAAAAGAAATGATACCATGCAACCTCGATAGGGCACTTTCTACACTGGCGTACACTAGATGTCCTCATCCCAAAAAGTGTGTCTAGTGTTAATGAGGCGGAAGAAGAAAAGGTACAGAGCCCAACGCTCTCCACAGAAGAAACAGAGATAAAACTATGCATAGCACCAGTATCAAAAAAGGCTGAAGATAAAACTGAGGATACTTAAATCGTACCTTGAACGGTAGAAGGGCCAGGATCCTACTCTTGATAGGTCTGCTCCACGGCGAATGGCTGGCCTGCACCGTGACCTTGCACCCCTGGATGACCACTCTGAGCTGATCCACCTTGCTGGTGCTGAGGGACTGGTGGCTGACTGCCATGGCCTCGACCTCCACCTTGGCCCGAACGACCGAAAGAACTCCAGTTCCCTGACTGGTGAGAAACTGGTGGTGCTTCTCCTGAACGAGGAGTCATGGAAGAACCCCGGTCACTAGCTGCTGGTGAGAAAACCTGGAAGAAACGCTGAAGGTGACCCATCTTGCCACAAGATCAGTACTCCATGGGGTCTTTCTGGCACTACGGCCTCGTACTCCCTGACCGGCCACATTGGTAGCATACCACCTGGCTGCCTGAAGATGCATCTCTCTTCCTCGGATCACCGTGCATAGACCCCCTATGGCACTTCTTGCTGTCATCTGGAGGAAAACTGGATCTGGAAGCAGAACCGCCCTGGCTCGCAGCTCCAGAGTCTCTCAGATTTTGCTCCGCAATCAGTTCCTGGTTGAAGATGGAAGTGATGGAAGTCAACTAGAAGATGTTCACCTGTGAGCGGATCTCCCGCCTAAGACCATCCTCGAACTTCCTTGCCAAGAACAACTAGTTCCCATCACGAAGAGGTGTGAAACACTGTAGCTCGGTGAAACGAGAGGAATACTCCATGACAGAAAGAGTACCCTTCTCTAAGTTCATGAACTCCCGGGCTCAGTCGGCCCCCAGGGACTCTGGGTAGAAGTAGTCATAAATGGCTCGCTGAAACTCCTCCCAAGCCATGACCTGTTGGTGACCCACCTGTGAGATCACGTCCCACCGCCTCCTGGTGGAGTATCGGAGCATGTAGGTAGTTATCTTTACCTGCCTCTCTAGAGGTGTCTTCAGATGATTAAAGATAGTCACCATGGCTTCCAGTCATGACTCTACAGCCTGAGGTCCTCCTTCCCCTAGAACGTAGAAGGATGATGCTGCTGAAAAACCCGTGTCAAGTCTTCTATAGTCATGGAAGGAGGTTGTGCTCCCTGGAAGGTCTGCATCATCCTCAGAAAACCTTCCCTGAACTGCACATTTGCACCTGCAACTGGTATGACAGCAGGTGCCATGGCTGGCCCGACTAGAGGATCGGCAGGAAGTCCCTGATCAGCCATATCCAGCGTCTGATCACTGCCTGACGACAGACGTACAACCGGAGGATGTCTCAGAAGCATATCTCTGAAAGATCAAAATCACACCTTAGATCAGAAGTAACAAAGACAGAGAACACAAGAGTAAAAAAAGGGAATAGAGGAAGGAAAACACAAAATTCTACAAAACACGACCACACTGCGTGTATAAAAACTACATGGCGTGTCTTCTTAAGCCCCTGACATGGGCTTGTACCCCTGCCCTACATGTCGTGTAACACCTCAAACTACACGACGTGTTCACCCAATGGACGGCGTGTACTTGAAAACTATTCCTCTTCCCGAGTCTCATCACACAGCCAACCCACACAGTCTGACTTAACCCGAGACTACACGGTGTGTTCTAAAGAAACACGATGTGTATTAGACAAGGCTTCAGCGGCCCATTTTGTTAATTACACAGCCGTCTACAGGTCATGTTCCGAACAAACACGGCGTGTATAATTGAATGTGACTCCATCCCGTGTTGTTCGTGACACGGTCGGGTACCTGATCAAGACAGCACGGTGTGTTCTGAAGACAACACGGCGTGTCGAAGAGAAGGTGATGCTGACCCATGTGGTTCGTGAAACAGTTGGGTACCTGGACGGGACTACACGATGTGATCCTTTATTACACAGAGTGTTCTACTCGAGCTTCCCCAGCCCGTGTTGTCAGTGACACGGTCGAGTACACGGCTCCGAACTACACGATGTGTACCTACCGTACATGGCGTGTTCCAGAAGATATTATCACGATACCGTGTTTCTGCTCACATGTTCAGTGACATAGCATGAAAACTACATGGTGTGTATTCTGGGTTTTTCTGGGCAGTAGCTTAGAAACTGCACAGAAGCCCAAAAACACTAAAAACAAGGAAAAGTGGTGCCAAATTATGATCCGTGAGGGCCCATACTCCCCGCGAATCAAAGCCTAGATTCTCTTGTAGTAATAGACAAGAGAAAACACGATCATGATCCACCAATTTCCGATTCGAGAGGGCCCAAAACACCTCAAGAATAAAAATTTGGTTTTTATTTAAGAAAAGTACGAAACAATCAATTCTCTAACAAGGCAGAAGAGATTCTATCAAGTATCAATCACAACAACATGCAAAATCTACACAAGTCTATCTCAACAACATGTGATCGCTAATGCACCCTAGATGGAACGGAAAGAATGCATGGCATGTGATTTCTACAAGTTCCTATATGATGCATGAGATTGAATACCCTCATCTCATTGGGTTGCATCAAAAATAGAACAACAATTGTCAAGAAAATAACAACACAAAGCATGTGAATCACTCTAGGTGAATCATATCAACCGTAAAATTTCAACACCAGAAAACTGCAATTAACGGGGTAGTATGGATTTTCCCTTTACACGGGTTAACTACTCCCGAACATAGCTCAATACCAAGTACTGAATCCTTACTATCCCTGGATAAAGTCCCCAAATAGTAAAGTAAGAGAAAAGAACTCCTCTGATACCACTTTCTAACAACCCTAATATGGATCCCCTCTACTGGTGCCCCATACCCGGTTCTCCACATGACCTCAAGCGTGTTTCCCGAAATGCCAGAGGCTACCGACTAGCAGGAAGGGCCTTTTTGAGTCGGTGGGGAAACTATTCCCTCATTCGGTAATGTATACAGCGGAATAACAACCAGTCACAATAAAGTAAACAATAAACAACATTCAACAACTGAACAAAAAAGTAGAAGCAATATATCAAATAATAATGATGCAACATGGTACATATCTCAATGGAAAGAAGTAAACAACCCAATGTGATGAAGTAAAACTGAAAAGAATAGTGCAAAAAATCCAAGTAAACTCCTCAGCATTGCAAGACACGGCTCGTTCCCATGCTCTCCAACTCCAGTGCAGTCAAGAACCGGAAGGAGAAGGGCGTTTGGCCTTATCTATACCTGCAACAACGTAATCTACTTGGGCCCAAGATCATGGCCCAACCAGGGTGTGAGAAAAAGGACAAATAGTCAACCCCCAAAAGATATGTTCCTAATAGTCAATGAATACATGTCCAGTAAAGTACAAGAAAAACAAACAGGAAAAATAAACACTAGTCATAGTCCACAGTTCTAGCATATAAAGTACACATGTAAACAACAAGCAACAAGAAGAAACAGGTAACCCTTTGGGTAGCTCTCACAGCCTATCCCATATGGTTCAACCTAGAAGTACTAGCTACCCTCTAGGAGGCACACACAGTCTCAACCCTCTGGTTTAGCTAAGAATCTACTCTCTAAGTAAGCACTCACTATCAATTCCCCCTATAGTCTCGTATCATGCGAAAGGCTCTCTGGGGAAGCACTCAATGTCTCATTCCCCCTGTGGCCCGCGTCGAGGAACTACAGACTCTCTGAGGAAGCACTCATAGTCAATTTTCCCTATGGTCTCACATCATATTAAAAGACACTCTGGAGAATCCCTTACATCCACTCTCCCTATAGTCTACTACACTTGGTTCTCAAAGTCCTGTGTGGAAACTAACATGATCAGCGCGCGTGTATCGTCCAAGTAAACCTCAAAAACTACTTGGCTATAATTCCAAGGCTCAACATCATAACAAAGTAATACTTCCACTATCTTACAACTAGGCATGGCAACCAACAATACACCAAACAAGCAAAACAAGCATGGAAAAAATCTAGAGTATAGTAAAAACTACCATAATCACAGGAAAAACATCTACTCTACAATCAAGCAAAGCAAGAAATACAACAAGGGAAAAATAAGAACACGCAATACCCTGTTCAATGATATTGGTGGAATTTTCACAAAATATTCATCGACTTTCTACATAAAGGTACAAACAACCCACCTCGATCCTAGGAGATCGATATATGTGAAAAGAAATCACTGCTGGAAAAAAGGCCTATACCCACGGTTCAAAACCGTGGGTATACCCCCAAAACCGTGGGTATAGGCTATACCCACGGTTTTGGGAACCGTGGGCTGGAACGTCGTCGGTATAGGTCCCCAGCCTATACCCACGGTTTTCCAAAACCGTGGGTATAGGTGTTCTGCCACCGTGTCAACAAAACATTCCCAATTTCCACGGTGTCAATGGATTTTACCCACGGTTTCAAAACTGTGGGTATAGATCCTAAAATAAAGCTGCAGGCGGGTTTCGATCCCACGACCTCTTCGCTGCAAAGTACCGCGTCTAACCACTACCCTACTATCAATTATGTGTATATATATTTATATTTAGTAAAATATAGTTATATAAACCGTGGGTATAGAGGGAAGAACCGTAGGTATAGGACTCCCTCCAAAAAATAATCTTTCCCGCGGAAATTTTTTTTTTCCCACGCACACATGGGAAACCTATACCCACGGTTTTTCAAAACCGTGGGTATAGGTTTTTTATCCTATACCTATCCCCACGGTTTTCCTCAAAACCGTGGGGATAGGTACCCCTATACCCATGGTTCTCGAAAACCGTGGGTATAGGTCAATTTTCAAGACCTATCCCCACAGTTTTGGAAAACCGTGGGTATAGACCCCCCTATGCCCACGGTTTTTGAAAACCGTGGGTATAGGTCTTGAAAATTGACTTATACCCACGGTTTTCCAAAACCGTGGGTATAGGGGTACCTATCCCCACGGTTTTGAGGAAAACTGTGGGGATAGGTCCATTTTCCAGTAGTGAATAACAGATTCTCCTTAGAATGTCGTATATCTGAGAAAACGTCCAAAACACATAAACCATTATATCTTTAAAAGGAGGAGGAATTGGAAAACAAGGCTCAAGAAGAATAAATAACTCACTGCTGCACTTCCAACACAATCAACAAAGCTCGAATCGGAGAACGTACGGAGAAGCGGGAGCTCAGGGAAGATCTGGTTGTATGGGTTACTCTCGGATGATGAACCTGGAGAAGGGGTGTATTCTGTCTGTCAAGCGCGACCCCGGTGCATTTAGTGAAAAAAAGAAAAGTACACGTCTTGTACTAGGTCTTTCCGTAATCTACTAAAATTTCCTCTACATCACCCCTACACACTATGTGTATGGCCCGAACACGGCCAGCACACGGCTTCGAGCCGGAGAAGAGTACACGGCGTATACTCAGAAAGTACATAGTGTGTACATCAAAATTTTCCAAAAACTTCATTTTTCTTATAAACTCAAGAAAAAGGAAAGTCGTACTTGAAATGAAGATCCAGGTTCTTACACATTATAATCCTTACATGAGAGATGGTGTTGGAAAATGAATTACAACAATTCACAAAGCGGTAGTCTTCTCTACAAAAGAATGATGGTTTAATTTCCCATTTGATGGAAGATGATAAGGTTATAGGTTATAAAATTTTCATAAAAATAACTCATTTAATGGAGGATATTTATGTTGTTATTTTATCAATTTTAATTATTATTTTATATAGGGGAAATAGAAAATAAACTGAAATAGTCAATTAAAAATGATATATCATCTTCAAAAACACCTTCTTTTTTAACACCTTAATTCATCGATGATTAGTTTTCTTCCTAAAAATAACTCTATAATTAGGGAAGGTATTATAGGTGAAACTTTTGGTAGTAAATTCATGAAATAATGGGTTTTTATGATTGAATAATTCTGAATATGTGGGGCTCTTTTATAAGAGTGGGAAGATAACTCTATGATTTCTTCCAAATATTAAATTAATATAAAAAAATCAATTTCAAATGAATCAAATATTCTTTATTTAAAATATAGGATTTTATGGGTTAATGTAACCCCACCTGATAATATTTTAACATGATTAGATCCCATTTTTACGGTTATAAATTGGTTTTAACCTATTTTGACCCCTTTCACTCTTACCATGAAAACAAGTATTTTTACAATTTGATAGTTAATATGGTTAGTATAAAAGGATAAATGAACCATAAATTATTCATGGTTGATATTATCAACAATATCTTAATAATAGAAATGAATCAATTATTAAAAAAAATTCTATCATTTAATTAAATACTATTTATTATATTACATCTTTTTGGTTGCTTCATAAAACTTTTTATTATATTGATTTTTATACCATCAAAAAAGGAAGTAAAATTAAAGAAAAAATAAAACAACTATTAAAAGTAATATTTATCTAAATAAATTGTTTATCTCACTAATTATCTCAAATAATAAAATTTTTAATAACAAATATTTTATTTTCTGAATAGTTTAAAAATTAATATATCACCATTGAATAAATATATAGGGTAGTTATATATGCACAAAATATTATAAATATATTACAAAGATGAATTAGTGTCATTTACCTTTTAAATTAACGTATATAACCTAACATATAATTGAGTTATCCACAAGTTATATGTATTATAGTTATCAAAAACAATAAAGTAATATTTTTTATTTTTCAATTAATAATTTAATTTAAAATTCATACTCACATCCAAACGGAATAATATATCACCTAACCAAATAATTAATTATTATTTAAAAATTGGTTTCATAAAATAAAATTAGGAAAATTTCATGGTTTATTTTGTTGTCCTTATCAATTTAATGTCAACATTAATTTCCCAACTTATACATTATTAGGGTAACAAAATTTATTAAAGTTACTATTCATTTTCAAAAAAATATAAGCAATATATTTACTAAATATGGACCCGATTATTCAAATTATGTTATAAATTTTTAATTATAAGCACAAAATTTATACAATACAAATTAAAATTATGCTGAAAAATGTAATAAAATTTGTTTTTCACAAAAACATCGTTCAAAAATATAAAATATTTGTGTACTAAATAAAAGTGTAAAATTCATTTCAAAACCATAATAATATGATTAAAAATAAAAAATTTCATATTAATATTTCAAAAAAAATTTGAAATTATATTTATTTTAAAATTACATTCATAAAAATTTGTTTATTCATTATTTTCACAGTTATTTGATTTTACGAAATGAATTTCTCTGAGTTTCATTAAAACATTTTTAAAAATATTTTTTTAAAAAATATTTGATATTACCAAAATAAATATAAAAAATATTTTTCTATTTTAATGTATATAAAATAAATAAATTTTCTGACCACCTTCACCATTATTTCTTGTTTTTCTTTATCTAAAAGTTTTCATGTATTCTTCAATGAAAACCCCTTGTTGAATTTTTCATTGCATTTCAGTTTTGAAAATGAATTATTTCTAATATTGTGTATTTTCATATATAATATAGTTGGAACATTATTTTAAAAGGGGGTTTTGAGGGATTTATTCATGATATTTTCCTTGATCATAGTGTTTCAAGGGTTGAGGCACATTATAGTTCAAATGTGATACCGATATACTATATATGATGGGTAAGACATATTGCATCGGGTGGTCCCATTATAACATATACGATGGGTGCACCCATGTAGCTTTTTGATTCATTTTTAAATATTATATTAATAGATAATTTTATTGGACGTCATTTGTATGGTTATTCATATATTAATGGGATTTAAAGGGTTTTAATATAATGATGTCCCAATGAACCTACATGACATTTATATGCACGATTAGTAGTATTCATTGACATCATTTCACATTAAAATGGTAATAAAATAAAATTTTCAAAATAAAAATTGTTTGTCCTTTAAAATAAAATGGTATATTTTATGTGAAATTTGTTTTCATGGGTTTTCGTTTTTTTTCTAGCCTTATGAATTTTATTTCCTTTTGTTTCATAAAAATATTTTTGTGATCATCAAATTTTTTTATAATGTTTTTCACAAGAATTGTGTATTAAATAATAAATTTATCTTGTAAAGGTTATGTCATGATTATTTTTTCATGAAAATATATATTTTTTATTTTTTATTATTCTATTTTATATGAAAAATGATTTAGATTTGGATTTTCAACTATGTAATGTACGAGTTTTTATTGTTTGATTTAGAATCTAATTTTTGGGAATAATAAACAAAATGATATTTGGGAAGGAAAGAAAACAAATTAAAATGCAATATCACTTGAATATCTGATTTTTATTGAACTACCCAAAATGATGGTATCAAGGAATGGTTTATATAAATTTAGAGGATGAGGTTTTATTTAATGCATATGTCGCATGTCATTGTAACTGTAATAGTTAAGTATGTTGGTAAATACCATTGTCATATTTTTTTATTAGGAAAAAGGGATTGAGATAACATTAATGTAGATGTATTATTGTTTATCATCCTTATAATATGAATTTTTTGAATTTTATGGATTTTTTACACTAACCATTTTGGTAATAGTAAATGGATGGTATCAGTAGGACCCAATGTCACAATGGATATGAAGGAAAATATTGTGGATGTTTGAATGAACAACTGAATAGAATTGAAGAAATAGTGAGAAATATTTAGGTTACACATAACCATATATCATGTGTAATTATTAAGAACATGAACACATTTTAGTTTTCTAATGAATAACATACATATGAAATTAATCCATGTGAGAGTTTATGTGATAGTGACCACACATGTTAATATATTAATTGACCAATGTTTCTGGAAAGTGGAAAATAGAACCTAGATAAATGAAATAAAATAATGGCAATATTTATTATATGTAGTAAAAGATTTCATAATGGAATGATATAAAAAGTAAATGGATGTGTTTTTCTACTCCGTGAAGGGTAAATAAGTTCTATCCAATATATCAATTGAATTTTCTAAATGTAGGGACAATTGTCATTATGAAAAAGTGATTTCCAATGTGGAAGGATAATTAATTATGCGAGTAATACCATATAGATAACTATGTAAAAAATTTAATTTCATTATTATTCATAATGAGAAAACATAAAATGATATATGAAAGGAATTTATTATTTCATATCTTTTGATTTTACATTTCAAAATATTAATACATGATTCACATTTTTTATAGGAATGAAGTATTAATGAAAAGGATGTAAAATAATTTTTATTGTATTATGATGAATGACTATTTATTATGGTTTCTATATTTAGGGTTTTTGATGATGTTTTATGTTTATGGATGGTCATATGTTTGAAAACATTAATACTATTTTGATGATGGGAGTATATTAAAGACATTTATTGTGTTTTTATAGATTTTTAAAGAATATGTAACGCATATTTTCATCACGTGAAAATGTAATTTTTGGAAGAATAATATGTTAATTTAAGGGAAATAACATTAAATATGTGGATAACCACTAGGGTTGATATGATATTTTATTATGAGATATTTATTAGTAGTTAATTTTTTGGGATTAAAAATTAATGGAATGATATAACCTATATTGTAAACAATTTATTTAATATTTAATATATTAATTATATGTTTCATGATGATGATTATTTTTTTGGAATTTTATAAGTGTAATAATTATGAAAAACATGTTTATACATGTTAGGTGAAAACCTATCACATCAGGCAAGGATGTGAGGGCCAACAAGTGTTAATTTCCATGAAATGTCCTACACAATGTCCCCATTGGTTTGACATTGTTTATATTTATTTAAATGGTCTGAAATAAATATGTAATTTTTATTTTGGGAACATATTATTTATCTTATAGATATCCATGCCATTAAAAAATAAATTGTGATTATGTTTTTAATTTTATTTAAATATGAGTCCAATAAAAATTTCAAGAGTATTATAAGATTATGGTTAACCTAATATTGTAATTTTATTTGAAAAATAATTATTGAATTATAATTGTCAATAAAATTGGATTTTATTGTTTCTTATGGAGATTCAAGTTATTTATAGAAATTACTAGAACATCATTGTGATTGAAATGTCTCAGAATTTATTTTTTTTATTATTAGAAATACAGATTTATTGATTTAATTTTCAATGGAAATTATTACATTTATCTTGGATGACTATGTGATAATCTATTTCTTATTTTTTGGGTTTCAATAATAGTATGTAATATTTTTTATAAATATTAATGATTTTTATATTTTAAATGACATTTTTTACAATAGGGTACGATAGATATATTTTGGTAGTTAGAGATTTTTTTTCATATGATGGTATATTTTATGGGAATTATCTTACAATGGGATATACATTTTTTGAATAATTCATAAAATATTGTATGAATTGATTATAATTATTTCTTGGATTTATGGATCAATGGATTTTGATTTAATTTTCTTTTGGATTGAAAAATACAACATTAATAAACTTTATTTGGAGAAAATGATGTGAATGTGGATAGAGTTTACTAAAGGATGGAATTATAAATTTCATTTAAGTATATAGTTTTATTTTCAAATTCCTATATCAAAAATAATTACACAAATTTAGTAGAATGATTGGGAAAACGAAAACAATATTAGTTTACATTTCATTGTGAGTAATCAATTTCCTTTTAACAAATCACATATTTATGGTTTTGTGATGGTTACCTATATCATGACCAAGATCTTTGTGACTATATGATAGTCATTGGATGTTATTGTATTCTAATATATCCATGTTCTCAATTCCCACTTATGATCACAAATATGAAAACTTACTTTCTGTTATTATTTATTTCTAATGTACTTGTTATTTCCTCTTTTCAAGATGGATCTTTATTGACCCTTTTTTACATTGTGGGAATTCAAAAAAGCAATTTTTAGAAGAAAATCATTGTTACCGATTCCACATTAAAATTAAAAGGATGAAATTATATAATGTGGGGATAATTTAATATCACGAAAATTATATAAGAAGAAGGAATATATTTCACATTGTCCATGATATGAAACACTGATCATAAATGAATAATAAATTATTATTCTTTAAATGTACTCATTATAACAATATTTATAAATTTGTGAGAAAGAATAGTATTAGCCACTTAATGATATATATTTTATGTTTTTTCTCATATGAAATTTATTAATTGATTCATTATCAATAATATTATGATTTGAAAAATTAATTTTATAATTAAAAATTATCTTAAATTTGTTTTCCTTCTTTATTTTTGTGAGTGAAAATTATAGATATTTATAAAAAACAAATTAGGAAATTTATTTGAAAAAATGAATATATCTTTTATATTCAACATGTCAATATTATATAAGGATATTTTTTTTTATATTTTCCATGAAATACTGATTTTTCAATGAATATTGAAAAATATTAATTTTTATTGAAAATAATATGATCATTTATATATTTTAAAAGGCACAATTATATATTGAGTTATTTTTATAATTTTATTATTTTTATTTTATAATGAATTTAATATTTTAAAATTCATATTATAGTTAAAATTATTATTAAAACATTCAAATTTTGTAAATTCCATTTATCTGGAAAATAAATTTTCATCAAAAAATTTTGAAGTCATAATATATTATTTTATTCAAATTTTTATTTTTGAATTTTCAAAAAAAAATTAGAATAATTTCTTCAAAAATTGGAAAATAGATCTATTTTATTTTTATTCAAAATTAATAGTAACTATATAAATTTTTATTACCACAGTAAATGGTAAATCATCTGATTAATGTTAAAAATAAATTGAAAATTTTTATAAAATGACCCTTTAAATTTAGTTATGTTTATTTTATAATTTTATTTCATCCATACTTATCTGATAATTTGTTATACATTATTTTTTTCCATTTTTCTTCTTTATAACCTATATAAGAATATAATTCATGAATAGTAAAAAATGTAAAGCTCAGGTCTTAAATAATAATTATTTTTTTGGGAATATGGTCAACCTAATTATATGTTTAGGTATAAATATTTTTTATAAATCAAAATGAAATATATTCATTAGGATAATTTATTTTTATATTTTAGTGAGGAAATAATTTTATTAAATATTAACCAATTTCTAATGGAGTAATTATTCTATTATTGAAAAAATAATTTAAATTCTATTAAATTTAATAAAAAAATAAAATTATAGATTATAATTTTAATCCATTAATATTATAGATTATATTGATACGTTAAAGATACATTAAAATATGTGGTTCTATTTTTACTTGTTATCCTGATGTTATTAAAATAAATGTAATTAATAGTTTGAAAAATTACCATTAATGGAATGTTATAATAAAAAATATATTATTTGTTGATATACAAGTCCTAAAAATCATAGATTCATAAAAAAAATAATATCGAAAATTTTTCATTTATTTGTTTTTTACTATTATAACTGAATTTAACTACAATATGAAAAAAACATGTTATCATTATAAGAGTTAAAATCGGCAATGAAGGGTTTACAAAAATATTAAGGATAAAAATTTCAGCAAACATGTATAAAAATTAATGGATTTGGTAATTATAACTCATAATCATCCGCATTTAATGTAACCCATTTTTGAGACATTTCTAATTAAAAACTAATTTACAATAATTTAAAATTTTGAAAAATTGAAAGACTTATCCACCCCTATATTAAGAAATGGATCCACATATTCTAATTTCATCACATATCAAAATAAAATTTTTCAGTTAATCGCTCCAAAATACCCTCCTAGTGTAACTCTAATCATTTTATAGGTCTTGTATTAGGCATAACACTATCCATAGTGGTCATTATGTGTTAAGAAAAGGATATTGTTAAAAGAAGAGGTATCATTTTTAATTAATTGTTTGAAAACTAATTACTATATTATTAAATAATGAAAAAATAATAACACAAATATTCTCAATATAATGAGTAATTATTTTTTCAATATCGTCACCTATATCCACCTCCTCTACTATCAAATTGCATATGAAACGATTGTTTATGTGTATGGTTGACTACCACCACCTGAACTAACATAATTGTTTTCCCATCATAATCTATCATGAGTTTATTATAATGAGTTAATAGATCTTTATACCTGGTATTAATGATATATTTATTAATGTGAAAATATAATATATCACTTACCCTATTATCATTCCAATTAGTGAAAAAACATTAACGATGTTCCTGCGTATGTGTAGGCTGTCACCCCTATAAAGAAATGGGATTTGTTTTTCATCACCACATAATATATATATATATATTTAAAAGATAAATATTATTAATAATTTATATATTATACGATTATCATTATCATTATCTAAATATAAATTAATACTTTTTTTTCAATGATGTTTATTGAAAAATAGAAACATTACTCATCCGTATGTATGGCCTACCATACCCATGATTAAAACATAGTTCAATTTTTATAAATCATATTTAATGGTTCTATTTAAAATTATAATGCATGTATACTATTTCAAATTATTTTATTATTATTATTTTAGATATGGTTGAAATATTCCCATTATGACCGTATTTATCCCACAAATGATATTTTTGACACAATATATGAATATTGTTAAAACATATGATGTAAAATCAATTGATTAATTAATTAAATATAAAATTTTAATATATGATATAAAATAAATAATAAATATGATTTTTTTGGTAATCAAGTGAATATTTAACAAAAAAAATAATTTTTTTAATATAAATAACATATATAATGAAGTGAACTCAATATAACGGGCTTCATGTAAATTTTAATTCATTTAGGAATATTGGGATGTTATGAACATATATTCTTTTTTTGGTTTTATTGTTTCCCTATAGACATGAAATATAATTAATTCATCAATTATCATGATATTTAATTTTTTTATTATATAACTTCGTGGGTCATACAAGTCAAAATTTTAAAAAGTTATAAGTAGATTTATTTTATAATTACTCTTTTAAAGATATTAATTATACTATTTATACAAATTTCAAAGGGAATTTATTTTTCTACACATGCAGTATGAATAAAATTTCATTGCATCATGAATCCTAAATGATTTGATATTTCCTTTAAAATTGTCTAATGTTATTTTAATAGAAATTAGTATCTTTATTACTAATAGTTTTTAAAATTTAATATATGGTTTTTAGTAACATTTTTAATAGGTTTTCAAATGTAATATTATTACATAAATGTTGAATTTAATTTAAAAAATAAAAAAATGAATGATCTATTTTAGTCTATATGGTGCAATTTATTTTTCACATTACCATAAAAATTATTTCATGTTTGGCTTAATATTCATGATTTATTATTTTATTAAAATAAATACAATACATCTCAATTGGGTGTAAATTGGTATTAGAAATATGGTTTTAAGAGGAACTGATATTTTAATATTGAAAATATTTTTCTCAAGGATTTAATTGTTTTTTTTTCAATGTTTTATTTCATGATATATTTATATTACATTATATAAAGATGGTTGAGACACATTAAAAAGCATCGGTGAGCATGATGTTTCATATTCTATGGGTGTACCCATATATCATTAGGTGAGGCAATTATAAATTATATGATGTTTGTGACCAGATAGATCTCTAATTAATTTGGTAATGATAATGTTCTCTAGAGAATTACATTGGATGTTTTCTGTATGGTTATTCAATTGTAATGGTTTTATAATGGTATTATGATGGTGACATTCTGTGTCACTGACAGTTATTTTCTATGCATGATAATAAGTTTTACTAGAAATAATATTATTTTAAATTGTAATATAATGATCTTTTCAAATCAAAAAAAACAATTATATTTTCAGATAAAATGTTTTTTGAGGAAAATTTATTTTATATGATATTAAAATGTTCACAATACTAACAGATTTATTTTTTTTATGCCACTTAATGAGATTTTGGTGCTAATTATATATTTTTAAATAATTATTAATTGGGTTTTATATATATGTTTTGAAAAATAAAAAAAGTTTTCTAATTTCATGAATATTTATTAGGAACTGAAATCATGTTTTATTTTAAAATATATTTTTTTCAAAAATGTATTAGAGGAAATAATTAAATAATAAACATTAAAAAGGTTCATAGGAATGTTTAAATTTATCATAGTGTTTTTTCATAGGTAGATAAAGAATTAATGTGATAATTCGGATCAATTTAATGGATATTCTTTTAAAAATCACCTTATAATGTTCTGGGATAAATGCTTTTTACAAATTCCAATTGAATTGTATTTTTTCATATAACATGAATTGAATTTCCTTCCATCCTTATTCCTTAATGATTTTATTATTATTTTATATATGTCCATATATCCTCTAACATAATTTTTTTCTTTATTATGTATTCATTTTTTTGAATTTAAAATTCTATTTTTTAGGAAAATTCTATTTTTATATCTGATTTTTTTTAATTATTTGTAAAAAGAGTTTTTCAAGAGTTTTATTCAAGATATTTTCCATAAAAAAAATAAATGGTTGAGCCCATAATAGATCACAGGTATGTATGGTAAAACATATATAATGGGTGGACCATTATAGCACATGGTGAACTTATTATAGCTTCTATGATGGGTGTTACCATATATTTATCCAATTCCGTTGGAAATGATTTTTTTCATCATAAAATTATTTTTGACGACTTTGGTATAGTTATTATTCTGATTATGGGAACTCTAAGTGTTTTATGAGATAATGAACCATTTAAACAACATGGATTTTATATAAATGCTAATGTGTTCTAATGTAAATATTTAGATTTCAAATTAAAATATAATGACCATTTCAAATGGAAAAGGACTCCATTTTTCGGTAAAGATAGTATATTGTTATGAATCTTATTTTCAATAGTTTCCATATTTATTTACTAGATTGAAAGTTCTATTCTTTTAATGTGCCTCACTGAGTATTTTGTTGTTATCTATTTTTTTTAAATATTTTTCATGGGTATTAATGTTAGGTTTGGTAAAAGAAGAGGATGAGTTGAATGTCGTGATTATTTATCAAGAAATGAAATCATGATCAATTTAAAATGTTTTATATAATGATTTATATGGTTGTTTATTTGAATTTTCTATATTTTATTGTATTAATTTTATTTATAAATATATATAATGTCTCTAATAATATATATTCAATGCTTTGTAAATAATATTTCAAATATTATTGTTATGATTTTATTCTACAAAAAAATCAATTTCTTCAAAAATGGGGTTTTAGCATTTTTTGGACTGAAAAATACAATTTTTTTTTAAATCATAGATGATTTATTTCAAATTTTAATCTAATTTTAAATTCATCATATTTAAATTATAATAGTATAATTTTATGAAGATATTTATTTTTAAATGATTAGAGAAAAGTAATTATATTTATTGAAAATTATAATTTCATTTAATGTATTTTCAATGTAAAATAAAAATATGGATTATTTTTATAATTTCAATTCAACCTTTTGATAATCCATTAGCTGTTTTTAAAATAGACTTTTTTATAAAAAACTATTATAAAAACATTTTATATTTTAAATTTTCAAATTTATGAAAAAATTAGTTTTCATTACAATTTTACGGTTTTATTTTAAATTAAATTATGTGATATGTATGGTTCAATTATAATAAATTTATTATATATTTGGAATAACTTGTTTCCAATTTTATAAATAGGAATCTTTGGTCAAAATTAATAGTAACATTAGTTATTTTAGTTACTACCATAAATTGTAAATTTGGTAACAAATGTTATAAATTAATCACTATTAAAATATAATATGTCATTCATCCTATTACAATAACATTCACTTAAAAATTATAATATCGTGTTGGTATACATGTGGAGTACAACCTCCTAGAATCTATGATATTCATTTTTCATTGCAAATTCAAATAGATGATATATATAAGTATATCTAAAGGAGTAATCTGATATTTATATTATAATAATCATTATTAAATGATAAAATAATACTTACTCTCTTTCTATAATTACTGTTTGAAAATGGAAGTGTTACTATGGCATATGTATGAAATATTATCTCCATAATTGAAACTTAATTAATTTTTCATAACAATATGTAATTGATAAACATGAACGTAAAATTTATTTATAAAAAAGATAAATATTTCATGATTATTTTTAATTTACAATCTATTAATGACCAACTTGATTACTATTAACCAACCAAAGTCATTTATGACATATGAGATAAATATCATAAATATTTTTATTGTGAATTAAATTTATTATATGATTTTATTTAATTTGGTAATGAATTAAATATTTTAATAATGATCATGAAAAAAGTTCTTATGAATGTTTAAAATTATCATATGTTGTTTATTATATAAGATAAATAATGTAAACGACAAATGATACATAAGGTGATAGTCATTGTTTTCAAAGAAAATTTTAATGATCCTATTTCATCTCCTTTTAAAAATATTAATAGGAATGTATATTTTTACATATACTACTTGAATATAATTTCACACCATTATGAAACCTCAATATATTGATGTTTCTTTAAAAAGATTCCATAGATATTTTTAAATATAATGTTTTCTTTATTATGTTCACAATTTATAGATTATAATCATTAATTTCATTTATATTCATTCAAAATATTTCAAAAGGAATATTTTTATGTAATATTTGACTTTCATTATAAATAGTTAAAAGAAATTCCTTATTTTAAAACATATGATTTCAATGTATTTTCCTGCTGCTATATCAATTATTTTATGTTTGGATTCCTCAGTAAGATTTTATTTTTTATTCAAATATAATCTATCTTTCCAATTATCTGGTAATTGTGATATTAAAATGGGATTTAAACTATAATGTGTATTTTAATATCCAAAATTATTTAAAAATAAATTTAAAATGTTTTTTAATGTTTTTCTCTCATGCTAATGTCATTGGAAAACTTTTATGAAGGTTTGATACCCATTATTGCTCTTAAATGATCCTAATTTAGCTTATTTGATGTGTGTAGCTTTTAAGGACTATATTTTTTCCATGTAAGACGTTGGAATATTCCTAGGTGTTTTTTTAGATCCATTTTCTAAGACATCGTGCTATTATGAGGATTGGTGATCCTAAAACTACTTTAATAATATATTAAATACATTTCACATAGAAGAGCACAATTTCTTAAAAATGTGAAATATCTCATTAATCAAGTCTCTGATCTTAAATATGATACCATGGTTGAATCCAAAATGTGTATTTTACACAAGGCACATCCCAAAATTATTTACAACAAGATGTTCAGATAGAGAAGCATTTGGTGGGTGTAATGGAAAAATTAATTAATCTGAATTACTTTATTTAATTAACCTAAAACCAAATAACTCATAGACATGGCTTTTGATCAGGAATATGATACCACCTATGACTTTATAATTCTTTTTTTCAATGTATGAACAAAGTTGGTCGGTTCATGGAGTTGAGATGATACAGCTATCGGTGGGTGCGTTTAGGAAAAATATATAGTTTCTTTTTTAAAAAAATTAAATTTTCTAAACAATATTCTTCTATAAATAACCCTCTATGATAAATTTACAAGGTAATAAACATAACCATAAGATATTTTAGAGGATCTTCCACCCCGTCTCTATTGGTGTATTTAAACCGTGTGATTATTGGGTATCAAATCAATGTGAATCAACAAGTGATGGATGTATTTATATCATCTTCCTTGATAGAGAATGTGTTATTCACAAATGATCAATCCCAGATCAAGGTAGATCTCATTATATTTTATTATTCCATTGAAATTAATTGATTGATCATGATCAATTCTATCTCTTTGATCTGTATTAATTTGAACATTTTCATTATCCCATGTATTGAAATAAATTATACAATCAATTTATTCCTTGTTATGACATGTTTCTCACCCTAATCTCCCAACTATGAAATCATTTAAAATGAATTCATGGCCAACTATTATTATCAACTTTATAATTAGTTATATTCTTCCATCATTGTTTTCATTCATTGAATTCGTTAATGTTGGACCATAGGGTCAGGATTCGACTATTCTAGGGAGAGATCAACCAAGGTTGAACCCCCAAATTTGTTTTGGTGGAACAAACAACATTAAAATTAAATATTAGAGAATATATTGATACTTGATTGGGATGGTTTTTAGTGAATGGATTAGATCATCATTGTGGGTGTGTGTTTGGGATCATATTTGGTTCAGGATCATATCGACAACCCATGTTTTCCCAGTTGCCACACGACTACGACCTGCACTATGATGAGGTCAGTTTCAATGGGAGGACATCTGTGGGAGCTCATAAGGGAGGATGTTTGGAATGGTCATTAAGATGGATGAAAAATGATCCCTGATGAGGTGGTCAGATGTGTTCAATAGGGCGGGAATTAATAATCATTAATAATAAAAACAATGGTAGAATGAATCATTTTATTAATTAAATTAAATGGTTTTAATTTAAAAAAGGATGATCATTTTAAAATAATTGTATTCATTTAATTGAAATATGAGATATGAGTATAGATAAGTTATTTAGTGTTTATTAATGATAATAATAATGGTTTTAAAAAATAACATTGGTTTAAAAAGAAGAGGTTTATTGAACTATTATACAAAGTGCATGGAAGGGAGTTTTCATGTTACTGTCCTTAAATTTGAAAAATTAACCTAATTTATAATATTTTAAAATAATATTCTTTTATTTGATTATAATAAGATAATATTTACCTTGAAGAGGAATTAGATGAATGTATCCCAATTAGAGATTGGGTCTCGTCTCATAAATTGAGGATTTAAAACATTAATAATATAAGATATTATTATTATTTATCATGGTTTTCAAAACAAAATTCCATCGCAACATCTTTGCATAATCTCAAAATTATGATCAATTAGTGGCATCTTGATCATGGAACTCATAAGTTCATTTTAAGAACAATGTTAGATTCTTTTTTTTGGACACATGTCTAGGGTAAACAAAACACAAAATGATAATAAAATTATTATTATTATTGAATCTTTTATATTAAAAATATAAATCATATGATATTGGAATAAGGAACCATATACGATGATACTAACCAAAAATTTAGGTGTGGGATTTGAGTGCAATTTTGGGTATTTAATTAAGAATCATTTCTCGGGCCCATGAAGCACTGTTCAATAATGAGGTAGTGATATGATAATTTTAACTATTTATTCGATTGAGGAAAGTGGATATCATATCTCATGTATTTTTCATTGAGTATCAACACATTATGATATATTTTTTCATCAAGATTTTTTTTAAGAGGCATATTAGTGAAATTACTTTTTCCTCTCAGACTAATGATGAGACACATGTGTTTGTTGAGATTTTGGTAAACAGATGTAATGTAATACCATTACACTCTGTGTTCTATTTTGTGGCTAATAATCTATGAGATGGAAAGGAAACATCCTAAAAAATAGGACCACATTCCATGTGGTTCTCTTATATGCCATGTACACATTTATTATTCTCCATGGTTCAGTCTCGCATTAATTTGAACTCAGATTTTGGCATGCGAGTATCCTATAAATAATTTTTTTTCCATGTATAACGCAATGATGCCGTAGTTGTGGAATTGGAGTTACGATTTGTAATGTCCATGGAATGGAACCTATCTTAGATGGAATTCAATGATGGATTTTATTTGGTAGGATCATAGGATATTGTATCTAGAGTGACCCCCCCCCCCATCGACATGCACATGAGTATTATACAGTTAATTATGAGAAAAAACCCATACCGAGTAGGGTGAAGTACCTCGGTGACCTTGAGTGGAACCCATTATGATAACAATGTGTAGTTCATCAACCATTATATTGGAACCCCACAATATTAGAGGAATGGGTAACCCCCCCCCCCATTTTACCAAGAAATAGGTCTGTGTGACATTATAGTGGAAACCCACATCAGCATGGGTAGGGGTAGACTACAACTACTATCAGAGTGAAAGCCCGAATCAGCATGGGTGTGGGTCCTCTACAACTAATGTTAGAGTGGAACACCCATTCCTCACTAGGGTGTGCGTCCTCAAATATAAAATTGTTCTCCCACCAAAGTGTGGAACATTTATGAGAAGTGGTTTGATGTATCATTGGATTCCTAAGAAAGATGAAAACTTTCCACACAAAGATGTGTTCTTATAAGGATACCAAAATATTGTGGTAATGTCAATGCCACCCAAAGAAAATAGTATCAAGGTGTAGTGATTGAGATCCTTAGACTTATGTTTTCATGGAATACATGTGTGATTTTGGGAATCATGGATGAACCTTCTTTTGGAAATATTGGAAGCTCTTCTTCTTTTGGTGATTTATGATATGCATATACCATTACTCTCTCATTTGATATTCATTAACTAACCATATATATATTCTTCCTTATGGTATCACAGCATGATTTTGGAAACTCTCTTTGTAGTAGAGGAGATGATTCATGGGGTAAGACACATGATTTCTGTGAGTATATTCTAGTGGTTGTATGATTAAAATATCCTATTATATATAGAGAATACTCGATGGTATTTTTATATTAACATTGTGTCATGATTCTTATGTTTTGTTAAATTTACATTTTCTCTTGGTTAGGATGAGCTATACTCTTTTGTTTCACCTTGTTCTATCTACTACTTTCATTTTCTATTTTATATCTTACTGAATCACATTGACCCTTTGGGGATTTTCTACTGGGTATATATATAATCAGCCCTGTGTGGGATTCTCCAACACATTTTGTGTCTTTTACAGATGACTGATATGTCAACCACAATTTTAGTGGATCATAGATATATTAAGTTCTTGTACCACACACGTTGGTCTTATCATGGTATTTGTGAGCTGGGATACCTGCGAGATTAAATTTCCGTTTTTTTCATGATTGGAAACTTTTTTGGTTAGGGTTTATTTTTCCACCTCACTTTTCAGATCACACTACATTATTTTCATACTATTTATATGTTAATTCATTTTTGGGTTACTTTATATATATGTTGGCTCATTTACTCTTTCACGTGTTATATATTCATTGAATTCACTACGTGTGTGTGTGTGTGTGTGTTTACGGGCATAAGAAATTAGAGCCCCATGTTATTTATATCTTCGGTTCAAGTCTCCATCCCCTAGCCTATAGAGGTGAGATTGGGATAGTTGCAACTCAATCCCCAGCTTTGGGGGCTCATGAAAGAATGGTATTAGATTATGTTAAACCCATGGGAAGTAGTTAGGACATTTCCCTAAAATGTTTTTGGTTTTTTTGAGTTCTACAATTTCGAAGTGTCTCCAGTGAGGATATCATGTGATGGAGTCTAGTGATGGTGTAGAGGCCAATGAATCAATTCACTATGACCTTGACTACCTTATTTTCAACTCGATATGCTATAACATTTGTCCAGGGATTATTGGTACATTAATCATGTAGGATTATTTCATTCACTATCCTTCTTGAGTCAGCTCCCCATTTTTATGTACATGTATATATATTCTCAGATGATTTTGGTACATACCTGATAGTTTCAAGATACCTCTATGATAACAGCCTTCCAAAATAACACCTATCATTCATGAAGAAATCCTATTAGCTATGAGGCCTAAGTTCAGGGTCTATCCAACAACCATCTTCCCACAGGAGGGCAGGTAGTACCACCTCTACTTGTAGAGCAGTCGATCAACCCAATGGTGTTGGTTGAGGATGTTCACTGGCTAAGCATAGTCTGTGATTTCATCCAATAGAGGATACTGAGGTGCTGCGGTGAGAAATATCTTTATCCATCTAAATATTTTATACAGTCAGTGCTCCATGTCATCAATCTCATCTGAACACTAACAAATCTGGTGATTGTATTTGGAGTTGGGCATTTTCACATTGAAGTTGGGCATTGGTGGAGCCTTATTACACAAATACATGATATCTTGACACTATCATGGATTATATTCTAGTAGTAGTTTTATGATGTGTATTTCCCCTTCTATTTGTGATTAGTTCGGATCTAGCAGCTTATGGAGTTGCGACATGGAGAGATGGTGGTGGTTGAGTACACAATGAGCTTCATAAGAATTACAGGATACTCCCTTGCCATGATCTCTGAAAACTACTTATGGGATTAAAGTTTAGTCAAGGTCATTATATAGATATATATGCCTGCATATATCTTTTGTGAGTCCCCACATATGTCATGGTGTTGGAGCAGACACTACTGATAGAGGTATTTATTTAAGATGGAAAACAGATAGTTGGAGCTCGTAGTGGGTATAAAGAGCTAAGTCCTTTGTAGTAGTTAGAAGGTGTCGGTCGGTGGGATATCAACATAAGAAACCATTTCATGAGTAGCCTTATTCACAAGTTCATATAGTACATGGGAAACATATAGCATAAGGTAAGTCCAAGGATGGTTAGTGCTACACTTCTGACAGGTGAGGTCACATATCCAATGAATGACCCACCTGACATGCTAATCTGTATAGGAAGATAGCTGATAGATGGACAGGGAAGAGACAACACCTTGATTAATAATTTCCTAGAACATGATGGGGTGGAACTATGGAGGCATATCTAGATGGGGATGAGGAGGATATATGTGTGGTGGATGTCGCAATGATATCATTCCACTACCACAAGGTCGCCTAGTCAGGATCATAGAGCTAGTGGTCAGGGCCACTCACAGCTTCAGGCTTTGGGTGTCTATGATCCTGCAAAGTCTAAGATGATAATAGGTATGATCTATATCTATTATACATTCAATGGTATTAATTTTTAGAAGCTTTATGAGGTAATTTTTAAATTTCCACTTATTTCATGAGGTTTGAACTTGGGAGATGTAGTGCGTCAGTGAAACCAGGTATCTGTGTTGTCCGACATATCGTTGAATGCATGAGAAAGAGGGGTTCTTCCCTCACCGAGACACATTTTTGTGATTTGGGAAAAATTGTGAGGGTCATTCAGTTTCACCCAATGAGCATATTATCGATGTGTGGTGGATGAATCCATCTAACTTGTGTGTTCAGGGAGAGATTGTAAAATAAAGTGTCTAAGAATGTTCTGTAATTAACAGCTAATTTTTTTCTCGGTGACCCTTTTTTAGGGGATGACACTTGTGGGTGTTGTAGAGTTTCTAGTTGGGTTTATTATCCTCCAAATAGAGGTGAATAATAATTGTTTATTCTGTGTCCTATATGTTTTTTATTCTCTTGGTTTAACGAGTCTAATCAATTAATATGTACATTGGTACATTTACATTCTTGACATTAACCTTGATATAGTGAAAGACAGTTAACAAAAATAGGTCAAGGAAGTTGAGACCCCATGAATAGACCCATGTGTCTCCTAACCTAGATCTGGTAGTGGTAGTTTCCCCCATGGGGATGTAGAGAAAATAAATTATGGGGGAACTTGACTTTGAGGTGTTGTGTAACCATATTTCAATAGGAGATTCAATTGATGAATTTTTTATTAAGGGTAAGCACTTCATCATTTCTCATAGGGGTGAATGGTGATTTCAATCATCATGTGAGAGGAGATGATTATGGATATTCACAAATATCCATTGGTAATAATTCCCTATTTAGGGAATATCTATATGTAGTCTTAGTGTCCCAAACTCTTTTCATAGTTTTTTTTCAGGGACGAAAATATTTGAATAATAGAATAATGTAGAGACTTTTGTTTTTTCATTTAATACATATGAGTATCCTTAAGAATATTTTCGGAGCTATGAACTAAGACACCACATGATTATAAGTCCTAGTGAACCCATAATTGAATTTATAGAAATGTTGAATATATTTTTATTATGGGTTCATGAGTTTCTCGAAAAAGTGGAACAAATAATTTTCAGGGTCTTGGATCTGACATCTAAGAGCATGGTTGAATCTGTAACATGGATTTTACCCAAGGCACAACTAAAAGTACTTCGGTATGGTATGTTTCAATGGGGATAAACTATTGAGAAGTATATGAAGATTTCATTATTATAAGTGGGGGTGAATTTTAGGTTTAGAAACATTCATTTTTATCCTTTCGAAAATATATGTTTTATAAAGTTAAACAAAATGGATTTACAGTATTGATTGTGTTATTAAAAAAGAAACTAAATTGCATAAGATTTGATAATATGGATATGATAATGAAAAAAAAACATGTATTGTTAAGGAATGATTCTACCCTAATGTGTATAGAATCTAAAATAGAGTTTTTACATGAATAATAATGTGTAAGAAAGTTATAATTTCTATCAATAACTTAATGCAGCAAAATTTAAAAAAACTTGTAACAAGGAATAAGTAACAAAAAAATATTTTAACACATAGATAAGGGTATCAAAAAAATATGGATAACGGTCCATTGATTTCTACTTTAAAGAAATGATACCTTACCTACTCCAGGGTAATCCATCAATACGAATATCGGTATCTGTCTTTATATCACTGAAAACCTTTAATTAATCATGTAATCGGCTCCTCTGTACTCATATACCAGAAGCCCATGATTTTACAAAAACAATTAGAATCACACGAGCTTGGTTGAACAAGATATTCTCTACTTGAACAAGTTATTCACATCATTCTCACAAGGAATATTTGAGTAGATCTCTCACTGAGTATCACTTCATTCCGATTATCAATAGATACCATCTCTCAAAAAATAAAGTAATCATCTCATTTGAATGGCTATGTAATTATAGGAAAAATATTCAATGGTTAACCTCACATCTAATTGTAATATATTTTCATAAATTTCAGAGGGACCTGTACATGTGGAAATCAGGCAACGATTAAGTTAAAACATATTGGAAGACATCATTTAATATAACTAACTATGAGAAAATATACTAGGCTTAAGAAACGTTATCAAATTTAGAATATGATATAATGAATATATATAATAATGAAATATGATAATTATAAAAAAAATAATTTAATCATCTTCTTAAGATAGTGAGATTGAGAATCTAAAAATATTGACGATAAAATTCTAAAAATGTAGACAATCAAAATCCAATTTGTGAGAAAATCGATGTTTGATTTCAGAGAGAATTTGAGTGATATTTCTGAGAGAATCAATGTATGATTTATAAGAGAAACTGAGTATGATTTATAATAGAGTGGGAGTATAATTTTTGAGAAAATCAATGTTTTATTTCCCATGAAATCATCATAGTCACAATTCAAGTGAATTCTGATTCTGAATTCTGGAGAAATTAGATATTGAATTCTAGAGAAATTAGATTCTAAATTATTTTGAAATTAGATTCATAGTTTTCTAAAAATATTATTCATAGGCACTATATGGTTTGAAGTTATAGATAAGAATCCATGTTTTGTCTTAAGGAAAATGTGGTTTTATTTAGTTATAAAAACATTAGTTAAGGAATTGGAAATAATACATAAAGTCAAAACCAATATTAGAGAAAGATAATTTTTCTTAATAAAATATATCATATGGAGATAAAATTTTTGTTAAAAATTGTGTTTGTGATTTCCCAAAGATAAAAGAATGAGAAATTCATAATGAATAGTATTGACTCAAAAAATCTCTTCATTTTTTGAAATCACAAACAACTTTTCATAAACTAATATAAAGGACTAAGGTTTTCATTTTTTAACTTTAAAAGAAATAATTATCTACTTTTTTGGCTCATGTAGAAAATGACTAAATCCCATTTAGGTAATAAAATCCCTAAGGATTGTATTATTATCATTCTTAGAGAAATTACTCTCACTTACATAGGAATTTCTCTTTTCTGTAATCTCCCCCTTACATAATCATTATCTTCTTTTAACATAATATACCTTTTGAAAATTATTTTCTACCCCTTTGTGATTTTGAACATGTAATGGAGGGAAGAATATAAAATTGTACATGAAGGTTAGGAAACATACATGACAAAACAATACAAAGAAAACCAATATCATTAAGATAACCAATGTGTCACAATAAAAATTTCATTGCAATAACATATCTGATTTGAAAAGAAAATTATCCATCCTTCTTGTTCTCTATCATTATCAACTTTTTTAAAGTGGAATATAGCTTCATTAATTCCTTGTGATCATCTTGAATCTTATTTACCAAATATTCTAGATCCTAATTTTTTCTTTCAAGATCATTGATTCTCTATTTATGGGGCTTAATTATTTCACCTCGAGATTTGAAAATTTCATCATGGATTTTGGTTTTTTTCATCCAACTCTTACCTGATTTTCCCCTCACTTTTTATATTTCTATAAACATATTTAGTTTTTTATTCAGATCATTGTATTCTTTTTAGTGGGTATCTTGCTCAAATTTCAGTTTCTCTGAAAAACGTGTTGATATATTATTGATCTTTTCATCAGATTTATCAAAATAATACTTTATTATTTTAGTTAAATCATCAAAAAATTTAAGATCATCTATGTCTGAAATCAACAACTTAGTTATTTATTGCATGACCTTCTATGAGCATGATATCTATTCTCATAATTATTGATCTTGAAATAGATTCTGTTGAACTTTTCCAAAAGAAAATTTGTTGAATCCTTTTTATGATTAATTATTTATTAAATAATTTGAAATCTAGTTTCTATAATTGGAATGATTGAAATGGATTTTACATGAATTTTTAGGGAACGAACCACAAATTCATGACTTAATGAAGAGGAGGATTCTGAAACAAATTCTTTTGTTTGTGAGGCAACATCATTTTTCACATATTCTTTCTTCTTAGATGTACCAACATCATCATTAATTATTTTTTCAACAACAACATTATTAGGTTTATCAACAAAAACAACTTTTACTTACTATTTCGTAGATATTTTATTCTCAATATTGTGAGTGTCATGTTTTCGATAAGAAATTTGGACTATTTTTTCAACATAATTTTCATCAATATCTTTTTCAACACCATTATTAGAAACATTATCATCTTTGTTGATATCAAATTCTTTATCAGCCATATCTTCAACACATTGAACAATACCATCATTACTACATTCATCATATAAAGTGACTAAATAAAACCCATCATAGGAAACATCATATTTCTAGGATGGTTTCATTTTGAAATAATCATTATAGATGAAACATGGGAAGATCATATCGATAGTTTGTCAGAAGGGCTCTCATTCTCTTCATATTCTTCTACCATTCTTATCAAATCTTTATTTTCCTTGTCTTTTTCTTCATCCTAACTTTATTCTTTATCAAATATTGGTTTTGGAATTGAAATATCCTTCAATACCTTATTTAGTACTAGAGTATTAGTCGCCACTAGTGTTTGAAGAATAATTGTTTCATGCAATAATGATTCTGTTACCTAAACTTATTCATAGGTTTTCTCATTGTCTCTTTCCAAGGATTGGATAATATTAGTTTTTGAAATTTTCATCTTTAACATATTTTATTTTTCTTACTTCTCAAAATCATAAACTTATTGTAATATTAAGGCCTTAGACTTTCTATGATCATTCCTAAAAACTACATTTCCTTCCATATTCATCTTTTTAAGATCTCTCCATTTGGCTAAAACCTCACCATAAATGGTCTTTTGCAATGACTAGTGGTTGTTCCTACAGTTATGAATCTTTGGCTTTTCATTTCTTGGGAGGTGTCGTGTAGCTTTCTCCGTCTTCTATTTTCCTACTTGGTTCATAGTCATCCTTATCATGATGATCAAATAAATCTTTTATCTTGTCATTAAAGACGATCTTAATCCTTCTCAAGGCATCATCACTTAACAACATCATCTCGGATGATTTTTCCTTTAACATTCACGGGATCCTTAAAGTTTCTAGATATTTGAAACTGAACTTAAAAAAAATTGGTGTGCACCCTCTAATTTGAGATTTTATAGTTCCATTATTAATTTTGATGATTGTTAAAAAAATTCACTTAATGATGTTTAATATTCTTATATTTACCAATAAGTCTATTATAATGATATTATATATATTTACAGAGTCTTTTTATCCCATCCTAAGAATAAAAAACATTTAATACAAAGGGATACTAATTTTTGGTTTGTTGAAATATGTGTTCTTTTGCGATTCTATAACCCCTTATGACCCAAGTACTCAATAGACATAATTTTCTCAAAATAAGCTTCTTTATCAAGAAAGTTGTGCGATAAAATGATTTACTCTCCTCTATTGGGTATATCCAAACAACTAGAAGCCTTCTTGTAAGACAAATAGTAAGTATTTCCATAATTCTTAAAATGAGATATTTATTTTTCTTTTTCTACATAGAGGATTTCAAATCTATTCATCTTGATAACTTTTGACATCAATGATTTATACATGTAAAATAATTTCGGTTCCACTAATTGTTCCCTAAAGATAATCCAATATTAGAGTTCCTTGTTGGATGACGTTGGAGTCTGTGGGGATTTCTCAATAAATATTTCTATTTTAAGGAGAAGGAGAAAAATTGGACAGTGCATTTAAAGGGTGGTAGAGATTTAGCATAAAATACTCTTCAAAAACTAATGTGTCATTCGAAGAAGGGTCCCTTTATGTAAGATTCAAGGTGATGGTTCATATTCCCAATTCAATCTAATTGTTGATATTTACATGATCTGATATGAATGTTAATAATAATGTAGGATAATGATTTATAGTTTTAGATATTTTGAGGTTTTAAAGAAAACATTTTGATTTAAGGAAAGTGATTCCGATATGGTTTTCTTGAAACAAGATTGAATTACTGATAAAAAATATATGATATTTAGATGATATATGTTATAAAAATTACCATTCAGAGTGGTCAAAATGAATTTTCAATACTAATAATGTACATTAAAGATAACATAGGTTCAAAAAAATTTAGGTTTTGACAAAATTTTAGGTTCCAAAAACATTTGGGTTCTGAAAAAAAACTTCAAAAATATTTTAAAGAATATACATATATAGCCCCCCCCCCCCAATCAATGAAAAGAAATTAAATAATGTTTAGATATATGATTCAACAGAGAGATAATTATTATTATTTCTGATTGTTTATAATTCCTAAATTATGTTTAATGTATTCTCATCAATAGGAGGGTAATGGTTTTGTAAATATTTCAGAAAGCTAATCTTTCATTTCGTTAAATTGATATATGATATATCCTTTGAGTGTTTGATCCCTAAGAATGTGATGCCTTATATCTATTTTCCTTGCACAAGATTTATTTGAATTGTTTTTTAAGGGAAATGGAACTATTATTATCACACATTATCTATGATTTGGTAAAACTCGTTCCATAGTATGTGATTATGTGTTGCATCCATAACACTTGAGCACAAAAACTTCCAAATAGAACATATTCTTCTTCTGTAGTGGAAAGTGATATTGAGTATTTTTTTTCTTGCATAATCATGAAGAAAATGAATATCATAATAAATGATAGGTTTCAGATATACTTTTTCTATCCATTTTATAGCCTATATAGTCATCATTCAAAAATATTCCTAAAACAAAATCATTTAAAAAATAATAGAAAAGTCCAAAATCCATGGTTCCCTTTAAATAAAAAAATCTTTTCAAAGATTTTAAAATGTATTTCTTTGGATTAGATTGAAATCTTTCACTTAAGCATACTTAAAACACTTTTTCTGGCTACATAACTATTATTTATTATAATCTTCCTATAATTCCTCTAAAAGATGTTGGAGCCACTAGTTTCCAAGCTTCATCAAGATCAAGTGTATTTGAGGTTCTTATTGGAGTACTTATACTTTTAGTGTTTTCATATCCATTTTTTTCAAATAATTTTTTAATATACTTATGTTGATATATGTAAGTCCCTTTTAGTTTATGAGAAATTTTTAAACCATGAAAAAATGATAACTCACCCAATATACTCATTCCAAACACATATTTCAGAAGATTCACAAATTATTCAATTAAGGGTTTCTAAGTTGATCTTAATATAATTTCATCAACATATATCTAAAAAATCAAAACATTTTTCTTACCATTTTTTTTAAATAAGGTTGAATAATAAGTTCCATTAACATAATTTTTTTGTATCAAAAATCATTTAAGTATTTAATATTAGGCTCATGGGGTTTGCATAAATCCATATAAATCTTGGGTAACTTTGTAAACAAGTTCAAGATGTTTTCTATCTTCAAAACCAAAATTTTTTTCGACATAAACTTGTTCTTGAACAAATATATTTAGGAAAGCACACATCAAAACCATTTGAAAATGTTTTAAATTAATTAAAGTTTTAAAGGCTAAGAGAATGTGAATAGATTCAAGTCTAGATACCAAAGCATAGGATTCTTCGTAGTCTATTCCTTCTTGTTGACTATAGCCTTTAGAAACTAATCTTGATTTATTTTTACTGTGATTCAATTTTCATAACATTTATTTTTGAAGACCCACTTTACTCAAATTACATATGTTTCTTTAGGTCTTTCAAACAAGGTCCATAAATTTTTACATTCAAATTCAATTAGTTATTCTTGCATTGAATTAATCCAATGGTCATCACCTAAATATTAATCAATTATTTTAGGTTCTAAATGGGAGAGAAATGATATATGGTCTACATCATTCCTTATAGAACATCTAGTACATACAGGTTGATTTATATCACCAGTGATATTATCAATAGGATTATTCTTATGAAAAAAGTGATTTGGATTTTCTAAAACCTATTCATCAATATAAGGTACAAAATATTATGTGGTAAATACATTTTGAACATTTTCTTAAGTATTTTCATGATTATAAGAATATTCCATCAATGGTTGATAATTACTTGTTGAATACAGAACTGATGATGTAGGTTGTGGTTTCTTAAAAAATGATCAGTTTCATCAAATTGAACATGTACTGTTTCTTCAACTATACATGATTTTTTTGTTAAAACTCCACAGACCATAGAATTTGTGGAATATCCAAATAAAATTTCTTTATTGGATTTGGGTTTAAATTTATGTATGCTATCTTTAGTACTCGAGATGAATATATTTCATCTAAATACTCCTAAGCAAGAAACTATTTGTTTTCAAGAATCCCATTGCTCATATGTTGTTTTATTAAGAAATGGTGTGATTAAAAATTTATTTCTAGTATAGAAATAAGTACAAATAGATTCATCCAAAATTATTTTAGAAGTTGAGTATTTACTCAACATGGTTCTGGTTATCTTAGGAATATTACAGTTTCATCTTTCAAGAACACCATTTTGGTGTGTAGTTCCTAGAGAAAAAAAATTATAATTAACAGATTTCTTAATAAAAAATGTTTCAAATTTTGAAAGTTAAAATTATCCCCAATGATCACTACGAAAATTTTTCAATGGAATGTTTTTTTTTCATTTTTATCTTTGGATGAAAAATATTTAAATTAAAAAAAGGATTCATATTTCTTATCTATAATATAAACCCATATATATCTAGTGTAATCATAAACTACAAGAAATACATTGTATTTTCCTCCAATACATTCAGTTTTTGTTGGACCGAAAAGATCCATGTGCACTAGATGTAATGCATCAGAATTTGGGACTTCACTAATTTATCTAAGTCTTGAATTATTTTTCTTTACATATAGATAAGGATCACATAATTTTAATCAACAAAAACTAATATCTGGTAGATCCTTAATATATATTTTTTCTGAGAGTGTTCATGGGATTCTATGATTACAGTTTCCGAGTCTTCTATGACAGAACCCAAGTTGATCTTCCAATATATTAACGCAAGGTAAGTCTTCTCTCTTATGTTCTTCTATGTTATGTGTGTAAACATTATCATGCCTATGGGTAGAGAGAATGAACTCATCCTTGTAATTGTGTACTAATAATTTATCATTCCAAATTCACAAGGTATCCTTCATCGTATAATTGGATTTTTTTTACAAGGTTTTTCTTAAGTCCCTTAACAAATAAAA
The DNA here is from genome assembly GCA_963277665.1 of Viscum album. Classification (NCBI taxonomy): domain Eukaryota; kingdom Viridiplantae; phylum Streptophyta; class Magnoliopsida; order Santalales; family Viscaceae; genus Viscum; species Viscum album. The sequence continues at coordinate 1,031,152,051 of OY728133.1, read as the reverse complement.
CATTTTAAATTAAATATTTTCTTGGAAGAACAGTATTAACTACACCAAAAATTTCTCCCGGAGATTTATCTCTGAATGTGACTTTTCCACATTTTATTGTCTTCAAAATATTTTCATAGATGTTTATGTTACCAGTCATGTGCGAGTAACATCCACTATCTATGTACCAAGTATTGTTGTTGTAAATTCTATTGTTTTCCTAAAAATGTAAAAATAAGACTTTCAAAATCCAATCTTGTTTATATACAAAATTGTTTGAGAGTAGAATCTTAGGTATCCACATTTTTTTGGAAAAGTATGCATTATGAAAACATAATGATTTCATTTTGTTTAATGAATATTGTTTCCCCTAATGTTCACCACTTTGACACTTAGTGGAAAAGGGAAACTTTGCGGTACAAAATAATTGTGAACAAAAATAGGTTATGAGAAAGAATAACAAAACCTAGAACTAATCATTATAGGATAATGTTGTGAATACATTTTTTCAAATTCATTCCTTCTAGAAGTAAAATTTGGAAACAGTTTCATAAGGGAAAATATTTCAGATTTTAGTCTAATGGATAAATTATTATCCTTATAGTCAATATTCATATAATTTGAGTTTTTCTCAAAAATAATTTCATAGTAGTAAAATTGTTATGATCCATATAAATTTTATCCTTTTAATAATTTATATACTCATGTTTTTTGGAAATATTTTCAAAATAAATGGATTTTTTGTCAAGATATTTTGAAAGATATGATACTTATTTTGTTAAAATAGTGATTCTTGAATTTTCCTCATAATTTTTATTATTTATCTTACTATTTTTATTTTCAAGAAACGTGGAAAACCAAAATACTTCTTAAAAAAATGGTAAATAATTATCTTCTTCTGAGGAAAATTATTCATCTGAAGACCCATAATACTTTTCATCTGGGAAATTAGAATTCAAAGATATATTTTTCAAGGATTATATTGTACGTACCTTATCCATGCATCATTGGGTTTCAATAGGTACTCTGGAAATAAGAAAAATATTATTCTATATAAATGATTCAATATCCGATTATTTATCAGAAGAATCAAAATCACTGACACTCCAATTTTCATTAGCTTTCAATACATTAATAGACTTAGAATTTTGGTACTTCTTTATATTCTTTAATGAATTCCTATCCTTTCTTTATAGCCTTTTGAGCATAGGAAATTCGGGTCTAAAATGACCTTCCATATTGCCATTATAACAAGTCACTTCTAAAACCTTCTAATCCTTTCTGTATTTATTATTGTATCTATATTGGAAATATTTCTTCCCTAAAATCTTTCTCATACTTAAATTGATATTGGAATGTTCATTATAAATAAGATCAATATATCTTGATTCAAATAAATCAATATATTTCTAGGATTTTGATCTTGTAACTCTTTCAATATTCATGAATTCTATATGATATGATGTGGTAGTGAAAGAAACACTTTCATTACCATATTTTATTAGTAATCTCTACATCTCTCTTCTTTCTACTTTAATATTGTATAAGAGACAGGAATAACTCATCAAGGGTGATGTTAAAAAATTTCCTATTCTCATCAAATGATATTCTTTTGGATTACCAGTCAGTTGGAATAATTTCTATTATCTTATCTATAATAATCTCATCATAAAATCCTTTCTCACTCATAGACTAAAGATTGTTGACAACAGTCATAAAGATTTTTGGGACTTTACATACATGTTCTCCCTAAGGAAACAAAAAACCATGGTATTCTTCTCAATGAATATCTCTTCTTGTTTTAATAATAGTAGATGTTCCAAAAGATGTAACAGCTAATTTCATCTAGAGGTCATTTTCTATTACACACGATGAAATTTGGATATAGTTGATCCTGGTCATAGAACATAATAAATTATATCATACATTACTATTATGATGATACTCTTGTTTTTTGTTATTGGTGAATTGTCTGATTACCTTGATATGAATCTTGTTGTCTCTAGTTAACATAAAAAATATATCCACAACGGTATTTATAATAAAATTCCTCATCCTATATCTCTAGTATTTATAGTCATTTCCATAAATGATTGGAGATCTAGTATGATTTATGATGTTTATTTAACCAAAGTCATTCCTTCTATTCATAGGAGTATTTTTCTCCACAAAATAGGTCAGTAGAAAAAGATTATAAACAAATAGTTTATAAGGAAAATAATAAAGGAAAACATGAACAAGTAAATATAACTATGTACATTTGAGAAGGAAAACATATATGAATATATAATTATTTTATATAACCCCTGCGATACAAAATGTAGGATCGAAATGTATATATATATTTCTCAATTACAAAAGGGTATGAATTATAGGGTTAAAAACACTCATTTTTATCCTTAAGAAAATATATACATAACAATGTTAAACAAGATGAATTAAAAAACCCTCTTTAGTTCTTAATAAAAAATTAACCTTCTTAGGATCTCATAATATAGATCTGATAAAGATATTTAAACTTGTTTACATAAGGAAATATTCTAACTTAAAGAATATATAATCTAAAATAGGGTTTGTAATTTGAAAAAGAATGTGTAATAATGTTACACTTTATAACTATAATTTAATGCAGTGTAATTTAAACAGACTTGTAACAAGTGATAATGAAATATTTTATCCCAAAAAAGTGTATCAAACAACCTTGGATAAATGCCCCATGATTTATACTTTCATGAAATTATGTCTTTCCCACACCAAGGTAATCCCTTCATACAAAGATCTATATTTTTCTTGATATCCCCACAAGCCCTTCATTAAGTAGACAATTGGATCATCAGTCTTACTATACCTAGAAGCCACCCATTGAATAGAAATAATCATAATCATAGTTGGTAGGTTGAAAAATTTGTTCTCAGCTTGAACATGATATTCATGACATTCGCAATAGGCATATTTGAGAAGATTTTTCACAGAGTATCACTTCATTTAGGAGTTCAACATCTACCAGCTCTAGAAAAATCTAGCCCTCATATCGTTCAAATGGATGTCTATTTATAAGGAAAATCTCCAATGACCAAATCTTCCCCCAACATTCATATTTTTCATTAAATTTTAGATGGAACTATACATGTGGAACCCATGAAATGAATTTGATAAAACAAATTTGAGGACATCATTTTATATAACTAACTATGATAACCAATACTATACATAAGAAACATTATCAAATTTAAGATATGATAAAATGAAACTCATCATTAAGGAAATATGATAAATGTAAAAAAATAATTTAATAGGATACTTATAATAGTGAGATTCGGGGTCTAAAAATATTGACTATTGGGATATAAAAATGTAACCAATTCGTATCTAATTTTTGAGAAAATTAGGGTCTGATTTCTGAGATAATCGGAGTCTTATGTCTAATATAATTGGAGTCTGATTTCTAAGAGAATTATAGTCTAATTTCTAGGATAATAAGAGTATAATTTTTTAGAGAATGGGTGTATAAATTATAGTGAAATTGGATTCACAATTCTAGAGAAATTGGATTCATAATTCTGGAGAAATATGATTCTGAAATCATGATAAATTGAATTATAAATTTAATAGAAATCAGATTAATTATTTCATATAAATCAGAATCAATGTAAATGTTAGGTTTTGATTTATAAAAAAGGATCATATTTTTTATTAAGAAAATGATGGTTATATTTAATTATAAAAACATAAGGTAAGGAATTTGAAACTATATGTAATGAAAAAACCCATAATAGAGAAATAAAATTTTCTTTAATAAAAATTTTCTTATAAAAAAATATTTTTTCTTAATAAAATGTGTTTGTGATATCCAAAACATAAATGAATGGAAAAGTTATAACAAAACATATTGACCCAACATAGGAAGGAATTGGTGGCTACATTAAAAAATTAAATAAATTAATTAATCAATTTCATAACCCTAAATCCATATAATTCATAGATAGAGTCTTGGATTTAAAATCTAATACAACCATTGGGTTTTTAATGTGGAGTTTTCTATGTCAACAACCAAAAGATGGTAAGTGCAGGACCTATCAATGAGGTAGTTATTGGATGAGGTGTTCAGTTAAAATAAATAAATTATTTATTTATTTTAAAATAAATCACTTGAACCACTTTCCTATATAAATAACCTATCATGGAAAATTGTTAGGGAAGGCTGCATAAGCATTATATCATTAAGTGGATCTTCCACCCCTCCTTTATTAGAACTTTGAGACCATAAAAATACCAGTGATCCGATCATGGTGAATTGATAAGAGGTGGATGCAATAGATCATTTTCATTTCTAGAGGATGAGTTCTTCAACAACTATCGATCTATAATCAAGGTAGGACTCATTATAGTTGGTTTTACAACAATTTAATAATTTTTTTGAGCGTGATCAATTATCTCTCTTTGATCTACATTAATTTTATCATTTTCATGATATATACATTGAAATAAATTATCCTTTCAATTTATTTGTTGATATCCCATATTTCCCTCCCCGATTTACCTAATTTGACTTTTTTCCCATGAACTGTTGGACAATGATGCTTATATACTTTTTTATTGGCGGGTTCCCCGCACTATTCTTCATGTTCTTTATCAACGGACCATAATTTCACGATTAGACTTTTCCAGGGAGGGTTGAACCCTCAGATTCATAATGTTTTCATGAATGACATGCAGACAAATCATTTAGGGGAAATATTAATTAATTATTCGGATGGTGTTTAGTAAATGGATCCAATTGGAACCATTGGTGTGAGTATGTGAATGGAGGTGGTTCTGGATTTTTTTGATAACCTTATTTTCCTTGGTTGGTGTGTAGTGATGACCTGCACTGTGATGGGGTCAATTTCAAGTGGAGTTCATGCATGAGATCTCACGGTAGAGGCTGTTTAGAAAGTACATGATAGTGGCCATACTCATATCTACGATGAAGTGGTTGGATAAGGTAAATACTGTGGGTTTTAATAATTAATAATAATAACAATAATGGTGGGAAACCCCATTGATTGATTAAATTAAATGATATTAAATTAATAAAGGATAATAATTTTAAATTAATTATTTTCAATTAATATAGATATGGTATATGAGGATATATAAGTGATGTTGTTATTATTTATGATAATAATGATTGTGTTAAAAAATAATAATGATTTAAAATAATGAGGGTCTAGCAACTACTGTCCAGCATGAATGGAATAGATTATTTTGTGTTACTCTACAAAAAATTTGAATAATTTATATAATTAATATTATTATAAAATAATATCATTGTTATTGATTTTCATAAGAATAAATTTACCATGAAGAGGCGTTGGAGGCATGAAACCAAATCAAATCATGATTCAAATCTTTTAATGTTTGGTTTTAAAATACTAATAATATAAAATACTAATATTATTTAATATGGTTGTCAAAACCAAATTATGTGGTATGATTTTTTTATGACAACTGATTGATGAACTGTTATACGTATCGTGATAATGGAATTGAGAGGTTAATTTTATGACTATTGTTGGATACTTTTTTTGGATTCTTTCTTCAAGCCAATAAAACACCTTATATTAATAATAATATTATTATTACGGAATATTGTATCTAACGTATCTCCTCATATAGTGTTTGAATAATGAACCATATATGATTATTTGACCATGAAATTAATGTATCCATTTTAAGAATAATTTTAAGTATTTAATTCAGATTCATGGCATGAGACCATGAGGCATTGTTCGAGTGTAATGTGATGAAATAAAACTTTCTCACCTAGTGTCTAATTGAGTCAAGTGAATAGCCTATCTTGAGGTTTTTTCTATGAGGATCCCAGTAGTGTGATCTATTTTCCCATATGGGTCTGTTTGAAGAGGTATATTGGTGAAATTAAAATTTTCCCTTAGACCAATGATGTGCCACATGCGTTCTTCTGGCTTTTGGAAAAAATACGTCATGTAGTACCCATGCACTCTATGTCACAAAACATGGACAAAAATCTATGTTCTGGAAAGGAAAAATCCTAAAATAATAGTGGGATCACTTGATGTGTGGGTCCCTTACATGTTGTGTAATACTTTAGGAATCTTAAAGTTTCTGTGTCTCATTTGTTTTAACTCAATTTTTTTACCTCATTTCGCCTATCCTATGTTTTGTTCGAGTAAAATAAAATAGGTCCCTCATTTCTATATTTTTAGTTATGATATGAAATATTCTGGTCACAGAACCTATGTTAGGCAATGATCAATGATGGTTATGATCTGGTAGAATCACCACAGACTTATTATAGAGTTGACCCCACCATATTCATGTGTGTGGGTCCTCTACATTTACTTCCTAGTCAGACCCCCTATCAGGTCGGGTGTGAGTCCTTAATGACCTTGAGTGGAACTCCCTTTTGATACCATGGAAAAAGTCATATACCATTAGAGTTTAACCCCCCATCAGCATGGGCATGGGTCCACTACCATTTGAATTGAACCCCCCATATCGGCATATGGTGTGGGGCCTCGATGACCAGGGTGGAACACCCCTCTTGAACTTGGTCATTGATCCCCATGACACTAGAGTGGGCCCACCATTCATCTTGGGAATGGGTCCTCTATAGCTACTATCAGAGTGGAACACTCCATTATCATGGGATGAGGTCCTCCAGATCTTCTATTAGAGTAGAACCCCCATTAGGATAAACATATGTCAACTAAAGATACTATTAGTGTAGAACCATTGTGATTCACTAGGGAGTTGGTTCTCTTCTATGAAATTAGGGTCCCTCTACTATGAGACATAGTTATGAGATGTGGTTTTATGTTTATGTGGACTCAAGAGAATGGTGAACACATTACCCACTAAGAAACATTTGTATGACATTAACAAAACCTTTTGGACGTGTCAGTTCAACCCAATGAAAATAGTAGCAGGGTATGGTGAATCTGTTTCATTGAGTTGTGTGTTTTCGGTAGACATGTCAGATTCTTGGAAACTTGAATGTACCTTATTTTGGAACTATCATCGACTCTTTATCTTGAAATGAGTTGTGTGATGGAGTTCCCCTTAATCCATCATTTGTGATTCCTTTACTAAGAACACACACACACAGAGATATATATATATATATATCCTTAGAGATTAAAACCTTGATTTTGGATAATAATCTTCTAGGATAATAAAAATAGTTTGGGGTCTGACATGTGATTTCCATATCTATCTTATAAAGGTTGGATGAGTTTACTCTCCTGATAGCTATCGTGATGACTCAACGAGATGTTAATATTTTCACAGGATCAAGATCCTTTTGTTTGGATGAGTATACATTCACTCTTGGTTGAGTTGAGCTATACACATTCATTGTACCTTATTCAATATACTAATTTCCTCTTCTAGTTTATCTCCTACTGCTCCCTCTTCACCCTTTTGGGGAATTCTATTGGGTATGTATATTCTCACCCCACATGGGATTTTCCCACACGTGTCATGTTTTTTACAGATGATGGATATGTTGACTGTCATATCAAAGGAGATTGGAAATACTAGATTCATAGACTATGTATCGTGGTTATATCATAGGATTCAGGGCCATCACACTCTGTGTATTTACATTTCTAGTTTTTTATTTTGGGAATATTTTATGGTTGGGAATTTATTTTTCCACAATAATTTTTATTTTACACTACAATACAATTTTACTATCTAGAGGTTCTTGAATGTTTGAGCTATTTCATAATAGTGTAGTTAATTTTACTCTTTCCCTAAAAAATATTGCATTGATTTTGTTGTTTTTGCGCATACAAGTAATATGGAAAAAAAATCCCCAAGCTAGTTACACCTTCAATGCTAGTCTCGAGCCCCTGAAATATGGGTGTCGGCTCTTGATAGTTTTTGATTAATCCATATATTGGGTTGGGTAATAATGCAGCCAAATATAGTCAAGTGAGCTTGTAGTAACATATATGAAGGGTTTACCATGAAAGAAGTCCAATCCCTTAGAAAATTATTATTTTCCCTAGAAAATTGCACTGGATATCAGTTGAATGTTTATTCCAATTGTATGGGGTCTAAGATGATGTTGTCCTAGGGAACCCAAAATAATTGTCTATTAATTCAAATGAGTTATCATGGAAATAATTTTATTTATCAATATACTTTAATTTACATTTTAAAATAATCATTATGCTTTTTCAGATAAAATGTTTCATTTTTATGAAACTATTTTCATATTTTATCATGACTTTTAGTTGACTACGATATTATTTTCCTTATATCGCATATTGTAATTTTTAATCATTCCAAATTCTTAAAATGGTTTTCATAGTTTTACAATGATTGGTAAAAAAATAGAATAACTCAAGATGAATTAATGTTGATTTTTAATGAAGAAAAATAAAAATTTATATTAAAGATTTTATATTGTGTGAAATTGGTTATTCGTCAAAAGTTTCGACTTTAAAAATTAATTTTTGTTATATAATATTTATAATAAAATTACCTAAAATTTTATACCTAGAATATATATGGGAATAAATGAAATTGATTCATAGTCTAAAGCCACTATGGTATGTAATGAATAAGAACATGTCCATAAAGATTTTACCAAAGGATTGATTAGATAAATTTATTGATTATGGTCTCATTTGATGATATGATACAAGTATTTATGACCAAAATGGTTTTTATATGAGGGATATTTATATTTATTCTAAATAAATTTAAAGTGTTTGATTTTACATGAATGAAGATATCATGGTGCATATACTAATCATAGGATAATATATTATGAATTTAATGTTATGATCACAATATAATTTTTTTATTAAATGGATAGATCTAGTAAGAACCAAAAAATTAATGGATATTTAGGGAAATGAAGTGGTTATCTGATTGAAAAAATGAACAAAATATGGATAATGTCGATAGCTCTTATATTTATTCTAAAATAGTCAACATGAGTAATTATTAATGACTTAAACGTAGGTGACATTCCAAATGTGTCATAAACAATGGAAATGAATATTTGTGGAAGTTAATGTGATAATGATCCAAAAGGGAAATTTCTTTAATAATTGACGATTTGAGAATGTGAAAATAGGTACCAAGAAAAATTTATTAAAATAAAGGGAATATGATACATATTTGGAAAATAATGTCAAAAATAAATAATCAACCACATAAAAAAGAATCATTCACTTCATTCCATGAAGGGGAAATAATTTTTTATTAAGGTATCAATTTGATGTCTTCAATTTAAGGTAAATGTTTATTATATAAATCGATGACCACTGGAGCAGGATCCGGAAAGGGATCAGTAATATTGTATATATAATTTTTTAATAATACCAAATTTCATAACATTTTAAGAAGAGGAAACATCAAATGAAATGTGAAAATTTTCTATTATTTATTGGAATATTATTTTACATTGTTGAATCATAGGACATTATCAACATGTTTTCTATAGGAAAAACTGATATGGAATATTATATAAAATAATTGTTAAGGACTAATGAAGAAAATTTATTGATTAATTTGGATGTATTAAAGAGTTATGATATAGTCATAGATTTATGGATCATCATATGATGAAATTAAATAATTCTATTTAGATGATAATATTACATTGGGATACATTAATTATATTTTGATAGTTTTTTAAGGAATGAGTAACACATAATATTATAATGTGAAAATGTTATTTTATTAAGAATGCTCATTTATTTTTTATATGTACTCATATTGGTGGGATATCCTTTATGGTTAATATAATGTTTTATTATGAGTAAATTTAGTATTGTTACATTCTAGGATGAAAAATATAAGTAATGAAAATGACAATGAGTTTATAAAAATTAATTTATATTAAATAGATTATGTTTATTTCCAGTATATTTTTAAATTTTAATTGAATAATAATGATTATATTCATATAAGTAGTATATCCCACATTGATAGTGAGAATCCATCCCCTCTTTAAAGGCCATGAAATTTAAATACTCATCTATTGGGTGACAAGGGTGCATCACCTACCATTGGCCTACATGATGACATTTCTAGTGAGAAATTGTTTTCATTTATTAAAATGATCCAAAATAATTCATAACAAATCAATTTGGGAACATATATTTTATCATATATATAATAATGGAAATATAAATTTATTTCATGATTTTTTTATTAATGTTGTATCGTATGATGGTCACATTAATTTAAGGTAGAATTTTTTAATTGGGGTAAACATAATACATTTATATTTTATTTGATAAAAAATGGTTGAATTTTGTTTTGTAAGAATATACAATTTTATTTATTTTTTGTTGTTATATGTTATTTATAGAAATTAATAGAATATTATGAAGATTATTATATTATGTAAACTACATTTTTGTATGATACATTTAGTGTGATTTAAATTATTTTGGATGATAAATAAAAAATTTATCTTTCAATAATAGCTGATAAATTGATCTATTGTGTGCTCCAAACAATTACATAATCATGTAATTAATATAATAATTTAAATACAAGGATATAAGAATTATATAGTGTTCAATGCAGACACCTAATATTTGTTGTGACCATCCTATCGGTGATTCACAGATTCTCTTATCATTAAAATTTTTAGTGATTACAAACATTGATAATTTGTGAAAAAAGTTCGTGGATTAATTAAAAATTCATCATTATTTAGCAGTTTTCATTATACAAGTTCCACAAGTCTTCAATGTAATTGTTTAAACTAGATCAACCAGTTCTAAAATGATATTAAATAAACACACTAGACAAGATCCCTCCACTGCATTGGATGAAATTTCACAAAAGGGTAATTGTGTTCCTATAAAAATGGTATTTTACTACTATATAATAAACTAAATAATATTCAAGATATCCTTACACTCTTGTAGAAGTTTATAATGTAACATCCACTTCACTAAAATTTTATAATGAGAAACTAATTAATTTATAAACACACAACAAGTTGAATTCTTCCTCGCATAGTCAAATTATATGGTATATAATCCCTTTTTATGATGTTTTTCCCTATCTATTTCAAGTGGGGAACACACTATTATTTAATATCAAATGCATGAAAATACTCTAAAACCATCACACCAATCCTAATTCATGTATGTTTTCCATGAATTCAAAATCCTAGAATAAGAATAATCATTATTTTTCATTTTTTGTGCATTTGAAATTTTTTTTTGGGGTATATCAATTTCAATACTCTAAACTACCTAGTTCCAAATTATATTTTTCTTTTTTTACCCCATTTATTCTTCCCATGTTCATTTGTTTGAATCACATGCTTGAATGTAAGCATAAACCCCTCTACAAAACATTATTCATAGACCCACATAGGTGTGGTCTATTCATCATGAAATACATGTTTATTCGATGAATGCAATATTCATTTCAATAACAATTATGGATAAAATTAATAGACACATCATGCAAGTGGAAGAATGGTCAAATTATCCTTCCTTATTATTGTAACATAATAGAGTTATATACACTAGTTATCTGAACAATTTTCTTTGAAAAAACACAATGAGTGTACTTAACAACAATTGAGTGTACATGGGATCAAAATCCTTAAAACTATAGGTGATTATGTATCTCAAACAATTCCCACAATCTAGGGAGAAGAACACATGAGGGACCACACTTTCTTGAATCGATCACAGAACCTATTCATTACAATTATTTTCTATTAGTGTAAAAAACATGTCAAATTCATGTGCATTCTTCATTTAAATCACATAAGATTAACATGTGGGGGATTTTTCTTCATGAACTAGAGGGGTTCATGGGTCTTTATTTCTCTAGAAATGAGAGCCTCTCACGATGATGATCAATTACACCCTCAGTGAGTGATTCTTCTAATTTTTTTGTTGATTATCACCACCTCCGATCTAATTTTATTCTGCATCATATATAATCCAATAATCAGACTATTATATCATGCCATGACATGTCTTCAAACACTAATTTGATTCGAGGATATTAAATGTATTCGGAGTTTTATGTAATCTTTGATTTTTGATTTTTCATTGGATTTTTGTGATGGGATCCTTATGTGCATATGATAAAAAATGCATGATCTCCACTATGGAATCTAAAATTGATATATCTACATCAACAGCCTCAAAAAATAATGTTAATCATCCAATATATGATTTAAAATTTAATTTAGTTACCTGACCTCAGAAATCATGGAGCAAGTGCCTACTACCATTATAGAGGAATGATTATAAGTAATCAAATCACGAAGGACTGAAGAGCTTAGTAGTCTTGGAAAACCATATACACATATGGCTATTTTATTAGAAATTAATACACCAATTACAACATAATATTTTTCTTTTAGTGGTAAAAACATTATTCCATATAGTATCGCCATAGATATTATTCATAGTAAGCATCTTGGATTCCTTGGGAAAGGAAACATAATATAGGTGATCTAAAATGAACAGTAAGGCTAAATTATAGTGGAAGAAATAATGAATCAATGATAAGAATAATTATGAATTGGTAAATAACTAAACACGGATACTATGTAATGAAAAAACTGAAAAGGAAGTGAATAAATAATATTGCAGGACAATAACATGAAACGCATTCTGTTCAAATATCTAGATAAAGGAAAGGGGATATGAAAATGTATGAAACTGAATCACATTCTGTTTAATCAATGTACTAAAAATGAAATTTATTTATATCCATGTTGATGCAAGAACTCGTGGGTGAATAATAACTAAAAATAATGGAAATTATTAATTATTGGATTCAATGTTTCTTTTTTACATGTAACCACTACCATCAATACCTTTCACAAGATAGTTTAATATATCAGGTAAATCCCGTATTTGGGATTTGGACAGCTGACTCATACTATGAGATTACCAATGCATTGAGGGGCTATTTGTAACTGCTCCATCATTTTGTCTTACATGTCCAAAACATTCCTCATATATCGAATAAATGATATAATGATATTAATAATGAAATATTCTTATGGAGTATATAATAATGATTTAATAAGAATTCCTCAAATAATCAAATAACATTGAAAGTAAACACCATTTGAAAAAATTTATATGGGTTAGAAAATGAACATATCTATGATAAATGATATGGATAATTAGGGTAAATTCAATTCTCAATGATAAAAAATAATAATATTTAGAGGGGACTAATAATGTAATCAAGGAGGTGAATGCGAATATTGTATTTGGCCAAATGAATAATAATAAAATTTTAGAGGACTAATAAAGATGAAATAAATAAAAAATATCCGATGTAGAGTAAGGATAATGGGTTTTATAATTAGCGAATAAAAATAATATAAAATAAATGTTTAAATTTGTTTTAGGAAAATATCCATTTTATTTTGAAAAAAATATTCTAAATTCATTTTCATTTAAAATCACATAAAAATTGTATTTAAAAATAAAACTTTTAAACATGTAAAGTAATTTTCTTTAAATTAAAGATAGGAAAATCCTTTCATTTGATCCAATGTAAAAAAATGGTCATTTTGTAAGGTAAAGGGATAAAATAAATATATTATTTAGAAAATAGAAATAATATTCATTTGAAAACATTCATTAAATAAAAAATTGATAAAAATTCTATAAAAACCATTTTATAAAGGATAATACATTTTTGAAAACCTTTATATAAAAATGTTTTTATATGAAAATAGGTTATCTAGATAAAAAGGTAAAAATGTCGGGTTTTCTTAAATATATTTTATAAATAATTTTGAGTACTAATGGTGGTAATAATGATAATTATAATTGTAAAAGTGCATGAATAAAAAAGAATAATTAAATGAATTTTTTTATTATATAATGATCAAATAACTTCATGAATTAAATATTCCATTGTAAACAACAGTAAACAAAAAGAGATTGTAATGTCAACCATTTAAAAGAACATAACATTGATGTGAGAGTCAGCCAATGAGTATAATACGTGAATCAAGTTTGCATCCACATATAGAAGTGGGAATATATCAATTTGATACTAAAATTAATTATACAAATAATCATGTAATGTTAATGAAAATTTGGAAGTAATATAACACAATTAATGTAAACAGGGTTATAAAATTCATTTATCATTATATCTTTTAACTCAAATCCCATTAGATGAAAAATTATAATTAAAAATATCATGAATAATGAATGAATAAACATAATATGTGAATAATTTTCATTATATAACCCATATATAAGAAATTAGGTGTAGAGAAATAAATTGTTATAGAGAATGATAAAAATCATGAGAGGACATGAGATTATAAAGATGATTATTAAAAAACCCTTGAGGAGAAAAATCATTAAGTATTCCACCATATCCCATATTAATTTGAAATATTTGAATCATAATATCCATAAATTATTTACATTAAATGAATAATATAATATCATGATATAAAGAGATTTTTTATATAACATGTAATGTCCTAGAAATTCAGTATAATTTTTATTAATTATATGGAATTATTTCGAGACTGCGAAATCTGATGGGGTGTGATTCTGAGGCCCGGAGTGCCCAGAATGATCCGTCGAAGTTTTGTTAAACTTCAAATAATGTGCATAAGGATTTTTCATGAATAAGTAGAATAACTCTTAAACAGTTTCCTGGATCTGAAATTTGTGGGTACTGATGCAATCAAGATGGCTAGTTTACCAAAGGAGCGACTTATTTTTAGTCAGCGTGATCCTCCTGTGAGAAAACCCCAAAATGGAATAACTCTAAATAAAGTAATTAAATAAAATTATTTTATTGTTCAAATGCATATAACTCACGAACGGTAACTCAGATTAAATATCTGAGACCACTGCTGAACTCGTCAGGGTATGCTCTCTTTAGTAAGATACAAACATTAGCTGGAATGAGCCACCAGTGAAAGTTACTTTTTTCCATAAATAAAATAATTTAGTGACAATTGTTTTATTGAAAAATACATTACATTTAAATGATAGCTCGGGATTGAAATCTGAGATAACCATTGTGTTCATTGGGGAGTGATTCACTTAGGAAAAGCCAAACATCGACTATCACGGGTCAAGGGTGACTATTAATAATTTTCCAAACTTTTTTTCAGGTACGTTCAGAAAAAGTGTGAGAAGAATTTTATATCTTTTTAATCGTTGCTTGGATTAAATATTTGAGGGCACCGTTGAATCCATAGCGCCAATATTCTCTTAAAGGAGGCGTAACATCGACCGTAGTAGGTCTGTTGAAAGAATTATTTTTTTGCACATTTGGAAGATTAACAAAATAACATGTTTTGGTATTTTATTTTCTTTCACTCTTCCAATGGTCGAATGGAGCTAGCGGGACCTACGATGTGTCATGCCAATAAATTTCGTGACTCTACTTTTCCGGTAACCGCACCATTGAGATTTCAAGAGGTTCATTAATTAAATGAACCTTATTAAATCCCCGATAGTTTCACACTCCTTATCGTCTCCTATTTATATTGGACTCGGGCAGTGGTGTTTGCATGGGTTCACCAAGAAATAAAGACCTAGAAAAGTACCCCGATACCAACCACCTAGACGATGAGACTAGTTCCAATGAGCAGCGACGAGCACCACCAAGTCACAAACTGATGACAATGATGAAGGAGGTTTAGTCAACCATCATCATCAGTCCACTATTCTAGGTAGGTGGTTATTTTTGTTTGTGCATTTTTGATTCCCTCTTGTCCTTTGTTGAAATTATACAGAGAACACGTGTCAACCGACTTACGGGTTGACCCTCTATTCATTCGTCATTATAGAAGGTTATTATGGAGAATCATGTAGGGTTAATCTTGGGTGCAATACAACTGTTTGTTGAACTCTCTTAATATCCCCATATTACAAGCTAATGAGGAGGGTGAGGGACTAATGAACCCAGCCTCAGCCCTCCCCTATCATGCTTTCCTTATGCCACCTCGGAAGACCGTGAGCATGTCAACTCACTCTGCAAGAGGAGGGTTGTGGCTCCTCAGCCACGGTGAATGGAAGAGGTGACCGACGCGATGGCCCTCCATGGGAAGGAAGGTGTTTTGACCGCCGCGCATGTCAATAAATTGAAGCTAGAGCTAAAGCCACAGTGGAGGCCGAACCCGCCTCCGGTGGGTTCTGCAACGACCAAGTGGCGCACACACGACATCGTCGTCTCACCAACTAAATGGCCTCTGATCCTTTTGGGAATCCAAGTGACTGGGGAGTTACACTCCCCATGTCAAAATGAATCAGTTCACCACTCTCAAACTGGTCCACCGCCCTCGAGCCGGGTTTCCGCCCTTGAGTCGGGTCCCCGCCCTCGAGCCGTGTCGCCGCCCTCGGACCAGGTCACCACCGTCAGAGCAGACCACCACCCTCAGAGTGGGTGACCGCCCTCAGAGCGGGCCTCCACCGTCGGTGTGGGCCACTGTCATCGGATCGGGCCACCGCCTTTGCTCCGGGCTGTCGCCATTGGAGCCGGCCGCCACCATCGGAGTGGGCCACCGCACACAGAGCAGGTCACCACCCTTAGACCGTGCTGCTACACATTTGGGCCACCATTCAAGACTGTGCCACCACCCTATAAGGCTTCGGCCCCATGCAGTAATGGCCTCCACCTTGTGGGATTCCCTATTTTGGTCGGGCCGCCCTTGTGGGCCTCCCCCCTTGTAGGTCTCCCCCCTTGTGGACCGCCATATTCTAGCTGGGCCACCATTTCATGTTTCCCATCTTGTGGGTCGGACCATACATCGTACTAGTGGGCCAATTACACCCTAGACCATTGGTCCGAGTCCACCTCGACTTAGCCTAGACCGAGTCAGGTCGGGTCGGTCCGACCGGGTCAGACCGGACCCGAGCCCCACTGGTCCCAGGAACACTTAAAGGGGCATATCTTGAGAATCTTATGTCTGTTTGATGAACCATCTATATCATTCATATCCTTGGATCGAGTTTGTCCTTCTAGTATACTCTACTTGAGATTTGGAAAAATTTTGATTACGGATGGGTTGGATGGAACTCGAATCACACCAGGCGCTCAAATCTAAAACACATGTAACCCACAGATCGGGCGTCCAATTGATGTACCATCTGTCGTGTTGGAACCCTTGAGACATGGGGATCCTTTGGGTTACTCCTTTTTAGAGTTTAGTGGCATTAAAATAACTACCTATATTTTGATGGGTGGATTCTATGGAACTTGAGCGCACCGGGTGCGAGGAAACCTGTGGCAGGCTACAACGTGAAGAAAGAACACTAATCCTATGTGGGTCAGCAACTATCGAATCTATGTTGGTCAGATATTCTGTGGTTCAGTAATCAACGATCATGTCTGGGTCAGTGCATACCGATCCTATGTGGGTCAACGGGGGTTAGTCACCTATCAATTCTATGTGGGTCAACAGGGGTTATTACCTATAGTTCATATGTGGGTCAGCATAAGTGATTTTTAACAGAATAAGATGATCTAGTTTATGAATTATCATTTGTAATTATGTACCTAAGTTATACCTGATTGTGAGCCGAGTCTTTTACATGTGTGGTACTTCAATATTTGTGGTGTTACATATGTGGTACTTCTATCTGCGCAGTGTTTCCTGTGTGGTACTTCTATCTTCGTGATGTTCCCTGTGTGGTACTTATAGCTTCGTGGTGTTACATGTGTGCTAATTCTACCTTTGTGGTATTATCTTCATGGTGTTAACATTGTGGTACTTCTATCTTTGTGGTGTTACATGGGTGGTTCTTCTATCTTCGTGGTGTTACATGTGTGGTGCTTCTATCTTCGTGGTGTTATTGGTGTGGTACTTCTATCTTCATGGTGTTACCTGTGTGGTACTTCTATCTTCCTGGTGTTACCTATGTGGTACTTCTTCCTTTTTTGTATTGTCTTCGTGGTGTTACCTATGTGGTACTTCTATCTCTGTGGTGTTACCCATGTGGTACTTCTACATTCATGGAGTTACCTTCAAGGGGTTATCTTTGTGGTGTTATATTTTTGGTACTTATACCTTTGTGGTGTTACCAATGTGATGTTCTTCCCTCATGTATGAGAGGAGTATATCTTGATAACTTAGGAATATGTATGGAAATATACCTATGAATATTTGATGTCTTTCTTTTTTTTTCTTTGTCAAACACTATGATACATATGGGGGTCTTTGGGTCCCTACTGAGTATTGTAATACTCACCCCTATATGGGATTCTCCCACACCTTGTTGTGTCCGGCATAGACGTCGTACAAAATTGATCGAGGCTGATGGAGCTAGGACTGGATGGTTCTCGGAGGTGGACCATTTTGCTTGATGTGATGCAGAGGAGACTAATGGACGTGGAGTGCAGAGGAGTGATTTGTACCTACCCTACAGATAGGAACCTCAGAGGACAACCCAGTATCTATTTTCCTTTTTCTTTTAGTTTTATTTTACTTCTAGTTGTACTTTTACTTTTTCCATTGGGCTTGTATTCTGGTCCCTTTTTACTTTTATCACTCTTTTATTACAGTAGTTTACCTTGTGGTTGCATCTTATTACTTTCTAGTCTGTGTGGTTGCTTCTGGTTGTATTATTGGATTGTGTGTCTATAAATTCAAAAAATGAAATGCCTTCCCATTTAAGGGATATGCCTTTCTAGAGTTATTATATAGCACCTGGCCTATGGAAGGTGTTCAAGGGGTAGTCATGGCACGGGCCTTGAGGGACGGGTCGTGACAAAGTTGTATTAGAGGAGTTCAATTCTACAGAAGAACTATGACTCTAATATTTTTTGTGAAACAATAATATTAAGTGTTATGATTACCGTTTTTAGTTTGGGGAGTCCAATGTGGGTGCGGCTGAAAACATATCCATACACGAGGACCCTGAATATTGATTTCTAACTCAGTGCACAAAAACATTTACTGCAAGTGTTTTCGAAAATATTTTATTTTGATTTCATTGGATTCATCTCACTAGGTATAACGTAATGACCATGGATCACCTGTTCTTTATCAGGATGTCACCACAAAGACAGACTCTCAGCTTTCCCAAGAGACTACCTAATGATGGCCCACTGAGCAATGAGGCTCCAGTTCAGGTCCCTCTTACTACTTTGGCACCTTCAGGTGGTGTACCAGTAGCACCACCACCCATTGGGAAGAAGTTAAATCTGGCGGTACCGATAGAGGACATATTTAGGCTTAGTGCCTTACGTGAGTTTCATCATCAGAACCCCCTCATGTTCTAAGGCAAGCCCGAATCAGAGGCGGCTGGGGACTTGCTTAATGAGGTGGTTGAGAGTTCTCTAGAGCTTCTACAACTTCAGCAAGAAGACATTTTGGTAGAAGAGTTTTTTCGAGGCGTACCGACCATCTCTAGTACTCGGTGAATATGATATGATCACTACATTGGGGATTGTACATCCAAGGGTGGTGTGTTTAATGAAGTCTGAGCCAGCACTATTTCTCTATGCATTCCTACCTATGTAAGGGTGATAGAGAAAACGTTTGCGGTTGATTGTTCTTTGGCTGAGTGGATACAACCAATGAATATTAGTAGTGGGAAAACAAGAAACGGGCACTGGTCTTAGATACTTGGATGTGTCAAAATGTTTTAGGAAGAATAAGTGTTAGGGATAGATGAATTTGCAGGGCTGTAGACATGGAAGAAATGATAGGAGAGTGGCATAAGGTGGTGTACATTTCCACATGTGACAACCACCCTCCTTTGTGGTCCCCACCTGGCTCAGGGAGCTAAAGGACATGGGAAGGGAGTAGCTTCATATTGTCCAAAAGTTTAACCCAAGGGCTATAGGAATGATTTGATGAATGGTTTTTGTCTACTACCAGCTATAATATTAATAGACATAGGTACCCATCATTCATTCCTTCCAAGAATCATGTCCAAAACCTAGAGTTTCTTATTATGACCTTGAATTGAACCTCAAGTCTGGAGGTACCTTGGGAAGAGACTCAATAATCACACTTACGTCGACAGTGTGATCTGACCCTTGAGGAAATAATTTTGGTTGGAACCTCTTGTTGGCAGCATCGAGGCCTGACGATGATAGTTTGGGTATGGACCAGACATCCACATTTCATACTCAGAATGACTATATTAGGAAAAAGGGTTGGGGTTTATGTACTTGTTGGAATGGGGTTTTCCATGGTTGACAAAAAAGGAAACCCATGAAGTATATGATAAACTCATGTATAAGAGGGTGTATCTAATCACTCTTGAGTCGGCCATCCATATCTTCATGGAAGCATGAGTTTTGAGTTTTTATTTCCAAAACGTAGTGGCAGATTGTGGGGACATCCTTTTAAAACATGTTTCCTTGATTACCCCTCTAAAGGGAGAGAGACTTCTACTTTGGCTGGATACTAACAGAGTTTTGAAACAGACTTCTCTAGGGTATCGGCACCCTTGACAACTTTTAAGAAGAAGGAGGAGCCTTTCCAGTGGATGGAGAAGTGTTAGAAGTGCTTTTAGATGTTGAGACAATGACGATGGCTTGAGTTACTCCAGGACTATGACTTTGAGATACTCTATACTCATAGGAAGGGGAACATGGTAGTAGACACACTTAGTAGGTGATCTGGTATATAGTTGCTCAGTGAGGCATCAGATCAACTAGTTGCATTTTGTATGTCCTTCATGGATAAAGGTGGATCAGCTTACTTCCAGTCTATGACTGTCCCTCCCCCAATTTCTCTGTGAATTCAGGAGGCACATCTTGGGACGTTGACTGCGAGGCCTAATGTGCTCAGAAATCTTCAAGATGGTCTCTTGAATGATTTTTTGAAGGTGGGGAGCATGGCATCGTCATCACAGGTCGCACCATGGTACCAGTGATGCTTCGGGAGGAGATGTTGAGGGAGACCATATATTCCTACGGGTCATACCCCGACGAGGATTATGGAGGTTTGGTCAGGCAGTAAGCTATCTCCGAGGTTTATCGGACCATTCAAGATTATCAATAGAGTGGGTGAGGTGGTGTACCATCTATCTCATTCCCCACAAATGCACCTGGTGCATAACGTTTTTCATGTGTCGCAGCTGAAGAGATGTGTTCATGATCAATCTCACCTTTTTGATTAGGGCTAGTTGAACATTCATGATGGGGTGACATTTACTAAGTTCCCGGTAGAGATAGAGGATCAACAGGAGTGAGTCCTCCGTGGGTGATCAATACCTCTGGTGAGCGTTCACTAACAGTACAGATACAACCATGATATCGCATGGGATCGGGAGGCTTAGATTCATGCTCAGTACCCCCATTTTTTTCCCTTAGTCTGTGTTTTGGCATTCGAGGATGAAAAACCTAATGTGGGGAGAATGTAATGTCCTATAAATTCTGTATAATTTTTTTAATTAAATGGAATTATTTTGAGACTGTGAAATCTGATGGCACATGATTACGAGGCTCGAAGTGCTTGGAATGATATATCAATGTTTTGAAAAACAATAAATAGTGCGTGTAAGAAATTTTCCTGAAAAGTTGGTATAACCCTTAAACGGTTTCACATGTCAGAAATATGAGGGTACCATTGCGCTCATGATGGCGGGTTTACCAAGGTGTTCCATATGTTTAGATGGCATGGGCCTCATGTGAGAAAACCCAAAATTGGAATAACCATAAATAAAATTATTAAATAAAATTATTTTATTTTTTAAATGCTTATAATTCAAGAATGGTAACTCAGATTAAAATTCTGAGACCACCACTGAACTCATGAAGGTATTCTCTATGTAGGAAGATACTAACATTGGCCGGTGTGGGCCACCAGTGAAAGTTAGTTTTTGGGCATAAATAAAATAATTAAGTGACATTTATTTTATTGTAAAATCAATAACATTTAAACAGTAACTCGGATTGGAATTATGAGAGTACCGTTGGATTTTGTTGGGTGTGTTTCACTTAGGAAGAGCATAAACTTGACCGGTGCGAGTCGAGGGTGACTATTAATAATTTTACAAACTTTTTTTAGGTAGGTTCAGTATACGCATGAGTAGAGTTTTATAACTTTGAACTATTGCTCAGATTTAAAATATGAGGGTAACATTGAACCCGCTGCACTAAGATTCACTTAAGAGAGTCATAACTTTGACTGTAGAAGGTTGGGTGAAAATTTTATATTTGTGGTCTTTTGAAATATTAAAAAAATAACATGTTTTTTTATTTTATTTTATTTCTTTCCCCTAACAGATGAACAATGTTGGTGGGACCGTCGACGTTTCATGCCAATAAATGAGTTGACTCTTATTTTCCTGTAACTGCACTATTGGGAATTAAAAAGGCTCATTAATTAAATGAAGCTCATTAATTCCCCGAGCGTTGCACAATCCTTCTCCTCTCTTATTTATATGGAGCTTGGGGAGGGGTGTTGTCATGACATCACCAAGAGATGAAGCCTAGAAAAAGTACCATGACGCCAACCACCTGGAGGATGATACTGGTTCCAATGAGCGATGATGAGCACCACTGAATCACGAACCGACTAAAATGAAGAATGATTGCCATAGACCATCGTCAGTGGATGTCTCTTCTAGGTAGGGGGTTATTTTCGTTTGTGTTTTTTTGATTCCCTCTTCCCCTTTCTTGAAATTATATGAAGAACACGGCTCAACCGACAAACAGGTAGTCCCACGATTCATTCATCTTTGCGGGAGGTTATTGTGGGGAATCATTAGGGGTTAATCTTGTGCCTAATACAACTGTTTATTAAAAACACTTAATATCCCCATATTACAAGCTAACATGGAGGGTGCGGGCCTAACCAACCCAGCCCAAACCCTCCGCTATCTTTCTTTTCTTGCACCACCTCAAAAAACTGTGAGCATGTCAACGCACGCAGGAAGAGGAGGGTTGTGAATTGCCCGCCTCGGTTAATGTAAGAGGCGTCTGACACAATGGTCGGCCCTAGGATGGAAGGCGGTGCGACCAGCATACCACCGATGAATGGAAGCCATGGTGAAGGCAGAACCCCCCTCCGGCGGGTTCCCCGATGACTGAGTGGGGATCACAAAGCGTCGCTGCCTCACCAACCAAATAGCCTCTGGGACGTTCAGGAATCCATGTGACCGGGGTGTTACATCCCCCATGTCGGACCGAACCGGGTCTCCACCCTCGAAGTGCTCCGCCACCCTCGGACCAGGCATCTGCCCTCAAGCCAGGTCGCCACCCTCGAGCTAGGTCAGCGCCCTCACACCAGGTTTTCGCGCTCAGACCGGGATGTCTCCCTCACACCAGGCCACCACCCTCACATCAGGCCTCCCCCCTCGGATCAGGTCGTCGCCTCCTGACCGGGTCACCGCCCTCACACTGGTTCACCACCCACAGACTCTCCCACCACCCTTTGACCAGGATGCCACCCTCGGAGCTGGCCATCTCCCTAGGACCGGGTCGTTGCCCTAGGACAGGGCCGCCACCCTCACACTAGGTCTCTACCCTCGGAGCGGGCCGCCTCCCTCGGACCAGTCCGCTTCCCTTGCAGGCCGCTGCCCCACGCAGGTCAGGCCGCCCCCTTGTGGGCTGTCCTTTTCTAGTTGGGCCACCTCCCTTACGCCCCCCACCTTGCGGGCCACCCTATTTTGGTTGGGCCACCCCTCTTACAGGCCAAACTAGGCATTGGACCATTGGGATGAGTCCGCCCCGGCCTAGCGTAGACCGATTTGGGCCGAGTCGGTCCGACCAGGTCGGACCGGACTGCCCCCCCCCCAGGAACAAGGAACACTTAAAGGGTCATATCTTGAGAATCAGATATATGTTTCATGAACCATCTATAGTGTTGGGATCCTTGGATCGAGATGGTCATTTTGGTATACTCCACTTGAGATTTGGAAAATGTTTCAGTACATCTAGGTTGGATCAAACTTGAATCCAATCGTGCCCTCAAAGCTGAAATGCCTATAACTCACATAACATGCGTCGGATTGATGTGTCGTCTGTCGCGTTGGAACCCTTTAGACATGGAAGTCCTTTGGGTTACTCATTTTTGGAGCTTAGTAGCAGTTGAGGTATGACTGATATCTCGAGGTGCAAATTCTACGAAACTCGAGCGCACCGAGTGTGAGGAAACTTGTGGCAGGCTGCAGGTTGATGAAAGATGTAAAGACCCTAATCTTGACGTACATGGACATTACATTACTTTTTCATAATACTTAGTACATTAAAAAAATATACACACAAGGACCGTAATAGTTTAGTGTCTTTGGAAACTCGGAATATAATCTTCTAATCATGGTGAAAGATCTTCTTCATCTCCCATAAAGATCTTCCCTTTTTTTTCTTTCCTAAAACCTTTCTTTATATCCTGGGGAAAAGAAAACATAAAAGGGTGAGCTCAAATGCTTAGTAAGGGTAAACAAAAGAAATATCAATCACATCATATTCATAAGAACATAACATTTTGTAAATCTTAACCTGCAAAAGAGATCATAATATCATAACATATGATAAATCATAGTAGTGAAATGTAATCCCAATAATCATAAAATAAAACATGAAACTTTGTGGCATACACACATAATCATAGAGAATAATTTCTTATTAGTCAAGAATCATTGCCAAGACTATCTTAGTGGACAAAGTCCATTTCTGAACCGAGTTCACTCCTTGTTTCAGTCCTGTTTCATTGAACCGGTTTAACCTGCCATTCCAGCCATGTCAATCTCATGAGATATAAAATCATTACCCAATGAATTTGAGGGAGATATAGGTCCCACCCATCTCATAATGAAATCATTATTATGTGTGCCACAAAATCATAACCCATACATCATAGCATAACCCATGTAATAAAAATGGGAATCTTAAACATCGTGACATCATAAAACAATTCATATAAGATAAAGGAATTCATAAAAATAATTCAATCACCACATAATAAAATCAATGTAATATTATGGATAGAAATAGAACCCTTTATTATCTTAGATGGAAAATAATTTTGATAAAACACTTGAACTCCATTCTTGAGGAAAATATCCTTTCTACTTCAAAAACACTTTTCCTTTCTTAACATGTCATACAATTCTAAACTAAAATAAGTTGATTAAAAATAAACTTGAAAACTTGTAAAGGAAGCTTCTTGGAAATAATGTTTTAAAAATCCATTCATTCCGTATAAGTTAAAAAAACATTCTTCTCGTACTTTTGTCGAAAAAGTCAAAAAAGTATCTCTTACGTAAAATGACAAAATATTCCTTTTATATCTTTTACTAAAAACTCACTGAAGGGTAAAATTTTATGTAAAAAGATGTAGGTGGATGGAAATAATATTACATATTGAGGAAACATGGATGTGGATGATAAAACACACCCCAGTAAATTCTAAAGTATGAACAATCTCGGATAAAAAAATGAGATTGTGATATTTCCCTTACCTTACGTTCAATTTGCTTCGTAATTGTCTGAACCTCCTATATAATGATTTAAATAATTTCATTGACTTATTCTAGAATCATACTCATTTTTATGATATCATATATGGTTCACTTATGACTTTATTTTACCCGTTCATTTGTAAATTCCATGTTAAAGAGCGTTTTGGGTAAAATCGTTTCATTTGTCATCTGTGTTTTGACTCGTAATTATTCATATGATTACTTAGATCATGATTACATAATTCCAGAATATAAAATATGATTTATATATAATATATATTCAGAATATACATATATATAATAGATCAGTAAATGGAATGAAATACACCGTTCATGGAGACGGTAGGCCGTACGTACGCATGAACGATGTTTTCATCTCCTTATTGAGTTGAATGGATTTAAGTAGATGACACATATATATATAAACATAAATCCAGTATCATTATGATTTCATATATTTCATGATTACTTATTATATATACTGTATAATCATTCATGAATGGTTAACGTGCAGAATGAATCTCATCGTGTCGTGGAGACGGTAGTCCGTACGTATGCACGAGCGATGATAACGTTCTCATGATCGTGGAATTGTATTGGAGTGTATGAATACTATTTTAGAATTAATACCACTTTACAATAATTATATATAGTTTTTTATTTTCACCATTATACCCATCCATGTAAGGTGGTGGTGGAAAATAGATTACACCACGGCGTGGAGACGGTATTCCGTACGTACGCACGCGCGGTGATTTTGTTTTCCGTAGGATGGATAGAGGGTGAAATAGGGTTGTTTAATAATTATAATAAAATATAAGTATATGAGTGATACTGATTTTATTACTTCATAATGAAACAACTAAAGAAGAAGAAGTTGAAGAACAAATAAAGTTGAAAGAATTGGTAATGGACATTAACTCTTCTTTGAAGCGCCTCTTTGAGATCTCCTTTTAGGGAACTAAAATCGGTCATTAAAGAAGACCAGGACCACTAGGATGTCTCTAGGAAAGTGGAGAGGAGAAATTGGAAGAGTTTGGACGACCTTGAAGGCTCAAAGTGGTGTGAGGAAGAGGGTGAGGAGGTTCCCTTTTATAAGCGAGGAGAGGGGCACCTTTGGAATAACTAAAACTATTATTTTATTATAAAGTAAAATTCGGTTTTAAATAGCTCCAAATTGATTTATTTAGAAGCTAAGGTGGGGATGGGTCGAAATCCTCTCATACAATAGAATTTAGACATGTTTAGGTTCCTATTTTAACCTTATCATTTATATTTTACTTTAAGTTAGATAATTTTACTTTTACCATGTCTTTTTGTGTTTTTACACTATAAGGTTAATAAACTTACTATAAGAATACAAACGAACCCCAAGTTGTCTATTATTAATATATATATCCTTATATAAGTCATTTGGCCTAACCTTAGATTTTTTGGAATAAAATAAAAATTAATAATATAATATTTGTTTTAAAAACTATTTTATGTTAATTTTGACACTATTTAGTAATTGATTTTTGTGAAACTCATAACAGAATGATTAGTTCGAAAAACGTTAATTAAATCAATAATAAAATGTCATATTAATCTAGAAAATTAGTGTAATTCATAAAAAGTCTCAAATTACATTTATTTGGGTATTTATAACATCAATTATGTTAATATTTCATTAATAAGATAATTACTACATCATCTTTGTGTCAAAAATAAATTAACTTATTTAAAGTCTAAAAATTACAAATAAAATATCATTATGTAGGAAATATTTTTAGCTTTCTAATTAATTGTTATAGTCAATTTTATATTATGTATAACCCTATATTAAAAATGATATACTTATTAAACATTGATTTTAACTATTTTAACCCTTCTTTAAATAAATTAATAATATATGTCCTAATCTAATCCATGTGGGCCTAAATGGTCATATTTTATTCCTAAGGTTGTTTTTGGTCGAATTACACTTATCCAATAGAATTAGGACATGTGTTAGGGTAATAATAATATCATTTTTACCCTTAATTACCATATTTACTTTTAACCGTGGTAAAAATAAAGGTAAAATGTTACTATTCAACAAAAAAAATTTCTTCTCATTGAACCACATTTTACTTACTGACATCAACCGTGTCTCCTAGATTTTTGAAATTCCATTCACAGAAGAGGTAAAATTATGTTTTATGAAAAATTCATTTTTTTACTACCACTTAGTGGTTTCACTATTCATGAAAAAATGAAAGTTTCAAGAAAAATACCAAAAATTAGGCCTAAGATATATTTGATACTATGAACCCAAAAATGATGTCTATTTTACCAAATTCAAAACATATCAGTTGCATTAATTAATTTAAAAAATAATTCACGTCGTCAAAACAAATAGTGTGTCCTTAAGAGATAATAACTATCAAAAGATTGACACTTGTTTTTGCCTGGTTTAAATGTGAAATTACATCCAATGACCAAAATTTTATTAAATTGTAAAAATATATTCTAAACATACTTTAAAACCACTCAAATTAATAATTTATCACTATTAATTATTTCTATTAAAAAGGTTCTTTTTAAGTAAAAATTTGTTATTTTCACTATTCATCAGAAAATGAAAGTTAGCCGAAAAGTACCAAAATTTCACCCTAAGCTAATTTCGATATTACGAATCCAAAAATGAAGTCCATTTTGAAAAATAAAATTTAAAAAATTTCAAAAAGTGGTTATTACTATTCATAACAGCTAGTTTTAATAATATTTTAATAGCATATCGTTGTTTAGTGAAACTCGGTATTGCGTACGACACACGCTATCGAGGAAGGTTGTGATTGCGTGTAATGCAAGGAAAGTCAATGATGCGTGTTTTTAAATCTCCCTTTGGTGTATCATACAAAACAAGACATTAATGAAATTAAAAATAATATTTTTCATAAAATCTCGGGGTGTTACATTCTACCCCCCTTAAAATGAATTTCGCCCTCGAAATTCGTTGGGGTTATAAATGGTTTACTAATTGAAAGTTTCTTTAATATAAACCCACATCGTAAAAAGGAATAACAAAACCAATCTTTAAAAACAAAAGTATGAAACGTAATGGTTACCCAAATAAACTAATCACCGGGTTTCCACATAGGTGAAAATATGGATATGGAAGAGAAATCTAAGCATCATGTTCTGATGGAGAGTGGTAGAGAACATAGATATGGAAAATCCAGCAATCACAAAGCCATATATTTGTGATGATCTAAGGTACCATCTGATTCATCAGATATAAGAGCACTAGGACAACAGTTTTTGTTTTCAAGATCATTTCCCTAAAGTTGATGAAATTGGAATTAGAAGATATACTTTCGTGATTTTGGTATAGTCTCACTGTTGGTCGTTCTTTAGAAAATATCCACTTCATCTCTTAAAGAAATAAAGTTGAATTTGTCATTCATGATGTGTTAGCAGATCATGTGATAGAATGATGGGTCATTCCATCTGTCTCAATCAAAAGGTTAGAAAAGATATCAAAACTTACATAAGTCCATATATAGTGAGATTAATCATATATAGTTCCTAAAATGGACTTATACTTCATATATCATGCTTCCTAATATAATAAAACTAGTTTCTACTAAACAGGGACTTCTTGTAGGCCAGTGGTAGGCGATAAAGACCAGTCACACTTCGGTCGTGGGTTCGATTCTCACAGCCTTGTCCGACGCGATGGGTTGTCACCCATCCTGTAGGTTGTCCTTTTTCTAAAGCTATATTACTATAACATCCCATCAATAATATCGAAAAAAGTTCTATCTTTAAACAATACTATATTATGTCCAACATAATCCATTTCGATCTTTATCTAAAATACTCTGGTCCAAGCTCATAGTATAAAGAAAACGATTACATGAAATGTCATCAACCAACCATCATTTATCCCCCATTATCTTGTTGGTCACATTCCAATCATGTGAATACCTTAATCGTGTATTCTCTTGAAAAATGAATACCCATTAAACCTTAGTGAAAACATGAATGATGTCAAAAGTTAACTCTTTCCACATACCAAAATCCAAAAATTCTATATACTCAAACCGTGATATAACCTTCTCCTTATATCAGTCATGAGCTCATGAATACTATCATACATTTAATTTTCTCTTTATCCCTTCATTATGCACATATCATCTACTTTCCAAAAATACTAGTACCAATCATCACATACTTTCAAAACTTAAGGAAAGACAACAGTGTAATAATCCTTAGATTTATCTTCATTCTATAGTACCATGAGATTACTTATACAACATTATGCATGATAAACATGTAATCATTCCACTACATTCTTAAACCATTGACCGAGCATCAACAATTATTTCATCTCACATATCATTTGTAGTATCTTCATCATCAACAACATAAATACTACCCATAAGACCATACCGATTCTCTTCATTAGACTTTCACTTAAGGCATTGGTTTGTATAATGCTCGTACATTCCACATTTAAAACATTTTACCATTGTTGATGTCGTAGAAATACCATTATCCTCATCCCTGGTGTTAACTGAACCTTTTCATTTCCACTTACTGGATTTGTTTCCTTCTTTTCCACACCCAAAGCATCTTCCAGTTCCTTTGAAACATTCTCCTTGATTCTTCTTCCCACATGATTTACATATGGGAAATTGAACTTTCTTTCCTCTATGATCATCATGAACTCCATCTTTCTCTTATTAGCCGAGTCAGGAAACTTACCAAATTTTACTTTAATGATCATATTATGAGATTTCTGACTCGGAATAATAATGATGTTTGGACTTCCAAATCCCATTTCATTTGGTTGCTCATGAAGAATATCATTACATTTTCCATCATATCCTCCATTATCGTGAATCATCTTTTTTCCAGCCATTTTCTAAAACCCAAAAAGAATAATGTGAGAGGAAAACATCATAATAAAGGGGGAGTAACTTCAATATCTAACATCTTTGGTTTAATATAATATCGTTACCATAGTTCTAGGACTATATCATATATGTATACTTATCCTTAGGGACATCCCTAGACATACCTTAGAAATATCTCTAGGGATCTCACTAACGTTTTCGCATCCTAGTTTCCAAAGGTTGACTAAACCTTTCCTCTGATACCAACTGTAGAAACCCTAAGCTTGACGTACATGGAGATTACATTACGTTTGAGGAATACATAGTACATTACAAAAAGACACACACAAGGACTGCAATAGTTTAGTGTCTTTGGAAACTAGAATATAATCTTCTAATCGTGGTGAAAGATCTTCAACATCTCCAATAAAGATCTTCCCTTTTTTTCTTACCTAAAACCTTTATTTATATCCTAGGGAAAAGAAAACATAAAAGGGAGAGCTCAAATTCTCAGTAAGGGTAAACAAAAGAAATATCAATCACATCATATTCATAAGAACATAACATTTTGGAAATCTTAACCTGCAAAAGAGATCATAATATCATAACATGTGATAAATCATAGTAGTAAAATGTAATCCCAATAATCATAACATAAAACATGAAAATTAGTGTCATACACACATAATCATAGAGAATCATTTCTTATTAGTCAAGACTCATTTCCAAGAATATCTTAGTGGACAAAGTCCATTTTTGAACCAAGTTCACTCCTTGTTTCAGTCCTGTTTCACTGAACTGGTTTAACCTGCCGTTCCAGACATTTCTATCTCATGAGATATAAAATCATTACCCAATGAATTGGAGGGAGATATAGGTCCCACCCATCTCATAATTAAATCATCCTTATGTGTGCCACAAAATAAGAAACCTTACATCATAGCATAACCCATGTAATAAAAATTGGATTCTTAAACATCGTGACATCATAAAACAATTCATATAAGATAAAGGTATTCATAAAACTAATTTCATCACAACAAAATAAAATCAATGTAATATTAGGGATAGAAACAGAACCCTTTATTATCTTAGATAGAAAATAATTTTGATAAAACACTTGAACTCCATTCTTGAGTAAAATATCTTTTCTACTTCAAAAACACTTTTCCTTTCTTAACATGTCATACAATTCTAAACTAAAAGAAGTTGATTAAAAATAAACTTGAAAACTTGTAAAGGAAGCTTCTTGGGAATAATGTTTTAAAAATCCATTCATGCCGTATAAGTTAAAAAACATTCTTCTCGTACTTTTTTCGGAAAAGTAAAAAAAGTACCTCTTACGAAAAATGACAAAATATTCCATTCATATATTTTATTAAAAACCCACCGTAGGGTAAAATTGTATTTAAACAATTGTAGGTGGATGGAAATAATATTACATATTGAGGAAACATGGATGTGGATGATAAAACCCACCCCAGTAAATTCCAAAGTATAAACAATCTCGGATAAATAAATGAGATTGTGATATTTCCCTTACCTTAGGTCTGATTTTCTTCGTAAGTGTATGAAAATCCTGTATAATGATTTAAATAATGTCATTGACTTATTCCAGAATCATACTCATTGTTATTATATCATATATGGTTCACTTATGACTTTATTTTACCTGTTCTTTTGTAAATTCCATGTTAAAGAGCGTTTTGGGTAAAATTGTTTCATTTGTCGTCTGTGTTTTGACTTGTAATTATTCATATGATTACTTAGATCATGATTACATAATTCCAGAATATAAAACATGATTTATATAAAATATATATTCAGAATATACATATATATAATAGATCATTAAATGGAAAGAAATACACCGTTCATGGAGACGGTAGGCCGTACGTACACATGAACGCTGTTTTCGTTTCCTTATTGAGTTGAATGGAATTAAGTAGATGACATAAATATATATACACATAAATCTAGTATCATTATTATGTCATATATTTCATGATTACTTATTATATATACTGTATAATCATTCATGAATGGTTAACGTGGAGAATGAATCTCATCGCGTCGTGGAGACGGTAGTCCGTACGTACGCACGAGCGATGATATCGTTCTCATGATTGTGGAATTGTATTGGAGTTTATGAATACTATTTCAGAATTAATACCACTTTACAATAATCATATATAGTTGTTTATTTTCACCATTATACCCATCTATGTATGGTGGTGGTGGAAAATAGATTACACCACGGCGTGGAGACGGTATTCCGTACGTATGCACGCGCGATGATTTCATTTTACGTAGGATGGATAGATGGTGAAATAGGGTTGTTTCATACTTATAATAACATATCAGTATATGAGTGATACTGATGTTATTACTTCATAATTAAACAACTAAATAAGAAGAAGTGGAAGAAGAAATAAAGTTGAAAGAATTGGTAACGGACATTACCTCTTCTTTGAAGCGCCTCTTTGAGATCTCCTTTTAGGGAACTAAAATAGGTCTTTGAAGAAGACCATGACCTCTAGGATGTCTCTAGGGAAGTGTAGAGGAGAAATTGGCAGGGTTTGTCTGATCTTTAAGGTTCAAAGTGGTGTGAGGAAGAGGGGGAGGAGGTTCCCTTTTATAAGGGAGGAGAGGGGCACCTTTGGAATAACTAAAACTATTATTTTATTATAAAGTTAAATTCGGTTTTAAATAGATCTAAATTGATTTATTTCGAAGATAAGGTGGTTATGGGTCGAAATCCTCTCATCCAATAGAATTTAGGCAAGTTTATGTTCCTATTTTAACCTTATCATTTATATTTAACTTTAAGTTAGATAATTTTACTTTTACCGTGTCTTTTTGTGTTCTTACACTATAAGGTTAATAAACATGCTATAAGAAGCAAAAAGAACACCAGGTTGTTTATTATTAATATATATAACCTTATCTAAGTCATTTGGCCTAACCTTAGATTTTTAGGAATAAAATACAAATTAATAATATAATATTTGTTTTAAAAACTATTTTATATCAATTTTGACACTATTTAGTAATTGATTTTTGTGAAACTCATAACAGAATGATTAGTTCGAAAAAAGTTAATTAAATCAATAATAACATGTCATATTGACCAATAAAATTAGTGTAATTCATAAAAAGTCTCAAATTACATTTATTTGGGTATTTATAACATCAATTATGTCAATATTTCATTAATAAGATAATTATTACATCATCTTTGTGTCATAAATAAATTAACATATTTAAAGTCTAAAAATTACAAATAAAATATCATTATGTAGGAAATATTTTTAGCTTTCTAATGAACTATTATAGTCGAATTTATCTTATGTATAACCCTATATTAAAAATTATATACTTATTAAACTTTGATTTTAACTATTTTAACCCTTCTTTAAATAAATTAATAATATATGTCCTAATCTAATCCATGTGTCCCTAAATGGTCATATATTATTCATAAGGTTGTTTTTGGTCGAATTACACTTATCTGATAGAATTAGGACATGTGTTAGGGTAATAATAATATCATTTTTACCCTTAATTACCCTATTTACTTTTAACCGTGGTAAAAAAAGTAAAAAGTTACTATTCACCAAAAATTATTTTCATCTCATTGAACCACATTTTACTTACTGACATCAACCGTGTCACTCAGATTTTTGAAATTCCATTCACAGAAGCGGTAAAATTAAGTTTTATGAAAAATTCATTTTTTTAACTACCACTTAGTGGTTTCACTATTCATCAAAAAATGAAAGTTTCCGGAAAAATATCAATAATTAGGCCTAAGCTATATTTGATATTATGAACTCAAAAATGATGTATATTTTTCCAAATTCAAGACATATCAGTTGCATTAATTAATTTAAAAATCAATTCCCATCGTCAAAACAAATAGCGTGTTCTTAAGAGATAATAACTATCAAAAGATTGACACTTGTTTATGCCTGGTTTAAATGTGAAATTACATCCAATGACCAACATTGTATTAAATTGTAAAAATATATTCTAAATATTCTTTAAAACCACTCAAATTAAGAATTTATAACTATTAATTATTTCGATTAAAAAGGTTGTTTTTAATTAAAAATTAGTTATTCTCACTATTCATCAGAAAATGAAAGTTAGCCAAAAAGTACCAAAATTTCACCCTAAGCTAATTTAGATATTACAAATCCAAAACTAAAGTCCATTTTGAAAAATAAAATTTACAAAATTTCAAAAAGTGGTTATTACTATTCATAACGGCTAGTTTTAATAATATTTTAATAGCATATCGTTGTTTAGTGAAACTCGGTATTGCGTACTACACACGCTATCGAGGAAGGTCGTGATTGTGTGTAATTTAAGAAAAGTCAATGATGCGTATTTTGAAAACTCCCTTTGGTGTAGAGTACAACACAATACATTAATGAAATTAAAAAGAATATTTTTCAAAAAATCTCGGGGTGTTACAAAAGAACATCGATCCTATATGGTTCAGATACTATTGAACCTCTCTGGGTAAGAAACTATGTGGTTCAGAACTCATTGATCCTGTGTGGCTTAGTGCATATCGATTCTCTATGGGTTAGATATTGTGTGGGTCAGCGGGGGTTTGTTACCTATCGATCCTGTGTGGGTCAGTGGGGGTTGGTTACCTGTCGATCCTATGTGGGTCAATATCAGTGCTTCTTAATAGAATAATATTATCCAGTTTACGACTAATCATAAGTACTTATGTACTTAAGATAAACATGATTGTGAAATGTGTCATTTAGTGGTGTGGTACTTCAATCTTTGGGGTGTTACCTATGTGGTACTTCTATCTTCATTGTGTTACCTTTGTGGTACTACTATCTTTGTGGTGTCACCTATGTGGTACTTATAGCATAGTGGTGTAACATGTGTGGTACTTATTCCATTGTGGTGTCATCTTCTTGGTGTAACATGTGTGTTACTTCTATCTTCGTGGTGTTACATGTGTGGTACTTTTATCTTCGTGGTGTTACCTATGTGGTACTTCTATCTTCATGGTGTTACCTGTGGGGTACATCTGCCTTTGTGGTATTGAATTCATGGTGTTACATGTGTGGTACTTCTATCTTTTTGGTGTTAACCGTGTGATACTTCTACATTTGTGGAGTTACCTTCATGGTGTTATCTTTTTGGTGTTACCTATGTGGTACTTCTACCTTCGTGGGGTTAACTATGAGGTGTTCTTCTTTCATTTATGAGATTAGTAAATCTTGATAACATAGGTATATCTATGGGAATATACCTAAGTAGATTTGATGTATTTCTTTGTGGTTTTTCCTTTGTGTAACTCTAGGAGACCAACGGGGGTCTTGGGGTCCCTACTGAGTATTGTTATACTCACCCCTCCATGGGCGTCACCCTCACCTTGTTGTGTCGGGTGAGGATGACGTACATCATTGATCGAGGCCGAGGGAGCTAGGACTAGATGGTGCTTGGAGGTGGACCATTCCTCATGATGTGGCATGGAGGATACTGATAAATGTGGAGTGTTAAAGAGGTGATATGTACCTACCTTACAGGTAGGAACCTCAGAGAACAACTCAGCAGCTATATTACTTTTTTCTTTTAGTTTTTTTGTACTTCCAGTCGTACTTATACTTTGACAGTTGGACTAATATTTCAGCCCCTTATTATATTCAGAACTCTTTTACTACAGCAGTTTACTTTGGGGTTGCATCTTATTGCGTTCTAGTTTGTGTGGTTGCTTCTTGTTGTGTTCTTGAACTATGTGTCTATTCATGTTAAAAAGGAAATGCCTTCCAATTTAAGGGATACGCCTTTCCGGTGCTAGTCGCCAGCCCCTGGTGTAGAGACCCCAAACATGACATACATGGATGTTACATTACATTTTCGGAATACTTAATACATAAAAAAAACCGACACTGAAGGACCATAATAGTTTAGTGTCTTTGGAAACTCAGAACATAATCTTTTAATCATGGTGAAAGATCATCAACATCTCCCATAAATATCTTCCTCTTTTGTTTTCTTACATAAAACATTTCATTATATCCTAGGGAAAAGAAAACATATAAAGGGTGAGCTCAAATTATCAGTAAGGGTAAGCATGGAGAAAATAAAACCAACCATATACATGTGAACTTAAAAACATGAACATAATGTTTAAACATAAAAATCTTGATAATGAAATAAAACAGGGTAGTACGTAAGACATAGATCATAATGGAACATCAATCATGATAAAATAGCATGGGAATAAAGCATGTAATTGTGGAAAAAAATTTAGCGACATTGTTTAATCTTGTGGTTTTGGTTGGCTCGTGTGAGTGTTTGGTCTGTGTTAGCCGTGGTTGCTTCGGGTTCCTTGTAGTTCAGCTTTCTTGTTGCCAGTATGCTTTTGGACTGCTCTGGATGAGTATCGGTGCACTAAGTCTTCATTGATGTAGGTCACTTAGAATTGGATTCTTGAGAGGGTATGGATTCTCCATCGGTTATGTGCCCTTGCTTCTGCAAGGGACTGCTTGCCGAGGGGTCCTGTGTTGGTGAAGGTTTTTTATTGGCACACTTTCTGGGTTGGAGAAGTCCAATTGTCTGTTTTGGTTGTATGTGGTTTCTCACTTTCCCTTTAAAAAGTGTTTTAATAATAAAAAGTAATTTTCAGCCAAGGCATTGCTGCCAAGACCATCTTAGTGGACAAAGTCCCCTACTGAACCGAGTTCAGTCCTCGTTCCAATCCTGTATCACTGAATCGGATTAACTTTCCCTTCCAGGCATGTTTATCTCATGTGATATAAATATTTACCCAATTCATTGGAGGGAGATATAGG
This sequence comes from Viscum album, assembly GCA_963277665.1. Classification (NCBI taxonomy): domain Eukaryota; kingdom Viridiplantae; phylum Streptophyta; class Magnoliopsida; order Santalales; family Viscaceae; genus Viscum; species Viscum album. The sequence continues at coordinate 1,031,114,986 of OY728133.1, read as the reverse complement.
TCCCACCCATCTCATAATGAAATCATTTTTTCATGTGCCACAAAATAAACATACATCATTCATAATATCCCAATGAATGAAATGGATTTCATAAACATCATCCCATCATAACATAATAAATATAAAATAAATGGATATCATTTCATCATAAGAAAAATAAAACCATGTAAATAATAGATACTTTATATATGAAACATAAACATACTTAATAATGTCATCTTAGATGGAAAATAGTTTTGATAAAACACTTGAAATGAATTTTTGAGGAAAATATCCTTTCTTCTTCAAAATCATTTTCTTTTATCAAAATACCATGAAATTTTAAATGAAAAATATTTTGTTGAAAATAATCATGAAATTTTTTAGAGGAGGCTTCATTGAAATAAGTATTTATGAAACCGTAAAAATCTGTTCATGTCGTATAAGTTAAAAAACATTCTTCTTGTACTTTTGTTGAAAAAGTCAAAAACTACCTCGTATGGTGAAAAAAAGAAATATTCCTTACACACCATGTAGTAAAAGGAAAAAATGGGTAAAAATGTCTTTAAACATACATGAATCCATTTTTATAAGACGGGGACATGGATGATAAATTTAACACTAGTAAATACTTACGAATAAACAATCTCGGAAAAGAACTAGATTGGAATAATTATCCCTTACCATAGGTCTGATTTGCTTCGTACATATCCGAACCTCCTGTATAATGATTTAAATAATGTCATTGAATTATTAATGAATCATATTCATTGTTATTATATCATATATGGTCATATTCGTATCTTCTTATTAATAATATTTCATTTCTACTTGTTATTCGGGTGTTCATTGCTTTATGTTTTTATGCATGTTTTGTCGAATAAATTCTTAATATTATTTTTTGGTTATGGATACATCATTTACAAAATGGTATTAGTATAATATATATCATATTTATTCATTCAATTCATTTCGATAAACATTATTCAATGAAGATCATGTAAAACGGGTTGTATCACATCATGGAGACCGTAGGCCGTACGCACGCACGAGCGATGATATCGTTCCCATGAACGTGGAATTGTATTGAAGTGTATGTATACTATTTTAGAATCAATATCACTTTACAATAATCATATATAGTTATTATTTACACCATTATACTCATCCAAGCATGGTGGTGGTGGAAAACAGATTACACCACGGCGTGGAGACTGTATTCCGTACATACGCATGCACGGTGATTTTGTTTTCCGTAGGATGGGTAGAAGGTGAAATAGGGTTGTTTCATATTTATAATAACATATCAGTATATGTGTTATACTTATGTTATTACTTAATAATGAAACAACTAAATAAGAGGAAGTATAAGAAAAAATAAATTTGAAGGAATCGGTAACAGATATTACCTCCTCTTTGACACGCCTCTTTGAAACCTCCTCTTAGGGAACTAAAATTGGCCTTTAAAGAAACTCATGACCTCTAGTATGTTTCTAGGGAAGTTTAGAAGGTAAATGGGAGGGTTTTGGATAATATTTAAGGCTAAAAATTGTGTGAGGAGAGGGAATCGGTGCCCTTTTATAAGGGAGGAGTGGGGCACCTTTGGAAAAACATAAAATATTATTTTATAATAAAGTCATATTCGGTTTTTAATAGCTCCAAATTGATTTATTTCAAAGATAAGTTGGGGATGGGTCGAAATATTCTCAAATAATAGGTTTTACACAATTTTAGTGTACTATTTTAACCTTATCATTTAGATTTAACTCTAAGTTAAATAATTAAACTTTTACTGTGTCTTCTTGTTTTCTTACACTATATGGTTAATAAACTTACTATAACAAGCCAAAATTACCCAAAGTGGTTAATTATTAATATATATAACCTTATATAAGTCATTTGTCAGAACCTTATATTTTTAGGAATAAAATAACATTTAATAATATAATATTGTTTAAAAAACTATTTTATGTCAATTTTTACACTATTTGGTAATTCATTTTTGTGAACATCATAACAGCATGATTAGTTTGGAAAACATTAATTATATCAATACTAAAATGTCATATTAACCTATAAAATTAGTTTGATTCATAAAAAGTCTCATATTACATTTATTTGGGTATTTATAACATCAATTATGTTAATATTTCATTAATAAGGTAATTACTACATCATCATTGTGTCAAAAATAAATTAAATTATATAATGTATAAAAATTATAAATAAAATAAAATTATTTAGGAATTATTTTTAGATTTATAATGAATATTTATAGTCGAATTTATCTTATGTATAACGCTATATTAAAAATATTTTAGTTATTAATCTTTGATTTTAACTAATTTAACTCTTCTTTAAATAAAATAATAATAAGTGTCCTAATATAATCTAAGTGGACATAAATGGAAATATTTTATCCCTAAGTTTATTTTTCGTCTAATTAAACTTATCCAATAGAATTAGGACATCTGTTAGGGTAATAATAATATCATTTTTACCCTTAATTACCCTATTTACTTTTAATCGTGGTAAATAAAAGTAAAAAGTTACTATTCACCAAAAATTATTTTTATCTTATTGAACCACATTTTACTCCTTGATATTAACCATGTCTCTTGGATTTTTGAAATTCAACTCACGGAAGAGGTAAAATTATGTTTTATGTACAATTGCAAATGCTCCTAGGAGGTGGGTAAAAGACGGTGAAAAGTTCAAAAAAAATTACGTATATAAACAATTATTATAAAATGACTCAAATGAATTACATTGAACTTATATAAGTATTATATATCTATTTTTTCATACAATACATTTAAATAAAATAAATTATTATTTAAATAAAAATTCGGTTTTAACCAATTACTTAGTGTTTTCACTATTCATCAAAAATTGAATGTTTTCAGAAAAATACCAAAGTTTCACCCTAGGCTAATTTTGATATTATAAATTCAAAAATGAAGACCATTTTGAAATATTAAATTTATCAAATTTCAAAAAGTGGGTATTACTATTCCTAACAGCTAGTCTATATAATATTTTAATAACATATTGTTGTTTAGTGACACTCGGTATTGCGTACAACACACGCTATCGTGGAAGGTCATGATTGTGTGTATTGCAAGAAAAGATAGGGTTGCGTGTAGTTCAAGATTCCTTTGTTGTTGTGTATAATAGAATCCAACCATATTTCATTTATACATTGAATATATATATATATATATACACACTCAATGTTGTGTAGAAAAACTTATATCAAACGAACTTGAAATTGTGTGCGACACAATCCAAGAATAGTGTTGTGTATACTACAAGCTAATACGGTGTAGCATATAGTGCAATATAATCTTGGTGTAGAATACGACACAAGAAATAAAATAAATTAAAAATAATACTTCTCATAAAATCTCGGGTTGTTACATTCTACCCCCCTTAAAATGAATTTCGCCCTCGAAATTTATCGGGGTTATAAATGGTTTTCTACTTGAAAGTTTATTTCCTAGAAACCCACATCATAAAAAGAAATAATAAATCGTCTATTTAAAAAGGAACGTTAGAAACATAATGAATACCCAAATTAACTCATCACTGGGTTTCCTCATAGGAGAATATAAGTTAAAATATGGATATGGAAGAGAAATATAACCATAAATTTCTGATAGAGATTGGTAGAGAACATTTTTATGAAAAAACCAATAATCACAAAGCCATAAATTTTTAATGATCCAAGGTACCATCTGATTCATCGGATATGAGGGTACTAGGATAACATTTTTGGTTTTCAATATCATTTCCCTAAAGTTGAAAATTTTGAAGGAGTATAAATACTTACTTGATTTTGGTACAATCTCGTTATCGGTCATTCCATGAACAATTTCCACTTCATATCCTAAAGAAATAAAGTTGAATTTGTCATTCGTGAAGTGTTAGAAGATCATGTGATAGAATTATGGGTCATTTCATCTGTCTCAAATAAAAGGTTAACAAATGTTATCAAATATGCATAAGTCCATCTATGGTGAGTTTAATCGTATATGATTCCAAAAATGGACTTATACTTCAAATATCATACCACATAATAAATTAAATCTAATTTATACTAACCAGGGACTTCCTGTAGGCCAGTGGCATGTGATAAAGGCATGTCGCACTTCAGTTGTGGGTTTCATTCCCACATCCTTGTCCGACGTGATGGGTTGTCACCCGTTATGTAGGTTGTCCCTTTTCTTAAACTACACTATTATAACATTCCATCAATAATATCAAAAAAAGTCCTAGACTTAAACAATACTAACTTATATTCAACATAATCCATTTGAATCTTTAGTCTTATCCAAAATACTTCTTTCCAAACTCATAGTATAAAGAGAACAATTACTAAAAAGGTCATATAACAAGCATGTGAATACCAATATTTATCCCTCATATATCATATGATATATCTTTTTGGTAAAATTACAAACATGTGAATACCTTAATTGTGTATTCTCTTGAAAAATGAATACCCATTGAACCTTAGTGAAAACATGAATGCTGTCAAAATTTAATACTTTCCTCATACCAAAATCCCAAAATTTCTATATACTCAAACCATGATATAACTTTGTCCTTATATGAGATCATTTCATTTTTTTCTTTATCCCTTAATTATGTGCATATGATCTTCTTTCCAAAAATATTTCAATCAAATTTCATGATTACCGACACTATATAATTATTGAATACCAATATATAGAAATTCAAATATTCCATGATACCATAAATGATATTCCATGATAATATTTTGAAATCCCATTACATAAACAATTAATCAGTACACAACATCATTGTCATACATTACATCAAAAATAGTGATCGCATGTGAATTCCCTTTATCCTTTTCCTTAAGAGGTTTCTCATGTTGATCATCATTAACCCTGGGATTAGGGCATTGATTGGCATAATGCCCCATTTCCTTGCACATGAAACATTGAAGTGTAGGAGGTGCATTCAGTGTATCCCTTTCTTTTTTCTCATCATTAGACATCTTCATCCCATTATTTTGAAATTCAACTGCCTGGTGACCTTCTTTTACACACTTAAAACATTTTCGAGTCCCGTTAAGATAATCTCCACGATGCTTATTTCCACACTTTGAGCATAAGGAAACATTCATCTTCTTTTCACCATTATTCTGAGATTTCTCCTTGAACTCCATCTTTTATTTTTTTCAAAAACATGAGATGGATATGTAACACCAACTTCCAGTTCTACCTTGATAGCACAACACACAATTTCTTCATAGCCACTGATGTCTCTTATAGCTAATTCCATTCAAAGACTTGGGTTTAAGCCCCTGAAGAATCAATCAACTTTGCTTTCAGGTTGGATGATAAATCCAGATGCATACCTTGCAAGCCGTGTAAAATTCTCCTTGTATATTCCAACAGATTCATCATCCTTTTGCTTAAGCTCGAGGAACTCCTTTTTCATATTTGTTTGAAAAATACAAGGGAAGTAATTATTAATGAACAAGTTCTTGAACTCGTCCCATTCCATGGATTCAATTTCATCTTGGGGCCTTGTATTCTTAATTAGAGTCTACCACTGGTCTGCTTCACCTTCTAAACGGTAAACAGCCAAAATGAATTTTTCATGCTATGAAAAATGATGTATGGAAAATATATTTTGAATGGTACTGGTCCATTTTTCAGAAACAAGTGGATCATAAGGCCCACTGAAAGAATGTGGATGTTGCCTCATTAAGGACTCAATAGAATATTGTTCACTTCTCTGCTTATTTGGAATTCCAGAATGATTCATAGATTGTGTAAGTATAGCAATAAGATTATCCACTCTATTTCCCATAACATTTGGTTGTTGAAGAGGACAACTACTGCATTGTCTATTACATTGATCAACACGGTTCCTTTGGGTTCCAGCCATCGTCTAAAACCCAAAATGAAAAGTGTGAGAGGAAGAAATCATTCTACGAAAACAACTTAATAAAGGGAAAGTACATTCAATATCTAACATCCTAGGTTTAATTCAGTGATCATTACTGTAATCCTAGGACTATAACCTATAGTTATAATTAACCTTAGGGACATCTCAATACATACCTTAGAAATATCTCTAGGGAACTAACTAAAGTTTTCGCATCCTAGTTTCCAAATGTTGACTAAATATTTCCTTTGATACCAACTGTAGCGATCTGGAATTACTTCTAGTGGACTATAATTGATACCAATCAGGGAAATCCATGGGCGTCTACACCCCCTGGGCAGGACACACCACCATCCCCAGTGGAATCCATTTCTTCATGAAGCCCTTGGGCGGAGAACCATGCTTCATCCAAGACTCACATGTGAGAGTTCCAAAGGATCAGATTCATTCTTACCTCCTTTTCCTCTGATACCAACTGTAGAGACCCCAAACATAACGTACATGGACATTAAATTACTTTTGTAGTATACTTAATACATAACATAAACCAACACTCAAGGACCGTAATAGTTTAGTGTCTTTGAAAACTCGGAACATAATCTTCTAATCATGGTGAAAGATCTTCTCTTTTTGTTTTCTTACCTAAAACCTTTCTTTATATCCTAGGGAAAAGAAAACATATAAAGGGTGAGCTCAGATGATCAGTAAGGGTAAGCATGGAGAAGATAAAACCAACCATATACATGTGAACTTAAAAACATGAACATATTGTTTAAACATAAAAATGTTGAGCAATGACATAAAACATGGCAGTGCGTAAGACATAGATCATAATGGGACATCAATCATGATAAAATATCATTACAATAAAACATGTAAGTGTGGAAAAACATTAATCACTTGATATGATTTCCATATTAGCCAAGGCATTACTGCCAAGACCATCTTAGTGGACAAAGTCCCTTACTGAACTGAGTTCACTCCTCGTTCCAGTCCTGTATCATTGAACCAGATTAACTTTCCATTCCAGCCATGTCTATCTCATGAGATATAAATATTTACCCTATTAATTGGAGTCATATATAGGTCCCACCCATCTCATAATGAAATCATTCTTTCATGTGCCGTGAAATAAACATACATCATTCATAATAACCCAACGAATAAAATGGGTTTCATAAACATCATCCCATTATAACATAATCCATATAAAAGAAATGGATATAATTTCATCATAAGAAAACTAAAACCATGTAAATAATAGATACATTATACTTGAAACAAAAATGTACTTAATAATTTCATCTTAGATGGAAAACAGTTTTGATAAAACACTTGAAATGAATTTTTGAGGAAAATATACTTTCTTCGTCAAAATCATTTTATTTTCTCCAAATGCCATAAAATTTTAAAATAAAAATATTTGGTTGAAAATAATCATGAAATTTTGTAGAGGAAGCTTCATTGAAATAATTCTTTATGAAACCGTAAAAATATATTCATTCCGTATAAGTTAAAAAAACATTCTTCTCGTACTTTTGCCGAAAAAGTCAAAAAATACCTCGTATGGTGAAAAAAAAAGATTCCTTACAAACCTTGTAGTAAAAGTTAAAAATTGGTAAAAAGGACTTTAAACATACATGAAACCATTTGTAGAAGATAGGGACATGGCTGATAAATATAACCTAAGTAAATACTTATGAATAAACAATCTGAGATAAGAACGAGATTGGAATAATTATCCCTTACCTTAGGCCCGATTTTCTTCATACTTTTCCAAACCTCCTATATATTGATTTAAATAATGTCATTGACTTATTACAGAATCAAATTCATTGTTATTATATGATATATGGTCATATTCTTATCTTCTTATTAATAATATTTCATTGCTACTTGTTATTCGGGTGTTCATTGCTTTATGTTCTTATGCATGTTTTGACGAATAAATTCTTATTATTCTTTTTAGGCTATAGATAAATAATTTAAGAAATGGTATTAGTATAATATATATCATATTTATTCATTCAATTAATTTATATAATCTTCATTCAATGAAGATCATGTAAAACGAGTCGCATCACATCGTAGAGACGGTAGGTCGTACGTACGCACGAGCGATGATATCATTTCCATGATCGTCGAATTGTATTGAAGTGTATTTATAATATTTCATAATCAATATCACTTTAAAATAATCATATATAGTTATTATTTACACCATTATACCCATTAAAGTAATGTGGTGGTGGAAAATAGATTACACCATGGTGTGAAGATGGTATTCTGTACGTACGTACGCGCAATGATTTCGTTTTCCGTAGGATGGATTGAAGGTGAAATAGGGTTGTTTCATATTTATAATAACATATAAGTATATTTTTGATACTTATGTTATTACTTAATAATGAAACAACTAAATAATAGGAAGTAGAAGAAGAAATTAATTTGAAGGAATCGGTAACGGATATTACCTCTTCTTTGACACGCCTCTTTGAATCCTCCTCTTAGGGAACTACAATTGTTCTTTGAAGAGGAAAAAGGCCTCTAGTATGTTTCTAGGGAAGTTGATAAGGTAAATGTTCAGGGTTTGGCCGAGCTTTAAGGCTCAAAATTGTGTGAGGAGGAGAGTGAGGATGTTCCCTTTTATAAGAGAAGAGAGGGGCACCTTTTGAAAAACATAAATTATTATTTTATAATAAAGTCATATACATTTTTCAATAGCTCAAAATTGAATTATTTAAAAGATAATGTAGTTATGGGTCTAAATACTCTCAACAAATAGGTTTTATACAAGTTTAGATTTCTATTTTAACCTTATCATTTAGATTTAACTCTAAGTTAAAATAATTTAACTTTTACTGTGTCTTCTTGTTTTCTTACACTATATAGTTAATAAACATACTATAACAAGACAAAAGAACCCAAAGTGGTTCATTATTAATTTATATAACGTTATCTAAGTAATTTGGGAGAACCTTAGATTTTAAAAAATAAAATAACAATTAATAATATAATAGTTTTTTTAAAAGCTATTTTATGTCAATTTTGACACTATATGGTAATTGATTTTTGTGAAAATCATACCAACATGATTAGTTCGAAAAAAGTTAATTATATCAATACTAAAATGTTATATTAACCTATAAAATTATTTGGATTCGTAAAAAGTCTCAAATTACATTTATTTGGGTATTTATAACATCAATTATGTTAATATTTTATTAATGAGGTAATTACTTCATCATAATTGTGTCAAAAATAAATTAAATTATTTAATGTATAAAAATTATAAATAAAATACCATTATGTAAGAAATCTTCGTAGATTTATAATTAATATTTAGAGTCGAAGTTATCTTATGTATAAACCAATATTAAAAATGTTTTAGTTATTAATCTTTGATTTTAACTATTTTAACTCCTCTTTAAATAAAATAATAATAAGTGTCCTAATATAATCCAAGTGGACCTAAATGGTCATATTTTATCCATAAGGTTATATTTGGTCGAATTAAACTTATCCAATAGAATTAGGACATGTGTTAAGGTAATAATAATTTCATTTTTACCCTCAATTACCCTATTTACTGTTAACCGTGGTAAATAATAGTAAAAAGTTACTATTCACAAAAAAATATTATTTTTATCTTATGAAACCACATTTTTCTCCTTGATATTAACTGTGTCTCTTGGATTTTTGAAATTAAACTCACAGAAGTAGTAAAATTATGTTTTATGTACAATTACAAATGCTCCTAGGAGGTGGGCAAAAGGAGGTGAAAAGTTCAATAAAATTTATATATATGTATATATTATAAAATGACTCCAATGAATTACATTGAACTTATACAAGTATTATGTATCTGTTTTGACATAAAATAAATTTGAATAAAATAAATGATTATTTAAATAATAATTCAGTTTTAACCAATAACTCAGTGTTTTCACTATTCATCAAAAATTGAAATTTTTCAGAAAAATACCAAAATTTCTCCCTAGGCTAATTTAGATATTCTTAATTCAAAAATGGAGTCCATTTTGAAAGATAAAATTTATAAAATTTAAAAAAGTGGGTATTACTATTCATAACGGCAAGTTTATATAATATTTTAATAACATATAGTTGTTTAGTGAAACTCGGTATTGCGTACAACACATGCTATCGAGGAAGTTCGTGATTGCGTGTAATGCAAGCCAAGTCAGGGTTGTGTATAGTGCAAGATTCATTTGTTGATGCATAAAATAGAATCCAACCATATTTCATTTATACATTGAATATATATATATATATACAAACTCAATGTTGTGTAGAAAAACTTCTTTCAAATTGAACTTTAAATTGTGTATAACACGATCCAAGAATAGTGTTGCATATACTTCAAGCTAATATGGTGTTCAGTATCATGCAAGATAATCTTGGTGTAGCATACAACACAAGAAATCAAATAAATTAAAAATAATACTTCTCATAAAATCTCTTGGTGTTACACCTTTCCTATGAAAGGTAGTCTTGGGGTAGTCACGACATGGGCCCTGAGGGATGGGTCATGAGGTAACATGTTAAATGGATCTATGTTCACTATATAAGTCTAAATTGGTTCATAACAACAAATAAGTCACAAAAAATATAAATTGAGACAAAATCCCTTATTTTTCAATTCCTTTTATGAGAAATTCCGTAAAATTATACAATAAGGGTATTTAGAGTTTTATTATCTTATTTTATAACCATATTAATGTTTATAACATCGTATTTTTTATTTTTTATAGTATATTATTTCCCATTTAAAAACATTGTTTAATAATTTTCACTGTTTCACATGTTAATTGTATAGATTTTATAAAAAAAATTGACAAGTTATCATTTGTTCATATAGTTTATTAAACCTCACAAGAATTTTAGGTATGATTTTTATATCATATATATCTATTATATATATATTTAGAATAATATTTAATATATGGATATAATAAATGAAATGCATCTTTCATGGAGACGGTAGGCCGTAAATATGCATGAATGCTACTTTCATTTCATTATAATAATAAAACAATTAAAATATATATACATGTATATTTTAATTCCCATATCATAAAAATGTCATATATGTTACAATGTTTTATTAAAACCATTCTATATACGTTCCGTTTTTTGTGTGAAAGAGTCGCACCAATTTGAGGGGGCGGTAGCCCAGACTTTCACAAATGATGTTATCATATTTACAAAAAAGAGGTGTGCATAATGATATGTTTTATAAAATAAATATATAATTTTAAATAAATTAACAATATTTATATAATATATATATAATTTACATCATTTTTCTCAACCACAATTGGTTTTAATGTAATATGAACAACTTCATTTCATGAGGCGGTAGTTCGTTGTACACAAAAATACTAATTTTATTACCTAGTAGGGGGAAGTGTGTGTATTTTGTTTTTAGAAAAATTAGAATAAAAACACTTATATATATTGAGGTTAATTTTTTTATATAATAAATGAATAACGAGATTTTAGTTTGTGGATAATATAAATAAACTAAAGACTTTGAGGGAGATGGTTACCACATATTTAGGTAACACATTGTTGTTTACACCAAAGGGATTCCATGGATGAATTTTTTTCTCAATTGGAGGATTTATGGATGGGGGATTGATGTTGAGGAGTTATTTTTTCATAAAATGGTTGATTCAATGTGTCTTTAGTGGTTTCAATAAGTGGTAGGATTAGTGGCCCTTTAATAGAGGATGAGGAGTGGAACTCTTTTGAAATTTGGAGAGGGTAATTACACCCACTTTTTTTCTTTTTAATGTGGATCCTATAATGGAATTAATTCATGATAATTAATTATAGGGTCTATATATTTCCATAAAATAGATTTTGGAAAATTTTATAGGTTATTTTGGCACTTCTGTTTAAGTTTTTGTCCCTTATTATCCACAATTTCAACTTATTCATTGTATTTAATTTTTATTACATTCACTAATAGGTGTGGAAGAATAATAAGTCAAACATAATATAAATTATAAATTATTTTTATTCAAATATGGCATCCACTTTTTACAATTTTCAATCATAGAAGTGGCATAATGTGATTTAAATTTAATTTCACGGGTGAGACGACAATGCGGGGTTTTAATGTTAAAATGTCCAACTGTTATCTTTATGTTATGTAAATTTTCAAAGTGACATTGATTATAATGAATAAAAATATTAATTTATAAACAATTGGTTTAATTAAATATAAAAATTGTTTAAAATATTCTTTATTCATATACATACATTTGAAGGAAAATAATTTTTGAAATAAAATTCAGTTTTTTTCATTATTATTTAAAAATGAAACATCACAAAAAATACCCAAAGTTCACCCTGATTTATCTTTTATGTTTCTATTTTAATGATGAAGTTTATTTTAATGTATAATATTTAATAATGTTCTAAAAATTGGATTTAATATAGGTTCTCTATTAAAAGATAGTCAATTCCCTTTATAAAAATAATGATTTTCAAGTGAAATATTTGGTTTGTTCTTATCTTATGTTCATAAAATATATTAAATGAATATAAAAAATATTTCATTGAATATATAATATATGTTACATTAATATAAATTAATAAATGTAATTAATTTAATTTATTAGGATGAATCAGTTATTGAGAAAAAAAATAGTTTTCTAAAAAACATTTACTTTATATTTCATTTGTTTGTATATTCATTTATAATTAATTACTAACCAATGAGTATATTTAATATTTTTTAAACTATATATTTTCCTATGTTATTTATTTCTATTAATAAACTATATTTTAATATCTATGATTTATATTATTATATTTAATAAAAATATTTTAGTAATATATTATTGTACGATAAAACTCAATCTTACATGTAACAAAAGTTGTTGAAGAAACTCGTTGTTGTGTTCGATGTTAGCTAACTAATTTTTACATGTGATAAAAGCTATAAATTATATTGAATTAATTAGGAATATTGAATATAATATAAGTTCATAGTATATTAAATTCCCTTATGCTCTTGGTGTAGTGTGTCATACATGCTATCAAATACAATGTTTCAACATTATATTTTTGGGGTGTTACGTTCTCCCCAAATAAAATTACTTATGTCTCTCAATTTAAACTCAATCAGGGTGAAATATTGATTGATATTTCATATGTTTTAGATCCCACATTGTGAGAATGGTTTGTACTAAATCCTCTAGAAAAGAGACAATATGAAGTACAAACGTCGTAAGGGATAACATAACTAGGCCTCCAAAAATGAGAAAGTTAGTGTAATGTAGAGATACATACTGAGAGGAAATGTATAAATATTTTTAGTAAGCTATTGCGGTCTTCAAGAAAAAAACAATTTAATGGTCAATGGAAAAATTAGGTCCTCAAATCCATAAATATGCAATGATTTAAAGGACTATTGGCTCAACAAAAATTATTGTATTTTGACAAAATTTTGTTTCTATGTCATTTTCCTAATTTTGGGTAAAAATATTGTTGTTTATATATATAATGAAATATTATTACGTAATATATTTCTATAAACAAAATTTCTTCTTTTTTTTATTCTCCTATCAATTAAAATTAATAACTTATCTCATGAAATTGGTATATAATGAATAATTTTGATCAATAATGTAAAAAATATACTTTTAACGGATCTAAAGGACCATAAATGTGTGAAAACAATTTTTATTTTTTCTAACTATTCTTTAAAGACAATATGGTTAAGGTATTAACATCAAAACCTAAAAATATAAAATCTTATTTATACATTAATATTTATTTATCAAATTTTTTAGATTAAAAACAATGACATATTAACTAGGAAGTTGCATAATTCAGTGGTTGGAGTAAATCCCATATCATTGTTTAGTCATAGTTTCATGAACCTCAGCTTTTTTAGACATGTTTCGTTCTCACCTGACATACAATTTCTTCTTTTATAAAATATTATTAATATAATTTTTAAAAATAAATATTATGGAAATCCTTGAAATAATGTTAATTAGTTAATAGAATTTTAATTGTGTTTTTTATACAACCCAAATACAAAAATAAATCATCTATTTATTTCCACATAGGTCATTCCATGATTTAGGGTGAATATTTTAGAAGAGTGCATTTCCTAAAACCAAAAACCAATGTGTGATCATCATTTAACATATTGGAAAAACTATACAATTAGTTTTTAGGATATATAAATCTTGAAATTCTATTTTCAAACTAAGAACACTCATGTTTGATATAGGTAATTCATTATCATTATCTATCAAAATCCAGCATAATGGAATGTAAAGAAAATTTGATTTATCTTATGTGTATGGCCTAGGAGTTTCAAACCATGGTTTAGTAAGGCTCATTATTTTTTAACAGGTTATGTTGAGTCAGGCCTAACACACCTTTTTGAAGTAGTTACTCCTAGGCACATCTCTACCTGAACCATGTCCACATGCAGTATCTAAACATGAATATATTTCTATGAAGACCCACATAATCAATAATATAACAATATTATAGGGTTTTATTTAATACATTTCCTCAAATTATGCCTTAGGGATATGTTATCTTGTATATTTTTTTAGAATTATGGTTCCCAAGGTTTCTACTAAACATTCTCTGATTCCAACTATGATGACCCAACCCTAGAAACATCAGATTCGGTGTCTAAAAAAATTATATTGGAATTATTACAAGGAATATAATCCAGAAGGACCAAGGTGTTTATAATTCATGGTAAAAAAACATACATACAAAGATTATAAAATATCATTTTTAGATGAAAAAATATGTTCTCAAACTAAAAAGGGAAATGATGTCTGGTTTTTCTAAAAAAAATTTAAATCATTTTTAGTACTAAAGAGTGGAATAACTATACATTTAATTGGAAAATGAAATAAATAACCAAGGTAGAAGAAAATTAATGGTTTATTATATATATTTAAAATAATTTTATCTCATGTAATTTCAATTCTAAACAATTACAAACAAAAATAGATTGTAATTTAAAACCATTAAAAGACCAAAACATTGATGTGATAATGAATCAATGAGTAGATTATGAGTATCATATGTAATTCCACATTTATAAGCAGAAATAAATCCATATATATTCATATTAATAATATACACAATCATGTAAAATTAATGACAACAGGGATGTAATATAACCCAATGAAAAAAATATTGGTTATGAAATTCTTTTCTAGTTTGTATCTATTAACTCTAATCACCTTATAGAATATAATAGAATTTAATAATATCCTGAAAAATGAATAAATCCATATATAATATGAAATTTGGTATTGTGTACACCATATATTAAAAATTAAGTGAACACCAATAATGTTATTATTTGATGATAATGTTAACAATCACACAAATAAGTGAAATTGTAATGATAACCAATAAAAATATTCTCTAAGAAAATAATCATTAAATATTCAAAAGTGTCTCTTACTTCTTTGAAATATTTGAATAATAATATTAAAAAGGTATAAATTTAAATGAAACTTAAAATATCATCAAAATAAATTTATTTGTAATACACCATGTCAAATGGAATTATATACACTATAAGTATCTGAATTTGTGATTAAAAACAAATTACTCTCAATGAAATGTAAATTGAGAAAAATCCCTTAACATGAATTTTTGTTCATGTAAATGTACTTTAAATTATTTTTATACTTATTTTAGGAGTATTAATAAATTATTAAATAACCACATTCATGCATATAACTTCATATATTATCTTTTTATAATATCTTATTACCTGTTTGATAATAGACATCCATTATTTTCCAATATTTGGTGTTAATTTTCTAGTTTTTCTAGAATATTTTGACTTTTTGTTTATTTGTCATATCGCGATTTCATAATCTAAATATTTTAAACTATGGTTTAAATATAACTTATGTCTAGTTTATATTTATTTATAATAATATATAATATTTGGAGATAAGAAATGAAATGAATTATTCCTTGAGAGGGTGGGTCATACATACCCATTAACAATACATCGATTTCTTTGTCATATGAAAATGATTAAAAGAAGAATATATATATGTATATTATAATTATTATATCATATATACATCATATAAGTTACATAATTTTATTTAAAAATAATTTTATACATTCTTTGTATAGTGTGAACAAGTCATATCATATTGAGGGGGCGGTAGTCCACACTTACACAAATGATATTATCATATTTACAATGAATACACCGAAAAATGGTATATTTTATAGAATAATTACACAAAGGTAAATATATTATATATATATAATAATAATATATATTAATTGATTTTCAAACATAATTTTAAACTGTAATATGTGGTAAAGGAAAAACAAACAACCTTGTTTCGTGAGGGGGATGTTTTCCATACCAAAAAAACTATTATTTCATTACCCATTCAATGTATGTGTGTACATGTGTATGTATAAATACTAAACTAAACATATCTCCACATATTAATGATATAAGTGTTTTTATATAATCATTGAATAATGATATTTGAGTGGGGGTAATGTAAATAAACCAAAATAGCTTCATGAAGTTGGCTACCTCTAATTTGGGTAAAACCATTTGGTTTGCACCAAAGGGATTACATGGTTGGATATATGCCCATGGGGAGGCATATAGTATAAGTTTGGTGATGATGAGGAGATATATGGGTTAATATTGGTCGGTAAAAAGGGTCTTGAGAGGTGTGAGGAAGTGTGAGGAGAGGAGGTCTTTTAAAGTGGATGAGGATGGGAACTCTTGTACATTTTAGAATAGGGAATTCCACCCATGTTTTTACCAGTTAAGTTGGATCCAACAATGTACCACATTATATGGAATGAAGGATAGTGTATATATATTTCCATAAAATAAATTTGCGAAAACATTATAGGTAATTTTACTCCTTAATATTATGGTTTAGTCCCTTATTAACATATTTTCACTTTAATATTTTTAATTCATTTTTATTACATTCAATAAATATTTTGATTACAAACTATGATGAACATATTAGATATTATTAATGATTATTGTTACAAATATGTAATCCATTTTTCTAAATTCTAATCATATAAGTGGTTGTAATTACTTTAAATTTAATCTTAGAAATGGGATGGAAAATGCGTGGTTTAAATTACAAATATAAAAAAATCAGTTTTTATGTTCGATTTCAAATTGAAATTGATTATAATGAACTAAAATGGATTAATTGATAAAACTATAAATATAATTAAACATTATGACTAGTTTATAATATTATGTATCCTTATTTATAATTTAGAATATAATTAGTTTGAATTAAAATTCATTCATTTTCATGATTCTTAAAAAATTAAACCATCCCATAAAAATACAATAAATTATACATAACAAAATATTTATGTTTCACATTAAATTATAAAGTTTGTGTTATCGCATAATCTTTATAAAATTTCCAAAAATATGATTTAAAATAGGTTCTCTATTAGAATCTTGTAAAATATACTTTATAAAAATATTGATCTTTATAAAAAATATTGTGTTTATTATTATTTTAGGCTCACTGAATATATTGCTTGAAAATAAAAAAATGGTTGAATATATAATAAATTTAACACATTAATATCACCCATTATGTTAAATTTATTTAATTTATTTGGATAAAACAACTTTTTGAACATCAAAAGATGTTTTTATAAAATCATTCCATTTATATTGAATTGGTTATTTTATTCATTTATAATTAATTAGTAACCGAAGATTTTGTTTTTTATTTTTATAAAACATATATTTTCTTATTTTAATAATTAATATTCATAATATCTAATTTAATAGCTACGTTATATATGATTATATTAAATAATAATATTATAATAATATATTATTATTGGATAAAACTTGGTCTTTTGTGTGACACAAGTCATTAAAGAAACTCATTGATGCAAGAAATTTATTCTAACTATGTTTGAAGTGCATTGAGAAATATATAATTTATATAATTTACGTAAAATAGTAAATATATCATAAAATATCATGATATTACATTGTCTTACTGGCTTGGCATTGCATGTAATTGATGCTATCGAATAAAATGTCGATTCTTTTGATTTTCAGGGCATTAAATTTAATGCATGAATGAAATATGAAATTGAATAAGAGATATTAGGTTGATTAAAAAAATGTTAAATACATCTACATAATCATAGAAGATATTCGGTTCCTCAATCCACACTAGATTATAGGATCTCCGGGGGACTGGACTACTCAAGGAGGCCGAAATCTAAAGAAAATATCCCTACATGGTTAGATGATCACGACCAACTGATTGGTTGGAAAATATTATATTTGAAATATAAATAAATTAAGAATAATATATTTTATATTTTCATACCACAATAAAAAACACATAGGTATACACTTTAGTATATCAATCAAAGGTTATGGGAAGTAGTCTAGAAATATCCTCTCCCTCCTAGCATCACCCTATATCGTTCTCCCACCATTGTGATACCCTACACTATGTTGTATCCACTTATGAATTATAAACATGCACTATGGGTCATGCACTCCTCTACTGAATCATGCTAGTTTAAAGCTAGTTCCCTTGGTCATGGTTGACCTTTGGGTCCTACATGTTGTTGGGGTTGAGCAAGCGTTGGATTTCTTTTATGATGGAAATATTTTTTATATAGGGATACATATAATATAATTAATAATTATGAATTATAAAATAAAAATCCACACTTAACCAAATATAAATATAAATTGATCACCAAGTGAGAAGCCTTCCTAAATTACTTGTCTAAATTTATTGATCACTTAAATAAATATTTTAATGACCTTCATTAATTAAAAACTCATTATTTAATAAAATTAATTTTAAATTCCTTTCAGTTATCATCTTATTGTAATATATAATTTATTTTTTCTTTTAATCTTCAATTTTTATTTAAAACCATATTCAAATCATTATGAAATTATATTTCAATTACATTTCAATAACTTCTTTAATTTATTTTCAAATAATGATGAAAATGTGAACTCTTATAGTTTAAAAGAACATGCATTTTTTGTATAAATGACTTTCAATCATTTTAGTATCAAGTATAATTTTTTAAGAGTGACATCCATATCCAATAGTTGAATCCATTGTAATTCTCCATGAATCATGAACATTAATAGAGAATTATATCATACCAAAGGGAAACCAATGCGTCAAGAACAATTATTTAGGATTCATCATAATTATTCTTGAATATTTCTTCTCTCGTTCCATATTTATTAATCATTGATTAGTCACTAATCAAAGAGGAATTAATCATACCATGAATTGTTATTACTTATAATATATTTACAAAAAATAAAAAAAATATCATCACCCATCCACATGGTCTTTTTAATACACCCATTTTTATTTATTTTTTGAATATCAATTCATTAAATTCAATGTCTATTATCCCCCAAATTTAAAATAAAACCAAATGATTTGTTTATATATTTTCTTCTTCCAATTAATTTTGTTTTAAACTACTTCTCTTTTTTATGAAATAATAATGGTACCAGATTGTTCATTTTTATAAGATCTTTTATATGGTCAACTAAAAGTATATGTCAGAAACCCCAATGTATAAAACAAGAGAGATTCAACCGTGGTTGTTTTTTAAATCCATTACCAACCATGAATGTGATATCATGATCATATTTATTTATCAAAAGGGTGTTTCATTAAAATAGATTAATGAATTAATATATTTTCCTGCACACTATAGTAAAAACATCATAAATTTCAAGTCAAATAATATTTTACTCCTCCATTCAATGATAGTAATCATCAACCAATACTCCCCCTTGATTCACATATTTGATATAATCAAGACAATATAACATTGTGTAATTAGGTTACTTCCATATTCATCATTTATTGAGATGACATGAATTTCTAGATATTCTTGAAATAAATCATGATATTATATTATTTATGTTCTCTCCCCTACAAGGGGTGCATTCACATATATTTGGATTGGTTGCATATTTACTCTTATAGTCATCAAAATATTCATATTGATAATTAACTATTGCTAAACA
The DNA here is from genome assembly GCA_963277665.1 of Viscum album. Taxonomy (NCBI): domain Eukaryota; kingdom Viridiplantae; phylum Streptophyta; class Magnoliopsida; order Santalales; family Viscaceae; genus Viscum; species Viscum album. The sequence goes on along the minus strand of OY728133.1, from coordinate 1,031,094,981 downwards.
ATTCACTTTTGTATTATATGTTGAATAATTATTCCATATTTTTTCCATGAACTTTGTACACTTGTTTCTCTTGTTTTTAAATGATCATCACCTTTAATTTGACACAATTTAAATACAAATAATAAATAAAAATAATGGAAGAAGATATAACATTTTTGAGCTTCTTAATACATAAAAAAAGTTTGAGAATATCCTCTCATCCCATGGATTCCCTAAAATTTAGTTCTAATATGTTTGTTACTCTACATAATTGTGTCTCCAATATAAATCAAATATATCTATTTCTATTATAGCAGTAGAAGTTTATTTCTATTCAACTATATCTTTTTTTAATTTATTATCCTCACTTCTTCTTGTAATGAATTACCTTCTTATGGTTCCTTTTTTCAATAATTAACATATCCATTTCATAAGGTAATATAGTTATATATTAATTTGAATTATATCCTTCATTTTTGAACCATCCAATAAAAAATTGAGAAAATTTAGTTTTCATATGTTTAAAACTTTCATGATATTTTTTATATTTTTATGGAAAATTTTTCCCTTTGACATGTCTCTAAATATTACTTCATCTTCATCTTTCAACATTTCTCTAGAAAAATGTATTAGAAAAAGGTAATATAATTAAAAAATCTATATTCACATTTTCAATATATGATTTTCTATATAGATTCTTTAATAATTTTGAGTTATCATTGATAGGAAACTTATCAATATCTTTATCACAAATTCCTTCAATCAATACTATTTTATTCTTTCTCTTTTGGACTAATTATCCCATTAATTTCACCATTCATCCATTCATTTACATGAAATATTTGTAGTTTCCTCTAGTATTAACTCTCTTAAAAAATATAAGATTCTATTACTGGTTTACATGAAATTTTTGAAATTTATATTATCATTCTTATTGGGAATATCTTGTTTCACAGTCTTCTTTATTTCATGATTTTGAATATTCACAAGGAATAATTTTAAGATTTTTTCTTCAATACTTGATTTTTATGGTTTTTCATCAAATCAACATATTAATAGTTCAGGGTTGTAAATTCGAGAACTCATCATAGCTATGAAATATTATCTCGAAATAATAATATAAGTGTTCATGTTAACCTAATATGTTCTTGATAGGCATATTATTCTAGATCATTGTATTTCTCTTCAGTTTTGATGGTTTCTTTATTCATTCACATTAAATCTTCCTTAATGTGAGGCTTATATAATTTCCATATATTTACACATTTTTCTAAAATTCAATGGCATGATTCCCATATTTCTAGTAGAACCAAAAATATCCATCAAATATTCTAATTTTACATATATTACAAATATTACTAGAATTAGTTATTTATTTTTCATAGGAATTTTTTCTTTATATAGATAATAATTTATGGGTTTTTATCCCTTTATCATTATAATATCCCCCTTGGTCTTTTTTGGACATATCAATAATTCTATCAACCCATATTTTCATATATTTCTATAATGAATATGCACTAGTTGATGGGATTGCATTCGTAGAAATTAATTTAACTAGGCTATTAGATACCTCATTGAATGAATTAATAGAAGGTAGATCAAGAGATGATTTTGAGATATTACATCCACAAATATTAATCTCTTCATAGAAAAAAGTCTATTGTCCCCGACCAAAGAGCCATTAACTTGTGCCCCGACCTGGGTCTTCACATGACCTCAAGAGAACCTCCCCATATGCCCGATGTTTCCTAATACCATGAAGGGTCTATATTAGTATATGGGGAGACTATATCCCCTCTACCAGAGTAAGTCACTATAGATAAAAAAATAATAAATAGATTTTAAAAGATCAATAACCAATAAACTTGCATAACTATCTTCTCCCAACACTGAGTAAAAAACAAAAATCAAGATAAACATGGAATGTCATGCTAAACAGTTCTATGTGGAAAAAACCCAAAATAATAAAATAATAGAATCACCAACATAGACCTAACTCCATATCAAGAAGATAAACTAGGCATTTCCCATGCCCAGTTGAACATCCTAGATTATCTCACTTTTCATTGTCCTAACTTTCAAGCATGAAGTATACTTGGATACCCATCGATGGCCTGATAAGTGTTTCAGTACAACTTAGTAGACCACCACCAATGATGTCCACAAAATATCCACTCTAACAGATACTACATGTATTATGAAATAATTGAAAATTAAATAACATATAGTTTGGGTAAAATTATTTAACAAGATTAACTTGAATCATTTCTAGCATTATTCACAATTCATAACTTATACCAACTTCCTTACCTAGTTCACCATTGTAATGTGTCCAATGAAATATGCACAATCATCAAGAATAATGAATATGGGAAACAAGTCAAGTCTTCTAACACACTAGGGAATAACACATTTCACAAACAGTAATTCTCACTTACCCTGGTGCCTTTTTTCAGGTAGATTCATTGAATACAACCATTGTGGGAATATAGTATTATTCAAACTGCCCAACCCATGCATTCTTGGTGGGGTTACAGCATCAGTCCAACCCAACCTATGGGAGAAGACTCAATCCTTTATCACAAAACAAATCAATGGGAACATTCTTATTTATCAATTCACCACATAGAACCATATCACAACTGAAAACAAAAAATATATAAAACAGTCTTAATGCATGACAATCACATGATGATTAACATTATGTGAAAACACATTAAAAAAAATTTCATTAATATTACATAGAAAATTTAACCATATTCCAATTACCAATACTAGATCACTAATATTATTCAATAATAAACTTATATAATTCCATTTAAAATATTTCTAATTTCAAATAACTTTAAACAAATCAAACAACTCAACAAGGGATCTATATTTTCACACAGCAACCTAACACATACGTAGCTAATCTATATCCTCGTAAAATATTATCACACCTCATTCATGGAATTAAATGGCTCAAATAATCCTCATTGCATCCCAGAGGAACAAAGAGGGTCCTAATTCACCATTTTTAAACCCATTATACAAAAACATACCAATGGATTCAAAAGAACAACATGAATTAACAAAGAATAATGTCAAATAGGCAAAAATCTATGATGAATCTATGGAATTTTTACGACCCGTCTCCTGGGGCCCGTTTCGTGACTACCCCATACCTACCATCCATAGGCCATGGGTTGGCGACTAGAACTTAAAAGGAGCATCCCTATACCAGGAATGAATTTCCTTTAAACATGTATAAATAGACAATCAATGAACACAACAAAAAGAATCCACGAAGTAAACTATTGTAGTAAAAAATTGTAATGAAAGTAAAGGGGTCAGAATACAAGCACAAATGAAAAGTACAAGTACAACTGAAAAGAGAAAACAGCTCATGGGTTTTCCATCGATAATCCTACCAGAAGGTTAGGCACAGATCATCTCTACAACACTCTACGTCAACCCCCCTCCCCTGCATACCACCTAGTCTTGGCTCGCTCAAGTCTCAGCCAAGCTACTCATCACTGGCACAAGACACAATAAGGTGCAGATGAAGCCCATGCAGGGGTGAGTATAACAATACTTAGTAGGGACCCTGAGACCCTCGAAGGTCTCCCAGAGTTCCACAAAGGAAAATCAACAAAAAAAAGACCTCAATAACAAAGAAAAAAGAAATAGTCAGCTCACACCAGGTATACAACTCAAAGATCAAGAATATAGATGATTAGTCATAGGAAATATTATCTTATTACATTTAGAAGTCCACAAATTGATCCACAAAGGGTTTGTTGTATTATTGATCCACTCTTGGATGTATGTCATTGTTCCACGATGGGCCAATATTAGGCAGGTTCACATTGGGTCATGCAACTATTGATCCACACATGGTCTCTATGATGCTGACCCACACATGTTCACTATGATGCTGATCCACATAGGGTCACTATGATTCTGATCCTCATAGTCTCGCTATGATGTTGATCCACACATGGTCCCTATGATGCTGATCCACACAGGGTCCCTATGATGTTGATCCACATAGGGTATTTATGATGTTGATCCACACAGGGTTGCAATTATGTTGATCCACACAGGGTCTCCAGTACAGATATAGGGATGATTATTCGTACATGTAGATCAACCCACTCAAGTGTTTTTTATGCTGACCTTCAATGGTCACTCTTCTTCATCATTTCACAATCAGCCCCAAGATTTCCTCTCAACACCCTTGATTCTGTTAGAACCACTCCTCAAGCCATCAGTTATATTTAAATCGGTATAATTTACCACAAAATTCATACCAAAGGGACTGCCCTATTATTGGGGTTCCAATGTGACAGACGACGCGTCAATCGGACGCCCGGTATGTGAGATATGGGAACTCTTGTAAAATAGGCTAAGTTGGATTCAAGTCTAATCCAACCTAGGTCGCACATAAAACTTTTTCAAAACTAAATTATATTATATCTAAAGTACCATCTTGTCACTTGGGTCATTATGCCGTAGAAAGTGCATCAATTGGATGCTTGGTCTATTAGTTACATCACATTCGTGAAACGAGTTTGACCGCACCTCAGTCTAGCCTGGCTCGGTTGAGCATATCATAAAATAAAAAAGGGATTTCTTACCAAAAGGGGTCCCAATAGCACTGATTGCTTGTCAAAAAAATTGGTTTATTAGTTATGGGTGTTTATTTATTCTGGGACCGGTTGGGTCAGGGCCTGGTCCGACTCGGTCAGACCGGCCCGATGCAATAGGTCCCAGAGTGTACTTAACCCCGCCCATGTCCAGCCTGCTAAGGTTCAGCCCAGTTCATTGGGTCAGGCCTATTAGGGTCGGTCCAGTTTGGTTTGTGGGCCCAGTCCATGGTTGGCCCATCCCACCCGGTGGGGCTTGGCCCAACCGCACTGGCCCACCGAGCCGTGGATCCAGCTTGGCGCATTGGCCCAACGGTTGCGGGGTCGTTTCGCCAGCCGTTGGGGCACTGGACCACTACATGAGCGGTCATCCATTTGGCCAACTAGGTTCTACCAACGCATCATGGCGTGGGGCTATTCCATGCCTTCCTGCTATAGCCTTCTGGCTAAGGCTGCTTCGCATTGCCCTCTTCAGTTGTGGCGGTTTCACACCGCCGGTGTCGCATATGGGCGTTGCCCTTGTACAACGCGGATGAATTGGGTTGGCCGCCTTCAGCCACCATGGTGCACTATCACACGCTTCCTTCCACTACCCATGACGGATTGTCACGAGTCTCCTCCAGTCACCACCGGTCACTATCGAGATAGTGCACCTGCGGCTTCTTGCGCAGGCCACCAGACATGCTTTGGTGGTCCGTTCATGGTGTCATCTACGCATACGGCTCTCTCACACTGCTTCCAAAGTAGTGTGACCCATTATTTAATTTTGTCATCAATCTGAGGAAACTGTCCCTGAAGATAGGAGCATGATCAAAGCGGCGGAGGGTCTGGGCGTAGTTCGTTTGGGATGAGCACTCCATGTTAGTATGATAGCAAGATGGAGCATGGTAAAACATCAATTATATCTTTAAAAAACCCCTATATGGAAGAGACATTCACTGATGATGATCAATGAGACTTCTTCATCATGGTTACTATTTTGTGATTCGGTGGCGGTCATCAACGCTCATTGAAACCGGTCTCTTCCTCTATGTGGTTGTCATCGTGGCACTTTTCCAGAGCTTCGTCTCTTGGTGAATTCGTACCAACTCTCCACCCCGATCTCCATATAAATAAGATAGGGGAAGGATGAGTAACACATGTAGAATTCATGAGGGTCATTTAATTAATGAACCTTCCAATTTCCAACAGTGTGGTTTCAAAATTAATGGGGAGTCAAGCCATTTAATGGCTTTAAATTTTGTTGGTCCTACCACTATCACTCGTCCATTGGTGGAAAAGAAAATAAAATAAATAAAATAACACTATAATTTTATTATTCTTTTAAGTGTCCAGAAAATATCTTTTTCTCCCGACCAACTGTGGTTGAAGTGAAGCCTCTCTTCAGAGAATCTCGGCACTACGGATTCAACGGTGCCCTCAGATTTCTAATCCGAGCACTAGTTCAAATGTTAGAAAACATCACCTATGCATTTACATAATTTACATTAAAAAATGTTCAGAAAATAATTCCAAGAACACCAAGCCTTGAAATCATGCACCATTAATTTTTACATACTCGTAATAATTCCATATAATAAAAAAATTACACGGAAAAAATACGGGTCTTTACATTCTCCCCACCTTAGATATTTTCATCCCCAAAAGCCTCAACAAAATAAGGGGAACAAATGGGGTACTAAGAAAATATCTAAGCCTCCCACTCCCATGTGGTCTCTGAGAGATTCAGGTGCTGCCAATGAACTCACACCAAAGGAATCGACCACCCATGAAGGAACCGCTTCTGTCAATCATCGATCTCCACCAAAAAGTCCACAAACGTTTCCCCATCATCTATGTCCAACATTCCCCCATCGATAATGTGTGATGGATCATACACGTACCTTCTGAGTTGTAAGACATGGAAAATTTCATTCACTAGATGCGTATGTGCGGGAAGATCTAGGCAATACACCACATCTTCAACTATGCTGAGAACCTGAAAGGGTCCAATGAACCTCAGAGATATCTTTCCACCCTATAAAAATCTCTCCAAACCTCGTCGAGGTGAGACATGTTGGAAGACCTGGTATCCCTCCTAGAAATTCAATGGTCTCCATATCCAATCATAATAAGACTTATGTCTGCTATGTGCAGTCTTCATCCGCTCCTGGATAATTTTCACCTTCTCAATGGTAGCCTGTTCCAAATCTAGACCCATAAGTACTGACTCCCCATGGTCTATCCAGCATAGAGGTGATCTATATGGTCGACTGTACAAGGCCTCAAATAGTGACATGCTGATGGTGGAGTGATAACTGTTGTTTTACATGATCTCCACCAAGGTAATTTATCCTCCCAACTACGACCAAAATCTAGGATGAAAGAACGAACCATGTCCTCCAGTGTCTAAATGGTATACTCCATCTGACCATCCATCTATGGATAAAATGTGGTGCTAAAAAATAGATGAGTCCCAAAAACCTCCTGTAATCCCTTCCACAAGAAAGACGTAAAACATGCCTCACATTCGGATACAATCATTGATGTCACCCCATGAAGTTGTACAATCACTTTTCTATAGATGTGTCCCAATCCATCTACTGATCCCTTCTCTCAGATGGGTATGACGTGGACAGACTTATTGAGTCGATCAACGATCCACCAAATAGAATCATGTCTGCTGGATGTATGTGGTAGTCCTGTCACAAAGTCCATGGTGATACCATCCCTTATCCACTCTGGTACCACTAGGGGTTTCACTAAGCCTGCTGGAACATGATGCTAGACCTTCAATTGTTGAATTTAGAGGCATCTTGAAACAAACTCTTCCACTTCTTACATCATCCATGAACACCATTGATAACACCAGAGGTCTGGGTATATCTTCTCCACACCAATATGTACATCCAGAAGAGACATTTGGAACTCCCCCAACACCTCCTCCTGTAGTGCCACTGGTACCATAGTGTATCATATGAAGATGATGACGTGCTTCCCAGCTTCAAAAAAACCATCAGGTGCATGTCCAGAGGATATCTGAGAATGTGGAGCCTCACAGTTAATGTCCCCAATCTATGCCTCCTAAACACGCTGAATAAGTGGGGGAGTGATAGTCATAGGCTGAAGTTAAGATTCCCCATCTCTATAAACAAACGATATCTGGAACGCAACTAGCTGCCTTATTGCCTCAATCAGTAGCTATAAACCAGACATCCTACAGAGTCCGTCTGCCACTATGTTCCCCTTCCCAGGAGTATAGACTTTCTCAAATTCATAGTCCTAGATGAACTATATAAATCATCATTGTCTCAAGTTTAGTTCATTCTATGAGAAGATATACCTGAGACACTTGTGATCAGAGTAGACTGTTAAATGTTCACCCATCAAGTAGTGTCCTCACATTTTCATGGCAAAGACCACTACTGCTAACTCTAGGTCATGGGTAACATAGTTATGATCATGTTTTCTCAGCTATCGTAAACCATAAGTGATCATAGCTCACTCCTGCATCTGGACGCATCCATGTCCAGTCCCTAATATGTCGTATTAGACTACATACTCAATACCCTCTTCTGGTAGCCTCTAGATGGGGGCACACGTCAGTATCTTCCTCAACTCCAGAAAACACTATTGAAATCTATCCATCCACACAACGAGTTGTCCCTTCTTCATTAATGCATATAAGGGTGCCACAACTCTAGAAAAGTCATGTACGAATCTTCGGTAGTACCCAGCCAACCCTAGGAAACATCACACATTGGTCACACTCTTAGGTGGCTCCCATGCTAGAAAAACCTCTATCATTTCCAAATCCACTGAAAATCTATCCTTTGAGATAACCTATCCCATAAAGTGGTCCTTCTGTATCTAGTAATGGCTCTTCAAGAGATTACCATGATTCTCGTGCTACCAGAGTTTATCCGGAACAATCTGCAGATGATAGGCATGATCCTCCTCTGACACCGAGTATATCAATATGTATTCTATTATGACCACCACAAAATGGTTGAGGTATGGATGAAATATCATGTTTATGAGTCCCATGAACACTACAAGGGCATTTTTCATGCCAAATGGCATAACAAATAACTCATAATAGCCATACCAATAACTAAAATCCATCTTCTGCACATCCTCATCTCGTACCCTAAGATGATGATAGCATGATCATAGTTCTGTCTTCCAAAACCAACAAGCTTTCTTCAGCTAATAAAAAATATCATAAATCCTCAAAAGTAGATACTTTTTCTTCATGGTCACCTAGTTGAGGCACTGATAATCCACATAGAGCCTCAAACTCTCATCTTCCTTCATGACAAACAAAATTGGGGATGTCCCTGGAGAAACCCTGAGACCTATGATCCCCTTCCTTTTCAAGTCCTGCAGCTGTACCCCTAACTCATGAAGATCCATGGGATCCATATGATATGTTGGTGTGGATATCGGTGTCATATCGGGGTACTGGTTGATGTAAAATTCTACCTCTCTGTGTGGATGTAGTCTTGGAATATCATCGGGAAATACATCGGCATACTGGTAAATCACTAAAGGATAGCGCAGACTCTGAACTTCAACTACTCTGAGGGTATGGTTAGTAAACTGATGTGTGATCATATGAACCCTCCCCCAGTTAAGGCCATCATGTGCTGCAAAGGTTCCCTTCTAACCAGTAAAGGAAAACCTGGTCCCATCCTCACGGACACACCGCACTTTTCCCCTCAAGCAGTCAGTCTGAGCATGGACTATGGATAACCAGTCCATACCCAAGATGACGTCGTAAGGCCTCAACAACACTACTAGAAAATACCAACAAAAAATCTCTCCTCCCAGATTATACTCACACTACTAGAACTAGTGTTCAATCATTGAATCTTCTCACTTAGGAGTCTCTAATCACAAGGATTGAGCCAAAGGTTCTGTTAGAATTTTTGATCTTTGAACGAGATCCATGAAAAAGAAAGATTGACTGGAACATGTGTCTATAAGTACTGTAGCTAAGGGGGGGTAGATATATATTTTACATCTAATCAGGTCTAGAGCACCATGGTTGTAGGCCTCAGCTACCAGGAGCTGAGCTCGTCCATGTCCACCTGCTCCATATGGTCGGGGTGGACCACAAGGAGGTGGTGTCAGAACAACCTCAACCCGTCGTTCACCACCTACTACATGACCCGCTCCTCTGCCACGTCAGATATCCTATGGACCTTGTTTCTCGAAACTCTACCTATGACTCGACGTCCCCTTGACTGTCTGCTGGTCGTCAGTGCAGCTGGTTGGGTAGTAGCGAGCCACGTGACCTTTTCTAGCACATGTGAAGTGCAGTCTTCTCCTACACTAATACGTTCAACCTCAAGAGCCTCACACCTCTGACCCTACATCATGGGGTCGTCCACCGGAAGTTCTGGTCCTCTAGGACCTCAGTGTCATCTACCTAATACTACCCGTAAATGACTCACCTATGTGGTCCCTAGTGGTTGGTCTCGATGTTGGTGTCTTCTCAGTAAGGAAAATCTTTGCTAAGGGATCTCTCTCTAGAACTACAGCATTCTTCAAGATGCTGATAGATACCATTGACACTCTTATCTCCCATCGAATTCCTTGATCAATGGTCCAGGCCCTGAAGAATGGGTCCCGCACCATGTCGGTAGAGTAACATGAGAGGTTTTTGAACCTTGACAAGTATTGGTCCACGGTCAGGCTGCCCTTCTGTATGTGTAGCAGATCCAGTATAAGCACAGAGCATAGAGTCACTAGAATGTGATCAACCCTGAAGAGGCCCTCGAAATATTCCCAGGTGAGGGTTTCCTTGTCATGTGTCTGGAGCATCAAGATCCAATATCTCCCAGCTTCTCCCTAGAAAAGGCTAATATATAGGATCACAATCGTTCAGCTGGTGTCCCAACCAAGCGAAAGACTCTAGCCACAGCCTCTAGCCAGTCCTTAGGCACCTGCAGATCCCTCTCGCCTCAAAACCTCAGAGGCATATGCCACTAAAACTCTTTCAATGTTCTTAGTCAACGTGCCCCATCTTCTGGTGGGGCCGGTGGCAATGACTATCCAATTGGTAGTGCTGCTACTGTTACACCACCAGATGGTGAAAATGTCGTAATAAGGCCCTGTAACGAGGCTGCATCGCTCGGAGTGCCATCATTGTGTACTCTCTCAAGAATGCTTGTTGGCATTCTATGTGGCAGTATCCTAAGAAAAAACAGGTCTGCCACCGTCAAAAAGCTATACGTGGTGAGCTGACTCAAAGAGAACAAATGTAAAACACTTCTAAAACACATGCAATCAGTGTTTTTGTTCACTGATTCCAAAATTAAAATTTAGGGTCTTGGTGTATGGATACGTCAGATTCTATACCAACAATGGACTCCTTAAACTAAAAACCACACTTAAAACACTTAACACTATTGCTTTATTAAAAAGTTCAGGGTCCTAGATATTTGGTACAACTGACTCCTTTGATAAAACATTGTCACGAACCATCCCTTTGGGCTTGTGCCATGACTACCCCTAGCCCGCCTTCCATATTCCATGGGATGGTGAATAGCACTGAAAAGGCACATCCCTATATCAGGAAGGAATTCCCTTAAAACTTATACAAACAAACTATCCAATAACACCATAAAAATAAAACATGATCTAAACTTCTATAGTAAAAAAGTGTTATGAAAGTAAAGGGGTCGGAATACAAGCCCTACTGAAACGTTCAAGTACAACTTAAAATAGAAATCAACTCCTAGATCATCCATTGGGGATCCTACCTTAAGGGAATGGTATAAATCGTCTCAACAGCACTTTACGTCAACCCATCTCTTCCAGGTATCACATGGTCCTAGATCCCTCAAGACTCAACCCATTTTCTCATTATCTGCACAAGACACAACAAGTTTCTGGTGAAGCACGTGCAATAGTGAGTATAACAATACTCATTAGGGACCCCGAGACCCCCTAAGGTCTCCTAGAGTTCCACAAAGGAAAACCCACAATGCAAGACCTCCATCCCAATGTAAGTCATTGTTCCACGACGGGCCACTGTAAGGCGGGTCCTCATTGGTTCTAACTACCACTGATCCACACAGGGTTGCTATGATGCTGACCCATATAAGTTCTATATGATACTAATCAATATAGGGTCACTATGATGGTGATCTGCACAATGTCGCTATGATACTGATTCACACAAGGTTGCTATGACGCTGACCCACTGAGGGTAGCTATGATGTTGATTCACAAAGGGTCGATGTGATGCTGATCCACATTTGGTCACTGTGATGTTGATCCACATAGGGTCTCTATTATGCTGATCCACACAGGGTCACGTGTAAAAGGGTAGGTATGATAAGTCATTCAACTAGATCATCTCACTCTGATGTTTCTAATACTGACCTGCAATGGTCGCTCTTCTTCTTCATGTCATAGTCAGCCACATGATTCCCACTCAACACACTTCATTCTAGGAGAACCATTCCTCAAGACATCAGACATATTTAAAATAGTAATAATCACTACAAAAGGAATACTAAAGGGACCACCCCATCATACGGGTCCCAATGTGACATATAGTGTGTCGATCAGACGTCTGGGCTGTGAGATATGGAAAATTTTGCAAAAAGGGCCATATTGGATTCAAGTCTCACCCAACATAGTTTTCATGTAAAACCCTGTCAAAACTAACTTAGAGTATCTCAAAAAAACCACTGTGTCACTAGGGTCCTTATGCTATAGACAGTGCGTCAATCGGACGTCTGATCTGTTAGTTACATCACCTTATGTGAAATAGTGGGGATCACACCTCAGTTCAGCCTGACTCGGTCGGGGCTGCCAGAATATGCAAATGGGACCTCTTCCCAAAATGGGTCCCAATTCCAATAATTTCATGTCAAAACGACACCAGGTTAATCAGTTAAAAGTGCTTATTTATTCGAGGACCGGTTGGGTTTGGGCCTGATCCAACTCGATTGGACCGACCCGACGAAACAGGTCATGGGGCCTACCTGACCCCACCTGGGTTCAGCCCTTTAATGTTTGGCTCAGTTCACTGGGATAGGCCCATCAGGGTTGGACTAGTTTGGTTCACAGGCCCAGGCCATGGTTGGCCTGGCCCAACCGCACAGGCCTACCAGGCTACGGGTCCGGCCTGGCCCATTGGCATGTCTGGCATGCATTAGGCATGGTCCACTTGAAGGTGGACCATTGTGTACCACTAGTTACAAAGTCGTTTCCCCATATGGTGGGGTGTATGCCCACCGGATGAATGGTCGGTTGTTTGTCCAACCGGGTTCCACCAATGGGGCATAACGTCGGGCATCGCCGTTCATTGCTGCCATGGTCGGCTGGCCAAGGATGCTATGCATTTCCCCCTTCTACTGCTCCCTATTGGGCGCAACTCTTTTGTGTCACTGGCGGCGCCTGCGGGCGCCCCCCTTGTCTCACGAATCCGGCTCAGGCCAGCTGCCTTTAGCCACCATGGTGCATCACCTTTAACCAGCCATGGCCGGTTTCTGCAGGTATCCTCTAGTCACCACCAGCTGCCGCTGCTATGGCGCGCCAATAGCTTCTTCCACGGGCCACTAGATGTTCTCTTGTGGTCTGTTCTTGGTTCCGTCTACGCTTATCGCTCTTCTGAGCTACCTCCGTCATAGAAAGACCCACTATTTTGTGTTTACGTCAATCTAAGAAAACTATCCCTAAAAAACGGAGAATGAGAAAACGGCAGAGGGTCCAAGCATTTTCCATTGGCCCACACCCTCTACATTAATGTGATAGCAAGTGGGATCATGGTAAAACATCAAAGATAATTTTAAAAAAACCACCTACCTAGAAGATACATTCATAGATGAATATCCATAGTACTCCTTCATCGTTGTCATAAGTTCGTGATTCAGTGGTTCTTGTCACAACTCTCTGAAACCAGTCTCATCCTCTACTGGGTTGGTGTCGTGGTACTTTTCTAGAGCTTCGTCACTTGGTGATGTTGTTCCAACACTCCACCCTGAGCTCCATATAAATTGGAGAGGGTAAATTTGAGTGATGCACATGGAATTAATTAATTTCATTTAATTAATGAGATTTCCAAATTCCAAAGCTGCAGTATCAAAATTAAAGGGGATTCAATCCATTTAATGGATTGACATGTCGTTGGTCCTTCCACCGTTCTTGTTAGTTAGAGGAAGTGAAAAAAAGAAAAAAAATAACATTTTTATTTTATTAATCATTTAAATGTCCAAAAACTATCTTTTTCTCTCAAACCAATATGGTCAAAGAGAAGGCTCCCTTAAGCGAATCATGGCACATCAGATTCAATGGTGCCCATAAATTTTATATCTATGCACCGTTTCAAATGTTTTAAAACACCTCCCACATGTTTACTTAATGTACCAAAAAAAAGTTTAGAAAATCATTCCAGGCACATCGGGCCTCATTATCATGCACCTTCAATTTTCACAGACTCATATTAATTCCATATAATAAAAAAATTACATTGAAAAAATCATGGTCTTTACAAGAATATAATTTCTATACCACATACCATGAATAAATTGATGAATACACTTCTAATATAATCCTTATAACCATATTTAACTAACCATTGATTCATCAAAAATGATCTCACCTAAAAAAGAGGGTTCCAGATCTTCTGGAAGAGATAAGAGGTGAATAAAAAACCTAAACAAAAAATAGAACGAATTGGGGGACTTTACATACCCATATATTCAATATAAAAAATGATGACACCCCAAATGAATATGGGAGGAAGCTGAATCACCCTTGGGAGCTCTTGGGAGCTCTTGTGTTTCACTAGGATTGAGAGGGAGAGAATGGGACGGAAAATCGGGTGTTGGTTTAAAATCATTTAATATGATTTTTGTAAATTTCTCAACATTTATAGGCTGCATGGTTTACACACATGGTTTTTAGAACCATGTGAAAGTTAATTCCAAATATAGTTGAAGTCCCACAGTAACCTGGGGAGCTTCGCACAGTTTCCACTAACCATGCGCAGACTCAAGAACATGCCCATAATGCCCCTTTTTCTTTTCCATTCAAGTCGTGAACCTTTGGAACCCCCTGGTGCCTTCTCATGATCTTTGGGAACACTTTTAAACCCAAATTAGGGGACATAAAATGAGACATAAAAAAACATACCTTATGAAAAAAAATTCTGGGATCTTACAATCTCCCTACAATATGACGACTTTTCCTTGTGCCACACATTTTTTTTGCATCTTTGAGTTTCCAAAGAAAAGAGATCAAGCCACTGGTTAGGCATAACTGATTCTCAGTGCCATGTTTCTTCCTGAATGTTTAAATGCTTCCATAAAACTAAATATAAAGGCGCAAACATGCCTTGTAAGACATTCTATCTATGGTTTAGATTGGAAACAAGATTCTTCTCAAATGATGCATCATATTCAAGCTCAAAATGTTAAGCATTAATCAACTCTGATGGATCGTAGTGATACTTCTGGAGTTTCAAGACATAAAGAACCTCATACATCCCACTATAACACCATGGAAGATCCAATTAGTAATCCACTGGTCTGATCTTCTCCATAATATCAAACGACCCCACATACATGGGTTTGAAACTGTGTTGTTTATGAATTCGATGGTGACCCATCCCTAGTGATACCTGAAGAAAAACAATATCACCCACTGTAAACTCAAGAGGTCTGCAATTCCAATTTATATATGAATTATTCCTTCTCTGATTCATTTACATGAATTTCTAAATCAACTAATCTTTCTCTAACATGTCCTTCATTAGGGTCAACCCTAATAGATGGGACTCCCTAGATTCTAACCAACATGATAGAGAAATACACAATCTCTCATAAAAGGCCTAAAAACGTTCCATATAAATTGTAACCTATAATATTTTTTTTACAAGAACTCAACAATCAATAAATGCTTATCCCAAAAACCATTGAAATCCAGAACACAGGATTTCAAAATGTCCTTAATTACTTGAATTGAATGATAAGACTGTCCATCAATCTATGGGAGATAAGATGTACTAAAAACACTTAATTACCATGCTCCATATGTAACACCTACAGGAAGCGTGATGTGAAACATGGATCACGATCTGAAACCATGGTCATTTTCGCACCAAAAAATCTCACTATTTATTTGAACTATAATTCACCAAAATGATCAACTCCAAAAGTCTCCTGGATCAGTAAAAAAATTAGAATCCATAGTCAGTTGATCCACAACAACCCCGACTACATTCCTCTTTTGAGGGATCCTCAAAATACCCAATACGAATTTCATCGTTACATCATTACCCTTCCACTCCCGAACATGCGATGACTATAACAACCCTCATGGTTTTTGATGTTCTTCCTCAACCTATTGACAGTAAAGGAATCATTCCTCAATACCCACAACCACTATCTTCATTCCTGGATACTAATACTTTTGATGAAGACCATGATACATTTTACTCAAGATAGTTTGGACTTCCCACTTTGATGAGTGGTACTAATGATTCAAATTTTAGTGCACACCAACTGGTACCACAAGACAAACCTAAACATAATCAATTTCATAAACACCAACATCCCAATTACATGGTCACTCTCCACCATTATTTCATTCCTTCATATAAAAACACTTCTTTTCCACCCGATGACTCTCCATGACCAGACTCAAAATCATAGACACAATTATTAAAGATACAGGGGACATATTTTCATGATCATATTGTACATCAAGGTGCATCTCAGAAAACAAGGCCATAATTCTCCACTCAGAGTTAGATTCTTGAAGCTCCTGATTTAGAGTCATACATCTCAGATCATCTATAACACTATTCCAATTCCTTGGAGTGTAATCCATGTCAAAATAAATTTAATTCAGTATCTTAACCAACAATCTTTCCTAAAGGTTCAAACCCCACTAAAAGAATATATACTTTTGTATTTCATGATCAGTAAACACTATGAATTTTTCTCCCAATTATTAATTCCTCCAACACATTATGGGATAATCAAAAAATATAAATCAATATCATTGGTGGGGTAATTTCATTCATGAGGCCTCAATTTCATTGACCTAGAATCTACAACCTAATCTTCGATATAAACAGTTCCCCGAGCCATTAATGGACGCATCACAGAACCAAGTGTACCTCTTACCAGGTTTGGGTAAAATTAAAATAGGTGTGGTAGTCAAACACTTCTTTAGCTATTGAAAAGATACATAACATTCCATATACCACTCAAAATTAACCCCCTTCATGGTTAATCTTGAGAATGGAACTTCTAAATGAGAGAAATCTGTAATGAACCTGCAGAAATAATCATAAAATCCAGGAAAATGTAGAATATTAGAAACATTCTTGGGCTACTCCCAATACATCATAGCCTTCACCATCTCTCGATCGACCAACACACCTGACTTAGAAATGATTTGTCTGAATAAGTGCACCATGTCAATCCTGAACTAATAGTTTGATAGCTTTTCATAATTCCTATGCTCTCATTGTGTACTCAGGACAATGTCAAGATGTTTGGAATGATCTCCATGAGTTCTTTAGAACATCATGATTTCATCAACAAAGACAACTATGATGTAATCCATATATGGGTGAAATATATGGTTCACTAAATCAATGAAAAGAACCAGATTATTGGTCAATACAAATGGAATCTCCAAAAAATCATAAAAAACGTACCTACTGTGGAATGCTACATGTAGTACGTCATAAAGCCTCAACCTCAACTGATGGTGTCAAAATCTCATATGTATCTTTAAAAAGTAATCAAGAAACCCTAACCTTTTCAAATAGGTCATAAATTTTAGGATGAGGGTACTACTTCGAAATTTTTATTTGATTCATCTTTATATAGTCAACACATATCCTCAATGATCTGTCTGCATTCATTGAAAATAGCACAGAAGAACCCCATGGAAATGTACTTGGTCAGATGAATCCCTTTTTCTCAATCTCTTCTAGCTAAACTTTAAATTCCTATATTTTTTTACTACCATTCAATATGGTGGAATGTAAACTAGTTCTCTTCCTACAAAAAACTCAAATGTGAACTCTACATCCCTCTCAGGTAGCGGTCTTGATAAATCATCATAAAATAGTTGTTGAAAATGATCCACTATAGGTTTAAATAAATATTTTTCAAATCCTCCATCATCAAGGATAAATAATTCCATATCGTCTGAGGGTTCCCCCAAATTTTGGAAAACTATACTTGCATGGTTTTCACAAACATCCTGCTCACCACAAAGTACATAAGAGTCTCCATTGAAAGATGACAATGTTAACCTATAATGGTAACATTTGATGTGGGCCTGGTAAAACACTAGCCAATCCATGCAAAAAAAATAATGTCAAAACCTAACATCTTCAGAAAATATAGGTTCCAAATTTAATGGAAACAAGCACCTTCTAAATAAAAACAATTAAAATGGTTGATATCTTCTGATCGTACCCATAACAAAGAATCAATCGGCATAACACCACAAACCCATTTCATGGAAAGTCCCAACACAACTATGAACTATGAATAAATAAAATAATGCATAGAAACTATGTCAAATATGTAACTAGTGATAATTAAAGCTACAATAATCAAACCATGAATGGTATAAAATCATGCCTTTCCACCTTCCGGTGTAGAGAGAATTGAATGAAGATGACATGTAATTCTACCCTTTATCCAGCCTGAGTACCCAACACCACACTACCCTTCTAGTATGCGTGGTCTCATACAAGAGTTATGCATCCACCACCCCTACTGGTATTACCCATGGGGCTCAAACTAACTACCTGATATTGGGTAACTAACCCCCTGCATGTACTCTGCACTGATCTCTATCCTCCAACATTTTGTCACTACCATGGGTTCTTGCGAAACATCAACATATGGTCCAATATTCTGCATTCTCTACACACTAATCGTGTCCTAGAACACTATCTTCATACGTGTCCCAGCCTACCACACTGATAGTAGAAAAATTGATCACTAACCTGAGGGACTTGTTCCTTTTTCTGGCTATTCTCTCCACCATATCCTTTGTGGAATCTCTCAAAAAAATCATCATACTATCAGATTCTGCACCACTAGTTCGCCCCACTGTAACTACATGTAAAATCTTGGAGGCCACATTGAGTTTTCTTTATAAGATGAGGGCCTAATCCATCAACTTATCAAATCACTTCAACCGAAAAATATTTACCTAGGATATGATCTCAGTTTGATTACCATCCTAAAAGAACCTTTTAATAGCTTCCTTATCTTCCACTAAAGTGGGGTAAAAACAATGTATGTATTTGAAACAACCTTAATATTTCATTACTGAAATTATCCCCTAATTAAATCTCATAAACTCAACATCTGTACCCTTCCTCGAGGTTTCTGGATAGTATTGTTCAAGAAACATTTCCTAAAAACACTTCCACAATATCTCCAATACATGTTCAGTTTGAACTAGGATATCCCACCTACACATTTCCTGGCCCCGCAACATATAGCTCGCTAACATGAATCAATTATTTGAAGGATTATCTATATTATAATGAATTTTATGGATAATCTCTTTCTTGAACTCAGATATCTCTGTACAACCATATATTGTAATGGCTAGAGGGTGTTGCAGGTGAAACTCCCCAGTCAGGTCAAACATACTCGGTGAAAACCTATCCCATGAATCATTACAATATCATTATAAAATGATAAACGTTCACATGGAACTTCCCTTACCTATTATCTTGACCCATTGGTTCGTCTTTCTCCACTAATGGGGGAGAATTCTCAGAAACGTCCTCCTATCTCCCAACCGGCACTCACCTTCATGGTGAAATTTCTCTAAAATTTCAAACATGAACCTTAGAAGACAACCATATTGATTTCAAAATATATATAGGAAGGCTCATCACTATCCATAAACCTAAAATCCATTTACAAAATCCTAAAAGGTCTTATCACACCAAAAACACTACAATCAACCAAACATACCGAGGCCATGAGTAACACATGTAGCTAGCTCACACGGTTACAAACCATACCTTATACACAATTTCAAAATAAATTCCAACTCACAACTAACTGTAACAACATTCTAACCCACATACTTTCACTTATCAAGCATATTCCATTAGTTATTATTTAACATTTTATTTCCTCACTTAACCCATTTGTGTTATATCTTTATAATCAATTCTCACTACATTCAATAAAATAAAATTCCTTCTACCCTTTATGTCCCACACTCCCATCGCATGTGTGTGTTCCTACAATGATCCATGTCACTTATATACGTCGGTTCCCAAATTATTCATGAATGCTCAACCTTGTGACATTATAGTCCTGATAATAATATAAAAAATCATTCACATCAAAAAACAAGTGTATCACCCAATGGTTAAATATCATCAAATGTAATAAAAAACAATAAGAAAAAAAATTCTCACCCATGGTGATATGGTGTTCCCCCAAACTCGGGTAAGATACTCCCAAAAATGATCTCATTACCAAGGGCCAACACATCCTAGACTCCTACCTACCATCCAAAAAATGAGACAAAATAAAAAGATAGGAACTCCTCTAAAACAACTTTGTAACTTCCCCAACCTAGAATCCACTAACATGTGCCTCGATCTGTGTTATCACATGACCTCAAGTGTGCCTCCCCGTATTCCAGAGGTTGCTAACTAGAGGAAAGGGTCTAGATTAATCAAGTGGGGATACCATAACCCCTTTAATTTAGTAATACATAGTATATAATGATCATAAATAGGAGAAATAAGTCCAATAACCAATAAACATGCATAAATATCTTCTCCCAACATCAGGTACAAACTACAATCAATATAAACATGGAATGTCATACTAAATAGTTCTAAGTGGACAAAGCCAATAATAAAGATAAACAATAGAATCCCAAAAGTATCTTAGCCACCACATGTAGAACCTCATCAATGAATTTCCTATTCCCAACTAAACATTCATTAATAGGGTCATTGCCCTTTTCCAGACCTACAAGAATGAATTCTACTTGGATACCCAATGATGGCCTAAGAAGGGTCCGAGTACAACTTAATAGGCCACCACCAATAGTGTCTACTGAATATCATGTCTAACAGATAGTGAATGTAGTTTGAAATAAATCACATGTAAATAAAAGACAGTTTGGGTGAAATTAGTAAACAAGGTTCACATGAATCATTCCTAGCATTATTCCTAGTTCAATACTAATACCATATTCATTACTTAATTCTCCTTCTTAATGTGTTCAATGAAATAGGTATAATCATCAAGATCAATGCATTAGGGAATCAAGTCAAGTCCCCTAACTCACTAGGGAATAACGCTTTTCACAAACAATAATTATCACTAACCATGGAGCCTTGATCATGGTAGTTTCATCAAATACAACTATTGGGGGTATAGAGCATAAATACGACTCCCCTTCCCATGAACCTCTAGATCAGGTTAGAGCATCAGTCCAACCCGACCTATGGGAAGATCCTCGGTGCGTTATCCCCCCACCATGACATGTGTACATACTAATTCATCCATTCAACACACAGAACCATATCACCACCAAACACATCCAATAAATATAATAGTCATAATCCATGATAATCTCACTACAATTAACATTATTCCTAAACTCATTAAATCATTTTCCATCAATGTTACATATCCCATTTAGCCTAATTCCCATTCCCATGCCTAGATCACTAATCATATTCAATAATTCCATTATATCATCTGATTTATCAGATTTCTCATTTCTAAAACAATTAATCATATCAACATACTCAACAAGGGAATTACATTGTCACACAATGACCTAGCACTTACATAGCTAATTTCTTGGATGATAAAATATTAGCACACCTCATGGGTTGCCATAAATGGGTAAAATCATCCTCGTTGCATCCCATAGGGTATATTACTACTTCCAATCACCATTTAGACACCCATTATACCAAACCATACCAAAGGATTCAAAATCACAACAATAAGTAACTATGAAAAAAGTTGGACATGAACACATCTACAAAGGGAAAACAAGATATAACTTGTAGACCAACTACCATGATTATTTTAATGAACACACTCTAAATCGAATCATTTGATCCTAATTCAACCACTCTTTGATTCCTCGGCCTAGTTCTCATCATAAATGAGGGACTTTAGAGATTCTATGGAAATAAGAAGGGAATTCAAACCCTAAACCAGAATGAGAAACTATAAAAAGATTTGACTTACCTGGATCATCAATACACAATTTAAGTCACTCCAAAAAAACATATGGATAAAGAATAATCACACCTTGGAGAATTTGGGGGGATCTTAATTTTCACTCAGGTTGATATGGAGAGAATGTGAGGAAAAACTGGGTAAGGTTTTAAAATATCAAAATGTCATTTTTTGTAAATTTCTCAACCTCACTAGGCCGCAAGATTTAACTGGATGGTTTTCTAAACCATGTGCAATGCATACACAAGATTCTTCCTATGGGAGGTCATGTCATATAGTTACATAGGGATCACTTCCTGATTTTCACTAGTTGTACAAAAACCGTTAATAATGCTTAGAAAGCTCCTTTCCCCCTTATCTTTTGTGTCTCGAACTCCCAGAAAACCCCTTATCCTCCACATGATCTTGGGGAACATTTATTTGACCCAAAATAAAGGACTTAAACTGAAACAAAAAAAAATCCTTGATAAAAAATGATATCTTACAATGAGTCTCATCAATAGTTTATGTAGAAAAATCATTTCATGGATGTTGACTCAATTTATTTGTTTGGGTGGAATAATTCATCTTCCCATCAACTCGGGATGTTCAATAATGTCACTCCTTTAAATGACATGATTCAATATCATGTTCAATAAACTTCATGATGAACTAAAACTTATCATTATAAACTAATTTCATCCTTCCTTCCCAATTCACTTCTCATTTTTTTAATTTGATCATCACAATTTTTACTACCTTCAGGCATAGTGTTTTCATGGTCCTTGATTTATTAGGGTTTATAATCCAATATAGGTTCCATGAAAATAATGGTATATTTCTGATAGTCATCTATATCATAGATCTTATCTATATACTCAACATGAAACAAAATCTTTTCATCAATTAACATGTCAATCTATATTAACCTACATGATTTGGATTTTTGTTGAATATCTCTAAAATTCATAGAATTATTGAATAGTGGTCCATGTGATTGTATTAGATCACCAAAAAAATTAATCACAATTCCCTCAAAACTATTCCATTGAAATTATTCTTCAATGATTGAAATAATTTTAATTCAAAGAAACATATATTATTCCATTTCTTCAATGAGGTCTATGATATCATTTTATGTTGTTAATTTTTTTTCGTAAGCATCCTCCTATTAATTAATTTTTTTCACAATTTTGTGTTCTTTAATAAAAAATATCTTTTATTGAACAATATATATATATATATATGAAATCAATTCATC
Organism: Viscum album; assembly: GCA_963277665.1. NCBI lineage: Eukaryota > Viridiplantae > Streptophyta > Magnoliopsida > Santalales > Viscaceae > Viscum > Viscum album. The sequence continues at coordinate 1,031,071,906 of OY728133.1, read as the reverse complement.
CGAAACATTTTTTATATATCATTACAATTTACAGTAGAATTCATCAAAATTATTGAAAGATTCCACTTCTATATACTCTCCATAGTATTAACTAGTTTATTCTTAGGAAAATTATCATTTTATTTTAGAAGAGAACATTTATCCTTATTTTCATTATTTGATATTTTTCACAATTATATTACTTCACTATTATGACTATTTTTATATCCTTTTAAATAACCTTCAGGTTTTCCCCAACTAGAGGGGAGATGAAATTTTCCACTTGATGTGATTCCGAACCAGCTTCAAATCTTCACATCATATAAACTACTTAAAAACAATAGGGAATATTACTATAATTCAAAACAATGAATACCTAGGCTCTTATTCCACTTATATTTCCATGATTAATCTTTTAGGGTCATTGGGGGGTTAATCAGTGTACACAAATTTTTTATTGAATTTTACTTTCTTTAAATTAACACCTCTACTCATGATCCTTAACCCATATTTAAGAGAATTGATATATTTTGTTCTCTTCCCAAATAAATATACATGTAATGATGATAATAAATGAGACATTAGAACATATATATTTTTAAAGGGTTTGGTAAAAAGACCTCTTTGTTTCCATGATCAACCTGTTTTTGATCCATAGATTCTCCAATCACCCCATTTTGTAGTGATTACAAATTCATTGAATTGGAATATAATTTTCTGGAATGATGTAAAAAAATCCTTGTGATTTAGTGGTCTTCTTTATACTAGTACCACTAGTCTCAAGTTGTGTTGTATATAATGGAACAATTATTTATTCCAATATATCCAGTAAAAACAATGAACTAGATCTATTAACTAAATTGGACGACTTTGCATCAACTTGATAATATTGTTCCTCTACCGATGGCCTTGGAATGATAATATATTAACATTATAATATTAATTTCTATATTATAGTATCTAATATTTTGAAGATGAAACTTCCACTTCACTGATATGTCAGAATGATAAAAATACAAAATTATCCACAAACATCATGTTTACTTCTTCATCACTTTACCAAATTATATGGTAGATAATTCTTCTTTGATCATGTTTCTAGCCTAAATTAACTCATGCAAGTTGTTAACACACTCTTCATTCTTATTATATATAGGAACAATTCCCACAAACGCTTAAATAAATCCCACATCATGTATGTTTTCATATAATCTGAAAACTGAGCACATGGACAATAAATAATTATATTTCCCTTCCCACTATTATGTTTTTGGTTTCAAAATTTCAATTCTAAAAACTATATCATTCTAAAATATATATATATATATATATATATATATATTGGGTACTATATTTCTTCTTCACGCGTTGATGTGTTTGAATGAAATTAAATAATGAAAGAATGTACGACTATCCAAAACCATATATACATACCCAAATAGGTATTCTCAATTAATAAGGTTATCAACATATACAGGATACATGAAATTTTAATTTCATAATCCAATTAACATGCATGGAATAGACACATCACAAAAGTGGAAGTGTAGTTCTCTACTAAATTTTAATTTTGTAACAATGTGTATTTATATTCACTAGTTCACATAACTATTTTAATAATGAAAAAACTATGATGGTGTTTAACATGGATTGAGTGTTCATAGGATTATAATATTTTCCAACAGAGTGACTCATGGATATCAAAAAAATCTCACAAACCAAGGAGAATAACACATGATGGATATGGGATCACCAAATTTTTTTTGAAACCTTTTATTTTTTGGGATTCTTTGATAGTGTTAAACAATTAACGAATGTCCACATTGTCCTTATTTCCATTTTGTAATATTATTTCAAGGTGGGATACATCTTATAAAACAATACAGGTTCACATTTCTAGGTTTCTCTGGATATAAGATCTGATCACGATGACTGTCAAAAGAATCCTCAATAAAGGGTTCATCTCATTTTATAAGAGGTTTTCATCACATCATATACTATTTTAATCTTTTTCCTAGATCCTTCAGTTCTCCTACAATTATTTCATGTCATGGAATATAATAAAATTATTGAGTCATTTGGAATATTTAAATTTATGCTGAGTTTTATAATGTATCAAATTCTCAAGTTTTCGTTGCTCCATTTCTAATGAATCCTCAATTTTATTTAAATTTGGATCACATGACCCATAATATGGAATCTCAAATATAGCTATATATGTCAGTGTCTATATAACTTTTATTTCATTTTCTAAAGCATGTTTTTGGAACTAATGAATTCATGCAACATGAAATTTCCTGCATGATCTCAAGTTGATTAAATGACCTTAAATCCATCGAAATAACTGTAAAAGATATCTATTTTCTAGATCAATGATGACTATTCTAAACTATAGAATACATGATCACTAAAGGATGCTTACATTTTGAGATAACATCACCACTTAATTGATTGACCATGATCAAATGATTGAGTATAAAATATTCTATCTAAAATTTAAATGACATGGAAATAATAACCCACACATTTCCATACCATATCAAAATGCACATAGCACTCAAATTCAGTATATCAAATAATTGATGTTGTTGGAAATATCAAAATATCCTCTCCCACCAGGTACCACCTCATACCATTCTCTAGCTGTTGTTCCTCCCCTCGCAGTGGTGTCGTCAATCTATCGCCATATACACAAACCATTGTTAAGTGAGATACCCTCCTCTACCACATTAGGGCATGAGGTTGGATCCCCTAGCTGGGGTCGACCTCAAGGTTAAACATGTGAATGGAGTGGGGATAACCTTTTATTTCTTGAGGGACGACCATAATTTTTATATAATGACCCATATAATATACATAGTAAATACTAAGTATAAAATAGTAGTCCAATCATTAACCAAGAATATAATAAATCCATCACCAGAGTCAAAGCCACATTATATCCCTTCTCTCTATCTTTTTATCAGGAAAATATATATTTGCACAATCATCATCAATTAAAAACTCTTCATGCAATAAAATTAATGTTTTATGGATTTAATTAGTATTACATAAGAAATATATAATTTTTGTTTACATTAAAACATAAATTATTATTCAAAACCATCCAAAAATAATCATTAAATAATATTTAAACATTATGGACCTCATTTTATAACTTCTTCACCCAATGTTGAAGATAATGTGAACTCTTCAAGTACAATAAGATCATTTCTTTTATCATAGTGTCAGGTCAAAAAGCGTCCAAATTTTAAAAAAAAATTAATCATGCCACCCAATTCCATTAGATGAATCCAAAAAATCTCTATGAATCATCTCCAAACATGTAGAATTTTATTTCCAAAAAAATCCAATGAGTTCATTACAATTCATAATACACCATCAAAAGTCATCATTATTTTTTCTTAAACTCTTTCATTCTCTCTAAATCCATGATTAATCACTTATCACAGAGTAATTGATCATAACATGATATTTTATTCAATCATATTTTTCAATAAAATAAAACCATGCTCATCACACATTCACATGGGATATTAAGTGTCCATGAAGAACATATCACATCTTTCTATGGGGGTGGTTGGCCTACGTACGCATAATCAACATTTTCAATTTTCATTGAATGGGATCATAAAATGGTAAATGATATATTATCATTTCATTATGAAAAATATATATAGAATATAATATATAAAAAATAATTCCCTCATTATGATCTATCCATGATATATGGGGATGTAAAATGTATTACATTAGTTTCGGGAGTAGGTAGTCCTTCATACATAGGAATGATTTTTTTATTTCAAATTTGATGGAATTAAATATTGAGATAGGATATACTATTAACCTCATAATATCATTGTATATATAGGATATTTTTTATATTATCATGATATATGAATATTTTAAGTAGGTGGAATAATAAATAAAATTGAAATTCTTTATTGAAATGATACATATTCCTTGAGAAATCACTTTTTCATAACACCTTATGACAACTATGGGTGGAGTTCTACCGAATACAAGTCTTCTATAATATGGGTGGATTACATGAAGATATTTTTGAAATTATTGGACATAAAGTTTGTTTTTATGTTTTTATAATTGAGAATAAGTGGTTCTCTATCATAAGAGAGGTGAGGGACAGTCTTGGAATTTAAAAAAATATTAAATTAATTTAAATAAATATTAAATTCCAAATGGACTCAAACTTCTTAATTTAGAATATATAATTTTTATTGTTCTAGAAATGATTATGTAATAAATTTTGGAATTTTTTGGTAACATTTTTACACCTATCATTTTGTTTTATCCCCGGGTCAACACATATCACTCTTACTGTGAGAACAATGATTATTGTTGTTTGTGTGTTAATAGATTTTATATACATTAAAAAATATAAAAAATGGACAGTGTTTAATATTACTGACCATATCCTAATAACTATTAAAAATTTATGATTTTTAAGAATGTTGTTTCATTTAATAAAATACTATTTAATATAATATAAAATTAATTTCACCTTTTAGTTCTATTCATTACATTAATTTTAATAACATCAATATAAAAGTTAAAATTAAGGACAAGTTTTTAATAAATACCTAACATTTCATGGTATTATATACAATTCTTGGATCAAACTAATTATCTCATATTTTATTATTTGTAATATTTTTAACATCCTTTGTTTGATTTTGTAACGTCCCGGTTCTAGAAGCCACCCAGAGGCACCCCGTACCCGGTTGGTCACAAGGCTGCAAGTGCATTTCCCCAAATTCCAGAGGTTGTCGACTAGAAGCAAGGTCCTTGGGTGTGATAGTGGGGAAACTATACCCTCATTGGCAGAGTACACAGCGGAATTAAATAAGCATGCAACAGCGGAAGCAGTAAATAACCAACAATAAAAATAGCGGAAGACTAAAACAGAAACAACAGGAGCACATATGTATAAATATTAAATTATTCATGATACATATCTAGGAAAGCTTCCAAACACGTCACAATTCTGAAAAATATAATAGTACCAAAACAAGTACAAAAGAAAGTAAACAGCTCGTCAGCATCGCATGCCAAATCTTGGACACATGCTCTCCTCCTCCAAAGAAATCAAGTACCAGAAGTAGAAGGGCACTTGCCTTTATCTATACCTACAACAACATAGTCTATTTGGGCCCAAAAGCATGACCCAAATAGGATGTGAGACCAAATACCAGTAGTCAACCACCCGAAGATCTGTGCCTAATAGTCAGTGAGTATATGGCAGGTAATAGTACAATAAGTAGTAAACAGTAGAAGAAACAGTAGGAAGTAATCAATAAGCAATAAACAGGATGATATAAAACAGTAATCAATCCATAGAGCAGAAAGTAACAGTGAATCAAACAACTAACCACAACAGAAACCCCTCTGGGAAGTACTCGTAGCCAACCCCTCTGGTCCTATCCAAAAAGTACCACAACCCTCTGGTCAGTGCACTCATCCTAAACTCCTGGTTGGTCATATGAAATTATAAGACTCTCTGGGAAGCTCACTCGGTCAATTCCCTTTATAGTATAGGGTAGTCAGGGACTCTTTGAGGGAGATCACGTGGTCTAACCCTCTTGGCCCCATGGTCTTGAGACTCTCTGAGGGAGCACACTCAGTCAATCCTCTTATAGCCTCATGTATACCACAAACTCTCTGAGGAAGCTCACTCGGTCTACCCTCCTATAGACTATAATTACTAATACTCTTGGGGAAGCTCACTCGGTATATCCCTTGTAGTCTATAATGTCCAAGAATCTCTAAGGAAGCTCACTCGGTCTATCCCCGTATAGTCTATAATATCTAAGACTCTCTGGAAAGATAACTCGGTATATCCCTTGTAGTCTATAGCACCGGGTTCTCACGGCCCCATGCCACTCAGTGCATATTAATGTTATAAGGCCAGAGTACACCTATAGATATACTTGGATAACCAAAGTACGCCTATAAGGCTACTTGGATAACAGTATACAAAGAAACAAGCATGTTAACAACATCATTCTGTCCTATGATCACAAGGCATGGAAACAGGTGCAACAGCCAAAGGCTAACAAGATCCCATGGTTACAACAAGAACAAAGCATGGGAAAAACATCCAAGCACGAAAATTATCCACAACATGATCAATTTACCTCTACACAAGCACGCAATAAAGGAAGGAATAACCAAAACACAAAAAAGGTAAACACGCAATACCTCGTTCACGGGTATTAGTGGAATTTTCACATAAAACTAAAAGACATCAAAAGGTAAGGCACAAACCACTTACCTCGATCCTAGGAGATCGATATACTTGAACCACGAGGCTTGATTCTCCTCAGAACGGCGTAGATCTACAAAAATGCACAAAACGTTCAACCCATGATAACATACAAAATAGGTGGAATTGGAAAACAGGGCTCTAGGAGAAGTAAGAACTAACCGTTGTAATTCCAATGCAATCGACAGTGGTCAATTCTATGAACGGATGAAGGCTCAGGGATTCGAAATAGTTTTACAGCCATACAACATCTCTCAGTCGAATGGGACTTAGATAAAGATGATTCTGTCGATTAAGTGTGACCCCAGTCTGTTTAATGAAAAACAATACATGGTGTGTACTTATTAGGTACATAGAATGTACTCTATTTTTCCATACTACTCTTTAAGCGACCTACACATCATCCCTACACACCGTGTGTGTGGCCCGGACACGGCCTGACGCGGCAAGGTAGTACACGGTGTGTACTCAGAAATTACACGACGTGTACTTCAAATATTTACAGAAACTCCTCTTTTCTAAAAAACGACCAGAAAAGGAGAAACATACCTGAATCAAATATCCGGGATCTTACAAACTTCCCCCCTTAATGAAATTTGTCCCTGAATTTCCCTAGTGAGGCGTAGAAGAAGAAACCCTGAAAAGCTCCGGCCACTGCGATCGTACATCAGTCTCCCTCTCCCAAGTATCTTCATGCACTCTCCCATGCTTCCATAGCACCCGTACTAGAGGAATAGACCGGCCACAGAGAACCTTCATACTATGATTGAAAATCCGGATGGGATTCTCTTCAAATGATGCATCCACTTCAAGCTCAACCTCCTCATGTTTAAAGACATGAGACAGTTCTGAAAAGTAACGTCGGAGCTGAGAAACATGGAAGACGTCGTGCATAACCTGATACCTCTACGGTAACCACAACTGATAGGCAACGGGGCCAACTCTCTTCAACACCTCAAACTGCCCGACGTACCGTGGTTAAAGCTTACCATGTCTCTGAGTCCTCTTGTGTCTCAACCTCGGTGCAACACATAGGAAAACCTGATCCCCGACCTCGAACTCCAGAGGTCATCTCCACTGATCAGCGTAAGACTTCTTCTGAGACTGTGTTGTAGACATCCTCATACAAATCAAATCTATCTTCTCTAAGGTCTCCTGAAAAAGATGAGGTCTCAGCAAAGCTGTCTCTCCTACCTCCAGCCAGAATAAGGGTGATCGGCATGGCCTACCGTACAAAGCCTCGTAAGGTGCCATCTGAATAGTCTCCTAGAAACTATTGTTATAGGAAAACTCCAACAGAGGAATATGCGTCTCCCAAGAACCGCCAAAGACTATAATGCAAGCTCGGAGCATTTCCTCATGCACCTGGATCATGCGCTCAGACTGGCCATCAGTTTGGGGATGGTATATTGTACTCAAAAGTACATGCATACCCAAAGCCTTCTGAAGTCCCTGCCAGAACCGAGAAGTAAAGCATGCATCCCTTTCTGAAATAATGGAGTGTGGAACTCCATGTAGACGTAAAATTTCTCAGATGTACAACCATCCCATCTCATCAACACTGAAGGTCTCCTTGATCAGAAATAAGTGAGAAACCTTCGTATGCCTGTCGACGACAACCCAAATAGCATCATTCCCTCGAGGTGACCTCGGTAACCCGGTCACGAAGTCCATTGCGACATCATTCCACTTCCACTCGGGAATGGTTATCCGCTGTAAAAGACATGCTGGTCGTTGATGCTCTGCTTTCAACTTCTGGCAAATAGAACATCTCAGGACAAAACTAGCAACATCTCTCTTCATACCTAGCCTGTAGTACTAGAGGTATAGATCATGATACATCTTGGTGATGCCAGGATGAACTGCCCAAACTAAGGAATGAAAATTACGCATCAGCTCCTCATGTATGTCTGCATGAACCCATACGTGTCCCTAGAAATGAAAGATCTCATCCTCTCTCATTGTCAATCGATGAAGAGGGTCCTCTCCTGACACACTCTCCTGCAGGACAAAGCCTTCTGAGTCTGATAGCTTCCTCATCCATACCCAATCAATAAGTGAAGAGGTAACAGTTATAGAAGATAGAAAAGTTTGTCTCTATCTGTCGTGCACCTCTAATTGCATCTCAAAGAACAGAGCCATAAACTTCCACTCACCGCTGGCCTCCTGAACTACCTGAATCAGAGTTCTCTTGCTCAACACATCAGCTACCGTGTTTCCCTTTCCCGGCATATAGGTGAGCTCGAAGTCGAAATACTGAAGATACTCGACCCACCTGCATTGTCTCAAATTCAGATCAAGCTGGGTGAAGATATACTTGAGACTCTTGTGGTCGGTGAAAACCACAAATTTCTCTCCCAGAAGGTAGTGTCTCCAACAGTGTAATGCATGAACAATAGCTTCCAACTCCAGATCATGGGATGGGTAGTTCCTCTCATGTGGCCTCAACTGTCGAGACCCGTAAGCAATGACCCCCTATCCCTACATAAGCACAGCTCCCAGCCTGATACCTGAAGCATCACAGTAAACGGTATAGCCCTTGCCCAGCTTTGGAAAGACCAGTATCAATGCTGACGTCAACCTCCCCTTCAGCTCCTGAAAGGCTAACTCATAAGAATGTGACCATAAAAACTTCACCCCCTTCATGATCAGACCTGTCAGCGGTGCTGCTAGGCGTGAAAGGTCCTGTATGAAATGCTTTTAGTATCCAGCCAGCCCTAGAAAACTACGAACCTCAAAGGCATTCTTCGGCTGCTCCCTACAAACTACGACTCTCACTTTATCTAGGTCAACTAATACTCCAGTCTCTGAGATAACAAGACCCAGAAAGTGAATCTTATCCATCCAAAAGTGGAATTTCGAGATCCTAGCATATAAATGATGCTCTCTCAGTGTACTCAGAACGATCTCAAGATGTGTGGCATGGTCTTGTTGAGTGTGAGAGTACACCAAGAAGTCGTCCACAAAAACCACCATAAAGGAATCCAAGTACGGATGGAACACTCGGTTCATCAGTTCCATAAAAACTAATGGCGCATTCATGAGACCAAACGACATGACTGTAAATTCGTATAGACCATACCTACTCCTGAAGGCTGTAAGAGGTATATCTGATGGTATAACGCGAAACTGTTGATAAACGGACCTCAAATCGATCTTTGAGAACACCCGGGCTCCTCGAAGCTGATCAAAGAGTTCATCGATCCTCGGCAAGGGATATCGGTTCTTGACCGTCAACTGGTTCAGCTTCCGATAATACACACTAAGCTGATGGGTTCCGTCTACTTTCTTTGTAAACAGGATAGGTGAACCCCAAGGATAAGTACTGGGTAGGATGAAACCCTTTTCCTGTAACTCCTCCAACTAATTCTTGAGCTCCTGAAACTCAGGTGTAGCCATCCTATAAAGAGGAATGGACACCGGTTCCGCTCCTGGAATGAGCTCAATCGAGAAGTGTACCTCACACACCAAAGGAAAACCTGAAAAAGTCCTCTATAAAGACATCCCTAAAATGATCCACGGCTGGAGGAAAGTCTAACTGTGAAGTCCCCTGGTCATCCAGTTAAAGACTGGAAATCTGGGTTGTAACTCCTCATAACCCATGATACTCCGGTCTATCTCTACCCTCCTGGACATCCCACTAGCCTCTATGAAGGAAATATTTTCCCTCTGGTGATACGAAACTCACCCTGCGGTGATAGTAATTGACAACTGCCTGGAAGGGAACCAACCAGTCCATCCCAAGAATGACTTCATAACCTGTCATCTCTTGGACATAGAGGTCCCATAAGAAATTACACCCTGCAACCTCAAGAGGGCACTCTCTGCACTAACGTATGCTAGATTTCCTCGTTCCCAATGGCGTATCAAGAGTAAATAAGTCAGTAGACGAAAAGATACAGAACCCAAGGCTCTCCACAACAGAAACAGAGATAAATCTATGTGAAGCACCAGTATCGAAAAGTGATGAACATAAAACTGAGGATACTAGGATCATACCTCAAACCGTAGAAGGGTCGAGATCCTACTCCTGATAAGTCTGCTACATGGCGAAAGTCTGGCCTGTATCGTGGCCTTGCACCCCGGGCTGACCTCTCTGAGCTGATCCACTCTGTTGTCGCTGGTGACCTGGTGACTGACCACCACGGCCGCGACCTCCACCTCGGCCCAAACGGCCAGAAGAACTCTAGTTCCCAGACTGGTGAGAAACCGGCGAAGCATCTCCTGAACACGGGGTCATAGAAGAACCCCTACCACCAGCTAAAGGCGAAAAGATCTGACAAAAACGCTATAGGTGGACCATATTGCCGCATGATCGGTACTCCATCGGTTCTCTCTAGCACTGAGGCTTGGTATGCCCACTCCTACCACACTGGTAGCATACAACCTGGCTGCTCGAAGATACATCCCACATGCCCTAATCTCCTTGAGAAGACTCTCTATGGAACTTCCTACTATTCGTAGGAGGAAAACCAGCTCTGGATGTCAAACCTCCCTGGCTCAATGCTCCAGAATCCCTCAGGTTGTGCTCAATGATCAGTGCCTAGTTGACAATAGAGGATATCGAATCCAACCTGAAAATATTCACCTGGGAACGAATCTCCTACCTGAGACCATCCTCGAACTTCCTAGAAAGTAACAATTCATCACCTGCTGGGATCGGCGTGAAACGTTACCGAACGAGTACTCCATAACAGAAAGAGTACCCTACTGCAGACTCATAAACTCCTAGGCTCGGTCGGCCTTCATGGTCTCCAGGTAAAAGTAGTCATAGAAGGTGTGGAAAAACTCGTCCCAAGACATACTTTGATGGCGCCCTGACTGTGAGATCACCTCCCACCACCTCTTGGCGGTGTCTTGAAGCATATAGGTGGCTAGATTTACCCTATTCACTGGGGGTATCTCCATATGCTCAAAGATTGTTACTGTGGACTCTAACCATGACTCTATAGCCTGGGGTCCTCCATCCCCTAAGAATGTAGGAGGATGCTACTACTGAGAGACCCGCGTTAATTTGTCCATCGACGGGGAAAGAGGCGGCGCTCCCTGAAAAGTCTCCATCATCCTCAAGAATTCCTCCCTAAACTGCATATTGGCACCTACGATGGGTATGACTAATAGTGCCAAGGCTGGCACAGCAGGAGGATCTGTAGGAGGTCCCTGGTCGGCCATATCTGGTGTCTGATCACCGTCTGACAACTAACGTACAATCGGAGGACGTTTTGGAGGCATAGATCTGAAAAAAATCAAAATCACACCTCAGATCAAGATTATCAAATACTTAGAACACAAGAGTACAAAATGGAAATAGGAGAAAGAAAAATAAGAGTTTACAAAACACAACTACACGGCGTGTATAAAAACTACACGACATGTTCACTTAAACCAATGACATGGGCATGTACTCCTACCACCTCTAGTCGTGTAACACCCCAACTACACGACGTGTTGTACCCACACACGGTGTGTAGTTGAACTCTATTCCCCTACCCGAGTCTCTTTACATGGCTAACCCACATGGTCCTCTTAACCCTAAACTACACGGCATGTTCCCTAACGACACGGAGTGTACTAGACAAGGTTTCAGCAACCCGTGTTGTTAGTTACACGGTCGGGTACATGGTTGAAACTTACATGACGTGTTCTGAACAAACAAGGCGTTCATAGGAGAAGATAACACCAAACCATGTTGTTCATGACACGTCCAGGTACCTGGAACAAGACTACACGGTGTGTTCTTTACCAACACGGCATGTTCTACTCGAGTTTCCCCAACCCGTGTTATTAGTGACACGGTCGGGTACACGGCTTCCTACTACACGGCGTGCACCTACAGTACATGGCGTGTTACAAAAGACATTTCTTCAACACCGTGCTCCTGGTCAAATAGTCAGTGACATGGTCTGAAACTACATGACATGTAGTCATAATGTACATGCCGTGTATTCTGCGTTTTTCCGGGTGGTAGCTTAGAAACTGCACTGATGCCCAGAAACATAGAAAAACAAGGCTTGAAGGTGCAAATTCTTATCTGTGAGGGTCCATACTCCCCCGAACAAAATCTTGGCATCCAATACTGTCATATATAAGGAAAAACAGGTCAATGATTCACCAATTTCAGATTCAAGAGTACCCATAACACCCCAAGAACCTAAATTTGGCATTCATTTATGCAAAGTTCAATACAACCAGTCCCCTATCAAATAGTAGGAATTCCATCAAGGCATCTATCACAAAATCATTCATAATCTACACAAAGTCTATCACAACAACATGCAATCGCTAATTCACCCTATACGGCATTGCAAGAATGCATGGCATGAGATTTCTAACAAGTTCCTATATGATGCATGAGATGGCATACCCTCATCTCATCGGGTTTCCCCAGAAATAGAACCATAATAGCAACAACAATACAACACAAGTCATGTGAATCATTCTAGGTGATATCATATCAACCGTAAAATCTCAACACCAGAAAACTAAAATAAACGAGGTAGTATAGATTTTCCCTATACACGGGTTAGGTACTCCCGAGAACATCTTATTACCAAGTACTGAATCCATCCTATCCCTGGATAAAGGCTCCAAACAGTAAATCAAGAGAAAATAAATCCTCTGATACCACTTTGTAACATCCTGATTCTGGAATCCACACAGAGGCTCCCCGTACCCGGTTGGTCACATAGCCACAAGAACATTTCCCCAAACGCCAGAGGCTGCCGACTAGTAGCGAGGGACTTGGGTGTGATAGTGGGGAAGCTATTCCCTCATTGGCAGAGTACACAATGGAAGTAAATAAGCATGCAATAGCAGAAGCAGCAAATAACCAACAATAAAAACAGCGGAAGACTAAAACAACAACAACTAGAGCACATCTATATAAATATGAAACGATACATGATAAAAATCTATGAAAGAAGCCAAACAAGTCACAATGATGAAAAATACAATAGTACCAAAATAAGTACAAAATAAAGTAAACCGCTCCTCAGAATCCCAAGCCAAAGCTTGGTTCCATGCTCTCCTGCTCCAAAGCAATCAAGTACCAGAAGTCGATGGGTGCTTTCCCTTGTCTATACCTGCAACAACATAGTCTGTTTGGGCCCAAAAGCATGACCCAAACAGGGTGTGAGACTAAATCCCAATAGGCAACCACCCAAATATCTATACCTAACATTCAATGAGTATATGGTAGGTAATAGTAAAATTAGCAGTAAACAGTAGCAGAAATAGCAAGCAGTAATTAGTAAGAAGTAAGAAGGATGATATGCAATAGTAATCAATCCACAGAATAGTAAGTAATAGTGAAGTAAACAGCTAACCATAACAGGAAACCCTCTGGGATGTACTCGCAGCTAACCCCTCTAGTCCTATCCAAGAAGTACCACAACCCTCTGGGCAGCACACTCAACCTACCCCCTGGTTGGTCATACGAAATTATAAGACTCTCTGGAGAAGCTCACTCAGTCAATTCACCTTATAGTCTAGGGTAGTAGGGGACTCTCTGAGAGAGATCACATGGTCTAACCCTCTTGGTGCCAACGTCTAGAGACTCTCTGAGGAAGCTCACTCGATCAATCCTCCTATAGCGTCAGGTATACCACAGACTCTCTGAGGAAGCTCACTCGGTCAATTCCTCCTCTAGACTGGGAAGGTTTTAAAGACATTCAATTAAGGTAAACACTCTATGAGGAAGCTCGCTCGGTCTACCCTCCTGTAGTCTATAATAACTAAGACTCTCTGGAAAGTTCACTCGGCCTATCCCCTATAGTGTATAATATCGAAGACTCTCTGAGGAAGCTCACTCGGTCTATCCGTATATAGTCTATAATATCTAAGACTCTCTGGAAATATCACTCGGTCTATCCCTTGTAGTCTATAGAATCGGGTTCTCACAACAATGTGCCAGTCAGTGCAGATTAATGCTATAAGGCCATAGTAAAACTATAGAACTACTTGGCTAACCAAAGTACACCTATAGAGATACTTGGATAATAGTCTACAAAGTAACAAGCATTTTAACAACATCATTCCATCCTACGATCACAAGGCATGGAAACAGGTGCAACGACCAAATGATAACAATACCCAAACGTTACAACAAGAACAAAGCATGGGAAAAACATCCAAGAACGACAACTATCCACAACATGATCAATTTACCTCTACACAAGCACATAAGAAAGGCAGGAAAACCAAAAGGGAAAAAAGGTAAACATGCAATACCCCGTTCATGGGTATTAGTTGAATTTTTAAATAAAACTCAAATACATCGAAAGGTAAGGCACAAACCACCTACCTCGATCATAGGAGATCGATATACTTGAACCACAAGGCTTGATTCTCCTCATAATGGCATAGATCTAAAAAAACACACAAAATGTTCAACCCACGATAAATTATGAAAGAGAAGGAATAGGAAAACAAGGCTCTAGGAGAAGGAAGAACTCACCGTTGTGGTTCCAACGCAATTGGTTGTGGTCAATTCGGAGAACGAATGAAGGATTGGGGATTCAAATAAGTTCTGTGGCCGTACTGCGTCTCTCGGTTGAATGGGACCTAGAAGAAAATGATTTTGTCAATTAGGCATGACCCCAATCCATTTAATGAAAAAAATACACGGCGTGTACTTATTGGGTTCATGGCGTGTACTCTATTTTTCAATACGCCGCTTTAAGCGACCTCTACTTCATCCCTACACACCATGTGTGTGGCCAGGACACGGCCAGCACACGGCCTGACACGACAAGGAATTGCACAGCGTGTACTCAGAATGTACACGGCGTGTACTTCAAAAATTTACAGAAACTCCACTTTTCTAAAAAATGACCAGAAAAGGAGAAACATGCCTGAAACAAAGATCCGGGTTCTTACATATTTTTACATTAATAGAATAATTAATGCAACATCATTTTGTAAATTTTTAAGATAATTAGTTCATCACTAAAAAGTAAAAATAAATTACAAGGATGACTAAAAAATTAATATATTAAAACAGAATATTTATAATTGATCATACCATATTTTTTACCCTATTTTAGAAATATTTTTGGTTTTAAAATAAAGAGTGTGATATTTTTTAAAATTCATTAAATAAAACACTATAATGGTTATAATAAAAATATAGAAACAAAAGTCAATATACCCAAATAATGGTTGAGAATTGACTAAAAAGGTAATATAATAAACAAAAATCAATTTATATAGTGATTTTATAATCCTTTTAATTTTATTATTAACATTAATTACTGTGATTTTATGTTATTATGGGGATAAAATACCAAATTTTAATATTCATATTGATGAAAAAATAAAAGGTTCGTATTTACAAAATGGTGGGGCCTTTAATATGAAATATGAAAACTAATTTTTAAAATTTAAAATTCTAAAATTTCAAAATATAATTAAAAATAAAATAAGAAATATGAAATGAAAAGTTTTTTTATATAAATAAACATTTAGATTATAAAATATTTATACTGAATTCTAGTATAAAATCTTTTACAAATACCAAAATTTTATTATTAAAAGGAACTAATGAAATGTAAAAACTAAAGAAAAATTATAATTTGGATTTTTAAATACCTTAATTGAAGAAAATGTTTTCCATAAAATTCATTAATTGTCACAATTAATTAAAAACATAATTTTTTGATAAAATTAGGAATAAGAAAAACATTATAAAATTTCTAATTGTTGAATTTAAAAATGAAAATTGTTTTTTTTCAAATATTTTTGTAATATTTACGAAAACAATTTATAATAATATATCACTATAATAATTAAATTACATATTTGATGAAAATTTATTTTAAAATGATAAAATCAATTTAGTAAAAATTGAGAGTTTATATTGAATAAATACATTAGAAATGTGTATAAAAATTATATGTATTTCATAATGTGGTTAATAATATTTATTTCGGCCAATTTAATTAATTTCTTATGATGTTCACATTTAAATGATAATAATTAATTTTTCATTTATTTTTAGTATAGTGTATCTTTTCTACTATCTGTTATATTCATTAGAATTAAAAAATAATCGGAAACTAATTTATCATAATTTTAATAAATTTCACCTTCATGATTTTAATCCAGTCATAGTTACTAGAATTTGGGATCTAATTTTTTTAAGCCCATTATCTAAAAAAAGTTTAATGAAACACCATCATGAAAATAGAGAAAGGATAGTATGAACATCATTTGGAATACCTCAAAGTGGGTTCAAAGTACCAGAACCTAACTAGGAAGTAAAAACATGGATATGGAAAAAAACTAATCATCCCTGGACTAATAAAGTGTTATATAGAACATAGTTATGATAAACTTAACCACCCTAAAGCTATAAATTCCATGATTGGTTAAATATCCATTGATTTGACAATATGAAAATTATGAGGATTGTGTTTTTGGTTTCAAAAATTATTTTCCAAAATTTTAGGAATTATATTACATACTCGACTAATGAAAATAGTAAATATACGTACATGAAAATTATAATTTATAATTTAATTATTTTTTAAAACAATAAAATTTTTTAATCTATGTGATAAGTTTTAAAAATGAATATTTAATTCTTGAAGAAATAGAATCAACATCTACAGATAAAAAAAATAAAATAAATTATTTTAAATATATTCCTCATTCATTTAGGCATTAACCTAACCCAAAAAGGTATGTATTATGTAGTATAATTTCCAACAAGTGTACACGATCATATGATGAAAAAGTACTTTAATCTCAAAAAATTTATCTGTAATACCAAATGTTATTCATTGATCATTACAAAAAATAAAGTGTACCTAATTTTTTTAAAATATATTCTACAATAAGAATAAAACACAAAAAAATATATTTATTTAATCACACAATATTCAAAGATATATTTATTATTTTCATAAAAAATAACGGAAATCAATATTAATATCTCATAGAAAAATGGAATTTCCAAAATCCCTCAATATCTATGATACACTATTAAATTTTATTAATTACCTAAATCACCAAAAGTAATAACAAAATAATTTATCCTTCCAAATTGTAATTCAAAATTTAATTATGAAATCAAATCTCATTGGGTAATTTTTACCTTACTCCCATAATTCTCTCCCAAATTATCATTACCTTCTTCTAAAATAAAATGAATCACTTAATCGCCAAATTAGTTTTCTATCCATTGGTTACCTATATATTAATACATATGTTCCCAAATTTAATGTAACATATATATGTTAGAACTTTTATATAAATAAAAAATTATACAAACATGGACATAATTTTGACCAGTGGTACATGATGTCACCTTTTCATCCTATGTTTTTGGTTTCAAACATCATTTCCTTTAAGGATGGAGTGGGTTTTAACAAGGATCGTGTGTTGTACATTTTCTAAAAATATGAATCCTTATAATAATCCAAGAAATGTGATCAAAATCCTAAATAATAACCTCAATATAGTAACCATTAATGAATTTTTTTCCTCAATGTGTATATCATACATTTTATTTTTAATCCCAAAAATGTAATAACCCATAATTACCTCATATAAAATATTATAGAAACCCTAATTTCAATCAAAATATTTAAAAATGTGCATTAAAAATTATTATATTTTTATTCCTCAAATAATGTTTTTACATCAAAAACATAAGTGTTACATATACATAAAAACATTTATAACAAATCAATAAAATCCCCCAAAAACAATCCCACTATCAAAATTATATTAAATATAATAAAATTATAATCATTGTTATATCTAACTAAACATAATAACTCTATAATGTAGATAACTAAATCACCCAGCATTATTCGTAATCTGTTGACCACTATTTCCCATCTTAGTTCTTAATATATATTTCATACAAAAAAATTTAATTATGTCCTATCATTCTACAATTTTAAAGTATCAACAATGAAAATATATATACCTTATATATTTCATTTTTAGCTTCATTATCTCTAAATATAATGGAATTATGTATTGATTATAATTTATATATATGGTCTTATTGATCCCATTCATGAGTCTTCACCATTGGACAATGACTTTAATAATAACCATTCAATCGACACTTAAAAAATACAAATGATGCCTCAGGTAAAACATCTTTCCCCTATATGGGGTTACCTGAAATTATTATTTTCCTTCCAAGAATATTTCTTTATGTACTCAATTATCACATTTAATACACCTTCCCATTCTTGAGAATTATTTTTGATGCATTAAAAATTCACCTAGGTTCAATTACTTAATCATTACTCATGATAGTGTGCAAAGAATGACTATAATATTTCTCACTAAATCTCCCATTTTGTTGTGTTTCTTATTCATATAACCACCACATTTTTCTTCACATCCATTATTAATTTGGGTTTTAATGGATCCAAATAATTACATAAATTAAAGGATGATTGAGGCCAACATCTATGATAGATATAGATAGTTTATTTGGTTTTTATGGTTAAAATAATCAATATTTGGGAAATTTATCATGACTATCAAACCCTATATCCAAGAAAATTTGGAAGGGGGACAAGTTTACTTGGTATAATGAATGTGAACAGAGATTCAAAGATTAAAAAAGAGGCTCATCATTGCCCTTGTTATCACACTATTTATAATTGGAGGACTTTTCATGGTATTAATCAACGATTTGAAGAAGGTATTGGGATGTGAGTTAATATAGAATGAAAATATCATAGCCTATTCTTAAGAGAATTTTATCATTCACAAATATAACTATACAATGCATGATCTGGAGTTGACATCAGTGACCATCCCTTTGAAAATATGGAGGCACTAGCTCTTTCTGGTAAAGTGTAAAATATATACGATTCAGAAATGACCCATGTATATATTCAAAAAGAAATAGTTGAATATGAGGCAACACATATGGATAGAGCTGATTAAGGAATGTGTCTTCTAAATTGACTACTATTATGGAAAAATAAATATATGTATGACACATTAATTATAAATGATCCTAAAATTATAATATTTATGATAATTGAGAGGGATACCATATTCATATATTTGAAATGGATTGAAATGGGAATCATAACATAAAGAACTACGTCAATCCATTCAAAAATTATTTTTCAACACTACATTTTACAAAAGACATTGGATAATCAGAGAAATGATGTCGTAAATCAGAATAAATTAGAAAATATAAGAAAATATAAATCCTCAATGTTTAATGTTAATTAATTAATAGTTGTGAAATTTGTGTCAAAATTATGTGTACCATAATATCTTGAGATAAGTAAGGATATTTTGGATGATGGACATAGTTCAACCTACATCATCAATCCAAGAAGTACAAATATGTACCATGATATCCATGAAAACTATTGGTGTGAAAATATGATGAACGAAATCATGGAATATACATCATGATTAATGGTGTTTTAATAAGTGAAAGTGGAATGGAATGAAATATGAAGGGATGACAAAATCATTACCCAAACCTACATAGAAATGGGAAGGTATCACTATGTACATTATGATTGGTCTTCTGATAAAATCAATATGGAATAATGTTATATGGATTTTGGGGGATCATATTACTAAGAATTCATATTGAATTATGATTTGAGGTTATTTTTTACTCAATTAAAGTGAATGTATATACATTAGATAAGTGGTGAGGCTTCATATAATATAACTATTTTATTTTATTTTATTGATATCAAAGATTTACCTCTAAATTCTGGGAGAGTCTCCAAAATGTTCTGAATACTTAATTGAACATCACCACTATATATCACCCCAGAAATAATGGATAATATGGGAGGAAAATCTAGAGACATGGGGACATGTTGATAGAATATTCAATTCACATTAAAGAAGGATGGGACCAAAATATTCCTCGGGTCGAGTTCTCACACAACAATTGTTTCCACTCAAGTATCCAAATGGATAACTATGAAGCCCTTTTTGGGAAGAAGTTCATAACTCTTACATATGGGGATGAAGTCAGGACATAAAAATTGGCAAGTCATGAAATGGTCATGGAAATGGTGGAAATGTTTAAGACCATTGATCATCACATGAAAACGGTTCTGAGTCAACAAAAGAGAAATTTTTTCAATTGTTGATGATATATAGAGTTTGATATTGGTGGAAAGTTATACCTGCTCATATCTCCATGTCATAATGTGATGATAATTGGGAAGAAGATAAATATTAGTACAAGATACATCATCCTTTTTGAGATATGAGCTCACATATAATAAGTTCACTACCAACTAGCACTCACCACGAAGCAGTCTCAAATAAATGATGTATTCCATATATCCCTCTTGAGAATGTACACACTAAAACCCTCACATGTACTCAATCTAGAGGTCGTATAATTATAGAATCAATTCTCATATGAACAGTATCTAGTGAAATCAATGATCATAGAGAAAATGTACAAAAAAAATAGAAAAATATAGTTAGTCAAAGTGTTAGGTAGAAACAAGATGTTTAAATAAGTGACATGGGAACTAAAGGAATTGATGAAACATAGTTTCCATTATCTTTTCTAGTGTATTAAATGAAAATTACAAGGGATAAATTTATTAATGGGTAATATTGTAATGACCTGAATGGGTATAAATAATTTTTACCTTATGATTTAATTAAATTATTATTATGGTTATAGAAAACACATTCAATTTTTTGGATTAATATCCTATTATATTTAAATTACCACGGAAAATATTTACCATTTATAATATAACTATTGAATAGTTATCACGATATTAGTATAAATATAGGATTTTAAAAAAATCCTTATGACACAAACAAAGTATTTGATTTCCTCCACAAGTAGTATTATACCTACGAAGGCCATTTATTATAGCATTCAAGGCTAGAAGATTCACTATGATTTTACCTTGAACAAGAAAAATATGAGATACAACAAATTAATAATGATATAAATTATTTATGTGAGATATTCAAACTCGTTGATATTATGACCCAAACCATATATGTCGAACCACCAAATTAGAGTTTGACAGTCCTACACCTTACTATTAGTATTTTTAATAATGTATTAATGTTATATGTATCAAGACCTTATAAATATGAGTATGTAGATTATTTTTTATAGAATAATTAATATTATTTTATCCTTTTATTGATACTTTATAAATTATTTTTATTTTGATACAAAAAACCCGAATAATATTTTTTGGGTTATATTAAAATTCATTTAAGGAATATCCTTTGATGAATTAATTGAGTTTTGATATAAATAATATTTAAAAATAATAATATCATCAACTATTTTTGATTAAACATAAATTATTATATAATTTTTATCAATTTAAATTTAGTATTTTTAAGGGATTATAAAATTTTTATTTTAGAAAAAACCCACCATTTATAAATAAATATTGATTTTTATTTTAGAAGTGAAAAAAATATATTTTGAAAATTATTTATCTAAAATGAATATAATTTTTTAAAACAGAATGGTGAAATTATAAAACAATGATTTTTTCATAATTTTTTGAGATAATTCATATTTTGGGTAAAAATTAAATATCGTATGAATATATTTTGTATATTATGACAACATAATGACAAAAAGGTTATATAATAAATTCTATAAAATGTTTAAATAAAAAAATATATATATTCTCTTTAAAAAATGATATTTTATGTTTATTTTAATAATTTTATAAATCCATATTGAAATTTATAAAACCATATATATATATATATTAATGTTTTAAAATCATTTCATTATAAGAATGACTCATCTATACAAAAGAAAGGTTATTATTTTAGGATGGTCAGTCTATTTCCCAAAAAATAAATTTAGAACACTCCCACATTTCCAAAAAAACATGGTCAAATACCATTGTAGGATTTTTAGTTTTTTCATTTTATTATATTGATTTCAAAACATACGTTTGAGGAATAATAAAGAACTCCGTACCCATTTTATATATAACCTAACCCATTCTCCCATTTATCTTCATAAAAAAAACCTTTTAGCACTTCACTACTCATCCAAACCCTCTCTATAGTCCT
The DNA here is from genome assembly GCA_963277665.1 of Viscum album. Classification (NCBI taxonomy): domain Eukaryota; kingdom Viridiplantae; phylum Streptophyta; class Magnoliopsida; order Santalales; family Viscaceae; genus Viscum; species Viscum album. The sequence continues at coordinate 1,031,049,603 of OY728133.1, read as the reverse complement.
ACCAAGGTTTCCCCATGATCGTAAGAGGCTCCTCCCAAGAATTTGGAGTCACACCCTCATGTATGGGATTCTCACATTCTATTATTTATTAATGTTTCATTATTATCTTATATCTTATATTCCCAATTTCAAATGTTGGTATATCACTTTCCATGTTCCTATTACTATGAATTTTATTTCCAAATGATTTTATACCCCTTTCCTTCTCCTCATCAAATCTAAAAAAAATGTTACATCATTATGTTTCGAAAATTTTACTGAGATTTTTTCCATTCCAAAACAATTTATAATGAATTCCATAATTATTTTCTATCAGGGGTATTCACCTTTATACAATTTTAAATATTTTAAATGGGTAATATATGTATTTATTACACACTCTATGATCATATAATTCATTATTATGATAAAATAATCCATTTTATATGATCTATGTGGAACACATAAGCTTGAGAATGAAATGAAAGTGATAGGTTCCCCCAGAAATATTCTGCGCTCTAATGAATTTTGTAACGTGTAGTATTATTATATTTCATGATGGTAAAGGGAGTGTGTAACACCCAATGATCTTTTAATGTATCCCATTTATAGTTTAGTACCCTCGATAGTTTATACCTCATGTAACACAATGTTTACGACCATAATATACTATTAAATAAGACCATTGGAATAGTAATGTGGCCATTAAGAATAGTAATATGACAAATAGCATTGTAAACTCACACATTAAATTTTAAGTAAAATTTATGTGTCTTATAAATGAAAATATTGTATATTATGTCATTTAATATGTAAATAAATGTTTTATAATGATAAATTATGTAATTAAAATTTTGTAACTGATAAATATTTTATTAAAATTTCTTAATTAATACAATGATTTAAAATAAAATATATTTTCATAAAATAGACTTTTAAATTAATAGATATTTTTATTATGATTATAATTTAATTTTATTATACCTTGATTAATTTTTCAATGTGTTATAAGAACAGTTATAATAATAAAATCGGTATATTTGAGTAAATGATGATTTTTTTTAAACTAAATTTCTCATATAATAAAATTATTTTCATAAAATGTTGTTCATTTTTTAATTATACACATTAATAACTAGATATGTTTAATTATATATATCTTTTTAAAACACGTGAGTTTTTATGAATAATGAAATACAGTAGTTTCCTGGATTTCATAAATACATGAATTATTGAGTCATTGATGATGTATGAATGATATAAGCCCATTATATGGAATAATTAATCATTATTTTAATAAATTAAGTGATAATTCTTAAACAATTAATTATATTAAACCAAAATAATAAACAAAAGATTAAAATATTCAAAAACAGTCTTATCATCCGACTATAAATACCCTCTCTCGCCACATATTCTCATCACACTTCCTAATCCATTAAGCTTTTTTATATTTATCCCATTTCATCTGTGAAACCTATAAACCACATTGTAGTCATACTAGTATCATCAAATGGTTATTTCAATGTTCATTAAGGATGTTTTCAATGTGAAGAGATCAATAGGTAAATTCATTTTTGTTCTTTTCAATTTATTTTAATTTCATTTCTTCTTATTCTATCCTTACCTTCTCTGTCCAAACATGCATAATATTTACAATTTCTTGAATATATTGTAATTTTAATATATTTATGGATGATCCAACATAAAACCCTTTCTCTTCACCCTTTACTATAAAAGTGAAATCATTTTCCATGATGTTCTAATTTAACACTCTAGTGGACGATAAGACATCATTTTCCATTACTGCCATAAAGGATAGTTATAAAACTATATTTTTGGGTAAAACATATTATATTATAGATATTATATTTTTTTTATTTTTTATGTTGTATATATACATGAAATTAAATAATAAGACAAAACTATTATATGATGATTGAAAACCCAACAAAATAATTTAAATGGTTATCATTACTATTATTTGTAATTAATTATTTTAACATATTGAAACAAAATTATATATATTACCATTAAATAATATTTAATTTAACTAGTAAAATATAATTTAATTCTTGATAAATGTTTAAATTTAACATGATATTCTATATACATGTAAATGTAAAATGATCATGAAAACCCAGGAAAAAACACTCATGAAACAATTAATTGAATCTGATAATTCATTAAATGGTCAAAAATGAAAATAATAAAATTATAGTAAATCAAATTCATGTTGAATCGGATTTTAATTAATTTATTTATTAATTTATTATTATTTTCCTAGGTATTATGTAAAAGGGAAGAAAGAATTCATACATAAGGTAAGGGTTTCTTATTGAACCCACGTTTTCATTCATGTAAGTCTTTGTCCATCTCTACATTAATTGGATTAATAATTAATTTCATATAATTCTTAAAAATATTATTTATATATTCTAAATTCATGTAATTATATAATTTCTTCTTTATTTAATGTGAAAATAAATCTTTTACAGTGTTCTCTTCTTAATTCTTGTTGATACGCAAGCTCGATTAAAGGAAATATCTTGATTTATTACCCACTTTCAGGTAACTTTTATAATAATTTTTCAAAAAAATTATTTTGATAAATTTGTAAATATTCATAAAGAAACATTATTTGTTCACTTATATTTATATACTTCCAATTATAAAAAATAGAAATTATTTTCCCAAAAAAATCTTCTTCACAAAATAAAATGGTATCACACTTAAGAAATCATCTATGAATTTATTAGAGTATTTTAATCTATTTTAATAACCCTATTAAATATTATTTTTTATTGAGATTTATGTATTATTATTATCATCTACCATATTTTATTAAATTGTTTCTGATAAGTTTGAATTTGGATGTTCTATCTTGGTACCATTCACCACACTACTCAGAATGTTCTTTGATTCTTTTTAAATACTAGGGAATTATATTTAAATTTAAAATGTATATGTTGTTTAAGTTTAACCCCATTCATATAACGAATTAATTTTACTTATTAAGTGGTGTGTGGACCTTTTATAGCCTCTTGATTCATAGGTTGGTCTCGTGAGACAAAATAGAAATGGATTTTTTATAGGCCTTAATCATTTATTTTTTAGTTGTCTTAGTTGAGGCCTTGACAATATGTTTATGGTGTCTAGAATTATGAATTATTTGATTATTATACTAGTAATTGATATTCTTGGTGATTATTAAAATAGTTTAATATCAATTTTTAAGATTCATTTTCATATGTTTATATATATGGTATTATTTATCTAGATTTTATTCATTCTATATTATAATGAAGATTATATTCTAATAAAGTGTAATTATTCATTCATAATGACTTATTATTCAGATTAGCTTCCTTGGTATTATATACCCAAACTAATCATATGATCTCAACCATTTATTATGATATATTATTCCTCATTATGTCAGGATTTATATTATGAATGACATATAGGGATAATCTTAGAATTATGGGGGTTTCCAATGTATTTGATATCTTATGATTCCTTTCATCTTTCAATGTAAAACTTATGTTTGTATCTAGTTTTCAAAAACTATTAAACTAATTAGACCTTTAGGATACAACTTCTTTATTTATTATATTAGTGTATAAATGTTAGGAATCAGGTCTGGAAAATAGGGGTCAAGGTCTTTATAGTTGGTATCAAAGGAATATTTGTAGAAACCCTAGAAAATAGATTTAGAGAAACAAAATTGGGGAACATAAATCTATGATAGATTTTGAGGATAATCATAGAAAAATATAATTTATTTTGGTAAGGTAGAGATTATGTGGGTGTTCAAATATATACATCCTTGACTAGATACTACAAGTGGATGTGGTTCTGGAATAGATGTACATAGGGCTAACTATTCTGAGTAGGTGAATCAGGCATGACTTGGTGTAACCTAGTACATGAAAATGGTCCTTAATGTGCACCTAGTTTTTCCCTCCTAGGTTTTATGGTTATGATAATTCCAATTTTCATTAAAAATATTATTCATGATTTAAAATTAAATATGTCCCTAAATAAACCATATTTACGATTACGAGACTATATATGCATAAATATCCTATTTTTGGAAAGTTTTTTTCCAGTTAAAAATTATGAATTACAAAAACCAAATTTTTTGTATGGTATTATTTAGAAATGTATAATAGTTTAAGGAATGTAAACCATATAAACATGCATATCCCATGTAGTGATTTTGCAACTATGAAAGTTATTGATATTGATACTAGAGATGAAATTGCTACTGAGTAACTTATAACTCTACTATGATTGATGGATTAGTTTATAAAGAATAACCTTATACATATAAATCATCATGATACAAAATGTGGAGGGGAAATGGTACACTGATTTATGAAATAACAAACACCGTCATTCAATGGGACTATAAACCCATTTGTAGAAAATTAGTGGATAATTTTCATAGAGAAGACATTTATTTTTTTGGAATGTACTGAATTGTACAAGGTTATCATGGTAGTTTATCATTAATTAGTATATGTTTATCAATTGTGTTTACTGATTCATAACACAACCTAGGAGGTAAAAATTGTAAATATGGAATGGAATGATTTTAAGGAAATTTTCATTGAATAGTATTTCCCTCATGAATAGCGATGGAATATAGAGAGGAAACTATTTATTCGAAAACAAAAAGTGGATGAGAACATTGAAATATCTAAATAAAAATTTACAAGGTTATTAAGTCATTATGTGGACAACATACGTAATCCACAGTGCGAGATTGATTGATTCTTTGATGGTTTAAAACTGTTAACTTGAAGGGACTTGCATCCAAAAATTTTAAATCATACGGAGATATTGTCTCATGTGCTATCATAACAGATAATTAATTCTCATTTTATTTTTACTATAATGTAAAATAAGAAATAAAGAGTGTGGTATAGGAAACAATGGATATAGGGAAGAATAAATAAGCTAAATTTAAAATGTCTCGTACTTTTGGGTGGAAAAACACTGGTGCCAATATAAAAGGAAACATATTCTATTACAATTGTGGAGAAAATGTCCACCAACACCATGATTTTAACGGAAAGAAAAAACTATATAATGTTTATTGATACAATTGTTGGAGGTGGGACACTTTGAAAATTATTTTCCTAAGCATCAAGGATAATTTCCACAAAAAGGACACGGGTGCAAGGCTAAGCATTTGTGATCACAACTACAGATATTTATGTTCCTAATGATGTGGTGGAAGGTAAATTAATTATTTCCTCAAACATTTGAAATACTTTATTTGATTTCGAATCAATTAATTAGTTTATATATTCCTAGTTTTCCAATAAAATTATATATTTCCCTTTTTATTTAATAATTTATTTTTCCAAAAAAAACTCCAAATTAATGTATCATTGAAAGAATGATGTGATGGTCATTCAACTTTACAAAACATAAACATGATTTAGTTGGAAACCTTATCAACATACCTAATGTTTATTTATATATAATTCTTGGAATAAACCATATTTCAAAATATGATGCAAAAATATATTGAAATTAAAAGGATATTACAATTAGTGAGGAAGATGTAGAATCTCTTTGTCTTCATAGTGGAAATGCCATCATCTAGTTATTATCTAGATCCAGCTATAGTAGATATTCTACATGAAATTATATCAGAGTAATAGAGAAATATTATACGGATGAGGCAATAAATCTCCAAATTGAAGATGTACCTATTATTAAAGAATCCATTGAGGTATTTTAATTGGATTTCTATAGACATACTTTAGAGGGGGAAGTTGAGTTATCTATTTATTTAATTCCATGTGAATAACCTATATCACAGACTCCTTATATAAAGGCCACTATGTAATTAGTAGATATAAATAAACAACTAGTGGAATTAAGAGATAAGGGATTTAATCACCCTCGCATTTCTCAATGGGGAGACACAATTATATTTTTCAAGAATAATGATGGATCCTTGTTTTTGTACATTGATTAATGGGAATTCAGTGTTATTACATTAATGAACAAGCATCATCTACCTTGTATCAACGATTTATTTAAAGAACTTTATGAATGTCAATATTTTTTAATGATTTACCTATGATCTTGATATGATCTACTGAATTTTAGGAAGGAGGATAGTCCAAAGGAAACATTCCAAACAAGGTATGGACATGAAAAGTTTACAGTTTTTACATTTAGACTAGAAAATGAACCCTCAATTTTTATAGATCTAATGAAGAGAGTTTTCAAGGAATAACTTGGAAATTTTTTTGGTATATATTGATGATATATTGATATATTCTAAGAGCTATGAGGACCATGAGAACAACATGAGGGATGTTCTAGAGACTCTTCGAAAGAAATATTTATATGGGATGCTTAGAAAATGTGAATTATGAATTCAAATAGTTTCATTAATTTTCCATATGGCCTTCAAGGATTTAATCTTTTTGGATCCTATGAATATAAAATGTATAAATGAATTGACTGCACCAAAAAACATTATTGGGTTACATTGTCTGCTTGCATTAAAAGGTGACTATTTGAATTTCATTAAAAAAATTAGCCCAATTTGAGGATCCATTAACCAACCTTACATGTAATGGGGATAAGTTATTATAGACAAAATAATGTGAGTAATGTTTTTATGAATTGAATAGGATATTATTGAAAAGACTAATATTTACCCTGCTATTGGGAAATGGTGGTTTTTTTATTTATAGTTATTCATCATAAAAAGGTTTTTGTTGTTTCCTTGTGAAGATTTATAGATTAGTTTCCTATACATCATGGAAATTAAAAACTCATAAATAATTCTATCCAACTAATGAACTTATGTTTTTAGCAGTAATCGTTACTATGAAAATATAGAGACACTATATCTATGGTGAAATATGTGAGATATATATAGATCACAAGAGTTTTAATTATAGATTTTCATAAGAAAATTAAACAAAAGGCAATGGAGATGGCTCAAGATACTCAGGTATTTTGATTTTATAATACACTACCCCTAAGGGAAGCCAAATATGGTAGTAGATGCATTTAGAATAAAGGATCATAGAGTTATTAACAAGATAAGGATTGGTAAGGACCATGTGTACATGGATCTAGAAATGATGGATATTTGAATTATCAAGGAAGGAAAAACAAAATTAATTATTCAAATGATTCCAAAACAATATTTACTAGGAAGGATTTAAATTCATATGTTTGATGATGAAAATTTTAATAAGAAAATTAAATTTTTGAATGAAGGGAAATTTGTAAACATTATATATGATAATGGAATCATGATATTTAGGAAGACTCTTTGTGTTCATTCTATACCCAATCTAAATAGGGAATTATTGGACGATGATTATAGATCTAAATTTTTTATAGACCATGGTAGTTATAATATGTATAGATATTTGAAGGAAAATTAATTATGGGATTGCATGAAGATTAAAATTGCTAATTATGAATCAATGTGTTTAGTCTTTCAATAGGTGAAGTCTAAAATAAAACATCCTATATGAGTCCTACAAACTCTAAAAATTACTTCATGGAAATGGGGTGAAATTGTTATGGATTTTTTTAATAGATTTCCCAAATATAAAAGAATGAATTTTTTAATATGGGTAATTGTGGATTGACTTACAAATCTAAACATTTCCTTGCTATAAGGGATGATTTTCCACTGGAGCACCATGCATGAATTTATATCAATTATGTTTGTAAGAAATTATGAATCATATCCTTTTATTTTGTCTGGACATGGTCCATGATTTACACTAAATTTTGGAAATGTATTTAGAAATATTTATAAACTGAGATTCATTTGAGTATAGATTATCTCCTTCAAACTGACAGGATGTCTAAAAGGACCATATGAACAATAGAAGTCAGGTTGATATCATGCTATCATGATATTAAATGTATGTGGTATTTTTATTTAACTTTGATAGATTTTTACTATAATAATAGTTTTCATTTAGGTCTATGAATGGACCCATATAAAGTATTATACTGAAAGAGATTTCCTAAACTAGCTTGTTGGGATGGAGCTGGTGAAAAGAAAGATTTTAAGACCTAAACCTGTTGAGGAAACAAAAGAAAAATTAAATATTATTCAGAGAGTTATCATTGTAACTGAATATAGACAAAAAATAAATTATAATGACCAAAGAAAGGAATTATAGATTCAAGTGGGAGACTATGATTTTATAAAAGTGTCTCCATAGAATGTTGTTATAATATTTGGAAATAAATGGAAAATATGCCCCCAATTACATTGGAAATTTTGAAATCATATGGAGAATTGGAGTGGTGTCTTGTCATTTGGAAATACCACCTATCCTTTCAAATGAAAAAAGTTGTCCATATCTATTTTTAAAGTAAATATAATCCATACCCAACACATCTCCTCAATTCTAAAGGAATATAATGGAAAACTATTTTTTCTTACTTTTAATAGATTATCAGGATTGTGGACACCTGTGAGAATTTTTTGCGAAATTAAATGAATCAACTACTAAGTTAATTTAGAAAAATCATAAAATTGAAGAGGCGATGTGAGAACTGGAGGAATTTATGTTGATGAACTACCGAAATATTTTTATGAGGTGAAATTAAATAAATTTTAAGGAGTGTTTTTTTTGTAGTAGGGTAGAATCTGAAACCCCAATTACTTATCGTGTGTCTCTTAAAATTTACCATCCTTGGTAGATTATGCTTCAAAAAAACACTAAGCTTAAAACCATAATATAATATTAAGTATGATCATTATAATTGTAATGTAAATAGTAGGAATAGTAATATATATGACTAATATAATAGTAACGTCACCCAGTAGAGTATAAATAAAATTTAGGTATATTATAGATGAATATATGGTATATATATAGCATGGAATAAATAAATAAACGTTGTACAAATGTTAAATTAAGTGTCGGTATTTTTGTATGTTATAAATATTAAATTTTAATTTTATAAATAATATAATGATTTAACAAAATATATATTTTCAAAAAATACAGACATATATCAATTTTTTTTTTATAATATAAATTTATGATAACCTAATTATTTTTTCAAATTGTTATAAAAACACCTATAGTATTAAAATAACAATTTTTTTCTTAAATGATGATCTTTTTAAAATTTATATTCCCTTATTTAAAAAATTAATACTAAAAAAGAACTAAATTTTTGAATTCAACATGTTAAAAAAATTAGATTGAGTTTATTTGTATTTTTCTAAAATACATTGATTTTTGGTGAATAATGAAATTCAGTAATTTACCATATTTAGTAAAAACATTAAATATTTAGTCATAGATGATTTATGGATGATGTAAGCCCATAATCCTCAAATATATTCATTATTATAATATATATTTTTTATACTTCTCAAAATATGTATAGTATTAATCCAAAATAATAAACAAATTAATAAAATATTTGAAAAAAACTCTTCTTCCCAATATAAATACCACACCTAACCACCTCTTCTACTCACACATAAAAATCCATGATTCATTCTTATATTCTTACCATTTCTACTACCAAAACATTCTCCTACAATATGTTTTTTTTTTCTCTCACTAAAATACCACTTCAATGTTTCGTTAAGGACTTTCACAAGGAGAAGAATTCCAGTATTAAATCTTTTTTTTGTTCTCTTTCAATTTATTTTAATTTATTTTCTTCTTAAATTTTCCTTACATATTCTAGAAAAAAATTCATTATAACTCTAGTACCTTATATATATTAAAATTGTATTATGTTAATGAAATATCCATTATCACACACCGTCTTCTTCTACCTTTATTATAAAAATTAAAATACCTTTCGGGACGTGCCGGTTAATCAGCATCGTGGATGATGCGAATTTATTTTCCATTAACGACATAATTGATAGTTATTAAAGAATAATTATGGTGAAAATAATATATTATTATAAATATAAGAATATTTTTAGTATTCTAGAACCAATATAAATACATTATATTAAGTAATTAGACAAAACATGTTTGTAGCGATCAAAAAACCACCCAAATGATCTAAACGATTATCAAAAAAGATTTATCTACTAAATCATACTCATATATAAAAAAATAATATATAATACCATTAAATATTATGGATGTTCATTAAAAACATATAATTTCAATTCCGGATAGTTATTACCCATTTACATCATTATCCATATACGTGTAAAAGTAAAATGATCTTGAAAATCAAGGAAAATAACACTCATGAATAACAGAATTGAACCTCCTAACTCATCAAAAAGTCCATACATAAACATCATAAACTATAATAAATAAAATTAATGATTAATAAATTAACATTTAATTTATTAATGAATCTAATTTAATTGTCCAATACATTATGTACTTGTGAAGAACACTTTCGGATATAACGTAATTGTTTCTTCCAGAATCCCCATTTTCATTTGGTATATTGTTTCTCCCTATTTACAACAATGTAATTATACATTATTTTATATTTAATTATTATAAATTATATATATATATTCAAAAAACATGTAACTATACTATATTATCTTTATTTTTTGGTTAAATACATGTTTTACAAGGCTCCCTTCTCAATGTTTCCTGACACTCAAACCCGATTAAAGGGAACATATCGATTTCATACCCATTTTCAAGAACCATTTATAAATTTATTTTAAGAAACTAATATTTTTGAAAAATCACTACATAAATCAAAAAAATATATTTCATCCTTTCTATTTTTATACAATAAACTATGAGTTCTAAAAATGATTTTTCCAAAAGAACACTTATTTAAAAAGTAAAAGGGTATTTATCTCCAAAATTCCTCAATGTTCTTATTACGTTATTTTCATATAATTAAAATAATATATTTAATATCATGATTTATTTAGATTTATCACTTATGATTAGCAACAACTATAACATGTTAAATGGTTTACAATTTCTTTGACTATAGATGTGCTATCATGATAACACTCACTATACTACTCAGAATGGTTTGTGATTATGTTTATAGATTGGGGAATGTTACTTTAAATTAATAAATATTTTTTATTTATAAGTAACCCCATGAATATGAGTAATGAATTGGAATTAGTAAGTGACTTTTTTGGAACCCTACATTCCCTCTATGCATTTGTATGTCTCGTGATAAAAAATAGAAATGTATTTGGTCGAGCCCTTAAACATTTATTTTCAAATGTATCTGCTGAAGCCTCGATGGTATGTTTATGTTGTTAAATATTATGAATTTACTAATTATGATATTAGTAATTAATATAAAATGTGAGTATTAAATTATTATAATACCCATGGTTATGCATCCTTGTCATGTGATTATTTATATGGAATTATTAATCAGCTTTTATTCTATTCATATTATGCTCAAGAGTATGTTTTCATGGAATGTGTTCTTTTTAATACCTCATTTATTATTAATAATATTATTTTTGGATATATTACATACCCTTACTAAGAATCTGATATCAACCATTTATTATATTTTATTTTCTTCCTAGGATGGGAAGATTTATATTTTAAATGACCTACAAGGATAATCTAGGAGTTATTGATGTTTCAAATGGAGTTTTAATGTTTTTTTTTCTTTCATGTTATATTTTAAAACATATTTTTGTATATGGTTTTCAAAAAATAATACACTATTCAGTTATTCTAGATGTGAATTCTATGTTTATTATACCAATGTAATATATTAATTCTCTAAATCCATAAAAATGGGTGCGAGGTCATTACAATGTGAACCTGATTCCTTTATGGTAATTTTCAACACATTTTGTTTTAGAAGGTATCTTTGACCAACGATTATTATGTAGTGTTTTAAGTTATTTCCAAATTTTACATATTATGATTATCATTTTATATCATGCCTTAATATTCATGTTTATTATTTTCACACTATTTATTCCTCATTTATATTACTATTGTCTATAATGTATCACATAATGAAATTTTTATTCTCTTACAATGCTTTATAGCTCACCCCGTTAATATATATGTCTCTAAGTTATCCTGTGAAGTTTTAAGTGACATGAAATTTTAGAAGCATGTTATGTAATTTTTTAATAATGTTGATGTATCCCATGTTCAAGATGATATGCTATGTACCTAATTACATAATACACAAGACCTATCAATATTCATGGTTGTATTATGTTTAGTTTTATGTAATAAATAATGAATTATTTTATAATAATTACTAATGTTTTATATATATTCCCAATTATATTTTCATATTATAGTTTTTGAGAATTAAGTCATTTCCCTTACAGAACAAACTATATTTAACAAAGTATAAATATATAATCAGAATCACTTTTTACCAAAATATAATATTATTTAATAAAATCTATTTTATTTTCATGAAAAATAATCAATATATCAACATGACTTATTTAATTTCATTACCAATCCATAATACCCTCTAAAAACTTTTTCAAAATGTGGAATATACAAAAAAATAACAGTAATTATTATAAGGAAAAAATATATTAGTCCAGGGAAAAATATAAAAAATAAAAAAATCATTTATATAAAAAAAATCATTTATATTTGAAAGATACATCATTTTACCTTTAAAAATATCATTATCTTACCTATTTAAATCTCACTATTTTAATGAAAACTCATTATAATTCATATAAAATTGATGTATGTTTCTTATTACATCATAATCATAAAACTTTTCCAATTAGAATAACAATATGGAAGACTTCACATATAATTCTATAGGGAATGTAATAATTACGCAATAAATTTGATCCATATCTATGCACCACCATCGTATAAGCTATAATGTGTAACATGACATTATTTAGAGAACCCATCAAATAAGCTTTACTAATAATACACATCAGATATTTTAGGAATCATCATGTCATAAAAATATAAATAAACCATATCATTAAAAAACCCTTGAAAAAATCTTTTAAATCCATGTTAGAAAAATTTCAACTATCAGAATATAGTTTCATCTTAAAAAACCATTTAAGAAAAAAATTCCATATATAGGGGAATGATAGGTTTCATTTTAAGAAAACATGAATTCATTTATAGGATTCAAATCATAATATAAAAATTATTGTTTTGGGAAGAGTAATTCCCAATATATTCATTAAAATAGAACATTAAATTTTTTAATTTTATTCATTATTTCAAACATTCCCAAACAAATATTCCTTTTTAAATTCTCTAAATGAATATTAATTAAAATAATTTATTAAACTCAAAAAATCTAAAAATAATAAAAATAACTATTATCATTGAAAATAACTATGGAAAATAATATAGGAAATGTAATTTTTATTGTGGTATTATGATATATAGAAATTATATTCATGAAATATATGTATATATATACAATCATTATGAAATTTATAAAAGTGTGTAAAGATGATATTTAAAAGGGGATTTTTTTAAAGGAAGGCACTGCAATCTATCTAACTCATCACATACTTAATTTATCTTCCTTTATTAAAAAACTTGTAAATTTACCACTTCCATAAGAATGTTTTTCATGTTCATTATTTATTTATTTCATTTAATACTCTGTTATCTATATTTACATAATCAATTAAAATCACATCCTTGTGTTTTTTTATATTTGGGTCATATGTTAGAAATTACTTTCGTTTGACGAATATGGTCAAAGTGGACATTAATCTAACATTTATAGAATAATAATGATCAAACAATGAACATTTGTATAATTAAAATATAAAAATAAATCTAACCATTAAATGTGTTTAGGAAAAATGAACTATCTTTAAATCAAATACACGGTAGGTTATTTGTACAAATGAGTACAAATTTCATTTTTCAACGATCATTATTGAAAGAGTGTGTATATTATTTAATTTTTACATAATAATAATTTTATCATCAATGTAATATTAATACATTAAATATATATATATATATTATACATGTGATTTGGTGGTAAAAATGGAATCACATTGCTTCATGGAGGTAGTATTCTACACTTACACACAAATGACATTATAAATTTTTAGGGAATTGAATATTATGAAGTTAAATAACATATAATTTTCATAATGAAAAATATGACCTCAATAAAATTTATTAACATTAATTCTATCATTATAATCCATCTATGATATATTGTGATGAAAAATGAATTAAATTGGTGCATGATCCAATTTTCCTCTATACACACAAATGATGGATTAATTTCCCATTTTATTATAGAGGTGATGGATAGATGATATTATTTTAACATAAAAACATGTCAATATATTCGAAATAAATTATCATTATTTTTTCATATTTTATGATTATTTAAAGGATATTAAAGGAGAAATAATATAGGAGTGATAAATTAAAAACAATTCATCTTCTTCAAACAACCACATTTTCATAGCTCCTTAAGTCCACTATAGTTGATGTTCATAAAAAAACCAAGACCTCTACAATGACTGGATATATTTTTGGATGGTATTTTTATCGGTATTTTTTGAACCACATGGGTTTTTATTTTGGATGAATTGAGAAGATGTCGTTCCCATTTATAATATAGTGGATGGATACTCAGAGAATTCCTCAAAATTTTATATTATTATAAATTAATATTGAAAAAACAATTTCTCCCCAAATATTTATTTAAAATATATAGATATTGTGGGTGAAATTAATATCATTTGATAAAAATTTGAAACTTTTTTACTATGTTTTCACACTTTTATTTTGGTTTTAACCCCTCATTAACAATTTTTCAAATTACCATAGTAATAATGTTTTACATTCATTAATCATCAATGTAGTTTCTATAAAAAACAAATTTTATAATTAAACCATGGATGATATTAGTATCCACATACTAAATTTTTTTCTAAATATAATTTTTTTGTTATTTTATATAATTTAAATAATTATTACTTATTATAAAGTATACTTAATGCCAATTGTTGAACTATTTATTAAATTTATTTTAATAAAATCATGAAATCAAGTAAATTTTGATTAAAGTTACATAGTATATAATTAATATCTCATGTTCATTTATAAATTTTTTGGATCAAACTAATTATTTAAAATAATATTATTTTTAATATGTTTAATATTTTTTTATATTACAATTAATTGAATAATTACTATTTCATCATTCTATATATATTTTTAGGTAATTTTTCTTCTAAAAAATTGAAAAAAATTACTAATACAAATTTAAATATTTTTTATATAAAATGGCTATTTATAAACAATAATATATTCGAGTTAACCCTCTATTAAAGATAGTATTGTTATTAAAAAATTGTGTGACATTTCTGAATTTTAGTAAATAAAATATTATAATGTTTATAATCAAACCAAAATAGAAAAAATGACCATATATATGAATCTTTTATGATTATTCATGAATAGGACTCATTAATAATCCTTAAGTAAAGTTTTGTGGTCCTTTTATAATCAATATCATTTTATTCTTAATATTTTTTACTCAATTTGCCAATTAACATGGTAAAAATTAGAAAGGTTACTCGTATTATCGAACAAAAGGGACCTATTTAAAAACAGTGAACCCACTGATTAAAATATTGAATCCATTTTTCAATATTAATGAAATTGCAATTTGGAAATTTAATTAAAAATAAAATAAACAAAACATGATCAGAAACAGTTTTTCAAAAATTAAAATTTTAAAATATAAAATGTTTTTATAATAAATTAATTAGAAAATTTTAAAAAAAAATCAAAATTTCATTATAAAATGAACTAATTATAATTTAAAACAAATAAAAACTATAATTTTATTGTATAAATAAATAAAATGAGATTACACTCCTTAATAAAAATCAATATTTTCATGATTCATTGAAAATAAGTATTTTCATTCAATTAAAAAAACATTTATCCTAATAAGTTATAGTCAATCTATATTCAAAATTAAATTAATTTTGTCTAAAACAATTTCAATAAAATTCAAAACATTATTATATTTACTCATAAAATTTAAGAAACCCCATTTTTGAATAAATTTTATCTTTAAATAATGTATTTAATTTTTAATAAACAAATATTTTATTTACAAGTAATCCATATGGAATGAGGTGTAACATTATATATATTTCATAATTTTGTAAATTATATTCATTTATTCCAATTAATGACAGCGTTATTATGGCCTAATTTAAATAATAATAATAATTCGTTATTCATTTATGCTCGTTGTTATATATCATGTATGATATCAAACATATTATTCCTTTTTAAAAAAAAATCAGTATATTCATTTCTCACTGCCTTTTAGAAATTGAATCTAGTTAGTTTAAATTTTTTCTCTATAATTTGGGGTCTTCTTTTCAAAAAACAATTTTTAAATACCAACATGATAAAAGGGTAAAAAAACATTAACATGATAAGAGATAAATATAATTATAATGGTAATATGTAATAATATATAATATGATTTAATGTATTATGTCATATGTGGTAAGTGATAACATGGACATGGATTAAAAACATTATATAAAAGAATGGTTTGGGAGTGATAGAGAACTTGGTCGAGATAAATTTAACCGTCATAAAACCATAAATTTATGATTTGATAAAAGTATATTGATATATTAAAAATAATTTTAATGATATGGTGTTTATGTGTTCAAACATATTTTTTCTAATGTGGATGAATTTTTTAACTTACATAAAAAAACATAAGGAAATATTCTAACATGAAAAGTGTAATTTAATAATTTGGTCATTTCCCACACCAATATCATCTTCTTATCCAAATTATATGTATTGAAGATTCATTTTTCATTTTTTTGTCACTAGAATCGTATTCTAAATATTAAACAATTAACAAAATAATTACAATATATTCCTTTTTTTAGTCATTAAAAAACTATAATTTTGAGCATAAGTTAAGAAATTTACTACAAATAAAACACCTTCATATAAATGAAAACTAATATAATAACCAAAATTAAGTATAATTCCCAATGGTTAAAACATAATAGTTATAAAAAATATACATAAAATTCATCAAAAATATTTCAAAAAAAAAACAGAAAACAAAAAATAAGATGCATTTCATCACCTTTTATTCTAGGTAAAATTTAATATTTATCTTCTAAAAAAATATATCACTCTTAAATTCTCATAAAAAATATAATTAGAAATATTTCATAGCCTTAATGATATTATAGTCATTTTATAAATAACATGAATCTTCATAATCCAAAATATAATTATATTTTTTTCACAATATAATTCAACCATTTTTATCAAATAAAATTCCATTGTAATATGTTTACCTTAATCATATATTTATCCCCTAAATTTTTCTGACCTTCTTCCAAAATAATATAAATCACATAATCAACAAATCAATTTAAAATACCATGGTTATCCTTATGATAAAACATATATTCCAAAAATGAGAATAACATATGTCTGCTAGATTATTTATAGGGAATTAATAGTTTAAACACAAAATAATATATTTATATATATATATATATCTCTGTGTGTGTGTGTGTATACACATATTGTTTCCACTCACTACCAATCTATTATTTAAATATATTTCAATAATCACTTAAACTATAGTAAAGTCATTTTATATTTCAAAAATATGTTTTATTCAAAATGGGTTTTCATTGATTCATGATGTAAATATTATTTTTAATTTAAATAATTTTGTTAAAATGTCATTATAAATTTTATTATCTTAATTCATCATGTCAACTTTATATTCTAATTTATTTTTATAATATAATGATTGGATTAATTTTTCATAGAATAGTTAAAAAATTTACTTTAATTGGAAACTATGTTTTCTTTTAATGTATTGAAAATTTAAAATTTATTTAGGGTTATTTTTAAAATTTAATAAGGTTATGTTCATTTAAAATGATCCAATAATTGTTTAAGAAATTAATTTTATACCACGATTTTATATAGAATCATTTTATATTTAAAATTAACATTTTTAATGAAATCCTATTTTCATTATGTTTTAGTGGTATACTATTAAATTATATTCTGAAAATTATATGTTTTGAATTTTGAAAAGAGAATTATATATTTTAAATTGATGGGTAAAAATTATCTAAATTTTCTGTTATATTTATTGTCCTTTTGAATCTTAATCTTACAAATTTTTTTACAATATTTAATAGTAAATTGAGAAAATAAAGGTTAATAATGATAGGGATAAGAAAAATGACCCAAAAAATACCATAATATTATAGTATGTTCCCAATTAATTAATAATATTACAATATTAGTTTTATGAATTTTTCTATTCATTTGGAGGAGATAATGGCCATCATAGTATTTTATTTCAAGAAAGGTCAATCATCTCAAACTCTTGTTTTTAATAACTAAAATATTTTTCTGATATGTTTAACAAGTATATTTGCTATGTTATAAATATTAATTATTAATATGAATGATTTTATTCCATAATGGTATTCTTTTTTTATTTTTATAAAATAAATGATTTCATTAAAAATTTACACAAATATGATGAAATAATTCTTCAATTAATGAAAAAATAAAATAAAAAAAATAAAAAAAAATTAAAATATATATAATATAATAAATACAGTTTAGTAAAAATTGGTTTGTATGACCATTAAATGTTATAGATGTATTTATTGTCCTATATATGTTATTAAAATAATAGTGACTAAACATTCTATAAATTAACAATAATAATATATATTAGTAACTATTAATTTATTAAATGATATAAAATTAAAAAAAATTATACATTGTCCAAAAATTATTATATAGTTGAAAATATATTTCATGGTTCACTTATTGACCGTTTTTTCTATTTATAATAAATATATTAATCCTCAAAGTGTAAAAATATTCATGGTAGGAGTGAAAGAGGACAACGAGGGATTAAAATAAATGATAAGTATAATTATTTGAAATAAACAAAGTAAAAATGATTTTAGAAAATAATTTAATTCCATAATCATCCCATATTCAAAATAAATCAGTTTTGATATATTTTTAATTGAATATAAATGTATATTAATTTAATATTTTGAGGAATTCCAACAGTACCCCTCCCATCTATTATTAATGGGAACCAATTCATCTAACCTCTTCACATGTCAAAAAAACACTATTCACCGTGTACCTACCCAAATAGATATATATAATCCCACCAATAATTATAAAGGTTATTTTTTATGAAGAAAAAAATCATTATTGTCTTAATGTTTTCTAAAATGGATTTTGTTCAATGAAGAGGTGTCATTTTCAATCGGGGTTTTCTATTTTAATTCTTCTTCCACCACATTAAATAATTCATCAAAATTAATATAATAATGAAACTAGTATCCTATATATAATCATATTTTATTATTTATATATGATATCATTTACTTATATACCATTTCATCAATTGTGAATCGAAACAATCATTCATGTGTAGGACGAACTTCAACCTCATGAACCAGTGTATTCTATTTTTGATCACTATATCTCGTGGATATATTTTACTAAGGGAATTAATATTTATATATTATATTCATTAATAATTAATCATTATTAGAAGATAATATATCATATATCTTATTACAATTGTGATCACTATATAATGATAACGTCTTTCGTGTGTTTATGTTTATTACCACCTTAATAAAATAATGTGATTTTTTTTCATCTCCACATCACATTGATGAAATATATTGTAAGAACTCTGACCTTCATTTCAGGTACGCCTTTCCTTTTTCTATAGTTTTTATGAAAAATTAAGTTTTTGGAAAATTTCGAAGTACACGTCGTGTACTTTATGAGTACACGCCATGTACTCTTCTACGGCTCAATGCCGTGTGCTGGCCATGTTAGGGCCACACACATGGTGTGTAGGGGTGACGTGGAGGCCTATTTTGGCGGAGTACAGAAAAACCTAGTACACACCATTCACTCTACAAATACACGCCGTGTACTTTTCTTTTTTTCATTAAATGGACCTGGGTCGCGACTAACGCACCAAAACACCTTCTTCTATCTCACGTTCATCCGAGAGAGACCCGTACGGCCGGATCATTCCCGAGCTCCCACCTCTCCGTTCGTTCTCTGATTTGAGCACGGTCGATTGAGGTGGAATCTTAGCGGTGAGTTCTTCCTTCTACATAAGCCTTGGTTTACAATTCCTCCTCTTTCCCATGTTATCGTGGTTTACGCGTTTCAGACGTTTTCTCAAATCTATGATGTTCTAGGGAGAATCTGTCATCATGGTTCAAGTATATCTATCTACTAGGACCGAGGTAGGTGGTTTGTGCCTTTTTGTAGAAATTTTATGGGTATTTTGTTCAAATTACACCAATACCCATGAATTGGGGTATTGCGTGTTCCTATTTTTCCCTAGTTGTATTGCCTTCTTTCCTTTGATTTCTAGAGTAGATGTTTTACCTGTGATTATGGTAGTTTTTACTATACTCTGAATGTTTTCCATGCTTGTTTTTCTTGTTTGGAGTTTTTCCGGTTCCCATGCCTAGTTGTAGGATAGTGGAACTATTACTTTGTTTTGATTTTGTGCCTTATAATGATATCCAAGTAGTACTTGAGGTTTACTTGAATGATGCACGCGCGCTGAGCATGTTTTATTTACACACAGGACTATGATAACCTATTGTAGTAGACCATATGAAGAATGGATGTAAGGGATTCTCCAGAGTGTCTTTTAATTACGATGCGAGACCATAGGGGTAATTGACGATGAGTGCTTACTCAGAGATTCTGTAGATCCTCGATGTAGGCCACAGGGGTAATGAGACATTAAGTGCTTCCCCAGGGAGCCTTTAGCACAATACAAGACTATAGGGGGAATTGACGGTGAGTGCTTCCTCATAGAGTCTACTCTTAGCTGAACCAGAGGGGTTAGACTGTGTGTTCCTCAAAGAGGGTTGCTGGTACTTGTAGGTTGAACCATAGGGGTTAGTCTATGACAGCTACCGATAGGGTTACCTGTTTTCTTCTTGTTGCTGGTTGTTTACTTGTGTACTTTCTAAGCTAGAACTGTGGACTGTGATTGCTGTGTATTTTCATGTTTATTGTTCATGTACTTTACTTTCCATGTATTCATTGACTGTTAGGAACAGATCTTTGGGTGGTTGCCTACTAGGACTTTGTCTCACACCCCGTTTGGGCCATGCATTGGGTCCAAGTAGATTATGTTGTTGCAGGTATAGAAAAGGGTAAGCGCCCTTCTACTTCAGGTACCTGACTTGCTGGAGCTGAAGGGCATGGGACCAAGCCGAGACTTGCGATGCTGAAGTCTTTCTCTTCTATTTTTCTTTTTCTATTTCTTTAGTATTTTTTGATCAGTTGTATTTCAGCACGTTGGTTGGTTTATTTCTTTCCACAGACATATGTACCATGTTTCATCATTATTAGTTTATACATATCTTCCGCTATTCAGTTCAGTTGTTGTATGTTGTTATTGTTTCCACTATTGTGACTCATTTTTCTTCCACTGTATACCTTACCGAATGAGGGCATAGTTTTCCCACCGACTCACCAAGGCCCTCACTGCTAGTCGGCAACCTCTGGTATTTGGTGAAATGCTCTTGAGGTCATGTGGCGATCCAGGTACAGGGCACTAGTGAAGGCGATCTGGATCCGGGTCGTTACAAAGTGGCATCAGAGGGGTTTCTTTTCTCTTGATTTACTGTTTGGAGCCTTTATCCATGGGTAGGATGGATTTTGTACTTGGTATTAAGCAGTTCTTGGGATTATCTAACATGTGTACAAGGAAAAGCCATACTACCTCGTTTATTGCAGTTTTCTAGTTTTGAGATTTTACGGTTGATATGATTTCACCTAGAGTGATTCATATGCTTTGTGTTGTTATTTATTTGACGATTGTGGTTCTATTTCTGTCACAACCTGATGATATGAGGGTATTTCATCTCATTCATCATATAGGCACTTGTATGAATCCCATACCATGCATTCTTTCCATGCCATCTAGGGTGCATTATCTATTGCATGGTGTTGTGAAAGACTTTGTGTAGATTATGAATGCTATTGTGATAGATGCTTGATAGAATCTTTGCTTCCTTTTTAGAGGATTTTTTGTTTCCTACCTTGCTTAAATAAACGCCATATTTTGATTCTTGAGGTGTTATGGGCCCTCACGAATCGGAAATTGGCACCTCCTTGCCTTTTTTCTGTGTTATCTGGGCTTTTGTGCAGTTTCTGAGCTACTGCCCAGAAAAAACCCAGAATACACGGCGTGTACTTTTTGACTACACACCGTGTAGTTTTTAGGCCGTGTCACTGGCCGTGTGAGTAGGGGCACGGTGTTGTACAAATAAATTCAGGAACACGCCGTGTTCGGTTGGTACACGCCGTGTAGTTCGGAGCCGTGTACCCGACCGTGTAACTAACAACATGGGTCGGGGAAGCTCGAGTAGAACACACCGTGTTGTAATGGAATATGCCGTCTAGTCCGGTCCAAGTACTCGGCCATGTCATGAACAACACGGGTTGACATTACCTTCTCTTAGACATGCCGTGTGTTTTCAGGCACACGCCGTGTAGTCTTGTTCAAGTACTCATCCGTGTCACGAACAACACGGGACAGTGTCGCCTTCACCTATACACGTCGTTTTTGTTCGGAACACATCTTGTAAGGTTCAGCCGTGTAGATGGCCGTGTTTTTTACAACACGGGCCGCTGAAGCCTTGTCAACTACACGTCGTGTTTGTTTAGAACACGTTGTGTAGTCTCGGGTTAAGTCTGACCATGTGGGTTAGCCGTATAAAGAGACTCGGGCAGGGGAATAGTTTTCATGTACACGTCGTGAGTTGGGTCAACAGGCCATGTAGTTTGAGGTGTTACATGACCTGTAGGGTAGGGGCACACGCCTATGTCAGTTACTTAAGAAGACATGTCGTGTGGTTTTTATAAACGCCGTGTAGTTGTGTTTTGTAAACTTGTGTGGTTTCCTTCCCTTATTCTCATTTTGTACTCTTGTGTTTCCTGTCCTTATTTTCTACTCTAAGGTGTGCTTTTGATATTTCAGATCTATGCCTCCGAGACATCCTCCGGTTGTACGTCTATCATCAGGAAGTGATCTGACGCCAGATATGGCTGATCAGGGACTTCCTACCGATCCTCCGGTCGGGCCAACCTTGGAACCGGCCGTCATGCTAGTTACGGGCGTTGATGCATAGCTTAGGGAAGATTTTCTGAGGATTATGCACAACTTTCAGGGAGCACCGCCTCCTTCCATGATTATGACAGACTTGACGTGGGTTTTTCAACAGCAGCATCCTCCCACTTTCTCTGGGGAAGGAGGACCTCAGGCTGCAGAGTCATGGCTGGAGGCCATGCTGACTATCTTCGAGCATCTGGAGACGCCTCTAGAGAGGTAGGTCAATCTCTCCACCTACAGGCTCTGAGACTCCTCCATGAGGTGGTGGGATGTGATCTCACAGGCGGGTCATCAGCAGGTTATGGATTGGGAGGAGTTTCAGCGCATCTTTTATGACTACTTCTACCCAGATGCCCTGAGGGCCAATCAAGCCTGGGAGTTCATGAGCTTAGAGCAGGGTACTCTTTCTATCATAGAGTATTCCTCTTGTTTCACCGAGCTGCAGTGTTTCACACCCCTCCGGGATGGGATTGTGGTGTTCTTGGCAAGGAAGTTCAAGGATTGTCTCAGGCGGGAGATCCGATCATAGGTGGGTATCTTCCAATTGACTTCCATCACTTACATTGTCAACCAGGCACTGATTGTGGAGCGCAATCTGAGTGACTCTGGCGCTGCGAGCTAGGGCGATTCTACTTCTAGGGCTAGTTTTCTTCCTAATGACAGCAAGATGCTCCATAGAGAGTCTACGCGTGGTGATCCAAGGAAGCGTGATGCATCGTCAGGCAGACGGGTGGTATGCTACCAGTGTGGCCGGTTAGGGCACATGAGGCCGCAGTGACAGAGAGACCCCATGGAGTGCCGATCTTGCAGTAATATGGGTCACCTTCAGCGTTTCTTCCAGGTTTTCTCACCAGAATCAGGTGACCGGGGTTCTTCCATGACTCCTCGTTCAGGAGAATCACCACCAGTTTCTCATCAGTTGGGGAACTGGAGCTCTTCCGGCCGTTTGGGACGAGGTGGAGGTCGAGGCTTTGGTAGTCAGCCACCAGTCCCTTAGTTCCAATAGGGTGGATCAGATCAAAGTGGTCAGCCAGTGGCGCAGGGTCGTGGTGCAGGCTAGTCTTTTTCCATAGAGAAGACCTATCAGGAGTAGGATCCTGGCCCTTCTACAGTTCGAGGTACGATTTTAGTAGCCTTAGTTTTATCTTCAGCTCTTTTCGATACTGGTGCTATTCATAGTTTTATTTCTGTTGCTGCTGTGGAGAGCGTTGGCCTCTGTGTCTTCTCTTCTACTGACTCGTTGAAACTAGACACACCTTTGGGGACAAGGACATCTAGTGTGTGCCAGTGTAGAGAGTTCCCTCTAGAGGTTGCAGGGTATCATTTCTTATGGGATCTCTATGTCCTATAGATGACAGGCTTTGATGTCATCCCCAGGATGGACTGGTTGATTCTCTTCGAGGAAGTCATCGACTTTTATCGCTGCCGAGTGAGTTCTGTTTCACTAGAGGGTGAATCTTTCCTTCTTAGAGGCGAATGGGATGTTCAGGAGAGTCGATCAGGACTCGAGCATCATGGTTTAAGAAGGGTGACAACCCAGATTGCTAGTCTTTATCTGGATAATTAGGGGACTTACCAATTAGACTTTCCTCCAGTGGTGGATCGTTTCAGGGATTTCATTCCAGAGGACGTTTTGGGTTTGCCTCCGGAGCATGATGTAGAATTTTCTATCGAGATCTTGCCAAGAGCAGCACCGGTGTCCATTCCTCCTTATAGGAGGGCCACACCTGAGTTATAGGATCTCAAAAATCAGTTGGAGGTGTTGGAGGCAAAGGGTTTCATCCAACCCAGTACTTTTCCCTGGGGTTCGCCTTTCCTGTTTGCAAAGAAGGCAGATGGTACCCTTCGGCTTTGCATGGATTATCGGAAGCTAAACTAGTTGACGGTCAAGAACTGATATCCCTTGCCGAGGATTGATGACCACTTTGATCAGCTTCGGGGAGACCAGGTGTTCTCGAAGATCGACTTGAGGTCCGGTTATCATCAGTTGCGCATTAGACCATCAGATATACCTCTGACCGCCTTCATGAGCAGGTATGGTCTATATTAGTATACAGTCATGTTGTTCGGTCTCACGAATGCACCTGCAGTTTTCATGGAACTGATGAACCGAGTGTTCCATCCTTACTTGGATTCCTTCATTGTGGTCTTCGTGGATGATATCTTGGTGTACTCTCACACTCGACATGACCATACCACACATCTTGAGATCGTTCTAAGTACTCTAAGAGAGCATCGTTTTTATGCTATACTCTCAATGTACCACTTTTGGACGGATCAGATTCACTTTTTGGTTCACGTAATCTCAGAGGCAGGAGTATCTTTGGACCCAGAGAAAGTGAGAGCTATAGATTCCTAGGAGCATCTGTAGAACTTTTTTGCGGTACAGTGTTTCCTATGGTTGTATGGATACTACAGACACTTCATTTAATACTTTTCACACCTAGCAGTACCTTTTACAGGACTGACCAAGAAGGGGGCGAAGTTCTTATGGTCAGATTCATGTGAGTTATACTTTCAAGAGCTGAAGGGAAGATTGATTTTAGCGCTGATACTAGTCTTTCCAGAGCTAGGAAAGAGCTACACTGTTTATTCTGATGCTTCAGGTATCAGTCTAGGATCTGTGCTTATGCGGGGAGATGGAGTCATTGCAAATGGGTCTCGGCAGTTGAGGCCACATGAGAGGAACTACCTGACGCATGATCTGGAGTTGGTAGTTATTGTTCATGCCTTACGCTGTTCGAGACACTATCTTTTGGGAGAGCACTTTATGGTCTTCACTGACCACAAGATCCTCAAGTATATCATCACTCAGTGTGATCTAAATCTGAGGAAGCACAGAGTCTTTTGATTTCGAGCTTGCCTATACGCCAGGAAAGGGCAATGCAGTGGCAGATGATTTGAGTAGGAGAACTCAGATTTAGACGATTCAGGAGGCCAGTAGTGAGTGGAATCTCACGGCTCTATTCTTTGAGATGCATCTGGAGGTGAATGACAGACTGGGATATACTTTCCTATCCTCTGTAGTTGTTATCTCTACACAACTTGATCGGTTATGGATGTGGTAGCTATCAGACTCTAAAGGCTTGGTCCTATGGGAGAGTGTGTCAGGATATGACCCTCTTCTTGGATGGACAGTGGGTGAGGATGAGATCTTTTATTTCTAGGGATGCGTATGGGTGCCAGAAGATATATGTGAGGATATGATGTGGGATTTTCATTCCTCAGTTTGGGCAGTTCATCCTGGAATCACAAAGATGTATCGAGATATTCATCACCAGTACGGGTGGCCAGGTATGAAGAAAGATGTTGTCGGTTTTGTCATGAGATGCTCTACTTGTCAGCAGGTGATGGTGGAGCATCAGCGACCAGCAGGCCTTTTACAGTATTTACCCATTCCAGAGTGGAAGTGGAACGATGTTGCAATCGACTTCATGACCATGTTGTCGAGGTCACCTCGTGGGAATAATGTTTTTTGGGTTTTTGTCGACAGACTCACAAAGGTTGCTCACTTCTTGCCGATCAAGGATACCTTCAGTGTTGATGATATGGGACGATTGTATATCAGAGAGATCATTAGTCTGCATGGAGTTCTACACACCATTGTTTCAGATAGGGATGTATGCTTTACATCTCGGTTCTGGCAGGGACTTTAGAAGTCTTCGGGTACCCAGGTACTTCTGAGTATGGCATACCATCCCCAGACTGATGGCCAGTCTGAGCGCACAATCCAGGTTCTCTAGGATATGCTCCGAGCTTACATCCTAGAATTTGGCAGTTCTTGGGAGAATCATATCCCTCTGGTGGATTTCTCCTACAAAAATAGTTTCCAGGTGACCATTCAGATGGCACCTTATGAGGCTTTGTATGGTAGGCCATGCCGATCACCCTTATGCTGGCTGGAGGCAGGAGAGGCAACTTTGCTGGGACCTCGTCTTGTTTAGGAGACTTCAGACCAGATAGAGCTAAATCGGAAGAGGATGGCTACAACATAGTATCGGTAGATTCTTTATGCTGATCAGTGAAGATGACCTCTGGAGTTCGAGGTCGGGGATCAGGTTTTCCTATGTGTCACACCGAGGTTGGGACACAAGAGGATTCAGAGACACAGTAAGCTTTCACCACGGTACGTCGGACCACTTGAGGTTTTTGAGAGAGTTGGGCTTGTCGCCTACCGGTTGCAGCTACCCCAGAGGTATCGGGCCATGCATGACTTCTTCCACGTCTCTCAGCTCCGACGTTACTTTTCAGACCCGTCTCATGTCTTTCAGCCCGAGGAGGTTGAGCTGGAAGCGGATGCATCGTTTGAGGAGCATCAAATTCGGATTGTCGATAGTAGTATGAAAGTCCTCTGTGGGCGGTTTTTCCCCCTTGTACGGGTGCTATGGCTGCATGGGCGAGTATAGGATGAGACCTGGGAGAGAGAGACTGAAGTACAATCGCAGTGGCTGGTGCTGTTCGGGGTTCCTTCTTCTACCCCTCTCTAGAGAAATTTGGGGACGAATTTCTTTAAGGGGGGGAGTTTGTAAGAACCTGAACCTTCTTTTCAGGTACGCCTTTCCTTTTTCTAGAGTTTTTAAGAAAAATGAAGTTTCTGGAAAATTTCAACGTACACGCCGTGTACTCTTCTCCGACTCGAATCCGTATGTTGGCCATGTCCGGGCCACACACACGGTGTGTAGGGGTGACATGGAGGCTGATTATGGCGGAGTATAGATTAACCTAGTACACGCCGTGTACTCTAGAAGTACACACCATGTACTTTTCTTTTTTTCATTAAACGGACTGGGGTCACGCCTAACACATAAGAAAACCTTCTTCTAGGTCGTGTTCATCCTAGAGTTACCCGTATGGTTGGATCATTCCCGAGCTCCCGTCTCTCCATTATTTACCTGATTCGAGCACGATCTATTGCGTTGGAATCGCAGCGGTGAGTTCTTCCTTCTGCTTCAGCCTTGTTTTCCAATTACTCCTCTTTCCCATGTTATCATGGTTTACGTGTTTCAGACGTTTTCTCAGATCTACGGCATTCTAGGGAGAATCTGTCATCATGGTTCAAGTATATCGATCTCATAGGATTGAGGTAGGTGGTTTGTGCCTTTCTGTAGAAAGTAGATGGGTATTTTATGAAAATTCCACCAATACCCAAGAATGGGGTATTGTGTGTTCATGTTTTCCCCTTCTTGTGCTTCCTGCTTTTCTTGATTTCTAGAGTAGATGTTTTACCTATGATTATGGTAGTTTTTACTGTACTCTGGATGTTTTCCATGCTTGTTTTCCTTATTTAGCATTTTTCCAGTTTCCATTCCTAGTTGTAGGATAGTGGAACTATCGCTTTGTTATGCTATTGAGCCTTAGAATGATAGCCAAGTAGTTCTTGAGGTTTACTTGGACGACGCATGCGCACATTGCATGTTTTATTTACACACATGATTGTGAGAACCTAGTGTAGTAGACCATAGGGAGAATGGACGTAAGGGCTTCTCGAGAGGGTCTTTTAATTACGATGCGAGACCACAAGGGGAATTGACAATGAGTTCTTCCTTAGAGAGTCTGTAGATCCTCGACATGGACCACAGGGGGAATGAGACATTGAGTGCTTCCCAGAGATACTTTAGCACGATACAAGACTATAGGGGGAATCGACGGTGAGTGCTTTATTAGAGAGTATACTCTTAGCTGAACCAGGGGGGTGAGACTATGTGTGCCTCCTAGAGGGTTGCTGGTACTTGTAGGTTGAAGGATAGGGTTTAAGCTGTGAGAGCTACCCAGAGGGTTACC
Organism: Viscum album; assembly: GCA_963277665.1. Lineage (NCBI taxonomy): Eukaryota > Viridiplantae > Streptophyta > Magnoliopsida > Santalales > Viscaceae > Viscum > Viscum album. The sequence goes on along the minus strand of OY728133.1, from coordinate 1,031,020,668 downwards.
TGTTTTCTTCTTATTGCTGGCTGTTTACATGTGTACTTTCTATGCTAGAACTGTGGACTGTGATTGCTATGTATTTTCTTGTTTACTATTAATGTACATTACATTCCATGTATTCATTGACTGTTAGGCACAAATCTTTGGGTGGTTTCCTACTGGGAATTTATCTCACACCATGTTTGGGCCATTCTTTGGGCCCAAGAAGATTATGTTGTCGCGGGTATAGATAAGGACAAGCACCCTTCTACTTCAAGTACCTTACTTGCTGGAGTTGGAGGGCATGGGACCGAGCCAAGGCTTGTGATGCTGAGGAGTTTCTCTTCTATTTTTATTTTTCTATTGCTTTAGTACTTGTGATCAGTTGTATTTCAATACGTTGGTTGGTTTATTGCTTTCCATATACATATGTACCATGTTTCATCAATATTAGTTTATACATTGCTTCTATTATTCAGTTGAGTTGTTGTATGTTGTTATTGTTTCCGCTGTTGTGACTCGTTGTTCTTCCGTTGTATACCTTTCCAAATTCAGGCATAGTTTCCCAACCGACTCACCAAGGCCCTCGTTGCTAATCGGCAGCCGCTGGCATTTAGGGAAATGCACTTGAGGTCATGTGGCGAACCGAGTATGGGGCACCATTGGAGGGGAGCCAGATTTGGGTCATTACATATATACATATGTTTAAATGATTAATATGATATTTATAATATATTTAAAAAATTTAATTATTTAATAATAGTTTTCCACTTTCTATAATGATCTTTCAAAAATAGAAACATTACTAATGAATACTTATAACCTACCATCTTCATAATTGTGACATAGTATACATTTTGAAAACATATTTAATGGTTATATTTAATTGTATAACTATTTTATAAAAATTAAAATTTTGAAACTATTATTTTTTGAACTTTTATAGAATAGTGAAATATTTCACTATATCAACCTACCGAAGTCATTTCTGATATAAGATCATGATATCATCAAAACACATGACATGATATTAGTTTACTATGTAATTATATATTACATGGTATTAAATTAAATAAAGGGAAAATAATCTTGAATTTTTTTATTAAAAATGTATAATGATTAAAAAATATTGTTATTTAAATAAATTAATAAAATATATTACAAGTTGAACTTATGGTAAGTGACCTTCATTTAAAATTCCCCATATAAAGTTCCTCTTATAACTCATTTTGACAAATTCAATTGAAATGTAATTTCTTACATATATAGAATGTAATTAATTTACCATTAATGTCATGTAAAAATGATTTGATGTTTCCAATAAAAAATCTCAAATTTATTATCCATCAAAATTATTTATTTCTTATGTATGATGTTTCTTAAAGTATAATTTTATTAAAAATTTCATTTCGTTAAGTTATATTGTTTTGATCATGGTAATAATTTTTTTAATGGTTTCATTCATGATATGGTCGTACGAAATAATTTAAAAAAGGTTTAACCTATTATAGAACATGTGCGATACCATTATAAGTTATATAATGGGTCCACCTAGATAGCTCTACAATGAATTGGGTAATGATTACCTTCCCTAGACATTAATATTTTAATTTAGTTTTCTGGTTTTTACAATTATAATGGTCTATATAAGTGTTTTGTGAAGGTTTTAAGATACTGATTTCCCAGGGTAGTTACATGACTATTATATTAATGCAAATATTATTTCATTGAAACTATTTTATTTCAAAGTTATTATATAAATTATTTTAAAGAATTATTATTCCCTTTTGGGGTAAAAATCTGTGATATTTTAAATGTGCTTTAATTATAATTTCATGTTTTTCCTGGAAAAATAAGTTTTATTTTATTTTCACGCATACTAAGCTTGTTTTCATCATCTACCTTTTTAAAATATGTTACATTGGGTTTAAATATGGGTATAAGAAAACTATAATACATTTTTAATATCATTAAAATTTATCATGAAATTATATCTACTTTTATTTTAAATATTTCCTATTGTGAAAAAAATTTATATTACAAATGACTATTTTTTAAAATTTATTTCTCACAATATTTTTTTCGTTTCATATTAAATTAAATTTTTATATTTTTTCAATTTTTTAAATGAATCCATATTTCAATTTATTGGTTATAAATTTGTTAAATATATTTTTGGGTTAATATAAAAAACATCCTTAGTAATTTTTATTGTCGCAATAACAGTTTAATCTGGTAATAAGTGTTAAAAATAAAATTACATGGATTATAAAATGACCCTAAAACATTCATTATATTTATTGTATTATTAAATTTAATCCATTTCCATCTATGATTCAATTATATGGCCTTTTTAAATTTTTTGTGATTGTATCCTTTATAATATTTTATTTACTGAAAATTCAAAAATGTCACACTCTTGTTTTAAATAAAAATAATATATTTAGATTATGGGTATCATAATTATATATTTTATTATGAATTTTCAATTGATATATAAATTATATATCTTTATCTTGTGAATTTAGTTATAATTTTTATTTATGATATGATTACGTTAAGTATTTACACAATGTTGGTGCGATAATTATTCGTGTAATAGGGAAATAAAATATTTGTTATTAAAAATAATAATAATAATAATAATAATTTATATATTTATTTGAAAAAAAATATATTTATTTATATTACATGTTATGAATTTATAAAAAACAACTTTTTCTTGATTTCTTGTTATTTATAAAATCAATGAAATGAATTGTTCTGAATATTGTCCTTAATAACACATTATATTAAATAATATTTTTTAAATGATATAAAATTACAAAAAAAATATTATTTTGTCAAAATATTGTTATATGGATTATAATATCATATGTGGTCCATTTAATAACCGGTTTAAATTTATTATAAATATATTGATGCTTAATTTATAAAACACATTGTTGTCACAGTAAGATTAAAATGGGTTAGATAGAGTTTAAATCCAAAATATAAGGGTAAAATTATAGTTAAAAAATATATAATTTTTATTTAACAAGAATATGTCAAACTATAAAAATTCAATTACTTAAATTTAGCATGTATAATAAGTGTTGTTTTGATCAATACTTTATATTAATATATTATTTTTTGAAATTCTAGTGTCCCCCTCTCATTTATTATAAAATATAACCATATCTTCTTATTTCATCACACATGAGACGTAATTTGTTAAGCTAATTCGTACTATAATCCATTCATATAATCTATAATCTTATTGTATAGGTTTTTTAGGTATAATACTAACCTTAGATGGATTAATTTATTAATCAAATGATATTTTCCAATGAAGATATATAGATTTAATGGATTTATTTATTTTATTTCTTATTCCTCCTCCATAAAATCATATTCAAACATTATTATAAAATAAAACCAATTTATTATAAATAATAATAATGTACAGTATTTTTAATATCACAACCTCCATAAATATTCTCATCTATGAAATGTGAAAAAAACTGTCATTCATGTGTATGAAAAACAATTTCTTCAAAAACAAATGATATGTTTCCGTGAAAATATTACATGAATGGTTATAAAAATAAAATTAATGATTTTATATAATATTCATTACATATTTATCATTCTAAATAAGTATTATATCATTTATTTCTTGGATTTCCTTTTTCTAAAAAACGAGAATGTCTTTCATAAGTTCGTGTAGACAACATTCTACAGGAAGAGATCTAATTTTTTGAATCATATCATCACATGGATGATATATAAATGTTTATTTAAATAATTAATATTATATTTATGATATTATTAAAAATATATATATAAATAATAATAAAAACAACTCTCCATAATGATCAATGAAAATTGGAGATGTTAACCAAGAATTATTATGACATATCATTTCCATGATTGTTACATAACTAATGTTTCATAAATATATTTAATTATTGGATTTAAATTTATATTTTTTTTCTAAAAAAGATAATTATTTCATGATTATTATTCTATATATTATGGAACAATTTATTCTTTAAACAAAGTCAATATACCAAATCCATTTGTATAATATTAGTCGAATAACATCAAAACGCCCAACATAAATTTAATTGATTAAATAAATATATTTTCCATAGTATAAAATAAAAAATGTTGTTTGAGAATGTAATATATCAATATTTTTCTGAAATAAAGTAAATTTTTGAGAGTATTCATGATATGAAACAATGTGATTAAAAAAATTATTATTATTATTGGAATGTGATCATTATAACCAATTTGCTAAATTGGAAGGATTGAATATTATTTAATAGAATATTAAATATATATAATAGTCTGACACATTAATAATGAACGTTTTAGTTATTTGTAAATACGATCTCAATTTTTAGTAATGTTATTTTAGTATACAAAAAATATATCCTCTTTAAAAATGGGTTTTCCATCAATTTATGAGTTAGTATTATAATTATTTTGTGGATATTTTTTAAAATGCCCTATAAAAGATGAATTTTATTTTGGAATCCCTAATTTTAAATTTATCTAATAATTAATTATTAATAATTTTTAAAAATATATATATATTTATAGATAAAAAATCGTTCTAAAATATTTTTTACAAGGTAAAATTTTATTTTGGATTAATTTTAGAATTTATTTGGCTCTATTTGATAATCCAATTATGGTTTTGGAAAATTAATTTATACATGAATTTATTATAAAATAATTTTATATTTTATGATTTCATTTTAAAAAAATTCTCAATGATATACTATTTTGATTTAGTTTTAAATTATTATTTGTTGTATTATGAAAAAAAATTCCATATTTTGAATTAGTGGTTCAAAATTTGGTAAATATAAACCTTTTATTTTTTTCAATATGAATAGTAACCTTACATAATTTTTCTACTTGATTAAAAGGTATATTGAGTAATTATTGATAAAAATAAAATGATAAGAACTCTAAATTTATCCTAACACTAAATATAGTTGTATTGGATGATTTTATTTCATACATGATAATCAATGATTAGTTTATTCAGATTGTTATTCCATTTATGTGTTATTAAATAATTCATAATATTTAATTAAATGAATAGTAAATGTTTCCACAATTTTACTTTTCATAATAATAATTTTTTCTAAATTTGGATAAACAATTTTTTCTAAATAAAAACAACAATATTTATCATAAGAAGTTATGAAAATAAGGTTGTTCAAAAAATATGTATCATTATTAATTGATCATTTATGTTTAATTTATTATTCCACCTTCCTCAAATATTATTCTCAAATGATAATATAATATCATAATTAGAATTAATATACTATGATGATTTTAGGATGTTTGTATAACCAATATCCTTCTCCTCTACAATTATATGGGGAATGAAACCATCATTATTATGTATGATAAACCACTGCCCCACGATCTAACTTATATTTATTCCATCACCATCTATCATGGATATATTATAATAATGAAATTAATTTTTATGAATTATATAAATGAAATATGCATCATTATGAAATAATAATATATTATTTGTATTTTTCCCTTTCATTTCACCGAAAAATGAGAATATTGTTCACGTGTATGTGTGGAATAACACCTCAATGGAGTGTTGAAATTATTTTTTAATTTCAATAATTTTTAGATAGTAAATATGATGAATTTTATTAAAATATTTGATATATTTGTTATAAAAATGATCCTAAAATGCAAAATTAATATTTACATTTACATCATTCCATCTGTAAAAAATAAAGACATTGTTATTGCATATGTTCGGCCTAACACCTATATGAATGGTGTGATTAATTTTTATACATCTCAATTTTATGTATAATATAAATTGGTATAAAATAAAAATTTTGGTATTTATATCAGAATAAATATTTCAATGACAGTGAGACAAGTATTAATATTCACGGATTAGAACTACAAAACTAAAATATTATTGAAAAACAAAAAATTTAAAACCCTAAACTGATTATTTTAATAATGAATTATTATTTTATGGGAATTTTGATATATTATAAGTGGATGATATGTTATATTTTATGTATTGAAATAAATATGGTATATAAATATAATAAATTTAAATTTATTATACATTTGGATAAAGTGCTTTCGAATCATGTTGAAGTTGAGGTTTGAGTTTGATTTTAAAATCTCATCAATATTTGGGATTGATATTTTTTATATATATACATGGGAATATTTCTCATCCATTTCAATATTTTTTTAATTTTTTTTTAAATTCTATTATAGTTTTTTCATTTCATTTTTACCAGATCTTTACTTTATATAAATATTCTTGAAAGGAAACATCTTGTAATTTTCAAAATGACAAACATTTAAACCTTTTTACTATGGTGTAAAAAGAATATTTTTTATCATATATTGCGTGAATGGATTTTACTCCCATCATAAATAATATTTTAATTTAAAGTAAAATTATATGAATATAATTTTCTTTTAATTTAAAATGATTTCCTTTATAAGTGCATGATTTATTTTTAAAAAAAATAATTGATCTAAAAATGGAAATGATATTTTCCTCATGAATAATTCCACGTGATATTTGAAAATAGTTTTACATCTAAGATGACATTATTTCATTAATATTATGATTTATTTTGGATATGGTTCATTCATAAAATTATAATCCGTTATCAAGATATTTTATTTCTATGATTACAATATGTTTTAAAAACTAGTATCTTTTCCACAGGTTATGAAATGATTAAATGTTAATAAACCCCATTTATTATTATAGAGTGTAATATGATGAATATTTGTTGATCGTCTAGAACATATATTTATTGATTTTAATATGTAATGGATGGGACTAATATCTTCCTTTAATTCATTTAGGTAATTATTAGTTTTCTATGAGCTCAAAGTGTACACATGATGTTATCCAATGCCCACCAAAGGGTGCATGATAGGGTATCCCAACAAATAAGTTGGTAATCTTATGGATTTCCCAAGACTAACTTTTTATAAATTTCTTGGGGGGTATCTATGAATTTTGTTCTTCTATTCTCATGATTATTCTAAAATTATTTGGTTGATTCTAATATTTTTTAATAGTGTCTTATATTCTTTGATTCCAATATGAATCATTTCTTATGAACTATCATGATTTCTGTATTGAAAGAGGATAATGGTATTTGATAATATGGGTATGTTTTCCGAACATTAATATTAATTTTTAATATGATTACTCTCCTATAATGAGGTTGTGACCATTCATATCTCCATTGATTACATGTATTGGGAAACTAAAATTACCCTTTTGTTATGTTTCCTTTCCACAGTCTATGTGTAAATTTATAATGTATCATAGGTTAAAAAAGGTTTCTAGTTATGGAGAATTAATTTACAGACGATGTAGATATTTTTTAAACTTCTGTTTATCTTTCCAAAATTATAATAATATAAGACCTAAATGATTTATTCATGGGTAAAAATTTTGTTCCATTAATATTAGTCTATTTAGATTCAATATTTTTGTATCAAATGTATGGGTTGGTATCATAGTAAGGTTTAGTTATCTATATGAAACTAGGATGAGATAAAATTAGTGAAAACCATGGGGTTAAGTCTAGGTAAAAGATTAAATTATAATATTTTGATAATCATAATGATTTACATAGGTTTGAACTTTATTTTCATTGACTATGTTGTTAGAATTTATAAATATGATAAATAAATTTTTATTATTATATAGTTTCCCATTAGGAATTTTTTCCCCAAACATTTTTTTGGTTTTAGTAAATGGTTTAATATAGTTGTAATATTATTAATACTAAATTTCATAGAGAATGAAATGATTTTCATAATGAGAAATAAAATGTTATGGGACATATAATGATTAACACATTTGTATATTCCCACACAACATTCCAAATATATAAATCATTGTTTGATTCCAAATGTTAAAACAAGGGAAATTAATTTTGTCGAGTCATTCATGAGGAAACATCAACCTTATTTTTGTGGGTTCACTGTTCTACTTGTTTCTTATAAATGAATCAGTATAATCAAAATAATATTTTCCATTCTTCAATATTCAAAATAATATAATTCTATTTAGAAAGATTTTAATTTAGATGTAGAAATAGATTAATGGGGGATCGTATAATGAACACGAGGGATTAGATGACATTATATCAATGGAGTGGGGTGAGTTTAAGAACAAATTTATTAATAATTATTTCCCTATTATTCATCATAAGGAAATGGGGAAGGAATTCTTAGAGCCAAAATATATGTATAATCATCATTATTCTACCTATAAATGAAATTTCTCAAGGATAGCAAGGTATACATATGGTATAATCATCCACCATAAAATTAATATGGATTGATTATTTAGTGGCATAAAACCAAGTCTCTAAATGTATTTAGATATAATTTAAATCAATTGATATGAATAAATCATTTAATGGGATATCAATATGGAAAAATATTTTTTAGTTATCCATCAATCTCATGGTTATAATAAGAATAAATTGATGTTTTCAAAGAGAATTATAAAAACCATAAAGAGAAGAATATTAGACTTCTATTATGATGAAAACATGGGGGAAATTTTATTAAAGGGACTAATAAGGTTTTTATGTGTCGGAAGTAAGTCCATCATGTGACTGAATTCTGAATAGATGATACAAATTTATCAAATGATGAAAATAAATAAAAATACATAAAGAATGAACCACCCCCAATACAATATTTAAATTTTTTATATATTTTTCCTTATGGTAATTGGTTCCCAAATCCCAATGTTAATGGAAATGATCCCAATAAACAACCTATTAAACATATGGTAAATGTTAAATATCTCGTTATCACTATTTTTAATGAAGGGTGTGATAATTATGTGGTGAATGGTACAAATATCATCAACTCTTAAAATCAAAATACCTTATTTAATTATGTATCTACCAACTTTTTATTTATCTATAATTTTATAAGGGTGTCATTGTATCATTCAAATGATTAGATATTGTATTAGTAACAATACTCATAATGGTATGATGGTTTTACTCAATGTAATCCATTCTTGTTCAGCTGATTTTTTTGGATAGTTCTTCCTAGAAATCATATTAATATCTATTTTTATTAGTTTTATGCTATTTTGGTAATTGAATTAATTTCTCTCCATAAATACCAAATCATTTTATAAATAGGGTAACTCATGCTTGATATTATGATCTTTCCTATGATCATTTATTAATATGATGTTCAATATTATACTCTCTCAAAAATATCATCCAACGTTTGGATCTTGATACTTAATTTATAGGATCATTTATCTCAAATGTTTGGCAGGAAACTCAATATTAAGGATATACATATGGGGAGAGAGTCTGCTGATGTATTTTTGGATGAATTTCATTCTCTTCCATCAAGTATTAAGGCCAAGTTTTCTATAGAACTCATACATGGTGCGACAACTATTTCCAAGAAACTATATAGAATTGCCACTATTTATCATCAATAATTCAAGTAGAAACCCGAGGAAAATCTTTAAAATCCATTCATTTAGCCAAGTGTTCCACCGTAGGTTGAAAATATTTTTTTTTCAAGAATCTATAAGGCCTAATTTGGATCAACGTTGATTATTGAGAAAATAATAATATTACTATATAGAACAAGTATGTAGTGCCCCATATTGATGGATTTTTTGATAAAAATACAGAGGTAAATACTATTCTCTGATTTATTTTCATTTTATGCATCCTTAATTAAGGTTTACTAAGGAAGAAATACATAATATAACATCATTTACATGGATTACAATAAATGAGTTTATAGTGATGAATTTAATTTTTTCTAATATCCATAAAATATTTATATTATTAAAGAATACAATATTTAGATATTAACTTGATCATCATGTTGGAGTATTTATATAAAATTTTATTATATATTCAAATATAAATTAATAGAATAGAGATCATTTAATAATTGTGTTGATGACCATACAGAAGGATAATATTTAAGAAAATTTTACCAAGTGTGAATTTGTTATTTTAAATGTTTCATTCGAAATTAATATAATCTCAATGAAGGGTATATCAGTAAACCATTTAATCAGAGAATATGTTTATCAAAATGGATCATGAAGGGATTTGACATCTATGACTCTATAGTTAATTAATTAAATGTTACATAACATAAGTAATTGAATAAATATTCAAAATGTGATAAACCACATAAATGTTAAAATATAAGGAATTACAAAATGAAAATATAACCTTATTTTATAGTGGCCTCAACCTTGAGGCCCCCGTGAGAAGTCTGATGATGACCTCATCTCTATTTCACTAATTTCAGATATGGTTCCACATATTCCATCTCATCCAATAGAAATTATGCCTATTTTGGAGTAGTAGTTGTTTCTTTATCTTGATTTGACCTTGTGGTTACATCATCACACACAACAACATCATATGCACCTACTACCAGGACAACCCCTTCTTATACAATCTGTGTGGGAGGGTCATCAGGATCTTCTTGAGCTGTCTGTAGTGTGATAGAATCACCATCCCCAATGATTTCCTGTGTGGGAGGGTCATCAGGATCCTCTAGAGCTTCCTGTAGTGTGACATAATCACCATCGAAACCCACATTCTAGCCAGACCCTACCTTAAGATCTTGTATTATAGTTCATCACACCAATCCTCTATTAAGTAATTAGATTCACCCTTTTCAAGAACTAGTCCCTTTGAATATTCTTTTCCATAAGTAGAGAATATAATGATAGATTTAATATTACTAAATCCTATACTCTCAAGACCCATAGGATTGAGAAAATAAAATTCAGGTGAATTAATAGAGTCTACTATAGAGAATAAATTTTTGTTAGCTTTGATAGGAGTCTTTGATGCACTAGCACCATCATTGGTACATTCCACTAGAACAACATCTAGGGTGGACTGATTGAATTCCTGAATAGTTCTAAGAGGGGATACATCCCTACAAGTATTATTTTAATGTCGATCAATATATCTTGATTCAGTATCCACATGAAACACATGAAAAACATCAACATGGGAAAATATATCAGCAGACCCATCATTGAACTCATTGCACATCAATGGGATCTCAGCATGTCTATCCATGGCTGCACACACCCCTTTAGTCTGATTAGAAATCCTATATGAAGGTCTCGGTTTTTTTAGGTAGCATCAATTCAAAACAATCAACATCAAGCAACTTCATCTTACCTATAGTAGGTATAGTGTCCACTAATACATTACCTATATACAAATTAATCTCATCTTTAATGGATTACTCCTTATCATAATCATCCTTGATATCCCATGTTCCCTTCACTGATCCCCTAGAAAAACCAACAATAGTATCCATGGTGGGGGGGTTATAAAACCATCACCAATATTGACTTCAATAACAACTATATATGAGGATGAATTCCCACCAATATAGCCCTTAGTAATTCCATGTTTGAGAACCTCAAAAAAACTAATTATCCTTCTTCTAGAAGACATTGTTTCCAATCGCACCATTACTTGGATATGCCTTTTTAAACACCTCAAAGGAATTCCATAATGATTTGTAATGAGTGTATTGGATATTCCTACACCATGATCAAATGAGTGAACAATACAAAGAAAATAGTTACAAAAAATCGGTAACCATTCATACTGAATAGAAATTACAAGAATAAAGTCACCTGCAACATGAAAATTAGTATCAACTAATTTTTGAACTATATTAGCTTCACCTAGAACATAAGATAAGTGTATTAATCTATAGTGCTCAGTTTGTTTATCAACCTTGATTAGGGACCCTATGATAGAAGATACTTCCCAAATGATTTCTAAATTCCAAATTCACCATCAAAGGAACCTAATTCTAATCCATGATTGTGTGCAAGAGCTCTTGATTACAAAGGGGTCTGATAAAGGTCCCATTATTGAATAATGAAAAACCTCAGTTTTAAATATGTCAGTCTAAACCCCTAGGAAAATAATTGATGTTATTTGGATGGAAATTAATATGATACATACATATCTCGATAAAAGTTAAAATTCCATTAACTAAGAACCAATATTTGTGGCATTAAATATTTAAGATTATACTTCGTCAAAGGGGACTCCCTTCATTAACATGAGATCCATGAAAGCAGATAGAACTGACAAACCTCGAGGCTATCTTTAGGTATATGTGTATTTTCTTCTAGAAATTCTGTAGACCCATCCTTAGTGATTATATTATGTATGGACTCTAATGACTTCGGGAGATTTGATAAAAACATAGATCACAAAGAAAAGAGTTTTAGTTAATTAGGCTTCACCTAATGGTTCTGCTCATCCATATTTACTACATCAACATCAACGGATGAAATCTAATCCACATTATCAACCACTACGAGTGGTTTGAAATCATTATTGGGATCGAAGATACAATCATGTAGATCTACTATAGAAGATGTTATCTTTGAGATTTGAATTTCCATATAATCGTCACATGAGAGAGAGCCATCATTTCTTCCTCTTAAGGACATTCCTAGAAAATATATTAAAAATTTTCTTAGAAAAACCATTGTGATTGAGATCTATCATTTTCTTTATTTATATAGATATGATCATTGATTTTTCGATAATTTTTCAAATCAATGAAATCTATTAACCATGTTAAATCAAAATTGATCCTTGTTCCTTAAGATAGTTGAATGCATATAATGTTTCAAGGAATTTATGAGAAGTCTATATTGTACTACAATTCAAACATAACCAGGCAATGAAGAATGGTTTTTAATATATAGTGATACAACATATAATGGACTAGGATGTTCTCTAATGAAAAATGATATGGTTATAACTTATTTTTTATAATAATTTATGGTCAAAGAGAAGAAATACCCAACACATGAATTAGGGTTAGCTGTAATATAATTTTATTAAAGATATCGAGGAATTATATCAATATAGAATGGTATTATGTATAAACTATTAAAAAAAATTATATTATATATTCAAGTTGAAATAATTTAATATTTATCAGATATTATAGCTGGATTTGATAAATGATTGTATCTTCACAATAAATTAAAACCACACGAATTCAAAAATAAAGAGTCATATTATTTTATTTGAATATATAATTCAAGCATATTAATGATGGGTATTAGAAAAAAGATAAAATATATCATTATATGAAATTTATATACCTTGAAATCAAATATTAAGGGGAGAAATATTATCATTCTTAAATGGTTGTCCAACCATATATCCAAGAGAATATTAAAGATGAATATAAGGATGATATTATGCTATAAAGGATAGATAGAAATATTCATAAGTTTATCCTTGATTATGGTGGAATAATAATATTTAGGAATCAAATATTTGTCCCTTAGGTACTACATTAGAAGGCGATGATGTATGAACCTAATAGTTTTTCCTCAAAAATTCATCATAAAATCCTCAACATGTATGAAGTTTCAGAAGATTATTCTTGGTGGGATGACATTAAGATAGATATTGTATAGTATCTTTATCGGTTTTCCGTATTTCAACTTGTGAATCATAAGATATAAAAATATAATTGTATGTTTGAACCATTACCCATACAAAAATAAAAATTAGAAAATATTACCAAATACAATTTTCCAGACTCTTACAAACATTTATAGGGAACAATATTATATATGTTGTTGATGACTGCCTTATAAATTCAGATTACATAATTTACGTTAGATATTATATAATAATTTATCAACATAATCAGTTATACATTAAGGATATGGTATGATTTCTTGGTGTACAACTATCAATTGTTTTTTCATGGGATATAAGGTCTACTTCAATGTTTTAGAGAAGTGATTTGTAGGATTAATACGCATAATTACGTTTCAGCACCTCTTATCATCCTCAAATAGATTGTAAATCATAGAGAACCATTCAAATACTAGAATACATGTTGATATCTTGATATAATGATTCAAAAGTTATTTTTGATCAATAAATTACTTTGGTTTAATTTTCATAAAAATCTATATTTCAATTATGAATTCAAATGGATCCATATGAAGAAATATATGGGAGGATGTGTATAAATCCAACATCTAAGAATAAATATGGATAACGAGTTATAATGGGTATTGATATATCTTAGAAAATGGAAGAGATTTTATTATTCCATTAAATAGTACATAATGTCATATTAGAGTTGAAAAAAGATTTTTAATGTCAATCATTAGTGAAATTTTCCGTATCATATTGGTGTGAAAGACTTTAATTGAATTCCCCCATGGAAGAAGTTTATTATATTTGGGAAGAAATGACATTGAATCCCTATATATATTAGTCCTTCTAAAATTCCTGATTGTATTTGGAAGGTATTTTATTAATTTTTTCTCCCACACAATCACTCTCATGTTCATGTTCTGTTCCATGTACTCTAGTGACGAAGTACTTAATTGAACCATAATATGTTTAGAAATGAATGATCATAATATAAGAGAATCAAATTTTATATGAATAACAACTCGTATAAATCTATGATAATATAGATAATGTTCTATAAAATAATAATACACTCCAATTTAATGTTCTTTAGAGAATTCAAATATTTTACAAAACCACTTGGGAACAAGAAAAAATAATTAAATAATGATGTACTCATTTTTTTAATCATAGTGATGAATTTTGAGTTAAAATTTAATTTAAATGGTTGTATAATGTAACACCCTAAGATTCTAATGAAAAATTAATTCTTTATATATATTTCATCACATGAAATAACGAGTTTAAACTAAATAATTAAAAAAATAAAAACATTATCACATATATAAAAAATTAAATAATATATAGTCTAAAAAGTTATAAAATAAACACATTTGTTTCCAAATGATTAAAATTAAAAATAAATATTATTTGAAATTAAATGTGATGTTTTTTAATATAAATTATTTTTATTCATGTAGTGTATCATATATAATTAAATTAAATTAATACCTATTTTTAATGAGTTTAAACGAAAATATATATTATATAATATATTAAATTATTTTAATATTACAAAAATATTTTTTATGGATATGATAAGAATAAATCCTATTTTTTGTTTTAAAATTTATTTTCTATTCTAAAATGCCAATTTTTACGCATTTTATGTGCATAAGTTAATTTTTTTATTCCTTTTATAGGTATTTAATTAGGTATAATTAATTATATATTTAGATTTAAGATGTTCAAATTTGTAAAATAGAACCCTTTTGTTTTTTATTATTATTGATATAAATTGTGGTGAATATTTTAACCTCGATAAATGAAAACATTGGTTTATCTAGATTTATAATAAGATACATGGCCATAATTTTGCATCATAATTTCTATTATATGATGTTAAATGTACCATTATAATTTTATTCTTGAATTTTATTACATTATGGGACACAATTCAAATAAAATTAATTCAATATTATTAAAATCAATGTCTGTTCCAAAACGTCATACTTTTTATTTAAAAATATTATTTTGTATACATAGAGATGATTGCTTTTTATGGACTAATATATGTGTATATTCTGAGATTAATTAATATATTTTTAATATAGATATTTATTTTTAATTTACATTAATTATATAATGGCCTTAATTTCGTATAAAACAATGATAAATTATTTTTCCAATTATGTAAATTACAGAATATGTGATAATGAAAATATTAATTGAAATAATATTTTTATGTAATATGAAAATTTTTATTTTAAAAACATACAAATTATTGTTTTTTATATTATTATATTTTAATTAACATTTTTCCTTTCATCTTTTTTGTCAAATTCTTGGAATAGTGTCTCAATTGGAAATAATAGTATTTTATGGGGAAAAGATTTTATTAAATATCATTAAAATAATAAATTTTTTAAAATATGTCAATGTATATAATATATTGTTGTAAATTTCATTATTTATTTATTATAGGTCGTTTGGAACCATATTTCTTCATATTTAATCTTTTAAGAAATTCCAAGTGTTCCCCTCCATTCTCTTATAAAATTCGGCCTCTCTTTTCTCTTCTTCACTAAATATTGAGCATTGAATATAGACCAAACCTGAAACAATTATCTTCTAAAAATCCCTCTACACATTCTAGATGTTCTTTTATTCTAAATTGATCAACTCTAGGGTCTATAAATGGAGATACAACGTAGACCTTTCCAAGAAGAGGTAATCACCATGTTTGATATCTTTTATTTATAAATAACTTTACTCATATAAATAAATATTATTTTTAATAAAATAATTATTATTATTATAAATATGATGATATTTTATTATTATTATTATTATTATATAACCATAATACACTCTCATCCTCATCATATGATAAGTGAATGAATTGCACGTGCATAAGTAAAACTAACAGTCTCACTATAGTAGTACAATTTATTTTTCATCCCCATAATTTATGATTGTATATTATGATGGGGTTAGTTTTGTATATGATATTAATGAAATAATAATAATTTTTAATGATATTATCCTATATTCCTTATTACCATAAAATATTTTGAGAAACTATAATATAATTTGTGTTTACGTGAGGACTACAACCTCTAGGAGGCGATGTGATTCATTTGACATTTATATTTTATATAGATGGTAATGTGGAGGAATTTGATGAATATATATGATATCTGATATAACAATGTCCCATTAAAATTGAGTTAAAGGTTTCCTTCATTTCGATACATATTCCAAAAATAATCAATTTTTATGTGTATGTAAATTTCATCACCTTCATCAATAGTATAATTCATTTTTCCTAGTATAAATTTTAGAGATAGATATAATATTTTTTAAATGAATTTATATGATATTTTTATAATAATAAATATTTTTTTGGTTATTTATTCAATATAAATATACAACGAACGGAACAAATAAACTATAATACTGATGAGAAACCAATAAATTATCACCAATAAATAATGATTTTAATACGAAATTTTTAATAAAAGGCTTGTTGAAATATTATATAGGGATCATATATGATTAAATAAATATTAAAAATATTATTTTATATAATTATATTAAAATTTAATTAATAATATTGGAGGTTTTATATTCTTCAATGAATGGAGAACTAGAGTCCATATATTTATTTCACAATCTCATCAATATTCGGGATTGATATTATTTAATTATACACCGGGGAGTATTTATCTTCCATATACATACTTTTTTATTTTTATAAAAAATGTATTTACTATTGTCCTATTAATTTTTTCATTAATTTTTACCCATGAATGAATTTATAAAAAATTGATTGAAAGGAATTGTCTTGACATTTTCAAAATGAGATAGATTCTAGAAATTTTATAATTTTTTTAAGGGAATTAAATTTTAACATAAATTGAATGATCTTATTTTCCCATGGTCATGAATAATAACTTATTTGAATCTTTATTTTTATTATTTTCATGTTTTTTTTAAAATAAATAGATTTCTTTAATAATTTAATGCTTTTATTTTGAAAAAACATCCAAATGGAAATGTTTTTTGCATCAATAAAAATTCAAACCAATCCTTCCAAATAATTTTCTATATAATGTGAAATCTTTTTATGATAGATAAGAATTAATGGATATATGATCCACAAATACCTTTATTATTTTTTCTTAGGATGGTTTATATTTATGATGAAATGAAATTTATTGAACCCATTTGATGTCCATGGGTTATAGAGTGATGAAATTTTTATGAAAAAAATTGTAACCATACAAAAAAATTATAATAAAATAATATGAGTAAAATTATTATTAGCCAATTCGTTATACTGCTATTTCATTGAACCCATTATATATATTATATCATTCTCAACTATTGTAATCAGTTTTCACCCATCATATAAGATATATTTGGATCAATATTGAGATATATAAGGACTCAACCCTTCATAATAAATTTCCATGGAATATATAAGGAACAAAAAAAATTTAAAAATATTGTATCCCAATGTTAAAAAAAATTTGGATATCAAAATAACATTTCTTATTAAGAACCAATTGTTAAAATAAAAATAACCAAAAAAGTGGGAAAATGTTTTTCTATACATAAGACAAGAACACTTGTTGAAGATTCCAAAGAGAAAATAACAAATATAGTAGTGGAATATAACATCTTTATAATATATGTTAAAAAAAACTTTTTATTTTTTTAATGGAAATAAAAAAAATTGTAAAAAAATTCCTTTTGAAAACCATGAATGATGGTTAAATAAAAACATTTATAAAAATCTAAATACTGAACACCTAATGAATAAACCATTATATTTAAAAATAAATATGGAATATTAAAAAGGAAATATCAATGTATTTATTTGTAATAATGGTGTTTAATTATGTTTACAATGCATTTATAAAAATAAAAACAATCTTACCTAGGTAGAAAGTGTTCAAATGAGTTTTTTAAAGATTATTTTCTAAAGGAATGTCCCATACCTTGTGTCCAACTCATCATATATATTATATACATTCTTGAATAAAAAAATATGTCTTTTTAATACATTATTAATAATTTTTCCATGTTCATTATTACACTATGTCATTAAATAACATGTTATATACAATTATATAATAAATTAAATGATGTCCTGTTTTTTGAAGATATTCGCCTAATATATTAAAAATGACTTTTTTTAGTCTTAATAAGGAAAATAGTTCATTATTCCATCGTATAATAAACAATAATAATGAAATAATTATAAATTTTTTAAATAAATTATACATTTAAATCCATGAATTAAATATGGACATGGAAAATCTACCATGTTACAATCTTGGAGACAGCAATAGTAACTTTTCCATTTTACAATGATTATTTTGAAAAGAGGGTAATTATTATTTTATATTTCCAAAACAATACATTATCATAAATAACATATAAATAATTAATTTAGAGTTATATATATAACCATGGTTATGTGGTGATAAAAAATGAGTCACGTTGCTTTGTAGAGGATATAGTCGAACCATAAGCACAATCAAATTTATCATTTTTTAGTTAATGGAACGTCAATAAGGTAAATAATATATTATTTTTTAATAACTATAAATATATCATTAATAAAATATGTAAACATTAATTACATAATTATAATCTTCCTGGGAGGTATAGTGAATAAAACTAATTACATCACATCACTATTTGGTTTTCCGCCGTACCCATAAACAATGGACTTGATTCCCATTTTATGTTAGAGTATATGGATATAGGGTATTCCATTAACATAAAAATTATAGTATATGCATTTTAGTTTTTAATTTTTTATTTTGGAATAATAATATTTTATATAGGGGGATGAATTAATAAAAAAACTCCATTAAAACCTATATGTCTTCTTCGAGAAACATCCTTTTCTTAATAAGTTAATTCAACTCAGGTTGGTTTTACGAAAAAACCAACAACTATATAATTAACAATATTATTATATAATGTAATTTTCTATATGTAATATGTATTCAAAATGGGTTATGAAGTGTGAATAAATGAGAAAAACCGGTGACCTTTTATAATAAAGGGGAGGGGTACTCTATGAATTCATGAAAATTTAATATTATTATAATATAATATTTAATTCAAAATATAATAAAACTAACTTATATAAAATATAATATCTTAATATTTTTAAATAAAATCATCCAATTAAAATTTTATATTTTTTACTATGGTTTTACCCTTATATTTTGGTTTCAACCCTTTTTTTCTTTTTTTAAATTACTTTGGCAACATGGTTTTTTATACATTTTGTGTCAATATAAATACTATAAATAAAAAAACATCCAATAAGGGTACCATTGATGAAATTATAAACCATAACCTAATTCTTTGGATGAGTCCAATATTTTTAGGAATTTTATATCTTTAGAAAAATATTATAATATAACATCAATGTCAATATTTATATTTATTTATTACATTTATTTTAATAATAACATAAAAACATGTAATATTTGAAAAAAAATATTTTAATACATCCAAAAAATATAATATTCTTATGTATAATTAGTGGATAGACTAATTATCTAATATTATATTATTTTTAATATTTTTAATATCATTTTTTATTATTATATTAATTTTATAATTATAGTGTCAACCTTGTGTTAATATTTAAGATAATAATATATTCAGTGAAAATGTGAAAAAAAAATAGAAATGAAGATAAATATTTTATATTTGAAATTCATAATTAAAATGAAAATATCATTTGGTAACTATATTATTACAATAATATAGTGATTAAAAACAATTGTGCCATGTTTTTTGACTTTTTATTAAATAAATTATTATACAGGTTATAATCACACTCGAATAAAAAAGGGATATAAAAAATCATGGATGATTTATGATTAAATGGATTCACTGAATAAACTTAAGGAATATTTAAGATTCATATAAAAATCCTTATCATTATATTTATAACATTTATAACACGAGTTTCCCATTACCATGGTAAAAACATTACAATAGTTACAATTCAAATTGATCAAAAAACTAATTAGAAATTATGAAACCACTAATTCCAAATATGTAATCTATTTTTCAATATTTTAAACATAGTAACTATAAAATTAAATTCAAAATTAATCTTAAATAAACGATGAAAAAATTCCTTTAAAGTTTTTTTTAAATATAAAACTTCCGTATGCTAAAATCAAGTATAAAATAAATTTCAAAAACCATAATCTGATTATGAAAACAAACTAATGAAATTATAAAACATATCAAAAAATTCATTTTATTTATTTATTTATTTATTGTTAATCTAAAATTAAACTTTTAATAAAAATATATATTTTTCATTATGCATTGAAAAATCAATATTTTTAATAATTTATAAAAATTCATTATAAGATAATTTTGAAATTATTAATTCATAAATGAAATTAGTATTTTCAGATATTTTTTTAAAAAATTTCAAAAATTTAATTATAATATTCATTCATAAAATATAAACCTCCCCTTTTTTGAAAAATTTATTTTTTGATGAATTAAATGACAACATTAAAATTAGAGAACTTATTAAAATAAAAAATGTGAAATGTGTATGACCATTATATATATTATGAAATGTGGTTAATAGTATTCATTCCCATTAATAAGGAAACCATGTTATAATAATGTCATTCAAATAATAATAATTTATTATTCTATTATTCCTAGCATTTCATATCTTGTATGCAATCAACCATATTATTTCTTTTTAAAAAATCCCAATATATTAATTTAAAACCCATTTATAATTTGTATCATAATAATTTTAATTAATTTTTGGTATCTAGGATTTGGTTTATCTAATTTAATTTTCTGAAAATCCACATGATTAAATTTCTTAATAAAACATTATCTTGAAAAGAGAAAAATAGTTGAAAAAAGGCCCTTTAGAATAACACATAGTTAGATTCCATGTAGGATAAAATATAAGGGAAGTGAAAACCTGGATATGAAAAGAAATATAAATTATAATAAATATTAAAATGTGTAGAGAATACGTACATCAAATTATTAACCATTAAAAAGAATAAATTTGTGAGGGATTAAAATATAATTAATTTTTGTATAAGAATTGTAAACATCTAGAATTTTTTTCCAAAAAAAACATACTCTATATTGGAGAGATTATTTTAAAACATAGTATGATAACATATTTAAATATAAAAACATTAATAGTATATTTTCATATTTAAATAAATTCCATAAAAAATCTATTCTTTTTCTCTATGCGATGAGAATTAATGATTATATTTTTCATACATGAATAAATAAGACCTATATCCATGGTTAAAAAATCCACAACACAATCACAATATATTCCTCTCTTATATTGTATTTAACTACTTAAAAATGGTTATCACTAGTAAAAAAATCAATAAACTAATACAAATTTACATGAAAAAATTATCTAATCTCAAAACATCAATACGAATACACAATGATCCAAATTGATTATTCAAAAAATAATTATCCAAAAAATCAGAAACATTATTCCTAACTTATTATGTGACCAAAAAATAAGACATATTCTACCACATATACTTCACTAATAAATTCAATATATATATTCCAATGTAACTTCAATCACTATTAATTTCCCATATAAAAATGCAATTTTCCAAATCAATCAACCTTATTCATCATCCATTATCCATGATTTTCCTACTTATTTTTTAATATTATTTTCCTAGAATCAAAAATATGTATTATGTCTTATGTTATAATAATTTCAATGAAAAATCCATGAAATAATCCATACCATTTACATATATTTTTTAGTTTCCTCAATATCAACATTAGTGGAATTATGTATTGCTAAATATATATCTGTATTTTCATGATAATATGATTCATGATCCTTCCCCTTAAGTCATCATTATTCTTAATATCCATTCTCCCAACATTTTCATCATTCAATTTATAAATATAGAATATCTTATTTCTCATTCATTGATTTAATATAACACACCATTTTTTCTTTTATGATTACTTATTTATGGAATCTTTTTCAAAATATAAAACATTTTCCCATACCTTAAATAAATATTCATGTTTTTAAAATTCCATATTCATAAAACATATAACATCAAACATATTTACAATTATGATCATTATAACATATACATCCACCAGTCCTCATATCCATTGTAATTGAGGCCTTTTGAAACTCACCTAGGTTCAGATCTCTAATCATTAACCCAAATATATTTTTAAGAATAACCACATTATTTCTCACTATAGTTCCCATTATATTCTACTTCTTAATCATTTATATGCACAATTTTCTATCAAATCAATTATTAATTTAGTTCTAACTAGATTTATCTATTTACTAAAACAATAATGGATAGTTTAGGATTAAAAAGGATCATAATAAACTATATTTGGAGGAGAATAATTACAATGATATAATTATTATTGTTAGCTCAAACTCTTGAATTTATTAAAAAATATCATTCATTATCCATAGAATACTAATTATTGAGGATATATAGACTTGTAACTTATTCTCAAATAACCCTATGTCTAATAAATTTATATAATCCATTCTCTAATACCAACTATAAGGACCTATCTTTAAAAATTACATATTTTAGTGAATTTATACTAGAATTCACTTCATTGCATTACCTAAGATGTTTTAGGTTTAATGTATTTTAGGATTTGTACATCACTATAATTTTAAATACAATACTTTACGTTGTGGAAAAATCTGAAATGTATACTAATTTCTACAATTTAAAATCATTAAAATAAATAGTAATTTATATTTTGGAAAAATAATCACTATATCAACATGAATTATTATTTTTCATATGAAATCCTTAAAATCCTATGGGAAACATTTTTAAAAATGGGATTAGAGAAAACAATATTATGAGAAAGATGAAAAAAATATATTAGTCTAGTGAAAAACACTTCAACCTATGACAAACATTATTTATAACAAGTTGAAAACATTTATCTGAAAAGTGAGTCATATTTCCTTTGAAAGTATCAATATATTTAATTTTAAATTACTATTAATTAAATGAAAATCATTATGAGACATTGAAAAATCATGTGGGTTTGTTGGGAAATCAGCATCTTAATACCATTAATATACCCTTACAATTAGAATAACCATATGGAAGACATATAATTTAATTATATAGATAATATATTAATTACACATTGCATTGGAGTGTTATTTAGGTGCAAGCATCATATAAGCTATAATGAGCTCACCTAGTGCTATTTGGTCACACACATCAAATAGGATAAATAAGGATCACCAGTGATATATAATTGGGTTCAAACCCTTGTAAACAACATGGAAGGAAGATATCAAGAATTAAAACCTTGAAAAAAATTCTTAAATCAGGTTCAAACCAATTCAGATATAAAAATACACTTTATTATTAAAAAAATTAATTTGATACTACCCAGAAAAGGGAAAATAATGAATTTCATTAAATAAAAAATGAAATGCTGTAAAGTATGAAAAGATCAAATAATGGCTATTGTGGAAGGAAAAATATTTTTCACAATATAATTTAAAATAGATTATACCTTCTGTTTTTTTAAATAAAATCTATTGTTTTTTAAAAATAATCTAACTCGTAACAATTCAATGAATGTTACTGAAAATAATTTATTACATTCTATAAACTACAGATATATGGTGAATCTATTTTTTTTAAATGAACTGTGAAAACATATAAAGTAATTTCTACATATTTAGGTGTAATAGTGGAATGAAATTATGTTCATGTCATATAAATTAAAATATACATTTATTTTATCCTATGTAAAATCAGTTGAAATGGGAACATTAATATTTGGGTTTTTAATGAAGTGCCCTTAACATGAGTTTCAATCATCACATATGTTTTTTATCATTATGAATAGAAAAGTTATCTTGATTTTTATAATTCTTATAAACCATTATCATGGCCATTATTCCATTATTTAATTTAATACAAAATAATATAAAAATAAAAAAATAATTAGATTAATGTCCACTATTTTGATGATATTAATCTCATATATTAGAAATTTATTTTGTAGGATGATTAAGGAAATAAAGGAAAATATTCCATTATATCAAGAATAATATTCATTACCTAACTATAATTTTTATAAGTCAATAAAACATGCAATTAAAACTCTTAAATATTGTTATGAAATTTAAACTATGTTACAAAAAATGGAGAAGGTAAGTCATACTTATGAATGTGTAATGATTCCTTTTTTCGATGATCATTATGGAATGTGGGTATATATTATTATATATTTATAGAATTATTATAGTACCATAAATAACATTTTAATATTATAAATATAATTAATTATATCATCTATGTTTTGTGGGGATGAAACTTTAATTCCACCACTTTGTGGATGTGGTTGTCCACATATACAAACAAATAACATTATAATGTTTCTGTAAATAGAAAATTAATTTAGAGAATTATATATTATGTATTAATAATGATTAATTTTTCATGAATATCATATATAAAACATTATTCGGTAATTATAATCTATTAGTGATACAAGGTTATGAAAGAAATTAATTGAAATAAAGGAAAAAGTGATCATAAAAAAAGATCTTATGAAAGTTGACGATTTACATATGTTTTTTAATTTGTTAATATAATCAACATAAATGATGAGTTAGACTCAATGTAAGGGAATTATTATTTGAATTCTTCTTTTAATTCTCCTCTTTCAATTCATTATACAATAGTAAAAATGAATTTATATTTTTACATATATATAATAAAAACAATTTCCCACAATCATGTTACACTAATAAATTAATGTCACAATTACATGTTTCTGCATTACTTTTTAAAGAAAATAGTGTCTTCATTGTGTGAAAAAAATAGACTATAATAAATTAATTTGTTTTCTATTATTTTAACGGATATAAAATGAAATTTTTTATGTAATGTTTTATAATATTTACAAAAAAAATAAATCATTTATTTTAACGTATTCAATGACAATATTTTTTCCCACCATCGTAATCATCATATTATGTTTATATAACTCTAAAATATTTCTTCATTTATTAAAAGTAAAATTCTCTTTCATTTTTTCTAAAAAAAATTACTTAGACTTTTTATAAATTATAAAGTGTATTTTGATATCTGAATTGTTTTCATGTAATTTAATATCTTTTTGAAGTATATTCTTCATGTTATAGAATATGTACATTGTTTAAGAAGGGTTCATACTTGTTATGACTCATAAGTTAGCCCAATATATCATATAAAATTAGTTCACCCATATTGTGATGGGTGAGACAATTATAGCGTATATGATTTGTGTGCTAAGATAGTGCTCTAATATATTGGGTAATGATTATATTCTATATAGAATTGTATTATTAGTATAATATATAGTAATTAAAATTTCAAGGGAGTTGTAATGATATAAAGATGATTTTTTACTAGGTAACCTAAATTTATTATCTATAAATGTCAATGACATATCATGGAAATCATTTTATTTTAAAAGGAATGATAATGAACTTTTTAAAGGAAAAATTATTCATTGTTCAGATATATCGGTTTTTTAAAGAATGTTTTTTTAATTTTATTCATGTTTTATCACTAGATTAAATGATTTATTTTCCTTAATTCCATTTCAATTTTTTTTTCTTAACCTGTGTTTTAAAAAATTATTTCCATGAGGTATTGCGGATGTTTGAAGAAAGGAATAAGTCAAGATGAAGATATGCTGATTTTGTCATGAAATGAAATCATTATTTCATTTAATGATTTTGAATTTTCTAAAAAATCAATACAATTTATATGTGTAAAAATTTAAAAATTTTCTTAGTTATCATATTTATTTTACCTAAATATCCATAACTATGAACCCAAAATATCTCATTAATTTTTTTATAATAGTAATACCAAAATTTGGTAATTAGTTTCAAAAATAAAAAGATAAGGATTATTAAATGATCCAAAAGTTCACATAAGGTTATTAGATGACACCATTTCATTAATAATCATACATGATTTATTATTAAGAAATGATAGGGCCATTTTTATGTGATTTTGAGTTTGGTTTTATTTTATATTCGAAAACATCCTAAATATCTCACACTTGTTTCATATAAACAAAACATATCCTACATAGGGATAACCAAGGGATATGTTTGAATATAAATATTAATTTTAAATCTAAATTAATTTTATACATAACTTTATTTTTTTTAATTTTTTAAAAATGTTATCTTAAAATACTTACATAGTACAAATATATTAAATATTAAATTAATATAAAAAGAAAATAAATGAAATGAAAATTTTTAATAGTGACAAAAAATAAAGGTGATGCTATATCCCATTAATTTTATAGATATACGTAACATTTTTTATGTGTAAATGAATTATATTCTGAATCTAAATTTCTATTGAGGTATATGATGAAAAATTAAATGGACACTTCCAAAATTTTCAATAATGATATTCAAAAAAAAAAATTATATATCTAGAATTTTAAAAAATATTAAAATTACACTATTATGATACTATATGGTTAAAAATTTCATCCCTTGTACATTTATGGGAAAAAATATAACATATATATTACATTATAACAATTTAATGGTGAAATTATTGTCACCATGACTAATGTTAAAATACATTCTTTATGGGGTTAAACTAAATTATATGCTTTATAATATAACATAAAACTATCAAAATATTATTTGATAATGATATTTCAACCATATATAAACCGATAATAAAATTAATTACCATTTAGATGTAGTTGGTTATTGATTAGTCTTATTAAATTTTATGTTTATTTTGAAATTCCAAAAGTGAAACTAACCTCAATTCTAAAAGGTAAACCCATACTTCACTTCATTACACTAATTTGATCCATATAGATTGTTCATACTATACACATTACTCTAATAAAATACTCCTAACACATTATTGAGGTGATGGTATCCTAAAAATACTAATATTAGGTTTCTTAAGAAATAATCTAAATTGTGTATCTTGAATAATATGTAATCATCATACTAGACCACATTCAATTTATTTATTATGCAATATATTATAAATATATATTATTTATCACAAAATTATATAATAAATATCCTAAATATAATAAATTCCAATCATTTTAATGAACCCACCTCTATCTACCCTATTTCCAATCAAATGATATGTGAACTTTTCGCTCGTGAGTATGGGTGGAATATTGAATCTACATAGCAATAAAAGTTATTTTTCATCACCATATTTTAAGAGTATAAACTATGAAGTGTATAATATATATATATGATAATTATGACATAGTTTTATCCATTTAATAGTTATATCTTATTTAACTTCATAGATTCCATACTTTTTGAAAATATTAATGTTGCTTATGCATACGTATGGACTACCACCTTCACAAAGTGATGTGATTTATTATTAATTTTTATTTTACTCAGATTTTAAAAATGATGTATTTAATGAATATATAATATTTATTTTATATAATAAGTAACCTATAATGGTTTATTTTAATGTAACATTATTTTTATCCATCTGTAGAGTAGTTAAAGATGATTTCTTCCATATGTACGAGCTATAATCTCTATGAATTGTGTAATTTATTATCTATCTCAATATTTTATTGAATATTATAAATTAGTATATAATGAATATATATTATATTTATATAATTATAAACATTGTGTAACATATGGAAATATAATAATTGTACACAAACCGAATCTACAAAAAAATACACAAAAGGGAAACAATTATTTTTCTGAAACCATGATATTAACAACAAATTATTAATAAATGGTTGATAAAAGATTCAATTTAAGTCATAAAAGGTATAAATATGTATATTTTATCTATATTTGTCATAAAAGATCATTAAAAACATAAATTTGATTTCATAACTGGGGGAAGGTGTTCTTATCTCACTTTTACTTCATTGAGACATATTTTAGATTCAAAACTTATTTCATTTCTATGGTGTATATATTATCCCTTAAATAAATTATATAATTAATCTCTATGTCTTAATGGAATTTTATGCATTAAGAACCCTATTAAATTCTAAATCTTCCTAAATTAAAAACATATGTTAATATTCTAATTACTTAAAATCATTTTTTCAAATTCGTTTTTTATTACATTTAATTCAATTTTATATTCAATTACTTAATAAATTTACTTCACATCATCTATTTTGATGATATTATATTCATAATTTGAAAATAAATTTGTTATGCTGAATATTGATAAATTGTCCTTTATAATATCATTAATATTATAATATCCATTATATAATTTTATTTTTAAAAAATTAGATTATAGTTTTAAATCAAAACACCAAATATTTTTATGAGAAAATGAAATATGTTATAATGATCGAGATAGTAGATCGTATGAATGCATGAAAAACATTTCAATTTTTCAATTATAATTTTGGAAAGAGGGTATGGATTATTTTAACCTTATAATAATATCAATATATCAAAATATAATATTAATAATATAAACATTCTTATATATATCATCCATGTGGAGTGGTGTGATTGAAAATCACATCTAATTGTGGAGGAGTTAGTCCACACATAATCATGATCGAAATTTTCATTTTTTAGTAAATGTAATGTTATGAAGTTACATGATATATTATAATTTAATAGTGATAAACATTTAATTAATATCATATATTATGATTAATTATATAATTTTAATCAATCTATGAGATATGGTGATGGAAAAGAAATTATATATGCTCAGGGGGTATTACTCTTCTATACTCACAAATAATGGTTTTATTTCCCAATATATAAAATATGATAGGGATATATATAATTTAATTAACATAATAACATTTAAATTTAGGGATGAAATTTGTTTTATTATTTTATCGTAGTTTAATAAGATTTAAATGAGGTGATAGATGAAATAAAATATACACACTTGATTAAAAATGAGAACTATTATTCAAATAACATCTTTTTCATAACAATGTAAGACCACTATGATTGGTTTTATTCCTAAAACCTGAACTATATAGTTAGGTAAGTTATACTAAGATCATATTCGAGTAAACATTTTCTAAAACAAATGGTGTTTTAATTGTGATTAAATGAGAGGATGTGGTTACCTTTTATATAAGAGGTGAGGGTAACTCATGGAATTACTAAAAAAATTAAATTAATATAAATTAATTTTTAATTAAAAATCACAAAAAACAGGTTTACTTTGATTAAATTATGATCAGGGGTTCAAATACATCCCTAATATACTTTTTTTTACAAATTTAGGCCACATTTCTATCCTTATAATTTCATTTTAAAACCCCAGTCACTCGTACCTCCCTTAAAAAGACAATAGACACTTTTAATCATTAAGGGTTATTATATTTACAATATGTTGACAAGAGGGACATACAAGATAATGTGGGATATTTAAAACCATATAATAATAATATTAAATAATCTATGAGTTTTTGGATTTTTATATCATTTAATAAAATATTATGTATTATATTATATACTTAATGAAAATTCATGTAACTATTCACTAATATGATTTAAATAACATTAAATAAAAATGGAAAATTTGAAACACATATATTTATACATCCCAAAAATCTCATTTTCATCTTTAAAATTAGTGCCTCTCAATAATTATTTAAAATTATGTTATTTTTGTTATTCTTATTATTTTTTCCCATTAATTGAATATTTACCACGTCATCATAGTGAAAATAAGTAAAGAAGTTTTTCTAACTAAAAAATAATAAATAATTTACTAAGATGAATATATAATTAATTTATATTTTAAATATCAATTTATAACTGTATATATCCCTTGGATTTCCCAGTACTAGAAATATTATTGTTGTGAAAAAATGACTGTGACATTATTTTCTTTTCATTTAATAAAATATTATAAAATTCATAGTTTCATCTGAATGGCCAAAAATAATCATAAAACAAAATAATCTGTGTGTAAGGAATAAATTTAATCTTTCAATAAAATTATGCTAAATTTTAGGGTAATTTTATAATCATTATCATTTTATGACTATTAATAAGTAACTCATTTACCCACTACTATAGTAACAAAATTTACAAAGGTTATTACCCATATAAAAAGAATCTATTTATTAACTTTTGACCACATGACTCAAAATATGGATTCAATTTTTCAAAATTAAAAACACATAAGTTTAATAATTTAATTTAGGAATAATAAATAAAAAATGAAATATAAAAAATATATATAAAATGAATTTTTTCAAAATAAAATTATTACTTAAAATTCGAGTATGTGATTCATTTCAAAAATAAAAATTATTTCATTTTAAATAAAAAGTTTCTAATTAAATATTAATAATAATCCAAAATAGAATTTAACTTTTTAATAACTTTAATTGGAAATAAATATTTCATTTAAATTCATTACTTTTCAGTATTTATTAATAAAATCAGTATTTTTATAAAAATAAAAAAATCAACCTAAGATTATTTTTTCATTATGAATTTAAAAATTAAATTAATTATTTCAAATCCATTTTGTTAAATTTCATGAAATTAATTATATTATTCACACATAAAATGAAAGAAACCCCATTTTTGAAGAAATCATCTTTTAGAAGAATAAAATCATTTCACTAAAAGTTCATATCTTATTCACATGAAATTAATTAATATATTATAAATGAGTAATAAAATTATATATATTTAAAAATATGGTTAATATTAATTATTCCATTCAATTTAATGACTAGATTAAAAATTTATTATTTATATAATAATTATTAATTTTCATTGTATGCTCAGTGTTGTGTATTTTGTGATAATTTTAACAATGAAAATATATTTTTTAAAATATCATTAGATATTAAAGACTACCCCATTTAATAAATAGTATCCACAAATTTTTAATCTATGATTTGTTACTAGGGTTGGGCTTCTCAAAATAAATTTGTTCAAAACACACTTTTTAAAAAGGAAAAATAAAACATCCCCTTGAAAAGAGGGGAATTGAACTATAAATGGCATATGTTATAATGTATAGTTGGAATCCCAGAATGATATATGTTCCAAGACATCCTTTAGGTATATTACTGTAAAAATTTATTGTTTAAATACATTTAATAGGATTAATGAAATATTTTAAGAGCCAATACAGATTCCTGGGGTTGTACTAGGTGCTCAAGACATGAAAGGATGGAGAATGGGGTCATCCCTTATTTTTTCATGGTTAGTGAAAGGTTAGTAATAGCCATGAAACCTAAACATTATTGAATGTGGTAGGGTGCACGATTTTATGAAACATTGAAAGGGGGAAGAAATGATATGGATGCATTGTATGATGCCATCATGACGGTCATCACATGATTTTTAAACCATGCGGGATACCTGGGTAATTGTGCGGTCTATACCTATTTTAAATATATGGTAGCACAAGCGTTGGAAAACCATTCTTCTAAACCACGAATCCTTTAAAAAGTTTTATTTTACCATTATTCCCTCTAAGTACTTAAGTGTTCTAGGTCCTATATTATCCATTATTCCTCCTTCAACCCTATATTCATACCAAATTCCCCAATACTCTACAATGATCAACATACCTCATTTCAATAACATTGGGAGAATTTCAGGTTGTGAATCAAATCCTCGCATGAGAATAACAATATGCATCCTCTTATTTTTCATATTTGTGACTGTGGGAATGTTATTCTTATTTCGAATTCTTAAAACTCTAGTTTCCACCAGATCATAAATTGGGGCTTTGAAGGGTGTTCAAATATCAATCAAATGCTTGGGTTAAAAAAAATTTATCATCCAAATTGAGGTGGGTGGTCTACAAGTTATATCACATTTTAATGATATTGGGTTATGAATATATACTTTTGTTTTTTGTTCTTGATGTTGATATTTTGATTCCCATAGTGACAATTGATAAATTAATTGGTTATATGATTAATTTAACCCCTCATTATCCTCATGGGAAGCAATGATGATGACTAAAACATGATAGATGCCACCCATAGGGTGTTACATAATAATAAACACGGTTTTAGGTTATTAAATATGAATATCGAAGGTTTACAATGTTAAAACTTTTATTTTTATGTTTCGAATATTTTAAATGGATATTTAAAGGAAATTTATAATAATTGTTCTTTGTTGGTTTTCATGTATTTTAAATTAAGATGATGTTAATTTTTTCTAATTGATAACATGTCATAAGGGGTTGCTTGGAATATTATTAATGGGTTAAATGGAATTAAATGGATGTGTTGAACGACTTATGGGTTGAAATAGACATGTATAAATGAGCTAATAAATGTGAATGGAATTTTTTAATTGGTTAAGTGGTGAAAATTAACTATGAATTTAACACACAATGAATTTAACACACAATGAAATTTGAAGATTATGTAGGTATTTATTTGATATGTGTTGTGATATAATATATGTGGTATTTTAATAAATATTCTTGTAATCATGGATTGATGGTTTTTGGGGGTATTGACATGAGGTTCCACTCCCACAAGTTGGGTTGGAATGAGGCTCTAACCCCAAACCTATCATTCATAGGTATGGAGTTTAGTGAGGCTCTATACCCATAATAGTTGTGTTTGATGAGACTACTAGGACTAAGGCACCAAGGTTTGTGTGATATAATTGGCAGTTAAATCATTTTCAATGTGAGATAAGGAACATGAAATATTACATTATGCTTATTAGTTTTCTAGGATATGACATCAAGTAAATTCTGAAAATGTCTTACTCAAAGAACAAATAATTAATTTTTTTAAAATAAACATTATAACCTAAAATAACATGATTTATATCATGTTTAAATTACCCTTCATTTAGTACATCCTTTCACCATCTTTTTGGACTACATATAATTTATACATAGTTCCTGGTGGACATCTAAGTTATACCCACACCCTACTTGGGCCATCATTGGGTGCTTGAGAATACTTCAATTTTATAGGAACAGGTAAGGGAAAAGGCCCAATGCTATATAATTGAGTTGGTCATGGTATATGCATGGAAGAGGGATCAAAAATAGAATTTAGGACCCATTTTTGGGATTTCATTTATCATCTTCATTACAGGTCTCTATTACACTTGTAACTGTATGAAATTACATAGTATATTTACTATTTAGTTGTGGTATTGTTTCTAGTTTTTAGAATCAATTTGAAGTGTACTTTTTGTTTATTTACTATATATGTTTCCCTCATTTAAAATTTTATCTATTTTTCATTAATCTGATAAATAATATATTGTATCCACATGTGGTATTTTTGATACTCACAACTTGTCAAAAGCCTCTATGAAATAGAGATGCACAGTTATCGTCATGTGGAGACTTAGCTCGGGGCACCAGTTTAGTGGTACCTTGGTTATAGATGTTACAATATAGTATCATAGATAATTATTTTCTATTTTCATGATAATATGTGATGTAATATTGGAGACTATAATGTTTCATTACATGTCAATTAGATAAAGCATGGGAGTAGCTAACCCATTTGTGGGGGAAAACCCAAGTACCCAAGGGTCAGTTACACCGTGTCAGGAAACCATTTGGATTTATACTAGTTGTACATGTTAGGGTAAGATATATTATTCTCCAAGGAAGAAGAATCCTCACTCACTGTTTATTGTAGGACCAAGAATATATATTGGAGCCTAGGTTAGAGGGAAAAGTTAGCTTCATTCATTGCATCCTGTATCTCGAGGTGGTGAGGTCGACACTTCAATATTTTCAGGAATGATTCTTATATATTCCAAACCATCTAGTTTTTTGTTTTATGTAGGCCCTTAACATTTTTTTATATATTCTCATTATGTTATTGTTTTAACCATGAAGTGGAAAGCATTTGTCGGTTTTTGTCGATCATTACACCATTAGGGTGTGAGATTTCTCGAAATGTAAAATTCTGTTAGAAGAATTGGATAAAAAGTGGTTTATTCGCATGAGAACATCACCTTAGGGATTTAATTTTTTTAAAAGGAGGATGATGATAAATTTAGGTGGTTTATCAAATATCATAGGATGAATCAGATGATGGTTAAAAATTGATAACATGTTATGAAATTTACAACCTTTCTGACTAGTTATGAGGTGATTTAGTGTTCTTTAAAATTGAACAATGATCATGGTTTCATCAGTTGAGATGAGAAATTATGATATAATGAGGATATAGTTTATTATAATATATGTGTTGTATGAGTTTTTCATGATTATTTTCAGATTGAATAATGTGACATAAGTGTCTATGGCCCTAATCAATCAATTGATCAACCATAACTTGAGAAATTGGTAGTTGTCTTTGTTGATGACATTATTGTTTACTCTGAGACTTGTATGGATTATTCCAAACATCGTGACATTAACATGTTTATACTATTTGATAATATGATATAAACCAAACTATCCAAATTTCATTTCTGGGTTGAATAGGTACATTTCATGGGTTACATCATCTCTAAGGAAGGGGTTTCTGTGGACCTAGAGGAAGTTCAATACGTGGTATCTTAGGATAATCCCAATAGAGTGTTTATATATGATGTTTTATGTTATTTGTGGGTTGTTAGAATGTTTTTTAGGGACATATAATATTTTAATGCACCACTTTCATGATTATCCATGATGGGAATCAAGAATTTATGGTCCACGGGAAATTGAGACTGACATATAGATGTTAATGGGTTGGTTACATGATTTCCTTTGATTTTGATCAAGTTCAAAATTGTGGAGAGGAAAAATTGTTGAATATTCTTTGATCGAGAATACTTAGAGAAATGAAAACCAAGAGTCTTGTTCTGAGTAAAAGTTGATGCTGTAATTTTATGAGATTCCATATAATTCCATTATGGATAATGGCATATAACCCTTGAATCATGGGTAGTGGAGTCCATAATTTAGAGCTAGACTAAGGAGAGATAATTTGAGTGTCTAGAGTGTTTGGCCCTGAGGGAAAGTCTTAAAGGTGGAGATTCACCTTCTGTCTTGTCAATTTGGGATTATGAGATTTTTTTTTATTTTTGGCCTTATAATGGTACATAATTTTATATAGGATGAGTTTATATGTTAGTACCATGACAGGAAGTGGGAAGTGAATACATGTTTTCCCAAATTAATCATGATCTCTGTAGGCCATATTGGTGGGTAAGGATGGAGAAGTTTTTTACATGTTTCATGGAATGATGTTATACCTATCTACTAGTGAATGACAATCCTTAAAGACTTGGTGTTTTGCTAGAACATTTTCTTAGGATATAATGGATGTAATATGATGCGAAAATGGATATTGTGGTTTCTCTTCCAAGTGTGACTCAAAAAATGATGATATATGGGTAGTTTTAGATTATTTTTTCATGGTGGCACATTTCTTACTGATTTAATAAACCTTCATCATTGAATAGTTGGGTGAGATTTATGTTCATCAAATATTGAGATTTCAGTAAGTCCCGTGAAATATAGTTTTAGATCACGATCCTCTGTTCACAACACACATTTTAAATAGGGTTTCAAAAATACCTTGGTATATAAGTGTTTTTGAGTATGTATTTCAACCCATAGACGAACATTACATCGATGCGTACTATTCAAGTTCAAGAAGCCATGTTTACAAAATGTTTCCTAGATTTTTATGGACCATGGGAAATTCATTTTTCTTTTTGAGTTTTCCAAAAATAATAGTTACCTTGGGACAATTCATATGGCACCATATGAAGATCTCTTTGGTAGGAAGTGTAGATCTCTATTATGTTTGATAGAGGATACAGAATCAAATTTGGTGGCACTGAGTCTTTTGTAGGAGATGATTGAATAGTTTTAGTGGATATGACAGTGAATTTCTATAACTTAGAGTTGGAAATTTCATATAATGATAGACATTATCAGCCTATTGAGTTCACTATGGGTGATCATGTTTTCCTTAAGGTGTTTCAAAGGTTGTCTTACCCCCATATTCCGAAAAAGGGTATGTTTGAAACCAGCTATGTTTCTCCATTTGTGATTGTGGAGATGATTAGACTGGTGGTGTACAAATTTTCACATCCACTATGGTATAGTGGAATAAATAATGTTTTTCATGTGATAAAAAATCACAATTACCACCCTAACCCATCCCATGCGATGGATTTTTATGATGTTGAGTTTTAGGATGACACATTCTTTGAAGAAATTTTGTTTGTATTGCAGATCATAGTTATAGTATCTTGTAAGGAAAGGTATCACCATTGGTAAAAAAATTGTAGAATTGTAATGCATAAGAATCGGATTAGAAGAGTCAAATTGAGATTCATGCCTAGTAATTAATCTCTTCACCCCTGAAACTCAATGTTTCTTGGGAATGAAGGTCATGGACAATATGTTATAACATTGGTGAGATGTATGAGCCTGATCATATATTTGGAATTTTACTTTTAAAATATATTCTTTAAATACCTTTCAGATGATTAATGAAATGTTTATTGATTATATGCAAATGATCTGGGGATTTATGGGGGTTATGGATACAGAATAACAGAGAAGGGGTCTATCTGGTTCCTGTGTCATTGTTCATTCATGGTTAGTTGTTACTATGAACCATAACCGTTCATTCCTATGGATGGGTTAATTGTTTTAAGAAAATATACCATGGGGAAGTAATAACCATGAATGATTGGATAGAAACATACTGTACGGTCATCAGAATGTATCCAAACTATGTGGGATCCCCGGGTAACCATGTGGCTTATCCCTCTTGAATAATGGGTGGTGCATGTTTAGAACACTATTTGGCCAATCGTGTGTCCAAACCATGCGCCCCATTAAAATTTGGATTTTACATTTTTTTCTCATTAAGTCATTAATATTTATAACCCTTGTTTTTTCTCTATTTTTCTTCATTTAATTCTACAGAAAAACAAAATTTCCTTTGACTCCCCAAGGATCAATCTCTATCATTTATGCATCATTTGCAGCGTTGTTGGTTGTGAATAGTATCCCCAAATGATTATATCACTCCTCTTCAACTTATCTTTAATATTAGATATTGTTGGATTCATATTCTTCATCTAAATCCCTAAACAGATGTTTTCTAGCAGATCATAGGTTTTGGCTTTGAAGGGTATTCAAATCAAAATAAAATCCTAAGGTTAAGTGAGTGTTTATCATCCGAATCAAGGTTTGTAAAAAATATATTTTATTCAATAGTCATGATATCAGTGTATGTAAATGTTATTATAAAATTATTCCTTCTTACTGAAATTTTATTCCCATAGTTAAAAATGATGATTTGATTTGTTAAATGATGAATTGAACCCCTCCTAATCATTATGGGTTTCATTGAGAATGACTACATTAGGAATGGGGATTCCCATAGGATCTATCATATTTATAAACATGTGTTTCGGATAATAAATATAAAATTGGATGGTTTAATGGATTAAGTCATTAGTTATTATATTTATCATGTCAATATGGGTTTATGAATCGATACATTTGATAATTATGCTTATTTTGTTACCATGGATTATAAATAAAGTTGATGTAACTTTTGTTTAATTGATAACTAGAAATAAGGGGTAATTTAGAATATTTTGAATGGGTAAAATAGAATAAATTTAACGTTTTGAATGATTAACGGGTAGAAATATGAATATGTAAATTAGTTATTAAATGTGAATGTGAATGTCTTAATAGGTTAAGGAAGAACATGAACTATGCATTAAAAACAATGAAAAGTGCATATTATGAGTACATTAATTTGATATTGGTTATGATATGATAAGTGTGTTATATTAATAAATAAAAATTTGAACTTGGCTTAGTGGTTTTTGGGATATTGACTTGTGGTTTTACAATCATGGTTCAAGTTGGACCGAGGATCTAAACCCCACCTCCAGAATGTGTGGGTTTGGGATTTGGACTAAAGAATTATGCCCTTAACTATTGCATTAGATGAGAATACCTGGACTATGGCTCTAAGGAAAGTGTGATGTCATTGATTGTGAAATGGATTCCCTAGTGACAATGGGATATTTACATATTCCCTTATTTATAATAGTTGATTGACATAGGTTATAGAGTAAATAATGAAAAAGATAAACCCATGGAACAAATGATAAAATGGTTTTATTAAAATCAATTTTGTAACATAACCTGATTTATATCATATTTACCTTATTATTAATTTCAACATTAATACACTATATGTTTGTACTGTATATTTTTAAGACACCATTTGTGGTAGACTAATGAATTATACTCAAAACCTACTTGGGCCACCAATGGTTACCCAATAAGACTTCATGCTTATAGGTCATGTTAAGGGAAAAGGACCTATGAAAAACGATTGATTTTGGAATGGGATGTGCATATAGGAGGGATGCGGAAATAGAGTCAGGACCCATGTTTGGAATTTCATTTTTCATCTTCATTTTTTTCAATAACACTTGTCACTATATTACATGACATATCATATTTACTATTTGGATATGGATCTGTATGCAGTTTTGGGAAATGTTTAGTAATGCAGGTTTTTGTATAATACATATTTCAGGTTCCCTCATTTAATATTCTATCTATTGTGAATTACTCTAATAAACAAGTGTAGACTCCCCGTGTTATTTTTTATACTAATAATGTTAGTTAGAAACCTAAGGAATACGAGGAGGCGCACCTACGGTTATGTGGAAACTCAGCTCATGGCACTGGTTAAATGGAACCTTTTCTAGGGATGTTACACTGGAGAACATTATAGGTAAGTGAAAACATATATATAGTGTAAAAATTGACTCCAAATGTCTATTATAAATTGATAGAGAGAATGGACCTGATAATGTTTTCCATTATAAAATTGTAAATCTATGATGGCTTAAAATGCCATTGATATCTCAGTAAGAAACGTAAATGTAATAAGTTTCTTTTTAAAATGCTTTTACTGACATTTTAGAGTTTTTACATCATATAATAATAACATAATGAACTATATATAGCTGTAAATTGAAATTTTATTCATTAACCAATTCCCACCATAATCACATATTTTTCTCTAAAAGATGAGTATTCATAGTGAATTTTCCATTCACTAATATCTATAATAAACATATATATATCAAAGAAATTAAAAAATGAATAATAATAAATTATTAATTTCTTTACTCATTGACCAGAACCAAATTGGTTTACACAATATAAAATAATTTCCAAAAATTAAAAATCATCATTTGAAGAAAAACAACTTAAATCCATAAATTTTAACGGTAAAACTCAATTTTCAACACTGATCATTCAAAACATAACTATTCTAAATATACAAAATAATATTCTAGAGTATGACTAAAAATCAAAAATCATATGGATTTTATGAAATAGTCTTACATGATTAATTTAATAATTGTCATCAAAAAACATCAATCACTATAATTATCTTATACCAAAAATGTGATTTCATGAAACACATAATCTAAATGATATTCTAGTCATATTTATAATTAAATTGAATCAATATTAACCAAATTATAATCATTTAATTTTCAAAAATACAATTCAACCACTATTTTAAAAAATATCCAATACTATTCTTGTTAACATATTCCTATAACACCCCCCAAAATAATAGTGACATTTTTTTTAAATAACATTAATAGATTTTTTAACATTTAAATTTCCTATTCTATTGTTACCTATAAGATAACCCATATGTTGCAAAAAATAACATAACCTACATCATTTAGATACTTTTAATAAATAAAAACAATGATATATTAACAATGAGATTATGTAGACTAGTGTGAGGTGATGTAGCCTTATCATCCTTTAGATGTGGGTTCATGACTCATGCAATTTCTATATATGAAATTTTTTCACCCGGATTGATGTTTTTACTTTATCTGAAAATTAATCCTTCTATCAGAACAAAAATTTCATAAATTTAACATTTTTTAAATCTGTTATCCTAAAAATTTATCTCAAACGATTAATTATGTTTTCTATAAATTTCACTAAAAATTAACTCAAAATATTATATCATATAAACTATAAATGTTATCCATATCTAAAAAAATTATTCCCATTATAACAAAATAAAGTTCTTATGAAAACATTTTTACATGAAAAACAAATGTGTCACATATTTCTCAATCATCTATAATTTTTTTAGAAAGTCTCCAAAATTTCCCCCATCATCAAATGATTTCAAATGATTTTAATCATATCATCATCCTTAAAAATAAAAGTACACTATAAATATTTAATGTAGACAATTTAAACATAAAAAATTATTCATAATCACAAAACAAAGGTTTTCAATCATATTTCATAATAATTATCTCTAAAAAATATGAATCTTCTCCTTAGATTCAACAATTTCAAACCATAATATATGAAATAATCCATACCATCAATATTTAATTTATAGTATCATCATCTTAAATAGTAATGGAATTAGGTATTTCTAAACAGTTATTTATAATGTCTTGATTATCCTGTGCCTGAGCATTCACCAGAGGATATAGAGATTAAAGTCACTATTTTTTCATAAAAAAAAATATTAGATTGATAGATCAGGAATTTTTTTTCCTATTTTTGGATTGAACAAAATGGTTCATTTTTTCTATGTATTTTTATTTCATTATGACCTCCTTTAATGAAATTAAAACAACTTCCCAATATTTTATGTAATTTTCGCGGGTTATTTATTTTATATTCACAGAATATAATACATTTGAAATATTTACCTTTATGTTCATTAATACTAGAACATACATAGGGAATTGTTTTTCCTTCATGTGATTCATTATAAAACTCAACATTGGTTATGGTGTCAATTATTACTCCTAATAGCTATTTAAGAATATCGAAATGTTTTACCACTACCATTATTATTACACTTAGTTACTCATTCATATAACCACTTCATTTTCCTTCACATCAATTATAACATTACATCCTGGTTGATCTATCCGATTACTATATCCAAATTTATTAGTTTAATAATCTTAATGAAATAAAGATAAATTATTCTAAAATTATGATAAAATATAAGATATCCTAATTTAGCTTATCTCAAACTATATTGATTTATCAAAAATAACTATGATTCTCTATAAAATATTAATTTTTGTTATTATTTCTTGAAGGAGATGCTAAATTAACATCCTAACTTCAAAATCTATCTAAACCATCCTATGTTACAAGTTTTATGGGGACATTCTTTATTATTTTACATTATGGTGATTTTATACAAGAATTAAATTTTTCACATTCCCATGAACTATTAGATATAGAGTTTTATAGAATTAAGCTAAAAGTTTTTTATAAAAACCATATTTTACAATGTGGACACTTCTGATCA
The DNA here is from genome assembly GCA_963277665.1 of Viscum album. Lineage (NCBI taxonomy): Eukaryota > Viridiplantae > Streptophyta > Magnoliopsida > Santalales > Viscaceae > Viscum > Viscum album. The sequence goes on along the minus strand of OY728133.1, from coordinate 1,030,978,783 downwards.
GCATACATTTTTCCACAATAAAAATTGTTTAAAATAATAGGTGATTAATTTTCATAAAAAATATATATTACTTTATATTGACTTATTATTTTTCAGTACCCTTTCTTAAAAACATTTATTTTTTAAAAAAAATATTTGGATAAGAAAAACTTTCTCATTATAGGAAATAGAAGGAAGTAAAATTTATTTATTGTGAAATCAATTAAAACAAATGAATAAGTATTTCTTAATAAGTTCCATTTTTACCATTAAAGGGAATCATTTTTTCTGTAAAACGTTATTATATTATATTTTTATATAAAATAACTTCTTTGAGAAACATATTAGAATTCGTTGAAAATCCATGCAGGTGCCTTTGGAAATCATCTCATAGGACCCATACATAATAATTACTAATTTTAATAGTCATTTTTTCAAACTTCAAAAATAATTCTTCAAAAAACATTATCATTATCTAATGTGACCACACAACTCATATAATTTATAATGGGATTACCAATGAGATATAATTTTTCTAAATAATTCAATAATAATTACCATTTAACATATAAATAATGAAACTCTTGGTGTTTATTTTATACCTTGTTCGAAACACGTTTTTAAATCAATACCCTTGAATAAAATTTAGTGAAAATCAATTAATAAAATATAAAAAAATACCCACCTAATAAAAAAAATATTCTCCAAAAAGAAAATATGAAGAATATAAAAGAAGCATAAACTTTTATAATTGTCATGATGGAAGTAAATATTGTTGATGTTGTCTAGGTAAAAATATACATTCATTCTAACCCTTATAAACAATGTTGAAAGAGGAACAATAATAGATCATTTTCAAAAGAATATCCCTTACCTTGAGTTTGACCCGACACATATGTTCTTAATCAACCTAAATAAAAAATTATATTAATTTTCTATATATTAATTTCCTTTTATGGTGCATTGTTTAATTATATCATTTCATACCATGTTATATACATTTACTTAATCAATTAAATTCTTGTCGGTCATTTTGACAGTATTCGGCTCATATGTACGAAATAACTTTCGTAAGTTGACTATTTTAAAATATTTCAGTATTCCATTCTCTCTAGAATAATAATAATTTTATAAATTTATTATGAATTAATTGAACTTTAAAATTAAACTATTAAATATTGTTATCATCAATTAACTACATTCCAATCATGTTGACGGTTGGTCATACATACATAAGTAAAAAATTTCAATTTTTAAATGATCATTATAGGAAAATGGTATATATTAAAAATATATACAGAATGATCATAATATATAAAATAACATATTACTTATATATATATATATATATATTATTTTGGTAACTTGGTAATGAAAATTTAATAACATCTTTTCATGGAGTTGGTAGTCCACATATATGCATGAATGACATTATCATTATACTGTTAATTTAAATATAACATGGTAAAATATATATTATTTAAAATTTTTGATCAATATGTCTTTAATATCATATATCAAAATAAATTAATCATTATATTCCATTCATATGATATTGTTTTAGAAAAATGAATTACCTTTGTTAGTGAGGTGGTAGTCCACTCTACACACAAACCAAGGGTTCATTTTCCATTTGATAGAAGAGAATATAGATATATATAATTATATTAACATAGTATCACATAAGTATTAGGAGAATACATGTGTTATTATTTCATTATGGTTGAAAAATATTTTATTTTGCATGAATAATAAATAAAACAGAAAAGATTGAAAAAAAAGGCAATTCCTTTTCAAACAACCTCCCTTTCTAAACACTTTAAGACAAATAAGGTTGTTTTTATTCCTAAAATATAAATATAGGATAAAAAATGTTTATTATAATGAATTTTCATTGAGAATTTATAATATAATTTTATTTATTTATTAATAAATTAGATGAAGTAGATAACTTTAATAAAAAAAGGGGAGGGGCACCCTTAGGATTCTTAAAAATATTTAACTAATATAAAAAAAATTCTAAATTAAAAAGGGAGACAACCATATTTATTTAGATTATTTTTTGGGTATGGTTATAAGTACACTTATACAATATTTTAATCCATTTTTAGGTTGCATTTGTGCTGTTATCATTTTTAACCCCTCATTAACACTTTTCACACTTACCATGTTGACATAGATTTTTACTCTTCGAGGGTTAATATAGTTACTTTATGTGGAAATATGAACAATTAATGGATAAGAGTTTTTATTATGAAATATATCATAATAAATGGTTTAATAAAAGTTTTTAGTAATTTTTAACATTTAATAAAATATTTATTAGTACAATATATGTATAATGTAATTTTTTTATAATTTTTCATTACATTTATTTTAATAACATCATGAAAAAAATAAAATTTGAAATAAATATTATAATAAATAAAATAATATCATGATAGTATACATAGTTAATGGACCACGCTATATATCAAATAAAATATTATATTTACTATGTTTAATGTTATTTATTTTTAATTTCCCATTAATTCAATAGTTATTGTGTCAATGTTCTGTAAATATTTATGAGGACTACTTTTTCTGTAAAAAATTGAAATGATTAATATAAATCGTTAATATTTAAATTTTTTATTTATAATTAAATGAATTTTTTTTAAACTAATTATTAAAATATTATTGTTATTAAAAAATCAGTGTTACGTTTTTTTAAATTTATAACAAATAAAGTATTTTAAAGGTTATAATCCCATACAAATGGAACTAGAAGGTCATATAATAGAATCTTGGATTAATATAGACTAAATGGGATGATAAATTTAACTTACAGTATGTGTTAGGTTAATTTTAAAATATTTAACATTTTATTTTTAACATTAAATATCGGATTCACCCTTTACCGTGGTATCAAAAAATGACTGATTTTACGGATAATATTGATCAAAATTAAAAGGGAGATATTTAAATTTTTGATCCATTGATTCCAAATATGGAATCTATTTTTACATATTAAACAGATAGTTATGTTATAATTTAATTAAAAATAAAATTGTCAAAACATGATGACAAATATTTTTTTCAAAAATATAGGCCTTTTAAAGTAAAAAATTTTTTAAACTAAATTGAAATATAAAATCAATTTCACGAAAAATAATTGTATTACAAAAAATAAATATTTTAGTTTTAAAAATATTCTAGAATATATTTTTTACTTTGTAAATTCTTTAATATAAAAAACTATTTTCTATCAAGATCAATATTTTTCACCATTCATTGAAAAATAAATATTTACAAAATAATCACAATAATTCATTCTGAGATAATTATGATGCAACTAATTCAAAATTTTAAAAAAAATCAACAACATTTTAAAAAACTCTGAAATTTTATTATAATACACACTTTTAAAAAACAATAAAACCCATTTTTGAAGAAGAATCATTTTTAAAGATGAAAATGATATTAAAAAAATAGTTATCATATTTAAAATTAAATAATTAATATATTTTAAATTAGGACTATTATATATATATATATATTACATATTACGGTAAATACATTTCATTCCCACAAATTTAAAATCTATGATATAATGACCACATGTAAATATTAATAATTTGTTGTTCATGAACAATATATAAAGAATATTTCTTGAGGAATACCCATAAAAAATTACTTAAAACACATGTGAAAAATATTTGGGATACCAAAATACCATTTTGGATTAACAACCAATTTTAATTCCCAAATATCGAGAAAATGAGAGATATGTTTTTTATTTGATGAAAACCTAAATTCTTATAGATGATTCCAAACATCAAATAATAGTCATGATATAGGGAAAAGTAATTATACCAATTTAAATAAAAGTGTAAAATTAATTTTTCTATTTTATTAATTAACCTCTAACATTATGTACAAATTCATTACAAACCCCCTGATATATAGTCACAAAAAATACATTAAAATCTTTAAATATTGGACACAAAATTAAGAAACCATTTTATATGAAAATAAATAAGGAAAATTATAGTGTAATTTTTAATCATTGAGACATCATGATAGAGTATGTTTTTTACATTCTATATGTGAAAAAATATAAATTCATTTTAAATATTTTAAAATGTGTTGAAATAGGATCTCGAAATAAGAATTTTTAAAAGAAAATATCCCCCCTTTAGTCTGAATCATTATCTATGTTCATTATCATCCTGAATAACAAATCATTTAGAATTTTATAAATTTTTTAGTACATCTTTCATGTTTATTATTTTTTTTATATTATTTTATTCCATATTATATAAATTTTGTGTTCAATAAAATTCACATTTGGTGTTTTGATGATTTTTAGATCATATATTAGAAATGATTTTTTTAGGTTTACTATGATCGAAGTGTAAATTATTATATAATATACAGAATAATATTAATGAAGTATTTTAAATTTCAATTAATAAATTATACTTTAGAATCCAACCATTAAATATGTTTATGAATACTGAAAAATGTTACAATCATGGTCAAGGTTGGTCGTACGTACACATGTGCAACGTTTCCATTGTTCAACATTCATTATCAAAAAAGGGTTAATGTAATATTTTCTAGACATATTTATTATAATATCATAAATATAATATTACTAATTTTAAAAAAACTTATATATATCACTGATGTGATGTGGTGATGAACAATGTATCATATCTCTTCATGCATGTGGTGGATAACATGTATGCACAAATAAAGTTTTCATTTTTCCATGAAAAGAAATTGAAAAATATAAATAATATTTTTTTTCATAATGATAAATATTTAATTAATATAATATTTAAACATAAATTCAATCATTATGATTCATCCATGATAAATTTTTATGGGAAATGAATTAAAACTTTTCATGAGGCAGTTGTCCACTGTACAAACAAATGATGTATTTCTTTCTTATTTGATAGAAGTTTTATAAATATATATTTTTAATGTCATATAATAACATATAAGTATATTTAAGATAATTTTATTATTATTTTATCAATGTTGGTGACTATTTTAAGGAGGTGTAAGAAGAAACATTATTGAATTTCTAGATTAATAATGATACATCTTCCTTGGAAAACCATCTTTTCAAAAAACCTTATGATCACATAGGATTGAATTATGAATTACCAAAATACTTATATAATTACCTAATAGATTTTATTAATTTATTTGAGTAGGTATTTTAATAAAAGGGATTAATAGAGTGAGTAATTGATAATATGTGGTGCTATGTTATAATAAATGGGAGGAGAACAATTGGAATTCTAAAATTATTAAATTAATATAATTTATTTTTTAGTTAAAAATGAATAATGTAACATCCCGATACAGGATCCACATGATGGATCCCCTATATTGATCAGTAACCTAACCTCAAGATCCTATACATGTACGCCAGAGGCTTCATTCTAGCAACAAGGTTATGGTAAGTTAGTCATGGGGAGACTATAACATCTATCATCAGAGTAAAACACCACTATAAATAGGTAACAATTTCGGATCCATATAAAAATTGAACAATGCCAATTTCATGAGATAAAAAATACCAAAAATAAAATATTAAGCTAAAAGGGATATTTTATATGATAATATAAGTGTCATATGCCTAAAACACAACTAAAAATAAAGACATTAATGACTCCCAAGATGGTCACAAACCAAATTCAGTTCCCTCAGCAGAGCTCTAACCACGATCTGAAACTTAACATGTGGCCCATTACAATAATCTATCCTAAAAACATATTTTCTATCTCATAATAGATCTAGAAACCTAATAAGGGTGTGAGTAAAAGTCATTAAGTCACCACCAATGGTGTCAAAAAACAATTCTAGTCAAAGGATATTGTAATCAGTTCTGTAAAGAAAAGAAGAAAATTCATTAATATATAGTTCTAATGTTATAATTTATTCTTTATTTAATAATATTAACTCTAGGTTTCATGGGGATACTCCTACCTAGATATTATCTTTGTCTCGTGTCAGTGCCTGATGTGTTCCCTGTGTAATATCATGTCTTAATACCCGCTTCGACTCATGTCAGAGTTCGAAGTATTAAAATTTGATTTAATATCCCAATACCTAATTCTACTCATGATAGAGTTAGAAGTATTATCATGTGAGGCCATATGAAGGAGATCCTTTATTACCATTCTTTATATAACACCCTAGTACTTCATTATATGTTATCTATTTAATGTAATTCAATAACTTGTGTCACACGCAACACCGAGTTCGAGCGCATAATGACTTACCAAACAAGCCTTTGAAAAAGCATTTATGAATAGTATTAATTGAATTTTGAATTTTATACACTCCATATAATTTTAAAATCCATATTATGTGTTTTTTAGAGATAATGTATGGACAATTTAAAATTTTCAAACAAAAGAAGTATTTTTTTTAAATGCAGTTTTCCACCTTTTAAGGGAGAACCATTTTTAAATCCAATATTTGACACTTTTATATATTAAATTTAAATAAATTAAATTATTATTTATAATAAGTACATGAAAATTTTGTTTGGTCAAATTTTTAGTAATTTTCGGACAACATTCATATTTTTTTGAATAGGGAAAAAAACTAAATTTTAATTAAAAATAAAAATTTTAATCAAAATAGTTTATATTGAAAAATTATAAATTTGAGTTGTTTTAAACAATAATTAGATTATATTTTTATAATTTAATATAATTTAGGTCATTGGATGTAATTTCACATTTAAATTGTACATAAACACATGTCAATCTTTTGAGAGTTTTTACTTCTTAAAAACCTGTTATCTAGATTTCACAACAATAATTAATTTTAAATAAAATAATGAAACTTCTGTGTTTTTAATTTGGTAAAATTGACATAATTTTTGAATTTGGAATATCCAAATTACTTTTGGGTGAATTTTTGGTATTTTTCTAATAACATTCAATTTTTCATGAGTAGTGAAAAACAATGTATTATAGGTAAAAACCAACATTTTCATTTAAATAATTATTTTTAAATTAAAATTTATCATAAAGAAAATATAGATACATAATAAATATATTAGTCCAATTTAATTCATTGGAGTCATTTTATAATAATATTAGATATATAAAATTTATTGAACTATTTTATCATGATTTTACCCACCTTCTAGGCATATTTACCCACCGTCTAGGAACAATTGCAAATTTGCCTCAACCGTAATTTAACTGCATCTGTGAATTGAATATAAAAAATCAGAGATATATGGTTGACATTAATATGTAAAATTTTCTTCAATAGGATGAAAATAATTTTTGGTGAATAGTAACTTTTGAATTTTATTTAACATGGTAAAAAGTAAATAAGGAAATTAAAGGTAAAAATAATATCAAAAGTACCCAAAAACTAGTCCTAATTCAATTAGATATGTTTATTTTGACAAAAATAAACCTTAGAAAAAAAATATCCTTTTGATCTATTTTGGTAAGATTAGGACCTTTATTATATTTTATTTAAAGAAGAGTTAAAAGTGATTAATTCAATGTTTAATAACTAAACCATTTTTAATATAGGGTTACACATAAGATAAGTTAGACAACTAATATTCATTATAAATCTAAAATTATTTAATACATCATGGTATTTTATTTATAATTTTTAGACATTATATAATTATAATTATTTATGGCACAATGATGATGTAGTAATTGCCTTAATTAAATATTAAAATAATTGTTATTATAAATTTTAAAATAAATGTAATTTGAAAATTTTGAATCCATCAAATAATTTTAAAGGTGAATATGACATTTTAGGAATGATTCAATGTATTTTTTCCAAATACATCAATTTGATATCACTTTAACAAAAATTTATTTCTAAATAGTTTCAAAATTGACAAAAATGAGTTTCTCAAAAAATACTATATTATTAAATGATATAATATTCTTAAAAGTCTAATGTTATACCAAAGGAATTATATAATGATATATATGTTATTAATGAACCACATTATGTTCACTTGACATTTTATAGTAAGTTTATTAACCATGTATTATATTAATACAAGAAGACACGGTAAAAGTTAAACTATTTAACTAATTGTTAAATCTAAATGATATGGTTAATATGGTGACATAAATTTTTATAAAACCTATTTTTTGAGAGGATTTAGACCCAAACCCACCTTATCCTTGACATAAACCCATTTTCAGCCATTATAAACTGATCATTATTTTATAATAAAATAATATTTCAAGCTTTTCCTAATGTGACCATCACTTCTCTTATAAAAGGGTACTTCCCCTTCTCTTAATTTCACACCTCCAAAGCCATTTGGTTGTGACATAACCTGCTCAAATATTTTCCAAAATATATCACCTGAACCTAGAGGCCATACATTGATCATAAATCCAACCTAAGGATCCCTTTGGTTCAAATAAAAAGGAAACACCCGAAGAAGAGATAATTATTTCATCACCTCTTTCAATGTTCTTTTCTTCTTCCACTTACTCTTTCATTGTTGTTTACATACCAAAATAATAAATCCAGTACCCTATACATACTATTATATTATTATAAATAGTATACAACCATATTCAATATTCAATCCATTCTATGAATGACAAAGTCACCATATGTGTGTACGTACGGCTTACCGTCTCCATATCATGGTGTTGTTTGTTATTAAACGCTACATTATTTGGATGGGTATAATAATGAGTATAATTAATTTAAATAGTTTATATAACATGGTAATTATTCTTTATATTTAATGTACAATCCAATTAATCACCATTTTACAGCCAATATAATGATATTATCGCTCGTGCGTATGTGTGGCTTACCGTCTCCACGACGCGATGAGATTCAACTTCAACCAACACCCTTCAATAATTTTTATAAAAATAAATACATTGATTAATTATGAGATATATGAAATAATATATATACTGGAATAATATGTATTTATTTATATAAATATATGTTGTTTACTTACTTCCATACTATACGATATGAAAACGGAAACAAGGTTCATGCGTACATGCAGACTACCATCTCCGTGAACGGTGTTTCCATTTCATAAATATATCTATTATAAAAATTTATATTCAGAATATATATTATATATAAATCATGTTTTATATTCTGTAATTTTGTAAATCATGATCTATGTGATACGATCAAGAATAACAAGCTAAAATATGTACAATAAATAAAGAGATTATTATCTAAAATGTTACATTAACATGAAAATTATTATTAAATGGGTTGTCTAAATTAATAAATGAATGATATATGATATCATAAATATTAATATGGTTCTGGTGTAATTTAACAACATAATATGTTCATTATACAAGAGGTTAAACATACCCTATACTAAAGGAATGTACAAGGTAAGTGTTAATTTCTCAATCGCATTATTATCTGAGGTTGTTTATGTGTATGTATTTACTAGGATATATTTATCATCCTTTTCCATGTTTCAAAAAAAGTATTTTCAAAATTATTTTTTTAAGGTAATATTTATCAAAAAAAACATTTTAAATGTTTTAAATATTTATTCTTCTAATCCTTTCTCTTTAACGTCCATGTTTTTAAAATGGGTTTAAGGATATATTTACAGAGACAAGAATGTTTTTAAATGTTAATTACAATAATAAGATTCAAAGTGGTATGGGACACTTTGATTCAAAAATATCATATAAATTTATTCCATCATAAATGTGTGACTTTTAAATGATTTTACAGAAATGGATATTTCTTTCAAATATTTTTACTGATCATTTTAAACTATTTCAACATTCTTTACTAGATATTATTATTAATTTAGGTTGACTTATTACAATACAATATTCCATATTGTATTGAATGAGTTATGATATGTTTGAATGTGGATGTGCTATTTTTATACTATTCATGGTTTATGTTTAAATTATTTACATTTCTTAAGCTAGTTTTAATAAAAACAATTATGTTATGTTTCATCATTTTCATATGAGGAATGTATTGGACTTAGTATGTGATGGGTGGAGCCCACTATAGATCCTCGATGCATCGGTATGTCTCATGAGACAAATTAGTGACTTGGAAAAAGTACTTTATTTTTTTTATTTGTAGTCTTGTAACTAGGATTTAACTTGGTGGTTATGATATCTGGTATTATGCATTCCCTCATTATGAAATTAGTTATTAAATGTGATTATTTGACTAGTAGAATATCAATGTGAATGTTTATTTGGTAATGTTTTATTTATTTTTCCATAGTATGTTCATATTTACGTTTAAAAGGCTATTGTTTTTATTAAACATATTGACATAAAATTTTACAGATTCAGATAAATTATTTACCCTTACTGCGAATATGATCTCACCCCTTTCTTATGTTTTGTTCTCCCTAGATTCCAAGAAGTTTATTATGATTGATATCTAGGATTTGGCTAGGGGAATAATGGAATTCTCAATGGATTATTTTTGTTTTGTTGTATGATTGAATGTGTAATTTAACATTCATGTACATAATCTATTTTCAAAAACTGCTAAATTAATCGTTCCTTCGGGACTTGATTCCTTGTAATCATGCAATTTATTAAAATAATTCACAAACTCTAGGTAACAGGGGTTGGGGAATTACAGTTGGAATCAAAGGAAGGATAGAAACAACCTTGGAAATATATTTAGATAAACACTAATTGGATAACATTACACTAAGATAAACATTGAGTATTAGTATAGAAGAACTTACTATAATTTTTGATATGTAGAGATTTTGTGAATTTTCATCACAATACATCATTATCTGGATACGAGTAGGTAGATGTGACTCTGAAATAGATGTATCTATGGATAAAAATTGAAAAAACCACATTGGTCTAGACTCGAATGGTAACTGGTAAACGAAAACAGGCCTTTTTGAACTCTTGTTTATGACACTCTCAGTGGATATGCTTAAGATAATTAACATTTTCATTACAACCCATTATAAATGATGAATGTGTAAATATGTCGGTAATGAAACCATTTTTATGATTATAAGACTAGATGTGTGAGAATCTTCAAATATTGTTGAGTATTTTTATATTTTTTTGGATAATATAATGTGATATGATCTAACCTAGTGTATTTCATCATTTAGAAATGGTGTCCAATAAAAGGAATGAGAACCCCAGCAGTATTCATGATCTAAAGGGAAAGAAAGATCATATCTTTCATGGTCATAAGAAAACATTTAAAAGGGAAATATTGTCCCATGTATTATCATTAAATTAATAAATATTATAACATGTTAATAAGATAAGTAATGAATTTTCTGAGTCGTATGGCTATGAAGGGAACCCATATAAGAAGAGGATGGTAGGGAGAAAGATGGATAAATGGAAGAAGGGAAATAAGGATTTTCCCATATATGATAACTACTGAAAGAATCACCCATGAAAGTGCTTGAAAGGAATTGGAGTTTGTTATAAGTGTGAAGAAAAAGGACACCAAGTTCGTGATTATAAGGGTAAGAAAAATTTTTCAAATGTAAAATGCTTCATCTATAGGCAGTTGGGACACTATGCGAATCAAGGTCTCAATCATAAAATTAACCTAAATGATGTTATTGGATAATAATAAAGTTATGATACTACCATAGATAAAGATGAATGATTAGTGTTCTTTTGTTTCTATTAATTAATTGTGTCATTTTATTATTTTATTAATTATATATAAGTTATAATAATTATAAATTATATAAGGATTGAACTGCGTTATGTTTTCATCAAGGATTTGATATTTTATGGTACCAAGTAAAGTGACATAGTTCAAGATAAACAATTTGAAAAATATATGGATTAGAGAAAGACAAACCTTAATATAGTCATGATACTGAGGTGGTGATTTTGGAATAAGATATAATTGAGTTCGATAATGTATATTGGGTATTATTGACATCCTTGGAACTGATTAATGGTTTTTTTATTCCATCATTTTTGGAGTATTCCAAATTTTCGTATTTAAGGAGTATAACTAGTATTATATAAACAAAAAAGGGAGAATGACTGTATTCAATAATGTTTTATGGTAATTCATTGTGTTGCCATATTTTATGACAATACATGATGAATGTATTTACATGTTATTATGTGGAAAAATATATCTTCATTATGATTACATTTCTTATAAATTTTGGACTATGAGTTTGAACGGAACTACTTTGGATAATTCTAAAGGTTGGAATGAATTAATTCAGAATTTGGATACTATTTTTTAAGGTTAAAACATTTCTTAAGATTTTTATTTGATTGTTATAAAAAGGGAAACCGAGAGGTCAGTCGACAACCCATCACATTTTTCAAGGCCATGAGACTTGAACCCGTAACTGAAGGGAAACAAGGGTGTATCACCTACCACTAACCTATGTGATGACCTAGTTTGTTAATGTATTTTTTTAAATGTTCTGATAGATGAATTATAAATTCATTTTTTAAAACCCTATAAAATTAAGAAAAATACAATATTTTTGAGTTTTATTATCTTTTGGAGTGAAATATGAGTTTGTGGGTGAAATTAGTTAAAGGATGGAACTCTTATTGTAAATTATATATTTTTCTTATTCTATTAAGAACTTAATTATTAAAATTTATGAAAAGGGTCTTCAAACCAAAAACGTGTTCTCCTAATTCCATATGTTTTTTTGAACCAATGATAGTTTAAATCAATGTATATTTATGGCTTTGAGGACATCTATTTATTCATTTATTATTCACATGTTTGTGATTGAGGACCTCAATCACTCCCTCTAAATATTTAAATTTTTTCACCAATTATGTGTCTCTAATTTCCACCAATGTTCTCCCATTGGAAATCTTAATTTTGTGGTGACTTTTTCATTCCCTTTCCATCTTATTAAAACAGAATTTTATTAAACCAATTTTCGATGTGGGTTTCCACAAAGGCATTTTTTATTTTCAACCTTTCATATTCGATGGAAATTATCAGATTGTGAGAATGAAATTTATTGATGGAAGGGAGAATGTAACACCCCATGATTTTATAATATGGCATCTCTTTAAAGTAATTCAATAGTTTTGGCCACACAGAACACCGAGTTTGAGCACACCATGACTTACCAAACTAGCCGTTTAAAAAGCTGTTATGAATAGTATTAATTAAATTTTGAATTTTATATACTACAAAAAAATTTATCATCCATATTATTTGATTATTAGACAAAATATAAAGACAAATGCAATTTTTCATATAAATGAATTATTTTTTAAAAAAAACATTTTTTCACCTTTTAATGGAGAACACTTTTTAAAGACAATATTTGAAACTTTTATATATTAAATTTTATTTAATTCAATTCTTCTTTAAAGAAGTTCCATAAAAATTTAGTTTGGACAATTTTTATGTACTTTATTGATAACATTCATATTTTTAGGAATAATGAAAAATACTAAATGTTCATTAAAACAATTTTTTTAATCAAAATAATTTATAGTGTTAAATTATACATATGATTGTTTTTAAAGTATCATTAGATTATATTTTTATCATTTAATATAATGTGGGTCATTGGATGTATTTTCACATTAAAATTATAGACAAACACATGTCAATATTTTGATAGTTTTTACTTCTTGAAAACCAGATTTATAGTTTTGATAAGAGGAATTAATTTTAAATTAATTAATGAAACTTTTGTTTATCTAATTTGGTAAAATTCAAATCATTTTTTAATTTTTAGTATCAAAATTATCTTTGGGTGAATTTTTGGTATTTTTCTAAAAACCTTCAATTTTTGATGCATAGTGAAAAACACTATGTTGTAGGTAAAACCCGACTTTTTCATTTAAATAATTATTTTTAATTAAAAATTTATCTTAAAGTCAAAATATATATGTTGTAAATATAGTATTCCAATTTAAGTCATTGGAGTCATTTTATTATAATATTAGAAATATAATTTTTTATTGAACCATTTTATCACCTTTTTACCCACCTTCTAAACACATTTACTCACCTTCTAGGCACACATACAAATTTGCATAAAATGTAATTTTACTACTTTAGTGAATTGAATTTAAAAAATACAAGATACACGGTTTACATCAGTATGTAAAATATGGTTTATTAGGATTAAAATAATTTTTGGTGTATAATAACTTTTGAATTTTATTTACCACAATAAAAAAGTAAATAAGGTAATTGAAGGTAAAAATAATATCAAAATTACCCCAAAACATGTCTTAATTATATTAGATTATTTTATTTCTACTAAAATCAATCTTATAAAAAATAATATTCTTTTGATCCATTTGGGTTACATTAGGACCTTTATTATATTTTATTTAACGAAGATTTTAAAGTGCTAAATTCCATGTCTAATAACTAAACCATTTTTAATATTAGTTTAAACATACAATAAATTTGACTATAAATATTAATTATAAAGATAAAATGATTTCATACATCATGGTATTTTATTTATAATTTTTATACATCATATAATTAAATTTATTTTTTACACAATGATGATGCATCAATTTCCTTCTTCATGAAATATTAATATAATTTTTATTATAAATATTAAAATAAATGTAAATTGAATATTTTGAAGCCATAAAATAATTTTATAGGTGAATAAGAAATTTTTGGGATAATTAAATAAATTATTTTGAAGTCATCAAGTTGTTATGACTTTAAAAAATCAATTACTAAATAGTATCAGAATTGGCATAAATGAGTTTTTAAACAAATACTATATTATTAAATGATATTATATTCCTAAAATATATGGTTTAGAAAAAAGAATTATATAATGATATATATGTTATTAATGAACCACTTTAGGTTCTATTGTATATTTATAGTATTTTTATTAAACATGTATTATAATAATACAAGAAGACCTGGTAAAAGATAAATTATTTAACTAATGGTTAAATCTCAAAGATATGTTTAGTATGATAACCTAAACTTGTCTAAAACCTATTTTTGGGAGGCTTTAGACCCATCCATACCATATCCTGTAAATAAATCCATTAGGAGCCATTATATACCTAAAATTACTTTATAATAAAATAATATTTCAAGATTTTTTTAGACTGACCCTCGCCACTCTTATAAAAGGGTACTTCCCCTTCTTTTAATTTCACACCTCCAAAGCCATTTGGCTTAGCCAAACCCTGCTCAAATATTCTCCCAACAATCAAAAATTCATCCTAGATGCCTTAATTTAATCATAAATCCAACCTAAGGATCCCTTTTGTTCAAATAAAAAGGAAACACTCGAAGAAGAGGTAATTATTTCATCAGCTCTTTCAAGGATCTTTTCTTCTTCCACTTCCTATTTCTTTGTTGATTCCATACCAAAATAATAACTAAACTACCCTATAAATATTGTTATGTTATTATAAATATGGTATAACCATATTTATTATTTTACGCATCCTATGAATGAAAAATTCACCATACATGCGTGTGTACGACTTACCACCTCCACGTCATGGTGTAGTTTGTTATTCAACACTACATTATTTGGATGGGTATAATAATGAGTATAATTAATTTAAATTGTGAATATAAAATTGTAATTATTATGTATGTGTAATATAACATCTAATTAAACACTATTTAACTATCAATAGAATGATATTATCGCTCGTGCGTACGTACGACTTACTATCTCCATGACGCGATGAGATTAATCTTCTATGATCGCCCTTCAAGAATTTTTTTACAAATAAATACACCGATTAATTATGAGATATATGAAATAATATCACTACTAAAATAATATATATTTATGTAGATAAATATATTTTCTTACTTACTTCCATACTATATGATTAGAAAACGGAAACAACGTTCATGCATACATACAGACTACCGTCTCCATGAATGGTGTCTCCATTTCATATATCTACCTATTATACATATTAATATTCTGAATATAACTGATATATAAATCATGATCTACGACATACGACCAAGAAAAAAATGATAATACGTGTACAGTAAAGAAAGCCATTATTACCCAAAATGTTACCTTAACATGTAAATTATTATAAAATGGTTAGTATAAAGTAATAAATGAATCTTATATTATATCATGAATATTAATATGGTTCTGGTTTAATTTAATAGCATACAATTTTCATTATAAAGGATGTTAAACATACCCTTGACTAAAGGAAAGTACAAGGTAAGGGTTAATTCATCAATCTCATTATTATTTGTGATTATTTATGTGTAAGTAATTACAAAGACATATTTATCATACAAGTCAATGTTTCAAAAAAATAGTTTTGAAAAAGGTTATTTTTAAGGGAATATTTAATGAAAAAATCATTTTAAATGTTTTAAATATTTACTCTACAAAATCATTCTCATTATTGTCCATGTTTTCAAAATGGTTTTAAGGATATATTTATAAGAACATAAATGTTTTAAAATGTTAATTCCATTTAAATGTTTATAAGTGGTATGGTACACATTGATTCAAAAATATCTTTTAAATTTATTCCTTTATAAATGTGTGACTATAAAATGATTTCACAAAAATGTATATTTCTCTCAAATAGTTTAACTGGTCATTTTCAACTATGTCAAGATCCATTACTGGATATTATTCTTGATTGAGGATGATTTATTACAATACACTCTTCTTTATTGTATTGAATGAGTTATGATATGTTTGATTGTGGATGTGTGATTTTTATACCATTCATGGGTTATGGTTAAAGTATTGACATGTCGTTTGCTAGTTTTAAAACGAATGTTTGTGTTATGTTTCAACAAATTCATATTACGAATGCATTGGACTTAGTAAGTTATGAGTGGAGCCCACTATGGCTCCTTGATTAATTGTTATGTCTCATGAGACAAATTAGTGTCTTAGCACAAGGCCATGGAAAAAATTTTATTTTTATTCTTGGCACGAGGCCTTGGAAATGTGGTTATGATGTCCAGCATTATGCATTCCCTCATTATGAAATTTTTCATTACATGTGATTATTTTACTAATAGAATATCCATGGTAATGTTTATATGGTAATGTTTGATTTATTTTTCCATATTATGTTCATGTTTTTTTTGAAAGTGTGTTTTTTATTACACATCTTGCCTTAATAGTTTATAGATTCTACTAAATTATTTACCCTTACTAAGCATCTGAGCTCACCCCTTTCTTATGTTTGTTTTCCCAGAATTCCAAGAAATGTATTATGATTAATATACCGTATTAAGATAAGGGAATAATGGATTTCCCAGAGGATTGTTTTTTTTGTCTTTTATGTTGGAATATGTAATGTAACGTTCATGTTTGTAGTCTTTTTTCCAAGACTACTAAACTGATCGGCCTTTTGGAACTCGATTCCTTGTAATCATACCAATGTATTAAAATAATTAACGGACTCTAGGTAACTATATTCAGGGAGTTACATTTTAAATTCCCACATAAATTAAAAGGTTACAAATAACAAATTCATAAGTAATATGACAATGTTATCATTCCTACTTCTCAATAGAATTACCATGTTCTCCTTCCTTTACCCATAAGTACAATTACCAAGATTCCATTTATCATTCTCTTTTGAATGATCACGTTCCAATTCCTTTAATCACATGTAAAATTAGTATGTTACCATTTATACATATCAATTTATAATTACCAAGTTCCTATTCATTAACACATAATTAATTCATAGTTAATTATCCACCTCAATTCCATAAATAATTCAACAATTAGTTAAATAAATCAATATGATTAATTAACTCCCCAATTAATTATGTATTTTAATACAATTATTTAAATAATCAATTAATTAACCAATAACACAATTTATAACCCATAATTAATTTTCTAGTCATAGTTATCCAATTCCTAATATCATCTCTACATAATTAATTCCACAATTAATTATTTACATCATAATATCATGACACATAATTATTTCATGTTTAATTATTTCAATCTAGCCTATTTGGTATCTCATATTTAATCCCCTAATTAATTATCTATCTTTCAAACCCTAACTCCCAAAATCAATTTCCCTAGATTAATTATCCAATAGAACTACCCCTTAATCTCATGATGAATTCTTCAATTAAACAATTAATTCATCAATTCTTTATTAAATCCACGGGTAAACCCAATTATCACAATTTTAGAATTCAATTGATAAATAATGATATCATTTTTACAATCTTTCAGACATACATCAAATCCACGACTATGGGAATAAGATTTCAGACCACCTATGTGATGACCCAGGTCTTTATAGAATAATAATTTTTGTTTTCTACTAATAATTATGAAAAATATAATAATTTTATATTTAATGGGATTCTTTTTATGATATCATACTCGACAAAAAACAATGGGTTTCTCCGAGATCTTATGTAGCTCAAAACATTGAGTTATACTAAAAATAATAATACAATAATATTATTATTATTTTAAATGGTAGTAAATTCCTAGTAGTTGGAATGGTGGGAATTAATAGTATCAACTAATTTTTGGGATATGGTTTGAAAATGTTTAAATATTAATTATTTGGATTCAAAATTTACTATAAATGTAAATAAAAATCAATTTCATTTAAAGGATGTGTTTTTATGAAAACCTATTTAAAAGGGACTAAACGTGTTTATAAAATCATAATACTTTTTATGGATTTTTATTTAATGAAAAATATAAGTTATATATTTCATAAAATGATTTCAATTAATCTTATATGTTTTATATATATGATATATTAATAGATTCTATTTTTTCAGATAAAATAAGTATTCCTCAAAAAATGAAGTTTTATCAGGTTTTGATGGAGATCCTTTTTAAATATAGTTTTTGTCACTTTTATATTTCTTATTTCAAAAAGTCAAATTCTTTTATAGAAGCGAGACATAAATATTTACTTTTTTTAAATTTATGGTAATTATCTGTTAAAGGTCATTTTTAATGAATAGTGAAAAACCCCACATTTTACGTCAAAAATGCATTATCATCTAATTTATTTCTATAGTTAGATTAACCTTTTAATTGATTTTAAAGTATAATTAGAATATGTTTTTATAATTTGACCCAATGATGGTAATTGTACATAATTTAACTTTTATATTTGACATAAACACATGTCAATATTTTGATAATTATTACTTCTTAAAAAGTAACATTTTAGTTTTAATGATGAAAATTAATTTTAAATTAATTAAAAAAAATTCTGTGTTTTAAATTCTCAAAAATTTATTCCATATTTGGAATTATATGTTCAAAATATTTCAAATAGTTACCTTTTATTTTAGGAAATTATGAAAAGTTACATCAGTAATTATAGTTTTTATAGTGATTAAAGGGTAAATAAGGTAAATATGGGTAAAAAATAAAGTTATAATAATATAAAACCACCATAAAAAAATTATTTAATTGTATTGGATGAAATATTTCCGACCATGGGCATCTTTGGGTCGATTTGGGTACCCCAGGGATGTCACGACCTGTCCCCCGGGGCCCGTATCGTGACTAACTCAAGCCCTCTTTCCGTAGGCCAGGTGCTGGCGATAAGCACCGAAAGGCATATTCCCTAAAACCGGGAAGTCCTTGCATTTATAACCTATAAACACACCAAGAACATAGTGAGATACGAAAATAAGTAAAACTATATAACAAAAAGAGTTTTGAAAGTAAGAGGGGCCGGAATACAAGCCCAACAGTAAAGGTACAAGTACAACTAAAATACTATACAAATGAATAAAGAGAAAGACAACTATTGGGTCATCCTCCAAGGTTCCTACCTTAAGGGTAGGTACAAATCGCCTCCCCATCCCTCTACATCCGCTCGTCTCATCTGTGTACCGAAACACCCTATGGTCCACCTCCAGGAACTGTCTAGTCCTGGCACCCTCATCCTCAGTTTTCATTGTCCATCACCTGCACTAAACATAACAAGGTTCAGGCATAGCCCATGCAGTGGTGAGTATAACGATGCTCAGTGTGGACCCTGAGACCCTCAAGGTCTCACAATATTAACCAAATATAAACAACACAGCATGGAATCAACTGAAAACCCTACTTAGGTATATTCCCATACATATACCTATGTTATCAAGTATACCAATCTCAATCATGAGGAAACACAGGGTCCAACCCAAAATCCCAGAGCTCAACTGTTCCACAAAGGAAAGAAACCCACAAATGTAAGTACCACACAGGTACACCACACAGAATATTACCACCAAGGTATTACCATGAAGGAAAGTTCCAAACAGGTATTAACATAGATCACCCCAGGTATAACTAAAGTATAATAGTAGAAATTTTTGGATGTTACTACTAATTCATCTTACTCTATTAAGAGGCTTTGCTTCTAACCCACACAAGATCGCTCGGTGCTGACCCGCACAGGATCGCTCAGTGCTGACCCACACAAGATCGCTCGGTGCTGACCCACACAGGATCTCTAGGTGCTAACCCACATAGGTTCACTTAGTGCTAACCCACACAGGATATCTAGGTGCTGACCCATGCAGGATCTCTCTTCATTCTTCACATCACAGCTAGCAAATGGGTTCTCGCACTAGGTCTGCTCGTCTCTGGGAGGGTACACTCCTCAATCCATTGTTCGATACTCCATCTAACATGAAGTCTCAAAAATAAGTATCTTAAAAGATCTCCACATCATAGGGTTCTCAAAACAACATACGGTGCATCAATCGGACACCTGGTCGGTAAGTTATTAGCCTTTTAGTCTTGAGGTCCCGGTTGAATTCGGGCTCGATCCAACCTGAACATTCCCCAAATTTATCCAAATATCCATTGGGGTATACCAAAGGTAACGTCTCGCTCTATGTTTTCCAGCGCCGTAAAAAGTTCATAAAACGGATTCGTAGTACCAAAAATATGGTTGAGGGTGCATATGGGGGTCGAAAGTGGTATGGGTCCGGCCCGCACTGGATGGCCCGGCCAGCGCTTGGGTGGCCCGGCCTAACGGCTCGGCCTGAGAAGTGTCCCACGAGGTGGCAGTGGCTATGGAGAAGCTTGAGGCCGAGGAGCGTCCAGAGGCCGTCAGGGTGGCGCGGAGTACCGTGAGGGCCGCGAGGGGTTCGTGGAGGGTCGCTGGGTGGCGAGGCCGTGGGGCTGTAGAGGTTCGATCAGCAGCACGGAGTCATGGGATGGCGAGGTCATGGGTTGGTGTAGCCGTAGGACGGCGAGCCCAAGGGACCGAGAGGCCACGGGTCAGTTAGGCCGCGGGAGGCGGTAGCCATGCAGCGGCGGTGGCAGCGGATTGTAGAGACCACAGACAGCAGAGACCGTGGGCAGTGGAGAATCGTGGGGCACGGAGGACACAGGGTAGTGGAGGCCACGGGCTGCGGATCGCCACAGGGCAGCAGGGCGTCATGTCTTCACTGGTGGCCGGCTTGACTAGCTTCCCTTCCTTCATCGCCTTCATTCCGGTTCCTGAGATCCACCGGTGCCAGCCACTGACACCGATTTCTGACACCATCGTGAATATCACACAAAACATCCACAAGATTATATGAGGGGTCGGGTCATGTTTGTTTGGCCCGTACCCTCCGCGTTAGGGTTGTAGTATAGGACTCAAGGAAGATGATTCAATGTGAGATGGAATTTAATATTGATCAAATTAAAACACACCCCTACCTTGTTTGATTGTTGACATCGATGAGAGAAGTCGAAGTTTTCAACATTCATCATGCTCGCCACATGCCTCTGATCCCGATCTTGTTTGTCGGATAAACACTCTTTGATGGAGGTGGTTCTTCATTAGAGATGAATTTCTCTAAGTTCTCCCAAGTTCTTTTCCAACCTTATTCCCAAAAAAATAATATCCAACATAATATAATATGTTGTCTATTTAGTTTTTTGGCATAATTTCAAATTGGTTTAATTAATTAATTGAGTTGGTATAATTAATTGAAGGGGGTGGCCCCATTAAAGTGGGGGGAGTTTAATAGGCTTCCCCACATTTAAGGCGGATTTCAAGAGGATTTTAATCTCGGGTAGTCCCCACCACCATAACCTCTCATGGGAGGTTTAGTTCTGGTGGTCCTTACCTCCATAACCTCTCATCTGAGGTCTTGTTTTGGAGGTCCCTACCTCTTAAACCTTACACATAGGAGGTTTCAACCAAAAGAAAATAAAATAAAAGTTTGTTTCATTTTATTTCTGTTTCCACAAAAACCCCAAAATTCTATCCCTCACTCTTGACCCACAGCGGTAAAGGTGAAGGTCCCCTTAAGAGATTAAAAGCGTTGCGAGATCAACGGTGTCCTCGTATTTTAATTCCGTGTACCGGTTCAAATGTTACAAAAACCTGTTCGCACATTTACTGAACGTACCTGAAACAAATATTGGCAATTCACTCCGGGCACTCTGGGCCTCGGAATCACATGCTGTCAATTTTTTCAGATTCATAAAATTCCCATTTAATTAAAAAAAATTACATGGATATTATGGGTCTTTACAAAGGATCCCCTTGGGTGTGAAAATGACATTTTAAAATAATTTATTTAAAGTAAAAAAGAAATATGACATAAACATGTATCTTTTAATAAATAAATTTTTATACGGGGTAATATAAGTGATCTCTTGGACTATAAATATTAATTATAAATCTAAAAATATTTCCAACATCTTGGTATTTTATTTATAATTTTATATATTAAATAAATAAATTTAATTATGACACAATGTTGATGTAGAGATTTTTTCATAAATGAATGATTCAAATAAATGAAATTATAAATATTAAATTAAATGGAATTTTAATATTCTGATTCCATAAAATAATTTTATTCATTATATTGAAATATTATCTTTTATTTAATTCTTTTTTTTAATCATTCATGTTGTTATGATTTTAACAAAAATCAATTACATTTTAATGTAAAAACAGACATAAATGAGTCTTAAAACAAATAAAATTTTATTAAATGATATAATAGTCCTAAAAATATATGACTTGCCCAACTGACTTATAAATGGTAAAACTTTCAATAATTATCTATTTATGGTTCTCTTGTCATTTTACAGTAAATATAGTTACCATATATTATGAAAATGCAAGAAGACATAGTAATAATTAATGTTTTTTACTAAGGTATAAAGATAAATGATAAGGTTAATTTTGTGCCCTAAACATTCCAAAAACATATTATTTTAGAGGATGTAAACGCAAAATCATTTTATATTTGAAATAAATGAGTTTGGGACTATTTGAGTCTGAAAATAGTTTTATAATAACATAATATTTCAATACTTTTCTAAAGTTCCCCTCCTCCCTCTTATAAATGGAAACCACATCTACCCACATAACTCACACCACTCAAGCCTCATGTATAATCCAAATTCTGATAAAAATAGAACCAAATATCCATACCTTCTATTTAGAATCCCTACCTTGGGATAATTCAATTCAAGAAAGTCTTTAGCCTCAAATCAAAAGAAGTTATTCAATTTAGAGGTAAAGTATTCTCTTATGTTCTTTTCCATTATTTTCCCTCTACACTCACTACGATATTCTTATAAATTGAAACATAAAAAAACAAGTATACTTAAAATAATATGATTTTTTTATGATAATTATTTTAACTACACTTACACACACCACCGTCTAAGGGATATGAACATATTGTTTCTATGCACGATGAACTGTTGCCTCACGAAACGATGATTGTTTGTTTCTCCCCTAACAGATCTCGTGGTGTCCATTACGATGAAACTTTATTTATATATTATATATATTATATTTATATGGTCTCTATGCTTTTGTATTTTTCATTTACAACATACCTTTATACTTTCCATAATGTATAAATATGATAATTTCATTTGATAAAATGCTAACTATCGACCCCTCAAAATGACATGACTCGTTAATGACAAACATAGAATGTATAAAAGATGGAGTTAATGAAATTATGTAAAAAAAATATTATATTATAATGGAATTTCAATATGCCTTAGTACCATTTAGTATTCATTCCTTTGAATATTAAAAAAAATTAAAGTTGTGTTCATGCGTACGTACGGTTTACCGTCTCCATGAACGGTGCATTTCATTTTTATCTCCAGATGTTATGGAATATTATAAATATATATATACTGAATTTAAATAAATATAAAATGGATATATATGATATATAAATCAAGAATACAATTCTAGGGATAATGGGATTTTAACCACAATGATAATTTGTAATTATAACAAGTTCATTTTAGACTCACATACCAAAAATTGACCAAACGACTGATATGAAGTTGATTAATTATATGATTTTTATAGAAAGGTAATAATTGATTTAAAAAGAAAAAATATAATTGGAAAGGGTTCTGAAGAAAGTATAAATTAACTTAATTTTATTATTTATGAATATAAAGAATGAACAAGACAAGTCAAGCTCGAGGTAAGGGTAATATAAAACTCAATCTCCATTCATTGAGTTAAATATTCATGTCATTGGTTCTTTTTTATGAAGAATATTTGTGACTTAACTATTGGTTTTTTACAATTTATATCTACTTATATTGTTTGTATTTCTATTTTTCACACATAATTATGTCATTGATTTCTCCTTAATCAAATGGTACAATCTTTGTAAAGGACATCATCATAATCTCTTTTCATTGAGTAATATTTATATAATAAACACCTCCTTAATTTATATAGTGTTTAATAAACCCCATTGAAATTAAATTTCATTAAAAGGGAATATTTTTTCTATGAACTGTTTTACTAAATGATAAAAGGAATGTTTTTAACATATACGATGACAACGACCTCTCTGCCGCAATAATTATTATTTTATATTCATCTTCCTCTATAATCCATAATATTTTTAAAAGGAAAGAAAAACCATTATTCATTTTTTGGGTGTTTTGGTATTTAAAGGGTTTTTTAAATGGATTGAGTATTTAAATATCTTGAAATGATTTCTTGTGATTGAAAATGAAATGTTATTAGTGAAATGTTGATATTTTCAATATTTTATGTGTTATAATTATATAATGGTAAATATACATTTGATTAGTGGTTACATGATAAACCAATGATAGGTGGTTACATGATAAAAAAATTATGGGTTGTTCTGTGACAAAAAAAGGATGGGTGGTTATGTTATAACCTCTAATGCATTGGGTATGGAAGTCGGCCGTATGGATATTTTATTTTGTGATATGTGTTGAATTTAACCATATGGTTATTTCATTTAAGTATGTTTGTGTCTTAAGATACCTTTATATTCTATATTTTTCATTCTGTGGGCTTTATAATAATATTTTTGTCCCAAAAATGGTATGTAATGAGCTTATATTTAGTGAAGTGTTTTTCAACTACATAAAAGTGAAAAGTATTACACTGTGATAAAGTATTTATGGTTTTCATGTTATCCCTAGACTAACTTTTTTCCTTATTTGTGTATCCCTTATAGAAATTTTTATACTCATAACATGTTTTGAAATGTTTGTCATAATACATAAATTAGAATAGAGTCAAGGATGTGATCATGGAGAAATCATGCTATCAAAACATGAAATGATGTTATGTTTCTTTTTAAGGATTTTATTATTTTATAAAAAAATTAATAGTGATTAGAAGTGTTTACTTGTAATATTCAAGTTCTCATGTATCAGTTATGAAAAATTCTCTAATGATCTAAACATGAAAAGATCGTAAATGTGAATTCTTGACATAACTCAAGATTATGTAATTTTTATGTCTGGGGCCCTATAGTTGGTATCAAAGGTCATTTTAGATATCATTTGAGGTTTGGGTGTTATTTATGAATATGTGAGATGTTTTATATAACCATAGTGGTTATAATATTTCAAAGAGTCGTAATTATTTTTGATAAATTGAATGAATTTATGATAACATTAATAAGCATATCTTAGTGTTTACCCTCCTCGTAAGATATTATATGAGGAATTTACTGATATACTCACACTGGCATTTTTTGTTTTAGTAAATGGTTTCATATAACATGAAGTAAAGTAAAAAAATGGATGTGAAGAACAGTATGGTTATTTTTATTAATAAAATGAGTGAAATTGGAGCTTAAATGAGAACAATTGTGGTTATTCTTAACCAACTATCTGGAGTAATGATTGAACCCTCAAAACAAGGTCATTTTTTGAAGGTATTATATATGCAAGAAAATAATCCTTATAGATTATCTGGTAATAATTATAAAGGTAAGTATATACAAAAACTAATGTATCAAGGATGTGTAAAAAACACCAAGGAAAATGATTCAAAGGGATTGGAATATGTTATAGATGTGTTAATTACGGTCATAAACCAATAACCTGACATGGAAAAATGAAGAGTTTGGTTGAGTCTGAAAGGTGAAAGAAGTTATTTCTAAGGGATCTATTGAATTTTTTAAATGTGGTGTGCATGATCATTACCAAAAATGATGTACTAAGAAAAATCTTCAGGAATGTGATTTTTATTACCCTACAAAAATATTTTTACAAATAACTAATTCCATTCCAACTGAAGATGAGGAAACTAAAAATGAAATATAAAAGATATGGATTATTTCTTAGTTCATGTTTAGATAATATTTAATCTTAGGATGTTATGCATGACTTTTTTATAGGAAAAATGTATAAAATAAGAATATTGAAAAAATCAGGGATAAAGGATCATAAAGAATTCTTAGTGATTAAGATATCAGTAATTTAAAATTTTGATAGTTATTCTAGATATCTAGGTGATGAAATGATTAAAAGTATTAATGCTCTTTTGATGATGTGGTTACATTGGAATACTTTTCACTTGTATGTATAAGATTGATGTTTGTTATGTGGAATTTCTATTTGGAGAAGAATTGTATTTTTTTTGTGGACATATTTATAAAGAACCATTATGATTTGTAAGCATCTTGAATTTGAGGAAATTATGTGTTATTACTTTTTGGGATGCAAAATACGAGGTATGAGACAAACTTTGGGGATAAAACATATTAGGGTTATATTTGAGTTTTATAAAAAGGAAAACCTATAATATGGGTGAAAACTCATCGCATCTGGAAGGGTCCTAGTAATTGAACCCACAACTAATGGGAGACCAAGGTGCATAACCTACCACCATCCTACGTAAAGTCACTGGTTAGTATGACTTATTCTATTTAGTTAAATTATTTTATGGATTATGAATAAGTTGATTTTAGGAACTTTTGTTTTCTCAAATGGAAATCCATAGTATGGGAAATTGATTTGGGGATTTATTGGAAACATTATTATAGAATAAGTTTTCTCTTTTGGGAACACTATATTTCTATGAAAAATAGAATAATATTGGATTTTATTTGAGGAGAAATTATTAAATTTCATTTTGGAAGAATCAATGTTTTTATTTTTGACAAATGGCGACTTGTGTTTTTTGTGGAAATGATTAAAATATCATGGAGAACATGTGATTAGGTTAATTAATTTTAAGTGTGAGAATCTAAGAGTAGTCAATGTTATTTGAAAATTCAATTTATTATGTAATACTATGTGATCAAATCCTTCTGAATTTTGGGTTTCTGTAATAGTTTAGATTATTTTGAACAATTTTATGGAAGGAATTTTATTTAATGGTCTTTTTTTAACTTTGGGAATTTTTTGATGAATTTTAGAGAATAAGAGTATTATTTCATTTTATATTGGATTATTATTTTTGGGGATTATCTGATATTGTACTAACTATTTTGTTTTTGGGTAATATCTAAACACAGGGGAAATATATAGTTCATCTTTTGTTGATTATGTGATTCTATAGAATTGATTATAGAAAATTAGGCATTACAAAGTCATCTCTAATACTCATAATCTAGAGAAAAGATAAGGTTTTAGTAGATAATTTTTAAAAGATGAACCTCTACATGACAAGTAAGTATATTTCATTATTTTCTTAGTCAATCTCATAAATAAATTCCTCAACTTTATGAAAATGAACTTAAAACAAAAACATTTTCTGTTTACTTTTACTTTTTGAGAATCAAATACTGTTTAACCAATCACAACTTTGGTGTTTTCATATTGTAAAAAATTTCCTGATCATGTTTCTTATCACTCTCCATCATAACTTGATGTTACTAATCCCAATTTTAAAATTGCGAGGATGCAATTTCCAAAAGGGCGGAAAGATGTAACAACCCAGGTGTTTATAGAATAACACTTTTTTATTTATATTAATACTTATAAATATGTTATTAATTTTATGTTAATGGGGACTCATTTCCCATTAGATTTCTCTATACGCAACAATGAGTTTCTCCATGATCTTGCATTGCACACAACCTTGGTTTATACTGAAATATTTATACAATATTATTATTATTATTATTTTCAATGGTAGTTAATGCCTAGCTGCTGGAATGGTGGGAATGAATAGTATCAACTGAAATTTGAAATATAATTTATAAATGTTTATATAATGATAATATGGTTTTAAAAAATTTTATAAATGAAAATAAAAACCAATTTAATTCAAAGGATGTGTTTTTTTGAAAACATATTTAAAATAGAATAATTGTGTTTATAAAATCATATCACCCTTTATGGATTTTCAATTAATTAAAATTTATATATTATATATTCCATTTATTTTTTAAAATTCATCTTATATGTTTTCTATATTTGATATAATAACAAATACAACTTTTTTGTAAAAAAAGAAGTATTCCTCTAAAAATGCATTTTTACCGCCTTTTGATGGTGAACCCATTTTAAATCTACTTTCTGTAACTTTTATATATGATATTTTAAAAAATAAACTTCTTATATATATTTATGGAATCAAAATTTATTTTGGATATTTTTTTGGTAAATTTCTGATAATGTTCATTTATTAATGAATAGTGAAAAAATAATACATTTTACGTCAAAAATTAAGTTTCATATAAATA
Organism: Viscum album; assembly: GCA_963277665.1. Lineage (NCBI taxonomy): Eukaryota > Viridiplantae > Streptophyta > Magnoliopsida > Santalales > Viscaceae > Viscum > Viscum album. The sequence goes on along the minus strand of OY728133.1, from coordinate 1,030,949,902 downwards.
ATTTATATATTTAAATTATCCTCATAATTAGTTTTAAAATATAATTGGATTTTTTTTATCATTTAATTAAATTATGGTCATTGGACATAATTTCACTTTTAAATTGGACATAAACACATGTCAATCATTTCATAGTTATTACTTGTAAAAACCCCACTTTTTTGTTTTGAAAATGGGAATTAATTTTAAAATAATCACTAAAACTTTTTTTTTTGAATTTGGAAAAAATGATTCCATATTTTGAATCATAATGTAATTTGTTTTAATATGTACCTTTCAGTTTTGGACATTATGAATAGTAACTTTTGTAATTATGTTTATTTACCGTGGTTAAAGTGAATAAGGTAAATAAGGGTAGAATTTAAAATTATAATAATATTAAACTACCCTAAAACATTTCCTAATACTATTTGATGAGAAATTTCCAACCATGGGCATCATTGGGATGATTTTTGGATCTCATGGATCCCCTTTACTATGAAAATGACATTTTATAAAAATTAATTTAATGTAAAAAAGAAATATGACATAAACATGTATCTTTTAATAAAATAATTTTAATTTTGATTATATAAGTTATATCATGGACTTGAAATAGTCCTTAAAAATTTTAAAATATTTCCTACATGATTTTAATTTATTTATAATTTTTAATCATTAAATTAATAAATTTAATTCTAACACAACGATGATGTAGTGACTGCTTCACAAATAAATGATTCAAATAAATTATATTATAAATATTAAAATAAATTTAATATGAATATTTTGATTTAATATAAAAAATTTATGGATGATATCAACATATTATCTTTGAGTTAATTTCTCATGTTCGACATAATAAAGTTGTTATGACTTTATGAACAATCAATTACTTTGTAGTGTCAAAATTGACATAAATGAGTTTTTAATACAAATACTATTTTATTAAATGATATAATTGTAATAAAAATATAATATTCATCCGAATTACTTGTATAAAGTTATAAATGTCATTAATTATCCAATTTTGGGTCTCTTGAAATTTTATAGTTTATATAGTTACCATATATTATGAAAATTAAAGATGACATGGACAGAATTAATGTTTTCAACTAAGGTTTAAATATAAAAATAAGGTTAATTTTATAAACTAAACTTTTCTAAAAACTATTGGTTTAGATGATTTCTACCTAAAATAATCCAAAATTTTATGTAAATTAGTTTGGGAACCTTTTAAATAGAAAATATTTTTACAATAAAATAATATTTCAATACCTTCCTAAAGTACCAATCCTCCCACTTATAAAATGCCACTACCTCTACCAAAATAACTCACACCTCTCAATTCCCTTGAATCCTTAAAATTATTCTCAAATAATCTCCCAATATCCCTAACTTTCTCTTATAAGACATAAATTGGGTATAAATAAATTCAATAAATTCTTTAGGCTCCAATCAAAAGAAGTTCCCTGATTTAGATGTAACGTCTTCTCTCAAGTTCCCTTCCTTTATTTTCCTTCTCCACTCCCTATGATCTTATTATTACATAAACACATAACCCCACCAATATCCTAAATATACTAGGATTTTTTTTATGAGATGTATTCAATATAAATATACACACACCATGATCTAATGGATACGAACATGCTTTTTATGTGTACGGTGAACTACTGCACCACGAAATGATGATTAATCGATTTTCTCATACCACCTATCATGGTTTACATTATGATGACACTGTATTTATATATGATATATATGATATTTATATTGTCTATTTTCCTCTTTATATTTCATTTATAGCTACTTTTATTCTTTCTATAATGTGAAAATATGAAAATTTCATTTGAGGAAGTGCGGACTACCGCCCCCTCAATGTGATATGACTCATTAATTCCATAAATGGAATTTATACAATATAGAATTAATGAATTTATGTAATATATATATATAATTTGTTATTATACTGTAATATCAATATAAATATGTATTATTTAGTTTTCATTCCATTAAATAGGACAAAAAAATGAAATTAGTGTTCATTCATACGTATGTCATACCATCTCCCGGAATGGTGCATTTCCATTCATATCTACAATTGATATAGACTATTATAAAGACATATATACTAGATATATATATATATTTGATTTATATGATATTTAAATCCTGAATAATATTCTGTAGATAATGGAATTTTGACCACATGGGATATTTGTAGTTATAACAAGTTCATTTTGGACTCAAGTACTGAACATCGACAAAATGACTGATATGAACTTGAATAATTATATGATTGTTATTGAAAGGTAATAATTTATATAAAAGTAAAAAAATAAATTTGAAAATGTTATTAATCTAGTATAATTTAACTTAATTTTATTACTTAGGAATATAAAGAATAAAAGAGATAAGGCAGACTCAAGGTAAGGGGAATCCTAACCCAATATCCATTCAATGAGTTAAATATCCATGTCATCTGTTTTTTATCAAGAATATGTGTTAATGAAATATGATTTTTTACACTTAATATATAATTATATTGTATTTATTTATATTTTTTTACACATAATTTTGTCATTTATTTATCCTTAATCTAAGTAAATAGTCATTGTAAGGGACCTTATCTCAGTCTCCTTTCATTGAAGAATATATTTACAATATACACCATTTTATTTTATATGGCGTATAATAAAACCTTTTTTATTTTAATTTCATTCCAAGAGAATATTTTTTCTATGAATTATTTTACTAAATGAAAAATTGAATGTCATTAACAAATACGGGGACAACAGCCTCATTGCCACTATAACTGTTATTTGATATTCGACTTCCTCTTTATACCGTAATGTTTTTAAAAGGAGAGAAAATAACATAGTCATTTTTTTGGGTGATTTGGTATTGAAAATTTTATTTTAAATTTATTTATTATTTCAATATTTTGAAATGAATTCTTGTGATGGAAAATGTAATTTTATGACTGAAATGTTGATATTTTCATTATTTTTTGTGTTATGATTATATAAGGTACTTGGAAATTTGACAGTTGGATGCATGATAAACCAATCATAGGTGGTTACATGATAAAACAAATGATGGTTGGTGTCATGATAAACCAAGGATGGGATGGTTACATTATAACCTCCAATGCATTCGGTATGGATGTCGGTCGTACGACTATTCCATTTATTGATATGTGTGGGAGTCGACAGTATGGTTATTCCATTTAAATATGTTTATGTCCCAAGTAACCTTTATATTATGTATATTGGTTTCTATGGGATTTATATTAATATTTTGGTTATAAAAATGGTAACCAATGAGCTTATATTCAATGAATTGTTTTTCCTACTTCTTAAAGGTGAAAAGTATTACATTATGATAAATTAGTCGTTGTTTTCATGTTATCTCGTGAATAATAGTTTTTTTATTTGTGTGTCCTTTACTAAGATTTTTATACTCATCTAATGTTTTGAAATGTTTGTTATATGACATAAATTATAAAAGATTCAAGGATGGGATTGAGGAAATGTGAGGTTATTAAAACAATAAATGATGTCATTTTTCTTTTTAAAGAGTATTTCATTAAACAATGATAACATGATTAATATAAATATAGGGCTTTAAAAAACTAATTTACTCATACAAAAGAACTAATGGCCTCATCCAATATAATTTATCTGTATGAAGCCCATTTATCAGTTCTTGGAAAAGAGGTGGCATCATTGGGATTCGCTCTTGACCAAGACCAAGCTGAGTTTCAACACATTAAGCTTGAACGGAACCACCTATGGGAGAAGTGGAAGTTGATAGAGATTACCACACAATCTCCCACTTCCACTTCACTCAAATACTTTGGAGATCAACCAAAAAAATTCCTCCTCTCTCTATAATCCCTCCAAGGTTCCCCAATCTCCCAATAAGCCTCTCTCAAGCCTCTCTCAAGCATTTGGGAGCACAATTCCAAGTATGGGATTTAATCCCTTCTCATTTTTGTCCAAATTTCATTACATTTTTTTAACGATTTTCTTTCAAATAAAAATGTGGGGTATGATTTCACACCTCCCCCATACATCCCTCTTTATGTTTGAATAGTAATAAACCCCATTTCTCCCTCATTAAGACTCCCATGAATACATTTTACCATGCCGAAATTCCATAAGAAATTCCTCTCTCCTCATATACTTTCAAGAAATTATTCGGTATCAAGAATATAAATTCCATTATAATTGATGTGACATGTATCTATATGATCCATAGACTTTCCATTTCGCGTATATATGATAAGACCCACCTTTATCTCTCATCATGCTTTTTTATGAATTTCTATGTCACGCCGTTACGCTTCTGAAATTGCACCACAATTTTCCAAGAGAAATTCATTGTGTAGTGAATACCATGCCCATTTTTCTATCAAAGGTATTCACCATTATACACATTTAAATATTGTTTAAATTGTTTCATGTATGTATTCCATATTCCTTTATGATGGAATAAATGATGATTTTTAATGATTCCTTATTTTATGATCCATGTGGAACACTTATTCATGAAATGAAATGTTTAAGAAGGGTGTGCTCTAATAGCACTCCAATGCATTGGGTAAAGATTAGTATCATGATACATCAGGGGAAATGAGTTTTTTCTCAATCTAATTCAAATGAAATGAGTTTTTACTCATTATCCATGTACAATTATCCTTGGGACATGCTAATACCATGTTAAGTGTTGTCTCCTCATTTCCCTATTATGATAATCATGCTATATCATTCCTTTATGTTCATGTTTTTTTATGCTCCATTGATATTCCTATTTTCTATGATGTATTTTACTCTTCATGTTATGTCATGTTTACTCCCTTACTAGGCTTTATAGCTCACCCTTTTCTTATAAATGTCTTTAGGTTATCCCATGCAATGATATTTATGAGGGAATTTTGTGATCATGTAAAAGGAGTTTTCAAAAATAATTTTGTGTTTCAGGTTTTAAGTCATTATGTAATGTTCATAATTCCCAAAGAAACTATACTTGTTGATCTTCAATTTGTATCAAGTGAAGATATTATGTAAAAAATCATGTTTAAGTGTGTAATAATTAGAAGGGTTGTTATAGTAGGTATCGGAGGATAGGTTTAATTATATTTGGTTTAGGATTAAAAACCCTTGTTAAATCCATAGGGATAAGACTAAGTATAATAAAAACATCCCTACATTTTGGTGAGTATTGAGTAAGTGGTTTATAAAAAAATATATCTCATTATGGATATGAGAAGGTAGAGGAAGATTTGGCACAAATGTACCAAGGAGTGAAAACACCGACAAGATGTTTCGGGTTGGGCATGGGGTATCCAAGTACACAACAATGGGCCTTGTTGTAATCTTAGTTATGAAAATACCAGGGGATATTCTTTGGTAAATTCACAAGATTAGTATAAACCATTCTTAATGGAATAAATAAAATCTCTTGAGAATCTATGTGGGAAGTAGACCATTGATAATATCGATTAAAGCCTATATATTCATAAGTTATGGAAATAAATGTTATTTATTTTTCATATATTTTTGTCCATGAATTACCCTTTATGTGTTACCCTTAAAATTCCTTTTATTTCAGCCGATGGTGGGTAATAGGAGGAATCGGGCTAACAATCAATGTGAAGATCCATATGTTGACTGTTCTAATGAGATGCCCAATCTGATGGGAGCAGGAATCACAATCATTTTCATCATACTATCTCAGTTAACTCGATATTTGAATAGATACATGGTTAAATAGGAACGTTCAACCCCCCCCCCCCCCCACCCCCCAAGAAAGAACATGTCATTATCGACTGCATCATGAGACAAAGGCCTCCAACTTTTAATGGATCGTTTGATCCCTCAATTTTAGAAAAATGGATCAACTCCATTGAAAAGATATTCTAGATCCTTCAATGATCCGAACAAGAGAAGTTTCTTCTAGCTGCTTATCGTATTGAGGGTGAATCTGATCAATGGTGTACATTGATAAAAAATATGAAGCCTGAGGAGGATATCGAGGTGTTGGAATGGAAGTATATTCGGAATATGTTTCTCGATAAATATTTTCCATGTACCCTCCAACATAAGATAGAAAGGGACTTCCATTCTATCAATAAAATACAAAATGAATCCATCTGAGTGTACAAGTAAAAATTCACACGGATTTCTTGATATGCCACTGGATTTGTTGTTACCCCCTAATGGAAGGTTGACCACTTATTTTGTGGGGTGAAACCTAGCCTACGGATAGCACTAGCAATCTATGAATTTAATAGCTGTGAGGAAATTATACAATGTTACATCAAAGTTGAAATGGATATTGATGAATACCATGGGTATCATGGGGATAAAAAGTGTAAGGTGGACTTCAATTTTGGCGGTCTGATGGATAAATCCAGTGGTACTACAAAAATACAGCACCCCACTAGCCAAATGTGTGGAAAGAATCACCCAATAAATTTCCTAAAAGGGATGATAAATCCTTTAGGTGTGGATGAGAAGAGAACCAAGACATTAAGTATCGATAAGAAACAATTGTGGTTGTGATAGAGGAGACAAATGCTTCATTTGACCCTCAATGTGTTTTTCACTACTTCAACTACAATGAACCATGGCACTTTGCAAAACAATTCCCTAAGACAAAGATTTTCTAAGGAAACCAGCAACCACCATGGAAGCAAGGGTGAGATTTTTCCATCACTACCACCAAAGTAAACCCCGACAACGAAGTGGTGACCGGTATGCTAGTTATTCTTTCATGAATAGAGAACTTACTTTTTAATTCTAGTTCTACACATTCTTTTATATTCTGAACAATTGTTAGAAAAATCCCAACACTGCAAAAAATCATGGAAGTAAATATTTCAGAGAGAATGGGAAAGAGTTCAATCATTGCAACCCATAACTATAACTCCTCCCCTGTCACAATTTGTTTTAGGAACTTCCCAGAAAACCACTTCATACTCCCTCTGGTGGAATTTGATGCAATTCTCGAAATGTATTGGATTTCCAAATATATAACCAACATAAATTTATATAAGAGGGAAATCACTCTCCAAATAGAGAATCGGCCACTGATTCTATATATGTGGAAGGAGGTAGATGAATCTTATTTTGAACCATCATATCAAGCTTGGATATTAATTCCCTATGAGAATGTTTATATGGATCAAAAGATTGAGTCTAAGGAATCCACCATCCTTGAAGACATTCCTATTGTGAGGGAATTCGCTAAAGTGTTTCTGGAGGAATTGTTTGGTCTTCCTCTAAGAAGAGATGTTGAATTCTCAATTGATCTTATACCTGGGGAGTTACCAGTATCCAAGACTCCATATAGAATGGTTGTTGTAGAGCTTGTGGAGCTGAAGAAACAACTACAAGCGAATCTGGATAAAGAATTTATACCCAAAGTGCTTCACCACAAGGTGCACTAGTCCTCTTCGTCAAGAAGAATGATGGGTCAATCGGACTTTGCATTGATTATCGTGAGCTCAAGAAAATCATGATAATGAACATGTATCATCTTCCACGAATTTATGACTTGTTTGACGAGCTCCGTGGAGCACAATACTTCTCCATAGTGGATTTGCAGTCAGGATATTACCATGAAAGGGTGAAAATGAGGATATAAACAAGACTTATTTATGTACAATATATAAGAACTTTAAATTCATAGTAATTCCTTTCAAACTCACTAATTCTCTATAAATTTTCAAGGAATTTATGAATAGAGTCTTTAGATATTACCTCGAAAAATTTGTGTATTCTTTATAGATGATATTCTAATATACTCCAAAAACAAGGGGGAGCAAGATGAGATTATAATAAATTTACTAGAGACCTTGAAAAAATGATAAGCACTATGAAAAGTATAGAAAGTGTGAGTTCTAGTTAAAGGAAGTATCCTTCATGGGTCATATCATCACAAGAAATGGGATATCTATGGATCCCTCCAAGACAGCTAAATTTGAGGGATGAATAAGGCCAACATCGGTAACAAATATCTATAGAATCCTGGGATTAGCTGGATATTATCCCTAATTTGTGAGAAATTTCTCATGATTGTCCAACCCCCTTACCAAGCTAACTCAAAAGGGAGTAAATTTTTCTTACAGTGATGAATTCCAAGAGATATTCAAGGAGTTGAAAAGGAGTATTATCACTGCGCCCATAATCACAATACCCACAAGTGGATCACTTTTTGGGGTATTAAATTATTCTTAGAAGAAGGGATTGGGATGTGTGTTGATTCAAAATGACAATTTCATTTCTTATGCTTTAATAAAATTGAAATTTCATGAGTTAAAAATCCAACACATGACCTGGAGTTGGATGCAGCAATCTTCAATTTGAAAATTTGGTGGAATTATCTCTTTGGGGTGAAGTGTGAAATATACACGGATCACCAAATCCTCAAGTATATATTCATACAAAAAGAGTTGAATATACACCAACAAAGATGGTTAGATCTGATCAAAGACTAAGACATATCAATCCATTACCACCAATGGAAAACAAACAAGGTGGCAGATGCTCTATATAGAATGGTCCAAATGATTCTATCATTGATGAGAATTGAAAAGTATCCAATCTTATTATATCTGATGAAGATGGAAATGGGAATAAAAAAGAATATAACATCATCAATCCTTACACAAATGATTATTGAACCGTCTCTTTTGGAATGGTTAATGGATGCTCAAAGGGATGATGTGGGAATTCAGAAGAAAGTGGAAACTATTAGAAAAGGGAAATCCTCTGAGTTCAATGTAAAAGAATAAAAAATTGTGAGATTTGGGTCAAGACTATGTGTTCCATCAAATCAATAGTTAAAGAAATTACTTTTGGATGAGGAAGATAGTTTAAATTTATCCATTCACACAGGAAACACAAAGATGTATTGAGATATCTTAGAGCATTATCGGTGGGATAACATGATGAAGAAGATCACTGAGTATACATAAATGTCCCTGATATGTTAACATGTGAAGGATTATAGGTAGAAGTGTAAGGGGATGATGCAACTATTACCCATACCAGCATGGAAATGGGAGAACATCACCATGGACTTTGTCACTATACACCCGAAGATATCCAAATAAAACAATTCTATCTAAGTTTTTGTGGATCTTCTTACAAAGACTTCACACTTCATTACTATCCTGGAAGATTTGTCACTGGATCAACTGGCACAGATATACATCAGATATGTGGTAAGGATACATGGATTACAACTATCTATTGTATCTAATTGAGATCCAATATTCACCTCTATGTTTTGGAAGAGTCTTCAACATGCTCTTGATACTGATCTAAACTTCAGTACGAATTATCATCCTCAAACTGATGTCCAATCAGAGCAGACTATTCAAACACTTGACTGCATGTTGAGAGAATTCTAAATAGACTTCCAAGGGGGATGGGATCAACATATTCCTTTGATTCAGTTCTCTAACAATAATATTGTTTACTCAACAGTCCAAATGGATCCTTATGAGGCCTTGTATGGGAAGAGGTGTAGAACACTGGCATGTTGGGATGAAATTGGGGAGATAAAACTCCTAGGTATGGAAATGGTCGAAGAAATGGTGGATAAGGTTAAGACCATCCAACATGACATTAAAGCTACTCAGAGTTAACAAAATAGCTATGCTAATAATCATAGATGAGACCTAGAGTTTGATGTTGGAGATATGATATTCCTATACATTTCACAATGTAAGAGAGTTATGAGATTTGCGAAGAAGATATTGTTCATTCCAAGGTACATGGCCCTTTTGAGATCCTTGATCGCATTGGAGAAGTGGTCTATTGACTAGCACTACCACCGATCCTATCTCACGTACATGATGTATTCCATGTTTCACTCTTGAGAAAGTACATACCTGACCCGTGGCATGTACTCAATCAAGACATGGTACCATTGAAAAATGACCTATCCTTTGAAGAAAATCCAGGGAAGATCTTAGATCGTAGATAAAAATTTCTACAAAATAAGACAATGCCCCCCATCAAGGGGTTGTGGAAAAACCAAAAGTTTGAAGAACTGATGTGGGAATCAGAGGAAGTGATGAAGCATAGTATCCTACATATTTTTTAGTGTGGGAGAAGGAAATTTCGAGGGAAAAATTTCTTAAGTGGGAAGATTGTAACAACCTAAACAATTATTAATGAAAATTCCAATTGATTTAATTAAATTTATTATTATTTGAAATTGTTATATATCATAATAATTTCATTGGATTTATGTTTTTGGATTTTAAAATACCATTATGAATTGTGACCATTGCTAATATTATCATTGAACGGTGATCACATGATTAGTATAAATACAGGGCTTTAACAAATCCAATTTACTCAGACATAGGAAGTGATGTCCTCATCCAGTATAATTTATTTGTGTGAAGCCAATTTTTCAGAGATCGGAAAGGAGGTGGCATCATTGGGCTTCACACTTGACTAACCCCAAGCCGAGCTTCAACACGTTAAGCTCAAACAAAATTGTCTACATGATAAGTGGAAATTGATAGTGATTACCACCCAAGAACCCACATCCTCTTCACCACAAGCCTTTCAGCACAACCAAAATTTTCCCTCCTCTCTTTAGAATCCTCCCATAATTCTCCAAGCTCCCAAGAATTCCCTCTGAAGCCTCTCCCAAGCCTTTAGGATCACACTTCCTTGTAAGATATATCTTCCTTTCTCATTTTTTTCCAAAGTTCATTATGTTGTTATGACCTTTTATTTTCAATTAACAATGATGGGGGATGATTTAATACATCTCCCATACTTCCCTCTTTATGATTGGATAATGAAAGATCCCCTTTATCTCTCATTAATGCCTCCAATGTACACCCTTTACCATGCTAAAATTCCGTAAAGAATTTCTATCTCCTCATTAACATTCAAGTAATTATTTGGTATCATGAATATAAATTCCATTAAAATTTTGGGGAAATGTATCTATATGATCCCCTTACTATCAATTTCATGAAATATTATGAGACACCCCTTTCTCTCTCATAAACTATTTTTATGTCATGTCGTTATGCTGCCGAAATTGCACAGCGATTTTCTAAACCAAAGTCATTGTGTAGTGAATACAATGCCTATTTCTATATCAATGATAATCAACTTTATGAATATTTACTTATTGTTTAAAGATATTTATATATTTATTCCACATTTATTTATCTTGGAATAAATGGTGATGTTGAATGATTCCATGTTGTATGATTCATGTGGCACACTTATGCCTGGAATGAAATGTTTAAGAAGGGTGCTCCCTGATAGCTCTCCAATGCATTGGGTAAAGATTACTATCAGGACACTTCCAATGAAATGAGGATTTAATCATTCTAATTCAAGTGCAATGATGGTTTACTCATGCTCCATGTGCAATGATACTTGTCTTATGCTAACACCATGTTAAGTGTTGTCGCTACATTTACATGTTATGATAATCATGTTATATTAATCTTTTATGTTCATGTTTATTTTATGCTCCATGGATATTCTTGTTTCCTAACATGTATTGTATTATTCTTGTTATGCCTTTTTTACTCACTTATTGGGCATTATTTCTCACTCTTTTCTATTTTCACATCCTCATCTTATCCCTTACAATGCTAAGTATGAGGGAATTTTGTGGTTATGTAATGAATTTTTTCAATAAAGATGTTGTGTTTAATGTTTTAAGTCATTATGTAATGTTCCTAAGCCCCAAAGACACTAGACCAATCAATATTATATTTTGTATCAAGTGATGATTTTATGTAAAAAATCTTTTTTAAGTGTGTAATAAAGAGAAGGGTTGTTATAAAGATCCAATAATGCTAGATCTTGATCCAAAATCATTGATCTAGATATCCCCAAAAATATTTATATCTAAATAAATAGAGGATAAAAATTCCACCAAAGACCAAGGAAAGAGAAATGAATGAATGAGATTGATATAAGTATGAGATCCACTTATCGGAATAAAAGATGTTATTCGATTCAAGCATTGAATCTTGTAGAACAGAGGACATACGACCTATGAACCCCTCCAAAATGCTCTAGAATTTTTAAAACCCTTTTAATCATTAGGAACGGCCAAAATAGAGGTGTTTTTAGGGTTCGGAGATTTTTAATTAATTTTTTGGGTGATTAAAAATTGAATGCACTGTTTCTTGGGAAAGGGTGCATGGTTAGGTAAACCACGCACCAACTGTGTGGACCTCACTGTCCAGGGTTTCATTGGTACCTGGGATTGGCCACACAGTTTTCTCTAACCATGCACCAACCGTGAACATCCTTTTTCCTAAAATTTCCCAAAAAACTCATCCCAAATGCACCCCAATTTAAATCCCCAATCAAAGGTACTTAAAAGCAACAATTAGTACCCAAAATCATGCCTGATATTACTTCAGATAAGGTCAAGTTCTTACAATATCCCCACTTATAACTACTTTCCCTCAAGTTTTAATTCGAAGATTTTTTAATATTCCATGCCAAAAAATATTGGGTCATTGGGCACTCTTTTTTACTTTTATTTCCCATGTTTCCTCTTACACATGTCCATATTGCCATAAATCATGAACTATTAGCATGGTCCTTCCCCGCAACACATTTTACATGTGATCCTTCATATGAATAAGATTATCCTCAAAGGATTAATCTATCTCGAGGTACACCTCATACACATTGAAAAAATGGGATGGGTCAGGGTGATACTATCATAGTTGTGACACATGGAAGAAATTATCAATATCATTATATTTTTTTTGGAAGAGCCAATTGGTATTCCAACAACCCAATTCTCTCCACTACCAAAAATGATCTGACAAACCTGGGTGAAAACATTCCATTCCACCATATCCTATGGTGAACCAATATAGGAAACACCAGAAAAAACTCATGATCACCCTCTAAAAACTCTTGGTGTAATCTTCTTCTATCAACGTAGTACTTCTACCTACTCTAAGATATAGCCATATTTTTTGAATACTACACCTACTCCGATGTCGCCTACATGAGACTCAGTCCCAACCACTATGGTTCACCATCCTCTATCTAGTATAATGGTGATATATTTGGACTACAATAAAACACCTCATATGGTTCTATATATATAGTTTTCTGATAACTATTTTAATAGGAATACTATACTAAAGACATGTCTTTCTCCTAAGACCAACTGAAGTCAAGCATATGAGCCCAAAAAATATCCTCAAGCACCTATATAGTAAAATCTGAATTCCCATATGTCAGTGGATGGAAAGGCATACTCAATAAAACCTATGTACTAGGAGATTTGTGCAATCCATGGAAAAAGCGTGATGTAATGTGTGAATCCTGATCTAAAACTATAGTCTATAGAACACCATTCAGACGAACTATTTTTGGAAAATATATTTCTCCCAATAAGTCTATTGTAATGGTTTCCCCTATAGGAAATACATTTTATACCATTTCTATTCGATCCAAAATGCCCAAATAGAGTCACTCTTCCTAATTTTGGTTGGAAGACCCACCACTATTTCCAATGTCACATCATCCCACTTCTATTTTGGAATAGGAAATGGTTGTAGTAATTTTCTATGTCATTGATGCTCTTCCTTAAACTACTATTAGTTGAATCATCTTGTCAATGAACTTGTTATATACATTTTCATGCTTGACCTCCAAAATGATAATTGTATGTCCAGATTAATTTTTTCACACCTTGATACACTTCCCTCCTTGAGGAAACTACAAGAAAAGGGGGCATTGAAGCCCCCCAGAATCAGGCGACCTCCAATGGCGGTCGCTGGCCTTGATAAAAAAATGAGCCTTTTAGCGCCCCCCCCCCCCCCCCCCGACGCCGCCCTCCCCCCCGCCTCCCGGCCTCCCCCTCCGCCCGGCCTCCCCTGCCGCCCGACCGCCCCCCCGCCCCCTGGCCTCCCCCCCCCCCCCCGTCCCCCCCCCCCCCGTCGTCACCCCCCCGACGCCGCCCTCCCCCCCCCACCTCCCGGCCTCCCCCGCCGCCCGGCCTCCCCCGCCGCCCGGCCTCCCCCGCCGCCCGGCCTCCCCCACCGCACGCCCTCCGCCATCCACCCTCCGCCATCCACCCTCCGGCCTCCGCCCCCTCAGCCCTCCCCCCCACCCCGGACGGCTCCGGCACCCCGGACAGCACCCCCCCCCCCCCCCCCCCCGCACCCCGGACCGCTCCCCACACCCCGGACGCCCCCCCCCCCCCCCCCTCGCACCTCAAACAACCCCCCCCCCCAACCCTGGACAGCCTCCCCCCCCTCGCTGCCCGTCCCCCGTCCCCTCACCGCCTCCTCTCATCTAGCTCCTCGCCGCCGCCGCCGCCCGTCCCCTCCCTTGTTGCACCGCCTTTGGCTCTGGCTCCCCTTAGCTACCCCCCCTCTCTCGCTGCACCGCCTTCGTCTCCCCTGCCTTTCAGGTTTGTAGCTCAATCAGGTAACATGGGCTTTTAGTTACATTATTATTTTATCAATGGTTCATAAACAAATGATTAATATTTATTTTAAATATAGTTGATTTGAAAAATGTAAATGTAATAAGTATTGTGTAAATGTTTGTTATACAGATATAATTATGGATAAGAGTTGGATTGATCTTCCAAATCAAACGTCTAGAGAATATTTCAATGGCATTATGCAGTTTATTGACTTCACGAGAGGATTTGAAAGTGACTATATTAGTTGTCCATGTAGAAAATGTGCTAACAGATATCAATTCACACGAGATACTGTGAGGGATCACCTTTTCTTTAATGGATTTCTGAAAATTTATAAGAGTTAGACTCGTCATGGAGAAGAATATGTTCGTTGTCAAAATACAAATGCAACTCAGATGGATGTTGATGCACGGATGACTGATCCAATGCATGAAATGCTTACTGAAATGGTACGTGGGATTGATCCTGAAGGCATTGACATCCAGAATCTTGAGACCGGTGAGATAAATCTTTTCTCTGGTGCAGATCGTGATTCGAGGAGGTTTTATAAAGCACTTGATGATGCGAAAACAGAATTATATCCTGGATGTACTTCTTACAATAAACTGTCGTTTATCGTGGAGTTGTTGCATTTGAAGACTTTGAATAATTGGTCAGACACATCATTCGTCATGCTTTTTGTTTTATTGAAAAAATTTCTTCATGTCAACGCTAAGATTCCTGAGTCGTATTACTATGCTCGTAAGTTGACAGAGAACATAGGTTTTACATATGAGACCATAGATGCATGTGCAAACAACTGTATGTTGTCTAGAAAAGAAATTGCCCATTTGGATATTTGTACAGTTTGTGGTGCTTCCAGGTGGAAAGAGAACAGGGGAAATAATACTCATCAAAGTCAAATTGCGATACAGGGGAAACCGATTGCCGTAAAGCAAATGCGTTAATTTCCCCTTAAACCGAGGTTGAAAAGATTTTTTATGTCATCTAAAGTTTCTAATTTAATGAGATGGCATGCAGAAAGAGTTCATGAAAGTGATATGTTAACCCACCCGGCAGACTCTCATGCATGGAAGGATTTTGAAAAGAGACATCCCGACTTTGCTAAAGATGTTCGTAATGTCCGATTGGGATTGGTAGCAGATGGTTTCAATCCATTCAAGTCTATCGTTGGTGCAACTCATAACACATGGCCCGTGGTGTTGGTTCCACATAATCTTCCTCCGTGTCTTTGTATGAAGCAACAATTTATATTACTTTCCACTCTTATTGATGGACCTAAAAGTCCGAGGGATAAGATTGATGTTTACCTTCAGCCATTGATTGGTGAGTTGAATGAATTTTGGGGCGATGGTGTGATGACTTATGACTACGAAACGAATGAAATGTTCAAACTGCATGCTGCTTTATTGTGGACAATCAATGACTTCCCAGCTTATGCAAATTTATCAGGCTGGAGTACGAAAGGGGAATTTTCTTTCCCTTGTTGCAATAAAAGTAAAAAATCTGTATGTATTAAACATTCCAAAAAATGGGCATACATGGGTCACATGCATTTTCTCCCTCCTCAGCACAGATTCAAAAAGGACAGAGTGGCATTTGATGGTTCTAGAGAGTTCAACCCAGCACCAAAGATCATGACAGGAGTCGAAATGTTATTGTAGACTGAGGAAGAAAACATCTGCACGGTATATGAAATTCAGGATTTAGTGGCTCCTCCAGTATGTAATATTCGTGTTGTGGGTAGGCAGCGCAGTCACAATTGGAAAAAGAAAAGTATTTTTTATAGTCTTCCGTATTGGAAAACTAACATGTTGAGGAATAATTTGGATGTCATGCACATTGAAAAAAATGTTTGTGATAACATATTGTGGACCATTTTAGGTGTCAGTGGAAAATCAAAGGACCATGTTAATGCACGTCGTGATTTGGAAGAAATGGGTTTAAGGAAATAGTTGCATTTATAGTTAGCTGAGGGAAATAAGGCATATATGCCTGCTGCATAGTATACGATGACTACAGAGGAGAAAGAGACATTTATTTCCATTTTGAAGATAGTCAAGGTGCCTGATGGTTATTCTTCTAATATTTCAAAGTGTGTGAATCTGAAGAGAAAGACATTGCAAGGGTTGAAAAGTCATGACAATCACATATTACTTCAGCAGTTGATTCCAATCGCAATTTGTGATTGTTTATCCCCAATGTTGTTCATCCCTTGATTGATATGAGTAATTTTTTTAGATAGCTTTGTTTAAGAAATCAACGAATGAGTGATTTAAAAAGTTTGTAGGACCGAATTGTACTTACGCTTTGTCACTTTGAGAAACTTTTACCCCCCTCATTTTTCGATGTTATGGTCCACTTAATAGTGCACCTAACTGATGAAGTAATGGCTGCTGGTCCAGTGCAATTCAGGTGGATGTATCCTATTGAATGGTATTTGAGTACATTGAAAAGATTTGTACGCAACAGAGCTCTTCCAGAGTCATCAATAGCCAATGGTTATTTGATGGATGTGTGTACTACCTTTTGTGCAGAATATCTTACGGATGTTGAAACAAAATTAGATAAGCCCTCTCGGATTCATGATGGTCCAGTTGGAGAAGGAACCACATTTGATATGGACAACATCGAGTGGATACAAGCACATCGATATATCTTGTTCAATACTCCATCAGTTGCACCATTAATGCAGTAAGTATCTTATCAATGTGCTTGTATAACTTTTACATGTTTTGTTTGCATAAGATGATCTTTTAAACATCGCGTTATCATTTACAGGAAACACATTAATGAGATAAAAGTAGAGATGCATCGTGCGACTGAGTTGCAAATTCAACAATCTCATTATGCGTCATTTCATGATTGGATCAAGGATTAGGTATGTATAAATTGATTTTCATTATGAGTGAAGTATTATACTAATTCTTTCTGCATATATCAGTATTGATTTTTATAAATTATGTAGGTTCGTAAGATGAGGGAGTTAGGGGACCCCACGCTACCTGAAGTATTTCTCCAACTGGCTGAGGGTCCATCTAAAATGGCTCGTCGTTATAAAGATATTGATGCTAATGGTTTTTGATTTCGCATTAAATATGTTGACGACAAACGAGCAACACAAAACAGTGGCATCGGTTGTCCCTTTGTCGATTCTGGTTATTACTATGGCCAATTGATATACATCATTGAATTTGTATACACACACGGTTTGAAGTACATATTGTTAAAGTGTAATTGGGTTGATCCAGTGTGTGGATGTAAAGTCGATCAATATTAGTTTTCATTGGTGAATTTTAACTATATGTTATACAGAAATAATGAACGAGTTGAGAATGAACCTTTCATTTTGACATCACAAGCGGAACAAGTATTCTTCATTACTTTGCCTTCGGATCCAAGTTGGCAAGTTGTTGTCAAAATGTCTCGTCGAGGAGTGTTTTTATTTGAAGAAGATGAACCCGAGACTGTTCTGTTTTTTTACCAACAACTTGATCAACATACCGTAGTTCAACGTGAAGAATATATTTATTGGGTCAGAGCGGTCGTTGAAGGAGAAACGGTCGATTTGCATGCTTAATGAAAGGTATAATTGTTTTCCCGCTATTCAGTAGAATGTCCTAGGATATCATAAATTATCTAATCATTTTATAAATCTTTATAAGTTTTAATCCTCACTTTTGTATGTTAATTTAATCATAAATATTTAGGTTGTTTTTACTCTTGATTTATTGATGTTATGGTCGGTGTATCATCCCTTTGAGGTATTCTTCATCTGATTCATGTGCTGCTTGAATTTTTATTAGTTCTATCTGAAATTTGGCTATTCATTGACTGGTTTTGTACATAATTTGTATATATTTTTTTTAACTTTATGATTTTTTAAAATTCATTCACAACTAATTATTCAATCCATTTTTTGTTTGATTAACAGTTGTACAAGTTTGATTTTTTAAGAACAATCCAATTTATATTTTAAACACTTTGGACTCATTACTGATGTTTTCTATGACTGCAGACATGTCAGGGGAAGAGGTAGAAGATCCACATTATCCATCTGAGACATCTACGTCTCAGGGTCGAGGTATGTTTGAATGTCATTGTCTATATTTTTTATGTAATTTACATACATATATATATATATATAACATTTGTCAATTTATATATAAAATTGTTTTCAACAGGATCAGACTCGGCTGCTTCTTCCTCTCGCAGGAGAGGCCCTGGTCGTGGCATATTATCATGGAATTCCGACACGATGATAGATGTTTCATTTGATGAGGTTTTTCATCCTGTGGGACCGAATTCCCCAGAATTTATTCGTCAGCTGGGTCATATCATACGTGACCCACATCGATTTCCATTGACCACGCATGACTGGGCTTCTATCCCTCAGGACACATTAGATCATCTATGGAGGGAGGTTCAGGTAAGAAAATCATTTTACTTTATTTTATATGTATAAAGAATACTAATATGTTTTATTATTTTCTTTATAGCAAAATTTGAAAGTATGCCCTGAAGAGTTTCGGCCCGTGTGTATGAGAAAATTCTGTAAGATGTGGAAAGATTATAAAGGCAAAGTGAAGAGGGACCAATGGGTACCAAATGTGGGTGCCCTAGACATTTTGGAAAAAGTCCCGAGAGGTGTCCTCCCATCTCAGTGGCATGACTTGGTTGCATATTGGTCTACTGAGGGTGTTGCGGTTTGTATATTAATTATTTTGGTGTATATATATTTTCAAGAATATGTGATTTGTTTGAAATTTGAATGAATTGAATGTAGGAGGTGTCAACACGCCATTCTGAGAATCGAGCGTTGTAGGGACCAACTCACAGGCTCGGGACTCGTCACGTGTCTCAGATCCGACATGAGGTATATATTATTCATTTTTTAATTTATTAATTAATATGGTTTTGTGTTTATATTCTTTTAATATACAGTTGAGAGAGCAAGGTGCAGCAACTGATAAAATGTCGGTGTGGATGAGGACTCGTGATCGCAATGATCCAGAGGTTGCAGCATTGATAGTAAGTGTCTATACTTACCAATAATTACATAAATCTATATATTAACATATATATATTTATATATATTTAAATATTTCACAGGATCAATTTGAAGCTGAGTTAGAACATCTGCCAGAGGACCAGCGACAGCTTCCCATGCGACGAGATGAGATCTTTCATCGCATTATCGGTCGGGACGGGCATGGCTATAGTTTGACCTATGGAACAGGGATTCCTCGTTCTGTAGTGTCACGCGCTACGGTTGTCGGTCCTGCTGTTGATCATATGACATAGCAGATGTCAGATTTTGAGGCACAGTTGCGCGCTTCCGAGGAGGCAAATTCGCAATTGACAGCTGAGGTTAGAGCACTGCGGGAATATGTGCGTCGAGCTGATGGTGCAGGTGATAATACGACGCAGGTATATACTGTATTTATTTATTTAATTTAAATTATTTTTGTTATTAAGATATTTATAATGTTTATTTTTTGTAGGCCCCTGGCCCACCAGAAGGAGGTAGCAGTGATGACAACGCGTGACGCATCATATATTCACGAGATATGTTTTTTGTTTTTACTGGTGGGGTTGACATTGATGTACTGTATTTATCCATTTAATTTAAATTAGAAGGTTTTGTACTTATAATTTTTTTATTTTCTTGTTTATTATATGATAGCTAATATTATCTAAGCCGTGCATTTAAAAACTCTAACCCCCCGCACCCCGTACAGCCCCCCCGCACCCCCGAACAGCCCCATGCACAACCGTACAACCCCCCGCACCCCCGTACAGCCCCCCCCCCCCCTGCACCCCCGTACAGCCCCCTGCGCCCCCGTACAGCCCCCCGCACCCCCGTACAGCCCCGTTGGCACCCCCGTACACCCCCCCCCCCCCCCCCCCGCACCCCCGGACAGCCCCCCCGCACCCCCGTACAGCCCCCGGCACCCCCCCACCCCCCTCGCACCCCCGTACAGCCCCCGCACCCCCATACAGCCCCCCTTCACCCCCGTACAGCCCCCCCCCCCCCCCCCTCGGCACCATCGTCAGCCCCCCGAACCCCCGGACAGCCCCCCCCCCCCCGCACCCCCGTACAGCCCCGCGCACCCCCGTAGAGCCCCCCCGGCACCCCCGTACAGCCCCCCGCACCCCCGGACAGCCCCCCGCACCCCCGGACAGCCCCCACCCCCCCCCCCCCCCCCCGCACCCCCGTATAGCCCCCCGCACCCCCGTACAGCCCCCCCGCACCCCCGTACAGCCCCCCGCACCCCCGTACAGCCCACCCGGCACCCCCGTACAGCCCCCCGCACACCCGAACAGCCCCCCCCCCCCCCCCCCCCGCACCCCCGTACAGCCCCCCGCACACCCGGACAGCCCCCCCCCCCCCCCCCCCCGCCGCACCCCCGTACAGCCCCCCACACCCCCGTACAGCCCACCCGGCACCCCCGTACAGCCCCCCGCACCCCCAAACAGCCCCCCCCCCCCGCACCCCCATACAGCCCCCCGCACCCCCGGATAGCCCCCCCGCACCCCCGTACAGCCCCCGTCACCTCCGTACCCCCCCCCCCCCCCCCCCGCACCCCCGTACAGCCCCCGTCACCTCCGTACCCCCCCCCCCACCCCCGTACAGCCCCCCCCCCCCCCCCCCCCCCCCACACCCCCGTACAACCCCCATACAGCCCCCCGCACCCCCCATATAGCCCCCCCCCCCCCCCCCCCGGCACCCTTGTACAGCCCCCCGCACCCCCGGACGACCTCCGAATGCCACAAAACCGTACGAAAGCAGCCATTGCGTGAATTGTAAAATGGTCGTCCAGACGGCACGTCATTCGGAGGTGCCGTTTGACCGCGACGGCCGGATACGCGTTTCTGGCGCCATAAAACACCAAAAACGGCGTGTGGCGGTCCAATTCGGAGCAAACGTGCTCCGAACGTCCTGAAACCGCATGAGAATGATTGAATATTATTCCTGAGATTTGGGAGGAGGCAACACATCAATCGGACGTGCGGTGCGTGCGGCACGACCGAATGTGTCGTTTTTAGCAGCGCGGGGCGCGCTGAAATTGCGCGTCGGGGGGTCAAAACCACCCGAACGACCTCCGAATGCCACGAAACCGTACGATAACAGCCGGTGCGTGAATTTTGAAATGGTCGGTCAGACGGAATGTCATTCGGAGGTTCCATTTGACCGCGGTGGCCGGAAACGCGTTTCCGGCGCCATAAAACACCAAAACGGCGTGCAGCAGTCAAATTTGGAGCAAACGTGCTCCGAACGACCTGAAACTGCACGAGAATGATAGAAATATTATTCCTGAGATGCAGGAGGAGGCGGCACGTCCATCGGACGTGCGGTGTGCGCGGCACGACCGAATGTGTCGTTTTTAGCAGCGCGGCGCGCGCTGAAATGCCGCATTGGGTGGTCAAAACCACCCGAACGACCTCCGAATGCCACGAATCCGTTCGAAAACAGCCGGTGCGTGAATTTAGAAATGGTCAGCTAGACGGCACATCATTCGGAGGTTCCGTTTGACCGCGGCGGCCGGATACGCGTTTCCGGTGCCGTAAAACACCAAAACGGCGTGCGGCGGTCCAATTCGGAGCAAACATGCTCCGAACAACCTGAAACCGCGCGAGAACGATAGGAATATTATTCCTGAGATGCAGGAGGAGGCGGCATGTCCACCGGACGTGAGGTGCACACGGCACGACCGAATGTGTCGTTTTCAGCAGTGCGGCGCGCGCTGAAATGCCGCGTTGGGTGGTCAAAACCACCCGAACGACGTCCGAATGCCACGAAACCGTACGAAAACAGCCGGTGCGTGAATTGTGAAATGGTCAGCCTGACGGCATGTCATTCGGAGGTGCCGTTTGACCGCGGCGGCCGGATACGCGTTTCTGGCGCCACAAAATACCAAAACGGCGTGTGGCGGTCCAATTCGGAGCAAACGTGCTCCGAACGACCTGAAACCGCACGAGAATGATAGAAATATTATTCCTAAGATGAAGGAGGAGGCGGAACATCCATCGGACGTGCGGTGCGCGCGGCACGACCGAATGTGTCGTTTTCAGCAGCGCGGCGCGCGCTGAAATGCCGCGTTTGGTGGTCAAAACCACCCGAACGACGTTCGAATGCCATGAAACCGTACGAAAACAGCCGTTGCGTGAATTGTGAAATGGTCGGCCAGATGACACGTCATTCGGAGGTGCCGTTTGACCGCGGCGGCAGGATACGCGTTTCCGGCGCCACAAAACACCAAAACGGCGTGCGGTGGTCCAATTCGGAGAAAACGTGCTCCGAACGACCTGAAACCGCACGATAATCATAGAAATATTATTTCTGATATGTAGGAGGAGTCGGCACGTCCATCGGATGTGCGGTGCGCGCGGCATTACCGAATGTGTCGTTTTCAGCAGCGCGGCGCGCGCTGAAATTGCGCGTCGGGGGGTCAAAACCAACCGAACAACCTCTGAATACCACGAAACCGTACAAAAATATCCAGTGCATGAATTGTGAAATGGTTGTCCAGACGGCACGTCATTCAGAGGTGTCGTTTGACCGCGGCGGCCAGAAACGCGTTTCCGGCGCCACAAAACACCAAAACGGCGTGCGGCGGTCCAATTCGGAGCAAACGTGCTCCGAACGACCTGAAACGGAACAAGAACGATAGAAATATTATTCCTGAGATGCAGAAGGAGGTGGAACGTCCATCAGACATGCGGTGCACGCGGCACGATCGAATGTGTCTTTTTCAGCAGCGCGGCGCGCGCTGAAATGCCGCGTTGGGTGCTCAAAACCACCCGAATGACCTCCGAATGCCACGAAACCGTACGACAACAGCCAGTGCGTGAATTGTGAAATGTTCGGCTAGACGGCACGTCATTCGGAGGTGCCGTTTGACCGCGGCGGCTGGATTTGCATTTCTGGCGCCATAAAACACCAAAACGGCGTGCGGTGGTCCAATTCGGAGCAAACGTGCTCCAAACGACCTGAAACTGCGTGAGAACGATAGGAATATTATTCCTGAGATGCAGGATGAGGCGGAACATCCATCGTACATGCGGTGCGCGCAGCACGACCGAATGTGTCGTTTTCAGCAGCGCGGCGCACGCTGAAATGCCGCGTTGGGTGGTCAAAACCACCCGAACGACGTCTGAATGCCACAAAACCATACGAAAACAGCCGGTGCGTGAATTGTGAAATGTTTGGCCAGACGGTACGTCATTCGGAGGTGTCGTTTGACCGCGGCGGCCGGATACGCGTTTCCGGCGCCACAAAACACCAAAACGGCGTGTTGCGGTCCAATTCGGAGCAAACGTGCTCCGAACGACCTGAAACCGCACGAGAACGATAGTAATATTATTACTGAGATGCAGAAGGAGGCGGCACGTCCATCGGACGTGCGGTGCGTGCGGCACGACCGAATGTGTTGTTTTCAGCAGCGCGACGCACGCTGAAATGCCGCGTTGGGTGGTCAAAACCACACGAACGACGTCCGAATGCCACAAAACCGTACGACAACAGCCGTTGCATGAATTGTGAAATGGTCAGCCAGACGACATGTCATTCGGAGGTGTCGTTTGACCGCGGTGGCCGGATACGCGTTTCTGGCGCCATAAAACACCAAAATGGCGTGCGACTGTCCAATTCGGAGCTAACGTGCTCCGAACGACCTGAAACCGCACAAGAACGATATAAATATTATTCCTGAGATTCAAAAGAGGGCGGAACGTCCATCGGACGTGCGGTGCGCGTGGCACGACCGAATGTGTCGTTTTCAGCAGCACGGCGCGCGCTGAAATGCCGCATTGGGTGGTCAAAACCACCCGAACAACGTCCGAATTCCACGAAACCATACGAAAACAGCCGGTGCATGAATTTTGAAATGGTCGGGCAGACGTCACGTCAATCGGAGGTGCCGTTTGACCGCAGCGGCCGGAAACGCGTTTTCGGCGCCAAAAAACACCAAAACGGCGTGCGACGGACGAATTCGGATCAAACGTGCTCCGAATGACCTGAAACCGCATGAGAACGATAGAAATATTATTCCTGAGATGCAGGAGGAGGCGGCACGTCCATCGGACGTGTGGTGCGCGCAGCACGGCCGAATGCGTCGTTTTCAGCAGCTCGGCGCGCGCTGAAATGGCGCGTTGGGGGATCAAAACC
Source organism: Viscum album (assembly GCA_963277665.1). Classification (NCBI taxonomy): domain Eukaryota; kingdom Viridiplantae; phylum Streptophyta; class Magnoliopsida; order Santalales; family Viscaceae; genus Viscum; species Viscum album. The sequence continues at coordinate 1,030,925,280 of OY728133.1, read as the reverse complement.
ACCCGAACGACCTCCATATGCCACGAAACCACACGACAACATCCGTTGCGTGAATTGTGAAATGGTCGGACAGACGGCACATCAATCGGAGGTGCAGTTTGACCGCGGCGGCCGGATACACGTTTCCAGCGCCATAAAACACCAAAACGGCGTGCGGCGGTCCAATTCAGAGAAAACGTGCTCCGAACGACCTGAAACCGCACGAGAATGATAGAAATATTATTCCTGAGATGCAGGGGGAGGTGGAACGTCCATCGGACGTGCGGTGCGCTGCATGTCCGAATGTGTCATTTTTAGCAGCTCGGTGGGCGCTGAAATGGCGCGTTGGGGGGTTAAAACCACTCGAACGACCTCCGAATGTCACGAAACCACACGACATCATCCGTTGCGTGAATTGTGAAATGGTCGGGTAGACGGAACGTCAATCGGAGGTGCCGTTTGACCGCGGCGGCCGGAAACGCGTTTCCAGAGTCATAAAATACCAAAACGGCGTGCGGCGGACGAATTCGGAGCAAACGTGCTCCGAATGACCTGAAACCGCACGAGAATGATAGGAATATTATTACTGAGATGCAGGAGGAGGCGGAACATCCATCTAACGTGTGGTGCATGCGGCACGACCGAATGCGTCGTTTTCAGCAGCTCGGCGCGCGCTGAAATGGCGCGTTGGGGGGTCAAAACCACCCGAATGAACTCCGAATGTCACGAAATCGCACGACAACATCCGTTGCGTGAATTGTGAAATGTTCGGGTAGACGGCACATCAATCGGAGGTGTCGTTTGACCGCGGTGGCCGGAAACGCGTTTCCGGAGTCATAAAACACCAAAACGGCGTGCGGCGGACGAATTCAGAGCAAACGTGCTCCGAACGACCTGAAACCGCACGAGAACGATATAAATATTATTCCTGAGATTCAGGAGGAGGCGGAACGTCCATCGGATGAGCAGTGCACATGGCACGACCGAATGCATCGTTTTCAACAGCTCAGTGCGCGCTGAAATGGCGCGTTGGGGGGTCAAAACCACCCGAACGACCTCCGAATGCCACGAAACTGCATGAAACATCCTTTGCGTGAATTTTGAAATGGTCGGACAGAGGGAACGTCAATCGGAGGTTCCGTTTGACCGCGGCGGCCGGAAACGCGTTTTCGGCGCCATAAAACACCAAAACGGCGTGCGGCAGTGCAATTCAGATCAAACGTGCTCCGAACGACCTGAAACCGCACGAGAACGATAGAAATATTATTCATGAGATGCAGGGGGAGGCGTCACGTCCATCGGACGTGCGGTGCGCGTAGCACGTCTGAATGTATCGTTTTCAGCAACTCGGCGCGCGCTGAAATGGCGCTTTGGGGTGTCAAAACCACCTGAACGACCTCTGAATGTCACGAAACCGCACGACAACATCCTCTAAGTAAATTTTGAAATGGTCGGGCAGACGGCACGTCAATCGGAGGTTTCGTTTGACCGCGGCAGCCGGAAACGCGTTTCTGGAGTCATAAAACACCAAAACGGCGTGCGGCGGACGAATTCGGAGCAAACGTGCTCCGAACGACGTGAAACCGCACGAGAACGATAGGAGTATTATTCCTGAGATGTAGGAGGAGGCGGCACATCCATCGGACGTGCGGTGCACGCGGCACGACCGAATGCGTCGTTTTCAGCAGCTCGGCGCGCGCTGAAATGGCGCGTTGGGGGGTCAAAACCACCCGAACGACCTCCGAATGCCACGAAACCGCACGACAACATCCGTTGCGTGAATTTTGAAATGGTCGGAGAGAAGGCATGTCAATCGGAGGTGCTGTTTGACCGCAGCGGCCAGAAACGCGTTTCCGGAGTCATAAAACACCAAAACGGCGTGCGGCGATCGAATTCGGAGCAAACCTGCTCCGAAAAACCTGAAAACGCACGAGAAGGATAGGAATGTTATTCCTGAGATGAAGGAGGAGGCGGCACATCCATCAGACATGCGGTGCGTGCGGCACGACCGAATGTGTCATTTTCAGCAGCTCGGCGCGCGCTGAAATGGCGCGTTGGGGGGTCAAAACCACCCGAACGACCTCCGAATGCCACGAAACCTGAAATGATAGCATTTCTTAAATCGGGGGTTTTAAATTATTATAGCACAATGATTCGATATTATACATATATTTAATATTATATATATTAAAACATTTAAAATATATTATATATATATATATTTAAAATATTGTATTTAATAGTATATATGTGAATAATTTTTTTAATATATTTATTTATTTATTTATTTATTTATTTATTTCAGTGGAATTTTTTTTTTAAAAAAATTCACTATAGTGACCGCCAAAAGCGGTCGCTGTAGGTTGCCCGGTAGGAGACCTGCAGCGACCCCTTAGCGGTCGCTGGAGGCCGAAATCCTGGCCTCCTATAGCGACCGCCATTGGCGGTCGCTAAAGGCCTCTAGCGATGAGGCTAAAGCGACCGCCAATGGCGGTTGCTGGGCGGCCGCTAGAGCCCTATAGAGACCGCTTTTGGAGGTCACTATAGGAGGTTTTTTTAGTAGTGGGCAATAAATTCTCACATGATCTCCTATTGTATGCTTATAGGTACACAACTAAATTCTTCACATAGATGATATAATCATCATCTTTAAATCAATTCGAACCCTCAATGCTATCCCTTATGGCCTAGCACCCCATATCCTGATATTGTCTACCCCAGACCTATTTGAAAAGTGTAGATTCTACTAAATTGGAAGTCGAGTCATCTGATTCTGACTCTACTAAACCTTCACATGAATTTCATCTAGCTAAGTAATCATCTTTCACTATACACTCAACTTCTGATACCTCTTTTTTACATCTCATCCCGGGTGCCAAGCGATGTTGCCCCGAGCCGATCGATCAGATTACCTCAGGTGCACCTCCCTGTAAGCTAAAGGGTGTCGACTTGCATCGAGGGACTAGTAACTCGGTCATGGGGAGGACTATATCCTCTTTTACCATAGGGAACACCAATTGAAATATGTATCAGTGGAGACATCAAATATAACTATAAAAATTCCTATTTCATATTATAACTATAGTAAAATTTACAATATTCTACTTAAAGGGAAAAATTGTATGAAAATATAAGTTCCATGTTCCTAAAAACTCTTGTTCAAATAAATACACTAATGAATCCAAAGAGGGTCACAGACCACTTCTACTTCCCTTAGCCAATCTCCAACCCCAATCAGTTATCTAACATAGGGAAATTTCTCTTAACCTATCCTAAAATAATAATATATATTTGGGTACTGATCTGCTAGACCAAATAGGGTGTGAGTACAATTGAGTAGGCCACCACCAACAGTGTCAAAAAAATTCCCGTCAAATGATAATGTATGCAACTCTTTAAATAAAAGAGGAAAATGCATAAATAAATAGTTATGACATTATCAATTATTCTTTATTTAATTATGTTTACTCAAAGGATCTTGGGGATACCCATACCTCTATAAAATATTCTGCTCATGCTAGATCCCTAACTTTTCCCGAGGTAATATCATATCCTAAAACCTGATTCGACTAATGCGGGAGCTCGATGTCTAGAAAGGTGATATGATATCTCTGTACTTGGTTTGACTCATGCTTGAGGTCGATGCATTATCATGTGAATCCATATCTCTGAGTGTTGTTCTTAAAATTCTCTAAATTCACACATAAATACCAATGTTGCTGATAAAAATTCATAAGTTAGATGACCAGGATACCATTATTCCTTCTCAATAAAATGAAAATGTTCCCATTCTATTACTATTAAGTAAAATGACCATGTCACCAATTGTACATCTAATTTGAATGACCATGTTCATATTACATTACTCACATTTACAATTACCATGCAACCATTTATACTTATCAATTTATAATTACCATGTTACAATTTTTTCACACATAATTAATTAGAAATTTATTATCCATCTCAATTCCATTACCAATTGAACAATAAGTTACATATATAAATATCGTTAATTAACATCCCAATTAATTAATTATGCCAATCTAATTAATTAAATCATCTATTAATTAATTAACAAAAAAATTATAACTCATAATTAATTTACCATAATTAACTATCTCATTTTGGATCTCAACTTTTCAAAATTAATTCCACAATTAATTATTTAGATCATAATATCAGGGCATATAATTAATTAACATTTCATTATCTCAATCTAGCCAATTAAATATCTCTTAATTAATGACGTAATTAATTATATAGATTTAAACTCTAAACATACATTATCAGTTTATCCAAATTAATTATCCATTATTACTACCCCTTAATCACGTTATCAATTCTTCAATTAATCATTTAATTCAAAATTCTTCGATAAATAAATTATTAAAACTAATTAACCCAATTTAGTAATTCAATTGCTAATTAATTCTATCAATTTTTCTATGATCCATACGTGCATCACATCCATGACTATGGGAATTATATTCCAGAAAACCAAACTCAATTCATTTACAGATGTTAGTTCAATAGAAATAAAAAAAACCGAGCAACACAATGATTTAGATTAGAGATTCATATCTAAATCCCTAAGTCAATATCAGGAATATCAAGATCAAATAATTCAATATTTAGATCCACAATATAAGATCTATAACTCACCCAAAAAATTTAGATATAAAAAAATAGACGATAAAATTCCACCAAAAGAACAATGAAGGAGATAATACTGAATAGGATTGGTATTGTGAAGCGATCCACTTAACAGAAGAAGAGTATATCGTCGATTTGGGATTAGAACATTCAATAATGGAGGTTACATAGCCTTGGAACCCCTCCGAAAGGTGCTGAAATTAACCCAAAATGTTTATTCCCAAGACATGATTGAACTAGAGGTGTTTCAGGTGTTTGGGGGATTTTAAAATAATTTTTCAGGTAATTAATAATTACGCACACTATTTCAAAGGAAGCAGCACACAATTAGGAAAATTGTACGCCAACCATGCGGACATCACTATACAGGGTCACACGGTTACCAGGGTTTGTCCGCACACTTTTTTATAACTATGTTCCAACCATGAAAAGCCCATTTTCAAAAATATGTCTTAAGACTCCACCCAAATGCACCCAAATTCATAATCCCAGTCAAAAGTACATAAAACAACAAGAAGTACCTGATATAATGCAAGATATTACTCCAGGAAAGTTCCGGATCTAACAAATACAAATAATGTTTCTTAAAATATAGGATAAGTTTGTGTATAAATAATCCCATCCATAAATTTTTGAACTATTTATATTTAAATTTGTTCCCAAATCATTTTATTTTAGCCCCTCATTAACCCATTTCAATCTTACTATGACAATAAGTTTTTTTCCTCTTTGAGAATCATTTTACTTACTATAAATGGTATAAAGTCCTATAAATGAACCGTAATTGATATAATCAACCTTATCCTAATAATATGGATAAATATATTATTTTTTAATATTTTATAACTTTTAATTAAATATAAACAATTATAATATATCAATAATATTCCTTTTTAGAAATATTAAATAAATTGATTTTAATAACACCATTAAAATAAGAAAAGTTTGAAAAAAATATTTATATACATCCATATAATGTAATGGTCATAAATAAAATTCAGTTACCGCAATAATTATCCAAAATATTAATATTTTGAATATAATTTATTTCATTTAACCATTAATTTAAGAATTATGTTGTCATCATTTTGTAAATATTTATGGTAATTATATATTCACAAAAAAATTAACAAAAATTTAGAAGATGAAGATTTTTTTCATTTAAAATGAATATTTATAACCAAAATATCCCATGGTAAACCATATCATAAAAATTATTATTTTTATTTAAAATAATGGTGTGATATTTTATAGTTTTTATTCAATAAAATATTATATTGGAAGTAATCATAGCCAAATGGAAAAAACCATATAACCAAATCTAGGATGATTATGGATGAAATGGAATCATTAAATAATATTTTGTTAGTTGTTAGGGTCATTTTAAAATATTTTTCATTTTATTTATAACAATAATTTCACAATTTATCCATTAAAATGGTATTAATAATTACTAAGTTAACTATTCATATTGACAAAAAGGGACCTATTTACCAAAGTTGAACCTAGTGACTTCAAACATCAAATCCATTTAGTTAAGATAAAAAAATGAAAATTTTAGAATTTAATTTTAAATAAACTAGAAGAAATGTGATGAAACATATTTTTTTAGAATAATAACCTTTTTAAATATAAAATGTTTTCATATGAAACTCATGTATAGAGTCCATTTGAAAACCCATAATTGGGTATCTAGAAATAAAAATTTTGATTTAAAAGCAATCCAATCTCTATTTTTCAATTTAAAAACATTAATTTAAAATATGGGTTTCAATAATAATTAATATTTTTATCTATTCATTGAAAAGTAAATATTTTTTGAAAATTATTAAAAAATCATCCTAATATAATTTTGATTTGGTGAATTTTAAAATTATATTAATTTTTATCATAAAATTTTTAAAATATTTAATTACTTATTATAAAATTTACTAATAAAAATCATGAAACCCCATTTTTTAAGAAAACATATTTTGAACAATAAAATAAATTTACACAAAATTAGGGGCTTATTAAATAATAATACATTATAAATGAGAAGGATTAATATATATAATTATATATGTTGTCAATAGAATAAATTCCAACCAATTTAATGATTAGGATATAATGATAAAATTAAAATAATTATAATTCATTGGTTGTTTATGTTTGGTGTTGTGTATGTTATACACTATAAATGTATTATTAAATTTAAAAAAAAAAACCTTGGATATTAAATTAAACTAATTTTTTTAAAATTAAATCCTCAAAAATTTAAATAGTGATCTATAATTATGGTTTGGATTCTCATATTACCTTCATTGATCACCCACTTCATAAAAATTTCAAATTATATATCCCCTTATAATGATAGAAACATAAATATGAAGGTTGTATTGAAGGAAAAATTGTAGGATTCCATCTATGAGAAAATAAGTGGGAAGATAAATCTTGGATATATAAGAAAAAAAACATCCTATGTCTCTTATAAATTGATGTAGAACATGTTCATGATAATGTTATCCATAAAAAACTATAAATCTATAGTGGGTTAAATGGCCATTGATTTCATAGTAAGAAATGTAAAAGGATAATGTTTTTTTCAGAAAAATTCCAAATTGTGAGGTATTAATTTAATTAATAGATTAAGAACATATGTAAACATAATTACATCACTATTATAATGGTTTCTTTTAATCAATTTCCATAATGATCTCATCTTTCTCTCCAAAATGTGGATTATGTTAGATGAATTTGTCATTCCCATAGAAGTAGAATGAAATTATTTAGAATGAAAAATCCAAAAAAGAATAAGAATATATTCCTCATTTAATTTGGAACTGTCCAAAACAAAAATAGAGTTAGAACATGGTCAGATAATTCTCAAAATGAATACCTCGTGATATAATGAAAAACTATATATATATCCAAAATTAAGCTTTCATATAAAAATGTAATCATATGTTACTCAAAATAATAACTATATATAAATTCCCCAAATATATTCTAGACTTAAATTGAAACTAAAAAATAAAAAGTATTTTATCACATAGACTTCCCAAAACAATTTCATATTAATCTTCAAAAATTAAACAAATCACTCTAAATGCCTGATACAAAAAATGTAATTTTGAAATACTTAAATATCCACGATATTATTGTAATTTCCATATATAACATGAATCACCAGAATTAAAAAATTACATCTTATATTCATCCTAAATATAAATAGGCCTTTATATCACCAATAAAATCCCATAGTATTATGTTTACCATAACCATATAATTCTCCCCAAAATTATGGTGACCTTCTTTCAAAATAAAATTAATCACAAAAAATCACTAAATAAGTTCCATATCCCATAGTTATCTATATGATAAAAACTATATTCCCAATGAAATCATTACATATATATGATAATATATTTTAATAATGACATTTTTATGCTCACTAATACATCATTTATTTTAGTGTTATCTAAATCACCCATGACTCTATACAGTTGTGGGTTCAATCCTGAAAACATTATTTACTGTGATGGGTTGTCACCCATCCTCTGAGATGTCTTTTTATAAAATTTTAATCCTTATAACATTCATGTAAATTTTATAAACAAAAAATTAATAAAAATATATTAATAATAATGAAACATTTTAACAACAAATTTTTTATCATACCTTTCATTTTAGATCCAAAAAATGTAATAACCCATGATTACCTGAAAATAAAGGATCATATATACCATACTTTATATTCATAATATTAATCATATAACCACATTGAGATAATAGTGTTATTACTCAAAGGAATTTTTACCAAATAAACATAAGGGTTGTGAATACATCAAACATCTGTTAAAACTCAATAATAGTCTCCTAATGTACTCACATCCTCAATAGAGTTTTAAAGATTTTAAACATATGATCATCATTAAATATACCATTATATATTAAATATTTAATGTTGGAACCTTATTCATTCATATTTATTTATAATATCATAAGCATTCTTATCTATTTTATAGTTTATTTCTTCATTTCTAAAAACAAATATGTTAATCATGTCAAGAGATTCAAAAATTTCACAGCATAATAAAATAAATAGTTCACACCATTCATTTTAATTTTTTAGTTTTCTCATCTTCAACTGAAATGAAATTCTGTACTACTAAATAGTTTTTATGGTATTTCAAATTTCATTCATGTTCCTTCCTATTATGACATTGATTTATATAATGACCATTCTACCACATTTAAAAAATTCAATTGATACCCCATGAATAACTTCATTAACCTTCTTAGAGTTGACTATATGCTTTCTTTTTTATATTTTTATATTATTTATGTATGACATCCAATAACAAATATAAAAAATCATCCCATTTAATTATGATATTTTCCTAGGTTCTTATTAATATATTCTAAACACAAAGGCCATTTAACATATTTAACTATATGATCATTATCACTTGAACAACAATAGGGAATAATTTTCATTATATTATATGAATTGGGAAACTTATATAGGTATACGTTTTTAATCAATACTTCTGGTAGTTGGTTAAAATTTATAATTATTTTTCTCACTATTCATCCTATTACATTTAACTTATCATTCATAAAAAATAATATTTTCCATTACATCAATTGTTACATTGTTTCATATTTTATCCAATAATTTATTAAAAACAAAAATTAAAGTGTTAGATTAATAATAAAATTACTATATTCCACTATATGATGAGGATACACACCAAGATATCCGTATTCGTGTTATTTAAATCTCTTTTTATGTATAAAAAGTAACTCTTATTCTTCCAGATATACAAACTAGTTTGATTTTAAATAACTAAAACATATTCTCATGTAAAATTTAACCTTTAATTTTTTTAAAACTATATTAGGATATCCACAATATGAATCAAACTTTATAATTACATATTTTATTGACTTCAGACTATAATTAACATTATTATTTAACTAATAATCATTTATGTTTAGAGATTTTGTGAATTATGTCATTATAGTTACGTGACAAAAAAATTTTAAAATGTGGAAACTTCTGTTCTATATCAATATTTCCAACATTATAAAAGAATTAAAATAAAATATTCTTTTTTTGGAAAATTAATTGACATATTACCTTTTATTCATCCATTTATTTACCCATCCATAAAAACATATGATATTTTAAAAAAATGTGTGATGAACACAAGAATTATAGTAATGGATATAAAAAATATTTATGTAGTTGAAAACATGGAAACCAATGGAAATAATTTTCGTATAAAGTATTTATCCAAACACTAGATCGTTTTTCATTTAAAAATGTCATTATACTACGATAAGAAATCATATTATTTATATAAAAACCCTTTAGCATGTTTATAAATGTTATGTAGGTTCCCTTTTACATAATAATTTTAAACCTCATAAAATAGAATTATAGTTGAAAACCCCCTATGTTCAACTAATGATATATTTTTAGTGAAAATAATCATAACCCGATTCATTAAAGAACTATGTGGTTTCGCCCATTGTAAAAGATTATACGGTCTCACCCGGCACTATATACATACACCCATGAATGATATATGTAGCAATCAATCTTGAGTTATAATTGGAGTCGACCATTTATAATCAATTTCCAATGACTATATCAGGAATATAACCCTTAAATAATATTTTATAGTGGTTTTCAAAATTAAATAATACATAATATAACCCTAATTATTTTAAAGATATTCTGAATACAAAAATACCCATAAAAGGGGAATTATGGGTTTTCAATGAAGAAATCATAAATATTTTTGTGGTTGTAAGACCTCAAATAATAGATTCAATGGTGGAAAAATTAGTTTTCACCATATAAGTTAAAATATAACATTTTTTCTTATTTCTGTTTTGAAAATAAATCCTTGAATAGAAATATTTTTTTGGAAAAAAAATTAGATAATGTTCAATAATATCATTGGATAATATCTAAAACTACACACAGAATGGAGTAACCATATTATTTGAAAATAACTATGAAAATTTATAATGAAAAGATCAATTTATTTAGGATATGTGACAAATATAAATAATGTTCATGATAGATATGTAAAAATATACATAACATTTCACATTTCTAAAAATAGTTGAAATAATAACTTTAAAATATAATTTTTTTATATAATTTCCTTTACCTTGGGTCCAACTCCTCACGTATGTTCTTTGTATACCCTAATAAAAATATGTGATAACTTTTTATTTCATTAATAACTTTTAAAATTTTCATTATTTAATTAATTAATTTTATTTGATGTTATATACAACTATGTAACAGATAAAATTATAGTTTTGTGTTTTTATGATATTCGAATCATATGATAGAAATAAATTCTTTTGGTCTACTATGGCCAATGATTTCATTATCCCATTATATAAAAAATAATAATCCTATCATAATTTTCAATTTAATATTTTGATTTTACTTTTACAAAAAAAAATTAAATATGGTAAGGAAAAATTAACTATGTTACTATCATAGAGACGGTTTCCCATACGTACGTATCTGTAATGATTCAATTTTTCAATGATCGTTGTAGAATGAGGGAAATTATTATATTACCATTACTAATTTATAAGAATATAATAAACATCATATTACTACTTTGAATTTTTTTATATATCAATAAATTTATGTGGTGATGGAAAAAAATGCCAACTCTTCATGGAGGTTATTATCCACACAAATGATAAATGATATTATAATTTTTCCGTGAATTGAATTGTAACAACTTAAATGAAATTTTATATTTTTATAATGATTAATATATCATTTATATCATATATAAACATCGATTACACCATTATAATTCATCTATGATAGATGGTGATGGAAAATTAAAAACATTGGTACACGAGGTGGTAGTCCTTCATGAACATAAACAATGGTTTTGTATCCCATTTTATAGATGAGCATAAAAATAATGGTTAAATTATTAAAATAATAACCATTATGTAAATGAAGGATGGTTTTTTTTATTTTACCGTGGTTGAAGAATATTTGAAGTGTGATATTGAGGAAATAAAATAAATAGTCTTGATTAAAAGTGATACCTCTTGTTTAAACAACCTCCATTGGATAAAAACATAAGAACAATAAAGATTATTTTATTCATAAAAAATAAATCTTGAATAAGGGTATAGATTAATATACGACAATTAAAAATTGAATATCAGTTTTTTTATATATAATTGTGGATAAATGATAAAAATGGGTTAACGTTTATATGAGATGGGAGGGGAAATCTGGAAATGCTTCAAAAAAATATAATTAATATCAATTAATTTTAAATTAACAATTTTAGAACACAATTATGTTAAAATTAGGTTTATTATTGGTTGAATTAGTATTCTAAAATATATTTTATCATGTTTTTTATCACATTTCTACCATTATATTTTGGTTTTATCCCATCGTTATCCCATTTTATTCTTACTATAATGGAAATGATTTTTACTCATTGAGGGTTAATATAGTTACAAAAGTCGATGAAATAGACCGTAAGTAGAGAATTCATTATATTATCAAACATATTCTAATAAAATTTCTGAATGTAAGTGTTGGATTGAAATAATGATGTAGATTCTCAATATACAAGAGGGTGTATGTTTTATACTTTAAAAATTCCTTTGTAACCTTTAACATTGGTTAAAATATTCTATTGTTTAATAAAGTTAAAAAAGGTAAATTCAAAAGACCTCTTAGTTCTAAAAAGTTTCCAGATTCTGGAAATGTGGTTCTGGAAATGAAACATAAGAAAGGTTTACAAGATTCTCCCTTAAAGCTTAAATAATCTTATTAATTAGAGTAAACAAGTATAAGAAAGTATAAGATATATATACTTTCCTTAATAATCATAATTCAATGGACAACAAACTTGAAACAATACAAGTAACAAGTATGAAATATTTTAACCCAAAGTGTAGGCTATCCAACAACCTTGTATAAAGGTCCCTTGATTTATACTTTCAAAGCCTGTCTTACCCACACTAAGGTAAGCCCTCGATAGGAATATCGGAGTCTATCTTTCTATCCCCACAATCCCTTTAACATCAATGTAGTCGGCACCTCTATCTTTATTATCAAGGAAGTCCTCTAACTTTAAGGAAGTCGGCACCTCTGTCTTCTTATCCCCATAAGACCTTGATTGTACACAACAACAATCATAGTCGCACGAAGTAATCTAAACCAGATTTTCAGTATACACAAAGCATGAGAGTCTCTCTCTCTAGAAATCACTTCAGCATGTAATCTCTTGAGTTATAGAATAGTCAAGTGTATCTTGAGCTCATTCAAAAGAGATCCAATTTATAGGTACATCTCTAACAGTCAGCTCTCTCCTCCAACAGTCATATTTTTCCTTGAATTTCATATGGACCTATACACGTGTCACTCAAAAAATGGTTAGTTAGAAATAGAATTCATGACATCATTTTATAAATATAACAAGAGTAAGTAAAATAAGGCTTCTCAACCCAATTCATTTTTCAGATTCTAAGGAAAAATAATGATCAGAGTCTAAGTGGAAAAAATTCAGATTCTATATTACATGGATATTTCGATTCTATTTTCCATGTAATTTGGAATCACAATTATGTAGACTTCAGATTATGAAGTCTAATAAATTCAGAGTCTTAATTCTGAGGAATTTAGAGTCAAAATTATAAGGGAATCAGAGTTTGAATTCTAAAGAATTCAGAGTCTGAATTCTAAGGAATTCTATGTCTGAATTCTAGGAAATTAGGAACTTGAATTCTATTGGATTAAAAGTCTGAATTATAAGGGTTTTAGAGACTGAATTCTAAAGAATTTAGAGTTTTAATTATAAGTAATTCAGTGTATGAATTTTATGGAATTCAGATTCTGGATTATAAAGAATTTGGAGTCTGAATTCTAAGGAATTTGGAGTATTAATTTCAGAGAATTTAGAGTCTAAATTTCAAAGAATTAAAAGACAACATTTTAGTTAATTTGGAGTCTAAATTTAAGAGAATTTAGAGTTTGAATTTCATAGAATTTGGAGTTTGAATTTGGATCGTGAAAACAGAATGCACTATATCTAAGTACTTATAGAATTTTGTGGTTTTAAATGTGAAACCAAATTTTTAGCTTTGGAATAAAAACTTTTAGATTTAGAGAGACTAAAATATGAAAAATAAAAAATAGGTAAGGATAAATTTTCTTTTGGGAAGAAAAATGTTCTTTATTAAGGAAAATATGAGTGGAAAATAAATTTGTCTTAAGATAGGGTGTTTGTTATTTTCAAAACATTAAGGAATGGAAAAGTCATTTGGAATCCTTATCGACTAAACAATCTCCCCCTTTTGGAAAGCACAAACATTCTTACAGAAAAGAATATAAGGACTTATAAATTTTATGGTCTTGTAAATAAAAACTTTTCACCCTTTAATTATGGATCCAAGTGAATACGAATAACTCCCCCTAATGCTTTGGAAACACTAAGGATCGTATTATGAATTTCCTGAATGATATTTTTCATTTTCTTGCATACGAAAATATTCTTGATGAAAACTCCCCCTTAGATAAACTCCCCCATAGAGAAATTTATTCTTTACTAAGTTTTTTTGACATTCGTTTATCCCCCTTTGTAATTTTCAAAAAGAAATATAGGGAATGGAATGGAAAATATGGTACCTAAAATATTAGTACTGAACACCCAAAAAATATGAATAGAAACTAAAAATATATTAAGAAACAATTTGTACAAGGAAATAAATAGAAAAAAAATATCAGATTTGTACAATATTATTTTTCCTTATCCTTCGGTATCAGCTTCTTCACTATGGTTTTTAACTTCTTGAGCTCCTTGTGATCCTCTTCTGCATCCTTGAGAAACTGGTCCGGATCTTCCATTTTATTCTCTAAGACATTAATTTTCTATTCCTGAGGCTTAAGAGATTCTTACTGGGCCTTCATAACTTCTTCTTTTTTAGTAATCTTCTCATCAATCTAAATTTTTAGATCCCTTTACCTCTTCTAACTCTAAGAAACTGAATACAATTTCCCATTCATATCATTCACTTCTTTCTTTAGAGTAGTTTCTTCAAGAGATAGATTTTCTTTAAAATTATTAGTAAGATCTATGATCTTAAAATCTTTGATGTCAAAATCATCCTTAACACTATCATGAAATTCATAAAAGATTCACATTTATTCTATTTTCTTCCCTAAACAACATGTCATATTCTTGAAAGATATTTTATGAGCCTCGTAACTAATGAGAATGGTCTTGAAGTCTGCCTCGAGACTGACACATTTATCCATCACCATGGATACTGAATCTGATTTTTGATTTAACGTATCTTGAAGCATCTGAAATTTTGAGTATATACTAGGGAATATTTGAATTTTCCCAACAAGCTTCTTCAATGACTGAACAACAAAGTCATGGCCATGAGAAGATGATTCTAAATTTGAGACTTTGGTTGGTGAAGATTCTTTTTTCAATCTTAGTCTCCTTCTTTTTTTATGAATCACCCACTTCTTTCTTCATTACAACAGATTTTCTAGGTGTATTCACAACCACTTGTTTTCCATTATCATCCTTCAGAATTATTTCTTCTTGATTAGGAGATTCTTGTTCAATATCTGATAGTTGAACAATTTTATCTTCATCAAATTATTCCTTCTCGGCTCCTGCCTCAACATCCTTTCAGTGAAAGAAATCATGATTTATGCTTTCATTTTCAAACAACTTATTCACTTCTTCCTCACCCCTCTCATATTTTCTTGGGGAAGCAAGTTTTGAATACTCAGCTTCAGACGTTCGGATTGATAACTTCTCATATGGACTCTCCTTCTCATGACAATCTTAAACTTGGGTTATCATATCTTCGGTATCACCACTCACATCTTCCTCTTCTTATTCAACTTCTTCTTCTTGAACAATTTCTTCTTCTTGATCTTGATATGAAATCACTAAATTCTTTCCTGGAGTCTCTGATAATGGTTCTACCAAAAAATATTTGGTTACCAGAATTTGTTTAGGGACTTTTTCAGAAGCCTTAAGAAGGTATTGGACTATCTCAGCCTTATACGTCTTCTTCTTTTTATTTTTTTCTTTTTTTCCTTCTCAACCTCTTTTGAAGCCTTTAACTTAATATATTTTTCCTCAGTAGGATCCAATCCAAAAATAGTCTCCCCTTCTTTCTTGTTCTTCTTGTCCTCTGTGTATTTAACATCCACTTCATCAGTATACAATTTTTTCTTCTCAGTCTTTGAGTGTGAATATTGAGTTTTCTTCTCCACAGATGTTTTTTTATTTTCCGTCTGGTTCTTTCACCTCCCTCTTCATTCCACCCTTTTTGGATGTTTCATCCACCTCATGTTTCTTCAAAAGAGCTTCAACTTCTTTTTCAGATAGGTCAGAAAATTATATGGATAAACTATTAAATCCAATCTTCATCCTCCTTTGAGTATCATCACTTAAAAGCATCACCTTGAAATTTCTCAACTTCGAACTATAAATAATCTTGAAATACTAAAGACAAAGAACAATAATTTTTTAAAGAATGGCTGCATACATGATAATATGAGACTCCAAATTCCCATTCTTTATATTCTAAATAGTAACCAAGACATGCTTAACCAGGTTTATAATTCATAGGTTCACTAGGAAATCCAGAATATAAATATCACTTTTCTTTAGGGTATCCTTGTCCCCTTTTCCCGAAATGAGAAAACCTTGAACCCATAGGTGAAGAATCTAAAAATTTGTAGATATATGAATAATTTTTAGAGTCTTTACCTCTGAAAGACCAAGAGAAGCTAGATATTTTTCATTGTCAAAAGATCCTATTACATTATGTAGCTTGTGTGAGAAAAACTATACTTCTCTCACATAAGGAATTCCTATCATATTTTCTTCCATGTTATAAGAAAAAGAGTATGTATTTACATAGCTCTTGAAAGAAAATTTATCTCTTCCTCCTTTATTGAAAAAAAATAAATATCTCATAGAATTCAACCAGTAATTTCAGATACACTGGATCGTGTGCTCTTGTTTTTGATATACATACACTCTCCCAAATATTCAGCGTGATATTCTTAGAAACAATAGAATCATACTTGTCATAAAACTTCGGATCAACTAACATTTCTCAGTATATATTCCACTTAGATATTTCCTTAACAATTGATATTTCTTTCTGAGAAGAGGCCTTAGTAGACATTCAAAAGTAAGGAAACTTTAAAGATCCATAATGGATTTTAAAATAGAGGCATATCTTTAGCACATGAAGGCTTGAGTTCGATGTGGGATGACTATTGGGGGTCCTTTATATAAGCAATTTATGTGACGGTTCAGCTTCCCTGGTTGATCCAACGGTTGAAATCATCTTGAGAAGATATGATGGTTGAGATTATAGCGGAAGAAGGATTTTGATAGATTCTGATATTTTGAAGTTTTTAAGAAAAACATTTGGATTTAAGAAAAATTGAATCTGAAAATTTTTGAAGAAAAAAAATTACCAACCTGTAAAAGAAGATTACGAAAATTTTGGAAAGGAAACATACCTTTCGTATTTCTAGAAAGATTATTTGAAATGAGGAAAAAATCTTTTTGAATGACTTTAGATTCCATAATTTTTATTTTGAAAAAAAAAAATAGACTAAAAAAATTTTAACTATGAAAATTTTGACTAAAAAAATTTTAACTATGAAAATTCTAACTATGAAATTTTTGACTTTGAAAATTTTGACTAAAAAAATTTTGACTATAAAAATTTTGACTATGAAAATTTTTACTACGAAAATTTTAACTATGAAAATTTTGGCTGACAAGAAAATATACTCCCCATATGAAAAGGAGTTTCTTACTATAATGAGATAGGTTTCTACGAAAAATTAATATGGAAGATTACCTTACAGTTATCATTCCTAACATTTATTTTATGTATTCCAATCTATTAGATGGTAAAGATTTTTTTAAAATATCAGCTGGTTGATCTTGTGTACTGATAAATTGAAGAATGATATCTCATTTTTGTGTGTGATCCCTAAGTAAGTGATTCCTAATATCTATGTGTTTTGCACGAGTGTGATGTGAAGGGTTTTTACTTAAGGCAGTGGCATATATCCTTCTATGCTATAACAATGAATAATCTTCCATTGCACTAAGACAAGGTAGATCTTGGCTCCTAAGGTCTTCTAAGTTTAAAGTGTATACATTCTCTTTCCAATGGGCAGAAAAAATAAACTCTTCCTTGGAATTGTGTACTAAACACACATTATTCCTAAAATTCACAAGGTAACCTTCATCACATAATTGACTTATGCTAATAAGGTTGTGCTTATGACCCTTAACAAATAAAACATTTGAAATCAAAGTTTTTCCAAGAAGAACAATGTTACCTATACCAATAATTTATCCTAGATCTTTATCTTGGAAAGTTACATATCCTCATTTATTATTGATAATCTTTTACAAGAAGTTTTTGTTACCATTCATATGTCGGGAACATCCACTATCCATGTACTATGTATTGATGTTGGTACTATCTTTATTTTCATGAAAATAAGACTATTAGACTTTTTGAACCCAAGCATTCTTGGATCTGAAAACATCATAAAGAAAAATTTTAGGAATCCATATTTTCTTTGAAAAATAAGTAGACTGAGTTTTTTTAAGGAACTATTTGTTTCCCAATTCCCACCACACATACACTTAGTGTATAATGGAGCACTTTGAGTGTCACGACCCGTCCTCGGGGCCCGTGCTGTGACTACCCCAAGCCCGCCTTCTATAGGCCAGGGGCTGGTGACTTGCACCAAAGGAGTAAAATCCCAATAACTGGGAAGGCATTGCCTTTATAAAAGAAAACAAGCACCACAGAGTACAAGCGGAAGCAAAACACTAAGTACAAAAGAAAAGCTGAAAGGTAAATGGGCCAGAATACAAACCCAAAAGAAAGTACGACTACAACTGAACAAGGTACAACATCAAAAAGAAAACAGCTGGAAGTAGGAAGCAGCTCCTGGGTCGTCCTCCTCAGATCCTACCTGAAGGGTAGGTACAGATAGCGCAGCTCCTGGTCGTCCACCATGGATCCTTCCTGAAGGGTAGGTACAGATAGCCTCCTCCACGCTCTCATCCGTCAACCTCCTATGTGAGTCGTCACGTTGTGTAGTCCACCTCCGGTTACTGACTCGTCATGTAGTCCACCTCTGGGTACTGACTCGTTGTGTAGTCCACCTCCGGGTACCGTCCAGTCCTCAAACACTCGGCCTCATTCAGCACTGCCCGTCGTCTGCAACCAACACAACGAGGTGCGGGCAGAGCCCATGCAGGGGTGAGTATAACGATACTCAGTAGGGACCCCGAGACCCTCAAGGTCTCACTAAACCAACAAGGATAACCACATGAAGATCTCAAAAGATAACCTCTACTTAGATATATTCACATACATATACCTAAGTTATCAAGTAACCCATCTCAATCATGAGGAAACACAAGGATTGTGAAATCAACGGATAACCACTACCCAGGTATATGCCCATACATATACCTAAGTTATCAAGTGACCCATCTCAATCATGAGGTAAACACAAAGGTCAAAAGTCTCAGCTCAAACCAGGATTTTCATTATCGAAACCGTAACTGCTGAAGAGCTCCGTCTCTGGAGTGTACAGTGGTCCTGTCACGACTCTGAGGTACTGCTCACTAACCTAAGACTGCTGAGGTGCTCCTCCTGTCGAGTACCGCGGGTCTGCGGCCAACTACCGGGCGCTCCGTCTGCTGTGGTTCTGTCACCAAATACCAGGCGCTCCCCTCAATAGCCTACAGAGGTACTCCTCCTGTCGAGTACCGCGGGTCTGCAGCCAACTACCGGGCGCTCCGTCCGCCGTGGGTCTGTCGCCAAATACCGGGCGCTCCGTCCACTGGGCTAGTCGACTCACTCCAAGTCGAGTCGGTCAAGCAGTCGTCAGGTCTCAGCCGGCTACACGGTCTCCGTACTCCGCACGCTCCTCTCCGAGAGGGTCTGCTCCATGAGCTACTGTTCGATACTCCAAGTATCACAAAGTCCCTCAAATAAGTATCTCAAAGGACCACCTCGTCATAGGGGTCTCAACGCAACAGACGGCGCGTCAATCGGACGCCCGGTCTGTGAGTTATTAGCTTTTTCGTCCCAGGGGCCCGGTTGGTTTCGTGTGCAAACAAATCAGGTCATAACTCAACTATACCCCGAACACTCAAAGGGTATACTCATAGGGACCGTTTCTCAAAGAGATCACCAAATCCACTGACGGTTCGTCAAACGGACATTCTGTCAGAAAGGTATGAGCTTTTCCATTCCAGGGGCCCGGTTGGATTTCTGTGCGATCCAACCCGGCCTCTATCCAACTGCATCCAAAACTCGGGCGGAGGATGCCAAAAGTTCTGTCTCAACAAGAGGAAAACAAAGAGACAGACGGTGCGTCAATCGGATGCCCGGTCTGTGAGTTATTGGCTTTTTCGTCCCAGGGGCTCGGTTGGTTTCGTGAGCGAACCAACCCGACCGCACTCCGACGACATCCAAACCTCTAGTGGAGTAAGCCAAAAGATCCGTCTCACTTAGAGGAAAACAACAAAGTCGATGACATGTCATTCGGACGTCCAGAACTCGAGTTACGAGCGTTTCCGCTCCGAGGGCCCGGTTGGTTTCGTATCCGAACCAACCCGGCCAATCCCAAAGTAATCCGAAACCTTGAGTGCGATATACCGAAATGACCGTCTCGATCCAAGGATCCCGTTTCCGCTAACGATGAGTCGTTTGGAGGCTCGTAGCTCAAGTTATGGGCATTTGATTGAAAGTGGCCCGAAAACGGGGGTCTGGGCCCGGGCCGACCCGACCCGACCCCCCCCCCCCTGGGTCGGCCCGAATCGGGTCGACCCGAACTGGGTCGACCCGGCTAGGCCCGGCCCGGTCCGACGCGGTCTGGTTCGGTCCGGCCCGCCCGGCCGGCCGCGGCTCCTCCAGCGTGGCCGAGCCAACACGCGGGGCGGGGCGCGGGTATCCCCCGCCCTTCGCCGCTGATTGAGGCCGGCGGTTTGCCGGCCGCCCCTTTTTCCAGGGGCGCGCCACCGCCGCCTTCTGCGGACCACCGGACGCGCTCCAGTGGTCCGTTCTTCCTGCCATCTTCGCCTAAGGTCCCCCCGGGACCCCATCTTCACTGGGAAGGGATTCAAACACCCAAAGGCCTGCTTCGTCATCGCCCGTCAATCCACACATCAATAAAAAATATGCGGAGGGTTGTCGGGCCGTGTTCGTTTGGCCCGCACCCTCCGCGTTAGATTATAACAACGGGAGAAGTTTATTCAACACATGAGTACATAACCAAAAACAATTTTAATGAATTAAAATTGTTCTTATTATCCGGGTTCTTCACCTTGAACGGAAACATTCACGGAGTATAGAACATTCAAATAAAACCCCAACCTTGGGTATAAGCCTATCGGAAGGAGGCGTCGTCGTTCGAGGTTTGTCGCGGTATGGCGTCGCGAGGATGACGACATCGAAGGGGGACGTCGGCGTTCATCCGACTCGAGGGAAGGAGAATCCGTCGTCGCTTGCTACCCGATCCCGCTTCCGATCTTGTTCGCCGAACTCCAACAGATGATTGAAGGTTTCATTGCGGAGGAAGGAACGTCGCAAAAGAGGAAACGTCGGCATCGCGACACACGGCGTTGTGTCGTCAATTTCTGCGGTTTCGGCGTTCTTCGTCGGAGGCCGGCGTTCTTCACGTTCTTCGCGTTCTTCGCGTTATTCGCGTTCTTCGCGAAGGAGGATGAATAATTCTCAGAGGTTCTTCAAGGTTTATCACAACATTAAAAAAAAGGAGGGTGTGTTGGCCTTATTTTATTACTACGCCAACGGATTTCAAACCGGTTAAGAAACGAATAGAGAGATAAATAACGACCCATTAATTCGTAGAATTAATTCAACGAAATAAACCGCCCAATTAATTGGTGCATTAAGAAAATAAGAAAACGCGTTAGTTGACTTTCATAATGACGGGTTTTCGCGGGTGCGTTACTTAGCGGAAAAGAAACGGTGGGGCTCATGCGGGTCCCACCTCACAAATATCCTACCAAGAGGGTAGGATATTTTTGGATAGCACTCTATCCGCAACAACTCAGCTTAAGCTGCTTTAAGTGGCTTCAAGTGGATTCCATGCGGCTTAAGTGAAATAAAATAAAGTTTGTCGCACTATTTATTTTATTTCTTAACTTTAAGCCCAAAAATTAAAAAACCACACCCGAGAAAACACAACTCTGGAAGAGGCATTTCTAAGTAATTATCGGCGCTGCGATTCCATCGGCGCCCTCAGAATTCGATTCCAAGCACCGGTTCAAAAGTTAGAAAAACTCACTCGTCTGTTCATTGAACGTACCCGAGCCAAACTTCGGAAAATGATTCCGGGCACACCGGGCCTCGGAATCATGCGCCGTCAAAAACTGCATTCTTGTAAAATTCCAAAGAAAATTAAGAATAAATAATTTCCTTGGAATTTACGGGTCTTTACATTACTCCCACCACAGGGATTTACGTCCCCGTAAAGCTTCACCACAAACTTAGGGTAACAAAGGCGGTACTGAGCACGCATCTGAGCCTTCCGCTCCCATGTGCTCACCTGGAGGTTCCCGTGCTGCCAAAGAAAGTGCACAAGAGGAATCGGCCATCCTCCTAGGATCCGCTTCTGTCAATCCTCGATCCCCATAGGAACCTCCGTAGAAGTCACCTCATCGCCACCGTCCAGCTCATCAAGGTCGATGATATGCGGAGGGTCGATCACGTATCTCCTCATTTGAGATACGTGGAAAACGTCGTGCACCTAGTGCAACTGAAGTGGATGGGTCAAGCGGTAAACCACCTCGCCTACCTAGCTGAGGACCTAGAAAGGTCCGTTGAACCTCGAAGATAACTTTCCTCCTTGGCCACATCTCCGTAAACCTCATCGAGGTGAGACCCGTAAGAAGACGTGGTCGTTATCCTCAAACTCCATAGGTCTCCATTTTCTGTTAGAACTAAAACTCAAAACAACTGCTACTACGAGGGTAAGGTTGACCGACTCAAGAGTGATCGGTCGTACCCTCTTGTGCAAGAGTTACCCTGCGCTGCCTGGGGTTTCCTTTTTCGCCGACCAAGGAAAACCCATCCCGACGTCATAGTTAAACTACAACCTTTTTTCCTAATACCATCAATTTGTGTATGAACTGTGATTGCCCTGTCCATACTCAAACCAACGTCATAAGGCCTCGACGCTGCCACCAAGAGATTCCAACCGAAACTCTCGCCTCGAGGATCTGACCACACCGTCGGCGTAAGTGTGATTATTGAGTCTCCTTCCAAAGTATCTCCAGACGTGAGGGTCAAGTCCACAGCTTACCGGAAACTCTAGGTCTGGAACAAGATTTGTGAAAGCTAAGAATGATTCATATAAACGTCCGTTACTAAAACATCTAGTAGTGGACACAGACTGTCCCTCGAATCATTTCTAGAGCCATTGGGTCACACTCCTTGACCGCAAGCAGCCACATTCTTCCACCGCCCTCCAGCTCCCTGAGCCTGGCGGGGATAACTAAGGCGGGTGGTTGTAGCGTGTTAATATGTACACCACCTCATTCTGCTCTCCTAGCTCTACCTCCACGTTTGCTGCTTCGCAGACTCATCTATCCTTAAAGCTTTCACTTCTTGAAACATTTAACACGCCCGAGTCTCTAAGACTGGAACCGGTTTTCTGTTTCTTACTGCACTGTGCAGTCTTCATCCGCTCTTGGATGACCTGGACCTTCTTTAGTCTCACAAGAGCTGCTAGGATTTCTTCTTTGTCGATAAGAGAAATCCGGTCCCATCCCCTGGATGAACCACATTCGTTGCCTAATACAGGAAATCCTGACATGAATAATGAATTCATTCCATGGATGACGTCGTAAGGCCTCGACGTAACTACCAAGAGATCCAACTGTCACTCTCGCCTCCAAGGGTCGAGTCACACTGTCGGCATCAGTGTGAGGTCACTGGGTCTCCTCCAGTAGAAATATTGAAAGTGGGGGTCAAGTCAACAGTTTAACCGGGACCACTCAGTATCAACCAAACAAAAAGGACAGGAAAGAAAACAAAGATAAGTGTCTTTTTATTATTGCAGCTCATAGTACAAAGACACGAATACAAAAGCAACATGGAACTAAAAGTACAAAGGACGTATCCACTAGTTCCTCTCCTGTCCACCTACTCTCGGAGATCCATGACCATAGGCCTCACCTGCCTCAAGCTGAGCTATCCCATGTCCTCTTGTCCCCTGCGGTCGGGTTAGGCCTCCTGGTGGTGGTGGCAACATCCCGAAGCATCATCCACATCCAGCTGCACGACCAGCTCCTCTGCCATGGCCGCCTGCTCCTTGCGGTCCGCCCTGATCGAACCTCTGCCTTTGCCTCAGAGGTTCTTCATTTAACTGCTGGTCATCTGCATGGAGGGTCGGACAGTCACGTGCCATGTGACCAATTCCGCTGTAGGAGTAACACTATCCACTCTCGGCAAGTCTGGCTCTGACTCCACCCCGGTTTCCCCGCACAACTGAACCTGAGTCTTGCAGTCGGCCACCGGTAGGTCTGGTCCTCTTGGACCTCTGCTTCATCTGTCTACTGCCTGCTGCAGAAGACTCTGCCGCAAGCCGGCTAGTGGTGGGTCCTGCTGCTGGAGACTGCTCAGCAAGGAAACTCTCCACTATGAGGGATCTCTCCAACACCCCTGTCTGCATCGGAAAGCTGTGAGAAACAACAGAAGCAATAATCTCTCTCCTGAGACCCTGCTCGAAGGTTTGGGCCCTGAAGAACGGGTCTCGTACCATATCAGTGGAGTAGCGCGAGAGGTCTGTGAATCTCGCTGAGTACTGCACCACTGACATGCTGCCCTGCTACAGCTGAAGTAGCTCCTGTATACGCACCGCTCAAAGGGTGGCTGGTACAAACTCTGCCTGGAACAGGCTCTCGAAGTCTGCCCATAGAAGTGTCGCCTCGTCATGCACCTGAAGCATCAGGCTCCACCATCGGTCTGCTGCTTCCTGAAGAAGGTTGGAAGCTAGGATCACCATGAAATCTGTCAGCGTACCCACTAGCCTGAAGACTCTCACCACAGCCTCCATCCAATCCTCAGCCGCCTATGGGTCCGTCCCTCCCTGGAACCTAGGTGGCCTCTGGCGCTAGAACTCATGCAGTGTGCTCAAGCGACATGCATCCTCTGCTGCTGGGGCTGGTGGCATTGGTGGCCCAACGGGTAGTAGTACCGCAGGTGCCTCCGCTGGTGCCTCAACTGGGATAGGGCCCTGTACTGAGGCCTTGTCGCTCGACGGGCTGTCAGTACGTACCACTCTCGGGGCTCTAGCAGGTCGTCCACGGGGAGGCATCCTGAAAGAAACAACGTGACACGGTAAAAAGATTATACCTGGTGAGCTAACCTGGTTTGAGCTGACATTTAAATAAAACTTCTGGAAAACACACACGCAATCAGTGTTTTTGTGCACAAAGTCAGAAATCAGTTGTCAGGGTCCTGGTGTATGGATACGTCGGCCGCCCGCACCAACACTGGACTCCCTGAACTGAAAACCACACTCGGTACTCTTAACACTATTGCTTCACAGAAGGAAACATCAGAGTTATAAGTTCTTCGGTAGAACCGAACCCCTTTGATACCAATTTGTCACGACCCGTCCTCGGGGCCCGTACCGTGACTACCCCAAACCCGTCGTCCATAGGCCAGGGGCCGGCGACTAGCACCGAAGGCGTAAAATCCTGATAACTGGGAATGCATTGCCTTTATAAAAGAAAACAAGCACCACAGAGTACAATAGGAAGCAAAACACTAAGTACAAAAGAACAGATGAAAAGTAAATGAGCCAGAATACAAACCCAAAAGAAAGTACGACTACAACTGAACAAGGTACAACAGCAAAAAGACAATAGTTGGAAGTAGGAAGCAGCTCCTGAGTCGTCCTCCTCGGATCCTACCTGAAGGGTAGGTACAGATAGCGCAGCTCCTGGTCATCCACCACGAATCCTGCCTGAAGGGTAGGTACAGATATCCTCCTCTACGCTCTCATCCGTCAACCTCCGATGTGAGTCGTCACGTCGTGTAGTCCACCTACAGTTACTGACTAGTCGTGTAGTCCACCTCCGGGTACTGACTCGTCCTGTAGTCCACCTCCGGGTACCGTCCAGTCCTCGAACACTCGGCCTCCGTCAGCACTGCCCGCCGTCTGCAACCAACACAACGAGGTGCGGGCATAGCCCATACAGGGGTGAGTATAACGGTACTCAGTAGGGACCCCGAGACCCCCAAGGTCTCACTAAACCAACAAGGATAACCACAAGAAGATCTCAACAGATAACCTCTACTTAGATATATGCCCATACATATACCTAAGTTATCAAGTAACCCATCTCAATCATGAGGAAACACAAGGATTGTGAAATCAACGGATAACCACTACCCAGGTATATGCCCATACATATACCTAAGTTATCAAGTGAGCCATATCAATCATGAGGTAAACACAAAGGTCAAAAGTCTCAGCTCAAACCAGGATTTTCATTATCGAAACCGTAACTGCTGAAGAGCTCCGTCTCTGGAGTGTACATGGTCCTGTCACGACTCCGAGGTACTGCTCACTAGCCTAAGACTGCTGAGGTGCTCCTCCTGTCGAGTACCGCGGGTCTGCGGCCAACTACCGGGCGCTCCGTCCGCTGTGGGTATGTCGCCAAATACCGGGCGCTCCCCCCAATAGCCTACAGAGGTACTCCTCCTGTCGAGTACCGCGGGTCTACGGCCAACTATCGGGCGCTCCGTCCGCTTTGGGTCTGTCGCCAAATATCGGGCGCTCCGTCCACTGGGCTAGTCGACTCACTCCAAGTCGAGTCGGTCAAGCAGTCGTCAGGTCTCAGCCGGCTACACGATCTCCATACTCCACACGCTCGTCTCTGGGAGGGTCTGCTCCACGATCTACTGGTCGATACTCCAAGAATCAAAAAGTCCCACAAAGAAGTATCTCAAAGGACCACCTCGTCATAGGGGTCTCAACGCAACAGACGACGCGTCAATCGGACGCCCAGTCTGTGAGTTATTAGCATTTTCGTCCTAGGGGCCCGGTTGGTTTCGTGTGCGAAACAATCCGGCCGTAACTCAACTATTCCCCGAAAACTCAAAGGGTATACTCATAGGGACCGTTTCTCAACGAGATCACCAACGCCGCTGACGGTTCGTCAAATGTACGTTCTGTCAGAAAGGTATCAGCTTTTCCGTTCCAGGGGCTCGGTTGGGTTTCGGTGTGATCCAACCCGGCCACTATCCAACTGCATCCAAAAATCAGGTGGAGGATTCCAAAAGTTCCGACTCAACAAGAGGAAAACAACGAGACAGACGGTGTGTCAATCGGACGCCCGGTCTGTGAGTTATTGGCTTTTTCGTCCCAGGGGCCCGGTTGGTTTTGTGAGCGAACCAACCCGACCGCACTCGGACGACATCCAAACCTCGAGCGGAGTAAGCCAAAAGATCCGTCTCACTTAGAGGAAAACAACAAAGTCGACGGCACGTCATTCGGACGTCCGGAACTCGAGTTACGAGCGTTTCCGCTCCGAGGGCCCGGTTGGTTTCGTATCCGAACCAACCCGGCCGAACCCAAAGTAATCTGAAACCTTGAGTGCGATATACCTAAATGACCGTCTCTATCCAAGGATCGTGTTTCCACTGACGGCGAGTCGTTTTGAGGCTCATAGCTCAAGTTACGTGCATTTGACCGAAAGTGGACCGAAAACGGGGGTCTGGGCTCGGGCCGACCCGACACACAGGCGGGGCGCGCGGATCCCCCGCCCTTCGCCGTTGATTGAGGCCGGCGGTTCGCTGGCTGCCCCTTTTTCCGGTGGCGCGCCGCCGCCACCTTCCGCGCACCACTCGACGCGCTCCGGTGGTCCGTTCTTCCTGCCGTCTTCGCCTATGGTCCCCCCGGGACCCCATCTTCACTTCGAAGGGATTCAAACGCCCAAACGGCCTGCTTCGTCATCGCCCGTCAATCCACACATCAATAAACAATCTGCGGAGGGTTGTTGGGCCGTGTTCGTTTGGCCCGCACCCTCCGTGTTAGATTATAACAACGGGAGAAGTTTATTCAACACATGAGTACATAACCAAAAACAATTGTAATGAATTAAAATTGTTCTTATTATCCGGGTTCTTCACCTTTAACGGAAACATTCACGGAGTATAGAACATTCAAATAAAACCCCTACCTTGTGTATAAGCCGATCGGAAGGAGGCTTCGTCGTTCGAGTTTCGTCGCGGTATGGCGTCGCGAGGATGACGACGTCGAAGGGGGACGTCAGCGTTCGTCTGACTCGAGGGAAGGCGAAGCCGTCGTCGCTTGCTAACCGATCCCGCTTCCGAGCTTGTTCGTCGAACTCCAACAGATGATTGAAGGTTTCATTGTGGAGGAAGGAACGTCGCAGAAGAGGAAACGTCGGTGTCGCGCCACACGGCGTTGCGTCATCGATTTCCGCAGTTTCGGCGTTCTTCGTCGGAGGCCGGCGTTCTTCGCGTTCTTCACGGAGGAGGATGAAGAATTCTCAGAGGTTCTTCAAGTTTTATCACAACATTACAAAAAAAGGAGGGTGTGTTGGCCTTATTTTATTACTATGCCAACAGATTTCAAACCGATTAAGAAACGAATAAAGAGATAAATAACAACCCATTAATTCGTAGAATTAATTCAACGAAATAAACCGCCCAATTAATTGGTGCTTTAATAAAATAAGAAAATGCGTCAGTTGACTTTCATAATGACGGGTTTTTGCAGGTGTGTTACTTAGCGGAAAAGAAACGGTGGGGCTCGTGCGGGTCCCACCTCAAAAATATCCTACCAAGAGGGTAGGATATTTTTGGATAGCACCCTATCTGCAACAACTCAGCTTAAGCTACTTTAAGTGGATTCAAGTGGCTTCCAAGAGGCTTAAGTGAAATAAAATAAAGTTTGTCGCACTATTTATTTTATTTCTTAACATTAAGCCCAAAAATTAAAAAACCACACCCGAGCAAACGCAACTCCGGAAGAGGTGTTTCTAATAAATTACCAGCGCTGCAATTCCATCGGTGCCCTCAGAATTTGATTCTGAGCACCGGTTCAAAAGTTAGAAAAACCCGCTCGTCCGTTCACTGAACGTACCCGAGCCAAACTTCGGAAATTGATTCCGGGCACACCGGGCCTCGGAATCATGCGCCGTCAGAAACTGCATTCTTGTAAAATTCCAAAGAAAATTAAGAAAAAAAAATTCCCTTGGAATTTACGGGCCTTTACATTGAGGTAGAAAATAATTGTTACTAAAAATCAGTTTTGAATGAGTATAGCCAAATCCAGAATTATTCTTTAGAAGTCAAATTTGGGAATACATCTTATCAAAATTTTCCTTATATAAGGTAATGTTTTACATACACTTCATCAAGAAAAATATTTTTGACTTTAGCCTAATAACTAATTTTTTATCTTCAGAAACCTTATTTTTAGCACTAGAGTAAGCCTCCAAAACATTTTTATTAGAAATTACTTTTTCTAGATCTTTAGAAAGTTTATCCTTCTTAGAATTAACTTCCTAAAGGGTTTTTGAAATACTTTCAAAATTAAGGGTTTTCTTATCAAGATCTTTAGAAGGATCTGATATTTCCTTAGTAAGAATAAAAATCTGATAGTTTTCTTTATCAAGCTTTTTCTTGACATTATAATTTTTATTCTCAAGGAGTTTAGCAAACCTAGACACTTATTCATATATAGGTAAAGTATTATCTTCATCAGAAGAATATTCTTCATCAGAAGACTCATAATATTTAATATCACTATAATTAGAAATCAAGGATACATAGGTGATGGATTCAACACTGTGTACCTTAGCCATTAGGAATTTATTTTCAATAGGTATTCTGGATAGTAATCCATGATTCTTCTGACTAGAAGATTTTTACTTTTGGGATTTTTTAAAATATTCACCACCAATGGCACTCTAGGTGTCACTGGCTTTCAAAACATTCTTAGATTTAGCCTTGTAGTACTTCTTTCTATTCCTCTCTGAATTATTTTCCTTTCTATCTTTTCTCTTAAGAATAGAAAAAGTTGGCCTTATATGCCTTGTTCTTTTGCATTAATAACAAGTAACTTCTGATTTTTTCTTGTCATTTTGTTCTTTCTTCTTGTATCTATATTGAAAGTCTATCTTCCCAAATATCTTTATCATCCTTCAAGAAATATTATCTAGTTCATTCTCATAATTTTCACTTTCACGTCACTCAAATAAAACAGTGACCTTCTTCGATTTAGATCTTGTAACTCTCTCAGGAGTCTTAGCTTTCATATGATTTAAAGAAGCTGTAAAAGAAAAACTTCATTCCCATTCTTCTTCTTATTTAGATCTGCATCTCTTTTCATTCTGGTCTCATGTTAAATAAGATTTCCAAAAACCTCATCGAGAGTAACATTTGAGACTTTCCTATTCTCATCTATAGTTGTTCTCTTTGATTACCACTCATTAGGCATGATGTCTATAATATTTTCCACAAGTTCCTCATCATCTAAGCCTTTTGACCCATGGATTTTAAACTATTAACAATGGTCATAAACCTTTTTTATACCTTACAAACTGGTTATCCATAAAGAAATATAAATCCATGATATTCTACTGTAAGCATAGCTCTTCTAGTTTCAATAACATTGGAAGTTCCAAAATGCGTAACCTACAAACTCTTCCAAATACAATTTTCAGCTTCGCAAGAAGAAATATGGATATATAAATTCTTGGTCATGGAACACAATAAAGTATTGTGTACCTTATAGTTTAGATGATATTCTGACTTCTCATGATTAGTAAAAGTTCTGACTTCTTTATCAAGAATCTTGTAATCTCCAGTAAGTATTACAAAGTTTTCCACTACAATATTATTTAAAAAAGTCTTTATACAATGTCTCCAATATTCATAATCATTTCCATAAAATATAGGTGGTCTAGTAGGATTAATATTTTCAATATAACTAACTTTCATTCCTTCCATCTCAACGAAAATATCTTTCCACAAAAACTTGTTAGTAATAAATGTTTGTAAACTAGGATAAAAATACCCTAAGCAAGGAAAATATAGAATAATGAAAACTTGAGGAAAAAAATATATATGTGAATATAAGTATTTTAGAGACCTTCTTTGATACCAATTGTAGGATCAAAATAATGATGTATATGCTCAATATATAAGAGGGGGTGAATTTTATACTTTAAAATTTCCTTTGGAACCTTTAAAGTTGGATAAAACATTCTATTGTTTAACAAAGTTAAACAACGTAAATTCAAAAGACCTCTTAGTTCAACAAACATGCTAGATTCCTGAATTATGGTTCCTAAAATGAAACTTAAGAAAAGTTTACAAGATTATATCTTAAAGCATAGAGAATCTTATTAATCAGAGTACACAAGTATAAGAAAGTATAAGATAGTTATACATTCCTTAATAATAAAAATGAACCAGAAAACAAACTTGAAACAATACAACTAACAAGTATGAAATCTTTTAACCCAAAGAGTAGGGTATCTAGAAACCTTGGATAAAGGCCCCTTGATATATACTTTCAAGAAATTCTATATTACCGACACTAGGGAAGCCCTCGATAGGAATATCAAATTCTGTCTTGCTATCCCCACAATCCCTTGAACTTAAAGGTATTTGAAACCTCTATCTTCCTTATCATGGAAGTCCTAGATATTTAGGGTATTCAAAACCTCTGTCTTCTTATCCCTGGAAGGCCTCGATTGTACACAGCAGCAATCAGAGTTGCATGAAGCAATTAGAAAACGATGTTTAGTACGCAAAAATCATGACAGTCTCTCTCTCTAGAAATCACTTCATCATGAATTTATAGAGTTATAGAATAGCCAAGTGTATGTTGAGATCCTTAAAATGAGATCATGTTTGTAGGCACATATCTAACGGTCGACTCCCTCCACCAATAGTCATATTTTTCATTGTATTTTAGAAGGACCTATACACGTGTCACTCAAACAACGGTTAGTTAGAAACAAAATGCATGACATAATTTTATAACTATAACAAGAGTAAGTAAAATAAGGGTTCTCAAACCAAATTCATTTTTTGGAGTCTAAGGAAAAATAAATTTTGGAGTCTATGTGGAAAACATTCGGAGTATATATTACATGGATATTCGGATTCTTTTTTCCAAGGAATTAGGAATCAAAATTATGTAGAATTTGGAGTCTGAATTCTAAGGAAATAAGAGTCTTAATTATAAGGAATTTGGAGTCTTAATTCTAAAGAATTAAGAGTTTTGATTCTAAGTAATTTGATTTCTAAATTCTAAGGAATTTGAATTCTGAATTCTAAGGAATTCAGAGTATGAATTATAAGAAATTTGGAACCTGAATTATTTGGAATTCAGAGTCTGAATTATAAGGAATTCGGCGTATGGATTCTATGGAATTCAGAGGTTTAATTAAAAGGAATTTGGAGATTTAATTCTAAGGAATTTGGAGTCTGAATTATAAGTAATTTGGAAGTAAGAACTTGGTTTTTTAGAACGAGACAAAATCTCGACCCTGTTTGAATTTTTTTTCTTGTTTATGTGAAAACTAAAGAAATTGGACAATTCTGAGATAAACTTTTAAAGTTGTAAAGGTCGTATAGGGGTGCACGATTGGTGGATGATCTGAACCAACTGTGCGGCCAGCCTAGGAAGCCATGCACCCTTGACAGTGGGATTCGCACGGGCAGTGCATGGTTTGTCAACCTGTGCAGGCATGCCATGAGAAGTCCATGTGAGAGACAGTGGAAATCACACTGTTGGCGCATGGTTTTCCAAACCGTGTGGTGTAACTATGAGACCACTTAAAGTTAGGGTTTTTATATTCCAGGCCACTTGGGATTTCCCATTCTCCATATTTCTTTCTCCCTCTTGTGGATCACAAGGGGAGATCCAACCGGACCTTCAAATCCATACCAGATCTTTTTATGAACTATGTTTTGATCATTGTTTGATGCGTTAGAACCCCCTCGGTAAGGCCTTGATTCCTCTTGAGCAGTTTTTCCTGATTTCTGTTCTAGAATGAGTTTTGGGGTTTGAGTGTTTTTTTATTATTTTTTATATCTATCACATTTTATACATAATTGGAGGATGTTATCGGAGTATTAACATCGTACTAGTACGAGGTAGGTGGTGTATACCTCTTTTTTTGTTTTTTTTTGACATTTGGGTAGCACAGCCTTCGGCGCATTTTCGGTTATTTCGAGAGAGACCCTAATTTATCTACTAATGATTATTTAAATTTCTTATTAGACCTATGGGATACCTTCAGGTATTCCCTTTTTCCTATCTTGATTAAGCTAGGTTGAGCGAGAGGTCATTGCTCACATGGGGAATTTTGGCAGGGGTTGCCAAAATGATAATACTTGAATTGTATTGGTTTAAACTATCAGGTTTAATTATTTAAACCTTGATATGAATTTTTGGACACCATAGAAACTTCAGTGCCGGTATGGGACAAAACTTTTTTAGTGCAATTCATCTGTTTGGATGGTTTTTCCTGTTATGTGTTCTGTTTAAATATGTTTTATATGTAAATGTTGAATTGCATATGTTGGAACCTTCGACATGTGATGGGCATGACCTGGATATTATTGAGTGATGTTGATCACAGGATGGGCATGGCCTGGGTTACTTTGGGAGGTTTTGACCATGGGATTGGGTATCATGGGCGTCATCTTGAGGCAGTAAGATTGTCAGTTTGGGCTTGTCCTGGGTTAACTTTTGGTGGTTTTGACCACGAGATTGGGTGTCATGGACGACGGCTTGAGGAAGGATGACTGTCAGGTTTGGCATGTCCTGGGTTACTAGGATAGCGAGGCCATCATAATTGAGCAGCATGGTTGTAAGGACACGAGGTGTCAGATGTGTGGTGGATTAGGTACTATTTTGGTGATTACCGCTCACCCAGAATATTGAGTACTGTGCACACAGAGAGGCTCTTTGATGAGGTGGTTTTGACCAATCATGTGGGTACAGGCCCTCATAGATACAGTTTAGGTACTTTGGTTGGAGTTCTTGTCGGATGAAGCCACGTGGGAGGTGAGGAGCCACCAGGGGATAGCTTTGAGGCTATTGGGTTGGGGGTTGAGGCTTGATGTGATTTGAGGGCAGGTATCGATGTCCCTCAGGTTACTTATTTGAGGGCAGATATCGTCGTCCTTTCGGTTACTTGATTTGAGGGAAAGTATCACTATCACTATGGATATTTATTTGAGGGCAGACATCATTGTCCCTCTAGTTATTTATTTGAGGAAAGGCATAATTGTTCCTATGGGTTACTTGTTAGGTATTCCTTTGGGACGTCGGTACTTGAGGCACGAGGTGTCAGGAGGCACAAGGTGCTGGGTTACTATTCATGGGCATGCCTTCGGGATGTCGGTACTTAAGACACCTGATGTCAAGGGGCACATGGTCTGAGTTACACGATAGAGATTCTGGCATTGTTCGAAGCAGGTGACACTCCATGGTGGCCGCTGAGCACTAGTGGAGTTTGTGTTTATTTTTTCATCATACTACTTACTGTTTTCTTTATAAATGCATGCCTTCTAAACACTTATATTAGGTACGCACTGTTGGGTGGTATCCTACTGAGATTCATCTTGAACCCTGCACGAGCCCTTCGGGATTTTTACAGACATTATGGATTTAAGTGTAGGAAAGAGGCCAACTTTAGGATCTAGGATACATTAGTTGTTGCATGGATATGGTATGGACCTCGAGGTCTTTCCTAACTGAAGTTTATCTTGTTTTTTTTTCATTCCTGTATTATCATGCTTATTTGTTATGTAACTACAGTTGGTTAGCCATTGGTTCCTTTTTATATATAAATACATGTATGACCTGTTTTGGATGCATGTTGGTTGTTCATTGGTAGTTACAAGTGATCAATGTGCTGTAGTGTTTACTTTATTCTGTTGTTGTTTATATTTATTGCTTCGGTTGTTTATCGATATTGAATTTTATTCTGCTCTGAGGGTCTAGTTCAAGTCTACTGAGTCATTTTTTCCACTACATCATTATTATTATACTCGGACCAGTACCATTATTATCCTCCGAGAGGGTATAGCCTTCCCACTATACCTATAAGACCCTCACTGCTAGTCGGTAGCCTTTGGAATTCGGGGAGGTGTGCCTAAGGTAGTAAGACACGACCCGTTTAGCACCGTTCGGGTGGCTTCTCGGGTCTGAGTCATTACATCAGAGTCTAAATTCTAAGGAATTCGGAGTTTTAATTCTAAGGAATTTGGAGTCTAAATTTCAATGAATTTGGAGTCTTAATTTCATAGAATTAGGAGTCTCAATTACAGAGATTTCTGAGTCTGAATTTTAGAGAATTCGGAGTCTGAATTTCAGAGAATTCTGAGTCTAAATTTCAGAGAATTCCAAGTCAGAATTTCAAAAAATTCAGAGTCTGAATTCGGATCCAGAAAATTGAATACGCTATATCTAAGTATTTATAGAATTCTGAGGTTTTAGATGTGAAACCAAATTTTTCACTTAGAAATAAAAATAGTAAGATTTAGAGAGGATAAAACATGAACAATGAAAACCGGTAAGGATAAATTTCCTTGAGGAATGAAAATTTTCCTTATTAAGGAAAATTTGAGTGGAAAAGAATTTTGTCTTAAGATAGGGTGTATGTGATTTTCAAAACATGAATAAATATAAAATTCATAAGGCAACCTTATTGACTCAACAGTGAGTATAATAAGAAATTATTATCATTTAATAAAATATTATTTATTATAATATATCCATTTTGTAAATTTTTATAACTATTCATTACATTGATTTTCATAGAAAAAATAGAACAAATAATACAAAACAATGCATATACCCTTAACATGTCATGGATATCTATATAATTCATGGATCAAAATAATTAATAAAAAAATTATTATTATATATATATATAATTTTTTTTATTTTTTCATTAATTGAATTACTTCCCTTTAACTTTTGTCTATGTATTTAAGATAATTCTTCCATTAATAAATAATAATAAAACCAAGGTGAATATATATCATTTATATTTCAAATGATTATGAATATATGAATATATCCTATCGTTATCCTAATGCTAAAAAATTATCAAAATTAAATAGAAGAGTGTTAAATTTTTACCTCTCTTTAAATAAAACATTATGATGGTTATAATACCACACAAATGAAAAAATTAATATAACAGATACTTTCATAATTATGGATAATATTTAATAATATAAAAATCTTAAATAAAGTTAATTTCTAATATAATTATCTTTATATTTATAGTTTTAAAATTATTTTTTGGATTACCCTTTACCGTGGTAACTAAAATTACTTAGGTTAGTAGTTTTATATATCAAAAATAATGAGGAAATAATTACCAAATTTATAACCACTGATTACAATAGTAGAATCCATTTTTCACAAATTTGAGACACATAAATATAATAAATTAATTTCAAAACAACATGGAAAACATAATAAAAATGAATTTTGAAAAATTATATTTTAAAATATAAATTTCTGCATACTAAATTCTATGAGAAAATACATTTCAAAAAAAATATAATTATCTAAAAGAACTAATGAAATATAAAAAAACTAATATTAAATATTAAATTTTAGTTACATTTAAAGAATATGCATGTTTTAATTATAATCTATTTCATTCACTCATAATTGAAAAATCAATATTATCATTAAATTATAAAAAATCATCCCATTATAATTTTGACAAGGTTAATTTAAAAATGGAATTAATTTTATTAAATAAATATTTAATATTTCCAAATTATATTCATAATAGTAAATATTAAGAACCAATAAATATTTTTCAAAAAACTATATTTTTTAAGAATAAAATCTCCTTAATAATAATAGAGAGCATATTTTCAAATCATTAATCAATATGATATAAATGAGTTGGACTATTATATATATTTCATAATGAAATAATTTCTAGTAATTCATAGACATTTAATGACTAGGTTATCAAAATCACATTTAAAGAATAATAATTCAATGGTCCTTTATTCATAATGTTTCATATCATATATGATATAGAATATATTGTTTTGATTTAAAAAATCATATGATATTAAATTCTCACCATTTAAGAAATTTTTTCATTATAATTTTATTTCAGGCATAGTAACTATGTTTTGGTTCCTCATACTACCCTCTTTAAAAACCCACAACATAAAAAGTGTCACTAAAACATATTATTTAAGATAGGGAAAAGGATTTAAAATGGTTATATAGAATTACACATAGTAAGTTTCTATATAGGAGAACATAAGTGGGAAGGGAAAACATAGTTATAAAAAAAATATATTTTTTGTGAAATGAAAGAGTGTGATAGAGAACATTTTCATGATAATGAAAACCATCACAAAACCATAAATCAATGATGGGTAAAAAATCCATTCATTTCCCAATATGAAGACAAAAAAATAATAGTTTCTTTTTTATAATCCTTTTTCCAAGATGTTGAGGAATTATTTTACTTCATAAACTATCAACTTAAGGATACACATATACTTGAAAATTATAATTTTAACCTTTAATCAATTACCACCACAATCTCATTTTTTTTAAACTATATATAAGCAAGATGAAATTTTTGTAACTGAATCACAATAGTCAACTAATATCAATGAAAAACTCCAAATAAGAAGAAACAATATTCCTCCAATATTTAAGCATTAACCAAAAACAAAAGGTTGAGAAAAATAAAAGACAATTCCATAATAGAAAAATACTTATTAATAAGAAAAACTATTCTAATATACAAAAATTAACTATAATATACAAATATTGATATAGATAATTCAAAAAATAACTACATTTAAAATTCAAAAAAAAATTTCTAGAATAATAATGAATCCCAAAAATCAGAAGGATTTGATTACATAGTCTTCCACAAATAATTTAATATTTGTCTTCTAGAATTATATCAATAACTCTTAATGTCTCACAAAAATATATAATTTACTATATAACATAATTTCTATGATATGATTGTAATTTCTATAAATAAAATTCATAACCATAATCTATTTTAAAAGCATTCATCCTTTTAAAATACAAGTCATACTTATTTATCAAAAAAATCCCATTGTAATATGTTTACCACAATCCTACACTAGTCTTAAATTTTTTGGTTCCCCTCTTCTAAAATAATTGTAATCATATAGTCAGCAGGTCAATATAAAATCCCATGGTTATCTATATGATGAAAAATTTGTTTTTGAAATGAAATTAACCTATGTCTGTTAAAAATTTTAAATAATGAAAAATAATGTCATATTAACCAGGAAAACATGTAGGAAATATGTATTAGATTCACCCTTATCGCTCATTAGTTATGGATTTATTGGTCATGGCCTTTCAGGATGTGATGATTTTTAACCTGGAATATAGGTAGCAAATTTTATAATATATAATCCATATAAAATTAAAAACATGTGATAAACATCTACAAAAGTAACCTCAATATATTGAATATTAAAAAAATATTTTACCATCAATGGTTATCTAATAATTTTACTTTTTAATATAAAAAATATTAATTACCATTAATTAACTCAGAATTAAATATCGTATAAACCATAATGTTAATCCAAATCAATAAAATTATGTCTGAGAAATGAAAATATCATTATTTATAAAATAATTTTCTCATAGCATAAGGGTAATATATACCTAAAAAATATTCCCAAACACAAAATTAATTAAATTTACACCAATTTTTTAAAGTGTAATAATTCATTTAAACATATGATCATCCATAATATATAATCACATTTTACCTATATAACATATAAACCTTAATAATTTAACATTTTACATAATACTTTAACCATTCCTTTCTATATTATTCCATAATAATTTATTTCTTTAAAAAATAATAATTATTTCAATGATTCAACAATATCAATGAAAAATCCCAATAATTATTCATACCTTTTATATTACATGTGTAGTTTCCTTATAATCAATTTTTATAAAATTTGGAATTACTAAATAGTTATATTTATGTTCTTGTTGATACCATTCATGAGACTTCCCCTTTGGACATAGACTTGTATAATGGCCATTCTTCCAACATTTAAAACATTTAGTTGATACCTTGATAAGAACTTATTTCCCATTTTTTGAGTTAACTGAATTTTTTATTTCTTCCATACAATATTATTGTTTTGTGGAATCCTTAAACACATAATAACACCTTCCAAATATTTTAAGATATTTTCCTTGGATTTTCATTCCATAATTCTAACACATAGTTTATTTAATATATTTACATACCTGGTCATTATCAATTTAACATATACAATTTTACATTTTCTTATTATTTTATACATTAAGAAACTCACATAGGTTCATGATTTTAATCATTACTCATGATAATATGTTTATAATAACAACAAGATATCTCAATTCATATTCCATTCCATTCATATGCTCATTCAGAATACTGCCACACATTCATTGACATTAATTATTACTTTGGTTTCATCTACATGTAATAATTTACTAAAAACAGTTTGTGTTAGAATATCAATGAGTAAATATAAATTATATTGTAATGATTATAAACACTGTGATATCCTCATTATTGTTATTTTAATCAATAAAAATTAATCCAAAATAACTATGAGCTTCCATAACATAATGAATAATGTTTTTTATATAGAGACAAAACTTATAATCAAATGATATCTTAACCTATAATGTTATCTAAATTCTTCTTTGATAATAACTATGATTTCAAGTCTTCAAACTGTATATATTCAAGTGAATTTATACTGTAAGAAATTTATTTACCATACCAATGATCTTCTAGAATTATAATTCTATAGATTTAGGTCATATATCATACATAAAATATTATATTATAAAATTTTGAAACATCTAATCAATGCATCATTTTCCCACAATATAAAATCATTAAAATAAAATGATATTTTCTTTTCTTAATGAATCATTAAATCATCAACATGAATTGTAATTTTTTACTCATCCTTAAAACCATATAAAATATATTTTAAAAACATGGGAATATCATATAAATATATGTAAGCTACAAAAGATAAATAAATTCATTAATGTAAGTAATGACAATATAAAACATGAAACCGTATTCATAAGAACATACCATTTTTACACAGAAATGGAATCATTTTTCTTTAAAAATATCATTGTATTACATTTAAAAAATAAAAATATTTATCATCCATAGTAAAGTCATGTTTGTTACCAAGAAAATCATGACATAGAGACCTTATAAAACCCTTAAAATTGGAATATCTATATGTGTGAGTTACAAAATAACCATCTGATGATCACAATCATTACATAATGAATTTGATTGTTTTGGGGAAAATCCATCATATTAGACATAACAGGGTGTCAAATGAGCTATAACTGTTATCAACCATTTATAAATAATGTAAAAGAAATATATCATGAATAAAACCCTTTAAAATATATTAAACATATTTGAAAAAACAATTTTGGATATAAAAATATAATCTTATATAAAAATCAGTTTCTAAAATCTATAAACTGTTTATATAATAATGAAAAAATTTACATTGAAATGAAAAAATGAAAAAATATTATAGTTATTTCAATTAACATAGTTGTGATTATGGAGGATTTTCCATTCATTTTGTATAAAGAAATACACATCTTCTTGATTTTTTTAGAAGAGTTGAAAGAGGAACATTATAAGAGAATTTCTAAAACAAATTCCATTACATGGAGTCTGAACCATCACATAGAATTTTTATCTTCCTAAATAAAAAAATATTCTAGTTATATACATTATTAATAACATTTTAATGTTAATTATTTAAATATTTTAATTAATAACACATTATACGTAATTACATAATCAATTAAATTCATGTATGGTGTTTTTTTGATATTCAACACTTATGTCAGAAATGACTTCTGTAGGTTGAATATAGTAAAATAGGTCATTATTAAATCATAAAAAGTATAGTAACCATGATATAATTTTCACTATTATATATAAATTATACTTTCAAATATCGCAATTAAATGTGGTTATGAAAAACAAACTATATTACAATCTTAGAGATTGTATGTCATACATATGTATGAGTATAATTTCAATTTCTAAATATTCATTATATAAAAATGAAATTATTTTTTATCATCACAAAGTGATCCCGATATCACAAATATATTTTTATTCCTTTAAATATATTTATATATATCTATAATATGAATTTTCTGGGGAAAACAAATCGCATATCTTTGTGGATTACGTAGTCCACACATACACACAATTGGAATTATAATTTCCTAGAAAATGTAAATGTAATAATTTAAAGGATATAT
The DNA here is from genome assembly GCA_963277665.1 of Viscum album. NCBI lineage: Eukaryota > Viridiplantae > Streptophyta > Magnoliopsida > Santalales > Viscaceae > Viscum > Viscum album. The sequence goes on along the minus strand of OY728133.1, from coordinate 1,030,884,134 downwards.
TATATTTTAATAATTATAAATATTAAATTAATAACATATATAAATATTAATTCATTCAATTTAATTCATTCATTATATATGATGTTGGATAATTAATTATATTAGTTCATGAGGTGTTAGTCCACCATATTTACGAATGATGGTTTTGTTTCCCATTTGATAGAAGGGGATATGGATATAGATTATTATTTTAAGATAATAAGATACCAATATATGGAGGATGATTTTATATTTTTTATAATGGATTTATAATATTTTAAAAATGTGGAAGAAGAAATAAAACATAATTTCTCTATTAAAAATGATACTCTTTCATTGAATAACATCCTTTACACAACCCCTTAAGACAACAATGGTTGGAATTTTTCAAAAATTAAGAACTCTATAATTAGGTGATGGATTATAGGAATGGATTTTAGTTTGTATTATATGATCCAAATGGGGTTCAAATTGTTTTTAAATGAAGAAATTTTTGATATTTTATAAGAGAGGGTAGGGGAACTCTTTGAATTCATAAAACAGTTATATTTGTATAAATTATATTTTTATCCAAAATTATTTAAATTAATATTATTTTATATATATATAGGATTATTGTGGGTTTAAATACTCTCATAAAATATTCTTTGTTCATTTTTATGTCGCAGTTGTATCCTTATAATTTTTTAAACCCATTGTTAACACCATTCAATCTTATAGTGACATAAAAAATGTTTACACATTAAGTGTTAATATAGGTACTATAAATTGTAAAAAATACCTTAGACATACCATGGTGGATATTATAAACCATAATGTCATCATTTTTTTATTATAATAATTTTGGAAATGTTATAATGTTTAATAAAATATTATTTATTGTAATATATCATCTATGTCATTTTTAAGAAAATTGATATAAGATATCAGCCTTTTATGGAGTCATATCAGGCACATTTTAAGGTACATTTTAAGGATTTTATGTAACTTTTCTTTGGAGTAGTAGCCTGGGGTTTGTTTGGGTGAAATTTTAAGAAAAACTAACAGATAGTAGGTTGTTCATAGTTTTGTTCACGGTTTGACAAACCATGTGACCAAATCGTCCAAACCATGAAAAACTGGATACAAAGGCCCAAATTGTTGTGCACGATTTTTCTAAACCTACAACAAACTATGAAAACCATGGAAACATGGACAGAGAGTTCTGCAAGGTTGGTGCATAGTTTTCCCTAACTGTGTTCCCTTACTCAGAAAACCATGCATGCATATTAAATTATCTAAAAATCATTTTTAAAACCACTCAAACCCCCCGAGACTCCAATTTTTTTAACTTGTCTTGGGCTTGAAAAATTCTAGGTAGTCACATAGTCATCTAGAGGGATTATAAGGTGATTTGATCATCTTAAATCAACATCAAAATCCCTAGATTGAATATATGTACTCTTCCCTGAAATTGGATTTCATCCCGTTACTTCTCTCATTATTTCCTCTATGATTCATTTATCTTTATATGGAATATCTCCACTATTTCCATGTATATAAACATATATTTTAAGATATCAATATAGAATTGTGGGTGTAGATATATATTTATAAGATCTTGATGCCTTTGATCTTAATTTTGTTTTAGGTATTTCGATCTGAAGCATGATCAACGACTTTGTTCCACTCCGATTATTGGGATTTTAATTGGGATAACAATATCAATAAACTAATGTATGTGGTCTAAACCAAACTCACATCGTCATGATTTTGATATGTGAATGTGATTTTATGTTTTTATACCTTCCCTTGAATATTGATTTCTTAAATTGGAATAATTGGGAATGTGGGACTGACTTGTGATTGCCTTGGTGATTAATTTATAATTGAGTCATAGAACAAATAAAGTATTTTTCCCAAATAGATATTTGTTTTGGAGATTTTTTATTGGTTGACATATTATAATTTAGATATTGAATTGATTGTGTTAAGATTATTAATTGGGGGAAATTAATTATGAAATGATGTTTGGCTATGTAATATAATTAATTATGAAAATTAATTATGACAATTTGATATTTGAAAAGGATAATTAATTTAGAATAATTAATTATGGAATGATAATTGTGTTGATTGATTAATTACTTGAGGAATTAATTAATGAGTTATGTGCTCAATTAATTATTGAGTTAACTAATGGCCTATGAACATTTAACTAATAGTTGGATTATTATTGGATTGATGTGGATAATTCTTATGAATTAAATAATGATTAAATAGATGATATTTTTGTGGTGTTAGACATGATGTTTTTGATCGATTAGAATTTATTACTTGGACATGCAGTTCCTCTCCAATAGTCATCCAAAAATGAGATTATGGGGTTCTAGGCAAGAAGACCTACACCAAATGATATTATTGGGTGGTAGGAATTACAAATTACACAGAATGAGATATGGAGTGTTAGGCATGGAGACCTACACTGAATGATTTTTGGGAGCTTTACATGATGTTAGACCCCAAATAAAGGATTAATAATAATGAATGATGATTCAAATGTGAATCATGGATTTAAATTGTGCCTAATGAGATGATTAATTATTAAATTAAAATGTGATAACTATTTAATTATACTTTTTATTGATTGCCTCACAGAACTGGATACACCATATTTCTAAAAGACATGTTTTAGACACCATTGGTGGTGGCCTACTAAGTTGTACTCACAACCTATTTAGGTCTCCTAATCAGCACTTGAGTAGACCTTGTAGTTGTAAGAAATAATAAGGGAAATGCACTGGGATAGGTTGTAGTTATGGATTGGATCATGGGTGAGGGAATCGAACGTGGTTTCAGACCCTCTTGGAGTTGTTGGGTCTTTATAATGAGTTTCATTATAGACACCTAACATCAGCATAATCGTATAATGATTTACCATTCAGTTGAGTATTGTATTTTATTTTTTAAAATATCATATGAAATGGTATTATTCTAGTTATTTTTACACATTTGTGCTTGGTTATTTTTGTTTTCTTCTATTGGTGTTTTTATTCTGATAAAATAGGGTATAGTCTCCACAAGACTCGATTACCAGACCCTCTCGACTAGTCGGCACCCTCTAGTGTACGGGGAGGTTCACTTGAGGGCATGTGGCCAACCAGATTAGGGGACAATTTAGTGGAACTGGGGTCAGGATATGAAAAAGTTATATCAAAAATGTTTTTCTTTTCATTATTTTTATTTTATTTTACTATTTTGGGAGAGGTAGATAGGAGAATAAAAAGAGTCGAGGCTTAGTGATGAGCTCATACATGGGAGTTCCATGCCCATGTATAGGGGAAAATCTGTGTACTCTGGGTGGGATTGTTGTGATTGATATTTTCTGTTACTTTTGGATATTAACTCACATTGGGTGATTCACTTGTGGTGTGATATGATATTTGTTTTGACAGTTATTTAATTTTGATTTGTGTCCTAAAGAGGAAAGATCCTTGAGTCACAATTCATCATTCTAGGAACACATGGTTATTTTTATATGTATCATTCCAGGCACACATGAGAAAACAGATTATGGGTATGTTGTTAAACTTGAACACTTTTTCCTCATTAGATTAAAATAGTTATGAAAAATAAGAATAAATGGGTGTCTACTAAGAATCATGATTCCTGAAATGAGTATGATTATTTAATTAATTGTTTAATTAACTATTTTTAGGTAATTTTATTATTTAATGATTGAATTAATTAATGAAAATTTATGTACCATTTTTACCCAAGACCTAGGAGTAGGATGGTTAAGGTGTTGATAGGGCCTCAGTGTTGACTGTGTGTAATGTAAAAGGGGAAAAGGACATGTTGAAATTTTTTGTGTCATTTTATCCTATTACATAAATGTTATAAGGTTGTATTATGAGACCTAATACATGTGTTTTTATTTGTAGATATATGCCTCCACAATTCTTGTTGAGGAAGAGATTGGGGTTATGTTTGGGAACAAACTTCCAGATAGAGAGCTTAAAGCACCATTTCTGCAAGCTGTGGAGGAATCATAGTAGTTCTAAGAGAACAATTCTTGTTTCTCTCAGTTTATAGAGAAAGGCCTAGTGCGGGTTCTGAAAAGCATGTTTGAGTTGACAATGTATTCTCAGTGGTAGCATCCTTCTACTTTTACAATAGAGGGTGGATATGAGGGATATGAATTCATTATTGAATACATAGAGTTGATACTTTAACATTTAGAGATTGTGGCTGGAAGGATTGTCATGTTGGATTCTTATATGCTATGGGTGACAGAAAATCACTGGTGGGACCTTCAGTTATGATCTTGATAGACTGATGATATATTATGGAAGGAATTTTTGGAGAAGTTCATGGAGCACTTCTATCCAAAAAAAGGTGAGGTAAAATAAGGCTTCCGAGTTTATGCATCCAGCCCAAGGAAACATGTCCATAATGGATTATGCTGGATGTTTTATATATTTATAGTGTTTTTCTATAGCTTTGGAAGAAGATGTGTCTTCTTTGGAAAGATAATATCTGGATTAACTTAGGTGTGAAATTAAGTCCCAGGTAAATATATTTAGGCTGAAAAAATAATCAGAATTGTTTAATTAGCCACTCATTTTATAGGGAACCCTAAAGATGGCTTCTAGTTGTAGTCATGTAGTTTTCACTAGATGATCAGGGAGTGTGACTTCTGAGACCAAGAATAACCATTACGATAACCTTAGTCATGAAAGTGGAAAGAATGTAAGATTGTCAGGAGGAACAATTGCATCGGATTTTACTTATGTGATTTTCCACCAATGTGGTAGGAAATGACACTATTATACACATTGTCCTTGACCACCGGTGGAGTGCATATTTTGGGTCAATATGGGGCACCTACAAAAGATCTGCAAAATGCATCGACAAGATGGTACATGAGGAGAAGGTGCTCAAATTCAGGGTGTGGTAAGGGGTTCTTATACATGATATATGAACTGGAAGCTAGAGTTATACTGGTATAGGTGGTAGATTTAGTGGACATGGATCTTCATGGTATGAGCACCCATATTAGCAGTGTGGTCCTACAGAAGATAGTCAGACGACACCCCAGGGATAAGGGGAAAGAATTTCTATGCATTCCATCCTACACATCTAGAGAGTGGGGATAGTCTATTGATTTTTAGTGGCACAATTTTAGTTTCTTATACACCATCAAATACCTTATTTAATAATGGTGCCTCTCATTCCGTTATATCCGGAAATCATTTTAATGTCTTGATCATGGAGATGGAGTCTACAATAATGGTAATGAATATCGATACACCATTGGGAATAGGGTCTAGAGATATATGTTTGTGAAAGGAATGTTATCTATATATCAGAGAGTATAGTTTTCTTTGGTATACATATGTCTTTAATAAAATGGGCTTTGACATGATTATGGGTTTGGACTAGCTAGTCACATACCAAGCCCACATATATTGTTACTGTATGAGAGTGACCTTTCTATCTCTAAAAAGTGACTAGTAAGTTCATAGTGGATAATGTGATATCCATGTTGGTCAAGATGGTCTAATTACTCAAAAATTGGGACATCTCAGAGCATATGTTGCTAGTCTTTTGCTGGATGATGGGAGTGGTCGACAAGACATCCTTCCAATAGTAGAAGAATTGTTTGAGTATGTCTTTCCTGAAGACATTCCGATGTTGACACATGAGAGAGATGTGTAATTCATTATTGATCTCATGTCGATGGTTGTGCCATTATATATTCCACCATATAATATGGAACCAATTGAGCTTCAAGATCTGAAAATGTATTTGGAGGAGTTGGAGGATAATGGGTTTATCTGTCCAAGTATGTCGCCTTAGGGATCAACTTTTTTATTTGCAAATAAGGTCGACAAAAGTTTGCACTTCTGTGTCAATTACCAGAAGATAAATAAAATAACCATGAAAAAACTAATATCCTCTTCCAATAATCAAAGATCAATTTGAAAAGTCGAAGGGGGATATTGTGTTCTCAAATATCAATTTGAGATATGGGTATCATCAGGTTTGAGTTAAGTCTTCTAATATACCAAAAACTACTTCCAGAAGCATTTATCCCCTTTATGAGTTTTTCTTAATGCCATTTGTGTTGAAAAATTCTCTAGTAGTATTTATAAAATTAATGAAAATGATATTTTATCCATACATAGTTAAGTGTTTTGTGGTGTTTGTGGATGACATCTTAGTGTAATTTAAGACTCATAACTATGATGCCCAACATCTTGACATTATCTTGGGTACACAGAGAGAGAATTGGCTATATTCCAAGCTATCTAAATGTCAATTTTTGACTGACAGAGTACACTTTTTGGGCCACATAATCTTAGAAAAGGTGAGTTAGTATACCAAGAAAATGGTCAATCTCTTATTTGTTAATAGCAACCCAATAATATTTTTGATATCCAATTTTTTAAGGATTTTTTGTATATTACATGTGGTTCATCTTAGACTATTCAGATTTCAAATACCGCTTTCAGGTTTTACAAAGAATGAGATAATGTTTGATTGGATAGAACCATGTGATAATTCTTTCTTGAAGTTAAATAAGAACTTGACATTGTCACTAAATTTCAACATACATGAGTCAGGTGTGGAGTACACATAGTATTGTGACGCTTCTGGGATGGGACTCATAGTTGTGTTGATGTAAGGGAACAAGTCATTTCTTATGGGTCTTGATAGTTTAGGCCACATGAAAGGAATTACCTTACACATTAACTCGAGTTTCTTGTAGTGGTTTATGATCTAAAGTGTTTGATACACTATCATTTGGGTGAAATTTTTTCTATTTTTCTGGTTCAAAAATTGTTGAAGTATATCTCTTCACAGAGAAACCTGAATCTTCAATAGTTAATATGGGTAGAGTATATGAAGTCCTTAAATTTTGAACAAGAATATACACCCAGGAAGAGGAATAATGTGGCTTATTTCTTGATCAAGAAAACATAGTCTCAGTTGGTACATGATTTGAGTGTAGAGTGTAATATGATGACTTTGTTGGAGGAAATGCATATGGTCGTTCAAGAGTGTTTGGAGAGCATGAATATAGTTTCTATGGTAGTGGATTATACACTATTAAGATAGATCTGTAACTAAAATTATGAGGATAAAATGTGTTTAGCATTAAAAGAAATCCATGAAGGTGGGTAGGAACCATCAGACCAGTCAATAGATGAGGATGAGATCATCTATGTGAGAATTCGAGTGGTAGTGATATGAGTATGTGAGGGGAACTCGTAAGAGAATTTCAGGCCTCAAAAGGGTGGTACATCCTAGGGTGAAAAAATGTACTATGACCTATGATGATAGTTTTCATAGAAATTCATGTAAATGGAGATAGAAAGATTCGTAACAAGATGTTTCACCTATCAGCAGGTGAAGGAAGAACATCAATGACCTGGAGGCATATTGCATTCGTTTTCTCTTCTAGAATGGAAGTGGGATGATGTGATTATGGATTTCATAGTAGGACATCCAAATATTATTAGATTAATGATTGTATTTGGGACTTTTTGGATCAACTAACTATGGTAGAACATTTCATTCCTACCAGGGAATCCTTTACAGTATAATAGTGTGGATAACTGTATGTGCGATAGATAGTTCATTTGCATGGGGTGCCATAGACTATAGTTTTAGATCATGATTCCCGCTTTACTTCATGCTTCTGGTAGGGTTTGAAGAAGGGGAATGGTACATATGTTTTGTTAAGTTCTCCATTCCGCCCACAAATAGATGGATAGTAAGAGCACACCATACATGTTTTAGAAGATTTGTTGTGGTCATGTGTACTTGAATTTGGTGGTTCTTGGGGGAATAATTTGGGTTTTTTGGATTTCTCATGTAACAACAGTTATAAGGAAACTATACAGGTGGTACCATTTGATTAATTTTATGGTAGACCATGTAGATCACCAATATGTTGGCTAGATGTGGGTGAGTCAAAGTTGTAGGGATCGAGTCTCGTTCATGATAAATCCGAGCAAGTGAAGTTGATTCAAAAACATATGGGTATATCTCAGAGTGGGTATATGTCTTATGCTGATAGTTATTGATGACCGCTATAATTTATATAGGGTGATCATGTATTCCTTTTGGTGACTTCTAAATTGGGTCACCACCAGATACAGAGGGAGGGAAAGTTGGTTCCTAGTTTTGTAGGACTATTTGAAGTGTTGGGGAGAATTGGGCCATTGGAATACCGATTAGCCCTTCCACAGAAATTCATCACTATGCATGATTTTTTCCTAGTGTCACAACTACGGTGGTATCTTACCAACCTTTATCTTGTGATTTATTTGGAAGAGATTATCCTCAATATATCTTCATCATTTAATGGGAATCAGATATGCGTGTTGGGTCGTAGAGAGAATGTGTTATAGGGAAAGACCATGCCTCTAGTTCATGTGATTTGGAAACATGGACATTTTCAATAGGAAAAATGTGAACATAAAGAATGAACAAGGGATCAATGTCCAATTCATTTGAGCTCAGAATATTTTAGATCTTTGGGAGTGCATCTTGAGGATAAGATTTTATAAGGTGGGGAGATTTTAAGATCCTGGCCTTTTCCTGAGTAATCTCTGGAACATTTTTATTATCGTTTGAGGGTTTTAAAAACCTTTTTTTTAATATATTCTCTTGGGGTACCTTTTGATGAACATTTAATAAAAACTAATTGACATTGAGTTTCGCACGGTTTGAAAAACTGTGTGACTAATCTTTTCCAACCTTGATAAACTAGATAGGATGGTTTGCACGGTTTTTACATATTTTTTCTAACCATGTGAAAGAAACATTCCAACCACGCAAACCTAGACAGAGAGGTCCACAATTTTGGAACATATATTTCCCTACCTATGCACCCATGCTCAAGATACTGTGTGGGCATATTAAATTATCATAAAATATTTTTTAAAACCACTCGAACTATCCAGACTCTCATATTTCAATCTTGGTTCAAGCTTGAAAGATTATAGGTGATCTGAGAGCCTTCCAAGGGGATTTTAAGGTGATTATAACATCATTATATGAGATTAGAAGCACATATTAAATACTTTATCTCTTCCTAGTATGTGGATTTTATCCAATTACTTATCTCATTCTTTCCACTATAATTCCTTGAGCATTTCATGGAAGATCTCAACCGTTTCCATGGATCTAAACCAATGATTTGAGATATAGATATATGTTTTCAAGATCATGATTCCTTTGATCATAATTTTGGTTTAGGGATTTATATCTATTTCTTGATCGATGAAGTTGTGCTGCTCGGATATTGGGAATTTATATTTTGATAAAATCATCAATAAACTTTGGCAGGTGGTCTAAAATGAAGTCCCATAGTCATGATTTTGATATGTTTATGTGAGTTAATTTATTTATAGCTTCCCTTGATAATTTATTTGCAAAATTAGAGCAATTAAGAATACAAAATTTACTTTTGATTGGCATGGTGATTAATTGGTAATATAATCATCAAACAAATGAGGGGGTCCTAAATAGATATTTGTTTTGGAGATTTGTTATTTGATTATATATTGTAATTGATAGACTGAATTGATTATGTTAAGATAATTAATTGGGGGAATTAATTATGAAATGATGTTTTGGTATGTAAGATAATTAATTTTTAGAAATAATTATGACAAGTTGATATTTGATATAGGTAATTAATTTTGGAAAATTAATTATGGAATGATAATTGTGTTGATTGACTAATTAATTGGTTAATTAATTAAAGGTTTATGTGCTTTATTAATTGTTCAGTTAACTAATGGACAATGAAATGTTTAACAAATCATTTGATTCGTAATGGAATGGTGTCGCTAATTCTTTTGAATTAAAGAATAATTAAATTGATGTGATTTTTTTGGATGCTAGACATGGCATTCTAGACCGATTAAAAGTTCGGAATTGGACATGAATATCCTTTATAATAGTTATACAATCATGATATTATTTGGTTCTAGGAATGGGGCATACACTGAATGAGATTATGGGGTGCTAGGCATGAAAACCTACATAGAATGAGATATTGAGTGGTAGGAATGGTGACCTACACAGAATGATATTTGTGGAGCATGACATGATGTTAAATAAAAAATGAATGATTAATAATAATGAATGATGATTCAAATCGTAAAAATGAATTAAAATTGGGCCTAATGTGATGATTAAAATTAAATGACAATGTGATAACTATTTAATTACGCATTATATTTATTTATTCATTAAACTGCATAAACCATATTTTTACTAGACTTGTTTTAGACATTTTTATTTGTAACATACTATGTTGTACTCACACCTTATTTGGGACGCTTGATCGACACTTGAGTAGACATTATTATTGCAGCACATGACAAGGGAAAGGACCTGGGATTGGTTTTTGTATGGGATTAAAGCATGGGTGAGGGAACCAAGCATGGTTCAGGACCTACTTGGAGTATTTGTGTCATGACATTGAGTTTCATTTTAGACACCTCGCATTATAATTGTCATAAAATATTTTTTAATTTTCAATTGTGTATTTTATTTTCGTGATTTAAATATCATATGACAGGGTATTTTTCTGGTTTTTTATACACTTACATACTTAGTTAGTAATTTTTACATCAGTTGGTGTTTTTATTCTGATAAAAGAGGGTACAGTCTTCCCAAGATTTACTTACCAGACCCTCATAAGCTATTATCACCCGCTGGCATGTGGGTAGGTGAGCTTGAGGGCATGTGACCAACTGGCATAGGGCACCGTTTAGTGGCACCTAGGTTAGGATGTCACAATTGATTACCAATATTTTAATAAAATAAACAAAAGAATTTTAATTATGACCAAATATTTTAGTAAACCCCTATAATTTCATTTTTATCAATAAATTTTTTTGATCATACTAATTATCTAAAAGTATATTATTTTTTATATGTTCAATTTTTTTAACAATTAATTGAATTTTTTTCATGATTATTGTGTACTTAATTAATGAAATTATTCCTATTCTAATAATTAGAAATAAGTAATGTATAATAGTATAAGTATTTAAAATTTAAAATTAATATTTATCATCAAATATAACCCCATATTATACATATAATAAAATTATTTTAGATATTAAAATTAGTAGTGTGACATTTTTTGAATTTTAATTAAAAAATTTTATGGAAATAATCTAAAATAAATGAAAAAAATTTAATACTACATAATCATGTATGATTATGGATAATATTTAATCAAATAATAAAATTAAGTCAGATTTTATTGTAATTTTATAGTCCTTTGGTTTTTTAATTTTTTTATTTACAAAATTTACAATTTTCTATTGAAACAAAATTTAGTAATGTTAATATTCATATTAAATAAAAAAAATGGTCGCTTTCCAAAATTGAATATATAATAATTAAAAATGGTTTATAAATTTTTGAAAATTAAAAAAAATATAATATAATTAATGATCAAACTGATAAAGAATGGGGAAAATGGATTTTTAGATAAATGAACCTTTAAAATATAAAATGATTTTTATAATAGATTCATGTTTAAAATTCTTTTCCAAAACCAATATTGAATTAAATAAATTAAATAATTAAATTTATAATCAAATCCAAAAACAAATGTAATTTTTTAAAGAAATTAAATGTAAATATTTTTCAACAAAATGCAATTTTTTTCATTATTCATAGAAAGATACATAATTTCAGAAAATTATTCAAAATTAAACATAAGAAAATTTCAAAATTATGATTTCCAAAATGTAATTATTTTATTCATATAATAATTATAAAATATCTAAAGAATAATTATTATATTCACCCATAAAAATCAAGAAAACCCATTTTTGAATAATTTTTTTAAAGAATAAAATTAAATTAATAAAAATAGAGTTCTTTTTTAAACAAATAAAAACACATTACAATTAGAGTTACCATATAGATATATTATACAATAATTCTATAGTTATCATAATCATTCAAAATTCATCTGAGTGTCATATGGGATATAAGGCCCCGGCCTTAAACCTTACTTAATATTGAATTAAATGAATAATTCACATTGAGGATATTTTCAGGTTTAGAGTTTTAGAGAATTTGGATATAACTATTACATCTCAAAATATTACAAAGTAGACACTTCTACTAAGTTTCCATAGAATAAAAAATCTTAAAAAGAAACATGTCTAGTTCCATGTTTTATATAGCATGGCTATCCCTTGATCTCATCCTTGACCCTATTCCACATTAAGTCTTGTGAAAAACATTTCAAAAAACATGGGGTGAGAAAAAAAAGCTCAGTAAGGGATACACAAATAATGAAAGCTGTTAGTTTATCAAAACAACAAGTAAACCATGTATACTTTATCAAAGTAATAATTTTCACCTTTATGAAGTAGTAAAAATTCTTCACTGAATAAAAGATCATTACTTAGCCTTTTGTAACCAAATGATTACCATAAAACCCATATAAAGATCACATAACATATAAAGGTAACTTGGTACATAAACATACTTAAATGGAATAACCATACGGTCGAATTCCACACATATCACTTAATGGAATAGTCATACGGCCGACTTCCATACCCAATGCATTAGAGGTTATAACGTAACCACCTGTCCTGGTATTCACGGCACCACCCGTCATATGGTTTATCACGTAACCACCCATAAAATTTTTAAGTACCATTATAAAATCATAAGACATAAAACAGATATAATGGAAAGAAAACATCTCCACACTTTGATCACAATATATCACTTAAATATATTGACATAACAAATCCATTATAAAAACCCATTTCAATACCAAAATACAGAAAACAATATATGGTATTTATTTTATTTTAAAAAAACATTATGGCTTGTTGAGGAAGCCAAAGACCAAATAATACTCGCGGCGGCGGAAAAGGGTCGTTGTCACCGTGTACGTTAAAAGAAACATTCCTTTTATTCGTTTAGTAAAACGATTCATAGAAAAAGATTCCTTTTGTATAAAATTAAAAGCCAAATGGGTTAATACACCGTATAAAAGAAAGTTGTGTATAAAACGAAATATTCCTCAATGAAAGGAGATTGAGACGAGGTCCATTACCTCGGGTCCGATTTGACTCGATCGTTCTTTAACATCCTTAATAATAAACTTGAGTTAATTTCTACTTGCTTAAGTACATTTTTCAAGTTCATTATTCATTTTATATCACTTATTTCCATGTTATAAACATTATGTAATCATTTAAGTTAATAATGTTTGTTTTGTCGATATTTGGTTCTTAAGTCGAAAGTGGACTTCTTAAAATTACATGTTGTTTGTGTGGTCAAAGATTCATTATATCCAGATTTATATTCATGATTTGGATATCATATATAGCATATATTTTCAGAATATACATGTATTTTTATTATTACATAATCATTTAGAGGTAAGAAATTAAATGCACCGTTCATGGAGACGGTAAGCCGTACGTACGCATGAACGCTACTTTCATTTCTATGTCATATTAATGGAATTAAAACTAAATGAGAGGTATGTATATTTTAATTAAATAATTATATTTATAATTTAGATGAAACATACAACATATATAATAACTTTAAATCCATCCTTTATACATCCCACATATGGCATTAAAGAATCAAATCACTTTGAGGGGGTGATTGTCTGCACTTCTTAAAATGAAATTATCGTGTTTACCCACAATAGAAACAATAATTGTATGCCACAAATGAAAAATATATAATCATAAGAAAAACATAAACATAATATATATCATATATAAATATAGTGACATCTTAATGTCCACCTTTGAAGCTGTTAGAAGAATATTGAACAATCATCGTTTCGTGAGGCAGAAATTCGCCATCCACAGAAACAGTATGTTCTTTAACCATTAGATGTAGGTGTGTGTAAGTGTAGCTCAAATTATTGTTATAACAACATCCTAGTATATTTAAGATACTTTTGTTGTTACAAAATAAAGGAATAAAAAGAGTTTAGAGGGTTGGAGAGGGAAAATAAAACAAAAGAACACAAGAGAAAACACTCCCTTTAAAACGGGTAACTCTTTTTTATTTGAGCTCAAAGGCTTCCTTGAGAAAGCCTTCTGCCAAAAGTGAGGCTTCTAGGAGTAATAGAGGGATGTGGAGAGATAAAATGGGCAGGTTTTGTCCGAGCCAAAGGCTTTGGATGTGTGGGTAAGGTGGTAGATGTGGGGGCCTTTTATAAGAGGAGAGGAGGCGCACTCTTGGAAAGTTATAAAAGTTTACTTTATTATAAAATGATTTTCGGATTTTAAAGGTCCCACATTGATATAATTGGAGGATAAGGTGATAAGGTTTCTAAATATACTCATCCAATAGGTCTTTTACAAGTGTAAGTATTAGATTTTACATTATGGTTTCATTTTATTTAAATCCTTCATTAATGAGGTAATCGCTGCATCATCATGATATCATAAATAATTTAATTTATTTAATGTATAAAAATTGTAAAAAAACTATAATGATGTAGGAAATCGTTTTATATTTCTAATGAATATTTATAGTAAAAAATATGACTTGTATAACCCCATTTAAAAATTGTTTTAGTAAAAAACTCATGTTTGTGAAATTTTAATTTTAACAATAAATAAAAAGTTTTAATGTCATTTTCCTACCCAAGTGGCTCCATGGGGTCCCCAAGTTGACCCATGTATTTTCTTGGTCTTCCATGACACATCCAATAAGGTTAGGACATGTTTTAAGTTCATTTCATATTATTAAAACATTATTTTTACCTTAAACTACACTAATTACCTCTAATCGCGATTAATAAACTTAAAAGTTACTATTCAAAAAAAATTATTGTAATCCCATTGAACCACATTTTACTTCTTAATGAAAACCATGTATTTCAGATTTTTTAAATTCAAAACACAGAGGTGGTAAATTTTCATTTAAACGAAAAATCAGTTTTTTAAGTACCACTTAGTGGTTTCACTATTCATCAAAAATTGATATTTTTCATAAAAATACCAAAACTTCACCCTAAGTTTTATTTGATATTCCGAATTCAAAAATGAAGTCTATTTTAAAAAATTCAAAACATATAAGTTTCATTAATTAATTTAATAATTAATTCTCTTTGTCAGAGAAAATAGCGTGTTTTTATGAAACAATAAGTATCAAGAGATTGACACTAGTTTAAGTCCGATTTCAACGTGAAATTAATTCCAACGACCACTATTGGATTAAATGGTAAAAATATATTCTAATTTAACTTTAAAACCAATTCAAATGATAATATAATAATATAAATAAATTATATTGAAAAGAGGTTTTGAATTAAAATACAACATTTTTCACTATTCATTAAAAATGAACTTTATCGGAAAATTACCAAAAAATTACACAAAGTAAATTTTGATATCCCGATTCTAAAGAAGAATTTTATTTGGTCCAATAGAATTTATAAGAGTGACCAAAACTATATTTAATGAAGTTTCACCATCAAAAGGTGATAAGTAGACCTTTAGTGAATATTAGAGTATCTATGCCTAAAATTGAATTATTTTCTTATTTTAAGCCTTTATCCATTATTGGATAAATGTAAAAACATTTAACATATATAATCATATTTTAGTTATTTCTATTCATTCCCTCGAATACAACGGCTACATGTTAACTACCATTTAAAATAATATTATTTTATTACTAGTGTGCAACGTAAGATTTCAAAGAAACTCTTTGTTGCGTATCGGGTACGCTATTGAACATAGAAACCCCTTTAAAGTAAAATTAATTTTTAATTCATAAATGTTAATAAACATGAAAATGTATTATTATTTATTTAGCTGAGATGTTACATCCTTCTCCCCTTTTAGGAATTTCTTCCTCGCAATTTTATTCACCTATCAAAATAAGTGTGGGTATTTATCCCTCATAGCATTTTCAGATCCCCACGTTTCCTCTTAAACCATATGGTTTTTCCACAAAACCATTACCCGGTGAATTACCTTATTTCGCAACACTTTCTCTCTTCGGTCAAGAATCTGGACTGGTTGTTCTTCATGAGAGAGATTATCTTCCAACTGAACTACCTCTGGGCTCAAAACATGAGATGAATCTGGAATATACTTTTTCAACATCGAAACATGAAAAAAATTGTATACCCGAGATAAACTCGGAGATAAAGCCATTCGGTAAGCAACTAATCCAACTTTCTCCAAAAAAAATTTATGGTCCAATGAACTTTGGACTCAGCTTTCATTTCTTACCAAATCGCATCACACTTTTCCACAGTGAAACGTTGAGAAAAACATGATCACCTACCTAGAAAGATACATCATTCCTCTGGTTATCCGCATAACTCTTGTGCCTTCTCTGAGCTGTTCTCATGTGTTTCTGAATCAACTGATCTTTTTCTGCCATCTCTTCTACCAATTCTGGTCCCATAAGCTTCCTTTCACCCACTTCATCCCAAAAAGTTGGAGTCGACACCGCTTCCCATATAATTCCTCAAACGGTGCCATCTGTGTACTAGAATGAAAATTGTTATTATATTAAAACTCAACCAAAGAAATATGTTGGTACCAAATTCCCTGATAATCCATAGAGAAAGCTCGTAACATATCCTCCAAGGTCTGAATTGTTCATTCTGAATGTCCATCTGATTGCGGATGAAAAGCTGTACTAAAATTTAATTCAGTACCCAATGACTTCTGAAGGCCTTTCCAAAAGTTATAAGTAAACCTAGGATCATGATCAGATACAATGGAGAGGGTAACTCCATGCAACCTAACTATATCTTTAATATAAAATCGAGAAAGTTGATCTAGAGAGAATGTATCTCGAATAAGAAGGAAATGAGTAGATTTAGTCAATCGATCAACAATAACCCAGATTACATTATTACCTCGAGATGTCCTCGATAATCCCACAACAAAGTCCATGGATATATTTTCCCATTTTTACTCTGGAACTGGTAATGGATGAAGCATCCCTTTCGGTAACTGCCACTCTGCTTTAACCTGCTGACAGGTCAAACACTTCATAGTGAAATCAGCAATATCTCTTTTCATTCCATCCCACCAGTAATACTCCCGCAGATCTCTGTACATCTTAGTACTGCCAGGATGAACTGAAAACGGGGAACTATGAGCCTCACATAACAACTATTTCTTCAACTGTGTATCACCAGGCACACATAATCTCTTCCCAAACCTCAAAACACAATCATTATCAATGTTAAATTCAGGAAACTTACCTTTCTGAACCAGCTCTACCTTTTTCTGCAACTCGCTGTCTTGCTTCGTGCTTGCTTAATTCTATCTAATAGAGAATATTTCCCTAATACCTGAAACAAAACAGAAGGAAATCCTACACAAACAACTTCCATGCCAAATGTCATCATATCCTTAACCAAAGGATCACATTCCAAACGCAACATTGTTAATGAATCATTACTTTTTCGACTCAAAGCATCATCCACTTTATTTGCTTTTCCTAGATGGTAATGAATTGTACAATCATAATCCTTGATTAATTCTATCCATCTCCTCTATCTCATGTTCAATTATTTCTGTGTGAATATATACTTTAAACTTTTGTGATCAGTATATATTTCACACTTTACTCCATACAAATTTTGCCTCCAAATTTTTAAAGCGAAAACAATAACAGCTAATTCCAAATCATGTGTAGGGTAATTTACATCATGAGTTTTCAACTGACGTGAAGCATAAGCAATTTACTGATCATTCTACATAATGACACATCCAAGTCCCTTCAACGAAGCATCACTATAGATAACAATCTCACCATTCCTGGAAGGAAGTGCCAAAACTGTAGCATTCACCAATCTTCTTTTCAACTCCTGAAAACAATCATCACATTATTTTGTCCAGATAAACTTAACACCCTTCCGAGTTATCTTAGTCATTAGACTAGATAATCTTGGAAATTTTTCAACAAACCTTCGGTATTAACCTGCCAAACCAAGGAAACTACGGATCTTGGTTACATTTGTGGGTCTTCGCCATTCTTCAACAACTTTTGTTTTAGCAGGATCAATAGTTATGAAATCTTTTGAAACAATGTGACCTAGGAAAGAAATTTGTTTTAACAAAAACTCACACTTTCTAAATTTTCCATAAAGATTCTTTTCTTTTAAGGTTTTCAAGATAACCTTTAAATGACTTTCATGCTCCTCTTTACTTTTAGAAAACACCAAAATATCATTGATGAAAACAACAACAAACTTATCCAAGAACTCATGGAAAATTCTATTCATAAGGTATATTAATAAAGAAGGTTAATTGGTTAACCCAAAAGGCATAACTACAAATTCATAATGGCCATATCTAGTATGGAACACAGTCCTCGGAACGTCTACTTCTTTTACTTTCAACTGATGGTACCCCGACCTCAAGTCAATATTTGAAAAATACTAAGCTCCCTGGAGCTGATCAAACAAATCATTGATATGAGGAAAAGGATACTTGTTCTTAACAGTAATGTTATTTAAGGCTCTATAATCAATGAAAAGTCTCATTGAGCCATCTTTCTTTTTAACAACGAAGACAGGAGCACCCCATGGTGATGTTCTAGGTCGAATGAAACCTTTATCTAATAACTTCTGCAATTGCTTCTTTAACTCTAAAAGTTCAACTTGAGCTATTAGATAAAGGGGTTTTGAAATTTTCTTATAATCAGGATCTAAGTCAATAGTAAATTCAACTTCTTGATCATGAATAATACCTGGAAACTCATCAGGAAAAACATCAAGAAACTCATTTTCCACTAGAACATAATTAATCTGAATAGTTGCTTTATTTTCAACAATATGTGTAAGGTAACATTCATTTCTATATTTTACTAGTTTCTCAACTTCCTAATATGTTATCAAAATCAAGAGTTCATTCTTGTACACAAACTGAAAATATTTCTGAAAAGAAACCATTTTAGCTCTACAGTCAATCTTAGCATGATAAACAGAAAGCAAATCCATGCCCAAAATAACATCAAACTCTACTAGAGGAAAAAAATAAGGTTTTCAGGTAGATTCTTTCTGCACACAAGGATAGGAAGGTTCTTATTATTCCTTTTTGTCTCAACGTTCCCTCCGAGTGTTTTTACGATAATTTCAGGATTCATATCTTGAGATGGAATTTCCAATTTACTAGAAAACTTCTCATAAATTAAAGAATGTGTAGACCCTGAAACAACACATTGGCATAATCTGAACAAACAAACAGTGTCACTAATACTACTTCAATCGACGGCCCAACATCTGCTGAAGTAGTTGCAAAGGATTTCACCACCCCTTTATGCTTGTATTCTGGCTGCTTTCACCTTGTTGAGTTCTTTTTTAGACACAAATTTGCATAATGACCCATTTCATTACACATAAAACATCTTACTGCTGGCTTTTCATTACCTGTTTGATCATATTCCTTATAGTTTCGAGAAATATGACCTGACTTACCACACCGAAAGCACTTTCCAGACTTGGATAAACATTATCCATGATGCATTTTACCACACTTCTCACAGGATGGATATTTGGTTTTCTTACCTCCTTTCTTCTTTGATGAATTCTTCCCCTTTTCCTTCCAACTGGACCTCTTATTCTGTTGTTTGTCAAAGAACACCTGATCATCGGTAAACACCATTTCCACCTTCTCCAAACATCGAACAAGTTTTTCATAACTTTTGAAATCACGAGAAGCTAAAGCCCTTCGATACTTTGGCGTTAACCGTGAGTAAAAACGGTTTATTTTACTATCAAGATCTCGTATGAAGTTTGGAGCATACCTTGCCAATCTAATGAATTTTGATTCATAAGCAGCCACTGAGTCATCATCCTGCCTCAATTCTAGGAACAGTTTTTCTATCCAAAGATGAACCACCTTAGGAAAATATTTCTCAAGAAACATACCTATAAATTCGTCCAAGTGAAGATCATCAGTCTCATCACTATCCCTGATATTTTTCACCATCGACCACCACTGATCAGCTTCACCTTCAAAACGGTAAACAACAAGACTAACCTTTTGATGTTCTGAACACCCGATGACATCAAAAATATTCTCCAATGATTTAATCCACCCTTCAGCTTGCACGGGGTCAGATGATCCTCTGAATGATGGGGGATGTTGCCTCATGAAATGTTCCACCACTGACATGTTCCTCTGCGGTTGATCTGGCTGATCTCGTGCATGGATACCACCACCATTTATAGCCTGAGTCAACTGTTTCATCACTGCAACAAACTGTTCAGTTCCAATTCCGACCATCTTAGGTTGCTGATTTGGAAGGTTGTCTTCCTCCTGATGTCGTCCCAAAATAGCTGCCTTGTTTCCTCTACAGAAAACCATTCTGAACACAGAAATATCTTAGGCGAAGCAACATGGTAATCTTTAAATGCTATATCATTTCAGTCATACCATAAATTAATTTAAAATTTAACAATTTTCTAACTCCTAAATTTGTCTAAACCGACCTCTGATACCAACTATAAGGCCCCGGCCTTAAACCTTACTTTATATTGAATTAAATGAATAATTCACATTGAAGATATTTTCAGGTTTAGAGTTTTAGAGAAACAGGACATAACTATTACATCTCAAAAGATTACAAAGTAGACACTTCTACTAAGTTTCCATAGAATAAAAACTCTTAAAAATAAACATGTCTAGTTCCATGTTTTATATAGTATGACTTTCCCTTGATCTCATACTTGACCCTATTCCACATTAAGTCCTGTGAAAAACATTTCAATAAACTTGGGGTGAGCATAAAAAGCTCAGTAAAGGATACACAAAGAATAAAAGCTATTATTTTATCAAAACAACAAGTAAACCATGTATACTTTATCAAAGTAACACTTTTCACCTTTATGAAGTAGTAAAAACTCTTCACTAAATAAAAGATCATTACTTACCCTTTTGTAACCAAAATATTACCATAAAACCCATATAAAGATCACATAACATATAAAGGTAACTTGGGATATAAACCTAATTAAATGGAATAACCATACGGTCATTTTCCACACATATGACTTAATGGAATAGCCATACGACCGACTTCCATACCCAATGCATTGGAGGTTATAACATAACCACCCATCCTTGTATTCACGGCACCACCCGTCATATGGTTTATAACTTAACCACCCATCAAATGTCCAAATACCATTATAAAATCATAAGACATAAAACAAATATAATGGAAGGAAAACATCTCCACACTTTGATCACAATATATCACTGAAATATATTGACATAAAAAATACATTATAAAAACCCATTTCAATAACAAAATACATCAAATAGTATATGATATTTATTTCATTTTAAAAAAAACATTACGTCTTGTTGAGGAAGCCAAAGACCAAATAATACTCACGGTGGCGGAAAAGGGTTATTGTCACCACGTACATTAAAAGAAACATTCTACTTTTCTGTTTAGTAAAACGCTTCTTAGAAAAAGATTCCTTTTATATAAAAGTAAAATTAAAAGGGCTTTATACACCTTATAAAATAAAGTTGTGTATAAAACGAAATATGCCTCAATGAAAGGATATTGAGACGAGGTCCCTTACCTCGGGTCCGACTTGACTCGATCGTTCTTTAACGTCCTGAATAATAAACTTGAGTTAATTTCTACTTGGTTAAGAACCTTTTTCAAGTTCATTATTCCTTTTATATCACTTATTTACATGTTATAAACATTATTTAATCATTTAAGTTAATAATTTTTGTTTTGTCGATATTTGGTTCTTAAATCAAAAGTGGACTTCTTACAATTACATGTTGTTCATGTGGTCAAAGGTTCATTATATCCAGAATGATATTCATGATTTGGATATCATATATATCATATATATCAAGAATATACATGTATTTATAATATTACATAATCATTTAGAAGTAAGAAATGAAATGCCCCGTTCATGGAGACGGTAAGCCATAGGTACGCATGAACGCTACTTTCATTTCTATGTCATATTAAAGGAATTAAAACTAAATGAGAGGTATGTATATTTTAATTCCATAATTATATTCATCATTTAGATGTAACATAAATCATATATAATATTTGTAAATCCATCCTTTATACGTCCCACATATGGCATTAATGAATCATATCACTTTGAGGGGGTGGTAGTCCATATTTCCTAAAATGAAATTATCGTGTTTACCCACAATGGAAACCACAATGGTATGCCACAAATGAAAAATACAGAAGCATAAGGAAAACATAAACATAATATATATCATATATAAATATAGTTACATCTTAATGGCTACCTTTGAAGGTGTTAAAAGAATATTGAACAATCATTGTTTCGTGAGGCAGAAATTCACCATCCACAGGAACAGTATATTCTTTAACCATTAGATGTATGTCTGTATAAGTGTAGCTCGAATTCTTCTTATAAAAACATCCTAGTATTTTAAATATATTGGTGTTGTTACAAAATAAAGGAATAAAAAGATTTTATAGGGTTGGAGAATCAAAATAAAACAAAAGAAAACAAGAGAAAACACTACCTTTAAAATGGGTAACTCTTTTTGATTTGAGCTCAAAGGATTCCTTGGGAAGACTTCTGCCCAAAGTGAGGCTTCTAAGAGTAATAGAGGGATGTGTTGAGACAAAATGGGCAGCGGTTGGCCGAGCCAAAGGCTTTGGAAGTGTGGGTAAGGTGGTAGAGGTGGGGGCCTTTTATAAGAGGAGAGGGGGGCACTCTTGGAAAGTTATAAAAGTTTACTTTATTAAAAAATGATTTTAGGATTTTAAAGGTCCCACATTCATATAATTCGAGGATAAGGTGATAAGGGTTCGTAATATACTCATCCAATAGGTCTTTGAAAATTGTATGTCTTAGATTTTACATTATCTTTTCATTTTATTTCAATCGTTCAGTAATGAGGTAATCGCTGCATCATCATGATGTCATAAATAATTTAATTTCTTTAATGTATAAAAATTATAAAAAAATATCATGATGTAGGAAATTTATTTAGATTTATAATGAATATTTATAGTAAAAAATATGACTTGTATAACCCCATGTAAAAATTGTTTTAGTAAAACAACTCATGTTTGTGACATATTAATTTTAACATTAAATAAAATGTTTTTTATGTCATTTTCCTACCAAAGTGGCTCCATGGGGTCCCCAAGTTGACCCATGGATTTTATTGGTAGGAAATGACACATCCAATAAGGGTATTATATGTGTCAAGTTCATTTCATATTATTAAAACATTATTTTTACCTTAAACTACACTAATTACCTCTAATCGCAATTAATAAACTTGAAAGTTACTATTCACCAAAAAAATTATTTTAATCCCATTGAACCACATTTTACTTCTTAATGACAAACATTTATGTCGGATTTTTGAAATTCAAAACACATAGGTGGTAAAATTTCATTTAAACGAAAAATAAGTTTTTTATGTACCACTTAGTGGTTTCACTATTCATCAAAAATTGAAGTTTTTCAGAAAAATACCAAAACTTCACCCTAAGCTATATTTGATATTATGAATTCAAAAATGATTTCTATTTTAAAAAATTCAAAACATATAAGTTTCATTAATTAATTTAATAATTAATTCCCGCTGTCAGAGCAAATAGCGTGTTTTTATGAAACAATAAGTATCAAGAGATTGACACTAGTTTAAGTCTGATTTCAAAGTGAAATTAATTCCAGTGACCACTATTGGATTAAATGGAAAAAATATATTCTAATTTCACTTTAAAACAAATTCAAATGATAATCTAATCATATAAAAAAATAGATTAAAAAGATGTTTTGAATTAAAATACAACATTTTTCACTATTCATTAAAAAATGAACTTTATCGGAAAAATACCAAAAATTTACACAAAGTAAATTTTGATGTCCCGATTCTAAAGAAGAATTATATTTGGTCCAATAGAATGTATAAGAGTGAACAAAACTATATTAAATGAAGGTTAGCCATCAAAAGGTGATAAGTGGACCTTTAGTGAATATTAGAGTATCTATGCCTAAAATTGAATTCTTTTCTTATTTTAAGCCTTTATCCATTATTGGATAAATGTAAAAACATTTAACATATATAATCATATTTTAGTTATTTCTATTCATTCCCTCCAATACAAAAGCTACGTGTTAACTACCATTTCAAATAATATTATTTTATTACTAGTGTGCAACGTAAGATTTCAAAGAAACTCTTTGTTGCGTATCAGGTACGCTATCGAACATAGCAACCTCTTTAAAGTAAAATTAATTTTTAATTCGTAAATTTTAATAAATATTAAAATGTATTATTCTTTATTTACCTGGAATGTTACATGGGAGCACCCATCATAAAAGTTATATCATGCTCACTCGTGAGCTATATTTGTGATCAAACCATTATCAAAAATGTATAACAACTATATTAATAAAAAACAATGAAAAATAGTTTTAAAAATTATTGAAAATTTTTTAGATATTAAGATAACCATTCTAAATAAAAATCCATTTTCAATTCCAAAATACCTAGAAAAAGGTATTTATAGTTTTTCAATGAAGAAAAAAATGATAGATTGTAGAGGAAGCCAACCATGAAATAATGGTTATGGTGACATGAAAATTTTTTCTGACTTTACACGTTATATTAGAATATTACTAATTTAATTTTGTTAATGAAAATTCATACATTATATAAAAATTTTCCATTTGACATCCTTTGACTGAAAGTCAATAAAATCATTTATTTAAAACTACCAACTAAACACATAATGAATAAACCGTTTTAATTGAAAATCTAAATGAAAAATTATAAATTAAAATTAAAATTAATGAGGAATCATGGTGGTTTAAAATTTATTTCATTCCCTATATGTAATAATAAATATCCCATTTGTTCTTATTAAAAATAGATGAAGAGGGAATATTAATAGAGGATTTTTAAGGGCAAGTCCCTTATAATGAGATGGAATCATCAAATATGTTCTCTATCTTCTTAAATAATAAACAATTTATTATTTTAACCTAATTTTCATTATTTTTTTATTTCATTATAAACTATGATATATTTAATTACATAATGAACTGAATTCACTTCTAGTGTTTTGATGATATTTGTCTCATATGACATAAATGTAATTTTTATGTTTAATATGGACAATGAGGTCATTATTCCATCATCTATAGAATAAAAATGATGATTTAATTATATTTTTTTAAAACAAAATCATTTAAATCCAATAATAAAATATTTTTATGAAAAATGGACTATGTTACAGTCATTGAGATTGTAAGCTATAGAAACAAATGAGTAACCCTTCATTTTTCAATGATACTTTTAGGAATATTGTAAATATTATTTTAGATTTATTTTTTTCTAATAATATAATAAATATCATATTAATAATTAAAATATAATTATATATATATATAATACTTGTCATGTGGTGAAAAAAAATAATTGCATCACACTGTGGAGGTGGTACCCCAAACAAACAAATGAACAACATTATCATTTTTATATGAATGGAAATGTAATAAGGTAAATGATATATTTTATTTAAAAAAAGATAAATGAATCCTAAATGTCATATATATATAATACCTAATTTCATCATTATATTAAATACACAATATATAATGATGGATAATGAATCATATCAGTTTGTGAGGCAGTAGTCCCTCACACACACGATAGATGGTTTTGTTTCCCATTTAATAGAGGTGGGGATCAATATATTTTATGATATTAACATAATATCATCTAAATAGATTGGTATATTGGTTTTATTATTTTATCATTATTTAAAATGATTTAATTTATTTGGATGAATAAAATAAAACAAAAAACTATAGATTAAAAATGCTTCCTCCTTTACAAATAACTTCCTCTTCATAATATGATAAGACATCAAAGGATGGATTTCTTCCTAAAAATTACTTTATAATGAGTATAGGTATTATATTATTGTATTTTTGTAATTAATTGAATAAAAAATTAGTTTTAATGTGTGTATAAATGAGAATAAGTTTATATCATTGTAAGGGAGAGGATTAGCTTCGTCAGAATTCATCAAAACATTAAATTAATATAAATGAATTTTCAATTACAGATGTATCCAAAATTATAATTTTTTTTATATAATGATTATGGGTCAAAATTATCTAATCCGATATTTTTTTAACAATTTGAGGTTATATTCTCAAAATTATCATTTTGTTTCAACCACTTTCTATTACTATTTAATATTACCTAGAAACTATTCATTTTACTCTTTAAGAGTTTTAAATGATATTATAAGTGGATAAACATCAAATAAATTGAAAATTTATGATATTATAAATCATATACTTATTAATTGGAAAAAAAATATGATTCTTTTAATTTTATTTCTATTAATAAATTATTATATACAATAAATTATCATTACTCTTAATTTTTAAAAATATTCATTAAATTGAATTTAATAGAATCAATACAACTGGTAAAATTTGATCTAAATATTTTAAAATGGAACATGATTTCTTATTTGGAAAATTCATGATGACTTGAACTTGGTTTATTCCTCTTATGTGTTTATATATAAAACTATTTGAAAACAATTAAAAAATGTGGGATGTGACCAAAATACTCAATATAGGACATAAGGAAAAGTGATGTGATAGTCTAGTGGAAACATGAAATCCTATGAAAATCCATAAAAATCATTTTATCAGAATATATACTCGTTTTTGATTTAAAAATATAACTATATTTCTTATTGATATTATATTATTTCCGTGAAATTGAATTTACATGCATAAAAAATCGTATACATTCTGTGTAACATTATCATCTAAAGACCACTAAAAAATAGTTACAATTGAAAGAAAAAAAAAACATCCATTTTAATTTCCTAAATAATATAATCATTAATCAATGCATTATACTATTATTTGGGTGTACACACTATGTAGTAAATAACAGGTACACCCAGTGCTATCTGGTATTCATTTAAGCTATATTAGACTCACCTATGAGAAAGAGCGGGGTTCAAATGTTTGTAATAAATATACAAGAAAAATATAATGAATACAAACCGTGAAAATATCTTCTAATTTCATGTTCATAACAAGTTTTATTTTAAAATAAAATTTGTTCTTAAAACTCCATTATCAATACCAAAATACATTGAAAAAGTGAAAGAGGTTTTTTCTTTTGAGATGTCATGAAATATTATTGAGGTGTCCACTCATTTTAAAATGGTCATGGATATGTGGATATTAATTTTGAAAATATATGTTAATATGGAATGGAAATATTTTTTAATCAATTTTGAACATTTTAGAAAAATATTCCTATTGAAAATCGTTAAATCAATGTTATAAAAAATTATTTATTGAATTCTAAAAATAAAACACATAATTAAATCTTTTACATTGAAAAGGACTGTGTAATAATATAAAAGTTAAATTGAACAATTTTTTATTAATTATGGATGTATATTTAATTTATGTTTAATAAAAAAAATTGATTTTGAATAAAAACATGAATGAGTAACTTTATAAGAGGAATTTTTTAAAAAAAGTCCCTTGCATTAAGCCTAACAAGCCATGTACATTCATTTATTCCCGAATAAACTGATATTATAATATTATACACTCATAAAGTATATTTTCATATTCATTATTCCTTATTTAATATAATTACATGACTATTCAATTACATAGAATTTTAAATTCAAATCGATATTTTTAATGATATTTGGATCCTATGATATAATTTTCATCAGTATGATGACTATAATCCAAGTGTTAATTATTCAATAATTTACATAATAATATTCAGGAAAAATTTATCATTTTTATTAATCAATTATAATTTTAAATCTAACATTAAACATGGATATGGAAAATAATCTATGTTACACTTAAGAAGAGGGAAATTTGTACGTACAGAGTAGTTACATATCCATTTCTCAATGATCATTTTTGAAAGGGGGTATGTTGTATTTTATCTTTTTAAAATTATAATAATATTATAAATATTATTTAAATTTTTTTAAATATGTTTATATATAGCATACATGTGATCTGGTGATAAAAAATAAATCAAATCACTTCAGGGAGTTGGTAGTCCACTCTTACACAACGAAGATGTTATAATTTTTTTCTATGAATGGAATCATAAGATGGTAAATAATATATTATATTTTAATAATTATAAATATGAAATTAATATCATATAAAAATAATGTTACATCATTATAATAAATGTGTGATCGATGGTGATGAAAAATGAATTACATCTATTTGTAAGGTGGTTGTCAGATGTACACCTGAATGATGGTTCTATATCACATTTGATAGAAGATGATATGTATATAGGTTAGGATATTAAAATATTAGAACATAATTATATATAGGATACTAGTGTTATTATTTTATCATGGTTGATGATATTTTTTAGTATGTGGATGAAAAAAATAATAGAAATTTTGGATTTGAAATGATATTTCCTTTCTGAAAAACATCGTTTCCTAGCACTAAATGATAAAAAAGGTTGATTTTCTTCGTAAACCAATATATCTAGAGTGAGGGAAGGATATTTTGTATCTATTTGGTCATTTAATTTCGAAAATAAATGGTGTTTTATTTGAGAAATAATGGTAGATGTGGTTCCCTTTTATAAGAGATGGGAGGGAAAATCTTATAATTCCTTCAAATATCAAACAAATATAAATTAATTTTAAAATTAAAATAGATCCAAAATACTTTATTTATAATATAATATGTGGATTAGTCAAAATATTCTAATACATATTTTCATTTCTATGCTATATATGTACCCTTATCATTTTAATTAATCCGCCCATTAATCTCTTTCACTCTTACCATTAAAACAATTATTTTTACTCTTTGAGGGTTAATATAGTTATAGTAAATGGGAAAATGACCCATAAATAGACTAAGGTTTATATTATAAACCGTGTACAAATTCTGATTCTAAATATCTAAATTTTCGAATTTTGTATCATTTATTAATTTATTATTTGCAATAATATCTCATAAACACAAATTATTTTATCTATTCATTATCTTGATTTCAATAATGTCAATAAATGATGTAAAATTAGAAAAAAAAATATATTAATAAACCCATTATATATCACATTTACATATAAAATTCATTTACAACACTAATTATTTCATATTATTATATTTTTAATGTTTTTAATGTCATTTATTTAATTATAACATTAATTAAATAATTAGAATGTCATCATTTTGAAAAATATTTAATTTAAATATTTTTTCACAAAAATTTTTAAAAAAATGTACATGATTAATATAAACCATTTAGTATTAAATTTACAATTTATTACTAAACATATCCCACAGTTTTCCCCATGTTAAAAGGATTACTATAATGAAAAAATTGTGGGACATTTTGTAGTTGTATTTAATTAAAATAATATAAATTTCATAATCTAAAGGAAATTACCAAAAAATTCCATATAACTAAATATAGGAGGAGTATATATAAAATAGGATTATCTAATAATTATAATTATTTTTTGTGTAATTTTATAATTCATATATTTTATTTTTAATATTATTGACCTGATTTTCCCTTTACCGTGGTTGAAACAATTATTAATGTTTCCATTCATATTGACAAAAAATGAACTATTTATTTTGTAAGAACATAATAATCTAAAATATGGAATCCATTTTTTAATATTATAATTATATAGTTGGAAGAAGTTTTTAAAAATGAACTAGGAAAATGAAAAGTAAAAATGTTTTTTCAAACAAATGACCTTTTAAGTATATAATATTTTTTTTACTAATTTGTTGTATTAAATTAATTTCAAAAATCATTTATAAATAATATTAAATCAAAAATAACAAAAATAATTTTAATAAAAATAAAATTATAATTTCAATTTTAATATACATTAATATAATATGTGGTTATCAGTAAATGTCAATATTTTTCAATACTTATTAAAAATATATATTTTTAAAATATTCTCAAAATAATAATCATAATATTATTTATTATATAATGAATTAAAAATTGAAATTAATTATTTCATAAAATATATCTAAAATTTCATGAAATTAATAATTATATTAAATCATAAAAAGAATGAAACCCGATTTTGTTTATAAAAGTCTATTTTCATAGAATAAAATGATATTACAAAAAAAATTGAGGGCATATTTTCATTGAATTTATTGATATATTAAAATTTATTTAGTCCAATATATATAATTCATAATAGTGTAAATACTATTCATTTCCACAAATTTAACACTTTGGAAATATCAGCCTCATTTAAATAATAAAAATTTAATGTTCTGTTAGGGCTAGTGTTTGATATCTTCTACTCTAATGAACATAGTTATTTATTTTTAATAAAACTATTGGGATATTATATTATTACCCCATTAAGAATATTCATCCTCTAAAATTTAATTTTGTACTGGTAACTATGTTATGGATTCTATAAATTCTTTGTTTCAAATTACACATCTTAAAAAATACTCAATACAACCTCTTCTTAAAAGTACAGAAAATGGAAGTATGATGGCCATTCAGAATAACACAGAATAGATTTCTATGTAGGTGAATATAAGCGGGATTTGAAAAGATGGATGTGTAATGAATAAATCTTCATTGAATTATTTTTGAGTGATATATATTATATTCATGAAAATGATAACCATCAGAAATCCATAATTATATGGTGGATTTTGTAATATCTCCAACCTAAAATCCACTAACTAGTTCCCTGAGCTAACTCGTCAAATGACATCGAGCACACCTCCCTATATGACAGAGGTTGTTAACTAGTAGTGACGGTCTAGGTTAGTAATTTGAGGATATTATTCCCTCTATACCATAATAATCTACAGTATATAACAAGCATAAATTGTAGAAAAAATTGAAATAATAATTAAAAATCTTAACTATCTCCTCCCAAAATAGTGTACAACCCAAATCAAGATCAACATGGGATGTCTTGCTAAATAGTTTTATGTGGAAAAGACCAAAAATAAATAAAAAAAGTTTATTTCCTAAAACAAACCTCAATAAAATTCTATACCTCATCCATGCATATCCCTTTTCTAACTCAACTTCCAAGAATAGGGCCATTTCCCATGTTCTAACCTACAATAATGAAGTGTTCTTGAGTACCCAATGGCATCCCGAGCAGGGTGTGTGTACAACTCTAAAGGCCACCACCAATTGTGTCTCCAAAATAAACAATCTAAAAGATAGTGCATGAAATATAAAATAAATTAAATGTAAATATAGTACATTTTGGGTGATAATAGTTTACAAGGTTAAGTTGAATAATTCCTAGCTCTATTCCCAATTCATTACTTACAACATCATTATTACTATATTCACCTTCATCGTGTGTTCAATTAAATAGGAATATTCATCATGTTTAAATAATAATGGAAACTTTTCAATCCCCATAACACACTAGTGTTAAACACATTCAACAATCAATAAATATCAATTACGCTAGAGCCTCCATCCAAGTAGTTTCATCAAATACAAAAATTGGTTGTATAGAGCATTTGTCTGACACCACATCCTATGAATTCCATGGTGGAGATAGAGCATCCGTCTAACCCTACCCGTGGGAGGATCCTCAGTCCATTATCCCTCCACCAATCTATCTATACATTCTTATTCATCCATTCACCACACACAACCATATTCAAAAAAAGAAACCAACACATATAAGAGTCATACTCTATGACAATCAATATTGGAATTAACATTGTTCCATAACCCATTAAAACATGTTCCATTAACGTTACTTATCTCATTTAGCCCAAATTTCCATTCACAATCCTAGATGCCTAAGCATATTCAATAATTCCCTTATATCATCTTGTTTAACATATTCTTAAATCCCATTATAAAATATCATTTAACATATTTCCCATATCACATACCAATAAAAACATCAACATACTCCACATGGGCTCTACATTTTCACATAATGAACTAGATCATACATAGTTAATTTCTAGTCCTAAAAAAATATTGGAAAACCTCATGGGTGGCCTCATATTGGTCAAAAAATCCTTGTTTTGTCCCATTGGGACCATGAGGTTTTTCATTCATTTTATAGACACCAATTATACCTTACCTTACTGAAGGGTTCAAAATCACTATAATAAGTGACAATGAATAAGGTTAGACATGCACAAATATACAATGAATCTATGGGATATAACTTGTAGAAAACCTACCTTGTATCCATTGGAGAATTCACTCTGAAACATGGATATAGATCTACATTCAATAACCTCTTAAAGAATCAAACAATGTTTCCATGAAAAAGAGGGGGCTTAGAGCTTTGAATGGAAATAAGTTGATAATGAAATCCCTTAACCAAAAAATGAACCAAGAGGGGGATTATAAGTACTGAGATCAAATATCTATAATTGAAGGCACTCCAAATGGCCTAGTGATGAATGAGAATAAGACTTTCGAGCTCTTGGGAGCTATTTTGCATCACTGGGGTTGAGATAAAGAGAATGGGGAAAAAATCGGGCATGGGCTTAAAATCACATAATGAATTTTTTTTAAATTTATCTTTGTTACTGGGCCGCACAGTTTACCCACTTGTTTTTTCAATCCATGTAAAAACCATGTGAAGGCTACTACCAAAGGGAGATGAATTCACATAGATACTTGGGGAGGTCCATAAGTTTTTTACTAATGATGCACAAGCCATGAAACATTCCCAGAAATCTCCTCTTATCCTTCTCCTTCATGTCTCGAACCCCTGGAACACCCTTGAGTCCCCATATACTCCATAGAACCACTTCATTAAACATAAAAAAGTGATTAGAATTAAAATTAAAATAAGGAAATAGTCCATGATATCTGGAATATTAAAATGTCCCCAACTTATGATTTCTCTTCCTCAAGTCTTAGTTCCAAGAATTATTGAGTTTATAAATAAAAGAGATCAGGAAAATGGACATGCATATCTAACTCTCATCTCCCACATTTCTTCATGATCATTAACATGTAAAAATAGAACATGAATCAAAAGAAAAAAATTTCCCAACAAGACCTTATCACATTGATCCAAAATGAAAACCATATGCTCCTCGAATGACACATCAGCCTCGACCTCAACATGATCAACATTTATAACATGAGACCGAACAGGGTGATACTGTTGGAGTTGTGAAAAAACAAAAGATACCATGCTTCTAATTATACCATTGTTTAATAACTAATTAGTAAGACACAGATATGATCCTCTCCATATACTCAAATTTCCCCATATACCTGGGATCCAACTTCCCTTGTTTCCTAATTCGATGTTGACCAAACCTTAGAGACACTAGAAGAAACACACCATCTCCCACTATATACTCAAGAGTTCTACAATGCCAATATGTATATTAATTTTTCCTAATTTGTGTCGTTGGAAAGTGATTTTGAATAAATATAACTTTTTCTGACATCTCCTATATAAGACTCGGTTCTGACACTTCAGACTCACAAGCATCTAACCAACAAAACAGAGATCCACATGGTCTCCCATAGAGTTCCTCAAACATTGCCATCTAAATCATATCTTGAAATTTTATTTTGTAAGGAAACAAAAAGAGTAATAAATCCTTATCCCATGAACTGCTTAAATCTATAACACAAGATTTCAACATGTATTCTAAAACATAAATTGTCTGCTCAGACCACCCATCGGTCTCTGGGTGATAATCCCTACTCAATAAAAACTTGGTACCAAGAAACTTTTGTAATCCCTATTATAATTACAATGAGAAACGCATATAATGATATAAAACTATGGTTTTCAAAAAAACCATTAAACTGAACTATCTACTAAACATATAACCCACCAAGCTAAACAATTATGTATGTGCCTCGTATTAGTAATAAATTAACCACTTTGGTTATCAAATCCATAATCACCCAAAGTGATTCATTCTTATGGGGTGCACTTGGAAGAACCACTAGGATTTCCATAGTTATGTCATTCCACTTCCACACTAGGACAACCAATGACTGCAACAACCCAACTGGAATATTTTGATCGAGCATCAACTGTGAAAAATTTGGCATTGTTCCACAAAACCTGCCACTTCATTTTTCATTACCGGCCACTAATACTACCTAAGAAGGTCATGATACATCTTAGTCTATCTAGGATTCACATACCAATTTGATGAATGGAACTCACACATAAACTCTTTTTTCACACCAGCTGATACCACAATAAATCCATGAACATAAAAAAATATCAGTACACAACTTCCAACTAGAAGATGACTTCCCACTATAAGACATTCTTTTATAGAAATACACAATAGATCCACCAGATAACTCTCCATGACTCGGATCCAAAGTGTGGAATCAACTTTTATAGATGAAAGGGTCATTTATCCATGAACATCCAACACCACCAGGTGTATCTCATCCAAATAAACTAATCATTCACTACTTAGAGATTGATTAAAAAACCACTTGATTTTGAGTGTTTTGAATAAGAGTATGTGAACCAATATTACCATTACCTAGTGTTTAAATCATATGTAAATAGAATTATTGTAGGTACTATACCCACCTTCATTGCTGAAGATTCAAATCCCACTAAGAGAACCACTAATTTAGGATTTTCTAATCAGTAAACACCTTGAATCATTCCACCAACAAGTAATGCCTCTAATATTTTAGGAATAAACCACAATAGAAATCTCAAGATCATGGGTAGGGTAATTTCATTCATGTGGTCTCAGCCCATATGCTTTAACCTGATCATCCGACATCAATAGTTCCCTAAGTATGACACTAGATACATCACAGAACAAGGTGTTCCTCTTACCAAGATCAGTTAAGATATGTATTAATTATTTATTAAACCACTTCTTGAGCTGGTGAAAATTATTCTCACATGCATCATACCATTCAAAATTGTCCCACATCATGGTTAAACCTAAGATTTGTGCTACCAAATGAGGTAAATCCTTAATGAACATTTTTTAATAAAATTCCATTCTTAGAAAACATTTAACATAATAATCAATCTTATGCTGCTCACATGACACCATATCTTGCACCTTCTCTTGATCCACCAACACAGCTGACTCAAAAATGATGTGTCCCAAGAAGTGAACCTTGTAAAATAAGAACTAACATTTGGATAGCTTGGTATTAAGCCAATTTTATATTAGTGTACTCAGGATGATATCAAGATGTTTAACATGATACTCAGGAGTTCATTAGTGCACTAAGAAGCCATCAACAAAGAAAAATATTAACTGATCCATAAATGGGTGAAATGTTCAATTCATCAAGGCCATTAACATAGCGGATGAATTGGTCAACCTGAATGGCATCACCAAAAACTCATTAAACCTATATCATCTCTGGAAACTATTCACAGTATCTCAGAATGTCTCACCCTCAACTGATGGTATCTTGATCTTAAATTGATCTTGGATAACATAGAGGAACCCCTTAATTAATCCAAAAAGTCATTGATTTTGTGATTTGGTTATTGGTTCTTAACTATCATTTGATTCAACTTTCTATAATTAAAACATAACATCAATGACCCATCATCATTTTAAACAAAAAACATAGGTGATCCCCATGGCGATGTACTCGATTGGATAAATCCATTTTCCTCCAATTCTACTAGTTGACCCTTTATTTCATGATGTTATTCTAGATCCCATAGATATGGTGGAATGAAAACTGGTTATCTTCCTCGAAACAACTCTATTGTGAACTCCATATCCCTTTCTGGTGGAAGTTCGGAGAAATCCTTAGGAAACACATCTTGAAACCGATCTGTTACATGTGGAAAGTCATGTTTTTTCAGTCCTCCATCATTAAGAATATATTATTCCACTTGGTCCATGATTTATCCCAACTACTAGAAAATGGGACCTTCTCATCTCTTTCGGACATCCCACTCACCATGAAGGACATAAGTGTCTCCATCGGTAGATGTGAAATTTACCCTATGAATGTAAAAATCAATGTTCCCGGTACAACACCAATAAATTCATGCCAAGAATCAGGTCAAGACTTGACATCTCAAGTATAAATAGATTCTATATAAAATAATAACCACAACCTCTAAATAACAAGATTACATTGTCTAATATTTTATTCCCTCACCCACAATAGAGAATCTAGTGACACAAACCCACATGAAATTTTAAATTTTAGGCCAAAAACAACTATGAAATGTGAAAATATAAAATAATACAAAACACCGATGTCAAATAAATCACAACTGAGTGTGGAAACTATAATAATCACACCTTGAATGGTAGATGGTCTTGACAAGACACTATCTGGTGTAGAATGAATTACATGAAGATAACATGTCGTTCTACTATAGTCTCTACCCAGAGTTACCTATACTACATTGCCCTACTAGTGTATATGGTCTCGTCTTATAGTTATGCATTATCCATCCATACCAGTATGATCTGTCAAGTTCTAACTACCTACATAATATAGGGTAAATGACCCCCTGCACACACTATGCACTGATCTTTTTACTTATTCATTTATTATCTACCATGAGTTCCATCATAACATCTGCAACACATTGGCCATTCTGCTACATGATCTTCACTAAACACTTAGTCATCAGAACTGACTTCACATGTTTCTTGACCTAACACACTGATAGCTGCAAACATGATCACTAACATAAGAGGATGGCTCCCTTTTCTTGTTGGTTTTTTCACCACTACTTGAAAGAAATTCTCTAAGTCACACTTCCTGTTATCAGAAGCTACACCACTTGCCTGCCTCATTAGAAATACATGTATGCATCTAGAGGCATCATTGAGGTTTCCTTCTAAGATGAGGTCTTGATCTATTCCCTTTGAAATACCCTTCAACTAGATGATATTTACCTAGGATCTGATCTCATGTCGAATCCCATCCTGAAGGCACCTTTACATAGTTTCCTCATCTCACACTAAAGCAGGAACAAAACATTAAAAGTCCGTGAAAAGACTTGCATACTTCATCACTGACATCATCCCATGAGATAGTCTCATAATCTTTACATCTTGTTCCATCATTAAGGTCTTTAGAGAGTAATTTTCTAGAATCTTTTCAGGAAAACTCTTCCACAAAATGACCTCTACATGTTCAGTTAGAACTATTATATCCCAAAAACGCTTTTCCTATCCCCACAATCATGTAATTATATAACATGACTCGCTTATCGAAAGGAGTCTCCATATAATCAATAATTTTTTGATATAATCTATCCATAACTCAGCTGCCTCTAGGACACCCTCCCTGGTAATAGTTGTCGGGTTCTGCTACTGAAACTCCTTAGTCATCTCAAACATACTCAGTGCAGCCCACCCTTGGTCCCAATCTATCATCTTCATAGAGAGAGAAAATTTCTCACTGAACTATTCTTCCATGTTATCTAGAACCATTAGTTCCTATTTCTCAATTAATGGGGGATAATTCGTGACAATAACCTCCTTTTGTTCAACTGGAACATTCCATCATGGTGGAATTTCTCTACAATTCCAAACATGAGCTTTAGAACACAAACTATAATTATTTCACAAAAAATATAGGAAGGCTCATCACTAGACACATTTAACCATTTAAATTAAACATTCCAAATGGGTATCATCACACCTAAAACACTACCCTAAACCATTTCTACCAACGACTAGGATTAATAATGGATAACTAACTCGCATGGTTATAATCCTTGTATTCTACACCATATCTGAACTATTTCCATATAAAAACTTACTTCAATTAGATTTTAATTATCCTACCACCCATTATAAAGTGTAGTCCCATAATTGTTATTTAACATTTTCTCCCCTTATTACCCATTTGTATAATTTTTTTAGACACAGTTTTCATCACTCTCATCAAAATAAAATTCATTTTACCCTCTATGTCTCACAAACTCGTCCCATGTCTTTGTGCCTACTATGATTCATGTCATATATATATATATATGTGTGTGTGTGTGTGTGTGAATGTCTGTGTCCCAAGAATGATGCATGAATTATTAGACTCATTCCATTCTAGTCACGAGAAAAGTATTATAAATCTATCACATCACACAACTAGTGTATCACCCAATGATAAAATATCATCAATTATAAAAACACACAGTATGAATAATAATTCCCACCTAGGGTGACTTGGGTTTTCCCCCGTACTTGGGTTAGCTAATCCCATGAAAGAGATCATTATCAAGGCTTGATAGCTTACTAACCTCATATCTACCTCTCTTAAATATAATGTCTTGGAAATGTCCTCCTCTATTACCAAATTTTAATGTCTCCAAATTAGAAACCACTAATCGTTTCCCTGAGTCGGGTAATCACATGACCTAAAAGGAACCTCCCTATATTCAAGAGAATATCGACCAGTAGCCAGGGTCTAGATTAGTCATGTGGTGAGACTATACCCTCTTTAAAAGAGTAATCCACATTAGATAACAATAATAAAAAACAGAAACAAATGCAATAGCAATTTAACAAGAATAACTATATTCTCACGACATCACATACAACCAATATCAAGATAAACATGGGATATCCAGATAAATGTTTCTATGTTCAAAAAACAAAAAATAAATAAAATGAGGATAATCCAACAAATGGTCATGTCTGTATGTTTATAACCTCATCCATTCATGTTGCAAACCTAACTCAACTTCCTTTCATATGTCCCATTCCCTTGTCCTGACCTAGATGTTTGAAGTCTACTCGGGTATCCAACAGTGTCCCCGATAGAGTGTGGGTACGACTTAGTAGCCCACCACCAATGGTGTCTACAAAATATCCAATCTAACATACATTTCATACAATCTAAAATAAATTAAAAGTAAATAAAAGATAGTTTGGGTGGAATTCATTATCAAGGTTCTCTTGAATTATTCATACCATTAATCCCAATTCATTTCATACACTATCTTAATTATCTAATTAACCTTCATCATGTGTTCAATGAAATATTAATAATTATCTAGGTCAAATAATAAGGGAATCACATCAAGCCCTCTAACTCACTAGGGATAAACACTTTCAATAATCAATAAATCTCAGTTACCCTGGATCCTCGGTCCCGGTATTTTCATTGAATAAAATAATTGGGGTCATAGAGAAATAGTCTAACTCCAAAACCAATGAATTCCTAAGTGGTGTTAGAGCATCAATCCAACCCTACCTGTGGGAGGAGCCTTAGTCCTTTATCCCATCACTAATCCTTATGCATGTGCTTATTAATCCATTCACAATGCACAACTACATCACAACCAAACACAACCAACCCATATAAGAGTCATAATACATGGGAATCAATATTAGAATTAGCATTGTCCCATAACCCATTGAAATATTTTCCATTAACATCACTTAGCTCATTTAGCCCAAATTCATATTCCCAAGCCTATCTCACTAAGCATATTAAATAATTCCATTATATCATCCTTTTTCACATATTCATCAATACCCACATGAAATCCCATTTTTCATATTTCTCATTTCACATACCAATAAATATATCAACATACTCAACAAGGGTTCTATATTTTCATATAATGAACTAGAACATACAAAACTAATTTCTAGGCCCAGAAATACATTAAAACACCTCATCAGTGGCCTAAAATGGGTCGAATAATATTAGTCTCATCCCATGGGGACTATGAGGGTTTTAATTCATCATTAAGACACCCTATATAATTAACCCCACCAAAGGGTTCAAAATTACAAAAAGAAGTGTCAAGGAATAAGGTCGGACATTCAAAAATCTACAACGAAACTATGGGATATAACATGTATACCACCTACCTTGAATCAATTGGAATAAACACTCTCAACCATGGTATTATATCCAGATTCAACCACATCTTAATGAATCAATATATATTTAATTAGAAAAATGGGGTTTTAGAGATTCAAAAGAATATAAGATGACAATACAAACTCTACACCAAAAAGAGATCCAAGAGGGGGATTAGACATAACTGGATCATTGATCTGCAACCAACAGAACTCAAAACAACCCAGGGATAAAGGATAGTATCTTCTGGGATATTTTGTCAGCTCTTTTTTATCATTAGGGTTTAGAGGGAGAGAATACAAGGAAAAATTAGGTGGTGTTAAAAAATCTCATAACAGATTTTTTGAAAATTTATCTAATTAACTGGTCAGAACAGTTTACCCAAATGGTTTTCCAAACCATGTGCAAGCAACTTACTAAGGAAGGTGAGGTTAAATGTTTACCTGGGGAGCTTTTCACATTTTTCACAAACCATGTGCAAACCTTGATACATGCCTAGAATGTTTATTTTCCTTCTTTTTCATGTTCTGAACCCCGAAACACCCATGAGGACCCACAAACTACCTATAACCACATAATTATCCATATAAAGTAGATAGAAATGAATATTTAAACAAGGTAATTGCACAATTAATTTTAGGAGCATATATATTTAAAGTATGTTGATTTTTCTATATGAAAATAAAACATATAATAATCTTTTTTTGGAAAAAAAATTTACAAATATTTAAGAATTATTATGCTTCATAGACTATGAACATTTGGAAATTTACTTTCATGACAACAATAATTTAACCCTTTAATCAAATCCCATCACAATATCTTAGTTTTCACTAAACATTGAGTGTTCAAGATGAATTTTTCATAAATTAAGTAGTAAAATCAACAATTATAGATCAGAAAATAAAAATAATAATAATGATGTACTTATATGGCCCTCATGAATTAACTAAAATATTTTTTTGTAAAATTTTTGATAATTTACAAAAATAATACACCTTCATATCAAGAGAAACTATGATTATTTTACCAATTAAATGGTAATTGAAATTTCAATATAGATTATTCAGAATAATAACAATCCATAAAATTAACAAATGATATTCCAAAAAAATATTTAAACAAAAAAATAAGAATTATTTGATCGCATATACTTCCAATATAAATTTTATATTTGTCCTCAAAATAACATCAATCATTGTTATCGTCTCATACCAAAAATTTAATTTAACAAATAAAATAATATTCAAGATATTATATACACTTATATAAGTTAATTTAGTATTAATAAGAAGAAATAAAATCATATATTATTCAAAATGATTATTAAACAATTTTTTCTAAAATAAAAATCCATAGTATTATGTCTACCTTATTCCTATAAATCTCTAGAAATTATTGTGTCCATAGACTCAAATAACATTGACCACCTAATCATCAATCCAATTTATGATGTCATCATTATCTATATGGTAAAACAAATGTTATCTAAATGAATAAAAACTTTTTTATTTCAAAACACTTAAATAATGAAAAATAATTTCAAAATTACTTGGTCATAACATAAGATAGTTGTTGGTAATTTTCCCTAATAAGCCTATATCTGTGGTTTCAAGCCTCACAACCACGATAAATGTTATGGGATGTCACACATACTGTGGGGTGAAAATTTTGAAAAACTATATTATTTATAACATTCCTAAAGTTGAGATATATCCAAAAACATAGAGTAATATATTCAACATTAAAGAAATCTTTTAACCACATTTGTTTCTCATACATTACATTTTTCATCCAAAATGGAATAACTCATAATTAAATATAAATAACATATCATATAAATACTATAAGTTATCCATACCATTAATAACAAGTCAAAAATATGAATTCATTATTATTCCTCAAATATCATTTTCACATGATAAACATAAGTGCTACATAAACGTCAAACATCTACTAAAACTCAATAAAATTATCCCAAAGTCATCTATATAGAAAATAGTAATCGTAATTTTCAAATTATGATCATCAATAAATATAGAACAACATTATAACACATAAATGTCGAAACCATACTCATTCAATGATATTCATAATACCATAAAAGTTATTTTCAATGTTATTCATAAATATAACTTTCCTAAAAAAGAAAATATGAAGTGTGTCATAAGATTCAATAATATCAATGAATTAGTAATGAAATATTCCACACCATTCATTTTTATTTTTTTATTTCATCATCTTTAGCTATAATGGAATTAAGTATTTATAAACATTTATCTATGTGTTCTTTCTAATATCATTCTTAAGGCTTCACCTTAGGACACCAATTTTGTATAATGAAAATTCTGATGACATTTAAATCATTTAATTCATACATCAGGAAGATATTATTTTATATTAATTAAGTTAACTGAAATATTCTATTTTTATTCATATATTATTACATTATGACCTACTTTACCACATATAAAACATCCTCACACTATTTTATGATATTCTCTTATCTTATTCATTCAACATTCATGATGCATGGTTTATTGAAAATATTTTCCATTATGATCATTATTATCATATTTTCCATGGGATGTCATATCCCAAGTATTCAATTCACTGGTGAATTTACCATGTCACAATATTTTAATCGTTACCCTTTATATCTGGTTTAGAATAAAAAATTGATATATCACTTAAAATATAATTCTAATTGGTTTCTCATTTAGAAAACAATAATATTTTACTTTTTTATATTTTATTTTGATAGATAGATCCATTTACAAAAATTTAAATTGTTAGTGTGATAGTATTAATAAAATAACAATAATTCATATTATTGGTTTAACAAACACTAAGATACCATTTTCAATAATAAAAAATGAGACCATTTTAATGAGGTAATTTCCTTTTTAATAGAAAATATAGTATGATTAAATGTTTATAAAAGGGTAATTTTATAGTGGTCCATTTGAAGAAGGGGAATAAGATCATTATAAATTTGACTATACCAAATGAGATCATTTACATTGGGACCTTTTTGTATGGAC
The DNA here is from genome assembly GCA_963277665.1 of Viscum album. NCBI lineage: Eukaryota > Viridiplantae > Streptophyta > Magnoliopsida > Santalales > Viscaceae > Viscum > Viscum album. The sequence continues at coordinate 1,030,841,251 of OY728133.1, read as the reverse complement.
ACCCTCTAGAAAATTTCCTACCCATAGTCATGTGTGATGATGTATTCAATATATGAGTTGATTTGTAAAAAAAATTCCATCAATTTTCCAGATTGAAAGAGAGATGGGTAGAGCCTACTATGATGTCTTAAACAATGGTGGAGGAGTGAAATTTTAGATAAAGGTTGTTCTTTCCTCATTGGTTTCATTGATCAGTCACAATAATGACACTAAAACTTTCAACATCAATAGAAAAATTAAAGCCACATGATCCATGGATATATATTAGTATATATCAATAATGATCTCTAAAAATATAACCATAGTCTATTGGACTCATTTTTCCTCTTGATGACCCATCATTTTTTATTTTGATCCAACATATATAAGGAAACTTCCAAAATACTTCATGTGTTATAATGGGATAAAAAATGTTTCCATTTTGGACAAACCATTTGTATACTATGAGCTCATGTATTGTGTTGTGAATGTAGACCATTTTTGGGGCATTTCCTTCTCTAATCACAAAAAACAATTTTGAAAATGCATCTCAAGGCATGAAATGAAATCAATCATGAAAAAACATATTGTTATCATTCAAAATGATGAGGGTAAATTCCTTAGTAGCAACCTATAAAAATTTAAGAATATAAGTATAAAATATTTTGTCCAACCAAAAATTAAGGAATTACAAGATAAAGATGTCATAAGAAAGTTATATGTAAATATATTAAAAGGAATAATTTCCCACCATCAAGGTAGTGGATCAGAACAAGATTAAACAATCAAAAAAATCTCTGCATTTATGACATATATCAAAAATGGACAGAAGCGATGTTACATAGGACAAGATATATTAATACATAATGATATTTACATGATCTAACCTCTATTCAAGAACTTTTTAATTCACTAGATGTTATATTTTTTAGAAAGGATACCACTATTATATAAGTAAAGGAAAGTACAGAAAAAAAATATTTTGAATGATTTATCAGTTGGATTAAAAGATAAATTAATTAAGTCCATGAGAATAAGGGATAATTTATTATTTTAGAAAAAAATAATAGTCTCCCTGACCTCTAATTCCATGGAAAGAGAATTGATCATGGAGTTCCTCACTTGTTTGAAAATATCATGAATGATAACATCCATATGATCAAATATGGTGGAATATCCATTTAAGAGATCATTATTGTATGATAGAACATGATTTGAGAGGGAATCCATGTTTTCTAGGATTTGATCACCATTTTTGAGAATGGAAAATGGTAGAGAGAACATTCTATATGTTTGAATCAAATTTTAGAACATAATGTTTTTGTCATCATATTTTATCCAATTGGATTTAATGGAATCTCATTGCATGGCCTTTTTAATGTTTTCATGACTTTTTATTTTAAATAAAACATCATCTTTTTTCAAAATTCCATCAGTAATGTACCTATAGGTGGAATATTTTTGAATATATTGTAAGGATACCTCAAGAGATGTGATTTTATTATGGAGAGGGATAAATCTATCATTGATCCACTTTTTTAGCTTCCCTACCTATGAAATTTGAGTTTTATGATGGAGGTAGGGGAAATATTTTTGTATTCTACTGAAACTCATTCTACCTAAACAAGATTAAAAAACAACAGATGAGTCATCTAAGTTTTTTAAAATTAATGGGAATGGGATGGTAAGTATATTTGGAAACAAAATTTATCATAGTGTTTTAATGATTTATATTGAGTCTTGATATTGTTTTGTATGAGATAGACTCATAGTTTCTATGACTACATCATTATTAAATTTTCAATTATGTTTTATCTATACCATAAAACTAATTTGTTTTCTATAACATGTTTATTTTTCACCTACCAGATTGTTTTATAATTAAGAGATTATGTTCAATGAAAGCTCTAAATTCTAAGGAAGTGATTGATATGGTCACAAAACGTAATTATTCTTATGGATTCAAAATTCAATTAACATCACCAAGGATGATCCATCTTTTATTGATGATAGTGTTGAGGGATTAAATATCCTTCCATGTAATTATACAATCATGATACATGATGTGATAAAAAATAATGGAGAATAATTTATGAATTTCAAATTATTTAAAAGTAGATATTATAAATTGATCATTGGAGAAAACCAATGAGGGATCTACCATATAGGAGTGTGCCATGATCTAGAGTTAATTTTCCACTTTCATGCATCTTTTAGTGTCTCGTGAGTGAAATAAAATGTTATAAATTTAGTAAGTCCTAGAGGAGAAGAGTATTTTATGTTAATTAATCCCAATAAAGAAAAGATTATGATTATGAATATATATCCTAAGGGATAAAGTAGATTAAGGATTGGCTAGACCTTGTTAATTCACAGAAATGATCATAATTTATAAATGATTTTGGAGATTGAACCCCCTTTACATTTCCTTCACGACTTTGTTTTGAAGGATTTGGGAGGCATTCCGCTTTTCCTATTGAGGGGTGTAGTGATATGGAGAAATGAATTTATATCAATTACATTTATCACAGTATCTTATGTTCCCTTATCATGTAGAGTGTTCATAATCTCACTCTAAAATGGGAAATTGGCCAATTCAGTCTTTTGGGGATAGTCTATGACTTCCATATTAGCTCTATTGCTCTCTTTAATGCGAGGATCTACTTCATAAGGTATTCTGTCATTATATTCTAGGGAATATAAATCCACGACTAATGAATTTATGTTTTCATCATAGGAAATAGGATTTAGTGAAGATGAAATAGTAATGAAATTAGTTTCAATATATGTAGTAGTATTCATGAAATATTCATCAATGGGTTATAGTGTTTATATGCAACATCACATTATCACATAAAATTTCTAAGGCCTTGACATGTTCATTCGAACATTTTATTTCCTTCCCAAAAATCCAATTCTGGATCAATTATAGTTGATCAAATAGATAACATAGGGTATTTTTCTCCTTATCCTCCCCATTAGAAATATCTTCCAAGTATTATTCCAATCATACCTTCAAACAATCTTGATAAGTTTAAAGAATAATGTTTTTCACTGAGGTCATGGAGGCCCCCCTTTCTTGAGAATAACACCATTATTTTTTATGTTCATATTGATATCCATCTATTACTTAGAACTATGTTCTAACATGTCCTTCTGAATCACCCTATAAATAGAAATGGAATGGCAGAGAATCATGAAACCTTTATCAAAATAGAAGATTTATTCATACTCTAACTTGCATCAATTTTTATCAATAGAAAGTATAGTAATTTCATTAGGACATCAGATTATATACTAATATCAACTATGATTGAATGATATTGACCAATGTTACCCTTCCAAATTTTTTAGATCTATATTGATAGGAGTTCCTATGAAAGAGTAATGATCATTGAGGATTTTGTGAGTCTAATATAATAATCTAATGTTGTGATGTATGATCCATATTTGAGCCGACTATTTTTTCTTTGTGAGATGATTGAAATTGAAATACCATTAGAAGAACCTAAGGACTCCTTATTTTGGTGAATGTTGCAAATTTCTATGGTGCATTGAGATACTCATTATAGTTAAAAATTATTTGATGTTATCCACTTTTGATTAGGATGAGTTTTTAGTTGCAATATCTTCAGTAGTGAGATACTTTAATACAAACAAAAAAACTGGATATAAAAAAGAAACCATAAATCCAAATCAACCTATTAGATAACTCGTAAACATTAATATCAGCATCACCTAATGAATAACATTTCACAACGAATTTAACAACTATAATTTCATTATTTAATCAATAAAATTAGTCTATATTATAAAAAAATTTCTAAAAATAGTTTGTATGAGTACACATCTTTTCATGATCCCCCACATAAATTCCTCCTGGAGAAAAAACTCTATGAACACATACACAATAGGAATTAAAAAAACGTGAAGAAACATCTCATAATTATAATAAATCTCAATTGGATTCTCCATTAACGTCATATTCCCTCTTCATACAAATATTCCAATTAAATGAAATAAATTTCATTATAATGATAATGTTAAATATGTGACACATATAAGTCATCATCTTCCATAATATTATATTGAGAAAAATATAAAAGGTAGGCAACTTCATTAAGATTATCAAATACCTCTGAAGGTATACAATATTTTTAGAAACCTTAATTCTTTTTTGAGTGTCCAATAAAAATTGTGATTATAAATATTAAGGAATATGTGACAATTTAACTAAAAATTTATTGGAATGAATTTGTAATATATATTATTATAATAGTATTTAGTACCCTTCATCCACTAAATTATATTTTTATTCTTCCCTACCATGACAAGAACAAAATCTACACCCCTAATTGATGACTCTCAATAATTTTTCTAGAATAACAATGATCACCATATCCACATTTATAATTCTCTAATATAGTTATAGTGACAGGTTGTTGATAACTATTAATTTTGGAGAGCATGCATAAATGTAAATTATAATCACATAAACCCCCGATTCATTGAAACCATGCTTGCAACATGACCTCAAACATCTAGGATTTCATCTATATCTGACCATCCCTCTTAGGATAAAACACGTTATTATTGTATAACTGATAAATAAATAGTTTTATAGAAATTTAAATACACATTAGGTAGAAAATGAATCATAATTATAGATGATAACTCACATAACCCCATTAATCTACAAAAATACATCCACATAGAGCATCGTAGTATTATTCTTGACACCTAAGTGCATCCAAGAGACCAAGGATCAAATCCAGGTGGATGCAGAATTTTTCGGTACTGTAGCAGTACTGTAGAATGAACTGTGTAGTACTGTAGCAGGAACTGTTGCAAGAACTGTTTGGCACTGTAGCAGTCGGGAATATGACCCCGTTGGGGCCTTCGGGCCACCGATTTAGTCCCTGAATCCTTTAAGGCCTTCGGGCCACCTAGGCCTTCGGGTCAGTAAGGCCTTAGGGCCACCTCAAGGCTTTTAGGCCCCCTTAAGTGCAGATGAAAACCAGACAACATACAAGGAACATGCTCTACATGGAGGATGAGCAAAGAGATTTCACCACAGTAGAAGCTAAAACGGAATGCAAGAATGAGAGGGTATGGCTCCTGCCATCGGGACAAGCCTGTACATGCATGGGAATGCCTAGACGAACAGTCATGCGAAGGTGGAGAGCTGATTTCACGATGAAGATGCTGGGGTGGAGCAGTTCCAAGTAGTTAGTCTGGGTTGTATGTAATGTATGAAGCCTACAGGAAATGAATTCCGCTAAGGCCTAAGAACCATGTAATATTTTTTCCTATGGGCCTTGTAAGGGTTCCACCTCACCCCTTGAAAGGTGGATTATCAAAAATCAATAAAAAATGAAGTCCTTCGGGACATTGGAGGAGGTAGTATGTTAATTATATCAACTAATCGACAATAAACTATATGTCAACATATCTACTAGGATAGTAAGGAATTATAGTAATGAAATCCTCCCTGATATACACCTAAATATGAAATATTGTATCTAATAGATTGATTAAATAATCCAAAATATGATGTACAACCAATTGCAGATGAAAATTCTTTATCCAAGTCTCCATATTATCCTTGAAAATATCCATTCTTGGATACCCTAACATAATTATCAATGAATGATATATATTTTTATCTAATTATTAACTTATAAGGGAAATATATAATAATCATTATTTTTTTACCTATAACATCCTCTAATAAGGAAAATCCTTCTACAAAAATGACGATCAATGTTAACAATCTAATAAATATCCCATTTAATGGTCTTTCAATATCAAACAAAGAAGACACAACCTAATATTATGGTGATGTTGATGATATTAATCACCTTTCAACATTTTGGATGACTTCACTATAATATTATATATGAAAACATTATAACCAAAATTCACTAAATAATGATATAAAACATCATGATCATCCATTATAGTCTACACATCATAATAATCATGATAAAAATGTTTATGTCCCTTCCCACTCAACACATAAACAACTATATTCAATTATCCCATTTTGTTATATGTCATGATTTCATAGTCATGAGTGACCACTATCAACTACCAATGATATAGATTGAAATCAAGATGATTGAGAATATAGTATTCACACTAATAATTAATTGTGACAATAAAGAACTCAAAAATGTGGTAATACCAAAAACAATTATGAAAAAGTAAGTCATTCACTAACATAAGATCATGGGTGGAGTAGTCACATTCTTAATAAAATATCTTTTGATACCCCTAATATATCATTTCATTCAAAAACATCAAAGGACAACCCATTATATGACAAGAGTCATCAATAAGGTATTTAAACAAGAATTATTCTTCTAGAAACCATAGAATGTGAGTTCTAATTTTCTTTTTTTATGTAAAAAATATATAGTGACAATAATCTATTCATTTCAATTCATGATATTTTATGGTCAAAAAACATTATATGAATCGAAATCAATGATAAATAAAAATATAATATAATAACAATAAATCCAATAACAACTGTGATGCAACACAATACTGGTCTAGAAATACAATTTAAACATCCTTAACCATTAAATAATGATATAATCAAATTGATCAAACAATAACATTTCTAATAAAACTGTACATTAGTTCTTAGGATATTTGTTGTATTATTTGATTTATCTACCATGGGTTTTATAGGATTTACTTCTTTTGTATTATTGAATGTTATTTGTTTTAATTATAATTTCACATTAACCTACAAAATTATGTTCATTTATGTTTTCATTCATTTATAATGGGATTTACAATTTTCTCAATGGTTTTTTGTTAAACATATTATCATTCAAATGAAAATTATACTAAGTGTGGAATACACAAAATAATTAAATATATTGATTTAATTTTTTATTTATTTCGAATAATAATTTTTTTAATTTGGAATTTAGTATTTGTATGACTATTTTAATCAACTAAGAAATTGTTACATTATTTGATTATCGCTACTTATTTTTTATGGTACATTAATAAAGTAATCATGTTTTTGAATTTTGTATCCCAAAAAAATATTATTTGATCAAATTTTCATTAAATATGTAGATTTATTCATTAATAGAATAAATAACATAAAAATTGAATAATTTTTTATGTGTTTTTTGAAATATATTATGGAATATTTCTTTTCATATGTTTTAATTATGTATCATAACATTATTTTGAAAATGTAAAATATTTTTTTTCAGACCATGGGTCTTGAAGTGAAGTATGTGTTTGGATTTTTCATATATCATCATCATGACAATTGTATACATGAATTATATGTCAAAAATAAATTTGGGATAGTATAATAATATTTAATATTGATATTATTGAATGATATTTTAATCATATTTTCTCAAGCAAATCACTTCTTAATATAAAAAATGATTGAATTATATTTTATCAGTGAATATATAATAAATATTACATATATTTCAATTTTATTAAGTTAATATTATAGGTAATTACATTATAAATAATCACTGAATTTTTATTTTTGTTTATTTAAATCGAAATCTAGGGTTTCTTGAGTTAAAATCATGTTTTAAAAATAGGTATTTTGTTATTAATTAATCACTTTTGGTTATAATATATTTCTTTTGAAAATAAATTCATAGGGAATAATTTTATTAAATAAAATATTTCTCACTTTTTTTAAAAAAGTGATTATTAATTTATAAATCTTGTTATATATATATATATATGTGTGTGTGTGTGTGTTTTGAATAAATATTTAACTAGGATATTTGTGTTCAAAATGGTATATAAATATCAATATTAAAAATAATGTGAGATTGTTTATATATAGGGTTGAGTACTAGATTTTAATTTCAAAAATATATAAATTTGTAAATAAAGATATAAATATTTCATTATATCATTGAAAATAAAGGGGAATTGAATAAAAAATTAATTCTCCATCTTAATCTTAATAATTTCATAATCACGTGGTTTTTTAGCACACAAATTATTATATTTTACATACAATGTTATTAGTAAATTATGCATATTTCCTTGTGTTGATCCAAATTGATACAATGCAATACGTCTTATTCATTGTCATCTAAAATAATTAAGATATCTATTATGTAATAATTATATATAACCCAGATTTGTATCATCCTGAGTTTATATCTAGAGTTATACATGACAGTATGCCAATTATATTTTCATCATGAGAATATTCTTGACATAATTAGTAACGTTACATGGGAAGGGAAAAATAATTTACATATTGAGTGTCAAATTTTGTAAATTGGTATTAGGTAAAACTATATAGTTATTTGGGATATATGGACCCTATGAAACGTTTTATATATTTTTTTGTTTCCTGTCTTATTCGGGGTATTATATAAATAATTACATCATATAAGTGGTGCATTAAGAATCTTTTCAAAAACTATTTTTTACATTTCTCATTATCCCCACTGAACTGGATATATTATTTCTATATATATATTTTTGATAATTCTTTATCTTTAATGCTACATGTATTGTACTCTTACAAAATTATATTATTCAACTCATATTCTAGGATAAACCCAAATATAGTTTGAAAAGGTAAGAAATAAAAAATAATATAGAGTTAGTTTTCAATGTTACCATTCCCAGATAATCCAGGATCCGAGCACACCTAGTTTTAAACAATTTATTAATATATTTCTTCATTCTCAATGATACACATTAATATTCATTTCAAATGTTTAGATACTACTGGTGGTTCCCTGTTGAGTATTTATCCTCCCACATTACATGTGAACTCTAGTGGACATGTAGATTTTCTTGTTTCTATTGTGTTATGTGAATATTCATAGGTAGTTTTTTGATGTACAACTAACTAGATGGATTAATTTATCGATTCATATATACAATATCAAGATATTGATAGTGTGAGAGGAAATGTTTTAAAGAGTAATTTTGTTATATCAAAATATAAGTTTAAACAAATTATATATTTTTTAGAAGTATTTATCAATGGTATTTATGAACATTATCTATAATGACCAAGGATATTCATACATAAATATTAAATATTTTGACATGAATATTCAAAACAATTCAAAAATAATTATTAAGGATTGTATTTTTTAGTGTCTTTAAATACTATATACAAAATAATATTATTTCATGAAATATCTAGAATATCTCCCATAAATAACATCCAACATAGTACAAAATACATACATACCTTATATAACACATTTATTTACAACCTATGAAAATGAATCAAAATAAAGGGTTACCATGTATTCTAAATAAGTGAAAACATGAAAGAAATCAACAAAACATGATATTAAGGGTATGAGAACAAGATAATGACATTTTAGAACCAATCCCTTTATTTTATAGATTAAAAAATGAATCATGGAATAAATCATTAAATTTTACAAAACATTAATCTTATAAGAATAAAATAACATGATATTAAAGAATATTAAATTGAATTAATGAATATATTTTATGAATATTACTAGACTTATATAATTTTGAATGTGTTTAAATGGAAAAATAATCACTCATTACATAATTATATGCAATCAAGCCCTCGCATAAACTTAAGAACATGAAATAAGGTCCTTACATGACCATATGGAAATGAAAGTAGAACCAAAAATAATATTATGAACCTGAAATAATGTATATTAATAACCTTAGGGACATGAAAAATAGATCCATACTTATTCTTATCGACATTAAATCCACATCCATACATAAATTTTTTAACATGAAATCAGCTTCACACATAAAATACTTACCCTTTAGTTATCATTCATTACCCAATTTATTGGACGGATATATAGGTCCAACCCATCAAAAAATATAAAAAAATATACTTCAAAAGATTAAAAAACATTTATAATTTCAAAAACAATGAATTTTAATGTCTTTTATAAAAATTTAATTATTTCAAAACCAATGGAAAAAAATGGTTATCCTTAAAATTTCATCATTTTTTCATAGTATAATCTATTAAAAAGGAACAAGTATCATAAAAATATTTTAATAAAAAAAACCAGCTTAAGAAATAAAATTTATTTTATTATTGGATCATGTATCTATTAAAATGTAACTAATATCAATTAATGTCATCTAGGTTAGAAAATTATTTGGAAAGATCACTTGGAACATTTTTTTGGAAAATATCATTTCCACTTTGAAATAACTCCACTAATATCATAATGTTTTATATATGTTAAATAATATATTTTTATAACCTATGAAAAATATTAGAGAACTTATAAATCATGTATTGATCATGAGAGTGTAAAATAATATTCATTCTGTACATGTGAAAATAAATATTTGATTCACATTTTTTATAAAAGATAAAAGGGAATTTTGTGGAAAATAAAATATAGTTCACTTTTAAAAAAATTTGTAAAAAAATAATTCTAAAAAAATTAATTTAAATAGTTTATTTTTAATATAAATTAACTTTCTTTAATAAAAATTAGATAATGTGGACATGGAAAAAAATTGATTTTCCACCGATGAGAGAGAAAACATCAATTGTTCATTATAAAAATATTTTGATTTCATTATTCCTTTATGAGTGAAAAATTATATGAAAATATTTATTCTACATAAATAACCACATAAGAATAAAATAAATGAGCTTCATGATAGTTATATAAAAAATTTCATCATCTAAAACATAATCATAAAAAACTGTGTTAAATAATGATATTATAACATAAAAATTATCTCTTTTCTAACTATAAAATCAGAAAACTCATGAAATAGAGAACAGTATATGGATATTTTATTTAAAAAAATTTATAATAATAATCAAATAATATATTCATGAGAATAATACAAAACTCACAAATAAAAAATTTATGAATATGTTGTATTTCCCAAGGAAATTAATGTAAGATGAAAAACATTACATTAAGTCTTGACTTTCCTCATACAAGTTATAACCACATGTATAACATATATAGGTTTATTAAAATTATATTAAAAAACTATAATCATATATATAACTAAATATATGATTTAATTAAGACTCATTAATATAAATTTAATAACAATTCATTTGTTAAAATCAAGTTTGGTTAGTAACTACTTAGTTTTCCATGAATTCTTTGGTTTGGTATTTTTAGTCCATTTATATTGATCATTATTCGATAATATATATATTTTAACCATTATATAAATATAATATATATCAATTATGTATTTATTCAATGTAATCTGTATAATATATAAATATAAAATGAATTACTCCATTCATGGAGATGGTTGGTAGAATGATTGCAAGAACAATTATTTAGTTTTCTCGACCTATAGAATAACAAAATGGTAAAAACATATCAAAATTCTATAATTATTATTATTTCATATGAATCACATATATCAATAGTATTTATCCATATTTCCTTCCATTTATGTTGTATGTGAAAATTAATCAGGTCTCTTTTTTGTTCATAGTTTACAGTACACCCAAGTGATGTAATCATATTCCAACAGAACAGATTGTAACTGGGTATATTCCATATAATGATTGAATATGTTTAAATATGTCATAAATATCATATATATTTATATGAAAACACTACTTTTATTACAAACTTAAACATGATTTATTACATAAAACTTCACTTGATACAACAAAGAAGATTGAGAAGTTTAGTGTCTTTGGAGCTTAGGATAATTACATAAAAACTTGAAACATGAAATACAACATCTTTATTGAAAACTTACTTTACATGACCATTACATTACCTCAGACTTAGCATTGCATCGGATAACCTGAGGACATGCATAAGAAAAGGGTGAGATATAAAGCCCAGTAAGGGAGTACACATGGAATAACATGAGGAGTAAAATAAATGTTAGTCAATAGGCATATCAATAGAGAATAATAGAAACATGAACATAAAGGCATGATAAAGCATGATAATCATAACATGGAAATGTGGCAACAACACTTAACATGGAATTAACATGAGCCAAGGCTCATTGCACATAGAGCATGAGTAAATCCTCATTGCACATAAAGCACGAGTAAACCCTCATTGCACTTTAATTATCAAGATTCAACACTCATTGCACATGACGTGTCATGATACTATACTTTACCCAATGCATTGGAGCGCTATAAGGGTGCACCCTTCTTAAACATTTCATTTCATGCAGAAGTGTGCCACATGGATCATAAAACATGGATTCATAAAACATAATCATTTATTCCACGATAAATGAATGTGGAATTAATATATGAAACTTTATAATAAAAAAGTAAATGTGCATAAAGGTGAATAACCTTGATGGAGAAATGGGCATGGTATTCACTACACCATGGCATTGGCTTAGAAAATCGGTGCGATTTCGGCAGCGTAACGACGTGACATAAGAATTCATAAAAATGCTTCATGAGAGAGAAAGGGGTTCCTCATCATATCTACATGTAATGTACAGTAATGAGGTCATATAGATACATGTCCCAACAATTTTAATGGAATTTAGATTCATGATACAAAAGTATTTCTTGAATGTAAAATAGTAGAGAGAAGTTACTTTCGGAATTTCAGCATAGTAACGGGTGTACATGGGAGGCATTTAATGAGAGATAAATGGGTCTCCCATCATTCAAAAATAAAGAGGGTAGTATGAGGGAGGTTTGAAACCATACCCCAACATTCATAATTGAAATTAAAAGGGCAAAACAACTTCAAGAAAATTAGACAAAATGAGAAAGGAAGAAAAAACCCTTACTTGGAAGTGTGCTTCCAAAGGCTAGAGAGAGGCTTGTGATAGGATTCTTGGGAGCTTGGGGAACCTTGGGAGGATTATAGAGAGAGTAGGGTAGAGGTTGGGCAAACTCCAAAGGCATTGAGTGAGGAGTATGTGGGATCTTGGGTGGGTTTATATAGGAAAGGTGAGGGAATTCTTTATTATTTAGGTTTGGGTCCCCTTACATTAAATTAATCCAAACCACAAACCATCCCATGGTTTTTGCCCATGGTTTTTGGAAAAGGGTATAGGAAAAAAATGATTCTATAAGTCCAAAGTCTGAACTTCTTAAAATAATAGGGTTGCTTATGTGGTGGTGAGTCATACTCCCATGGAAATTAATTTAAAAAGACAAGGTGTTTAATAAGTCTTGAGGGGTCCATTAATTCTTTGAAAAGTAAGTCAAACAAACCCAAAATCATATTATTTTAATGGTGAAACATATATTTTCCGAACATAAAGATTTCAGTATTTTATTACATCACTATTTATTCATTATGATGTCATAAAACAAATTATATATTTAAACGGTATTTAATTTTTACCCAAAAATTTGATTGTCTCAAAAAATTATGAAAAATTCACCGTTGGATAATTTCACCATCTTGATTCCAGAAATAACATTTATTTTATCTAAATAATTTTCTAAATATGTTAATTTTTACTTTTAAAATAAAATCCGACATTTATCGAAAATTCACGGGTTTTGACAGAAATGGCTTTCAAACAATAATAAAAATTACAATTGCATTCATATAATTATAAGATCATTTATATTTAATAAAAATTAATTTAATCATAATAATAATATTTTATTAAAATATTATTTAATTTAAAAATCCCATAATTTAATAATATATAATTCTTAATTAAATAATAACTAAAAACATTATTTTTACTTTAAAAACTATTTACAATGTATCAATAATGACTAGAAAGTATATTCATTATTATATAAAAAAAATAATGTACATGAATATAGTACTATTTATTTGTTACATAACCCCTTAAAACAGCCGCATAAGACCTAAGGGTAATGTGTACGATGGTGACAGACTCTTGGGGTGGCTCGGATAACATCGCTCGAGTGGTAATTTCTATAAACTTCCACTTCTCCCGTAGACGTCCCCGTTCGAGCTTGAAATGATGAATCTTAGCTTGGGCTTGGTCCAGAGCGAAGCCCAAGGATGCCACTTCTTTTCCAAGCTCTGACAAATGGGATTTGTATGGGGAAATTCTACTGGATGAGGCCATTGCTTCCTTTGTCTGAGGAAATTTGGATTTGTTAAAGCCCTAAATTTAGACTAATCATGTGATCACTGTTCAATGACTATATTAGCAACGGTCAAAATTCTTAACATAAAACCAAATAATTTGACATTTTATATAAACATAAAGAGACATTTAATTAGATAAAGAGGGATTTCCATTAATGAAACTTTGGTTCATTACAATATTCCACCCTTAAGAAATTTCTCCCTAGAAATTTTTCGTTTCCCACACTAAAACAGATGCGGGTAACTCAGCTTCATCATTTCCTCCAATTCCCAAGTTTCTTCTTCAAACTTGTGGTTTCTCCACAACACCTTGATGAGGGGAATTGTCTTATTTTGTAGAACTTTTTCTCTATGATCTAAGATCTTCACTGGTTGCTCCTCACAGGAAAGATCATCTTCCAAGTGTACCACCTCAGAAGAGAGTACATGTGAAGGTTCTGGTATGTACTTCATTAAGAGGGATACATGAAAGACATCATGTTATTTGGCCATAGTAGGTGGAAGTGCTAGTCGATAGGCCACAGCCCCGACACGATCAAGAATCTTGAAGGGGCCGATGTACCTTGGACATAACTTCCCTTTATTTCCAAACCTCATGACCTTCTTCCATGGAGATATGCGTAGAAAAACCATGTCTCCAACATTAAACTCAATGTCTCATCGACGATTATCTGCATAACTCTTCTATCGACTCTGGGCTACCTTGATATGCTGCTGAATGGTTTTTACCTTCTCCACCATTTCCTCAACCATTTCAGGTCCAAGCAGCTTACGTTCACCGACCTCATCCCAACATGTTGGTGTTATGCACCTTTTCCCATACAGGGCTTCATATGGTGCCATTTGGATTCTCGAGTGGAAATTGTTATTATAAGAGAACTCAACCAGACAAAGTTGTTGATCCCATCCTCCTTTAAATTCCACTGAGCACGCTCTCAACATATCCTCAAGTGTTTGGATTGTCCATTCGGATTGGCCATCAGTTTTAGGATGATAGGCCGTACTAAAGTTCAGTTCAGTATTCAGAGCATGTTGAAGACTCTTCCAAAACATAGAGGTGAATCTTGGATCTCGGTCAAACACAATAGGTAGTGGTACTCCATGAAAACTTACCACTTCCCTGATATATATCTGTGCTAGTTGATCCAATGAGAAATCCTCTCGAATTGCAATGAAGTGTGTAGTCTTTGTAAGACGATCCACAACAACCCAGAATGCATTGTTGCCTTTAGATGTCCTCGGAATTCTGGTGACAAATTCCATGGTAATGTTCTCCCATTTCCATTCTGGTATGGGCAACGGTTGCATCATCCCCTTAGACTTCTACCTCTCTACCTTCACTTTCTGTCACACCAGGCACTTTGTGTATATTCAGCGATCTCCTTTTTCATATTATCCCACCAAATGTTTTCTCAGAGATCTCAATACATCTTTGTGCTCCCTGGGTGAATAGAGAAATTTTAACTATGTGCATCATCCAAAAGTTCCTTCTTCAGCTCCGGACTTGATGTAACACATAGTCTTTTCTCAAACAACACAATTCCTTCTTCATTAACATTATACTCCGAGGATTTCCCCTTTTTGATAGCATCCACTTTTTCCTGAATTCCCACATCATCCTTTTGAGCATCCTTTAACCTTTCCAAAAGAGACGGTTGAGCAATCGTTTGTGAAATGATTGATTATGTTCCCTTATTTACGATTTCCATGTCCATGTTCATAAAGTATAAGAAGATTAGATCCATCTCAATTATCATCATTGATAGAATCGCTAGATCCTTTCTAATTAGGGAATCTGCCACCTTGTTCGCTTTCCCATGATCGTAATGGATTGAACAGTCATAATCCTTGATGAGCTCTATCCATCTTCTCTGGCGCATATTAAGATATTTCTGTGTTAATATATATTTAAGACTCTTGTGGTTAGTATATATCTCACATTTCTCTCCATATAGATAATGCCGCCAGATTTTCAAGGCAAAGATCACCGCCTCCAACTCCAGATCATGATTTGGATAGTTTCTCTCATGGATTTTCAACTGCCTTTAGGCATAGGATATAACGTTATCATTTGGAATTAGCACACAGCCTCAACCATTCTTTGAATCATCACTGAAAACAACAAAAAGTACCCCACTTGTGGGTAAAGTGAGCACGGGTGCAGTGATAAGCCTCTTTTTCAACTCCTTGAAGCTTTCTTCGCATTCATCACTCTAAGAAAACATTACTCCCTTTCCAGTTAGCTTAGTAAGTGGGTTGGACAATCATGATAAATTTCTCACAAATCGTCGATAATATCTAGCTAACCCCAAGAAGATATAGATATTTGTTACCGATGTTGGCCTCTGCCATCCCTCAATTGCATCTGTTTTGGAGGGATCCACAGATATCCCATTGCTTGTGATGATATGGCCCAAGAATGAGACTTCCTTCAACCAGAAATCATGCTTGATGTGCTTTTTATAGAGCTTCTCCTTGCGCAAAGTCTCCAGTATAGTTATTAAATGCTCCTCATGATCCTCCTTGGTTTTGGAATATAATAGAATATCATCTATGAAGACTACCACAAATTTTTCTTGGTAATATCTAAAGACTCTATTCATCAATTCCATGAAGATTTCTATAGCATTGGTGAGTCCGAAAGGCATTACTATAAATTCATAGTACCCGTATCTTGTTCGAAAAGCAGTCTTGGGGATATCTTCCTTCTTCACCCTTACTTGATAATATCCCGACCGCAAGTCCACCTTGGAGAAGTATTGTGCTCCACGCAGCTGATTGAACAAGTCATCAATTCATGGAATAGGATACTTGTTCTTCATCGTGATTTTGTTAAGTTCACAATAATAGATGGAAAGGCGCATTGACCCATCCTTCTTCTTGATGAAGAGGACTAGTTCACCCCATGGTGAAGCACTTGGTCGTATAAACCCTTTATCCAGATTCTTCTGTATTTGTTTATTCAGCTCTTCAACCTCTACCACTACCATTTTATATTGAGTCTTGGATATTGGTAATGCCCAGGGTATAAGTTTAATTGAGAATTCAACATCTCTTCTAGGAGGAAGACCAGGCAGTTCCTTGGGAAACACTTCCTCAAATTCCCTCACAATAGGAATTTCTTCAAGGATAGTGTCTTCCTTGGACTCAATCATCTGTTCCAGATATGCATTCTCATAGGGCAGTAATATCAATGCTTGAGATGATGTAGCTAAAAAAGATTCATCTTCCTCCTTACACTTGTAAAGAATCGGGGGTCGATTCTCCATATGGAGTGTGATTTCCCTCCCACAAAAATTTATGTTGGCCCTATATAAGGAAAGCCAATCCATGCCAAGAATTGCATCAAATTCCACCAGAGGGAGTATGAAGAGGTTCTCCGGGAAATTCAATCCACAGATTATAACAGGGGAGGACTTATACTCTTGGGATGCAATGATTGACCCATTTGTCGTATTCACTGACATCTTTGCTTCCATGATTTGTGGTGGTGTTGGGATTTTTCTACTAAACTTTTGAGATATAAAAGAATGTGTAGAACCTGAATAAAAAATTATCTTCACTATTCTTGATTGAATAACTAGCGTACCTATCACCACTTCGTTGTCGGGGTTCACTTCGGTAGAATTGATGGAAAAATCTCTTCCATGCTGCCTTGGAGTTTTTTGGTTGCCTCTAAAAACCCTTGGATTAGGGAACTGATTTGAAAAATGACCTAGTTCTTTGAATTTTTAGAATTGAACAACACGTTGAGGTTCGAACGGAGCGTTCCTCTCCTCTGTCGCAGCCGTGGGTCTTTCTTGCCGAAAGTTAACAGCTAGGTGCCCTTCTCTTCCACACCTGAAGCATTTCCTCGTCCCCTTAAGGAAATTTCCATGGTGCTTCTTTCCGCACTTTTGGTAAGTGGGGTGCTGGATCTTCTTAGCACCATTGGATTTATCCATAGGACCACCAGCATTGAAGTCCACCTTACACTTCTTATCCCCATGATACCCTTGTGATTCTCCGATCTCTATTTCGACCATGAGGGCACATCGGACAATTTCCTCATATCTGTCGAAGTCATGGATTGCTAATTCTTTCCGTAGGCTAGGCTTCAACCCACAAAAGAAGCGGTCAAATTTGTATTCTAGGGTAACGACAAAGATAGAAGCGTATCGTGCAAGCCTTGTGAAGTTTTCCTCGTACGCTCCAACAGAGTCTTCGTCTTTTTTCATGAGGGAAAGGAAGTGCCTTTCCATCTTAAGTCGGAGGGTGCGCAGATAATATTTATCAAAAAACATATTCCAGAAATCCTTCCATTCTAACACCTCAATATCCTCCTCAGGCTTCATATTTTTGACCAACGTCCACCATTGATCAGCTTCACCCTCCATACGATAAGCTGTCAGGAGAACCTTCTCTTGTTCAGAACATTGAAGGATGGAGAAGATCTTTTCGATGGAGTTGATCCATTGTTCAGCGATCGTGGGATTGGATGATCCACTAAAAATAAGAGGCCTTTGTCTCATGAAGCTCTCGATAGTGACTTTTTCTTTATTAGGGGGGGGTGAATGTTCCTCTTGACCCATGTTTCTTTTCAAAACTTGAGTTATCTGAGAGAGAAGCGTGACAAAGTTCACGATTCCTGCTCCCATTGGATTGGGCATCTCATTAGTACAGTCATCACACTGATCTCCACAACGGTTTTTAGCCCGAGTCCTCCTATTACCGATCATTGGTTGGAATAAAAGGAAAGTTATGGGTAACACATAAAGGGTAATCCAAAGACAAAAGTTGATGACTTATAAATAAACTTTTATTTCCTTAACTCATGAGTCTATAGGCTTCAATCTAGGCGTTTCATTATCTACATTCTAATATATATTCTTAGGGGAATTTTTTTTAATTACCTTAATAAGGGTTCATAATAAGATTGTGAATTTATCATAACATATCCCCCGGGAGTGTCGTAACTAAGAGTGCAGCATGGCCTGTTTTCGTGCACCAGTTCTTGTTTGAGTCTAGCTCAAAGTGGTGTTTTCGGATTTTACCCCTAGGATACATCTATGCCAGAGCCACCTCTACCTGCTCATATCCAGACAGGGATGTATTTGTTTGATAAACCACTTACTCAGTACTTACCAAAACCTAGGGATGTTATTATTATACTTAGTCTTGTCTCTAAGGCTTTACTAGGGTTTTTTAATCCTAATCCCAAAAATAACTAAACCTATCCTCTGATACCAACTATGAAGACCCTGCTTTTATTAAAAACATAAACATGATTTATTACATAAAAATTCAATTGATACAACAAAGAAGATCGAGAGGTTTAGTGTATTTGGGGCTTAGGATCATTACATAAAAACATGAAACATGAAATACAACATCTTTATTGAAATCTTCCTTTACATGACCACTACATTTCCTCGTACATAGCATTGCATGGGATAACCTGAGGACCCGCATAAGAAAAGGGTGAGCTATAAATCCTTGTAAGGGAGTACACATGGAATAACATGAGGAGTACAATACTTGTTAGGAAATAGGCATATCAATATAAAATAAGAGAAACATGAACATAAAGTCATGATAAATCATGATAATCATAACATGGAATTGTGGCAACAACATTTAACATGGAATTAGCATGAGCCAAGGCTCATTGCACATAGAGCATGAGTAAATCCTCATTTCACATAAAGAATGAGTAAACCCTCATTACACTTGAATTATTATGATTCAACACTCATTTCACATGACTTATCATGATAGTATACTTTACCCAATGCATTGGAGCGCTATAAGGGTGCACCCTTCTTAAACATTTCATTTCATGCATAAGTGTGCCACATGGATCATAAAACATGGATTCATAAAACATAGTCATTTATTCCACGATAAAAGAATGTGGAATTAATACATGAAACTTTATAATCAATAAGTAAATGTGCATAAAGGTGAATACACTTTATGAAGAAATGGGCATGGTATTCACTACACAATGGCATTGGCTTAGAAAATCGGTGCAATTTCGGCAGCGTAACGACGTGACATAAGAATTCATAAAAATGATTCGTGATAGAGAAAGGGGTTCCTCATCATATCTACATGTAATGTACAGTAAGGAGGTCATATAGATACATTTCCCAACAATTGTAATGGAATTTATATTCATGATACAAAATTATTGCTTGAATGTAAAAGAGGAGAGAGAATTTCCTTTCGGAATTTCAGCATAGTAACGGGTGTACATGGGAGGCATTTAATGAGAAAGAAAGGGGTATACCATCATTCAAACATAAAGAGGGAAGTATGAGGGAGGTTAGAAACCATACCCCGACATTCATAATTGAAATTAAAAGGGCAAAACAACTTAAATAAAATTAGAGAAAAATGAGAAAGGAAGAAAAAACCATTACTTGGAAGTGTGCTTCCAAAAACTAGAGAGAGGCTTGTGAGAGGCTTATTTGGAGCTTGGGGAACCTTGTGAGGATTCTAGAGAGAGTAGGGAAGAGTTTGGACGAACTCCAAAGGCTTTCAGTGAGGAGAAAGTTGGATTTTGGGTGGGTTTATATAGGAAAGGTGAGGGAATTCTTTATTATTTAGGTTTGGGTCCCTTTACATTAAATTAATCCAAAACAGAAACCATCCGATGGTTTTTTAAAAAGGGAAGAGGAAAACAATATTTTATAAGGCCAAATTCCTAACTTCTTAATATAATAGGGTTTCTTATGTGGAGTTGAGTCATACTCCCACAGAAATTAATTTAAAAATACAAGTTGTTTAATAAGTCTTGAGGGGTCCATTGATACTTTGAAAAGTAAGTCAAAAAAACCCAAAATTGCATTATTTTAATGGTGAAACATATTTTTACCGAACATAAAGATTTTAGTATTTTATTACATCACTATTGTGTCATTATGATGTCATAAAACACATTATATATTTAAACGGTATTTAATTTTTACCCAAAAAATTGACTGTCTCAGAAAATTATGAAAAATTCACCATTGGATAATTTGGACATCCTGATTCCAGAAATAAAATTTATTTTATCTAAATAATTTTTTAAATATGTTAATTTTTACTTTTAAAATAAGAGCCTACATTTATCAAAAATTCACGGGTTTTGACAGAAATTGCTTTCAAACCTTAATAAAAATTAAAATTGCATTCATAAAATTATAAGATAATTTATATTTAATAAAAAATAATTTAATAATAATAACAATATTTTATTAAAATAATATTTAATTCAAAAATCCCTTAATTTAATAAAATATAATTCTTATTTAAATAATAACTAAAAACATTATTTGTACTTTAAAAACTATTTACAATGTATCAATAATGACTTGAAAGTATATTCATTATTATATAAAAAATAATGTACATGAACATAATACTATTTATTTGTTACATAACCCCTTAAAACAGCTGCATAAGACCAAAGGGTAAGGTGTGCGATGGTAATAGACTCTTGGGGTGGCTCGGATAACATTGCTCGAGTGGTAATTTCTATCAACTTCCACTTCTTCCGTAGAAGGTCCCGTTCGAGCTTCACATGATGAAGCTCAACTTGGGCTTGGTCAAGATAGAAGCCCAAGGATTCCACCTCTTTTCCGAGCTCCGACAAATGGGCTTCGTATTGGGAAATTCTACTGGATGAGGCCATCGCTTCCTTTGTCTGAGTAAATTTGGATTTTGTAAAGCTCTATATTTATACTAATCATGTAATAATTGTTCAACGACTATATTAGCATCGGTCAATATTATTAACATAAAACCAAAGAAGTTGACATTTTATATAAACATAAAGAGACGTTTAATTAGATCAAGAGAGATTTTAATTAATTAAACTTTGGTTCGTTATAATTTATATATATTTTAAATATATCTTTGTATCCATCCATTATAAGCGGTGATTGATAATGAAATACATCGATTCTCTAGGTCGTAGTATGTCATACACACGATCTACCATTTTATTTCCCAATTTATAGAATATTATATGTATGTAGATTAAGAAATTAACATAATATCATATAATTATATTTTATAAAATAATTTTATTATATTATCATATATAAGGAATATTATAATCAGGATGAAGAAGAAATAAAAAAAATCATTTGGCTAAGAACAATACATATCCTGTTAAAACCCTCTCTTAGTTGTCATCAAAAGCCTTATTAGGTGGGTTTCCAAATAAAAATAAGGACTATATTACCTGAATAGGTAAAAAACAATTGGAAATGGGTTGGTATTTTAAAAATGGGTTTTCAATGTGTGATGAGGATTATAGAGGGTGTGCACTTTTATAAGTGAGAGAGAGGATACACATGGAATTTTGAAAGATTATAATATGAAACAATGTTTTAAAGATTCCAACTGTACCTAAATGTTTTTATTATAAAGCTTTATACTATATAGGATCTTAATCATTCCAAAAATATGATGATAGATATATTTTAGAGTCATTTCACCCCTTATCATTTTAGGATAACACCTGATGAACCCATTCTTATCATACTTGGGGTTATTATTGTTTACTATTCTCATTTTTTATATTGTAAAAAATTATTTCTAACATATTATATAATATTATATGTTTTTATTTAAAATATGAAATCTAACTTTCAAAATTACATTAATATATGTTTGAAAAATTAATTTATAATTTTACAAACATACACGAAGAAAACAATATATTTAAAAGTGGAAATTTTCCCAAGTATAGAAGGATTTAATATCAGTATTAAATATACCTTTTGAGGAAAGTGAGCACCTAAAATATTATTATTAAATAAATAGAAAGTAACATCACATATAATAAAGGGATTTTTCATATAGAGTTTCATTAAAAGGGTAAACTATCAAGTGGGAGTGTATCCACATGAATAAATACATCTTTGGAAACCCCTTTATTTGGAAGAGTATCAGTAAGAAAATTATCTTGATAAAAAGCATGGGTGGTAGTAAAGTTCATTGTTGAGATATTAGATAATCAATATTCAATATGAAATTTGTTATAATTTCAAGAAAAATTAATCATAATAACATAATTTAACTAATTATATTCTTGAAACCGTCTTAAAATAAAATAAAACTTGTTATTTCTTTTAAAAAGGTAGTTTTTTAAAAAAAGATAAGTATATTTAAGTACTCATTGAAAATTTATTTTTCTACCAAAAATATCAAAATAACACCCTATGGAAATTTTGACTTGTTTTTTCCAAAAAATATGTTCACATTTTAATATAAATTTCCAAATACTAGTAAAAAAATATTATATTATTTATTTAGAAAAATTAATAATAAACATATTTTATGAGAAAATCATTTTTGAATCTTATAAGTTCTTTAATGAAAATTATATACCTTTTATCAATATGATTTATCTAAATAAAATAATTATATATAATTTTAAAATTTTGGAGATTCTATTTCATATTGATAATTTCAATAGCCAGGTTATGATGGTAATCTTTAAATAATAATATTAATTTTATATTATAATTCATTAAAACTCTATGTTGTTTGTAAATAAATAGTTAAATAAAATTTTATTTATTTTAGAAAAAAAATTACATAAAATATATTGGTATTAAATTATATACACCATAAATAAATTGATTCCTCAAAATTTTAACAAGATTTTATAATGGATGTTTTGACATTTGAAAACTCTTTTTTTGGAAAACCATCACAATAAAAAAGAGTTAACAAAAAATATTCTTGATAGTAGAGAATGATTAAAATGATGGTGATCTTGAAATAAAAAATGCTATGTTTCTAAATAAGTTTTCATCAGTGGGATGTGAGAACATGGATATATAATATAACAATAATTTACAAGGATTAGTAGAGAGTAATAGAGAACATGGTCAATATAAAGTAAACAACAAAAAAACATAAATCTATGATGAGATAAAACACCATTGATTTATCTGAAATAAATATATTTAGAAATGGTTTTCCCTCATGATCCCTTTACAAATGTTTTATATAATTTTTTTCTATCAATATAGAGTATATAAGATAATATACACACATTAATTCATTGAATTTTACATGAAGAAAACCTTTATTTTTGTGTCAAATGAAAAATTTCAACAACACCTCTTACTCCATGAAATAATGATAAACCTTTAGTTTCTAGAGAACTAAGAGATCAAAATATCCATAAAATAATGATGACTTATCCCTTATATCTTTGTTTATAATATAAACCAAATGGTTTGAAAATATTTTACAATATTGATAAATTTTAATAATATGAAATAACATATTAATCTATAAAACCTTATCCAAATATAAACATAAAAAGGTCCATAAATGGTTAACTGTGAGATCCTAACAAAATTAAAAAAAATATAAATAATGGCACTAAATTTTGAATGTCAAAATAATAATAATATGTAATATTTCATCATATATATATTAATTATCATATATAAAATAATTAAATTCATTGGACATATATTATCTTGATACATGGTAATTACATAAAACACAAAAAACATCAATAAAAAGATACATGTATCATCATTCCATAATGAATAGCCTGAATGCCTTCTATTTTTATTCAATTTTGATAAACCATATTTTAAGGATTTAAGGGGAACCCATACATGGCCTATAGTATTCATGACATTACATGACTCTAAAGTCATAGAATAAATCATCCCGACAATAACTACATGGAACTACCCCTCTCAACATCTATATCATGATATTAGATCTCCACCTACACATGGCCATTTGACTAGGCCTCTAGTGCATGAATAGACTACTACCTATGGAAATTTTCATACCCTCTAATTATTCCAATACATTATCTCTACTCTATTTAATGTTTATTTATCTTAATACTCATTCGGATCCTACTCCTTGTATATTCTTCCTAGTCTATTTAAGCACAGTTTCGTGTGGCCCAAAGGGCTTGAAGTGGCATGAATGCCTTATCATGTCAGCCTAGATCATTTAACAATAACATTAATATATTTATCAAAAATAAACACTATTATCACAATATAAGGTAAATATTAATGATTTTAATTCCTATAATAAGTTGTTTTCCTCAAAATAACTTATTTCCCAAAAATCAATTTTTATTTCATTGATACCACTCAACATATTTTAGAAAATCCTTAATAAATAATTTCTATAGGAAAATGGTTTTATATTTCCTGATTTATATTATATAATTCTTGTGCTTTTCTATATTAAAACATAAATCATACAACTTCATTCTTAAACCATTAAATTAGATTCATCGTCTTATTTATTTAATACCCGCTACATTTCTTATGTAATTTTTAGTCTATTCATTATCATCAAAAAATATCACTTCCATAATCATATTGGTCCTCTTCATAATATTTCTCCCTAGGACCTCAATTTTTATAATTTATATACTCATTGAATCTATAGAACTAATGTGTGGGTTTTTTATTATAATAAATCATCTATTAATCCATTCTTTCATTGGATTATTCACATTATTTTGATAGTATTTTTCTTGATTTTAATGTTTACTATATGGTAAACATTTTTTGGTTCCAGTCAAATATTCACCAGAGTGATCATTCCCACACATTTTTAATTTAGGATATTGAACCATTTTTTACACAATTTTACATACCACTAGAGATACCATTAAAAATATAACCTCATTTTTCTAGACAATTTTTTTTGGATTCTTGTATAACATCCTCGACCACACACTTCTGAAATCTATGATAATATCATAAATTAATATTTATTTATTAATATAAATATTTATGAATCTGGTGTATCGATGAAAATAATAAATGTTAAATGAAAATATGTGATAATTTACATTTCCTAGGATATTATATATTTGTATATTCAATGATTTATGAAAAACTCTAACATAATAAATACCAATGACTTAATGTGAAAATATTTCCTATTATACATAGCTTCTCATATTACTCTTTTAGACTTCACCATCATAGACAAAACTCTTCACATGTGAAACCATTCAATATTTAAATCATTCGACATCATTATTAACATCCTAGGGAAATGTCAACAGAATAGTGGTGATATTAAATTTTATCTATGTTTAAATATATTCTTATAAAAATCGATGTCATCAAGGTGTAGAAAATAAACATAAAGGGTATGATAACATATTCAAAATGAATGAGTATTATAAATGATAATTCAAACACATAAAAACCCATGTCTCAAAACATAATACATGGAATACAACCTCAACAAATGAAATATTAATGATAAATATTAATCATCATCTAGGTGATGTCAATTTACATTCTAGGAATCATTAATATCACATATAAAGAATAAAAAATGTCCTAGTATATTCGAATGTTTTCATATCACACTCATATATATATTAATCATCGTAACTATGCATGAACTAACCCTAATAGTTATACATAAAATAAACATTAAATCATATTCATATGAATCACTTAGGAGAAACCTATTTGGATAACTCCATTACAAAATAGGAATAATCATATAGTGGAATTACATACCCAATGCATTGGAAAGAAATAACATCCCCATTGGATTATAATAGTATTGACCAAAAAATTTCTATAATTGAACTACTCATCCTGGGTCTATAACAGAACCACTCTTCATCATAAAAAATCTCTATGAACCATAATTTGAATAAGGTATATATAGAATTATTTAAAAATTAAAACTCATAAAAAATTATTATTCCTTTTATAACATAATTAATAATGGAAATGAAATGGGTTCCATGATAATATCATTGGAAAATTAATAATCTATCCTTAGAATGAATGAGGATGTTATAAAAAAATAACCCCAATTTATTATAAGTAACCTCATGTTTTTTTTGACATTAATGAATGTAAATACCATTGAAGGAATATTGAAAACATTTTTGGGGAATATAAATTTTTTTAATAAAGCCACATTTAAAATTTTAATACCATACACATATTATATAAAAAATTATTTTAATAGAAATATGTAAAAATTTAATATATCCATCAAAACAATTCAGATTCATGATGCTAGGAAAATATTTTCATGCATTAAATTTTATAAGTAAACATTATTTTCACACATTTTATTTAAAAATATAAAAAGACTCGTGAAGAAAACATTATTATGTTTCCTTTTTTCACAAAAATTAAAAAAGAAAAAGTATCATTGAATGTATATATTTATAAAATCATATATTATTTAAAAATAAAATTTTCAAAACATTTAAAAAAAGCATGAATATGGAATAAAATAATTTTTGAATTAAAATAAGATAAAATATTGGTATCTCTTATTAAAAATTCTCTTGACGTTTCTCTATAATATGGATTGAAATATAAATTAAACATGTAAAACACACTAATAAAAAACGTGATTATTAGAGATTTTGTTTAAGAAAATAAATCATATGATTTTATAATGTATCATTCCATATTGACATACCCAAACCAATATGAGAATATATCAAAATATACATTCCATTTGATGTCTTTTGAATATTTTAATCATGATAAATATTAAAAAATAATAAAAATTAAATATCATTAAAATAATTAAATATATGATATAACATATAATGGTGTATTTGATAATCCTCATAAATTATATAGGTGCATAATAAAACATTTTTCCAAATTAAAGGGAATTTGAGTGGAATAACCCATAAAAATATCATATCAATCAAATGAGAATTCATAAATAGTGATATTAAGTATTAAAAATGTAAATAAACATTTAACAAGTGTAAATGAATCATAAAAAAATCATTTCACACATAATCTTTGTGTAACAATGTCAATTAAGAAGAGGTATAATCCAATGAATGACAATTGAGTTAAGAAAGCATTTACCGCTTTGTAATATTTCATGCCAAATTCTGTCCGATGAAATAATTCATGTTGGAATATAAAATACTATTAAGTATAAATTAAATGTTATATAAAATATAAAAGGTTTATATATACACTATATAAATTAAATAAGTTTCATAGAATTAATGTACTCCTCAATGAAAATAGGTTGGGACAAATTATTTTTCCCAGTATCTTGGATATCCATGTATCTTATTTAACATTGATTTAATAAAATATTATCAATTATATTATTTTTTAATAAATTATTTCTTATTATATACATATAATTAAATGTTTAAATTTATTTATTTTAATTACATATTTTTATATTTAATTTTGTGATGTCCAAAGTAGTTGTTTTTGGGACATTTGGTATGGAATTTCAAAAAAAACATCAATGTGTTCATCATGGACAAAGGGGTCTTTATTCCATCATCCAAAAAATTATATTCCTAACATAGTTTTATTTTTTATAAAAAAAATTATAAATTTAAAACCAGTCATTAATTATTATTATTATGAAAAATGAACCATATTACAATCAGTGAGATAGTCGGCCATACGTACGCATGGGCAACATTTCCTTTTTTCAATGATCATTTTCGAAATAAGTTATGTATTATTGTATTCATATAGAATGAAAATTATATAGAAATTATCATTATAAAACATTAAATATACTTATATTTTGATATATTATCCATTTGATTTTGTGATGAAAAACGAATCATATTGCTTTGTTGAGGTGGTAGCCAACATGTACGGATAAAAGACATTATAATTTTAAATAGAATATGATAATAAGAAAGTAAATTATATATTATACTTTAATAGTGATAAATATTTCATAAATATCATATATAAAAATTAAATCCATCATTATAAAATTTCTTTATATATGGTTATGGGAAATTTATTACATCTGTTCATGTGGTGGTAGTTCACTATAAACACAGATGATTAATTAATATCACATTTAAAGGAATATGGTGATGGGTATAGGTTATTTCATTAATATAATTTTATATAAATATATTTTTGGCCCTAAAATTACTTTCCTTGGAATAAATTATTAAACGGCATGAAAATAATTGTAAAAGGGTCTTCATCGCAGACCTCTTCGCGAATACCTCATGTATCACAACCACCACAAAGCCAGCTGGAAGGCTTCTCCATAAATGCTATAATGGTAGCGATATAATCCATCATGAGTCCATGGAACATGACCAAATCCTCTACGACCACGGAAAATTCATTGATAGAATCCTTCACGAGTATGAGAAACTTAACGAGAGCCTTTGTGACCGATGTAAAGGCATGGACAAAATCCATAGTGAGTCTAAGAAACATGAAAAATTTGCATATGATTATGAAGCATGAGTTTCTTAAAAGTGCTTCCTTATTTCATTGAAATTACTATTTCCTATAAATACATGGCCCGCCCCCACTCAAAAATGTCGAGACCCAGACCTTTTGACTTCCTTGCTCTCAATTTACAATAAACCCTTTTCTATGTGAACCCTTGAGAAAATGAACCATCCGAGATATTTGAGCATTATGAAACCACATTCCCTTTGCTCCATTTTACATCTGCTTCAAGTGGGGATTCCCTTTACAAAACCTTTTGTCCATCACGATGGAATGAGACCCCATTGGGTACTCAGAACTTCATGAAGCACTTAGCCTTGGTGAAGCACACTCATGGAACTAGTAGATTATGTGCCTAGGTCAGGTCACTATGCATCACAAAGTACCCTCCTTCATGAAGCCTCTTCACTATGTGGAAAACTATAGCTTATCCAAGACACTTTTTATGTTTCCTTCTTCACAACCCCCTCTTCTGTGTGTCCCTCAAGACTAGAACATAGTGATTTCATGGTCCCTCGAGTGGTTCTTCATGTTGAATTGTTTTGCCTCATGCTTCATCACATAGGCACTCTAATGACTATTGCTTTTTTGCATAGTCATGCTAATGTCAAACCTTCAATGGATCACCCACAACCCTATTAAACCATGGAATTTTTGGTGCCTTCCCTTCACCAATGGTTAAATTATCCCATTTATGTAATTACTAGGGGTGAGAAGTAAGTTTCCATCATCAGAGGTATAGGGCATTAAACTACCAAGTATCCACATCCTCAATACTTGATGTTGAACTGTGATCACTGCATGAGTTACAAGCCTGAGAGGAGCATGAAGGGGATGGGAACTAGTTTCCTCTCACTCCTCATATCTGGTAATACTTTTTCACCGTGTGTGCGTCGAGCAACCCTTGCATGAGTCTGACACTTCTTGATAAGGTACTCCATCTACAATGGTCATGTCCTCCATGTACATCTTTACTTATACATGGTATTATTTCCTAGTTTAAGTCCCAATATTCATTTACATGGGCCTCCTTCCACACGTATTCCCTTTATTTGTCTTTGGGCCACTAGTATTGTGTAAGCCCCATTCCACTACTCATTGATGCACCTTTAGAAATTTGGACAAAAAGTATATTTCTACCTATTATTTCTCACACAGAACATTGACTCACATGGACTTAGATTAAGCATTGACCATGACCTCCTCTTTGTGTGTTAGGATCCTCTTATCCTGTAAACATTCCATGTGATCCCTCCTAGGGATATACAAACATGATCCACTTTTATAATTGTTCATATCATTCTGATACATCTCGTATAGATGCTAAACTAGTGACATACCCCATGTTAAACATGGGAAGCTAAGAAAAACCTTGTAGACATGGCCCTAGTATACAATTCTCTTCATTGGATGTGGGATGCCTTGGGATTCTGTGCCCTCGAGAAGCACTATGATAAGGGAAATCCTATTTTTACTAGTGCTTCAACGTCCAAACATTCCAGAGATGATCAACATGAAAACTATCATGACTAAAGGTCTTTTTCCTAACATGACCCCTCGGGAAATTCCTGATAGGAGAAACATAATTAACCAGTGTCCACAAAGATAGGACATTAGGAAGAGTTTCATGAACAAAGTATTAATATTTAAGGGAGACCTAGACTAAACAATGAGTTTGAAAGAGTAATCCACATAAGTAGGAACCAACATCCCATCATACTGTTTTGATCAAGGATCAAACATACCTAAAGAGGGTGATGGGTGTTGCTTGCCTTTGGAATCTAGAATGTTGGGTAACAATGTGATAATCAATGAGAATCTGAACAACTGGCACGATGGGGCTTGTCATGATGGAAAAGCATCCAAAAAAGAAATGGTGAACCCGATAAAAAATTATTCTTCTCAATATGGGGATCAATAGCATTATGGGTATCAAAAAATTAGTGTGTCAAAAGATCCAGCTATTAGGCTCCTGGCCAGCAAAGAAAATAGTGTGCCTTGTGCAAAACTCTCTATTATTTGGGGAAATTAATCATTGGTAATCACTATCTTCAACATTGAGACTGTGGATCTTTTTATCAACCCATGAAACAATGAATGACATTGGGGCACTGGGAATTTCTTTTCTACTATATGAAATAAGGGATGAATCATCCAATATTTTAGGAACCAAGATACAACTATAAGAAACCGATCACATCCTGCCTATAGACATAGGGGAAGGGGTAGAGGTAAATACCAATTTAGAAACCCTTTATGTCTCCACATCCACCACGACATCATCCACTACCACAACTACCTTGAACCCACACCCCATCTCATAATCCAAAATTGTTCAAAAGAGCGTGATTGGTACTTTTTTCCATTGATACATATTGTAGGGGATCATCCCAATGAGGGATATGGACCGTAAAGATATAGAGGCCTTAGTTACACTCCATTACCTCCAACCCCAATGGTCATTCAAGGAGGACCTTCTCCCCAGTCTAATTTTCAATCATTTTGGGATCCTCTCCCTAGAAAGATCTTATGAATCAATCCCTTATGACGATGATTTATGGGATTTCTAAGTCCTCCCAACTATAACTTCAGCTAGGGAGATTCTAAGAAGGGATCCAACTAGGTCACGTTAGTGTCGTCAACTAGTCCTGTAGACCGAGGAGCAGGTTTTCTATACCCTTGTACAGCCAGCCCTTACTCAATTGACCCAACGTAAATGTTGAGAGAAAGCTTAAGAGGATACCTAAAAGTGGAAATCAACTTCTATGACTTTAGTGGCCTTGGGAACCGCCGACATTTGATATCAGCTCAATGTTACTATATAGTAGGGGAGAAAATATTCTCGATCAGTATTGAGATCCAAACCCCCTTCTGGGTAGGCTAGATTGATTTTTATAGTCATCCGTGCAAGTATCAGCCATTATGGGCCGACCCATGGTGATGACATTTAGTACGGAGGTTCCCCCCATACCACTGTTGATTAGTTTGGTGGTCCTCATCACTCCCATGTTCGGTATGGAGGGATTCTCCATTCTACAATCATCATTCTAGGCAGAGGACCTCCCCATCTTATTGAAACCTGATATGAAGGTCCTTCTCGGCCCCATGGTCTCTAGTATAGAGGTTCTCCCCATATTTCAGGATAACA
The DNA here is from genome assembly GCA_963277665.1 of Viscum album. Taxonomy (NCBI): domain Eukaryota; kingdom Viridiplantae; phylum Streptophyta; class Magnoliopsida; order Santalales; family Viscaceae; genus Viscum; species Viscum album. Next base: position 1,030,808,846 of record OY728133.1, on the reverse strand, counting down.
ATGGGAAGGTACTACTCACATCATCACCAACCCAAGAAGAGGACCTCCCCGCAGTGGTATCAACATGATCGATTGTCATCCTCTCCCTATCACTGATCACCATGGGGTTCCTCCCTATAGACCTAAAAATCAATATGAGGCCCTCCCCGGTCTAGAATTCCCAACCACTTAGGTCATCCCATTGTTCCATTCGACATCTTCCTGGGTTCCCCTCGCACCCAATATTATTGATGCACAGATCCTACCTAGAATGAAGATCTACCCTTCTCTAAAGAATCATCCCGTGAATGAAGGGCAGGTCTTCAGTGCTAGAGGAAGAACCATAATAATAATCAAATCTAAATCAAACCCATCCACTTTTTAGACTCTAAATTGGAGTGTGACTTAGTGATGGAACCCTCACCCTGATCCTCTATATCAAGGTCTGGGGAAGGAACCAAGTATATAATCTTTGTACTCTCGGAATGTGAGATGCACCATATCCCTGAATCCCTAAAAAGATACATATAGTAGGTTGAAGATTCAGATCCTTCCCATCTTCTTTGTGTGAAAACATCTCTATCATTACCATGATCTTTTTTTACTTCAACAAGGGATCACAAAGAATTGTTTTGGGGAGCATTTGATGATGATAACCAACTTGATCCACTGCCAACAACTGTTACCCTTTTACGGGATGTAGTGGCCAGTGCTCTATCCTACTGGGATGTGGCAGTATAGAATTTTCATTCCCCAAGAGGCTGATCAAGGTGCAGCAGTTTTTCGTCTCACATGTCATACATTCAACGAAATAGTATACATTTTCAATAGTCCACATCAGTCCCTTTACCATACACTCAACTACCACCAATCGATGAATGGGGAAACCAAGGACCGGATCTCAAGTATAAGATGGGAAATTTATGGGACATTCTCATAATGGACCATCTCTATGAGATTTTCTTCCCAATTGAAACTGCATGATTAAATATTCTGGAGTCCCTCACCTAGGAATAGGTTGTCTCGTTATTCAAAAACTTAGGGACGGTTCATTTCTGTCATTGTGATCAATGGTTAGCTTACCCCAGAATATTGTAACACTTTGACGATATAGGTCTGATGTGCTTCCCTATTGAGCTGATCAAACTCCTTGTTTCTAAAAACCATGCATCACCTTGTTATCCGCAGAACCTCCAACAATAATGTGTCTAGAGCTTCACTGTGCTCTGTAGAGTTATCAAGGAGGCCTTCCAACATGTCTAGATCTTTGGATGGAGGTAGTATGATGCCCTGTATTCTAGTCATATCTTGCATGAACCTAGTTCAGCTAGGGATATTAAGGATATTCCTTTGGGAATCATTATAGTAAACATGGACGTTCTTGAGATATACCCTGAAGGAGGCTTAGACACAAGAAATGGAGATGATGAAAAGACCACTGGGGAAGCCCAAAACCCAGAAGACCCTACAGGTTTCCACACTTTCCAAAAAACACTGACACTAGGCCTTCCTAAACCTTCTATGTTATTGCATCATGGTCTAGATCCTAGTAAGGGAGAAGTACACGATGGGGAAGTCAATCCATGTCACACACTAAATTTCAATTCATTACTTTGTTTCAAATTCTCTTTTGGTTCTTAGCTTTCTCTGGGCTTTCGGGTGTTCCAAGATTGGAATTTTAGTTTCTCTTGTATTATAGACCTATGGCCTTGGTCTTGGGGGTATTTTATTGTACTTGGATTTCTCTTTTTTCAAATAGATGGTGTGAGGTTGTGGTGTTTTGGAGTTGGATTAGGGATGCTCCTAGTGGTACCCCTTCTGGGGTATGTTGTTGAGGTGGTTTGTACCCAAGAGTTGGTTGAGTTTTGGGTTGGAAAGAATGCTTTATTTTTTTTATTTTTATCCTTTATAATTAACCTATATTTTCCCATGGGATTCCCCCTTGGACCCCCTGATTTTTTAGGATTATTGAAGGTTTTTGGGTGCCTAGAACAGGCCACACGGTTCCAAACCGTGCAGCCAAACCATGAAAGGGTGTCCAACACATTAATATTTTATGTGTTTTTACCCTTTTTCACTCCCGAAAATTATACAAATCCACCCCTATCTTCTCCATTTTTCTCTCTACCTCCATGGACAGCCTCCAACCCCTTTCCCCCTCCCGTGGTACTCAATTTTTATTAGAGATTTGATGGGAGAAACATCAAAATAATGTAATTAAACCATTCTCTGGTTAATTTCATCCATTAACTTAGTTTTTATTTCACCCTTTCATTAGATATAAAATGTTCAGAAGATAAGGTTTGTACCTAGGGTTTAACCACGAGTCTTTATGGTGAATCTTGTGTTTTAGGGCTCGATATATCTTCTTTGTGGTGTGGTGATGGTGTGGATGAAGTTTTGCACCAAGATTTGAGGGTTTCAACAATTTCGGTAGGGGATTCCATGTTTAATCATTTTAAGATTAGTTAGATGGATTGTTTTAATAATTTATCATGTCTCTAATCTGTTGTGTGTGGTTAAAAAACCATATTTGGCTACAATAGTAAATCATTTAGCATTAAATTTACATTTTTGTTTGAAGTGTGTAAATTTCCAATATAACACATGTATTATTTCTTGTGGTAGTTTTATAAAATTTTAAAGATGTAATAGTTGTATAATGGGTCTGAAAATTATGGTTTGGTAATGTTTTAGTGTCTTTTGGTCCTCAAAAGGGGGCTTTGAATGGGTGTTATGTGTAAAACATTTACTCCTTATGTGTGTTTTTCATGTCAATATTTTGTGGTATTATTTGAGGTGATTTTATGGCACATAAGAGTGGTTTAGTAAATGATTAAAGGGATAAAAATAATTCTTTTTTTGGGTCTTTGTGTGATTTTGGCCTTGAAATAGTGTTTTTAAATGTGTCTTTCGTGCAAAACATAGTTATACCCCTTGGGGTTGTTTTATGAAAATTGTAAATGTTTTATTCGGTTAAACAAAGTGGGAAAAGGGTGTATATGTATATTTTTGGGTGAGTTTACTCACCTAATATGGGTTTTTGAAAGGTAATGTGGTGATTTAAGATGTTATACATTTTTAGAATGTTTTATAAATTTCTAAAATGCTTTACTAAATTTTTTTGTGGCTACAAAACATGGTTGTGGGTTGTTTCAAGTAAGTTTGATGATAAAAAAGAATATTAAAGGTGAGAAGGTAATTATGTGATATTTTTGTGGGTTTTTATGTGAGATGGAATATCATGGAATGATTTTATAAAATAGTTTAAAGTATTTGTAGAGGTTTTAATGAAATGTAAAAAATGTTGTGGGCTATTTTTATTTGAGTATGTTAAAAAACTGATTTTGGAAGAAAAAATCGATTATGTGACTTGTGTGATATGCATGGGGATGTTTGGTAAATGTGTAATGTTGAAGTGGTATTTTCATGTGAAAATTATATTTTTTGGCTTGTTGATATTTTTTGTGCACTAGAGGGAAACCCGAGTATCTAGGTGCGTGGACGTATACTAATATTCTAGTGATCTCGTGGTGTTTGGCCATAGTTTCACGTAGCATTTTTTTCACTTACAACACAAAATAAACTATGATATTGATGATTGGGGACCAGTAAATTATGGTAATATTCCCTACTAATGTTCCCTAGGGGTTATTTCTCATTACTTCTAATCCCTAGATATTTTTTGATTACCATCGGCATATGGTATGATTGGATGGAAAAATTTAGTATCATGTTCATTTTCTTATTTAGAAAATAAGAAATGGTTTTTGTCTTAAAATGTTTATCACATGGAATCTCTTAGTGGTGGTATCCTATTGGACATTGACACAAAAATCTATATACACCTTTGGGTGTAAGTATACTTAGTTATTTGTGTCCATGTTTTGGGTATAGCTTATGTGCCAATGGTTCAAAGATTTACTCGTCTCTCGTGATGTGTTGTTCTGTAGATGGCTTGAGGACGGTTCCTCTTATAATGAGGATGGTTCTTGAGCTTTCATTATTTGTTTTCTTAATTTTTTATATTCATTTACAGTTGTTTTAAACTATATATTTCAATTTTAAAAAAAATTAAGTGTGATTTTTTTTTTGGAAAATCCAGATTCGTTTTATAGGTTTTCATTGTTGTTTAATGTTTATAAACTCGAGTAAATCATTCCCAATATTCAGTTTATGAAAGTCATGAACTTTTACTAGACCATGGGGATTAGGAACACCCCTCTTTCCTTGTCAGAGGCTATTTATGGTGTGGGTTTTGATGGATACCATATCTAGTTTGTTACCAAATGGTATCAAAGGGAGTTTGAGGTTAACTTTTTGGGTAATGTTAATAGGGGAATAGTCAGGATAGTCTGGAGTTGGGATTGTTAGGACTTGGAATTCAATTTATGGGTAGTGTGGTTGATCAACACACCTCATTAAGGGATTAAATTCATTAGGGGGTGTCAGGATTTATCTATGCCATTTGGTTTTCTTGGTTTAATGATTATTTGGGAAATTAAAGGACTAAGTGAGATCATAAGGCCTGGAAAGCCATGTGGAGCCGGATATATTTCCCTAGAACACTATCTTTGATGGTGAAGTGCTTAGCATATGGATGCCAACCATGTGTCCATGTCACCCCTGAATATAGTTTCCCCTTGAATTGTCTTGTGTCCTTTAGTCTTGAAGTCTTGGGAGTCTGGTTTTAAAGAAAAAATTAACATGGTTTTAAGAAGCATGATTTTTTTGTGAAATGAATTTCTAATAAAAAGGGAATTCTTTGATTTATGAAACGGTGGAACTAAATTTTCCAAATTGTTTTGAATTGTAAAATGGTGTGTATATACCTCTTTTGAAAGCAATAACTATATTAAACATGGTTTTGAAAGAGTGTTTCCAATAGAGTTTTATAATAAATTGACGGTTGTTTTAAGGGAATGAGATGTTTTGAAATTTTTGTGAATGACTTGAAAGTGATTTCTTATCTTAATTGTTTTGCGTTTATAAAAATATTTGTAAGGTGTAAATTGGGATTTTGATTTTATGGTTAGCGGTCTTGAGAAAAAGTAACTATTGGTTGATTGTTTTTCTTTTATAAAATCCTCCAATTGAGCAATATAATGAATATTTTTCTTGAGAATTGAAGATTGAGTTTACAACCTTTTCCATTCTTGGTTTTTTGGATCCTCTTGTAATGGGAGAGTTCTCCTGGAAGGTTGAAAGAGACCTTAGTTTCTTAAGTTTCCTTATTCGTCGAAGGTGGAAGTGGTATGGGGTTATTAGTGTGGATGAGTGTCTAGATGGTGTCTAAGAGGTCCTCTGGGTCCTTTGTAGTTTCTTTGAAGTAGGAGATCATGTAAAACCATTAGAGTTGGGAATATGGTCATTATAGTCTATTATGGACACTTTTTGGAATTGTGTGTTTTTTGGAACTTGGAATAAGATCCCTCTCCTTGTATTGTTCATATCAGTCGCAATGGTCATGTTTGGTGACACCTTATAATGTCAGGTTCTCATTTGACTATAAAGGTGAAGGTCATGCAATCCTCTGAGAGTCTCTATTATGTTTGGAGTATGTCTCCCTTGGAAAAGCTTCATAATCTTATGTTTTAGAGGATGGTGTTTATATGTGTCCTTTCCTTCTATTGTTTCTCACCCAAAAAAACAAGGTGTGATGATGTGTTCATCCTATATGCTCTTGCTTCAATGAAATTTTGGGTTAGGGTAAGTGAGTTGGGAATGTGTTATGTCTTGGAAAACTTATCAGGTTTTGTGGTGTAGTTTTCAATGGCACAGAAAGAAGACGTTTTTTCCAGTGGGTTTCCCAAGCCTAACTGCATGGCTGGAGATACTTCAATCATCTGAGCTCCATCCATATTTCTTAGTGAGAAGTTGGAATGTAGTCAAGGGAAATACCCAAGTCCTTTAAACCCTTGTATGAAGTCTTATCCTTAGTATGAATTATGGTAATAGTGTAAACCGTTGGTGTCATAATGGTTGAGCACATAGTTTTTTCACAACTAGTAGTGACTGTGTGCTAGGAATCCATACAGAATGAATGATCTGCATGGTTAGTGCACAACTTCCCGAACTGTGTGGACTAACCGTGCGGTCGTCCAAAAAATTTATGTTTTGGGATCTTTCAGTGCCATATCATGCTAGTTAGTTTAGATTGTTTGTTCTTATGGTGGGGAGACCCACAATAAATTTTATGTACATTATTTTCGAAAGGTCTAATGATATTTTACCCCTTGTATCATGGGGTATGTTCGGGCCTCCCCCTATTAGTACCCTGATCCTGTCTCGGGAAAGTTCGAGTTGTATCTTATATTGCGGATCCCATTTATGTCTCCCAATTATAGTAACTCATATTTTTTTGTGGTCTTGGATTGGCGGTAGGTAATCTCATTCGAAGCTATCTAACTACCAATATCTTCTTTGGGGAAATGTTGGGATTAGAGAGTGCCCATCATTTTTGTTAAAGAAAAGTGTGTGGGACTTTTGTTGTTGTTGTTGTTTGTTTGGGTAATCTTCTTGAGTCTTGTTTGTATAGAGTTTGAAAAGTTTTCATTTGGGATAAATTCTGAATGTGCTTGATCATTTCAGGATAGTGGTTTAAGTTTTTGGTTTGTGAATGTATTCCTTCTTTAATTGATCACTGGAGGTCTTTTGGCCTTTGGGGGTGAAACATGTAAAAGGAGTACCTATTGGTTTATCAGTTGGGATTATTTTTTTTATTTTTTTTCCTTGTTTTGTCTTTATATGGGTGGAAATCATTATGGAGGGGAGAATTTTCACACCAGGAATTTCAATTCAATGCTTTGTTTCAAATACTCTTTTGGTTCTTATATTTCTTTGGGTTTTCAGGTGTTCTAGGTTTAGAATTTTGGTTTCTATTGTGTTCTTGACCTATGGCCTTGGTTATGGGGGTAGTTTATGGTACTTCTCCTCCAATTTTTTCAAATTTACTTTGTGATGTTGTGGTGTTTTGGATGTGGATTTGTAATACTCCTAGTGGCACCACATGTGGGGTAAGTTGTTGAGGTGGTTTGTACCCAAGAGTTAGATGAGTTATGGGTTGGAAAGTGTATTTTTTTTGGGAATTTTTCTCCCCTATACTTGGCCTATCATTCCCCCTTGGTTTCCCCTTGGACCCCACTAAATTTGGAGGACTATTGAAGGTTTTTTGGGTTCACAAAATAGGCCATAAGGTTTGGCCGCACGGTTCCAAACTGTGTATCCAAACTGTGCAAAGGTGTCCAATACATTAAAATATGTTGTGTTTTGAGACTTTTAACCTTATAGAAAAAAAACCAAATCCACCCATATATTCTCCATTTCATGACCTACCTCCATGTACAGCCTCCATGCCCTCTCCCCCACACTTGGGACTCAATTTTTAAGGGATATTTTATGGGTAAACATCACAATCATGTATTTAAATAATTATCTCTTTTACTTATTCCCATTACATAGGGTTTCTTTAACCCTTTCATGACATATAAAATGTAATGAAGCTAGGTTTCGTACTTACGTTTTAACATGAGTATTTTTGGTGAAATCTTGTGGTCTAGGGCTCGATTTATCTTCCTTGTGGTGCGGCGATGGTTCAGTTGATGTTTTGCACCATGATTTGAGGGCTTCAACAATTTCAGTAGGTGATTTTATGTGTAATACTTTTATGATGAGTTATATTTCTTGGTTTAATAGTTTATCATGTTTCTAATCTATTGTGTGTGGTGAGAAACCCATTTTTGGTTTCAATATTAAAGCATTTAGCATTAATGTAACATTGTTTTTTAAAGTGTGTATTTTTCAAATGTAACTCATGTGTTATTTCATGTGGTAGTTTTATAAAATGTTAAAGGGATTTATTAGTTTCTGAAAGGGTATGCCTATTCTTCTTTGGGAATGTCTCAGTGTCATGTGGGCCTCAAAAGGGAGCTTTGAATGGGTGTTATATGAAAAACCTTGTTTTAATCTTTTAAAGTGTTTATGAAAATGTGTGTTTTTCATGTGCATCTTTTGTGGCATTATTTTAGTTGATTTTATGGAACATGAGAGTGGTTTAATAAATTTTTAAATGGATTCTAATTCTTCTTTGTTAGGTTCTTGGTGTGATTTGGGCCTTGAAATAGGGTTTTGAAGTGGGTTTTTGTGAAAAACATTGTTATACACCTTGCGGTTGTTTTGTGAAAATTGTAAATGTTTAATTTGGTTAATAAAAGTGGGAAAAGGTTGTAAATGTACTGTTTGGGTGATTGTGTTCACCTAATTTTGGTTTTTGAAAGGTAAAGTGGTGATTTAAGATGTCATATATGTTTAAAATATTTTATAAATTGCTGAAATGTTTTACTAAATTGTGTTGTGGGTGAGAAACATGGTTGTGGGCTGTTTCATGTGAGTTTCATAATAAAAATGAATTTTGAATATGATAAGGGTATTTCGGTGTGAGTATGTTTTCAAAATGCATTTGGATGAAAAAGTGGATTATGTGTCTTGTGTGATATGCATGCAGTATTTTTGGTTAATTTGTTATGTGGAAGTTGTATTTTCATGTGAAAATTATATTTGATGTATTTTTTAACTTGTTTGAGCACAAGAGGGAAAACAAAGTATCTAGGTGGGTGGAGAAGTACAAATATTCTAGTGATCCCATGGGGGTTTGAACTCAATTTCCTATAGCAATTTTGATGCTTAAAAAAGTAAAAAATATATATATAATAATGTTGATGGGGGACACTAGGTTATGATTATGTTCCCTACTAGTGGATCGTGCATGATAATAGATATTTGTGATGGTTACTTTCGCCGAGATACGTGGTACTTGGGACCGGTAGCGAGCTAGTGCATAGGGGTTATTTATCATTGCTTGTGGTTACTATATATTTTTTGATTACCATAGGAATATGGTATTATTGGCGCAAAAAAAATCAGCAGCATGTCAGTTTCATTGAAAATCATCCTTTCATTAAGATAGGCCACGTCAAAAACTATTTAGTTTTAATTTTTCATCTTTTATAAAATGTAACAAGCATTTTTTTAATTACAAAACATGAATATGTCTTAAAAAATTATCGCATGGAATCTCTTAGTGGTGGCATCCTAATGGGAATTGGATCACACCCTACTTACACATTTTGGTGTAAGTAGACTTAGTTATTTTTTTCATAGGTTTATGTACATCTTATGTGCCAATGGTTCATGTTTTTAGCGGGCCATCGTGATGTGGTGTTGTGGAGATGGCTTCAGGGCAGTGCCTCTTCCCAAGAGGATTGTTATTGGAATGTCATTTTTGGTTTTCTTCATTTTTTATAGTCTATGAGAGTCATTTTAAACATTGTAATTCAATTCTGATATTTTTTAAAGGTTGATTTTTTTGGAAAATCTAGATTCATTTTATAGGTTTTGTTTGTTGTTTTATGTTTATAAAATAAAATAAATCATTCCAAATTTTCAGTTTATGATACCCAGGTACTTGTTCCATCCCATGGGGATCAGGAATGCCCATTGGGCCTTGTCACGGGCCGGGTATGGTGCCGGTTTTGATGGAGACCATATTTGGTTTGTGACAATCCCTCTAACCGATCTGATTTAGTGCAGAAGACGAAAGAGGATCCCAAAATGGAGACTTTATGTCAAAATATTATGGAACATAGAAAGATCCTAGATGATCTACTTGCATTGCATGATACTGAACAATGATATGATTATTTTGATCCCTGTTATGATACCAACCATCCTCCACCTGTATAGTAGTGATAGGTACAACTCCCCAAGTGAATTTCTTCTAGGTGTTCTCAATAACCATGTCAATCAAGATAGGGTAGAGGCTGGTTTTTATGGAAAAAGACCATGTATGAAATCATTGAATTCACTAGTGTTACCTAAAATCCATCCTGAGGACCTGGAATAGGCTCTATTGGCCACTCCTCTATTACCACCAACCGCTCTATAGGTTCCTCTAGTGTCCCCTGGGGTCATTACACAATAGATCCAAGAGCATATCAGCTATATTACCTTTTTGGAGAACATGCCAAAACTATGGAAGTTAGGAGTCCTAGAAAATATTGGGATCCTCGTCAAGGTGATCTAATGTATTCTCTCATTTCCTACCTCGAGGCGTTTGAATATCAATAGGTGGCTATACCAATTGATGGAAAACCATATCCAGTATGGGTGGATTATATTCCATCACACCAAAGCATTAGATATCCTACATTATCCCCTTTTGATGGGATGAGTGATTCGCTACAGCATCTAGACCACTTCATTTCATGATGTGGACCCATGTTGGGAACTCCAGCACTGTAGGAAGACACTATGCTCAGGTGCATCATTCAGACTTTGGAAGGTCCCTAGTTCAACATGTAAAACTAGTTTCCCATCAGATCCATTACTAGTTTGTATTATCTTCATAGGTTGTTTCTCTACCAGTTCAGTTCCAACAACAACAAGACTAGTATTCCTACCTCTTCAAGTGAAAGAAAAGGCTAGATGAGTGAGTCACATACATTGTTCCCAGGTGAAAGGGCCTAATATATTCACACGATATACCACTAACTCAGGAATAACTTCCAACATTGTGAATAAAGAATGTGAAGTATGAAATGGTTCTTTCTATCATCAATCATAACATCCCAGGTGGATTCCTGAATTTCTCTGACAAGGCTCAACATTTAGAGGAATCCATGTATCAAGCAAAGAAGGAACACTCGTTACCTCCCACAACTCCCTTAAGAAGAGATGCCTAGGCCAAGATAGTTATTTTTGCAGATATAGAGGCCTATAGAAGGATAGAATTGTTAATGACAGAGCCACATATATATCCTCACCAAGGGATACCGCCACAAGCTTAGCCTCAGGCATAGAATATCTTTTCAAATAATTGGTAGGCACCACTGTGTAATGCACCACCACCACCTATAAGATAAAATCGTATTCCACCACCATTCCAAGCTATAAATAATAATTAGGGTCAAGATATCAGAGCCCCATTCTGAGATTGGAGAAACCGGACCAACTCATTCAATGAGGCCTATATCTTTAGCTACTTCCAAAGTTCCTTCTATCAAGGAATCCTATAGTTTCTAGAATGCAGGAGGCCTGAAGAGGTAGATCTCACTAATTTTCCTAATTACTGGCCCTATCATTGTTTAAATGGACACAATATGAAGTATTGTGGTGTGATCAAAGTATATACCTAGGACCAAGTCAATAACAACATAGTTAGATTGGGTCCATCCTCGATATATGTGGCATATGTGTCTACAAAGAATTATAGTGACTCTGAGGGTGAATGGAAGTAGTTCTCTCACCTCGGGTCTCAAAATTATGAAGACAAGATAGCACACAAGGTTATTTAACTATCCCATGTTATTATTAATACCTATTTAAATCAACCAGATCCTATGAATGTCAACTTTTTACCCCTAGATACTACTTCTACGTCGACATCTGAGCTTTCACCTCCTCGGCAGAGCAGGTGCCAACAGTGTTTTCAGACACAAATTCCTCCACCAGTGCCAAATTCATTTTTCACTCTTGGATATTTAATGCCCCTAGGGATGGGGATTGAAACTGGAATCTACCCACAATGGAAGATTCCTCAAGCAATGATTAAGAGTACACTTCGGTGAACACCATTAGGCTAGTGGACCCATACATGGTCCCCGAATATGAGGAATTCTTGGAAGACCTTCCTAATGTCCCTAGTAGATACTTATTTCAACAAAAAACATGGATATGTGAGCCATCAAAGTGCACCACCTAGAGCTTCTTACCGATCCATTAATCCCACTGAGACTAAAAACCTGACTCACTATAGGAATCTGTATGAACAGTCCCCTCAACCAATTTCATCAAATCCCCTTCCACCACCTTTTTTGCTACTAAACCAAGCAGTTCTATTGCAATAGCGTACAACTAAGGCCTGACCACAGTCATATGACCCCCAGCTGGTACTCCTTTTTTATGGCTCAACTAGTGAGAATTTGGATGTCCCTAGAAAAATTCTAAATCTGTCGGTTCGACCTGCAGCACATACAGTACATCATGTAATAGAACAACCCCATATCGTAAGAAGTGTGTACCTCATACATAAGTATGATGTACTTAAATCCTTAATATATGCAAATTATTACAAATAAATTCAATTATCAATACAATTTCCCAATAATAGAAACTACAATTATCATAATTATAAACAGGTATTCTACCAAGGCTAAGGGATAAAAAATTTAAACCACCTACCTCAAATTGTTGATGACCGATCACCCAATGGAAATTCCTAAAATTAAAATAAATAGGTTACTAGTCACTGAAAGTGGCTAATATTAATTATTAATATCTTTAAATTAATTTTTCAAAAGTCCATAAACATTTTTTTAGTGCATTACATAAATAGAACTTCATTTCTCATCTAAAATGCAATTCTTGTTTAAAATGAAAATTTGGGACCAATCATTCATTTGTTTGTGTACAAAATTATATTATTTTTCTGAATTTGAAATTTTGGGATATTATTGAACACCTTGTTTGTAACATTTTATATTTTAGGTCCGATGGATGAATCCCAAGGTAAGATGGAGAATTTTGCGCCCGAATGCAGAAATTCGCTGGAGAAAGCATAATGGGCCTAAGGCCCATCAAACAAATGTGGGACTCACAAAACAAGCCCAATGAAGCAAAAATTTATATAGTATAAAGATAAAAATATTAGGATCACTTTATTCAACTGTGGACGGAGAAAATTCTGAAGTTTTTATGATGATAAAGGGATCTGAAGCTGATATTTAAATGGTGGACCCGACATTAATGCACATAAAGTCGTCCCACCATTTCGAGAATAACTTCCAAACGGATGAGCCAAATGTCCTGAATTTTTTACATCGGATAGAGGAAACATGGATTAAGATATTAGTCTTCTACTACCCCTCAATATTCGGCCTCCATCAATTAAATATTCGAACGTCAAAATGGTGGACGAATCTGGACAGTTTTCCGGGTCAACATCGAAACGTCAATTTCCTTTTGATTATTCACCCTCGTTTTGACTCTATTAATTGTTGTGGGGTGAATGTATTGTGGGTGGTGGACCTAAGGCTCATAATATGCCTATATAAGGAGATGGTGGTAAAGGTAATTATCATCTAACATTTTTTTTGAATCCATGTTTTTCTTTTAATTGTAATTTCCCGCTTTTGTTTTGTAATGGCATCGTCAATTTCTCTAATGTAAGTTTTTCATTCACGTTCAGTATTTTAATAAAATTTATTCTTCTTCATTTTTATCTTACTTTTCTTCACACGTTGATACCGTTGAATCAATGTGTGAAATTATTCACACCAGCACTTGTGATTTCAATCACACAACGGTGGAGTGTTCATTCTTTTAATAATTTTCTTCTTCTTCAATTCCACCCCCATAAGTCGACATCCCGCTTCCATTGGTATAATAGAATAAATGGAGGGCTAACCTATTAAGGGTTGATCCAAGGGAGTAGCAAGGTCAGGGATTGAATGTTATTTCATGTACTTAATATTAAAATCTATTCGTTATTTTAGGATTTCCATTTGATGAGTTACATTCTTTCTCATCTTTGCCAACTCTAATGATGACACATTTTGAGTGCTAGTACGATCTATTTCCTTTGAGTGCTCATTAAAGTGATCCTAAAAGTGAATTGGTTATTGGCCTTGGAATTGTGTAGGGATTAAATTGGTGAATGATTTGGAAGAATTATCTCATTGTTTGGATATGTCTTGAATTAATGACATGAAATTTTCTATGAAAAGAAATTCATCCAATCCACCCCAAGAAAAACCCTAAGATCAACCCACCATAAATAATTGTTTAGTTCACATAATTTTTTTATTATATGTTGTTTAAATTATATATTTAGTTCTCCAATTAAAATCTACCTCAAATTTGGCCACTTCATAGCCAATCCATCAACAAATCATAGTGTCTCATGGTTTCTTCTTCGGTCCCTGTGGATTCGATCCCTATTTGTACTTCAACGACCACTTTTACCAGTAGGGTAAATTTGGGCGCAACAAAATTTTGGTGCTATTGTCAGGGACCCAAGTAAGTACCTTAGACCCTTATCTTCTTTTCACACCTCAAATTCTCTATTCTCACCCTAATTTCTCTTCTATTTATCCCTTTCTGTTTATGTGTGTCCGAAAAATCCCAAAACCAATTTTCAATCAACTCCAATGGATTATCCTCCAAAATACCCCTTCATAAACCAATTCTATAATTAATCTGGAAATCAATATTGGGAATCACCTCACATAGGTAATTTCATTGACCAAACCTTAATTGAATACACCATACCAGATGATATGTACAATCAATGGGATGCTGACTATTTAAAAGATCAATTTCCATACCTATCAACAATGATTGAAAATATAAATAATGAGGAAGTACATGATGTAAAAACATCTATCAACTCTATTCCTGAAAAAATTCTTGAACGATTGTGTAATCAAATGGAGATAATGAATTCTGAGGTTTCTTCTTTGAGGTTTGAACTAAAAAACTTTAAAACATGTGAATAACTCACTTTAGAATTTTGGAATTCAGAGTTAGATAATGAATTGAATTGGTCAGGAAATGTTGAAAGTCAAGCTAAAGAGTGTTTAAATCAGGAGGAAATTGATTTTTGAATTCAAAAGATAATAACTTGACATCATGGATTGAGTTTCCTAAAAATGGCTCCATTAGTGAATTTTTAGGACCACCAATCACTGAAAAATTGGGAGAAATACCAAACATTGATCCCATACACACTTCTGATATTCAACTAGACAATTTTCAGAATGAATCTTATTTTCAAAATGAACCAATTATTTCTAAATGTTTTGGAGAAGAAACTGATTTTGATTTAATTTGTCAATCTCCTTTAGGAAATTTCAATGAACCCGAGCTCAAAATTATTTTACTTTCTTCCGAACTCAAGAATCCCACTATAGGAGATAAGAAAAACCTTGTATTTTTAGTTCATTCTTCTCAAGAAACCAATAATTTTGGAATGGTCATTTATGTCTTAGGAAAGACTAGAAATTCAACCGAATCAACCATTACCAAATTTCCTTGGACTTCCACACTCATTATTGACCATGGGATTTCACATGAATAAAATTCTAAAAAAAGCAGTCTTAATCAAGTTGAAGTGGACAAAAATGGGGTCCTAAAAATGTTGAAAGTTGGAATTGGATAAGTTGGGGGGTACAAGTCGAGCCAACGACATTAAACAAAAGCGCTGCATGGGAGGCAACCCATGGTTTTCATGTTTCCAATCATTTTGAATCATTTTATTTTTCATATAATAAATTACCATAAGTTGTTGACCTGTTCTTTTTTTATGAGTAAGGATGGGTATGAAAGGGGAGCGCCATATTCATCCGTGTCACGTGGTGTGATCTCTGAGTAATACCTTACCCAAAAATATAAAGAAGACAATGTATCTTAAATTTATTTTGTTTTGTTTTATTTTTATGTTTTTATAGGTTAAAAAAATAAAAGGACATTTTGTAATCCATAAGGAAAATTCATTCACCACCATCCATGTTGTTGAGACTCAAATCCAGGATTGAAGGGAGACTATGGCATGCGCTATCATCATCAACCACCAGGTGAATTTGTTCCATGTTAATCATTTTCAAATTTCCTCTTTGAACTCCTCTCCTACCCCTTCTAACTTTTCTTTTCTTTAAATACTGAGGAAAGTGTTATTCTAAGTTGGGGGGAGATAAAAAAAATGATTTTTTTTTGTGAATAAGAACATGCATGGAAAGAAACATTCCATTAAACTTGATCATGATAACACACATTTCAAACTCTAAAATTGGATATCGAAAAATTTGGATGCCTTTATTCTGATTTTAATGCAAGTTTAAGTTCATGAGAATAGTTTTTGGAAGGTGCGGTTGTCTGATGTGATTTTTCAAAGTTTACATTTTCATCCTCTTAATAAAAATGCCACAATGCACGTCTACTGGATCGTGGGTGTAAATTTTAGTTTTTGGGTCCCTTTCATTATAGCATAGGGTTTTGGGGTCACTTTTAGTTTAATTTGAGTATCCAAAAAAATAATGACCACATAGAGAAATGTTTTGTCCAAATGTGTGGCTTCCGGCACTTGGGGATCGTGACTCTATAGTTGTCTTGCCCATAGTTAGGCTTTATATCTTTATTGTAGAGAATGGAATTGACAATATGTGTGGCGTCCGGCACTTGGGGATCACGACTCCATAGTTGTCTTGCCTAGAGTTAGTCTTTTCATATCTATTGTGGATAAAAAATCATCAAAAAAATGGATACTCATATTAAGGTTTAATTTGATTCCCACCTAGTGCTTCCATTTTTTCCCTTGAACAATAAAATGGGCCCCATATCTTTTGTGATGCACAACACTTATAATGCTTAATTGAAATTGGATGAAATGTAGCGATAAATTTGAACAAAGGAATGGGCTTGGGCTTGGGATATGCTTATGGACCTAGCTTGTTTTAAATGATTTTTATGGGTTCCATAATATTTTTTTTGGTATGAGATATTTGGGTGAGCAATGTGTATTAAAATGTTTTTGGAAAAGGGGATTTGAATTCAATATTTGTAATTTATTTTGCTCGGGACTAGAAAAACTCAAGTTGGGGGGTTTGATTAGTCAATGAAAGTGGCTAATATTCATTGTTAATATCTTTAAATTAATTGTTCTTAATTCCATAAACATTTTTTTTAGTGAATTACATAAATAGAACTTCATTTATCATCTAAAATGCAATTTTTGTTTAAAATAAAAAATTAGTCCCAATCATTCATTTGATTGTGTACAAAATTATTTTCATTTTCTGAATTTGAAATTTTTTGATATGATTGATCACTTTGTTTGGAACATTTTATCTTTTAGGTCTGATGGATTAATCCCAAGGGAAGATGGAGAATTTTGCGCCCGAATGCAGAAATTCGCTGGAGAAAGCATAATGGGCCTAAGGCCCATCAAACAAATGTGGGACTCACAAAACAAGCCCAATGAAGCTCAAATTTATACATTAGAAAGATAAAAATATGAGGATAACTTTATTCAACTATGGACGGATCTAATTCTGAAGTTTTCATGATGATAAAGGGATCTAAAGCTGATATTTAAATGGTGGACTCGACATTAATGCACATAAAGTCATCCCACCATTTCGAGCATAACTTCCAAACGGATGAGCCAAATGTCTTGAAATTTTTAAATCGGATAGAGGACACATGGAAGAGGATATTTTGCTTATACTACCCCTCAGGATTCGGCATCCATCAATTAAATATTCGAACATAAAAATTGTGGACGAATCTGGACAGTTTTCCGGGTCAACTTTGAAACGTCAATTTCCTTTTGATTATTCACCCTCGTTTTGACTCTATTAATTGTTGGGGGGTGAATTTATTGTGGGGGGTGGACCTAAGGCTCATAATATTCCTATATAAGGAGATGGTGGTGAAGGGAATTATCATCTAACATTTTTCTTTGAATCCATGTTTTTCTTTCAATTGTAATTTCCCGCTTTCGTTTTGTAATGGCATCGTCAATTTCTCTAATGTAAGTTTTTCATTCACGTTCAGTAATTTAATAAAATTTATTCTTCTTAATTTCTTATCTTCCTTTTCTTCACATGTTTATACCATTGAATCAAGGTGTGAAATTATTCACACCAGCACTTGTGATTTCAATCACACAATGGTGGAGTGTTCGTTCTTTTAATAATTTTCTTCTTCTTCAATTCCACCCCCATAAGTCTACATCCCGCTTCCATTGGTATAATAGCATCAATGGAGGGATAACCTCTTAAGTGTTGATCCAAGGGAGTATCAAGGTCAGGGATTGAATGTTATTTCATGTACTTAATATTAAAATATATTTTTTAATTTAGGATTTCCATTTGATGAGTTACATTCTTTCTCGTCTTTTCCAACTCTAACGATGACACATTTTGAGTGCTAGTATGATCTATTTATTTTGAGTGCTCATTAAAGTGATCCTCAAAGTGAATGAATTTTTGGCCTTGTAATTGTGTAGAGATTAAATTGGTGAATGATTTGGAAGAATTATCTCATTGTTTGGATATGTCTGGAATTAATGACATGAAATTTTCTGAGAAAAGAAATTCATTCAATCCACCCCAAGAAAAACCCTAAGATCAACCCACCATCAATAATTTTTTAGTTCACATAATTTTTTTATTATATGTTATTTAAATTATATCTTTAGTTCTCCAATTAAAATCTACCTCAAATTTTTCCACTTCAAAGCCAATCCATCAACAAATCATAGTGTCTCAAGGTTTCTTCTTCAGTCCATGTGGATTTGATCCCTACTTGTACTTCAATGACCGCTTTTACCAGTAGGGTAAATTTGGGCGCAACCAATAGGTCAAATCCTCGATGAGGAATGAGATCCTGAATGAAATCCTAGAAACAAAAATAAATGGATCATGATCCATCAAACCAATATCTATATATAATACCAATGGACAAAAACATACCTTCAATGGATGGAAGGAGGAAGGGGAAGAGGTAAGAAGCCAATCATGATTAGATTCTCTTACTGGGAATGTATAGATCCTCAATCTGGCCTTTTAATCACAATGAATGAGGTTTTTAAGGCCATGTAATTTGTTCATAATTATCCAAATCCAATAAGAATCGATTATGGTTGGGATTGGGGGTTTAGGGATATAGGATGGGGGTAGGGATATTTTAAAACCACTATTATAATAGATTAAATCCTTACCAATGTTTTCTAGGGTAGAGGAATATAGTATGCCAAATAGTCCACCTAAAATTTTCATCTCTTTTAGGAGTTGGGGTGCATGGTTTGAAAAATTTAGAGCTATTTTTGGGAATCCCTTCTATTTGGTTTCACACAGTATTCTTGGATTGACACACAGTTTGGAAAATTCATACTAAAACCATGCACTACATCTCTTCCTTCCAATTTTCTTCAAATTCCCCTAAAAATACACAAGGAAACAGCCAAACCAAGTTACAATTAAATGGAAAAAAACGTACCTAAATAGAGTCCCAAAATTTCTCAAAAAAATTTTAGGAACATAATATATACTACATAAAAAATTACTTTAATAACCATGTCATTATAGAATATTTTATCTTTATTAGTTATCTCACACTGTTACACATATCTTACTTAATTTTATTTAATTTTTCCAAAATAATTTTTCATGTAAAATATGTTGTTAAATATAATGTTAATATACACTTCAACCTAATGAAAAATCTCCAAAAATAAAATTAATTAAAATGAAGAATTGTTATATAATATAATAATTTAGTGAAATTCACCAGAATACCGTGATTCAAATTTGGATATTATCATGAAGGTGAATCCATTTATTTTCTAGATATAACTCATAAAATATCATCTTATAAATGAATCACTTTTCAAATATCATGATAATATTTATCCAACTATAAAAATGAACATTAATAACTTAACATCTAATAATTTATTATTATATAGGGTTATCTAAAACACAATTTATTACTACTACTAAAATTAATAAATTTTACAAGCCAACTCATGATCATATCACATAAAACTTCTATGAAAATATTAATTCCTAAAAACATTCGAATATACTTCATTAATCCATAACATAACTAAACTTCACCAATGATAACAAAAACCAAGTTGTTTTAAAATCATTAATCTACTCTATGGTCATCAATACTATCAAATTTACTATAACATATCTTTATAGAAATTGTACATTATTATCTAAAAATCAGTGAAATGTTAAATGTTAATTATCCCTTAATCATATATCTCCAAAAAAGACCCTTACTAGTAATTTTATTTTCAAATCCTTAATGAATAACTAATTTTTGAAAATTCTGTATATGGTTAATGATTTTTATAAACAAATATACCATTTATAAAAAAATATTAAATGATAAGTCTCTGATCCCGATATATAAACACTTCAATCCATTCACTCCAATGACTATAATAATATTGGTTATTCATTAGTGAATATGATTTCTCTGGGATTTGGGAATTGTCGTATCTAATTACCATATTGTCTACACATAATAAATTGAATTATAAATGACACCTTATATTGAATTTCATATACTTCCATCAAAATCACAAATTTTATTTCACAATTACTTATTTTAACACCTTGTTTTCAAGAAATAATACTTTTTATCATTCCTATAAAACATTTTCATGAGTTATTATTCCCACATAAATTCCATGTAGGAAACTAAATCTTATCTTATCCATGGTCTTCCTAAAGCATGATTTTTATATTCATTGGTGTTTTAGGAAATACATCCACACAGATATTATTAACCATATTTTGAGATATATTATTAGACATAATCACATTAGTTCACCTTAAAACTCCCATTTTCATTGGTTTGTCACACTGATATTCATTCAATTTTCTATAAAAAAAACTAGGTAAACAGGATTCCTAATGGTTCAAGCCCTTAAATAAGAGAGAAAAGTATATATTAAAATATAATATTCACATAGAGATATCATATAATAATGAAGACGCATTCCATAAATATATAAATTGGGACACATTTTTTCAATCTATGAAACATTATGTTTAACTTATTATATCTTTGGTTATCATCTATTCAAATCATGTATAATTCACAAAAAGGATAATGTGAACTAACCTAATAATATCACTTAGTAGAGTCAAAATATGTATGGAATAAGAGAACCATGATGTATAATGATAATGGAGATATAATTGATAAACACTATTTAGGGTTTTTCCTAACAATAAATATTTCACAAAACAACATCAACTTGTAGTATCTAGAGAGAGATTTATTTACAAGAAATCCTAACAATTTCTACATTACTAAAAAATTATTGTTTCATCCTGTACTTTGACTTATCTATAAGGTGTTCAACAAAGTTCTCTATTAATAATTATCAATAATTTACTAAAATCATATCTAATTCCATCAATAGAAAACAAAAAATTTCATAAACAAATTATATATTAACATATTAATATTCATTATAAAAAAATAAAATCCACTCAAAAACTATAAAGATATATTTTATGTGGAAACATAGATACAAAAAAATGTTAATAATAGATTCAAATCATCTACCACTAATTTTTTATTTACCATAACCATTCATAGAAATATAATTACTAAATTAATTCTTAATAAAGATGAAAAAGGAAACATAAGAAATGGTGAGGCTAGATTCTTAGTAAGGGTATATAAGAGAGATATAAATTATAAACAAAACTTAAAATTTTTATAAGGGTGTGACAAAATGAAATTAACATCTAACGACCAAGACCAATATATCAAAGAACATAATTTTTCATCAAGGCATAAAGCATTGCAATTTATATTAACTGAATCATAATGAAATAAAATAATATTATCCATGATAGGGTATCATTCGATTAAAACATAATTTATTGTTATACACGTATGCATATAAGAAAATTTCTTATACAGGGGTCACATTAATTAAAATCCTAGTGGAATGGGTTATTACCCATTCCATCATATCTATAGTAAATGTTCACCCCCAATACTATGATTGTCGATAGAGTCACTTACTAAACTAGGATCACTCCATATTCTAATCATTTTTTTCTTATGTGATATACATGTTTACCCAAATAATTGTAGGGAAATATAATTTTAGGACCACCCATCACATAATCATAATCCATTAATATGTCTGCCACAAAATCATAAATTATTCTTCATCTCAATATATTATAACTCATTGATAGGAAATTGGAATCATAAAAATTTCAACATTTCATTATAGCATACACATGGAAAATAAATATTTTTCTTAAACATGTACTCATATTAATAAAAAAAATTAAAAAGATTGAATTGGTATAGAATAATTGGATCACATACCTATAAAATCATATGTGTCATCAAATAATGTATTCAATAATGATTTTTTTTAACATATGTTGAATGTATCATGATGTAAATAACATTTTAACATTGAAATCGCTTATTTGTAATCTAAAAATTACCAAATATTAAGGATGTAATTAATAAAAAATTACCTTTGAAATAGAAAAATAAATCCTCAAATACTTTAATAGTTATGATAGTGGGAAATATTTTTCATGTATCTTATGACAAAGTATTGATTCCATTATAATATTTGGTTACATTTAAAAAGTACCACACTTAGAAAATGAAAAGGAGATTAAATTTAAATACTTTTACAAAAAAATTATTAAAAATGACTTCAAGTATCACAGCATAATACTATAAAGATTATTTATTTTTTTGAAAACATAGATATGGAAGAAAAATAAATTTTGGAAAATGAGAGTAATTATGTTTTTTTAATTATTAAATATTCATTGAGTATTATTATTATATAATGTTATGGAAATGATAAGAAAAAAATTACTCTCTAATAGATAGCATATAAGAATAAAACTATTAACATTATTGAGAGGTAAATCTTTGAATTTAATCATTAGAAATATAATCTTGAACAATTTTGGTATATAATTGGATTGCAATGTAAAACCATTTCCACATTTGTAAAATTCAAAAGAAAACCTCAAAAAAATGAGAAAAAATATAACGATATAAAAACAAAAAAAATTGAAACAATCATAATAAATGAAATTCTAGACTATTATATACTCCACATAAAAGAATCATGTTTGAATATGAAATGTTTCTCATAGAAATATAATTCATATGAAAAACTGGTACATTATGTTCCAAATGCATTGAAATAAATATACCATACTATATGAAAATTTTAAATTTATTATAAATATACAAACTAATCATGAACATACATATAATATCTTATATTCTCCTAATATAAATATTCAACAGTCATTTATAAATAATTCCATATTAATTTTTTTAGGTGAAATTAATTTTTCAAGATCATTTCAGTTTGGGAGTTCCAAACATTCAAAATAAATCATGGTTACATAAAAATAATAATTTTAAAAAATGATATATATATATATATATTATATAAATATATTCATTTATATAATATAAAAATAAATTACATCATATATGTTGATGGTACGCCGTCAGATAACATGGATGTTATCTCCATTTTATTGATGGGTGGAATAAAATAAAGGTAAATAATAATTAATCATTATATAGTAATAATAAATCTCAAACAAAGTATATATATATATATTTAATCATTATAACCATCCATTTAAATTGGTGATCTAAAACTAATTAAAATTCTATGTAGAGAATGTAAGGAGTACATACACATGAGAAATATTTTTTGATTTACATATGATTGTAAAAATGTTTAAAAACATTGTTCTATAAACATATTAAAAATTTATAATAATTCATATTATTTATAAATTACATTATAATGAATATCATGTATTTATAGGAGGTATAAGAATAAAATATATCAAAATCACACGTTAAGATTTATACCTCTTTGACAAGAAAACACTTTTGAATTACACCTTTAGCATTGATAGAATGGTATTGTGGATTAAAAAAATCAATAGGATTCTATGAAGGAATATATGATTATATTAATATATTGATTTTTGATATATAATGTTTAACTTTTGTGAGTAATAATAGATAAATTTCATATTTATATGTGATAGGAGGAGAAATTGTAGAATGACCTAATGTATTATTTCCTTTTAAAAAAATAAAAAATGGTTCCTAATTATATTATTCAAAGAAAATATGTGTGTTATTCCGAATCATATCAATATATAAAATTTTTACACATTTTGGTTATAATTTTTCACAAATTTGTTAGTTTTATCCACCATTAATCCTTTTTACAATTACCATTATATCTATTTTAAAAAAATAAAGGGGATTGGAAAGTTACTATAAAAGGAAAAGTGACATAGAAATGAATAGTTGTTGATATTTTTAGCTGTTTTACAATCGATTGGAAGAATATTTTATTTTTATGAATTTTAAATCATTTAATAAAATAAACTTTTTCACAACTTATGAGTAATGTAATTATTAGAAATACATGAAATATTATAATATAATAGGTGTTAAACTCAAGTAAAATTTATACAAAATGACTTTTCAGCTTAATCAATTATTTCTTCAACTGTGGTAATGGATTTTTAAATATTAAGGGGTTATAATATTACATTTGTGGTCAAACTTAGATCATCAATTTCAATGGGATGAAATATTACAACATTTATAATAAAATATATTTATTATAAAATACTAATAACATCGATTTATAAAAAAATTCATATAATTTTACTTTGAAACTAATGTGATAGAAATTTAATTATAATATAAAGACTACAAAAATCTCTAATGTGTGATTTTTTTCTAAAAAAACTCTAATAAAACACAATGTCACCCAATAAATAGTACTTTTATAGTTTTCTGAAATAATAAAACAGATTTTTTAACTCCATGATCAGTTCAATTGTCTGCGTTTCATAATTTCATTAGATAATTATATTGTCACTAAAAATATAAAATAATTTATCATGATATAAAAAATTTAACAATATTTAAAAATATTATTTATAACTATAAATTAGTTGTTTTATCCATGAAAAAAATATTTTAGATCTCACAAGAATGAAACTGAAATTTTTGACTTTATCTATTACTTAAATAGTTTTAAAAGTAAAAAATCAATGTAAAATAAAAATGGTAATAATTTTTAATTTTTCATGATAATGTAATAAATTTCCTCTTAAAATGAAATAATGGATGGTTTTGTAAGTAATTTAATGCATTAAGACCTATGTTTTAACCCAAAATAATTGTTTCTACATTTACTGTGGTAATGAAATTTTATAATAGTGAAAACACATAATGAAAAAATAAAAGTGAACTATTAAGAAATTTAGTCATCCACATTTCAATTATGGAGAAAAAATTTCATGATAAATTTTATTCATTTAGAAGATGTTAATTTATGAAAAAAATAAAAAAACTCATTGAAAACATGTTTTTAGAATAATCCCCTTAATGTATAAAAATGTTTTATAGTAAATTGGACAATAAAGTAAATATAATAGACATAATTTAATTATTTATAAAATAAGAGAACTAATTATACATTGCAATTTTTTTAAAAATAATGTGGATCTTATTGAATCATTGAATAAAAAATATAGTTTTCAATAAAGACATTATTTTTCTCTATTCATATGAAAATTATAAATTGTAAAAAAAATCATAAATTCACACAGAAAAAAATTCTATATGATGATTTCAAAAATGATAAGATAATCAATAAAATGTATCATTTAAATAATTTAATTATAATTTTCAATCAGAAAAAAGATATAAAAAAGGTGTCTCACCAATAAAATGACTTTACAAAAAATGACTATAAATTTCTTATAGATTTTACAATAAATTTTTATTGATTATAAAATGTATATATATATTACATAATTTGGTAAGTCAAACTTATAGATACCAATTAAACAACAATATTATAATTTTCATAAAGTAAAAACATTTGTTTCACTAAATCTTTGAGTTTTGTGTTATGTGTGGTATCAAACATATTTTTTTTAATATCCCAAGATGTAAAATTATTAACATTGGATAGGTGGATATGTTAAACTATAATACATCAAACTTTGGTTCTACTAACCACAATACAGTGATAACTATGGAACATATTGTTGAATAAAATATAATTTTGCAACATGATTGTATTTGAAAAACAGGTAACACTACACTGAATAATATAAGACCATAATGAAACAAAGTATTTTGATTATAGTGATAGTTTTAATAATAAAAACTATTATGGGAACTTATTATTTTAATATTATGATGATTAGTCTAAATTTAATTATGGATGATTGACCCATTAATTGTATGGAATATTTGGTAGGGTGGAGAAAACATCTATTGACCCTAACTACTGGATTGGAATAAATCGGTGGGAGAGTTTTTTTATAATAAAAATAATGATATGTACAAAAATGTATAATTTTATTGGTACTATTTCATAGGGTTATTCTAAATCGCATCTAGATGGTTGATGTTCAATTAATGTTTTATTCATGTAATATATTATCACTAAAAATCGACAATTCATTTTTTAAAGAGAAAAAAAATAAATATTGTATGCATCATCTTTAAGTGCATAATGAATGATTAAAAAACATTGTACTGAGTTCCTTATCAAAGGAGAAGAGTGATTTATCCATGTTTTTGGGGAAATGAACTAGGATGGTTTGTGTGACCACATAAAACTGTACATATAATATAGTGAGTTTTTCAGTGAATTTGGGGAATATGTGTGCTACTATTCATTATCCTTAGATAAGAACTGTGTGGGTGAACCATGAAAATATTATTGTGTTGTTCACTAATTTCATTAATCTTTTATGGGAACATTATTGGTAAATCGATGTGTTCCTCATGTCGAGGGAAAAATAACTTCATACAAGTATCTATTTTTTTTATAACATCAATGACAAAATTCACCCCCTCTTAGGGTATTATCATCTATAGGGGAATAAAAATTAGCATAAAATTCAGTATGTGTTCATAAAACATCTAAATAATAATAAATCATTTAAAATATTGCCTTATATTCCTTTTACACCCTAAATCCACTATTTTATTGATGAGGTAATGGGATAAAAAAAGCCATAGTTATTTTCTTAATTACTATCCACCAACATCAAAACAACTAATACTAGTCAATTTTATTCACAATTGGGATAGTAATTTAGATATATAGGTGAATATCATTCAAAAAACTTGTATAAATTAAAAAAGAAGCACTGGATACATATGAATCACATTACTCAATCATGAATGTTAAAAAAATATAGGTCTCTCTATAATTTATACTTCCTCTAAAACACTATAAATATGGATCAATTTTTTGTTCATGTTATATTTTCTTATTCAATGAGGGAAAATCATGTATACTATACAAGTGTATTATGTGATCCAATTCATTCACATCAAGGTGAAAATCACCAAAATGCCTCATCATAATTCATTCATTCATGGAATTGATGGTGATATTTATAAGAATATTACAACATATAGAATCAGAAACCATGTCATATTTATATTGATTATATTCCAAATCAAAATAAAATTTTGGTACATACAATACACAATATCACTATTTTAGGATAATTTAATTTAACCATATATTAAAAAATTTATTATCAAAAAATTATTTTTAAATCATTTCACCCCAATGTGTAGGGAGAAAATATAAAATAATCCTTAGTTAATCACTTAAAACCACCTTTTCTCATGTATAAATACCACCCCTCACCACCCCATTTATCCTCACAATCCTTGATGATCCTAAAATATCTTCAAAAACATATACATCCCATATCCCCATGCCTAATTTATTTTACCATCACCCAAAGACAGTTTCCATATACTTTAATCGGTGTTTTATGTATGTGATATTCAAGAGATAATTTTCTCAATGAACCTCAATTAATTTCTTCTATTTTTATACATTATCCAAACCTCTTATATCCATTAGGAAATTATAATTCCTAATTAGTTATCTTATAGATTTTTTCTTTTGTAATTTAATATATCATATCCATTTGATTTCTTATCTCCACTTATTCAATTAATGAAAACCATTGTCCAAAATTATATAATTTGTTATATATGCATATAATGAATTTTTCCATTTTTCATTAACGACTTCAGGGGTATCCATATATGTATAATTATACATAAAAAGAATTTTTATAGTTATATAATAACCTATTTCATGATTTGGATCAAATATATAAACATAATTTTAAATAAAACTAAACATTTTCTTTATGTTCTGAAAAAACGACAACATTAAACTCACATTTATTGTTAACATTAGATAAAATGAAAAAACATTATAC
Organism: Viscum album; assembly: GCA_963277665.1. Classification (NCBI taxonomy): domain Eukaryota; kingdom Viridiplantae; phylum Streptophyta; class Magnoliopsida; order Santalales; family Viscaceae; genus Viscum; species Viscum album. The sequence continues at coordinate 1,030,780,965 of OY728133.1, read as the reverse complement.
AAGAATAAAAAATCACATATGGGGACATTTATACTCATGGATGTGAAATAATAGTATCTCATTCCACTTATATATTTTTAATGCAATATCACAAGAATATCCATAATTATTTACAAATGAACTGATCATCAAACAATGAGACAAAAACACCAAAAACAATGAAAAAAAAGAAACGTTATTAATGAATGGGTGGAAATATGTTATTAAAATGATATAGAAGTTATTATAAACATTAATATATTTTATTAATGAGTTTATAACATATTTTAAACATTATATATTAATTTAATATTATAAAACTATTAGGAATTATGAGGTAAGTTTTTCTTGTATCACTATTACTTCTATGAGATTTATGAACTATTCAGAACTAATTTCATTTTTCTACTCTATATACTAACATTTCATAAATAATTCCCTGATTTTGTGTATGTTCATAGTTTTTTATGTTTTATTTTAAAATTATTTCTTTTTATAATGTATATGATTTGACTGATTACACAGTGAGTGGGAATTCGTAAGTGAATTTGCATTCTTTGGTTTAAACTTCTACTTCTTGATTATGTCGTGATAATAATATGCATGAAATTAATATTTAATATCTAAGTTATATTTATAATTTTTTATTAGTATTTACAATTGATTCACATAATTTATTCATTTGAATAATGTTCACTTTGATGATATGATATGTGTATGGTACATTCTTTTAAAAATCATCTTTTAAATATAATTTTTTTGAAAACTATGTTCTTACTACATATATGGTATGAATGGAATTTATATATTTCATTTTTATATAATATTTTTAAGGATACCTTATAATTTTATATTTTGAAATTCAAATAAAATAAATTTTCATACATGAGAAATATTTTAGAATGAATGATTTCTAAATGAAATGTCTGTTTTCATCCAACAATGTTTTCATGATGTCATAATTCATTATTTATGTTTCTATTGTGGTTAATGGATTTTATTTTATAATTACTGATGGTTATATGATAATAAAATTATTTATGGTTACATTGTTAACCAATGATTGGAAGTAACATGATAAAACAGTGATAGGTGGTTCCCTAATAATACTAGGACGAGTTGTTAAATTATGACCTCCAGCGCATTGGTTTCTCCATATTTAGAGGATTCCTATATTAGATTACTCAATTTATAATATTGATATGTAAAAATATTTACCAAAGTAATTATTTACATTTTATATTCAATCTACTGAGTTTTCATGAAAATTGAATGATTTTGAAAGGTAATATATCAATATTTTTAAAAGAATATTCTTCTTTATGGATGAATGTTTATAATTTTAAAATGTATTTTTTTGGATTTGTACTAAAATAATGCATTCCATAATTTTATATCCCTTATTATGTTTTTTTGATCATCTAATTTTATAATAATATTTTCAATGGAATTAAGGGATAATAAAAACATGAATGAGAATAAAGGGAAATTTATTACGGTTGATAATAATAATATTTCCTGTTTTATTTTTATGATTACTATATTATAGATTAAATGGATACTAGAAACATGTTTCCACATTTTATTTATGGGTTTAATATGTAGTAATTATTCCTAATTCTCTAAAACTGTAAATTGAAAAGATACTTTGGAATGTAAAAAAGTGTAAATTCCATTTAAAAATCAATAGAATATATAGTGTTTATGGATGGGTCCGTATAGTTAGTATCAGATCACGGTTTAGACAAAATTAAATATTAAGATGTTTTTTGTGTGGTTTTGTTTTTATTTATAGATATTATCATGTGTTTACATGTTTATCAATCTTTATAAGTTCAATGTCTTAGATTCTCCTTTTTATGATTAAAGTGATGGATTTCAGAAAAGAATTTATAATTTTTTTAGATTATATTTTTATTGTTAATCGATTAAGGTATAATAGATTTAAGGGTTAATGTATTATAAAGTTATTATGGGTATCATGTTTAAAAGAAACATATTTATTTTAGCATTTAATAATTCATTTCATGATTTTATGATGTTATTTTCTATTCATTAATTATTTTTTGTCATGAAGAAAGGAATGAGATATTTCAAAACCTTTTTATCTCGTCCATATTGTTTTATTATCACTATTATTTCCAAATATTGTAAAACAATTTATGATAACATTCAATGTATTGAAATCACCTATATAGAACTACTTTAATTATCAATCAAATTTTCTTTTCTCCAGACATTTTATGTCTCTTGGTTACTTTTTCATTTGATTTCAAATTTTCAATATTACTAACTCTATAAGAAATTGTATTTCTAGAAAAGAAATGAATATTTACATTCCAAATATCGAAGAGAATGTCATGAACCAACCCAATGGGGCTCGATCTGCAAATATCCTAGGACCACCACCATCAGACCGGGGCAAGAGACCAGTTTCATAGGCATAACTAACCAGGGTAGTCAATTACATATGGCCCTGCACAAAAACACATACATGGTGTGACTAGGGGTTCCACTCTAGACATCAAGGACCCTATCCCAATATGATTGGGTGGCAATGTGGTATTTAGAGGACCCACACCCAAGATGATTGGGGGATCCATTCTAGTGACTCTAGTGACCCACTCCCTTATCACATCTATCATCTAGATTTCCCTAAATTAAAATACTTTTGGTAATATTTCACATTATGTCTCAAAACCTAAAACATAGGTTAGTATCAAGTTATACATGGAAATAAACTCAGGATAGGCTATACACATTCCAAAATCTGATTTTAATCTTTTTAGATATGAAAGAATGAAGTTTCCATAAATGTATAATTCTACTTAAATAAGATTTTTATAGTTATATAATAACCTAATTCATTATTTTGAACATGTATATAAATATAATTTTAAATAAAACTAAACATGTTCTTAATTTTCAAAAATACAAAAAAAAAATAAACTAACATTTATTGTTAACATTAAATTAAATGAATATTCATCATAAAAAAATGAAAAATCACATATGGGTCTATTTATACTCCTGGATGTGAAATAATAATATATCATTCAACTTATAGAGTTGTAATTAAATATTACAAGAATATCTATAATTATTCAAAAATGAACTAATCATCAAACAATGAGACTAACACACCCAAAATAATGAAAATAATTAAATATTATTAATAAATGGGTGAAAATATGCTATAATAATAACATAGAAGTTTTTATAAATATGAATATATTTCATTAATTATTTTATATCATTCTATAAACATTATACATTAATTTAATGTAAGAAAAACTATTAGGAAGTGTGAGGTAAGGTTTTCTTGTATCACTTTTACATCTATGAGATTTATGAACTATTAATAACTAATTTCATTTGTGTAATGTATATACTAACATTTCATTAATAATTTCCTGATCCTATGTATTTTTATAGTTTTTAATGTTTTATTTTTAAATTATTTCTTTTATAATTTACATGATATGACTGATTACAAAGTGTGTGGGAATTCGTAATCCAATTTTTCTTCTTTGGTTAAAACTTATACTTGTTGATTATATTGGGATAATAATTTGTGTGAAATGAATATTTAATATCTAAGTTTTAATTTAAATTTTTAATTTAGATTTACAGGTGATACACATTATTTATTCATTTGAATAATGTTTTCTTGGATGATATGATATTTGTAAGGGACATTATTTTAAAAATCCTCTTTTAAAGATAATTTATCAAAAAAAATGTTTTTACTACATATATGGTAGGAATTGAATTTATAGATTTCATTCTTATATAATATTTTTAATCATACCTTATAATTTTATATTTTTAAATTCAAAGAAAAAAATATCCTTTTTACATGATAAATATTTTAGAATTAATTATTTCTAAATAAAATGTTTGTTTTCATCCACAAATGTTTTTATGATGTCATAATTAATTATTTATGTTTATGTTAGAGTTCATGGAAATTTTTTTTATAATTATTGATGGTTACATGACAATACAATTATGGATGGTTACATGATTAACCAATTATTGACAGTAACATGATATAGCAGTGATAGGTGGTTCCCTGATAAACCGAGGACAAATTGTTACATTATGACCTCCAACACCTTGGGTTCTCCATATCTAGAGGATCCCTATATTAGATACTAAATTTATAATATTAAGATGTAAAAATACTTACCAAATTAATTATTTAAATTTTATATTCAATCTAATGAGTTCTCATGAAAATTGATTGATTTTTAAAAAGTAATATATCAATTTTTTAAAAGAATATTCCTTTTTACAAATGAAAGTTTATATTTTTTTTTAAAAAATTATTTTCACTAAAATAATGAATTTATTTATTTAATGTCCCTTAATATGTTTTTTTTATCATCTCGTTTTATAATAATCATTTCAATGGAATTACAGGAGAATGAAGACATGAATGAGAATTAAAGGGAAATTTATTATGGTTGATAATAATATTATTTCCTATTTTATTTTTATAATTACTATTTTATGGATGAAGTGGACACTAGGAATATGTGTCCACATTTTATTTAGGGTTTTATGATGTAATAATTATTCCTAATTCTCTAAAACTTTGAATCAAAAAGAATCTTGGGAATGTAAAAAGTGTGAATTCTATTTAAAAATCAATAGAATATATAATGTTTATGGTTGGGTCCTTACAGTTAGTATTAGAGCATGGTTTTGAAAACATTGGAGATTAATATTTTTTATTGTGTAGTTTTGTTTTGATTTATAGATATCAACACAGGTTTACGTGTTTATTTATCATTATAAGTTCAATGTCTTATATCCCTCTTTTTTTGTTTAAAGTTATGGATATCTAGTAGAGAATTTATAAATTATTTAGGTTGGATTTATACTGTTAATAGATTATGGTATAATATATTTAAGGTTTAATGTATTATAAAGTTCCTATGAGTTTCATATTTAAAAGTGGCATATTTATTTCAACATTTAATAACTCATTTCATGATTTAATGATGTTTTTTTCTACTCATTAAGTATTTTTAGTCAAGAAGAAAGGAATGGGATCTTTCAAAATATTATTATCCCTTGGATATTGTTTGATTATCACTATTATTTCCAAATCTTGTACAAATTATTATGATATCATTCTATGTATTCAAATCACCTATAAGAAGCTACTTTAATTATCTATCACATTTTATGTTTTGTGGTTCTTTTTTTACTTGATTTCGAAATTTCAATAATACTAAGTCTTTCAAAAAGTGTATTTCTAGAAATAAAATGACCATTTACATTCCTGATCTTAAAGAAAATGTCATGAACCAACCCATTGGGGATTGAGCTGCAACTACCCCAGGCCCACCACCATCGGACTGGGTAAAGAGACCAGTTTCATATGCATAACTAAAAAGGGGAGTCAATTACATATGTCCCTACACAAACACACATCCAAGGTGTGACTAGGTGTTCCACTCTATACATTAAGGATCTTATCCCTATCTGATTGGGTGGCAATGTGGTATTTATAGGACCCACACCCTAGATGATTGGGGAATCCATTGTAGTGACTCTGGTGACCCACTCCCTTATCAAATCCATCATCCATATTTCCATAAATTAGCGTCTTTTTAGGAACATTCCACATTATCTCTCAAAATCTATAACTGAGGTTATTATTAGGTTATACATGGAAATAAACCTAGTATGGACTACTCAAATTCCAAAATATGAGTTCAATCTTATGAGATATGAAAGGATGAAGTTTCCTCCAAATGACCCAAGGGGTACATAGTGTGTGAGGGGACACACGTGGCATGTTGTCATACTTCATCACCTGCTCTTGTATCAAAAGTAACATTGTTATAAAAATATTTAGGGATACAAATCATGTGTTTGAATCTACATATCATTCCCATGCCAGTCTGGGTCCCTCCACTGTGCTTGGTTGTGCCTTTTCATTCCATATCTTCTACCTATAATTTAGTACATGACATGCCTATTCACATGGGGTGCCTCTCGCGTCATTGGTCTTGCTCGTGTACTCAGGCCCATAGAGCGTTCCTAGTTGTGTGCTCCGCCGCATGGATAATCCCCTCAAAGATATGGTACATGAAGTTATGGGGGGGAACTAGAGTCAAACCACTAAAAAGATGTGAGGAAATAAAGAATGAGAGAAATCGGTATAAAATAAGGCACTACAAAGAATAGGACCTAGAAGAATATTACTTATAACTATTGATGGACTAACCACACTATCAAGAACTATAGGCTGAACTGTATGAAACTTTCATGTACCTCCTTTCTGTGATACTGTCTATGTCCCCTGAGATGCATCAATTTTTTGATACTAGAACTCTTTCCCAAAATCACCAAATCCTCTAAACCTACCACAACGGCTAGTAGAACATAATCTTTAGGATTTATATATCGTATAAGATCCCTTTTTTCAAATATGATTCTTCATATGTTCTCCATCATTACCCATATGTCATGGGTTTATGGAAAACCTTTTTATATGTAAAATACTACCAAAATATAGGAACTATATTGGTGTCCAAGGACAATGTCTATGATAGTGGACCAGTATACCAAACTTACGGCAAATAAAATAGGTATGATCACGATTAACTAAACCTTCACCCTATCTATTATTCCTTTCACATCCCCATTCAACATTATTATATCAATTCTTCATTCCCTCTAAAAACATTTCTCTTGGTCAGCCATTATAAACCACACATCCTCCCCTAAAGGCCTCCTTGAGGTTACCCTTAGGTATGAGAGTCTGAGCCACCTCCTCAACAAGAATCAATAACAAAAGGTTGTAAACCTTGGGAATAATATCACATTTATGCACATCCTTGAAACAAGCTATCGTAGCTGTCTCATCCCCAGGAAGTGCTGGAGAAATGAACTAAATTTTCATAAATCTATCCTAATAGACTATCATATACATACAACCTTGTTTTAACCAAATGAACACATCTTCTCACTCTAGTATTAGAATTTATGGATATATGTTCTGTAGGATCTAAATAATGATGTAGATGCTCAATATACAAGAGGGGGTGAATTTTATACTTTATAAATTCCTTTGGAACCTTTAAAGTTGGTTATGGAAAACAATGTTTTCCTTAGACAAGGAAAATCTAGGTTTAACAAAGTTAAACAAAGCAAATTCACAACACCTCTGATCGCCGACTGTAGAAATGGAACCAAAGTTAACGATATAAGATTATACCGTAAAGCGTATAGAATCTAAACTAATCAGAGTACAAGTATAAGGAAGTATAAGAAGGTTATACTTTCCTTACAATACAATATTCAGCAGAAACAAACAAGTAGTAAAACTACAAGTAACAATCAATAACTCTTTTAACCCAAAGACAAGGGTATCCAAAAACCTTGGATAAAGGTCTCTTGATTTATACTTTCAAGAAAGTCTGTCTTACCCACACCAAGATAAGCCCTCGATACGAAGATCGGAATCTCTTTCTTGCTATCCCCGCAAGCCCTCAACTTCAAGGTAGTTGGAACCTCTGTATTCTTCAGTAAGGAAACCCTCGAACTTCAAGGTAGTCGGCACCTCTGTCTTCCTATCCCAATAAGTCCTCGAATTTAACCACCAACATCCGGTGTCGCACGAAGCAATCTGAACGAGCATTTTAGTACACACAAGGCATGAAAAGCTTCTCTCTCTAGAAATCGCCTTAACAGTGTGTGTTCTCTAGATCGATCAACTTGTTTTTGAGCTCTTTCAAAAGAGATCCTATTTATAGTCAAATTTCCAGCGGTCGACTCCCTCTTCCAACGGTCATATTTTCCATGAAATTTGGAGGGACCTGTACACGTGTAACTCAACCAACGGTTAATTAGAAACAGAATAGAAGACATCATTTCATAACAAACCATGTATAACTGAATACACGACATCGTTTTGAAATGAAGCATATGTAAGTAAAATCTAATCAATATTTTGGAGTGTAAGAAAGTCAAAATTTTGGAGTCTAACCAAAATGAAATTTGGATTCTATGTTAAGAAATATTCGGATTCTGTTTTATAGCAATTCGGAGTTTGGTTTCACCAGAGATTGGAATCTGAACTTGCAGAGTTTGGAGTCAAACTACTTAAGAGTTCGAAGTCGAACTCCTTAAGAGTTCGGAGTCGAACTGCTTAAGAGTTAGGAGTCGAACTACTTGAGAGTTCGGATTCGAAGTTCTTTAGAGTTCGGAGTCGAACTACTTAAGAGTTTGGAGTCAAACTCCTTGAGAGTTCGGAGTCTAACTACTTAAGAGTTCGGAGTCAAACTTCTTCAGAGTTCACAGTCGAACTACATAAGAGTTCGGAGTCGAACTTCTTCAGAGTTCGGAGTCCAAAATTCAGATTCGAACTATATTACAGATCACATCTAGAATTCGGATCCTAAAAAAACCAAATTCTCCAAATCTTTTCATTATATGCTCCGGGATTTTGGGTATGAATCCAGTTGTTGTACTTAAGAAAATATGGATATGTATAAGAAAATCTAGGTTAGGGTAAATTTCCTTAAAGAAGTAAATTTTCCTTATGGGGGTAAAAAAATATTTGCTTAAGTATAAGGTGTTTGTGATTTTCAAAACAATAAGGAATGGAAAATTCATAAGGAAAACCTTATTGACTCAACAATCACCCCCTTTTTGGAAATCACAAACATCCTTTCGAAAAAGCATATAAGGATTTTGAAAATTTTCATTAGACTTTGAAATTTAAAACTTATCTCCCATTGTTCATGGATAAAAGCGAATACAACTAACTCCCCCTTAGGCATTGAAACTCTAAGGATTGTATTCTGAGTTTCCGGAGTGGAGTTCTCATTATTATAAGAATGAAAAACTTCGTAGTGGGAAACTCCCCCTTTCTTTAAGGATATTTCTCTTATAAATTTTTCCTTTCTCCTCCTTAAGAGTAGTTCTTTTTCCCTCTCCCCCTTTGTGATTTTCAAAAAGAATTGAAGGGAATGGAAAACAAATTATGATACATGAAACATTAGTATATAACAAGATACATCCAGCCAAATAAAATTTCATTAGAGTTGGGAAAAAATTTACAAGGAATGAAAACTACAACAAAAGATCAGAGTGGGTTCATTTGTCTTCCTTTTCCTTAAGAATGAGCTTCTTTAACAAGGTTTTGAGTTTCTTCAAGTCCCTTTGATCTTCCTCACCTTGCTTCTCCAAGGATTTTACCTTTTCTTCTTGGATTTTTAAAGCTTTTTCCTGAGCGTCCAAGGATTATTTCTACAACATTAAAAACTCATCTTGTTGAACGAATTTTTTCTAAAGCTCAATCCGAAGATTTCTATCATTTATAAGATTTTGAGCAAGAGAATTTTCCTTACCATTCAGTTCCTTCACTTGTTGAATCCGGGTACTCCACTCAATAATCATCTCATCTTCAAGATTCTTAAACTTTTTATCTGCTGTGTCAAATGCTTCTTTCACGTCATTATGAAAATTATCATACACAATGAAGTATTCTTCAACTATCTTAGACCACTTTGTTACCTTACTAAAAGACTTTCTATGTATATCATAATCAATCAGAAAACTTTTTTGTTCAGCTTCCAACTTCACAAACTTATCCATGACCATGGATAAAGAATCTGATTTCTAATTCATACTTTGTTGCAGCATCTGCATCTAGAATCTATTGTTGGAAGAATCAGAATTGTTTCCACAAACTTTCTCAGAGATTGAACCCCAAAATCATGCCCATGAGATGATGATTCCGAATCAGAAATTTCTCTTTGATATTTCTCTTCTTCAACTTGCACCAGCTTTCTTCTAGAAGTACCACCAACCACTTTCTTCCAGATGAGATCTTTTATAGGTGTCTCCATGAGAGCTTCCTTCCCCTTATCAGATTTCGGAATGGGTTCCACATTAGGAGATACTTCCTCGGATTCAGAAACTTGAACGATCTGGTCTTCATCTGGTTTCTGTTTTTCTTGACCTTCCTCAAGAAAATTCCTCTCATAGGATTATTCTTCATCATACAACACATTTTCTTCTTCTTATTGATGTTTCTTTCTAGCTTCCTCATCTCCATTTCCTGGAGTAACTATATTTTCGGATTCAGCCTTATCTTTATAGTCCTGTACTTGCATGATTAGGGTATCCAGATCTTCACTTTCCTCCTCTTCTTCTTCTTCTTCTTAAACTTCTTCCTCTACTACTTCAGCAACTTCCTTCTTAGCTTCTTCAACAACTTATTTACCCTTGTATTTATCCGGAGTGACATAGTTCTTAGCTGGAGTTTCTGGTAAAGAAGGTTTAGGACCGAAAGTTTCCGGAACTGGAATCATTTCGGAAGCCAACTATGTATCTTTCCGTAAAGATCATACCACTTCAGCTTCAGACATCTTCTTTCTCATTTTCTTTTCCTCCGCTTGTCTCTCTATCCACTCAGCAGCTTTTTCCTTTAAGGCCTTATCCTTAGCGGGGTCCAATCCGAATTAAGGATATCCTTCCTTCCTCATTTCTTTATCTTTCCTCCACTTGGCTGCTACTTCATCCGTATATGTTTTCTGCTTCTTCGGCTTGGGGGGAGCAGATTGAGTTTCCTAAGCCTGATGAATTTCTTCATCAGCAACCACTTTCTTAGCCTTTCTCTTCTTACTTTTCTTTTTGGATGGTTCCAGAGAGTGTGTTTCTTTTTGAGCTGCTTCAAACTCCTCCACAGATAGGGGTAAAATTCTTTAGATTCACTAGAAAACCCCATCTTCATCCTCTTAAGAGTATCATCACTGACTAGCATGAGCTTGCAATTCTGGATCTTTAATTTGCAGGCAATCTTGAAAGATTCTAAGCATCGAACTATCAGCTTAGATAACAAGTTAGGAAACATGATAATCTGAGCTCTCAAATTTCTTTCTTTGATATTTTTGATCGTAACCAAGACAAGCCTCGTCAGATTTATCTTTCTTATATTTACCAAAAAATCTAAGACATAGATATCACTCTTCTTCAGATTGTCATTATCTCCTCTTCCTGGAACCAGAAATCCTTGCACCCATAGTTGAATAATTCTATTGTTCGGAGTGAGATGAGAAATCTTGATAATTGAATCATCCTTAAGCCCAAGACACTTCAGGGCCTTCTCCTTATTGAAACTTCCTTACACATTGGGAACTTTGTGAAAGTAGAATTCAGCTTCTCCTTCATATGATAAACCAACCAGGCTCGTGGACTTGTAGGAAAACATATAAGTCTTCTCATAAGACTTGAAAGAAAATCATTCTCTTCCATCTTCTATCAGGAAGGAAACAGACTCGTAAAACTCAATCAGCAAATCAGTATAAACTGGATCATGTTTATCTGACTTTTCTATACAGAAATATTCCCATCTATTCAGATTTATGTTCTTGGAAATAAGGGAATCAAGCTTATAGAAGTCCAGATGAACTAACCTTTCCCTGAAGACTAACCACTTAGAGATCGGTTTCGCAGTTGACATATCTTGAGAAGTTGCTTCAACAGACATTCGGAGTGAAGTAATTTGAAATATTTGGATCAGATTTACAAAGTTCGGAACCGGCCTTAAGAAGAGAAGAAGGGCTTCGAGACGCAAAATCTTGGAAATACCGATGTGGTACAAGTCTTGGGGTCCCCTTTATATAGACAAAGAATGTGACTGTTGGTCTTCCAAAAGCCATCGAACGGTTGAAAAAGCTTTGATCTGATATGACGGTAGAGAACAATCCCGCAAGGAAAACGTGACTCTGATCTTTTGAGGTTTCTAAAAAAAACATCCATATTTGAGGAAAAACTAGAATCCGAATTTTTAAAAAACAAGGAAAATACCAGTAGGAAATATTTGATTACAAAACTGTAAGTAAGAAAATCATTTCTTATGGATTAACTAGAAATATAATTCGTAATTGGTAATATTCTTCTTGAAGAAAAAAAACTTCATTACGAAATTTCCAGTACGAAAATCTCGTTACAAAAACTCCAGTCCAAAAATATCCATTCTGAAACTTATCAGTACGAAAATTCTATTCCGGAAGTTTTCAGTACTAATATTTCCATTCCGGAAGTTCTCATTCCAAGAATTTCAGTCCTAAAAATTTCAGTTCCGGTAATTCCCATTCCGGAAATTTTAGTTTCAGAAATTTCCATTCTGGAAGTTCAGTTCCGAAAGGTTTGGAAAAAAACTCACTACAAAAAAATGGTTATACTAACAATCAAATGTACTCCCCCTATAAAGAGGAGTTTATTACTGTTAGGAGAATTGTTCAGCAGGAAGATAATGAAGAATGATTACTTTAAAGTTATCATTCCTAAATTTTGTTTAATGTATTCAAATCTATCAGAGGGAAATGATTTTGTGAAAATATCAACAAGTTGTTCTTGTGTTCTGATAAACTGAAGAATTATATCTCCTTTAAGTGTGTGATTCCTAATAAATTGATGTCTAATATCTATGTGTTTTGCACAAGAGTGATTTTTAGGGTTCTTACTTAGGGCAATGAAACTTGGGTTATCACACAATATTTGAGTCTTAGTAAAACTCAGGCTATAGTCTGTGAGTGTGTGTTGCATCCACAACACTTGAGCACAACAACATCCAGCTGCTACATATTCAGCTTCATTAGTGGAAAGGGCTACAGAATGTTGCTTTTTGCAGGACTAAGAAACTAGTGAATCTCCTAGGAAATGACAAGTTCCAGATGTACTTTTTCTATCCATTCTATATCCACCAAAGTCCGCATCAGAAAAGATTTTTAGAATAAAATCATTTCCAGAAGTAAAAAATAATCCTAGATCCATGGTTCCCTTTATGTAGAGAAAAATTATTTTCACCGCCTTTAAGTGAGATTCCTTAGGATTGGATTGATATCTTGCACATAAGAACACTGAAAACATTCAGTCCGGTCGACTAGCTATTAAGTAAAGTAGACTTCCTATCATACCTCTCAAAGATGTTTGATCTACTGGTTTCTCAGCTTCATCAAGATCTAAAGAGTTTGAGGTACCAATGGGAGTACTTATACTCTTAGTGTTGTCATAACCATACTTTTTGAGAATATCTTTAATATACTTGTGTTGAGATATATAGGTTCCTTATAGTTTTTGAGAAATTTGAAAACCAAGTAAAAAAGTTAACTCACCCATCATACTCATTTCAAACTCAGACTTCATTAGACTTGCAAAAGAATCAGTTAAAGATTTCTGAGTTGAACCAAATATGATGTCATCAACATAAAGTTGAACAATAAAAACATTTTTCTTATCTTTCTTTATAAAAAGGGTTGGATCTTCATTTCCCTTAACATAGTTATTTTGAAGCAAAAATTTTTTGAGTCTATCATACCATGCTCGTGGGGATTGTTTAAGACCATACAATGCTTTGGTAAGTCTAAAAACATGATCAGGATGTTTTGTATCTTCAAAACCATGAGGTTGTTCAACAAAAACTTCCTCTTGAACATAACCGTTAAGAAAATCACATTTTACATCCATTTGAAAAAGTTTAAAATTGAAGAATGCTGGAAAGGCAAGTAGAATACAAATAGATTCAAGTCTAGCTACTAGAGCATAGGTTTCTTCATAGTCTATTCCATCTTGATGATTATAGCCATTAGCAATGAGTCTAGATTTATTTCTTACTATGACTCCATTTTCATCACATTTGTTTCTGAAAACCCATTTAACTCCAATAACATAAGTTTCTTTAGGTCTTTCAAGCAAGGTCCAGACTTTATTCCTCTCAAATTCATTTAGTCCATCTTGCATGGCTTTGATCCAATCATCATCACCTAAAGCTTCATCAGTTCTTTTTGGTTCTAATTGGGAAAGAAATTCTAGATGTTCTACTTCATTTCTTAAGGAATTTCTAGTCCTTACAGGTTGATTTATATCACCAATGATACTATCACTGGGATGATTCTTAAGAAACACCTGATTTCGGTTTTGTAAAACATGTTAATCAACATAGGGTAGACAGTCTTCTGGGGTAAATATTTCAGAAGTATCTTCTTGAACATTTTCCTTATCAGAATGATCTTCTATCAAGGGTTGACAATAAGTTTTTGAAAACACATATGAGGATGTAGGTTGGGATAGTTTAAAAATAGAAGGATCTGACTCATAAAATTTTACATGCACTGTTTCTTCAACAGTACAAGTATTTTTATTAAAAACTCTATAAGCCTTAGAAGTTATGGAATAACCAAAGAAAATTACTTCATCATATTTTGGTGCGAATTTATGTAAGTTATCTTTAGTATTCAGAATGAATACTTTGCAACCAAAAACCTTGAAGTAGGAAAGTCTTCATTTTCTACCATTCCATAATTCATAAGAAGTTTTATTAAGAAAAGGTATAATCAAAACTCGATTTATAGTATAGAAAGTAGTACTTATAGCTTCAACCCAGAAATGTCTAGATATATAATATTCACTCAACATGGTTTTACTTATCTCTTGAAGAATTCTATTTCTTCTTTCAACTGCACCATTTTGTTGAGGAGTTCCAGGTTCTGAAAAATTGTGAGTAATACCTTTCCTACTACAAAAAGTTTCAAAATAAGAATTTTGAAATTCTCCTCCATGATCACTATGAATAGTTTTCAATGGAAGATTTTTCTCATTTTTAACTTGTGCTCTAAAACTTTTGAAATAAGAAAAATCTTCAGACTTCTTTGCTAAAAAATAGACCCAAGTAAATATGGGGTAATCATCAACTAGAACAAACACATAGTATTTTCCTCCAATACTTCTAGTTTGTGTTGGACCGAAAAGATCCATGTGCACTAACTGTAATGCATCAGTCATTGAGACTTCACCAATTGATTTAAAACTAGATTTATGTTTCTTGCCATATTGACAAGGATCAAAAACTTTGGAAAAATAAAATCTAAGCTCTGGTAGATCCTTAACTAGTTTCTTCTTAGAGATTTTACATAAGTTTCTAAGGTTACAGTGTCCTAGTCTTCTATGCCATAGCCAGGAATGATCTTCCATTGCACTTAGGCAAGGTAAATCTTGGCTCCTTAGGTCTTATAAGTTCAAAGTGTAAACATTCTCTTGCCTATTGGCTGAGAGAATAAATTCTTCCTTGGAATTGTGTACTAAGAACTTATCATTCCTAAAATTCACAAGGTACCCTTCATCACATAACTGACTTATGCTAATGAGGTTGTGCTTAAGACACTTAACAAATAAAACATTTTAAATCAAAGTTTTACCTAGAAGAAAAATATTACCAATACCAACAATTTCTCCCTGTGCATTATCTCCGAAAGTTACCTTTCCTCCTTTCGTTTTGATAATCTTTTCAAAATAGATTTTGTTACCAGTCATGTGTCAGGAACATCCACTATCCATGTACCATGTATTGTTGTTGGTACTTCCTCTATCTTCCTTAAAACAAGAAAAGAATTAGATTTTTGGAATCCAAACTTCCTTGGATTCGGGATTTCTAGACAAAGAAAATTTAGGAACCCACGCTTTCTTAGAAAAATAGGCTTTATGAAAACCTAGAGATTGGGTTTTATTTAAAGAAAAATTCTTTGCCCAGTGACCACCACATTGAAACTTTGTACAAAATGGGGCACTTTGTGGAACAAATTAGTTGTTACTAAAAATTGTTTTTTCATGGGTATAACCAAATCCGGATTTTTTTCTTAAAGGTCGTATTTGAGAATACATTTTATCAAAATTTTCTTTACCATGGGTAAAGTCGAAAAACAATTCTTTAAGGAAAAAATTTTGGACTGGAGTTTGATAACCAAGTTTTTATCTTCAAAATCATTAGATTTATAACTAGAGCTCGGCTTGAAAACACTTTTCTTAGAAATTACTTTTTCTAACTCTTTAGAAAGTTTCTTCCTCTCAGAACCTACTTCCTCAAGATTTTTCGAAATACTTATATAATCATTATTTTTTCTATCAAGATCTTTAGAAAGATATGATATCTCTTTTGTAAGAAAAGAATTCCTAGAGTTTTCCATATCAAGTTTCTTATTGAGTTTAGAGTTCTCAATATCAAGAATTTCAGAAAACCTAGACACTTCTTCATAGGTAGGTGAAGTATTTTCTTCATTAGAAGAGGATTCTTCATCTGAGGAGTTATAATACTTACTATCATTAGGATTTAAAGATACATTGGTCAATGATTCAGCATTTCTTACCTTAGCCATAAAGAAATGATTGTCAATAGGTAATCTCGCTATAAGACCAAGATTCTTCTTTACTGAGGATTCATAATCAGAAGATTCATCTGAAGAGTCACCACCACTGGCACTCCATGTGTCATTTGCTTTCAGAACTTTCTTAGATTTGGTTTTGTAATACTTCTTCATGATCCTTTAATAATGCCTTTCTTTTTTTTCTTTCTTTTTGAGTTGAGGGAAATCTGGTCTAATATGTCCAGCTCTCTTGCATTCGTAACAAGTAACTTCTCCATATTTCCATTCTTTCCTTTCCTTTTTCTTGTACTTGGATTGGAAATTTCTCTGGCCGGCTATCTTGTTCATCCTTCGAGCAAGATTTGCTAACTCATTTTCTGAGATTTCACTTTCACTAGAATCTGATTGAATAACCCCCTTCTTAGACTTGGATCTGGTTACTCTCTCAGGAGTCTTAGCTTTCATATGATTTTATGTTGTTTTAAAAGCAATAGTACCATTCCTATTCTTCTTTTTGATGTTATCAGCATCTCTCTTCATTCTGGTTTCATGTTGGAGAAGAGTTCCGAATAGCTCATCAAGAGAAATTTGAGTGACCTTCCTGTTCTCATCTATAGCTGTTCTCTTTGATTCCCACTCATTGGGAATAATATCAATTATCTTATCTACAAGGGCTTCATCATCTAACCTTTTTTATCCCATAGACTGTAAGTTGTTGACTATAGTCATACACCTCTGTTGAACTTTGAAGATTGGTTCTCCATACAGAAAATTGAATCCATGGTATTCATCTCTAAGCATAGCTTTCCAAGTTTCAATCACTTTAGAAGTGCTAAAGTGTGTAACTTCTAACTTATTCCATATACAATTAACTGCTTCACAAGAAGAAATTTGGCTATATATATTTCTATTCATTGAACATAGTAAATTATTTCGTACATTATAATTGAGTTGATACTCTTGCTTTTCCTGGTTAGTGAAAGTTCTCACTTCCTTATCAGGTATTTTATAATCACCAGTAAGCATAACGAAATTGTCCACTCTAGTGTTGATAACAGAAGTCTTCATTTGATCTCTCTAGTAATCATAGTCATTACCATCAAAGATTGGTGGTCTTGTAGGATTTAGATTGTCAATAGAACCAACATTGATTCCTGCCATTCTAAAACAACTTGGGCAACAAAACTAGTTAGTATAAAAAGTTCATAACCACAAAGTTCAGAATGACAATGTTCAGAATGATAAAGTTTGGAACGATAAAGTTTGGAATGATAAAGTTTGTAATGACAATGTTCGGAATGAAAATGAGAAAGAAAAACTTATACATGAGTACGAGTATTTCAGAGACCTGCTCTGATACCAATTGTAGGATCAAAATAACGACTTAGATGCTCAATATACAAGAGGGGGGTGAATTGTATACTTTAAAAATTCCTTTGTAACCTTTAAAGTTTGTTATGGAAAAAAAATTTCCCTTAGAAAAGGAAAATCTAGGTTTAACAAAGTTAAACAAAGAAAATTCACAACACCTCTGATCACCGACTGGAAAAATGGAACCAATGTTAACGATATAAGATTCTACCTTAAAGCGTATAGAATCTAAACTAATCAGAGTACAAGTATAAGGAAGTATAAGAAGGTTATACTTTCCTTATAATACAATATACAGCGGAAACAAACAAGTAGTAAAACTACAAGTAACAAACAATAACTCTTTTAACCCAAAGAGAAGGGTATCCAACAACCTTGGATAAAGTTATCTTGATTTATACTTTAAAGCAAGTCTATCTTACCCACACCAGGATAAGCCCTCGATACGAAGATCGGAATCTCTGTCTTGCTATCCCCGCAAGCCCTCAACTTCAAGGTAGTTGGAACCTC
The DNA here is from genome assembly GCA_963277665.1 of Viscum album. Classification (NCBI taxonomy): domain Eukaryota; kingdom Viridiplantae; phylum Streptophyta; class Magnoliopsida; order Santalales; family Viscaceae; genus Viscum; species Viscum album. The sequence continues at coordinate 1,030,762,936 of OY728133.1, read as the reverse complement.
TGTCTTCCTCAGCAAGGAAACCCTCGAACTTCAAGGTAGTTGGCACATCTGTCTTCCTATCCCCGTAAGTCCTCGAATGTAATCACCAACATCTGGAGTCGCACGAAGCAATCTGAACGAGAAGTTCAGTATGAACAAGGCATGAAAATCTTATCTCTCTAGAAGTCACCTTAACAGCTTGTGTTCTCTAGATCGATCAACTTGTTTTTGAGCTCTTTCAAAAGAGCTCCTATTTATAGGAAAATTTCCAACGGTCGGCTTCCTCTTCCAACGGTCATATTTTCCATGAAATTCGGAGGGACCTGTACACGTGTAACTCAACCAACGGTTAATTAGAAACAGAATAGACGACATCATTTTATAAAAAACCTTGTATAACTGAATGCATGACATCGTTTTGAAATGAAGCATATGTAAGTAAAAGATAATAAATATTTCGGAGTGTAAGCAAGTCAAAAGTTTGGAGTCTAACCAAAATGAAATTTGGAGTCTATGTTAAGAAATATTCAGATTCTGTTTTATAGGAATTCGGAGTCTGGTTTCACCAGAGATCGGAATCTAAACTTGGAGAGTTCGGAGTTGAACTGCTTAAGAGTTCTGAGTCGAACTGCTTAAGAGTTCAGAGTCGAACTCCTTAAGAGTTCAGAGTCGGACTTCTTAAGACTTCGGAGTCGAACTACTTGAGAGTTCAGAGTCGAGCTTCTTCAGAGTTTGGAGTCAAACTACTTGAGAGTTCGGAGTCGAACTCCTTGAGAGTTCGGAGTCAAACTACTTAAGAGTTCGGAGTTGAACTTCTTCAGAGTTCGAAGTCAAACTTTTTCAGAGTTCGGAGTCGAACTACTTAAGAGTTCAGAGTCGAATTTCATCAGAGTTCGGAGTCCAGAATTCGGATTAGAACTACATTACAGATCACATCCAGAATTCGGATAAAAAAACAGAATTCTCCAAATCTTTTCATTATATGGCTCCAGGATTTGGGGTATGAATCCGGTTGTTGTACTTAAGAAAATATGGCTATGTATAAGAAAATCTAAGTTAGTGTAAATTTTCTTAAAGAAGTAAATTTTCCTTATGGTGGTAAAAAAATATTTTCTTAAGTATAAGGTGTTTGTGATTTTAAAAACAAGAAGGAATTGAAAATTCATAAGGAAAACCTTATTGAATCACCATGTTCTCCAAATTATTCACTAGAATTTTTTTCCAAACCATCCAGTCAACCACCCCTATCTGGGCCTAAACATCCCCAAGTGGTTCATTGATCATCACAACATGTAATCTTCCAACATGAAACTATACTCATAAGGAGTATCTAAATATACATGTATAGTCTAGATAGACTAAATCCAGAACATTTTAACCTCAGTTCCACCATCTCTGTTAAAATTCAGAGGGTGACGTAACAAAAAAATTGACACCAGGTCAGACATACTCTTTACTACCTGATCTAGATCACTCACTATAAACTGTATAATCTTGGATTTTTTTTCATGAAACTATTCTTAATCTTCTTCACCTGGAAATATCAATGCATCTAGTTCCATTACAACATGATCATCTCTTTCCATTTCCTCATTTCATCCTCTCAATAAGATTCATTGTGGAGGAATTTATCTAGAATAACAAGAACACATTTCATGAAATATAACACAACATTAACATAGTTATCAAATAATCATTAACCTAGTCCATGTCATTTTATTCCACCTTTCCCTGTAACATGGTTAAAACTATGGTGTTATCACTACCCATAATCATCATACATCCAGGTTATGGTCAATTAAGTGTAAATTTTTTTTAATTATTCATGTTTTCTCATTACACAACCACTTATTCAAATATTCCATCATTTTTCAATTTTATTTTAGACAACATATTCACTTTCACATTAGGGAAATTTTTTTCATAATTTACAAAAACATGGAAAATAGTTCAATTTAAACCATTTACCCAAATCATGATTCATGTGTGTGTCTAAAATGATACATTTCAAACAAAACAATCCAAATTTCTTATAATGATCCATGTATACTCAACTCTCATTCCATACCATGCCACAAGTCAAATCATAGTAAATATGTGAAATAATAATCATATCACATAACATGTGTATCAATTGAGGTTAAAAATAATCAAATAAAACAACACACAATAATAATAATAATCACACCCAGGGTACTTGGATTTTACCGTCCTACATGTGCCTGCTACTCCCATTAACTAGCTCTAAAAATCCATAACTCATCATATTCTCCTGTCTTGCATAACCCACTAGTAATACAAATGAAAATGAACATAAAACATCCTATGATAACACTTTATAACATCCCAACTGGGGTTCCACACATAAGGGCCAGGATTCAATTCTCAATGTGACCTCTAGAATGCCTCCCCATATTCCATAAGATGCTGACTAACTATGATGGTTAATATCAATCGTGGGGTGACTATACCATCTTTATCAAATTATCACAACCCTGGAAATAAATATGAACCACCAAATTATATAATTAAATAATAAAACTAACCAACATTACATTATGACCAAATAGGTAATGAATTATCAAAAAAATAGTACATATGTCATACCAAGTATGTGGTAAGTGTCAATATGAAAAACCCAAAACAAATCAAGACAATAAAAACTCCCTATAGGGTTACAACACTGGGTTAGGTTCCCTCATCCATGTTACACCCCTAATCATCCATATATCAAATTATATTTCAGTTATTCTATTCTGTAACCATTAAATATATTTGGGTACTGATTAAGAAGCCCAAATTTGGTGTGGGTACAACTCAGTAGACTACCGTCAATGATTTATTAATTAAAATACAGTCAATAAAAATGCACGGAGTTTTATAAAGAATAAAAGATAATTAATAAGTAATCATTTATGAAATTTATTACTTGTTATATTAACCACATTAATCCTCAAGTTATGGAGGACACCCGAACCCTTATTACTGGATTTGACACATGTCAAATTCTGAACCACTTCACAATTTCATGGTTATCATTTAACATCTCTTTCAGTAATATTGAAACCACATGGAACCATAGTCTAATGCCAACTAGTGGGTATAGAACATCATGTAAAACACCATATGGGTATTTGGAACCTCAATCCCTATAATTCACCTTAAATTCATATGGATATTAAGAGGTTAAGTCTTTTTCCCATATTTATAAATCATATGGGTATTTGAGTATCAGTCCATGTACCAACTCCATGCTTATCAATAAATTCATCACTATATGATTTTGGTGAAGTATACCATGTCTCACATAGTTTTATCAATCCATTCATCACTATGCTTATTTTGATGTAGAAGACCTTGTTCCACACATGTATACAACATATTTCATAATATCACATATATACCAATATCATATATATCTCATCAATGATCGTAAATAAACATTAACCCAATTATCCAAATTTCATAAATATAATTGTGTTAGGTCCACAAGGCTGAATACCCTAAGGGGGGTGAATCAGGGTATGACTAATTTAAAATTAAAGCATGTTCTGATCTTGTTTCACTGTTAAGAAAAACACTCTTCTCTCTCTTCGATTGCACGATATAAACAAAAAGTAAAGCAAGCAAAGGACACAACAATTTTACTTGGTTCACCGCTAAGGGTTACGTCCAAGGAGCATACACTGACAGGTTTTCGGTCATACCAAATTCCACTAAACTTCACTAGCTGTGGATTACAAGGTTTGGGCACAATCACTCTGTCCCAGGATCACATCCTTTATAATGTTTAGGGTCATCTCACTGCATTCCCAAGGGTCACTCCATGTTTCTCTCTCTCTCTAGCTCACTACCGGTGGAGAGGATCACCTTCTTCCTCTTCCTTCGCTCACTGCTCTGGAAAGGATCAACTCATAGTTTATAGGCCTCTAGGTCTCTTCATTTTCATGAAGTAATGCATCTTCCTCTGTATGTATATGCTCTATTGAAGTACAACTTTCACCCATAAATGAATATCTCTTTGCACCGAATGTATTGAGAAAACTTCCAGCTTCCACATAGCCCGAAAAAACTTCCAGAAAATCAACCTTACTTGGAACACAAGTCTAAGCCGGCGCGCAAGTATCGGAATGCAAGTCACAACTGGCGCGCAAGTCTTCCTCAACCACTTGTGTGACCCAAGATTCTGCAACTCCAAACCTGCGTGACTCACTTCCTTCCTCGCCTAAACCACCTCAGTCGTGCAACGAACACTTGGCGTGCAACTTCCAACACTGGCGCGCAAGTCCCACTTGTGCGACACACCACCACTTGTGCGACCACCACACATGCACGACGGGAGATCTGAATCTTCAAAGTGTTGAAATCCGATAAGAAATGAGGAGGTTTGGTCTAGTATTTATAGGCAAATTGACCACCCTATGTGACGACGTGCAAGTCAACCCTCGGCATGCAAGTCTCGGCATGCAGGTCTATTCCTATGCCAGTCACTTGGGCGACCCACTTCTAAACTTGTGCGAACCTCTTTACTTTTCCATATTTTGATCTTCTAATCTTGAAAAACCATAGGCACGCAAGTTCTTAAGCTTCCAAGGCATCGGCGCGCAAGTCTCTTTCACAGCGCGTAAGTCACTTGTGCGACACCACCAATACTTGCACGACACTTATCCCTTTGCCATATTTTGATGAACTGATCTTGAAAAACATATGGTGTGATAGTTTCCTATCCTCCAAGACCTCGGTGAGCAAGTCTCTTTTCCAAAACCACTTTTCTCCTTTCATCGATTTTCAGGCCCAAAAATTTGGAAAACACTGGAAAACGGCGCCACCTTGTATCTGTTCTTTTTGTACTGCCTTCAGATCATCCATTCCTTTGTCGACGTTCTTGAATAAAACATAGATTGTTGACCACAACTCTTGAAATTGACATTCTACCATGAAAACCCCTTTGTCAACAAATTTTTATGTCTTGGTTTGCTTTTTCAACAATCACAGCACAGATGTCCACTTTGTCAACAAACACAACCACCTCAGAAATTCTTCAATGATACCTTGAGGGATTTTTTCCCAACAATCTCCCCCTTTGGGTTTGTTAAAAAATCTTCCATAAAAAGATACATCATTGATTCTTCAGCCACCATTCGCCTCATTGTGATTCTGATAGCGATCAAGGATTTACTCAACACATAATCTAAGCCCACATTAGCAATGCTCATCATGAGAAACAATAGTGAATGAAAAGTTCATCAATGAATCACTTCATCTCTGAAATCCACTATTGACACCAAACTGATACCAATTTTTACGAAACTGATAACAATTGTTGGAAATATTCTTACCACATTCCAACATCTCTCTTTTTCTTTTATCACGATCCTCAGCTGTCGTGATATCTATTCTTTGATTGATCACTTCTAGCATAGTCAGATTTTAATAAGCTCCCCCTTTCTCATTTCTCCCCCTTTCTCATTTCTCCCCCTATCTCGCTACTCCACCTGTCAGCTTCTCCCCATATCATCCATGATTTGTCAAATGGCCACACTATATCCCCCTTGAAAAATCATTATTTTCTCCCCCTTTTTCATCGAACCCAAAGTTCACTCATTTGTAGTCTATAACAGAGTAGAGAACACATATCAGCACATTAGGGAAAAACACGTCATACCTTGGGGAGAGGGGGTGGGTTCCACATCCACACTATTTCAAGAGCGGGGAGTCGACTGAACTCCCAGAGACAGTTGATGCCTCTCAAAAGCTTCCTTGGGTAAGGCCTTTGTCAAAATGTCTGCAACCTGTATCTTTGTAGGCACATACTCTAACTTCACGATTCCCTGCTCGACCTTCTCCTTGATGAAATGATACTTTATCTCAATTTTCTTTGTCCTTGAGTGATGGATGGGATTTTTTATGAGATTTATAGCACTTGAGTTATCACACTAGATTCCGATCAGAGACTTCACTTCAACTCCCATATCTTCAAGCTGTTACTTCATCCAAAATAATTGTGTGCATGCTTGAGTGGCCGCAATATACTTAGCTTCCGAAGTGCTCAATGAAATGAAATATTTCTTCTTACTAAGCCAATAAATACACAATCCACCAAGATAGAATGCACAACCTGATGTTGATTTTCTATCATCCGCTGAACTGGCCCAGTCTACATCAGTATATCCCAATAACTCTATCTGAGATTTGTCAGTATATGTCAAGCCAAAATCCATTATGCCCTGGATATAAAAAAGTATTCTTTTCACTACAAGCATATGGATTTACTTTGGATTACTCTAATATTTCACTACTTGGCATGTGGAGAAAACAATATCAGGCCTTGTTGCGGTCAAGTATAGAAAGCTCCCAATAATTTTCCTATATTCTCTAATATTAACTGTCTTGCCATCCTCATATTTTGAAAATTTCATCCGGGTAGCAACCAGAGGCTTCATCTCCTTGTAATTTTCTATTCAAAATCTTCTCAGAACCTCCTTAGCGTACATTGATTGAGAAATTAATGTTCCATTACTTCTTTGTGTCACCTGAAGACCAAGGAAAAACGTTATCTCTCCAATCATTGACATTTCAAACTCATTTTTCATGAATTCGGAAAACTGTCTGCAATGCGATTCATCTAATCCACCAAATATTATTTCATCGACATAAACCAGCACCATCAAACTTTGATTAAGATTGTTGTTGAAATAGAGATTGTAATCAACTCCCCCTCACTGGAAACCATGCTTCTTCAAGTATTGATCAAGCCTTGAGTACCATGCTCTTGGTGCTTGTTTCAGCCCATACAATGCCTTCTTCAGCCTGAAAATTTGTTCTCATACTCATGAATGAGAAAACCATCTGGCTGCTCAATATACACCTCCTCTTCCAGAACACCATTAAAGAATGAGGATTTGACATCCATCTGGAACACTTTGAACTTTCTTTGCACTGTTATGGCCAAAAATAATCTGACTGTCTCCAGCCTTGCAACCGATGCAAATGTCTCATCAACATCTATTCCCTCTATATAAGAGTATCCATTGCACACTAGTCATTCTTTGTTCTGAATCACTTTTCTGTCTTCATTCATCTTGTTGCGATAAACCCATTTAGTCCCGATTACATTCTTGTCTACTGGCCTCAAAATAATCTCCCATGTCTAGTTCTTCTCAATCTGATCAAGCTCTTCATTCATAGCATGAACTCAGTTTTCATCTTCAGATGCATCGGAAAAACATTTCAACTCCACCTGAGACAAAAACAATGTTTGCTGTAATGATTTCATTCTTCAAGTCTGAACTGGAGCTGTCTGATCACCAATGATATTCTGCCTATCAATTTCAGCTCAACTCTTTGGCTTCCTTGCAGACACAGACATGACTATTTCTTGTTCATCATCGGTATCTTCTTCTGAGTCAACCTCTTCCATTTTTTCTCCCCCTGTGTTTCTTACCTCATCATCACTTTCATCCAGGAACTGTTCACTTGGTCGTTGAGTATTCTGTTCATTTTCAACTATAGTGACATCATTTCTCTCAAAAAATTTTCCCATCCTTTTTTTGAAACATTTATATGCTTTTCTTTTCCCGGGGTAGCCAAGGAATATCCCCTCATCTCCTCGTGAATCAAACTTTCTGTTATTTTTTTGTTGAGAATGAAACACTTACTTCCGAAGATTCAAAATTATTTCAATGTTGGATTCTTTCCGTACCATATTTCATATGGAGTCTTCCCTTGCTTCGAACACAACAGAGACCTGTTCAAAACATAGACCTATGTCAAAACTGCTACCTTCCAAAATTTCTCTGGTAGGTCCTTTTCAATAAGCATTGCTCTGGCCATGTTCTTGATGATCTGATTTCTCCTTTCAACAACTTTATTCTGTTGGGGAGTTCTCACTGATGAAACTTGATTCCTTATCAGGTTTTTCTCGAGATATTCTTCCACTTGACTATTTGTGAATTTTGTACCATTATCTGTATGAGACTTCAAAATTTTCTGCCCAAGCATCCATTCTGATTCCTTCCTATACTGCTTGATACAACAGAACACCTCTGTCTTATGGGTAATGACAAATACCCAAGCCATTCTTCTATAATCATCAATGAAAAGAACATAGTACCTTTTCCCATTTATGTATCATGGTGAGATAGGTCCACATACATCAGCATGCACCAATTCAAGCACTCTGGTTGATTTTTATTCCTTTGGCCTATATGTCTTTCTGATGATCTTCCCTTGTTGACAAGCATTTCATGTATGAGTACGATCATGTGATAGTTTGAGACGGTCTCTAGAAGCATCACATTTTACCAGATCTTCCATGGATGGTTGACATAGGTGACCATGTCACTTATACCACAGCTGGTTTTCTTCCTCTCTGGATAAAACGCACATATCTTCTTCCCCACTTACAAGGTAAAGATTTCCCTTTGTCCCTTTTCCTTGTAAAACAACTTCTCCATATTTTGGTTTCACAACACACATCTTATTGGTAAATCGGATAGAGTGTCCAGAGTCACATAATTGACTGAAACTGAGTAAGTTATGACTAATCCCCTCTACTACCAAGACATCATCACATCCCATTTCTTTTCCCCCAAATTTGGCCTTTCTGAAACCAACAATCTTCAGCCCTTCATCATTCCCAAACATGAAAACTCCTTCTTTGTCATATTTTATGCCTGTAATGAGATCATTGTTACCTGTCATATGGGATGTGCAACCACTATCAAGGATCCATATTCCTGAACGATATGAATCTTTAAGGGAAATTTCTACAACTACTATCTTTTCTTCTTTCTTCTTCTTGGTCCATAATTTTTCCTTCACACTCGGCATAGATTGAGACTTTTTTTCTTTCTCAGAGTATAATGCACCCACTTCATCTTGAAAAGCCGCAAATCTATTCTGCATTTTAACTCACTTGTGGGTTTATTGATCTGTTTCTTGGATACATTTTTATTTTTCTTTGGCACATTTTTCTGAATGGTCGAAGTGTAGTACCTAGCCATGTGCCCAAATCCTCTGCACCAAAAATAGTTTCCTTCAAAATATGTTCTGGAAAACTGTTCTCTGTTTGGCTATCAACACTGTTCTTGTTCCCATTTATATCTCTTGGCTATGGAACACACATACTGTGAATGTCCCATCTTCCCACAACAATACCACCTGATATAAGGTGCATTCCTTCATGTTACTTCAGCATAATTATTTTACCTTTGGGATCATTGAATTTTCTGATTTTTCTTTGTGCCCAAATCAACCTTCAATTTCGGGACGGGTTCTTGCGGTCTGACCTCAATTTTCACAGATTTTTGTTTCTGATTAAGCCCTGAAATAGCCTTAACTTCTGAGATCAATTACTTCTTCTTCCCTGCTGAACTACTAGGCTCCTCTTTTATCTTTTCATTCTTCGTAACAACCTTCCTTCCCAGGAATGTGTTAGGAATCAAAGTTTTTTCCTGGTCTTTGACTTTTCTCTACAGACCGACAACTTCCTCTTCAATCTCTTCGATATGCTTGACGTGATCTTTCAATTTTCCATTCAAGACATCGATCTCCCTTTTCTATTCTTCAATATTGAGCTTATCCTCGTCAACCTTTTCTATGATCTCTAGCCTTAAAGACTTAAGTTTTTCTATTTCTTTTACAAGCTCGGACTTCTCGTCTTCCTGTTGTTGCATGTAGAGTTTGTCATCATGTACCACCTTATTATCTTTATTTTTTTCTCTCAAAATATCTATCTCTTCAAGAGCTGCTTCTAATTCATCTTCCATGTCATCTCTACCTTCAATTTCTTCTTCTTCTTCAACAACGTCAGTTTCTTCCTTTTCTTGAGCACTACCGACAACAGCCACCATTGCATTTTGTCCATGATCTTTACAATTTTCAAACTCATCAACCTCTTTATCCTCAGACTCATCTGAACTTTCTATTTCTTGTGAAAGAAGATTATTCTTCTTGAAGAAATTTATCTTGAATTGTTTCTTCCCTTTCACAAATGTTGAAGACTTCTTCTTGGGAATTTTTACTTCATCATCATCATTATCGTTATCTTGAAACTTTTTGGGGAACCTTGCCGTAAGATGAACAACCTTTCCACATCGAAAGCAAGCTAGTGAAAGTTTCCCTTTAAACATTCCTTTTCCTCTTTTCAGATTTGAAGAATGAAATGACATCACCTCATCTGTCTCTTCTTCTTTTGGAGAATCTTCAATGGTGAGCTTCTTCATGGCCTTAAATACCATCTCGTTGGATTTCCCCTTTTCCACAGCCTCGTTATCATCATTCCTCATCTCATATGCAACCAAGGTACTATGAAAATTGTCCAATGTCATCTCTTTGGGATCTTTATCTTCTAGTAATGAAACTTTCGGATTCAACCGAGGTGGAAGCTTCCTCAAGATGTGCTTTACGATATTTATGTCTTCAATAACTTCACCAAGTCCTCGCATATCTTCCACAACAATATTTACACTATCAAAGAATGCATCAACAGACTCATTCAGGTTCATCTTCAGATCTTCATACTTATTCCATAGCACTTACAGCTTTGCCTCTCTGACCTTTGTATCTCCTTCATATATATTCAATAGTTTTTCCCACATGGCATATGACGTTTTTAATGAAATCACCTTTGTGTAGATGGGATTGGAAAGGGCTCCCCATAAGTCATTGATTTCTTTTGCATCAGCGTCCCACTCTCTATGCTCAGCTTCTAATAATGCACCACTATTAATATTGGTTGTGATACCATGCATAGCTGCTGAAAATACATCCATTCCCAAAGATCGGAAATAGTGTTGCATTAAATTCTTCCATATCTAAAAATTACATTCGTCGAAGATAAGAATATCTTTATTATTAGTGACCTCCATTGAGACATGAACAAATCTCAACATTTCCCTCTGATACGAATTGTTAGGTCCACAAGGTTGAATACCCTGAGAGGGGGGGTGAATCAAGGTATGACTAATTTAAAATGAAATCTCGTTCTGAACTTGTTTCACTGTTAATAAAAACACTCTTCTCTCTCTCCTATGGCATGATATAAATAGAAAGTAAACCAAGCACAGGACACAACAATTTTACATGGTTCACCGCTAAGGGCTACGTCCAGAGAGCATATGCCGACAGGTTGTCGGTCGTACCAAATTCCACTAAACTTCACTAGCTGTGGATTACAAGGTTTGGGCATAGTCACTCTGTCCCAGGATCACTGCCTTTACAATGTTTAGGGTCATCTCACTGCTTTCCCAAGGGTCACTCCCTTTTTATCTCTCTCTGGCTCACTGCCGGTGGAGAGGATCACCTTCTTCCTCTTCCTTCGCTCACTTCTCTAGAAAGGATCCACTCACAGTTTATAGACCTGTAGGTCTCTTAATTTACATGAAGGAATGAATCTTCCTCTGTATTTAGATGCTCTGTTGAAGTAAAACTTTCACCCGTAGATGAATATCTCTTTGCATCGAAGGTATTGGGCAAACTTCCATCTTCCACGCAGCCTGAAAACACTGCCAGAAAATCAACCTTACTTAGGGCGCAAGTCTAAGTCGGCGTGCAAGTATCGGCGTGCAAGTCACAACTGGTGCGAAAGTCCTCCTGAACCACTTGCACGACACAAGCTTCTGCAACTCTAAACCTGCGCAACTCACTTCCTTCCTCTCCTAAACCACCTCAGTCACGCAACGAACACTTGGCGTGCAACTTCCAACACTAGCGCGCAAGTCCCACTTGCGCGAAAAACCACAACTTGCACGACCACCACACCTACACAATGGGATCTCTTAATCTTAAAAGTGTTGAACTCCGGTAAGAAATGAGGAGGGGTGTTCTAGTATTTATAGGCAAATTTACCACCATGCACGACATCACGCAAGTCAACCATCGGCGCGCAAGTCTCGGCATGCAGGTCTCTTCCCTTACCAGTCACTTGCGCAACCCACTTATAAGCTTGCGTGAACCTCTTTACTTTTCAATATTTTGATCTTCTGATCTTGAGAAACCATAGGCGCGCATGTTCTCAAGCATCCAAGGCATCGGCGCACAAGTCTCTTTCACAGCGCGCAAGTCACTTGCGCGACACCACCAATACTTGCGCGACACTTATCCCTTTGCCATATTTTAATGATTTGATCTTGAAAAACATATGGCGCACAAGTTTCCTATCCTCCAAGACCTCGGCACGCAAGTCTCTTTTACAAAACCACTTTTCTCCTTTCATCGATTTTCAGGCCCAAAAATTTGGAAAACACTAGAAAACGGCACCACCTTGTATCTGTTCGTTTTGTACCGCCTCCAGATCATCCATTCCTTTGTCGATGTTCTTGAATAAAACATCTATCGTTGACCACAGCTCTTGAACTCGACATTCTACCATGAAAACCCCTTTGTCAACAAATTTTTATGTCTTGGTTTGCTTTTTCAACAATCACATAACAGATGACCACTTTGTCAACAAACACAATCACCACAAAAATGCTTCAATGATACCTTGAGGGATTTTTCCCAAAAATTTGTTTAACCAACCATTTAATAATTTCTATTTTCAATTTATTCATCAACACAGTAATTAACCCATCACACAATTCATTGTTTATTTATCTAATTAATTAATTAATTATAAGTATAAGAACAACCCATTAATTAAATCAATAATTAATTACTCCAATTCCACATTAAAAAAATACATTAATTAATTAAACAATTTTATAATTTAAATTCACATTCACCAAAAATGATTAATTATTTAAATAATTAATTAAATATTTTCTATATTCATACCAGTCTATTAATTAATTAAGAAAATAATTAATTCAATTCCACATTCAAAAAAATAACTAATTAATTTCACAATTAATTAATCTATTTTTTCAATTTTATATTTACAATAATTTATATTAATTAATCCAAAATAAAAATTTAATCTAATTACATCCAATTTTACAATAAAAATATCCCAATAATTAATTAAAAATTTAATTAAATAAATTCTACCCTTAAATTTCCCCAATTAACCTTAATTGTTAGCACATGAAAATTTAAAAAATAAATTAAATTATCAATTCAATATCCCAATAATAAAAATTTCAACTATCACAATTATATACACATAATTAAATATAAACTATGGAATTTTCATTTAGTCCTCCTACCTAAAATCATTTATGAGTGATCACCCAAATAGTATTCTTCAAATTGAAATTGATAGGTCAAACCATCAATGAGGAATATGTTCTTGAATAAAATCATAGAAATAATTTAGATGTATATGATTCATCAAACCTAGATCTAGATATAAACCAACATGAAAAACATTCATTCAATGGATGTAAGAATAAAGGGATGGAGGGAGGAAACCAATCAAGATGAGATTCTAAAATAGTGGGAGATGCAGATCCTCAATCTGAACATTGAATTATGAAAAATGTAGTTAGGTCACCCTCGGACTTCAGGGTACCTAAAAAATAGATAATAATCAATTATGGTCTATTATGGTCATAGGGATATGATATGGGGGTTCAGGAAATTTTAAATCCAATTTTCTGCTTAATTAAAATGGGGAATATGTTTTCCTAGACAGGGGGGGTATGGTTTGAAATATTATCTACCAAAACCATGTGAATCTTTTAGTGGTGGGGGTAGATAGGTTGAAAAACTATGGCCCAGCCATGAGAATCCCCTCTGGTTAGGTTCACAAAGTTTTGTTTTTCAAGAACATAGTTTAGTAAATTGTTGCACCAACTTTTCATTACCTCTCCTAATATCAATTTTCTCTAAATTCATACACAAAATATTGAAAGTAACAAAAAAAATACATAAAGTAAGAAAAAATAGTACCTAAAAAGTGCATAAACATCTCTATAAAAGTTCAGGATCATACATTATACTAAATAAACAATTATCTTAATAGACTCAACATTACAGAATATTTTATCTTCAGATTTGATCTCATACCATTACCAATTATTTGAAAATTTTAATTTTTTCCAAAATAATCTATCATGTTAAATAATTTGATAAACCTAAGGGTTATATACACCTAAATACAGTGAAAAATATCTTTACTTAACGTTAATAATTATGAAAAATAATTATATAATATAATAAGTTAGTGAACTTCAACAAAATATCATGATTCAAATTTGGATATTAACATAAAATTTAATTTGTTTCTCTTCCAAATGTACCTTAGAAAAAATCATCCTAAAAATGAATCACATTTCAAATAACATGATTATGTATATGCAACTATACAATAGACCATAATTAAATTAACATCTAATAAAATATTATCCCATAGTGTTATCTGAAACCCAATAATTATTATTACAAAAAATAATAAGTTTTAGATGCCACCACAAGTTCATATAACATAAAACATCAATGAAAGCATAAATTCATAAAAACATCCCAATATACTTCATAAATCAATAAATCATTAAAATTTTCCAAATATAAAAAAAATCTCATTGTTACTAAATTGATAATAAATTAATTTTTTATCAATATTGTCCAATTTACTTAATCATATCAATATTCCAACTAAGAATTATTATCTCGCTATAAATTATATTTTAATTTTTATATATCACTCAATCATGTGTCTCTAAAAAACACCACTTACACCTAAATTTGTTATAAAATCCTTAATAAATTATGAATTTTGAAAAAAAAATTAATTGATTTATTATTCATATAACCAAATTACCCCTAATATGACAATTTTAAAGCATAATTCTCAATTCCTAATACATAAACACTTTAATCCATTCACATAAATGTTTATAATAATACAAGTTCTTCACTGGTCTTTGGGATATATCGGAGACTGGGGAATTTCCATAGATAATTTTAATACTATCTACACATAAGACATTTGTTTATAAATGAATTTATATGATGAATTTAATATCTGGAAATCAAAATCAAAAACTTTATTATTAAAGTACATACTCTAAAGTCATTTTTTCTAAATACTGAACATTTTATCATCCCTCTAAGACATTTAAATAAGTTATTGTTCCCACATATATGAAAAACAAGAATCTAAATCTTATTATCTCAATATTCTTCCTAAAGACCAATTTTTAAATTAATAGGTGTTTTATTAAACTCATACCCAAGGATATTGTTAATCATATTTCGAGATAGATGATTAGAAATAATGAGTTGTTTTTACCCTCAGATACCTATTTAATTTTGTTTCTCATAAGTAAAATCATTCCATTTTCTATAAAAAAAACTTTGTAAATATGATTCCCCATTTATGAATCCATTAACATAGAAAAAAATTATACTGTAGAATACAATATTCATAGATATATATCATATACTCATGAAAAAACATTCAATTAAAGTATAAATAATGACACATTTTAATGATTTTAATCATTAAGTTTAACATTATTAATTAATAGTTATCATCAATTAAAATATTTCATAATTATAAGTAAAATGTGTATTACCATAAGAATATCACTTAAGAGTGTCAAACTACATGAGCAATAAGGTAACCATGAACTATATTGATAGTGTAGTTATAATTGAGAATCTATATTTGGGTTTATGTCCACATGATAAATCTATTCCAAAACTAAATCTACTTGTAGTATCTAGAGAGGGAGTTTTTATCATAAATATTTATAATTTATACATTACTAACAATGTATGGTGATATCATATTCATATACTTATCCATAGGGTGTTCTATAATATTCACTATTAAAAATCCACAATTATTTTCTAATCCCAACTCTAATTCCATTAAAATAATTCCAATAATTTCATTAAAAAATATTTATATTTATAAATTAATAATTATTATAGAAAAATATTATTCACGCACAAAAAAATATAGTGTCTATGGATATATTTAAATGTAAAAATGATTCATAATAGATTTATATCATTTCCCACAGTGTTATTATTTACTATAACCCTTCATAGAAATATCATACCTAAAATACTTCTCTACAACCATGAAAAATGAAAGATAATGAAGGGTGAGGGTTGATTATTTCTGAGAATATATAAGGGGGATATAAATAATCATTTGAACATAAAATTTTCATAAGGGTCTCAGAACATGATTTTAACAATTGAAGGCCTGGCCCTATATATGTAGAATAATGGTGTAGAGTAAATGCATAAAGTGTAGAAATTTATAAGAAATCAATCAGAATCGAATCAAATAATATGATCTACGAGATCATTTCATTGGATTAAAACATGGTTTTTTAGCATAAACATATTCATATTCAATTATTTATTATTTAGGGGTCACTATAATAATAATCATAGTGTAATGGTATCATCCACATTCCACCATATCCAATGTCAATGTTTACACCCAATACTATCACTTTGTATCGATTCCCCTACTATGATCGGATAAATCCTCATTCCATTTATTTTTATTGAATTTTATATCCATGTTTACCATATTAATTAGAGGGATATATAATTCTAAGACCACCCATCACATAATCATATTCCATTCAAATGTGTTCCACAAAATCATAAATCATTCATCTTATCAACAAATCATAACCCATTGATAAGAAACAATACTCAAAAAAATTCAAAATTTCATTGTATATTACCCAAGGAAAATAAAACAGTTCCTTAAGAATATATTCACAATAATCATAACCTTTCCAAATAAATAAGTGTTATGGTATCATTGGATCACATTCCTAGTAAATCATATGCAGAAACAATAAATGTTATCAAAGATTAATTTTTTCTGTTAAAGGTTATCTGGAAAATTTATTGATGTAAGTAACATTTTAACATTGAAGTCACTTATTTATTGTCCAAAAATTTCCCAAATATTAATATTTTAATTCATAAAAAGTTTTCCTTAGAAACATATAATTTAATCCTCGCATCATTTATTAGTCAGGAATGTGGGAAATTTCATTCATGTTTTTTATGTCAATGAAATGGTTCTATTTTTATTTTTTATTAAAATTAAAAAGTTACTCATTTATAAATTTAAAATGGGATTACATTTAAACCATTTTTCATAATCAATAAATATGGGAAACAATTTCATAAAATAATCATTGGATAATAGTATAATTTTTTTAATTTTTTTTTGAAAACATAGATATGGTAGATATATGAATTTTCACCAAATATAGAAATTATGTTGGTTTTACATAATAAATATTCATCTGGTATAATTAGTATATAATTTTATGGAAATAGACAGAAAAAAATTATTCTCTAATAATGAACATATAAGAAGAAAATTATTGAGATTATTAAGAGTTTGATCTTGAAATATAATAATGAGAAACATAATAATCACCAATCCTGATAAAAATGGGATTACATCATATAACCATGACCACATTGGTAAAATTCGTATAAAAACCTCATGAAAATGAGAAAAATACATAGAAATGAAAAGAGACAAATTTTTTAATAACTCATAATAAAATAAATTCTTTAATAGTAGATACACAACATAAAAAAAGAATGCTTTAAAAATGAAATGTGTCTCATGATGAAAAATTGAGATGCAAACCCATTATCTTAGGTTTAGAATGCATTTAAATAACTATATCCTAAATTGGGAAAAATTTATTTTTATTATACATATATTAAATAATTGGGACCAGTCCTATAATATAATATTCAATCCTCTTATAAAATTTAAACACCTGTTTATAAATAATTACTTATTATATTGTTGTTTGGGGTGAAAACTATTTTGTTTTTCTTGATCATTTATGTTTTTTGGTATTGATTCTTGAATATTCATCATGGTCCCATAAAAATTAGAAATATAATAATGATATATATATCATATATATTCATTATATATATATATTCATCTATAAAATATTAAAAAATGAATTACACTATCCAATGAGATGGTAGGATGTAAATAAGCATGGATATTGTTTCCATTTTTCAATGGATGGAATGAAAGAAAGGTAAATAAAAATTAATCATTATATAGTAATATTAAATAATAAATAACAAATATTTTTATTTATTCCTTCATTATACTCATCAATGTAAAATGTTGATAAAAAACAAAGTACACTTCAATGTAGAGACAATTAGTAGTACATACACATGAGAAAGATGTTTTATTTGAAAATGATTGTAAAAATGTGAATAACCATTATAACATAATCATAATAATAATTTAGAATAGTTAATATTATTTTTAAATTAAATTATAAACAATATTATTGATTTATATGAGGTAGAAGAAGAAAATATATTTTAATCCCCCAGTTAAGAGTTATACCTTTTTATTGATAAAATTATTTTCGATGAAACATTTGGCCTTAATAGAATTGTATTTTGTATTGAAAATATTCTAAGTTGTGGTGAGGGAATATAATAAAATATTTATATATGTATTTGTGATGTATAGGTCTCAATAATTGTGAATAATAAATGAGATATGGTACCATTTTATATGTGAATGGAGGGGCACTCATGGAATTTCATAATGAATTATTTTAAATTAAAAAAATCATGTAAAATATATCTTAATTTAATTTATTTGAATATAATATGTGTTTTATTCTAAGTGATATAATTAATTTTTTTACAAATTTTAGTTATATTTTTAAATATATCACTTAGTTTTAACCCTTGATAACTATTTTGACAATAACTGTTATATCGATATTTTGTACACCATTGGGGTCTAGAATGTGACTATAAAAGGATAAGTTACTTAGAAATGGAATGTTTTTTACATTTCTAGACATATTCCATTCTCTTGGATGATTATATTTTACTTATGAATTTTAAATCATTTAATTAATTATTATTTTTCATAAAATATGAATAATGTAATTTTTGGAAATAAATGATATATTATAATATGCAAGGTATTTAAATCATGTAAAATGGTTACAAGGTGAAATTTAACCTTAATAAATTATGTCTAAAAGTGGTAATGAGTTTTTCAATAATTGTGAGTTATAAAATTACATTTGAGGTCAAATTTGGATCATAAATGCCCAATGGATAAAATTTTAGACCATTTATCAACACAATTGCCTTATTTGATGGGTTTTTATGATTATTTATAAATTTAAAGTAATATATTTAATATAAAATACTATTAATTTCACATTATAATTAATTCACACAATCTTAATTAGAATAAAATTTGACAGAAATGTAATTATCATATAAAATTTACCAAAATCACTAATAAATAATATTTATCTAAAAAACTATTAGAAAACATTATATCACCCCATTAATATTACTTTTATAGTTTTCTAAAATGATAAATTTTAATTTTTTACTCCCTGAACAATGTATGTGTTAGTGTTTTATACTAGGGTTAGGTAATTATATTATCACTAAAAAAATACAAAAAATTATTAACATATAAAAAATTAATCCATATTTCAAAAATCTATTTAATATTTAAGATTAGATTATTTATACATGGAAAAGTTATTTTACACCAGGAAAGAATGGGATTGAAATTTTCATATTTATCTATTACTTAAATATTATAAAAATAAAATAATCATGGTTAAATGGAAACATATTGTCATAATTTTTTATTTTTTATTATAAATGATGTAATGTACTCATAAAATGATATAATGGAAAGTAGATTGTAAAGACCTGAAAATTCCATGGAAATTGTTTTCTTAAATACATAGGAAATTTACGAGTCCGCGAAAACTGACGGTGCGTGATTCCGAGGCCCGGTGTGTCCATAATAAATTTATAATGTTTTGTTCAGGTATGTTCAGTAAACATATGAGCGGGTTTTTATAACTTTTGAACCGGCGCTCAGAATTGAAATATCATGGCACCGCTGAACTTGCAGGGCTGGTATTCGCTTAAGGATACTTTCACTTCGATGGTTGTGAGTCGAGAATAGAGAATAGTTTTTGGTATTTCGTGGAATGTAATAAAATAAAGTGAGCTTCACTTTAATTATTAATGAGCCGCCATGTGAGTATTGGGTGGTTGAAACCTCCTCATGGAAGTTGGAGGTGGGTCCACCACACCTTAACCTCCCTTGAGAGGTTATGGTGGTGGGGTCCATCCGAATATAACCTCCCGTGAGAGGTTACGACGTGGGGACCACATGAGACTAAAACCCCCCAATTAATGGGAGGTGTGAAAATTCTCTCAACTCCCCTCATTAATGAGGGGGGAGTCCCTTGACCTCCTCTACCATTTATGGTGCCACCATCTCCCCTTTAATTAATTGAGCCAATACATAGTTTATTATTCCAACTCCACCCCATTAATTAAATGAGTCATCTCATTTAATTAAACACCACAATTTGAATTTCAAACACAATATTCTAAAATAAAAGACATTCTTTTATTTTGAGGTGCTAGATTTTCATTTTTTGGCAAAGGAGGATTAAAGGATCATTGGGAGAAAGCTCCCAACAAAGAACCATTCTCCCAACGAAGAACGAAAAACGTAGAATGCTTTCATCCAATGAAGAACGCCGGCAACGATCTTCCACAGACTTCTTCCTCGGACTTCTTCCCCGAACACCTACAGATGTGATGCACCTTCCACAACTATCATGCATATTTGGGAGTGGAAGACTGTGGCAGACACGACGAATGACAACTCCATCTTCTTTCCATGACTTCACCATCAATGACCGATAATCAAAAGGTAGGGGGTTTATTACATGATGATGTTATAAATTTTATTATCTTCTTCAATGGATAAAAAAAGGATTGTTGTAGATGAGTTAATGATAATATTCTTTTCTTGATTAGCCAATTGATACACCCCTAAAGACAGAGGGTATGGTCCAAACATACATGGCCCAAAAACCTCCGTCGATTTTTCCTTCTTGTGGAATTATTTGGCATGGAAACGTAACAACGATGAGGTGACGGAGGCAGTAACGACAAAGGCCGCACTACCTGCGGCCTTCATAAACTACGCCACCCCATGACATTCCGCACCGCCTTTGGTCGAGCCCGCGTGCTACCCACGCACTGCCTGGCACCCCGTCCGCCTGCCCATGGCCTGCCCGTGCCCCAAGGTCCTACCTGCACGCTGTCGGCACCCCGCAGGCCTCCCGCGCACTGCTCGCGCCCCGCCAGCCTTCATGTGCCCCACTGGTCTTCCCACGGCCTCTCGAGCGCCCCACTGGATTGCATGCGGCCTACTTGCACCCTGCCGGCCTGCCTGGGGCTTCCCGCGTGCCTCGTCGTCCTTCCCGCTCCCTAACTGGCTTCTCATCGGCCTCCCGACCTCCCGAGCTGGACCACGACATCCCTCGTAGTGTCGCTAGCCGAAACAGCTCATTGTTCTGGGTCGAGTCACCTGAGCCATGCCCCGTGCAGTGTTAGCTGAACCAGCCCCGGCTTCTGGGCCGATCCACCTACGCGGTGACCTCTGAGCTGAAATGCCCCTACAATCTAATGGGTCGGGCCTAGTGGGTCGGGATAAACCTAGCGGGCCGACCGAGACAACCCAGACTGGTTCGGCCCAGTCTAGGTTGGGCCGAGTCGGTCCGACTGGGTTGGACCGGGCACAGGCCCACTACTGATCGTTACTTTCTTTTGGCCATATCTTTGGCACCGGACATTCGTTTGACGAACCGTCAACAGCACTGGTATTATTGGAACGCAAAGATTCCTTTTAGAATACCCCTCTAGAGTTCGGGGTATATTTTAGAAACGGTCGGGTTGGATCGTACACGAATCCAACCAGGCCCCCAAGACTAAAAGGCTAATAACGCACAGACTGGGCGTCTGATCGACCTGTTGTTTGTTACGTTGAGACCCCTATGACGAGGCGGACCTTTGAGATACTTCTATGTGGGACTTCATGATAGTTCGAGTATCGACCAGTAGCTTGTGGATTGGATCTTCTAGAGAAAAGAAGGCATTCGTACAAGAACCAATTAGCTAGTTGAGACTTGAAGACGGCTGACTGATTCGACTCATAGTGATTCGACTAGCCAGTGGAGAGCACCTTTGTGTCACGGAAGACCTGCAGTGGGGAGAGCCTCTATGTGAGCACAAAAAACCCATGGTACTCGACACGTGGAGTTCCTCGTCAGGCTACAAGGGGAGTGCCTCTGTGTGAGTGCAGCAGACCCACAGTGGAGAGAACCTCTATGTGAGCGCGGCAGATCCGTGGTACTCGATAAAAGGAGTACCTCAGCAGTCCAAGTTAGTGGGAAGCACCTCTATGTGACGCAGCAAGCCCACTGTACTCAATAGAGTTGGATTTATCCAGTAGCTGAGGGTTCATATTTATACTATCTATAGAATAAAATCCTAGTTGATCTGAGTCAGTAACATTTGAGTTTACCTCATGATTGAGATGGATTACTTGATAACTTAGGTATACGTATAGGCACATACCTAAGTGTGTTTGTTGTTTTCTTACTTTTTGGTTCATCCTTGTTGGATTTTGTGACATCTTAAGGGTCTCAGTGTCCCTACTAATTATCATTATACTCACCCCTACATGGGCTATACCCGCACCTAGTTGTCTTGGATGAAAATGATGGATAGTACTGGCCGAGGCTGAGTGTACAAGGACTAGATGGTACCCAGAGGTGGACCACAAGGCGTGATGGTACAAAGAAGAGATGGACTGACATGGAGTGTTGTGGAGGATATCGGTTCCTACCCTTTAGGTAGGATTTCCTGGAGGATGATTCAGTAGTGGTATCATCTTTCTTCTGTTGTAATTTTTTCCCTTGTACTTTACTGTTGGGCTTGTATTTCCCACCCCTTTACTTTTCAGAACTTCTTTTGTATACAGTTTTACTTAGTGTATTGCTTCCATCTACTCTGTTGTTTGTGTTTACGATTTGTAAAGGAAATGACTTCCCAGTTTTAGGGGTTTATGCCTTTGGTACAAGTCGCCAGCCCCTGGCCTATGGATGACAGACTTGGGGTAGTCACGGCACGGGCCTCGGGGGACGAGTCGTAACAAATTGGTATCAGAGGAGTTGGTTCTACCGCAGTTCTTAGGACTTTGATATTTCTTTTCTGTGAAGTAATAGTTTTAAGGGTATTGAGTGTTGTTATCAGTTCAGGGAGTCCAGTGTTGGTGTGGTGGTCGCCGTATCCACGCATCAGGACCCTGACTTCTGATCTCCGACTCAGTGCATGAAAACAATGATTGTGTGTGTGTTTTCAAAAATTTTCATTAAGTCAGATCAACCAGGTCAGCTCAGTAGGTATAAATTTTGACTGTGTCGCATCTGTTTAGGATGCCTCCACGCAGACAGCCAGTTGGAGTTCCGAGAGGGTACACGATAAAGGCCCACCGAGCGACGAGGATCCGGTGTAGGTCCCTCTTACTATGATAGCACCCTTGGGTGGTGTACCAGAAGCACCACCACCAGTTGGGCAGTTGATTCCACCAGCCACACTGGAGGACAGTGCACGCCTACTGAGTGTGTTTCATGAGTTCCAGCAGCAGAGGCCTCTAAGATTACGAGGCGAGACATATTCCCAGGCAGTAAAGGACTGGATGGAGGTGATTTCTTAAGTTCTCCACCTAGTTGAGATGCCCGTAGAGAAGATAGTGATCTTAGCTACTACTGTTTTCTAGTGAATGACCATGAGGTTGGTCCTCATAGTGATGAGGCTTTGGTATGTGGACCATTGCCTGAGATTGAACCTTCAGTTAGTGTGTCAGCTATAACATTTCTTGTTGGTCAGCAGTTACAACTGGAGGTACCGGTAGATGACACATTTAGTCTTAGTTCCATACACGTGTTTTATCATTAGATACCCCTCAGGTTCTGAGGTGAGCCCGACTCACAGGCGGTTGAGGACTGGCTTGAGGAGGTGGCTGAGAGTTATCTAGAGCTTATACAGCTTCGTCAGGAAAACATATCGGTAGCTGAGTATTCATCGAGGCGTATAGATCATTCTTGGTACTCGATGAATACGATAAGATCAGTTATTTGGGGAATAGAATACTGAGCGAGGTGTGTATTAGGACATCTGAGCCAGCACCATTTCTCTAGATGCTTGAGATAACCTTTGTGTTTCAATGTTCTTTGGCTGAGTAGATACAAGCAGTGAATGTTAGTAGTGGGAAAGTAGGAAATGGATTCTACTCTCAGTCTCTTGGGTTTGCAAGAAGTTTATAAAAGTGGATGTGACAGGGATAGATGATTCTATAGGGAAACAGACGTGGAAGCCCACCTTCCATAGGCCAGGGGCTGGCGACTAGCACCAAAGGTGTAATTCCCTAAAATTGGGATGGCATTGCCTTTATAAATCGTAAACACACACAACCAGAGTACAAGAAGAAGCAAAAACTAAGTAAAAACTGTATAACAAGTGTACTGAAATTAAAGGGGTCCAGAATACAAGACCAACTATAAAGTATAAATATAATGGAAAGAAAGTACAACAAAAAGGGGGAAAATATCTAAAAGGTGAAAGAAGCTCTGGGATCGTCCTCTAGGGTTCCTGGTTGAAGGGTAGGTACAGATGGCCTCCTCAGCACTCGACATCCATCAGACTCCACTGTGTACCGATATGTTGTAAGGTCTTCCTCTGGGTACCGTCCAGTCCTGGCGCTCCCGACCTCCGTCAGCGTTGTCCGTCGTCTGCATTCAGCACAACGAGGTGCGGGCATAGCCCATGCAGGGGTGAGTATAACGATACTCAGTAGGGACCCCGATACTCTCAAGGTATCACAAAATCCAACAAGGATAAACCACAAAGAATGATTTCAATGGATAAACATTACTCAGGTATATTCCCATACATATACCTAAGTTATCTTGTAACCCATCTCAATCATGAGAAAAAAACACAAAGGACATTGACTTAGCTCAAACCAGGATTTTCATTATCGAACCCACAACTAGTGGATAACTCCTCCTATGTAGAGTACAGTGGCCCTGTCGTGATTCTAAGGTGCTACTCACTAACCTTAGACTTCTAAGGTACTCCTCCTATCGAGTATTGTGGGTCTGATGCCAAACCGGGCGCTCCGTCCGCTGTGGGTCTACCACCAAACTGGGCGCTCCCCCTAATAACTGTCAGAGGTACTCCTCCGGTCGAGTACTGCGGGTATGCTGCCAAACCAGGTTCTCCGTCTGTCATGGGTTTTCCACCAAACTGGGCGCTCCGTCCACTAGGCTAGTCGAATCACTCTGACTCGAATCGGTCAAGCAGTCGTCAGGTCTACAGCTACTAGGTCTCTGCACTCCGCCTGCTCGTCTCCGAGATGATCTGCTCCACGAGCGACTGGTCAATAATAAAAGTGTCATGGAAGTCTCAAGTGGAAGTATCTTAAAGGACCGCCACGTCATCAGGGTCTCAACGCAATAGACGGCGCGTCAATCGGATGCCCTATATGTGAGTTATTAGCATTTTAGTCTCGGGGGCCCAATTGGATTCGTGTATGAACCAACCTGACTGTGACTCAACTATACCCCGAACTCTAGTGGGGTATACTCAAAGTTATGGCTATACTACAAGAATACCAGCGCCACTGACGATTCATCAAACGGACGTCTGGTGCCAATGATATGGCCCAAGAAGTTAAAGGGTCAGTAATGGGCCCAGGTCCGATCCGACCCGATCGGACAGACCCGGCCCAACCCAGTCTAGGTCGACCCGGTCTGGGTCGACCCAGTCAAGCTCCATGGGTCTGACCCGGCCCTTGGGTGGGTCAGCCAGCTATGTTTGACCCA
Source organism: Viscum album (assembly GCA_963277665.1). Taxonomy (NCBI): domain Eukaryota; kingdom Viridiplantae; phylum Streptophyta; class Magnoliopsida; order Santalales; family Viscaceae; genus Viscum; species Viscum album. The sequence continues at coordinate 1,030,737,293 of OY728133.1, read as the reverse complement.
GTCCGCTGGGCCCGGCCCAGCGGACCATGAGGGCGGTTCAACCCGATAGTTGCCACGTAGGTGGCTCATTAACTCAACCAGGGAAACTGGGCCGGTTCGGCTAGCGACATCGCAGGGGACTCCGCAGGTCGGCTCGGGAGGCCAGTGGCCAAGAGGCCTGCAGGTAGGCCGCACTGGGCACGGGCAGGCCAGCTGGTCACCAACAGGCCGCGGGTGCACCAGGCAAGGCGCTGGTGCACTGGGCAGAGCGCGTGGGTGTCGGGCAGGGTGTCCGGACACTGGGCAGGGTGTCGGGGCATCGGGCAAGCCACGAATGGGGCGTCGGGCAGTGGAGCGGTGCGTCGGGCAGCGGCGCGGGCCACCGGGCAATTCTCCAGGTCGTCGGGCAATGGCGTGGGGTGCGGCGGTGCGGGGAGGTCATGGGGCACGACGGTGCGCGGAGGCTGCGGGGCGCGGCGGTGCACGGAGGCTGCGGGTAGCACGTCCTCTCATCGTCGTCTTCGTCGCCACTACCTATTTTCCGCTTCGAATTACACCACAAAGAAATCGACGAAGAGTGTTGGGTCGTTTGAGGTTGGACCATACTCTCCGTGCTTATGGTGATAACAATTAGGTGTTCACAATCCAAAAATAGAATGCTGAAGAATGAGAATAAAACCAACACAAATCCCCCTACCTTTGATTCGTTGGTAGTCGTTCGTTGACGAAGTAGCGGTAAGGGGACGTCATCTTGTTGACGTCGGGAGGAGGTGACGTCATCATTGGCGATGTTCTTCACAGGCAGCGGTTCCCCTTCCTTACCTCGGTTAAAGAAGGAGGAAGACGGCACTCGTCGTTCTTCGGTGGAGATGGGCGTTCTTCGCGTTCTTCATTGAGTGGATGAATTCCTCTCAATTCTCCCAAAGCTCCCATCTCAATGTTCTCCCAGTAAAGGATAATTTCAACCCTCCTCCACATTAATACAACACATATTATAATGTTGGCATATTGAATTCAAAAATATTCAAAAAGTTGAGATTAATTAAAGAAGACAACCCACTTAATTAATGAGGTTGGAGGCTCAAAAATTAATGTGGGAGAAGGTGGAGAGTTTCACCAAATTAAATTTGGGGGTTCAAGGGGGTTAAAGGGAGTTAGAGAAGTCGGGTGGGACCCACCCAATAATTCTCTCAAGGGGTTATATGTGAGTGGGCCCCACCACCATAACATCTTCCCAAGGATTATGTGCGGGTGGTCCCCACCACCATAACCTCTCATGGGAGGTTATGGTGTGGTGGCTCCCACCACTAACTTCCCTTTGGAGGTTCTAACCACCACTAATAAAATAAAGTTATTACTTTATTTTATTCAATTTAATTTAAGACCCCTGAAAACTATCTTCCGCTCTAGTTAAAAGGCAACTGCGGTGATGGTCTCACTAGGAAATTACCGACACTGCGAGTTCAATGATGCCCTCATATTTCAGTTCCGAGCATCTGTTAAAAATTTATAAAATCTCGAACGTTCGTTTACTGAACGTACCCAAAAACAAATTCGGAAAATTATTACCAGTCACCCTCAACCCACTGTGGTCAAGGTTAGGCTTTTCCTAGGTGAAACATGCCCCAACGAACCCAATGATACTCTCGTATTTTCAATCCGAGTTATCGTTTAAGAGTTATGAATTTTACAATAAAATAATTGTCACTTAATTATTTTATTTGCGGCCAAAAACTCACTTTTTCTGGTGGCCTGCACCGGCCAAATTTAGTATCTTCTTAAATAAAGAATGCCCTCACAAGTTCAACGGTGGTATCAGATTTTTAATCTAAGCTACCTTTTGTGAGTTATAAGCATTTGAAAAATAAAATAATTTATTAAATTATTTTATTTACGATTATGCCATTTTAGGGATTTCACACAGGAGGCCCGCGCCGACTAAACTTAAGTCGCGTCAAGGGTGAACTCACCATCCTGAGCATAAATGTGCCCTTATATTTCTGATCTAAGTTTCCATTTAAGAGTTATTCCTCTTTTTTAGGAAAACTGCTTACGCGCGTTAATTTAAGCTTAACAAAACTTCAGAAATTGATTTCGGGCACACCGGGCCATGGAATCAGGCGCCGTCAGAAACTGCGGACTTGTAAAATTCCCATGTATTTTAAAAAAATTCCATGGTAATTCCAGGTCTTTGCATATCCCATGTAAGAACCTTTCTAGTTATTTTAGAATTTTGTTATATATAAATGGAACTTTCAATAATGTGTATGTGATATTTAATTCAGAATTTATGAAAAATGCTTCCTTGAATTTTATGATTTGATTTATGGTTAGAGAACACAGTGTTCCTGTGATAGTAAATATATCCATTATCTATGACACTGATAGCATAATGTTTAACTAAGAACTATAAATAATCAATTTTTATTTTTATTAAAATCACACATGCATCAAATCTAGATCATTTTTTTAACAATTCCCTTCATAACTTAGCTCAAAAATAAGTGTTAAAAACTGTGGTTCATCTAATTTATCTAGGGATATAATTAAAAAAATATTTATATATATAGGATTTTGAGGCAGATTTATTATGTTCATGTGTTAGCATTGACCTCCATAAAAAACATCAAACATTATAGTAATGTTTTGGGCCTGAAAAATAATTTGTGGGATATAAATGGAGTAGGGACATTTTTTATAATTATATGTTTATTGGTTATTAGAATGAGGATATCTATTATTTTCATTATTCTAGAATTATTTTATGCCCCATATTAAAAAAACATACCATTCTTACAAAATATGGTTTCTTTGAGGGAATGTTGATTTATGTACATTATCCTTGTCCATCCACCATATAAGGGAGTGGGGATTCATTGATTGAGATTGGTTTCATTTCCAAAACAATAAACACCTTTCATAGGCTATATGAAATAAATTATGGAATAATGTATTACCAAGGATTTTAAAAATCTTAGTGGTACTTAGTTTTGATAGTTTTGTTATTCGAATGCCAAATTCTTCATCATTTCATACAATGGATTATTTATTTCATGATTTTCTATAGTGTTGATCTATTTTCAATAATGGATTCTGGTCATTGTGTCATATAGAAATCAAATTTTTTCATTATGGATAAATCATGTGGTGGTTATTATTAACAAATATCATATAATATGCATAAATTTTAACTATTGAGATGATTATATTTTTTTCATATATCACCCCTTATTCAATAAAATCATTGTAGTTCTGCTAATGTTTATGGATGGAATTTTTTGAAATGTATCAAAATATGTTTCCCCCTCCATTCTAAAATATCTATTAATTTATAATGATAGGTTGATTTTTTGGTTTATTAATATGATCATATATATGGAATCCAGCATTTGGCATCCTTTTTACCATCAGTTCTACATTGACATTCATATAACAAAGGATTTTCTGGGTTTCACATTCTATGAAAATAGTGTTTATCATAAAATGAATTTTTTATGTAATGTCTCATAAATTATATGTTAAATTTTTTTATCTTGAATTATTTTGTGACAAAAGGATTTGACAACAAGTGATCTTGAGGCCCAGGGAGCCCAGAATGGAATTTTAATATTTTTTTAAGTATGCTTAAGTAAACATGTGGGTGGGTTTTTATAACATTTGAAACATTGATTGGATCAAAAATCTGAGGGCACCATTGAATTCAGAACACTAGGATTGTCCTAGAAAGCACTTATCTTCGACTGACAATGTCTAAAATGAAAAGATAATTTTAAGACTCTTTGTAAAATTAAAAAAATTAAAAAGTTATTTTATTTTATTTTCTCATCCATTGAGTGGTGGGTGATGAGGTTTCAGTGCAACGATAAGGAAAATTGGTGAGTATCATTAATGGATTGTTAACTTGCAGTGTAACAATGCTTTAATGATGTGCAACAGTGATGTTGTTTCATAAATGAAACAGAGTAACGACGTGACGTCTCAATGTAATAGAAACGCTACAATGTGTTTTCCTTTTATTTTGGTTAATGAATTAGTGGAATGATTAATTAAATTGTGAGGATTATCTAAAGAACCTCTGATGCAATTTCTCTACAATGTGGAAAGACAAAGGCCGATGAAAGTCAAACATTTCAACACACCTCGAAGAATGGATCCAGAAGTGATGAACGATGTCGAAATATTGAAACCTTAATGAAATAACATTGTGGAAACAAACATAAAATAGTTATGGGTTTTATTTTAATGTTCTTACCTATTCTTTTTCATGAAATGATGAACATGGATCAACCCACAAAAATGTTGTTCTTTGAATCATGTGTTTAAGTGGTATGTTAACTTTATTTTGGGGACTGTCTACCTAGGATTAGTTTATCTTTTTCTATGATTGATCATCTTCCCCAAGACTCACATGTTTTAAAACTTCTAATGCATAGGGTGTTTTACGACATGAATAAAGGACTGAACATGTCTCTATGTGCCCTCCTTGTGAATGGATTGTCCAAAATGGCAGCATGGTGCGTCTGAGTCCATTGTGATGATAGAGGCAACCCAAGAGGTCCATATGAGTATATGGATCTAAAAATGGACCACCGAAGAAACTCTGGTGTCCCACGGAAGGTGTCGCTAGAGCCCGGCCCACGCCGGCCATGGGGAGGGGCAATGCCATGTGGCGCCGCAACGGAGGAGCCGGACGGCCATTACCACCTGCACTGGAGGATGGTGACACTTCGCCATGGTAGCAAGACACAACAAACATGTTATGGTAGCCATGGGGTGATGCGATTCCAAGAGGTAACCACGAGGGACGACCCGCGTTTGGGCCATCTGGGAGGATTTGTGAGCCTTGGTCACCCCAGAGTAGAAGGAGGGCCCCGCAAGTCCATAGGGCCAACAAAGGCTAGATGTGGAATCTAGCCTTGTCCTAGCCTGGATATGCACACTGGACTACACTATGATAGCTGGGCTTCGGGCTGGCGGGTTGTACCCCCATCTAGTGGGTCGAACCAGCACCTAGTGGGATGAACTTTCACCGGAATGCCGGACGCATGCCCTTCAGGTCGGGCCTGACTAGACTGGGTTGATGGGCGACCCAGTCGGCTAGACCCTTGGCCAAACCAGGCCGAGTCCAGTGAGGCCCAATGGGGATGACCAACTAGCATGACCAAACCAAACTGACCTAGACCCGAATAGGGTTATGTCTAGTCAGTTGAATTAAACTGCGGTATGTGGGACCTCCTGGCCAGGTTGGTCGGGTCGGTCTGACCAGATCAGACCTGACCGAGATGCAACTGGCCCCTGTCTACTAAAATGATAATAACTTGAAAACCAAATGTCTGATTAACAATCCATTTGCGGCGTCATAACCCTTATGACAAGGCAGATATTTTGGCATGACCTGAGAAGGTTTTAAAGGAAGTTGAGATACAACGAATGGATTATAAAGCGGTTCTCCCAAACATTCTATTTATGGAACCCTGTGGTTGGATGAGACATGAAGACTGCTTAATTATGACTATGTTAGATTTGACTATGGCCCAATTTTAAGAACTTCTATGTCACTTTATAGGCCCAAGGTGGGAAGAACTTTTTTGTGAATTTATAGGCCCACGGTACGCAACGAGGAGGACTCCCTCTGTTGGAAAATATTAATGAAAAGAACTTATGTGTGACATTTCATGCCCACAATACGTGATGAGGAGGTATACGTAAGTAGTCCAAGGTGAGTGGGAAGAACTTCTGTGTGATTTGGCGGACCCATTGCATCGATAGAGTAGGATTTCTTCAGCAGCTAAGGTCTTTGATGAGGTAACTTATGATTCTTCAATCACTACCCTAAATGTATAACTATAGTTATTTATCTTATTCTTCATGAAGTACATTGAATATTGTTGTGTGGTCTTCCATTTTTGATTTGGGGTCCCTACAAAATATTTTCTTACTCACCCCTATATGAGCTATGCCCACACGTTTTTTGTCTTGTGCAGATGATCGACATTTCGAAAGAGACCTTAGTGGACCAGGGCCCAAAGGAGCTCAGGAAGATGGGATCGATGGATGATAAGATGGTATACATTTTTTCCTAGGTCCAAGATGGTCCCAATAGGATCAGTTTTACATAACGTTCTACTACATCTTCTAGTAGCTACACTACTCTCACGATGAGGTGGAGTTTTCTGCAGATGGCAATAGAGTTTTCTTTTTTACTTTTCTATTTTTATCTCTTTTGTTGGATTTTTATTCTTACCCACTTATATCTGTTGTACTTGTACTCAATTTTTTTTGGTGATCCTTGTTGCATTTTGTGTGTGGGACTTGGTTTTTATTGTGTGGTATTACAAGTAGTTGGGAAAATGACTCCCACTTACTGTTTGACGCTATCGGCATAACTCGCTAGCCCCTAGACTTCGGGACAGGGATCGGGGTAGTCACGGCATGATCCCTGAGGGACAGGTTGTGAAAAAAGTGGTATTCGATGGCAGTCTATCCAACCACAAAGACTGTGAGTCTGTGTTTTGTTTTGGGGAAAAAATGTCAATTGTTTCGAGTCTGACTTCTAGATTTTGGGAGTCCAATTTTGGTGAGGCAACCAATATATCTGTACATTGGGTCCATGAATTCTGCTTTACATAACTATAATTGAAGACTCTAGATGCATATATGACCCCTTTTGTTCTTTGAAGAAAATTCATCTCACCATGTATAACATTTATGACCATGGTACATCTTGATCTATCTCTGTATGCCTCTATATGGATGACAAGTTAGGATCTCTATATGAGGTCATGAGGATAGCCTTCCTAGTGATGAGGAATCCATTGAGGGACCAGTTCTAGAGATGGCCCCACCGAGTGGTGTACCAGTGCTGCCACCACCTGATGGCCAGAATCTATAACTAGCAGTTCCGACTAAAGACATGTGTAGACTCAGTGCCTTGTACGAGTTTTAGAGAAAGAGACCTCCTATGTTTATGGGAGAGGCAGTTCCTTAGGTTTCGTAGGACTAGATGGAGGCAATGATGTGGATGTTCCTCTTAGAGAGGAAACTGTCTGAATAGATGGAGATCTTAGTTGCGAGCCTTATGTAGGGCTTGACAGGGAGATGGTAGAGTTTGACCACCCAGATGAAGGATGAGACGAACCTCACCTAGGCATACTTTTATAGGCTTTTTCAGGAGGAGTTTTCCCCACGTCCTTACATTCTGGGCGCATTTAGGAGATACTTCACATACAATAGGACTATATGGTGGTGGATAATTACTCACTGAGGTTCACCCAGCCATCTCGCTACATGATATATATAGTACAAGAACATTTCTTTAGGGCTCACTCCTTTGAGCAGGGACACATGTGGGAGATCAGGGAATCGTTGTAGTCTCTACGCATCCCTACTCAGGCTGGGGTACTGAAGCAAGCCCTTTTGTAAGAGAACTTCTTGGTAGAGCAAGTGCCCATAGCTAGAGTTACCAGAAGAACCCAAGTGGCAGAGCCTTTGGCAGGTGGTAGAAAATATATGTGAGGACCCAGGTGGTCCAGGTATTTCAGAGGACAACCCCAGGACTTAGGCTCAGCAGTGTGGGGCTCTCTGACTAGAGGGATTCAGCCGGGAACCAGACTTTGCTTCTCATGTAGAAGGCATGGAAACATGGCACGTGACTACCTGATCTATCATACAGATGAACATTATATGATCGAGGGGATACCATAGAAGAGGTTGTAGTTCGAGCGAGGTGGTCTGTAGGGTAGTAAATGTGGTAGGGGAGTAGGCTGAGTAATAGGTAGTGGGGGAAAACTTGAGGTGTTACCTCCACCACCCCTAGTTGGTCCACCTCAACCTCAGGGAGCAGGCAGACAGGGGTGATTACAACTTCAGGAAGTAGAAGCTTATGACCATGGTTCTCAAGATATGATCTGAGGTATGATCTATGTCTTCTCCACCCTATATGAAGTTCTTATAGACACATGTTCTAGTCAATCCTTCCTTACCCTGAATATCGTTCAGTGCTCATAGATTCTGGTGGAGCTGTTAGGTCAATCCTTATGGGTAGAATCTCCTATGGGAGGGGATTCACTAATTACACACTGGTGCTGGTAGTGTCATCTTACTCTAGGAGGCAAGAGCATCGACTGGGATATCCTAGTAGCGGTATCGAGGCCTTACGATGTCATCTTTTTTATAGATTGGTTATCCTCAATCCCTACTTAGATAAAATATTTTAGGTATATAGTGTAGTGTGTCTACGGATATGGGACTATATATTCCTTCACCAACGAGATGGAAACCCTTATAGTGCAGGACAATCATTCTCAGAGGAGGGTGCAGCCGATCACTCACCAGTTGGCATGCCTCACCCTTAGTATAGTAGATGATAGGAGTACAAGATTTCTCATAGTGGTAGATGAGTACAAGGATGTTTTTCCTAAGGATGTTCTATGACTAAATCCTCATAGGGAGGTAGACCTTTTCACTAAATTGTACCCTGGAATGACATTGATATCTACATCAGCATATCGGATGGCTCTCATGGAGCTTAGCAAGCTGAGGGTACAACTGGAGGAATTTCAAAGTAAGGGGTTTATAAGGCCCAATGTTTCACCATGGGTAGCCCTAGTGATTTTTTCAAAGAATGTATTCAAGATTATGTTGTTTTCCATGGACTTCCATCACCTGTACTAGGTGACTGTGAATTAAAAAGTATCTTTTGGTGATAATTGATGATTTCTTCGACCAGATGAAGTGGGAGAAGTGGTTCTAAAAGATTAACCCCATATCAGGCTATCACCAGCTTTGGATACAAGATGAGGATGTGATTAAGACAACCTTAAAGTTCCATTATGACCACTATGTCTTCCTGGTGATTCCATTCGGCATGTTAAATGCCCCAATAGTGGTCATGGGAATCATGAATAGGATATTGAATCCTTACATAGACCGGTTTTTTGTGGTCTTCAATGATGACATCTTGGTATACTAGGCATTATAGGAGGAGTATGCTACACAGTTTTAGATATTCCTAGACACAATCCGATAGCATTATCTTTATGTAAATCTCTCGACGTTTCAGTTTTGTATTCGGAAAGTCTAGCGTCTGGGACACACCATCTCATTGGCTAGAGTTTCAGTGGATCCGATGAAGATAGAGGATGTTCTTTCTTGGGAGCCTCCCAGGAACATGATTGAGGTGAAGAGCTTCTTGGGATTGGTTAGTTACTATCAGAGTTTATTTCCCAACATTTCAGTAGTAGCATCTCCCTTATAGACTTTGTCATGGAAGGGAAAAACCTTTGTGTGGATGGAGCAATGTCAAAAGAGTTTCTAGGAAGTGATGCAGAGACTTACTAGTGCCCCCATCTAGAGACTGCCATAGTAGGTTGTTTGGTATGTAATTTATTGTGACTTAATAGGTACCAAATGTGGTGTTTTTCTAATGAAGGAGTGATAAGTGATCGCCTATGATTCATGATAGTTGAGGCAGCATGAGAATAACTACATGGATCGTGATCAGGAGTTAGCAGCAATGTTCATTACCTTGAAGATGCGGTGACACTAATTTATGGGTGAATGGTTTATGGTTTACTCATACCTCAAGAGACTTAGGTACATATTCTCCTTGAAGAACCTGAACATGATTCAACCATGATAGAGAGAGTTTATTTGGGACTTTTACTTTGAGATAGTCTATACTCTTGTGAAGCGGAATGTGGTGGAAGACACGCTCATCATGACGACTCGTTTTCAGCTACTGAGTGAGGTGACAGAGCATTTGGCCATGGTGAAAATATAATTTTTGTATGATGTTAGAGATGTTTAACTTCAGTCGATGATTGTTACTCCACCACTCTTACAACGTGTTAAGGTGGCACAACTGGTGGATGTTTACTGTGAGGTCTGACATGCTCAATTACCCTCAGGATGGGATCCTTATGTATTTTCGTTGGGTGGGGATCACATCATACTTTTTAGAGGGTGAACCATAGTGCCAATGACATTTCGAGAGGAGTTGTTGAGGATGTTATATACATCCCCTTTATAGGTACATCCTTGAGTCGCGAAGAAGTACCAAGACCTATGATGTCAGTACTAGTGTCTAGGGTTGAAGAAAGTGGTGGATGATATCGTTTCACAATGCCTCACTTATCAACAATTGAAGGACAAGCATCAAGTTCTTGCAGGATTGGTGCATCCAATTGATGTATCAGAGTGGAAATGGGATGGTGTATCGATGGACTTTGTGATGGGGTTACCACATAAATCAAGAGGTCGTGATTCTATATGGGTGATCGTTGACCGACTCACCATGTCGACTCAATTCCTACCCATATGGGAGCAAGTACCAGTAAAGGGCATGGGATTCCTCAACGTCTAGGATATAGAACAACTCCATAGAGTTCCATCGATGATCATCTAAGAACACGATGAAAACAATACATCCTGATTATGGAAGGGATAATAGGAGGTCTTCGGGACTCAGCTTCACTTGAGCTCAAATTTTCATCTCCAAATAGACGGTTAGACAAAGTGAACCATACATACATTAGAGGACATACTTTGTACTTGCATCCTAAATTTTGGTCATAGTTGGGAGAACCTCCTGCCACTAGTGTATTTTTCATAAAATAACAGCTATTACTCCACAATTGGCATGGAATCGTTTGAGACCATGTATGGGAAGCTTTGGAGATCACCCCTATGTTGGACAGACCTAGGGGATTCGACACTCATGGGTCCAGAGTTGGTACAAGCTACCACCGAGAAGGTGCTAATCATCTAGGAGAGGATGAGAACTACATAGAGAAGCAAAAAGACTTATGCCAACATGAAATAGAGCCCCTTGGAGTTTAATGATAGAGATCACGTATTCATTTAGGTCTCACCCTGACGAGGATTACAGAGATTTGGTCGGGGTGAAAATCTATCTTTGAGGTTCATCAATCCTTTTCAAATCTTAAGAAGAGTTTTTAATGTGGTGTACCACCTAGCTATTCCCCCACATATGCCCTGAGTTTATAATTTTTTCCTTGTTTCATAGATGAGGAGGTAATTTCATGATTCATCACACGTCGTTGACTGGTGTGAATAATACATTGACAATGGGGAAATGTTTGGGGAGTTCTCATTAGAGATAGAGGATAGACATGAGCAGATCCTATATGAGTGGTTGATACCTCTAGTGTGAGTTTGATGGTTAAACGGGAATCGACCAAAGAGAAAATGGGATCGGGAGGCTCAGATTCACGCTCAGTACCACCATATTTTATACTAGTTATTATTTTGGATTTCGGGGATGTAAAGCCCTGTGTTGCGAAAAATGTAATGTCTCAGAAATTTGGTGTAATTTTTTTATTTATATAGAATTATTCTAAGACCACACACTTTGACAGCATGTGATTCTGAGGCCCAGTGAGATACGATTGGAATTTTTAACTTTTTTTATGTACTCTTAAGTAAATGAGGGAGCGGGTTTTTATAAAATTTTCATCGGAGCTCAAATAAAAAATATGAGGGAATAATTGAATTTAGAAAGCATGGATTATCTTATAAAGGGCATAAATTTGGTTGGCAAGGTCCGAAAATGAAATGTTACTTTTTGGAATTTTTGGAAAATAATAAAATAACATTAAAATGTTATTTTATTTTCTTTTCTCATCTGTTGAGTGGAAAACGATGACGATGAGGTGAAACAACAAGGATAATTGATGAGGCTCATTAATGTATTGTTAACTCCCTGTGTAATGATGCTTTAATGATGTATAATAGTGATGTAATTTAATAAATGAAAATGCATAATGATGTGACATCGCAGCCTAACATAAATGACGCAACATTGTAGAATAACCTAAATATTTCAACACATTTTAATTTTATTTTGGTTTATGTATTGGGGGAATGAGGAATTATACTATGAGGAATCTCTGATGAACCTCGGTTGGACTTCCTCTCTAATGAGGAATAGAAATAACCAAAAAATGTAAAACATCTTCAATATACCTCAATGAACGGAGCTGGAAGAGATGAACAATGTCGAAGTTTTGAAACCTCAAGGACGTAATGTTGCTGCCACAGATGTCAAAGAGGTAGGGGTTGATTTATTTTTAACTTCTTCCCCATTATTTTCTAGAAATGATGAACCCAAATCATCACATGAACAGGTTGATCTTTGAATCGTGAATTTATTCTAGAGGGTAAATTTATTTGGGTGATTCTATATATGGGATTAGTTTATATTTTTATATTATTGAACTTTCCCCTTGAGCCTCCTCGGTTTTGAAGCATATAATGTGGAGCGTTCGGGCTAACACAAACTATGTCCTGGACCCCTTCATTTGTGTGATCCTTGTGAATGGATTGTCTAAACTGGTGTCAAGGAGTGTCCAAGACCATCACAGTGATGGAGTCAACCCGAGAGGCTGGTAGGTTCATAGGGATCATAAAACAGACCACTAGAGAAACTCTAATGGCCTGCGGAAAGTGACGCAAGCATGGCACCACGGGCACATCGGCATAGGATACCAGCAGTGGTAGCCATCCCACACTAGCTATGTGGAGGGGGAAACACCAAACGACACCGTTAAAGGAGGTTGCAGTCGGTTGGCCACGACATGGGTGTTGATGGATAGACCACATCCGGTCGTAAGGGTGGCTCGGTGAGCCATAGTCACCCCACCATGGTAGGAGGACCCAACACATCGGTTGGGCCAGTGGATACTGGATGTTGTATCCAACTGAATCTCAGCCACGCAGTGCTCACCGGCCCACACCGTGCAAGCTAGGCTTCAGGCTGGCGGGTCGCACCCCAGCCAGCGGGCTAGACCCACACCAGTCAACTGGACCATCACCCAGCAGGCCCGACCTACACCCTTCGGGTCGGGTCGAACTACACTGAGTCGCCAGGTGACCCAGCGGGCTGGACCCTTGGACAAACCAGGTCGGGTCCAATAAGTGCCATTTGGAATAGCCCCCTGGACATCTTGGACCAGACCAACCCATACCCAAATAGGGTCATGTCGTGTCAGATTAATTAAACTCAGTTATATGGGACCACTGGGCCAGGTTGGTCAGGTTGTTCCGACCAGGTTGGACTGACCTAATACCCAATCAGTCCCGGTATTCTAAAACACTAATAACATGTAAACCAAAATTTTAATTGATGAGATTTATATGGAATTATGACCCTCTCAATGAGTCAGATCTTTAGTCATGCCTTAATAAGGATTTCATGGAAGTTGATATTTGACGAATTCCTTGAGGGGTGGTTCTCCCACCACGATACGTACAGAACCCTATGGTTGGTTGAGTCCTCGAGACTACTAAATTTAGACTCTGTGAGAGTCTACTATGGCCTAGGAGGAAGCAATTATGTGTGAATTAGTAGGACCATAGTGGGAATCACTTCTATGTGTCTTTGTTGGCCCATGGTACGCGATGAGGAGGAGTACCTCGGTTGGCCAATATTAGTGGGAAGTACTTATATGTGACATTATAGGCCCATAATATGCAATGAAGAGGTGTACGAAATAAGTCCAAGGTTAGTGGGATGCACATCTATGTTACTTAGTAGGCCCATTGTACTTTAGAGAGGAGGATTTCTCCAGTAGCTGAGGTGTTCGATGATGTGACTGGTGATTCTTCTATCACTACCCTAAATGTATACCTGGTGTGATCTATCTTGTGCTTTGTGATTTACTTTGAGTATTATTATGTGGTCATTCCTTTTTGTTTTAGTGTCTTAATTGAGTATTTTTTTACCCACACATGCATGGGATTTTCCTTCACGTGTTTTGTAAACTGTAGATGATTGACGTTTTGACAGCGACTTTGGTGGACCATGGCCCATAGGTGCTCAGGGATATGGGACCGACGAATGCTATGACGGTGGACTTAGTGGACTAGGACTTGGTGGGGCTAGTAGAATAGGGTGGAAATGATGTTATATTTTTTCTACCATTATCTACACTACTCCCATGATCAGGTGGAGTTTTCCATGGATGGCCTTCTGATTTTCCTTTATTATACTTTACTTTGTTCAGTTCTTTTGACAAGTTTGTATTCTGGCCCACTTAGATTAGTTTTACTTGTAGCCAACCTTTTTTTAGTGATCCTTATTTCATTTTTGTGTGTGGTACTTGATTGGGAGTGTGTGTTCACACAGGTACAAATGAAAATGCCTCCCATTAGTGGTTTGATGCCTTCGGTGCTAGCCACCTACCCCTCGCCTTTAAGAGGTGTTCTTGGGGTTGTCACAACACAGGGCCTGAGGGAGGGGTCGTGACATTTTATGATATAAAACATTATCAAAATAAATCATAATTAATAAATGTCTTTGGAATCTAGTGTTACTTTATCATTTTAATGTTTGGGATTCTCTACATGGACTTTTTTAAAAGATACCATCATTATTAACTTTTTTTTAACTGAATCTCTTAATTATGATGATATAAACTGGTTTGTTTTTTGGAAACGATAAAAACTTCCAACATAATACATATGGTTGAATATATATATATATATATATGAATAATTATAGAATTATAATGGATTATATAATCTAGATTTAATGTGTTAAAAATACAGATGGATCTTTAATGGAATAGTTTGATTCTCCTTCCCAATAAAAACTCAAATTCTATTAAACCTGAGATGGTGTCTTATTTGTTAAATTTCTATATAATATAATGGATTTCATACAAATGGAATTATCTATTTATTATTCTTGAAGAAAAAAATACATATATGATTGGCATATTATTTAAAAATGTAAAAATATTTGGTATATGAAACATTATTAAATCCTTTATATTATTCATCATATCCTTTATAATAACTTTATGAAATGAAAAAAATTATGGGTGATATTTGATTCATATTAAGAGTTATGTATCGTTGAATATATATGAGAAAATAAGGAATATTCAATATGGAATGGTATACAACTGAATGCACATTCAATTTATTGAATATCATGATCCGAAAGTGAATCCTTCGATAACATTAATGTAGTAGTCTTCTATGTGATAATTACTTAATTTAAAATGAATGAGATACTTAATATCGGGTGTTATTATCTCAGATATCACGATATATTTATCCTCAAATTCATTTTTTAATACAATATAATTTATGGATAGTTATACACTAAAATACCATTTAATAATGATATCCAACTGGATTATCTCATGATGATCATCAATACATTGATGATGAATCATAACTAATTCCACATCACTATATGTCCAATATAGTTCTCCTATATTGAATGATAAATTTATTTCATATAAAATATTCCATATCAATTAATATCTTTATTCAGTAAAGAATAAGGAATACTAATACTTCCCCTACTAATCAAATTACTTTCTTAGAAAACACCATATGTATATGTGTCATAAGGTTATGGAATTAATCAGATGCAAAAAATAATAATGATATTGAAGATAAATTCAATGTCCATTGATCAATTCAAAGTTATTTTTTCAAGAAATTTTAATTACCTCAAAATTAATAAGATGTAAATGATGAAAATCAATTCATCAAAAAATATATTTATAAGATAATTATTTCCATTGGAGAAATATTTAAATTTGATGAAAAAATAATTATTTTCCACTAATGAGTTATATTTTTAAGACCATTAAAGAATTTAGATTATAGTAAATATCATATTTTTTTGGGAAATGGGAATGATCTCTAATTTATCTATAGGTCAAAAAGAAACATGCCATTAGATTTTTTTAACAATTCAAAAAATGAACCTTTCATAAAACATAGAATACTTATTTTAAAAGCATGAAAAATTATAATATATAAGAAAATGTCTATAAAAATCATTTTATTAAATAAGATATTATTTTCTAAAAATAATTTTGAAAAATATGGATATTGGTGAAAACTCATCCTCATCAAAAAATGAAATAATATCATATTTTATATAAATTATTTCATTATATGGATCAAATCCCAATAGGAGATAAATTATAATTAAAATATGAAACCTCCATAAATATTAAAATGATAACACAACATATGGAGTTTATGAAGGAAAAATTAAAATATTTCATCAATTAAAAGAAGAAAAATCCGAAAAAAATGAGATTTTGAAATTACTTATAAATACATTGTTGACTTTTAAATTTTAACCACATGAAAAAATAATCGTGATAATAATATTTAATAAAAATAGATAAAAAATTATTCCTCTTAAAAACCTCAATGGTGTGGTATATTCCCCATAATAGAAATGGGTTATAATAACAATAATGTCTCAATAGAGTGGAAACTAAATGAAAACCCCTAAACTCATTATCTTTATTCAACATATGCTCTATTAACTACTCTATAATTATTCATTTTTATTAAAAATAAATTATATTAATATATAAATTCATATTATACAGTATATGACCCATTTATAACATTATATGACCCCTTTGCTAACAATCATTTATTATTATAATGTTTTCAGGTTTTAATTACTTTACTTTTCCTGATAATTATTATTTGGTAGTTCCTATAAATGTATACTGATTACAGTTAAATCATATACATAATATTATAAATGATATAAATATGATATATATTCATTATATGTATATTTATATTCATCTATAAAATGTATAGATGAAAAAATGAATTACATTATCTGTGGATATCGTATGTCATACATACACAGGAACAATGAATCCATTTTTTAATGGATGGAAAAAATAAAATATAACTAAAATTAAAATTTAATTAATAATTTTTATAACATATATGTATTATATTTATTAAATATAAACTTTTTACCATCCTTGTAATATAAAAATTATAAATGTTTAAATCGCTTCCTGCGGGTGGTTGTCAACATGTGTGCATGAGTGATATTGTCATTTTCCAATTGATTTAAATGTAAGAAGGTAGATATGATCTTATAATTCTATATTAACAAGTTTTTCATAAGTGACATAATATTTATTATTTATATATTTATAACCATCAATTTAAAATGATGATGAAAAATAAATTTCACTGATATGTGGAGTTGATAAGTTGTACTTACACATGAGAAATGTTCTCAATTTTCGTATGATGGAAAAGAGGTGGAAAATATTTATAAAATAATAATAATAATAAATTAGTATATTTATTATAAAATATTTATTAATTTAGGATTTTTATAAATTATTTGTAGGAAGTAAATGGATAATTTACTTGAAACAGTTAGAAAAGATGATTATGTCTTCTTTGGAAGAAAAACAATAGATTCCTTCTTTGTGGTCCCTTCGAATAATAATTCATGAATAACATTAAATATAATTAATTTCTAGATAATTATATAATAGAATTGGTTAGGGATTTTTTATGATATATGGCTCAATGTGGTGTAAAAAAGTGATATAAGGTGTCCTAATAAGGGAGGTGGGGCAACGTTTTAAAATTGAAAAAATATTAGAAAATAATTTGTGTCTCTATCATTTCAATTGGTCCCAAAATTACATAACATAGAATATAAGGACAATATGGACTTGATATAATATTATAATCCAATTTTGACTGGTTTATATAACTTTTCAAACTTATCTGCAGGATTAACCCATTTTTTAAACAATTTATACCTTAACGATGATGATGAATTTTAAAATATTAATGGTTTATATTTTTTCTTAAATGTTGAGAAATATATCATATGTGGTAATGGGATGAATGAATATTACTCATATTATACAAATTTTCTTATTTATTTCTTTTTCTACTAGTAAAATAATTTAAAATATATATAATTTTAATAAAATATAATTAATGTCATTCTAGCCTCTATTCAACTAATTACATATTAAATACACAAAGGAAAAGATATAATTACAATATGATACCTAAAAACATCACTAATATGATATAATCATATATGAAATTAATTTTACATAGTAATTCATCCAAATTGATTTACTTGTAATATACTTAATATCATTTATTTTAATTTTAAACTAATTGAATGAGTTCTATTTATGGATAGTGTAAAAATTTAAGATAATAATTAAATGACAAAAAATTAAATATAAATTTACTCCATTAAAAATACTGATTAAAACTTCTATTTAACATTTAAAATTGATCATAAACCTATTTTTCAATAAAAATTATATAGATATAAAAGACTAGAGTGTGTAATTTTATTATATTTTGTTCTAAAATTAAAAGGAAAGTAAATATTAAATTAAAAGGGCACCAAGCTACCAAATTTTGGATACAATTATTCAATAAACTGACATAAATTATTTTAATAGTATAATGGAAAATGTTATGGAAATTTTAAATCCATACCCCATAGTTTTAAAATATTTTCACCTGTTTTACCATTATCATGTTTATAAATATCCAATATGGATAATATTCCCAACGAACAAAACTTATATGGTATTATATAGAAAATAGGAACCTTTAAATTCAAAATTTCAAATCCATTTTATCAAAATTAATTAATAGAAGTGGGAAAATATAATTTATGTTAAAAAATTAAATATAATGATAAATATTTATATAAAAATCCTTCATGTAAAATAATGAACATAATACCAATTTATGTAAGATGGTTATTTGAATGTATTTAATTTTATTATTTTTAAATTAATTCGTTTTATGTTAATATATGAATAAATACAAATAATTTTTTTATTTTTTCAATAAAATATAAAATCACCATTTTGAAAATTTTCACTATTCAATGAAAAATTACTATTTTATAAAAAATATAAAATTTTACCCTATGATAATATGGAAACTATAATATAAAAATTGATATACCATACACATAATAATATTTCATCATGTTGTTATTTTTTATTTCTATACATCATTTTTTAACGAATGTAATTGATGAAACTTATTTGAAAATAAAAATATCATAACATCCTAGGTTGTTAGATTCTACCCCCTTATAAGAATTACACTCTTGAAAATATTTCTCCTAATTAAAAAAATTAAGTATAATTATTCCTCATAAAACCTGTAGGATTCCTTGTAGGTTATCTAATTTTATTATTTCACCAAAAAATATTGACAATATGTTTTATCTTGTTTCATTTCACTTTTTATCTTTGATTGAGAATCTATACAAGTTCTTTCTCACAATACCAATCATTACATATCTATTTAATCATTGAGTATAGTGAATGTGAAGGATTATGTGTCTACATAGGAAAAATACATGGAGAATATCATGAACATTATATTGATTTGGTTGAATAGAAAGTGGATCATCTTCCATCCCAATATGATCATGAATTTTAAAGGGATTGATTTATCTTGGTATAAAAATCCCATTATTACCAAAAAAACATTAAATTATTACAAATATATTTTCATAGTAATTAATTCCCACCAGCATCAAACACTTGATCTCGACAATGTTTGTCATTATGACTCACATTTTCAACTCTAAGATTCCATTATGTGTTTTTGAATGGATAAAATATTCTCTAACCTTTCCTCCCATTAATTATATCCCAATAGTTGTATTTCTATATCTTTATCTCAATACATTGGATTTATACATTTTATTTCATAGAGGTATTCTTTGTAATCCTCTACTTTTAAAATATAAATATTTCATTACATGGATCAAAACACATGATCTTATAAAGTTTTGTCTCAATGAAAAAATAAATTCATACATAAAAACATAAATCAATCATTTGATCACCATGAATGTATATTCCATGAGATCTCTCTATGTTACATTTACTTTCTCTAATTTCATTGGGTCATATATCAGAGGAAATGGGTGAGCATGATCTCATTAAGGAAATAATCACGGTAGACATTCATCATGCTATCATGTTGCATATCAATAAGAACATAAGGCAATAAAATACGAAATGAACAAGTGAACGTGAGGAATATCATAATATTAATAACATGAATAATAACATGGTACTATTGATACAACATAAAAATATGGAATCCATAATTTTGTCACAATGGTTTTAACCATGGATTCCTAAAGAAAATTACAATGGATATTCACACATTTATCATAAAACATGCCATATCAAGATATTAAATTGTTTAACCAATTCATTGGAGCAGTATTGTGGTACCACTTTAATATTAATTAATTTCATTTGATCCACATTGATCAAAATAAATAAATTTGTTATTAAAATAAATATAATAATGTATGAGATTCATATAAAAGCATTGTTCATGTATGTTCATAAAAGATTCACCATAATATAATTTTAAACACACCAAAATGGAATTTGGAATTTATATATGTAAATAACCATATAAAATATTATATTAATTTCTACAATAATACTACTGTATAAATAAATGGTATGAGTATTTACAATAAAAAAATTCCTATGTAAAAGAAGAAATTGAGAGGTAAATTTGGCAGCATGAGAGGAATAAAACGTTGATTTTGAAAAGGTTAAAAAAAAGAGTTCCGAGGTTTACCCTTGATAATAAATTATATTATATGTAAGGGTATGATAAAAATAAAATGAAAACATAGTAACATGCCCTTTAAAAGTTGTACACAAATTTTTTTCCATGAATTGATAACAATATGAATTTACTTCCTTTACCTGGAAGAGTTTCTCATAACTCATGAGTATGGATCCTTGGGGGATTAATTACACATTAAGGATAGTATTTTGGTGGAAAAAATGACCACAACATTAGGGATTATGGATTTTAAATGAAGGAGAATGGTGTAATGGGTTTTAATTTATTGAAAAAGTGGGTGAATTGATTATTAATTTCCAAATACATGTCTTGGAAATATATGTTGGAAAAAATGAAAAAACAGTGGAATAGCCACTGTTTTTTATCATGGAATTAGGAATTCAATTCACATTTCATGATAATTTACTCCATTAACTAAATAATATTTTTAATACTTTTTTGGAAAGGGAATATTATATTTATAATATAATAATTTTTTTAAAGTCACTTCATGTATTATAGACTTTTGAACGCAACTTATAGTTATTGAAATTTATTAAAACTATTAAAATAATTAGAATTAAAAAATAAAATAATTTATGGTGTGGATTGTGGTAAATTAATGATTACATCATTATGAAAAAAATATGAATTTATAAAACAGATCAAAAACCCAAAATAGTATTTTTAGAATTTGCTGAAGAATAATTTATTTGAGAATATTCACATAAAATCATCCTTAAATAATTTTATTGCGGTGATTTCAAATATAATATTTATTTATTAAAATTAAAACTCTTTATAATAAAATATTGAATTCTCTATATAAACATCGTTATTTATTGAAAAATAGATTGTTTAGAATATAATAAAAAAATTTAACTCTTACAAAAATCTCATTAGACATTAAAAAATTACATTTTCATTTCAACTAAAATAAGAGTTCATTCAAGGAATATTTTAAAAAAAATTATTATTCAGAATACTTGAGTTTATTATAAAAGGGAATATTTTTCTAAAAAACTATGTTTTATTTGCATCAAATAATAAATTTACAAAATTTTCCTTACTTAAAGATATATATTATTAATAAATGTATTCTCAAAATGGGATTAATGTAATAACTATTTTATTTATGTACTGAAATTTCACTTTATTTAACTAAGGATTCAAAAATCAACCCCTTATTACCCCTACAAGTTTTCTAAGGGTGTGGTGTGTGATGGTGGTACATTTATAGTGTTGTTCGACTAACATTGACCTAGTGGTAACCTACACTATCTTGAATTTCAATCATATGATATTCCATTCAATACTCACTTATAAAAGAAATACTTGGTATTGGCCAGGAACTGATCCCAGTCACACTACATCCCTCCCACATTCTAATAAATATCCTTCAAATTATATAACACTACTGGTTAAGCTGATCGTTTATCCCCTCCACATCAACTATCTTTTTTCATGAAAACATATACAAACAAATTATAATTTTAATGTTCATACCAATGTGAAAAGGCTCCAATGATAAAAATGACTAATGGTTAAGTGGACCAATGGCCATATTTGATGGAAAGTCGTATTACTATTCTAAAGGTAACATTGATCCCTATAAATACCATTTCATTCTTTTAGTCAATATTAACTAATATTCATAATAAAATAATAATTTAGGTTTTCTTTGATATTTAATAATTTAATAATATTTTTTAAATTTCAATTGTGTTGATCATGCGAAGATGATTCCATAAGATTGGGGTGATCCATATATCTCTATTTTAGATATTCTATTTAATAATTTCATTCCAATTGTAATGTTTTAAAATGTAAATTTTTTGTTTCTATGTAATGTAATGATATTTATAAATTATATATGTTTTTTTACATATCTATTTTTAAATGTATAATGTTATATAATATAACACACCTTTCTATAGAAATAATATATCATTAAAAAATACTAAGTTGGTACATTCTTTGCCTCAATTAGAAATTTTATCCTCAAAATTTAAACTAATATTTTTGGTCGAGAGTGGGTGAGGGTACCTATACTTCACTGTTTCCTCTAGTTTATATGTCATCTATTATTACATATGGTTCCTATACATAAATTTTACAAGGTGAGTAGTCTTGTTTCATATAACATTGTCTCCACTGTACACGATCATCATTACATGATCCTAATTTTAACAGACATGTTCCTATTAGACAACATCAATATTTTATTATATAGGAGGCCCCATTTATATGCATCCCCAAGAGAGATATTTTTAATACATCATTAAAATGTGATAAATTTGGTGCATGTTCTAGATGATAGTTCACCACTCCTATGTGATTAAGGATTTCAAAGTGGATATTGTACCTAGTGTAATGATTCCATTTTATTCCAAAATACATGGGGCTAACTGAAGGATGTTGATTTTTCGAATATCAAACTCCAAGTCCCTTGGACAATTTTCCATATAGTTCTCCACTGACTTAGAGAATATTTTGTTTGTTGTTTGATGGCATTAACATTTTATATCGTCTCTTGCATAGAATCAAACCCATGTATCATTCACTCGCTTACTTAATTCCAACATGTATGATTTATACATAACTTCCCATTTAATTTTTCATAAGGTTTTATTTGAATACTAATGTGTATGTTTTTAAGGGAACTCAACTAATGGGAGGTGTTTTTAGTGACTCGACCACAAAATTCATGGATCTAGTGTCTGTTATCATTACACTGCCATGATTATAAGGAATAAAATCCCAAAGGACCAATGAGTTTAGTAGTCATGGTAAACCATATACAAACATTAGTCTTTTATTACAAATTAATAGAATAATTATAACATATTTTTTCTCTCTTTCAAGGAAAATAACTCTATTCCATCTAGTTTATCCTTTCATAATGTTCGCAGTACACTTCAGATATTTTTTATTAAAATAAAGATAACAAGGATGAGATAAAATGGTATGTAAGGGTTAATCATTGCGTAATAAATAATGAATAAATTATAATAGTCTATGTGGGGGGGGGAAATAAATGAATACACATTCCATGTTATCAATAAGTTGAATTGATAAACAATATGTAAAGGTAATAACTGAAAAAATGTTCTACTAAAATAACTAGATAAATCATAATCATTATGGAAAGGTAAGAAACTAAAAAAAATCCATTTAATCAATCAACATAGAATAAAATGCATCCATATATATTTTGATACAATAATCTAATGGATAATAATAATAAATGTGTTCTCAATAAAATAAATTCTTAATTATTAGATCTCTTCTTTCCTAGGCACATGATACATTTTTTGTGAAGATATATTTTGAAGACAATATAATGTTATTTATAGAAACAATTGTATTATTCTTGTAAATAATCATGAAGGGGATATAACCAACTAATTTTGTATCATGATACCACTGATTCATTTTTGGGATTATATTAAATGGTTCCCAACCCAATGTACTTGCATTAACTGGACCCCAAACTATAGGTCTTGCATTAACTGATACCCAACCATAATAGTGCATGTACAATGCATTTAAATAAACAATTTTATTTATCTAATATCCATATTGAGT
The DNA here is from genome assembly GCA_963277665.1 of Viscum album. Taxonomy (NCBI): domain Eukaryota; kingdom Viridiplantae; phylum Streptophyta; class Magnoliopsida; order Santalales; family Viscaceae; genus Viscum; species Viscum album. The sequence goes on along the minus strand of OY728133.1, from coordinate 1,030,713,305 downwards.
AAAGTATACATATTTATCAATATTTCCCCATTAAATAAAATAACATTATAATTAAACAAATAATGTAAAAATAATATGTAGTTTAGTTAATAACCATATCCATAATAAATGATAGGAATAATTAGGGGAAATTCATTACTCAATGGTCATATGAAATTGAATATTTCATGGGATATACAAAAAGGAATAAATGTAGTGATTATAAATATTGTCGATGGAAAAATTGAGATTAAACCTTCTATAAAATGAATAAAGAATGTATCAATACAAAATATCCTAAGAGGATGAAAATAATGGGTATTTGTTATTGATGAATCAAAATATTATAGAAATATCATTAAAAATTTACATGAGGAAAATATTTTTTTTTGTATTGGAAAACATTTTAATTTAAAATAAATTTTATGTTTAACCTTTAATTTAAAAATTAACCTTTTAAGCATGAAAAGGATGCTTTGACGGAATGATGGTATGTTAATATGTACATGTTGAACAAGGTTAAAAGAACATTCATTTTATATTTATAAAGTTTATAAAATTTATTATTTCATAAATAGAAAATAATATTCCTTTGAAAAAAAATTTAAAAGAAATAAGGTTCAAAATTTATTTAATAAATCATTTTTTAATATTAATATTTTTTGGATTTTTTTTTAAAAACAAGTTTTTAAAGGAAAACGGGTTCTTTGACTAAAGATATAAATCATGTCAGTTTTTAAAAAAATAATATTTAAAACATATTTAGTACCAAATATTAAAAATATGGTAGCATTACATGAAAAGGGTCATGAAAAAACAACGGAGAATAAAATTAATGGGTTTATTATATAATTTTTATATAATTTTCTAGAATGGAAATTCAAGTGTAAAAAAGTCCCAAATAATTAGATTGAGAAGTAAACCACTGAAAAGACGGTAATGATGAAGTGATACTCAACCAATGTATTGATAATGTTTTTAAAATTTGAATCCACATAAAACATGTATAAATACAAAAATATATAGTAAAATTGATTACAAATATAATATTATAATACTAACATCAACAAGGAATTAATATAACCTAAAGAAAATAAATTTGGTTATGAAATTTTTCACCACATCATAAAATTTAATTAAAATACCCTTATAAGAAATAATAAAATTCAACCTCAAAATAAAATGATGAAAAAATAATTAATTATATAATAAATCAAAATGAGCATTATATACCACACACAAAAGAAGTAACTGGTGAAAATGATATTTATCTCAGGGATGTAAAAACTAAAATGAAAATACCTTTCTACTTTGTAATTTTTGAATTATAATCCACATGAAAAATAGAATTTGAAATTAAACTATAAATACCAAGAATATAAATAAAATAAAGATATAATAAAAATTTGGTGTTGTATATATACCGCAAAAAAGAAATAATTGGTGGTAATAGAGTATGCCTCATATAAAAAAAGTGATACAAGAATCTCATATATCGTGTTTCATTTTAAGTGAAAATATGTTATCCACATATATAATGGTTTTAAAAAAGTTATTTACTTATTAAATAATCCTATTAAAATATATGATATTATTTATTATTTTCTTAGAATATATTATTACTCGTTTTTAGTAATATTTAATTATTTTAAATATTTCGAGTGTTAATTTACTAGTTTCTCAAGTATGTTTTGACTTGTTGCTTTTTGTTCCGATTACATAGATCATGGTTTATTCATATAAATAATTTAACACCTCATGAAATTATAATATATATTCATAATATATGTATTTATAATAATCCAAAATTTTTGGAGATAAGAAATAAAATGCATCATTAATGGATGTGATAGGTCATTCCTACAAATAAACGCTACTTTCATTTTTTTTATATTAAAATAATTAAAATTAAAAGATATATATGTATATTATAATTAAAATACTATATTTATGTCATATGTATAACATTGGTTTAATAAAACAATCCTTTTTACATTCCATGTATAGCATGGATAATTCGCATTGCTTTGAAGAGGTCGTAGTCCACACTTAAACAAAGGATGAAATCATGTTTAAAAAATGGAAAGACTAAAGGTATCTAATATATAAAAATTAAATAATTATAATGAAATTAAAAATATTATATATATCATATATGAACATTATTTCCATTATAATTCTCACCACAAGAGGTGGTAAAGGATAAATGAATGACATTGTTTTGTGAGGCGATAGTGTGTCATACACATAAATGGTTTGTTCATTACCCATTAGATAGAAGTGTTCTTAAGTGTAGTTTTGTCCCTTATAATAACAAATTATATGTATATTTTTTATAATTTTTTATTATATAATTTAATAAAAACATATTATGTTGTGGATAATTAAAATAAATCATTAGAGATTAAGTAATAAGGTTACCTATTCTTCATGCATCTAATTCTTGTTTTCACCAAAGGTTTTTTTTATAATCCATGTACACGTGGTGTAGTTTCTTTTTTTGCATTAAAACGGGAAGTATCATCATTTGGAGGCAGAACACGTATTTTTGGACGAGTTTCATGAGCCATGTCGTCTGAACCTTCTTGTAGATCTTGGGTCTTCGTCCGAGACCCATTTCGATCGTCGATGGATGCGTTGGAACCCCCTTAGTAAGGCCTCGGTTCCTCTTGATCCTTTTTATTTTATTTCTATTCTAGAACGAGTTATAGGGGCTTGATCGGTTTTGAATATTTTGTATATCTACCGTATTTTAGACCAAATTGAAGGCTGTTAACGAAGGAGTATCATCGTATGAGTCTCGGGTAGGTGGTGCATATCTCTTTTTGTGTTTTTGTGGTCATTTGGGTGGTGCGAACTTAGGCGCATTTTTGGGTATTTTGGGCAAGACCCATTTTATCAGCTATTACATATTGAATTGATTGGTTGACCTATAGGATGCCTTTGGGTATGCCATGTTACCAGTTTTGCTTGAGCGGGGAAGGGCGAGGGGTCGTTGCTCCTCAGGGCATTTTTGCTAGGGGATGCCAAAATTGTTATATTTGAATTGTATTGTTTTTAACTATTGAGTTTAGTTATTAAACCTTGATATAAATTGTTAGAGTCCTTAAGTACCTTTGTGATGGTATGGGACATCACTTGCTTAGTGCAATTCAACTATTTAGATTGTTTTTCCTGTTTATGTGTTTTGTTTAAATGTGTTTTATATATAATTGTTGAATTTCATATGTTGGAACCCTTGGGTTGTGTTGGGCATGGCCCAGATATTCTTGAGTGATGCTGATCATGGGTTGGGCTTGGCTCGAGTTATGTTGGGTGGTTCTAACCACGGGATTGGGCGTCATGGGTGTTGGTTTGAGGTAGGATGACTATCAGGTTGGTCATGGCTCGGGTTACTAGGATGGAAAGGCCATCAGACTTGAGTTGCATGGTCATAAGGACATGAGGTGTTAGAGGTTTTGTGGCTTGGGTAATTTTTTTGTGATTACCGCTCACCCAGAAACCTTGAGTAGTGTGCACACATAGAGACTCCATGATGAGGTGGTTTTGACCACTCATGTGGGTAGAGGCCCTCATTAGTTATGGTTTAGGTACTTTTGGTTTGGGGGTGCTTGTTGTAGGAAGTCACATGGAAGGTGATGAGCCTTCAAGGGATAGCATAGAGACTATCGGTTTGGGGGCAGAGGCTCGCCATTATTTGAGGGAAGACATCATTGTCCCTCCAGTTACTTTATTTGAGGGAAAACATCATTGTCCCTCCGGTTACTTTATTTGAGGTAAGACATTGTTTTCCCTCCAGTTACATTATTTGAGGGCACACATCGTTGTCCCTCCAGTTACTTATTGAGGATAGGTATCGTTGTTCCTATGGGTTACTTTTTCTCGGGCATGCCTTCGAGACGTCGGTACTTGAGACACACAGTGTAAGGGGGCACATGGTGCTGGGTTGCATGAAAGAGATTATGGCATTGGCCGAAGCAGGTGACACTCTATGGTGGATGCTGAGCACCAGTGGAGATTGAGTTTATTTTTTCATCCTTCTGTTTACTTTTTTCCTTATAAATTCATGTCTTCTTAAACACTTATATTAGGTACGCACCGTTGGGTGGTCTCCTACTAAGATTCGTCTCACACCCTCCATGGGCCCCTCGGGATGCATGCAGACTTTATGGATTTACATGTTGGAAAGAGGCCATCTTCAGGAGATAGGATTCATTAGTTGTTGCTTAGAGATGGTATGGACCTTGAGATCTTTCCTAGTAGGAGTAACTTTTATTTTCTTACTTTCCTATATCTGCATGATTACTTTTTTTGTAGCTACAGTTGGTTAGCCATTGGCGCCTTTACATATGGATATGTATGACCTCCTTTGGATGCATGTTTGTTGTTCATTGGTAGTTACAAGTGATCATCTTGTTGTTCTGTTTACATTCCGATGCTGTTGTTTATATTTATTGCTTCCGTTGTTTATCTATATTGGATGTGCATCCGCTCTGTGGGTCTGGTTCGAGTCTGTTGAGTCGTTTATTCTGTTTCATCATTATTATTATACTCGGACTAGTACCATTATTATTATCTTCTGAGAGGGTATAGCCTCCCCACTATAACTATAATACCCTCTCTTCTATTCGGCAGCCTTTTTCATTCGGGGAGGTGTGCCTAATGTAGTAGCACTCGACCCATTTAGCACTGTTTGGGTGGCTATTCGGGTCCAGGTCGTTACACATGTATTGCTTCTAGAATGTGATGAGTGATTTTTAGGATATATGTGGTGATATTTAGGTCATTACAATGTGGATTGAGATTTGTGAGGTAGTGGGAGGGTTGAGTGTCTTTTTATAGTGTAGGGTGAGTGGAAATCCTGTAGATTTCTGGAAGGGGAATTCTCTGCACATCTTTTGTTTGAAAAGTGAATTCAATAATGAAAAATATTTGATAAAAGAAATTATAGGTTAAAAATATGGCCATAAATTTTATTTTTTACTTGTTTCAATGTCAATTTGTCCCATAATTTTATGGTTTATTCCCTTATTAAGCTGATTTGTTTCATAATCAATGTAATGAAATTTAATCATGATTCAGAATATTTTTTTTCAAAAATTACATTGACCATATTAAATATTATAATTTTTTTGATTCTATATATAGTCTATTTTTTAATATTAAAATCACATAACTGAATGAAATTAATGGAAATTTAATCCCACAGATAGGACGACAAAGTGGGTTTTCAGTGTAAAATAGTCAAATGTTTTCTAAGTATTTATATAAAAATTGAATGATAAAATGATTAAAATGAGATAAATTATTTCAATTTGTGTCCAATTTATCAAATATAATAATAAATCAAATTAAAAAATTAATTTATCCCTGTAAATAAAATCGAATAAATAGGGGGGTTTGAATTAAAACACATTAATTTTCACTATTCATCAAAAAATGAATCTTCATAGAAAAAAATAAAAAAAATAACCCTAAAATAGTTATGATAATTATACCAAAAAATTTTGTTTATTTTTACATTTTAAATGTATCACATTTCAAAAATAATTATTTAAAATAGTCTCTCTATTAAAAAGACAAAAAGTTGACTTTATAGAAAAATATAATTTTAAGTGTGAAATTGGACTTATTCTTATCTTATACCTATAAAATATATTGGATTAATATAAAAAAATATTTTATTGAATATATGACAAATTTATTTCATTAATTTCATTGAATAATTTAAATTCATTTAATTCATTTGTGTAAAACATCTTTGTTTCAGTTAAAACATTTCCACTATATTTTATTGGATTTTATAATTAGTTCTAATTAAATGGAAACCTATGAATTTGTCTTATAATTTTATAAATAATAAAAATTTATTCATCTATTAAATGATTTGATCCAATATTGGTGAATCACATTTTGGAAAAACAATATTCTCTAAACATTCAAGGATATTTTTTATAACCTGAGTATGCTACCATAATATGGCTATTACATGATTTGTTCAAAAAAAACCTTTGTTTTCTTTCTAAGTTGGTAAATACCTATATTAACTATGATTTATTACCCATTAATCCATTATATTACATTACTAACTATTGGATAAACCATGTTAGACTATAAGCATTAGGAATATTATTCCATAGAATAAAAATCCCAATATTGGTAAAGGATGGTAAATACTAGTTTGATTTATTTTAATTATAATATTATCTATATTTATTTAAAATATATCTACCAATGTTTATCTTAATATTTCCTTTAAAAAATTTAGATTACCATACTATATTAACCCATATTTGATGTCTTCTATCTTACTATGGCATAACCTACAAGGGATCTTATCCCCAATGAAAACATTGTTTCGTATTCGTGTAGAATTTGATACGTACAAGATGTCTATATTGCATTAAAAATGTGAAAAAAATAACATAATAAACATTCTCACATACTTGATATTATTAATAAATAACATTAATTAAATCCTTGGTAATTAAAAAAATAAAGGGTATGATTAGATTTTGAGTAATAATCATATACAGTGGAATTTATCATTAGTAAATTATTCACAATCAATATTTAATATAAAATAACTAAAGAAACATGACATTTAATTAATTTAATGATACTAAATTCATTTATTGATAATTAAAATATGATAAAATATTGAATAATATTAGTTAAATTCTCTTATAAAGAAACTATCACGATGGGACATTGTGATCTCAGAAATCCTCATATCTTTACTGTTAAGGCTTTGTTCTCTGAATGTTTTTTTATGGGTAGGTATAAAAAAATCAATTTAGTAATGCTATCTAATTGGATTGTTTCATGATACACATAGATGAATTGAGAGGATATATATAATCAGTCCCTACAAAACACTATATATATAATTAATTTCTTTTATACATGTAGATCAACGTAATTGATTAATAGTGTTACTTATATATTACAATCCTTATTTAGTAATTAATATAAAATATTCATATTTCCTCAGTCATACAAATAACATTACTATAAAAACATCATTTATAGAAATAGTTTAAGGTTAATAAATAATTATATCCATGATAAAAATAATATGGGTATTTATGTTAAATTTAATTTCCAAATAAAACAAGAAAATGAAGGTTTGAAAAAAAAATAATGACCAAAAAATTAATAAGATATAAAAGATATCCACCAATTCATCATAAATATTTTTTATGTAAGAAAATATTTTCTTTTCTATAAATAAATGAAAATGAAATGAAAAATTACATACATTTATATTAGTGTGATTTATTTTCAAAACCATATATATCATATAGGAGAAGAAAAATATTATAAAATGATTTTGGTGCTATAAATATCATTAATGTTGTATATTTATAAGGAACAATCCATTTAACATTTTTTAAAGAAAGTTTAAAATTTTCTTTCAGAAAAAAATTAAAACTATCATTTTAAAACAATATAAAAATTCATTGATAACCAAAAATACAGAAAATAAATATATTTATTTATTAAAATGGACATTTGTAATATAGCTTTAAAAAATATTGAATAATATGCAAAAAATACTAGATGAAATAGAGAAATAAGATTGAAATTTATTTTAAACATTTAATTGATTGATTTAATCTAAAATATGGAGAAAATAATGGATAATAGTTGTAATTCCTTTTATTATTTTATGATATCAAAATATGTGGTTTTCATCAAGATATATTATAATATTTCATCAAATAAAATAAGAGAAATAAAAAAATGAATTTGTAAAATATTTTATTACTTATTTTGAATCATTGAAATTGTAAGTTATTGAGAGAGTAAATGTGAATTAAAATTTTAATCATCATAAAAAATACATATAAATTTAAAATTCATAAATGACTCAGTATATATACCTTATAAATGTTTTTCACCATGCAATATATGCATCAATGGAGTGGATGTTGAGAAAAAATCCCTTACCTCAAGATTGGAATTAATCATATGAATTTTTAACCTATTTATAATAAATTTAGATTTATTATAAATAAATTAAATAACTATATAAATATATATATTATCATATATGATCCATTTGTAACAATTTCCACATATTTGTAAAAAATATTATATTATTATAATTTTTTTCTTTGGTTAATTATGTTTTATGTCCTTATAATTTTGGTTTGATAGTTCCAGTCCTTGTACATTGATTATGGTTACATCATCCCCGTATTTTTCATAATCATAAAAACAAATTACATATTAATTATATATATATATATATATTCATCTATAAAATATGGATATAGATAAAATAATTATACCATTTAGGGACATGGTAGGTTATAACTACACATGAATGTAACATCAATTTAAAAAAATTAAAAATGGAGAGGTAACTAATTATTAATCAGTCTAGGATCATTTTGGAAACACATATAAATTATATATTTATTATATTCATTATTATTTCAAACCATCTAAAATAGAAATAAAAATTTAATCACATTTTTTTGTGGAGATGGTAGTCCACACGTACTCACGATTAATGTAATCATTTTACATTGGATAATAATATATGAGGTTAGATATGATATTATAATTGAAAAGAATAATTATTTCATTAATATAATATATAATAATTTTTTAATTATTTATAACCATCCATTTCATGTTATTATAAAGAAAATTACACCCCTACATGGAGAAACTAATCCATAAAATCACATGAGCTGTGTTTTCACATTCTGTAGGATTAAAAATAAGTTAAAGATAGTATTACCATAACTATAACAGAATATAATTATATTCATGATTATATATTTATTATTATTTTTTGTGAAAAAATATTTATAAGAATTATAATAAATATTTGCTGATAAGGTTTTGTAAAGATGATTATATCTTCTTCGGGAGACATCGTTTAAAATCATTAATATGGATACTTGAATTATCATTTAAGAAAAAAATATTCATGTATATGGATATGTTTTTTGAATTTGTTATAACTTTTCATCTATATGGATAAATGTTTTGAAAATATAAGAGAGAATAATTTTCTTTTATGATTAAGGGGAGGTACATGATTGCAAATATATGAAATATTATAATATAATATGTCTCCTACTAGTGTAAAATGGTTAAAAATGTATAGATTCAATTATAAAGAGGATATGGTATTCATATAGTCATAAAAAATATTTATAGAGGTTTATGTATTATTTTAAACATTAACCATTGAATTAACCCCCTGGTTAACCAATTATAACCATAACTACATTAAATCAATTTTAACATTAAAAGGATATACTTGTATATATAAAATAAAAATTGGATCTCAATCTCCCTTAGAATGATATTTTTTACCATATATTTTCCAACATGTTTTATATTATTATTTGAATAATTTTTTTTATAGTTTATTAAAATGATATTTTCATTAAATATCAATAATATCATTTTTTACACTATTTATTTAATTTTATGTTAATGGCACCCTGAAAAAGGTGTAACAAGAATATAAACTAATTAAACCTTATTAACATAACATATTCATATATAAATTTCATTTAACACAATAATTCATCAAAATTATATTAGTTTTAATAGTTATAATTTTTTAACTTTTTTATTAATTAATTTAATATATTTCAGTATTACATAAGCTTTAAATTTTAAAATTAAATCTCTAAAAATTTGAAACAAATTAACATTATAAATAAGCATTACCTTGGATATTCACACATTTATTATAAAACATGACATCTCAAGATATTAAATTGATTAACCAATTCATTAGAGAACTATTGTGGTACAACCTTTATATAAATTAATTTCAATTGATTTTCATTGATTGTAATAAATAAATTTATCATTAACATAAAGAGAATAATGTACGAGTTTAATATAAAATCATTGTTCATGTATATTTATAAAGGATTCACCATAACATCATTTTAAAGAAACCAAAATTGAATTTTGAATTTATATATGTAAACAACCATAAAAATTTATTTTAATTTCTAGGATAATACTCATGTATAAATAAATGGCTTGGGTATTCACAATAAAATAATTTCTTATGTAAAAGGAGAAATTATGAGGTAAATTTGGCAGCATGATTGGTTTAAAATATGGATTTAGAAAAGTTAAAAATAAAACAGAACTGATGTTTACCATTGACAATAAATTATTTTTGATGTAAGGGTATGATAAAAAAAAAGAAAACATAGTAACATAACCTTTATAGTTTTTACAAAAAAAATATTTACATGAATTGATAACAAGATTATGTTAATTCTTTTACCTTGAATAGAACCTCATAAATCATGATAATGGGACCTTGGGGATTAATGACACATTGTGGATAGTATTTTGGTGGAAATAATTACCATAACATCATGGATGTGAGTAAAGGGGAATGGTGAAATGGGTTTGTATTTATATAAAAAGTGGAGGAATTGTTTATTAATTTTAAAATACATGTCTTGGAAATATATGTTGTAAAAAATGAAAAAACAATGGAATACCCAAGGATTTTTATCATGGAATTAGAAATTTGATTCACTTTTCATGATATTTTAGTCCATTAACTGAACACTATTTTTATACTTTTATTTAGACAAGGAATGGTATATTTATAACAGAATAATGTTATTAAAGTCCCTTCTTATATTATAGAAATAGGAAAGAATCATATAGTTTTTGAAATTGATTAAAATAATTATAATTAAAATTCAAAATAATTTTTGGTTTGGATTGTAGTAAATTGTTGATTACATCATTATTAAATAAATATGAATTTTAAAACATATCAAAAACCCAAAACAGTATTTTTACAATTCACAAAAGAATAATGTATTTTAGAATATTCAATGAAAATAATCCTAATATAATTTTATAGGGGTAATTTAAAATATAATATTTAATTATTAAAATTAATACTCAAAATTAAAAAATATTGAATTTTACATATAAACATAGATATTTATTGAAAAATATATTTTTTAAGATATAAAAAATTATAAAACTTACAAAAATCTCGTTGTACATTAAAAATTTATCTTTTCATTTCTACTTAAATAAGATTTCATTAAATGAATATTTTATTAAAAAATATTATTCAAAATACTAGAGTTTCTTATAAAAGGTAATAATTTTTCTAAAAAAAATTATGTTTTATTTTCATCAAATAATTAATTTACCAAATTGGTATTTCCTAATGATGTATTTTATTATTAAAAGTATTATATAAATGGGATTTATGGAATAAATCTTTTTTTATATAGTGAAATTTTACTTTATTTAACTTAGGATTCAAAAATAAACCCCTTATTACACCCACATGTTTCCTAAGGGTAAGGTGTGTGATGGTGGTACTTTCATAGTGTTGTTCAGCTAACATTGACCAAGTGGTAACATACACTATCTTGAACTTCAACCATTTGAGATTTTATTCAATCATCTCTTATATAATAATGACTTGGGATTGACCAGGCACATATCCTAGTCACACTACTCCCCTCCCATATTCTAATAAATATCCTTCAAATTGTATAACTCTAATGGTTGAGATGATCGTTTATCCCCTCCATATCAACTATACTTTTTCATTAAAACATATAAAAAAATTATAATTTTAAAATTTATACCAATTTGTAAAGGTCCCCATGGTCTTATTGACCAATGGTCACGTGGATCAATGGTCATATTTGATGAAAATCCATATTAATAGTATTGTGATCACATAGATCCCTATAAAAACTACTTCATTATTTTACTCAATATTAACTAAAATTCATACTAAAGTAATAATTTTGTTTTCGTTGATTTTTATTATTTAAAAAATACTTTTTTTAATTTCAGTTGTGTTTATCATGTGGCGACGATTCCAGAATATTAGGGTGATCCATCTATTTCTATTTTAGATTTTTTATTTAATAATTTTATTCCAACAGTAATGTTATAAAATTTAATTTTTTTGTTTCAATGTACTGTATTTATATTTATAAATAATATATATATTTTTTACATATGTATTTTTAAATGTATAATGTTATATAATATAACTCACATTTCCATATAAATAAAATATCATTAAAAAATCCTGGGTTGTTACATTCTTTGCCTCATTAGAAATTTTATCCCAAAAATTTCAAATCATATTTTTGTTTGAGATTGGGTGAGGGTACTTATACTTCATTGTTTCTTCTAGTTAATATATAATATATTCTTACATATGGTTCCTCTACAACTCTTTTACAAGGTGAGTAGTCTTATTTCATATAACATTGTCTCTACTGTACGCGATATCCATTACATGATCCTCATTAGACCGGACAAGTTCCAGTTAGACCACATCTGTATTTTATTATATGTGAGGTCCCATGTATGTAAATCACCATGATAGATATTTTTAATACATAATTATCATGATATATATTTGTTTTATGTTCTAGATGATAGTCCACTAATTCTATGTCATTAATAATGTCCCTTGGACAGTCTTATGCATAGCTCTCCACCAACTCTAAGAAGCTTTTGTTTTTTTGGATGCCATTAACTTTTTCAATTGTATGTTAAATAGAATAAGACCCATGTATCATTCACATACTAACTTTATCCCATAATGTATGATTTCTATATCACATACCATGTAGTTATTCATAGGAATTACTTTTAATACTAATGTGGAGTTTTTTTAGGAGAACTCAACTAATGGGAGGTGTTTGTAGTGACCTGACAACAAAATTCCTAGAGATGGTTTCTATTTTCATTATACTTCCATGATTATAAGGAATCATAGCCCAATATACCAATGAGTTTAGTAGAAATGGTAAACTATATAAATAGATGAGCCTTTTATTATATATGAATAAAGTAATTAGAATATATTTTTTTATCTCTTTCGAGGAAAATAACTCTATTCTATTTAGTTTATCATTTCATAATATTCTCAGTACACAATAGAGATTCCTGAGGAAATGAAAGACAATACAGATGAGCTAACATTATATTTAAGGGTTAATTAGTTTGGAATAAATAATTAATCAATGATAATAATATATTTGGGAATGAAAATAAATTAATACACATTCCATGTTATTAATAATCTCAATTGATAAACAATTTGTAAAGCTAATAACAGAAAAATGATCCATTAAAATAACTAGATAAGACTTAACCATTATGAAAAGGTAAAAAACTAAATAAATCCATTTAATCAATAAACATCGAATAAAATGAATCCATATATATTTTGATACAATAATCTCATTGATAATAGTAATAAATGAGTTCTCAATAAATGAAATTATTAATTATTGGATGTCTTTTTTCCCACTCACATGAAACCTTTTCCGTCAATATCTATTATGAAGATAGTTTAAAGCTATTTTTAGAAACCTATATATTCTACTTAGAAACAATCATAAAGGTACTTTCACCAACTAATTTTGTCTCACAATACTACTGATGTATTTGTGTAATATATTAAAAGGTTCCCAACCCATAGTACATGCATTAACTAGGCCCCTAATCATAGGGCATCCATTAACTAGTACCCAACCAATATAGTGCATGTCTAAATCATTCAAATAAACAATTGTCCTTATAAAATATCCATATTTAGTAAAGTATAAATATTTATCAATATTTACCCATTAAATCAAATAACATTACAAGTAAACAAAGAATTTAAAAATAATATACATTTTTGGATAAAACTATATCTATGAAAAATGATAGGCATAATTAGGGGAAATTCATTACTCTATGATCATATGAAATTGAATATTTAAAGGGACATACAAAAAGGAATCAAGGTAGTAATTATTAATACTCTCCATGAAAATATCAAAATTAAACCTTCTATATAAATAATAAAGAATATACCAATAAAAAAGATCCCAAGAGGATGAAAATAATGGGTTTCTGTCGTTGATGAATTAAAATATTATAAAAATATATTTTATAAACATACATGAGGAAAATATCCTTTTGTATTGTATAACATATTAATTGAAAATAAATTTTAAAATTGAACCTTTTATTTAAAAATTATTCTTTTAAACTTTCAAAGGATGATTTGATGGAATGAAGATATATTAATCTATACATGTTTTACAAGGATAAAAGAACATTCCTTTTATATGGTAAAAAGTATATAAAAGTGATTTTTTTAAGAAATAGAAAACAACACTCCTTTAAAAAAAATTATTAAGAGAAAAGTGGTTAAAAATTTATTTCATACATAATTTATTTAATGTTAATATTTTATGGATTCTTTTTTAAAAAAATGGTTTTCAGAGGAAATCATGTTCTCTGACAAAAGAGAGAAATGGGGTAGGGTTTCTTAAAATAAATTTTAAAACATATTTTGTACCAAAGATTATAAATATGATAGAATTAAATGAAAATTTTCGTGAAAAACAAGAGGAAAATAAAATTTAAGGGTTTACTGTTAAATTTTAATATAATTTTCTATAATGGAAATTCATGTGTAAAACATTCCGAAAAATGAGAATGTGGAGTAAACCACTAAAAAGACCATAATGTGGAAGTGAGACTCAACCAATGTATTGATTATGTTTATAAAATATAAATACACATAAAACAAGTATAAATACAAAAATATATAGAAAAATTGATTACACACATAATCTTATAATACTACTTCCTCAAGGAATTAATATAACATAAAGAAAATAAATTGGGTTATGAAATTTTTCACCCCATCATAACATTTAATTAAAATACCTTTATAAGAAATAATTCAATGTAAACCTACAAATACAATTATGATAAGATTATTAATTATATAATATATCAAAATTATAAGTATATACCACACAAAAAATAACTAACTGGTGAATATGACATTTATCTCACGGGTGAAAAAAGTGAAATGAAAATCACTTTCAACTTGGTAACTTTTGACTTTTATTCCCCATGAAAGTAATAATTTAAAATTAAACTCTAAATACCAAGAATGTAACATTAATCATGATTTAATAAAAAAATAGTTGTTTTATATATACCTCACAAAAGAAATAATTTGTGAAAATGGGGTATGCCTCATATAAAAAAGTGAGACAACAATCTTGTATATTCGGTTTCTTTTCCAGTGAAAATCTATTCTCCTCATATATAATGGTTTTAAACAAGTTAATTACTTACTAAAGAACCGTATTAATATATATTATCTCATATATTATTTTCTTATAATAAAATATTACTTGTTTTTTAGTAATATTAAATTATTTTCACTATTTCTGGTGTTAGTTTCTTAGGTTCTCAAGTATGTTTTTACTTGTTACTTGTTGTTCATATTAAAAAGATAATGTTTTATTCATATAAATAATGTAACACATGATAAAATTTTAATATATATTCATAATATATGTATTTAGGTCAATTTAAAATATTTGGAAATAAGAAATGAAATGCACCGTTCATGGAGGCGGTAGGACAATCCTATGCATAAATGCTACTTTCATTTTTTCCTATTAATATAATGAAAATTAATTGATATATATGTATATTATAATTAAAATGTTGTATTTATGTCATATTTTTCACATAGTATTAGTAAAATAATCCTTTTTTACATTCCATGTATAGCGTGAATGATTCTCATTGCTTTGAGGAGGCAGTTGTCCACACGTTAACAAACGATGATATTGTGTTTACACAAAATGGAATGAATAAGTTTATCTTTTATATAAAAAATAAATAATCATAAAGAAATTAAAAATATTATATATATAATATATGAACATAATTTTCATCAGAATTCTAACCACAAGTGAAGGTAATGGATAAATGAATGACATTTTTTTGCGTGGCGGTAGTATATTGTACACATAAACAGTATGTTCGGTCCCCATTACATGGAAGTGTCCATAAGTTTAAGTTTATCCCTTATAATGAGGAATTATAAGTATACTAAAGGTAATTTATAATTAGATAATAATTTAATAAAAATATTTTATGTGGTGGATATTTTAAAAAATCAAAATAGCTTGAGTAAGGATGTTACCTCTTCTTCGTGCAACTCCTTTTGGTTTTCACCAATGGGATTTCTTATATTCATTTCTAATCAATGTATTTATTATAGAATGAGGTGATGGATAATTAAAATCTATTTTGGAATATTTATGTCATTCCAATGTGTCTTAAGATGTGTGAGGAAGTGGGAGGGTTGAGTGAAATTTTATAGTGGAGGATGAGGGACAATCTTATTTATTTTGGAAAAGGGAATTTCTAGCACGAATTTTGTTTGAAAAGTGCATTAAATAATGAAAAAAATTAGATAAAAGGAATTATATGTTATAAATATGGCCATAAATTTCCATTTTTACATGTTTCAATGTAAATTTTCCCTTTATGTTAAACGTTATTCCCTTATTAATCTAATTTGTACCATAATCAATGTAATCAGATTTAATCATGATTCAAAATATGTGTTTTTCAAAGAGTACATTGATTATATTAAATATTATAATTTATGTTGATTCAATATATTGAGCACATTTTTTAAAATTCAAATCATGTAACAGAATGAAATTATTGAAAAATTAATCTCGTAGACGAGACGAAAAAGTGGGGTTTTAATGTAAAATGGTCAAACATTTTCATAGTTTTTATATAAATTTTGAATGATAAATTGATTAAAATTACATAAATTGGATCAATTGGTTCCCAATTTATAAAATATAATAATAAATAAAATTTTAATTTTAATTTATTCTTATAAACAAATTATATGAAAACGGGGTTTCGAATTAAAAGTCATTAATTTCCAATATTCATCAAAAAAATAAAACTTCATAAAAAAATCCAAAAAATCACCGTTTCATAATTATGATGTTCATACATCAAATTTTAGTTTATTTTTATGTTATAAGTTTTTTAAATTTTATTAAAAAAAATATTTAATGTAGTTTCTCTGTTAAAATTTTATAAAATTGACTTTTTAGAAAAATACTATTTTAAGCATAAAACTGGACGTATTTATATCTTATAATGTAGCGACTCGGGTTTTTGGCCCTGTCAGACTTTGGAATATTTCTATGAATAATTCCAGAGCTAGGCGCGAAGACGGCGTGCGATTCCGAGGCCCGGTGTGCCCGGAATTAATTTTATAAAAATATTAAGTATTTTTATACTATGCACGTGGCGGGGGTGTGATATCTCCTAAACGGTAGCTCAGAACAGGAATCTGAGGGCACGGTTGCATCCGGAACGTGTCGTTTACCCTAGGTGGGGTGTAAACTTTGCGGGCGCGGGCCTGCGGTGAGAAACGCCACCAGGGGCGTTTCCGTAGATAAGTAACAACTTAGTGGGCGAGCGTCGGCTCAAATAACTTCTGAAAGGAGTCTCGGATGGAAAATCTGAGACCGCCGTTGCGTTCAGAACGACGCGTTTACCTTAGGGTGACCTTACTTTTGTTCGCATCGGGCGTCGGGTCCGAGGCGAGTTTGGCGCCGGCGGGCGGCTGATATAAATATCAGCGCCCCCCCCCCCCCCCCCCTTTTAATCGTTCTTCATCGTTCTTCGCCGTTCTTCGCCGCCACTCCGCCGAATCGAGCAAACGGAGCGCCCACGAGCTCAGAATTCGACGGCGGACGTTCCAGGAGCGCGCAACGGAAGCTCTGGAGCGCAGATCTGAGGCAGAACGTCGGCGTTTCGCCCGCGAGGTAGGCGGTTTGAGTTTTACAATCCCGGATCCCGTTTTTTGTGTTGTTTTTCTTCAAATTTTCATATGGGTTGTATAGTTCGGGTCCCGATCTTTCCAAAACATGTTTCGGATCTGAATCTGGAGCACCGGGGTGCTCTCGGTGGCTCCCGGAAGTTTTCCGGCGAAAACCCGGTTTTCCGGCGGCGGCCATGGCGGAATCCGGCGACGGCGTGGCGGCGCGGCGGCGGTTTCCGGTGGCGGCGGCGGCGGCGCGGCGGAGTCCAGCGGCGGCGCGGCGGAGTCCGGCGGCGGCGCGGTTGTTTCTGGCGACCCTGCGGTGGTCCGGCCAGTTTGTTCCGGGGGTTCTTTAAACCCCCGTAACTCGCAAACCGTAACTCCGATTTGCGAGCCGTTTGCGGCGATGCGCTCCTTGTGTCGAGACGGACCTTTTGAAATCACCTTGAGAATTTTATGGTTCGGGATCGTGGCCCGGGAGTTAGAAACGTCGTATAAAATAATATTATTTTATTATTTTACGACTTCGGGCCGTTGTAACTTCTACCCGGAGCGTCCGATTGACGTGCCGTCAGTGGCGTTGTGACCCTGATGGTATGACGGACGTTTTGAGATGGTTTCCGAGTGTTGGGACTGAGAACGGTGTGTGGGCCCCACGAGGCCGGGTTTTGGCGTTTGCGGAGAAACGCAGCTTTTGCACCAAGAGTCCGATTTTGGCAGATGAATAGTCGATCCTGTGTGTTTTTTCGAGAGGATCGTAATGGTGCATTCCGTTCGATGAGTTTCAGAATCCAGGCGTGGGCCCCACCCGAGCTGGCCTTCGGTGAATAGTGCCTTTTTCACCGGATGTCCGTTTTGGGCGAGCGAGTAGTCGATTCCGCTTGTTTTTCCGAGGGGATCGCCGTGGTGTGATCCTCTCGATGGGTTTCGGGATCGTTGTGTGGGCCCCGCATGAGCTAGCTACGGTGAATAGTGCCTTTTTCACCGGTGCTCCGTTTCGGGCGAGTAAACAGCCTATCCTGCGTGTTTTTTCGCGTGGAACGCGATGGTGGCCTCAGTTTTGGCTTTGGAGGTGCGCAGTGTGGCTTTGGGGCGAGTCGCTCGGGTTAGCGATGTTTGGACCAGCAGTGGTTGAGGGTTCTCCCTTGGTTCATTCCTACGAGGGTTCGTGTGGTATCACAACCTTCGTATGGGTTTGTGATCCTCTCGATGGGATGTTTAAACTGTTAGAGTTGTGGTATCCCTCCGGTGGGCCCGGAGTGGATCCTCTAGCATCTTTACCCTAGATCGGGTTCTTGGTATCGCTGTGACCGCTTATTCACGGGCGACGATCCCCTATCTAGCAGGTTAACCCTGTAGGGTTTGTGGCATCATCGGGAATATGATCTCCTACGCGGTGGGTCGTGCACAGTAGGGTTGTGGCATCGTCGGGTTTACGATCCCCTACTCAGCATGATGTTTATAGTAGGGTTGTGGTATCGTTGGTTATACGATCCCCTACTCAGCGCTTGGTGTCGGTAGGGTTGCGGTATCTTTGGTTATGCGATCCCCTACTCAGCGCGTGGTTTCGGTAGGGTTGTGGCATCGTCGGTTCGATCCCCTACATCGCGAGTTATACCAGATAGGGTTCCGGTATCGTCGTGACCATCTTTATATGGAAGATGATCCTCTATCTGAGGGTGAAGCTTCTGTCGAGTGCAGATCGAGTTGTGGTATCCCCCAGCGGATCCTGGGTGTGATCCCCTATCTGTGAGTACTACGTATGCCAGATCGGGTCGTGGTATCCCCCAGCGGACCCTGGGAGTGATCCCCTATCTGCGAGCTACGTATACCGGAGTGGGTCTTGGTATCCCCTAGCAGACCCTAGAGGCGATCCCCTATCCGAGGAGTTTGGTGGTTATGGTGTTTCAGCGATGTTTCCTCAGTGATGTTATCCGACGAGCGTGGTCTCTCGGGTGAGCGTCTGAGATGTTTGTTTGGGACCCGATGGAGTGTCATCTGGTATGACAGTGTTCGTGGTGTACTCTCCTGGTTGTGTACAGTTGCTGGTGATGAGGTCGGTACCTCTTGTGGCTTTGTGGTGTGAGCTGTGTATATCTGGATTGTTCAAGGTGTATGTATGGGCATACACCTGAGCTGAGCTGACTAGTTGTGTTTAGCCGAGGATGGTCACGAGATGGAGTTTTTCTCTCGTCTGGGTTCCCTCTGGCTGGGTTGAGCGGACTGTTGCCTTTCAGTTGCTCCCTTGGGTTTTGGGTTTTTGGGGTGCCTACTGAGTATGTGTATACTCACCCCTGCACGGGCTTTGCCCGCACATGTTTGTGTCTTGTGCAGACCACAGGCCTTTTGACGGAGTCCCAGGAGGACCCGTAGCAGGAGAAGCTTAGTGAGCGAGTTGACTGGGGTGTTTATCGGAGCTGTGCCGAGGGAGCTTTCCGGCGGGTGTTTGTGGCAGCGTTCCCCTTCTTCAGAGCAGGTTAGACGCGCTTTGTAGTTTTCTTTTGGTGGGCCCTGTTTTGCCCTTTGTACTTTCGTTGTTGCTCTCTGGTTGTGGGATAGTGTATGCATGCATTTACTTTCCAGTTTCTATATCTATGCACTGTTGCATGGAGGTGTTTGTGGGTGCGTGTGTACAGGTACCTTAGGCTAATGCCTCCCATGTGTGTGATAGCCTACTCGGCGCTGGTCGCCAGCCCCTGGCCTATTGGAGGCGGGGTTGGGGAGTCGCGGCTCGAGCCCCGTTGGGTCGGGTCCTGACAGAGTGGTATCAGAGGAGGTTCCACCTTTGGGATCTCAGAGCGTAGCTGGTCTAGCTGTGAGATTGGTTTGGGTTGCATAGCGGCAGTGTTAGGATGTTTCGAGTTCGACTTTCAGGCCAGGGACTCCAGTGTTGGTGCGGCGGCCGACGTATCCATACACCAGGACTCTGATAACCTGCCTTTTGACTCGGGACATTCGTACACTGGTCGCGGGGACATAATGGTACATGCATCATATAGGACTGGGTTTTGGGTTTTCCTTGTCCTTCTTGAGTCAGCTCTCCAGATATACTCTTTGACTGTGGTGTGTTTTGAATGTATTTCAGGATGCCTCCACGACGACATCCAGTGAGGGTTCCGCAGCAGGATTGTGCTGATGACCCGCCCCGTGTAGTGGCTGTGGAGCAGGGCGCAGGTTCTGAGGTTGCACCTCCAGGTGGTCTGCCAGTTGAGCCACCACCTGTCGAGCAGCTGGTTGTGCCGGCGGGGCAGGACGAGGTTGCGCGCAGGCTGAGTGCGCTGCACGAGTTCCAGAGGCAGCGACCTCTGAGGTTCCGGGGTGATCCAGACCCCCAGGCAGCTGATGACTGGATTGAGGCAGTCACCCGAGTTTTCCGCCTAGTGAGGACACCTCCAGATCAGATGGTGGTCCTAGCGGCGAGCCTTCTGCATGGTTCTGACGGGCGATGGTGGAGTTTGGTGACGCAGTCCCATGATGAGGAGACACTCACGTGGGCAGAGTTTGAGCGGCTCTTCAGGGAGGAGTTTTATCCGGTGACACTGAGGTCAGTGCGGATCCAGGAGCTTCTGCAGCTTCATCAGGAGAGCATGACTGTGTCGGAGTACACAGCGAGGTTTACAGACCAGTCGTGCTACTCCCTGGATATGGTTCGAGACCCGTTCTTTTGGGCTCGGACCTTCGAGTAGGGCTTACGCAGGGATATCCGAGGAGGTGTGGTTTCCTTGTGCCTGCCCACCTATGCTGGAGTGTTGGAGCGAGCGCTGGTGGTGGAGAGCTTTCTGGCCGAGCAGATCTCGCCTGTTAGTGCTGGGCACTCGAGAGGTGAGACTTCGTCGGTCGGATCGGCATCTGGTAGCCGACGTCAGACTCAGGGGTCTGGACGTGGCCGACGATACAGGAGGCGACCCCAGGATGGAGGATCTGAGCCTCAGGGCTCACAGGGCTCGCAGGCCAGTTTTGGTCAGCCGTAGGAGAGGCGGTGTTATGTTTGCGATGGTCGGGGACATCTTTCTAGAGATTGTCCGACCCGACGTGCTGCTGAGAGGGAGACGGTCGATGGGCCACCTTGGCAGAGGCAGCGTCTCGAGCAAGGAGGTCCGCATGGCGGCGGACGTGGGGTCGGAGATGGTGCAGCGGGAGGCGGTGGTAGACAGTACCAGTTGCCACCACCCCCACCCCCAGGTGGTCCACGCCAAGCTCAGGGAGCTGGTGGTCGAGGGCGAGGACAGATGCATTCCCTGGAGGCTGTTGACCCAGAGGCACCGCGGATGGATAGAGGTACGCCTTGTGTCTTTTCTACTTACTGCAGTAGTTTGTCAGACACTGTTTAGCGGTACTCTTTCCTTTTGTTGCTTGCTCGAGTTTTGTTCAGGGCGTTGGTAAGACCCTGAGTGGTTGTTGTTGGTGAGCTCGCTGGTGTGTGAGACCCAGTTGAGAGTTCAGTCGCTTTCCTTGTGCTTGGGGCTTTTCGAGGACGAAAAGTTCTAAGGGGGGGAGGATGTAGCGACTCGGGTTTTTGGCCCTGTCAGACTTTGGAATATTTCTATGAATAATTCCAGAGCTAGGCGCGAAGACGGCGTGCGATTCCGAGGCCCGGTGTGCCCGGAATTAATTTTATAAAAATATTAAGTATTTTTATACTATGCACATGGAGGGGGTGTGATATCTCCTAAACGGTAGCTCAGAACGGGAATCTGAGGGCACGGTTGCGTCCGGAACGTGCCGTTTACCGTAGGCGGGGTGTAAACATTGTGGGCGCGGGCCTGCGGTGAGAAACGCCACCAGGGGCGTTTCCGTAGATAAGTAGCAACTTAGTGGGCGAGCGTCGGCTCGAATAACTTCTGAAAGGAGTCTCGGATGGAAAATCTGAGACCGCCGTTGCGTTCAGAACGACGCGTTTACCTTAGGGGTGACCTTACTTTTTTTCGCATCGGGCGTCGGGTCCGAGGCGAGTTTGGCGCCGGCGGGCGGCTGATATAAATATCAGCGCCCCCCCCCCCCCCTTTTAATCGTTCTTCGTCGTTCTTCGCCGTTCTTCGCCGCCACTCCGCCGAATCGAGCAAACGGAGCGCCCACGAGCTCAGAATTCGACGGCGGACGTTCCAGGAGCGCGCAACGGAAGCTCTGGAGCGCAGATCTGAGGCAGAACGTCGGCGTTTCGCCCGCGAGGTAGGCGGTTTGAGTTTTACAATCCCGGATCCCGTTTTTGTGTTTTTTTTTTCTTCAAATTTTCATATGGGTTGTATAGTTCGGGTCCCGATCTTTCCAAAACATGTTTCGGATCTGAATTTGGAGCACCGGGGTGCTCTCGGTGGCTCCCGGAAGTTTTCCGGCGAAAACCCGGTTTTCCGGCGGCGGCCATGGCGGAATCCGGCGACGGCGCGGCGGCGCGGCGGAGTCCGGCGGCGGCGCGGTTGTTTCCGGCGACCCTGCGGTGGTCCGGCCAGTTTGTTCCGGGGGTTCTTTAAACC
Organism: Viscum album; assembly: GCA_963277665.1. NCBI lineage: Eukaryota > Viridiplantae > Streptophyta > Magnoliopsida > Santalales > Viscaceae > Viscum > Viscum album. The sequence continues at coordinate 1,030,690,187 of OY728133.1, read as the reverse complement.
CCCGTAACTTGCAAACCGTAACTCCGATTTGCGAGCCGTTTGCGGCGACGCGCTCCTTGCATCGAGACGGACCTTTTGAAATCACCTTGAGAATTTTATGGTTCGGGATCGTGGCCTGGGAGTTAGAAACGTCGTATAAAATAATATTATTTTATTATTTTACGACTTCGGGCCGTTGTAACTTCTACCCGGAGCGTCCGATTGACGTGCCGTCAGTGGTGTTGTTACCCTGATGGTACGACGGACTTTTTGAGATGGTTTCCGGGTGTTGGGACTGAGAACGGGGTGTGGGCCCCACGAGGCCGGGTTTTGGCGTTTGCGGAGAAACGCAGCTTTTGCACCAGGAGTCCGATTTTGGCAGATGAATAGTCGATCCTGTGTGTTTTTCCGAGAGGATCGCAATGGTGCGTTCCGTTTGATGAGTTTCGGAATCCAGGCGTGGGCCCCACCCGAGCTGGCCTTCGGTGAATAGTACCTTTTTCACCGGGTGTCCGTTTTGGGCGAGCGAGTAGTCGATTCTGCTTGTTTTTTCGAGGGGATCGTCGTGGTGTGATTCTCTCGATGGGTTTCGGGACCATTGTGTGGGCCCCGCATGAGCTAGATACGGTGAATAGTGCCTTTTTCACCGGTGCTCCGTTTCGGGCGAGTAAACAGCCTATCCTGCGTGTTTTTCCACGTGGAACGCGATGGTGGCCTCAGTTTTGGTTTCGGAGGTGCGCAGTGTGGCTTTGGGGCGAGTCGCTCGGGTTAGCGATGTTTGGACCAGCAGTGGTTGAGGGTTCTCCATTGGTTCGTTCCTACAAGGGTTCGTGTGGTATCACAACCTTCTTATGGGTTTGTGATCCTCTCGATGGGATGTTTAAACTGTTAGAGTTGTGGTATCCCTCCGGTGGGCCCGGAGTGGATCCTCTAGCATCTTTACCCTAGATCGGGTTCTTGGTATCGTTGTGACCGCTTATTCACGGGCGGCGATCCCCTATCTAGCAGGTTAACCCCGTAGGGTTTGTGGCATCATCGGGAATATGATCCCCTACGCGGTGGGTCGTGCACAGTAGGGTTGTGGCATCGTCGAGTTTACGATCCCCTACTCAGCATGATGTTTATAGTAGGGTTGCGGTATCGTTGGTTATACGATCCCCTACTCAGCGCTTGGTGTCGGTAGGGTTGCAGTATCGTTGGTTATGCGATCCCCTACTCAGCGTGTGGTTTCGGTAGGGTTGTGGCATCGTCGGTTCGATCCCCTACATTGCGAGTTATACCAGATAGGGTTCCGGTATCGTCGTGACCATCTTTATATGGACGATGATCCTCTATCTGAGTGTGAAGCTTCTATCGAGTGCAGATCGAGTTGTGGTATCCCCCAGCGGATCCTGGGTGTGATCCCCTATCTGTGAGTACTACGTATGCCAGATCGGGTCGTGGTATCCCCCAGCGGACCCTGGGAGTGATCCCCTATCTGTGAGCTACGTATACCGGAGTGGGTCTTGGTATCCCCTAGCAGACCCTAGCGGCGATCCCCTATCCGAGGAGTTTGGTGGTTATGGTGTTTCAACGATGTTTCCTTAGTGATGTTATCCGACGAGCGTGGTCTCTCGGGTGAGCGTCTGAGATGTTTGTTTGGGACCCGATGGAGTGTATCTCTCGGATGAGTGTCATCTGGTATGACAGTGTTCGTGGTGTACTCTCCTGGTTGTGGACAGTTGCTGGTGATGAGGTCGGTACCTCTTGTGGCTTTGTGGCGTGAGCTGTGTATATCTGGATTGTTCAAGGTGTATGTATGGGCATACACCTGAGCTAAGCTGACTAGTTGTGTTTAGCCGAGGATGGTCACGAGATGGAGTTTTTCTCTCGTCTGGGTTCCCTCTGGCTGGGTTGAGCGGACTGTTGCCTTTCAGTTGCTCCCTTGGGTTTTGGGTTTTTGGGGTGCCTACTGAGTATGTTTATACTCACCCCTGCACGGGCTTTGCCCGCACATGTTTGTGTCTTGTGAAGACCACAGGCCTTTTGACGGAGTCCCAGGAGGACCCGGAGCAGGCGAAGCTTAGTGAGCGAGTTGATTGGGGTGTTTATCGGAGCTGTGCTGAGGGAGCTTTCCGACGGGTGTTTGTGGCAGCGTTCCACTTCTTCAGAGCAGGTTGGACGCGCTTTGTAGTTTTCTTTTGGTGGGCCCTGTTTTGCCCTTTGTACTTTCGCTGTTGCTCTCTGGTTGTGGGATAGTGTATGCATGCATTTACTTTCCAGTTTCTATATCTCTGCACTGTTGCATGGAGGTGTTTGTGGGTGTGTGTGTACAGGTACCTTAGGCTAATGCCTCCCATGTGTGTGATAGCCTACTCGGCGGTGGTCGCCAGCCCCTGGCCTATTGGAGGCGGGCTTGGGGAGTCGCGGCTCGAGCCCCGTTGGGTCGGGTCGTGACATATAACAATAAAATATATAGTATTAATATGAAAATATTTTATTGAATATATGAAAAATATATTTCACTATTATCATTCAATAATTTTAATTAATTTAATTCATATGGGTAAAACACCTTTGTTAGAATAGAAAAATTTCCACTATATTTTATTGGATATTATATTCATTTCTAATTAAATGGAATCCTATTAATTTATTTTATGATTTTATAATTAATGAAAATGGATTCATCTATCAAATAATGTGATCCAATATTGGTGAATCACGTTGTGGAAGAACAATATACTCTAAACAATCAAGGATATTTTTTATAACCTGAGTATGCTACCTTAATATTTCTATTACATGATTAGTCCAAACAACACCTATGTTTTATTTCTATGTTGGTAAATACCAAAATTAACTATTATTTATTTCCCTTTTTTCCATTATATTACATTACTAAATATTTTAGAATTCATGTTGGACTATAAACATCAGAAATATTTTTTCGTAGAATAAAAATCCCTCTATTGGTAAATGTTCTAAGATAATATTTTGAATTATTATAATTCTAATATTGTCTATATTTATTTAAAATATATCTACCAATGTTTATCTTAATATTTCCTCTAAAAAAATGTAGCTACCCTAACTCTAGTAACCCATATTTTTTGTCTTATATATTACCATGGTATAACATATACATGATCTTGTTTCTATTGAAAACAAAGTTTAGTATTCTTTTAAAATTGGATTCATACACGATATCAATATTGCATTAAAAATGTGAAAATAAACACATAAGAAATAATCTTGCATCATTGATATTATTCATAATAACTTTAATTAAATCCAAGGGAATGGAAAAAAAATGGTATGATTATATTCTCTGTAATAGTGACATATTGTGGAAGATACCATTAGTAAATACTGCACAATCAATATTTAATGAAAAATAACTAAAAACACATGTCTATTAATGAATAACTTGATCGTAAAATTCATTTATTGATAATTTAAATGTGAGAACATATTGAATAATATTATTCAAATTCTCTAATAATGAAATTATAACTTTAGGACATCGCACTAGTACAAAAACAATTTTTATGTCGGTTTTTCTTGCTTTTTAACGTCAGTTTTTAGGCAACGTTATTGGGAGGGACGTTAAAAATATGATTTTTTACATCGGTTATTTAATAACCGATGTAAAAAAATGGGGTTTTATGGTTTTTAACATCGGTTTTTAAAAAACCAACATGAATTACGTTCTGGAAATGGTGTTATGAAGCCCTTTTTTACGTCATTTTTTGAAAAAACCAACGTTAAAACCCCATTTTTTACGTCGGTTATTTAATTACTGACTTTAAAATTTATTTTCAAAGTCCGATATTAAATTACCAACATAAAAAATTCTTACCATTATGTAGAAAATTTATTAAGATTTCATTTGACAGGTCATAGAGCTAAAACGGAGTTACGGATCAAAAGTTATGACCATCAGAAGTTTGATATTTTTTCGGGGAAAGATTAAATGAGCCAACCGTAGCTTCATCATAGAAATAATTTTTCAATACGTAGTGGGATTCATAGTTTTTCCATGATATAAATAATCATCCATCATTATAATAAATTAATAATCGTTAAATGGTATATCAATTAAGAAAATTACTCATAGAAAACATAAATCATGGGAAAATAATTACAAATACCATGATGAGGTCGCGGAAATAAGAAATTGTTGATTCAAGTGGAAGATCAAAAAAGTTAATTCAGTGTAACGATGATGGTTGAATGAAATGATCGTAAAATTGTATATCAATTAAGAAAACAAATCATAAAAACCCTAAATCAGGGATATATGATTAAACATACCTTGATGAGATCACAGAGAGAATAAATAATCGATTTACATTGAAGATCAAAAGAGTCAATTTGGGGGAATGATAATGGTTGAAATAAATGATCGTTAAATTATGATATGTGTATAATGGAAACATATAATTGATAAGCTAAGAGAAAATGCAATATTAAAAATTTCAGGCGGAAATTCAAAATTTGGATGTCGTGATGTAAAAAAATTGAAATTTAGCATTCACGGGATATTAAAATTATCATTCACGTCTGTTTTATGATAACCGAAGTGAAAAGATATTAAAATTTTCGATTATTTTTCACATCGGTTATTATAAAACCGACATGAAAAATCAAATCTTCATCACGTTTTCACGTCGGTTATTATAAAACCAACGTGAAAAATTGATTTTCATGACTTTTTCACGTCGGCTATTTAATAACCAACGTTAAAAGGTATTTTTTATGTCGGTTATTTAATAACTGACGTGAAAAAAGTTTATAAGAATTTAGTTTATTTCGTAAGATTTAATTTTACAGGTCACAGAGCTCAAATGGAGTTACGGATAAAAAGTTATGGCCTTCAGAAATTGATCATCTCTGAACATTGTCTTAGGGAAGGCCAACTTCTGAAGGCCATAACTTTTAATCCGTAACTCTGTTTGAGCTCCGTGACCTGTCAAATTAAATCATGGGAAATGAACTACATTTTTATAAACATTTTTTATGTCGGTTATTAAATAACTGACTAGAAAAATACCTTTTAACGTCGGTTAGTAAATAACCGACGTGAAAAAGTCATGAAAATCGATTTTTCACGTTGGTTTTATAATAACCGACGTGAAAAATAAGAAAAAAAATTAATATATTTTCATGGAAATAGATTTTTTACGTTGGTTATTAAATAACCGACATGCAAAAGTGATGTACATTGATTTTTCATGTCGGTTATATAAGAACCAACGTGAAAAATATGCAAAAAAAAATTTAACGTCGGTTATATAATAACCGACGTAAAAAATCGATTTTCAGATATTTTCACGTCGGTTCTCAAAAACCAACGTGAAAAAGTGTGACATAAAAAAAGGTTTTTGTACTAGTGTCGTGATATCAGACTTCATGATATCTTTATAGTTACGGAATTTTTTTATGAATGTTTTTAAGGGTATGTATAAAAAATAATCGATATAGTAATGCTATCAAATTGGATTGTTTCATGATACATGTAGATGAATTGAGGGGATATATATAACTTTTCCCTACACATCACTGCATATACAATTAATTTCTTATATACTGATATATCAATGTAATTCATTAATACTATTCCTTATATATTATTACGCTCATTTAGTAATGAATAAAAAATTTTAATATTTCCCCAATCAAACATATAAAATTCCTAGAAAACCATCATATATAGAAATAGTTTAAGATTTAAGAAATAATTATATCCATGATAAAACAAATATGGGTATTTTAGAAAAATGTAATTTCCAATTATAACTAGAAATTGAATGTTTGAAAAAATAATAATGACAAAAATTTAATATGATATAAAATATGTCCATAAATTCATAATATAGATAGTTTATATAAGAAAATATTTTCATTTCTACAAATAAATGAAAATAAAGTGAAAATTTAAATATTTTTCTATTAATATGATTTATTTTCAAAACAATTGATATCTTATAGAAGAAGAAAAACATTGAAAAATGATTTTGGTGCTATGAAATTCATTAATGTTTTATATTTATAGAGAAAAATCCTTTTAAACTTTTATAAAGAATGATTGAATTTTCACTTCAGGAAAAAAAATTAAAATACTATTTTAAAATAATATAAAAATTCATTGATAAACTAATATACTGAAAATAAATTTATTTATTAATTAAAATTTACTAATGTAATACGGTTTTAAAAAATATGAAGGAAAATGGAAAAGATACTAGATGAAAAAGAGAAATAAGATTGAAATTTATTTTAAACATTTAATTGATTAATTTGATCTAAAATATTGATAAAATATTATACAACATTTTTAATAACTTTTAATAATTTTAGGATAACAAAATATGTTCTTTTTATCAATATATATTATAATATTACATCAAATAAAATAATATAAATACAAAAAAATGAGTTTGTAAAATAATTTATTACCTATTTTGAAACATTGGAATTGTAAGTTGTTGAGAGAGTAAATGTAAATTAAAATTTTAATTTTCATTAAGAAATACATATAAATTTCTAATTCATAAATTACTCAATATATACACCATATACTTTTTTTCACCATACTATATATGCATCAATGGAGTGGAAGATGAGACAAAATCCCTTACCTCAATATTGGAATTTATCCTAGGAAATTTTAACCTAATTAATAATAAATTTTGATTTTTTATACCTAAATTAAATAACAATAAAAATATATAAAATTTCATATATGATCCATTTGTACCATTTTTTATATTGTTGTAAAAAATTTTCTACTCCTATCATTTTTTAATTGGATAATTCCATTTTATGTCCTAATAATTTTGGTTAGATAGTTCCAGTCCATGTACATTGATTATCATTACATAATCTTCATATTTTTCATAATCATAAAAATATCTTACATGTTAATTATATATATATTTATATTCATCTATAAAATATAGATTTAGAGAAATTAATTATACCATTCAGGGACATAGTAGATTGTAACTACATATGAATGTAACATCAATTTATAAAAAAAATAGAATAGGAAATAATAATTAATATTTCTTGGTTAATTTTTTATACACATTAAAATTGTATATTTATTAGATTCATTATTATTATGAACCATGAAAAATAGAAATGAAAATTGAATCACATTACTTTGGGGAGATGGTAGTCCACACGTACTCACGATTGATGTTATCATTTTACAATGGATTGGAATGAAAGAAGATAGATATGATATTAAAAATAATAAATAATAAATATTTCCATAATATGATATATATTAATTATTTATAACTACCCATTTCATGTTATTATGATTAAAATTACGCCGCTTCATGGAGACGGTAATCCATACAATCACATGATCTATGTTTTCAAATTCTGTAGGATTAGAAATAAGTTAAAAACAGTTTTACCATAACTATAAAAGAATATAATTATATTTATGATAATATATTTATTATTTTTTATGGTGACAAATGATTTACCAAAATTAGAATAAATATTTATTATAAAGGTTCTACAATGCTGATTATGTCTTCTTCGGAAGGTGTCGTTTAAAATCATTAATATTGATACTTTAATTATCATTTTAGAAAAAACATATTTATGTATATGGATATTTTTTTTGAATTGGTTAGGCTTTTTCATATATATAGCTTAATGTTTTGAAAATAAAATCGGGTATATTTTCCTTTTACGAGTAAGGGTAGGTACATGATTGGAAATATATAAAATATTAAAATATAATATTTGTCTTACTACTGTAAAATAGTTAATAAATTCATAGATTAAATTATAAATAGGATATAGTATTAATAGTCATGCAATAATATTTAGATAGGTATATATATCATTTTAAACATTATCCATTACATTAACCCCTTGGTCAACAATTTATAACTATAACTACTATAAATCCTTTAAAACATTAAAAGGATATACTTGTGAATATAAGTTAAAAATTATATCTCAATTACCCTTGGAATGATATTTTTTACAATATATTTTCAACATGATTCATATTTTTTTTGAATAATTTTTTTAATAATTTATTAAAATATTATTTTCATTAAATATCAATCATGTTATTTTTTACACTATTTATTTGATTTTATATTTATGACACCACAAAAAAGGTGTAATAAGAATTTAATCCAATTACACCTCACTAAAATAACACATTCCTATATAAATTTTATTTTACACATTAATTCATCAAAATTATATTTATTTAAATAGATATGATTTTTTTCTTTTTTATTAATTAAATTAATATTTTTCAGCATTACATATGCTTTAAATGTTATAATTCAATCTAAAAAAATTAAAATCAATTTCACTTTATAAAAAATTTAATCCATATTAAAAATGAATATTTAATCCAGAACAGAAACCCTTTTTAGTAATATAAAAATAATTGAGTTATTAATGTCATAAGTGTCACATTTTGTTTTATTATTTTTTTAAATTAAAATAATTGTAGATATCATTGAAAATGGAACTAATTTTCTTTATTTAGAATACATGTATATAAATGGTTGAACCTAATTAATAAAATATGGTAAATTAATATGTTATAGAAACTATAAATCCCTATACCAATTTTTTAATCATATTTTACTCATTATACCCTTACCATGGTGAAAAATATCCACCAAGATAACTATTCATATTGTAAAAAATATAAAATCATTTAATTTACCAAATTTTATCATCATGGTTCCACAAATAGTATGAATTTTAAAATTTTATATTCTTATAAGTGTGACAATTTCATTTAAAATAAAAATGAAAAACATTTCTTCAAAAAGGGGATTTACATCTAAAAAAGCTTATAAAAAACTCAAGAATAATGATGATTCAAATTTAATTAATCATACAATTTATAAATAATGGTGGTTTATGTTGATTTACTAATAGATTAAATTAATTTTCATTATTTTTCATTTAAATGAATTAAACATTTTATAAATATCGGTATTTGATCACTATTTACTAAAAATAAATATTTCTACAAAAATAACAAAATTTAAACATAATGTAATATAGAAATTATGAATTAAAAAATGATATAAATTTCACAAAATAGTATATTTAATAGGTTTTCATAGTTTATTTAAAATTCGTTTTTCATGTAACTAATGTTATTTATGAAATTTATTTAATGATAAATATATCAAAAAAATATAGGGTTTTCACATTCCCAAGAAAAGATGATTTAAATTATACTAAATTCAAAATTCTGATTGAAAAAACTTGTGGATTTGAAACAAATAAAAAGAAACTAATTCTTGAAAACCATGTAATTATATCTAAATATGCTGACATTAATTCACATTTCTATGTAAGAAGGAGACTTAATTTAACCTTATTTAAGGCCATGATAGAGGAAGATTATGGAGGATTTGGAGACACTATCATTACATCTAATGAGTATATATTGAAAACCTCTATAATGGTTTTTGGTACAAATAAACAAGTCATATAGTATTGATCAGAAATGGGATCATTTTAATCTTCATACAATGATAGTGGATTAGAGGGATGAAATTTTAAGGACACGTAGTTTATAGATATTTTTGGTGAAATTAAAATTTAGGGTTTCTTAAATTCAATTAATAATATGGAATAAATATTTGTCAATAATTTTAAGGGTTATATACTTATCTTAGGAAAGTATTTGAAAAACTTGGTTTATTATTTTGAATTTACTAAAATATATATTACTATATCATTTTATAAAACCTTCAGAGTCTATGATTATATGAGTCGTACTTTAAAAATAATTTTATTCATTACTTATGGAATAAGTTGAGTGATTTATTATACTTATTGTCATTAAATTAATAGATATTTATAACACAGTCATTTAAACAATTGTTATGTTGTTATGAATCAACCAAAATAAACAGGTACCCTGATACCTGAGCCCATATTAACATGGTCTAAAGGGAATTCTTGATCCAAATGGGATGGAAACTTGTACAAGGAATCATAAAATATGAATGTGTGAAAAAAATTCACAAACACTGCATAAACAACATTAAAAATCACTATACATTTAAGAAAACCCCCACATGGAGAACTATACCAGAAGTCAAACAAGCATAAACATCCCAATGTGAAACAAAAATGTTCTAGAAAATAGAATAACAACCCATGTCATAGTAGAGACATATCTCCATTCCAATGGATCAATAACTAGAACCGCGTCCATGTGGCACATTACCCTTTCTCGAACCTGGATATAGATAATATAAAAACACATAAAGTCATTGGTTGGGTGTGACTAAAATCTCAGTAGGGTCTCACCATAGATTACATAAAAATATGCCACATTTTATTAACAAGATAAATATTTTAATTTTAAATAAAAATGCATGGAATTTCAGAATCATATTAAAAAAATCCTGATTTACAATTCAATTGATAGGAATAATTTAAACAAATGGTCTAATAAAAATATTATATAAAATTGATTTTATATATTCACCTTTCATGTTTAAAAAAGTTTACAAAAATTGGAATATATTTCAAATAAAAACAATGAGAAACATGGTCATATTCCAAGAGGTACCATAGTTCTAGGCTATGGTAATCTCCCATACTTGAATATTTACAACAAAAATATGTGTACACATGTCCCTCAGAAACTGGTCAAAGAGGAACCCATCACCATCCCATCAGTGATGTCAAATGCTGAATATGTATTATTACTATTGTAAAGTTTCAATATATTTTTGTATTGAATAACAAAGTAACTACCAAGGAATTAATGTTCTCTAGAAATAATAATTATTGAAAATTTTATTTTTAAAAAATAAAAAATAAAATTCTTAACAATTTTTTATTTTAATATTACAATTTCCAATTACAAACCATAATTGGTTTTCAATCCAATAAATCCTTTCCCAATATAGAAACATTGTGTTTATATAAAAAAAATTAATCCATATTTCTAAAAAACACATTTTCCAAAAAATTCATCAAATCCATTTCCTAATTTAAATTCAATAATTTATATCTCAAAATTTTCTATCAATTTCACAAACGCACCCTAACTCATTGAAATTGGGAGTTTTCCTAAATTTCATTCCAAATCAAATAGAAGTACCTATTTCACTAGAATATATTTTTCAATAAACCAATTGAATAAAAATTTAAATTTAAATCATGAAAGTGAATTTAAATCAAGCAATTTTGGGTTAATCAAATTTTCCATCATAAATAGAACTACCCACCTCTGTATCATTGGATTTCAAAACACAAATCCCCTAATCGAGAAACACTAATTAAGAATGTTGGAAATGAATATTCGAGAATCAAACCTAGATTCTGAATCCAAAAAAATGGGTATTAGATCCTAAAACCACGAAGATATCTAATATACCCTATGATTGATAAATGAGAAAGAGGGAGAAAGATAAAAAGAAGATGCAACTTGCAAGAATGACATTGAACATCATCTACCTAGCATTGATTTACCTATGGGGTGGTGTAAAGGGTCCAAAATCACCTCATGGGAGCCTATAATGAACAAGAAAATATATTAGCATCATGTAGGACAATGAGGTATATAAAATAAGGTTTTTGGAATTTTTGTAGTAGTTAAATCTTGTTTTCATGGTTAGTTGGTTAGGGACACATTGTTAGACATACTATTCCCCCAAACGATGTTCTCTATTTTTCCAATGTGAACTATTTTTACTAGGTGGGTGGTTGTTTTTTCAAACCATCTACTTTACATGAAAACCCTCGCTATATGGGTTTTGATAGTTTCAAATGAGAGGGCTCAATTTTTATTAAAAAAATTCACCAACCATGCGTAGCCTAGAACCATTCAATGTTTCAATAATTTTACTTCAAACAACACAATATTACACCCAAGAAAATCTTGAATAAAAGATAGGTTTAGGAATTATTGTAAACACTTACATGATGTAACTCCCTCAAAAACATATAATCTCTATGACCCTAGAAATCATGTTAAGGAGTATCCCTATCAAAAATATGTGGCCACTTATCTCTCATTAGAGCCTCCCTCTCACACATCCCATGATTATTAGAATTGAGTTCTCATAGTATTCAAACAAAAGGTATCATACTTCCTCACAGGAAAATGTATTTATAATCAACTATATTGAATGGATAATCAGTCATTTAAAAATCAGGTTTAACATCATGATCATTATAGTTTAGAACATGAGATGGGTCGGAAAGATACTTTCACAGTTGTAATACATGGAAAAATTTCATGTATTTATTTCAGCAGCAGTTGTTGTGCTAAATGTTAAGACACTTTATCCACCTACTAAACAACCTCAAAAGGTCCCAAAAAAATAAGAGGTTTCTCTTTCCTCTAAATCCTATAATGAACTAAACACAATGAAATATTGAACAACACCAGGTCACGAACTGAAAATTCCAATGGTCTATGATGATGACCACTATAATACTTCTGTAAGATCTATACCATCAACATTCTATGATTAATAAAATTAATATTTTATATAATCTATTAAACCAATTTTATTCCAACCATGGAATATTAACCAATCTCTAACCAACACAATAAAAATATATAAGTCCATCCATACAATCCCTCAAAAAGAGCCTTTATTATCATGGGTAGGTAAAAAAATTATAAGAAAACGCAACTATCTATAGATTATCATCCAAATCCCCTCCAAAGTCATGAAAATATAAAAAATAATGTCTTAATGATTCTGTATAGATCTTTCTATCAGTCCATATAACTACTAATGTTATTCCATTGTCAAATGGACATGATATCCTAGTTCTATAGGAAGCCCTAGACAAATACAAGAAGTGAACTAAGGATACCTATCTGAAAATATAACAAGAAAAACTATAAGATAAAGAACAATCTATTATACATTGAGATTTACCATCTTTACAAATTTCTTTGCATTATGAATGGGTAAAATGTGATTCGATATAGTCAGTCGATCAATCAAAACCGACATCACTTTATTCCATCTGTATGTATGTGGAAACCCAATAACAATGTATATAAACATCTCATCCCACTTCTATGTAGCAACTAAAATCTTCTAAAAAACCCTACAGGTATTTGGTTAATATCCTTGACGTATTGGTATGTATAATAATGAGAGACAAAAATAAATAGTGCCTCATCTCATACCTAGACACAAGAATATATGTCTCATCTTATAGAAAATCATTTTGGTTCTAGGGTGAACATCCCATGAAGATTTATGGAAATGCCTCATTGAAAATTTCCTTAATGATAATTGTATATCCAATCGATTCTGATAACATATAATTCTATTAGTTGAGAATGAACACTCAACCATGGTATCCCCACCATAAATAGTGTCTCTAATGTTATGGAACGCATCATCATGTTTTTGTTCCTAAAGGGTTAAATTTATAATATTGGATTTCAAATGAATGTCGGAAAAGTAAACCTCAATTCTATATTCATGTAATACATTATGAAACTGGAAAAACATTCTGATAAAGTTTCACTCTTCTAAGGATTCATTCTTGACCTGGGTCTGAAGCTTACTTCTCCAATAATGTGCAATAATATTCCATTTCCTTAAGGTATTTTGAATTTCAAAGTCAAAATATTTATGGTATTCCACCCAATTCCTACCACAGAAATTAAAATCTTTTTGAATGAAGATATAACTCAAGAGCTTATGGTCTTAATTCATGGTAAAACATTTTCCAAAAAGTTGATGCTAACATCTCTTTGGTTCAAACATCATAGAAGCATGTTCAGGGTTATGGTTTAGATGATTTTTCTCATGGGAACAAAGGTGAAGAGATCCCTAATTAATGAAAGGGTCACTATATAGAAGAAAACATACCAATATAGATCCTAATGCATCATATAAGACTACATCTCCATACCTAACAACTGGTGGAGTCAACACCGGTGTAGTATTGAAAATATTTTTCAACATAAGACTATAACTCTAACATTTCTCATCATTGGAAAAAATGACTTCATTTTAAGTAAGAGAAGTAATTGGATAATTCAACATTATTGTGTCCTTAATGAACCAGTAATAATAACCTACTAAACCATAGAGTATCTATATCTTTAAAATTTGCAAATTTGTTTCAATTTAATAACATCATTCATCTTTTTAGGAGGAACTGATATATCATTTCCATCACCACATTTTCCATGAAATTCACTTCTCAAATCCAATAATAAAATTTATTTAGATTATAATAAACTCATTAATTTCTCAAAAATTATATAACTACCCTTAGATTTTTTACATGATCCTACCCAAATATAGAGTAAACGTAGATGTTATTAACACATACCACTAAAATGTATCATGATACTTATGTAACATGAGGTGCATTAGAGACATAAAAACTACATTAGTATTAGTTAAACTAAATGGAGTGACTCTGTACTGAAAATGTCATGATTTCTCCAAAATAAATTATATTCTTTTACTCTTAATTTATATTAATCAGATCAATGATGAGTCTTTAAGAACCCATTTCCCCTTTCAAATGATCAAACATATCATCAATCCAAATAATTGTATATGTTTTCTTCACCGTAACTCTATTTAGTTATAAGTAATAAATATACATGTGATGTTTCCCAACATCATTCATTTCAATGTGAATTGGTGTCGCCTCAGGTGACACAATTATGCATATAAATCCATTATCTAAATGATCCTCCAACTAATACTTCAACATTTTAATTTTATCTAGATCTATTTTGTTGGAATAAATAGATACTCACTGAGTACCAGTAAATAAACTGATAGAAAACATTATCTCCATTATAGTTGGAAAACTAGAGAAGTTAGAAGAAAAAATAATGCAAAACTTGACCAAAACTGGAGGGATCAGTGATCAAATATTATCACTTTGTATTAAATTAATCGCATATATTACTTCTCTAACTTTGGATAATAAGTCCGGTCTCTTCTCCATATTGGGTCCCATTCTCCTTCAAATATACAGCATACCCCAATATGTGTAGTAAAGGAGACTCGTAGAATATAAAAATCAATCATTTATTTTTTAGAGACAAGCCACTCGATACCAAATAGTAATTCAATATATTACATGTTGAGAACCATAAAATCTCAATAAATCTCAACATTTGATATTGAAAAAACATATGTGTGACTATAGATACCTTTCTCTCTCTTAGTTCTAAGGGGTGTATTATTATCCATCACATAAAATAAAATGTCTTTAAAATTATTAATATGATTAACAACACTGGATTAAATGAGTGAATGAGAAGCATCAGTATAAAATAAATAATTAAATAATGATAAAGTTATTCTTATGGTTCCTCTCACAGTCAATAGTTTCATATATACTTCCACTAGAAACTCTTACGCTATTTTCATAATATTTGTTTTTTCTATATATTTTTGGAACCCCTTATATCATAAATCATATAATTGAACCATATTATTAGAAGAAATTTATTATCTTATTCGTATACGATGTGTAGAACAAGCATGAAAAAACACTTAAAAGATATTCTATCATCCATAAGAACAACATACCTGGGGTTCCTCAATATAAAACCACTTTCAGTGCCTTGGATTACCACCTTGATAGAAAATCAATGTTACCCTATGAGTAACTATTGGATATTTATAAAAATCCTAATTTCAACAAAAAAACATGACAATCATCACACATCCCCTTTCCTTTAGTGGAATTCCCATAACTTTCACTATGATAAAATGTAACTCTGGTCAACTTGGACTTGCCAGTTAGGTATATTTTGAACAAAAATACTTTATCTAGTAAATAATCCTAAAAAGGTAGCTTCAAAAATGAAAGCAGATATAGAATGTCATATAGAATTACAATATACAAATATAAATAATTTATTTTCTCATTTGATAAAATATTTTCTTAGAAATAAACAATATCAGTAAAGAAATTTGTATATTATGTCACAGTTCTATCATCCTTATTTTTTTGAGAAAATAAATATCCTTGGAGAACACCATTATCTCTAGATATAACTAGTTTGAAAAAATATCCTTGTTGTCTTTCCACTCTATTACCACATGATTATTTTTGTAACCATCATGTCACGCCATCTCCTGCTCAGTCTCTTCGACATAAAGGTGGAATACTTAACCTTGATTTCATTAGGTGTCTATATGAACTCAAATATGTCACACAATTCTTATCAACTATTCCTAAAACTCTTAAGTATTGTTTATGAATTCAGAAACTGGTGGTTTCTATCAATTAACTTCTGATTGTGACTAGGTAAAACATCTCTATGAGATTCTATAGATGGTACCTGAAAGGGAACTAGAGAAGTATCATGTACTAGAGCATGGACACTATAAAAAATAAACTCAAGTAGACTCTGTTTAACCATAGGATTTTCCCTCTATGGTTAATCAACAAATTCCTCCTGGATCCAATTAACACGTCTTCTTAGAGAAATGTTCCTTTACAACATCCTCAAAGAACAATGAAGATATTAAATTAATACCCAAACATATAAAAAATTTAAATTAATCCTAATATATAAGAAAAAAATATTAGTTTTTCATCCAATCCAAATCAGAAGTAGGGAAAATACATGAAATAATCCTCATGAATTCATTCACAAACAACCCCTGGAAAATTAAGGTTCATTATGGTGAATCCTTGTTTATTTTTATTAATATATTAATCACCAATTAGTAAAAAATAAGTTTAACATCAAGTTATTTCTTTCTAAATTTTATGGTGGTAAAATAATTTATCAATTTTTATAATGTTTAACATTATTGGGAAATTAGAAAATTTATTATTACCTTTGGTAAAACCAATGTGGTCCATGAAAATAGATCATGCCTTACATGAATTCATGATGTATTTATCCTAGTTTTGGACACATAGACAACAATTTTTTCAATAAAATTTTGAAAATATTTATAGTTCATTTATTATTTATAACATTATCTTAACCTATTCCTAATATAAAAATGGTATTTAATGTAGGTTTTTTGTAATTTTGACATCGGGTTTTAACTGAATTTGAAGTAGTAAATGTTAAAAATATAAATTTTTTACATCGTGTATTGTAAACCAATTCCAAATATGATTTAAATTTGTTTTTTAGCATCAGTTTTTTAAAAAACTAATGAAAAAAAACTCATGTGTATCATTTTTTTCATCGGTTTCCTTAATAACTAACCCCAAAAAGTTAAAAAAAATATTTCTTCCATAATAAGTTATGGCCATCGGAAGATGAACTTGTCAAATTTTTTATTGATAAAACTCATTTCAAAGAAAACATGATAAACATGAATTAAATTCAAATACACAAAATAAAATAAAATAAACATTATATTTCAAACTTATTTCAATGGTTTTAAGGGCTTCCATAAAAATGATTATTTCTTTATCATTATATGTCATATTTTTAGTATAGAACTCATGCAGCAATGAAAATGGTGATCGATAATTAAATTTACACCATGGTTAGTAAATCTCATATGAATGTTTTAAATTTATAACTAAATAATAAGAATAAATAATCTTTATAATAAATCTAATTGACTTATTTTAAAGTGAAGGTAAATAATAATAATGAAAATAAATTATTAGAATACAAATAGTGTTCAAATTAATGAAGGAAATCGCGTTGAAAAAATGATTTAATTGAAGAGGTAAAAAACAATTAAAGATGTAGAAAATGGATTTATATATAGTAAATTAAAATATTTATGGTAGCATTATATGAAAATGTAGGTGGTATTTTAAAAAGTTAAACACGTGTTAGGAAAAAATTGAAATTCTAATCCTATGTATTCGATAATACTCTTTGGTGTTGGTTTTTCTTGAAATAAACCCAAAATAGGATTTACATTTTTATTTCGATGCCATATTTTTACAAAAATGATGCAAAAAAATATGATAGATATCATTTTTTCATTAGTTTTTAATGAAACAAACACTATAAAGATAAGAGAAAAAATAATTATGTGTCAGTTTTTTTAAAAACCAATGAAAAAGTAAAAAAATATATTTTTCATGTATGTTTATTTAAATTCCAACACCAAAATGTAAAAAATGTATATATTTTGGTCATCGGATTTTAAATAAACCAGCACTAAAAAGTAAAAAAAATCTTTTCACATTGATTTTATTAAATACCGATATCAAAAAAACAATTATTTTTTGTATCAGTTTTTATGATAACTAATGCTGAGAATTAGGGAAAAAAATTACAATGTTTTATAGAATTTATTAAGCTTATTTTTTATAAGTTTTGGAGCTAAAATGGAGTGACGGATTAAAAATATGGTCTTTAAAAGTTATAATTCTATAAGACTGCTCTTAGATAATATTAACTTCCAACATCCATAACATTTAATCTGTAACTCAATTTTTCTCCACGAATAGTCGAATCGATGCTTAGAAAATAATCTAAAACATAGTAAAAAATATAATTATTGGAATCATATTTTTTAAAACCAATTCCTAAACTAATTTTATTTCTTTTTGGAATTGGTTTAAAAAATAATTGACGCCGAAAATTCTCTACAAACATATTTTGAAATGGTTTAAAATAAATAGATGTCAAATTGACGATGTTAATACCCATTTTTCTAATTGTGTATTAGGTTATCATTGAATAATGATTAGAAATAATATTATTGGTTATTTTATCCTAAAATATATCATTAATGTTGGAATTATTTGGGTGTAACACTAGTACATTGGATGTATAGTAATGAATCATAATATTCATAAATCATTTCCAATTAGGATTCTAGCATGGATTTATCCTCTACTGCAAGAATTCCGCTAATATTTGGTAGGAATTTTCGTTTAAATTGAAATTATTATTATATTATATCACATAATAATTAATATGAAATTACTGAGTTATATCATTAAATGAGGTTTAGTGGAAAATCCCTAGCCCACTTTATTTTTTTTGTAAGACAGGTTATAAAACTAGAAGTCTCACCAACATGGGTAACAGATGGAAATGAAAAAATCTCAATATATATATAATTAAAATTACTAAAATATTTATTTTTATTCAAACTATGTTACATTTATATTATCATAATTTATTTTTTTAAGGGTTTCTAGTATTACTCTTGAAATTTAATATATAATTCATCCAGTTTCATCCAATATCTAGATAAAAATTATTCAAAAAATATCTTTTCATTATCGATTACTGAAAAAGAAAATATATTTATCAAAATTTCATTATTGTGGAATCCATTTATTTTAATGGTATAAAAAATATAAAAAATAATTGAATATGTATATGAAGTTCTATAATTTTCACGTTACTATAATATATGGAGTCTTAATTAATATATAATATAATTCATTGAATAAAAATTTTATTTTTTGGAATTGGTGTTTCAATCAAAGTTATATAAACAACTTTTATATAATAATTTCTATTTTTCAAATATTTTTATCACTTTTTGTATCTATGGAATATCAAAGATGAGTTTCACCCTTAAATGAAAATTTACTATGTGATGAATTATTTTAGTAATGATTGAATATTTATTGGTAAAAATTCTATATATATATTAATAATGAAATAGAAAGTATTGATATTATAATAAATCATTAATTTTTTTATGGGAATTTATTTTATGCACTTGTGAAGCATAAAATAAATATAAGATAATATAATAGATAATCATCCAATAATGTTTTATAACCAATACCCCCATGTAGACACCATGAAATGTGTGCCATGCAATTTTTCACAATATGTCGTCGACCAAGATTGAAAATTTTGCAACGTGACTCTGCATTTTTCACGGGGACCAGTGATGGTAGCAAAGGCACTAGCCCGAAGGGCCAGGACAGAAGCCCAAAAGTGATCCCATATAGGGTACAGGGACATAGACCCCGTGTTATGGAGCAATAAATTTGGATACGTCCCTAAAGTGGTGCCCAAGGTACTTGCGTGTAAAAACAGGTGTTCCACCATGCTGGAGCTGAATGAAGAAATAAATTTGGTTATGTCCTCAAAGTGGTGTCCCAGTTAGACCAAATCACTAGCATCACGCAAGCCTACTTTGGCGCCCCCCCTTTCGGCACATAGTTGTGCGCCACAATATTGGTGCACAACCCACCTTCACAACCAAACTCCTTTCACCCAGGGTCCTGTTTTTCCAATAAATAGACCCTTTGGGCCTTCATTTGTTCAAACGAATTTCCCTAATGCCTAATTGCTGCTCTGGTCACCCTAGTGCTTCGCCTAAGTCTTTTGAAATAATAAAGGTAGTTATTCAACTTCTAAAGTGGAGGATTTGAAGGAGAAACATTAAACTTAAGTCCTTTTAGTGTATGAAATCCATAACAATTGTGCGCATAAAGTGCCAACCTCTATGAATTAGATACAATAGTGCGCCACCTATTCCTCTCCTATGAACTTGACTGTCCACTTCTGGGATTACCTGTGAATACACCTGAAGCCTTGACCCATGTCTCACCCAAGTATTAACATCTAGGTTGTTCGTTACTTAGGTGGACATCAAGAAACCAAATCCTACTTGCATTCCCATACTTGTGCTCTAGTTCCTACTTGGGTTCCCCTCTTTGATTCACCTAAAATCTTCAGTCTACAAGACATGAAGCCCTCTTTAAAACCTTTAATAGCAAGTCTTCATCTTCATTGTCTCCCTTATTTGAAATAGATTCTGTTGAGACCTCCACCAAAACCTTCCAACTTATCAATCCTTTAGGAAAGTCACATTAGTGTGTCTCTTTTTTGGGTTTGTATATCCACATTCAAAGGTTTACCATATTTGTTTTATAATGAGGATAGGATTCATGGAGTGTTTTTGGGTTTGTATATTTGTAGTCACGTGTAAAATTCTCCCAGGAAATGTGTAGGAAAGTTCCCAGTTTTAAGGATTAGGGTTTGGGTTCTATCCTCCCCTTTTCGTCTCTATGACCATTAACCTCATGTCTCTGGTAGGGAATGTACGGTTCACACTTGATTTTCCAAATCAAGAAAATGAGATGTCTTCCTCCCCTATCGAGATCCACTTGGGAATCCATCCTAATGTAAGCCCATATCCATTCAAGTATGAGGTTGTAGTCTTTCTCCTCTCTACTTATTTATCCTTCACTCCTTCCTTACATTGGACACCTATCCAATGTAAAGTGAACAGAGGGAAGGCTCATCGCCTTTCCCTCTTCCTCGGTCACCTCGATCTCGTCCACCCTCACCACCCTAGGTGCACCCTCTTCCACCAGTGGTGGAGGAAAACTGTGAGTGGATTTGTTGAATCTTTCACATCCTCTTGTTTCTCACACTGAGCATGACTCACACGGGCTTATAGATTTGTAATGATTACAAAATTATCGCAAACACTCACTATGAATGAACTATGAGAACTCTGATTCTAGTAAAAATAGGATATGTAGGATGCCTGCATAAAGGCCCGAGATCAAAATGGAGCCCTTCCAAAAAGGTTTTACCCAATAATATCCCCTCCAATGGGTATCTCTTATGCCTAATCCCCAAATTAAACCCCCATATCAATAAGGCATCATTTCAAGGATGTAATCCCAAACTCATTTATCTCAAAGGACTATACTCTTCTATGATACACATTGAATTATGTGGGATTTGATTCCCATCTAAATGGGATACGTAAGAAGCCTCCTTGAGGTTCAGACCTAACACTTCAAATCAACCCTATTATCCTTATGCCATACTCCCAACATGGCCTAATTTTATATGGGAATCCATATTCTTTCAAAGTTCCTTGGGCTGCTTCTAGATAAGTCCCACAAAAAAGGTTGACTAAGCACCTTTCTCTTTGATTTTCTTACCACATGACATTAAAATATATGGATAGTTCTTCATCACATGACCTTAAAAGGTATTATGTGTCCAGTTAAACGACGCCGAACTATGAGGGTTCTGATTACTTTCACAATGATACATAGGTAGCCAATTTTATGGGTACATTTCCAAAATCAAAACAACGCTTCATCTCTCTAGATGATAATAAATTCCAGAGTTCCCCACTGAGTGGCTTAAAAACTAGTAACATCATAACACTAATGATGATAATCTCTAAGTAGTATATGAGAGGATACCATTAATGTATAACCTCTAATACATACATATATCTCTATTAATGATGATCCATGAATATATATGAATGATCCTAAACATCACACATGTTAATAAGTGACTGCAAATTCCAAGGGAAACCTATGTTATAAATGGTGAATTAATAAGGATTCAAGAAAATATATTAAATTTATAAAGAGAGTCCTAGGGTAGACAATAATTCCCCACAAAAGGTTTGGATGAGTCTGAAATGCCATCATATCGACTAATGCATGTTCTTAAGTATCATAAAGTTCAAACATAATGAATGTATACCTTTGGAAATCATGTAATATTAGGATAAATAACTATTGTATGTTTCCGGTTCCATGAATAAATACAAATGAAATTTCCTAGAATCAATGATTCTTAAACTAGAACACACGTTTCAAGGTACTACGAAAGAAAAATGGTGAACCCGATGTGAATCTATAACCATGTTAATAATGTTTCCCACATGTCATGCCCCTATCAATTGATAATGGAAGGCTAGAAAAACGAGTAAATCATGCATATATCCATTTAAAATATGTTTCTTTAATGGAGATTATTGTTGTTTTAAAAAAAATTCCCATTACTTTCTTCACTCCAGAATGGTTTTCTTCAAGACGACACCTATGAATTTCTTGACCGCTGCTCAAGATAGATCCTCATACATGGGAAGAATTTCATCACCCACTCAGTGTCTTTAACCATGGATCCCCATTGTGTTGGTAAGGGAGTACCATCAGTACAGTACTATCCCAAGATTGTAGGATAGCCAACATGCTCTCCATGTTTATAACAACCCTCGATCATCTGTTCATTAATGACTGATGGTCAAGAAGAAGACGATTCCAACCATTGTCTTCAACTGTTTCGGGTCCTTATCCCTAGAACACAACAACCAGTCTCTCTTTTACTATAGGGTTATGGATAAAGAGGTCACTCAGGGCCTCATTTCAAAGATGCAGGGGTTCTTCTCGGGGACTCCCACCAACAATTACCGCCAGCAGAATCACGCGGCAGTGAACCCCCAACATGATGTCGGTGTTTCCACTAGACGTTCATCCCATGTCTCCCAGACCAGGGTACACAAGAAAAACTACCAGGGACAATGTCTAGTCAATAGAGAGTAGGTTCTTACCTTTTCTCCCTCTGGAAAAGTCTATCAACCTAACATGATGGAAAACAATGAGATGGAACATACACATGCCCGGCCTAATTCTGCTGCCCAGTAGACTCGTCGGGAAGAGACCCAACAATACCTCTTGGAAAATATTATGGAGTACTGTGAATTGGCACACACATCGGTTTACAAATTATTATCTAGTTATTAGGATCGTCTGACTGCATTTATGGAAGCCTTTAAATCAAATGTTGTGGTATCTAGTAAACTGGAACATATACCTATTTACACTAACCAATTCTACCAGTTTTCTCAACTGCTAGTTTTGAAATATGTTCATCAACCATTCTTAATGGAAAATAGCTAGAAGTCACATACACATAAAAGCATTCATCAAGCTTTCCAACAGTCTCATTTGGAAACACCCAGAGAAGTCAATCATAAATATCTGATTACAAACCTGGGGCAGATTCAACTCTCTGCCCCCGTACATGAGTACTGTCAGTACCCATTAATAGGAAAATGAGGATAGTATCAGGAACATACACCAACTACAGATACAGAATGGATGTATATTCTCATTCTGGCTACCGAACTCACCAAACACATCTTAGCAATGGTGAATGGGAAGACACAAATTTTTGTCCATATTCTAGAAGCATTCCATAATATAACAACAAAAATTTTAGTAGTACCAGGAAAATAGACACATAAATCTATCCCCACAGCTCGGATGACACATCGGCATGCCATCCCGAAGTAGATACATACCTCTTCTCTAGTCTAGGAGGGTAATGGGGCATAATCCCCCATATCATAAAGAAAACAGGATTGAGAACATACACCCTTTTCAGGTATATGTAATCATCCCATTCTGATAACCACTCCAAGGTAAGAACATACACATTCCCATTATAACCACTTCTCCCAATAAGTGTCCCCAACTAAGTGTATGAGAGAATCTGAAGAGAAGTCTCTCCCGACACAATTGGAAAATCAAGAGCCAAGATGTGATTTGGCTCCTCTTAATGCTAGAGTTCTTGAAGCCCTCATAAATTTATCTATTTAAAATCAAGATCCTACCCTCTCAATACCAAATAATGGTTACAGTAATAGTAATTTTGAAGATCCCCATCAAACACTTCGCCATGAAGGCTTTCTTCAGGAAAATTTGGTCAATACAGAGAGCATATCTCCAGATTATAGCCACGACAACCATCTATGTTACCAAAAGACCCAGGATAAAGAGGATTTATTTATTTATGTAATCCACCATGGTGGTCCTCCCCATGATGGCATTCGCTGTGAATGTTCTCTCTATAGTAGAGTTTCACATTGTCAAGATAATTCAATAATTGACAATGTAGTAATTATATAGCCCTCTTATTTTGAGGAACTTTGCAACACAAGGATAGTCATCTATAATACCTTGTCATTAACAGGTGAAATACATTCTCAACTAGATAACATCTTAAGGGAATGATCATTTTCTAAACCTCCCTTGGGATATTTTTCTTCTAATACAATAGAGGAAAAATGATAGATTCAGTTGTTTTTAATAAAAAATTGAGAAGAATCTACTTTGGCCAGTCTAAGTGTAAAAACTGTTAGTGAAATATTATGAAGATTTGTTTAACATGAGAAGAAAATTGTCTAAAGAATAAGTACCAGTCATGTAAAGGACTTTGGAAAATCTTCAATACAATATTCTGGGATTGATGGTAGAAGCTTTCATTCATGATGTCTGCCTCAACTTATGGAATACTCATCATCCATTGAAAACCAATGTATTACCATATTACGAATATCAAAATATTTTAAAGGTAATAAAATGGTTTCAACACCAAATTGACTTTCCATATCTCTCAATTTACCTACATCCCAAGGATGAAAAGCAGTAGAAAACCCTTCAGTGTGCATGCCTCAATAGTTTAAAGAAGCTACACTAGTGAATTTCTGACACCCTCTCTGGTGTTCGTATCAGAGGATGAGGTGAACATAGAGCATTTTATTTCATTAAACACCAAAATACAAAGAAAAAACCTCCAAAAGTGGTCCCATGTAATGTTATTTCCCACGATTAGATCTCATCATATCCTGGCCCAAATAAAGAAAGCTATTAAGATACATTTAAATCAAGCATCTAAGAATCTTCAGTAGACCTACCACTTAGAGGATTTCACCCATCAGATGGAAAAAATGTTTGAAATAGAACATAATTATTCTGAAACAAGTTATTTGAATAGTTTTCAGATAATTCACCTAGCTAATGTTGGAACTAAAATTCAAAATATTAGAAGAGAAGATGCACAAATATCTGCTATAGCAGTTCAAGAGCCGCCCCAGCCTACAGGAATGGGGGCTTGTTTAATTCAAATTTTGAATTCAATAAACAATGTTTTATGGTTTGAAGAAGCATTACATAAACAACCTCATCCTATAGGGCTAGGTGCTTTTTCAAATCTATAATTCTCTCCTCAATGAAACTCAGTTTTCTCCTCATTAGGGAAGAATCCACAAAGAGAGTGCACAACTAAGCTATCCAAGGATTCACATCGAGTAACAACCCATCAAACAGGTCATGGAAATTTATTATATAGGATATAACAATCTCATGGAAGATGCAGAAGGAGACGATCTTACAAAGATACATACAAAATTCCATAAATGCATTATGCACCATAAAATGTCATTAACACAATTGAAGAAGATCCTTCAAAAAATGATTCTAGAACATGGGAATTAGAATATGAAGTTATTATCCATAATACGATACATACTGGAGAAAATAAAGGAGGTGTGTGTACCAGAAATCAGAGGCTTACCCAAAATCTTGGAATTCCTTCAAATAATCAACGCACACTACTTTGAGAGGAATCTAACAAGGGGAAAGGTAAAAGTCAGATCATGTCTAACATTTACACTAGATAAGTTCAATCTCTTTAACTTGATGAAAGATTTTCACAGCAAGAAGAGGAGATTAAAGAGTTGAAAAGACACAATACCGAGTTATTTTGAAGCACCACTTATGCTAGACATACTCCCAAGGAAGATCCTCAACTTGAGCATACTGTAGGATCTTTTCAGTAAAGAGGATTTGTGGTAACTGAAAAAGAGGATAGGTAATTCTCTCTATTGGATACATAGTTAGGTCATGATCGAACACATCCTTATAGGACTGTTCCCATGGGTTATCCAAGAAAAATACAAGCATCACCACCAAAATTTGTTTTTTTTTATTGTTTCACTAGTTCAATATCCAACTACTATACCTGCACATCTTCTAGCTCATCCGAATATTCACCAAATTTGTAGTAATAACAGGGAGAAAATTTTGTCTGGTATTCAAGTTTACATTATCAATCAATTAATGGATGAGAATATCTTCATCAGAAATTTATTCTTCACTTCAGATCACAACTGTCGAAGACGAAATTTTTTTATCTTACAAATTGTAAACACAGGAAAAAATGAAAGAGTTTCATATTTCATTGATTGATGGATAATATTAACATATTCCTTAAATCTAAAACTCCCTATGGGAGAGTTTCTACCAATTTGTTTATAAAATCTGTGTGATGAGTAATGCACAACACTGATCCCTGTGAAATACACAGGAGGGTTTCAAGACCTTGCTTCAATTTCCCAAAAGGTGGAGGATTCAATTTTGGAAATTAAATATAAAACTCAACTATTTCAATAATATCTAAGAAGTATAAGAGGGAAGGAATATGATGGTACAATCACACTCAAGAAAATACATGTAACTACTTCTACTTCAAAACCTTCATCGTATTGAGGGGCACCGCCTCCCAAGCATCTGCAACAATGACCACCTCGTTAAGATGATAAAAGAGAACAGAGGTAGAAACAATTGAAGGAGTTAAAGAAAAAATATTATTCTTTTCAGAATGAATAGGTTCTCGGTTACTTCATCTCAGCTCTAGAAAGTGATTCAATACACTTTCCATGGCCAATGAAACCAAACAATGAAAGAGATGAAGATCATCTGAATTATTTTCCCTTTCAACAGATGTAGGGGAATCCCATTCAGGATTGGTTTGTTTTTAAGGTCCTCTTGCAAAAAATGGTATACTTTGTATAATTGAAACTAAAATTTTATCAGCCCAAATAGAATGTGTTACTACTACTGATCTAGAGGAAGAATATGAATAGTAGGAAGTCAAAGGAAAAAATGTACAGAAATATAATGATTGAATGATTAGAAAAATGATCAAACGAACTCATTTAATTCTATGAACATATTTTAAACAACTAATTATGTCATTTTCCACTTCTACCATAGAAAAACCACCTTCATCAAAAATATCATTCCTCTAAAAGGCAATCCTCAAAGAAACAACATGGTCAGAAGGACATAGAGCAGTCAGAAGAAGATGATCTCGTGCCAAGGGAAAAGTTGACTTTGAATCTAGTAGATTTCATGTCATATGTTTCAAAAGTATGGGAACTACCCTACCAAATAGAACAATCAAAACTAACCTGTGAATCAAAATCTTCATCAGATTAATAATTGGTCTTTGGTTCTGTCAAAGTTATTCACATAATGGATCCCTATGCCAATGGTGACTCTAGTTATAATGATCATGAGTTCCCTATACCTAATTGGGGAACTAGAGGATGAATATAAGGTCAATGATATAGGCTAATAAGTTGGTATTATAAAAGTTATTATTTTAACTCTACCACTGCTCAAACCGTATATGTGGCATAAACTCATCGAATAGCCCTTCAGCTGGGAAGACAAGAACGTGGAGATTCTTCCAGGCATGATAGGTTTGGTTCTGACATGATTATTTTGGAGGACCTATTAGAGGTTAAACCATCTATCTATCAGTAAGTAGATAGAAATTGTCAGTCTAATTTAAAAAATCTAGGAGTATTCCCATCTTATGCTCCTACACAGGGTACATCTACATCAGGAGCATCAACTTCCAAGGCACTTAAAAAACTGCATCTCCATGCTAGGAAACTCAGACCTCTAGACCAAAATAATGATGTTTTGAAATATCTGGCCCATGTTATGACCAATTTTTTTATTTTGATTCTATAAAACTATCAAAAGATCTTTGAGAATAACATATTGAGGCTTTTTTGTGTCCTCAAGAGTTTGAAACCTAAGTTTTTGCTGCTGAGGTTTACCATATAGAGAAAGATCCTACAGAATTTCATGCAGTTATATCATTTATGGCTGAAGATGGAGATGATTTTGTACATGGATATTTTAGGCCCTTGAATCAATCTGGCGGGGTCATTGACATATACATCTGACAAGACTTCATTGATAATGTCTCAGGATTCAACCTAATTCCTATTCGTACACTTCGTCAATTGGGCCTTACAGAATCTAACTTATATCCTTCCACATTAATGTTTAAATGTTATAACACGAATGATCAAGAACCTCTGTGTGAGATTACACTCAGAACTCAATTTGGAGATCTTGTGCCTAATTCTGATTTCATGGTTGTTCATCAAAAAATATCCTTCAACATTCTTTTGGGAATCCCTTGGCTATATCAACATGCATTCATACCTTCATCATACCACAAATTTCTGAAGTACTATTTCAATGGTAAAATCAGGACATTGTATGGTGACAAGGCTCCATTAAAAACACATTAATCTCAATACATTAGGGAAAAAATTTATTACACAAAAGGTATGATGTTCGTGATGAAAGAGGTAACCAGAATCAATGATCAAATGATTTGGAAAAGATCCCATCCAACCCATTCAAACATTTGAGTATAGATTATGTGTTTCCAATCAATCAAATTGAAAGGTTAAACCAATACTTGAACTCTCATCTGGTGACTTCCATAATTTCAATTGTAGCTATTGAGCCTAACAGCATGGAAGAAATTTTCTGATTCACAAAGGAGTGATGGAGGGTTAAATGGAGATGTCTTCATTTCATCCACTGAAATTCATAAAGACACTATTTCACCAATAATACTAGAAGAAGTTGTATCATTACTGGAGGAATACAAGGATGTGGATTCCCAACCCATAATTTCATCTTTATTACATTATTAAGACCCTTCATCCTTAGTAGGGTAAAAATGGCGGCCTCTTCTTCTAGATGTCCAAATACTGACTCCTCCCATAGCATTGTAAATTTTACTTCATCATCTAATATGCATGTAGAAACAGAATAAGTAACACGTAATGAGGGAGAAGAAGAAGATATCAGGGATGCTCCTATAAAAGTTTAGGAAGATGTCTCTACCACTGTAGATGAGCTCAAAGAAATAAATCTTGGTAAAGAAGAATATCCATCCACCACTCTAATTAGTGCAAACATGAATTTTAAAGAGAAAGATATGTGTGCCTCATTTCTAAATAAACATCGAGATATATTTTCATGGAATTTTACAAAAAATCTAGGTCTTAATCCTGATGTAGCCACTCATCATTTGGGTTTTCCAGAAAAACATCAAGGATTCAAGTAGCAGGCAAGCAGAACATAACCAACACATACCACTAAAATTAAAGCAGAAGGCAATAAGCTTATAAAGAACAACATTGTTTTGGTGATTCAATATCTAATATGGTTGGCCAACATTGTACCAGTGAATAAAAAAGGGTCAAATTAGAGTTTTTATTGATTTCAGATATCTTGTCCATCATTGTCTTAAAAATGACTTTCTAGTTCCGTTCACATAGCTTTTAATTGATGCAACAATTGGATATAAAGATCTTTCCTTCATGGATGGCTACTTTGGGTACAATTATATCTACATAGCCCAAGAATATTAAGATCCCATAGCCATCAGAGCCCCTCGATGTTAGTTTTTATATTAGTTAATTCTCTTTGGATTAAAGAATACAGGTGAAATGTATTAACATTCCATACATCATATCTTCAAACACTTTTTAGAAAATGTTTTTGAATATTATGTGGATGATTTGGTTGTTAAATCCAAACAAAATTCCGATCATTTTCTTGATCTGGAGACCATATTGAATAAACTTAGGCAACACAATTTGAAGATAAACACCTTGAAATGTTCTTTTGGGGTAACCTCAGAAATATTCAGTGGCTTTCTTTTACACCATCAAGTCATAAAATTTGTTCATGATTAAACAAGAAAAATTCATGGCACATCACCTCCTCTAAATTTGAAATAATTAAGAGGTATCTAAGGACACTCGGCCTATATTCGGTGCTTCATTGAAAATTTGCTTGGAAAGAGTTTTTCCTTCATAAGATAAATGAAGAAGGGAGTATCCAATCAATGGAATAATGACTGCCAAGAGGCATTTAATAAATTCAAGAAATATCTCTTGATTCCATAGTTATTAATTCCACATGTTGAAGGAAGACCAATTATTCTTTATGTAAAATCTTTAGAGAGATCACTAGGTGCCTTCCTTTCCAAAAGAATGATGTTGGGAATGAAAATAGCCTTTATTATCTCTGATGAACTATGCATGATAGAGAAACATGATATTCAAGTATCAAGAAGTACTACATAGAATTAATCATTGCATTACAACAATTGAGGAACTACCTACAACATAATAAGGTCCAATTAGTGTCTCATAATAACTCACTCAAATATATCCCCATTCATCCTATGCTTACATGGTGTTTGGCACGGTGGGAAATTATTTTTCAATAGTTTGTTATCCAGTTTGTACCTCAGAATGAAATAAAAGACTAAGCATTGGTAGATTTCATTTATTAACATCCATCTATGGAAAATATATCATTGAATGATGATATTCCTAATAAAGGGGTATTTTCTATTCATGATAATCCCCAAACATGGGAAATGTACTTTGATGGTGCCTCCAAACATCCAACAGGTAAGAGAATGGACAACCCTAAACTCAAAAATGTTGGGTTAGGAATTGTACTTATCTCCCTAGAAAAAGCAATGTTTCAATATTCCTTCTTGTTTTCAGAATATGGTACCAATAATGAGGCAGATTATCATGCACTCATCCCATGCATGGAATTGGTACTTCAGGTAAAATTCAACCACTTGAAAGAGAATTGTGATTCAAATATGGTAATAAAAAATCAAGGGGGATTATTATATCAGAAAAAGAAGAGTTAATACCATTGTGTGATTACGTCAGAGTGTTAAAACTTGAATTTCCCTCGGAGTCGGCATTGTCTTATGTCACACAAAAACAAAATTCCCAAGCTAATGCACTGGTTGATGTAGCTACATCCCTGGAAGATCCAAATATGGATTAGGAAAAATCAATATTTCCTATCATCATGTGTTCTCACCTTTATTTTAAACTATAATAGAGGAAATTAATGAATCTATCCATATTTTTGAGCTATATGGTCATACCATGAGATGGATGACACCCATTATGGAATACCTTCAAAATAGAGTACTGCCACCATATATAGATGAAAAAGAATAGATCTGATGATGAGTGGACAATTTTACTCTTTATGATAGTCCAAATAACTAGAAGATCCTATACAAACAAGGAATTGATGGAATTCACTTTAGGTGTATTGATGGAGAAGAAACTGCAGCTATTAAGAAAGAAGTACATTTAGGAGCTTGTGGTGATCACCAGTCTGAGCATAAACATTTTGATAAAATCTGAAGGCTTTGATACTTTTGTCCTTTAAGGATGAAGGATCGTAGAGATTTTACTAAGAAATGGTATCACTTCCAAGTGCATGCCAAAATAATTCATCAACCCCTAGAGTTGCTACATACAACTAAATAATCCTGGACATTTTCCACATGGGGAATGTATGTCATAGGACCTTATCCTCCATCTATAGATAAGCAGTTCAAGTATATTCTTACTTCTACTAAATTCTTCTCCATATGGGTTGAGGCTCTACCTATCAATGAAATCTGATCCAAAATCATTGATAGTTTTGTCAAAACTGATATCATCACTAGATTTGGTGTCCCTTGTACTATATTGATAGGAAATGGCTCCAATTTCTATTCTATTTAAGTAAAAAATTTATATCAATAGAACATTATCAAATCCAACCATTCATGTCGCTATCATGTAGTGGCCAATGGATGGAAAGAGGATTTCAATAAGACTCTGTCAAATATACTCCAAAAGATGGTTGATAATGATAAAAAATATTGTCCTAATAAACATTTTCATGCTTTATTGGCTTACAGAACTACTACTTTTACTTCCACTCATCCAAACCCATATTAATTGGTGTATGGCACATAAGCATCTTTTCTAATTGAAATTAAATTCCCTTCACTCATATTTTCAATTTTTGATCATTTTTAATTCTAAGAAATGGTTTCATGAGTTGGAATGATTAGACGAAAAAAGATTGCATGTTTTGTATCTTTTAGTTGTCTATCAGAACAGAATAACACAATCCTTTAACAAGAAATTTCTCCTCCATTCATTTCATCAATGAGAATTGGTATTGGTCCTCATGACTCCAATGATACCAAAAAATAAACCTCCAAATCTTGAACAAAAGTTGGAAGGACCATATTCCATACATAAGGTCTACTCAAAGGGAGATTATTCCCTAATCTCAACAGATGGAGGGATAATTACAACTCCATCGAATGTGAGATTCTTGAAGAAATACTTTTGTGTAATTTCACTTCATGTCCTTGTAGTATGACACTAAAATTAATAACACAAGGTTATAGTCTCAATACATTAAAACATCATAACAACCATAAGTGTTCATACTGCACGACGATAAAATGTATAGTATCTTTGTCCTTATCACATGACATTAAATTGCATGATATCATTGGTCCTCATTACATGACATTAAACTATACAGTTAATGTCTTATCTATTTGACGTTTGTAGCTTCTATATGCATTCATCATTGACATCATTACTACTCCTTAGTGTCATATGAGTCCCTTTCTTCCCTATGTTTGAATCCGATCTGTATAGGGACCTCATTTCAAGAACTATGTGTCTCTTGATTATCATCCATAAGAGATATGTAGAGACCTATGAATCTCCAATATTGGACCCAGCCACAACTATATTTTTTTCCATTTTCTCCTCATGTATATGAACCAAATCTATATAGAGTTATCATTTAAGATACATGGTTATATTTTCATAGCATCTTGTATCATAAATTTAAATCAATCTTCTAGAATGTTTTAAATTCCCCTGTTTACCGCATCAAACTCAATTAGTGTGAGAAAGAATCATTCAAGAACTATGTTTGGGTTGATTCTCATCTATATGAGATATGTAGAGATGCCTTGATCTCCAATCATGGGACCAACAATGATAAAAATCCCTTTATTCATAATGTAAGAGTTATACATGCATATATAAGTTTTAAAGAACTACGTATGGCTAGATTCTCATCCAAATGAGATACATAGTGACACCTAGGATTAATTCCTTAGTTTTTCCACAATATTCCCTTTTTATGTCGAAATCACTTCATGTCCTTACTACATGTCTCTAAACTTCACAACATAATATTGATTCAAATAAAACAAAGAGAGTCTTCATTTTACATGTGAGTTAGATCTATGTTAAGGAAATAAAACTCATAGCCAAAATTGATTCAAATATTTCTCATTTGCATTGAGCATTACCCCTTCCACATTTCACACTCTTAATCTTCAATATTTTTAGATCTTCATAATCATATTACGGTTTCTGGTGAACGGGTTTCTAATATCTAAGAACTATTTTTCCTGACTATACAGTATGTTCCATTAGGTGGCCTTGCATATGTTGCCTATATAGTGGGCCTATTAGTCAAAGGATACCAATATTTGGATATGAATCATATGCCCCAGTTTTTCAGACATAACAAAACCCCCGTAAAGGGTTTTTCAAATAATGGTAATTTCATTCTTGGTTAAATTTCATTTTTCCCCTTCAAACATTGATAACAATATACAAGAATCTGTATTTTAAAGCTGTCATTCATGCGTATTTGTCCCATTAACTTTCTCTCAATCTGAAATCCTTCAAGACCATAGATTACGTATTTCCACCTCCATGTGTTCAAAGCAAAATGAAATAACATTACATCATTTGACCACATACCCTATACAGTTTCTATTTTTTGTCCTAGTTTTATGACATAAAACTACAAACACCATACTCCCTACATTTTATTTAGACCTTCATAGAAATATTATTCCTCTAATTCCATGGAAATCATGATTGGAAATACCCTCTCTATATTCTGGTACCATTATTCATAATCCAAAAGTTTTTCTTTGAAAAATCTGAATCTCCATAAACTTTTTCCCTCTTTTACCAATAGAATTTCAAACTTCTGAGAGCTCTTTTTCCTAACTATGCAGCATGTTCCCCAAGGTGTCCTTGCATAAAAGTTTCCTACATAATAGGCCTATTAGTAAAAATATTCCATTATTTGGCTATGATCATATTCCCTACTCATCCCTGCATAAAACAACACCCCTAAAGGATTTGTCAAATAATGGTCACTTCATTCTTAGAAAAGACTTCCTATTTTTCCTTTAGCCATTTTTTCTATCCAATATCATCATTAAAATTCATAAATTCCTAAATAAAAGTTTACAATTATTCCATTAAATACCTAATTATTGTATTTTGTTTCCAAACAAATTACCAAGAAATTGGGAGAGTCGCATACCTTTATTCAAAGCTAAAGACCATAAATTAATGCCACATAATTTCCTCACTGCATGAATTAAAACTACACAGTACAATATCCTCACTACATGAATTAAAATTGCACAATAAAATGTCCTCACTACATGAATTAAAACTCCACAGTACAATGTCCTCACACTATGATATTAAACTGCATAACATGATATCAGAAATTCTCCTTACTGAAAAATTGTATCCATTGCTCTTACACAAAATTTGTGTAGAAGTGGTTTTCTTATTCATGACATATGTCGGCATATATTACTCTTTATACTTAAAATCCATTTCCTTGGAATAACAACCCATACTAGTCTTGTGTCACCCAAATATTATTTTCTTTTGTCTATTAACAATAAAATGTTACAATCCAAATATCTCTTTTTTTTCTGACTATGATGTATGTTTCCTTAGGTGTCCTTGAATAAGATACCTACATAACAGGCCTATTAGTCAAAATATGCCACAACTTGGTTATGAAGCATATGCCCTAGTTAGTCCAGCATAACACAACCCCAATAACGAGTTTTTTAAATAATGGTAAATTAATTAATGGAAGAGACTTCCTTAATGTTTATACATGTTTTAGATTTTGTGACCATAAAAATCATGTCTCAAGATTCCCTATAGAAATATGTAAAGAATATAAATAATAATAATTATCCACTGAGTCTTTCTTGGGATCTTATTTCAAAATTTATGGTCAAAGTTGTTTGACCTTAAACACTAGACCTTTATAGTTCAACATACATGACTCTAAATTCCAAACAACAAGAGATGTGGTACTCACCAGATTGGAAACCCAAAAAGGGAACTATGGAAAAAACTCGAGTACCAACTCACTAAACGTACATTTTTTATCTTTTAGGTAATTTTGAGTTATAAAAAGTCAAAATATACAATGTTTGGGTGGTTTTTGTATAACCCTAGTAAAAATCAAACTATGATCACTAGGTCCCATGGCATAGGAAAAAAATTGACCATCATTCCAAAATTTATGTAGCTCCAAATCAAACCAAATGATGTTGAAATGTGTCAAAGTTCCATAATTTTACCTTAGAAATATATTTTTTTCATTTTAAAAGAATAAAATTCTAAGGGGGGATTTTTAGACACCATGAGTTGTGTTCCAGGCATTTTTTCGCAAAATTTTGTCAACTGGGCTTGAAAAGTTGGTAGTGTGACTATACATTTTTTATAGGGGTCAGTGATGGTAGAAAAGACACCGGCCGAAGGGTCGGGACCACATCCCGACAATTATCCCATGTAGGGGTGTAGGGGAGCATCCCCTGAGTTATGGAGAAATAAATTTTCTAGGTCCCTAAAGTAGCACCCAATATACATGCATGTAAATACCTATGCGCCATTATTTTGGATCTGAATTAAGCAATAATTTTGGCTAAGTCTTAAAAATGGTTCCCCAGCTAGGCCAAATCACTGGTGATGCGCAAGACTACTTGGGAACCACCCATCTGGCATGCAGTCACTTGCATACCACAATGTTGGTGGGCAACCCACAGGCACGAACAAACTCCGTTCACCCAAGATCCTATTTTTTCCTATAAATAGACCTTTGGAGCCATAATTTGTATGAACAAATTTCCCTAAAGCCCAATTGCTTCTCTGGTATCCCTAGCCCTTCACCCAAGTCTTTTGAAACTTTCAAGGTAGTCCTTCAACACCTAAAGTAGAGGATTTGAAGGAGGATCATTGGACTTAAGTTCTTTTAGTGTTTGAAATCCATAACACTTGCACGCCTAAAGCACCCAACCTCTCTAAATTAGAAAAACATGCACACTACCTATTCCTACCATAGGAACTTGAGCACCCCACTTGTGTGCTAGTAACTACATGGGATCCCCTCTTTGATTCACCAAATCTATTTAGCCAATAATCTATTAATCCCTCTTTAATGAAATTCATGGAAAGGATTCTTATTCATTAGAACCCTTTTCTAAAATGGATTCTATTGAGACCTCCACAAAAACCTCCTAACTTATCGAACCTTTGGGAAAGTCACATCAGCATGTCTCCTATTTGGGTTTTTATATCCACAATAAGAGTTCTTCCACATTCGTTTCACAATGGAGTTAGGATTTCTGGAGTGTCTGTGGGTTTTTTATATCTATAGTCATATTGACCTTTCTCCCAGAAACATTGTTGGGATGTTCCTAATTTTAAGGATTAGGGTTTGGGTTTCATCCTCCCCTTTTCGTCTCTAAGATCGGGAACCTCAAGTCTTTGGTAGGGAAGGTACGACACACAGTTGCTTTTCCATACAATAAAATGATAACTCTCCCTCCCATACTGAGATCCACTAAGGAATACATCTTGGTTTAAGCCCCTAGCCTTTCATATAGAAGGTTTCTTTCTTGATCCTATCTACTTCCTTCACCTTTACTCTTTCCTTACATTGGACCCTTTTACAATGTAAAGTGAATAGTGGGAAGGATTTTTGCCTCTCCCTCTTCCCTATTCACCTCAACCTCGTCCACCCTCACCACCGTAGGCACGCCCTCTTCTACTAGTGGTGGAGGAAAAGTGTGAGTGCCTTTTTTGAATCTTTCACATCATTTTTTTTATCAAACCGAGCATGACTCATGTGGGCTTAGAGATTCGTGATGATTACAACATTCTCACAAACACTCACGATGAATGAAATATGATATCTCTAATTCCTGTTCAAACAAAGATACATATAACACCTTCCTGAAGGCTCGATCTCAAAAGGGTGCCCTTCCAAAAATGGTTTACCCGATCATGTCCCCTCAAATGGGATGTTCTTATGCATAAGGCCCAAATTAAACCCCCAAATAACCGAGGAATCCATTTTAGGAAGTAGGCCCAGACTCATTTCACTCAATGTACTATACTCTCCAATGAGACTCATTAAAATACGAGGGCTTTGATTCCCATTTAAATGGGATACGTAAGAAGCCTCCTTAAGGTTCAAACCTAACACATCAAATCAACCCTGATATCTTTAGTCTATATTCCTAATAGGGTCTAATATTACTTGGGAACCCATATTCATTCCATGTTACTTGGGCTTCGTCAACATAATTCCCACACAAATCTTTGACTAAACACCTTTCACTTATATGTCCATACCAGATGACATTAAACTGTGTGGCTAGGTACTTATCACATGACCTTAAAAGGTATAATGTTTCCCATTAAGTGGAACTAAACTAAAAGGGTTCTGATTCCTTTCACAAGGATACATATATATCCCATTTTATGGTTATTATCCCAATATCATGACAAACTGTCATCTCTCTAGATGACAATAAATTCCAGAGTGCCCCACATAGTAGATTAAAACCAGTATCATCATAACATTGATTAAAAAATATCTATTTAGTATATGAGAGGATACCATTGATGGAGAACCTATAATACATACATATTTCTCCATTAATGAATAACCTCGAATACATATAGATGATTCTAAATTTCAAACATGTTAATAAGTGATTGAAAATTCCATGGGAAACCAATGTTATACTTGCTGAATGAGTACATATTCATGAAAATATATTAAATTTGTAAAGAGAGTCCCAGATTAGACAATAATTCCCCCAAAAAGGGTGTGATGAGTCTGACCTCCCATACTCTTGACCAATTAATGTTCTTAAGTATCATAAATTTCAAACATAATGAACGCTTACGTTGGAAACCATGTTCTATTTGGAAAAATAATTGTTGGATGTTTCTAGTTCCATGAATTAATCAAATGGAAACCTCATGGAAGCAATGATTCTTAAACTAGAACACATGTTTCAAGGAACTATCAAACACCCCATTATATATATTTGTATTACCAATATAATTACTTTTATATTAATCAATAAAAATATAATTAATAATAAAAAAATATGTCAATATTATTCTAAATTTTCTATACTATTTTTATGTCTATGAACACATAAATTTTAATTCCATGATCCTACACATAATTCAAAATACCTATAGTAAAATACTCATTAATGACTAAAATTATGACACCTTAATATTTTATGATTTATTTCTTTTCAGATGAATTTAGTTTCATTGATAGTTTGCGATACACAAAATTCCAAGTGTAAATGTAATATAATATTGTATTACATTATTAAATATCTATTCTATTTATGTCATGAATGAAATTAAAATTATTTTATATAATATTGATAAATTATTTAAATAATTAATATATACTGATAATTATTTAGTTAATTTTTACTAAAGATAAAATCTACTTTAAAAATATATTTTCTTAAAAAATTATTACATTTTCTATGTTAAATTTTTAATTAATATATACCATTTTATGAAACTATATTTTTAAAAAATTAACATTATTTTTTAAATAATAACTTAAAACTACATTATGTTGATTTTTTTGGATTTCCTAAAAATTAGAATTTTTTAGGGATAGTAAAAAACTCTAAATTGTTTTTAAAAATTTCATTATTTTATTATGAATAAATTCATATCGATAATTTTTTTAATTTTTTTCCAAAGTATAATTATTTCCATTATATTAGGAATAATATATATTATATATTTTAAATAAATTTTATGGTATATTTTTGTAAAAAACCATTTCCTAAGTAAGAATATTTATTTATTTTGGAAGATATCTTTTCATTACATTTGTAGGATTATTTTAAAATAAACATCTTATAATTCTTTGAATTATTTTTTTAAAAAAAATTGATTCCATATTTTTAAGCATCAATATTAATATTTGTTAATAATGTCGACCTACTTTTTTATCATAATGAATAGTAAAATTCTAAAAATTTGTTATGACAGTTATAGTTATTACAAGTTTATTAGTTGTTATACTAAATAGATAGTGGTATAAACTAAATAAAAATGTATATATGACATATTGAAGAAATTTATATATAATATTATAACCATATCCTTATGATTGAAAGTTTTAGTGTACCATATTCTAGGAATGTGTCTGAATTATATTTTAATCCTAAAAATTATCCACGGCCTGTCTCTCCCCTAACATTCATCCCCACCCATATTTACACCATATTAATCCATATAAATTTCTAAAAAAATACCCACATATATTATAAACATAATTATAATTTAATAAGAGTTATTTAGTTCATAAAATAGCATTCATTGGGTTTTTAAGAAGGGATCCAAAGGATACCTACTAAAGAAGAGTTAATCGTCATACCCAACATATTCAATTTATTTATTCTTATACCTCTTATAAATATATTATATTAATTATTATATAATTAATTAAGAATATTTAATATACTTAATTTTTATTATTATAACTGATGAACACTTTTCCACATTCATTTAGTCAACCGGGAAATGAAAATAATCGGTCGTGTGTATGTTTGGACTACCACCTACACATTTAAATATGATTCATTCACCATTACCATAATTCATGGATGGCGGTTATGATATATTTATTATTTATATATTGTAATTTATGAAATAATGTTATATAATTACTTATTATATTATAGTTATATTAATAACTTTACATCCATTGAAAAATGAAAATGTCTCCCTTACGTCCGTCTGAACTACCTCCTCAATGAGGTGATGTGATTCATTTATAATTTTTGGAGTATATGGATAGTAATATGGTTTTTTTTAATGAGAATATATGACATATATGATATATTAATTATTCTAGAAAAAATGAAATATTTTTTAAAATTCCTTCATTCTAACCATATAAATGGATAAACACTACTTGTGTGAATGTACAGACTACGATTTCCATGAAGTGATACAAATAATTTATCATAACCTTTTAATATTAATAATTATTAATTTATATATAATGAATAGAAAATAAAAATATTTCATGATTAATATTCTATAGATCATGAATCAATGACTAATGTTCATGTACGGAGACTATCTGTCCATAATAATCCAGAAAAAGTAAATAGTTTTCATGTGAAAAAGTGATTTTAATTAATAAATGATAGTAAATAAGTGTAAATATATTATAATTAAAATAAAATTTTATGATATGTATTAATTTTATTTTGGAAAATATGTCTAATAAAAATATATTTATTATAAATTATATTTTTCCATTACCAATGAGGTATGAGATATTTTGTAATAGTTTTATGTTTTAATCAAATTTTAATTAGGATTATTTATTATTGAATTTCAATTCAGTAAATTAAATAATAATTTTTTATAAATCTGTTTCATATTTATTCTTATCTAGTTATTCTATGATTTTTTTTGTATTATTACCATTTTATCTCTTAGGTAGTTATAATTATTTACTAAAAGTTGACCAAATTTTCCTCATTGGTCAAGAACATTTTATTCCACATACATAACTCAAAAATATTTTTCTAAATTTTATTAATAATAAATTTAATATACTTAAATTATATTTTTGAATCATATTTCTTTAATTAAATAGAATCATAAAAAAGAAATTTCATAATATTTTTGAACCATATTTTTATTAACTATTTAAAAAATTGTTGATAAAATGTTTTCATTGAATGTATACTACATGAATATATTTTCTCACTATAAGGAATTTTATCTTCATCTAATATTTTGTTATATGTTTCTTATGATATTTTAAAAAAATATTCTCTCAATACTCATGAAAATTTTTCTAAAAAAAATTCATTTTAAAATGATATTTTATCATGTTTATAATGGAATGTTATAATAATATTATTTCAGAATTATTAGTTTCTATAAAAATAGCATATGTGTTGATATTCTTTACAAGAGATATGATCATATGATACCTTATAATTTATTTTTCTTAATATTTTTTATTTTTTATTATTTTTTTAAAAAAACTTGCTTATTTACTATTATATAAATATGTTATGATGAAATAATTATAAACATAATTAATTTTCCAAAAATTATGATATGATATAGTGATAAAATATTAATGAAACCTTTTTTCATAAAATTTGTTATGATATAATGATATTTTTTATGGTTTATGATCTTCTAAAACCAATATGTGTAGTTTTTACTATGTGATAGGTGGTTCAGTTATATCCCCCCAACGCATGGGTGAAAACTATAAATCTTATTTAAAAATTATGGGAAATAATTTGATGTTATTAATACACTATAGGGAAATTATAGGGATTCATGATCATCTATTATATATGAAATATGAGGTGATTTATGATATATTGTGATATATGAAACATGTGGTTATTCCCAAATAAATGTTCTATGAAGTTCTCGAGGATACTCATGACATATGATATTTTTTCCTATAATGGAGCCACACTCTTTTGAAAGGGTTATAGCCTAATAATTTGATATCGTAAATTATTATTTATTTATGATGAATCCTCACTCATATTATTAATTTATATTGAAATGATAATGTTTTATTATATGATTCATGATTATTAGGTATGATATGTTGTCTATGAACCATGTACTTTATGAACATGATATCACACCCTAATTCTATTCAAATGATTTTATTTGGTATTCAGTTGATATATACCGTGTTTACCCTTACATAGTATCTTATCTCACTCTTTCTAATGTTTCCTTTATATGAATTATTATGAATGGTAAAAATTAGTATATGAAATAAAAGGTTATAATGAGAGAAAAAAAATATTGGGATATATTGAAGTTGATGTTGGAGTTGGTGGACTAGAACCAACTAATTTGTACTTTATTCATTAATAAATACCTTATCACATCTTGATTGTTCTTCTGTATGAAAATGCATGTGATAATGTCTTAATGATAGTTGTTGCATTAAATGGTCATAGAGGATTCCTACTATGATGATAACCCGGAAATACCATAACACTATTATTGAATATATGTTCTATGACTAGATGATGTTATTTGAGGGAAATAAATAATACATGCCATTAGGGTTGAGGAATCATAAAAAATTGAGGCACCTTATCATGGTGTGTTCCCTTGATAATATCTAGGAGGATATTATGAGAAAAAGGCCCACCTGTAGGAAATCCAAATTTTATAGTGTCATTGGATATTCATATCTGCAGATGTTTTTATTAGTTTGTAGACATTAAGATTATTATTAAGGGGTATTACATCTCACACACTTATATGTATTGAAGAAAACTGTGACGACACACTATTCATAGTGAGGTATGATATGTTGGGTACATTCTGAGTAATACTACTTTAATAGATAAAGCGATAAAGTATTTGTTCCTTCTGTTCCATAATGAAAGTAGATATCTTAGGCCCTCTGATGGAATTGATATAGCTTAAATAAATCTATTTCCATGATAAGGAATTGTATATTTCAATACCATAATGTCAAATAAATAATAATCGAGCCCATGGGTTGATGGTGCTAGCATGAAACATGCTTGATTTGAGATATTAAGACAAAGGGATTACATTGCACGGTAAGCGTTCTTAGGAGGTGACACGCCATTTCAGCGTTAACTTCTTTCTCTATGGGTGACTTGGAATGTATCTAAATTCTAACCTTGGAATTTAGGTAGGATACACCAAACTCTACTAAGAATGATTCAAAGAGAGTCACACACTAAATGTGTCGAAGTATCTCATTTAAATATTAATTTAACAAGTTGAATAAAGATTACTCCTAATTGTGATTTAATAAGTATTCAAGAATGTCTGATCGTATTTATTTCGACACTAGTTATTAGGGGAATTATATTGTGGGTGAAATAATATATTTATTAGTGAGTAATGTAGTGATATTTATTTGAGAAATAATTAGCCATTATTTAAGGTCTAATAAATTTTATGGAGGAAATAAATAAAACGGGAAAACAAAAGTAC
Source organism: Viscum album (assembly GCA_963277665.1). Taxonomy (NCBI): domain Eukaryota; kingdom Viridiplantae; phylum Streptophyta; class Magnoliopsida; order Santalales; family Viscaceae; genus Viscum; species Viscum album. Next base: position 1,030,646,553 of record OY728133.1, on the reverse strand, counting down.
ATGTCGTGTATATAAATATAATTCCATGTATATTTTCTAGGGATTTTTGAGAAATAATATTATTTATTTATTTAATTAATAATATGTGTAATTCATTGGGTTAATGTCAAGTAATAGTAATAGTAAACTTTTATTATTAGACATGGGGTCTTACTATGAATTAAATAAAATGAATAGATTCTTTCAGGTAATTAATTCATTTAACTTTTCTATGTAATTAAAATACCAATTATATAATTCTCATTATCCTCTCCATTTTTTGGGGTTTTTCACAATGGATCAAGATAAATCTCTCAATCCAAGAGAGAATTATTTTCTTCTAAGAACGCTCTCAAGCTATGAGAGAGATCCTCCTCCACCGGATCAAGGAGATTGCTTTGCAAGCAGCTCTCAAGTTTATCGATGGAGGACATCGCTAGTGAAGGCTCTTCAACACTAGTACCTAGAGATCCATTCAGTGATGTCTAGAAATACGTGGTGCATGTATGGATAACCATTATAGGAATCCTACACTTTGATTCTGCCTCACTATGATGGATCACATTGAATCGAGACCACAAACATCAACATAGAGAGAATTTCATCAAGTTAATTCTTTTCTTTCAATTAAATTAATTATAACCAACATATAATGGTCCTCCCTATGGTTTTAGGACTCCCTTCCATTCAATTTTTCTTTTTTCTATTTTGAGGATCATGTGTTTTATTATCGTGGTGGATCTTAGATTGATCATTGTCAATGGAAAAATTAAATTTAGGTACGCCCACCAATGCACTTATGCTACTCCCAAAACCAACAAGTGGTATAAGATGGGTCATATTGTTGATTATAATTATTTAGTTTTTCATTGGTGATTTATGCATTTAATAATTTAGTATTTTCAATTCAAGTTAATCGTTCTATAAATATGAATCTTGAGGTCTATTCCTCCTATATTGTTTCTTGTTCACCTAATAGAAATGAATTTTTTATTTAATTTTGACTAAAATAAAATAGAAGATCTCATCTAGAGGTTCCAATGCTTTTGGGTCATACAAAACCAGAACACATGGTGTGTATTAGATAATACATGTCGGGTAGTATAGGTTCCATGCACCAGGACGGCCCACAAAACCAAGCCTTGTCATTGGATTCTATCAAGTCTTTAAGACTCCAACTATTCACCTAGAACAGGTGGCACACGGTTTCCAAATTACACGTTGTATGGCCCAGATAACACGACGTGTAGTCTCTACAGGTTATGGTTAGACCGTGTACCCCGTACATGGCTTTCCCAATTGGAAACCATGTAACACAGATACTACACAGCGTGTGTCCCACAGAACACGTCGTGTGCACCAATGATTTCCAAAGTAAATCTACACACCATGTCCCCGAGCATGTACTTTGGATGGATGGTGAACAAAACTACATGTCTTGTATTTGGAACTACATGTTGTGTACTCATCCAAATTATGCAGATTTATTAAAATTTGTTATTATATTATACAAATCGTTGGTAAAGGTACCGTAGTTCGAGCATAATGACGATGTAAAACATGTGATAGGTGTTATATATATGAGTGTTTAATTTAACATCTGTGTAATGTTCATTTCTGCTGATTGGGTAGTTATGAATGAGAATTTACCAGGTTTCCTCTATGGTACAAGTTACGTAAAAAGATAATTTTAAATGAATTTATTTGTTTATAATTATTGTGGATGGTAATCTCAATGAAATTCAGAAAAAAAAGGGTTTTATATAAAAGGATTGATTAATTAAATACAATTAATTTGATTTGAGCATGATTTATCTTAAACAATAATGATTAAAGAATTGAATTATAGTTTTATTTATGCATAAATATCATTGCATGTATGGATGATCATGATCTAGACCAAGACCTTTGTATGTGAATGGTTTCTTTTAATTTATTTTTTTAAATTAGATTTGTTGGCCTATAAGCCTTCCCCTCATTAATATGTAGGTCATGAGTGCCCAAGGTTTCTTTTATGTAAAACCCTATTTTACCCCTCACCTATGAGTGAGATAAAAGCATATGTAATGGATGGAGCTCCCAAGATAGTGGAGGTGGCTCAATTTTGGAGCCAAGGTGAAACCAATCCAAGGAGATACAAATGTGGAGAGGTGGAAAGCTATAAACAGGAACCCAAAAGGTTCAAGGTGTTTCTCCAATAAGTATTTGGTTAGTTAATCAACCGCTAGATAAACTGACCAATATAACAAGATCATAATCATACCATTTATTTTATTTATGTTAGTTTAACGGTTTAGTTATTGTGGGTGTGTTGTTATGATCGCCCAATTAATGAATTAAACAGGCATACAAGATGAAACTAAAATAATACAGGCTTATACATAAATATTATCTTAGACATGATTAATCACTTAATTATATCCCACATATTATTAACAAGCAGGTAATAAATATTATAAAATAGAAATTTACGTATAAGGATAAAATCCCTCAAAGAAATATTAAGTTGGTATAGCCTTCCATAATCTTCATTAGAATCAAACCATAGTTCAAAGTGCATGACCAACTGTAACGTCCTGGTTTTGGAAGCTGCCCAGAGACGCCTCGTACCCAGTTGGTCACATGGACTCAAATGCATTTCCCCAAATTCCATTGGTTGTCGACTAGTAGTGAGGGCCTTAGTTGTGATAGTGGGGAAACTATGCCCTCATTGGAAGAGTAACACAGCAGAAGTAAAAAATATATACAATGGTAGAAGTAGTAATAATCCATACAAAAGTAAACAGCGGAAGACTATAATTAATAAACTGGAGAACAAACACACACACATATATATATATATATATATATGAATGATGCATGATACATATTTCTAGGAAAGCAGTCAAATAAATCACAATTTTGTATTACAAAAGTACTAAACCAAAGTACAAAAGAAAAACAGTAAACAGCTCCACAACATCGCAAGATATATCTTGGTCACATGATCTCCAGCTCCACAGTCAATCAAGAACATAAAGTAGAAGGGTACTTTCCCTTATCTATACCTATAACAATATAATCTATTTGGGCCCAAAATCATGGCCCAAACAGGGTGTGAGATTAAATCTCAGTAGGCAACCACCACGAGATCTGTGCCTAATAGTCAGTGAATATATGGTAGGTAAGTACAGAAAGAAGTAAACAAGTATGTACTCAGTAGAAAACAAGTAAGTACTCAGCATTAAACAATCCACAGTTTCAAAGCATTCAAACCACTACATAACATGCAACAGCTAAACAAAGCAGATAACCACAACAGGTAACCCTCTGGGAAGTACCCACAGCCTATCCCTTATGGTCCTACCTAGCAACACAAGAACATAGCTAAAGAACAAAGGTAACCCCTTGGGAAGTACTCATAGCCTATCCCCTCTGGTCCTGCCTAATAAGTACAAGAATACCTATGGGCTGTACACTCGGTCTAACCCCTCAGTTTCAGCTTAAGCATAGACTCTTTGAGGAAGCACTCGCCATCAATTCCTCCTATAGTATTGTATTGGTAACTAAAGTTGCTCTAGGGAAGCACTTACATTACATTCCCTCTATGGCCCATGTCGAGTAACTACAGAAACTTTGAGGAAGCACTTAACATAAATTCCCCATGTGATCTCACATCGTAAGTAAAACAGACACTCTGGAGAAGCCCTCAACGTCCATTCTCCCTATGGTCTATACACCAAGTTCTCATGGACTTGTGTAAGTCAAGTAAGTGTAGTAGAACATATCGTCCCAAGTAAACCTCAAGAACTACTTGGCTAGTAGTCTACAACATATCAGCATAATATAACAATAGTCACACCATCCTACAATATTAGGCATGGGAAAGTAAACAGCAGCCTAACAGGCAAACTAGACCCAACGGTCAAAATAGGAAAAACAGGAATGGGAAAACAAATCCAAAGAATATAAATTCACCCTCTTCACAATAAATTAACCTCCAATAAAGCATACAATCTTAGCAGGAAAAAAATACGGCTAAAACGGTAAACTTTCAATACCTTGTTCATGGGTACTAGGAAAATTTTCACATATAACTCAAAGACATTCAACAGAATGGCACAAACCAGCTACCTCAGTGTTAGGATACCTCTATACTCTGGTGGCGGCCCTTGGATTAACCTAGAACATGGTAGATCTATAAAAACTCCTAACATGTTCAACCCATGATATCTCACGAGAGAGGAGAAATCAGAAGATGGTGCTCTAGGGGAAAAGATAAATCACTGATGTGATTCCAACGCAATCAACAGTGTTTGATTCAGAGGACAGACGCTCGCTCGGGGGTTCATCGAAGATCCGTGGCCATATGGGAGCTCTCAGCCGAATGATAACTTTAGGGTTCTAATGAAATTGATCCACAAGCTACCAAAACTCCTCAAATCTGGAGAACTCACCACCAAAATCCTTCTATATCTCCTTCCATAACATCCAAAAGTCTTAAAATCCACACCCAAGGAAACCACAACCCTAGATCTACACAAAATGCGTGTAGATATAGAAAACTGAGAGAGAGATAGAGAGATGTATATCTAGAGGAAAACACAAAGAAACCAAAAGGAGATACTTGCCTAGGAGAAACCACCTTGAAACCCCTTTTATTTGCTTCCAAAATGAGTGGGAGAGTCCCTCTAACCCTTGAGAACTAAAATCCCGGAGAGAGATTTGAGTGGGAGGAAGAATGAGGGAGAGATGGGAAATCCCGAGTGGCCCAAGACTTAAAAACCTAAACTTTAAGTGGATTCATGGCTACCCTGCATGGTTTGGAAAATCGTGCGCTAATTGTGAGGTTTCCACTGTCCCACCCAGGATCTTTGCATAGATTTCCCACACGGTCTGAAAAACTGTGCACCACCTATGTGGAGCCCACTGTAAAGGGTTCATGGTTTCCTAGGCTGGCCGTATAGTTTGTTCAGACTGTGTGCCAACCATACGGCCCTGGACAACCTCCACAACTTTAAAAGTTTTTCTCATAATTTTCCATACTTTAACCAACCATAAAAATGAATACATACATGAAAAGAAGGTTCGGGTTCTTAAAAACTTCCCCCCTTAAAGAAATTATCCCATGAATTTCCCAAGCGCGGTGTAGAAAAAGAAACCCCAAATAGCTCTGGCCAATGTGCTCGTACATCGGTCTCGCTCTCCCAAGTCTCGTCTTGTACTTTCCTGTGCTTCCATAGAACTCATACCAGAAGAACAGATCGGCCATGGAGGACCTTTGTACTATGATCAACAGTCCGGATGGAATGCTCCTCAAATGACGCATCCACTTTGAGCTCAACCTCCTTAGATTGAAAGACATGATACGGGTTTGAAAAGTAATTTCGGAGTTTAAAAACATGAAAAACGTCATGAATAGCCCGGTACCTCTGAGGTAACATCAATTGATATGAAACCGGACCAGCTCTCTCCAACACCTCAAATGGCATGATGTGCCTCTGTGAAAGCTTACCCTATCTCCTAATCCTATTGTGTCCCAACCTCGGTGTGACATGCAGGAAAACCTAATCCGAGACCTCGAAATCTAGAGGTCATCTCCACTGATCAACATAAGACTTCTGTCGAGACTGTGCAGTATCCATCCTCTTCCTAATCAACTCTATCTTTTTTGTGGTATCCTGAACAAGATGTGGACCCAGAAAAGTTTCCTCTCCTACTTCCATCCAACATAAGGGTGATCGGAATGTCCTACTGTACAAAGACACATAAGGTGTCATTTGAAATGTTTCTTGAAAACTATTGTTGTAGGCAAACTCCACAAGAGGTATATGCTTCTCTCAAGAACCTCCAAAATCTAAGATGCATACTCGGAGCATGTCCTCAAGCAACTAAATCATACGCTCGGACTGGCCATCTGTCTAGGGATGGTAAGCTGTACTCAGAAGTACCTATGTACCCAACGCCTTCTGAAGCCCCTACCAGACCTGAGAAGTAAAAAAATCATCCCTGTCTGAAACAATGGAGTGTGGAACTCCATGAAAATGTATAATCTCACAGATGTACAACCATCATATCTCATCAACACTAAAAGTATCCTTTATCGGTAGGAAGTGAGATACCTTCATGAGTCTGTCAATAACAACCCAAATTGCATCATTCCCTCAAGGCGACCTCGGCAACCCTGTCATGAAATCCATCTCGACATTATTCCACTTCCACTCAGGAATGGGTAACTACTGCAAAAGATCTTTTAGTCGTTGATTCTCCACCTTCACCTACTGATAGGTGGAACACATCATGAAAAAACCATCAACATCCCTCTTCATACATGGCCACCAATAATGGCAGTGTAGATCACGATACATTTTGGTGACACTGGGATGAACTGCCCAAACTGATGAAAGAATGTCTCGCATCAGCTCATCCCGTATGTTTGCTGGCACCCATACGTGCCCCTAGAAATGAAAGATCTCATCCTCACCTATGGTCCACCCATAAATAGGGTCCTCTTCGGATATGCTCTCTCGTAGTACTAGGCCTTTCGAATATGATAGTTTCCTCATTCTCACTAGATCAAGAAGATTAGAGGTAACAACTACAGAAGATAGAAACATATGTCCATGTCTATCGTGCACCTCCAAATGCATCTTAGAAAATAGAGTCATAAGACTCCACTCACTACTGGCCTCCTAAACTTCGTATACTTGGGTCCTCCTCCTCAGTGCATCAGCCACTGTGTTTCCCTTCCAAGGCATATAGGTAAGCTCGAAATAAAAGGATTATAGGTACTCAACCCACCTTCACTTTCTCAAATTCAGATCACGCTGAGTGAATATTTACTTGAGACTCTTATGGATGGTGAAAACCACAAAATTCTCTCCTGGTAGATAATGTCTCTAATAGCATAAAGCATGAACAACAGAATCTAACTCGAGATTGTGTGTCGGGTAATTCCTCTCATGTGGCATCAACTGCCGAGACCTATATGAAATGACTCCCTCTCCTTGCATAAGCACAAATCCTAGCCTGATACCTAAAGCATCGCAATATATATAATAGATCTTGCCTAGCTCTGGAAAGAATAGTATCGGTGCTGAGGTTAGTCTCCCTTTTAGCTCTTGAAAGGATAACTCACAAGATTCTGACCATAAAAACTTTTCACCCTTCTTAGTCAGACCCTTCAGTGGTGCTTCTAAGCGTGATAAGTTTTGTATGAAAGGTCTGTAGTATCCAGCCTACTCTAGAAAACTTCATGCCTCAAAGATGTTCTTCACCAGCTCTCAGGAAACTACTACTCTCACTTTATTTGGATATAATGATACTCCTTTCTCTGAGATAACATGACCCAAGAAGTAAATCTAATCCATACAAAAGTATAATTTTGAGATCTTACCATATAACGGATGCTCTCTCAGTGTAATCAAAACAATATCAAGATGGGTAGCATGGTTGTATTGAGTGTGAGAGTACACCAAGATATCATCCATGAAGACCACCATGAAGGAATCCAAGCATGGTTGGAATACTCGGTTCATCAGTGCCATGATACCTATAGGCGCATTCATGAGACCGAACGACATAACTATATACTTGTATAGACCATACATGCTTCGAAAGGCTATGATAGGTATATTAGATGGTCTAATGTGCAACTGATGATAACCAAACCTCAAGTAAATCTTCGAGAACACCCCGACTCCTCAAAGATGATCAAAGAGATCATAAATCCTAGGAAAGAGATATCGGTTCTTGACTGTCAATTGGTTCAAATTTTGATAATCCACACAAAGCCTGAGGATATCGTTCGCCATCTTCTCAAACAGGACAAGAGAGCCATAAGGATAACTACTGGGTCGGATGAAACCCTTTTCCTACAACACCTCCAATTTCTTCTTGAGCTCCTGCAACTTTGGTGTCACCATCCTATAAGGAGGAATGGACACCAGTGCTGCTCTTGGGACGAGCTCAATAGAAAATTCCACCTCTCACTCTAGAGGAAAATCTGAAAATTCCTCTGGAAATGAATCCCTGAAACGATCCACCACTGGAGGAAAGTCTAACTGTGAAGTCCCCCGGTCATCCAGAAATAGACTAGAAATATGGGTTGTAACTCCTCCCAACCCATGATGCTCAGGTCCCGCTCTGCTCGCATGGACATTCCATTCTCCCTTGTGAAGAAACAATATTCCCTCGGGTGATGTGAAACTCACTATGTGGTGATAATAGTCAACGGATGCTTGGAAAAGAACTAACCAGTCAATTCCAAGAATGAAATCATATCCTATCATCTCTAAGACATAGAGGTCCCATAGGAAGTGACACCCACCAATATCTAGAGGGCACTCCCTGAACTGACGTACACTATCCATTCTAGTCCCCAACAGAGTGTCTAGCATCAAGATATCAACAGAAGAAAAGATGCAGAGACCAAGGATCTCCACAACAAAAACAGATATAAAGCTATGGGAAGCCCCTGTATTGAAAAGAGAAGAAGCTAAAACTGAGGCTACTAAGATCGTACCTCGAATGGTAGAGGGTATGGGATCCGGCTCCTGCTGGGTCTGATCCACTATGAAAGTCTGGCTTGCACCGCGGCCTTGTGACCCTGCTTGACCACTCTGAGGTGATCCACCCTGATGTTGTTGAATGACCGGTGACTGGCCACCATGGCCATGACCTCCACCTCAGCCTGAAGGGCCAAAAAACTCTAGTTCCTAGACCAGTGAGAAACTGGTGGTGTTTCTCCTAAACAAGGAGTCATAGAAGAACCCAGGTAACCAGCTGCTGGTGAGAATATCTAAAAGAAGCACTAAATATGACCCATCTTTCCTCAATATCGGCACTCCACCGGGTCTCTCGAGAAATGTGGACTCTTATTCCCACTCTTCCCACACTGGTGGAACACCACCTAGCTACCAGAAGGTGTCTCTTTCCTCCTCGGGTCTCTGCACATCGACTCCCTATGGTGATTCCTGCTGTTAGTAGGAGGAGTACTAACTCCAGATATTGACCTGCCCTGGCTCACAACTCCAGAATCCCTTATATTATGCTCTTTGATCAGTGCCTGGTTGACTATATAAGTGATAGAAGTCAACCGGAATATGTTCACCTATGATCGGATGTCATGCCTCAGACCATCCTCGAGCTTCCTTGCCATGAATAACTGATCACCTTTTGAAATAGGCGTAAAGCGTTGTAGCTTAGTAAAATGAGAGGAATTCTCCATGACAGAAATATTTCCATGCTTTAGACTCATGAAATCTCAGGCTTGATCATCCCTCAAGGTCTCTAGATAGATGTAGTTAAATAATATGTGCTAAAACTAATCCCAGGCTATGACATGTTGGCATCCCACCTGTGAGATCATATCCCACCATCTCTTGGAGTAATCCCGAAGCATGTAGGTAGCTAGATTCACCATATTATCTAGAGGTATCTCCATATGCTCTAATATTGTCAGCATGGCTTCTATCCATGACTCTACAGCCCGGGGTCCTCCATCCCCTGAGAAAGTGGGAGGATGTTTCCGCTGAAAGATCCAAGTCAGATCTTCCATCGACGGGGTCGGAGGCGGCACTCCCTGAAAGGTCTGCATCATCCTCATGAAACCCTCTCTAAACTGTGCATCAACACCTGTGTCAGGTATAACAGCTAGTTTCAAGGCTAGCACAACTGGAGGATATACTGGAAGTTTTTGATCTACCATACCCGATGTCTAATCACTACATGGAAACTGGCGAACAACTGGAGGACGTCTCGATGGCATGACCATGCATGGTCAAGTGAAAACCTTAGATCAAGATTGTCAAGGACTAAAAAACTATAAGAGAAAGAAGGTAATAGGAGTAATAAAATCATTTATGTTTTTCAAAACATGACTACACGGCGTGTATAACTTAAGTTACTATCCATATGTGTCATTAGTCACACACGTGGACACAGGGTCGACACAACACGGCATGTATGAAAGGTACACAGTGTGTTCACCGCAGTTTTTTCCTATCTCATTTCTCTTCCCACATGGCCAATGACATAGCTAGAGACTACACAACATGTACATACGGTACACGCCATGTACTTAAGAAAAACAGTTTCTTCCCGAACAGAAGAACACATGTTGTGTATTCAAAACTACACTGCGTGTATTCTGGGTTTTCCGGACAGTAAGACTTAGAAACTACTCCAGATCCCATAAAAACACTGAAACAAACATTAAATTTCCAAATTTTGATCTGTGAGGGCCCATACTCCCCACGAATCAATGATTAGAATTTTATACATGTTATAAAAAAGGTAAACCAGGAAATAGTCCACCAATTTCCGGTCCATGAGGGCCCATAACACCTCAAGAACCAAAATTAGGCGTTCATTCAGAAAAAACCTTGTACAAATAATACCTTATCAAACATCAGGTATTTATCAAGGCAACTATCACAACATTATTCATATTCTACACAACATCTATCACAACAACATGCAATTGCTAATGCACCCCAAATGGCATGGAAAGAATGAATGACATGTGATTTCTAGAAAGTGTATGTATGATTAATGAGATGGAATACTCTCATCTCATTAGGTTGCGGAAGAAATAGAACCTCAATAACATCAATAGTAATAGCAAAAAACATGTGAGTCACTGTGAAAATCAAATCAATCGTAAACATGCAAAACCAGAAAAATTTCAATAAACGAGGTAGGTTGGCTTTTCCCTGTACACGGGTTAGCTACTCCCCGGGAACATCTTATTACCAAGTAGTTATTCCTTCATATACCTAGGTAATGGTTCCAAACAGTAAGTCAAGAGAAAATATTTCCTCTGATACCACTTTGTAATGTCCCGGTTCCAGAAGCCGCCCAGAGATGCCCCGTACCCAGTTGGTCACATGGCCTCAAGCACATTTCCCCAAATGCTAGAGGCTACTGACTAGAAGTGAGGGCCTTGGTTGTGATAGTGTGGAAACTATTCCCTTCATTGGCAGAGTAACACAGCGGATGTAAAATAAATATACAATGGAAGAAGCAGTAATAATTCATACAAAAGTAAATAGTAGAAGACTAGAAATAATAAAATGAAGCACACACACACACACACACACATATATATATATATATATATGAATGATGCATGATACATATATCTAAGAAAGTATCCAAAAAACTCAAAATACTAGAATACAATAGTACTAAACCAAAGTGCAAAAGAAAATCACTAAACAGATCCACAACATCGCAAGCCATAGCTTGCTCTCATGCTCTCCAGCTCCATAGTCAATCAAGAAACTGAAGTATAAGGGCAATTTACCTTATCTATACCTTCAACAATATAATCTGTTTGGACCCAAAAGCATGTCCCAAATAGGGTGTGAGACTAAATCCCAGTAGGCAACCACCATGAGATCTGTGCCTAACAGTCAGGGAATATATGGTAGGTAAGTACAGAAATCAGTAAACAAGGAAGTACACAGTAGTAAACAAGGAAGTACTCAGTAGTAAACAATCCATAGTTTCAAAGAATTAAAACCGCTACATAACATGAAATATCTAAACAAAGCAGATAACCACAACAGGTAACCCTCTGGGAAGTACCCACAACCTACCCCCTCTGTTCCTACCAATAAACACAAGCAAGCAGCTAAAGCACAAAGGTAACCCTCTAAGAATTACTCACAGCCTATCCCCTCTAGTCTTACCTAACAAGTACAAGTATGTAGAGACCCGAAGCTTGATGTACATAGATTTGACATTACTTTTTCGGAATACATAATACATAACAAAAACAGACACACAAGGACCATAATAGTTTAGTGTCTTTGGAAACTTGGAACGTAATCTTCTAATCGTGGTGAAAGATCTTCAACATCTCCCATAAAGATCTTCCACTTTTTGTTTCCTTACCTAAAACCATTATTTTAATCCTGGGGGAAAATAAAACATAAAAAGGGTGAGCTCAAATGCTCAGTAAGGGTAATCATGGATAAAATAAAACATACCATATACATTTGAACCTAAAAACATGAACATAATGTTTAAACATAAAAATCTTGAGCAACTACTTAAAAACATGGAAGAACATAAGGCATAGATCATAATGGAACATAAATCATGATAACATAACATGGGAATAAAACATGTAATTGTGGCATCCATTAAGGACATTTAATGATTTCCATAGTAGCCAAGGCATAGCTTCCAAGACCATCTTAGTGGACAAAGCCCCTTTCTAAATCGAGTTCACTCCTCGTTCCAGTCCTGTAATACTGAACCGGATTAACTTACCGTTCCATCCATGTCTATCTCATGAGATATAAATCTTTACCCAATGCATTGGAGAGAGATATAGGTCCCACTCATCTCATAGTGAAATCATTCTTACTTGTGCCACAAAATAGACTTAAAATATTCATCATAACCCAAAGAATAAAATGGGTTTCATAAACATCATCCCATTATCACATAATCCATATAAAACAAATGGATATTTCACCATAAGAAAATTGAAACTATGTAAATCATAGAGACATTATACTTGAAACATACACATATGAAATAATGTCATCTTAGATAGAAAATGGTTTTGATAAAACACTTGAAATGAATTCTTGAGGAAAATATCCTTTCTTCTTCAAAATCATTCTCTTTTCACAAAATGTCATTCAATTTTAAAAGAAAAGGATTTTTTTGAAAATAGTCATGAAATATTTTGGAGTAAGATTCATGAAAATAATGCTTTATAAAACCGTAAAAATCCATTCATTCCGTATAAGTTAAAAAAACATTCTTCTCGTACTTTTGCCAGAAAAGTAAAAAAAGAACCTCGTAATGTAAACGAAAGAAAGATTCCTTAAATACCATGTAATAAAAGTCAAAATGGGTAAAAAGGACTTTAAACATACATGAAAAAACTTTTATAAAACATGGACATGGATAATTGCAACAACCCCAGTAAATACTTACGAATAAGCAATCTCGGATAAAAATGAGATTTGAAAAATTATCCCTTACCTTAGGTCTGATATGCTTCGTACGTATCCCAACCTCCTGTATAATGATTTAAATACTGTTATTTACTTATTAAAGAATCATATTCATTGTTATGATATCATTTATGGTTCACTTATGACTTTATATTACCTGTTCTTTTGTAAATTCCATGTTAAAGAGCGTTTTGGGTAAAATCGTTTCATTTGTCATCCGTGTTTTGACTTGTAATTATTAATATGACTACATAGATCATGATTACTTAATTCCATAATATAAAACATGATTTATATATAATATATATTCATAATATACATATATATAATATATCGATAAATGGAAAGAAATACACCATTCATGGAGACGGTAGGTCGTACGTACGCATGAACGTTGTTTTCGTTTCCTCATTGAATTGAATGGAATTAATTGGATGACATACATATATATATACATAAATCCAGTATCATTATTATGTCATATATTTCATGATTACTTATTATATATACTTTATAACCATTTATGAATGGTTAATCATTGAGAATGAATCTCATCACGTCGTGGAGACGGTATTCCGTACGTACGCACGAGCGATGATATTGTTCCCATGATCGTGGAATTTTATTGTAGTGTATGTATAATATTATAGAATCAATATCACTTTACAATAATCATATATAGTTATTATTTACACCATTATACCCAACCAAGTATGGTGGTGATGGAAAATAGATTACACCACGGCGTGGAGACGGTATTCCGTACGTACGCACGCGCTGTGATTTCATTTTACATAGGATGGATAAATGGTGAAATAGAGTTGTTTCATACTTATAAAAACATATCAGTATATGAGTGATACTTATGTTATTACTTAATAATGAAAAAACCTAAAAAGAATAAGTGGAAGAATAAATAAAGTTGAAAGAATCGATAACGGACATTACCTCTTCTTTGAAGCGCCTCTTTGAGACCTCCTCTTAGGGTACTAAAATTGGTCTTTGAAGAAAAACAGAACCTCTAGGATGTTTCTAGGGAAGTGTAGAAGAGAATTTTTCAGGGTTTGGCCGAGCTTTAAGGCTCAAAGTGGTGTGAGGAAGAGAGGTAGGAGGTGCCCTTTTATAAGGGAGGAGAGGGGCACCTTTGGAATAACTAAAAATATTATTTTCTTATAAAGTCATATTCAGTTTTTAATAGCTCCAAGTTGATTTATTTCAAAGAAAGGGTAGGGATAGGTCGAAATAATCTCATCCAATAGAATTTAGACAAGTTTATGTCATTATATTAACCTTATCTTTTAGTTTTAACTCTTAGTTAATTAGATTGACATTTACCATGTCACTTTGTATTTTTATATTATATAGTTACTAAACACACCATATACATCTAAGAGACCCCAAGTGGTCCATTAATGATACACATATCATGATATAATTATCTTGGACGAACCTTAGATTTTTAAAAATATAATAACAATTAATAATAAAATATTTTTTAAAAAAAAAACTATTTTATGTCAATTTTGACACTATTTGGTATTTGATTTTTTGAAACTCATAACAGAATGATTAGTTCGAAAAACGTTAATTAAATCAATACTAACATGTCATATTAATATAGAAAATTATTTAAATTCATAAAAAGACCCAAATTACATTTATTTTGATATTTATAACATCAATTATGTCAATATTTCATTAATAAGATAATTAATGTATCATCATTGTTTCATAAATAAATTATATTATTTTAAGTATAAAAATTATAAATAAAATAAAATTATGTAGGAAATCTTTTTATCTTTATAATGAATATTTATAGTCGAATTTATCTTATTTATAAACCTATATTAAAATGATTTAGTTATTAAAATTTGATTTTAACTATTTTAACCCTTCTTTAAATAAATTAATAATAAATGTTCTAATCTAATCCAAGTGGGCCTAAATGGTCATATTTTATTCCTAAGGTTGTTTTTGGCCGAATTACACTTATCCAATAAAATTATGACATGTGTTAGGGTAATAATAATATCATTTTTACCCTTAATTACCCTATTTACTTTTAACCGTGGTAAAAAAAAGTAAAAAGTTACTATTCACCAAAAATTATTTTCATCTCATTGAACCACATTTTAGTCCTTGATATTAACTGTGTCTCTCGGATTTTCTAAATTCCACTCACAAAAGCGGTAAAATTAAGTTTTATGAAAAATTCAGTTTTTTTAACTACCACTTAGTGGTTTCACTATTCATCAAAAAATGAAAGTTTCCAAAAAAATACCAAACATTAGGCCTAAGATATATTTGATATTATGATTTCAAAAATGATGTCTATTTTACCAAATTAAAAACATATCAGTTGCATTAATTAATTTAAAAATTAGTTCCCGTCATCAAAACAAATAGTGTGTTCTTAAGAGATAATAACTATAAAAAGATTGACACTTGTTTATGTCTGGTTTAAATGTGAAATTACATCCAATGACCAACAATGTATTAAATTGTAAAAATATATTCAGAATATACTTTAAAACCACTCCACTTAATAATTTATCACTATTAATTATTTCGATTAAAAAAGTTGTTTTTAATTAAAATTTAATAATTTTCACTATTCATCAGAATATGAAAGTTATCCGAAAAGTACCAAAATTTCACCCTAAGCTAATTTCGATATTCCGAATCCAAAAATGAAGTACATTTTGAATGATAAAATTTATAAAATTTCAAAAAGTGGGTATTACTATTCATAAAGGCTCATTCATAATAATATTATAATAATATCTCGTTTAGTGAAACTCGGTATTGCGTACTACACACGCTATCGAGGAAGGTCGTGATTGCGTGTAATGCAAGGCAAGTTAGGTATGCATGTTTTGAATGCTCATTGTAGCGTAAAACATAAGAAATTAATGAAATTAAAAAGAATATTTTTCATAAAATCTCGGGGTGTTACATTATACCCCCCTTAAAATGAATTTCGCCCTCGAAATTCGTCAGGGTTATAAATGGTTTACTACTCGAAAGTTTCTTTAATAGAATACCACATCGTAAAAAGGAATATCAAAACCAATCTTTAAAAACTAAATTATGAAACGTAATGGTTACCCAAATTAACTAATCACTGGGTTTCCACATAGGAGAACATAGGTGAAAATATGGATATGGAAGAGAAATCTAACCATCAAGTTCTTGATGGAGAGTGGTAGAGAACATAGCTATGAAAAATCCATTAATCACAGATCCATAGATTTGTGATGATCTAAGGTACCATCTGATTCCTCGTATATAAGAGCACTAGGACAACATTTTTTGGTTTTCAAGATCATTTCCCTAAAGTTGATGAAATTGGAATTAGGAGAAATACTTTCGTGATTTTTTTACAGTCTCACTTTTGGCCGTTCTTTGGAAAATTTACACTTCATCTCTTAAATAAATGAAGTTGAATTTGTCATTCATGATGTGTTAGCAGATCATGTGATAGAATGATGGTTCATTCCATCTGTCTCAAACAAAAGGTTAGAAATGTTATCAAAAAATACATAAGTCCATTTATAGTGAGATTAATCATATATGGTTCCTAAAATGGACTTATACTTCATATATCATACTGCTTAATATAATAAAACTAGTTTCTACTAAACAGGGACTTCCTGTAGGCCAGTGGTAGGTGATAAAGGCCAGTCGCACTTCGGTTGTGGGTTCGATTCCCACAGCCTTGTCTGACGCGATGGGTTGTCGCCCGTCCTGCAGGTTATCCTTTTTCTAAAACTACATTACTATAACATCCCATCAATAATATCGAAAAAACTTCTATCCCTAAACAATACTAACTTATGTCCAACATAATCCATTCCAATCTTTAGGCTTATCCATAATACTTCACTCCACTCTCATATTATAGTGAAAACGATTACCAGGGATTTAATACCATCGTTGATCCCCATATATCATAAGATATGTCTTGTTGGTCACATTCCAAACATTCGAAGGACTTAATCATGTATTCTCTTGAAAAAATGAATACCCATTGAACCTTAGTGAAAACATGAATGCAGTTAAAAGTTAACACTTTCCACATACCAAAATCCTCAAAATTATATATACTCAAACCATGATATCACTTAGTCCTTATATCAATCATGAGCTCATGAATACAATCAAACATCTCATTATCTTCTTATTCCTTCATTATGTGCATATCATATACTTTCCAAAAATATCTGAATAACCTTCCATGGTTACTGGTACCATTCAACATACACTTTCAAATACAATAGTGTTACAATCCTTAGATGATTCTTTATTCCATAGTACCATTAACTATACAACATAACTCTCGATAAACATACAATCATTCCACAACCTTCTAAAACAACTGACTGAGCTTCAACACTTCTATCAGCTCATATATCATTTGTAGTCTCCTCATCATCATCCACATAAATACTACCCATATGACCATGCTGATTCTCTTCATTATATTTTCCATTAGGGAATTGGTTTGAATAATGCTCGTACATTCCACATTTAAAACATCTAATCATTGTTGATGTCGTAGTAATACCATTATCCTTGTCAATGGTGTTAACTTGACCTTTTCCTTTGCACTTACTGGCTTTGTGTCATTCTTTTCCACACCCAAAACATCTTCCAGTTCCTTTGAAACAATCTCCCTGATGCCTCTTCCCACATGATTTACATGAGGGAAATTGAACTTTCTTTCCTCTATGATCATCATGAAACTCCATCTTTCTCTTATTATCTGAGTCGGGAAACTTACCAAAGTTGAGATTATTGATCATATTATGAGATTGCTGATTAGGCATAATAACGATGTTTGGACTTCCAGATCCCGTTTCATTTGGTTTCTCATGAAGAATATCATTCCATTGTCTGTCATATCCTCCATTATCGTGAATCTTCATGTTTCCAGCCATTTTCTAAAACCCAAAAAGAATAGTGTGAGAGGTAAAAATCATGCTAGGTAAAACAACATAGTAAAGGGGGAGTTCCCTTAATATCTAACATCTTATGTTAAATTCTAAGATCGTTACCATAGTTCTAGGACTATATCCTATACGTATACTTATCCTTAGGGACATCCCTAGACATACCTTAGAAATATCTCTAGGGATCTCACTAACGTTTTCGCATCCTAGTTTCCAAAGGTTGACTAAACCTTTCCTCTGATACCAACTGTAGAGACCCGAAGCTTGACGTACATAGATATGACATTACTTTTGCGGAATACATAATACATAACAAAAACAGACAAACAAGGACTGTAATAGTTTAGCGTCTTTGAAACTTGGAACGTAATCTTCTAATCGTGGTGAAAGATCTTCAACATCTCACATAAAGATCTTCCAGTTTTTGTTTCCTTACCTAAAACCTTTCTTTTAATAATGGGGGAAAATAAAACATAAAAATGGTGAGCTCAAATGCTCAGTAAGGGTAATCATGGATAAAATAAAACATACCATATACATTTGAACCTAAAAACATGAACATAATGTTTAAACATCAAAATCTTGACCAACTACTTAAAAACATGGAAGAACATAAGGCATAGATCATAATGGAACATAAATCATGATAACATAACATGGGAATAAAACATGTAATTGTGGAATCCATTAAGCACATTTAATTATTTCTATAGTAGCCAAGGCATTGCTTCCAAGACCATCTTAGTGGACAAAGTCCCTTTCTGAATCGAGTTCACTCCTCATTCCAGTCCTGTAATACTGAACCAGATTAACTTACCATTCCATCCATGTCTATCTCGTGAGATATAAATATTTACCCAATGAATTAGAGGGAGATATAGGTCCCACCCATCTCATAGTGAAATCATTCTTACTTTTTCCACAAAATAATCTTAAAATATTCATCAAACCCCAAAGAATAAAATGGGTTTCATAAACATCATCCCCTCATCACATAATCCATATAAAACAAATGGATATTTCACCATAAGAAAATTGAAACTATGTAAATCATAGAGACATTATACTTGAAACATACACATATGAAATAATGTCATCTTAGATAGAAAATGGTTTTGATAAAACACTTGAAATGAATTCTTGAGGAAAATATCCTTTCTTCTTCAAAATCATTCTCTTTTCACAAAATGTCATGCAGTTTTAAAAGAAAAGGATTTTGTTGAAAATAGTCATGAAATATTTTGGAGTAAGATTCATGAAAATAAGGCTTTATAAAACCGTAAAAATCCGTTCATTCCGTATAAGTTAAAAAAAACATTCTTCTCGTTCTTTTGCCAGAAAAGTCAAAAAAGTACCTCGTAACGTAAAAAAAATAAATATTCCTTACATACCATGTAGTAAAAGTCAAAATGTGTAAAAAGGAATTTAAACATACATGAATACACTTTTATAAAACATGGACATGGATAATTTCAACAACCCCAGTAAATACTTATGAATAAGAAATCTCGGATAAAAATGAGATTTGCAAAATTATCCCTTACCTTAGGTCTGATATGCTTCGTATGTATCCGAAACTCATGTACAATGATTTAAATACTTTTATTTACTTATTACATAATCATATTCATTGTTATGATATCATATATGGTTCACTTATGACTTTATATTACCCGTTCTTTTGTAAATTCCATGTTAAAGAGTGTTTTGGGTAAAATCATTTCATTTGTCGTCCGTGTTTTGACTTGTAATTATTAATATGATTACATAGATCATGATTAATTAATTACAGAATATAAAACATTATTTATATATAATATATATTAATAATATACATATATATAATAGATCGATAAATGTAAAGAAATACACCGTTCATAGAGACGGTAGGCCGTACATACGCATGAACGCTGTTTTCGTTTCCTCGTTGAATTTAATGGAATTAATTGGATGACATACATATATATATACATAAATCCAGTATCATTATTATGTCATATATTTCATGATTACTTATTATATATACTTTATAATCATTTATGAATGGTTAATCATTGAGAATGAATCTCATCGCGTCGTGGAGACGGTATTCCGTACGTACGCACGAGCGATGATATTGTTCCCATGATCATGGAATTTTATTGGATTGTATGTATAATATTATAGAATCAACATAACTTTACAATAATCATATATATTTATTATTTACACCATTATACCCATCCAAGTAAGGTGGTGATGGAAAATAGATTACACCACGGCGTGGAGACGGTATTTCGTACGTACGCACGCGCGGTGATTTCGTTTTCCGTAGGATGGATAGATGGTGAAATAGGGTTGTTTCATACTTATAAAACATATCAGTATATGAGTGATACTGATGTTATTACTTAATAATGAAACAACCTAAGAAGAATAAGTGGAAGAAGAAATAAAGTTGAAAGAATCGGTAACGGACATTACCTCTTCTTTGAAGCGCCTCTTTGAGACCTCCTCTTAGGGTACTAAAATTGGTATTTGAAGAAGACAAGAACCTCTAGGATGTTTCTAGGGAAGTTTAGAGGAGAATTTGGCAGGGGTTGGACGAGCTTGAAGGCTCAAAGTTGTGTGAGGAAGAGAGGGAGGAGGTGCCCTTTTATAAGGGAGGAGAGGGGCACCTTTGGAATAACTAAAAATATTTTTTTCTTATAAAGTCATATTCGGTTTTTAATAGCTCCAGATTGATTTATTTCGAAGATAAGGTGGGTATAGGTAGAAATACTCTCATACAACAGAATTTAGACAAGTTTAGGTCATTATATTAACCTTATCTTTTAGTTTTAACACTTAGTTAATTAGATTGACATTTACCATGTCACTTTGTATTTTTATATTATATAGTTACTAAACATACCATATAAATCAAAGCGACCCCCAAGTGGTCCATTAATGATACACCTATCATGATATAAGTATCTTGGCCGAACCTTATATTTTTAGGAATATAATAACAATTAATAATAAAATATTTTTAAAAAAAAACTATTTTATGTCAATTTTGACACTATTTGGTAATTGATTTTTGTGAAACTTATAACAGAATTATTAGTTCTAAAAAAGTTAATTAAATCAATACTCACATGTCATATTAACATAGAAAATTATTGGAATTCATAAAAAGTCCCAAATTACATTTATTTTGATATTTATAACATCAATTATGTCAATATTTCATTAATAAGATAATTACTGCATCATCATTGTTTCATAAATAAATTAAATTATTTTAAGTCTAAAAATTATAAATAAAATACCATTATGTATGAAATATTTTTATATTTCTAATGAATATTTATAGTCGAATTTATATTATGTATAACCCTATATTAAAAATGATTTATTTATTAAACTTTGATTTTAACTATTTTAACCCTTCTTTAAATAAATTAATAATAAATTTCCTAATCTAATCCAAGTGGGCCTAAATGGTCATATTTTATTCCTAAGGTTGTTTTTGGCTGAATTACACTTATCTAATAGAATTAGGACATGTTTTAGGGTAATAATAATATCATTTTTACCCTTAATTACCCTATTTACTTTTAATCGTGGTAAAAAAAGTAAAAAGTTACTATTCACCAAAAATTATTTTCATCTCATTGAACCAAATTTTAGTCCTTGATATTAACCGTGTCTCTCGGATTTTCGAAATTCCACTCAAAAAAGAGGTAAAATTAAGTTTTATGAAAAATTCAGTTTTTTTAACTACCACTTAGTGGTTTCACTATTCATCAAAAAAATGAAAGTTTCAAGAAAAATATCAAACATTAGGAAAAAGATATATTTGATATTATGATTTCAAAAAATATGTCTATTTTACCAAATTCAAAACATATCATTTGCATTAATTAATTTAAAAATTAGTTCTCATCGTCAAAACAAATAGCGTGTTCTTAAGAGATAATAACTATAAAAAGATTGACACTTGTTTATGTCTGGTTTAAATGTGAAATTACATCCAATGACCAACATTTTATTAAATTGTAAAAATATATTCTAAATATACTTTAAAACCACTCCAATTAATAATTTATCACTATTAATTATTTCGATTAAAAAAGTTGTTTTTAATTAAAATTTAGTAATTTTCAGTATTCATCAGAATATGAAAGTTATCCGAAAAGTACCAAAATTTCACCCTAAGCTAATTTCGATATTCCGAATCCAGAAATGAAGTCCATTTTGAATGATAAAATTTATAAAATTTCAAAAAGTGGGTATTACTATTCATAAAGGCTAGTTCATAATAATATTATAATAATATCTCGTTTAGTGAAACTCTGTATTGCGTACTACACACGCTATCGAGGAAGGTCATGATTGCGTGTAATGCAAGGCAAGTCAGGGATGCGTGTTGTGCATGCTCCTTGTAGCATACAACATAAGAAATTAATGAAATTAAAAAGAATACTTTTCATAAAATCTCGGGGTGTTACAAAGTAACCCTATGGGGGGATGTATGCTTTCTTGGAGGTTCACCGAAGATCCGCAGCCGTACAGGAGCTCTCGTCCAAATGAGAACTTTAGGGTTCTGATGAAATTGATCTACAAGCTACTAAACCTCCTAAAATCCGGTGAACGCACCACTGAAATCGCTCTATATCCCCTTCCCTAACATCCAAAAGTATTAAAATAAACACCCAAGGAAACCACAACCCTAGATCTACACATAATTCATGTAGATCTAGAAAACTGAGAGAGAGAGAGAGAGAGAGATTTAGATTTATAGGAAAACACAATGAAACCTAGAGGAGAGACTTACCTTGGAGAAACCACCTTGAAACCCCTTTTATTTTCTTCCAAAATGAGTGGGAGAGTCCCTCCAACCCTTGGGAACTTAAAACCCTAAGAGATCTTTGTGTGAGAGGAAGAATGAGGGAGAGATGGGAAATCCAGAGTTTCCCGAGACTTAAAAACCTAAACTTTAAGTGGATGCATGGTTACCTTGCACGTTTTGGAAAATCGTGTGCTAATTTTGAGGTTTTCACTGTCTCACCCAGGGACTTCACATGGCTTGCTCACACGGTCTGAAAAACTATGCACCGCCCGTGTGGAGCCCACTTTCAAGGGTTCACAGTTTCCTGGGCTGGTCGCACGGTTTGTTCATACCATGTGCCAATCATGCTCCCCTGCACAACCTCCACAACTTTAAATGTTTTTCCCAGAATTTTCCAAACTTTATCCAACCAAAAAATGAATACGTAACTAAAAAAAGGTTTGTGTTCTTACAAACTTCCACCCTTAAAGAAATTCTCCCTTGAATTTCCCTAGCACGGCATAGAAGAAGAAACCCCAAATAGATCAGGCCAATGTGCTCGTACATCGGTCTCCCTCTCCCATGTCCCGTCTTGTACTTGCCTGTGCTTCCATAGCACTCATACCAGAGGAACAGATCGACCACAGAGGACCTTTTTACTGCGATCAAAAATTGTTATAGGATTCTCCTCAAATGATGTATCCACTTTGACCTCAACCTCCTCAGGTTGAAAGACATTAGACAGGTTTGAAAAGTGACATCAGAGCTGAGAAATGTGAAAAATGTTGTGCATAGCCTGGTACCTATGAGGTAACTGTAACTGATAGGAAACCAGACCAACTCTCTCCAACACCTAAAATGGCCTGACCTACCTCAGTGAAATTTTACCCTATATCCTAATTCTCTTGTGTCCCATCCTCGGTGTGACATGCAGGAAAACATGATCTCTGGCCTCGAACTCCATAGTTCATCTCCACTGATCAGCATAAGACTTATGTCGAGACTGTGCAGTATCCATCCTCTTCCGAATCAACTCTATCTGTTATGTGGTCTCCAGAACAAGATGAGGTCCCAGCAAAGTTTGATCTCCTACTTCCAACCAACATAAGGGTGATCGACATGGCCTACTTTACAAAGCCTCATAAGGTTCCATCTTAAATGTTTCTTGAAAAATATTGTTGTAGTAAAACTCCACAAGAGGTATATGATTCTCCCAAGAACCTCCAAAATCCAGGATGCATGCACAGAACATGTCCTCAAGCACTTGAATCGTATGCTCGAACTTGCCATCTGTCTGGGGATGGTAAGTTGTACTCAAAAGTACCTATGTACCCAATGCCTTCTGAAGCCCCTACTAGACCTGAAAAGTAAAACGAGCATCCTTGTCTGAAACAATGGAGTGTGTAACTCCATTAAAACGTACAATCTCACAGATTTATAACCATCCCTGCTCATCAACACTAAAATTCTCCTTGATTGAAAGGAAGTGAACAACCTTCGTGATTCTATCAATGACAACACAAACTGCATCATTACCTAGAGGCATCCTCAGAAACCCTGTCACGAAATCCTTTGCGATATCATTCCACTTCCACTCGGGAATCGGTAACTACGGCAAAAGCTCTACTGATTGCTAATTCTACACCTTCACCTACTGACAGGTGGAACACATCATGAAAAAACGAGCAACATAACTCTTCATTCCTGGCCACCAATAATGGCAGTGTAGATCATGATACATTTTGGTGACACCAGGATGAACTTCCCAAACTGAGGAAAGAAAGTCTTGCATCAGCTCATCACTTATGTTAGTTGGCACCCATACGTGACCCTAGAAATGAAAGATCTCATCCTCGCCTATGGTCTATCCTGTAATAGGGTCCTCTCCTAACACACTCTCCCATAGGACTAGGCCTTCTCTATCTGATAGCCACCTCATTCACACTCAATCAAGAAGCGTATAGGTAACAGCTACAGAAGATAGAAACATATGTTCATTTCTATCGTGCACCTCCAAATGAATATTAGAAAATAGAGCCATAAGCTGTCACTCACTACTGGCCTCATAAAATTCATGTACCTGGGTCCTCCTACTCAGTGCATCAACCACTGCATTGCCATTCCTAGGTGTATAGGTAAGCTCAAAATCAAAGAATTTTAGGTACTCAACACACCTTCACTGTCTCAAATTCAGATAACATAAAGTGAAGATTTACTTGAGACTCTTATGGATGGTGAAAACCCCAAAATCCTCTCCTAGTAGATAATGTCACCAGCAACGTAAAGCATGAACAACAGCATTCAACTCTAGATCGCGCATCGGGTAATTCCTCTCCTGTGGCCTCAACTACTGAGACCTATATGAAACGAATCCATATCCCTTCATAAGCACAGATCCTAGCCTGATACCTGAAGCATCACAATAGACAGAATAGATCTTTCCCATCTCTAGAAAGACTAGTATCGGGGTTGACGTTAGTCTCCCTTTCATCTCCTGAAAGGCTGACTCACAAGAGTCTAACCATAAGAACTTTTCACCCTTCTTAGTCAGACCCGTCAGTGGTGCTGCTAAGCATGAGAAGTCCTTTATGAAAGGTCTGTAGTATCCAGCCAGCCTTAGAAAACTTTGTGCCTCAAAGACGTTCTTTGGATGCTCCCAAGAAACCGCTACTCTCACTTTCTCTGGATCAACTGATACTCCTGTCTCTGAGATAGAATGACCCAAGAAGTAAATCTAATCCATCCAGAAGTGGAATTTTGAGATCTTAGAATATAACTGATTCTCTCTCAGTGTACTCAAAACAATCTCAATATGGGTAGCATGGTCGTATTGAGTTTGAGAGTACACCAAGATATCGTCCATGAAGACCACCATGAAGGAATCCAAGTATGGATGGAATATTCGGTTCATCAGTGCCATGAAAATTATAGGTGTGTTCATGAGACCAAACAGCATAACTATATACTCGTATAGACTATACATGATCCGAAAGGCTATGAGAGGTATATCAGATGGTCTAATGTGCAACTCATGATAACCGGACCACAATTCAATCATTGAGAACACCCAGGATCCTCGAAGCTGATCAAAGAGATCATCAATAATATGTAAGAGATATCGGTTCTTGACTGTCAACTGGTTCAACTTCCATTAATCCACACAAATCCTGAGGGTACCATCCACCTTCTTCGCAAACATGGCGGGAGAACCATAATGAGAACTACTAGGTTGGATGAAACCCTTTTCCTTCAACTCTTCCAACTTCTTCTTGAGCTCATGCAACTTTGGTGTAGCCATCCTATAAGGAGGAATGGACACCAGTACTACTCCTAGAATGAGCTCAATAGAAAATTCCACCTCTCTCTCCGGAGGAAAACTTGAAAAGTCCTCTGGAAAGACATATCTGAAATGATCCACCAATGGAGGAAATTATAACTATGAAGTCCCCTAGTCATCCAGATATAGACTAGAAATCTAGGCTATAAATCCTCCCAACCCATGATGCTCAAGTCCCACTCTACTCACATGGACATCCCATTCTCCCTTGTGATGAAACAATATACCCTATGGTGATTTGAAACTCACCCTGTGGTGATAAAAGTCAATGAATTCTTGGAAAGTAACTAAACAGTCCATTTCGAGAATGAAATCATATCCTATCATCTCTAGGATATAGAGGTCCCATAGGAAGTGACACCCAATAATCTCTAGAGTTCACTCCCTGAACTGACGTACACTAGCCATTCTAGTCCCCAACAGACTGTCTAGCATCAAGATATCAGTACAAGAAAAGATGCAGAGACCAAGGCTCTCCACAACAGTAATAGATATAAATAAATGGGAAGCCCCTGTATCGAAAAGAGAAGAATGTAAAACTGTGGCTACTAAGATCGTACCTCCAATGGTAGAGGGTCTGGGATTCTACTCCTGCTGGGTCTACTCCACTGCAAAAGTCCGGCCTGCACCGTGACCCTATGACCTTACTTGATCGCTCTAAGTTGATCCACTCTGATGTAGTTGAAAGACCGACGACTGACAACCATGGTCACGACCTCCACATTAGCCTAAACGGCCAGAAGAACTCCAGTTCCCAGACCGGTGAGAAACTGGTGGTGCTTCTCCTGAGTGATGAGTCATAGAAAAACCCTATTCACCAGCTGCTGGTGAGAATATATAATAGAAGCTGAAGATGACCCATCTTGCCTCATGATCGGCACTACATCGGGTCTCTCGGGCAATGTGGCCTCATATTCCCACTCTTCCCACACTAGTAGCACATCACATGGCTGCCAGAAGGTGTCTCACACCTCCTTGGGTCTCCGCGCATAGACTCCCTATGGTGCTTCCTGCTGTCAGTACGAGGAATACTAACTCCAGATGTCGAGCCGCCCTGGCTCACAACTCCAAGATCCCTCAGATTGTGCTCTGTGATTAGTGCCTGGTTGACTATAGAAGTGATATAAGTCAACTAGAAGATGTTCACCTGCTATCGGATGTCATGCCTCAGACCATCCTCGAACTTCCTTGCCATGAATAACTGATCACCTCCTGAAATAGGTGTGAAGTGTTGTAGCTCGGTAAAATGAGAGGAATACTCTCTGAAAGAAAGATTTCCCTACTCCAGACTCATGAAATCTCGGGCTCGATCAGCTCTCATGGTCTTTGGATAGAATTAGTCAAAGAATATGATCTAAAACTCATCCCAGGCCATGACTTGATGGCGTCCCACCTGTGATATCACATACCACCATCTCTTAGAAGAATCCCAAAGAATGTAGGTGGCGAGATTCACCCTCTTCTCTAGAGGTATCTCCAGATGCTCGAATATTGTCAGCATGTCTTCTAGCCATGAATCTGCAGCCTGGGGTCCTCCATCCCATGAGAAAGTGGGAGGATGCTGCTGCTGAAAGATTCATATCAAATCTACCATCGATGGGACCGGAGGCAACGCTCCCTGAAAGGTATGCATCATCCTCATAAAAACCTCTCTAAATTGTGAATCATCACCTACGTCAGGTATAACGGTTGGTTCCAAGGTTGGAACAACTGGAGGATCTGTTGGAAGTCCCTGATCTACCATACCCGATGTCTGATCACCGCCTGGCAACTGGCGAACAACCGGAGGATGTCTCGATGGCATGACTCTGAAAGGTCAAGTGCACACCTTAGATCAAGATTATCAATTAAAGAAAAACTAGAAGTGCAAGAAGGTAATAGGAGGAAGAAAATCATTTATGTTTTTCAAAACATGACTACACGGCGTGTATAACTTAAGGTACTATCCATCTATGTTGTTAGTCACACAGGTGGACACAGGTTCGACATAACACGGCGTGTATGAACGGTACACGACATGTTCACTCCAAGTTTTCCCTATCTCATGTCTCTACCCACACGGCCAATGACACAGCTAGATACTACACGGCATGTATATACGGTACATGGTGTGTACTTAAGAAAAACATTTTCTTCCCGAACAGAAGAACACATGATGTGTATTCAAAACTACATGGCGTGTATTCTGGGTTTTCCGGATAGTAAGCCTTAGAAACTACTCCAGAGCCCAGAAAACACTAAAACAAACATTAAATTTCCAAATTCTGATCCGTGAGGGCCCATACTCCCCACAGATCAAATCTTGGAATTTTATACATGTTATAAACAAGGTAAACCAAGCAGTGATCCACCAATATCCAGTCCATGATGGCCCATAACACCTCAAGAACCAAAATTTGGTGTTCATTCAAACAAAACCTTTTACAAACGATACCTTATAAAATAGATGGTATTTATCAAGGAAACTATCACAACAGCATGCATATTCTACACAACATCTATCACAACAACATGAAATTGATAATACACCCTAAATGGCATGGCAAGAATGCATGACATGTGATTTCTAGAAAGAGTCTATATGATTCATGAGATTTAATACTCTCATCTCATCAGGTTGCAATAGAAATAGAACCTCAAAAACATAAACAGTAATAGAACAAAACATGTGTGTCACCGTGAAAATAAAATCAACCGTAAACATGCAAAACCAAAAAAAATTCAATAAATGAGGTATTTTGGCTTTTCCCTATACACGGGTTAGGTACTCCTAGGCACATCTTATTACCAAGTACTTGTTCCTTCCTCTCCCTGGCTAAAGACTCCAAAAAGTAAGTCGAGAGAAAATATTTCCTTTGATACCACTTTGTAATGTCCCGATTTCAGAAGCCGCCCAGAGACACCTTGTACCTAGTTGGTCACATGGCCTCAAGCGCATTTCCCAAAATTCTAGAGGCTGCCGACTAGAAGTGAGGGCCTTAGTTGAGATAGTGGTAAAACTATTCCCTCATTGGTATAGTAACATAGTTGATGTAAAACAAATATACAATGTCAGAAGCAGTAACAATCCATATAAAAGTAAACAGTGGAAGACTAGAAATAATAAACTAAAGCAAACATATATATACGAATGATGAAAGATACATATATCTATGAAAGTATCCAAACAAATAACAATGATGGAATACAATAGTACTAAACCAAAGTACAAAAGAAAAACACTAAATACCTCCACAACATCACAAGCCATATCTTGGTCTCATGCTCTCCAGCTCCACAGTCAGTTAAGAACCTGAAGTAAAAGGGCACTTGCCCTTATCTATACCTGCAAAAATATAATCTATTTGAGCCCAAAATCCTGGCCCAAATAGGGTGTGAGACTAAATCCCAGTAGGCAACCACCACGAGATCTATTCCTAATAGTTAGTGAATATATAGTAGGTAAGTACAGAAAGAAGTAAACAAGGAAGTAATAAACAGTAAACAAGGAAGTACTCAGCAGTAAACAATCCATAGTTTCAAAGAATTCAAACCACTAAATAACATGAAACAACTAAAAAAAGCAGATAACCACACCAGGTAACCCTCTGAGAAGTACCCACAGCCTATCCCCTCCATTCCTACCTAGAAACACAAGAACGCAGATAAAGCACAAAGGTAACCCTATGATAATTACTCATAGCCAATCCCCTCTGGTCCTACCTAATAAGTACAAGAAACCCTTTGGACAGTACACTCAGTTTAACCCCTCTAGTTCAGCTTAATCATAGACTCTCTGAGGAATCACTCATCATCAATTCCTCTTATAGTCTCGTATCGGTAACTAAAGGCGCTCTACAGAAGCACTTATGTCACATTACCTCTGTGGCCCGCATCAAGGAACTAAAGACAGTCTAAGGAAGCAATAAATGTCAATTCCCCTTGTGGTCTTCCATCATAAGTAAAACAGACACTCTGGAGAATCCCTCAATGTCCATTCTCCCTATGGTCTATACATAAGTTTCTCACGACCCTGTGTAATTCAAGCAAGTATAGTAGTGTGTATCGGCCCAAGTAAACCTCAAGAACTATTTGTCTAGTAGTCTATAGAATATGATCATAACATAACAACAGTCACCCCATTCGACAATACTAGGCATGGGAAAGTAAATAGCATCCTAACAAGAAAACTAGACCCGACAGTCAAAACAGGCAAAACATGCATGGGAAAACACATCCAAAGCACAAAAATTCACCCTATTCCCAATCAATTAACCTCTACTCAAGAATACAATCTTAGAATGAAAACAGTAGGGATAAAATGGTAAACACGCAATACCCCGTTCATGAGTATTGGGAAAATTTTCTCATATAACTCAAAGACATTCAACAGAAAGGCACAAACCACCTACCTCGGTGTTAGGAAATTTCTATACTCCAGCAGAAGCCCTTGGATCGACCTAGAACGCGGTATATATATAAAAACACCTAACATGTTCAACCCATGATATCTCACGAGAGATTAGAAATCATAAGATGGTTCTCTAAGGGAAAAGAGAACTCACCAATGTGATTCTAACGCAACTAACGGTGTTCAATTCGGAGGAAGAATGCTCTCTCAGGGGTTCGTCTAAGATCTACAGTCATACGGGAGCTCTCAACTGAACGATACCTTTAGGGTTTCGATGAAATTGATCCACAAGCTACCACACCTCCTCAAATCTAGCGAACGCACCATTGAAATCGCTCTATATCCCTTTCCCTAACAACCACAAGTCTTAAAATCAACACCCAAGGCAACCAAAACCCTAGATCTACACACAATGAGTGTAGATCTAGAAAACTGAGAGATAGAGATAGAGAGAGAGAGAGATGTATATCTAGAGGAAAACACAAAGAAACCAAGGGGAGAGACTTACCTGGGATAAACCACCTTCAAACCACCTTGAAACTGCTTTGATTTACTTCCAAAATGAGTGGGAGAGTCCCTCCAACCCTTGAGAACTGAAAATCCCAAGAGAGTTTTGAGTGGAAGGAAGAATGAGGGAGAGATGGGAAATCCTAAGTGGCCCGGGACTTAAAAACCTAATCTCTAAGTAGTCGCACGGTTACCCCGCATGGTTTGGAAAATCATGTGCCAACCATGTGGTTTCCACTTTCTCACCCAAGGACTTCACACAGCTTTCCCACACGGTCTAACAAACCGTGTGCCGCCCATGTGGAGCCCACTGTCAAGGGTGCACAGTTTCCTGGGCTTGCCGCCCAGTTTGTTCAGACCGTGCACCAACCGTGTACCCCTGCACAACCTCCACAACTTTAAAAAAATTTCCCAAAATTTTCCAAAATTCAACCAACCAGAAAAAGGAATACATACCTGAAAAGAAGTTCAAGGTTATTACACCAACCCTAGTTGGGGTACTTTTAATTATTGGGGAATTATAATTCATGATTTTGGGTTGAATTGTCTTGGTTCAAATCAAGGGTTGACTTCCATAGTAGGACATGGTGTGACCAAGGGGAAAATGTTGAGGAAATCCAAAATAAAATCACTTTAGGATTGGGGAGTCCACTCAGCGGATTAAGGGGCTTCTAGTTAAGGAAGTTGGAATTTAGAATTCATAACTAAAACCCATCATCTTGCTTGACCAACCTTTTTTGGGGTAATGCGAAGGGAAATATGGATCCTTTCCACTAGAATATTCAAAAATAATAATATTATTAAGTCAATGGGGATGAATATTGTATTTCGATAAAATAGTGGGATACTAATAAGTATTAAATAATTTATTTCTCTATGTTTTATCATTATAAAGTATTAAACCTTTTCTCATATTAATTTGTAGAAAATTTAAGAAAAATTATTTCAAACATATCATTGTGAACCATACATGAGAAGGAAAACCATTTCACTATCCCCAATTTCCAGGAATGGCAGAGACGTTTACACTTCATCCTTCACCACGAAAGGAAATTGTATGTAATGGAAGAGCTTGTTCCATTTGTGCCTAAAAAAGAGTCCAGTGATGAGGAAAAATCTCTCTATTTGAAACATATGGATGATTCCAAAGATGTCCAATGTTTCATGATATCATATATGTCTAATGAGGTCTTGAAGAATCATGGAAACATGAATGTGTATAACATGATGTCTCATCTTAATGATCTCTATCAACAGAAGGACAGACAAGAGAGATATGAGATCTACAGTTCTTTGTTCACAATTATGCTTGGAGAGTGTGTGCCAGCTGGGCCCCATGTAGTTAAACTTATTGGTTACATTGAATGCCTGGACATTATAGGGATTATGTTCTCAAATGATTTGCATACAAATATCATCTTATCATCACTGTCCAAGAACTTCACTTTCTTTTTTGTCAACTACAACATGAGAGACAGTGAGAAGAGTATATCAGAACTTCTGATTTTAATTCGCCATGTAGATAAGGACATGGGGCATGAAAACCCCACAGTCCTTATGGTAAATAAGTAAATGAAGGGTAAGGTAAAGGGTCCAAGGATTCATAAATGGTCTAATACCCCTAAGAAATATCCCTCCAAGAAGGGTAATATCCATAGGCAGGGCAAGGAATGGGAGGTGGTATTTTTGGAATGTGGCAAGAAAGGCCACTGGAAGAGGAATTGCACCCAAAAGTGTGAGGACTCTAAAGGTGTGTTCGTTATTGAGTGTAGTTGTTCCATTTCTTTACATTGGGTATTAGATACATATTTTGGGGCTCGAATATGTATTCAAATTCAGGAACCATGTAGATTTAGAAAGATTTATAGAGGAGATGTGGATCTTCGAGCTGCCAATGGCATGAGGCTGGCTACATTGTCCATTGGCGATTACCATCTCTCATTGCCAATTGGAGTGCTTTTCATTTTATGTAACTGTTATTATGTACCTATTGTTACCAAGAACAAAAAAAATTGTCTTATTTGGATATGGATGGATTTATTTTTAAATTTGGAAATTAGGGATATTTCTTTTATAATAACAACATATGTTATGGTATGGTGCATTTAAATAATGGTTTGTATGTATTAAATTACGAAAACCAAGTGCTTGAAATTGATAATGAAACAAATTCACATGAATCACAGAACACCTAATTGTGGAATCATCATCTTGGTCATGTAAATGAGAATTTCTTGATAAAGTTCTGACAGGATGGTTATTTAGACTCTACTGAGCTAAAACCACTTGATTG
This sequence comes from Viscum album, assembly GCA_963277665.1. Classification (NCBI taxonomy): domain Eukaryota; kingdom Viridiplantae; phylum Streptophyta; class Magnoliopsida; order Santalales; family Viscaceae; genus Viscum; species Viscum album. Next base: position 1,030,613,338 of record OY728133.1, on the reverse strand, counting down.
ATGTCAAACTTGTTTATAAGGTAAAATGACCAGGCCACCTTTTAGTGGACAGTGTTAAAGGTCCACATATCTTCTAGGATTTGTGTACACATATGTGTGTGGACCATTTATAGTATAATCTAGAGATGGATATTCTTACATCATTATTTTTACTAATTATTTGAGTAGATAAGTCTATATATACATAATGAGGTATAAGTCAAAAGCCTTAGAGAAATTTAACGAATTAAAGAATGAAGTAGAGAATCAACTTGGTAAGAAGATAATGAAGCTTCGATCGGATCAAGGTAGAGAATATCTGAACCAATAGTTGATCGATCTTCTACAAGAGTCTGGGATTTTATCTCAACTCAATACTCATTATACACCATAGTGGAATTGTGTTAGTGAAAGGGGGAACCACACCTTGTTGGACATGGTGAGGTTGATGATGAGTCATGCTGATCTTACATTATTCTTTTGGGGATATTAATTACAAACGGATGTACACACATTAAATTGAGTGCCAAATAAGGTGGAAAATGGAATTCCCTCTTAATTATGGAATGGAAAGAAACCAATTTTGTCTCACACATGTGTATGGGGATGTGAGGTATTTGTGAAGGCCTTATCTATAAACTAACTAGAACCCTGGGGCACGAGGTTTATATTTATAGGATATCCCAAGGAAACGAAAGGATATTACCTATATAAACTATCACATAAGAAAGTGATTGTATCCAGACAAGTTGTATTTCTTGAGAGGGATCACACCCTCAAAAAAGAATTGTGGGAGGAATATTGACTTCGAAAAAGATAATTCTAAAGATACATAGGAGTTGTCACATGAATATGTTCCACAAGTCTTGTGTAAGTGGTTCTAGAAACATAAGTAATACTTAAGTTCTCAAGAGAGGAAAGGGAACCAGATAGATTTTGTTTCCTAGTCACTGAAGATGATGAATCATTATTGTTGGACAATGACAAACCTCTCTCCAACAAGGAAGCATTAGAAATATCAGAAGCTACAAGTTGGCTAGAAGCTATGAATTCTAAGATAGATTCCATGTATCAGAACCAAGTCTAGGTTTTGGTTGCTGATACAGTTGATGTAAAGCATGTTGGATGCAAATGGGTATTCAAGAGAAAACTTGACATGGAAGGTCAAGTTAGTGCCTATAATGAAAGGTTAGGGGATAAATGATTTAGAGAGCATCAAGGGATTTAATATGATTAACTTTATCACTAGTTTCCATGTTTAAATCCATAAGAATCATACCTTCTATAGCAACTTACCATGAAAACTTGATTTTGAAAATGGATGTCAAAACCTCATTCCTTAATAGGAACCCTCATAAATATGTCTATATGACACAACTAGAAGTTTTTGTTACACCATGAAAATCCAAACTATTTTGCAAGGGGCATAAATTCATTTATGGACAAAAGAAATCATCTAGTTCATTAAACATTTGATTTGATGAAGCCATAAAGGAATTGGGTGTCATTAAGAACGAATATGAGAAATGTGTTTATAAGCTTTTTAATGGGAATGTGGTTGTTATTCTAGTAGTATATGTTGATGATATATTTGTTATTGGAAACTATGTACGAGTCTTACAATCAGTTAAAGACTGGTTGAACATGTGTTTCTCCTTGAAGGACTTGGGTGAATTCGCCTACAATCTAGGGATCAAGATCATTTGTGATAGATTCAAGATGCTTCTTGGACAAAGTTAGGGTATATACATTGACCATATACTCAGGAGATTTAGTATGGAGAAATACAACAGGGGATTGGTTCCAGTGTCACATGGCCTACGTCTTTCTAGGAAATGTGTCCTTAGACACTATAGGAGAAACATAGAATGAGTACAATCCCATATGCTTCGGCTATAGGATCCATCAGGTATGTCACGTTTTGTACTAAGCTTGATGATTCCTATGAATTGAGAATGGTCGGAAGATATCAAGAAGATCTAGGAGAAAATTATTGGACTACTATTAAAATTATCCTTAAGTATCTAAGAAGAACTAAGGATATGTTTTTGTTGTATGGAGGAGATAAGGATCTTGTCATCAGAGGGTATGCTGATGTTGGATTTTAGATTGATCAGAATGATCTAAAGTCACAATTTTGATATGTTTTCTATCTCAACGGAGGATCAGTGAGCTGGAAGAGTGCAAAGAAACCATTTTTCATGGATTCTACATCAGATTCTGAATATATAGAATCTTTTGATGTAGCCAAGGAAGCCATCTGGATTCAGAACTTTGTCCAAGATCTTGATGTGGTGCCTAGTAGTAAAGATCCTATCACATTGTATTTTGATAATACTATAATGGTGTCTCTTGCAAAATAACCAAGGACAAATTAATGGACAAAGCACATTCTTTGAAAGTATCACCACTTGAGGGATTTCTATCAAAGTGGTGAAGTTGCAATGAGTAGAGTGTCTACGTAAGATAACATGGAGGACGATATGACTAAAGGCATATCTTAGCAGAAGCATGAATATCATGTGAGAGATAGCAGGTTAAAGGTTGTTAGAAGTTCTCTCTAATCCAAGTGAAAGTTTATTAGAGTTTGTGGCCTAGGACCAACTAATTTGAAATTTATTCATTAATAAATACCTTATCACATCTTGATTGTTCTTTTATGTGACAATGCATGTGATAATGTTCTTAGGATAGTTGGAACATTAAAGGGTCATACAGGATCCCTGTTAGGATGAGAACCTGAAAGTGCCATAACATTGTTCTTGAATATATGTTATATGGACATATAATGTTATTTGAGGAACAAAAATAATACATTCCATTAGGTTTGAGGACTCATAAAACTTTGAGGCACCTTCTCATAGTGTGCGCCATTGTTAATATCTTGGACAATATTATGAGAACGTGACCTGCTATTAGGAAATATACATTTCATAGTGTCATTGGATGTTCCTATCTGTAGAAATGTGTATTGGTCCTTAGACTTTAAGATTATTATTAATGGGTATTAAAACTCATGCACTTAGATGTATTGAAGAAAACTATGATGAAACACTATTCACAGTGAGGTAGGATATGTTTGGTGTGTCATGAGTAATTATGCATTAATATATAATGCAATAAAGGATTTTTACCTTCTCTTCCTTAACAACAGTAGATATCTCAAGCCCTTTTATGGAATTGATATAGCCTACATAAATCCAGGTACATGGTAAGGAATATGCTATTTCAATTCCAAAAAGTCAAAGAAAGAATAATCAAGCACATGGTTTGATGGCACTAGCATACAATATCTTTATTTGGGATATCGAAACAAATGGATTACATTACACGACAAGCATTTGTAGGAGGTGACACGTTATTGCGGCGTTAACATCTTTCTCTATTGCTTCTTTGGCGTGTTTCTAGATTCTAAACAAGGACTTTAGGTAGGCTCTATATAATTCCACTGAGAAAGAGTTATAGAGGGCCACACACTAAGTGTGTCCATGTACCTCAGTTAAATATTAATTTAACTAGTTAAATAAATATTATTCCTAATTGTGGTTTAATAATTACTCAAATAATCCTAATCACATTTATTTCGACAATATTTATTTGAGAGAATATATTGTGGGTGAAATAATATATTTATTAGTGAGTAATGCATTAATATTTATTTGAGAAATAAATATCCATTATTTGAGGTCTAATAAATGTGGTGGAGGAAATAAAGAAAATGGAAAAAAAATTACACACCGTGTATATTAATATACACATCATGTAATTTTTCTAGGGAATTATGAGAAATAATATTATTTAATTAAATAAATAATATTAGGTGTAATTTGAAAGGTGCATGTCAAGTAATAAAAATATTCAACTATTATTATTCGATATGGGGTCTTACTAAGAATTAAATGAAATGAATAAATTCTTTCAATTAATTAATTTATTTTATTATTCTATGTAATTAAAATCCAAATTATATTATTCTCATTAGCCTAGACATTCTCCAAGGGAGAATTATTTACTTCCAAGAATTCTCTCATGCTATGAGAGAGAACCTCTTCCACTGGATCAAAGAGATCACTTTGCAAGCGGATCTCAAGGCGATCGAAGGTGAACATCGCAAGAAAGGGCTCTTCCATGCTAGCACTTAAAGATCCATTTGACGATGTACATAGATATGTTGAGGATGGGTGGATCACCTCTAGAGAATCATACACTTGGATTGTACAATGCAACGACATATCACAGAAGATCGTGACTGAAAACAACAACGGAAAGAGAATTCCTTAAAGTTAATTCTTGTTTTTTAATTATATTTATTATAACCAACATATGATGATCCTATCTATGGTTCTGGGACTCCCTTACTTTCTCTCATTATTCATTCTATTCTAATGATCTGACATTTTATTATTGGGATGGATCTCAGATTGATCATTGTTAATGGAAAAATTAATGTTGAGTACACCCACCAACACACTTCCATTACGCCCAGAACCTACAATTAATTAATTGATTAAATTTTTTATGTATGTAGTGTCCATTTACACTAATCCCATTTTAGTTTCTGGGTTTTTAATATAATTATATTTATATAATATTCATCTTAAATATTGCAATATTTATGTATCAAATTATTGGATTACATTAGATTTTATAAAAGAAATATATAATAATTGGGGGGATTAGAATTAGAGAATTGTTTTGAATACACTATGGTTAGTCCTAATTATATGGTAATATATATGTTTTTTTCTAATGTATATATTATGTGGTATTCCAAAAAAGAAATCCATGTATTGATACTACAAGTGCATTTGGTTTTTTTAAATATGAATCTAGGGTTAATATCCCCAAAAAGAGTAGGTCGAGTATATCTTGAAAAGCATGTTGGTGTATAATGAATGGGGAATTACTAGGCCAGTCCTATCAGAATCATAAGATTATGAAAAAAAATTATAGAAATGAAAAATTCAATATGGAAATTAGATGGGGAGACAACAATTTCCCACATCCAATAGAATCATAAATTAGATATCAGATTATGATAAATCATTCTAATAACGGGACTCATCTACAGTTGCCCATTAATATTGAAAATTACCTTGATTGAGGGTCTTGATTATTTTAGTATTGAACCTCCTTAACACCCTAGAGGAGGATCAGGTAGACACGGTCTTGGGAACATTAGAGTGGTCCTTAAATGGTATTCTCTTTAGGGGGAGATGAATCCCTTACTATTAAATCAACATCTTTTTCCATTAGTTATAATGTAACACCTTAAGATTTTGTGAATTTGTTTTGAATTAATTTAATAATTTGATATTTATCATTTCATGCAACACTAAAAATGGTTTTATAATAATTCAAATATTCTTCCCACATATCACCGACCAGTTGTATGTTATATGCAACACCAACATGGTGTACGTAACACATAACAACAAGTTTAGCATACATAACATGCAAGATTGACCTTCATTGATGGCTTTTGTAACACACAAGAATGAGTGTTACTTAACTATAATATAGTATTTAAAATATTATTACAATGGGATATGAATTAGTCATTATGTTTATCAATATGAATAGTATTGACTATAATAATAAAATATACAGTTTACACAAAAAATAAGATGAATTAATAGGTTACTTATTAATTGAAAATGAATATGAAATTCAATTGAATTAAAAAAGATCATTATTATCACAAATATATTTCAACCTAGTAAATTAAATTAAATAAAAATGGTCTGTTATATTAAATTAATTCATTGAATAATTTTTTTTGATATTCATCCAATAAATTCAATAGTGATAAGATAATAAAAAACCACATTTTATCCATAAAAACCTTTTTTAATAAAGTTAGTTTTATAGCCTTTTAATAGAAACCCAATTTTAAATCAAATTTTTGGGATGTTTATATATTTAATATTTCAAAATATATTTAATCATTCTATTTGAGACATAAAAATAATGTTAGGATAAATTCTTTGAATTTTTCTAAAAGGTTTCAGTTTTTTAATGAAGAGTAAAAAATATTGGATTTTAATTCAAAACAACATTTTCATCTGATTTTTTTATAAGGAAAAATTAAATTTTTAATTGGTTTAATATTTTAGTTAGATAAATATTCATCCATTAATAAAATTTAGTAAATTGGAACTAATTTTATATTGAAATTGGATATAAAATTTTTTCAATATTTTGGACATTTTTACTTTAAAAACCTGCATTGTTGTCCCGTCACTAGGATTAATTTTAAATTAATTTCTGCCACATCTGTAATTAAAATTTTTAAAACTAGATTCCAAATTTTTAATAATAATAATTTATAATGTATAATAAATTCAAATATTTTTTTCAATGATAATATTATTTAATGTGATTAAAATTAATTACATCGATTAAGAGAAAAATAAGGTTAGTAATGTACTAAATCATAAATATAAGATGAAAAACCTCTAAGAAATTTTTCCAACGCCAATTTTATGGCTATTATTCATCCATTTACCTTTCATTATTCATTTTGGAATGTTTTTTATATTTTTTTGGTAAAACGTGGGTACAACTAACTTATTTTAAGAATGCCAAGTGTGTCCTCTCCCTTTCTTATAAAATTCCACCACCTATACCCACTTCCTCACACCTCTAAATCCCCTTGTCTCACACAAAATCTGATCAAATAAGCTCCCAAAATCCACCAATTACACATATATGATGTTTCATGAAATGAAGGAATCTCAAGTAATCATTTTGGAATAAACCAAAAGGAGATATCTGATTAATAGGTAACATCTTCTCTCAAGTCCTTTATTTTATTTTCCATATCCCCCCTCCAAATTTAATTATTATATGATTATATAATAAAAAAACATATCCTACATATACCAGGATGTCACACCCGACCCGATATTTGCGGTTATTTTATTTATTCTTGAGTTTCAATTAAATTTTGTTGATTTTTGAGTTTTCTTTTTTTTATTAAATCAATTAAATTAAAATTAAATAATAATGAATTAAAAAAAGGAAATGGAAACCTAAACTAACTGCACCACCCCACTTTTTACCTAGCGGTCTCCCCCCTTCTCCCCTACCTCGCGACGCCGAACCCCCCCCCCCCCTTCCTCCCCTCCCTCCATTCGCGCGACGACCCCCACCCCTCCCGAACCGCCGAAGTCACTCCTTCCTCCCAGCGAACCTCCCTCTCCGCGACCTTCTCCCTCCAGTGCCCTCCTCTCCCTTGCACGACCTCGCCGAAGCCCTATTGGATAGGTAACTCCCTCGGGTTTTGTCTCGGCCGAACCCTAGGTCAGGGGTTGACCGAGTTTTGTTGTTTTCTTCCGCTTATAGGGTGTGCGGCGGGTCTTTCAGGTCTTCCTCATGCGGATTTCGTCGTCCTTCGCCGAAGGCGAAGCGCTTCGGTCCTTTTCGGTTCATCCGCTGTTTTTTTTAGGTTGATTTATTTTACCCTCTCATTTGTTTAGTTAATTTTAATGAGTTATAAATGTTATTTGGGTAGTGTGAAGTGTGAATTGGTAGTGTTTTAATATGTTTATGGGTTGGAAATTTAGTTTTTGCAAAAGAATGACTATGTGTTGTGATATGGTTTTGCAATGTTTATTGAAAAGTTTTTTATGCCATATTTGCAATGTTCAAAGTATAATTTCAATAGAATTTGAGGTGAATTTTGGTTCAAAATTATTTTTTATTGAATAAGGGAGTAGTTTTGGCATCTATTCCTTGTCTTGTATTTTTACGTATTAATTTTAGATTTGTTTAATTATTAAAACGGACTTTCTGGGGAATCGGTTGGGAACGTGTGTGTAATTTAGGTGTAAAATCTTATTTGGCCTCTTCAAAGGGTTTTTATAAATTTCTCAAATGGTTTATTATATTGTTTTAGTGATGAAAAATACGTCTTTGAAGGGTTTGACATGCTCGTGTTTTGGGCTCGGGTTTTGTATCGAAAATTTGTTATGTTTTGTGTGAGTGTCTTGGTGTGGAGTTTAATGAGGATGTTTTGAGGGTTATTTGGTGGGAGAGGACCTTGTTTTAAGGGCACATAAGGTGCGGATGATTTTTTAAATATCTTTTGAAGGAAAATGAAATATTTGACATGTGAACTTAATTTGTATTTTTTTATATCAATTGTATATGGTTTTGAATGGTGGGCATCATGTTTTCAAATGGTTTTGGTTTATGTGAAGTTTTACTATGGGGATTGGCCCAAATTTGGTTGATTGCTTCTACTTTATATATATATATATATTGTTTCAATTTTATTTAGAGTTTTTGGTAATCTTCATTTCTCTTTTGGGTTAATTAGATAGTTTGGGGTCTTCTCGAAGGGTTGTACACACATACATAGGTACGTATACCTATATATATAAATCATCCTTACCCATATTCCCTCATGGTGTGGGGAATATGTGTATTGGATTAAGGGGTGTATATATATAGGGGTGTATGTGTGCCCCACTGCGGGGCGGTCTTCGTCCAAGGTGTCTGGTGCCGAGTTTTTCGTCTTGCTCCGCTCCCTTTTTGAGGTAGGTTTCCCTATGAATTTCCCTTTAAATTTAAGAATCATTTATTTCTTTCTTTTAGAACCTATTCCTAATATTAATTATTGATATAGAACTGTTAGTAAATTTTATGTCTTGAATTGGAGTGATTTATTTCTTGAAATGTGTTGCAATAAATGGTTTGATCGTGTTTTCACATTAATTGTCTGACTAAATGACCCTTTGGCCTTTGTGAACATGTTTTAGATTTAAAATTCTGGTTTGGGTTTCTTAAATGGGCTTCGAAGTGTATTTCTGGTTTTCAAAGTGGTGCGTGTGTAATTCTTAAGAAATGGTTTGGCATGCGAAAATAATGTGAGGCCTGATTGGAAATTTTGTAAAACTAGTTATATTAAGAAAACTCTCATCGGATGTGGTTCTTTTCTTTGGTTGAGATATATGTTATGGGGGTCCGCTGTGTAGGACTTCCCTATGATCTATGTAGAAAGGTGAGGGACATATTCCTTGGGTTGGCTCGGGGTGTTGCATGTTGTGCTATATTATTATATATATTGTGATTGGATGCTCGGATGGCATCAGTAGGCCCACCCCCTTTCTAAATACACTGGACATGGGAACCTGGCATATTGAGAGAATATTCTAAGAAGAGTGCTGCACTAGTAGGTTATGGTACTGACCAGTAGCCCATAGTAGGTGGATAAATTGGGTTTATTACTATGGGATTTCCTCTCCACCTTCCTGAGAGAGGATGGTCGAGCGTATTGTGCATTTTGATTTCATCGTGACATATCGATAAGGATGATTTCTCATGTATTGGTGTCTTTGGGCTTATTCTCGATCTTCTAGGTTCACCCATGTCTATTCGGATTTTGTTTCTTGTAGTAGTGACTATGATGCTTATATATACACCTACATTTCCCTTACTGTGTGATTTCTTTTGTGCATTTTTGTATACTGTTTTTCCTTGGAAACTGATAAATTGGTTTTGACTTGTTTTCTAGAAATGGTTTTCAAATGGAAGTGTTCAATCCTCTTTGTGAAAATTGAAAATGTAAACATCACTTACCCTTTGAAAAATGCTAATATCTCACTAAAAGATTGATTTGGGTTTTGAGAAAAGAATAAGGGTAATGACTTGTACTTTTCTTTTGAGTAACATGTAGAAAGCCTTACTTTTATATATTATATTTCCAACCTGAAGTTGATGATTCTTTTGTTTAAGGGAAACGCATTTGGGAATAGATTACTTAGGCACGCCTACTGAGTTTTAATACTCACGCCTATACTTCATTCTTGTTTTTAGTCATAGGTGCTGGTTTCAGCTTGATCTCGATCACCGTGGGCGATATTGTGTCTTATGATCGGAGAGTGACCCACGGGGTCACGTGGAGTTTAGTGGTCATCAGGTCCGGTTAGTTTTTCTTTTCAGTTCTTTCTTAGTTGATTTGTTCAGTTTATTTATTTTTGGGCTTCTTTTTTTTAATTCCGCTCCTTCTGTTTATTTATATTGGGAGAAATTGTTCTCATCGTCACTCTGTTGATTCCCTTGGCGCTTGTCGCCAGCCCGGGAGGATCGGGAACACCTCTCGGGCCTTGTTGCAGATCGACTCGGGTGACCGGTTCTGGGTCAACCTATGTTTGTTCGTGACAAAATGGTATTAGAGAAGGTTCTTTATAGGACCTAGCTTTCAGAGCGCCCTTTGTTATTTGGGTGGTCAAGGTAGATGGAGTAGGACCGTCGGAGCTTGGGTGTAGGTTTTGGGGAGTGTCTGGCCAACACTTTCTGGGCCGAACCTTGAGTTAACATGGGAAGTCAGGTTTTCTTGGTTTATTTGGATCTTGTGGGTTGCTTGGTATTTGGGGAAATGAAATGATAGTCGGGCATGTTCTCTCAGTGAGCTCGCAGGGCCTGGCAAGCCATGTGGAGCCAGGGACGTGGCCCCGAAAGACTCTCTGTGATGGTGGTCTGATTGGAATATGGCCGCCAACCATATGTCCAACTCACCCATCGAAACTAGTTTCCCCCTGGTATATTGTTTTGGATCCTTTTGTGATTTTTAGATTTTCGACCTGTTGAATGGTAGGTTTCATTCGATTGTTCTTAATGTAGGTTGCGATGGTTTTGGGGTGTCTTGTTTAGATTTTAAAATGAAGTTTGGCTTAACAAAATGATGATTGGCTAGTCAAAAGGGGGATTTCCAAAACCAAATCTTTGAATCTTTTGAGAGTGAAATGGGTTGTTTGAAAATGGGGGTTATTTTGGGAAATTTTTTGAACGTTTTTGAAAGGTTTGTGAAATGTGAAATTGGAAAGTGAATAGGGAATTTGAAAATGTTTTTCTTTGATAATGAGGCGTGGTATTAAAAATTGGTTGAGGTATTTTTGAAGTGGTTTTGAAAGTGATAATGTCTCTTCTATCGGACTCTTGGTATTCCTACGAGGGCTCACATATATGTATATGGATGTATGTATGTGGTGAGTGGATGGTTATTGGTATGTATGGGTGAGATATTGAGCTAGCTTAAGAGTGTATATATGTGATCCTAAAGGGAATGCCAATAGTGGGTGATTGGTTCGTAAGGATTGTTATGATTTTTGAAAAGGTTCTTCAAAAAGGGGGTTTTTAATGTTTTAATGTGTGTGTGTGTGATGTTGCCCTTTAGTTTTTGGGTGTTTTCCTTTTTGGACTTGGACTTTTGTGTGTTAGAGGCGTGATTGAAATTATGTTTTGAGTTTGGGTTGTTGATTTAAAAATGGGATGTGGAATTTTGATTTACGATATGTTTTGATTTGGTTTCATGCTTCTCATTTTCAGGTTTCTTCCCCACTGAGTTCTAAGGGATTTTGAGAAGTATCTGCGGGTAGTTCTTTGACCGTGTGCCTTTCAGTTGATCAAGAAGTGATTTAGGTGTTTGGTTTTTCCTTTTCGGATATGGAGCCTGGTGGTTCTCAATATTAGGAGTTCATCCAGAGGTTTCGAGAGTCGAACCCTCCTCATGTTCTTGGGCAGCCGGAACCAGGGAAAGCTGAGGAATGGGTGCGAAACATTAAGGATATCTTTTTTCATCTTGAATCTCCCGAACCTCTAAAGTTGGAGCTTTCCACCTTCACGCTGGAAGGCCTAAGTTAGGAATGGTGGGAATCCGTTCTTCAGGCCGAACGACAGAATAATTTTTCATGGGAGTGCTTTAAATCCTTGTTCATCCAGCAATACTTTTCCGATGATGTGAATACACTGATGAGTTCAAGGTTGTACGGTCTTGAGCAGGGCGATTCAATGGTGTTGGAGTATGCTAAGAGCTTCGCCGATCTGGTGCAGTATCTCCCAAAACTCGTCGGGGATGAATTTTTGAAAGCCCGATTCTTTGAGAGGGGTCTCCGATCAGAATTCCTCCCAGTTGTGCCTTCATTTCCTAATGATTATGAAGAAGTCATGAGGCTGGCTGTTCAAGTCGAAGCCGATTTAGCAGTGTCTGGACAGTTGAGAAGAGGCACAAAAAAGCCATTGTTTTCGGCCTCACCAGATTCATCCGAGAGGAAGTACTGGTTGTGTTTTTAGTGTGGGAAGCCAGGGCATAAGAAGTTTTCATGTTGGTTGGGATAATGGGTTGTGTAATGGATGCTCGTAGAGATCCCGAACAGGTCTCGACTGGTTTCTTAGGTGGTTTTTGTGTTAGGGGTTGGGGTGTTCCTTGTTGGATTGTGTTTAGAAGAGAGCGAGTTTTCATCGTCACCTCTTCATCATTGTTTGTTCGAGATCTGTTTTCTTAGGTGATGTCATCCTTGGATGTGTGGCTTCTTTTGAGGGTGGGATCATAGTTTCTTTTCTGGAATCTGTAGTTCTGGGTTCTGAATGAAAGCAAGTGTGGGTTCTCTGGTCATTTAGTTCTCAGGTTTTTCCTTAGTTGTAAATCATTTTTTTCTTGGGTTTTGATCAACTGAATCTCTTGGGACTTTCTGGGGGCAGAAAGTGTCATGGTGTAAAGAATTGTCACACCCGACCCGATATTTTTGGTTATTTTATTTATTCTTGAGTTTCAATTAAATTTTGTTGATTTTTGAGTTTTCTTTTTTTTATTAAATCAATTAAATTAAAATTAAATTATAATGAATTAAAAAAATAAATGGAAACCTAAACTAACTGTACCCCCCCCCCCCCTTTTACCTAGCGGTCTCCCCCCTTCTCCCCTGCCTCGTGACGTCGAACCCCCCCCCCCCTCCCCTCCATCCATTCGTGTGACGACCCCTGCCCCTCCCGAACCGCCGAAGTCGCTCCCTCCTCCCAGCGAACTTCCCTCTCTGCGGCCTTCTCCCTCCGGTGCCCTCCTCTCCCTTGTAAGACCTCACCGAAGCCCTATTGGACAGGTAACTCCCTCAGTTTTTGTCTCGGCCAAACCATAGGTCATGGGTTGACTGGGTTTTATTGTTTTCTTCCACTTATAGGGTGTTCGGCGGGTCTTGCAGGTATTCCTCGTGCGGATTTCGTCATCCGCCGCCGAAGTCGAAGCGCTTCGGTCCTTTTCGGTTCATCCGCTGTTTTTTTTAGGTTGATTTCTTTTACCCTCTCATTTTTTTAGTTAATTTTAATGAGTTATAAATGTTATTTGGGTAGTGTGTAGTGTGAATTGGTAGTGTTTTAATATGTTTATGTGTTGGAAATTTAGTTTTTGCAAAAGAATGACTATGTGTTGTGATATGGTTTTTCAATGTTTATTGAAAAGTGTTTTATGCCATATTTGCAATGTGAAAAGTATACTTTCAATGGAATTTGAGGTGCGTTTTGGTTCAAAATGATTTTTTATTGAATAAGGGAGTAGTTTTGGCATCTATGCCTCGTCGTGTATTTTTACGTATTAATTTTAGATTTGTTTAATTATTAAAACGGACTTTCTAGGGAATCGGTGGGGAAAGTGTTTGTACTTTAGGTTTAAAATCTTGTTTGGCCTCTTCAAAGGGTTTTTATAAATTGCGCAAATGGTTTATTATATTGTTTGAGTGATGCGAAATATGTCTTTGAAGGGTTTGACATGCTCATGTTTTGGGATCAGGTTTTGTATCGAAAATTTGTTATGTTTTGTGTGAGTGTCTTGGTGTGGAGTTTCATGAGGATGTTTTGAGGGTTATTTGGTGGGCGGGGACCTTATTTTAAGGGCACTTAAGGTGCGGATTATTTTGTAAAGATCTTTTGAAGGAAAATGAAATATTTGACATGTGAACTTAATTTTTATTTTTTTTTATATCAATTGTAGATGGTTTTGAATGGTGAGCGTCATGTTTTCAAATGGTTTTGGTTTATGTGAAGTTTTACTAGGGGGATTGGCCCAACTTTGTTTGATTGCTTATACTTTTTTTATATATATATTGTTTCAATTTTATTTAGAGTTTTTGGTAATCTTCATTTCTCTTTTGGGTTAATTAGATAGTTTGGGGTCTTCTCGAAGGGTTGTACACACATACATAGGTACGTATACCTATATAAATATAAATCATCCTTACCCATATTCCATAAGGGTGTGGGGAATATTTGTATTGGATTAAGGGGTGTATATATATATAGGGGTGTATGTGTGCACCACTGTGGGGCGGTCTTCGTCTAAGGTGTCCGGTGCCGAGTTGTTCGTCTTGCTCTGCTCCCTTTTTTAGGTAGGTTTCCCTATGAATTTCCATTTAAATTTAAGAATCATTTATTTCTTGCTTTTAACACCTAATCATAATATTAATTATTGATATAGAACTATTAGTAAATTTTCTATCTTGAATTGGAGTGATTTATTTCTTGAAATGTGTTGCAATAAATGGTTTGATCGTGTTTTCACATTGATTGCCTGACTAAATGAACCTTTGGCCTTTGTGAACATGTTTTAGATTTAAAATTATGGTTTGGGTTTCTTAAATGGGCTTCGAAGTGTATTTATTGTTTTCAAAGTGGTGCGTGTGTAATTCTTAAGAAATGGTTTGGCATGAGAAAATCATGTGAGGCCCGGTTGGAACTTTTGTAAAACTAGTTATATCAAGAAAACTCTCATCGGATGTGGTCCCTTACTTTGGTTGAGATATATGTTATGGGGGTCTGCTGTGTAGGACTTCCCTGTGATCTATTGTAGAAAGGTGAGGGACATATTCCTTGGGGTGGCTCGAGGTGTTGCCTGTTGTGATATATTATTATATATACTATGATTGGATGCTCAGATGGCATTGGTAGGCCCACCCCCTTTCTAAATACACTGGACATGGGAACCTAGCATATTGAGAGAATATTCTAAGAAGAGTGCTGCACTGGTAGGTTATGGTGCTGACCAGTGGCCCATAGTTGGTGGATAAATTGGGTTTATTACTATGGGATTTTCCCTCGACCTGCCTGAGAGAGGATGGTCGAACGTATTGTGCGTTTTGATTTCATCGTGACATGTCGATAAGGATGATTTCTCATGTATTGGTGTCTTATGGTTTATTCTTGATCTCCTAGGTTCACCCATGTCTATTCGGCTTTTGTTGCTTGTAGTAGTGACTATGATGCTTATATATACACCTACATTTCCCTTAATGTGTGATTTCTTTTGTGCATTTTTGTATATTGTTTTTCCTTGGAAACTGATAAATTGGTTTTGACTTGTTTTCTAGAAATGGTTTTCAAATGGAAGTGTTCAATCCTCTTTGTGAAAATTGAAAATGTAAACATCACTTAACCTTTGAAAAATGCTAATGTCTCACTAAAATATTGATTTGGGTTTTGAGAAAAGAATAAGGGCAATGACTTGTTCTTTTCTTTTGAGTAACATGTAGAAAGCCTTGTTTTTATATATAGTAGTTCAAACCTGAAGTTGATAATTCTTTTGTTTAAAGGAAACGCATTTGGGAATAGATTACTTAGGCACGCCTACTGAGTTTTAATACTCACGCCTATACTTCATTCTTGTTTTTAGTCACTGGTGCAGGTTTCAGCTTGATCTCGATCACTGTGGGCGATGTTGTGTCTTATGATCGGAGAGTGACCCGCGGGGTCACATGGAGTTTAGTGGTCATCAGGTCTGGTTAGTTTTTCTTTTCAGTTCTTTCTTAGTTGATTTGTTCAGTTTATTTATTTTAGGGATACTTTTTTTTAATTCTACTTCTTCTGTTTATTTATATTGGGCGAAATCGTTCCCATCGTCACTCTGTTGATGCCCTTGGCGCTTGTCGCCAGCCCGGGAGGATCGGGAACGCATCTCGGGCCTTGTTGCAGATCGACTCGGGTGACCGGTTCAGGTTCGACCTATGTTGGTTCGTGACACAGGATTTTTTTATTTAAATTTTTTGACCTACACATACACACATTTCCTAATAATGGGTAAAGAACTTATTTTTTCTATGTACAGTGAACTTTGCCTCAGAAAACAATGATTAGTCATTTTTTCTATTACTACCTATCATGGTGACCATTATAGTGGAAAATATATTTTTATATGATATATATTATATTTATATTGTCTTTATACTTCATTAATTTTTATTTATAACAAACCTTTGTGCTTTCCTTCTTATGTAAATACAATAATTTCGTTTGAAGAATTGTGCACTACCGCCCCCTCAAAGCAATATGATTCATTCATACACTACATGGATTTTATTTAGGATGGTTTTAGTTAATATGTATGATATTTATTAATTCATAAATATAATATAATAATGATATATATACATATATATGTGTATTTTACATTCTTTCTCTCAATACAATAATTAAACGAAAATATTGTTTATGCGTATGTACGACCAACCATATCAATGAATAGGGTATTCCATTTCATACATATATATAATATCGATTATTATAATTAAAATATAAATTATATAAATTATATTTATATCATGGATTAAATTATGGAATAAATAAATAAGTATAAGGAAACAAAATATAATAATTTAGGTCCCATAAGAAAAAAAAGTGAATATTACCCAAAGTGTAACCTTAACATAGGATGGTTTACAAGAAGGTAGTGTAATGTCATAATCAACCCATATATGGTATTATATATAATAATATGTTTTTTTAAATTATATATAATTTATTTATATTTATTATAAATTTGGTTTTAACAAGTATGACGAGATTCTAGACACAGGATAAGGAAATTTATCCCACTTTTTATTTCACTAGGATACATTCTATGTTCACCACTCATTCCTTTTGTGTCGTGTATGTAATTACCATTATTGTATATTATGTATATTATAATTAAATTTATGGTTTTTCACATATCCATTTTCTATATTTCTTTCATGGGGATTATGTTTCAAAAGTTACCAAATCTGTGAAATAGATTTTTCTCAATTTTCCTTCATTGAGACGCATTTTTTATGCACCTAAATTCTCTATCTAAATGTTTATACATATATTTTACTTGTTATAACATTAATCTCATTATTTTAATTACCTTTTATGTTTCATGTAATTTCCTTTTCTTATATGGAAGGTATTCCCAAAGTAACCAAGTTATAGGTGTTTATTGAGACAATCTAGTCACTTTTTGAGATTGTTTAGGTTTTTTATTCCTTTGATGAAATATTTTGATAAATATCTCATGCAAATTAATTATAATATGGTTATTAATTATTTACTCATGTACGGGTACTGTTTTTCTACTCTATGGTACATAATATAGTCAATGAAGTGTTTTTAAGAATACTCGACTTCACTCTCTCTTCATTCAGAATTCCTTGTTCTTTCAAAACCTTGATTACTAAATGTGTTTAAGAAAACTTTTTAATATTATCCTATGATGTTAAATGAAATTTTTACTCTTGTTTTACCATTTTAAACAAATGGGTTCTTAAAAATTAATATTCTTATCGTTTTATGATCTAGGCACATTTCTATCCTTTTACAATACAAAAATAATGTACGACAAGTATAGATTTTACCACCTTTCTGGAAAACATTACCTTGAAGAATCATATACACAATTAAAAATTATTTATTTGTTTTTAATTTAGTATTATAGATATTCGTTATTTTTAAAGTGGTTTTGAATGAAAAAGATTTTCATTTTTTTATGTTTTTTAAAATTATCTAAAATACATTTAAGAATTATTTATAAGTGGTCAAAGTCTTTTGAAGAAAATGGATTTCAGAAAATTTTAAATATTTATTTATATTTCTTAAAAAATAACTTAAAAGAAATGGTTTCCAAAAATATTCAATCATTATTTTTATGTTTTTTGAAAAACAATCAAACAAAAAAAATTTAAAAATGTTTTCTAGTTTCTCTTATTAGTATTCAAGGAAAATGGTTTTCAAAATTATTTTGAGTATTATTTATAGGTTTTCAAGTTATGTTATATAAAAATTATATTAAAATGTTTTTATTTTTTAAAATATACATTTTCCAATAAGAAAATATATTTTCCTTAAGAAATTTTTTTAAAAGATATTTCAAAAAAATCATCTAAGATGACATTTGTAGATTTTACTCATGCATTTCTAAGAGATCCTCTGAAGGATCTATTCATATTCTTCTTTTGAATGGATTTTTCATAATTTCAAAATATTTATGACTCACAGGTTATATTTTTATGAAATCTATTTCCCTTTCATGATTTATAGATTTTTGAAATCCATTTCTCTTTCACGGGATATGCTTATGATGAAATGATTATTAAACCTATATCTTTTTTCATAGGTTAATATATGATTTCATGTTTATGAATCCAATTTAATTTCATCAGTTATGATTTTATTGTTTATTATTTTTCATAACATTTATGTATTATTTCATTATGAGATGGGTAGGACCTATATCTTCCTCCAATGCATTTGGTAAAGACTTATATCTCATGATATATACTAAGATGGATGTGGGAATTAATCTTGACTACTAATATGTCCATGAGAGTGAAACCTAACTACCAAGATGGTATGAGCAGTGAACTCATGCTAATAATATGTCCATTTGAGTGATCCATGACTACCAAGATGGTATGGGGTGTGAACCCATACTTCCAATTTGGTCTTTGTAGTAATGCCTTCGGTACTATGGAAATCATATTATAGGCTTATGTGTCTTCAACAATTACATGTTTTATTATTATGTTATGCTTTCTTGTCTTGTGTTATTTTTTTCTTATGATTCATGTCTTATGAATTTCCATTATTTATAACATGATTCATGTATATGATCTTAGATATAAAGGGTATGGTTCTTCAATTTTCATGATCATTTCTTATACCCTTTCACTCTTGATTATTCTTAAATATCACCCTTGTTTACCCTTACTACGAATTTGATATAACCCCTTTCTAATGTTTCCTTTCCCTATCTTATGATTAATGGTTTTAGGTATAAGTACTAAAGGTGGTGAAATTTATAGTAGAGGTTTAAGATCATTCACTATGGTGGAATATTTTGTTTCAATGTTTCAAAAGACCTTGAACTATTATGATTCTTGGTCATGTATTTTTGTAATGTACTTATTATACATCTAAAATGATGTCATATCCATTTATGTTATATTTAGGTATCTATATTTTGTATCAAAGGAAAACATTATTCATTCTTTGGAAACTATTATGGGAAAAATATTATGATATCCCTATGTATTTTTCTAAGGATATGTCTAGGGATGTCTCTAAGGATAAGTATAAGGATTTGTTAACATATAAGAGAATGTCTTGTAATTTGGTTTAAGGATATAGTGAGTGGTTGAAATGAAATACAACCTTGTCTAAATACTAAAATTGGATGTGGATCTGGCTCAAATGTACCACGGGGTAAAATATTTAACAAGATGTTCTGGGCCCAACAGAGGGTAATCTAGTATATGAAAATGGGAATTGATTCCCACCTAGTTTGACACTCCCTATGAATATTATTTTAGAATTAAAAAACACTTCATAAAAAATCATGAAGTATTAAAATATAATAAGTCTTTGAATAACCTAGGATGAACCTTTGGTGTCATAGTCTAAGGAAGGTGACAGGATTTAAAAAACCAATAAATAAATCTTTTTATGACTATCTGTTTTTCACCTATGATATTTAATTCTCACACTATGCTTAAGGATTTAGTCAATGGTCAGAACCAAAAGGAACTGGATTATTACTAAATGTGATGGATGATTTTATAATAAGTAGTCAATTGGGTATATCACTAAAGTGAGTAATTTTGTGATCATTCCAAATAATTTTTCATGGAACATGATTAACAATGTTCAATATAGCCCACTCTCAGACTCACCAAGGAAGATAAAGAGGAACTTAGAAAAGATGGCGGGTAATGGAGACCATAGAGAAAAGAGGATTTAATTTCCTTTGTGTCAATAATATTGAAATAGACACCTAAGTGATTGTCATAGAGGTACAAGAAGATGTTTGGAATATTTTAAATAAGGACACAAAGAAAGTGACTAAAATGGAAAAATTTAGAGTTTAGTTAATGAAATGGATGAGAATATTAGCCTCCCTAATCAATCATCGAAGGTTATGTGTTTTAAGTGTGGACTATATGGTTATTACGCAACTCAATGCCCCAAGAGGAATGCTTTTGGAGAGGGTCAATAATGTGGTTCATGTATTGGTTACATTCTCAGTGATGAAGAGACTATAGATGAAATGTGAAAGGAAATATGTTTTATGATGTGGTATCCATGTCAATGACTTAAGGATGATGTAATATATATTATTATGTATTTGGAATCAAGAAAAATGTTATATGAAAGGTGAAATATATAAATATTGTTCAGTTTATGTTTTTTCTATGGATTACAACAACACGTATAATGTTACTAATAGAATAGAAAATTTAAATAATAGAAAGGTGATTTCCTTGAAAAACACATGATTAATGGAAAGTAACCCCTTAATTTGATCCTTATGTTATGAAAATTTTGTTTGCATAAATATATGCGTGGTTTTAATATGTAATGTGGATAGTAATGATTACCTAGAAACTAATTAATTAATTACTGACAAGTAGTTTGTGCTTTCATGGATGGAGTTTAAAACTTCTTCTATTTATTGTTTACATCCAATAATATATGTAATAAGGATTAATTCATGTTTTTAATAATTATTTATGTTAATTTAGGTTATTTAAATGTTTCAAGAGAATATATTATGTGGGTATTCACATGTTAGGAATGTTACAACAAAGAGAAACTTTCTGATATATGGGGGAATTAATGTTAAGGGGATTTCACTAATCTCTTTCTAATGTTTTTGATTTTTATCTTCCAGAAGGGTTATAAGGCTAACCATTCATGAAAATATTATCACAAGCATTGAAGGAAGTATTTATGCACCTAGATTTTATTTAAATCCTTGGTAAAAAGGATATTATATGATTAACCATATTTCAAGGATGATTATCTTATTTATTTTTTAAAATTATATTACTATGGTTTAGAAAATTACATAATGTATTTTAGGTGACTACCAATCAAGTCCAGCAAGGACATAGGTTTTAAACTCATGATCTAATGATTATAATGGTTTCACTCCTACCCCTGGCCTATATGATGTCATCGATAATTTATAAATATTTTTATTGATTAATTCATTATGATGAAATAATACTATTACTTATTATGTTTAGATATTAATTTATTGACCATATTTATTTTTAATAAAATTTAATGATAAATTATTATTATTTGTGTACTTTTATGGACCTCAATATCTACTAAAATTGTATTTTATCACTTCAGGCATCAAAGATGATTTCTAGACATCCATTTTATGAAGTAATGATGAATTAGAAATTGATGAAAGGATAACTAAAGAATGAAACTTTGATTATATTAATATATCAAGAAATTTTATTTCCTCATATCCAGGATGAATAAAAGAATTACTAAATGTTAGGATAATTATCAAAAGAATATGTGTTGTGTTAATATGATATTTTTTGTTGAACTGATGGACTAATAAATCATTATGGAATTATGACATTGATACCCTCATATTTTCATTTATCATTCACTTGTTTGTGATTGATGACCTCAATTTCACCATACAAATATATACACCTTTACTCTATGTACAATCTTCACTCCAACCTATTTTCTCTTATGTGGAATCCTAGTTATATGTAATTTTGAGTAATAGTTATGGTTCCAAATTTCCCTTTCTAAGGGTAGTTTTAGTATTAATTTTTCTGATGTGGGTATCTATGAACTAAAATTACAAGTATAAAACCTTTGATAAACCATACTAATTTTGAGGGTGAACTTCATTTTAATGGGGGTCGAATGTAACACCGAGAGATTTTGTGAATTTTTTCCATATTAATTTAATCTTTTGATATTTTTAATTACATGCAACATTAAAAATAGTTGTTCCCTATGTTAGACATTCCTTTCAAATAGAACTAGCTCAGAAAATGTTATATTAAACACCAACATGGTGTACATTACAAAGAAAAATATGGTAAGCATATATTACATGTAAGACTGACCTTCCTCGATAGAATGAATAACAGGCAAGACCGTGCTTTACCAAACTATAATATATTATTAGAAATATTATTATAATGGGATATGACATAGATGTTATCTAGATTTATATAAATAGTATTAAATAATTATGAAAATATGTGGTTTACATAAATGTAATATGAATTCAAAGGATACCAATTAATAAGAAATGAATATGAAAACTGATTGGATATAAAGGAAAATATTATTATAGTCAAAAAAAATTCAACATAGTAAATTAATTTAACTACAATTTCTATGTGATATTAAATTAATTAATTCTATAAAATAATTTTTATATTCATCTAATATATTTGATAGATATAATATAATAACTAACCAAATTTTATGCATAAAACCTATTTTTTATAAAGGTAGTTTTACATCCTTTCAATTGGGAACCCATTTAAAATCAAATTGTTTTGGACTTTTATAGATTTAATTTTTCAGAAAAGAATTAATCTATTGAATAGAGACATAAAAATTATGTTAGGATACTTTTTTTGGTATTTTTAGGTAAGTTTTTATTTTTTAAGTATTAGTTAAAAACAATATTTTAAGTCAAAACTGATTTTTCATCTAGTCATTTTATAAGGATAAAAAAAATTAATTAGTTTAATAGTTTATTTAGATGAAATTTTTATCATTAATATAATTTAGGTTATTCAAACTAGTTTTAAATTGAAATTTGATATAAATACATAGAAAACATTTGGACGTTTTTATATTAAAAACCTGATGTGTGTTCCTGTCAGCGGGATTAATTTTAAATTAATTTATGCCACTTTTATTATTATAATTTGTAAAAATGGATTCCATATTTGTAATCAGACTAATTTATAATTTATAAAATGTTCAAAAATATTTTATGTTAAAAATATTAATGAAAGTGATTAAAATTAATTACATCGATTAAGAGAAAATAAGGTTAATAATGTATTAAACCATAAATATAAGACCCAAAACGACCTATAAACTTGTTCAGAACCCATTAGATGGAATTTTATTGTCTATGAAACTTCCATTATTGTTTTTTCTTGGTTTGGTATGTGTTTCCTTGTGTAAAAATGTATTTACACCTAACTTGTTTTGAAAAATGGTATGTTTGTCATTTACCCTCCCTATAAAAGGGAACCACCTCTACCCAATTCATCACACCTATCAAGCCCCTTGGATAGACCAAAAACTACTAAAATTAGATCCCAAATTAACTCATTTACTCCTAGAATCCTTCACCTGGTCAGAAGGCATCTCATGGAATCCTTTTTAAACATACCAAAAGGAGTTACCCCATTAGGAGGTACTATCTTCTCACAAGTCCTTTATTTTTTTTCTTTATACACCCCTCTAAATATCTTTATTATATGCTTATATAACAAAAATAGTATCCTAAATATACTATAACATTGTTACAAAAATATTTATACCTACACATACACACATATCCTTCTAATGGGTAATGAACATATTATTTTTGTGTACGATGATATACTACCTCACAAAGGGATGACTGTTCATTTTTTCATTAACACCTATAATGGTGGACATTAGGATCAAAACTGCATTTATATATGATATATAATATATTAATAATGTCTTTATGCTTCTTTAATAATTATTTAGAACATATATTTATTCATTCCATCTTATGTAATAATGATAATTCCATTTGAGGAAGTTTCTACTACCACCCTCTCAATGTGATAAGATCCATTCATACACTACAACGATTGTATTAAGGATGGTTTTAGGGAACATATGTGATATATATGATATCATAAAGATACTTTAATTAATATATATATATATATACATATTTCTTTTACTTTCTTTCTCTCAACACAACAACTAACGGAAATAGCATTCATGTATATGTATGACATACCGTCTCCATGAATAGTGTATTCCATTTCATACGTATATATCCTATAGATTATAAGAATATAAATATATTGTATATAAATGATGTTTATATCATATTTTACATTCTGGAATCATGATATATGTATAAGTACAAATAATATAACAAATTAAGACACATATGATAAATAAGGTGAATATTACCCGAAGTGAAACCATAACAAAGGATTGATAACAAGTGAGTAAAATACGGTTGTAATAAATAAATAATTTATTCCATAATTAATGTATATGATATTTGATATTAAGGATATGATATCAAATTTTACTGATTGTGTTCTCATACCCTTATGCTCTTGATTAGGCTTACATATCTCCCTCATTTACCGTTACTGAGCATTTAAGCTAACCTCTTTTTTATGTTTCTGTTATACATATGATGAAAAATGGTTTTAGGAATGAGTAATGAAAGAGGATATTTTTATGGGATATATTTATGATCTTTCACCAGGGTATCCAAGTTTTCAAATATGTTAAACTAGTATGATCCTCAAGCGTGTATTTTTTTAATGTAAAGAATATACATCTAAAATGATGTTATATATATTTATGTTAAGCCTGGTTTGCCATAAATAATATATTTGAATCTGGATTTATCACTATCCAAAGATTTTATTTTGTTTTTTTCTATAAATCAACTATCTTATAAAAAACCCTCCCACTTATCTAAGATTTTCAAGGATTTTAAAATCCTTTTGATCTCCTCCTGAAAATTAGTGGTTTGTGCATCAGTGCTGCAATCACACTTTTTGGATCATGTACTAACTCAGAATGTATCAGTTTTATGAATCCTCACTCCATAAACTGAGTTTCTCTATTGGTGTCCTCCAAATCCACACATTGAGTGATAGAACAAGTACTGTGACCAACAAGGACTTCCTTGTTCATTTTAGCATACTTTAAATGACTAAAATTCCAACATTGCATATCCAAATTATCATCTAAAGAGGACTCCCCTATCCAATGCTGAAAAAATATATTGTGACATCCCCTTTCCCATTGGTCTTACCTATTCATCCCATACTGGCTCATTAAAGTCTAAATGAACTACACGTGCATGGGGATCAGAAAATCTAAAAATTTTATCATCCAATTCCACTTCATTACCCTAATTCATCACTACACCTAGAGAACTCTCCCCCTACCATGTAATGTTTTATCAAACTATAAATAACAATGACATTCAGATCAATATTTATATCCCTTTCAAGCTTCTAAATCTCCTTGATTACTTCGTACATGATCGCATGACCAGTATCATGATCAACTTAAACACCACATGTGTCTTGATTCACCTGGAATGCATCTGAGAAAAAATAATTTTTCATTGAATTACCATTCATACATATTAATGAATTATTCCCAAGTTTCTAGTATATATGGAATAAATCATAACATGATTCAAAAATAATTGATTGCCTGTATCAAAACTCTTTGAAAATAGAAACCTAGAAAGACTCATTAGGCGGCGTCGACCAATCATCATAAAAAAACTCTTGGTGAAATCAGGTGCCACACAACTATATTTATACTATATAAACATAGATAACACCCTAGGTGGTTTCCTAATATACTATCAATCGATGGATTTTGGAAAGGAATTGGGAGTTTTGGATATGTAATCCAGATCTCGATAGTTGGCGAATTGCACTTTGTATGGAAGTCAAACATGGAATTTTAGAGAAGAAATTAGAATCCATTACATATTTTAGGGGTTCTCAATGATGACATAACTAGGTCATCTTTGGTAGAAAATATTATAATAATGTGCCCAGAATCAAGTATCCCAATAGTTTCTTACTCCTATAAACCCCAGGATCAAAGGATAAGATGGTCAAATAAGTCATAGATGACCAAAATTGTTTGAATCACACAATTAATATCATATATAACAATGCGGATGATTCAATGAATTTTATGGTCGAAATCGATAGTTGCATGGATCCATAAAAAACACTATAACCTTCATGTTTTCGGATATTTGAGGGAAGGAGGGAATGAATTAAGGGTCCAAAAAATGATAGAAGGGTCATGGTTACTTCATTTGAGGGACGGAAGGCTTACCTCCCCCACCAAGGGATGAATGGATAGTTTTTTGAACATCTACGCCTAGGGAATAGATCAATGTTTAACCAAGAATAGAACTCTGTTAAGAGGAATTTATTATGAATCTATTTTGGAAATCTAGTGGGAAATTTTTAAGTTAATTCACATTTAATTTATGAACCACTATGAAGTATATGAATAGATAGTGAGGATGGATAACTTATGTTAAACCAAAGGGGTAATATATAAAAAAGAATGTATCAATATATAGACATCCTATGATTGTATCTCCATGATCATATTTTCTCTCACTTGGAATTATTTTAGCTTCATGATTATAATAAGTTTTTTTATTTTGTAAATGGATGGAATAGATGGGAATATTCTAATAATGAATCTGTTAGAAAAAAAATTGTAATCCTTGGAAACCAAATGTAATGTGTGGTAGAATATAGAATCATGTTTCTATTATCACATTAAATTATAATGTGGTGAATCATTTTGAGATTCTAAATGATCAAAGGAGGGAACACTAAACTACTGAGAATTTCATGACACCATTTGCACCATATTTTTGTGTGTAATCTATTCTTCTATATTGTGTGATGGATTAGTTATAGTAAGAATATATTTTGTCTTCTGTAATTCTCATAAGGTGAAAATATTGTCTTAGACATTTTTTTTATTTTACGTAGAACAGTTTTGAAATCTTATTAACATTATGGGGAAAGATGAAGAAATTAAATCCATAAAACAATAGGAGTTTATGATGATATTTTTCAATACATGATTATATCATGTTCTATGTACCAAAATGGAGAATTAATTTATTAAACATAATAATAAAGGTGATGAATCTATTATTACATATAAGTATTGATTTTCATGACGTGGAAGGAAATATTCATAGGTAATCATTGCGCCTAAATTTAAAATTTCCCAATTCATTAATGGATTAAAAAAAGTCTTTGAGAGTCATTATATTTATAAGATACATTAGTAACTGTGGAAAAAATCTATTCTCTCTCAATGTAGAAATAAAATTTTAGAATCCCATAATTCCTACTGTTTTTCTAATATATGGAATATAGATTCCAATAAAATCTAAAATAAATCATATGGTGGGAAGAAATTTAAGTCAAAAATATACTAAAAATATGTAATGTAACCTCAAGAGTATTATGTAAATATAAATGGGAGTTAATTTAAAAATATAATATCTTGTAATAAATCCAAAAAATATCAAAAGGAGATGAATAGTTAGGTTCCTCTAATAGAGGAAATGAAATTTTCAAATAATGCATCACCCAGAGATCAATGCATAAAATGAATAGATTGTTGGAATTATAATAACTAGTATATGAATTAAATGGTTTATGATGATTATCAACATTATTAACAACTTAATATCAATGTAAAAGGGAAATAACAATCTATCACAAAAGTTTATGTGGGTTATGATAGTTATGAGGTGGGAGGAAAACATAACATTCAATATAGAAAAACTAATGTCTTATTTGAGTATGGATCTACTAACTCTTTTATATATATGGAATTTTAAAATATTTTCATATTACCACCCCAATGATTTTATTTTTATTTATCATAGAAAACACCTAATGTTATTTTGATCACATCTATGGATTATAGTTCCAATCTGATGGATTTTTATAGAAATGTACTTCATAAAAATCATGCAATAATCCTTATTTATTAGATTGGTTTTATTTGAGGAATGAATTAGAGTTCATTATATTGTTCCCATATCAATTTTCTAGGATGTGATGTCTTATCTCATATTCCAAATGAACATATGATCTTTTATCAGTATAAGGATAAATAAAAACATCCAATTGAAATTACATTTCTTCAATGCGTTTTAATTATAATCCATAAAAAAATTATCTTTTATTTTATGTAGAAAATTATAATTAAGGATATTTTTAATGTATAGTACTTTCTTGAAACTTTTACGTCTAGGGTTCCTAATATTCCTATGATTTATGAAGTTTTATTTCCAATAGAAATATTACCTAATGCTACACCAATTTAAATGAATCTATATAGAATGTCCTTGAAAGGGTTGAATTTTATAAATATTAACACATAGTGAATCATGATAAGGGATTAATAAACCCTAGTGGGTCACCATGGGGTGAAACTATAATTTTTTAAGAAGAATAAATCGTTAGTGATTCATAAACCCTAGTGGGTTACTAATTTTGGGTTTAAAAGAGAATATATCCAATACTTCATTCTGTAAAAGGTATGTATATTATGAATTAGTAGTGATTCCAATTTTATATTCTAATTATCCTATAATATTCATAGATTTTATTAATATAGTATTTATATATTACCTTGACCTGTTTTTAGTAATATTTATATATAATTCCTTATATTTATATTCAATACGAAAGGGATAGCTTGAAAAACATTTATGAATTTTGTTTAATACCTAGATTAGGGGGAATCTGTATGCCCAATATGTCATGTAAGAATTTTAACATCATAATGTTTCATTCATGGGTTATACAATCCCATGTTAGAGTGTAATAGTGTATCATTAAAGTATGAAATTCATTTATAAATATATGAGTCCAACCATAGTAACCAAGATCTATTGATTTCATGGTATAGATATATACAATCAATTTATTATTTGAAATATCTAATGAATATATATTCTATTAAATTGGTTTGTAATATGAAAATTATTTTATTTTTGATAGATAAATATAAGGAGAATATAAATGAAATAATTAAAAATTCTATTAGTATAACTATGATCACATTACCCTAAAGTGTATAAGGGTTTTTGATCATTGGAGATGTATCAAAGTAAGGACTATAATGTTTCCTTATATTTAATGATATACTAAGGTTAAATTCATCTTCAAAGATGAATATTTGTGAGAGAAAGTACCCTACTAATTAATTTGAGCTATTGGTCATAATTGTACCATTGATGTTATAGAGGAATTATAATTATCATGAAAGTTGTGACATATATATAGATCACAAAAGATTAAAATATTTATCCACAGAGAAAGATTTCATAAGATCTATAGAAGAAGGTTTGATCTAATTATTTATTTTACTAACTCGATACATTACAACCCATCGATGGAAACTATGGTTGTTGATGATCCAATTTTGAATAAGCATGATAGTATTTATATGATGTGAATTGGAAGAGATTAAATAGTGATGTATTTCTAAATGATGGATCTCAAAATTAAGGGAAAACGGGACACATCATATATTTTTTAGAATAATGATAAAATATCAATACAAGTGATGATTAAAGAGGCAGAAAAAAGATGATGTGGAACTGAAAAAAGAATGTGTAAAATATTAATTAGTTCAACCATTATTGTGATGTAATAATAATGTTCTAAAATAATGTCTATTTCCCATCAATACAAGATCTAAAAGAGCTAATAGGTGAAGCCAAATTTTTATCATTGTCTATTACTCTTGTAGATATAATAATGTATAGATATAAAAGAGTATTTATAGTGAGACAATATTAAAGGGATATTAAATATTTTGTATCAAAATTCCTAGTTTGTTGGGAAGTTAAGGTAGAGAGACAAAATTCAATAGGAATTTTAAAACCATAGCCCATACTAGAATGGAAATTGGAAAACATTAGCATGATTTAACTATAAAACTCTCAAAAATATGGGAAGTTAATATTTAAAATTGGGTATTTTTCAGTGAATATATGAAATTAGATCATTTCATAGTAATTAGAGAAGATTTATTCCATAATTATCTTTCTAGGTTATATATTTAAGAAGTGGAATGGTCATATGCCTTACCAAGGTCTATTATATACTATTGGGAAACTTGGTTTGCCAATATATTTTAGATAATTCATTAAAATGAATCATATATTGGATATTTTTTTGGAAAATCATATCATAGTATGATTAACGGTATGTATGTGAGGAAACTTTAATCTATAGAATACATGTTATGATATTTTATTAAGGATTTTCAACGGATTTTGTGAAAAAAACCATCCATGGGTAGAATTTAATTACAATAATAGATTTCTATCAAACCTATATATGAATCATTATGAATACCACCATTGTAGGAAGTGTATATCTTCATAAATTTTGGATGAAGTTAGATAAAAAACTATTTTATCCTGATCTAATGGAACAAATGACAGATATCGTTATAGGTATTTAGTAGCTCATCATGGTAGATCATAGTCAACAATAATTTCAGGTTGAAAATAATTTGTGATATATGGATTTTGATGTTGTTGATAAGGAATTATTATTTATAACATCCTATATTAATCTAATTTTATTTGGAATAATGGGAAATATGTGAATTGGATATATTGGTCCCTTCAAAATCCATGATTGTATCTGGATAGTTTCTCATCATATAGAACATATAATGAATCTCCTTAATATTCATGATGTTCTTAATGATATTATTATAAGGATATACATAAATGAACCTTAACATGAATTGAACTCATAGGTAAACCCACAAGTTCATAACCTCTCTTATGTAGAATAACCAATAGATATTCTGTACTAAAGAGACAATGTTATCTAGAACACTACCTCACACTTAGTGAAAGAATTATAGTGAAACCATAAATTTCATTAATCTACATGGGATAAAAAGATGTGATGAGAAAAAAGTATACTCATATTTTTTATATGTGTGATGAAACTTATAGGATGAATTTATTATGAGGCGTTTATAATGTAACACTATAATAAGTTATGATGTATTACTTCTTAAATTCATTTAATTACTCCAATATCTTATGATACACACAACTGATAGTATAAATGTACTACAATATTTAATATCATTACAAAATATCCATTAAATGAGTATTATGAATATGGTAATCCATGTATTTATAACCATTTTTAATTTTCTTATATAATTTATATATATTGATAATCAAGAGTTGTTTTTTTAGTAAAT
Source organism: Viscum album (assembly GCA_963277665.1). NCBI lineage: Eukaryota > Viridiplantae > Streptophyta > Magnoliopsida > Santalales > Viscaceae > Viscum > Viscum album. The sequence goes on along the minus strand of OY728133.1, from coordinate 1,030,582,453 downwards.
AACCTTTACGCATTGAAAATAAATTTTATTTCAATAGTGGTTTTTATTGCATTATGTGAATGGAAAAAATAATTATTTTATACATATTTAAAAAAATTATTCCACAAAATGAATTTATCTTTGAAATACTAGCATTATAATAGATTGAAATATTTAAAAAATTCTGATATGTTTTATTTTTAAAGAATAGTAAAAAATACTGATTTTTATCGAAAACTATAATAAAATTTCAATAATTTATAAAGATAAATTATTAAAAAAATTGTATCATTTTAAAATTATTTAAATATTATAATTAATAACCTCATTGAGGTCATTGGAATCAAGTTTATTATTTTAATTTATTATAAAAAAATTTATACATAAGACAAAATTTTTTTTGGAAAACTAACTTTCATATATTTTTTTGGTTCATTCTTATATTAAATAATTTATATCCAGTGAATTGAAATTTAACAAATTGATTCTATATTTTTAATTATATTACATAATAATATGAAATATGTGTATCATAATGTGTTTTCTTAAGGAATAGTTAATGAGGTAAAGAAAATTACCACAGTTAAGGTTAAAACATTTTTATCATGGGATCGACTAAAGTGATAAGGGTTAAAATGACCAAAAAATCTAAAAATATTATTTGAATATGTTATATTAAACCTTATCAATTTAGACTCATAATATATATATTTTTGAGGCAATTTTCAATGAATGTGGATTAATACTATTTTATTCTTTTAATCAAATTCTAGGTGTGTCCCACCAACAATATAAGAAATGAAACCCTTCCACTGAATAATTTACACAAAATTAGAACACATATATTAACCAAAACCTTCCAAATTATGTTCTCATATTTCATATTTTTTTAATTAGATGTTATGGACTTATAAAAATTCAATTTCTTAGACCATTTAAATTTGAAGGAGTTGTAGCAAAGAACTGGTAATCATCTTACCCACCCTCTTTCAAGTTATTTCATCTTCTACCAAATCTAAATATATTTTACACTTTAAAAATGATAAATTATGCATATTTAATATATTTAATTGTTTTTATGTTTCTTTATCAACCATTTTCCATAATTTTCCCATCAATTGGTTAATGAAAATTATTTTCTACGAATAGGTGATGACTACCACCTCTGTATAGTGATATTGTTCATTATCCATCACCATAATTCATTAGGGGTTATTATAATGTATTTTATGTTTATATATTATAAATATTACATATTTTTACTTATTTCATTTAATTATTTTTTTTACACCTTACTTTACATGAATTGGAAAATGATAACGTTTCTCATGATTTCATGGGAACAACCACCTCCTCAAAAAGATGTGATTAATTTTTCATTTGACCATTACCTGAAAGATAATATGGATAGAAATAATTAATATATAAGATATATAAGATATAATTATGATTCAACAAATTTTAATAATTGCTTAAATTTCTTATTTTCTAACCAATTAAAACTCAAAACCACACTCATATCTATTTATAGACTACTACCTCCATGATTGATGTAATTAATTTTTCATCCCCACATTATATGAGTAATTATAATATTTAATGTGATAATTAAATATTATTTGTATTTCATGATTAATACTCTATAATTTTTTAATACATTACATTTTTTGATTACCATAAACATATAACAAAACATTATATGAAAAATGATGTAGTTATCACCCAGAGAAGTGACTTTAATAAAGAATTATTAATAAATGAATTATAATATTTCACAAGGAATAATATATTTTATGATATATTTTAATATGGATGCATAATATATTTATACAAAATCAATATTTATTATTCAGTATATTTTAACATATGAGAATCAGGAAGAAACATGAGGTAAGGGATTTATGATTCAATCATATTTTAATTGATGTTATTCATGATTTAATATACATTTATAAAATTAAATAATCCTTATTTGATCAATACATTATTTTTTTTATATTTTGGTTCTTCCTGATGTATTTAAAAATTGGTTACATTTATCCCTATTTGGTAATGAAAATGATTGTGAATTGTTTTTAAAGAATTGATGACCTTCATTTCCTATATGGTTTAAAAACATATTATTAAATGTTAAAACACTTCTAAATTATGTTATTAATGTTCTTAATCATACTTGGAATGTCATAAAATGATCATCTTCAATACCTTAGACATTATTTACATAATTTTTTAAATAAATAATTATTAATTATTTCTAAAATAGTCATCAATTACATTTTTAAATTGTATGATATAAGTGTTTTCTTTTAAATTATATGGTATGAATAGAATTTCCTGCATTCATGATTATTCATTTCATTGGATCTTATTTTACAATTTATAATGGCTTTTTTAAATGTAATATTTTAGGAATTTCCCATTAAAATCATATAAATTGATAATGATTTAATACTCTACTGAGGATATGATATTGTGATAAAATTAATTTTCATTATATAGATGAATTGTGATGGTAATGATTTTTAGTTTTTTATATTATACACTTTTATATACATTTGGTTAATATTGTAATGATGAAATCTTTATATTACCCATTTTTTCATGGGTTATCATATGATCATATGATATAATGATAATAAACATATTTTCTTTTTTCAGGTGATGATGTGATAAATTAATTAAAGTTTTATAATATCATGGTTAATATATGTATGGTTTCCATTATTTGATGGGTGTGTCTGTTACATCCCTCTAATGAATTGGTTAAAGCCATAAATATCATGATATTATTATGTGGAAGGACTTGATGTGGAAGATGTTTTATGGGAATCTTATTGGGATCCCTGATTCATGATTATATGGGAAGTATGTGGTCATTCCTAATCCATTTATATATGAAAAAATGATGATTCCTTCTCAAATATAATATAATGGTATCATTACTTACCCTTCACAGGTGATATGATTTTTTTACCTGTAATCATTTCAATGATTTTTGACATGTTTTAATAAATATTATTTGAACTCATAGATCCTGATTAATTTATGATGAATCCACACTCAATGGATTTATCCATTTGGAAATAATTGTTTTAATTCCACATATCCTTCTTACTTTCTATGAAAGACTAGTTATTCAATTTTAAGAAATCAACCATTAATCCTTAAAAATATAGTAAAATCAACTATAATTCACTTTTATACATTAATAATGATCATTTAGTTGTATAGTAATAGGTAATTATGTTATATCCTCATACATAACAACTCATATATTACAAAGGATTCACCTCTACATAATATCCATTTTTTCACAATATAAATTTTATAAGAAAACAATTATTCCTTTCAATAATAGAACAAAAAACTAAACATGATTTATTCTCTTACATTACCCAACCCAAAATCCTATGAATAACATTTTAAATCATTTTTTGAGCCCAAAAATATCATTAAGGGTCAAGAAATGGAAGAATTAAATTGTTATCCCATGAATGAATACATTTTCACAATGTTATAACTTTTACACGTATATAATAAGCTATTTAGAGTACTAAATAAAATCATAAGTTTCATATAAAAACTATATCATGGATAAATCATAAATTATATTTGTGGATTTATTTTCATATCATTATTAAATTTATATAAGCTCTATTAACTACACAATGAGCAACCAACATGGTTACTCTTGAATAACTATAATAACATTTTCCCATAATCTCTTATGAGAAATATAACAGGATAACTCCATCCCTTTACCCAATTAATTGGAGAGAAATAATGGTCCCACCAACCATCAATTTTATCATAGAACATATCTTCATCATAAAAATTTCCAAAAACCTTTCCATGATCATGACATATAAATCATGTATAAAAATAATAATTCTTGTGGAAAATAAAATTTCCATTTTGAAATCACATTTTACATTTACATGGAGCACAATCATAAATTAAAACTTTCTATTTGAAAATATAATTTTAAAATTATAAAGGAATATTAAAAATATTAAATATCTATGAAATCATGATATATCATTAACTTCTTATGTGTTAAAAAACATTGATTTTAAATTTTGTAAAAAGAGTCATTAGAGAGGATCTTTGAAGGCAAGTAACATACCATCAGTTAGACATCATTCAAATGTTTCCAAATATCATGTATAAATCTTTATAAAATGTTATTAATTTTTCTGAGAACTATATTTGTAAATATGATGTCATATATTAGACACTAATATAATCTTGTCACCTGTTTGATAATAATATTTCGTTATTATCGTTGTTTTTGTGTTAACATCCATTTATTGATTGAATGAGTGAATTTGAATTGGATATAGTAACATCACAACCAAAATGATATTAATGTTAAAAATATAATTATTAATCATTTAATATAGTTTTATAGGCATTCTTAAATGTTTAACATGGAAAAGTAATCACATCGCATCATTGAGATGGTATGGCGTATTTACACACGACCACTAATATCATTCCATTAGATGGTGAAATAGTAAGGAAGTGGATGATATAATATATATATATGTGTGTTGTCATAATAATCATATATATATTTTATTTAAATCATTATAACCATCCATGTAAAGTGGTGATGAAAAAAATTCACACCTCTACAAGGAGATGTAATGTTGTACGTATGCACATGCAATGCATTTTCTTTTTTGTAGGATGGTTAAAAAGGGTAATATGATTTTACGATTATCATAATAACATATAATAATATATCTGATACTAGATTCATTAATTTATCTTTGAAACAACATAATAAGGGGAAGTTGAAGAAGAAATAACCTTAAAAGAGTCGATAAAAAGGATTACTTGTTCTTTGTGAGACTTTGATTAATATCTTCCTAATAGATATAGGGATGGTCTTTTGGGAGAACAATATTTGTAAGAACATAAATAAGGATTTCTATTAGAGTAATGGATAGATTTTGGTTGAGATATAAGTCTTAATTTGGTTAAATAAAATGAAGGATTGTGTTCCCTTTAATAATTGAGATTAGGGGAATCTTTATAAATCCTAAAAATATTAAATTATAAAAAAAATGAATCGAAAAACCAAAAAATAGAAAGGAAAGAGTGACTGGAACCTATTTCTATAAGAACTATAGTTAGGGTATAGAAGACACAAATTGTACCTCTAATCATATTTGGAGCATCGTGGTCATAGGCCTCCATCACCTAATGTTGTCCTCGCCCTTATCTTATATCTCCTTGAGCCCGTGGTGGACTACCTAGGGGTGGAGGTGGTATAACACGAACCATCTTCCACCACCTACCGCTCTGCCTACTTCCCTACCAAATCTTCTTCCCTACAGAACTCCTCACTCAAACCTCTGTCATTGTCGTGACAGTCCCTCGACCATATGCTCTCATCCATGCAGTGATTTGGATACTCATGAGTTATGTGCAACTGTATTCCGCAAGAGTAACAAACACTGGACCTCAACTGATCTACTATGCCTTGCGAGCTCTGCTCCTCCGAACCTGCATCCTAGGGTCATCCTCTGGAAGGTTTGTCCTATTTTGGCCACTGTGTCATCTATCTACTACCTGTTGTAGATGAATCATCCACCTATCGCCTGGTGGTGGATCTCACCATCGTTTCCTGCTCTTTTAGGAATATCTTTACTAGTATAGATCACTTTAGCATTCTACACTACTTTGGGATGCTACGAAAAATCATCAATTCCCTAATTTCCCATAGGATTCCATGCTCTCTGGTTTGGGCCCTCATGAAAGGGTATCATACCATGTCGGTGGAGTAGCAGGAGAGGTCGGTAAACCTCACAGAGTAATATGCCACAGTCAGACATCCTTATTGAAGGTGAAGTCTCTCCTGAACACACATTGAGCATAGTATTTCTGGTACAAACTCCACCCTGAAGAGGTCCTCAAAGTCCAACAAGGCAAAGGTCCCCTCCTCATCTTTCTAGAGCATCCTGATCCACCATCTCCCTATCATGTCCTAAAAAAGGCTAGCAGATGGGACCACCATCTGATTTGTAGGTGTCTCTACCATTCAAATAACCTTCATAACTGACTCCAGCCAATCCTCAACTGCCTTAGGATATTTCTTGTCTCAAAACATTAGAGGCCACTATCTTTAGAACTTGTGTAGCATGCAAAGTTGGTGTGCACTGTCCACTGGTGGTGCTGGTAGCAACTACTTCTCTCCGGGTGGTGGTGTGGCTAGTACACCACCTAAAGGTGTTGTCGCTGTAATTGGTCCCTTCATCGACACCTCATCACTTGGTGGTCCATATTCATGATACCTCATAGGAATCCCAGCTTTCTATCTTTGTGGAGGCATCATGTAGGGAAATATATCTTCCACAGTCAATAAGTTATACCTAGTGATATGACTCACAAGATATCAATAGAAAAATATTTCCAAAACACATGAAACCAGTGTTTTCATGTAGTAGGTCAGAAAATAGAATTTAGGTTCTTGGTGTATGGATACGTCTGCCACTGCACAAACACTAGAATCCCTGGACTGAAAACCAAACTCAAGACTCTTAAAACTATTGCCCTAATAAAAAATATATACTCTTATTTCATTTGGTAAAATCGATCACCCTCTGATTCCACTGTGTCATGACCCAGCCCCTTGGTCCCATGTTGTGACTACCCCATGCCCGTATTCCATAGGCCAGGGGCTGTTGACTAGCACCATAAAGTAATATCCAAAAAAGGGAAGGCATTTCGTTTAAACCTCTACACACATAGACAAGGGATACTGTAAAATGAAAACCAAAAAGGAAATAAAGTAGTAAAACATTCATAAAGTACTTACACTGAGAGTAAAAGGTGTAAACTGAATGTAAAGGGGCTATAATACAAGCCCAACTGAAAGTAAAGTACAATAAAAGTAGTAAAATCTATAGAGGTCATCCTCCACGGATCATACCTGAATGGTAGGTGAAACTCACTATTAGATGTCACGATAGTACACCACATATATATATCCACCTCCGAGAACTGTCTAACCCAATATTCCCAAGGTCCCAGTCAAATATGTATCTTTTATTCACAAGAAAAAATAAGTACTGGTGATTCCCATGAAGGGGTGAGTAAATCAATACTCAGTAGGGACCCAGAGACCAACTCGAATCTCATAGAAATCTACAAAAGGAAAATACCACGTAGAAATATCTAAAAGTAAAGCACAAATAAAAAGACAAATATCAAAACAGGTATAAAATAAGTAAAAAAGTAAATATGATTATTCTTAAAGAGATATGATCTTATTCTATTGAGAGGCACTGTTGTTGATCCATGAAGGGTTTCTCTACTACTGATCTACGAAGGGTCTCTTTGGTGTTAATCTATGATGGTTCACTCTATGGTTGATCCACGACAGGTCATTATATCACTAATATATGAAGGGTATCTCTTATGCTGATCCACGAAGGGTCTCTTTTATGATGATCTACAATGGGTTTTTCTTATGATGGCCCGGGAAGGGTCTCTCTTACGTTGATCCATGAAGGCTTGATCTTCATTATTCACATCACATCCAGCCACTGGATTCCCACACATAGCACACTAGAATCCCATAGGATCTAATCATCAAGACAAAAGTTTTACATCAACCTCCATGGAGTCCCACATATAGTAACTTGAATAACACTCTCTCTATAAGGTTCCCAACACAACAGACGGCGCGTCGAATGGATGCTCAGTCTATAAGGTATGGGAATTTTTTCTAAAAGGGACAGTTTGGACTCAAATCTGATCCAACCATTCCATATTCCATCCACCTCAACAACTGAATTAGAGAATGTCAGAAGGACTGGCTCATCACAAGGGTCCTTGTGCTGCAGATGGCACTTCAATCAGATGCATGGTCTGATAGATATCATCATTTTTTAAAACAGGTAGAGGTTGCGTTAATGCCCGATCCGACTCGGTCAGACTGACCCGACCAATCTCGGCCTAGGGTTCTGTATGAACCATCTTGTCTTCATATCTCATTGGGCCTCTCGGGTCCCATCCCAGGTTTTCCAGGGGTCCAAACCTCTGTTTCACCTAGCGACCCGAAATTATCCATCCTGGCCCGTACTGGCGGGTTGATCATTTTCCCCCAGCTTGGTCTGACTCAGTAGGACTGGCTCAAAAAACCATCCGGGCCACTTAGGCGGCCTAGTCTGTTGGCCCTAGCTAGCCTAGTGGTCTGACTGGTTTGGCCTTGCATGATGGGTCAACCTTGATCAGCCCGGACTGGCCTGGCCAGTCCGATGCTTCCCTGACCGGTTCAGCTATTCCAGTTGGGGGTGCACGTGGCCTGTCAACCCGACCTCCCCCATCAGTGAAAAGTGGCCCATAGATGCAGGACACTCTTCCATGCAGTTCTTGGTGGCACTACATCTCTGGCACACCACTATAGCCGACAGGCCGAGGCCTCCTACTGCTTCGCCACAGTGTGTGTTAGGCACGCTGCTCCCGCCTGACGTTGGCCCATGCTGGTGACCCTTATTACATCGTTGTGACTGAATGTCCATGGGATTTTTCAACTTCAATTTATCAACATGAACACCTTCTACCTTTTCCTATGGCCACTACCATGGTCCACCCCCGGCCACCTCCGGGACTTGCATTCCATTTTTTCTTCTACAGGCCACTGGAGTTTCTCCGGTGTTCTGTTTCTTGAACCATATACACCTACCAGATCGTAGGGTAGCCACCTTCACTGCGATGACTTTGAACTATCCTTTCCTCCATTTGGAAAGTTCAGCCACGAAGAATTCATAAGTTAGAGGCGCTCCGGCCTTGTTCATGTTGTCATGCGCCCTCCACGTTAGAGATGTATATACAAAGGGAAGGTTTTGGATTTCAACACATGAATCTACCCTACCATTCAAGCACCTTAATTTAACAACCCTCATTCAAGAACACATGATCCAAGTACTAATATATTCATGGGTTTACCCGCGTTTATTGTTTTAGAATGAAGAATGGTGAAAGAACAACAATCATAAAGAAATCTTAACCCCTGCCTCATTTGACATTCGTTGTCATAGTATTCCATCCTTGAGGGTTCAAGAGGTAGACATCGTTCATCGTATCCCAAATTCATTCTTTGAGATACGCCGAAGTTGATGACATTCTACTGATGTTCTTCATTGTTCATTAGAAAGGAAACTCACCAAAGGTTCATTAGATAATTTCCCATGTATTAGTTCCCAAATATCCAATGTGTTTGAAAATTAAAAGGGGAACACATCGTAACAATTTTGTTATGTTGTGATGTTGCGTCGTTACGCTACATCATAATGATCCATTCAGGGGCTTCCTTTAATGTGCTTCATCATCATCTCATCGCCGCACTGTATTGCCTTTGTCTGTCACTCTACGGCTGAGAGAATAAAATAAAATAACTTTTAAATTTTTTTTATTATTTTCCAAAATGTTAAAAAATTATCTTTTCCATCCGACCCTTATTGGCCGATGTTAAGTCCTTTCTAGGTGATTCCCAGCATTCTGAGTTCAACAGTTCCCTTATATGTTTGATCCGCACACCAGTTTGAATATTATAAAAACCATCTCACACGATTACTGAACAAACTTTAAATTAAGTTCAAATTTACATTCCTAGAACCCCGGGCCTCTTAATCACGGGTCTTCAAAGTGTGAGGTCTCTAAATAATTCCATAAAATTAAAAAAAATTATAAAAAAAATCTGGTACATTACATACCTTTCTTGAAATTAGAAGTAAATACGGGATGACAATCATATAAAATAGATATAGGGACCATATGAAATCTAATTACCTTATTAATATATTATTTACAATGTTTATACAAATACATAATATCTCGAATGGGATAAAAATAAGGATACTTATTCATTTAATCAACAATAACCCAAAAAAAATTATTACGATGAGAAGTCTTTAGTAGTCCCAAAACAAAATCCATGGGCATATTCTCACATTTCCACTCTAGCACTGCCAATAGATGAGGTATTCTACTTTCTAATTTCCATTCTGATTTAATATATTGAAAATTAAAACATATCAATGAAAATTCATCAAAATATTTTTTCATTCCATCCCACCAGTAAAACTTTAAAAGGTGTTCATACATCTTAGTGCTTCAAGAATTAACTGAAAATGGAGAACTATGAGCTTTAAATGACTTCTCTTTTTTAACTGTGAATCACATGGGACACATAATATCTTCCCAAATATCAAATCATAATATTTATCAATGGTAAATTTAGGAAACATAACATTTTAAACCAATTATATATTTTTATATAACTCACGGTCTTCCTTCATTGCCATATTAAATTTGTCTGAAATAGTAAATTTCATAGATATGTCATCCAAAACACAGGATGTTCTTACATCAAAATATTCTAGTTCAAAATTCATCAAATCATTAAGTAATATGTCATTTTCTATACCTAACATGGTTAATGATTAATTATTTTTTGAACCATTTCATATTTTAATTGTTTTCCTTTTACAAGATTGTAATTGATCATGTGAACATAATCTTTTATTAGTTACGACCATTTTCTCTGCCTCATGTTCAATTTTTTTATAAGTGAATATATTTTTAAATGGTTATGATATATATATCCATATATATTTTACAATATGATCCATATAATTGATGACTCTATATTTTGGAAGTAAAAAATAATAACAGCTAATTCCTGATCATGGGTATAATAATTTATCTTATGAGGATTTAGTTTACTTGTTGCATAAGTATTGACATGATCATTCTACATTGGAATGCAACCAATTACCTTCAATGAATAATTTCTATAGATGAAAAAATAATAATTTATCGAGGGAAAGTCCAAAACAATATCATTCACCAATCTTCTTTTATGTTTCAGAAAACAGACATGACAATATTATACCTAAAAAAATTAACCCATTTTCTTGTTTTCTTAGTTATAGTGATAAATAACCCTGCAATTTTTTCAAAAAACCATCGATAATAGAATTAAAATCCATTAAGACATTAAATCATTGAAAAAAATTTCAGCCTAGTCCATTCATCAACCGTATTTTTAGTGTAGGGGTCAACTATAATCCTATCCTTACTTGTAATGTTTTTAAGGAAGGAAATCTGTTGTAACCAAAAAACATGTTAGATAAATTTTCCCTATAAATTATTTTCATTCTGTTTTTTCAAAACCGTCCTTATATTTTTTATCATGATCATAATATATTTTTGAATAAACCATAATATAATCAATAAATATAACCATAAATATATCAAAATATTCATGAAGTACCATATTCAAAACATCTATAAATGCAACGAGAGAATTTGTCAATCCAAAAGTCATAACCAAAAAACTTATAATTTCAATATATTGTATGGAATGGTAATTTCGGAATTCCATACTACTTCACCTTCACCTAATGGTACATTGATCATAGATAAATCTAGTATATTTTCTACAATTATTTGATATGATCGAACAAATCCCCAGTATGTGGAAAAAGATACATATTTTAAACAGTGATGTTATTATATTCTGTATAATTATTGAAAATACTCATAGAAAAATATATATTTTTAACAAAAAAATAGTTTCACCCTAAGTTAAATTATTATGATGAAACAAACCTTTATCTAGGAACTCATGTAATTGATTTTGGAATTCAATAAGTTCTACTTGATACATTCGATATGGGGGGTTTGTAAATATTTTTTTGCATCTGTAATTATATCAATAGTATATTCAATATCTTGATCAGTTATAATACCAGGAAACACATCAGTAACAAAATTCAAATAATAATTTACCACTGGCACATCATTAATCATAAGTGTTCCTTTGTTTTGAAAAATATAAGCAAGATAACATTCAGTTCAATATTTTAACTATATCTCATCATCTTAATATTTTATCATTGTCATGAGATCAATCATGTAAAAAAATGAAACCCTTTTTGAAATACAAATTCTCTTGTACTACAATCAACTTTACCATGGTCAATAAAAAATCAAATACATACCCATAATAACATTAATTTATACCATGTAAACATAATAACATTTTAAGGTAAATTCTATCCACATTCAATGATAGGAAGATTCTTATAATTTATTTTTAACATAATATTTCCCGCATGTGTTTTACCATAACATCTCGATTCATATATTTTGGTGGAATTCCTAATTTACCAATAAATTTATCAAAAGTGAAAGAATGTGTTGAAAATATGTGAATCATTAAATTAGCATAATATGAATAAAAAAATTGTACCTGATACCATTTAATTTGATATCCCACCATATTCTTAAGTATGTGTAATATATTTCACCAAAGATTTCTACTTATATTCTGGTTGTATCCCATCATTCAGGTTCCTCTTCTGATAGTCATGATGATAATGACCCATGTCATTAGAAATATTAAATTTTTCTATCTATATATCATAATTTTACATACCACTAACATGATTGTTTTCATTGTAATTGTGATATGGATTACAAATATTATGAAATTGGAAACACATACCATAATTAAATAGGAACTAATATTTGTATTTTACCACAATTTGAAAAATAAGAAAACAAATTTTTCTAACCATCAATCGTTTTTGATACAATAATTCCTTTTTCCTACCACATCGACCAATTTTTCTATTGGCTTTAAAAGAATAAATGATCATCATCACACTCTATTTCCAACTTCTCTACACATGAATCATGTTTTTTATTATATTTGAAATAATGATAATTTCATTCCCATGGATATTTTTGATTTAATACACTGTAGAAATGATTTATTTTTCTCTCAATATCTCATATAAAATATTGAGTATTCCTTGTCAATCAGGTGAATTTTACTTCATATACATCCATATAATTATCATCTTACGTAAATTATAAATGTATTTTTCCATCCTCAGTCGAATTTACTTATGAAAATAATTCTCAATGAATATATATTTGAATTCATCCCATTAAAAATCATCAATATAATCATTACCATTGATATTATTCACCATTGACCAACACTAGTCAGATTCAACTTTAAAATAAGAAATTGAAAGAACAATATTTTGATGCTCTGAACAACTGATGACATCAAAAATATTTTCTAGGGATTTAATCCACCCTTCTATTACTGATGAATAAGATAACCCACTAAAAACTAGAGTATGTTTCCTCATAAAATGTTCCAATAATAACATATTACATTGTGGATGATCTAACTAATCTCATGAATGGATGTTACCACTATTTATTTACTTTCTCAATTGATTCATTACTATCCAATATTGATTGGTTCCAATTCCCACTATTCAATGTTACAAATTCGGATTGATATCATCCTCATGGTGACTTCCTACTTCAATTTACCTACTTCTTTTGGAAAAATAATTTGGAAAATAAATATATTAAATGAAGAAACATGGTAATCGTTAAAATATATATAATTTCAACAAAACCATAATGTAAAAAAAATTGATCTTTCTATTAACAAAATACTAACACCTATAGTTATCTAAACCATTTTATCATACCAATTATAATGTCTAAGCCTTTAAACATTACATAATCTAGTTAATTTAACTAGAAATTACATTTATACATTCCCAAAAACATTTAGGTTTATATTTTTGTATAATTCGTTCAAAACCTCATATATAGTACTAATAAATTATAATGTTTAAACCTCTAATCAATATCTATTATTTCTCAATATGAATATCTTAAATCAAAAAAATTATTTTAATCTATAATAAAACATTTGAACATTAAGCATGGATTATTATCTCCAATTACATGTCAAAAACCCTGTGAAAAACATTTTTAGACATTGGATAAGAAAAAATACCAGTTAGGGATATAAAAAGGATGAAGGAAACCATTATTCTATGAGTGAAAACATTTTCACACTATTATATCTTTTATGAATAAATCAAAAAATAATTATCAAAACTTGTAAAGTCATAAGTTTTATATAAAAACTGTAAAATCATAAATCTTAATGGTAACTTGTGACATCACTTACAAATCACTCATACATATAATGTAGTTATCTCAACACCACATGCAGTAACCATCCTGGATATTTTTGGAATATCAATCACATTATATTCCAATAATATCTTAATATAACCCGAACTAGTTAACTTTATCAATTTACCCAATGCATTGGAGATCTATAATGGGATTATGATCCATCTAGTTTTCATTCAACCACCCATCATCATAAAAGTTCCCAAGAACCAAAATACGATCATAACACATAAATCTTGAATAAAATAAATACTATTGAGGAAAAAATTATTAAATTTTGAAATCACTTTTTAATTTTACAAGCCAAATAATCATAAATTAAAACATTTTATTTGAAATTAAAACTATGAAATTATAAAGAAATATCAATGAATTAATGTCCCATGAAAGAATGAATTTACTCCCTTTTCATATATGATAAAAATTCCTTATACATTTTGTAAAAAAAGATATTAAAAATGATTTTTAAAGGACTGTTACAGACCTCAGGTTTAACTTCATTCAAATGAGTTAAAATATCTTGTATAATAGTTCTAACTATGTTGTTATTTTTTTCTAGAACTATATTCATATTTTTAATTTCAAATATGATTCTATTATATCATCTTATCACTTATTTGATAATAATATTTATTTAATAACTTTATTATGGGTGTTAACTACCTTTTAATGAATATATCTGTTATTTAGGATTTGATAAAGATACATCACTTATAGAATGATATTATTATTATAAAAATAATTATGAATAATTTAATACCAATTTTTAACCATTCTTTAATATTGAAAATGGAAAATTAATCACATCGCATCATGGAGATGGAGGGTCGTATGAATGAATGTGTGATGATATCACTCCCTTAATGGGTGAAATAATAAGTAAGTGGTTGATATACTGAATATCCAAGAATTTATATAATTTCTCAATTATCATGTATATATGTTATTTAAATCATTATAACCATCCATGTAATGTGGTGATGATAAAAATCACACCACTTTGTGTAGATGATATGACATACATACGAATGACAAGTGATTTTGTTGTTTTCATGATTGATAGAAGGTGGAATATGGTTTTTCCAAAACCATAATTACTTATCATCATAGATATGATTTTGGAATTATTACTTTATCATGGAAAAAACATATTAATAGTTAGTGGAAGAATAAAAAACCATGAAAGAGTTGATAAAAATGATTACCTATTCTTCGGTGGACTTCTTTAATCTCATCTTAATGGATCTAGAGAATATTTTTTGGAAGGTTCATAAGTTAAAAATATAAAATAATGGTTTTTTAATATAAATGGATATATTTTTGTCAATATATGAGGCTTAAGGTGTTTAGATTAAATTATGGAAGGAGTTCCATTTTATAATTGAGGTGACGGGAACCTTTGGAAATCTTCAAAATATTAAATGATTATAGAAAAAATATATAAAAAACACCAAATGAACAATAATTAGGAGATAATATTAAATAACATTATAATATAATCAAACCATAATATGTATACATGTTTTTATTTTATTTTAAACCTATTATTTTTTAATTTCCAGAGATTACTTATTTTATTTTTAACTATGGTAATAATTTATTTAATTTAAAAGGTTGTAATATTTTACATATAAAATTTATATTTTTCTATATATTGTAAATCTTTTACATTTTAGACAAAAAAATATTCAAATTTTAAAATTAACTGTTTTTTATGTTTTTTATAATATTTAATAATATATTATATTGTTAAAGTATCATTAGTGTTAATTTTGATACTATTTAAGACATTGACATTGAGAAATAAAAGACAAAGATAACATCGAAACAAGTTAATATACTAATAATATCACATTGTAATTCATAAAATTCATGGAGAGTCTAAATTATTTCATATTATCTTTATTTTTATATTTTATTATCTTAAATTTTATTATTTCATTAATAAAATAACTAATTTATCATCTTTGTATAATTTCTTATGGTCATCATTTCTTCACTAAAAATTAATAATTAAATATCATGATATAGATAAATCAATTATATTTCCAAAAAATATTTATATCTAATGAAAAAATCAGAATACACCAAATTAAAAATAATATATTTTTAAAAAATATGAATGTCACACTCTTTTATTTTCATTAAATAAAATATTATAAATATCATACATCATCCCAATGGATCCAAAAAATAATAAATAAATTTATATCATGAAAATAATATTATTAATTGAAAAATGGACACTTAGATCTGTTATCAACCCACATTTTTCCCAATTTTGGAACAAAAGAGATGTTTTAGACAAACAAGGTGATAATTTGTTATTTTTTGTGATCTAAAAAATAGTAATGTTATATTCATTTTAAGTGTCCATTAAATAAAACAAATTAGAAACTTATGTGTTAAGGTTTTAATATATATCATCCAATAATATTGGTTCAATAGTGAGGGTTAATTTATATTGTTTTTTAAAACATAATTATCAGATGTTCCCTTTACCATGACAATAAATATTTACCAAAGTTTTTATTCAAATTATCTAAAAATAGAAGGAAAATATTCACTAAATTTATTCACTATAATTACAGATATTGAATCCATTTTTTAACATTCAAAACACAAATATGTATGTATTAAATTTATAATTGCACTTGGAAAATTCACTAAAAACAATTTTTCAGAGAAATGTGACATTTTAAATTTAAATTGTTTTGATACTAAATTAATGTATAAGAAAAATTCATAAAAAATAATTTGATTAATATAAATACTAAAATTATCTAATGAAAATTTAAAACTAACCCACATCATATTTTTACCTTTTTATTAAAATAATGTTTTAAAAAAATTAAGTATTTTTCAACATCGATAAAAAATGCAACTTATTAGAAAACTACAAGAAATTAAACAAAATTAAATTTTGATATTTAATTTTCAAAAATGATTTTTATTTTTCCAAATAATGTATATAATTTTTTAATAATTTTTTTTAAATAAGTTCACCATTAAATGGTGATAATATTAGTTTCTAAAATAATATAGTTTTTATGTATAAATTGGATTTATCAAATACATTAATAAACATAGAGAATCTTATTAAATTTGAGATTTTTATCTAATTTATAAAAAGTGAAAGAATTTATACTAGAACTACCTAGGTAGTTACAAACACTAAATGTTATGATCATGATCTCAAGAACTTATTATTTTATTATCTCGTCATATAACCATTGATTAATATATCCTTTGTTTACCTTTACTAAGAATCATCAATCACCATTTATTATGATCAATTTTTCCAGGTTATGATGAAAGGTGTTATTTGTGGTATGTAATAGAATTTTATAAAGTGACAAGATAATTATGTTTGATATTGATGTAATTTCATGAAATATGATTTAATTTATCTAGTCTATATGTACATGAAACCATTTTTTGTTTTGGGTCATGTATTTTTATTAGATGTATTTAATATTAATAAAAAATGATTTAATGTTTCTATATGAATATCTTTAGCAACCTCATAAATAGAATCAACTATCAATGAAAATATCATCATAATGGAATTACAAATCATTAGAAAATTAATAGCTACTCAATATAAATCATATGAACAATGAAAATGAACATGTTTTAAAACATTGATCAATGAATTCCACAATAATCATTCAATATACTATCTCTATAAGATAATAAGAACTATGAAATGTCTCAAGTAATATATCCATAATTATTAAAATGAAATAAATTCACAATAGGAAATTACTATCTATAGTAATTTATATAACACTAATATGTATACCTTCTCCCCTAGTGATAACTTTCTACCAATATCTTGTTACCTCTATTTTATAAAGTACATATATTCCATGGTTACCTTATAATATGTGTTATAGAAAAAAATTCCAAAATATAAAAAAAATATCAACCATGTCGAAATATTCTTCAGCCATATCTCCCTATTTAATTTATCTTTACCATTAAATATTTATTATTTAATTCATAGTGAATTATGAAATTATCCTTTAATTGGAGATAACATAGTTTCCCATCATTCAATGTTTCAAAGTTCATTCATCACCTTAATCAAGTTTAATATTCTACTAAATTCATACTATAATGGACACTTATAACATGAAATGGTACATTCATCACTATGCCTTTAAATTCAATAATACTTGTGAATTTTCTTATTATAAATAATATTACACCATCACATAATCAAGAAAATTTATCTACAAGTCTCAAAAAGAGAATAGGAAAAATTATTTCCATTATTTTATTATTTTATCTTTCTTCTTTCAAAATCACTTAATAATAATGAATTATATTCCCATGCTTAACTAAAACAAAATTCATTGAAAAAATAAAATTTATAACTATAAAAATTATTTATAAATAACAATAAAAATTTAAATTTATTAACAAATTAATGATATCATACAAATA
The DNA here is from genome assembly GCA_963277665.1 of Viscum album. Taxonomy (NCBI): domain Eukaryota; kingdom Viridiplantae; phylum Streptophyta; class Magnoliopsida; order Santalales; family Viscaceae; genus Viscum; species Viscum album. The sequence continues at coordinate 1,030,563,985 of OY728133.1, read as the reverse complement.
CCATAAATCGCCTGGGTTTGAAATAATTCTTTTGAATCTATGTTCAAAACCATGCAATAGAAGAAAAAAATTATATCTATATTTTATATTTATATTTACATTATATGTTATATATGTTTTTATTATCTTTTGATTGTGCATTAAAATATTATTTTCATGTTATTTTTTTATATTTAAAAAATATTTATACTCATCCATACCATTTTCATGGAAAAATAGTAAAATAAAGAGTAAAAAATATGAAGAAAACACTGCCAAAGTACCTGACTGAGATGACATAGTAGAGATTATTAACATCATCATTATCTAGGTTGTTGATAGAAGGAGAATGGTCTATTTTGGGTCAGTTATGGGATAAAGGTAGAGTTGGCATGGGTAAGCACTGACTGTGGGATAAATAATAAGTGGTCATAGTATATAGTGGAACTATATAAGGAATTATGTTGTTGCAACATATTAAGAATGATATACAACTAGATTTTTCAAGGAAATGTATGATGTGGCATATATAAATAGTGGGTACTATTTACATTAAAAAAATGCATTCATTGAATCTAATTACCCATTTTCATATAAATAATTTTTATTAATGCCTCATTCCATAGGAAATAATATTTTATAATCTAATAGCTATGAAAGAATCCAACCCCCTATATCATCATTGGAACTTCAAAAAAATACATTATAATGCCTAAATTAAGAAATATTCAACTATATTATAAATCAATAGAAAAGGTAAGTTGAAAAAAAATCATTATATGGTAATCTGAGGGAATTTAAATACAATGATATATTATTACTCATTCATGAGAAACATCATTTTTTATGCTCAATGAAGTGCTCCAAAAAAAATTTCAACTCGACTGTCTAGGAAAGAATACTGTAGAACAAATATCTACCTCCACATAGTCATATGGAAATGAAAATTTTAAAAGTTCTTCTCAATGTTCTTGGGTTGATATAATCAATTGAATATTACAAAAGGAAACAATATATAAAAATCAGGAATTGTCTATGAAATGATAAAATAATATAGAGATTATAAAAATTAATAATCCACAAATAAATCTAATCACGTGAATATATATATATATATATATGATACCCACTACATATCATAGAATATATGCATTAAAAATTCCAATAAAATAAATCATTTATTTACATTTTATAAATATAAAAACTAAACCTATATAAATAATTTTAATTCTATTCAAATTTTTCACCCTACTCAAGATAACTTATCAGTGATCAGTTATTTCCATATTCACATGTCATGAACCAATTGTTATGCATACCCAATTATTTTTAAATTAAACTTTGTGGAAAATAATAAGAAGGAATCCATCATAATGTCTTTGAAATAATCCAATATAAATTTAGTGAATTTTAAAATAATGATATATAAGAGATAATAATATATTATATATTAGAGCATCACATGATCTAGTGTAAAAATATCATCTTTTGTAGGGGTGTATTTATAACTAGAATTGTATAGGAATGTTTAGAATGCCTTCTCTTGATTTTATTACAATTTTAACGTGAAACCTCCATATATTGTTCAATATTAGGTTTATGTGATAATGACCCATTATACAATAATCATTCCCTTATAGATTAAGATAAATGTTGGGTTATAAGTTTTCCCACTCAGAAAATCATATCTAATTTATTATATAATAATGTAATAAACCCCAAAATTATTATTCACCTCATATTATTTCCCTTATACATAATATGACCAAATATTCAATTGAATGTATAAATTAGGGCCAAATCATAATATATCAAAAAAACACTAGTTGTAGAAAATTATCATAAATAAAAGGTTTGGAAAATATCTAAAATACCATTATCAAAAATAATTGGAAACTATTATGAAAATTAATCTAACAAACCATGTTTATTGTATTGACACACAAGATTTTTAAATGGTTCAATAGACAATAGATATACATATTGAAATTTTTACTCATTTTTATCATAGTACTAGTAAAAATAATTCTACTAGAATCACATAAGGTAGAAAATTATACTTATTCCCAGCCTCATAAAAACCAATAAATAATAATATGTTTCATGTGCACAACCCTTGAATAATATGTATTTTTATAACATAATCATGCCTATAAAAAATTTAATAATAAAATATATCATTTTATATTGTGTAATATTTTTAAATCATTTCCATATGTACCTAAATAGAACTCAGATAATAAAAAAAATAAAATCTATATTAGCCTAAAAAATCACTGTAAGATGTAATCTAATGATGAGTGAAAACATAGTAATTGGGAGACTATTCATTCATATATAAATAATATGTTGTAGGCATGAACCTATTAATTTTTATTATTATGACTAAAAAAATTAGACATATGAAAATGTGTTCAGATATTATCATATAGTAATGTATAGAATATGTATATAGTCTACATTATATGAAAAAGTATATCAATTTAAATATATCCTTAAAGAATTTATAACTAGATATATAACAATTAAATAGTAGGTACCCATAATATATATATATATTTCAAAATTATAAAATTTTATATTATTCCCTGTAATGTAGAAAATAGGATAGAATCTTTTTTTATCCATTTTATATATAATAATTATCATCATTATCCAAAACACCAACACTATACTGACACAAATACCATTAAAAATATTTTTGTTTAATTATATACGTTTAAACTCACTCAATATCAATGGGTAGGGGTGAGTTAAATATCCCTAGAGGATTGACGTAGTATCCCAGAAAGAATACGTTCTACTGATCAATTAAATACATATTCAATTTTTGGTGATTAAAACTAAATCAATCTAGAATCATTACACATACATAAAACCCCATATTCATACATGTATTCCATCAGCTAGAAAAGAAACACACACATTGATCATCCCACTAGACCAAACCTGCTCAATTAAGAATGTACACATTGATGTGAAAAGTCAGGAATACTATCATTTCCTTGAGAAGTACACCACATAGTTTATGTGATCCGATAAAACATAATCAAAATAGAAAATTAGCCATATCAATCGTAACCTATACATCAAAGTATCAACTAACCGAACTATAATGTCATTGCACCTAAATATTTAAAACGACTAATATAATGGAAAATAATATTTGAATTATTTTATACTATAAGAAATACCAAAGGATTGAATTGTAATTCTTTACAATATATAATTTTTTCGATGTATCTTTTATGAAAGTTGGTCTTGTTGAAAATTTCATTGCTGAGAACACATGATTTATGATAACCAGTGTGATAGAGTTGTTTTTAGTTGCTTAACTGATATAATTTTTTATGGAAAAGGTGAGTTATTTACATTAATATATTGATGAAAATAATTTATTGGTTATGTTGATTAAGGAATTTTTTCACTATAATTCAATCTTAAAAAATTATTTAAATGTTTGGGACTAGAAGGTCACACCCATAGTGGATGTAATGTTGGAAATTATAGGATGACCATTCCAACGGTAGAGGGAATATTTATGTTGAGGTTTCCAAACACATGAATGATCATTCCCTAGTCATCAGATGTGTAGGATATTGAGAAACAACCATGTGTTACCATTCCTATAGTGTGGGATATATTTTGAATAAATATTTCCAAATTATTAAATCATGAAAGGAACATGCCATGGTTGTCCCAAATTTAGATGGTCTATGCACCTATCCTGAATGTACATAGCAAGTCAACTGTGTCTATATTAGCGGTGATTATGGTTGAACAGTATTAGTGAAATCCAATATCATCATGATAATTGTGGTTCATGTCATGGAACTAAGTATCTTGGTGAAAGTAAATAAAATTTATTAAGAACATCTTAGTGAGAATTTCATGATAATGACTTTATTATTTGTTAAATTTCTATAGTTCAAATGAGGTTTACATGGGATGGACCTAATCAAAGAGGAAGGATTAATAATACATTGTAATATTTTTGTAATAAAATAAATAAAAAAAGAGACATACTAGTGGTCTGAGTGGTCATGACCAAAATTTAGACTTGTAATCCAATGGACCAAAATATAAGGACTATGTCCATAGATCTTAGTGTTTTGTAGGAAAAATGACTAGATGATTTTCACTACTACATGGTTCATGTTGTGTCAAAAGGTGAAATTTTGTTATCAAAATGGATTAATTAGATGATTCTTGTTCCAAATTTCATTTATTCAATAATCATGTGTCACTATTTTGGTCTATGTGATGTCCTAGGCCAGGTTCCACTAAAAGGTTCCCTAAACCCATGGGCCACGAGGCCTCAAGGGTGTCTCCCCATATGCTATAGGATTCAGACTAGAAATGAGGGCCTAGGGTGTGTTTATGGGTAAAATATTCCCTCGTGTCATTATGGATAAAAACAGATATTATATATATATATATATATATATATATAATAGATCAGATAAAAATATCAGAAGAATAAAAATTTATACAGAAAACTGGTATTGAAAGATTAGAATGAACAACACCGTATAAAAAAGTTATAATGATTTATTTCCATGTCTCTAAAAAAGAAAAATATGATGAAATGGAATTAGATATACAATAAAATACATGATATAAAAAAGGAAAAAGGACAAAAAACTATACAATAATCTTGATTATTGGCCCATTCATCTCATAAAATGATCAATCCTAAGAAAGTAAGAAAGTTAGGTGTTCATGTTGGGATGCTTCCCCTTATCCATACATGTGATCATATAATTTTTTTTTATAATAATGGTGTCCTAGGGAGGGTTTGAGATAAATCTCAGAAGACCACAACTAGCTACATATAATCCAATACTATTTGTGATTATAAATAGAACAGTGTGCAAGTATTTATAAATTTAATGAAATTAAAAAATAATAACACATACCTACTTTAAGAATAATTAGTAATGTATCCATACATGAGTTCAGCTAATTTATTCATTTATTTTTAGTTTATATAGATTAAACTAGTAATGGTGTTACTTGAATTAAAATCAGTCATAATAATAATAAATAGTATTTAAGGTTGAATAAATTCATCCTAGACCTCAGGGATGATCCAACTCCTAGTAATAATGCATATAGTTTGGAAATAGAGGGTTCTAAGTGTAATCCAAGTGGTAACCCCCAAGTTGTTCCACTGTAAAATATTCTAGCCTTGTCCAAGAATCTAGTGTAAAGTAAAAACTGGCTAAACATGACGGTGCCTAATGGGGTGAATCAATGGTACCACAAGTCTGAAGACATAAATTTCAAATCTATGAAGGTATCCAATACATTATAATAACTAGATATATAGTAATGGGATCCTACGATGTCATGTGAGGAATCTTTTCATAGACATGGACCATGTTCAAGGGTGGGTATCTCCCTTGGAAACCAACTCCTTGAATTAGAATGGTGTCCTCTGAGTGCTCGAGGGATTCCATCAGGAATCCAAGGTTGGTTCAGGAAAAAAGACTCCTATAATTGTAAAAAGGTCCTATTAAATATGAAACGTATTCATATATCATTATTCAATTATTCTATGTAATAATCGTACATTTTAATAATTCAATTGGTTCATTCCATAAAATTTCTGTAATAAAAACAAGGTGTATCAAGGACATGAAACCATTTATGAATTTAGTTTATAATCAACGCACACCATTTTCATCGAAGTCTAGGTAGAGTTGGGGGATCATTTATCCCCTCTTGACTCTAGTGAATCCTTACACGGGAGTCGCTTTTGTGGTGACTTTGATGCTTTGTGCGGTCTGTGAGATTGGTGTGCATTGATGGTGACGGTCTGAGTTTGGTTGAAGGGCTACGGCAATGAAGGAATCTCACTGAGTTTGAATTGTTATTCTATGGTTTTTTTGTTCCGGTCACCGGCTCCGATGATGGGTGGTGACGACAACAGTTTCCAAGGTGTTGATGTTTTCGATGTGCTGATGGTATGACGGTGATGATGGTGTCGGGGGCGCGGCTCGAGATTGTGCCCCATGTTCCGAGTTGGTACGATGTCCTTTTTTGAATTTTGAATCAAATGTTATTTTCATCTATGCGGTTTCTGGATTTTGGTGGTCTGCTATCACATGTATGGTTCCCGCTCACCCAAAAATCAGTTTTCAAAATCAAATAAAAATATAATTTTTAGTCAAAGATATTCATGATCTTATGTTACTCCTATGAGAGATATACCACATGAAAAAATGTATAATTTTTCAATGTGAATATGGATAAAATAATATTTTAATTTTTAATAAATTTAAGTGAAAAATGGTCATTTTACCTAGGAAATTAGTGTCGTATGGTCTGGCAACATTAATGGCTAAACCATGCACAAATTGTGCCCCTATGATCTACCTTATGAGGGAACCCACATGGTTTGGCTACACGGTTTTAAAAACTATGTGCCAATCATAATATTTACCACTTATAATAACATTATACCTTAATCATGGGTGTGCATCCCTAGGTGAATGATTATGGAAAAACATTCTCTATGATTTCCCCTTTGAAACACCCATAATAGTTAGAAGAAACCATGTGGGATTGGAGGCATAGTTTCTAATAAAAGTGTGTCCCAATTCATTTTTCCACTTTCCAAGGTTTTGAGTCCTGAAAATACACAAGAGACCCCCCTAAACATCCACAATCTCATTGGGAATCCATAATAGTCCAAAGATAATGAATTATACTAAATTTTAAATGGTTTTTACCTCATATAAAAGATGTTTTCTTATTGTATTTCCCCCTTAAAAAAATTTCCATAAGTTACCCTTACAAGGTTTATGAAATTATTCACGGGAACAAATCTAGCCATTGAGCATGTATTTTTTCATATCTCTCTCTCCTTTGACTCATCTTATAAATGGTTGTGCTTCCATATAACCCATAATACATGGAAAGAGTGGCCATGGAGATCATTAATTCTCTATTATATGATGCATATATGAAAATCCACAAAATAATCATCATCATCTATATCAACATCCTTATGATCGAAAGTAAGAGATGGGTCAGCATGATAACAAAACATCTATGAAACCTGAAAGATTTTTTTTGAATGGAATGATACCTTTGAGGTAACAATAACTAATCAGAAATCATCCTAACTCTATCAAAAATATAAAACAATGTAAGGTAACTTGGATACCACATCATTTGATCCATATACATCTATTCCAAAGTCTAGGGAAAACACATAAGAAAATATGATCGCCAACATCAATCTCCAAAGGCCATCGATGATGATTGGTATATTATTTATATCTAGAAATAGTAGTGTACATTCTCTTCTATATCAGTTTCACCGACTCTATTGTATCATACATGTGATGAGGACCTATTATACTGCACACTATGCCTCTAAATAAAACATTTATGAAAAACATTTCATGTATACAATTCCACATATGGAGCAATCCAAATCATCTCTGTAAATCTATTATTGTAGGTGAACTCAACAAGAGGGATATAATACTACCAAGAGCCACTGAAATCAAGTATGTGTTATTATAGAATGACCAAAAATACATGTATCATTCATTATGACTAATAATCAGTCTAAGGGTTAAATGATGTACTCATAATCACCTGTATACCCAAAGATCTCTATAATCTAAGGAATATCCTTAATGTGAAATGTGAATCCCTATTTGATATGATAGTATGAGGTACCCAGTGTAATCATATGATATGATAGACCTAATTTATTCTTGGCTCATAAAATAATCAATTATCTCGTATATGAAGGAAGTGAAATGCATTTTTAAGATGATCCATGACTACACAAACTATGCCACAACCTCATTCTGACCTTAGTAAGTTGACTAAAATATCCCTCACAACATATTCCCATTTTTATTATAGTAATGGTAATAGCTACAAAAATGTAGTAGGTCACTGTTCTTCAATGTTCACTTTATAAAATGTTAAATACCCAAGGATAAAAACTCTTATATAAAATTTCATCTAAGGACACAAATATTGGGGTTGCATATCATGAAATATATTTGAGATTATTATATGAACATCCCATTGAGAATAATGGGAATCTCACATCACTTCCTCCCTCACATCTATAAGAAGATAAACACATCATTCTATACATTGTATGTTTTCTCCCTTAATATAAAAATATATATATGTGACCTCACATAAATTAATCTCATGGAGAACTAATCCATCAGGATCTAAAAAATACCCATTATTCCCTATATCTCAGAGTGAAGGGGTAACTAATAAGGTCATTAGAAAATGTTTCTTGTGACTCATGTGAAAATCCATATGAAAATTATAATGTAGTTTCATCAATTTACATTCATCACTAGATCTGTGAATATCCAATTCCTATGACTTTCAATTCATCACATCAGATATTTAATTTTCATTACTAGGAATATAGGAAACCTCAATGTTAAAATTCAAATGATATTATACCAATATTCACTTTTTAAAATGTAAGTAACTATATTCAGAGATATAATTCAGTATCTTATGGTATTTATACACCACAAATATCTAACCCATCTTATAGTGTCTCTAGAAATATAAGGCATGGAAAAAAGATTCTAGATCATTTTATTGTGTAAGGTATTTTATACCTTGAGGTCTCAAATGGTTATACCTATATGAAATTAATCTATCATCATTCATCAATACTATATCTAGGTTGATGCTGAAAGCATCTTAGAACAATTTATAGCCTCTTTTGGGCTCTAGAATATTCATAATCGGTGCAAATGTAAGCATTCAATATTTTCATGAATGGATTTATCATGTTTTTTATACAATAGAAACTTCACAAACTTCATAGTACTACTATTTAGAGGTGATTAATGGAGTGAGAAATCCTATATGAAATTCTTTGAATATCTGACTAACTACATGAAATTATTCAAATCAAACAAGTTCTTGGAATTCCCCATGTAAACTACATAACATATTATTTATGGGTCAATTGATAATTCCCTTTCCAATATGATATTTCTAAAGAAGTAAAATTTCTAAATCAAGTTGTGGCACTTTGCAAGATTAAAAAATAACTTTTTCTTCCTTGCTTTATACATAAAAATATTGAGATGTTTATCTTGATCTTTCTGAGAATGATAATACACCAATATATCATACACAAAAACAATGAAAAAGGATTCCAAATAAGGGTGAATAGACCTATTAATAAATGACATGAAAATGGATAGAACGTTATTGAGTCTGAACATCATAAAAAGATACTCATATAAACGTTTCCCAAATTGAATGACAGTATATGGAATATCTAATATCTCAAATCACATATCATTATAGCCAATTCTATGTTCAATCATTGAGAATACCATAACTCTTATATGTTGGTCAATGAGATAATATATTCAAGGTTGTGGATAATTTGTTTTAACCAATAGATGGTTCGACCATTAGTTATCGACACCTGAAAAGGGTCTTAGTCACCTTATTTTATACATTAATAAGTGAAACCCAATAATATTTTCTAGGTAACATAAAAAATATATATTCTAAATCCTCTAACTTTATTGATCTCCTGAAGCATAATATGTGCCATTATGTATCATGGAATAGATACTAGAGATTATCTTGGAACAAGATTAATGGAAAACTATAAATATCTTTCATGAGGTAAGATTAAAAAATCATGAGGATAGATACCCTTGAAATGATCTATTATGGGAAAAAAATATTAGATGAATTATCTAATTCTCCATAAGGAGACTAGAATTTAGGTTATTCAACCCACTAAGCCCATAATGTTATGCTCAATCTCTACTAGATTGGACATCCCACTCACCATTTTGGAGATAATTATTTCTATATGGTGATGTAAATGACACCCTACAAAAATAGTAGTCCAATGAGGTATGATATGGAACTAGCCAATCCATCCTGAGAATGAAATGAAAACCTATCATCTCAAGTGAGAAGTGTTCACAGGACAAGTTACAACTACCATCCTCAAGGTTAATGTCCTTGCATTGGTGTATTAGCATTATAAAAAATCCCAAGATTTTTTCTTAGGTCATCATCCTACAGAAGTACAATATTTACACTATGAGACATTCCATCATAAGATAAAAGATAAATGGTCATGATGAAACTATATAAAATAGTAGATATGATAGTAGAGGCAAATAGAATAGTACATTGTATTGTATACAATCATGCACCATAATCTCTGTGGTTCAGTTGTCACGCATGAAACATTCCAGATTAGGATCTCGGTGTTGTATCTGGACTATAATGATCATGTCTTCTCGGTTGGTATGGATAATCAGTAATAAAGATACCACGACCATAACATAATCCTTGACCAGTCCATCTGGGGATACTCCAAATCCCTACAAGAAGCAGTGCAAATGATCCTTTCCTCAATTTTGGATCTATTATGGATCCACTTCAACATGAATAAAATTGAACGATCTAGAAGAATCTATGAAGGTGACCAATACAGAAGAAACCATGCCACACATGGAGGTTTTTAGTAAACTGAATCATCATATTCAACTTCAATACACACTAATTTACTATAATAGTGATACCATTGTAGATACTTTATCTTCTACTAATCATATAATAAACCTCTAGAATATGATTTCTACTACCATAAGAACTACCTTGCCTCAGTATTGAGCCTCTATGACTGGAACTATTTAATTTTATCGTGTCGCACTTTGAGATAAGAACCTTATTAACTATCTTATAAAATGTGTATAGGTGAAATCCATTCTCATGCAAGTGGATGGTTTAGATGATTCCATCCTCAAAATTCCTCACTCACAATAGCTCATCACTGGTTCGAAATGGTGAAAGTACCTGAAACTGAGAAAACAACACTAAATAGTGCACAAATGACATAATACACTGCTCAAGGTGCATAAACTCTTTGGATCTGTCATCTTATGACATTTTAATGAATAATTAGTCATATAAGGATTTTTAGAAGATTTCCTAGACCATGTCCTGATGATGACCAGCTCGAGAAATCGCATCCCACCAGTGCTTCAAAGAATCATGAAATATGTATTTGGATAGCTTGAACATCCTATTTAGATGTGTCAGAAGATGCTTAAAGATAAAAGGATATCCCTTAATCCATGTCATTGTAGCCTGAGGACCACAATCCCCAAAAAACCTGGGATGCTAATGTTGTTGGAAATCACAATCAGATCATCCATTGTAGGTGTGGGTCGTTGATCACCCTTCATGGAATAAATCACATGTAGAAAATGATCATTAATATTAGCATCAATTCCAACTATAGGTATAGCAGGTAGTGCCTTAAGTGCCACTAATTTTGGTATGACTAGTGGGTTCGGGCCCACCAACTCCAAAGCATGGTGATCACCACCCTCCCAGCACATGAATCAAGTATATTTATGTGGAATATCTCTAAATATTCCTATCACACACCTCATATAATGATTTAAAAACATATTGATTCTCTAGTATAATTAAAACATCAAAAATTATTACAACCCTACATACTAACCCATCTACACACTTAATGGATAGGGTATTAATAAGTGTTCAAATTTGATTTATATCGGTTACAATGGGTGAATGGTCAATTACACTTTTCTTATTCATTTACTAGAAACCATTTTTTATGATTATAGATTTATATTTAATGTTTTTATATTATTATATACATATATAGTGGTTTGAATATAGTGTAGTCTTCCTATATGAAATGGAATATTCCAGATGTGTGAATTATATATTTATATAGTGAGTTATGTAACAATTCACTTTTCTATTCCATGATAAGGTAAATTATAAATAAATCGATCAAGATCCACAATCCATGTGCATCACCCAATAATTAAAATATATCAAATGTTATAAGAAACATATAGAACAAAAAATTTCCATTACTATTAATCTTTTTATTTTCAATGAACATAGTTTAGCTACCCCCAGGAATGGCTCATAACCAAGTTTGAAAAATTTCCTAATCTCCTATATATGTTTTATAATTTAGAAATAAAGATGTTAAAGAATAATATTATATCATATTCTAACATCCCAACATATGTTACACTCAAAGGAGCCTGGTGCCGCTGGGCCACATAGCCTTATGCATTCCTCTCCATTCACTAGAGGATGTCAACTAGAAGCAAGGGAATAGGTTTTGTCCAAGTGGAGACTATTAAATCATGTTATAGTGGATCACAATGGATAATATATATATATATATATATATATTATAGATCAGAAAAAAGTTACAGAATAATAATAATGAATAACTAAAACTGGTAGCGGAAGACAAAAAAATAGGATTATATAAAAAATGATAATGATATAATTCCATGTATCTAAAAATTTGAAAATATAAATATGTAAGTATAAAAATAGTATTATACATGATATGAAAAAGAAAAAAACCCTTAAAATATTCAAAAATCATGAGTACTAGTTTGTTCGTCTTCTATGAAGATTTATTATAATAAATCTAGAATGTAAGGTTTCCATGATAGGAAACTTAGCATTATCCATACCTATGATCATATAAAATCCCCATGTAGTTATGGATACTTGAGTAAGGAGTGGGATAAAAATTAGAACTCCAACACCAATAGTGTGTATATAAATCTAGTCTATTAATATAAACTAATTGGTGTTCAGGTATATATAAATTTATAGAAATCACAAAACAATAATTCATACCTATATCATTCATTGCTCATAATGAAACTTAATATGATATAATTTAATTAATTCATTTTCATTTAGTTTATATAGTGAATCCCGATGATGGTTTCATCATTAAAAAAATTTATCATAATAATAATGAAGTGGATCGAAGGAGGAATCGAGCTATCCTTGAGATCAATAGTTAGCCAACTCATAGTAATAACACATGAAGTCTGACATTTAAGGGATTTCAGTGTAATCCAAGGGAAATGCCAATGGTATTCCACTATAAAAGATTTTATACGTATACAAGGATCACATACAAGGTAAACCTATGATAAGAATGAATTGTCCCAATTGGGTGAAACCATCGAGTCATGTGTCTGATGACAATAATCTAGATCCAAGGATTATATCAATGGAATCTTGATATATAGAGATATTATGAAAGGATCCTATAGATTCATGGTGTGAATCTAATACTAGAAAAGGACCATGTTCCATAGAGGGAATCTCCCTTAGAAACTAGATCCTTGAATTAGAATGGCACCCTCTATGTGCTCAAGGAATTCCCATGGAAATATATGGCTAGCTCATGTCTGACCTCTCCTTTAAAGATAAAAATGTCATTATGCAATAAGATCTTTATTCACATATCATTATTTAATTACAATATGTAATAATCATACCATTAAATAATTCAATTGATTCATTACATGCCATTTTACTAATCAATTCCATGTGTATCGAGGACATGAAACCATTTATCACTTAATTTTTTAATAATTTAATATCTTTTTTTCATTCCCTTTCAACAATAAAGAAAATGTGAATATGTTCATGAAACTAATTACCATTCAATTAAATTTGGATTTTCTAAGTGATGTATATATAAATATAAACTCCATTAAAATATTAATGATACATATATTAAATTGAAACACTTACCTTTGAATGTTCAATTTAAATATATTAAATATAAATATTTTAGTAATAGTCTATTCATTATTCATTTAATATAAAAAGGAATTAATATTAGCAGGGTCTATGAAACACCCCTAAAAAATGTATCAATTACTATAACATGAGTCATAACAGAATTACAAGAGAATAACCATGTATGGGGTGGACGACATTGAGGTCCCAACCTCCAATAGATTTAATATCAAATATAAATAAGGCTCTAGAATATGAAAAAATTATTCTAATAAAGGCATATGAATTTTTAGAAGAAACTCCTGATAAAATGGGAATTCAAACATTGAAAGAAATATATAAATTAAGAGGATTTTAGGTAATAGTCCTAGACCTCCTACCTTATTCTTCTATTTCACCCCTCATATAGTATCAGCCCATAATTTTTCCTAAATTAGATAAAACTGAAGAACAAATAAATGACCTGAATATAGGGCATATGAGCATGCCAAAAAATCATCTTATAGGTAAATAAAAACGATTAAATGAGGATAAGGGTCAGAGAGTATATCTGGTGGAACCTAATGAGTCCAAAGGAATCCTAATCATACATCGAATGAAGAATATATCCACAAACCTATGATATGATAAAGTGGGATCTCAAACATGAAAAAAGGGATCATATGTCTCTAGAAATATAAAATAGGATAAGAGATTTCATTTTTTATATTTTAAGGGAAAGAAGTTAATTTGACCAATAATTAATGGGTATTGTTGTTTGGCCGTGTGACTAGCCAAAACATGTGCCAATTGTGCGCATGGATCTTTCTGGAGATGGAATATGCACGGTTTTGAAGCCGGGTTAGAGAAACTATGTAAAAACCATTTTATTTGGATATGATAAAAACTATATACCATTATCATGAGAGTGTAGCCCCGGGAGCATGGTTATGAAAAAATATGAACCCTGATTTTTCCTCTAAAACAACCCACAAGTTATAAATAAATCATTCAGGATATTCTTCACGATTTCTACTAATTGGGTGACCCATTTCTTTTTCCCACAAGATGGGTATCCGAGATATAAACAATCATTAGACACCCTCAAGACATATATTTCCTAACTAAAAATCAATATTAAGACCCAGATAAATAATTATACCAAAATTCAAAGTATCCATAATTCTTAAAAAATAAATTGGGTTCTTACATTCCATGACTAAATCTATGTTCAAATTGTATTTTTAGAATTCTATAGGTGAATTTAATGGTGATTAATTTACCCTATAAAAGTGTTTTTAGGTTTTCATAAAGTATTGATGAATACTATTTTGAGGAATATAATGGATGAAGTAAATGGGCATATTTAATTATATAATTAGATACTAGTAGGTTACCGTGTGATGGGTAAATGGATGTTGTATTTTATGGAGGGGATATCAACATCTATGAACATGTAAATATAGAGACACCTAGGGAAAATAATGATTATCTGAATCTACAAGAGTAATAATTTTGATCTCTAGTTGAGGGGAAGGAAATACACAAATAATGATTGTCAATCTATTTAATATGATTCAAAAAGGAGACTATTTTATGTTAATTAAAAATGGTGAATGATTTTCCAGAAAAGTTCTATAATATAATAAAGAAGTTTGTCACACCAATTATTTACAAAAGAGGTGAATGAGTAGCTTAGTAGTATATAAACATAAAATCAATCCTCCATTAAGAAAAAATTCCATGATGTTTATTATGTGACCTATATGGTAATAAACTATGTTTAGATCCATAAAAAAACATTGACCAAAGGATTAAGAAAAATAAAAAGTTATCCTTGTGTGATAGTAAGTCAGCCATAAATATTATATAGAAGTAATCCTTGGATATGAGTGACCCATCCTGAACCAATGTAAGGGTTGTGACCCCTATGATGAGTAGTGATATTAACATTAACTTTAGTGTAAAAAATATTCTAATGCAAGCTCCTTGAATTTATCCCAATGATATTGAACATAGTAAGTTCCCATGTTGATTTTTACATTATTCATGTACACAAAAAACAAATGAATCTACCTAAATCATATATATTAATAGATAATTATATGTTTCCCTAAATATTGATTGGTCAATATCCTTACATGAATTGAGACAATGAAGGATTAAGAATTTTAATTTCTCAATAAAATACATAACCCAATTCTTCCCCTTATGATAATATCAATCTATTTCCTTACTGAGGTTCTAATAACTAGTATCTAGTGCATGTTAGTTGTCTTGGATTTTGTCTAGGATCTTACTAAATGATATAATTTTTATTATAATTGGAATATATAATAAAGGATCCTTCATTTAAAGGTAGGAATATCAATTTATCGAAAAAGGAGTTAATTTCATATATATAAGATTCACATAGTGTTACTCAATAAGTAATTGAAGATAAAATTTTATTTATAATATTAAATAAAGTTATCTTAAGATACATAAAATAAAATCTAAATTACTACATCAACGGAAGAAGCATTAATTATGGATCTTGAGGAATACATATTTAATTAAGTAAATTATAAAAGGGGGTTTAAAACCCATTGGGCTCAGGTACTGTAGCAGTACTCTAGCAGTATTGTAGCAGCGGCAGCACTGTAGCAACGGCGGGCACTGTAGCGGCGGCAGGTCACTATAGCGGCGGTAGAGCACTGTAGCAGCGGCGGGTACTGTGCAGTACTATAGCAAAGCGGGTATTGTAGTAGTACTATTCACAGAATGGTCTTTGGGCCAAAAAAATGGGCCTACGGGTCATGTAAGGGGCTAAATGCCCACTGGGCCTTCGGGCTATGTAATGGGTCTCCCTCTACCCAGTTAAAGAGGTCTTTGCTTTTCTTTAATAATAAAATGAGGATTCGTCCCCAACCTTTTAAAAAAATTAAGTAAATTATTAAATATTATCAAAATAGTTTTTTATTTAATTGGAATAAATTTTTGAAAAAATTAGAAATAAAAATATGGGAATTTATGTATGAAAATTGTAAAATATTAGAATAAATAGATGAATTTCTCTAAGAAGTTGTGTTCTATGGCCAATTTGAACTCTTATCCTAGTATTATTAATTATTAAATGACTTTTTAGAGATTTTTAGTAATGTTTCATATGTTCCATTGGTTTGAAAAATGTTATGTGATTATATTTACATAGATTTAGTAGCATCTTGTTTCTATTCTCACAAAATCTCATTCAATAATGAAGAATAACAATAGAGTATCATAAAGGGAGTGTATTATTCAATAAAAAATTATTTTTCCAAAGATATTAAAAGATTGATATTGTAATTTGTTTACACAAAACTTTTCACAGAGAAAATTGGAATGAATATCAATGAACTATGAGATATTAATTAAGATGTTTCTTAAGAGGTTGGAAAACAAATATCTATTGAAATGGAACTAATGGAATTATTTCACTATAACCACAATCCAGAGAAATAAAATCATCTTTGAGAGATATAAGATCATGTTTGAAAATTTTTGGTATAAAAATAGAAGAAAATGATGTGATATTATGATACATTTTAGATAAGATAAAAAACTAAAAATAGAGGATTATGATCACACCAAAAGATACCTCAATTTTTTCATAAATGAGGAAAATATATATATATATATCTGAAATCCTAAATAAAGGATTTTTTTATTTTGAAAATATTGATGTGTAGTTACATGAATAAAGGATGGACCTATTTTGGTCTATTCTTGGTGATTTTATCACATTTTTTAATATATTTTAAAGACATGAGGCCCCAATATATGATAATAAATCTAGCTTTTCTTAAATAAAATTCAATGAAATACCTAATTATTTTCTATTATTTTATAGATTATTTATTTTTTTAATTTATATCATATGTTATGGTATTTAAATTGGATAAATTAATGGAATGTTAAAAAATACATATTGATAGTGTCCACTCCTCTAACTAATAAAGACAATCAATATTCTATAAATAGTCATATTAATTGTGAAAAAAATAAATATTTCTAATAATAGAAATATGGCCCAATTCATGATCTAAAAAGCTTATTTTAATAAAAAAATATATTTGATGAAAATAGTACAAGTTATGAATGAAAGGATATCTATTATTCCATACAATACAAAGTTAAAAGATAATATGATTTTGACACTAATAAGAAAGTGGTATTCAAATATTTCACTCATTATTGACCATGAAGTGGTTCTATAATGTTTTTCAACAAAAAAATCTAAAATTAAAACGATAAGATTTAATGGATAAAAAATAAGGAGTTTAGATCAATCGATGATGCTACAAATGATGATTATTTTTTTTTTTGTGATAAAATCAATAATTTTGGGAAATTGAAGGTCTTGGAATGATGAAAATTATTTTATCTAGAAATATAAGTATGTAAGTGGTATAATAAAAGGGAAAAAATTTTAAAAGATTTAATTTTTTATAAATATAAGTTGTAATGAAAAAACTAGTAGTTAATTTCATTAAATTCTAAAAATAGTAAATATAAAAAATGAAAATATGGAATGTGATGGTTTTGTTTATATTGAATAGACCTATTCCTCAACATTAGGAATCTATAGTAACACCTCTATCAAAATGATTTGTTATTTGAAACTATTTAAAGAGGGATTCATAATTAAGGGGATATATGATACAAGGATTTATATATTATAGAAATGTACATGTCTTGGGAGATGAAAATAATATCTTTTTTAATCCCAAACTTGTGTTGTTTCATGAAACATGAAAAATACCAAATAAAAAAAAGAAGTATAAAAATAAAATTCACCCATTTATGTTTATCTAACATGGCCATTGGTGTTTTGGTATAATCTAATTTTTTTGGATATCTAAAATTTCTTTAGTTAGAAGAGTGTTTTTTACAACAAGTTTTTTCCCCTACATGAGATAAAAAAATTATGTAATGAAGTAAATATTCAGGTGGAGTTCTGATGAACATCAAAGGCTGTTAATCATCCTCAATATTTTAGAAGCTTATAAATTTATGAATGGTATGGAGCTTAATTGTTATTATTTATCCAAATTCAAACATGTTTTCAACATGTTCTATATAATTATTAACAATTAATTTCAATTAAATCTCCATTTTTTATGTACCCCAAATCATATTACATTAATTTTATTCAATAAATGTTTTTTGTAATGTGATAATTACATAAAGTTGTGTTAAAATGTAAATGATCCAATGCTATTATTTTTTTCATAGTATCCATGAATTAAATGGGAAATCAATTTATTGTCTATAAATAATTTTATTTCCTACAAAATTATTATTTTTAAAAGAATGAGAGGAATAATTCCAATCTCAATTTCCATGGATTAAATTCACTCAATGAATATCTCATGTTAGCATGTGGCATAAATAGATATTTTCTTATGGATATTTTTTTGAAGTCACTATTCTTAATATTTTTTTCTAGTATTGTAAAAGTATCCAACATACCAATGTGTCATTAATGAAAAAATTGGAATAATGTTTGTAATAGATGTATAAAACATTGAATTAAAACATCCACTTTCTTCCCAAAGGTGGTTTTGAGTAGACGTGGATTTTATTCTCAAACGTTAAATGAGAGAAAAATTTAACGATTTTAATGGCGGTGACACCATTTACATGGGAATAGTATGAGTTAAAATGGTAATTCCCTACATTTTAAAGATGAATATGATATGTTTGAATTTAACTTATAATATGGTATAGTTTTATTTAATATTTTAAGAAATAAAAACAATGGATATTATTTAAAATACTAAAGTCTTAATTTAAATATTATCAATATAGGATGAGAAGAGTGTTGGTATATTATTGAATAAATTTGGATATGTTGACAACATCATTATTGAAAACACATATTTGAAGATGAAAAATATTCTGAAGTGTTTTTTGGGATAGTTTTTTTATCCCAATTGTGATGGCCCTGTTGATTAGTCACCATAATTGTTTTTTCGTAAAATAGGTGATTGGTCATGTGGAATAAGTATGTGATGCACAATAATATTGATTTAAAAAAAGTTAATTTAAAAGATAATAAGGCTATATCAATGGTGGGGGTATACTAAAGGTGCTAGGATGTCCTTGAAAATAGAAGAGGGAAAGCAAGTGTTGATGTCTTCCAACACATGTAAGACATTTCCATTATGTGTGGGAATGTTAGTAATAGAGAAAATTCTATGTGTGACCACACCCAATGAATGGAAAATATTATGAGTAATGTATTAAATAATTTCAAAAAATAAAAAGAACCATGATAGTGTGGTCCTCAGGGAGTAATTTCATTGGACATGTAAAGAAGGAAGATATTGGGGACTATTATTGAAGTAGAGGTTCTATAATAATAGGTAGAATTAAATTACATCATAGCCTGGTTAACAATAGTTTATGTCATTGTACTCATCATGTTGAGAATAAACATCAAAAGATTATAAATTATTCCTTAGATAATAGGACATGGTGATATCAATGTTAAAAATTGATGATCTAAAGGTCAATATATGCCGACATAGGACGAACAACATCATAGAGGAAGGCGTTGTGGTTAGTGATGAAACATTATAAACATGGGGCATCCCAATATGGGTATACAAATGGTTTATATCTGTGTGGTTTACATCAGGACCTATAAACCACAATGATGAATATTTTAATTCCATTACTGTGGTTCTTAATGTTTTCATGAAAAAATGGAAAAATATTCACTAGTCTTGGGTGCATGGTGTGTCAATGAGTGACACATAGATCTCAGGAGATACTACTAAGATGAATATTTTTCTAGATTTTATGTTATTACTAATACTAGGATATGTTTTTTATCCATGATTAATTCCATATTTAAATTATATATAAATAATTATATGGGTGAATTAAATGGTGATTATATCATGTTGTAAAAGAGTTTTTTAGGTGTCTAAAAACATGTTTTGGACACTGTAATGAGGTAAATAATATAGAAATTAAATGGACTTATTAAATTCTAAATCTAAATACTTTCATGTTTTCATGTAATGGGGTGGTTTCCTCCCTATTTAAGGATGGATAGATACACTACCAAAATTATTATAGAGACGTAATTACTCAATGAACATATTTTTTTTCTGAATATATACTAAGAATAAGGTTGGGTTGAAGGAAATTGAATTGAATATATGAATAGAAAGTTAGTATTAATTTACTATCATGATAAAATTATATCATTTGTCATACATAAGGTAATTTTCATATTGATCAAAAAAATTTATGGAATATAATGAATAATGGTAGTTTGTTCTATGTCTTCAAAACAGCCGATGGAGAAGCTCGATGGGAGATCAATAGTGAATCTAAAATTATTTGAAGATTCTTTCCATGATCATAATCATTGGATCTAAATTTATTTAAAATATATATTTAACCTTTTTATAGAATTAATTTAAGAAATAGTAATAGTATATAATTATAATTTGGTGATGAAAAATATATGTGGTGTTTTGTTTTAAAAACGTTTTGTATTTATTGACAACTAATCTTTTTTGAAAACTATTTTTGAGTTACAGAAAGTTGAAGTTGCTAGTTGCTGAAGTTTTTATTAAGGAGGATGTTGTTGAAGAATAAGAAGTCAGAAGTTAATAAAGTGACTCAAACTTTCTAAAAAAAATAAGACGATGCTTTTCTGATCTTAAAGTTCTCACAAATCATGAAAAGTTTCATGATAAAAGCTATTGAAGAAATGGTGAAGAGGATTGACGATTTTCACTAAGAAAAATTCTGAGAAAATTCAGAACCTGTTTCATGAACCAGAAATCCAGAACCTATTTTTTAAAAACCTGAAATTCAGAACCTGTTTCCTGAACCAGAATCCAGAACATATTTTCTGAACCTGAAATTTGGAACCTTTTTTTGGAACCAGAAATCCAGAACCTATTTTCTGAACCTGAAATTTGAAACCTGTTTTCTAAACCTGAAATCCAGAACATGTTTTCTAAACCTGAAATTCGAAACCAATTTCCTGAACCTGAAATCCAAAACCTGTTTTCTGAACTGGAAATTTAGAACCTCTTTCATGAACATGAAATCTAGAACCTATTTTCTGAACCTAAAATTCAGAACATGTTTCCTGAACCTGACATCCAGAACCTATTTTCTAAACCTGAAATTCATAACCTATATTTTGAACTAGAAAACATGAACATGATTCCTAAACCTAAAAACCAAAACATGATTCTTGAACCTAAAAACCAGAACCTGATTCCCGAACCTAAAAACCAGAACCTGTTTTTTGAACCTAAAATTCGGAACCTATTTTCTAAACCAGAAAACCTAAACCTAATTCTGGAACCTAAAAACCAGAACCTGATTCCTAAACCTAAAAACTAGAACCTGATTCCTAAACCTAAAAACCAGAACCTGATTTCTAAACTTGAAAACCAGAACCTCATTTCGGAACCTAAATTTTTTATAAACCTTATCAGGAAATCTGGATCCTACTTCTGGGCATGTTTCTGGGAAACTCGGATCCTAAAAACTGAGGATTTTGTTGAGCTTAAGGAAATGTTTCTTAGAAAAAACTTCCTTAGATAAGGAAAAGTTACTTAGAGAAAGAAAATTTTCTTATAGAAAAGGTTTTTCAAGAAGATTGAAGATTTTAAGAAGTCAAAGTAAGATCAAGAAAAGTTCAGAACCTAAATTCTAAACCTTATGACAATTCTGAGCAGCATGTTGAGAAACCCAAAATGACAATTCTAAGAAACATGTTGAGAAAACCGGAATCATAATTCTGAGAAACATGTTGAGAAAACTGGAACCTGAATTCTTCCCAATTCAGAACCTCATTTATGAGTAATTCGGAACCTGATTTGTGAACTATTCGGAAACTTATTTTTGAGCATGCTTCTGGGAAAATCAGAACCAAGATCCAGCCTTATTATTTTGAGAAATATATGAAGAGTTCAAGAAAACCTGAATTTCAAGTTTGCGTAAATCTCGAAGAAATTTAAGGAGATTTGAAGAAGTAAAAGATTTAAGATTAAATGTGAGAGATTTTTGGAGTTTTGAGATTTGAGGAAGCGGGAAAGATTTTCAAGATTCTCACCTTTGTTTTCTAAATTGCCTATAAATATGTGCTTAGATCATTCACTCATTTTTAACTTTACACATGCGGAAAAGTTAGAGCACTAGAGAATTCAGAGTGAAATGTTCCTACCATCTTGAAGAAGTTTTCTTGAGGGTTTAAGAATAATAGAATCAGTATAATCTTACCTTTCTAAGAAGATCAAAATTATCTTGAAGAAGTTTTCTTGAGTTTTTAGTAGAAGGAAATCAGAACCATCATTACCTTGCTGAGAAGACCGATTTCAGAAAATCAGATTCAAGAAAATCGGAATAAATATTCTGAGTGAACTTTTTTGGATCAGCTTCAACAAAGTTCTTATTCTTATGTTTGGATCATTTGTTCTTTAAGAAAACATTATAAACTGATGGGAGTCGTTATAATATTTCTTATCGTGAGATATAATGTGTCTAATCGGAGTTGGAACAAGTTGTATTCAATTATTTATTATAGTGGATTTTCATAGACCCACGGGAGTGGCTATGGAAAGAACGTGGGTTCTCTTATTGAGGCTGAACCTTGTAAATCTTGTGTGTCTTTCTTGGTTTACCTTTCTTGCATTCTTGAGTTTCTTTCTAAAGTTTGATAAGGAAATAAATCTTAATAGGTTTCAAGGGTTAAGTTTCTTAAAGTTATGAAACTGATAAAAAGTTAAACAACTAATTCAACCCCCCCCCCCCTCTTAGTTGTTATTTGATCCTTGGAACGTCAAGTGGTATCAGAGGGAGGTTCCCTTGTTTTATCCTTATCATAGAGAATATCAATTCTATAAACAGTATAAGAATTCCTACATTTTATAGAAAGAATTATTATGGATGGAAAAATAGGATAATTCTTTATCTCCTATCTCTTGTCCTTGAAGTTGTTGATGCTGTTACTATTGGCTTTCCACTTATTGAGAAAAACACTCCTATGACGTTTGCTGATAAGAGAAACATAGAAGTTGATGGAAAATATAGAAATGTTATCCTCATGTCTTTATCAGAAAATTTTTATCAAAATTTTATTGGTCTCATAAGATCAAAAAACATGTGGTACAAGCTGGAAAGTTTTTTTGAAGGAAATACAAAAGTCAAGGAGGCCAAGCTACAAATCTGGTGTAGTAAGTTTGAAGACATCAGGATGAGAGATGATGAAACAATTGATGAATACTTCACTAGAGTTAATGAAATTGTATGCAACATTATGGGATTTGGAGAATACTTGGAATATTCTAAAATTGTGAAGAAACTTATGAGAAACTTTCTAGTTAGGTTTGATTCAAAAAATTTAGATTTAAAAGATACGGATGATTTATCTCTTGATGAACTGCATAACTTTCTTGGTGCTTATGAAATGAGGAAATCTCTAATATTTAAGAATAATATGAAATATGAAATGGATTTTAAAGCTATGAGAAAGATGAAAATCCAAGATGATAATGAAGTTGATCTTTGTGAGTCTAATGATAAGTAAGATGAAGAGTTGAATGAAAAAATCATGTCTCTCATATACAAAAACTATCGAAGAGGAAGAAGAAAGTATGGAGGGAAACTTCCTCTAAAATGTTTTGAGTGTGGAGGAATTGGATACTTTGCTATGAATTTCCCTAAGAATAAAGTTAGAGAATAGAAATATTTTTTTGATGAGAATACTCAATGGAAGAAGTATAATAAGAATGAAAAAGAAGAGAAGACTTCTAAAAAAATTAAGAAGTTTTCTAGAAATAAAAGATGTATGTTGAGCAAGAAGGTTGAATTGGAATCATCTGACAATGATTCCTTGTCAAATAAAAGTAAATAAAGATTTATAACCTTCATTTCAAAAGTTGAGAAAACAAATGTTTCCTCAGAAATTGAAGAAGGCGGTGAAGAATCTTACAGATAATATCAGCTAAGATTTGAACTTCTTGCATGTCTTGAGAAAAAAAATCTCTCAAGAAAGAAATTTTTGTGATGAAGAAAATCATAAAGAAGTTCAGGATGGAAATAATGATGTCACAAAGAAGGAAGATTAATACATTCAAGAAATTTTAAGTTACAAACTTAGAATTTCTGAACAGGGAAAGATGATTGAATATCTTAGCATGAAGTTGTAAGTTAAGGAAGAAGAAGTAAACAAGGTGAAATAAAAACTCCTTGAGTCCAAGAATACTTTGAGGAATATGAATGAAAACTTCAACAAATATAAAGAATTAAAGGCTGAGACCTCTAAAAATGTTTTAAAGGATCATTATGAGAATCAGGTGAAATATTATCTTACCAAAAATAATGTTGTATCCAATTCTTCTAACATTTTAGGTTATGGAAAAAGTATTAGTAAAGATTGGGTGGAAAATGATATGATAAACCTATAAATCCTACAAAATTAGAAAACTCACTCAAAAGAAGAGATGGCCTACATTCTGAGTTTTCTAGAGCTGAAAGATGTTATCAACCTCAACAAATTTTTCATAGATAAAGATCATTCTTGAATAGAAAACCATGATTTGAGGGCTATTACCGGTGCTGCGGAATATAAAGGCATAGAGCTTAGAATTGTTGGCACAATTTATCTCTGCCCGGAAGAAGGTTTGATAAAAGTGGAAAAATAGTAAAATAATAATGATTAACTCTCCGTACTCACAGAAAGTTGAAAATTTGAATTCTATAGATGTCAGAAACATTCCAAAAAAATAATCAATTTGAATGTTGGAAATAATTTTGTGGAAAATGTGATCAGTCTGGACATCATGCTGAATGACGTATGACACTCCTTCTAGAACTAGTTTCTTATGATAATAAAGAAAATAAAGCTGAAAATAAGAAGGTTGATGAAAGAGCTTTTATTGTTGGGACATCTTTAAAAGAAAGTAAGAGGAACAAACCATGGATTATTGATAGTGGTTATTCTTCACACATGACAGGTGATATAAAAATCTTGTAACATTTTGAAAGTCATGATGGAGGAGCGGTTACTTTTGGCAATGATAGTTCCATAAAAATTAAGGGAATTGGAATGGTAGAGATTGAATCAGAGAAAATGAAGTCTAAGGAAGTATTGCTTGTTGATGGGATAAAACATAACTTACTTATTGTAAGTAAACTTTGTGATCATGTAAAAGAAGTTATATTCAACAATAATTTTTGTATCATCAAAAGTGTGAAAAATGGAAAAGTGATTACAAAAGGAGAAAGAACCAGTGGGAATCTCTTTCAAATTGGAGATTCCAATAACTATTTTTATTTGAGTGTTAAAGATGAAAACATGTTGTGGCACCGAAGACTTGGCCACCTTGGGTAGAAGAACATGATTAAGCTTTCTAAAATTGATGTTGTTTGGAATTTTCCAGAACTGAAAAGAAGAGATAAATATGTTTGTATTACTTTACAGAAGGGAAAGATGACTAACAAAATTCATAAAAAATTTTAGATTCAATCTAACAAACCACTTGAGCTTATTCATTCCAATCTGTGTGGGCCAATGATACATCAATCAATAAAAGGAGATTTATAATTTATCACTTTTATTGATGATTTCACTTGGATGAAAAACATCATGTTCATGAATCATAAGTCAGAGGCTATTGAAATGTATAAATTCT
Source organism: Viscum album (assembly GCA_963277665.1). NCBI lineage: Eukaryota > Viridiplantae > Streptophyta > Magnoliopsida > Santalales > Viscaceae > Viscum > Viscum album. Next base: position 1,030,537,727 of record OY728133.1, on the reverse strand, counting down.
TCAGAAAAAATTTCGAGAAAGAATTGGGATCTTCTATAAAGAATCTAAGAATAGACAATGGTACCAAATTCACAATCAATGATTTTGAAACCTATATTAGGAAGCATGGTATCAAACATCAGTACAGTGCTCCTTATACTCCACAAAAAAATGGAGTATCAGAAAGGAAAAATAGAAGCTTGGTGGAAATGGGAAGATGTATGTTATCAGAATACAAACTTTCAAAATTCTTTTGGAGAGAAGCTATTAGCACAGTTTTACATGTTCTAAATAGATTCTTGTTGAGACCGGAAACCAACATGACTCTTTACGAGATGTGGTATAACAAAAAACCTTCTTTTAAATACTTCAAAGTTTTTAGAAGTTCATGATTGCTCAAAATCAAAAATCTAGACTTAATAAAGTTTGATGAGAAAGCTAAAGAAGGAATATTATAGGTTATTCACCGAATGGAAGAAGTTACAAATACTGGAAAAATGTTTACACAATTTTATGGACTCATATGATCTGAAAGTAATTGAAAATACAAGTTCCTTCACAAAATATATTAATAATAATGAGGAAGATAAATCAGAGAATCCCCACTAGAGTAAAAGTGACTCAGATGAGTCACATGGGGAAGAAAGTGATGCTGGTAAAGAAAATGTGACTTTTCCTACCTTACAAAAACATCTTGAATCTAAAAATATTATTGGGGATTATAAGGCTCTAGTTCAGAAAAGAAGGAAGTTAAGATTAGAAAATCAGACATCCCTTATCTCAAAAGTTAAACCAGAATCAGTTTTAGAAGCTATTCAACATAAAGAATGGGTGGATACTGTGAATGAAGAATTGGATCAGATAGAGAAGAATAAAACCTGGGAACTTGTTCCAAGTCCATCAAATAAGAATGTTATCGGAACCAAGTGGGTTTAAAGAAATAAATTAAATGATCATGGATAAGTTACAAGAAACAAAGCAATTCTTGTGTGTAAAGGACATTCACATGTGGAAGTTGTGGATTTTGATGAAACCTTTTCCCCTATTGAAAGGTTGGAAACTATTCAAATGTTTCTTATAGTGGATGCTCATTAGAATTACAAGGTTTATCAAATGGATGTAAAGTCATATTTCTTAAATGGTGAGATTGAGGAAGAAGTTTAAATTGAACAACCTTGTGGGTTTTTACTCTATGAGGATGAAAACAAGGTTTGAAAATTGAATAAATCATTATATGGGCTTAAAGAAACTCCACAAGCATGGTATTCAAAGCTTGAGGATTCTATGAAAAAGATGAACTTTTTTAAAGGAAAGGTTGATAGCAACTTTTATATTAAAGATGTTGACTCCAGAACTTTAATTTTAATCGTCTATGTAGATGATATAATTTTTTCTGGATATTAAGAAAAGTTTTGTGAAGAGTTTGCTGAAGAGATGAAGAAAAATTTTGAAATTTCAATGTTGGTATAATTAACTTTCTTCCTTGGCTTACAAGTTCAACAACAAGAAAACTACATTTTTTATCCCAAGAAAAGTATGCCAAGGAATTGTTAAAGAAGTTTGGGATGGAATAATAAAAAAAGTTTCAAATCCTATCTCAGTGGGCACAAAGTTGAGTAAAGATTAATTAGGGAATAACATGAATCAGAAAGACTTTCCAAAGTTTATAGGAAGTCTTCTTTATCTTACAGCTTCAAGGCTTGATATTTCTTATGTTGTAACTCTATGTTCCCAAATTCAAAGTAATCCAAAATAATCACACATGTTGGCCATTAAGAGGATTCTGAGATGTGTTAAATGGACAACTTCACATGGGTTTTTATACAAGAGAAACAATGATATGAAGTTTTATGGTTATACCAATGCTGATTGTGCTGGTGATTGTAATGATAGAAAATCAACATCAGGAGGAACATTTTTCTTAGGGGAATGTTGTGTGATTTGGAATAGTAAGAAACAAAGTTCAATAGCTTTAAGCATAGCTGAATCTGAATATGTTGCAGTTACTAAGGATTTTACACAAATGATGTGGATGAAGGTTCATCTCGAAGATTTTAAAGTGAAAGTTTCTAAACTTTTGATGATACTCTGTGATAATAAAAGTGCCATTGATCTTTCTAAGAATCATGTTCAACATTCAAGATCAAAACACATTGATATAAAGTATCACTTTTTGAAAGAAAAAGTTGCTACTGGAGAAGTCTTGATGGAATATATTTCAACCAAGTATCAGATTGTTGACATTTTTACAAAAATGATGTCAAAGGAAAGGTTTGTTGAACTGAGGTTGCAACTCCATTTTTACACTCCTCCCATGACTTCCTAAAAACTTATAAGGAAGCATCCCCCACCATTATTTGGATTATGTTGACAAAGGGGGAGAGTAAGTAACAATGTTTACTTGGATTTCATTTATGAATCTAAAGTTGTGCTTATCATATAATGTGGGAGAGAGAAAGAAAATGAGAGAGGAAAAGAAAAGTGAGAAAGAGAAAGATAAAAGTTGAGGGGGAGTTTGAGTAAGGTGAAGTTTATCCATACATGGAATAAAAAATTTCTTGTCACTGAGGGATGGGAATCCTTCAAAAACATTACTTTATCCAGTAGTGTGGTTTCAAGACACTCTCTTTATGGGAAATGATATATTTTTGTAAAGTTCAAGAACCTGAGATGTGAAATTTTTTTTGAGGTGAAAATTTGTAAACAAGGGTTGCCAAAAAATCCAAATGGGGAGATTGAAAAACCTATGTAGTGTTTTTTTTTGAAAATATTTTGTATTTGTTGAAAACTAATCTTTTTTTTGAAGGATGTTTTTGAGTTACATAAAGTTGAAGTTTCTGGTTGCTGAAGTTTTTCTTAAAAAGGATGTTATTGAAGAATAAGAAGTCAAAAGTTAAGAAAGTTCCTCAAACTTTCTAAACAAAATCAGAAGATTCTTTTCTGATATTAATGTTCTCACAAATCATGAAAAGTTTCATGATAAAATATTTTTAATAAATGGTTAAGAGGATTGATGATTTTCAATAAGAAAAATTTTGAGAAAATTCAGAACCTATTTCCTGAACCGAAAATCCAGAACCTGTTTTCTAAACCTGAAATTCAGAACTTGATTCCTAAATGAAAAAACTAGAACCTATTTTCTGAACCTAAAATTAGGAACCTGTTTCTTGAACTAGAAATCTAGAGCCTGATTTCTAAACCTGAAATTCAGAACCTATTTCTTGAACCTGAAATCCAGAACCTATTTTCTGAACCTGAAATTCAGAACCTGTTTCTTGAACCTGAAATCCAGAACCTATTTTCTAAACCTGAAATTTGAAACCTGTTTCCTGAACCTGAAATATAGAACCTATTTTCTGAACCTGAAATTTGGGACCTATTTTCTAAACCTAAAATCTAGAACCTATTTTCTGAACCAGAAATCTGGAACTTATTTCTTGAACCAGAAAACCTGTACCTGATTCCTGAACCTAAAAACCAGAACATGTTTTCTAAACCTGAAATTCGAAACCTATTTCTTAAACCAGAAAACCTAAACCTGATTCCTAAACCTAAAAACCAGAACCTCATTCCTGAACCTAAGAACCAGAACATGATTCCATAACATAAAAACCAGAACCTGATTTCTGAACCTCAAAACCAGAACCTGATTTCAGAACCTGAATTTTTGAGAAACCTTATGAGGAAACCTGGATCTTACTTCTGGGCATGTTTCTGGGAAACATGGATCCTGAAAACTGAGGATGTTGTTGAGATTAAGGAAATTTTTCTTACAACAAGCTTCCTTATATAAGGAAAAGTTACTTAGAGATAGAAAATTTTCTTACAGAAAATGTTTTTCTAGAAGATTGAAGATTTGAAGAAGTCAAATTAAGATCAAGAAAAGTTCAGAACCAGAATTCTGAACCTTATAACAATTCAGAGTAGCATGTTGAGAAACCCGGAATGATAATTCTTAGAAACATGTTGAGAAAACCGGAATGACAATTCTGAGAAACATGTTGAGAAAATTGGAACCTTGATTCTACCTAATTCAAAACCTCATTTCTGAGTAATTTGGAACCTGATTTCTAAATAATTCGGAACCTGATTTCTGAGCATGCTTCTGGGAAAATCAGAACCAAGATCTAGATTTATCATTCTGAGAAAGATATGAAGGGTTTAAGAAAACATGAATTTCAAGTTTGTGTAAATCTTGGAGAAATTTAAGGAGATATGAAGAAGTCAAATATTGAAGATTAAATGTGAGAAATTTGTGGAGTTTTTGAGATTTGAGGAAGTGGGAAATATTTTCAAGATTTCCACCTTTTTTCTAAATTGACTATAAATATGTGCTCAGATCATTTGATCATTTGTAACTTTACACGTGTAGAAAAGGTGGAGTACTGGAGAATTCAAAGTGAAACATTCCTACGATGTTGAAGAAGTTTTCTTGAGTGTTTGATAATAAGATAATTATTATCATTTTACCTTGCTAAGAAGATTGAAATTATCTTGAAGAATTTTTCTTGAATTTTTAGCAGAAGGAAATCGGAACCATCATTACCTTACTGAGAACACCAGTTTCCGAAAATCGGATTCAAGAAAACCAGACTGAAGATTCAGAGTGAGATTTTGTGGAGCAGCTTCAAAAAGTTCTTATTCTTATGTTTGGATCATTTGTTCTTTAATAAAACATTATAAACTAATGGGAGTTAGTATAATCTTTCCTATTTAGAGATAGAAGGTGTCTAATGAGAGTTGTCACAAGTTGTATTCACTTCTTTATTATAGTAGATTTCTTTAGACCCACAAGAGTGGCTATGGTAAGGATGTAGGTTCTCTTATTGAGGTCAAACCTTGTAAATCTTGTGTGTGTATCTTTCTTTACCTTTCTTGAATTCTTGAGTTTCTTGCTAAAGGTTGATAAGGAAATAAATCTTAACAGGTTTCAAGGGTTAATTTTCTTAAAGTTTTGAAACTGATAAAAAGGTAAACAACATATTCAACCCTGCCTTCGCAGTTGTTATTTGATCCTTGGAACTTTAGGTGATAATGTTTCAACCCTACACTTTGTAAGGCAGTGGGCCTTGGGAAGTAATGACATAGCACAAAAATATAAATGTGGAGTGACCCCTATGATGATCAGTGATATTAATAGTGATTTTATTGAGTGAAAATATAATGATACATGCACATTGAGAGTATCTTAGTGAGGGTAAACAAAGTAAATTCACATCACATATTTACTATATACATTTAAACTGAAACAGATCATTAAACCAAAGGAAATATAACATAATAAGTGACCCTAAAAGATGAAAGATAATGATCTTTCAGGAAAGTGATACCTTAAAGGATTAAAAGATTTATTTTCTTATATACTTTGTTTACCCCGAATCACCCCTTCCCCCATCAAGATAATATCAATATAAGAACCTATTCAGTTACTAACATATATACCAAATTGGTGATAATAATTATATTATCATTCAATATCAATCATTTAATGAAATTAAATACAATAATTTAAGTCCATGAGGCCCAAATAAAAAAATATAATTTTAAAAGGAATCCCTTGATAAATATAGAAAATAAAATAATGAATGAGGATAAAAAAAATACAATAAAAACATCAATAATTCTTTCTAAAATATAATTTCATTGGTAATTACAACATCTATCCACAATACTACCCATTGATTATAAAAACGTACCATTCCTCTAATTTTTGATGTATTAGAGGAAAATTTGTAAATAAATTTTCACCATCTCATGGATAATTGTGTGTCATTTTGTGACACATAGATGTCAGGATACGCGATTTTGATGAGGAGTTTTCTAGATTTTTAGTTATTTAATAATCCTAGAATATGGGACTTGTCTATGATTAACTGTATATTTGAGGTGTATTTTAGGAATTCTATAGGTGAATTAAATGAGGACTAATACAAGTTTTAACTTAGTTTTTTAGGTGTTCAAAAGTAGTTAGGTATTTAGTTATGATGTAAATCATATAGAAACATAATTGTATTACTAAATGGTCAAATTCAAAACTATCATGTGTCCAGGTGATGGGAGTATGGAATCACTATTTTTTGGAATGGGAGATAGACTACTAGAATGATTTTTGATTCATATAGACTCAACAGAAGTACTGATTATCATAATATGTATAGGAATGAAGGTCGGATTGAATGATAAGGACTATATTTCATGAATAGGTAGTTAGAGTCCATTGAATATCTTAATAAATGTATATCATTTTTCATTCTTAAATCCAGGTTCATGTTTCTCCAAACATGTTCTAGAATGTAAATAAGAAGAGTGCTACCGAGGATAATTTTTAAAGACGTAAATGACTAGCTTAGTGGGATATCAATAGTGAATTTAACACTACCTAAATATATATTCCATGATGTTGATAAGGGGCCTACATATCAATGAACTATGTGTGGATCCCTACCAAAGGAGTGGGAAAAAGGAGGTAGAATATGTTGTGATGTCTGGGAGATATCAATTCAACCCTATATATTGTAAATCAATATTCTTGGGAATGGAGTGACCTAGCCTAACCTTTTATATATGGAGTAACCCCTATGATGAATAATGAGATAAATAATTATTTTAGTGTGTAGAAAAAAATTTATTCATGCAAATTTGGAATATACTTGAGAGGGTAAATAAACTAAATTAAAATGGTCATATTTAATATATACATGGAAACCAAAAGAGATTAAGAAACTAGAATCGTATCATGTAATTGAGAAAAATAAAGGACTATCAATTCTAAAAGATAACGATCCTTTGGGAAAGATAAACTTTATAGGATTTAGATTTTAAATTAATGAAGTAATATTGATACCATGTTTTACCCCAGTTCATGTTATCTCACACTATAAGACCCTATTAATGGACTAAAATATACCAAAATTTGTTTTTTTCTTTATATTATCAATCAATATTAGTCTTGAAATAAAAAACACTAGAAGCATAGTCTAAGAGGTGATATGAAACAATTATAATTTATATAATAATCCCATTATAAATGAAATAAATTAATTAATTAATGAGTCTTAATAAACTTAAATAAAAATAAACCAAATAGTTCCTTCAAAAATATCATCTCATTGATCATAAAAACAATTATCCAACATACTAGTCACTGATAAGAACAACATCACCATTTCTATTGTTATCAATATTTTAGAGGGAAAATGTCCAATAGTTATTCATTAGGACATGGTGCATGATTTTTCAATGGGAGATACAAATATATTGGGATAAACTATTCAAATGAGACTTATGATTGTTTTTAAGTGATTTAATAATACTTGGATACGATTTTTTTTCATCAATAATTCCATATTTCTTGTTTATTTTAAGCATTAAATATATGATTTAATGGTTATTAATTAATGTTATACTATTTTTTAGGTGTCCAAAAGAAATTATGGCAATTTTTAGGAGGTAAATCATGTTTGAATATAATGGGATTATTAAATGATGAAATTAAATAATATCACATGTCCATGTGATGGGAGAATGACATACCTATTTAAAAAAGGGGGTATAGATTTCTAGTATGATTTTAGATACATAGTGACTCAATGATCATATTGATTATCTCAATTTATATGTGGAAGAAGGTTGGGTTGAAGAAAAGGGACTATAATTTCATGAAGATGGAGTTAACATTTATTAGAGATCATGATAAAATTATATTATTTTTTATTACTTATAAAAGGATAATTTTATTCTAGACTTATTCTGGAATGTATATAAGAATATTAGTTCCAAGGATATTTTTATGATTAGTGAAGGATAATCATAGTGTGATATCAATAGTGCATATTTTATTAATTGGATATGTGTTTCATTATGCTAATGAATCTAGATACGTGCCCATAAACTATTTGTGGATCCATCCCAATGTAGTGAGAAAGGAAGGTAGAAGAAAAATAAGTGATCCATGGGTGATAATGATTTGACCTTATACATTTTAAGGAAGTGTGCCTATACTGTGAGTGATGTATCCAAATACAATATATTATAAGTGACCTCTATGATGATATGTGATCATAATATCAAATTTATTGTGTCGGACAACACTGATGCATGAAAATTAGAATACCATAGTGAGGGTAAACTAGGAAAATTCTCATGATGTTATTTACAATATATATGGATACCAAAAAAAGATCACGAAATCAAAAGAAAATAATATAAAAGGGAAAAATATGTGACCCTAATGGTTTAAAGTTAATGATCTTTTAGGTAAGTAAAACATTAATGGAATAAGTGCTTTAATTTCTTATGTAATTTTCATACCCTAATTCTCCTACACCCATATCTGGGTAATCACACTATAAGACCATATTGATGGGATAGAATATACCCAAATTGGTAGAACATTGTATATTATCAATCAATTTCAATCCTTAAACAAAAAAATACATAAAGTGTTGTCTAAGAGTTCCTAAGAAATAAAATATCATTTAATAAATAATCCCATGATGAAGAAAAAATTTATTTATTGAGGATAAACCAAATGAAATTAAAAACATCAAATCATTCCTTCTAAAATGGCATCTCATTGATCATAATAAGCTATATACACATTACAACATAGTGATTATCACCTTATATTTCCCATATATCATGAGTTATTATTTTGGATGAATCTTAATAAATTATATTATTTTATTATTGAAAAATATTGATCACTCAAATTTCAATTAAATATAATGGTAAAAATTTTAATCCATTGAAATTTTTATACCATATCTATAACTTCACTGAATCATGATCCTAAAATTCTATGAAAATGAAATCTCCTCATAAGCTCCCTCACCTATCTTAATTAAATATCCTTGTAAAATGAATTATGATATCTAAGAAATAAATTGATAACTAAGCACAAAAGTGCGTCAAAAAATGAGAATACAGTTTATTTAAAGCATTGAATTTATATTTAAACACATCACTTATTAAATTATCAAATTTAGAATCCATCATAAAATTTATGTCTAATAGAATTATTATTCAGTCAGGAGTTCTATCAAGAATTTACCATTTCCTCTTAGGATTTATGTTTAGTAAGTTTTTCATACAGTGGAATAAAACAGTCTCACATATATGTATTCTACACCAATATTCATTCAATAAAAGTAATAAGGAAACCCCCTTGAATCCAAATCAAATATAATTATCCATACCATGGATCTAGAAAAAATTATAAATAAATCTCATTATTCAAATCTTATACAATAATGAAGGCATCCTATAGACTATCTCACACATCAACTATATTGGTTAATCACTATCACACTAAAATGAATATATGAAATAAAAATAAATTCTTTTAATATAAAAATTTTCTAAATGGAATATAGATAATGATGAAAAATATCCCACAAAAAAATTAAGTTCATAGACAAATCCCATAGTTTACCCAATATATTGATCAAAACTATTCATCGATTATTAAATCAACCCACCGAAGGCCCTAAAATTCATTTAGTTTAGTTAATGATACAAAATATTTGAAGGAAAAATAAAAAATTTCAACTATATCATAAGGTTCCATTGAATATACATATTAGATAAATCCATATTTTATCTCAAATAAATTTTAAAAACCCACCTCCTATAGAATAACTCAACCCCTGATACTTTTCTATAACAAAATATCATGGAATAGATTATAATATAAAAGAAATATATAATCATAGAACTGCCACAAGAACAAAATATTTTGAAAATAAAGGATTTCATTGAAAATTTCTTCCCAAAAATATTATATATGAAAACCCCACATAAATTTCATTAAAATAATTATCAAAACACATTTCAGAAAATAATTTTAATAGAATTCACAAATCACATTTACCCAAAATGGACCAAATAAAAATGAAATGATAATCCTATTATTAAATCCTTTATCTATTTTTTCAATTATTATTTTAAAAATTCCCTTTAAAATAATTGTTTTTATGAAATTATGTTATGAAAAACCCTCATATTTTGAATAAACATTCTTAATAATATGAAAAAAAATCATTGGAAAAATATCAATGATGTATATCCATAGAAAAAAGAAAAATAAAATACTCTATTAGTACTCATTCAACCAGGGTTCCACCAATGAATAATTTTTCAATCTATTGTGTCATTTTCGACAATGAGGATACGACAAACCCATCATATTTTTAGATCAATTTCAATCAATTATAAAAAATTATTCTTAAAAAATAATATATATATATATATATTAATTATATTTTTAAAAAAATTCAATTATTTAATTCCATTTACAAAAATAATTCATCAATGTAATGATATATATATTCTAAGTACCACCATCAACTTTAATATTCCCTATTTCTATTGAAACCTCAATAAATTTAATAATAAATTCGATTACAATAATTTAATTAAATTTTAATAATCTTAAGAGAATTATTATGCTTATGAAATGAAACTAAAAAGATATTAATTTAGATTATTCCATTCTTTATTAACATTATATGTTATTAAATATAGAATCATTAAGTTATTTTCCCATTTATTTAAGTAATTTAATCATAATTAACCAAAAATCGTTAATTTTTTCATTATATAAATTTTCTATGAGAAAATAGAGTGATGCTGAAAATTCATCATTACAGATCCACAACTATATGTCTTACATGAATGAATCATAAATATGTAGTGACTTCACAATCCCATGATGGAATTTTATTTCTAATCCTGAGGTAGTAAAATAATAAATTGATAAATAATAATAGAAATTAAAAATAGAGAATATATAGGATAAACTCTAATCGATTAGAATAATAAAATATCCTCACATCATCTATCACATGAATTTAATAAGGGTTATTATAATGACAATAGAGGTTAGACCACCCTCAATATTCACCCGATTGAGATAGTAAACCTTGAGTTATAAATATAATATGATATATTGAATCCACTATTTAATAAGGATAAAAAATATATTTTGGGAACCATTGGGTTTTTTATTAATCCCCCAATATTTTTGGTGCTTTTGTTGGTATTAGAGGGATCATTCAAATTAATTCAGTAACCAATACTATGGGGGAATATTATAAGTTACATGAACATGTACCCAATGAGACTATAATGGGGACCTAGTGGAAGTAAAAATAATACTAAAAATAATAATTAACACCAAATAAATACATTTAACTGAAACCTAAAACTTATTATATGATAAATCTATTTCTAAATTTAATAAATTTCCAAAACACCCATCCTAAAATCAATTTTCAAAAAACTAAAATCAACCATCAAATAAATCCACTTGAGTGTATCATCCATTCCCTTCCCTTAATACCAAAAATTAATAATTAGTAAAAATCAGAATAATAGTTCTTAGCAACCCCAAGAAACCAAACTCCTCATTATTCCATCACTAAAAATCCATATTAATTGAAAAAATATCATATATATAAAATCTTATATACATGAAAACATAATGGAATGTCATAACACAACTCAAAAAAGTGGAAATAAATAAATAGTACTCTAACCAGATGATTTCTATGAATCTTGTTAATTACTCCATTTTCATGATCACATGACTATAATTATTTCACAATGAATCATACATTCATTCTCACATATCATAACCCCAAAAAAATATTCCTAATATTATTCAGAATCTATATTTGTCATCAATAAAAAATAACCACAGTTTATCTTGATATAGTATCAAAAAACTTAAATATAACCTTTTGGAATTGAGTATCATAATTATTAGCTGATACAAATAAATTCATTCTAAATGGTTTTCAAATGTGACTAGTATCCTAAATAAACTACATACTAGGAAATATAAATCATGAAAAAATGAATTCCTAAATTTTAATTATAGATTCTTTTAAAGTCACCAATCCTTATTGCCTAAGTCATGTTTATCCTGATAACATATCTCAAATCGCATTGTAATATAATTGAATTAAAATGTCAAGACACTATTGTATAGATTATTAAAATCAGGTAAGGCCAATTATAAATAATAGTTTTTCTAATTGAAAATGTTACTGTTATAATTGTACACACACAAACTGATTTTTTATAAAATATTAACTCAATAGATTATGTTTTCATAAAAATTGAATATAATGAAATGTATGAACCTATCATCATTTACCTTTTATTCAACATTCCAAAAAAAATGAAATCCATATTTAACTACATTTTAATTAATTTTATAAATATAAAATAATAATAATAATTACAAAACACCTATCTGTTTATAGTATTTGGGATGGTGTATGAGAGGAAAACACTCTATTATCTGTATCAATGACAAGTGATAAAATATAGATGGTTGATAATTTTTTAATTTAATGTACCATGAAAATAATTATGAATTTTTAAGTATAGTAGTGATAATATATTAGAAGAACTATTCCTCCAAATTGGGAATTAATTCCATAAAATTTTACCTATAGGACTCAAAGCCTTTAGTACTTTATTGGAATTTGGGTCATAAGGAATCTGGGATAACATTTGGCATTTGTGAAATAAGGCATCAGATCCATCATGATACATTAGGATATAGGGACTCTAGGTAATGGAGTATATCTGCTATATCTTACAATAGAAACCCTAAGAAGATGATATAGAGAAGTAGTAGTCCCCAAGATTGGAAAACTAGACCCATGATTGAATGATGGATATTCAAGTCCCTCCATCAGAGCAAGTAGCAATATGTAAGGAAATAAAATCACTTAGAAACATCTGATGGGGATCTAGGAGTAACTAATGAAGAGATGATTTGTTGATTCATTCCTACTTTTCTAGGTAAAATAATATATATGGGATTTCTTCCTCTAGGCCAGTGTTCCATAAAATTCAGTCACATATTCCTTGGGATATTTGGGCCATGTATTTATTCCATCACAACCTGGTATATATTTGGGGTTGTAATTAAATAAATAATATGTAATTGGATAAATATATAATAATAATTTTCTATAAATATCTCAAAAAACCATTTCCAACATAGTTTTCAACTACAGAGATCATGTTTATATAAAAAATCTATTACATATATAAAATCAAATTATTTCTAATAAAAAATTTCATTAATCCATTTTATCAAAATCTAGATATAAATATCATTTTAAACCCTACTAATACAGTAATATTTGTTCATTTTAAAGAAATGTTTTTATAAAAAAATATATACAAACCAACAACCAATCCCATGTTGGGATCAAACTAAAAAATTATCTAATGCCATTAAATAAGAAAACCCCCATGTATATATTGATTCTTTATCTTAGTATAATCCATTTCAAATATCATAAAAAATATATGTTTTCCTAAATTAATATTATATCATGGTGATGTATTATTTTATGAAATGCTATACTAAAGAGTGTGAAACATGTAATATGTGTGAAATTATAATACTGAATGTAATGATTTAAAAAAAATTATCCGAATAGAGAGAATAAATATTATGTAATTTATTTTCATAAATTAGTTCCTAATAAAAGCTCAATGATCTTAATGTATATATAATAATACAATACATCTCTTTGTGACATGGGTTTAAGTAGTTATAATATAGAAAAATATGATAAAAATACACATATTAAGTGTATAAATCCTATCCTTAAATATAAATTAAAATATTAAACACAATCAAATACATTGATAATATTTTGAAAGTTCATTAATGAAATTATTTCGAATACTCTTAATTCTATTCCCTATATGACGTCAAGTATGCCTCCTTATTTTCTAAGGAATTATAACTACTATTATTTTCCAACATTCATCATATATATACAATCCCCTCAAATATAAGATTCATTCTCAAATTGGACGAAATTCTATAATTAACTGTTCATCTAAGAATAATTCAAATAAATGTATAAATAAAATAAGGAATAAACTGTTATTCACATAGTATATGATAATCATGTAAAACAATACACATTATAAGAATAAAATATAATAAACTATAATCTATTAGATTTTATAAATCAAAAATATTATAATAAATATGTAACAGTGGACCTTGGATGAGTTATCAAATATATTGAATATCAAATAATGTAAAACTCATATTGGATGAACTGAAATAAAATTCACATTCCACATTATTGAAATTAACTATATAGTACGACATGAGCAACAACTCTAGAATTATATTGGTAAATATCCTTGTAGTATAAATAAATTGATTATAAATATATATTCAACTAGGTTATAAGTACAGTTGTTGTGGCGAGTCCATTAATCCAATAAAACTACTCTAATTTACCGGTTTTATACATAGTTCAAAGGATTTGATGGATGTGTGTAAAATTTATTAATATGTTAATCATAATACAATAAAAAAACTAGTGTTCTCTAGAAAATATTTTTACATTGTTTTTTTATAGGAAGAATATAGACACACCCAAATGAAAAAATATATATATATTAAACAAAGGATTATCCCCACCAGTTTTTCATTAAATAAACACACACCATAATTAAACTTTGATAAATACCACACAATTACTCTAGTATCATAAATTATAATCTCAATGAGGATATACATATATAATAATATTCTCACACATCACAATGAATCCTAACACAATGGTTGTCTCAATGTCCATCAAAAATAAAAAAATAAATTATCATAGAATATAATGATCATATCATATAATACATAATCTAAACAATGGTGAAGGATTAATCAACAAAATAAACAATCAAACGATTAAAAAACATTATGGATAGTAAAAGATATTCCAATAAAATAATATAATCTAAACCAAATTCCAATAACAATGAAAATGTTTTAAAAATTATATGGGGCCTAAAAATGAAAAATAAAAATATATTACTTCATGTTCCACCTCATATCATCTCAACTAAACTCATTAATGATATCCACCAGAATACACATAGAGTAAATTTGGATTTGAATCATTTATTTTAGGTCATCATAGGGGTAAATTGTCAATTCATGTTAGGAAATTGATATGGGTTCCTGCATTCCCATTTAGCTATAAACCAACATCATCAACTATGTGTGTACCGTGTATTTTGAGTTTATTTTAGGATTAAATTCCTAATATATTGGTTTCCACTATCATGTGCTACTGAAAACTACTACAAATACCCTCATCCAACTATTAAATAGTTTAATGTCAGCCTCTTGGCTTCTTTAATATTAAAATTATAGATATACCCATTAGATTTAATATGAGGGAAAAAAGAGAAAACAACCACTATATATATAATACAGTATTAAAGTTAACAAACTCCTCTATAAAATTACAAAAAAAATGTTCATCATAGATGTCATGTCCTATTGGTATTATACCCCAATAATGATCATCATTATACATGAATAACTAAATTAAATGTTACTTTACAAGTTATTATCTCTTATACTAGTATAATAAAACATATATCCTTAATAATGAACACCATATAATTATTAACAACATTGTGTATGAAACCATATCACCTAAAAATCACACATATTAATAAATTAAAATAATGATTTATGTTATGAGGATTCTTCCCATAATTATATATATATATATAAATTGAGACAATTGATAACATATCACTCAAATATATGACTGAGGTTAATAAAGATTAACCAAAACAAGTATATAAACCATCATTTTTCACACCTGTATTGTAGTATTATTCTATGAAAAATATTACATAAATAACATTGGTGGGAATTTTAGATTTCATTTCATTTAATCTTGTTACAAAACACAAGACATGACTAGTATATAAATGAAAAATTAATTTAATTTTCAACACAACTAATGGGATTTTTTAGTAGATTATCAATGGAATCTTTACTACATGTGATTTTAAAGGAATTTTTATTAATTAGAATGTTGTTCGTAAATACCAGTAAGGTTAAATAGTGCATGATAACATCAATGGTGAAACATGAAGAATAACAGTTAAACATGTAAATAATAACATGATGAAAATTTTATATATTTGAATTTATGAAAATGAGTTATAAGATTGAAAATTGGAAATATAATGCACATCATATATTCACAAACATATCAAAAAATATGCAACACCCCAAAAATCTAATATAGGATCATTGTATTCGATAGCGTGTATGATACCCAACACCATGTGCGAAAAGGAATATAATATCATGAAAATTTATAATATATTTAATATTTTAAATAAATTAAATATAATTTATATCTTTTGATGAAAGTTAGGTTGAGTAATCATACATAACATGCAACAAAAAGTTTGTTCAATGACTTGTGTTGAACACAAGATCGAGTTTTACCGAGTAATAATATATTATTAAAATATTATTATTTAATATAATAATATATCAACTAGACATTAAATTAGTGGTTATTAATAGTATTAAATAACTTATGATAATATATTTTTTTTAAAAATATTAAATAGACTAATTGGTTATTAATTATTTATAAATTAATATTTGAACCAACTCAATTTAAAGGGAATATTTTTATAGAAAATAATTTTTATGCTTCTAAAGATGTTTTCTACAAAAAATTTAAATTAATTAATTTTTTTGATTGAAATTAATTTAATATATAAATTTTATACTACATTATATATTTTCAATATTAATCTAATATTTTTTATTAGTATAACATAAGATAAACTGAATATTTCATATAAATTGTTTTTTCTAAAGGCACATTCACTAAATTTTTATAGAGAATATTTTTTAAATATAATTTTTTTTACTTTTATAAATCATATCTGTCAAAATAACAATCAAAATTAACACTAAAACATAAAAATAAGTTATGGGAAATTATTTTTTATTTTACTCTGAAGTTTCATTTTCAATGAATATTGAAAAATACTAAATTTTAATTAAACAATACTATTTTCTTTATTTTTTTTATATGGATAAATAATATTTTAAAAAAATTAATATTATAATTAGATAAATTTTATATCTATAAATTTAAATTAGTTCACTGGAACCAATTTTACTTTGAAATTGAATATAAAAACTTAACAAACATTAGGACGTTTGTACGTTGAAAAACTACATTGGCATCCCATATGTGGGATTAAATTTAAATTAATTTCTACCAAATATATGATTCAAATTTACAAAAAAATGGATTACATGTTATTTATAAGAAAAATATATAATTTTTAATAAGGTAAAATTTTTTATTTACGAACAAAATTTAATTAAAATTAATTAGAACAATTATTGTAGAATTAAGCATAACAAGGGAATAAACCTTATTATTTAGATAAAAATGACCTATAAACATTCCAAAAATCCATATGATAGTAATATTATGACCCTATCCTAACTTTTATTGAATTTTTTACATTATTATATCGATATTAAATGGGAAGAAAATGGGCGTAATTCCTTTTTCCAAAATAAAAAGAGTGGCACTCCTCATCCACTATAAAATGTCCCTCTATTCTGCCACTTATTCAAACCACTCAAGACACATGACTCAAAAAATATATTCCCAAATATTTCCTAAACATACCTCTCCTCATCCTAAAATACTCCCATTAGAATGAAACCCATACATGGAATCCCTTTGGTGAAAACCAAAAGGTGTTACCTTAATAAGAGGAAACCTCCTCCCTTAAGCTCATTAGTTTTATTTCCATTATCCATGTCCTAAAATTTTATTTTGTTTAACTCCTCATGTTTTAAATCTCACAAATCATTATTGGAGATTTTTGGACTCCTCATGTTTTTATCTTCACAAATAATGTTTGGAGATTGATGGACTCCTCATGTCTTAATATTGAAAAATCATGTTTGGAGATTGTTGGACTCCTCGTGTTTTAATTATTAAAAATAATATTTGAATCTTGTAAACTATGTTTAATATTGTTATATTATGTTTTAGTAAGATTATGTATAATAATAATCCATTCTATGAATATTCCTTCTTAAGACAACTTCTAGATTTTCACAATGTCTGTGACACTGTAATCTTGTTACAGGTTCCAGATTTTCATAAAAGGCCCTAACACCATTTCCATGATACTGTTTCCAAGACACTGTAACAAGAAACCATTCGGAATTTTGAAAAATGACTAAAAATTGTTACCTGAGACACCATTTATCTAACAATGTTGTCTTTTTATTGATTCTAGAATTCGCAAAGGACCATACACTGTAACTTTGCTATTGGTTCTAGATCTCACTATGAGTGTCTCGACAATAAAGTCTCACTATGATTGTCTCATTGTGACTATCTTACTGTGACCGCAGAACCATTACTGTATCACCACATCTATGACATGGTTCCATACATAACCATTGTTTGGTCTTTTTAAATTGAATTAATAATTTGTTTCTAAAAGTCATATGAGATTCATTTAATGACACTAATATAATTAATTTTATTTTGTAGTCCTTTTAATAGAAAATATGAGGTACGAGGTGTGGAGATAGTGCATATTGTTGGCTCCAACACAAGCACGCAAAATAAAAATAACAACATGGCACTAGAGAATATATACATAGTATTGGATTTCATGAAAAGAGAGAAGAACATCTACACATGCTAGAATACATCGAAAGAATAATATAAAATTCCTACTTGCTATAAAAAAATAGTAACCTACTATAAACCATATTAATATAATCCATGAAGCAACTAAAATGAGAAGCAGAACATTACACTACACTAAAAAATAGAACACTTAACTCACAACACTCTGCTTTTAGATGAAGACGGGAACCTTGCATCTGCTGCATCCAAAGAGTCTAAAGTTTCATTGCATGAGACATAGAGACTTCTAAACTCTATCTCGTTACATTTTTCTCTATTTTGTACTATTTTATTAATTTTGGATAAGTGTTTGTATCTGTATTTAAACACAGACGTTTTACTTCACCGAAATAGAGGATACAATATGTCCTCACTAAAATATCATTCTACACTTCATTATACCCATGTATAACTATGGTTGAGGACTTATGTGATCTGGCTATTAGTTTTCCCATGTTGAATAGTGGAAGAGGACATGTGACCTGTAAAACTTCACTTAGTGTTGTTAACCTTGATCTAGGGTGTGGATCAAAGATTATTATATATATTTCATTGTGTAAAGTGATAAAAAAGTGGAGTGTAATAAGTCTCAGATTGAGACTAAACCACTTTTTTTATCTATTGTGTCTTTCAATTTAGTCTTTCTATGGTTCAAAACATATTTCAGAAAACTAAATTTTACTTTGATAGTCAATCTTGGATAGTATTTGTAACTATTTTTCCTTATTATAATAGTTTCAAAAGTTGTATCAATATCTTATATTACTATTAGTGAGAAATAATCAATCTTTTGAGAGAAACTATTTGAAAAGTCAAGAAATTATAATTTTACTACCATGGATAACTGGCCTATTTTATTTTTAATTAGGGGAATATTTTAAATAACCTTTTTAACATAAATTTGTATAGTAACACAATCCACTGCCTCTTGAGTGTTCTACTCTCACCAACATTTGGTATCATTGGTTTTTTTTTCAAGTAGTTATTTTCAAAATTTTAATATTTAAATATGTTTTGTCATATTTTTCAACTATGATTTTAGTTGTTCTTTAGAGGTCCTTAAATTTTTGTTAGTTCTAAATTTTATGTTATTTAAAATCCTATTTCATTCTCATGTATTATATATTGGAAGGTGTTGCTACCAATAGACCTCCATTCTTTAATGGACCAAATTATGCACAATGGAACATTACAATGAAAATGCACCTAAAAAGTATGTGTTTTGAGATTTGTTCTTCATTCATAGATTAATATAAGATTCCTCTAACTTATAGGCATACTTTGGATAACCCAACTAAGGATTATTATAATAATAATTAAAAATACATTAATTCTTTATACTATTCATTAGGAGATGAAAAGTTTTACAGAATTTATGCATGTAAAACAACCCACTAAATTTGGTATACTTTTCTGTTTCACATGAAGGAACCTCTAGTGTTTATGAAATCAGAATTAACATATATAATTTTAAATATGATAACATTAAAATGAATCATGATGAGCCTATTTCGGACATTTATCTCAGGTTTTATAAAATTTTTAATATTATTATCTCTCTGGGAAGAGATGTTGCATCCAATGAAAAAATTAGGAGAATACTCAGATGCTTTCTAGATAGATGGATAGGGACCTATGTCGCAATTTGAGAATCATGTGATATTAACAATATTATAGTAAAGTATCTAGTAATAAAGTTAATGATGTATGAGGAAGTATTAAAAGTAAAAAATGGAGAAGAATATGAACATAAGATAATTCCAGTGGCCTTCAAAACCTATACTTCCAAAACTGATGAAAAGGAAAGGATATAAACTAATTCTTAAAGTAAAAGTAATAAAGATTAACCATATTATAGTGATGAGGAAATTTATCAATTATCTAGATGATTTAATAAGTTTTATAAAATAAAGAAAATTTTATGGAAGCCTAACTATAGGGGAAATTTTGATAACAAGGGAAACTGGAGAAAGGATTGGAAGAAAGGGTATACATCCCATGAAATAATTTTCTAGGAATGTAATAGAAAGATACATGTAAATGATGATTGTACGAAGTTAAAATATAAGAATATGTATGGGGATAAATATAGAAATTATAAAAAGTCCATGGAGGAAACATGGAGTTCTTCTGAGGATATTTATTATTACTCAGAGTCTTCATATGATGAAAAGTCTGACAGGGGTAATATATATTTTATGACAAACACATCTGAGGTAACCCTTGAGTATTATGTAAAAAATCCTTACTATTTTGGAGATGAATGTGATTCCAAAAATATAGCCAATGAATTTTTTTTTTTTTTGAATACTTCAAAATACTAGAGGACACATGTAATGACCTAAAAGATAAATACAAATCATTAATGAGACAACATGCCTTGACTACCACTATTAAAACTAACCATGAAGTGGAAAAGGAGAAAAATTATCAACTACATAAATAAAACAATGAAGTCAACTAATCTAATAATAAATTGAAAAAGGACATATAAAAATTTACCAATGGAAGGAATACTCTTACACAAATTCTTAGTAAAAAAAGTATCTCTTAGGTATACAGCTGGTATAGGATATCATCCTAGAAAGATAAACATTGCTGAAAATTATGGAATAACTATTTTTATGCCTAAAATTGACGAATATTCAGAATGTTCTAGTATTGGGAACAATTTTACAACTTATAGTTTCTCAATACCAAATAGAGTTTACTTTTCAAATTATTTATAGTTTCCTTATAGGAAACCCATGAAGCAAGTATGGGTTTTCAAAGCATTAATTACTAATGTTTCTAGACCCATGTAAATCTAGGTACCCAAATCTTCCCTTGTTTGACTCTTATTTAGGAAAACTACATGAAATAATCTTGTAAATTCTTATAGTACTTGGATAGTTGAAGTTCAATACACATTAGAGGAGATTAATCATGCTTTAATAACTTAATAATTTTTTATGGTGGGCATGTCACCTTTGGTGAAAATACTAAAGGAAAATAATTAGCCTCATCTATATTGGTAACTCTAACTTAGTTTTAATTTCTAAAGAGAATTTTTTTAATTGATTAAAATAAAATCTGCATAGTATTTAATAGTTATGTGATGATGGTTTTAATGTTAAATTTGAAAATAATGTTTGCAATGTTTTTAATTCTAAGAATTAATTGGTATTTTCTACTATTAGAAATGAAAGTGTTTATGTTGTTAACATAGATTATTTAATTTCTCAAAATGTTTCATGCTTAAGTGTTTTTCACAAAGAATCTTGGATATGAAATTGAAGTCTAGGACCTTACAATATACACTCCCTTAGAATGAATAATTGAAGAGGATTAGTCAAGGATCTACCCAAACATGAGTTTCCAAATGACAAAGTTTATAATCCATGTCAAAAGGGTATACATTACAAAATATATTTCAAACCAAATAATGAAGTTTCAACTTATTAACCTCCTATGTTGGTTCACATGGATTTTTGTAGACCTTCTAGAGTATCAAGTATTAATGGGAATCACTATGTATATGTTCTTATAGATGAATACTCTAGATATACTTGGACCATATTTTTGGCTCACAAAAGTGAAGCTTGGTATCATTTTTCCAAGTATTCTAGGAATTTAGAAAATCTTAGTGGTATTTTAATTAAATCCCTAATAAGTGACCATGTCCACGAGTTGGAAAACCAAGTGTTTGAATCCATTTGCTCACAAAATTCTTATAGTCATAAATTCCCTACCCCTAGAACACCTCAGCCAAATGGTGTTGTTGAAAGAATAAATAGAACCCTACAAGAAATTTCTAGAACTATGCTTATTGAGTATGACCTACCTATATACTTTTCTGTATAATATTTCAATAAATCATGATATATAATCAATAGAGTCTTCATTTGAGCAATCCTTAAGATAACTCCCTTTGAGGTTTGGATCAATATAAAACCCATGGGTAACTACTTAAAAGTTTTTTTCATAAAATATATATCCTTAACACTATAGATAGTCTAGAAAAAATTGACTCTAAGAGTGATAAAGGAATTTTTCTAGGATATTAAATCTCTAGTAAATCCTATAGACTCTTCAATAAGAGAACCAAATGCGTGGAAGAATAGGTACATGTCAAATTTGATGAAACAAATCCACATGAACCTAAGACCTCATTAGAAAATCTTGAGGATGATATGTCAAATATGGATGTCAATGATAAATCTTCTAACCATTCTATGAAGGAATTTGTTAAAAAATCCAGTTCTATAAATTCTCCAGTTTCAATCAATAATGAACCCAAACCTATTTAAGAGTATGAAATTACTAGTCATTCTTCTTCTAGATATGTTAGAACCCTTAATAACCATCCTTTAGATGTTGTTGTTTAAGATTTAGATAAAGGAAAACAGACTAGTGCTTCTCTAAGAAATAAGGGTGAACATCAAGACTTCTTGTCACAACATGAACCAAAATACATCAATGATAAGATCAATGATTAATTTTGGATGATGGATGTGTAAGAGGAATTATATTAGTTTTAATGAAATAATATCTGGAAACTTTTGGATAGACCTGCTAACATCTGGACCATAGGCACTAAATGGGTGTTTCGAAATAATATACATGAATATGTCACCATAGTAAGAAATAAATCTAGATTAGTTGCTCATGGTTATAGTCAAGAAGAAGGGATTGAATATGAGGAATCTTTTGGACCAATTTCTAGACCTGAATACATTAGAATACTGCTTGCATATGTAGCACATGTAAATTTCAAACTATATCAAATGGATGTTAAGAGTTCATTCCTAAATGGGTATATAGTTGAGGATGCTTTTGTTGAACAAACTCATGGTTTTAAAAATACTCATTTTCCAAATAAAAATTTAAAATTAAAAAATGAATTATATGGTTTAAAGAAAGATCCAAGGGATTGGTATGATAGACAAAGTAGTTTTCTTACTTCAAATGGTTTTACAAAAGGTATTATTGATCCTACGTTCCTTATGAAAAGAATTACAAAAAAATGTTTTAGTTGTTAAAATCTTTGTTGATGATATTATTTTTGGATCTTCCAAAATTTCTTTATGTATTTATTTTTCAAATATGATGCAAAATGAATTTAAAATTAGTTTGAGGGGTGAACTAAAATTCATTCTTAGATTTCAAATTTTTCAAAATATAGAAGGTATTATTTAAAATCAATGTAAATATAGTAAATATAATATAAAACATTTTGGTTTTGATAATACTAAAAGTAGTGATACTCAAATGATTACCTCTTATAAGTTGTATTTTGATGAGAATGGTAAATCAGTTGATCAAACCACTTATAGAGGAATGATTGAGAATTTACTATACTTGACTGCTACTAGACTTGATATTATGTTTCATATGTGTCTGTGTGCTTGTTTTCAAGAAAATATTAAATAATCACATCTTATTGTTTTTAAAAGGATTTTGAAATACCTCAAACATACTACAACCTTAGGATTGTTTTATCCTAGAGGAAAATAATTTGACTTAGTTAGCTATCTAGATGCTGGTTTTGGTGATTGTAATTTAGATAGAAAAAACACCTCTAGAACATGTCACTTTTCGGGAAAGTCACTAGTTTCATGGTGTAGTAAAAAGAAAAATAATTTTTCATTTACTACTACTAATTTTGAATACATGGCTACTCGTGGTTGTTGTACTTAGATTTTATGGATGAGACTCACCTTGCTAGGCTATGGATATTATTTCATACATAACCATATAAATTGTGATAACACAAGTACTATTAACATTTCAATAAATCATGTTTCTCATTATAGAACAAATCATACAGATGAAAGACATCAATTTTTGAGATATCACTATCAAAAAGGTGAAATACGTTATAATTTATTGGAAAAGAATATCAATATGCTAACATTTTCACTAAAAAAATAAAATATTAAAGGATTTATTACATCATACATGAATTAGGAATGATTAATCTCGAGTGAAAATATTACTATATCAATTTAATGTCTCAGTTTACTATCTCATGATTACTCTTTCACAACTTGTTGTATTTGTTTGATTTATCATTCATTACGGTTGCACCATTTTGAGTCACACAATAACAAAGACATTGTGAATTCCTTAACTAGTCTCAAATTATTATTTAGAATTTTTTTTAAATATTTATTTTCATGGTATTGTGTGTTTTATTTACTGATTTTTTTTATTTTTGCGACATGTGAACTCCTTAAATGATAAATACTTATCACTTCACTTCTCTCGATCTCACTTATCTTGAAACCAAAACCCTCTATCTCTCTCATATTTTTTTCCCTCCTTATCATCCTTCTTGAGACTATTTTGAATTTCAAGGATGAAACATCAATCCCCATCGACTCCTGAATAGTGTAGGTCTTAGAAGAAACAAAAGAACGGTCTTGTTGAAATGCCCGGGAAGCCACTGAACCCAGGTCTTGAGGATCGCAAAGTTGTTCCAAAAAAATTAAATCTTTTCAAAACATCTCTTGACATGTAAGTCTCTAGTTATAAGAGTTGATAGGGGTGGTTGGATTGGTTTACCAAGGAGAAAAGACCCATCTACCCAAGGATTGTTTTTTAGTTTTATCAGTATGTTCAGTTTTCCATAAATTCTAAGGATGATTTTGTGGTTAGGTGGTGGGTAAATGGTAAAAGATTCACTTTTTCTTCAAGGTTATGGGCCACCTACATTGGAATACCTCATGAAGGGATTTTTGAGGACTACCAAAGAGACCCTCCCCCACCTACTAATGTGTTTATCTTAAAAGAGGCTCTTGGAAGTTTGACTAGAAATAATACCTAACTAAGGGAAATTGATGCTAAGATTGATGGTGAGTCAAGGTTGTAGTTCAAGTATTTTCAACACCATGTTTTCTCATGAAAAAGGGATTTTTTCTACTCTTAAGTATCATGATTTATTTTTGATTCATATTCTGAAAAATGGACACAAAATCAACTTGGGTAAGTATATTATACTTTACATGTGTGATATGCTAAAAACTACATCAAAGTCCACCTCTCTTTTCTATTCAATTTTTACTTCTTCTATTCTTTTAGTTAAAGTTATGGTTGGCCAGAATGATGAAGTACATGAGGAATGTGATTTTAGTATCTCAAATGATATTTACCAAAGAATTAGGATAATCTAGAAATCAAGGAATAAATTATGGATTGAGGATAATGATAATATGTATGAGGATTTTAATCTTGTTGAAAATCCATCTAGACATAAAAATTTAGTTGATTCTAGATTAGATGTTGATGATATTGTGGAATATCAGGATGGAGAAATAGAATACAATGTTATTGATGGTGTTGTAAGATTATATCTTGAGATATCACCTCTCTCTATAAGTGATTTTGATGAAAGTGAAGAGGTTAAAGAAACTTCTAAAATAAGTGTTAGAATTGATGAAGTGTCTGCTATAAAATAAGAGATACTATTGAGAAATAAGTAGCTACTATGGAACAATATGAAGAATAAATTGAAACTGATATAATCTTATATATGGAGGAAAGAATGGAACAGGACTTTCAGCTAGCTAGAGAAGACATTAGAGAACCTAATAGAGCTAAGATTTTGAAAATAGTTCAATATACTGAATATCTTAGTCCTAGAGTATATTCACTTTTATGGGGGAGAAGCACCCTATCGTAGAAAGTATTAAGCTTCCAAATCATTTTTACCAATGTTCTGTGGATTTTGGGTATTGGTTTCTCAGTTATTTTAATGGGTATAATACCAAAGAGGCCTCAGTAAATGTAATTTATCTTTCAACATTGTTTCATTTGAAACCAATTATATTCCATAGAAGTATCCTCTACTAAAAAGTTTGAACCTATTTCAGTTATTATTCCTAAACATGCTCAAGAATCTTCTGATTTTGTAAGTCACAATGATCTAAATTTTTTTGGAGACAACTTGTTGTCTAGCTTTGGGAAGCTATTAGAGTCTCAACCTGCACATGTGAAAAACCTCATTGAATGAGATTTTGCACTACTATTAGAGAAAATTATTTGGAAAATTTAAGAGAAAATTCTTCATGAAATTTAGGAAGTTATGATTTAGAACAAGCTTTTAAGTGATGAGGTGAAATTTCTAAAATCTATGGTTGAAGATATTCAAAACGTTTTTCAACTGATCAAGCTCCTATTGATCATCTTAGTGAAGAATATGTTGATAAGATTTGACAAAAGGTTGTATCTCTAATTCAAAAAAACTAATTTTTGTTTATGAAAAAGTGGTTGAGAACAACACAAAGATAGCCAATGAGTTGTGTGGGCCTATTGTTGGACTCAATATACTAACTAATGAATATAAAATTTGTTTATAAAAGGTTCTAAACCAACCTCAGTATCTCACATCATCTTTTATAGCTTCATTTTCTTCTAGAGAGACCTCTAAACCTATGGGTAATGACTTGATCAGATCCGTTTTCAAGGAAGAGCTTCAATCTGTGTTGAGTGGTGCTGATAAGGAATGTCTCTCTACTGTCACCAAGAACAGTGACCATGTACTTGATTTGGTGAGGGTCCAATAACAGATTTATAATGATGATCAAGAATAAATCTATCAGAAAGTGGAATTCTACTTTAAGATAATTTATTCTAATCATGAGATGACCAATCACATCATGTATCTTGTAGATAATTTTAAAATACCTCCAATCATAGAATCCTTTAAGGTTTATGTATAAAAGATCAAAGAATTAACACCCACTCTAGATATGTTTTTGTAAAACAAGGATGATTTTGAGAAGGACATGCAGTATTGTGGGGAGATCATCATGGACTTGATAAACCTCTTGAAGGTTTATCTCTATGTTCAGATTACTATCTTTGTGGCTCTTGTATCTACTCCTTTGAGGTCTGGTCTACCTTCTGTTATATATACTTATACCTCTAACTATTTTTCTCTAATGACTATGTCTATTGATTAGGCTTTGAGTTAGATCAGACCTATCATTATTGAGAAACCATTGGCTATGTCTTCCACCAAACCTACCCTTTCCCATGTTGTCAATGAAGGAGTGCCACTGTCTTCCCTGACAATTTCTTCAACCACCTCTACTTTGTCCCCTCTTTCTTCACTATCTGATGTCTCTAACATAGGAAAATACATGTCTACTAACTCTACCGAGATGTGATTTTTTATTTTGATAGGGATTGATTGTATTTTCCTTTTTTCTTGTACTGGACATTGTCCTTTTATTTAATTGAAAGTTGATTGTTATTGTTTCTTCATAGGTTATTTTTTTCTATTTGATAATCCCAAAAGGGGTATAAATAATTCAAAGTCATTTAAAGAGGAGAATATATTTGAATTGATACTCTAAGGGGGAGAAATAATTCAGAGGAGATATAAGGGAAACAATTACCCTTTATTCTATTTATCGCATATATTCTTTAATATCTTGATTTGATAAGTAATCTATATATATCATTCTACATTTTTTACATGTAAATTCTATGATTTTTGATCATCAAAAAGGGGAGATTAATTAACTCCTCATGTTTTAATGATCAAAAATCATGTTTGGATATTCTTGAATTCCTCATGTTTTAATTCTCAAATATCTTATTTGGAGAGTTTTGGACTCCCCATGTTTTTATGCTCAGAAATCATGTTGGGAGATTGATGGACTCCTCATGTTTTAATACTTACAAATCATGTTTGAATCTTGTAAACTAGGTTTAATCTTGTTCGATTATGTTTCATTATGCTTATGTTTAATCATAATCTATTCTATGAATATTTCTTCTTAAGAGAGATTCCATATTTTCAAAATGTCTGTGACACCGTCAGTATGGTACCAGCTCTAGATTTTCACAATGGACCTGACACCATTTCATTGCTACTATTTCTAAGACACTGTAAGAATAAACCATTCAGAATTTTTGCAAAACACTAGAATTTTTTACCTAAGACACTATTTATCTAACATCGTAGTCTTGCTACTTATTACATAATTCCCAAAGTCTAGACATCACAACATTCCTACCAGTTATAGATCTCATCATGACTGTCTCACTGTGACTGTATTATTATGACTATCCTACCATGACTGTGTCACCATTATTGTCTCACTGTAACTATAACACTATTCCATACGTAACCATTTTTCTTTCTTTTTTAATTTAATTTAAATGTTGTTTCTAATGGTCATATGTGAGTCATTTAATAACGCAAATGTAATTAATTTTATATTACATTCCAATCAGTATATAGTATGAGGTACAAGGTATGAAGATAGTGAATCTTTTTTTCTCCAACACAAGCACCAGAAATAAAAATAATAGTGTTTCACTAGATCATATATACATAGTATTAGATTTAATGCAATGAGAGAAGAACATACATACAAGAAAAAATACATTGAAGGAAAATTATAAAATTCATACTGGATATAAACAATGAAGTACCAACTATGAACCATCTGAAAAGCATCCTTGAATCAAATCTAAGGATAAGAGGAACATATCAATACACTAAAAAACATAACACTCAACTTGCGACACTCTATTTTCAGAAGAGGACTAGAACATTCCATTTGTTGCATCCAAATAATCTAATGCTTTATGTCATGTAACACAGAGCCTTCTAAAATATATCTTGTTATATTTTTCTCTATTGTGTATTATTTTATTGCTTTTCAAGCAATGTCTATATATATATTAACACACAGACTATATCCTGTACCCAAATGGAAGATATAAGATATCCTCACTCAAATATCTTTCTACACATCATTTCACCCACGTATAACTGTGGAAGTGGTCATGTGTGACCTGTCTATTATTTTCCACACATAGAACTATAGAAGAGGTCTTGTAATATGGATAGTTCCGTGTACTATTGTAAACCCTGATCCAGTGTGTGGATCAAATATTATTTATATATTTCATGGTGGAAGGTTATCACCAAGTAGAGTGGACTAAGTATAATCTTGAGACTAAATGAATTTTTTTTATTTGTTGTTTCTTTCAATTTATTCATTCTTTGTTTTAACTCATATTTTATAAAACTAAATTTTACATTGACAGTTAGTCTTGGATTGTAGTTATAACTGTTTCCCTTATTATAAGAGTTTCAAAAGTTTTATCAATATATTATATTATTATTACTGAGAATTAATCAATATCTTAAGAAAAAATTTGAAGAGTTTATCTATTATATTTTAAATACCTTGGTTAACTAGCCTGTTTTATTTTTAATGGGGAGAAACTTTTAAATAACCATTTTATCATAAACATTTATAAGAACTCAATTCACCCCCATATTGTAAGAACCCGGATCTTTGTTTCTGGTATGTTTTTCTTTCTTTTTTCGAGTTTTTGGGAAAAATAAAGTTTTTGTAAATTTTTGAAGTACACGCCATGTACTTTCTGAGTACACACTTTGTACTCTTCTCTAGCTCGAAGCCATATGTTGGCCATGTCCAGGCCACACACACAGTGTGTTGGGGTGACGTGGAGACCAATTTTGGCGGAGTACGGAAAGACCTAGTACACGTCATGTACTCTAAAAGTACACACCTTGTACTTTATTTTTTTTCATTAAATGGACCGGGGTCGCGCCTGATGCACAGAAACGTCTTCTTCTAGGTCTCGTTCGTCCGAGAGCACCGAGGATCCCCGAATCTTCGACAAGATCCCGCCTCTCCATCCGTTCTCCAATTTGAGAACAGTCGATTGCATTGGAATCGCAGCGGTAAGTCCTTCCTTCTGCTTGATCCTTATTTTCCAATTATTTCTCCTTCTCAAGTTATCATGGTTTATGTGTTTCGGACGTTTTCTCATATCTATGAAATCCTAAGGAGAATCGATCATCGTTGTTCATGTATATCGATATCCTGGGATCAATGTAGGTGGTTTGTGACTTTCTATAGAAATTCTTTGAGTTTCTTGTGCAATTGCACCAATTCCCTTGAACGGGAATTGTGTGTTTTTCCTATTTTACCCTGATTGATTGCCTACTTGCTTGATTGCTATAGTAGAGGTTTACCTTTGTTAATAGAGTAATTTTTGTTGTACTCTGGATGCTTTCCATTCTTTTTTTGATTGTTTGGCATTTTCCAATTTCCATGCCTAGTTGTAGGATAGTGGAACTGTTGCTTTGTTATGCTGTTGATCCTTAGAATGATAACCAAGTAGTTTCGAGGTTTACTTGGACGATACATGCATGATGAGCATGTTTATTTTCACACAGGACTACGAGAACCTAGTGTAGTAGACCATAGGGAGAATGGACGTAAGGGCTTCTCTAGAGTGTCTTTTAATACGATGCGAGACCACATGGGGAATTGACGATGAGTGCTTCCTCAGAGAGTCTGTAGTTACTCGATGTGGGCCACAGGGGGAATGAGACGTTGAGTGCTTCCCCAGAGATCCTTTAGTACGATACGATACTATAGGGGGAATTGACGGTGAGTGCTTCCTCAGAGAGTATACTCTTAGCTAAACCAAAGGAGTGAGACTGTGTGTGCCTCCTAGAGGGTTTCTAGTACTTTTAGGTTGAACCATAGGGGTTAGGATGTGAGAGCTACCTAGAGGGTTACCTATTTTCCTACTTGTTGTTGGTTGTTTACTTATATACTTTATATTCTAGAACTATGGATTGTAGCTGCTGTGTGCTTTTCTGTTTACTACTTTCTACACTTTTACTTTCCATGTATTCATTGACTATTAGGCACAGATATTTGGGTGGTTTCCTACTGGGACTTTGTCTCACACCCTGTTTGGGCCATGCTTTTGGGCCCAAGAAGACTCTATTGTTGCAGGTATAGATAAGGGCAAGTTCCCTTCTACTTCAGGTTCTTGATTTCACTGGAGCTGGAGAGCATGGGACTGAGCCGAGGCTTGCGATGCCGAGGAGTTACTCATCTATTTTTCTTTTGCTGTTTCTTTAGTACTTGTGTTCAGTTGTATTTCAGCACGTTGTTGTGTTTTTTTCTTTCCTTAGATACTTGCACTTGCTGCATCATTATCATCATTTCTATATATTCATTGCTTCCACTGTTTGGTTTCAGTTGTTGTGTATTGCTTACTGCTTCCACTGTTTATTGTTGTTTCCCTTACCTTGTATACCTTACCGAATGAGGGCATAATTTCCCCAATAACTTACCAAGGACCTCGCTTCTAGTCGGAAGCCTTTGGAATTTGGGGAAATGCGCTTGAGGTCATGTGGAAAACCGGGTACGGGGCACCAGTAGAGGGGCTCTGGATTCGGGTCATTACAAAGTGGTATCAAAGGTGTTTCTTTTCTCTTGATTTACTATTTGGAGCCTTTAGCTAGGGGTGGGATGGATTTGGTACTTGGTATTAAGCTGTGCTCGGGATTATCTAACCCGTGTACAGGGAAAAGCCATACTACCTCGTTAATTGCAGTTTGCTGGTTTTGAGATTTTACAGTTGATATGATTTCACCTAGAGTGATTCACATGCCTTGTGTTATTATTTTATTGACTATTGTGGTTCTATTTCTATCGAAACCTGATGAGATGAGGGTATTCCATCTCATGCATCATATAGGCACTTGTAGAAATCACATGCCATGCATTCTTGCCATGCCATCTAGGGTGAATTAGCAATTTCATTCTGTTGTGATAGACTTTGGGTAGATTTTTCATGTTGTTGTGATAGATGTTTGATAGAATCTCTATTGTCTTGTTATAGGATTTTTTGTATTCTAAATTGCTTAAATGAACTCCAAGTTTTAATTCACAGGGAGTATGGGCCCTCACGAATCGGAATTTGGCACCTCTCTACCTTGTTTTCTGTGTTTTCTGGGTTCTGTGCAGTTTTTGAGCTAATTCCGAGAAAAATACAGAATAAACGGCATATACTTTTGACTACATGCCATGTAGTTTTTAGGCCGTGTCACTGACCGTGTGAGCAGGGACACGCTGTTGTGGAATTAACTTTAGAAACACGTCGTGTACGGTTGGTATACACCGTGTAGTTCGGAGCCATGTACCTGGCCGTGTAACTAACAACACGGGTCGGGGAAGCTCAATTAGAACACTCTGTGTTGTAAAGAAACATGTCATGTAGTCCTGTCCAGGTACCCGGCCATGTCACGAACAACACGGGTCGGCGTCACCTTCTCTTAGACACGCTGTGTGGTTTTCAGAACACACCGTGTAGTCGTGTTCAGGTACTTGGTCGTGTCACGAACAACACAGGACGGTGTCACCCTCACCTATACACGCCGTGTTTGTTTAGAAAACGTCATGTGAGGTCTAGCCGTGTATAAGGCCGTGTAATTAACAACACGGGCTTCCGAAGCCTTGTCTAGTACACATCGTGTTTGTTCAAAACACGCCGTGTAGTTTCGGGTTAATTCGGACCGTGTGGGTTAGCCGTGTAAAGAGACTCGGGCAGGGGAATTGTTTTCCAGTACACGTCGTGTGTTGGGTCAACACACCGTGTAGTTTGAGGTGTTACACGACCTATATGGCAGGGGTACACGCCCATGTCAGTGGCTCAAGAAGACACGCCGTGTAGTTTTTATACACGTCGTGTAGTTGTGTTTTGTAAACTTGTGTGTTTTCCATCCCATGTTCCCATTTTTTACTCTTGTGTTTACTAGCCTTGTTTTTAATCTAAGTTGTGATTCTAATATATTAGAGTTATGCCTCTGATACGTCCTCCAATTGTACGTCTGTCGCCAGGAAGTGATCAGACGCTAGATATGGATGATCAGAGACTTCCTACTGACCCTCCAGTCGGGCCAGGCTTGGCACCAGCTGTCATACCAGTTACAGGCACTGATGCATAGTTTAGGGAAGGTTTTATGAGGATGATGCAGACCATTTAGGGAGAACCACCTCCTACCATGACTATGGCGGACTTGACACGGGTTTTCCAGCAGGAGCATCCTCCTACGTTCTTGGGGGAAGAATGACCTCAGGCTGTACAGTCATGGATGGAAGCCATGCTGACTATCTTCGAGCATCTGGAGACACCTCCAGAGAGGCGGGTCAAGATCACTACCTACATGCTCTGAGACGCCTCCAAGAGGTGGTGGGACGTGATCTCACAGGCAGGTCATCAGCAGGTTATGGCTTGGGAGGAGTTCTAGCGCGTGTTCTATGAATACTTCTACCCGGAGACCATGAGGGTCGATCGAGCCTAGGAGTTCATGAGTTTAGAGTAGGGTACTCTTTCTGTCATAGAGTATTCCTATTGTTTCACCAAGCTGTAGCATTTCACACCCCTTCGGGATGGGAGTGGGGTTTTCTTAGCAAGGAAGTTCGAGGATGGTCTCAGGTGGGAGATCCGCTCGCAGGTGAATATCTTCCAGTTGACTTCCATCACTTCCATCATCAATCAGGCACTAATTGCAGAGCTCAATCTGAGACTCCGGAGCTACGAGCCAGGGCGGTTCTGCTTCTATAGCTAGTTTCCCTCCAGATGACAGCAAAAATAACTTTAGGGAGTCTACGCGTGGTGATCTGAGGAAACGAGATGCATCGTCAGGCAGCCAGGTGGTATGCTACCAGTGTGGATGGTCAGGGCACACGAGGCCGCAGTGCCAGAGAGACCCTGAGGAGTGCCGATATTGCGGCAAGATGGGTCACCTTCAGTATTTCTCTCAGGTTTTCTCACTAGAAACTGGTGACCGGGGTTCTTCCATGACTCCTCATTCAGGAGAAGCACCACCACTTTCTCACCAGTCGAGGAACTAGAGTTCTTCCAGCCATTCAGGCCAAGGTGGAGGTCAAGGCCATGGTAGTCAGCCAACAGTCCCTCAGCACCCGCAAGGTGGATCAGCTCAGAGTGGTCAGCCAGGGGCGTAGGGCCGTGGTGCAGGCCAGTCTTTCTCCGTGGAGCAGACCTATAAGGAGTAGGACCCCGACCCTTCTACAGTTCGAGGTACAATTTTAGTAGTCTCAGTTTTATCTTCAGCTCTTTTCGATACTGGTGCTACGCATGGCTTTATCTCTGTTACTGTCGTGGAGAGCATTGGGCTCTACATATTTTCTTCTGCCGACTCGTTAACACTAGAAACACCTTTGGGGACAAGGACATCTAGTGTACGCCAGTGTAGAGAGTTCCCTCTCGAGTTTTCAAGGTATCATTTCTTATGGGATCTCTATTTCCTAGAGATGACAGGCTATGATGTCATTCTCAGGATGGATTGGTTGGTTCCCTTCCAGGCATTCGTCGACTGTTATCACCATAGAGTGAGTTTCGTTTCACTAGAGGGTGAATATTTTCTTCATAGAGGCGAATGGGATGTACAAGTGAGTCGAGCAGGACTCGAGTATCATGGGCTAGGAAGGGTGACAACCCATATTTCTAGCCTTATCTGGATGATCAGGGGACTTCGCAGTTGGACTTTCCTCCAGTTGTGGATCATTTCAGGGACATCTTTCCAGAGGACTTTTTGGGTTTGCCTCTGGAGCACGAGGTAGACTTTTCCATTGAGCTTGTGCCAGGAGTAGAACCGGTGTCCATTCCTCCTTATAGGATGGCTACACCTGAGTTACAGGAGCTCAAGAAGTAGTTGGAGGAGTTGCAGGAAAAGGTTTTCATCCAACCCAGTACTTCTCCTTGGGGTTCTCCTATCCTGTTTGCGAAGAAGTAAGACAGTACCCTTCGGCTTTTCATGGATTATCGAAAGCTAAACCAGTTGACGGTCAAGAACCGATATCCCTTGTAGAGGATCTATGACCTCTTTGATCAGCTTTGAGGAGCCCGGGTGTTCTCAAAGATCGACTTGAGGTCCAGCTATCATCAGTTGCGTGTTAGACCATCAGATATACCTCTGACAGCCTTCAGGAGTAGGTATGGTCTATATGAGTATACAGTCATGTCGTTCGGTCTCATGAATGCACCTATAGTTTTCATGGAACTGATGAACTGAGTGTTCCATCCTTACTTGGACTCCTTCGTTGTGGTCTTCATGGACGATATCTTGGTGTACTCTCACACTCAACACGACCATGCTACCTATCTTGAGATCATTTTGAGTACACTGAGAGAGCATCGGCTTTATGCTAAACTCTCGAAGTGCCACTTTTGGATGGATCAGATCCACTTTTTGGGTCACGTCATCTCAGAGGTAGGATTATCTGTGGACCCAAAGAAATTGAGAGCTATAGTTTCTTGGGAGTAGCCAAATAATGTTTTTGAGGTACGGAGTTTCTTAGGGCTGCCTAGATACTACAGAAGCTTCATTCAGGACTTTTCACGCCTAGCATCACCTTTGACGGGACTGACCAAGAAGGGGGCGAAGTTCTTATGGTCAGATTCTTGTGAGTCATCCTTTCAGTAGCTGAAGGGAAGATTGACGTCAGCACCAATACTAGTCTTTCCAGATCTAGGAAAGAGATACACTGTTTACTATGATGCTTCAGGTATCGGGCTAGGAACTGTTCTTATGCAGGGAGATTGAGTCGTTGCGTACGGGTCTCGGCAGTTGAGGCCACATGAGAGGAACTACCCGATGCATGATCTGGAGTTGGCAGCTATTGTTCATGCCTTACGCTGTTGGAGACACTATCTTCTGGGAGATCACTTTTTGGTCTTCACCGACCACAGGAGTCTCAAGTATATCTTCACTCAGCCTGATCTGAATATGAGGCAGCGCAGGTGGGTCGAGTATCTTCAGTCCTTTGATTTCGAGCTTGCCTATACACCGGGGAAGGGAAAAGTAGTGGCAGATGTGTTGAGCAGGAGGACTCAGATTCAGGCAGTTCAGGAGGCCAACAGTGAATGGATGCTGATGGCTCTGTTCTCTGAGATGCATCTT
The DNA here is from genome assembly GCA_963277665.1 of Viscum album. NCBI lineage: Eukaryota > Viridiplantae > Streptophyta > Magnoliopsida > Santalales > Viscaceae > Viscum > Viscum album. The sequence goes on along the minus strand of OY728133.1, from coordinate 1,030,501,439 downwards.
GAGGTGCACAACAAACAGGTACAAACTTTTCTATCTTCTATAGCTATTACCTCGACACTACTTGATCGGGTGCGGATGAGGAAGCTATCAAACTCAGAAGTCTTAGTCCTGTAGGAGAGTGTGTTAGGATAGGACCTTATTCCTGGATGGACAGTGGCCAAGGATGAGATCTTTCATTTCCAGGGACGCGTATGGGTGCCAGCAGACATACGCGAGGAGCTGATGTGGGATTTTCATTCCTTAGTTTGGGCAGTTCATCCTGGTGTCACCAAGATGTATCGGGATCTTCATCACCAGTATTGGTGGCTAGGTATGAAGATAGATGTTTCTAGTTTTGTCATGAGATGTTCTACTTCTCGGCAGGTGAAGGTGGTGCATCAACGACCAACAGGACTTTTACAGCAATTACCCATTCCAGAGTGGAAGTGGAATGATGTTGCGATGGACTTCGTGACCGGTTTGTCGAGGTCACCTTAGGGGAACGATGTTTTTTGGGTTTTCGTCGACAGGCTCACAAAGGTTTCTCACTTCTTGCCGATCAAGGAGACCTTCAGTGTTGATGATCTGGGATGATTGTACATCCGAGAGATTGTACGTCTGCATGGAGTGCCACACTCCATTGTTTCAGACAGGGATGCGTGTTTCACCTCTTGGTTCTGGCAGGGACTTCAGAAGGCAATGGGTACACAGGTACTTTTGAAGTACAGCATACCATCCCCAGAAATATGGCCAGTCCGAGCATACGATCCAGGTGCTAGAGGATATTCTCAGAGCTTGCATTCTAGACTTTGGTGGTTCTTGGTAGAAGCATATCCCTCTGGTGGAGTTTTCCTACAACAACAGTTTTTAGGTGACTGTTCAGATGGAACCTTACATGGATCTGTACGGTAGGCCATTCTGATCACCCTTATGCTGGATGGAGGCAGGAGAGGCAGCTTTTCTAGGACCTCGTCTTATTCAGGAGACCTCTGAGAAGATAAAGTTGATTTGGAAGAGGATGGATACAGCATAGTATCAATAGAAGTCTTATGCTGATCAGTGGAGATGACCTTTGGAGTTCAAGGTTGGGGATCAGGTTTTCCTGCGTGTCGCACCGAGGTTGGGACACAAGAGGTTTCGTAGACAGGGTAAGCTTTCACTGCGGTATGTTGGGCCGTTTGAGGTTTTGGAGAGAGTGGGGTCGGTTTCCTATCGGTTGCAGCTACCTCGAAGGTATCGGGCCATGCACGACGTCTTCCACGTCTCTCAGCTCCGACATTAATTTTTAGACTCATCTCATTTCTTTCAGCCTGAGGAGGTTGAGCTCAAAGCGGATGCATCGTTTGAGGAGCATCCCATCTGGATTTTCGATCGTAGTATAAAGTTTCTCTGTGGTCGGTCTGTCCCTCTTGTATGGGTGCTATGGCAGCATGGGCGAGTACAAGATGAGACCTAGGAGAGGGAGGCCGATGTACGATTGCAGTGACCGGAGTTGTTCGTGGTTTCTTATTCTATGTCTTGCTAGGGAAATTCGGGGATGAATTTATTTAAGGGGGGAAGTTTGTAAGAACTCGGATCTTTGTTTCAGGTATGTTTTTCTTTTTTTTGGAGTTTTTGGGAAAAATAAAGTTTCTGGAAATTTTTGAAGTACACGCCGTGTACTTTCAGAGTACACGCCATGTACTTTCTGAGTAAACACCGTGTACTTTCTGAGTACACGCCGTGTACTTTCTGAGTACACGCCGTGTACTTTCTGAGTACACACCGTGTACTCTTCTCCAGCTTGAAGCTGTGTGCTGGCCGTGTCCGGGCCAAACACACGGTGTGTAGGGGTGACTTGGAGACCGATTTTTCCAGAGTACAGAAAGACCTAGTACACAACGTGTACTCTAAAAGTACACACCATGTACTTTATTTTTTTCATTAAATGGACCAGGGTCACTCCTGATGCACAGAAACGTCTTCTTCTAGGTCCCATTTGTCCAAGAGCACCGAGGATCCGTGAATCTTCGATGAGCTCCCACCTCTCTATCTGTTCTCCGATTCGATCATGGTCAATTGCATTGGAATCGCAGTGGTAAGTCCTTCCTTCGTCTTGAGCCTTGTTTACCAATTCTTTCTCCTTCTCAAGTTATCATGGTTTATGTGTTTCGGACATTTTCTCAGATCTACGACGTCCTAAGGAGAATATGTCGTCGTTGTTCACGTATATCGATCTCCTAGGATCAAGGTAGGTGGTTTGTGCCTTTCTGTAGAAATTCTTTGAGTATCTTGTGCAATTGCGCCAATTCCCTTGAACTGGAATTGTGTGTTTTTCCTTTTTTCCCCTGATTGATTTCATGCATTCTTGATTCCTATGGTAGAGGTTTACCATTGTGAATAGAGTAGTTTTTGTTGTACTCTGGATGCTTTCCATGCTTGTTTTTCTTGTTTGTCATTTTCCAGTTGCCATTCCTAGTTGTAGGATAGTGTAACTATTGCTTTGTTATGCTTTTGAGCCTTATAATGATATCCAAGTAGTTTTGAGGTTTACTTGGACGATACACACGCACTGATCATGTTTACTTTCACACAGGACTGCAAGAACCTAGTGTAGTAAACCATAGGGAGAATTGACATAAGGGCTTCTCCAGAGTGTCTTTTAATACGATGTGAGACCACAGGAGGAAATTGAAGATGAGTGCTTCCTCAGAGAGTTTGTAGCTCCTAGAAGTGGGCCACGGGGGGAATGATACATTGATTTCTTCCCTAGAGAGCCTTTAGCACGATACCTGACTATAGGGGGAATTGACGGTGAGTGCTTCCTTAGAGAGTCTACCCTTAGCTGAACTAGAGGGGTGAGACTGTGTGTGCCTCCTAGAGGGTTGCTAGTACTTGTAGGTTGAACCATAGGGGTTAGGCTGTGAGAGCTACCCAGAGGGTTACTTGTTTTCCTACTTGTTGTTGGTTTTTTACTTGTGTACTTTATATGCTAGAACTATGGATTGTAGTTGTTGTGTGCTTTTTTGTTTACTGCTTCCTGCACTTTTACTTTCCATGTATTCATTGACTGTTAGGCACAGATCTTTGGGTGGTTTCCTACTGGGACTTTGTCTCAAACCCTGTTTGGGCCATGATTTTGGGCCCAAGCAGACTATGTTGTTGCAGGTATAGATAAGGGCAAGCGCTCTTTTACTTCAGGTTCTTGATTTCACTGGAGATGGAGAGCATGGGACCGAGCCGAGGCTTGCGATGCTGAGGAGTTTCTCATCTATTTTTCTTTTGTTGTTGCTTTAGTACTTGTGTTCAGTTGTATTTCAGCACGTTTTTGTGCTTTCTTCTTTCCTTAGATACTTGTACTTGCTGCATCATTATCATCATTGCTATATATTCATTGCTTCCACTGTTTGGTTTCAGTTGTTGCGTATTTCTTACTGCTTCTGCTGTTTATTGTTGTTTTCCTTACCTTGTATACCTTACCGAATGAGGGATTAGTTTCCCCCAATAACTTACCAAGGCCCTCGCTGCTAGTCAGCAGCCTCTGGCATTTGGGGAAATGCTCTTGAGGTCATGTGGTAAACTGGGTACGGGGCACCAGTGGAGGGGCTCCATATTCGGGTCGTTACACATCTTGAGTGACCTACTATGACCATCTTTATTATTCAATTATTATAAAACAATAAACATTAATATAAATATACATATATTTAGTTTTATTATTTTTTAGACCTACACATACACACACTTCTAAATAATTGGTAACATACTTAATGTTCTTGTGTACGGCATACTACCACCTCATGAAAGGATGTTGTTACTTTTTTTCTTTAACACCTCTTCTGTTTGGGAATTATGATTGAAACTATGTTTATATATATTATATATGATTTTTATAACATCATTATAGTTATTTAATTATTTTATAAAACATACCTTTATGCACTCTATTTTTTAAAATATGATAACATCGTTCGTGGATGTGTGGACTACTACTCCATCAAATCAATGTGATCCATTCACACTGTACATGGAATTTTTAAATGATAGTGTTAGTAAACCTATGTAACATATATGAATTATTTTTTATACTAGTAGTATAATATATATATATATATATATATCATTTACATTTAATTATTTTATTACAAAAAATGAATGTTGCATCCATGTGTAAGTACGGTATACAAGCTCCATTAACAGTGCATTTCATTTCTTATATCAAAATATTATATGTTATTCTAAATACATATATATTGTATAATATTATATTTAAATCATGATTTAAATTATTTATATAATTAAACCATTATAGGAATAAAAAATAATAAGTCAACACATTCTTGAAAAACTCGATAATTAACACCTGAAATAGTGAAAATAATGAATTATTTTTATCAAACGGGTAATAAGATATTATAAGAAGGTGATAATTGATAATATAAGAATTAATATTTTTATTTAATAAGTTTTGGACAAAATTAAATTATTTATAATGGAATTTATTATATGTTCAGTGGAATGGAAATGCAAGGTAATAAATTATGTCTCAATTTACATTCCATTGAGACTTATTTGTTGTTAGCACCAATTAAAATTTCTATAGTGTAAATACTCCCATTTGGAATGTTATATAATGAATATCATTATAATCATGATATTTTTTGTTTCATTAAAAAAATTCCTTCAAAGATATTTTGATTCCAATATTTTGATCTGGAATGGGACACTTTGGAATGATTAAATATTATCCTCCTCAAGAACTTTTTTATGATTATCGTTTCAATGTCACATAATTTTATTATTGTTAACATTTTAATAAAACAAAAAAATATATATTTATTCGCCTTATCATGACCCACTCACTCAAATGATAACCCTTATAGTATAGAAATGAATAACAGGAGATAATGACCCCCAAGTCATGCCTCCAATTGGCCCTGGGTTGGTCACTAGCACCAAGAGTGTACTGATCTCACAATATGGGAGGCATTAACCCTTATTATAAACAAGATCATGAGATATAATGAATCATCCAAAAAAACTGAAATACATAATATAAATAATTAAAAAACCATCCCTCAATGCATGTATAAATATAAATGATACAAGTATACTCTCCAACGTAAATACCAAAAGTAAAGCTATGCAGTGAGATAATAAATGTCTGATGGTCTGAGCTAGTAATTCCCAGAAAGGTCCATGAAGTCATCCTAAAAACCTAAAATATTTTTTATATACATTGGGTTAGAATATTAGTGTACTCAGTAGAAAAACCAAAGTCTCTCGTGCACATATGAAAGAAGAAAACTAATGCACTAGTGAGAAAACTACAGAACAAAGCAGCACTAGAACAGTTATATTAACTGAACTAAACCCCATTGAGACACACTCACTGAGTAAGGAAAGAAAAGTAATATAATATAGATCACATCAATGATAGGGTACCCCACACCACTTTCCCACTGATTACCTACTCTGAAACCCCAACAGAAAATATCATGGTGATCCTACCTCTTTCGAATATACTACATCACATCCCACCCACACACACCTGGGCCTCATAATAGGTATCGCCCATAACCACCTAGGCCCAAATGAAAATATCAACCGTATACATCTAGGACTCACAATAGATCTATCATGCACACACTTGGGCCTCACAAAACAAAACAACTCATCCAGATGACTCATGGGACATCACATCTTAACTCGTTAGGAAGAAACATGGGACACGACATATCATTACATCCTTCCTGAAGAAAATTGGAATGTTATTTCATTGATGAGGTGGTAGGGAAGAAAGGGTACCCATCCATCTATCCTCCCTTCATGATGTTGGGAAAGACACCCCTCCACCACTTGACTGTGTGGGTGATCGACACATTGTTCTCATCGTGGGTTGGGTGTGTATAGAAATCAGAAGAAAAATAAAAGTATATGTATAGTATCAAATGATCCAACCCAAACTTTGTGTTCTTAACAAAATAATAAACTCACAACACTTTCACATTTTCTTCCACCTCGAAATGAAATTATTATCATATACAACCATCATTTCAAAAGGTGAAGATCCTAATAAAAAAGGTGGTTTCACATTACCCCTACTTTAAACACCCATTAATTTTATCATTTAGCATGAACTATGTTTAACCACACAACCTCCATTTTCATATTTCATTAACTACATCCATATTGTTATCTAAACCAACCCAAGTCACTTTAAACCTCATCAAACTATTATTTATTCATCTCATCACCACTCGGGCAACTAAGAAACAAAAAAAATAGTCATGGTAAATTAACAAACTTCACATTAAAGACTCATCGTACCATGACCTCAAGATACGGGGTGAATCTTTCTTCATTTTATAAATGGATAATCACCCATATCAATCACTACCATACTTATTCAAAAACATCCCTCCCAATAAATCAATCCAAAAAAAACTCGTAACTCATAACCACTTCCAGAAACATATTAAAACACAAAAAATCTTCACAACCATGCTGCATAAACACAGTACACCCAGATCACCATATTAACAGAACCAAACCACTATGAACAACTGTTCCCACAAACATCACCTCACCAACCAAATAAAAACATATTTATAATTAAAAAAAAGTTTCCCATTTTAAATTCTATATGTTAATTTAGTGGTCATCGTAGAAATAATATGATCCTAATGCATATATTCATTAGCCAAATATACATGATTGACAGTTTTCATATATATGTGTTTAAAAAAATAAAATTCCTTTTCTAAACACTTATATTCACAAAAAAGGACCACCACGGCCATGATTTTCAGTGGATAGTCAGCCCATACAATTGCACAATATCAATTGGGAAAACAAAAAAAACATGAATCACTTTTCATACCAATCGTATAATAATATTAAACTAGTTATATTATCTTAATTAATCCATATTCAACATTATTCAATAAGAAAAACATCCATATACCCATAATGAATGTTTCACAATTAGGAAAGGTGAAGGAGAAACCTACTTAGAAGAAAATATTATTGGCACTTTCTAGTTTCACAAAAACATGGGCGCACATGTTATAGGATAAAATATTGGGAAACAAATACCAAAACCTACAATACTTCACTCAACTTATATGGGAAGAAGGATTCATTTCATCCCATAGTAAGAGGAATCAATAAGTAATGGACAAGGGGAAGCATATCTCACCTTTTTCTTGATCAAAAGATCCACATCTTTAGATACGGTTTTGAATTTACAATAAAGGTTGATCTGGTCAAGAAAATGTGTTTTGTATAATTAAAAGCCATGTAATATTAGGATAATAAAATATATGATTCATGGGCTTTGAATCAATCTGAAATCCTTTAAAATAATGTATGAAAGGTGTTATATGTTATAGAATGATGATAATAAGGAAAAAATGGAAGAAGCTAGAAACACTATACACGAGGAACCTCCAGAAGAGGCAATGTTGGATGAGGCACTGTTGTATGAGGAACCATTGGTCGATGAATGGTCAGGATGAAAAACCTACCACCATTAGTGAGACACTATCAAGCAAGGAACCACCACATGAGGCACCGCTAGATGAGACACTGATGGAAGAGTGACCACCTGTGAGCCACCACAAGCAAGATACGACCAGTGAGTGACCGCTATAGCAAGTCACGGCCAGTGCGAGTGACCAACAAGGTGACACTGCCAGGGTGACGCCTCCCTGGTGAGACCACCGAGGTAGCACAACCAGGGTGACACTACTAGGGTGATACTTCTAGGGTATACTACCATGGGGACACCCCTAGGGTGATACTGCTTGGGTGACACTACAACGGTGATACTGACTAGGTGAAACCATTAGAAAACATAAAAAACATAGAATTTTGGGAGTGTTGAAATAAGTCACCTTGACATCCCATGACACCTCAAACACTAGACTTACAACAATGTAATGGGATAGATATGCCCAGGCCATTAAATCAGATACCACACAAACTATTCACACCCTAGAAAATTCAAAACCATCTTAAAGGAAATGATAGGAAGGTTACAAGAAATAATCCCTCTATATACCTCTCCAATATCCCATAACACATGAAATACTACTGTAAATGAAACACATAAAATTTTGACATCCTTGTGTTGTTAGAATGATGGAGTGGAAACATCTACACCCATGAACACATCCTTTAACATCTTCCAACCAAGAATTTTTCAATATAAGCATCAATAATCTAACATGAATGACCAAAAGTCACACATCCCAAGCACAAAAACCATGTCATCCCAAACTGAAGAATCATGAAATCATGTTTTCTATTTCAAGATACTATATTCTATGGTAATCACCAACTTTCACACTCGTGTTTAATCACATCATGATCAATACATCTAGATTAGGAATTTGGTTATCGCATTTCCATACATCACGAATTTTTCATGAATCACAAAAAAATGGAGAAAAATTCGTTTATATCATAATCAACAAAATTGAAACATTACATAAGAAAGAAAAATACAACAATAGAAAACCCAAAACAACGCTGCGTAATAGGAACACATCTTGTCTCTCACTCCCAATTACTCTCGTATTGGTCACCATTCCTCCACAACACATGAACCAATGGATTGATCCATCAACACAACACCTTCTCTTGGTGATCCAGGATCTGTACTAGACACTGTGCAAATTTGGCATCATCTTTGATATCTAAATTTCCCCATTCAATGACATGGGAGTCATCATGATGTTACCGAAAAAGATGTGATAAGTGAATGATGTTGTAGATTCTCTCCAACCACATTGGAAACTCCAACTAGTATGCCACCATGACCACTAGCCCCAAAACCTCAAAGGGCCTAAATACCTGGGTGAATGCATACTCTCTATGAAAAATCTTTTCTTCCCATGTCAAGGGGAAATATTCATGAACATGTGGTCCCCAACCTTATAATACAAATCACATCCTTATGTGATTTTCATGAGGATTATTTTTCTCCTGTGAGACTCTAAACCTCTCATGAATAGGATTAACCTTTTATATAGTGTATTGCACTACAATGAGACCAAAACTAGGTATCTCCATAACTTTCATCTAGCACAATAGAGAACAAGAAAGTCTCCCATACAAATCCTAAAATGGGTTGATTCCAATGGAAGAGTGATAGCTATTGTTATTTTTGAAACACCACCTAGGGTAGGTGTCATACCCAAGATTTACCAATGTCCAAGATGCACTCCCACAACATAATCTCAAACATTTGGATAGTCTATTCTTTCTTCCCATCTATTTTTTGGAGAAAAGAAGTGTTGAGGCATAACTGAGTGCCAAAACAATGTGTTAATACTCTCTATATTTGTGAGGTTATCCATGTGTATTGATCAGATACAAGAGTCTTCGGAACCCCATGCAACTATACTACTTCATCCATATACCTCTAAGCCAAATCTTTCACTATGCCCGACTACTTGATCATTAAGAAGTGTACCAATTTCATCAAATGATCCACTATCACCCATATAACATCATAACCCAATGAGATCTAGGTATCCTAGTGAAGAATTCAATTAATATTTCAAAATATTTTCACTGGGGAACATCCAAGGGTTACAATAAACCACCAAGAACACGATGTTCATCCTTTACCTACTGGAAAACCATGCACTTTTCTAAAAACTATGCCACTATTAATATCATCCCAGACCACCAAAACTGTGTCCTTGAGCCACGGTACATCTTGGAAAATACTAAGTGTACCGCTAATGGTGAGTTATGAAGCTCATGAATAATTATATCTTGCATCACCACAGGAATAAAAAATGTCCACTAAATGAAAATCTGATTTCGACCATCTTCAGACCATCCGACTAGAGCATTACCATGGCCAATATTATCGCTTATAACCTCTGCCTTAGAGTCTCCCCATTGAGAATCCTCCACCTACTTTATCGAAAAAGATCTCACCTTCATCAGAAATATAAATCCATTACCAACATCAAATCTAACTTCTACATGCAAGGTTTCCAAATCCTCTATTTCTCTCCATACATCCAAAGATTCCAGAATAACCTCCTTCCATGACTTTTTTCTCAAATAATCAGCCGAAAAATTACCCTTTAATGGGATGTAGGAGATATCCAGACCAATGTCCATAAGAAACTCCATAAACCTACCATGTCTCAGATTATGTTCACACAGGGAAAAGATATAACGAATTCACTTGTGATATGTGAAGACAAAAAAACCCTCCTCAATGGGGGAATTCCACCACAACTTTAGCACACAAACAACCGTTACTATCTCCAGATCATGGGCGGAGTAGTTACACTCATGAGGACATAACTACCAAGACCCATAAGTGATAAACACCTTCTTTTACAGTAGAACACATCCAAATCCCACACAGGGAGTGTCACAAAACACTTAAAACACTCCCTCTTCCTAAAGAAACTAGAGAACTAGATAAATAACCAACATACTCTTCATGTAACCAAAATAATACAAACAATGATCACTTCACACAAAAGACCGGTCTTTACTAGAAAAATCCATCAACATGGATGAATATCAAGAGAAATCAGGTACAAACCTCTGATAATTTCATGTTAGACCATGAAAACAATGAACCCCCTCCACATTCTTTGGTGAGGAAAAATAAAAAACCACTTCAACATTTGATGGTTATATGTCCACACCCTTCAAATACACCACATGCTTGAGGAAATTCAAATATCCTGTCTAGAAAATACACTTGGACAACATTACATAGAGATGGTGTCATCAAAGAATCTACAGGACAGTTCTGGTGTGCTTGGCTTACTTCACCTCAGACTTCAAGTAGATTAAGATTCCTTTGATGAATTTGATGATGAACTTTTCCACAAACCCATGAAAGATGCAGTTCATGATCTCCATGAACATGGATGGTGTGTTCATGAAAATGAATGAAATGACTGGAATCTCGAAGTTCCCACACCTACATCTGAAGAAATCCACCGATATATCACCCACCTTCACCCATTACCGGTGATATCCATACCATAGATCAATCATAGAAAACCAAAATTCCACTATCTATTGGTCAAAAATATTTTATATCCTTAGAAGAGGGTAACATTTCTGAATCCTCGCCTAATTAAACCTTCCATAGTATATGCACAACCTCAGACCACCGTCCACCTCCATCGCAAACAACACTAGAGCATCACATTGTGTCACACTTGTCCAAATAAAACACTGCTTCATTAGATTGTCTACTTGAATCACCAAATACCATAACATAGATGGTTCCATTCAATAATATTCCATATAAATCAGAGAAGAAAAAGGCTGCAATTCTATATTGATCTCAACATCATGTCGGGGGGTAGTGTCACAACATCCTCAAGAAAAACATCAATGAATTCACCAACATCCCTGGGAACCACTACCATATGAACAACCACTAATTCTACAAAAAAATCACCCAATAAGGAGAGAAAGGCTCCACACAATGACTTCCCACCTGAAAACTCAACACACTACTAAAAAATGAATATACCATCCATATATGAAAACATGACTCTCCAATTAAAGAAGTTGATAATAGAATGTATAGAATACAACCAATCAATGTGAAGAATGACATCGTATGACTACAACATTATCAAGAAGAGATCCACATGGTACTAATGTGGTCCCATCATCAATTCACACCCCCGACACAAATCAAACATGTTGATCTGTCTTCCAACTGGCATAATCAACACAAAAGTAACGAGAAGAATATCTATGTCTAGTACCAGAGCATGGGATAGATTGGGTGTAACAAAGGAGTGGGAATCTCCACAATCAAATAAGGTACAAACAAGGGTTCTAATAAAACTTATCTTACCTCTGATGATATCTAGACCAACTGGAACTACTACCTCTGTGGAGAGAAACTAACCATTCCCAACTCCTCTACATCTCAGAAAATGGTCACCTCTATGGAAAAACTCAGGTCGTGGTCCCCTAACATGAGGAGTATCCTTATGTATGACTCTAACTACTCCATCTCCCATTAATAAATAAAAATACTATTGACCCTACTACTGAAAGGGCCTCATTGAAAACTACTGTTGAGGTTGATGCTAAGACTTTCCACCTCCACCAAATTGAGGTCGGGCATCCCCTGATCACTGGTTCTAAAGATGGATATAAACCCCATAGTAGAAAAACAACATCTATAAGACCACAGGAAAGGAACATAGTCTAAATGGACAGAAGGGAAGCTATAATGTTCGGATCATGGCTGGTCAGAACCTCAAAGGTCCTAGTGCCTGAGATCTTCCATATATAATTCTACCTCAAGGTGAACCTAGTTTACTCCCCTCTCATGGTAGACCTCCTCACAACTACATCCACACAATCACCCCCATGTTCTAATAAACCTTAAAATATGTTGGAAATGTAAAAGAAGTAACAAAATATTGGATATAAGTAAGAATATCCTCCTCAAGACATCTCACATGAGAATCCTCATCTATAAATGGACTAGGGTATAACACAAAAGGTCCTTGAACTTGATTCTCAGCTCCCGCACAGACATAATCCCCTACTGATGGGAGAGTATCTACTGCCTCTTCTTATACATCATGGTCAATGAAAGGAAATATTCTCAAAACTCTTTCTATAATTCATCCCACAAAACAAGTTTCTCCCCCGTTATCCTATATACACCAACCCCCACTAATGCATAGTTCCCCGCTTCTGAATGACTACCAAATGGGCCCAATACCCATCAGAGCCTGGATTAAAATGAATGTGATCCCAAGCTCATCCAAATAGAAAATTATCTCTATGTTTGATAACCATCCCTTATGTAATCCCAATGACTTCCTCTGGGATGTGTACAATATCATCTTACACTAATAATCCTCTTTAACTAGATCAACCCTATAACCTTCAACCAGATCAGCCTATTGAACCTTCACTTCCAGAGCCATACAAGGATGATGACCATGAGTCCTGGCTTAAAGGTAAAAAAGGATTTCCTATTCCTGAGTGGTATGTAATTTTATTAATATTTATTTTAATTAAATTCATTCATTATGTTATCCATTTTATTTTTCCCAATAAAATTCAATTCAAATATTAACACAAGTCATTATAATGCATGTAGACCTCTTATGTCTCTACCCTAAAAGTAAGTCCCTCTATCTTGGTCATTCAATAAGCTCAGAGTCTATGTACTGGATCAGAAGGAGACCTAAAATCCCATGTCCTTGACGGCCTATGTGGCCTATATCAAACACCAAGTTCATGTGTAACTATTTCCATACCACCCTATGAAATCCTCAATGTTTCAACTCCAAAAATTATCCTACCTCTCAATCACCAGCACTGATACAAGTCTATCAAAACCCCCTTCAACAAAATATACCCCTTTTGGGTTGACGATGAAGAATGGGAGATATTGAACCCCGAGTTCCACCTCTAGTAGGCCCTATATTGGATCCTAGCACCAATTTTGAATTTATCACATAATATGTGAGGCATTACCCTTCATGAGAAACAAGATTGGGATATAGAATAAATCATCCACATCAACTCAAAGACAAAATATATTGAAAACAAATACAATCCAACAATGCATGTATAAACAGAATTGATACCATAAGATTCTCAAAAGTAAATACCAAAAGTAATGCTAATAAGTTACATTGTTAATGTCCAGTGGATCGAGCTAGTAACTCCCAGCACGGTCAATGAAATCCTCTTGGGTACCTAATATCAGTTTCATATATGTATGGTGAGTAGACAAGTTAATATAATAAAAAATACCAAAGTCTCTTGATCGCATGTGAAAGAAAATACTAATGCCTTTATGAGAAAACAACATACCCCAGAAACACATAAAAAGGTATACTAACAAACCCAACCTCACCTAGTAATTCTCACCAGGTAATGAAAGTCATGTAAAATAATATATATCAAATCAATGATAGGGTACCCCATTCCTAATGATTATCCACTCTCACAAACCAACTTCAAATTTCATGGAACTTCCACCTCTTCCAAATATACCACATCACATCCCACCCGCACACACCTATTCCTCATAACACATCTCACTCGCACACACCTTGGCCTTAAAAGACAAGTCACCCGCACATACCTTGGCATCACAAAACATCTCACTCACACACACCTAGGCCTTAAAAAACATCACATATCCTCCTAAAAACTCTTGGGACATCACATAATAACTCATCCTGAAGATACCCACCACATATGATTACATTCATCCCAAAGAAACATGGTTTTTCATCACCTAGGAGAGGGAGCATGGAAGAGTGGGTGTCCAACAGTCCATCCTCTCACTAGGATGTTGGAAAATAAACCCCCACATGACTATGTCAGTGTTTGTAACATACTGATCAATATGGGTGGGGTGTGTATAGAAATAACAAAAAAATTACAAGTATATATATATAGTATCAAACACTCCATCCCAAACTATGGTTTCTCACAAAAACAACCAACTCACAACACTTTCATCTTTTCTTCCCCGTCTAAATAAAATTATTACATTATAAAACTATTATTTTAGAAGGCAAAGATCCTGATAAAAAATCTTAGATTCATATAACCTCTACATTAAACACCTATTTATTTCATCATTTATCACCAACCATGTTTAAATACACAAACACCGTTTTAATATTTCATTAACCAATTCCATCATATTAACCAGACCACCCAAAGTCACCCAAAACATTATCAAAAAATTATTTCTTCATCTAATAAATACTCAGGAAACTAAGAAACATAGCAACAATCATTGTAAATTAACACACTTCACATTAATGACACATCTTACCATGACCTCTAGATATGAGGTGAAGCTTTTGGCATGTTATCAATATAAAAGCACCAATATCAATTACTAGAATTATTATTCAATGTATCCCCCCCTGTAATCTATAATTATAAACAAAAAATCCCCCAAAACACAACCACATGTAGAAACTTATTAATCAACTAACTTTTCAAGTACATTTTATAGAAACATTCTATGCCCAAATCACCATATCAACAAAACCAACCCCCTATCCACAACTATGATAACAACCACGTCACAAAACAAAACAATGAAAAAATATTTATGATTTAATAAATATTCCCTCCATTGATTTAACTTGTTAATTCAAGGGTTATCACAGAAACAATAGTATCATATGTCATCCATTCATTATCATAATATATGTGATTGAATGTTTTCATATATAAGTGTCCAACTAAGAACAAAAAATATTTATTCCATAAACCATTCCATTCACAAACAAGGACCTCAACCACCATGATTTTTAGTGGGTAGTTAGACCATACAAAATCACAATATCAACAAAGATAACAAAACAACAAGAACATGAATTATTTTTCCTAGTCCTCATATATTAATATTAAAATGGTTCGATTATCATAATTAATCTAAAAAACTATCTTCCTCCAAGGAAATTTTTTTATACCCATCCTTCATGATGTATAATTAAGAAAGAAGAAGGAGAAACATACATGGATGAAAAAATTATTGACACTTCCTAGTTGTACTGAAATAGGGGTGCACGTGAAGCAAGAAAAACTCCAAGGAAACATTAAATAAATTTTGTAGCACTTCACTCAAATCCAATAAGAATAAGTATTTGGGAATTATTGTAGTAAGAGGAATAAATAAGGAATTGGCATGGAGAAATATATCACAAAATTTGGGTTATCAAAAAAGCCAAAGGTTTATAAGTAGTTTTGATTTTATAATAATGGAGGATATGGACCATATCAAATGTTTTAACCAATTAAAAGCCTTAGACTCATAGGAAAATTAAATATAGGATTTATGGGATTTGAATTTGTCTCAAATCCATTAAAATAAGGTATTAAATGAGTTTTATGTCAATGAAACATGTAATAAAAGAAATCTATAAGAAGCTAGAAACAATATACATGAGGAACTGCCAGACGAGGCACTGTTGGACGAGGCACCACTGGTCGAGGAACCATCAGGATGAACCACCTGCCACCATCAGCGAGACATTATTAGGTGATGCACCTCCAGATGACACATATCTAGATAAGGAACCACTAGATGAGAAACTGCATGCGATCCACCACCAGTGAGAAACTTCCAGTGAGTGACAGACTTGGTGAAACACAACCAGCACGAGAGACAGCTAGGGTGACATTATCAAGGTGACACCACCAGTGTGACACCACCAAGGTTGCACTGGAAGAGTGATAACTTCCAGGGTGACACCACTAGGGTGATACCACTATGGTTACATCGCTAATAAGATACCACTAGGGTGACACCATTGGAAAACATGAAAACCTGTAATTTTAAAAATTGTGGAAATAAGTCAACTTGACTTTGCAGCACACCTCAAAAACTGAATTTCCAACAAGTGAGGGGATCAAATGGTTCATGAAATTACACACCTAAGTTCTTATATATGGTTTAAATATATCTACATTGTCAAATAATATCATGATTCACTCATTTTTCATGATATTTTGAGTTTTATTTATTTAATATAATGTGGTTTGAGGTAAAATTTACTAAATGGAAAATAATTTCATAACCCAATTTCTTTTCATCAGGTTATATTACTTCCTAGTTGTTGTTAATATTATATTATTATGTGTATAATTAAATTAAAAGTTTACTAATTTATTTCCACTTCTATATGTGGATTTATAGTTGATACACATATTATACTCATTGATTAATTCCCACATCAATGTTGCAGTCTTTTTAGGGATTAATTTAAAATCTCATTTTGTTCGAAATTGATTACAAAGGAGTATCAATCAGAGGAAATTATTTAATCATTATCTAATAAACCATTTCATTTCTTTCTCTTCTTGTTATTTATATCCTTTCTAATTAATAGTATCGTTGTTCTACTCTTTAGTACTCAAAATATTTTAGATAATTTTTTTAAGAAAACCCTACATCATTTGACTTTTTAGTCTGATAAAATATTTCTTTTAAAACCCCAGTTTCCTAAAAATTATTTAAAAAATGTTTTATCCCTCACAAAATAATTTTTAAAATATATTTTTACCGTTTTTTCTTTTACAAATTATTTCAATGGAATATTCTTATCATTTTTTAGTATGTAATTTTTATAAACTTTTACTATAAAAATGGAATGTTTTTTAAACTTTCATCACATGTAAATATTTATTAAACTTCAATTCATCGAAGATTCCATTGCATGTCTAAAGTTTTTATGTTCAATGAAAACGTTTTAAAATGTGATTTTCAAATAAATTATTTTTCAAAATGATTTTTCATAAAAAAATGGATATTCTCCGCATGATTTTTCTAAATTTATTCTATATTATTTACTTTCATTACGGCAACAAAAATATATCCTTACACCACATGGGATATTTTGAATTGATATCATCCTTATTATTATTTTTCCATATTGACATTTCCATACCAATTTAATTAATAATTTCTTACCTATCAATAATTATTATTCTCACTATATTGATTCTATTTTACATTACCCTTACCAAGAATTTGAGCTCACACTTATTATGTTTTCATTCCCTATGAATCCAAGAAGTGTACTATGAATGATATATAGGGAAATATTATATGAAATAAATTTATTATCCTTGAAATAAAAATCTATTTTTTAATTATTGTATTAATTTATAATATAATTCTCTTTTATGTATATGGTTTACCAAGACCACTAAACACATCTCTCCTTCAAGATTTGATCCCTTGTAACCATTCTAAGGAAATCATATTTGACACAGGCTTCATGAAAGGGTTAGGTCAGTATAGTTAGTATCAAATGAAGGTTAGCGGAATCCTTGGGAACTAGATTTTGAAAAAAAATATTAGAGAACACAATCCTAATTTATTATTTGAGGATAAGTATTTAAGAACAATCTATAATTTTAGTAGGGTAGATATTATATAGGACTTTCTAGAAATAAATCAATTTCTGGATACTACAAGTAGATGTGGTTCTGGAATATATGTACCTAGGAGTAACAATTCTAACAAGGTGGGTTGATCTTGATAATGTGTAATCTGGTACATGACAAATGGTCTTAATGTGCACTAGGTTTGACACTCCAGAGGGCTACACATAGGATAATTTAGATTTTATTTTCAACCTATTCTGAAGTATTTTCATAGATAAAGAAAATGAATGAAATATATTAAACATGAGGTTTCATATATTGAAAATAATGTGTCAAGATTTTGATATCCAAAAAATGATTATCTAATTTTTATAATATGTTAGTTGATGAATAAACTATGGTTTTTGGTTTTACTAAATTACCTATTCAAAAGGATAATCCCTAAACAATGGAAGTACCTATTTGGAAATAAATATATGCAGTATTTATGTATTGTGTTGTATTAATAACCTTATTTAAAAGTATATTTAGTGATTAACCTTGTTTCAAAGATGTCAATCATATTTATTTTAGAAATTATATTTATAATATTTTAGAAAAGAAAAACATGTATGGTAGGTGAAAACTAATGATGTCCAAAATTGAAATGGGTCATGAACCCATTAATGAAGGATAATAAGGGTTTCATACCAACCACAGACCTATGAAATGTCCTAGTTAATATGTCATCATTTTTAGATAAACAATTTGATGAATAAATATTAATGATGAAATATTAGTGTAACTATTTAGTTTTATAGATTAATTTCATAACCATATTGGATTTGGGGAATTGTTGGAGAAAATTTCCAAGATGTTTCACTCTTTCATGGTCCTTATGATCCATTAAAAGCATATTTTAGTGCATCAGGGATCAATGTAAATTTATTTATACCCATTTCTTGAAATAATGGATGAATTATAATTGATCGATTCATAAAAAGGATGGAATTTTGTTTATATAAATATATCAAGTAAGTATATATCCTTATATATATGCAGTAATAGAATTACCCAACATTAGGAAAATTACTTGGAAACGAAATGTTGTCCTAATAAATTATTTTTTATTAAACTGGTGGTCTCCTAAATCATAACATATTTAAGACTTTGAGGACCTGAAACTTCTATTAATTATTAACTTTTTTATTATTCATGACATCAATCAATCCCTATAAATATTTTCACTTTTTCTTTATGTTCGTATCTCTACATAACACTAATGTTCTGAAACATAAATACCTAGTTATATGTTACTTCATGTGACCATTATACTTCGCATTCTCTCTTTTTTGGAGGATTACTATATAACCCTTCTCATGATGTGGTATTTAAAAAATAGTAAATATCAAACAATCTACCATCAATATCAAGTTTAAATTTGGAGGATATAATTTCATTATGTTTTGGAGAATGTGACACCCTGAAAATATAATCTTGGAACATTTTATTTGATATCATGTATGAAATGCAACACCACACATGTAAAAGAATATAATATCTAAAAAAATTATAATATATTTACTATTTAAAATAAATTTTATATAATTTATAGCTTTAAATTCACATGAAACTGAGTTATATTACATTGCACACACAACAATTTTCTTCAATGACTTTTGTTACATGCAAGTCACAGTTTTACTGAAAAATTATATATTATTAAAAAAATTATTTTATATAATAATATATGCCCAATCTGTTAAATTAGAAGTTATAAAGATTGTTAACAAAATTATAAATATATAAAATTTTAAAAAATATGAAATTAACCCACTAGTTACAAATTAATTAGAAATAAATATAAGAACAAATAGAATATAAAGGGAATGTTTTTATAAAAAACAATTATTATGCTCACGATGTTGTTTTATCATAATAAAGTTAATATATTATAATTAATGAGTGACATTGATGTAATATATATATATATATTATATTCAATAAAACATTTTTTATATTCATCCAATATATTTTATGAGAATAATATAAGAACAAACAACATATTTCACATAGAAATCCCAATTTTTATAAAGGCACTTTTCCCTCATTTAAATGTAAATCCTATTATAAATAAAATATTTTGAAATTTTATAAATTTTATATTTCAAAATAAACATCTATATTGAGATATAAATGTAATAATATTATTATAGTTTATTTTTTGTTTTTTCTATGATGTTTCATTTTTTAATGAATACATAAAAATATTGAATATAAATTAAAAACTTATTTTTCATATAATTTATTTAGAAGGTAAAATAATACATTAAAATGGTTTTAAAGATTATTTAGATAAATTTTTTAAAAATTATTCCAATTTTGGACATTATAATCAATTTCTATTTGAAATTGAACATAAAAACTTTGAAAACCTATGGATGTTTATACTTTAAAAACCAACATTTCATCTCTACTATAAGATGAAATTTAAATCAAATTTATCCACTTCTATTGTTTGAATTTGTAAAAGTGGATTCCATATTTTTAATAACCATAATTATTATTGTATAATATGTTCAACTTAGTTTTTTACCAAAAATAATACTGACTGTAATTAAAATTAATGGCAACAAATAACGTGAAATTAAGTTTAAGAAGGGACTAACCATTAAGAACAAAGTGACCTAAAACTTGTATGAATGAATTTATATAAAAATATTTAGACCATATCATCCAATAGATATATTTTATTCTATTTTTGGGGCCACATTCAATGGAAAAAACCTGGGTGGAATTATTTTTCCAAAATTTAAAAGAGCATGACTCGTCCTCCTATATAAAAATGGATCCTCTTCCCCCGCTTCCTCACACCTCTCAATCCATTTTGGGTCACCCAAGATATTACAACATTTCACGTAAAAATAATTCCACTAATTATAGAATCATACCCTTGATCATAAATCCATTGATGGAATCCATTAGTTGAAAACCAAATGTTGTTACCCGAATAATAGGTAACCTCTTACCTCAGGATCTTTAGTATTACTTTAAATATTCACCTAAAAAATATCATTTTCCATGATTATATAACAAAATAGTATCCTAAATATACTGATGTTTTGTTATGTTAAGGTTTTTACCAACACTTTTACTCAATTATATCTAATGGATTAAGAACTTACCATTTTTTAAGGTGAATTATCTCCTCACAGAATTAAGTTATTCATTTTTTATTTACCACCTCTTATGGTTTGGAATTATGATGGAAAATATGTTTATATAAATTATATATGACATTTATAATTATTTTATACTTTATTAATTATATAATAACAAATACCTTTATGCACCCCATTTTTTGTAAATACAAGAACATCATTTTTGGCAGTTTAGACTACCACCCCATCAAAGCAATGTGACTAGTTCACACTATAAATGGAATGTATAAAAGATGTTTATCATAATCCTATGTAACTTATATGGTATATATATGATACAATAATTATAATATAAATATATATACTATATTTTTAATTATTTTATTATGAAAAATAAATTAAAGTATCATTCATATGTACATACAACCTACTGTCTCCAAGAATAGTGCATTTCATTTCTTATATCGAAATATTATATATTATTTCAAAAAAATATTTAATGGATATATGTGAAATTTAAATCATGGTTTACATTCTGGATATGATGAAACTTGTATATGAATAAAAAATAACAAGTCTCAACATTTTAGATAAACTAGAAAATGAACACCTGAAATAGTGAAAATAATGAAAGATTATTATAAAATAGATAATAAGATATTATAAGAAGATAATATATGCTGTTATAAATTTGAGTATGGTTTTTTAATAATATAATAACAATCTTAGATCCCTAATACAATAATTTAAAAGACATTCATCTGAATCTAAATGCATGTTAAGAGATTTTGTCTCAATTTACATTCCATTTAGACTTATTTTTTATTATACACCAATTCACTTTTATATAATGTGTATAATTACATTTTACATGTAATATCATGAATACCTTTATTATCATGGTATTATAAGTTTCATATACTATTATTACTTTATGGGTATTATTATTTATATATTCCAATGGGGAATGGGACACATTAAATGTTTAAATATTATTCTTTTCAAGAAAATTTTTTATGATTATATTAATAATATAACTTGTTTTGTGATTGTAATGTTTTTCTATGATTGATCACATTATTATTGTGAAACTAATTTGATATATATTTTGTATGTACTGAATATTTTTAATATAATGTAATGATTCTTTCATTCTTCATGATATTGTGAATTTTAATTATTTCATCCATTGGGATTCGAGTTAAAAGTTACCAAGTGGAAAAGAATTTCATAACTCAATTTATTTTCTGTGGGTTATATTAATTCATCAATTTAATTAATATTCTATGATAATATGTATAATTACATTCAATATCTATTGATTTATTTCCACTTCTATATGTTGATATTCAGTTGTTACATATAATTTTCTCATAGATTGATTATCACATTAGTGATACGATCTTTTCAATGGATTACTTTACAATCTAATTATATTTGGGATTGTTTACACATGAGTTTACATCAAATTATATTATTTTATCAATATATAATAAACCATTTTATTTTATTGTCCTCTACTAATTCATGTTCTTTCCTAATTAATAGTATTGTTATTCTACTAATTGGTACTCAAAATGATATAAATTATTTTTTATGAAAACACGACATCATGAATCTTTTTAAACAGAAAACCAATTTTCTTATAAAAACCCTATTTTATAGAGCGTTAAAAAAGATTTTAATCCTTTCCAAAATGATTTATTAAATACTTTTTTACCCTTTTTTCATATAAAAATGTTTTTAATGAATCATCTTTTCAATTCCCAAATAAGGCATTTTTTTAACCATTTACCATGTAGAAGGAATGTTCTTTTTTACCTTGTATGAAATGTATGTATTTTTTTACCCTAATTTTTTCATATCATACTTTTAATATTTAAACTGGTTATTTGTAATGATTTTTTTAATGTGATTTTCAATGACAATGATTTTCTAAATGTTTTTCAAAATTAAAAGGATATTTACCTCATGAATTGTTTTAAAATATATTTTATATCATTTAAATTCATCAAAAACAAAAACTCATCATCATTACTTCACATGGGAAATTTTTTATTGATATTGTCCTTATTCTTCAACTCAATGGTTTATTGTTGATTTGACCAAGGATTTTTTTAACATTCACTTCCTTTTTACATTATTAATCCCCTTGATATATATAATTTACTATGATCATTAAAAATTTGATTTACCTTAATTATCCACATCCTTTATCATGGATATGTTCATTTCTTAAACCACGTACCAAGGTTAATATGGTGGCTACTATAATTTTTTTAATTATTTTGTGAAATATTTTTAGATCTATGTCTTCTAATCTATACAGATATTTGATAATGCATATTACTAAATCAATTATTTGATATATGAGTAATGCTTTGGATAGGTACAACACGGGAGCATCTTGATTATTGATGGCCCCTAGATACATCAATAGTATCATGGGATGAGTCTGTTGGTTAGCCGCCTTAGATGTATGTTTACCATATATGATAAATTGTCTTGTGAATGTTGTTGATATAAATTATTCAATATACCTATGAAACATGTTATCCAATAGTTAATCATTTCCCTCATTTAGTTTTAGTTATTATTTATAAATTGGATCTTTGGCCGACATATCTATGGATACATTTCATTTTTAGTTAATTTATTAAATGGAATGTGTTTTAGATTCTTATATTTCCATATTGAATGTTCCTTGTCTTTTTATTTAAAATATACATGTATCCAGCTATTACTTGGCCATTTTGTTTACTCATATACTTCTAATTTTTTTGATTACATGATATTTGTGTTCAATTATTTACCATTCCCTAATTATTATTATCAATGATTCATTAATCATTTCATTGTACTTTACCCTTATGGAGAATTTTAGGTCACCATTATTATGTTTCATTTATCCAAGAATCCAAAAACCGTAATATGAAAGATATGTGAAGAGATACTAGATGGAATAAAGTTATTATCCCCTAAAAAACATGATACAAATAGTTTATTAATTTGTAATATAAGACTCATGTATGTATTTGGTTTTCAAATAATACTTAACTCTATTGTCCTTGTGGATTTTATTTCTTGTAATCATGCCAATATAGTAGTTTTAGATACTGGCTCCAGGATTTCCAGGTCAGGTTGCTACAAAATATCATTATATTGATTTTTTAAACCATATTACCATGGGTTTTGAAAAGGGTATCAAAAAACATAACCTGAAAATGATGGAATGGTATTATTATCATTTCATTTATAGTGATTAATTCATTAACCAATTACTTTGTGAAAATCAAGGCACACATTTCATTTTTTAGAAATTATTTTTTCCACATTGATCATAGATCATAACAATATGTCACTTGTAAGAAATGAGAATTTAATTTTGGAATCAAACATTAATCTCCCAAATTATTAATTTAATAATACATTTAAATGAATAATATTGAATAAAAACATGGATTTGTATTCATGATATTATAATATAGCATGGATAAGTCATTATTTGATTTTTCCATTATAATATGTATAAAAAAGGAATAATATAGTTTATTTTAATGAGACATAAATGATGTATATCACTGAAATACATAATATATACTATAAAGGGATCATTTATAAACACAATAAAAAAACATTAAATTTTTAATCAAAAGGATTATAAAAAGGAAAGAATTGAATTGAAAAATTAGAGAAAGAGAACCCTTACATTTTGAGAAAGATTTTTTAGTCTTGATAGTGGAATATTAGAATCATAGGATCACATTTTTATGTATTTTGAAATAGATATAAAGTGTAATTTTATGATTAATGGGTTTTAGTGGATAGGAAAGTGAGAAATCATTAATATTTATGTTATATGTAGGATTTGTTTTAAGGGTTCTATTATTGTTTATTTTAATATATTAGCCAACCACATATGGGTAAAAATTTAGAACTATTTTTTTCTTATTAGTGAGATAATTAAATTTAGTTTTTTTTAATATAGGTAGAAATACACCTTCTAAACAATCCATTTAATGAAATGAAACAAAAAATATTTTTATCTAATCAATCACTGTTTTTCTATAATAAAGTAATTTAAAATTTATAAAATTCGAATTAGAATATTAAAATTTATTTTTTATAATGAAAATAATTTTTTTGAAGAAATTTTTTATAAATTTTTGAATCGTTCCCTCATCGTAATAATTTCATAATATTGATGGACTCATAAAATGATAATTTTATCTTTTTCTGAAAAAATACACATTGTCTAGACATTCGAAAATAATCATCTAAAAGTAATTAAGATTTGATTATTCAAAATTATGATTATTTAATCCAAAAAATATATACATATTAAAACATTTAATCCAATAAAAAATTTAATTTATAATGAATTAAAAAATTTAATGGCATAATATAAGTTAATCCTATTATAAAAATTACACTGGACCATATAAATAAAAATTTTGTTTTATATGAATATTTGAATAAATTATCAATTATTTAAACTATATAATTTCTTCATAAAAATGTATTTAATATATTTTAATTATATTTATTCCTTTTAAAAATAATATTTTAGTATTTTCATTCTATATCACAAAACAATAACAAAATTCATTTAATTTCATCAATATAAACAAAATTATTAATTACTAATTGTCTTATTAAAAAATGGTCATAAAACTAAATGATAGTATTTCAAAATGAATAAACCATGAATCTCACATTATAGTCCAATAAATCAATTATAATGTTTCTTACACATTATTGGGTAATATATTTGATTTTTTAGAGATTTTACTTTCATTCTTATAGTCATCCTAGCATGAATTATCTTCATGGGATAATTCAAGAATATAAATTTATTTTTAGTTAATTAACTAATTTTTGGTGTTTATATACTTCTACAAATCATAATTTTATCATTTAATATTAAAACATCATATTTTTATGTCTCTATGTGTGATTATATTGTAATACAAAATGAAATTATAATAAAGAAACAATATTTTTTTCATTAATTGAATTATATTTATGGGATGTTATAAGAAATATATATGGAAGTTATTCCATCATATTGTATATTAAATATTTCATAAATAATAGTGGTTAAAAATATAACCATTCACTTTTTTAATATGATTTACTAACACCCATCCCATGGGTCAACTATTTCAATAATAACAACTTTATTGTGAAATCACAATAAAACATCATAAGATCCCAAAACTCCCTCTACAAAGTCTATTTAACAAATTATTATAATGTTGGATCTCCTATCAAATGATATATCATGGTTTCAATGAAAACATGTTAAAAAATATTGATATTTTTCTATATAATTCTATTTTATCCATTACCTAACCCATGAGAAGGTCACACCTATATATATTACAATATAACGGTCCAAATTTAGGAGATGAATGCTTTCATGAAAAGAATATCCATGAGTATAACAAAATAATAGATTAATTAATCATCATGAAAAGTTAAATGAAAATATAAATTTTATTAAATCATCTCTCATGCAATATTTATTACAATACAAATCATAACCCATTTTAATGAATCCTCTATAATTTTTTTAAATGAAGGATTAACTAACTAAAACCTTTTTTTAATAAAATAATCATTCCATTTGAAAAACCCTAAATTCCCAATTTAAATTAATTTTAAAATAAATTTTTCTGATAATATAAATTTATAAAACTGATATGTTTATATTCTAATTATTAAAAGGATGATTCCTTTTAATAAAAAATAATATATTAGAACTCATACAGCACCACTACGTGTGCAATAAAATGACCTTGTTATACATATTTTAAACATGAATAATCAATTAACCATTTAACTACTTATGAACAACATTATGACTATAAAAACAATGCACCTCCATCCAATTTTTTTTATAACACAAAATGTTACACAATAAATATCATAAAAATAACAATATATAAAGGATAAAAAATAATATATATAAATTTTATTCTCATTAAATAATGGCCAAGAACATAAATCACACCTTCATTTGAATATTTTAATATTTTACCAACAAATTTCATCTCAAATGGACTCTAATTTAATTGATAGATTAAATTATTTAATAAAACATTCATTAAAAAACAACCGTTAAAAGTACCAATAAAATATCAGTACGTAATGATACAATTTTTATTGAATAATAAATAAGGTAAAGTCCAATATTGATTAATACCAAAGGCTATTTTTTATAAAAATATAATTTTCTCTCATTAAAATTAAATTTCATAGTTATTTTTTAAAAATCCCATATAAAAATACATAAAAAAATTAATCCTATAAAATGATATGTGATAGTGAGAATCAATTTTTCAAATATCTCCTCTACCCACTAAAACCAAAATTATCATGTTTATAATGTGATTTAATTATTATCTAATTGAATCTATAATTAAATATAATATGTGATGTATTTTTTGTGGAAAAATGAAAAAATATATAAACAATAAAGGAAGTAAAAGGTGGGTTAATTTCCAAAAAATAATGTAAATAAATAACAATATATCATCAAAATAATTAATGGAATAATGATAATAAAAGGAAGCATATTCATATCCTACAACTATTTTCCCCTATACGGGAAGGTATCCCTTTTGTGGGTTTCAAAATATGATATTTCTAAATAATTTTTTAACCGAATATAAATATTATTTCTAACAACCACCAGGTAACCCACACAATCCCAAAAACATCCTAGTGAGCTAATGTGAATATATATTAAAAACATTAGATAACTAATGGTAAAATCATTGTAATAAACCCACCAGAGTTCCCAAAAATTATAGAGTGTACTATACTAAGAACATGGTCGGTACTCTGGCCACTATAAAAAATATTTGTAATAATTAAACTCCCAAAATTTCAACTACCTATTTTCTAATCATATTTATAATCTAATAAATTTATTTATATGTCATAAGTATTTAACATATTCTATATGTTTTATTTTAAATTTTTTATTAAAAATACCAATTGATATTAAATCAACTATTTTTTTACCATTTTTCCATTCCACAAATATATGTTGGTGTGGGTAATTACAAAAATAAAGATCAAAATAATAATCATTGATGACTTAATTAACAACTATTTTATGTTCTCACAACTATTTTATCATATTTAAAGTATTTTCCTTAAATATAAAAATTACCAAAGATACTCTTAATGAATGAAAAACTCATGGAACATGAAGTTTCACACTTTTTAGGGTCAAATTTTATCCTAAATAATGATATAAACACCAGAAATTACCATCGATGAGTATGTATTAATGGTACTAAATTAAATATACATTTATAAGTATAATAACTTCATCTTATATCCTAAAATAATTTTTATGGCCACAATTATTCCATTCATGTAATTTACATATTGTTGATATACCATTCATGCCATGTAGAATAAGAAATTAATATAAAAAATTCAAAAAATAGTAGAAAATCCAATGTTATCCAATTTTCATTCATCAGAAAAAAAATTATATAACAACTTATTATGAAACAGAAAAAGATATATTTATTTTTTTATTTCAAATATTAAATGATATACTAGTGAGAGAATTGAAAAAATATTGGCTATGTTGGTTAGTCGTGCCCAATATTGTCAAACACAATGAATATTTTTAAAATACATTTACAAATTAAAGAATAATAGAACATTCAAGTGGAAGGAGAAATTTTATGAAATTATATACATATATTTGAATGATAATAATAATTAAAGTGATGTTAACAACTGAAAATAATTATTAAAATATTTAAATAATACCCCCACTCTTATTTTTGGTGTTACTATACCCACTAACTCCCAGATGTGATCCCACTAACCTCGCAATGGTAAATTTGGATTTTTATGGATTCCATCAATATTACATTATTTTCCTTGAGGATTATATATAACATAATATAAAAACTAGTATCCGGTGGTAGATAAATTGATTCAAAGTGTGAGTATTTTAATTCATATTAGTTCTAAGGGAACCAAAACATCTATTCATCCACAACTATACACCATTAAATCATACACACATTTTAAAAGATTGTGTTATATATATATATATATATAATTATCAAATTAAATTTATTTTCATAAAATTTATATAATATTTCGTTGAAAAATAATATCAATTTGAATAGTTAATCATTGAGATTCATACTCAGGACACATATCAGAAATTATCTTACAAATTAACTGATATATTTTCATTATCCTACCAATTCTCTACCTGGATAATCTCATTATATTACTAAATATAGACCAGGATTACTGTATTTTTATTAATTATTTTCTTTTATTGATCTAGTAAATAAACATTAATCTCTATGAATTAAATATAAAACTAAAAATACACTTTGTTAATACATAACTCATAATATGGGTATAACTCATATTTTCAAATCTTAGATACCTATAAAAATTCATCTATGAAACTATGTCATAAGGAAATATCAATTATATACTCTATTATACTATTTCATTTTAGGATCTCATGTAGTCTCATATAATATGGTGATGGAGTTACATAACTCCAATATAATTACTTTATATTCAAGGGTGAAAATATACATAATACATGGTTACCTAAATTAAAATCCAGTGAAACAGATCACTAATGTATATAAAAATTTTACATTCTCTAATATATTAAAAAAACTTGTTGACTTTAATAATATTCTCTAATTTCCCATGTGTGATACTTTTTAAAACATTTTTATACCAGAGTAAGTCATTTATTATATTGTGTAGAATGATATTAACATAAATATTACACATCTAATGGTTCCATATTTATAAGAACCTAAAATAATTTATTTTAGGACAAACACAGTGATTGATATATCAGTTATGCCTGGTCAAAATTGAAAAAATACACTCAAAAAATAACAATAGACTATAATAATAAACTAATAATATAGATTATTTTATTCTTGATATAGTATATAATGATTTATATATGTAACTGAAATATCTTAGATTACCTACTAGAAATTTTATGTGAATATAATATGTGGGTGAGGTTTAAAACGCATATAGATTACATAGTATAATATTGTTGATCAAATATATATCATTCATAGACTTTTGATAGACTAAGTCACCATGATTATAATAAATCATGCAGCATTGGTTAGATTATGGACATTTACCCATAATATTCCCATTTTTCATTGAAATAAAAATTTAACTATATAAATATTATGTATATTTATTACAATTAATATATTTTAATAGGATATTATAGGAAAATTCTTTATTTCCTTTGGTGTTCCACCAAAACAAAATTATAATTGATTTTTAATAGAAGGAAACATTTAATGTCTCACTTCACCCCATTTCAAAAAGATCATCATTATATAATATTCTTCATGATTATTATCCCCTTGTATAATTACTAAAATATTCATGTGAATATATTATAAAATCCTCCCTAATGAATATATGTTCCACAACCCTAACATGAAATTAATAAAATAAGAGTCAAAATATGTCTACTCGTGAAGATGTTTCCCTCTATATATACACTCCACCACAACCTAAAAATCTATTTCAATCTAGTAGAACTCATTATCATAGTCCAAATATGTATAATTTGTATTGGGAGAAGTTATTATATAATTCTACCAATAATCATAATTGTTAAAATTTATTGTTTATAAGAGGATCATCCATTTCCACTCCCCATTTTATTTTCAAATAGCATGATCAAACATGATCATAATAAATTGTATCTCATTATATTTCCCTTCCATGTTATTTAGTCCATATGAAATTCAATTGAATATAAATAATCAACTAATATCCTTTTTAGAGTTTCTAGACTCACTGAGAGAATATATAATAAATATAATCATACAAGATATCAAAGGTAAATCTATCATTTGGAATAAAATTAAAACAATAATATAAATTATAATAATAAAACAAATAAATCTCGATAATGGTTCTTATAGTTTTTTCCATTTATCTAATCCTGGAAGAAGCCACAAATTATTAAATGATCATAAAATATCAGACTACCCAATGTATAATCCTTGATTAATGATAATAAATCATATTAAGTATTCATTAATCTTCAACGGATCATATAAAAGTTAATTTCTATTTTACCATCAACCATTAGAGATTCATTAAACATTAATTAATCATATATAAGCTATCCTCATTATTGGTTGGAGACTTAATGGGAACATCAAATCAATATTATACTTGAGTATCCCTCTTATATAATATTATTTATCCCTTTAATCTTATGATATCAAAATAGATCGTTGTTGTATTTAGGGAATTTAGTGATTTCAAAATTTCCCATAATTAAAGGAATTGATATATATGATATAAAATACCCCAAGAACCACATATCGTCAATATATAAATGAATCATCAATGGATTTTACAAATTTTACTCTCTCATTGTGTAGTTATTGTTTTCAATAGGTTTATACAATGATACATCCTAGTCATCTAATAATATTATATTTACTCAATGATTATAATAAAATCCCTAGGATATATAAACATAGGATTTTTATTCTATATAAGTAAAGAATATATTAGAATATTTTATAAACTATATATAATTTTGAAAGTAGTATTTTGTATATACTCAACCATCACCCAATTTAGGTGGTATACATTTTTGAGATAAGTCATTGAGGACCATTATGACCACATCAACTAAGCACATTGGTCTTCAATATTAGGAAGTGGGAATAATTTATTTATCAAGACATGTATTTACCTTTAGTAATACATAATAAAACTTATACCATATTCCTTCTTAGAATACAATAATTCAACACCACAAAGATAATTTCTTATCTAAATAAACCCATTAACCCATTGGCATGTCTATTACACTATTAACTCTAAAAAATATATGTGTTTCACATAATAACATTTTATCAATATAGGTTATGTACTTGACACTATGTTGACTATAATCTAGACAACCCAATGGACATGAAATATTTATAATTCATCAAAAATTATTACCATATATCAATAATTTAATATATAGAATCAAATATAATTTTTAACCCATCATTAACAACTAAAATTTGGTCTATCAGAGAAATAATCAATGTTTTGTATTTAATTATATTTAAAATAATTTTCATCAATATGTGGAGAATGATCAATTCTACCCTCATGAAATAAAATCATAGTGTCCATTGTTTTATTCCCCATATATTCCATAATAATTATGAAATTTTTTATAAACATAGATAATTACATAAAATTTTTCTAAAAAATAATCATTGAAAGATTCATATAATCTACAATTGTAGTTATAAATTGATCTAATGGATTGTATTAAATAATAATTGGTTCACATGCCCAAACAATATATATGTTTACCATTACATAAATAGATTATAATTACAAAACTAAAACTCCCAATGTTTCTACATCATAATAATTATTTTGTTCATATATTTATAATGTGAATAGTAAAAAAAGATAAAAGTAATCACTAATTGGATTATAAAATAATTTATATTAAAAAAATTAATAGGATAACACTGTATAAACTATTAATGGTTTATTAATATATTAAACTAGTTAAATAAAATTAAATCACATATTTCCTTGTACATTTTATTTTGAATATAATTAGTTCATATAATACATGATTACACATGTCCCAACCAATCAAGTCAAATAGTAAACTAATAAATAGTAATTTATAAATATTATTTCATAAAATAAAAAAAATAATATTTCATAAAACCAATATGTATTATCCCAGGTCCCAGGTCACATGAATTATAAATTATTTTCATTTAACTAATTGACATGTATAATGAAAATTTTTAACCTAAAATATGAAAAACCAATCCCCATATTCCATTTCTGAGATATGAAAAAAAATTAAAATAAGATGATATGATACTATTTTATATTCTCCCATACCAAAATTCTATTCATTTATATAAAACTATTTCACCACATACCTTAGTTTTACATCTCTTTATACCAATGTTTACTGAATATTTTGGATGGTCTAGCAATTTCATGGGATGACTATACACATAAAAGTATGTTAATAATGATAAAATAGGAAAAACTATCATCAATAATAGTATAAAATGTAATAGGGACAACAAATATTTTATACATATTGATAAATCAATGACAATGGTATGAAAAATATGAGACTTCATTTATGGGTAGAAGTTATACTTATAAATAAATAAAACCTAGAAAATTTATTATTTACATCAAAATAGTTAAAAACAAAAGAAATAGACACCATTAAAAATTGGAACCCTATAATTTGTTAATTATCTCCCACATTATATATCCCAAAATATTATATTAGGGATATATAATTTATACAATTCAATATCTTCCATCATTAAATGGGAAATTTTGACAACCACAAAGGATCCTGTATATGGTATGATCAAAATAATCTATTAAACATAAGAAAAAAAATAAAATAATCTATCATACAATTTTTTCAATCTACTAAATGAGTTGTTAAAATTAAAAATCAATAATTTAATACCATTTAATGTCATAAATTACTAAGAGATCCCCAATGATGAGGTGTATTATATATATTAGAGAGTATATATGTATTGTGGTGTTATTCCCACGATATATATATGTGTTTGTTAATGGATAACCCTGAATAATGTGATTTATAAGGTTATACTGCTTGTGATATAAAATAAATATATCTAACCAAAGGGTATTAATATACAACACAACCTATTTATTCACATATATATCATATCCCATTGTTTGAATCCTAGACATACATTCATAAATAATATGACTCATAGTGACTAGAATACTAGGAGTCTTGATTGATAGGTATTACGAAAAACATGAATCAGATACCCTCGCAAACTGGTATCCAAACCGAATATCAACATACCTGAATGGTTCTCTAGATCCCCACGGTCTAGGGGATACCTACCATAAAAAACAAAGGTAATAATTTATACCCACAAAAATAATAAAAATTGAATAAATATATAAATATATATATATATATATAATATTTATAGTGGAATAGATAAATTCTTTTTATAACTGAATGAAGAATGTGGAAATTGATACAAACTAAAACTTGTCAGGAAATCCAAAAGAACAATTCCAATTATCATATGAAAACTAAACATTAAAAAAACTACTTCATGTGATAGCATGTGAACACTCTCACCAACTCATCAATAGTTACCCATTCATAGCTGAAAGAAAACCTCACCACCTCACTAATACAACAATTAATTCCATACGTTGAAATATATGCAAAGGTATATGCACCACTGAAAGGATACACATGGTGTGAGATTAATGTATAATTAAGATCCCACCAATGTGATCCACAAAAATTCTATACAAAATAAACTAAAAAATTCATAACATTAAGGAAAATAATGCATGATAACAATTTTATAGTTTTTGTATCAAATGTATGGAAAATTGTTTAATTTTTCATGTTCAACTTTTCCCCCTGAAATAGGTATAACTGTTTCAATGTATTTGATATACATATATAAATGAATATATTTCAAATTAATCCAAATCATGTATCACAAATCATATCAATTCCATTATAGTAAAATTAAAACTATTCAAGAAAAAATAATAGGTCCCATCATGGAAATGATCACTTTGGGTGAGGATAGATAGGACACTCATGCCCCTAACAAAGACAATCATGTATGCATCAAGCTCCTAGGCATATTTATCAATTCTAGGAAGTAGAGGAACACCCTAGAAAGTGAACATACCTATAATATATATCAATTTCTTATAATAACATGCCAATGGAGTAGGATAACACCCCATGAGTGAACCCTAATATAGTATCAATAGAGTAGGCCTATTAATAAACCTTCTACCTAAGTACCACATGTTTAATACATGTTTCCCATGTTCTCTATTGTCCAAAGAATTTCATTAAAACAAGATTTTAAAAAAAATCATAATTCATTGAGAATTATTTTAACTTTCCAAAACCAAGGAAAAATCCTCACTCGTTAATAACTCATTTCCAAAAAAATAAAATAAAATAAGGAAATCATGATAGTTTATTCAATTTTTTTATCAAAACTAGATAAATTAAGTTAATCCAACATAGGCTATAGATAGAACCAAATACCTCAATACTCAGGTTTCACACACCTATAATGGGATCTATAACCATGGACTAATACATCAATGAAAACTAAGACTGTAGGGTCAGATTAAACGTATTAGAATTTATTATATTTAGATAAACATATAGAAAATAGGGACAAACAACCAATACATCAAAAAACATAAATAATGAACCACATCAAACATAAGGATTATCATTCAGAATAATATCACTCATCGGGTCTATAATGAATCAATAAAAATCATCACCCCTTATCAATGGACTCGATAAAGTAAAGAAATTGTGTTACTTCTATCAAATATAATGAACAAAAAGAAGGATTACTCACCATAGAAATTTATTTCCTCCACAATAATTATTAATCACTGGATGAAAAGATCCATAAGGGGCAGGGTCTCCAAAATCACCCATGATCTCCTCTATATTTAGAGGGAAAATATATTAAAAATATTAAATAATAAATCAACCATGAATCTCCCTAAAATACCAAATCATGATACTTTCATTACCTATAAACCCATAACATGTCATTTAATCCGTGATTCATTAGTACATTAAAAACATGTCCCATTTTTATAGAAAATTTATCATTATAAACAGTACATGTTAATAATTTTCAGGTTTTGTAACTATTCATATTCTGTATTCATCTTATGACATGATCACGGAGAACAATACATGTCATCTAATCCCATTACATGTCTTGTAAATATTGAGAAGATCGCCTATACTCTAGTTTTCATTAGAAGAACTCCAAACTACCTTAGGAGTTCTCTAAACTTGGGGAGAACCCAGTTATTCCATTACACATTCATATGTGGACATACTTATTTCAAATAAACATGCATCCCTAAAAATTAGGTAATTTACCTAGGATTTTTTTATCATCGGGAGACCCAAGACACACCCAAATACATTGTAAAATGAATAATTAAAATGTAATTACTTTAATCTGGATAATTGGATTTTACATACTCTCCATCATAAGACTTTATGTTGTCTAATGGAAATATAAATGACTAAATTCTAATAATGAGTTGGGGCCAGTTATCCCTCTTCAATGGATCATACTCCCACTTCATAA
Source organism: Viscum album (assembly GCA_963277665.1). NCBI lineage: Eukaryota > Viridiplantae > Streptophyta > Magnoliopsida > Santalales > Viscaceae > Viscum > Viscum album. Next base: position 1,030,465,201 of record OY728133.1, on the reverse strand, counting down.
GAGAATTATACATGTGTCTGTATAACAATATGACTTATGGAATCAACATCCCACACTAGTCATTCACATGAGAGTCAATGATCTTTACCAGCATATAACAATGGAAGAATATTCCTCCAACTCAATCTCTTATTAACTAAAAACTTAAGTGGGGTTAGGATGGTATTTATTAAGCTGTTTTATGTAGAAAATATCATGAATTTCTATCAACTAAATAGGAAATAAAAATGGATATTTTACCTTTCCAATCATCTCAGTGATCACAAAGAGTCTAGCATATCATGAATCTAAAATTCCATTTTCTTCAAGATGGCATTCAACTATCATGGAGAAACATTGAAGAAAATATTTTTTTACATTGTAAAAATCCAAAAGGAGAAACCACTTTTCCCATTAAGACTTCTATTTGACTATCCAATATGACTAGATGTCAATGTTTGTCCTAAATCCTTTCATACATCTCTTGAACCAAACTCAGTGCAAGAAAACATCCTTCACCCACCTCGATGAAACAAATAAGTGACCTACACATGTGACCATATAAAGCCTCAAAATAAGTCATTATTATTGACGAATAATAAGTATTGATATTATAAAAATAAATCAATCCCAAATGGATATCTAATGATCCACAAAAATACAATACACAAGAATGGAGAACATCCTCTAGGATTTGAATTGAATACTACATCAGATTGTCTTTCTGAGGATTATATAATGTACTCAACCAGACATGAGTCCCCAACACCTCTTGGAGGGTCCTTTAGAACATCAAAGTAAACCTAGGATCTATGTCTAATATAATGGAAAAAGTAACCACATGTAACCTCATAATCTCCAACACATGTATCTTAGCAAGATCATCATATTTAGTGGTCTGGCTAATCAGAATGAAATGATATGACCATTTCAATAGATCATCCAAATCCAAGAGAGAATTACACCCTCATGTTGTCCATGATAATACAAAAATAATCCATGCATTTCTTATAATATTTACCTTACAAGAATCAAAAGACGATGAAGCATAAAATAATTCTTAAAACCCTCTCCTATTATCTTTTGGTAGTTTTAAAAGTGGTACACATAATCAGTAATGTTATGCTTCATACAATGCCTCTAGAATATCCATCTGATGTCATAATACAACATTGTATATCTAACACTAGTGACTATGAAAAACAATGTAAATATAATAAATTAGATATCCTACTTGATATTGGGATGAAAAACATATCCCCAAAATTGAGAATACAATCTAAAGGGAGAGATAAATCAAAAAATGGTCTCCACATCATATAAGGGTTGTAAAATTCATCTAAAATCATCCTCTTGATGATGACCCTATATAATAATATAATATTCATATTAATGATAATTTAAAAATTGATTGAGAGACATCATGAAAATCCTCTTGAGAATACTTATGGAACTGAATAAAGTCTCATAATGTTCTACATGTCATTCAATTCCAAAAAATTCTATAATGTCACTTTCCTGCTATGAGAGTCTTCCACAACATTCATATACCCTAGGGTGTAGGATATGTTGATATTAAAAATATGAATTTATTCCACCAATTTTTTCTATCAAATATTTAATTCCTTCAATGAGAGGATATTTTAAAAACTCTTATTTTCATAGTAGACTATGAACCACTCTCCCAAGTGATAGTTCCTCTAATAATTAAGAGTACCCATAATTTTGGAAATATCTAAATCATGAGTTTGATAACTATACGCATGTGTTACAAGATTAAGATATCTATAAGACCCCACTTGATCATAGTACGTGAGCACACAAACCAAACTAGCACTATAAGCCTTACAGATAACCAAAAAAAACCCTTACCATGCTCAGGTAATATTATAATATGGTCTGATGTCAGAAGTCATTTCATCTACTCAAAAGAATAATGATATTTTTCATCCAATATAATCATTGTCCATTTATTATTATTATAATTCTTAGGTGATGCCAAATTTTATGAATCTTTGATGAATCATGATAATATCCGGAAAGACCAAGGAATCTTCAAATTTTTAAAAAATTTCTTGATTCTTACCATGAAAAAACATCCCTCTCCTTCTTAGAATCATCCAATAAGACATGATCCTAAAACACTAACCCTAATAAAATAACATATATAATCAAGAAATTCATTTTAAAATATTTCCTTATAAACTGAGACTTAACATGATTTTAGAAACAAAATCCAAATGGTTCACATTCTCATTATCTTATCCTGAATAAACTGTAATATCATCCATAAAAACTACCAAAAATAGGTAGAGATACTAATGGAATATCATATTGGTCAATTCCATCCAAACTAAGTGGTCATTAGTTTGATAAAAAAGAATCACAATATATTCAAAATAGCCATACATGTTCTTTAATTTCATCCTCGAAATACATGAATCTAAAAATTTGAGAAGATGATAAATTGAATGAAGATTATTCTATGAAAAAAAAATTTACCCTTTAACTAGTAAGAAAAGTAACCTAAATGAGGACAATATTACTTTTTATTAACCCTTACCATATACATCTTTTTATTTTCCACACACAACTAGAGTGAATCCTATACCTTCAAGGAAAAGTGAAATAGGGATTCGAAATGTTAAATAATCATGTGAAAAAAACCATTATAACTCATATAATCTAACGGAATATTATGATATTTCAACTATGTTGCTATCATATGATAAGAATTTAATGAAAAGATATTTGTACATGGAATATGGTAAATCATAAACTTGTACTCCCTCTCTAGAGGAAGCTTGGAGAAATAACCTCTAAAAAACATATGGAATGTCCTGAAAAATTGTGGGATGATCAACATTAGAGGAAACATCTTAGGGTTTCACCACTAAAAGATAAAACAAACACCTAGGATATAGGTAGGAATATAATTCATGAAAAAACCATTGATCCCACTCTATTTAAAACACAAGTGATCTCCCATGAGAAAAAATAAATGGTGCACACCGATTATAGTAATAAAATTAAGTATGATGATAAAAAATCATCAAAATTATGAGGTCAAAGATATCAAAATCTAGAACAATAATATCATAAAATAACTCTGCATGATTTTCTATAACACATAATAAGGGTACCAAAATCACTTCTCATTCCTCTTCCCATGTGGTGTCTCTAAGTCCATAAAAAGGAGATGAGCTTCGACAAATATTTATGTATATGAAAAAAACACCTATATATAAATGAGGGGGGAGAATCAGTTTCAAATAATGTAATATATATGGAATAATCAATAAGTATGGTACCTCTCATCACACCTCCAACATCTACTGCATCTCGAATGTGAACCTCTTGAAACCGGAATGTGTGGACCTCATAAATGGAGATGCCCTTGGGTTATATTACTTCATACCTCCTTAGGATTGTGCCTGTTTTTCCTGGAGGTGTTGGTTTTTCTCTCCTTTCCCCTTTTTATAAACAAATAAATTATGATGATGATGTTTCACTACAAAGTCCTATGGATGGATCCCTAGAGTTTTTAAATTATCTAACTTAAATTAAGTTTACTTTGGAGATGATGATATTAAATTGTATAGATTACTAGAAATAACTGGATTGAAACACACTATATGACCCTGAAATCCATAAATATTACACATAACTATAGGTGAAGGAAAAAAATGACTTATATATCTAACATTTTCAAATTGATAGAAATATAGGAATACACTACAAGTGGTAACTAATGATGAAAATGATGTATATCACTGAGAAACACCCCCAGAAGTACAGTGATGATATTTACTCATTCTATTTCCCCTGGGACACCATTGAAGCTACAAAAAGATGAAAGGGATGGGTAAAATATCTAACATTACCTACCATATTAATCTATTACATCATAACTGTGTAAAATATCACTTCATAGGTCAAATTAATTAGCATAAATACCCACGATATAATATCTATTCACAAACCTTATGTTTAATGATGATATTTTTTTTGATCATTCATTAACATCGATGGATAAAAAAGAACCATATTAGTATAACAATTAACTGTAAATTGATACAAAATTATCTCCCTACTTCAAAAAGTGGAACTCCAGAGATTCCTCCACCATCATTGACTCTAGAAAATAATTCATGAAAAATATAGTCTTGAAACCATTCCAATCCAAGCCCACATTCTTATCCAAATGTACCATCGAATGTAACCATATCATTCTTGGGACCCAATTTATGAATTCCATGAACTTCAACTAGATACTCGTAGGTGAATAAAATAAGTAATAAAATTTAATACATATTTTAATACCAATCCTCCATATCTTGATGTTCATTATTACCCTTAATTAATGGTGGCTTATCATGTAGAAACATCCATTATTGATCACTATATCATATATCTCATGGATGCATGTTCATAAATTCTTTTTATACATGAAGTAAATTCTATTCTATATCACAAAATTCCTATATGATAGTCTCAATTAAATATTATCTATTGGAGGATTCCCTTTAGGGGAGTCATTTTCAACCTCCTTAGGAACTTGTCTAACATTTCTTTATGCATATAAATGAGAAAAAAACAAATTATATGATCATACAATAGAATATTGTTAGTTAAATCCATAATATTCTAAGGAAAAAACTGATATTATGATCAAGAAATCAGAATAGAAGACATGCATCCCAATATCCCATGGAAACTCGAGTCTCTTCACTGAAGGAACTATCTGAGAACTCAACACAACATACCTTTTAAGCCTAGATATTACAATCTCAAGTCTAAAAATCTTGAAATGAAAAGGATACTTGAGGAAAAAACAACTCAAATAAAAAATTATGATGAGCCTAAACCATATACCCTCTCAAAATGGTATTTTACCTGACATTCCACATGTTGAAGGGCAATACCAATATGCACGGGATGGAATCTAGATCCAAGGAATAAAAAAATAATGGGAATGATTTTTTCCAACCAAAAGTAACAACATGGAATATATATATATAAATATATATATATAACTATGTTATACACTAGAAGACTAAAATACATTATATTATTAAATAAGACATTGGAAAATGATAAAACAAAAAATTGGTCCAAAAATACCGAAGTACATGTCCATTAATCAAATGAAAAAATAGAAAACCAACTACTCTATGTGAGAGAATGGGAAAACTCCCACGATCACACCACCAAATACACAAATACAGCTAATAGAAACCATAATATGTCACTATAGAACCTTTTCATTCCCTACATTAAGATACATACAATGTGGTATGCTCCACCAAAGTTATATGCAAGGTGTGAGAAAACATGCTTCACAAGATCCCACCCAGTTGTTCCAAAAATATTATCTAAAAAATAATCAAAACAATTCTAAAAATTATATAAAATAATAAAAGATATACAATTTATAGTTTTCATATAAAAAAATTAAAAAAAAAGATTATCCATTTTTCAACATTTCCTAATAAAACATGTATTACATTTTCATATCATTTCATATAAATATATCAAATATGATATATCACATAAATACAAAGTATATATAACATATTATATTATATACATGGAAGTAAAAATCAAACAGTACAAGTTAAAAGAATAAGTCACATCATACCAAGGATCTCTCTTGGTCTGTATAGCTAGGATATTCATACCCCCAACATAGAAAATTATGTATGCATCCAGACCCTTGACATATTCCTCAAATATAAGAAGTAATTGAACTCTCCAAAATGTGATTATCTCAATAATTTCTATCATGTCCCTAGACATTAGGTCCAGGTAGAAGGATAACTACCCATGTTTGAACCCCCTGATAATATCAGCAGATGAGAATTATTAAAAAACCTTCCAACTATGTACCCAAGGATTCCATGTTCTCTATATTCAAAAACAACTAATCAAACAATTTAATTAAAAATTTATTTGAAATGAATTTTAGAAAACCATTTCACAATGCTTTGAAAAAAATTTATCTTCTAAAACAAGTCAAAACGAGGTTTAATTAATGCCCCATTTCTATAGATGAAAATAAAATTATTCAATCATGAAATTTCATTTATAAAAAAATTTAACAAAATAATAACAATGTAGTTAATCTAATATGGGAAATATATGGAACCACCTAACTCAAAACATAGGACACCATTTCCTGCAATAGGACCCACCTGCATGGATGAACATAACGATGAAAATGGAATCCCTATAATTAATCTATACATCTTATAAATGATTCAATTTTAGGAAAGGGTTACCTAATAGGAAATAAAAATCCATACCTCATGTAACCAAATTGTCTCACAAGATCTCACATAAGTGTTATCATACAGAGGATTATCACATGATAAATCTATAAGGAATCAAGAAGAATCACCATCTCAAATCAACAGATCTGGTAATTAAATTCATTGGTGATACCATAATTCACAAGAATTTAAGAAACAAAAAGTTTTACTCAACTAGATAAATACACAGCAACCCCAATACTGATCAATAGATGATCAAAAATATATTCAAGGGTATGAGGTATTGAAAATCACCCTGTAGAGCCTCTAGGTTTATGGGTAGAAGGCCTGCAATGAATTAATTAATAAATCTCCCTTTCAACTCTATAAAATCCCAACTCAAATTAATTACACATCTTCTAATACCATTAAAAATTTTGTAATCAATGCATCTCAATTACAAGGTAAACCTCATCACCTTTTTTAAAAAAACAAATCATTAATCGTTAAACTTCATATAAATCCTTTTCATATAACTTAACCCTTCACACATTATAACAACCCAAAACCTTCCCTCCCAGATCCTATGATAAAATCCATAATTATACATTCTCGCATTTAATGGAAATAATTATGACCAAACATTTTCTGTCAAAACCATAAAACCTAAAAAAGGGAACATGGATCACTTAAATAATTGATGAACTTTTAGGATTAGATTTTTATATAATTAGAAGAAACTATTATATAATCAACTCATATCAACATAGACTCATAAGTCATCAAAAGTACATTTGTTCCTTTTAACCCAACATTTTCATTTTAAAATAGGTTGTTAATATCATACTTGTGATATCCTTTATTGGCATGAATTAATCAATGTCATTATTTAAGTCATTGTAAAAAGGATTCATAATAAGAGTGAGATGAAATTTTCAACAATGGTAAACATAATCTTTATCGATATAATTTTATAAATAATAATATGAGTTCATAAGGTAATTTTGACATAATTAAAGTGTCTATGAAAATCATAATTTATCTCATACCCATTTGTATTGGATCATAAAACATCAAAACATTTCAAAGGCAATATTCATCAAAATTAATAATCAAGAGAAATATGAGATCAATCATGATCATTAGAAACATTATAAACATACTGTAGGTATAAATAAATACATAATAGAATCTTTGGGAATATTTGTACTTTTCCCTCTTACAAATGGAATAACCATGAAGTCCACTTCCATACATGTCACTACTAAAAATGGAATATCCCTATGTCCAACTTCCATAACCAATACATTGTTGGGATATCACAAACCCATCTATCCTTGGTCCACCATGGAACCACCAGTCAATGTTTTATCATGTAACCACCCAAAAAATTCAAAGTACCACTCAAAAAAATCACACATAAATGAATTTATAAACTTAATGGGGAAAACTATGGACCCTTGATTAATACATGGAAGTAAAATGATCTCTATAAAAATCACTTTGAAACATCATTATACTGTGGAAAAGAAATAGGTTCAATAATAATATCTTTGAATCATGATCAAACCATTAAATGGAAATGGGTTAAATAACAATTTCATTGAAACGTGATTAATCCATGAAAAAATATTAGTTAAATAAAAATCTCTTTTAAATAATCAAAATCGATCAAAAGAAAGAATGAGGAAAATATCAGTATAGAATATCCCCATTTTTAGTATAATTAATAAATTGGTTTTTTGAATTTGATGAATCAAAATACCATTAAAAGATCATTAATTAATTCATGAAGAATATTTCTATTTTTATTGAAAAAAATTAAAATCCTATTATTTGAAAATTAATTTAGAAAAAATTTATTTAAAAAAATATCCTTTTAAAAATAAAAAAAAACATGTCTGAAAAAATGATAATAGATAAATTCATATATGTCATATGTGTTAAAAATGAACATTCTTTTTCCATGGTAAAAATGTTAGACAAATTCTTTATTCAGAATGTGACAAAAATATTCTATTTCAATAATTGGTAAAAGAAAAAAGTGTAAAAATTTATTTAATAAATAATTATTTAATGGTTAAAAAAATGCTTTGAAATTTTTTTTAGAAAACAAGTTTCTATAATATACATGTTGTCCGACTGAGGAGAGAATGAAGTCAGGTTATTATAAAATCATTTTCTAAAACATTTTGGGTACCAAAGAGTAGAAAAATAGTAAAAATAATTTAAAATGGTCATAAATAACAAAACTACATGAAAATTAATTGCTTTATTTAAAAATGGTCATATAATTTTTTCCAATTGAAATGAAATATCAATAAAATTATTCTTGAGTAAAACAAACATTAAACATTTTAAAGTGTCCCATGGCACTTTGAAACATTATAAATTATAATCATCATGAAGTAATAACATTAAATAGAAGTTATAAATACCATGAAGAGAAAAGTATTAATGATATAATATATAAAAATTGGATGTATATAAACCACACAAATGAAGTAAGTAGTGAATATTTCATTAATCTCATTGATGTAAAAAAGATAGATAAAAATCATTTACCTCGAGTCTGATGTGTCATGCATGTTCTCTATATTCCTAAATAATAAATTTATGTTAATTTTATACATTATTGAGAACCTTTTCAAATTTTATTATTAATTTTATTTTACTTAAAAATATGTTATATAATCTTACTTAATCAATTGTTTTTAATTAATTTTTTTGAAACATATTCAGATTATGTCTCAAAACTAACATAGATTGTTAAAAAATGGTTAATGAGGTCATTAAAGAAACATATAGAGAATAAAAATCATGTAATAATTATCATATTTTAACATCAATTATACTTTTAAAACCAATACTGAATGATGGTTTTGAAAAATTAACTAAAATTACTTTAATGGTAATAGTGGGTCGTATGTATGCATGAGTGATATTCCCATTTATTTTCAATAAACAATATAGTAAAAGGTTAATTAACATTATATATTTTAATAAATATCATTACATCATAAATAAAATTTTATTTCATCACATATATTTATATATAGAATTCTTTTGATGTAAAATTATTCACATCGTGTTGAGGTGGTGGTAGTCCACACGTCTATAACCGATGTTATCACTTTTTAGTGTGTGAAAAGGGTAACAATGAAAATGATATATTATACATAAATAAAGTTAATTATATAATTAATATAATATATATTTAAATTAGATCACTTATTTTAAATTAAAACCATCTTATATATGTTTCATGTATATCGTGAATAAATCACATCGCTTTGTGGAGGCAGTAGTTCACATTTCCACAAATGATGTTATCATATTTTAGGAAAATTGAATTTATAAAGGTATGTGTTATAAAAGAATTAATTATGTATACAGACAAAATAGTATCATATATATTATATGAAAACATACTTTCTATCATAATTCCCATCTATGGAATGTGGTAAAGGAAAAACGAACGTCATTGTTTTGTGAGGAAGCAGTTAGTTGTACACAGAAATGGTATGTTTCATAGTAATTAAATATATGTTTTTTTAATTGAAGTTCAACCCCATATAATAAAAACATCTTAGTATATTGATGATTCTTTTTTTTATATAATCATGGAAAAATAATATTTTAGGGGGTGGTTAATGAAAATAATATGAAAGAACTTGAGAAAGAATGTTACATCTTATTCAGGTAAGTCCTTTTGGTTTTTTCAAAAGATATTCCTTGGATGGATTTATGAAAAATGTGAAGATTATAGGATTAGGGGAGGTTTATTTATGAGATTTTTTGGAATAGATTAGTTGATAAAAAGTTTCCTGATAGGTGAAAGGAAGTGAAAGGGTTCACTACCTTTTTTATATTTGAGGGGAAGTGTCAATCTTGTAAATTACAAAAGGTATACATAATTGGGATGTCTCCCTTAAATAATGTGACTCAAAAATGGAAAAATAATGGACCAAATTTGAATCATGTTTGATAAATACCTCCACCAATAAAATTACATTTTTATAATTTTATTCATTAAATACTTCATTTCCTTATTTTTATCATTTTAGTTATGTTAAGGTAACATGTTTTCTATCCTACGTAATTTTACTATTAAGAATAAATTGACATGAGATTTATTAGAAAATATAGACCCACTAATATATAAATATCATAACTAATTTACAAAATATAAATCTCATGTCTTTTGGAAATTAATTTTAAAATAAGCCAATGAAATGCGGAAAAAAAAGCACGTTAACCTAGGCAATAGTAACAATATTTTTACAAGATATTGTACAATATGATTATTATAAAAGAAAAACTAGAATATTAATAGATCATATTTAATTTTTATTTATATATAAAAAAATCTTGGCAGATTATATTATTTTTATTAATTTTAAATTATATAATAAAAAAACCTTTATTATAAAATAACATTAATGACAATTTTGATATTATTTGTATAATTATAATTTAAAATTATCAAAACAATATTGTATTTAAATTATATTATGTTAAGAGTTGTATGACATGATATATTTATCTACCATAATAATTGAACATAAATATTCATTATATTTAATTTACTTTTAATGTTTCTAGCATAATTTATTTTATTTAATTATTGTGGCCATAGTCTATGAGTTAAATTTTGTTAAGTCTTTAATGTTACTAATTCATATATAAAAAATTAAGGATAAATAATTATGATAAAAACTAAATTATATTTTTCAATGTTATTTATAACATAAAATATATTGTTTTTTTTTGATATCACATAGTTTTATAAATGTTAATGGTACTAAAGGTTAATGTTTTCTATTTTCCTTAATTAACGTATCATATTGGGAACTTCCCTGATCTTATATCATAATAAATCATAAAATTTAAATACAATTGATTATATTGTCATTTTATTGGTACCCAATCACTTTTAGACATGTTTCTATGTCAATTTTTTTCATTACTTTTATGGTTTAGTCTTTCATAAAGCTTAATTTTACCTTTATCCTTGTAATTAATATTAATTACTTTAATTATATTTTGTTCAAAAAATTAAATTGATCTAATTAAGGAAATAATTTCATATTTTTTAACGTCTTGTATTTAATTTTTTTTCAAATTCAATTCATAGATGAAGAAAAATTAAATTTAATGTTAATTATACAAATGTGGAGAAAAGGTGAGTTTTTAAAGTGAAAATTGTCACAACCCGTCCCCCTGGGACCTTGCAATGACTACCCCAGGCCCGCCTTCCATAGGCCAAGGGCTGGAGACTAGCACTAAAAGGCATTTTCCCTAAAACTGGGAAGGCATTGCCTTTATAACCTATAACCTCACGTAACCAAGCACATAGTAAGATACAAACACAAGAAAACTATATAACCAAAAGAGTGTTGAATGTAAAGGGGCCAGAATACAAGCCCAATAGTAAAGGTACAAGTACAACTGAAGGAGGACAAAAGATAGCTACTAGATCATCCTTCGTGGTTCCTACCTGAAGGGTAGGTACAGATCACCTCCTCAACACTCCACGTCCACCCGTCTCCTCTGCGTACCGACACACCGTATAGTCTACCTCCGAGAACCGTCCAGTCCTGGTACTCTCAGCCTTAGTTAGAGTTGTCTGTCATCCGCATCCAACACAACAAGGTGCGGGCATAGCCCATGTAGTGGTGAGTATAACGATACTCAGTAGGGACCCCAAGACCCTCAAGGTATCACAAAAACCAGCAAGGATAAACCAAAATGTATGAAATCTACAGATAACCCTACTTAGGTATATGCTCATATATATATCTAAGTTATCAAGTAATCTATCTCAATCGTGAGAAAAACATAGAGATACTGACTCAGTTTGTCACGACCCACCTTCACCAAATAGAGGGAAGGGTCAGCATATTGCCAGGCCCTTTCTTCTTTAAGTTGAAGGAGAGATAATGACCCCCGAAACCTACCTTCAATAGGTCCCGGAGTAGCGACCAGAACCAAGGGTATGGAATCACACACTAAATGGAAGGCATTACCCTTTTTCTTTTAATAGGATCGGGAGAAAAGATAATGAATCCCACAACACCAAAACTGAAAGTGCAAGTACGGTTGAAAGTAAACCATTCCCATATGCATGTTCAAAGGTAAAAGATAAAAGTCACAAAACTCCAGAGGTGAAAAGATACAAAGAAAAGGAAAACAACAACAGAAACTGCCCCAAAGGTCCAAGATAGTATGGCTCCGCACGATCCCTGAAGTCCTGGAAACCTGAAATCAGTTTTAAATACATAGGGTGAGCATACAAGTACACTCAGTAGGGAAAACCAAAGACACTCGTGCACAAGTGAGGAGACATTCTAATGCCCCGTGGAAAAAGAGATAACCAAACACCTAACAAGGTAAGCTATCCACCCAAGCCTCACCAAGGCACACTCCCCAAATAACTCAAGTCAAGTAAAGTATAGTAATAGCACATCGATGTTTGGGTACCCCGCGTAGCTTTCCCACAGGTTATTGAAGACATCTTATGCATCGAACCAATCCCACCATTCTCACCGCATTTCCACTGCCACACCCGCCCGCACACACCTGGGCCACAACCACACATCCCGCCCACAAACACCTGGGCCACAACCACTATCCCGCCCGCAGACACTTGGTCCACAACAATATCATGCAACCATGCCCACAAACACCTAGGCCAGAACAACCACTGCCATGCTCGAAGACACCTGGGCCTCATCCTGAAGATACTTGGGAAACAAACTGCTCGTAAACACCTGGGCCAACCACCGCAACCACCACACCCAAAGATTCTTGGGCTAATAATGGACCTCAGGCCATCACAGCCTGCCCAAAGATACTTGGGCTATCCGGGAAAGGGAGCAGAAAGGAGATAATAACCATCCACTAATAGAAGTGTTGGGAAAAACACCCTCCCCCATGAAATGGGGGTGTTCAACAATAAGTTCTCAACTTGGGTGGGGTGCGAATAAGAAACATAAGAACTACAAAATATATGTATAAGTAACAAACACTCAACCCAACCTAGGGTTTCCAAATCCAATCCAAGTACAAGCACACTCGTCCCTATTCATAGGAAGCACACTGCTCACAGCCGAGTCACAACTCACCCCCCAGAACCAATTACCATTTAAGCTATTCTTGCTTCCATGTTCAAGTAATCTCATTTAAATAAAGTTCCGCACTACTGGGAAACTATAACCATAAGCAAAAACCAAGGGAAAAAGTTACAGCCAATAGAAATTTAATCATTCACATCTGATTCTCTGCAAAGCCACAACAACAAAGGGATAAGGGAGATCCCTAGAAGTACTGGAACCAAAGAAAACCCCAAGATACAGCCCCATGTTCCCAAAATCTAGGAGTCAACGGTTTCTCAGCAATAGAGGATCCCACCCCAATTCGTGATATAAGCAGAGTAATCACACAACGAAAGTATAACAACAGGGAATCCCATCCCCACCCGCATCGCCCCAGCAATTGGCTTGTGAAAGAAACAACCAAACCACTACCACCAACACAAGGCAGGCCCATGCAGGTAATTTCAGATTTAAAAGATTTAACACACTCCATGGTTTCAATTCCACTGTGCTTTAACCGGGGTTATCACAGAAAAGGGTTGATACTGGTGATTTCAATTTATTTAACCGAGTATACGTAATTAACCAATTCCATGTTACAGTCATTTAAATATCCAAAAAAACCAAGGTTCATTGGTACACAGAGAAATACCACCAATGGCCATGATTTTCAGTGAGTACAGGCCCGTATAATTCACAACATATATCAACAATAAAAGAACACATTAGGTCATCGATCACACCCCCCACCCCCCCCCCCCCCACCCCCCGTTCATTCTTTAAAGTTCTGTTTATTATCTTCATTAAGTTAGGTTTCATCAATTTCCACAAAGTCAAAAGCATGACCACCCCGCATGATACACAGAAAGGAGAGATGAAGTAGAAAATCCCTACCTGACGGATCAAGGATCGACGTTAATTCCTCACGTGGAAACTGGAAAATAGGAGTGGTAGGAACTCCACGGAAGGGAAAACTTCACAACAGGGGTACGGATCATCGGGAGGAAGGGTACTCCGAGCGCAGGGTGATAGAAAAGAAACTCAGGGAGAAAGGGAAGCCTTTAGGTTATAAAGACTGAGATACAACATCCCCTGGATGGTTATGATATGGAGAAAAAAACTCAGAACTGTGGTAGAAACGGGATCATGGGTTGACCACGCGGTTGGGCCACCCCACACATAACTTAAAAGGTCCCTGCCCTTCGGGGCAGTTAAAACAGATGCACACCTCATCAATCATTTAATTTAAATGGGAATTAATGGGCTTTAAGATAGGCTTAAAAGGGTTCAAAACATGGTTTAAAACCAATTTGCGTAAAAAGGAGGTGCTACTGGAAAACCCGTAGGGGTAGGCGACAGCTACCGATAGCCGAGAGCTACCGGTTGGCGACAGCTACCGGTAGCTGAGAGCTACTGGTAGCCTAGAGTTACCGGTAGCCAAGAGCTACCAGTTGGCGACAGCTACCAGTAGCTGAGCTACCGGTACCCCAAGTTCACTAGTAAGCTAGGTCTACCGGTAGGCCGAGGCTACCGGTAGGCCAAGGCTACCGCTAGGAGTCACCGAGAAGCTAGGATGGCCTTCCAGGACACCCAGAACACCTCAAATATCAGATTTTTACCAAGTAATGGACCCCAAAAACCTGGGCCATTACATCAGATACTTCTCAAACTATTATCATCCCCGAGAATATAGTAACAAACCAAAAAGGATAAAATTGGGGTCCAAACAACCACCCTCTAAAGATACTTCTCAGGGGAAAACCCCAGAGTTGTTCAAAAGATAGAACAGAACCCTCCCCCTACATCCAGGAATACTCCCCCAAGAGTTATCGACCACAAACATTCACAACAAGCACAAGGATCACATTTCCAACACATGAGTTAGGGATTACCCTCCTACATGTCAGGATATTATTCTCTTTGGGCGGCACTGACTCTCCTGCACGGGTTTAATTGCATCCACATTAATGCGTCCGGATTAGCAGTCAGGTTTTCCGATCATCACACATTTGTACACACACACATAGAGAACACAGAACAGATCATCTAATAGCTAAGAAAAACAAGAATTTCATATATTAAAGCACAAGGTACAATACCTCAAGGATCAGAACAAAAACAACAAGAAAGTCAAAACAACTCTGGGTACTGAATGCATAACTGGGCCTCCTGCTCCCATGTGCTCTCTTCCAGGACACCATGCCACC
Organism: Viscum album; assembly: GCA_963277665.1. NCBI lineage: Eukaryota > Viridiplantae > Streptophyta > Magnoliopsida > Santalales > Viscaceae > Viscum > Viscum album. The sequence goes on along the minus strand of OY728133.1, from coordinate 1,030,449,667 downwards.
ACAAGACACGAACCAATGGGATGTTTTGTCCATGAAGCACTTTCTTTTTATCATCCTTTATCTTTATTGGTCGTTCTATGAAGGTCACATCGTCTTCGACATCTAACTCTCCCCAATCGATGACGTGGGAGTTGTCATGTAGATATCGACAAAGCTGGGACACATGGAATACATCGTGTATCCTCAGTAGCGGCAGTGGTAGCGCTATCTGATAAGCCACTTCACCGACCCATCGCAACACTTCAAAGGGTCCGATGAACCTAGGAGAAAGCTTACTTCCCTGGCCAAACCTCTGATGTCCATGCCGAGGGGAGACCTTCAAGAACACGTGGTCCCCGACCTCGAACTCCAAGGGTCTCCTCCTATCATCGGCATATGACTTTTGCCGGTCCTGAGCTGCCTTCATCCTTTCTCTTATAAGCTGCACCTTCTCTGTCGTGCTCTGCACTACCTCTGGGCCAAGAACACCTGCTTTCCCAACCTCAGTCCAGCACACGGGTGAGCGACACAGCCTTCCATATAGGGATTCGAATGGATCCATGCCAATGGTAGAGTGATGGCTATTATTGTAGGTGAAATATACCAGAGGAAAGTGTCGCACCCATGATCCCACAAAGTCCAGAATACATGCCCACAGCATGTCCTCCAAGTTCTGGATGGTGCACTCTATCTTCCCATCTGTCTGGGGGTTGAAAGCAGTGCTAAGACGTAGCTGGGTTCCAAAAGCATGCTGCAGACCCCTCCAGACTCGTGAGGTAAAATGTGCATCCCTATCCGAGACTATGGAACTTTTAAATCCATGAAACTTCACTACCTCATCCACATAATTCCGTGCTAGAGCGTCCACTGCACTCGACTCTTTAATCGCCAGAAAGTGAGCCGACTTCGTCAAGTAGTCCACTACTACCGAGATGGCGTCACATCCCCCTTGCACCTTAGGTAGTCCCGTGACGAAATCCATCGATATGTCATCCCACATCCACTCAGGGACATCTAAATTTTGCAACAACCCACCTAGAACATGGTGTTCAGCCTTTACCTGCTGACACACTAGGCAGTTGGCCACAAACTCTTCCACTTCTTGCTTCACTCCGGGCCACCAAAGATGTCTCCTCAGACCCTGGTACATCTTGGAAACTCCTGGGTGTACCGCTAGGGGTGAGTTGTGTAACTCACTAAGAACCTTGCCACGTATATCCTCTAGAACAAACATCTTCCCCTTGAAGAGCATCCAATTTTGACCATCTTCCGTCCACCCTTCCAGAGCATCACCCTGGTCAACTCGGTCGCGCATCACTTCATACTCTGGGTCTCCCCACTGAGACTCCTCCACTTTCCTCAATAGAGAAGACTGCACTGTCATCTGATATAGGAAACCTCTACCACTATCCATCCTCGTATCTAGGTGCAAGGCTTCCAACTCCTCCATCGCCTTTCAAGCGTCTGCCGACTCTCCGACCACATCCTTCTGCGACCTCCTACTCAAAGCATCGGCCACTACATTCCCTTTTCCTAAAGTGTAGGAAATCTAAAATTCATAATCTTAGAGGAACTCCGTCCAACTTTGATGCCGTAAGTTTAGGTCCCACTGGGAGAAGATATAACTCATGCTTTTTTGATCTGTGAAGACCACAAAGTGTTCTCCAATGAGGTAATTCCGCCACAACTTTAGTGTGAAAACGACCACTGTAAGCTCCAGATCATGGGTGGAATAATTACGCTCATGAGGGAATATCTTCCTATACCCATAATAGATCACCCCTTGTCGCTGCATCAATACACATCTGAGGCCTTGCCCTGAAGCATCACAAAACACCTCATACGCTGCCCCTTCTTCTGGTATTCTCAGCACTGGGGCTCTAACCAACTTCTCCTTCAGATAGCTGAAGGTTTCCCCACACTACTCACTCCACATGAAAACCTGGTCCTTCTTGTTCAAGGCCGTCAAAGGTGCCGCAACTCGAGAGAAGTTGGGTACGAACCTCCGGTAAAAACCTGCCAGCCCGAGCAAACTACGAACCTCTACCACGTTCTTGGGTGCTGCCCAAGAAACAACCGCCTCAACCATTGATGGGTCCACTGCTACCCCTTTCTCGGACACTACGTTCCCAAGGAAGTGCACTTCTCTCATCTAGAACTTACATTTCTACAACTTCTCATAGATTTTTTGTTGTTGGAGGACCTCCAAAACCGTCCTCAGGTGCTCAGCGTGGTCCTCCTCTGATCTTGAGTAGATCAGGATTTTTTCAATGAACACGACTATGAACCGATCCAGATACTCCCAGAAGATAGAGTTCATAAGCCCCATGAACACAGTCGGAGTGTTCGTAACGCCAAAAGGCATGACTACAAACTCAAAGTGCCCATATCTGCACCTGAAGGCCATCTTCGAGATGTCTCCCTCCTTTACTCTCAACTGGTGATACCTAGACCGCAGGTCGATCTTCGAGAACCATCCTTCCCCTTTCAACTAGTCAAAGAGATCGTCTATCCTTGGAAGAGGGTAGAGATTCTTGACCGTTACCTGATTCAGCCTCCTGTAGTCTATGCATAGCCTTAGACCGCCATCTGCCTTCTTCGCAAACAACACAGGAGTACCCCACGGTGACACACTCGATTGAACAAAACCCTTCTTCATAAAATCGTCAATCTGAATCCACAACTCTCGTAGCTCCTAAGGCGACATCCGGTAGGGAGCCATCGAAATCAGACGAGCACTAGGCTGCAAGTCTATCCCAAACTTGATATCACGTTGAGGGGGTAGAGTCGTCACCTCCTCAGGGAAGGCGTCCATAAACTCACTGACGATCCCTGGTACTTCCACCATCTCAGCATCCACTGACTCTACTGACAGCTCGGCTAACAAGGAGAGGAGGGGTTCCTCTCTCCTGCTACCCTTATGGCCACTCTTCTCACCAGCGAAAGTAACACGTCGGCCGCCCAAGTCTGAGAACACAACCCTTCCTCGGAAGCAGTCAATGATGGAACATATATAGAATAGCCATTCGATGCCTAGGATGACCTTGTATGGATGTATATGTAGAATTAGTAGATCCCTGACCGACTGATGTGGCCCTATAATCAGTCTGCATCCTCTACAAACATATAACAAGTCGGTCTGACCTCCGACTAGTGTGATCAGCACCAGGGGAACTAGAAGTCTCTCGGCATCTAGACCCAGAGCACGGGCCAGAACGGGTGCAACAAAGGAGTACAAAGATCCGGTATTGAACATGGCGTAAGCAAGGGTACTGAACAAACTGATCGTACCTCAAAAAACCTCCGGTCCTGCTGGAAATGCTGCCTCCACGGCGTGCAACTGTCCACGCCCAGCTCCTTTGCCCCTCGGTTGTCGGCCACCTCCCCACCACACCCTGGTCAAGGTACCTGAGGAGCGCCCTGAGGTCGGCCTCCCCTTACAATGTATTCCCTCAGAGGAGTGATAGTTCGCTACCCCTGCTGTTGCTGCTGGAAGGGCCAAGTTGGAAGTTGCTGTTGAGGTGGGTGCTGGGCATTTCCGCCACCGCCGTACTATACTCAGTCCGGGCACTGATTCCAGAGATGTCCATGGCTCCCACAGACAAAGCACCTCGGTCCTGGGCACGAAGGGAAAGGGCGAGGACCGGGGGACCGGAACTGGAACTATTGCGGCCTGCTCCCTGCTGGTCGGAACCTAGAGGGTCTCGATGCTGGAGGTCTGGTGTTGACGGACTTTCCCTTTGATGGGCCTAGTTGAATCCCCTCTCGTGACACACCTCCTAGCATGTGCATCCTCTCCACCACCTCTGCCTTCTTCTGGGCCTCCAAGAATGTCGGAAAGGTGAAGGGGGTAACAGAGTATTGGAGGGAAGGTCGGAGTGCCTCCTCTAAACGTCTTTCCCGATACTCCTCATCCGGAAAGAGTTCCGGAGAAAAGCGGATGAGATCCTTGAACTTGATCCCCAGGTCCCTTACTGACATACTCTCTTTCTGGAGGGAGAGTATCTTCTGCCTCTTCTCATCTTTCATCGTATAAGAGAGGAATTCCTCCCGGAACTCCTTCTCAAAATCATCCCATGCCACCTCATCCTCTCTCATCTCCCCTAGGTAGAGAATCCACCACTGAAGCGATGCTCCCTGCATATGGTTCACGGACAGAGGAACCCAGTACTCATTTGAAGCCTGGATCAAGCTGAAGGATATCACCGGCTCCTCTAGTCAGCCCTCCGTCTTCATGTCATAGGTGATTCCCTCGTACTTCTCGAGGGTCTATCACTGGAAGGCTCGAAGTTTCTTCTTCCACTGGTCATCCTCCTCCTCTGGATCAGCCCTCTACTGATCAGCCAAGTTAACCTCCTAGGCCTCGATCGCCCGTACAACTCGTGGTCGTCTCCTGGGTTCCATAACTGCAAGGTAAACGAAGAATGCCTAAGCCCAAGTAGTGTAAAATATTGTTCTTATGACTCCTTAAACTTCTTATTTATTTCAAATTCCCAAAACACCCCAGAAACACAAGAACACAAGTCATTATGATGCATGTACCTTTTCTAGGGTCTCTACCCTACAATCATCATGGCCTCACTTGGTCGTTCGATAGGTCCAGAGTCCTTGCATTAGATCACGGGGGGCCTAAAATTCCTGTGTCCTAGCCGGTCTTCCCTGGACTAATTCACGCACCAAGGTCACCCAACACCGTTTCCCTACCATCCCATGCAATCCTCAATGTGCCTAACTCCAGACTCCATCCTATCTCTCAACCCTCCTTTGATACCATTCTGTCACGACCCGACTTCACCAAAAGGAGGGAAAGGTCAGAATATTGTCAGGCCCTTCCTTCTTTAAGTTGAAGGAGATATAATGACCCCCCGAAACCTGCCTTCAATGGGTCCTGGAGTGGCGACCAGCACCAAGGGTATGGAATCACACACTAAATGGAAGTCATTACCCTTTTTCTTTTAATAGGATTGGGAGATAAGATAGTGAATCCCACAACACCAAAACTGAAAGTGCAAGTATGGTTGAAAGTAAACCATTCCCATATGCATGTTCAAAGGTAAAAGATACAAGTCACAAAAATCCAAAGGTGAAAAGATACCAAGAAAAGGAAAACAACAACAGAAACTGCCCCAAAGTTCCAAGATAATATGTCTCCACACGATCCCTGAAGTCCTGGAAACCTGAAAGCGGTTTTAAATACGTAGGGTGAGCATACAAGTACACTAAGTAGGGAAAACCAAGGAATCTTGTGCACAAGTGAGGAGACATTCTAATGCCCCATGGAAAAAGAGATAACCAAACACCTAACAAGGTAAACTATCCACCCAAGCCTCACCAAGGCACACTCCCCAAATAACGCAAGTCAAGTAAAGTATAGTAATAGCACATCGATGTTTGGGTACCCCGTGCCACTTTCCCACTGGTTATTCAAGACATCCTACACATCGAACCAATCCCGCCATTCTCACCACAGTCCCACTGCCATACCCGCTCGCACACACTTGGGACACAACCACACATCCCACCCGCAAACACCTGGGCCACAACCGCTATCCCACCCGCAAACACCTGGGCCACAACAATCTCACGTAACCATGCCCATAAACACCTAGGCCAGAACAACCACTGCCATGTCTGAAGACACCTGGGTATCATCCTGAAGATACTTGGGAAACAACGTGCCCGTAAACACCTGGGCCAACAACCATAACCACCCTGCCCGAATATTCTTGGGATAATAATGGACCTCAGGCCATCACAGCCTGCTCGAAGATACTTGGACTATCCAGGAAAGGGAGAAGAAATGAGCTAATAACCAGCCACTAATAGAAGTGTTAGGAAAAACACCCCCCCCCCATAAAATGGGGGTGTTCGGCACTAAGTGCTCAACTTGGGTGGGGTTAAAATAAGAAACATAAGAACTAAAAAATATATGTATAAGTAACAAACACTCAACCCAACCTAGGGTTTCAAAAGCCAATCCAAGCATAAGCACACTCGTCCCTATTCATAGGAAGCACACTGCTCACAGCCAAGTCACAACTCACCCACCAGAACCAATTCCCATTTAAGCTATTCTTGCTTCTATGTTCAAGTAATCTCATTTAAATAAAGTTCTGCACTACTGGGAAACTAGAAGCATAAGCACAAACCAAGGTAAAAAAGTTAAAGCCAACAGCAATTTAAGAATTTACACTCGGTTCTCTGCAAAGCCACAACAACAAAGGGATAAGGGAGATCCCTCAAAGTACTGGAACCAACGAAAACCCCAAGATACAGCCCCATGTTCCCAAAATCCAGGAGTCAACGGTTTCTCAACAACAGAGGATCCCACCCCAATTCGTGATATAAGAAGAGTAATCACACAGCGAAAGTATAACAACAGGGGATCCCATCCCCACCCACATAGCCCCAGCAATCGTCCTGTGAAAGAAACAACCAAACCGCTACCACCAACACAAGGCAGGCCCATGCAGGTATTTTCAGATTTAAAAGATTTAACACACTCCATGGTTTCAATTCCACTGTTCTTTAACCGGGGTTATCACAGAAAAGGGTTGATCCTGGTGCTTTCAAATTATTTAACCGAGTATACGTAATTAACAAATTCCATGTTACGTTTATTTAAATATCAAAAAACACCGAGGTTCATTGGTGCACAGAGAAAGACCACCAACGGCCATGATTTTCAGTGAGCACAGGCCCGTATAATTCACAACATATATCAACAATAAAAGAACACAACAGGTCATCAATCACATCCCCCCCCCCTTCATTCTTTAATGGTCTGTTTATTATCTTCATTGAGTTCAGTTTCATCAATTTCCACAAAGTCAAAATCATGCCCACCCCGCATGATACACAGAAAGGAGATACGAAGGATAAAATACCTACCTGACGGATCAAGGATCGATGTTAAGTCCTCACGTGGAAACTGGAAAATAGGAGTGGCAAGAACTCCACGGAATGCGAAAGTAAAACTTCGCAGCAGGGGTACGGCTCGTCGGGAGGAAGTGTACTCTGAGCGCAGGGTGATAGAAAAGAAACTCATGGAGAAAGGGAAGCCTTTAGGTTATAAAGACTGAGATACAGCATCCCCTGGATGGTTATGATATGGATAAAAAAACTCATAACTATGGTAGAAATGGGATCGTGGGTTGACCACGCGGTTGAGCCACCCCACACGTAATTCAAAAGGTCATTTCCCTTTGAGGTGGTTAAAATAGACACACACCTCACCAATCATTTAATTTAAACGGGCATTAATGGGCTTTAAAACAAGCTTAAAAGGGGTCAAAACATGGTTTAAAAACCAATTTTCACAAAAAGGAGGCGCTACTGGAAAACCTATGGGGGTAGGCGACAGCTACCGGTAGCTGAGATCTACCGGTTGGCAACAGCTACCGGTAGCCGAGAGATATCGGTTGGAGACAGCTACCGGTAGCTGAGAGCTATCGATTGGTGACAACTACCGGTAGCTGAGAGCTACCGGTAGCCTAGAGGTACCGGTAGCCGAGAGCTACAGGTAGCCTAAAGCTACCGATAGCCGAGAGCCACCGGTAGCCGAGAGCCACCGGTAGCTGAGAGCCACCGGTAGCCGAGAGCCACCGGTAGCCGAGGGCTACTGGTACCCCAAGGTCACTGATAGGCTAGGTCTACCGGTAGGCTGAGGCTACTGGTAGGCCAAGGCTACTACTAGGAGTCACCGAGAAGCTGGGATGGCTTTCTAGGCCACCCAGACTGCTGGGTAGCTCGGACCATTGGGTTCGTCCTAGTCCAAGGCGGCTCGGAGAGGCCAAGGGCGGCGCATCTGGGGTGTCTCAGAGGGTCGTGGACGACGTGACCAGGGCATCTCAGAAGGTCACGGGCAACTCGGTCAGGGCAGCTCAGAAGGCCACAAGCGACGCGGCCGGGGCGACTCGGAAGGCAGTGGGTGACGCGGCGGCTCGACGGACGATGGAGGAGGCTCGGAGGATGGTGGCGGAGGCTCGGCCCAGTCAGCGGCGGCGTCTCAGCGTAGACGGTAGCAGTCGTGGGTGGTGCGGTGGGGTCGTGGGTGGTGGGGGCATGGGGCACGGTGGTCATAGGTGCCGCGGAGCGGCTCGGTCGCGGGGGTGTTGCGAGGGTGCGGAGGTCGTGAGGCGGTGGTGTCATTGCGCTGTCGCCTTCGTTGCGTTCAACACCACAAAACATCACAAAATTTGTGGAGGGGTCGGGCTATGTTTGGTTGGCCCGTACCCTCAGCGTTAGGGTGGTAGCATATGGCACAACAAGAACTTGAAGAAGAATGTCAATATTTACAACCTCCCACAATGATTTATTCATAATCCCAAAAAATAATTTAAGGGAAGAACATGGGAAAATTATTCATTCACAAATAAACCCCTACCTTGGATTGATTTTTGATGACGAAGAGAGAAGTCGAAATTTTCAACGTTCATCGTGCCCGTCACACACCTCCGATCCCAAGCTAATTTTTCAGTTTAACTTTCTTCGATGGAGGTGATTCTTTTTTGTTTAAGATTTCCACCATTGGAGGATGTCTCATGGAAAAAGGTCGAAGTCTTGGTCAATGTTCTTCATTGGTGTTCTTTGTGGAGAGATTTTCTCCCAAGGCTCCTTCTTTTATCAATGATTAATTTCCCCCAACCCACCAAAAAGAAGAGATAGCCAATATAATAAAATATGTTGTCATAATTTCAAATTATAAAATTTAATTAATTGAGATGGCTTAATTAATTAAAGGGGTAGATTTGGAATAATAAATGTTAGAGGAGTTGAAAAGGCTCCCCCATATTTAATAGGATGTTTGAGGGTTCCAAGCCTCGGGTGGTCCCCACCACCATAACCCCTCATGGCAGGTTTTACTAGCTGGGGTGGTACCCACCACCGAGCATTCAATTTGGAGAACAAAACTCATGTAATCCCCACCTCCACAATATCCAAAAGAGGGTGGTTACAACAAAATAAAATAAAATGTGTGTTTATTTTATTTTATTATTTCCACGAAAAGCCCAAAAATTAACTTTCACCCTCGACCAACTGTCGCTGAGGTGAAAGTCTTCTTAAGAGAATATTGGCACGATGAGTTCAACGGTGCCCTAGAATTTCAATTTTGAGAACCAGTTCAAAATTTAGAAAAACCTGCTCGCACGTTTACTAAACGTACCTGAAAAAAAGTTCATAAATTCATTCCGGGCACTCCAGTCCTTGAAATCACGCACCGTCAGTTTTTGTAGAATTGTAAAATTGTCATATATTTAAAAAAAATTACATGGAAATTCCAGGTCTTTACAAAAATTTTCAGCACTTTATTAATCATTCATATCTAAATTCAATATAAAAATTATTATAGTGAACTAAATGGTATTAATATATGTATAATAGGCCTATTTTGACTTTTAAAAAAATTAAAATTAAATATAACTTCAATAATTTTTTAAACTAAATGGATTTTTTCGACTAAAATACCATATTTCTCTCTATTCATAAAAAATAAAACTTCTCATAAAATTACCAATTATTAACCCTAATTAAATATTGATATTAAATTTTAAAATATAAATATTTTTTCATATAAAAATTATATGTGTTAAAATTATATTTAAAATAGTTTTTCTATCAAAATGAGGTAAAATTATTTTAATATATATGTATATATAACTTTTTATGGTTAAAAATTGGAATTATTCTTATTTTAAGACTCAATTATTTGGGATAATTTACAAAGTATTTAATAAAAATATATAATGAAATATATTAATTCATATTCCCAACCTTTAATATAACAACTAGGTGATAAATTATTTATTAAATATTAATATTAATAGCATATTATTGTTCTGTAAGAATCTACCTTATGTGTATAACATATTATGTAAAGACCCAGATTTTTCAATGTAATTGTTTTTTTTTAAATTATATGGAATTTTTTCAAGTCTGTGAAAATTGACGGCACATGATTCTGAGGCCTGGTGTGCCCGGAATGAATTTCTAAACTTTTTTTCGGGTTCGTTCAGTAAATGCGCTAGTGGAATCTTGTAACTTTTGAATCGATGATCGAAATTGAAATCTGAGGACACCGTTGAACTCATAGTGTTGATATTCACTTAAGGAGGCCTTCACCTCGACTGCATTAGGTTGAGGGTGAAAGTTTGTTTTTGGAATTTTTATGGTAGAAAATAAAATAAACATGCTTTATTTTATTTTTGAAATTTAAACCTCCCATTTGAAACATGAAGGTGGGGACCACATGATGGTGGTAAGGAATTTAATGTTGGGAATTAATTTTCCAGTAACACAAAATGTGTAACCACATTCCACCTTAATTAATATGATTCACTAATTTGTAATTAATGAATCAACTTTAAACTCTTGGGTTTCTCCAAATTAAATGTGCCAACTTAATTTAATTAATGTACATACTTTAATTAAATTATTTCTTAATATTATATAATTTGGAACCTCACCTCTCTCGGGAAAAGGAATTGGAAAAGGAGGTGAGAGCTTTGGAGAGTTGGAAAGATCTTTCTCCAACAAAGAAGATCCTCCAACGAAGAATGACTTTTGGAAATGAAGAACAAGGAACCGACCTTGGAACGTCTTACGGGAGTGACGAACACCGACGTTAATCTTCAAAAACTTCGTCTTCTTCCTCGTGACACCTCCATCAAAAAATTGAGGTAGGGGATTTATATATGATTGAATTTATTTATCGATTCTTCATATTCAGGTTTCACAACAACGATGGCCAAACTAACATGGACATCATCCCGCGCATATACATTTCCACTTATCTTTTGATTCTCTGTGTGTTCTTCATGTGTTCTTCAATGAAAAATATTTAATAACACTAGAAACACAATATTTTGTTGAGCGCAACATATGGACGCGGATCCCTCAACCCAAGGATCATGAATATGCGATCGTTTTTTTTTTGGGCTAAGAACGGAGATGCGGTGACCCATGGAAGAGGAGGAGGGTCGGCACACCAGCTGGCCACATGAAGGTAGGATGGCACGCATTCGCGCCGCTGGACGAGAAGGAGACCACGAATGCTTGGCCGTGGTGGAGGCTGAATAGTGGTCAGCACCCAGCCGGCCATGGTGGAGCAGTGGCACGCAACCGCGTCGTTGGGAGGAGGACCAGGCGGAGCACCCAGCCGGTCGTGGCAGATTGGAGGGACCCGATTGGGTCCCGCGGGAGATTTGGCAGGTCACTAAGGTGGTTCCCTTAGGTAATCCAAATGGAAGGGGGTCTGCTCCCCCTTCAGCGCTAGCTCGGGCAGACCACGCCACTAGGCCGCACTACTGGGTCGTGCCACCGGGTCGCGCCATCGGGTCAGTCCGCCCCTTACGCAGGTCGGGCCGGACCGCGGCTCAGTGGTCCAGGCCCGCCAAGGCCCAGGCCATTGAGGCAGGAACTAGGTCGGCTAGGTCCACCCAAACCGGGTCGGGTCGTCCCATGCCAGGTCGGGTCGGGTCGGTCTGACTGCGTCAGACCCAACCCGGGCCCATCCGAACCCAATTTCACATTTTTTGTTGTAACTTGAGAAATGGGTGTCTGTTTGACGAAATGTATATAGCACCAAAATCCTTAGATTGAGATAGTCCTTTTAGTATACTCCACATGAGTTTTAGATAAGGTTGGATAACGTCCAGGTTGGATCGGACCCCAAATCAAACCAGGCCCTCGGAGAAGAAACGCTAATAACTTACAGATCGAGCATCCGATTGATGCGACGTCTATTGTGTTGGGTCCCTTATGACTTGATAGAAAATTGGGATACTTTATCATGGGACTTATGGGTGGTTTAGGTATGACCGATGGCTTTCGGAGCGGTTCTCCCAAGCATGCTACGTACGGAACCCTGCGACTGGCTGAGACTTGACGACTACTGACTGTTTCGACTCGGAGTGACTCGACAGGCCCAGTGGGGAGCGCCTCTATGTGATGCGGAAAACCCAAGGTGGATAGAACCTCTATGTGATGAGGTAGGCCCATGATACTCAACATGAGGAATACCTCATCATTCCATGAGAGGGAGCGCCTCTGTGTGATGCAGCAGACCCACAATGGAGAGCGCCTCTATGTGACATGGCAGACCCACGGTACTCGACAAGAGGAGTACCTTAGTAGTCCAAGGTTAGTGGAAAGTTCCTCTGTGTGATGTGGCAGGTCAACTGTACTCCATAGAGGAGTTCTCCAGCAGCCGAGGTGTTTGAAATTGTGACTAGGGATTTTACTTGTTATTATCCCTAGAGAATCAAGTGGCTGGCTAACAGCTTTCATAGTGATCATGTGTGGGTCAGCATTATAATCCTGTTTCTCAGAGTTGTATACCTGGTTTGAGTCGAGCCTTATATCTTTATGGTGTATCTGTTTGTTACTTTATCTTCGTGGTGATACTTGTGTGGTACTCCTACCTTCATGGTATTACCTGTGTGGTATTCTTCCCTCCTGTGTGAGGTGGGTATATTCTGATAACCTAGGTATATGTATGGGCATATACCTAAGTAGGTTTGACTGTTATTTCTATTTTTTTCGTTTATCCTTTGTGGATTTGAGAGACCTTAATGGGTCTCAGGGTCCCTACTAAGTATTTCTATACTCACCCCTGCACGGGCTACGCCCGTACCTTGTTGTGTCTAGTACAGACGATGGACAGCGTAGACTGAGGACGAGGGAACCTGGATTGGAGACTGCTCAGATGTGGACCATTGATGAAGTGATCTACAGATACGATCATTCAAGATCTGTACCTACCCTTCAGGTAGGATCCTTGGTGGGTGTTCACATGATTTGTACTTAGTTTTACTTGAAATTTCCAGTTTTTCTTGTACTTTCAAGTTGGTCTTGTATTTTGGCCCTTTTACTTTCTATACACACCCCTTTTACTGTATAGTTTACTTTGTGCTTGTATCTATTTGTGTGCTTGGTTTGTGTGAGTTTACAGTTTATAAAGGCAACGCCTTCTCGTTTTAGGGAATACGCCTTTTGGTGCTTATCGCCAGCCCTTGGCCTATGGAAGGCGGGCTTGGGGTAGTCACGGCACGGGCCCTGGGGGATGGGTTGTGACAAATTTGTATCAAAGGAGTTAGGTTATATCAAATAAATAGGACTCTAATCTTTTCTGTGTGGATAAATAGTGTTAAGTTTGTTTTAGTGTGGTTTTCAGTTCGGGGAGTCCAGTATTGGTGTAGTGGCCGACGTATCCATACACCAGCACCCTGACCTCTGATTTCTAACTTAGTGCATGAAAACACTGATTGCATATGTGTTTTTGAAAAGTTTTATTTGTGATCTCTTTGAGTCATATTACCAGGTATAAACTTAATAAACATGGAGCACCTGTTTCTTTCTAGGATTCCTTCACGCAGATAGCCAGCCAGGATTCCAGTTAGAGTATGTGATGACAACTCAACGAGAGACAAGGCTTCGGTGCAGGGCCCACTTACGACAGTTGTACCATCGGGTGGTGTACAAGCAGCACCACTACCCGTTGGGAAGCCGATGCCACCAGCCTCAGCAGTAGAGGGTGCATGCTGCTTCAGTGTATTTCACGAGTTCCAATACTAGAGGACACCAAGGTTTCAGGGTGAGACAGATCTACAGGCGGCTGAGGACAGGCTGGAGGTCGTGGCCGAGTTTTTTGAATGGTAGGGATACCAGTTGATCTCATGGTGATCCATGTCACCGGCCTTCTTCAGGAAGCAGCTGGAAGATGGTGGATCTTGATTCTATTGGTTCACGATGAGGTGACACTCATTTGGGTGGAATTCGAGATCCTTTTAGGGCAGAGTTCGTTCCAGCGATCTTACGCTCAGTGTGTATACAAAATATTATCCACTTATAGCAGGGTAGCATGATCGTGGCTCAAAATTCAACAAGGTTCACCGACCTCTCACACTACTCCACAAATATGGTGTGGGACCCTTTCTTCAGGGCTCGGACCTTCGAGTAGGGGATGAGAAGGGTGATTAGAGCTTCGATGGTTTCTCTCAGCATCCCGACGCAGGCGGGGGGTGTTAGAGAGAGCGCTCTTAGTGGAGAGTTTTCTTGCTGAGCAGCCACCAGCAGTGAGACCCACCACCGGATGACACATAGCAGATTCATCAGCAGCTGGCAGTAGACAGATGACGCAGAGGTCCAAGAGGACCACACCTATAGGTGTACACCCGTAGGATAGAGGGTCGGTGGTGCGGTGCTCTCGAGGTAGAGCAGGATAGGCGAGGATCATGCAGTGTTACTCATGCGGCGGGCAGGGTCACATGGCTCATGACTGCCCGACCCACTGTATAGATGACCATTAGATGGTCGAAGGACTGCCTGGGCAGAGGCGAAGATTCAATCGAGTAGGTTCGCAGGTAGGTGGTGGACGTGGTAGAGGAGCAGGCCATGTAGTAGGTGGTGGGAGGATATTTGATGTTCTACCACCCCCCACCACCAGAAGGTCCACCCAGACCACAGGGATCAGGTGGACAGGGACGAGCTCAGTTTCATGTAGTTGAGGCCTACGACCATGTAACTTCAGAGATGATACGAGATACGATCTATGTCTGCTCCACCCAAGATGCAGTACTTATAGACACAGGTTCCAATCACTCTTTTATTGCCACAACTCTCGTTCGGATCTCAGAGATTCTTGTGGAGCTTTTGGCTCGATCCTTATGGATAGAAACTCCTACGGGAGCAGATTCGATGATTATGCACTGATACTAGCAGTGTGAGATTACTCTAGGAGGTGAGAGGTTCGGTTGGGATCTTTAAGTAGCGGCGTCGATGCCTTACGATGTCATCTTGGGTATGGACTAGTTATTCATAGTCCATGCTCATATTGACTATATTAGGTGCAAAGTGTGGTGTGTCTGCATGGATGGGACCAGGTTTTCTTTCACCGGAGAGAAGGGAACCTTTTCAGTGCAGGATGGACTTACCTAGAGGAGGGTACAGCTAATCACATATTAGTTGGCTAGAATTACCCTTGGAGCAGTTGATGTTGACAGTCTGATCTTTCCTATAGTGGTGGACAAGTACACTAATGTTTTTCCTGATGATGTTTCGGGGCTATCTCCTCACAGAGAGGTGGACTTTTACATCGACTTGTGCCCCGGGACAACACTGATATCTACACCAGCATATCAGATGGCTCTTGCAGAGCTTCAAGAGTTTTGGGTACAGCTAGAGGACTTACAAAGCAAGGGGTTCATTAGGCCTAGTGTTTCCCCTTGGGTAGCCCCAATTTTGTTCACCAAGAAGGTAGATGGGGGTTTGAGACATTATATGGACTATCGGCACCTGAACCATGTGACCGTAAAGAACAAGTACCCACTACCAAGGATTGATGATCTCATTGGTCAGCTAAAGGGATCATGATGGTTTTTGAAGATAGACCTCAGATCAGGTTATCACTAGCTCAGGGTACGAGATGAGGTTATGCAGAAGACAACCTTCAGATGTCGGTATGTCCACAATGAGTTCTTGGTTATTCCATTCGGTGTGACCAACACCCTAGAAATGTTCATGGGACTCATGAACAGGATCTTCCAGCCATACCTCTATTGCTTTGTGGTAGTCTTCATCAACAACATTTTGATATACTCAACAACGGAGGAGGAGCATGCCTATCATCTGCAGATAGTTTTGGACACACTACAAGAGCACTAACTTTATGGTAAGTTCTCGAAGTGCTAGTTATGGATATGAGAGGTACACTTTCTGGGACACATTATCTTGGAGGCTGGAGTTGTAGTGGATCTAGCGAAGACTGAGGTTGTGCTTTATTGGGATCCACCCAGGTGTGTGATGGAGGTTTGGATTTTTCTGGGTTTTTCCGGTTACTACCAGAGGTTTGTGCCTGACTTTTCTAGAGTTACGGAACCCTTATCAGCATTGAAAAATAAGGGGCAACCCTTCGTGTGGTATGAGAGATTCCAGTAGAGTTTCCAGGAGCTGAGGTAGAGACTAATGAGTGCCCCCATCTTGAGGCAACCAGAGCAGGTCTTTGGGTATGTAGTGTACTGCGACGCATTAGGGACCGGGCTTGGATGTGTTTTGATGCAGAAATGAGTGGTGATCGCGTATAGTTCTCGACAGCTGAGAAAGAATGAGAAGAACTATGCTACCCCTGACCTGGAGTTAGCAGCAGTGGTCTTCACCTTGAATATGTGGTGACATTACTTGATGGGTGAACATTTTATAGTTTACTCTGATCACAAGAGTCTCAGGTATATATTCTCTCAGAAGGACCTGAACCTGAGAGAGTGTTTTTGGCTTGAGTTCCTCTAGGAATATGACTTTGAGATAGTATATACTTCTAGGAATGAAAACATATTAGTATATGCACTCAAAAAAAAGATCTGGTATACAGTTGCTAAGGGAGGCGACGGATCAGCTAGCCATTTTGCGGATATCCTATGTGGATCGAGATAGAGCAGCTTATCTTCATTCTCTGACAGTCACTCCCCTAATCCTTCAACAATTTAGGGAGGCACGGCTTGGTTACACTGACTGTGAGGTTCGACATGCTCAGATATCCATAGGATAGACACCTGATGGATTTTCTAAAGGTGGGAAGTAGATCATCCTCTTTAGAGGGTGTACTATGGTACCAATGGTGCTATAGGAGGGATTGTTGAGGGAGTTCCATACATCCCCTCTAGTGGTATAACCCAGAGTGGAGAAGATATACCAGGTCCTTCGGTATCATCACTGGTGGCTAGGAATGAAGAAAGTTGTAGCAGAGTTTGTTTCACGGTTCCTCACTTATCAGCTAGTGAAGGTAGAGCATCAAGTTCTAGCGGGCTAAGTTCATCCACTAAAGGTACCAGAGTGGTAGTGGGATGGAATTTCCATGGACATTGTGATAGGAATTCCACGCATGACCAAGGGTCATGATTCTATCTGGGTGTTCATTGACTGACTCACCAAGTCGGCCCACATCCTACTTATCAGAGAGTAGGGATTAGTAGAGAGCTTAGGATGCCTCTACATACAAGAGATTGTATGGCTTCATGGAGTGTCATCTATGACTATCTCCGATCGTGATGCATGTTTCACTTCCCAGCTATAGAAGGGGTTGTAGGAGGAATTTGGGACACAGCTTCAGTTGAGCGTCTCCTTCCTTCCTTAGACAGATGGTCAGAAAGAGCAGACCATTCATACCCTCGAGGAAATTCTACGTGCTTGCGTCCTTGATTTTTTTTGCAGCTAGGAGGATCACTTGCCTTTGGTGGAGTTCACATACAACAACAGCTATCACTCCACTATCGGTATGGTACCATTCTAGGATTTGTACGGATGACCTTGCAGATCACCTCTGTGATGGACTGACATAGGGGAGTCAGTACTTGTGGGGCTAGAGATGGTACGGTCTACCATAGAGAAGGTGCAGATCATCCATGAGTGGATGAAGACTACACAGAGTAGGCATAAGTCCTATGCTGATAGGATACGGAGACCACTTGATTTTGAGGATAGTGGTCATGTATTTCTATGGGTCTCACCTTGACGAGGTTTGCAGAGGTTTGGTCGGGGCAGCAGGTTATCTCTGAGGATCATCAGACCCTTTCAAGTCCTCAGCATAGTTGGTGAGCTGGCTTTCCGCTTAACTCTTCCACCTCAGTTGCACCGAGTGCACGACGTTTTCCATGTATCCTAGCTGAGGAGATACGTACATGATCCTTTACACATCATTGACTGGGGTGAGCTTCACATTGATGATGGGGTGATGTTTTCAGAGGTTCCAGTGGAGATTGAGGATCGACAGGAGCGGCTCCTTTGTGGGTGGTCAATACCTCTAGTTCACGTTCGTTGGCAGCACGAGAACCTCCAGGAGAGAACATGGGAGCGAGAGGCTCAGATTCATTCTCAGCACCCCAACTTGTTTCCCTAGTTTGTGTTGTGGATTTCGAGGATGAAAATCCCTTAGGTGGGGGAGAATGTAAAGACCCGTATTTTTTCATGTAATTTTTTTTTAAATTATATGGAATTTTTACGAGTCCACAAAAATTGACGGCGCGTGATTCTGAGGCATGGTGTGCCTGGAATAAATTTCTGAACTTTTTTGCAGGTAAGTTCTATAAACGCGTGAGCGGTGTTTTGTAACATTTAAATCGGTGCA
This sequence comes from Viscum album, assembly GCA_963277665.1. Taxonomy (NCBI): domain Eukaryota; kingdom Viridiplantae; phylum Streptophyta; class Magnoliopsida; order Santalales; family Viscaceae; genus Viscum; species Viscum album. Next base: position 1,030,431,570 of record OY728133.1, on the reverse strand, counting down.
CAAAATTGAAATTTGAGGACACCGTTGAACTCGCAGTGCCAATATTCGCTTATGGAGACCTTTACCTTGACCATAGTGGCTCGAGGATGAATGTTAGTTTTCATAATTTTATGGGAGAAAATAAAATAAACATTCTTTATTTTATTTTTTAAATTTAAACCTCTAATTTTAAACATGAATGTGGGGACCACATTAGGGTGGTCTCACATTTAATCATGGGCATTAAATGCCCAGTTACACAAAATGTGTAACCACATTCCACCTTAATTAATAGGATTCATTAATTCAGAATTAATGAATCAACATTAAATTCTTGGATTTCTCTAAATTAAATATGCCAACATAATTTAATTAATGTAAAAAAATTAATTAAATTATTGCTTAAGATTATATAATTTGGAACCTCACCTATCGAAAGAAAAGGGAATGGAAAAGGTGGGGAGAGATTTGGAGAGTTGGAAAGATCTTTATCCAACAAATGAGATCCTCCAATAAAGAACGACTTCCGAAATTGAAGAACAAGGAACCGACCTTGGAACGACTTGCGGGAGTGACGAACACCGATGTCAATCTTCAATGACTTTGTCTTCTTCCTCGCTCCACCTCCATCAGAAAATAGAAGTAGGGGATTTATATATGATTGAATTTACTTATGGATTTTTCATATTCTGGTTTCACAACGATAATGTCCAAACTAACATGGCCATAATCCCGCACATATACCTTGCCTCTTATCTTTTGATTTTATGTGCGTTCTTCGTGCGTTATTCAATGCTAAATATTTAATGACGCTGGAAACACAATATTTTGTTGGGCGTGACATATAGATGTGGAACCCTCGACCCAAGGATTGCGAATATGTGATCTTTTTTTTTGGGATAAAAACGGAGATGCGGTGACCCACGGAAGAGGAGGAGGGCCGGCACACTGGTCGGCCACATGAAGGTAGGGCAGCATGCATCCGTGCCGCCAGACGAGTAGGAGACCGTGGCCTCTTGGCCGTGGTGGATGCCAAAGAGCGACTGGTACCCGTCCAACCATGGTGGAGCAGTAGCACACGATCGTGTCACTGGGAGGAGGACCGACTGGAGCACCTGACCAATTTTGGTGGATTGGCAGGACCCACTTGGGTCTCTTGGGTGATGTGGAAGCACCCTAAGGTGCTACCCTTTTGTAACATGAATAGAAGGGGGTCTGCTCCCCCTTCAGCGCCAGCTCAGGCAGACCATGCCAACGGGCCGCGCCCGGAGCAGACAGAGACACGCCCAGCGGGCCAAGCCCGCCAAAGCCCAAGCCATCCATGCCAGACCCAGGGAGGGCTGGGTTGACCCGAACTGGGTTGGGCATCCCTGTCACCCAGTTTCGCCTTTTTGGCTGTAACATGAGAACTGAGTGTCTGTTTGACGAACCATCTATGGCACCAAAATCATTGGATCTAGAAGGTCCTTTTGGTATAATTCGCATGATTTTTGGATAAGGTTGGAGTATATCCAGTTTGGATGAGACCCCGAATCCAACTGGACCCTCGGAGTAGAAACTCTAATAACTTACAGACCGAGCGTCCGATTGACGCGCCATCTATTGTGTTGGGTCCATTATGACGTGACGGAACATTAGTATACTTCTTCATGGGAAATAAGGGTGTTTGAGGTATGATCGATGGCTTGGGGAGTGGTTCTCCTAAGAGCGCTACGTACAGAACCCTATGACTTGCTAAGACTTGACGACTGTTGACCGTTTCGACTCGGAGTGACTCGATAGGCCTAGTGGGGAGAGCCTATGTGTAACGTAGAATACCCACAGTGGGGAGCGCCTTTGTGTGACGCAGCAAACCCACAGTACTCGATAGGAGTAGTACCTCAGCAGGCCATGAGGGGGAGCACTTTTGTGTAACGCGGAAAACCCATAGTGTGGAGCACCTTTGTGTGACACGGCAGACCCATGGTACTTGACAGGAGAAGTACCTCAGCAGGCCATGAGGGGGAGCGCTTCTATGTAACACAGAGGAACCATGCTATTCGACAAGAGGAGTACCTTAGCAGTTCATGGTTATTTGGAAGCGCCTCTATGTGATGTGGTAGGCCCATTGTACTCCATAGAGGAGGATTTCTCCAGCATCTGAGGTGTTTGACGTTGTGACTAGGGATGTTATTTTCTATTATCCCTAGAGAATCATGTGGTTTCCTATCATCTTTCATATCGATCCTATGTGGTTCATCATCATAATCCTATTTCTCAGAGTTTTATACCTAGTTTGAGAAGAGTCTTATATCTTCATGGTGTACTTGTGTGGTACTTTATCTTCGTAGTGATACCTCTATGGTACTCATGCCTTCATGGTATTACCTGTGTGGTATTCTTCCCTCCTGTGTGACATGGGTATATTCTGATAACATAGGTATATGCATAGGAATATACCTAATTAGGGTTGAATTTTGTTTCTATGTTTTGTGGTTTATCCTTTGTGGATTTGAGATACCTTCAGGGGTCTTGAGGTCCCTACTGAGTATTGTTATACTCACCCTTGCACTAGCTATGCCCACACCTTGTTGTGTCTGGTGCAGACGACGGACTGCACTGACTGAGTACAAGGGTGCCTGGACCGGAGACTACTTAGAGGTGGACCTTTGATGAGGTGATCCGTAGTGATGATCATTAAATATTTGTACCTACCCTTCAGGTTGGATCCTTGGTGGGTGTTCATAGGATTTGTACTCAGTTTTACTTGTACTTTCCATTTTTTCTTGTACTTTCCAGTTGGGCTTCTATTTTGGCCCCTTTACTTTATGTACACACCATGTTTACTATATAGTTTACTATGTGCTTGTATTTTGTTTTGTTCTTGGTTTATGTGAGTTTATATTTTATAAAGGCAACTCCTTCCTGTTTTAGGGAAAACACCTTTTGGTGCTTGTCACTAGCCCCTGGCCTATGGATGGTGGGCTTGGGGTAGTCACGGCATAGGCTGTTGGGGACCGGTCGTGACATGTTATCAAAGAGAATAGATGTTGTGTGCGACTCAATATGAACATATTTTTTTATGTGATGAAAGATAAAAATTGAATTTTTTTTAACATAATCTATAAAATAATTTAAATTTAATTTAATGTTTTTATTCTATATAATCAAGGGATGTAACATCTTGCATCTCGTAAAATGAATTTCTCCCTTGAAATTCATCTTGGTTATCAAATTATTAACATTTATATTATTACTTTATTGAAACCTGAATCCTAAAAAGTGTTCATTAAACATAATCTTAAAAAGAGAATGTGGAATTCATAAATGTCACTAGAAGTTATTCATTACTAGGATTCCACCAACAGATAACATAGGTGGGAATGGAGGAAAATCTTAAATAATTTTAGAGGATAATTGATGTCACCAATAAAAAATTTAATGATCAGTGAAAATTTAAGGCCATCAATAACATAAGTTTGTGATGATTTAAAATAGAATAGGTTCATCATAATTGTATGTACTAGGTTAATAATATTTTCCTCAAAATCCTTCTCCTAGAGTTAATGAATTCTTTTACCATATAGTCGAAGAAGAAATATACTTACAGGAATCATAGATTCTAATATGTTAATAAATTTACACCAAAATCTCCTCATTTTATCTAAATTATTAGTATTATATATGATGTTTTAATTCTTGATGAAATAAAATCAACTTTTAAACCTGAAATATCCATATAAGGGATAGTCAAGATATTCAACATATGTTTAGACATTAACTACTACCAATATTTTTATCACAAGGTAAGATAATTCACAAAATGATTAAACCATAAAATGATACAATAACCATCACAATTCAATAATAATACCAAAATTTGAAACTTTATCATTCCATGAATAATCATACTTAGTTTTCATAAAACATATACTGACTATATTTTAAACCCAAATATTAGAAGGATTTGATTATATATTCTTCTAATATAAATAAACCATTATTCCTTAAACAAAATCCCATATAAAAAAGGATATACTGACCTGAACATGATGTAGGTCATTGGTAGTACATAGAATACTTAGTTTCTTTCGGTCATGGGTTCAAGCCTTCCACCTAGCTAGATGTGAGGTGTTGTCATTGAGTATATAATTTTTCCCTTTTTATCTATGAACATGTAAAATAATTCAGGCCAAAAAACACTAAATTTTTGTCCTATATGATTAGAGTACATTATCCATAAAAACTTATCCAAAACACATTTAAGTTTCCAACTCTTAAAACCTTAATGGGGTGTCTAATACATTAAACTTGTGATTATCCTTATGATTATTGGCCTATGATGTTATTCATAACTCTTAAGATCGCATCAATTAAAGACCTCTTAATCCCCATATTTATATAAAATATCCCTTGATACCATCTATAATTGGAAAAAACTCACACTCCCAGATTTAGTGATGAAATTCATAACATTACATTCATAGCTTTGATGATGATAATTTTTACTGAACTTTTTCCTTGAAAATCGTACAATATAAAAAGGATAAAATGGATCACTTTAATAATAGAGGACCTTTTAGTTTTAGAGTTTTGTAGAATTAGGGAAAACACGTACATAAAAAACTCATATCAACTTGGTCCCATTATTCATCAAATGTACATTCTGATAATTTAACCAAACTTTTATTATTTCATAATAGGTCATCAGCATCATCCTTGTGATACCATTGTAGACATAAACAATCAAACATCATTATTTAAAACCTGTGTAAAATGAAATGTAATATGGGTGAGCACAGACTCTCAATAAGCGTAAACATAAGCATTAATAATTAAATTCCAAAAATAATCATAAGAGTTCATAATGTAATGATTAATTAAAAAATGTGTATGGGAGAATCATGAAATAACTTGTACCCATCAATAATTGAACCATAAAATTTTAAAATGTCTAAATTAAATAGTCATTAGAATAAATAATCATGAGCCATGTGAAACCAATCTCAATCATTAGAAAAATTACAATCTTATTGAAAGTATAATGAAGCACATAATTTCATTTTGGGATGTCATTATAATTTTCACTCTTATAAATGGAATAATCATGAGGTAAAATTCCATACTTTTCACTCTTATAATTATAATACCCATACTGTCGATTTTTATTTCCAATTAATTAGAGTCTTATCATGGACCCATCCATCCTTAGTCTATCATGGAACCACCCATCATTGTTATAATAAAAACCACCTTTTAAATGTCTAAGTACCATTAAAAAATAATGACACATACAGTCTTTCATAATCTCATTGGTGAAACTAATATCCATTTGATTAACCAATGGAAATGAAATAGGTTCAATAAAAATATCATTGAAACATGATTAACATGTTGAAAAGAAATAGGTTCAATAATAATATCATTGAAACATGATTATCCCTTGTAGATGAAATGGGTTAAATAAAAATTTCCTTAAAACATGATTAACCCATTTAAAAGAAATAGTTTAAATAAAATTCTATTTGAAATAAACATAATCCATCCAATAATGAATAAGTATGGTATAGATTCAAAATATCTCTAGTTAGGGATATTTAACAACATTTTTTATTGACGTTGATAAATAGAAATACCATTAAAAGATAATTAAGTTGTTCTAGAGAAAAATATCCTTATTTTATTGAAAACCAGTTTGAAAATCATTTTCTCTTAAAATAAATTTAGAAAAAAAAATTAATTAAAATTTGACCATTTACATTTTCAATAGATTCTTCAATGAAATAACTGTGGGTAAATACATTCATGTTTTATAAGGTAAAAGAACATTCATTTTTCATGGTAAAAATGTTAAAAAAATGCATTTTTCAAATGGAGACAATAAAACTCAATTAAAATCATTGGAAAAAATGGGTAAAAATATCTATAAGGGATTATTTTTTTATTATTATAAACATATTTTCAAAACCATTTTAGAAACTATGGATTTTAGAAGAAACTATATTCTCTGATGAAAAAGAGAATGTTGTCAGGTTCTCTTAAAAACATTTTCTAAAACATTTTGTGTACCAAGGACTCTAAAAATTATAATAATAATTGAAAGAGTTCATGGATAACTATAGGATAGTAAAATTAATGGTTTTATTTAACAATGTGAATATAAATTTATCGAATGTAAAAGAAATATCAATAAAATTATTCTTGAGAAAAATAATGTTTAATCACTACAAAGTGTCTCGTACCACATTGCAACGTTTCAAATAATAATCCTTATGAAGGAGTAATAAGAAATGGAAGTTTAAAATTAAATTAAGATAAAATTAATAATTATATAATATATCAAGTGGTGTAGTAGATATACCACACCAAAAAATTAAGTGGTGAATTTGGAAATTTTCTCACAGATATAAAAAGTGAAATTAAAATCCCTTACATTGAGTCTGTTTTGTCATGAGTTTTCTCCATATTCTAGAATAATAAACTTATTTTAATTATATAATTTAATAATATACTTTTATGACATTATTATTTCTTTTAATTTACTTAAAAATGGTATATATACAACTACTTAATAAATAATGCTTATATCAGATGTTTTGACCATATTCGACTTATATCTAAAAAATGATTTCTATAGATCGTCTATGGTCAATGAGGAAATTACATAAAAATATATAGAATAATAATAATTAAATAATTATCATATTTATACATAAATTATTCCTTTAAAACCAATCAATAATTATTGTTATGAAAAATGAACCAATGTTACTATTATTGAGAAGGTCAGTCGTATGTACAAATGAGTAACATTCCAAATTTTTTTCAATATTCATTATGGAAAGAGGGTAATTAAAATTTTAAATTTCTATGATGATAATTATAATATAAATACCATTTTATTTTATAATATATACTCATATATATAATTATTGTGATGTAAAAGGAATCACAATGTATCGAGAAGGCGGTAGTTCACATGTCCACGACCGACGTTATCATTTTTTAGTGTGTGAAAAGGGTACTAAAAAATGATATATTATATTTACATAAATAAATTTAATTCATTAATATCAAATATATATAATTTATGTCACGTTTTTTTAATTAAACATGTATTGCATGAATGAATCACATCCCTGGGGAGGTTGCAGTCTAAATTTCAAAAAATAATGATATCGTATTTACAAAAAATGTAAAGTATAAATGTTTGTATTATAATTTAACTAAATAAGAATAAAGAAAAAAATAATTATAATATATATTATATATAAATATTGTTTCTATAATGACTCTCAAACATGAAATTTGGTAAAGTAAAAATTGAATGACATCATTTTGTGATGTGGCAGTTCGCCGTACATATAGACTATAACTTCATTAGAAATTAAAGTGGAGTTTGTGTAATTTTTGGTCAAATAGGTAGAATAAAAAATCATAGTTTATTCAAGATTCATTTTTTACTATATAATCATAGAATGATAATATTTTATAGGGTGGATAACTAAAATAAAATAATTGATCTTGAGGAGGGATGTTTCCCCTTATTTTGGTATATCCATTTTGTTTGTATAAGAGGGATTAATTTTAAGGATTTATTATCAAGGTGAGGATCCAAGGATTATGGGAGGTATTTTATGATATATTTGGGAATAAAATTTTCAATCCAAAGTGTCTTGAGAGGTGTGAGGAAGTGTGAGGTGTGAGTTCCTTTTATAGTGGAGGGGAGTGGTTCTCTTGTAAATACCAAAATGTATACATTATTGGGAGGTATCCCTTTCCCAATTTGAATAAAAAATAGAAAAAAATGGATTAAAAGTGAATAATTTTCTATAAAAACCTCCACCACACAAAAATAATTTCATTTTTAAAATTTTCTTCCATAACTCCTTTGATTCATTATTTCTTTTTCATTTTAGATTTTATTAAGGTAATTACTTTTAAATCCTATGAAAATTGAACATTAAGGCTAAATTAAAGAGATATTGATTAGAAAATATAGACACAATAAAATAAAAATATTATATATAATTTCAAATACTATATATAATTTTTTTTAAATTAATATCAAAAAAAGATCATGAAACGTGGAAAACACTATTTTAACCTAGAATGTGCTGGTAATGTTTTTCAAATATATGGTTCAATATGTTAATTATAATAGGTTTATTGGTGTATAAATAGGCCATAATTAATATTTTTTAACAAACACAAATAACTTGGTTGAATAAAATATTTTTATTAGTTTGAAATCATTTAATAAAATATAATTTATTTTAATATAACCTAAATGTCAATTATGACATTATTTGTTTAATTTTAGTTTTATAATATAAAAAAATGTTGTATATAAAATATATTTAAATCATAGCTATTTAACATGATATATTCATCTACCAAAAAATGTAACACAGTGATTCTTTAAATGTTCATTACTTGTAATGTTTTTACATAATTTATATAATATAATAATTTTCTAAATAATCTGGGCATTAGAGTTTGTTAAGACTTTAATGTAACTAATTCTTCACTAATTATTTAAATATAAATCATTATTATTAATATAACTCATTTATATTTCAAATGTTTATGTTTAAATGAATATATTTTGTATCCTTATCTCAATGTTTTATAAATATTAAAGGAAAGGAAGGTGCCTTTTTTGCCTTTTTCCTACTTAACATATCATATAGGGAACTGTAATGAAAATGTGTCCCACTAACTAATAAAATTAAAAAAAAATTGATGATATGGTAAAAAAATCAGAATCCAATGGAATTTTTATAATTTTAAATTTCATTTTGGTCCTTAATTTAATGTTTTTGTCAATTGTTTTGCTCAATTTTACATTGATCACTGTAATTATTTTTAATTAAGTTTATTAATATTTTTGTAAAAATATTATGATGATCATATTATACCACATCATTTATAATATTTACATCTGTGTATCACTTTTTCCCAAATTCAATTCATAGAAGAGGAAATGTTTAATTTAAAGAAAATCCAGCATATGTGGTAAGAATTCTTGTTTTTAGACATAGAATGGTCAAATTTTCGTTAATATTTAATATTTAAATTCAATATAAAATTGACTAAAATGAAAAAAAAAATGTATTAATATATTTATTATTATTATATTTTGAATTTAATACAAATTTAAAAAATAATTTTAATGTAATGATTACTTAAATGAAATGTAATTTTCTAAAAAAGTTAGTATCTTTCTATATTAATCAAAAAATGAATCATTTCAAACAAATACAAAAAATTAACTTGAATTAAATTTTGATATTACAGTTTCATATACTATGTTATGTTTTTCATATAATATTTATAAATTTTTAAATAATTATATTGATAGTATGTTATCCAATAAAAGGTGGTAAAACTATTTCTTTAAAAAAATTACAGACATTTTATACTCAAAAAGTTGGTGAATTATTATTTTAAGCCTATATAATTTATTGGATTAATGTGAAATCATTTTATATAAATGTTTTTAAAAATATAATCATTCATATTCACAATCGTCAATATAATGGAAAGATGATATCTTATATGTTAAATAATAATATCAATAGTATATTATTGTTCAGTAAGACTCGACCTTGTGTGTATCACAAGTTATCAAAGGGACTTGATGTGGCATGTAATAAAAGATAAAAATTTTGTTTCATGTGATGCATGATAAAAAATGAATTTTCTATAACCCCAGATATTTATGAATTTATATTAATTAAAAGTATGTATTTTATAAAATCATAGGATGGTACACACTAGGAATTCAGCTTATTACATGACCCTTGTGATAAATATTCATCATATTCTCCCATTACATGACAAGTATGTTAAAAAAAGATAGAAAAAACACCCATTTTAATAAAAAAACACAAAAAAAATAATCTTTCATTCTACGTACTCAATGAGAATCTCCTTACACCATTAAACATTTTTACCTAGACTCCATTAATTAAAATAAACATACTTCCCTTTGAATTTAGTCATTTTACAGAGAAAATTCTCTCCATTGCCGGTAGTTCCAAGATGAACTCAAATAAAGAGGAAAAAAAATAAAGAGAATGTAATTACCAAAAACTATGTAATTTGATGTTAGACATAGACACAAACACCCACATATATATATCCCTTTAAAGCTCATATATAGGTCAAATTTTTTCATAATTTTCTATCACAAATTGATCAACAAATAATAATAGTTAATCTGTTTAACATATCCATTCAACTATTAAAAATATGGTATTGTCTATACATGCATCACCCACCATTGATAAAAAATAGATGAATCCTCTTATAATAAAATAAAGCATGAAAAATTATTCTAAATCCTCTATGGGTCGAAATATGAACTCATATTGTGTCTAGTAATATGAAAAAAAACTATATGGTGTAATGTAACTATTTTTAATAATTCAATGGGTCTATTATCACTTTTAAAAACCATGAAAACTACATGATGCACAATGAAAATTAAATTGTTTCCCATCATAGCCCATTTTCAACCTCCCAACATTTATTTAATTTCACTGTGTCCAAGACTCTAATATAAATTATGAGAAAATACTGGTATAACATACTTCTTTCAATTCATTCTATCCCATTAAAAATTCATAGTATATTCCTTATCGATTAAAGGTAAAATAGAAAACATACAAATAACCATAAATTTATTTTCTGATATATAAGAAATTTTTCCAGTAAGGGAACCAATAATATAGATATCACGTAGTGAAATACCTTATAAATTGATCATTATGATACAAAATGAGATCAATGATATCAAATTATAAGAAGATATAGGGATAATCAAATGGGAAAATAAAAGGGTGGGATAAGATTCTAACTAGAGAGAATTCTGTGAAGAAAAGAGGGTTAAAAATAAAAAACAACACATTAAATACATACAATACCCCTCCAACATAGTACCTATATAAACCATGGTTTCCTCTTACCAACATATAGAAAGGAATCATGGATCTTGGTAGATTACAATAATAATTTAATTAATTTAATGGTTATTACTAACCCTTTATATATCCCTTAAATTCTTGGGTGGAGTTTCTATCTTTCCATAACATTTTATCATACTCTGAAATTAATTAATTATATCCTGAAAATTATGATAAGTATCATGATTTTCAAGAAATTGGAAAATTTACATGAAATTAGAAAAAAATCAAATTCATATTTTAATATTCCATTTTCATTTTAATAAGGAATATTCAGGATTCTATAATCCATAATCCTTAATAAAATCATATTTTAAAAAATTAATCATTATATTGAAATAACTATTACATAAGAAATTAATTTTTATTATCAATTTATATATTAATTTTAATACCCTATTACCATCAATTTAAATTTTTAGATATCAAATATGTATCAATAATTACTAATATTAAGTGTTTATCTCCAAAACAACACCCTATATATGTCAATTTAATTAAAATATCTACTTATGCTTGAAAAATATAGATTATATAGTTTAAATGTTTTAATGAATAATAAAAAAATTATTATACTAATCTAACACTAATAGTAATATAATAAACCCAAAAGGACTGATGAAATATTATGTTATATAATAATGTGGTGACATTTCATGAAGAAAAATATATTCTATCTATTTTTATTCATGGAGGGAAAATGTACATGAAAATTTTATATTTATCAAGTGAAGTACATTATTAGTGATTTCTTTTTTGTAAATTAATTTTTTTGTGTAATTTTATTTTAATGATAGTGAAATGTGGTCACAGAATACTTTAAATTAATTTTTAGTGATATAGGACAAATTCTAAATAATGAATTCAGTATCATTTTTGTGGTCATTATGAAATATATCTAAATTGAAAATATATACTATATTTTAATTTTTTTGAAAAATAAATGGTACATTTTCAATTTAATGTAATAAATTTTATAAACATAAAAAAAATTATTATTCATTATATGGTGAAGTAGGTTTGTATAATTATGATCAAGTAACACATTTTGAGGGAGTTTTATTGTATTTCATTTTCTAATAATTTATTTATGATTCTGAAATTATATGTTGAAATATAATGGTTAAAAAAATTACTATATAATGGGAAAATATTTTCCCTTGACATATTATGTTATTGATTTTTATATATACAATGTTAAAGAAATAAATTGTTTTATATTATACTAGAGAGGGAAAGTGAGGGTTAAAATGGTTTCTCATAATATGAATGGATAATTTTTCATTATCATATATGGGTTAATCAAAATATGGTATAAAATAATAATATTAGGTAGATTTAATGTTTATATGATGAAAATATAACATTTACATGTTTATAGATAAACAAAATGAGTCATTTTTTATCAAAAATTTATTGTACAATGAAAGAAAAATTATTAATTTAGTATAATTATTTCTTCAGTGTTATATTATTGGTGAAGAGTGCTTTTGATATAATTGAGTCTAGAAACATAAAAATTGGATTAGGGAAGAGTTATGGGAGAACAATTATAATGGTGTCCCTAGGGATCCCAAAACATTATACTTGAGGAAAAGAATCCAAATTATGGGTCCCTAATAACACTATTCAATGAGTAAAAATAAATAAATTGTATTATTAAGATGTGTTTTGATTATTTTATTCATTATGATATTTGTTTATAGATGTAAATTAGTAAATCTAAAAGGACGTTGGGGATGTTTAGTTATTTCTATGAAAAAGTATGATATATAAAATAACTGATTTTTATTATCATGTGTTATGTAGAATATTTTATAGTAGTTTGGGTGACTAGAATTAAAAATTGGTAACATATAATTGTTCACTAGATAATGAAAAATTTTATTGGGTCATATATAAAGTAAAATAGTTAACCAATATTCTATTAATTTTTTATAATTAGTCTAACAATTGTATCATTTTACAAAATTATACCATTTGATTAGAAAAATAAACTATGGGGATAGGTGAATCAGCCACTAGTTAGTTTTTTCTATGGGAATAGGTTCATCTAAGAGGAATGTGGAAGTAGAAAATTGTTATTCAGTTATCTTATTCATTCATAGTATTACATTTCATTTTCTTACTGATTTTACATATGGATTCATATGAAAGATTAAACCATGAAAACATGTTCCTCATAATCTCATTAATATAAGACAAACTGATATATATTATCATACATTTTTATTTTTTTATAAAATATTAAAATTTGATAAATTTTATTTATTTTTAAGATATGGGACAATCAGACAAATATAATATAAGAAACACAATGAACATTTTATGATAGATTTAAATGGTAATATTCTATATAAATTTGATTCTTTTTAAATGATATCTATGTTAATAATATATATGGGATGGATGATGATATCTCGGATTCAATAGTGTTTCATTGTTTTAAGATAAATTATGATTTAAATTTTAGTTTATTTTCTTAATATAATGGTTACTTTTTTTGAAAATATAGTTTTTAAATTTCAAATGGGTTAATGATACCAAATGATCAAACTAAATATTATTGAGAATTTTTATACAAAGGACCATGTGATTTATATTTAATAATTATATAAATTAAATTATGATGACTTGTATGTGGATTCCTCTAAGTTAAAATGATTTTTAAGTGACATAGTGATCATTTATAATAAGAGAACACCATGTTTTTTTAATAAATATATCATATAATGGTATTAATAATATATAAAATATTAAAAATAAATTCACAATAAATTGTGGATGATGAATCTCAATAATGAAAATTAATAATATGTTTTGATGATCCATGTGATTTTGTATAAAAAATGTTATTGGTTATTTTTGATCTGATGTTAAGAGTTCAATTTAATTAATTTTAATTGAAATAAATATATTTCTATGTTATATACTCTATATTCTAGAAAATTATTATATTATGTGATATGATTTCATAAAATACTTCGATTTTATAAATTGACATTTAGAATAATTACATATTTTATGTTTGTTATTTAGTATCATAATAAATTAGGAATAAGGATTTCATGAACTGGATATGATAGTAGGAATAAAATATATTGAGTTTGTGTGACACATTTTATCTTCATATAATGAGTTTTTTTATTATTTTTTCCCTAATGGGTTATACTAAATTTAAAATTTAAAAAAACAATGTTACATTAATTTATGGAATCATCATTGATGATATGTTTTTCATGTTTACACCATTTTTTTAGTGACATGGTGTGGTTGATGTTCCCCCACTATATTTCATCAACTATATAGGTTTTTAGTATCACCTTGATGAATAATTATTTATACTAGTTATATATATATATATTGTGGATTCATTATTGATTATAGCATTCTGTGTTCACAAGATATGTTTGACCAAGGATAAATCCTCCAGGAAATTAGTGGGTTTCTATGGATGATTTCAAATATGATGGGGGTATTAAATTTAAGGTGTACTATTATAATTCTATATGACCAAATTAGGTCATAGTGCATGGTGGAGAAGTATATTATTCTATTAGAATTTATTTCCACCATAAAAGGGACCGAGTTCATATAAATATTATACAATTGTGTAAGAGGTAAAATATGTCAAGAAAATAGTGTTATAGTTTGATGGTGATTAGAGTCTCAATTTGGAAGGCCACTGGGAAAATGATTATATTTATTAATCTAGGTAGTCATCCAGTGTGATGTGTAATAAGATTCATTATACAAGTGGTCCAATCAAAGATATATTATTCATGATAGGGATTTGATTTCAATATATTATATATCAATATCACATTAGTGGGTAGTTACAGAGGTATGGGTGCACAATGTCAAGTAGGTAGTGATACATTGTATCATATACTATGATATCACATGGGAAACACATTATGTTTAGATTCATAGATAGTTTCCAAGACTAGTATCTAATTTTACAAAATTTGATATGAACCGAGTATAGAGAAAAATGAAAAATGAAAAAATATTTTATGATTATGATATTTCAAATCCTGAATACCTAAGTGGTTTGATAGAGACTTAATATATTGAAACCTAAATTTGAATATTATTTGAAGTGGGTTAGTTTTATTATATCATAACTCTTGATGTGATATAAATTTTTCCATCAATGTTATTTTTTATTCCAGATAGAAAATGATTCAAGTCAAATATTTGTTTTTCTGATTACTGATATGATTTGATTATGGATATATATGCTTCTTTATTCCATCTAATGTGATCATTAATGACCAAGATACATACACCATAACCCAATAAACATATATCAAATAAAATGGATGCATTTAAAATAAAATGTAATTATTTAATTATATAATTCAATAATATTTGATCAGATAGAAATTCAGCCCATGGAAATTTTATTTAAATCCTATAAAATTTGATATTTGATAACATAAAATTGACATAGTTATATTAATGAGGGTAGGATATGATATATTTTATATTTGAATATAAATAAAAAAAATTAACCTACAAGAAAACATGATGTTAAGTATATTCATTGAAAAAATATAAACTGTTGATAAAATTGAACAATGTTTAATTTGTGACCATATGGACATAGTAGTCCTCTCGATGAAGAATTAATGAAACAATTTAATAATTTTTATACTAAATCATTGTTTTTATTTCAATTCTATTTGAATTTATTGTGATCTCATGAATATATAAATTTTATATATGTCATCATTCATATTTTTCTTTACAGTTTTTTGTTGTTATCTATGATGTTGATACTTTATCTTCGTTTATATTTATTTTTAGAAATATATGTTTTTTGGTTTTTCATAATAGCTATAAAAAATTGTTTTGATATAATTGCGTAGTTTTATAGAATGTCTATTAAATGATAGTTTGGTATGGAAAAAATTCATTCAATAGATATTATAAAAGGTCTCATGTGTGTTTAGGGATTTTTTGGAGCCCAGAACACACATTTTTGGGTAAAATGGCCAAGTCACACTGTTGGCGCATGATTAGAGAACGATTGGCCAAACCATGTAGATGGTCAATTTCTGGATAGAACCACTTCCCCCAGTTTGTGCATGACCATGCGGCCTAACCATGAAATTTTCCCTTTATCCTAGGTAACTCTTTATAAAAATCATGCACATGCCTTTTTTCTAGGTAAATTGACAATTTTACCCTTAATGATCTAATTAGAACCCATTTTCTTCCTTAATCTGAGAACCAGCATGATTAACCCCTTTCTCTCTTAAATTGAAGAGTTTTGAAGTCCAAAGCTAGGAATTCAAAGATCTACTTCATCAATGATCTGATCAAGCATATGTTCATCATGTTGGTTTTGCAACAGTAAGTACTCAAGTCCCATTGATCCATCATCCTTCTCTCTTAATCTTGACTGAGTTATCATGGTATGAGTTGTTTTCACTTTTTCTTAGATCTAATATGATTCATACTGAATCAAGGGCCATTACCAGAGCAGGGGAGTCATGCAAGCCTCAGGTGGGTGGTCTATTACCCATCTATAGTGTTCATTGATTTTGGATTAGTTTTATGGGGCCCACTTATTTCCTAGAGTGTCATTTATGGAATTTATATGACATTTTTATACTCATTCGAACCTTATGGTTATACACTTTGAATATAAGTGATTAATTTTAGGTGGTTATGACCACAACTCTATCCTTTCTATGTCGAAGGTTATTCCTTAATTCTTGTTTAGTGTTTTGACAGGTTTTCTCCACCATTCGAGTATTCCTTGGCATGACTTTCCTAAGGGTAAGTGATTCTATACTAAATGTAATTATCTATTTTTTGAATTTCATAATTTGAAGTACCATGTATGCTCACTACTTTTCCTTCCTAATGTAAGTGCTTCAATTTGACAAGTAAATGTGAAATGTGAATTAGAAAGTATACTATGTATATGAGTTTCCTTAAATGTAAATGAATAATTGATTGCATATCTGTAGCACCCCATATCACATTAATGGAAGGTAGCACAATGATCCTTGAATATGGAATATGATTAAAAAGGGATTAAATTAATGGTTTCATGATACTTGTCCTTGTAAAACTATTAAAAGGACAGGCTTCAACCAAATGACTAGATTAAGTTGTTACATACTAATTGACCTCATCATAATAATGAAAGGATGGATTAAACCAAATGAAATATTACACAACATCCTAATCAAGTAAAAATGGTCTAACTCAAGCACTCCAAGGATTCTGATTAGGGAATTTCATGAGCACTCGAAGACCAAATTTGGATTCAAGGATATAGCTTGCTTGGGGTGAGATCCACCTAGATCCCGATAATTATTTGTTATTAGATGCCTATTATGATGTCATCGGATCCCTATATATTTTTATAGTATGAATCAGATACACTCCATGGATCATGTATTGATAAGTATGGTCCATAGTTACATCCCCTAGGGCCCTGTCTCTGTTTATCCCTATCTTACCTTGGACGATCACCTTGGATTTGATTGGCACCACATTCTAGAATGCCTCAGAATATGCTCCTTGGATTACACTCTTATCCTTAGCCAGGCTACAGTTACTACTGATTTGTGACCGCTGAGGTCTACATTCCCTTGTTTATTGAAATGGAACATTATTATGAAATATTCATTACAGGATTCCTTGTCATAACATGAAACCATCACCATGGTTAACATGTGAGACATTTATAATTTGGAAATAATAAATAAATTGACTGGATATCTTTATACACCAGTCGGGGGATGAATCAGGTACATGAGTATTCAGTGACCTTGTACTGTTTACTTTATATATACATGTTTTCATAACGTTACGTTTCCATTACAAGGGCCAAATGTTATAGACAATATTGGTGGTGGCCCTATGAGATTTATCTTACACCCTCTTTAGGTGTCGTTTGGTACCCAGAGTAGATTACATGACTGCATGTGTTGATAAAGGGAAGAACACAACATCAAACTCTTTATTTCTTTCTGTATAGGTTGGATCTTGATAGCAATAGACAGAGTTGAATCTTGGGATGCTTGAGATATTCATTTGATATACTTTATACTTTTGTTGAACATGTTATGTCTACTGGAATGTATCCATGTTTTATAGTTTTCTAGTGACATTCCATATCATTAGTTGTTGAATTATATTCTAGTTTTCTCAGTTATTAATATCCTTCTTTATCTATTTTTATTTTCTAATTCCATTATTTACTTAGATTGTATCTTCTATTTACCCTATGTTTATACTCACCCAATATTATACACTTTAGTAATGAGGTAATAGTATCCCCACGGAGACACCCTAGGCACTCACTGCTAGTTGGAAGCCTCTGGAGTTTGGGGAAATACGCTAGAGGCCATGCAGACCACTAGGTTTAGGGCACCAATTAAGTGGAATCTGAGTTTGGGACATAACAATGTTGTATCATGGGGGTTCTATTCCTTTTTTTCTTTACTATTTGTAGATAATATATTGGGGATTATGAACGAATGGGACATGGTTATAAGCCATGCTTGGGCATTGCGAACCCATTATCAGTTTTAGAAACCAAGTTTCCTAAATTATAAATATTTTTCTATTTTTGCCTACTATAGATGGTGTTATTTCACCATTAGGCGATGCACATGCTTTGTGTTGTTATGGATTATTACTCTATTAGAAATTTTATTTTATTATTGGCTCGTTGATATGGGGGAAAGGATCATTGTTACATGAAACATTATAGGAACCTATATTTTTCATGTCATGCATATTTCCATGCCATATTGGTGTGTTTCACTACTTTGCATTGCTTTATATGCATGTGATTATTGATTAGTGATGTAATATATTTCTTATGATTGTATTATTCTTGGATGCGGATGAGTGTTTCATATCTTAATTCATGCGGTGTGTGAGGTATCATGGGTTAATATGTGTAATTTACTATATTGAGCCATTATTCTATAAATAAATGGGTGTCGTTTCCAATGATAGGGGTATGGGTAGTGATTCACCAGAAATGGATATCCATTATAAAGTGAAACATGACATCAAAAATGAAATGGTTTCACTTCCTTATCCTACATTTTCATGTTTATTAATTTTAAAGGATTGAACCTAGAAATAAAATGTTATGTAAAATGAAACTTATACATGAGAACTTCTCGATACCTGGTTGTCTAAGATGGTAGTTGGTGTATTATGCCTTTAGTACTGAGTTATCTTGGGTTCAGTTTCTACTAGTGATGTTATCATTCTACTAAATCATGTTCTAATTCATGTGCTTTAAAATTGTAGACCAATGCAGCCAAGATGTCCACATAATGTACACTAGGAAGATAGCGACGACCATGCTCCAGACGTGGTGGACCATGAGTCACCAGTTTTACCTTCATGAGTGCCACTTGAGGTACCTACTGTTGTACCTAATCATAGCACTAATTCCCAAGTTTTTGATAGCTTCCTACGTCTGATTCAGTCCATGCATGGTGCTCCACGGCTTTCACCTATTCTTGATTATTTGAATCGTGAGTTCCAACAGCAACATCCTTCTACTTTCTCAAGAGGTGGTGGTCCATAGGATATTGATTAATGGCTAGAGGACAACATACCAATATTTGAGCATCTTTAGGTGCCTTCATAGTATATTGTAACACCCCGTGATTTAATAGTATGTTATCTCTTTAAAGTAATTCAATATCTCGTGTTACACACAACACCAAGTTCAAGCGCACCACAGCTTACCAAACTAGCTGTTCAAAAAGAGGTTATGAATAGTATTAACCAAATTTTGTATTTTATATATATCCTATATGATTTCAAAATTAAACTTTTGTTTTTATTATACATAATATAAGGAAAAATTCATTTTTCAAATAAAAGAAGTATTTTAAAAAATGCAGTTTTTCCGCCTTTTAATGGAGAACCCTTTTTAAATCCAATATTTGATACTTTATATACTAAATTGAGTGAAATTAAACTATTTTTTATAAGTGGGACATAAAAATTTAGTTTGGATAAATTTTTGGTACATTTATGATAACTTTCATATTTTGATGACTAGTGAAAAATACTAAATTTTAATTTAAAACAACTTTTTTACTCGAAATAATTTATAGGGTTAAATTATAAATTTGAGTGGTTTTAATTTATAATTATATTATATTTTTATCATTTAATATAATTTATGTCATTATAACTTATTTCACATTTAAATTGGACAGAAACACATGTCAATATTTTGATAGTTTTTACTTTTTAAAAACCCGCTTTTTGGTTTTGACAACGGGAAATAATTTTAAATTAATTAATGAAAATTATATGATTTTAATTTGGTAAAATAAACTTCATTTTTGAATTCAGAATATTAAAATTATCTTAGTGTTAATTTTTGGTATTTTTCTGAAAACATTCATTTTTTATGAATAGTGAAAACACTACGTTTTGGTCTAAAACCGACTTTTTATTTAAATAATTATTTATTTTATTTAAATTTATTTTATGTAAAAATAGATACATAATACTTATATTATTCTAATTTAATTAATTTGAGTCATTTTATAATAATATTATATATATATATAAAAATTGAAATTTTTAACATCTTTTACGCACCTTCTAGACACATTTACAACTTTGCATAAAACGTAATTTTACCGCATCTGTGAATTGAATTTTAGAAATCCAAGAGACACGACTGAAATCAGTAAGTAAAATTTGGTTCAATAGGATGAAAATAATTTTGTTTAATAGTAACTTTTGAATTTTATTTACCACGGTTAAAAGTAAATACGGTAATTAAAGGTAAAAATGATATTATAATTACCCTAAAACATGTCCTAATTCTATTGGATAAGTTTATTTCGACAAAAATAAACCTTAGGAATAAAATATGATCCTCTTTTATCCACTTGGATTAGATTAGTATATTTATTATTATTTTATTTAAATAAGTGTTAAATGTGTTAAATTCAAATTTTAATAACTAAAACATTTTTAATATAGGGTTATACATAAGATAATTTAGACTATAAATATTCATTATAAATATAAAATGATTTCCTATATAATGGTATTTTATTTATAATTTTTTGATATTAAATAATTAAATTTATTTCTAACACAATGATTATAAAGTAATTACCTTATTAATGAAAGATTAAAATAATTTATATTATAAATATCCAAATAAATGTAAATTGAGAATTTTGATGCATTACAGTAATTTTTTAGGTTAATATTATATGTTAGGGTGGATTAAATAAAAAAATTTCTAAGTGATAAAGTTTTTTTGACTTTATCAAAAACAAAATACTAAATAGTGTCAAAATTGACATAAATGTGTTTTTAAAACAAATACTATATTATTAAATGATATAATATTCCTAAAAATATAAGGATCTTCAAATAGACTTATATAATGATATATATATATATATTAATGAACCACATGGGGTTATCTTGGAATTTTATTGTATGTTTATTAACCATTTATTATAATAATACAGTAATACATGGTAAAAGTTAAACTATTTAACTAAGAGTTAAATATAAATGATAAGGTTAATATGGTGACCTAAGCCTGTCTAAACCCTATTGGATGAGATTTTTCTCACCCATACCGACCTTATCATCTAAATAAATTCTTTTTTAGGCATTATAAATAGAATATGATTGTATAATAAAAAAATATTTCAAGTTTTTCCTAAAGTGACCCTCACCGCTCTTATAAAAGGGTACTTCCCCTTCTCTCAAAATCACACATCCAAAGCCATTTGGCTAGGACAAACCCGAATCTAATATCATCCAAACTACCCTCACTTCAACCTATATTCCTTACTTTGATCATAAATCCATCCAATGGAGCACTTTTGATCAAATCAAAAGGAATCACCTGAAGAAGAGGTAATAATTTCATCACCTCTTTCAAAGTTCTTTTCTCTATCCACTTCCACTTTATTTGTTGTTTCCATACCAAATTAATAACTAAATTACCTTCAACATATTGTGATGTTATTATAAATATGTAACAACCATATTCATTATTCTATCCATCCTATTAATGACAAAGTCACCATACATGCGTGCGTATGGCTTACCGTCTCCACGTCGTGGTGTAGTTTGTTATTCACCAATTCATTATTTAGATGAGTATAATTTATATAAATAATAAATATAACATGTTAATAATTTTTTATATATGATATACCATCCAATTACATATTATTTCACCATCAATAGAATGGTATTGTCGCTCGTGCGTACGTACAGATTACCATCTCCACGAACACGATCAGATTCATTCCCCATCATAACCATTCAAGAATAATTTTCATTTTATAAATAAAATAATGTTTACAAACTTAATATCATTTTTTATATGAATCAGATACATTTTATCCATAATAAAAATGACTTACATAACAAAACATATAAAGTAAAATGAATCAGTTAACACCCAAAACAATGATACTACGAAAATATTATTAACAAAACAATATTAGAAGATCATATATGATATCATATTTATGTATGCAGTTATTTTATAATTTAATAAAAAACTATTTAACTATTATACAGAAGGTTAAAGTACCCTTGACCTAGTAAAAGTACAAGGTAAAGGTTAATTTTACAATCATTTTACTCATCTGAGGTTGTTTATATGTAAGTATCTATTGGGAATTCTTTATCATCCAAATCTATGATTCCTAAAAATATATTTCAAAACATTTTTACTATTTCCTATAATATTGTTTAAATCAATTTATAACCTTTCTTTACCTTCTATAAAAAAATTTAAATTAATCTTTCCGTCATTTTCCAAACAAGGTACTTTATGACCTTTTTGACAAATTATGGTAAGAATGTTTTTTAGCTTATACGGCGGGTGCAGCTATTTTACTCCATTATAACACCTCTGAAGCTTCTCTTAGAAGATTATAAGAATATTTTCAAAATAAATGTATTCATTTATAATTATTTTTTTTTTAAATGATTTCAAAATAGAAAGATATATTTCTCTCAAATATTTTTGATTTCATCTATGTCAACATCCTTTGATGTATTTTACACTTGTTTGAAGTTGATTTATTATAATACAATCTTCTATATTGTATTGAAGGTTTTGTGATATGTTTGACTATGGATTTTTTATTTTTATACGATTCATTGTTTATGTTTAAAGTTTTAACATTTTGTATTCTAGTTTTAATATGAATGTTTATGTTGTGTTTCAAATATTTTCATATGAGGAATGTATTGGACATAGTAAGTGATGGGTGGAGCCCGCTATAGCTCTTCAATACATCTGTAGGTCTCATGAGACAAACAAGTTTCTTAGAACAAGGCCTTGACAAAATATTATTTTTAGTCTTGGCATGTGGCCTTGACTTTGTGGTTATGATGTCTGGAATTATGCATTCCGTCATTATGAAATTAGCTATTGATATTACATGTGATTACTCTACTAGTAGAATATCCATGTTAATAAGTAAATGGAATTACTTTGATTTATATTTTCTATATTAATCTGAAGTTTATTTTTAAAAATGATTTTGTTTTAGTCTTATACATTGTTGTAAATTCTTATGCTTATCTATGAAAGTTTCCACTATATTGTTATCCTTACTGAGAATCTGAGCTCACCCCTTTCTATGTTTTATTTTTCCCAGGATGTCAAGAAGTATTTTATGATTGACCTGCAGGGATAGGCTAAAGGATATAAGTGTGTTCAAAGGGGACACAATGTTTTTTTCTTTATTTCATGATGTAATAAAAAACTTATGTATGTATCTAGTACTTACAAGGCTACTAAATTAATCAGTCATTTGAGACTGGATCTCTTGTGATCATCCCAATGTTATGTAATAATGCACTGACTCCAGGTGATAAGGGTTGGGGCATTACACGTAGGGTCATTATTACTACATACATGCTTTGGCATTCATCCAATCATTTTTGGGATGGGAATACCTAGGCCAATCGTTATTAGGGCGTGATATGGGTTGATTTCTTAGTTTCCTTCAATGATCAGTTCATTCCTCATAAACTAAGAGCTAACAGAGATAGAGATTTTATGCATCTTTAGTAGGGTTCTATGTCAATTATGTAATATTCAGCACGTTTCACATAGTTACAGTGCTTCACACGTCTTCTAGCTAGTGATGAGCTTTAACAAGCTAGACGCTTCAAGAATGGGCTCTAGTATTCCATATGTATTAAGGTGATTGTCTTTTTCCTGAAGATATTTTATATAATAGTCAATCATGATCTTATCACTGAGTCCAACCTGATAAACAACAACAATACCAGGTTTAATTGATTATTGTTGTATCGTTCTAATAGTTCTTTAGGTGTAAGGAAGTCTTATCTCTTGGTTTTATGTTTGGGAAGTGAAAACTAGAGTTCCCATTTCAATATCTCTTTAGTGTGTCATCAGAGTGGAAGATGGGGAAATTCAAAACCTCAATGTGATAGAGACCCACTGGAGTGTTGATCTTGTGTCTGTATGGGGCATCTTCAACGTTTCTCTAGGACCTTTCCACTAGCTTTGAGTAGAAAAGGATTTTCATTAGCTCCACCTTTAGAAGAAAGTTATTTTACATCGCATCAAGCGGGGTGTTGGAATAGAACTAGTAGTTTTGGCCGTGGAGGAGGCCGTGGCAGTGGTAGCCATGGCCTAGATTACCAGTAGCATCAAAAAAGTAGTTATGATCATGGTAGTCCATTGGTTGCACATGGCCATGGATTAAGACAGTTGAATGTACTATAGTAGATACTCGAGGATCAGGTTATGGGAACATCTATAGTATGAGGTACTATTCTTGTGGCATCTAATATAGTATCTGTTTTTTATATAGGTTCATCAAACTCTATTATCTCTATATATGTTATGGAAAGTCTTGGACTGGAGATACAATATCACTATAATGTAATGATCCTATATATTCCATTAGGGGTATGAACACAGGGTATATTCCAGTATAGGGACTTCCCCCTTGAGGTAGGAAGTTACCCTTTCTTATGGAACCTCTTTGTTCTTGAGATTATGTTCTATGATGTCATACTTGGGATGGACTAGTAGGTTCACTATCATGCTTTTTTTTACTTCTATCTTGTAATACCCTGACCCCAGTTACCCAGAGTCGGTGCATTATTACATAACATTGGAATGATCACAAAAGATCAAGTCTCGAAAGACCGATTAGTTTAGTATCCTTAGAAACACTAGATACATTCATAAAGTTTACATTACATCATAAAGTGAAAAACTACAACAACATATTGTCTCCATAGAACACACTCATATCCCCTCATACTATCCCTACAGGTCATTCATAAAATACTTCTTCACATCCTGGGAAAAATAAAACATAGAAAGGGGTGAGCTTAGATGCTCAGTAAGGATAACAATATAGTGGAAACTTTCATAAATAAGCATAAACATTTAAGGCAATGTATAACTAAAACAAAAGCCTTTTAAACTTGAACTTCAGCATAATATGGAAAAAATAAAGTGAAATAATTCCATTTACTTATTCACATGGATATTCTACTAGTCGAATAATCAAAAGTAATATCAATAACCACTTTCATAATGATGGAATTTATAATGCCAGACTATCAAAACCATATAGTCAAGGCCTTGTGCCAAGACTACAAATAAGATTTTGTCAAGGCCTTATGCCAAAACACTAGTTTGTCTCATTAGACCTACCGATGAATCGAAGAGCTATAGCAAGATCCACCCGTCACTCAGTAAGTCCAATTCATTCCTCATACAAAAAGGTTTAAACATAACATAAACATTCATATTAAAACTATCATACAAAATGTCAATACTTTCTCCATAAACCATGAATGGTATAAAAATAACACATCCATAGTCAAACATATCACAAAACCTTCAATACAATATGGAAGTTTTGTATCATAATAAATCAACTTCAAATAAGCTTAAAATCCATCAAAGGATGTTGACATAGATGAAATCAAAACTATTTGAGAGAAATATCTCTTTTTTGAAATCATTGAAAAGTCACACATTTATAAAGGAAGTAATTTAAAAGAGATTTTTGAATCAAAGTGTCTCATACCACTTTGAAACTTTTGAAAAGAAATATCATTTCAAAAAATTCATGTCCATAAAAATAAATCCTTAAAATCATTTTGAAAACATGTACATTAACTAAAAAGATTTAGAAAGATAAATATTTAAAACATTTAAAATTTTGATCTTGATAAAGAGTACCTTTCACAAATTCTTAAATTATTCATTTTGAAATCATTTAAAAGTCACATAATTATAAAATAAAACATTTACTTTCAAAATATTCTTATAATCTTGTAAGGTAATCTTCAACAATTTTATAATGGAGAAAAATAGCCGCACCCGCTGTATAAGTTAAAAAAACATTCTTACCTTAATTCTGTAGAAAAGGTTAAAAAGGACCTTGTTTGGAAAACGACATAAAGATTCCTTTATAAACTTATTATAAAAAGTCAAAAAAGGGTATATATGACTTTAACTCATAATCTGTAAAATAGTAAGATTTATTTGAAATATATTTTTAAGAAAAATGGATGTGGATGATAAAGAGGTCCCAGTAGATAATTACGTATAAACAACCTCAAATAATGAAGAGATTGTGAGATAAACCCTTACCAATTTAGTAAATTACGAAAAATACACCCCATGAAAGATTTATCATACAATGAATATGTAAATACACATAAATTAAATTGTATTACACAAAAAAACAATTATGGGCAGTACATACACCACACAAAAGGTAATAGTGGCAATATGGCATGAATCTCATGGGAATAAGGAGTGAGATCAAAACCCCTTACCTTGTACTTTTCCTTGGTCGAGGGCAGGTTAACCTCCTGTATAATAGTGAAATAATTGTTATTAAATTATAAAAGAATCATATATATTAATATGATATCATATATAATCTTTTAATATAGATTTGTTAATAATATCTTAGTATTATCTTCGTTTTGGGCGTTAACTTACTCGTTTTATTTTATATGTTTTGTTACATAAGTCATGTTTGTTATGGATAGGTTGTATATTATTAATATACATAATGATATCAAGTCCTTAAACATTATTTTTAATCATCAAATGATAATTATACTTGAATGGATATGATGGGGAATGAATCTCATCGCATTCGTGGAGACGGTAGTCCGTACGTACGCACGAGCGACAATATCATTCTTTTGATATTAAAATAATATATAATTGAGTAGTGTATCATATGTAAATAATAATTATCATGTTATATTTATTATTTACATGAATTACACATCATTATTATACCCATCCAAATAATAATGTATTGAATAACAATTACACCACGACGTGGAGACGATAAGCCGTACGTACGCATGTATCGTTACATGTCATTCAAAGGATGGATAGAATACTGAATATGGTTGTACCATATTTATAATAACATAAAATTATATATAAGATACTGGAGATATTATTTTAGAAAGGAAATAACAAAGAAAGAAGAATTTGAAGAATAAAGGAACTTGAAAGAGGGCGGTGAAAACATTACTTCTTCTTCGTGTTCTTCCTTTTGATTTGATCAAAAGGGATCCTTAGGTTGGCTTTCTGATCAAACTAAGGCCTCTAAGTTGAAGTGAGGGAAGTTGAGAGAATATTTGGGCAGGTTTTGGCTGAGCCAAAAGGCTTTGAAGGTTTGAATTAGAGATAAGGGGGAGTTCCCTTTTATAAGAGGGGTGAGGGGAACCTTAGGAAAAACTTAAAATATTATTTTATAATAAATTCATATTCGGTTTATAATGGATACAAAGTGGATTATTTAAAATTTAAGGTGGTTATGGGTCTAAATCCTTTCAACCAATAGATTTTATATAGGTTTGGGTCACTATATTAACCTTGTCATTTATATTTAACTCTTAGTTAAATAGTTTGACATTTACCATGTCTCTTTGTATTTTTATATTATATGGTTAATAAACTTACTATATACTTCCAAGAGAACCCCAAGTGGTTCATTAATGATACACCTATAATTATATAAGTCCTTTGTAAGAACCTTATATTTTTAGGAATATAATATGAATTAATAATATAATGTTTTTTTAAAAAACTCTTTTATGTCAATTTTGACACTATTTGGTATTTTGTTTTTACTAAATTTATAACAGCATTATTACTTCGAACCTAATTCATTTAATCAACCCTAACATGTCATATTAACCTATAAAATTCTTGGAATTTATTAAAGGTCTTAAATTATATTTATTTTGGTATTTATAATATCAATTATTTTAATATTTTACTAATAAGGTAATTACTACATCATCATTGTGTCATCAATAAATTAAATTATTTAATGTCTAAAAATTATAAATAAAATACCATTATGTAGGAAATATTTTTATATTTATAATGAATATTTATAATTTAATTTATCTTACGTATAACCCTATATTAAAAATATTTTAGTTATTAAACTTTGATTTTAACTCTTTTAACTCTTCTTTGAATTAAATAATAATAAATGTCCTAATCTAATCCAAGTGGACCAAATAGGTTCATATTTTATTCCTAAGGTTGTTTTTGGTCGAACTATATTTATCCAATAGAATTACGACATGTGTTAGGGTAATAATAATATCATTTTTACCCTTAATTACCCTATTTACATTTAACCGTGGTAAATAAAAGTTAAAAGTTACTATTCACCAAAAATTATTTTTTTCTTATTGAACCACATTTTACTCCTTGATATTAACCTTTTCTCTCCGATTTTTGAAATTCCACTCACTGAAGCGGTAAAATTAAGTTTTATGTGAATTTGTAAATTCTCCTAGGAGGTGGGTAAAAGACGGTGAAAAGTTCAATAAAATTTTTATATATCTAAAATTATTGTAAACTAACTCCAGTGAATTACATTGAACTTATATAGGTATTATGTATCTATTTTGACCTTAATTAAATTTAAATAAAATAATTAATTAATTAATTAAAAAAATTCAATTTTAAACTATAACTCAGTGTTTTTTTCACTATTCATCAAAAATTGAATGTTTTCAGAAAAATACCAAAAATTCACCCTAATCTAATTTCGATATTCTGAATCCAAAAATGAAGTCCATTTTGAAAGATAAAATTTATAAAATTTCAAAAATTGGGTATTACTATTCATAACGGCTAGTTTGATTGGTTGTGGTGTGTGTTAGAACTCAAAGTTGCATACAACACACGCTACTGTATTATTCAAAGAGAAGAGTACCGTAGAAGCTTGGGGTGTTACATTCTCCCCTACTTCAAATAATTTCGTTCTTGAAATTTCTAGAATACTACCGCATGAAAAGACTCGGGTGGTTCTTCATCATAAGTTCCTCAGGTTCCTATGTTGCCTCTTCCATCTTATGGTTTCACCATAGAACTTTTACCAGACGAGTTGTCTGGTTTCTCAGCACTTGTTCTCTAGTATCAAGAATCCTGATGGGCTCTTTGCAATAAGACAGATCAGGTTCTAGTTCTACTTCCTCATAAGTGAGTACATGTGTTGGGTCAGGCATGTATTTTCTCAATAGTGATACGTGAAAAACATCATGAACTTTGGAGGGACTTGGCGGCATTTCCAAATGGTAAGCTGCAGCCCCAATTAGTTCTAGAATTCTGAATGGTCCGATGTACCTGGGACTCAATTTACCTTTCTTACCAAAACGTATAACTCCCTTCCATGGAGATACCTTCAAGAAAAGATTATCTCCTACCTGAAATTCCAAATCCTTCCTTCGGTTATCGGTATATCTCTTCTGCCTACTTTGAGCTGCTTTGATATGGTTTTGGATTACCTTCACCTTTTCCATCATTTCCTCCACCAATTCTGGGCCTACGAGTTTTCTTTAACCAACATCATCCCAACAGGTTGGTGTGTGACATCTCTTTTCGTATAACGCTTCATATGGTTCCATATGAATACTCGAATGGAAGCTATTGTTATAGGAAAATTCTACCAGAGATAAATATTGATCCCACATACCCTAAAAGTCAAGTGAGAAAGATCTCAACATGTCTTCTAAGGTTTTAATAGTCCGTTCTGATTTTCCATCTGTTTGGGGGTGGTAAGCAGTGCTCAAATGAAGTTCAGTATCCAGGGATTTCTGAAGACTTTTCCAGAATCTTGATGTAAAATGGGGATCATGATCTAAAACAATTGATAGCGGTACTCCATGAAGTCTCACAACTTCATTAATATATAGTCTTGCTAGACGTTCAAGTGGTAAATCTTACCTTATAGTAAGAAAATGTACTGACTTGGTAAGACGATCAACAATGACCCATATTACATCATTCCTTCTATGAGTCTTTGGTAGTCCCATGACAAAGTCCATCGTGATATTATCCCATTTCCACTCAGGTATGGGAATAGGTTGCAATACTCTACTAGGTTGTTTCCTTCCAGCTTTCACTTGTTGACAAACTATACATCTTGACACAAAATCCACAATCTCCCTCCTCATGTTATCCCACCAAAAATGTTCCTTCAAATCTCTATACATTTTGGTGCTCCCAGGGTGTATAGAGAAATTGAAACTATGAGCATCATCCAACAATTCCCTTTTTAGATCAAGTATATCAGGAACACAAAGTCTCTTCCCAAATTTCAAAATTTCATCTTCATACACAAAGTCAC
The DNA here is from genome assembly GCA_963277665.1 of Viscum album. Classification (NCBI taxonomy): domain Eukaryota; kingdom Viridiplantae; phylum Streptophyta; class Magnoliopsida; order Santalales; family Viscaceae; genus Viscum; species Viscum album. The sequence goes on along the minus strand of OY728133.1, from coordinate 1,030,400,951 downwards.
TCAATTTCCCATCATTCACAGCTTTAATCTTCTTTTGAAATTCTTCATCATCGGTCTGAGAACTCTTTATCTTTTCTAGTAAAGATGGTTTGGAAACCATTTGAAAAAGAATTGATGTGTCACCTTCCATGGTGATTCCTATATCCATCCTTACTAGATCCATGAAAATCAGATCCCTCTCAACTATCATCTTGTTCAAAACTCCATGATCTTTTCTACTCAAAGCATCTGCAACCTTATTTTCCTTCCTCGAGTGGTAGTGTATCGTGCAATCATAATCCTTGAGTAGTTCAAGCCATCTCCTTTTCCTCATGTTGAGTTCTTTCTGTGATAAAATATACTTCAAACTCTTGTGATCAGTATAAATCACACATTTTTCACCATAGAGATAGTGTCTCCAAAACTTCAAAGCAAATATTACAGCTGCTAACTCAAGATCATGAGTAGGATAGTTTTTCTCATGAATTTTTAGCTGTCGTGATGCATAGGCAATAACCCTATCATTCTGCATAAGGACACAACCAAGTCCTTTCTTTGAAGCATCACTATAAATAACAAACTCATCATTCCCCGATGGTAGAGTCAATATAGAAGCATTGAATAATATTTTCTCCAGTTCTTCAAAACATTCTTCACACTCTTTTGTAAAAACAAATTTAACCCCTTTACATGTGATCTTGGTTAATGGGTTAGCCAGAAGGGAAAAATTCTGGACGAAACGTCGATAATAACATGCTAAACCAATAAAACTGCATACCTCGGTTATACTCGTTGGTGCTGGCCATTCTTGGATTTCTCTTGTCTTATAAGGATCAACAGATATTCCATCTTTAGAGATAATATGGCCAAGAAAAGAAATCTCCTGAAGCCAGAATTCACACTTGCTAAACTTATCATATAATTCATGTCTTCTCAGAGTCTTTAGGATAATGCGCAATTGATTTTCATGATCTTCTTAGATTTTTGAATATATCAATATATAATCAATAAATACCACCACAAAATCATCGAGATATTAATTGAAAACTCTTTTTATTAGATCCATGAAAATAGAGGGTGCATTAGTCATCCCAAAAGGCATTACTGTAAACTCATAATGCTCGTACCTGGTTCGAAATGCTGTCATCGGAATTTCTTCCTTCTTCACACACAATTGATGATATCCAGATTAAAGGTCAATCTTTGAAAATTATTTATCTCTATGCATTTGGTCAAATAAATCATCAATGCGAGGTAGGGGATACTTTTTCTTTATTGTTATAGCATTGATCTCTTTGTAGTCCATACATAACCTTATAGATCCATCTTTCTTCTTAACAAAAAGGACAGGGGATCCCCATGGAGAAACACTAGGGAGAATAAATCCATTATTACTCAATTACTCTAGTTGTTTCTTTAGTTCCACTAATTCCAAAGTCTCCATTCTATAAGGGGTCTTCAATATGGGCCTTGATCCAGGAATTAAATCAATAGAAAACTCAATTTATCGTTCTGGAGGATGTCTAGGTAAATCTTCCGGAAACACATCTACATTTTCTTTAACAATAGGTACATCCCCTATTTGAACATTACTTTCCTCACCCATAGTTATTTTATTCTCTTCCTCCCCGATAATTGAATTTAGTTGAGCTGCTGGGGGTGGATCAAGATAAGAATCAGGTGGTGACGATTTTACTCTAAAGATAAGGCATTCTTTATCATCATCATTAAAAATTGTAACCTCATTATTCTTATAATAAATCTTTGAATCATGGTCTTAAATCCAATCCATACTGAGGATTATATCAAACTCAATCATGGGTATGATGATGAGATCAGCAGATAAGGAAAATTTATGTGCTCTAATGGGAACGGATTCACAAAACTTTGTTGCAATGATACTTCCCTTAGAAGTTTTAACTGAAAACTCCCTTGTTAAATAAAATTGAAAATATCTAATTTTCTTAGAAAACTGGGAAGATATGAAACAATGTGATGATCCAGAATCAAATAATGCATTTTCTAAACTTGAGGAAACCATTAAATTACCTGCCACCACGTCTTTCAGAGATTCTATCTCAGCAGTAGTGATAGCATAAGCTTGGCCTTGATCCCTTGGCCTTTTCTGAGGTAATATTCCCTAACGCTTAGGAAATTAATTTGCATAATGTCCCATCTCCCTATAGTTGTAGCATTGAAAATTGGTAGCTTCTTTCTTCCACTTGCAATCACGAGCTTGGTGGCCTTTTTCACCACACTTGTAACAGACTCTCATTCCCTTCAGGCAAGTACCGGGGTGTTTCTTCCCAAATTTACTATAGGATGGATATTCAACTTTTCTCTTCTTTAAATTATTTATATTTTCAGAGCGATCAATAGATATCTTCGTCTCTTTTTTTCTTTAAATTCATAAGACTTAGATAATTCTTTTTATGTATTGATAGTGCATTAGATAATATCTTTGTACAACGAGAAGGTTTGTGAGACTAATGTTCGACAGAGAAATGGTTTTAACCCATAAAAGAAATAATCAATCTTACTTCTTGGGTTACGTATATAATCTGCATCATACCTCGCTAACCTTGTAAAGTTAGCCTCATACTTTTCAACATTCTCATCCTCCTTTTGTCTCAAACTCAGAAATTGCATTTCCATATCTGCTCGATGATCACAAGGAAAGTATTTTTCTAAGAAAATCTTTTTGAACTCCCTCCATTACATATTTTATACTTCATCATCTTCTTTTGTGTTTTGAATCAATGACCACCATTGGTCAGCATCTCCAGTGAGGCGGTAAATTTTCATGATAACTTTTTCCCTTTCACTACTCCCCAAGGCGTGGAATATTTTCTCTAAGGAATTTATCCATTTCTCTGCTACTAGTGGATTTGTACCTTCATTGGATGTTGGTGGTTGTTGCCTCATGAAGCGATCTAACATTGATCCTCCATTCTGTGGATCTGGGTGCTCCATACGGTTAAGGTTACTATTCATAACCTGAGTGAGTTGTCCCAGTATGGTGATTAGCTGATCAGCACCAGTTGCATCACCAGCTCCACTATAATTATCTTGAGCAGGAGGGAAATCTCTATATGGAGTGTGTGCATTGATACGGTTTCCACTCCTTCCACTAGGCTCCATTTCTAAACAATGTCATACACTAGATTAGTTTATGAATCAAAATACATAATTCCATACTAGTAAAACACATAACATAAATTAAACTATTTATGGATATAATCCATAATCATAAAAAAATGGTTTATTTGAGGAAGTATATACTCGTAAACCCTTCATAATGGTTTGTAAAGAAAATGAGAATTATCCTAAACATATCCCTTGGGAGTGTTGTAACCAAGAGTGCATCAACGCCCGTTGTCGTGCACCAGTTCTCGTTCGAGTCTATCTCAAAGTGTTGTTTTTGGGTTTTACCCCTAGGTACATCTGTGCCAGAGCCAACTCTACCTGCTCGTATCTAGACAGGGATGTATTGCTCGAAAAACTCACAAAATCTCTACAATACCAAAATTATATGAAGTTCTTCTATACTAATCCTCAAAGTCTATCTTAGGGTTATGTGCTCTAATCAGAGTTTATCTAAATCTAGATTCCAAGGTTTGTACTAAACTTCTTATAATACCAACTGTAACTCCCCAACCCTAGTTACCCAGAGTCGGTGCATTATTACATAACATTGGCATGATCACAAAAGATCAATTCTTGAAAGACCGATTAGTTTAGTATCCTTGGAAATACTAGATACATTCATAAAGTTTACATTACATCATAAAGTGAAAAACTACAACAACATCTTGTCTCCATAGACCACACTCATATCCCCTCATACTATCCCTGCAGATCATTCATAACATACTTCTTCACATCCTGGGAAAAATAAAACATAGAAAGGGCTGAGCTCAGATGCTCAGTAAGGATAACAATATAGCGGAAACTTTTATAAATAATCATAAACATTTAAGGCAATGTATAACTAAAACAAAAGCCTTTTTAACTTGAACTTCAGCATAATATGGAAGAAATAAAGTGAAATAATGTCATTTACTTATTCACATGGATATTCTACTAGTCGAATAATCACATGCAATATCAGTAACCACTTTCATAATGATGGAATTCATAATGCCAGACTATCATAACCACATATTCAATGCCTTGTGCCAAGACTACAAATAATATTTTGTCAAGGCCTTGTGCCAAGACACTAGTTTGTCTCATGAGACCTACTGATGCATCGAGGAGCTATAGCGGGCTCCACCCGTCACTTAGTAATTCCAATTCATTCCTCATACGAAAAGGTTTAAACATAACATAAACATTCATTTTAAAACTATCATACGAAATGTCAATACTTTCTCTATAAACCATGAATGGTATAAAAAAACACATCCACAGTCAAACATATCACAAAACCTTCAATACAATATGGAAGTTTTGTATCATAATAAATCAACTTCAAATAAGCTTAAAATCCATCAAAGGATGTTGACATAGATGAAATCAAAACTATTTGAGAGAAATATCTCTTTTTTTTTAAATCATTGAAAAATCACACATTTATAAAGGAAGTAATTTAAAAGAGATTTTTGAATCAAAGTGTCCCATACCAGTTTGAAACTTTTGAAAAGAAATATCATTTCAAAATATTCATGTCCATATAAATAAATCCTTAAAGTCATTTTGAAAACATGGGCATTAATTAAAAATATTTAGAAAGATAAAACTTTAAAACATTTAAAATTATGATCTTGATAAAGAGTACCTTTCACAAATTCATAAAATATTTATTTTGAAATCACTTAAAAGTCACATAATTATAAAATAAAACATTTACTTTCAAAATATTATTATAATCTTGTAAGGTAAGCTTCGATGATTTTATAACGGTGGAAAATAGCCGCACCCGTCGTATAAGTTAAAAAAACATTCTTACCTTAATTTTGTCGAAAAGGTTAAAAAGGACCTTTTTGGAAAATGACGGAAAGATTCCTTTATAAACTTCTTATAAAAAGTTAAAAAAGGGTATATATGACTTTAACACATAATCTGTAAAATAGTAACAATGATTTGAAATACATTTTTAAGAAACATGGAAGTGGATGATAAAGAGGTCCCAGTAGATAATTACGTATAAACAACCTCGGATAATGAAGAGATTGTGAAATAAACCCTAAACAATTTGGTAACTTATGAAACATACACCCCATGAAATAGGTATCATACAATGAATATGTAAATACACATAAATTAAAGTTTATTACACAAAAAATACAATTATGGGCAGTACATACACCACACAAAAGGTAATAATGGCAATATGGCATGAATCTCACGGGAATAAGGAGTGAGATGAAAACCCCTTACCTTGTACTTTTCCTTGGTCAAGTGTAGGTTAACCTCCTGTATAATGGTGAAATAATTTTTATTAAATTATACAAGAATAATATATATTAATATTATATCATATATGATCTTTTAACATTGATTTGTTAATAATATCTTAGTATTATCATTGTTTCGGGCGTTAACTTACCCGTTTTATTTTATATGTTTTGTTACATAAGTCATGTTTGTTATGGATAGGTTGTATATTATTCATATAGAGAATGATATAAAGTCCTTAAAAATTATTTTTAATCATCAAATGAGAATTATACTTGAATGGATATGATGGGGAATGAATCTCATCACATTTGTGGAGACGATAGTCCGTACGTACACACAAGCGACAATATCATTCTTTTGATATTAAAATAATATATAATTGGGTGTTGTATCATATATAAAGAATAATTATCATGTTATATTTATTATTTATATTAATTATACATCATTATTATACCCATCCAAATAATAATGTATTGAATAACAATTACACCACGACGTGGAGACGGTAAGTCGTACGTACGCACGTATGGTGACATCTCATTCAAAGGATGAATATAATACTGAATATGGTTGTACCATATTTATAATAACATCACATTATATATAAGATACTGGATTTATTATTTTAGAATGGAAATAACAAATAAAGAAGAAGTTGAAGAAGAAAGGAACATGAAAGAGGGTGGTGAAAACATTACCTCTTCTTCAGGTTCTTCCTTTTGATTTTGATCAAAAGGGATCCTTAGGTTTGATTTCTGATCAAACTAAGGCCTCTAGGTTGAATTGAGGGAATTTGAGAGAATATTTGGGCAGGGTTTGGCCGGGCCAAAAGTCTTTGAAGGTGTGAGTTATAGAGAAGGGGGATTTCCCTTTTATAAGAGGGGTGAGGGGCACCTTAGGAAAAAATTAAAATATTATTTTATAATAAATTTATATTAGGTTTATAATGCCTCCAAAGTAGATTATTTAAAGGTTAAGGTGGGTATGGGTAGAAATCCTCTCAACCAATAGATTTTAGATAGGTTTGTTTCACTATATTAACCTTATCATTTATATTTAACTCTTAGTTAAATAGTTTAACATTTACCATGTCTCTTTGTATTTTTATATTATATGGTTAATAAATTTACTGTATACTTCCAAGCGAACCCCAAGTGGTTCATTAATGATAAAACTATCATTATATAAGTCTTTTTTCAGAACCTTATATTTTTAGGAATATAATATTAATTAATAATATAATATTTTTTTAAAAAACTCTTTTATGTCAATTTTGACACTATTTGGTATTTTGTTTTTGCTAAATTTATAACAGCATTATTACTTCGAACATAACTCATTTAGTCAATAATAACATGTCATATTAACCTATAAAATTCTTTTAATTCATTAAAATTCTAAAATTATATTTATTTGGGTATTTATAATATCAATTATTTTAATATTTCACTAATAAGGTAATTATTGCATCATCATTGTATCATAAATAAATTAAATTATTTAATGTATAAAAATTATAAATAAAATACCATTATGTAGGAAATGTTTTTATCTTTATAATGAATATTTATAATCCAATTTATCTTATGTATAACCCTATATTAAAAATATTTTAGTTATTAAACTTTGATTTTAACTATTTTAACTCTTCTTTGAATTAAATAATAATAAATGTCCTAATCTAATCCAAGTGGACCAAAGAGGTTCATATTTTATTCCTAAGTCTGTTTTGGGTCGAACTATACTTATCCAATAGAATTAGGACATGTGTTAGGATAATAATAATATCATTTTTACCCTTAATTACCCTATTTATATTTAACCGTGGTAAATAAAAGTAAAAAAGTTACTATTCACCAAAAATTATTTTTATCTTATTGAACCACATTTTACTCCTTGAACCACATGTGTTATGGTATGTATAAATACCTTGATATGTCATTTGGTGTTACAAACATGCCCACCTTTTTCATGGAACTTATGAATATGGTGTCCCACCCCTATTTGGATTATTTTTTTGTACTATTTGTGGATGAAATCTTGGTGTACTTTCACCCTCATAGTGACAATTCCAATCATCTTGGTATTTTTCTAAGTACACAGATATAGCATCAGGATTATGTAAAACTTTCTAAGTTCCATTTTGGATTGACCAAGTTCACTTATTCAGTAATTTTATCTCAGAATCAGGTGTATCAATTGACCCTGAAAATAGTAGTGATGTAGTTTCCTAGGATAATCCCAAGAACCTGTTTGATAAAAAATATCTTATGGCTGGATGGATATTACAAGAATTTCATAAAATACTTATTACATCTTTCTTCATTTCATAATGGTCTTATAATGAAGGGTATCACGTTCCTTTGGAAAAAAATCCTCTAATAAATCCTTTCATGATTTGAAAGGGAGGCTTGTATTGACACTAATTATGATTTTTCCAGATCTTGTAAAAGGTTATCCAATATTATGTGACACATCTAGAATCATCCTATGAGGAGTTCTAATGAAGGAGGAAAATTTTGTTGTATACGGATCTCGATAGTTAAGGCATCATGAGAGAAATTACCCGACGCACGACCTTGAGCTAGCAGTATTTGTCAATTCCTACATTTATGGGGACACTATTTGTTGGGTGAGTGCTAAATGGTGTACACAGACCACAAGATCATCAAGTATATCATATCTCAATGTGTATTGAACCTCATACAGTGGATATGGGTCGAATATCTATAATCCTTTGGGTTTTAGCATGCCTATATGATTGGGAAGAGAAATGTAGTTGAAGATGCACTGAGTCATAAAACCCATGCACATGTTGTATGGGAATCCATTGATGAATAAAAGTTAATGGCCCTCTTTTCTGAGATGCATTTATTTTTTCATGATATTCATGAGCAGTCTCATCTCTCAACCTTGATAGTTATCTCTTCCCCCTAGAGAATGTGAAGAGTAGACAATTTTCATATCCAGAAGGCTTGGTACACTGTTAGAGTATATTAAGAGATAACTGACCTCTAGATTGGTCTGTGAATAGATATGACATCTTGAATCTACATAGAAATATATGGGTTATTATATATCTAAGAGAGTATTTGTTGAAAGATTAAAACACTTCTTAGTGGTAAGTTCATCCAGGAATCTCTAAGATGTATCAATATATGCAACTCCAGTATTGGTGGCCTGAGATGAAATGTCTGATAGTAGGCTTTATCACTATGTGTTCCACTTAGAAATAAGTAATGGTAGAGCACCAGAGACCTGTGGGCCTTCTAAAACAGATTCCAGCCCCATAATGATAATGGGATTATGTTTCTATGTATTTTTTAGTTGGATTACTTATGTTACTGAGGGATAACGATGTTATCTGGGTAGTCATTGACTAACTAAATAAATAATCCCACTTCATTCCTAATCAGGAGACTTTATCAATTGATGAGGTGGGAATTCTGTATTTTTGTGAATTCATACGACTCCATGGGGTTCGTCGTACTATCATTTCAGATTGGGATGCTTGTTTCATGTCGTGGTTTTGGAAGGGATTACACAATGCTATGGGAACATAGTTGATTCTAAGAACAACTTTTCACCCTCAGACTGATAGACAATCAGAAATAATGATATATGTTTTAGAGTACATTCTATTAACATGTGTCCTTGATTTTGGTGGATCATGGGAGAATGATATTCCTATCATTGATTTCTCCTATAAAAAAAGATTCCATGAGACAATTCTAAAGGCTCCTTTTGAGGCCTTGTATGGTAGTCCATGTAAGTTCAGCTTTTTTCTGGTTAGAGGTGGGTGGGGAAGCCCTACTATGACCTCGTATCTTTCAAGATACATTAGAGTAGGTGTGTATTATCAGGAAGCGTATGAATACTACTCAGTATAGAAAAAAAATATTATGATGATATCTCTCTATGACCTCTTGAGTTCAAGGTTGGGGATAATTTTTTTCATCAGGTATCACCCAGGCTAGCGGATATATTGTTACTGAAGTAGGGAAAGTTTTTGCCTTGTTACATAAAGCTGTTTGAGATTCTAGAGTGAGTCATTTTGGTAGCCTATTAGTTTCTATTACCTCAGAGGTACCATGGAATGCACAACATCTTTCATGATTAACATCTTCACCAATATCATATCGACTTATCTCATACCTTTATCCTAAGATGGTTGAGTAAAATATTGATGCTACATTTGAAGAGTATCCAGTATGCATCATTGACTAGAGAATGATGGATCTCTAAGGCCGGTATGTACTTATATTATAGGTGATATGGAATCACGTCCAAGTACGAGAGGATACTTTTGAGAGGGAAGCCTTCATAAGTGACTAATGGCTAGAGTTTTTCTCAGATAGTGTTTCTCCTCCCTTAGAAGGTGAACTCAGGGAAGAGTTCTTTTATTGGGGGGAGATTTTAAAATCCTATTTTTTCATATAGGTATGGATCCTTTAAATATCTATCTAAATATTTAATCTTAGCCTAATATGGATTCATAATGATTTAGAAAAGGTCTCAGGTGTTTTGGGGGATTATTCAGACCTGGAAGAAACCACATTGGGAAAACTAGCCAAGTCACACTATGTAGATGGACAATTTCTAGACATAACCACTTCTCACAATTTGTGCATGGCCTTGTGGCCTAACCATGCAATGTTCCCTTCTTCCCAGGAAACCATGCACAGTTTACACATGGTTTTCAAAAACATGTGAAAAACCATTCATAGGCTTTTTCTGGGTAATTTGGGAATTTTACTATTAATGATCAAATTAGAACCCCTCTTATTCCCTAATCATATAACCAATGGGATTAACCCCTTTATCTCTCAAATTTTATCTTTTTGAAGGCTAAATCTAAGGATTCAATGATATAATTCTTCCATTATCTAACCAAGCTTCTCTATATCATGTCAGATGCATAACGATATGTACTCTAGTCTTTGTGAGTAGTTCTCCATCTCTCTTTCTCTCAACTGAGTTATTGGGGTATGATCATCTTTCTATTTTTTATAGATCCGCTATGATATGATCCATATAAAAGGCCAATACCAGGGGAGGATAGTTGTACAAGCCTAATGTGGATAGCCTATAACTCATCCCAAAAGTTTTTTGATTTTAGATTTGTTATGTGGGGCCCACCAATTTTCTCAGCTTCCGTTTATGGAATTTATATGCCATGTTTATAATCAGTAGAACCATATGGTAATTATCATTCCAAATATGTGATAGATTGTTGGTGATTATGATAATAAATCCATATTTTCCATGTCGAAGGTTATGCCATAGTTTTTTATTAGTGTTTTTACACTTTTGTGCAATTGTTCTGGTGTGCCTTGGCTTGACCTTCCTAAGGGTAAGAATTTCTATAAAAAATGGATTGATCCATATTGGGAATTTCATAATGGTAAGTACCATGTATGATCACCACTTTACTCGCTGAAGGTGAGTGCTTCAATTTGACAACAAAATGTGAAATGTGAATTGGAATGTATACTAAGTATATCACTGGCATTAAATGTAAATTAATAGTAGCTTTCATATCTCTAGAACCCCTTTCCACATTAATGGAAGGTAGAGGAATGAACCTTGAATATGGAATGTGCATTAAAAAGGATTAATTGAATAGTTTCTTGTTACTTGGTATTGTCACACTAATGAAAGGAAAGGCTTGAACCAAATGGCTAGATTAGAAGGTTTCATGCTACATGACCTTATCACGCTATTAAAAGGAAATGCATGAACCAAATGAAATATTATATGAATTCATAACCAAATTGGAATGGACTGACTCGATCTCTCCTTGGATTATGATTAAGGAATGCCATGAGCACTCATGAACCCCATTCCGATTTAAGGATACAACTTTCTTAGATTGATAGCCACCTATATCCGGATCCTTTTCTATTCTTTGGTGCTTCGTATAACATAATAGGATCCCTTCATATTATAACAAGATGCCTCAAATACACTCCTTAGATCCATCATTGACAAGTAGGTTCCATGGTTACAGCCCATAGGGCCCTGTCTCTGCTTCACCGCGTCTTACTTTGCACGACCATATGGGATTTGTTAGGCACCTTATTGTGGAATTCCATGGAATATGTTACTTGGATTACACTCTTATCCTTAGCCAGGCTACAGTTACTAATGAGTTGGTGACCCTTGAGTTCTATATTTCCTTGTTTATTACCTTGGACCTTCATTATGAAATATCATTATAGGTTTCCTTTTCATAACTTTGAACCTTCACCATTTTTAACATGTGACTCATTTATAAATTAGTAGTAATAAATAAATGGATTGGTTATGTTCATATGATAGCTGAGGGATGTAGCAGGTACTTGGGTATTTAGTTACATTATACTGCTTACTTAATATATGCATGTTTAAACATTGTTACATTTCAATTACATGTGACAAATGTTATATACATTGTTGGTGGTGGCCTACTGAGATTTATCTCACACTCTCTCTGGGAATAAATTGGTACCCAAAGCATATTACATGACTACAGGTGTTGATAAAGGGAAGCACATAGATTTGAACACTTGATTGCTTTTTATTTAGGTTGGAGCGTGATAGAAAAGGACCGAGTTAGATCTCAGGATTCATTGGATAATTTTTTTATTTTTTTTATTCATTTGTGGAACATGTTATACCTACATTCTTGTATCAATGTTTTCCAGTTTTCTAAAGACATGACATATCATCACTTGTTAAATTATATTCCAATTGTTTCGGATATTATTATTCTTGTTTATCTATTATTATTATCTGCTTCCTCTGTTAACATATAATGCTTCATCTATTTACCCTATGTTTATACTTACCTGTTGTGATACACTTTGTTAATGAGGGTGTTGTCTCCCAACGAACACACATTAATCTATCTTTGTTAGTCAGAAGCCTTTGGCATTCAGGGAGATGCGCTTGAGGCTATGTGTCCCATCAATATTAAGGCACCCATTAAGTGGAATTCATATATGAGACATCACAATATTATGAATAGTTTCACTATGGCTATAATATTTTCCAAATATTTTGAATTATTCAAAATCCTCTTGATATTTTGGAATAGTTTATCAATCTATAACCAATTTTTTATCCAAATATTTTAATATTCCTAAATAAACAATGATTCAATTTTTTCTTAATAATAAATGATGACATAATTGGTTGTGGAGATAAACATTATCTTGAAAATAATTACCCTTATTTTACCTTAATTATTTCATCATCCCAATCCTATGAATCACCATAAATAATTTTTTAGTCCACTATAAATATAGTTATTAATGAAATATGGTTTGTAGAAAAAAAATTAGTAATTAAATGAAATGAAAAATTAGAAAAGTAGTGTGGTGTGATTAGTATTTGTACACATAAATATAATATAAAAAACAAACATAGTTGGGAGATAAATAAATATTAAATAAAAAATGTGTAACAACTAAAATAAAAATTAATTTTTAACATTATATATTTAAAATAATAAGGTGAATTAGATTATTATTTCAAATATTTCAATATATTTATTTCATTGAAATGAAATTTAATTAACTAAAAAATATTATATAAGAAAAAATAATATAAATTTATAAGGAATCATGAATAATTATTTTATTTTGATAGAAAAAATATCATTGGTGTTCCTCTCATTCCATTATAAAAGGGTTTATCATGAAAATTTTCAACTAATATGGATGATTTTCCATATAAATATAATAGATGTGGGGATAAATGATGATTGAGGATTATAATGATTCATTTTTGAGAAAATATATCATTTAAATTTCACCACACTATTTAATATTATTTTCTCAAAATATTCGAAAATGATCATATATATAGTTGTTCACCTGAGTAATAATAACCTATGCCTGATATGTAAATTCTGTTTCATATAAATAACTAACATTACGGTGAAATTATAACAATTGATTCTTCATTAATAAATGATTGAATGTAATTTAATGATCTAGATTTTGATATATTTGTTGGTTATTGAATAAAATAATTTGAGTTTGGTTATTTCAATAATTTTATTCATCGATGTATGGGATATCCACCCAAAAATTTTGAGATTTTTTTTAACATTTTTTAAGAGAGATTCAGAATTTTTTATAAGAAGCCATAATTAATGGAAATATTATTACACTCCATTAAATTATATAAAAGGAAACCAGGGGTATTGAATGAATTCATTTATATTTTATGTGAATTTAAAATCTGTTTACATCTCACTCAGATAAATTAACATGAATTTATGAATTCTTGAAATAACCCTATTATCCTTAATTTTAATTCATATCCAATAATATCCTACTATAAATGGGCCTTATTGAAATATCATTATTGATATTAAGATTAAATATTATTTCTAATATATAATTGAAAAAAACGAAGGCTAATTATTAAGGAATCATGTTACGATTTTTTTGAAAAAAAAGTAAAATATAAATTCTACTGAAGAAATAAATATGTATTTATATATATATATATATATAATTTTCATGAAAATTTTATATTAATTTTTTAATATTTATTTTCCATAAATTAATTATAAAAATATTATTGGGGAGAATTACAATATTTAATAAAAAATAAAATTTATAAAAATTATGGTTTATGGGTTTTCCTATAAAAAACTAACCACGAGGGACCAAAATGGAGATTAATAATTTTCAAATAAAATTAATCACAAATGAAGTCATGAATTTTGTATATAAGCCATCTTCTATTCATGTTTTTATATATTAATAATAAAATATTTCTTTTATTTAATTTACCAGATAGGTCATAATATGAAAACATTTATCATTATTTATCTTCTAATATATGTTGTAATCTTTATACGTTGTGTTATTTAATGTACTTTTTTCAGTTATTAATACAAAAATTGTATATAAAATAAGATAAATTATTTTATAATAATATTTTTTTTTTATAAAATTGGATATCCACATTTTATTCTCTATATTTTTCATGAAAATGTTATTACACCACATTCATTTTATAACGTGGTGAATAAATATTGATGTTATGTTGTATACATGCATATATAATATGTTGTAGTCTATTTTTGACAACTAATATAAAAAAAATATGTGTATTCTTTTCAAGGACCCACTTACCAATACGAGAATACTATAAACCCTATATTACTAGGAAAATAGATTTTAATAGGCACTGAGGAATATAATCAATTATTTAATGAATTGACTTGAATACATCTAATAACACCTATTATAATGGATTAAAACTGAACAAAACATGACATAATGATTCAAACTAAATAAATTTTGAAAAAATGAACATTTATTCTATAATACACCTAAAAATAATAATTAATTATAGATACAATCCAAAGTAAATATTAGATATAAACTAATAGAATTATAAAACAACTCTATAAGGATATGTATATGTTACTTAACTCAAAATCATACAATTTAATCAAGATCACATGTACATCCAATGTTTTCATTTCGATCAACATAGAAAAAAAATAAAGAGTACACAAGATCTTGAATCGGTGAGAAATACTACATATTACAAGCATCATATGTATTGTTCTAAATAATAAATTGTTAACAACTATTTAATGAGAGAATATTTTTTACATGTATATGTTATAATGGATAACAAAACTTCCAAATCAATAATATGTCTATTGGTGGACTGATAAATCTACAAATATCTCCCATTAAGTTAATCAATAAATAATTATTTAATGAAACTAAAATGATATATAATACCCACTTGATCTTTTAAAATTTCAAAAATTTCCCAATGATACACCTAATTGGATGGAGGAAATTATCATTTTCACCTATAAATATAATGCTTTTGGATATAAAAATCCTATAATTATATTTTAATATCCACATTATTTTGTAAATATTATTATATAGGTTAATATATATATATATATATATATTTGATTGTTTTATGATAAATACATCCCATGATTCAAAACAATATATTTAATTCTCATTATATCATTACTATGGGAAAGAGATAATACTAGATATAACAACATTTTCTACCAAGGTATAAGAGTATTTGTAGATAGTGAGTGAAACTTTAATGTAACAAGACACTATATTTAATGTGGTAATTGTAATTTTTAATTAAATTATATTAATATAAGCATAGCTACCCAAACTCAAAACAATTTTGTGAGAAAAGGTGTATTACATCATACATCTTCAATCATGTGCACATAAATATAAAATATTATCTATAGATAATCACTAATGGTTTATATGGTCTACATAATCCAGTTGGGGATATCATCATTAGATTGAGATATTATAAATAGTAATGATCCATGGGGAGAAATAATAACACAATATTATAATGGTAGAAATCCTAATTCCAACAAGTATACAATATTCCAATCCATGATATGTAATTCATAACTGAAATCCCACAACCCCAGATCAATAAAAATTTCCTAAAAATTTAAAATAATAATCATGACTATCTATTACATAAGGATAAATAATTATGTTTCATTTTCATTCTGAAAATATTTTGAACTATTTATTTTCATTAGCTCACTTCTGATATTTACCAATGAATAGTATGCATCTTTCAATCTTATTAACTGAGTGACTTCTCAATTTTTGGTGAAGATTTCCCCAAATTCCTCCCATGGAAATGACATATTTATTTGAAATTTTTTATGTAGGTTCTTTTGGAATTTTGGAAAATACTAATATATCCATGTTATTAATATTATTACGTCAAATATTTTGATGCCAAAATCACTGGCCACATGCCCTAATGCAATTTTTGAAGTCTATTATTGTTTGTGGGTTACATATTGAACCAACATTCACAATTAAGATGAAATAAAATGTGAAAAATGAACCGATATTGACTCAATTATCATGTTCATGAGATATAAACATATTTTTTATTATTTCACAACCCTCAATCATTCATCATATATCATTATTATCCACCCATATATGGAGGATTTAACCAGGAATATATTCATGTAATAATGTAAATATAATTATCCCAAATATATTGGGACATAATTCTATATAAATTGTGTGACTACATTATATACCATCAGATAAAAATGATATGAAGACCATGACTAACACACATCAACCTAAAAATGATAAATTAAAAAAAATAGGTTTCACCCAAGTATTTTATATGAAAAACGTCTAATGGTTAATTTCCAAGTAAAAAATTTTGTTTCTACAAAAAAAATTATTGAAAACATTACCATTTCATGAAAATATAATCAATGATTGAATGGATGGTGTTCTATAGATGCCTCATAAATACCACATACCATACACATGGGTCCTCTATGGACATCTATAGGGTTTATGATCCAATTTACCTATAACATTTCATAGTATTTTTTTATTTCAACAATCATCACATAAAAAATTAACATATTTTTAAAACATTTTATTCTAAAAATTCTAGAGAGAGTTATAAATGCCTAAAACATTTATTAATTATAATTTTAAATTATGCATCAAATTATTTAAATGATAGTGGTATCAGATTATCCCATGAAAAAAAATTGTAATGGTTTTTACATTTCATGTTTCATCCTAATAGAATATTATATATCTCATAATTCTTATATAAAATAATAAAAATATCTCTATGATATCAATAAAAATACTAGGCTAAATTTTTAAAAATATATATCAATGTATTTTAATGGTGACTTAGAATATAAAATATCATTATTTATTTCTAAATTATTTTTATGTGTCTCTAAATACATGTGTGTGTTTTAGGGAAGAAGGGTTTATCTAGGATTACTGAAAATCAAATAATTATACTACGGTAAAAATGTTCAAATATTGTTTTCAATAAAATCATAAAAATATTTATCAATGAAATTTCATCATTAAGTCCATTAAATAAGAATATAGGATTCCTAAAGGCATTCAATTTAATAAACTATATCGAATATCCAATAAAAAAATACCAATTACATTGTTATCCATTGATCCTCCACTCAATTTACACCATTAATCATAAATCTCTATAGTTAAATCAAAGAATTGTGTTTTGGAAATGATATTTAAATATGGTGAAATAAATAATAATTTTTAGAGAAAATGGGTATTTAACAAATATTAGTTATCAAATTTTTTAAAACATACTAAATTTTCTAATAGATTTCAATTCCTATAAATATTCAAAACATCAAATAAAATATACACCTATAAATATATTAAATATTATGACATAAAATATATTTTTTAAATTAAAAATATGTGCCAAATTTATATTGTGCCACTTTAAGATAAATTATTAAATTAAAAATATAATTTTAAAAAAACTTATCCACAAGAGGATTAGTAACCAATCATGTGAATCGTGGTTATTAAACCATACCCACCATATAATATTTTTATTGAAAATGAAATATAAATATATTTGATGAATATTTATATGTTTATTTCATGTTAAGTGTGAAAGAAAAATTCATGCATCATCTTCTCTGGAACCAAGTTACTCTCATATACACATTTATTCCTCCAAAACATCCAAACCAGAGT
Organism: Viscum album; assembly: GCA_963277665.1. Classification (NCBI taxonomy): domain Eukaryota; kingdom Viridiplantae; phylum Streptophyta; class Magnoliopsida; order Santalales; family Viscaceae; genus Viscum; species Viscum album. The sequence goes on along the minus strand of OY728133.1, from coordinate 1,030,383,015 downwards.
GATAATATGAAATAAAAAAGCTTCTCTATGATGTATTATATATACACTAGATTTTATTTGAATGTGACATCCTCCCTTATGTTCATGTTTCATAATCCAATGATATGGGTGGAAATATTATGATACCACAAAAAAATAGATATATGGAAAATGTTGTCTATATGCTCTAGATAAGGTTGTATATATAATATATATCATGATTTTTTATCCTTATTTATAATCTTGATATTTTCTATGATAATTAGGAATATAATTTTCCTCTTTTGGAACCACCATAGTAATCCTCAGTGAAAAAAAATCATGAAAAAATGATCACCAACCAAGAACATCAAATATGTCCTCACACAGTACATATATGTTTTTATCAACTCTATGAAACCCTTATACAGTCCAATATCAACAATATAGTATATTTTTTAATCATAAAGATGTATATATCCAATTTTAACATCTCATTGAGCTCATTATAGCACGCATGTGATATAAAATTCCTCATATAACATCCCTCAAATGGAGGCATTCCAATAATAGAGTGGTATATTTTTTTAAGATAATTACTCATGGAGAATATCCATTTATGATTATGAAACAAATATGAGACACAAATCCTTATCATGTACTCCATCATCAGGATAGAACTCTCTATTATCCAATTTTTTATAGGTTTAATGGAAGTATTGTGTAAAATGATTGACATTAAAAATAATTTTGTTGACTTACCAAAATAATTGTAGCTAGACATACATCATTGTAAAATAATAAGGAAAAAATTACACCCTAAAGATTCATTATCACACCGATAAAAAACCATAATATCCCTTAGGGTCTATTTTTTAAATGGTATAGAATGTGTATTTTTCATATTTCTATCCACAATAATCATTATAAGGTAAAATCCTCCAATCGTCAATGGATGTCTGTTCAATGAGTCAATAGAACTACCATTCATTTTCTATTCAAGAATATTGAGTGATGTTGGAAAAAGAAATGGTGCATTGTGGTCAACCTCATCTCTCTTATAGGTGAGGAACTATACCATGAATAATAAAATGATAGGATTTAACTTCTCCCTCCAAAATAGACCCTTGGGTACTAATAAATCTTCCCAATACTAGGTTTAATCTCTAATTGAGAATGGAATAAGTCCTGTAAAAAACATTTACTAATAAGGAAAGGATAAAATAAACATCCCCATAAAAATATATTATTGCTCCCCACATTCATAGAAACTGATTTTTACTCCCCAAATAAAATGTGTTCATGAAAAACAATGCACTCAGGGTATCATAATTGATCATTTACAACTAAATACATAATAATAAATGTAATTGATCAATTCAAATAAACAACATTTTCTTTAAATTTTTAAAATATTTAGGTGTATGCTATCCAAATAAATCAATAGTTTTCTACCAAATATTTTCCACATAAATCATATTTACATAGAACTTCTATCATAGAAAATTAACTATGAAATTCACTTTACCTACCCTATAAGATATCTTAATGTTCTAAATATGTAGAAATTCTCTAAAATGATGTGGATAGACAATAAACATCTTGTATATTGATGATTTACCTAGATATTTTTATGTTATGTGAATAAAATGATCCATTATCTATAAATATGAAGATATAAAATTTTCCGAAGTGAAAAATATTATTATATCCAAATCCAAGTCATTGGGAAAAAAATTCCCTAGTTCGTCAAAAATTTCTAGGATTCCAAGGCAGCCCGAATAAATTAGTTTCACAATAAAACTAATATAAAATCCCCTTGATAGGAAGACTATGATTCTATAAAATAATAAACATTTCAATTATATGGTAAAAGGATATTTGACACTCCTACATTCAAATGATTTAATTCTAATTATTTCTCATTATAGGATAGTGAGTAACAATCATGATGAATTTTTTGATTAATGAAATGTCAATATAAATCCAATACTAAATATTTCCTCACCATGAACACACTCTAAGATATTGCAAAAACTATAACTACCTCAATATTTATAGGACTGACTATGAATCCATCCACTGTAATGATATGACCCAAAAAAAAAATTGTTTTATAACTTATTAATATATAACATTGTGTCCTGATAAAGAACATTAAGGGTGTTAAATATCATCTAGACATTCTGAGTATGCTCGTAATCTAACTTCAAAAAGGTTAATATGTATTCTGTGAACACAACTTCAAATAAATAAAATGATTAATATAACACTTAGACAATGACCTCTGTAGACTCAATTGGTGAATTCATCAATTAAAATGGAATAACATCAAAAAAAATTATTTTTGAACCTATATCTAAATAACATATACTCTATATAAACTTTATAGACCCATTTGTGATTATATTTCTATTTAAAATTAATCTAGTATAATACATGATCAACGTCATACTAGTCAAACAATACCTCGATAAAATGTACATAATACTTCTATATAATGGTCACCAATTTAACCCTTCTATTATCTACTGAATGTGACTTCATAATATCATAATTCATTATAAAAAAAATTGGATAACCCCACAGTGAATCAACTTTTCAAAAAAAATCTACAATGGAAATGTTTATCTAAACATACATTCAACTCATGGAGCACTTTTTTCACCATCTGTTACAGTTCCATATAAATTAGAAAGTTTCATGGTAAAATTACATTAGATATTCCAAACTAATGATTCATGGTAGTATAACTAAATCTTAAAGGAATAATTAATTATACTCTCCAAGCACCCATTATAGATCATCAATATATGAATCTATAGAGAATAATTTTAGACTCTCCAACTAAATGGTGATGATGTACCTCATTAGATTCTCCACCTCAGGAAATTTTTAAATTTAATAGTGTAATTATATAGCTCACCAATGTGGATAGTATTTGATACCAAATAATGAAATAACTCTCACATGATTGTGTTTAAAAAAATAAAAATAATATTAGTGGAATCATATCCATCTATCTCAAGTTGTATAATTATAGGACGCTCACAAGTTATGTTCTATCAAGTAAAATATATTTTTATCCATGTAAACGAAACATAATTTTTAATGTGAAACACTTGGAAATGAATGATTATATGTCCAATGTGTTTATGAAAATTGATTCTCATATAAATAACATAGATATGTTTCCTTTTAACATTTATTCTTCCACCTGCCTCAATGAATTAGAAACCTAATTTTTATATAACTACCCAAATCCCTCCAATCCATCCTTATTCTCTAAATCCTTAAGGTGTACATGATATTTGTTTCCAAGTTAAGGAAGAATTTTTTAAAGAGTTTCATATGGAACCTCCCATCCCACTCTAGTCTCATGATGAACCTTGAAAAAATTTCCTACCTTTATATCATTTGTTAAATACTATGAACCCAGTCATCGATAAATATTTATAGGCACATAAACTATAAAATTTTGATATTACATAGTATAGGATATAAAAAACTTAGCAGCCATATAACACCTTATTCTAAATTTCATGTGTAGATCATCTGTCATTATTAAATTATATGTGTTCTCTAAGTACTACATCCTCTAGATTAGAAGGATAGAGTGGTATTGGTGTGAGAGTGTGATTATAAACCATGATGACTACACCACATAATGGAATTTAATATAACTATAAACATCAAACATGATATGGATCTTTACTATGTCTAACACTATCATCTCTGGAATGATCAATCATAATCATATCAATCCATTTAAATAGAATATTTTATTTCATTTTCCTCAATAAAACCATTTAGTAAGTATGTATGTATAGAAATCTAATTTATTACCTAATCTCATACAAATGGAATACCTCAAAAAAAATCTATTAAGACATCATTATCCATTATAATTATTAAATAGTGGTAATGGAACATGAATTAGGGAAAAAATATGATATAATTAATTTCATTAGTGAAACAAAACATTCACAACAAACACTCAATATCAATCAAAATTCATATATAGTGAAATAGTAATTGTGTACAAAACACCTCCCATGATTTGGTGGTGGTATAATGATCTATTCATACTAGGATAAATAATAATAGAGATTAATTATAGTGTAATATTCTCTCTGTGATTAATCATTAATATAGTATAAAATGGTCTAGTTGAATAAAAATCACTTTCTCCTCTAGGAAACTCATTGATTACCTATGTGAGTCATGAACCCAGAAACATGTGTACTAATACATCTAGAAATATTATTCCGGAATGTAACATGAACTAATATAAGTCCCCGACCATATACGTTACATATTCTAGTTATTTAAACTATATTTCAATTCTTTACATTCCCAAAGATCTTTTTGGTTTACTGTTTTATAACGTTAGAACATAACTCATACATATAAAACCAAAATAATTCAATGTGTGCAACATTAAAACAATATCCATTTCTTCAAAAACATAAAATTTGAAACAAAAAACAAAAAACATGATTTCATTGACATATATTCATAACATTTAACATTAATTCATTATTTCTGTTGAACATCCTTATAAACTATGAAAAGAATTTAAAATCATGGGATAATCATAAAAATCTATGTAAGGGGTATTAAAGAATGAAATAAACCATTAGTCCATGAATACATATAAACCTAAGAAATCATTTTCACAAATACATACTTTTCATATATAAAGAATCATATACATACATTGTGAAATTTGAGATTTACATAAATAATATAAAACATATGTAGAGGATAAGGGTATCTTGGGGAATTACTTACTTAATTTTGTAACCCTCATGGATACCTTTTGATTGTAACCCATACAGCTACCTTATAATGTAACCCTCATTGTTACCTAATTGTGTAACCATAATAGTTACACTTGGAGTAACCATGCGACCAACCTCCAACATACACATACTCAATGCATTGGAGGGAGATATAGGTCATTCCCTTATTCATATGGAATTCCCATGATCCAGAACATAATCATAATACATGAATAATTTCATAAAATCTTTTATTTTCAATTTTTTAAAATAGAATTATAAAAGAGGAATTTTTTAGGAATTTACCTTACAAATATAAAAAAATTCATTACACAAATACACTTAATTCCATATAATCAATGAAATGGATGGATAACCCAAATAATGGAAATTGTGTTTATAATTACCTTACCTTGAGTTTGTCTTAGATGAAACTTGTTTAAACCTATTTTATAATTGTTAAAATAGTGTTATTAATATTTTAAAGGAACATATTGATGATTATAACCCCTTATATGATCATTTTATAACATAATTCCACCCATTAATTAATAATATTTTATTCTTTCCATTGTTTCAGATGTGTTCTTTATATAATTTCCAAGGCCAGTTCATAAAGTATTTCATTATCGTATGGAAGAGAAACATCAAAAGTGTAATGAAATGGTATTAATATGTTTAAAAAATATTAAATGATTTCGTAAATCATTCTGGTTATATGTTATGAGGATGAATCGTTGGATAAATCATTAGTGATATCCGTTTAGATCATTTGGGTGGTTCTTTGATAATCACGAACTACTTTTGTTATAAAACACACTATTATGTATATATTTTTACTCCAGAACATAATAAAGTATATATCATACACTTTAAAAAATGTAAAACATTAAAATGTTTTTATAACCAAATTAAAAGGAAGTAATGGAAATTAAAAAGACATTATCCATGATTTTGGTAAATCGGCACATCATAGATAGTGTTTATATTTTTAGAATAAGAGGAAGATCAGAGGATGAATGATGATTAATTTTTTCAATAAACATGATAAAATACTGAATATATAAATTTTGGAGCTTTCATGACCTTTGGATAAGGGGAGTGGGAGGGATTATATGAAAATAAATGGAATTGAAAAGAAAACACAAGAAAATGAAAGAAGATTCTTACCTCTTGAACTCTTCTCCTTCAGATCCTCCTTAAAGCCTTTGGTTTTGGCCTTTTGAAGAGACTAGTAGGTCTTGAACATGGGGATTGTCCTTGGAAAGGGGATTTATAATAATTTACGCAATTCTCAATGTTTAAGAGGTGTGAGAGGAAGAGGGGGTGAGGGTTGTATTTATAGTGGAGGAGATGATGGGTTTTCCATTATTTTATTCAATAGTTTAATATTTTTGCTCAATACTATGAATAGTCTAGATTCATGTGATCGTAAATAGTAAATAGAGAATATGAATTAGAACCAATGGTGATTACATCATCCATGATGCTAAGAATAGTGTATTTAACTGAAAATGTATATATAAAGTATATAACTGTATTTTAATATTCATCATAAATTCATGAATTTTAGAAAAATCCCAAAAAATCACCTTAACCATTTTTTGACATGTAGTATCCAAAAATGTACTCTATTTTTTGAAAATAAATTTCTATATATTATTGATTTAATTTTTTAATAAATTAATATTTTATTCCAAAAATAACATTTTTTAAATTATAAATCATTTTATATTACCTTGATAATATAATCAAGATCTCATTATCATATAATCTTAATAAAATAAAATAATAATTTGTTATACTATTCATAAGGGTCATATTTCTATTCATAAAGATATGTTACTATTCATACAAATATTAAGTTGGTTCTATCAGACTCTAAATAAAATACTGATCAAAAGTGTATATGTTTGTTTTTTGAAATTTAAATCATAGAATCCAAAAAATTATGTTTAAAGCATAGTTTATAACTATCTCTATAAATCATGGTTTATTTATGTAAAAATTTATTTTTTCATGCATTTCAATTTATTTTTGAAACCTTTGGGCATTACATTCACCCCACGTTCTACAAATTTTTTCCTTACAATTTTTTTATTTACATATTATTTAAGTGTGGTTACCTTTCCCTCATAGGATTTTTAGATTCCCATGTTGCTTCTTCAACCATGTGGTTTCTACACAAAACCATTAACTGGTGGACTACCTTAATACCCAATACTTGTTCTCTTCAATCAAGAATCTGAACATGTTTCTCATCATAAAAAAGGCTCTCTTTCAACTAAACTACTTCTGGGATCAAAACATGAGATGAATATTGCACAAACATTCTCAACAGTGAATCATGAAAAACATTTTGTACTTGAGATAACCTCATAGGAAATTCTACTCACTCTCCAATTGTTCAAACATTCTTCAGGATTTTATATGGTCCAATAAACTGTGTACTTCTCTTTCCTTTCTTACCAAAACACATAACAATTTTCCATGGTTAGATTCTAAGAACAACATGATCACCTACCTCAAAAAAAAGTAATTTCTATTTGTTATCTGCATAACCATTCTACCTTCATGGAGATATCCTCATGTGTTGTTAGATTTGGTTCACTTTCTCAACCACTTCCTCTACTAATTCTGGTCCCATCAACTTCTATTCCCTAACATCATTCTAAAATGATGGAGTTTGAAACCACTTCCCATATAATGCCTCAAAATTTTCTACTTTTATATCGGAATGAAAATAGCTATTATAAAAAAATTCAACTAAAGAAATATGATGATCCGAACTACCACGGTAATCCATTGAAAAAGCTTGAAGAATATCCTCCAAAGTATGAATCATCTGTTCCAAATTCTTATCTGATTGAGTATGAAATGCAGTACTGAAATTTAATTCTATTCTTTATGACTTTAAAGGTCATTCCAAAAGTTATAAGTGAACTTGGGATCACAGTCAGATACAATGGAAATAAGAAATCTATGTTACCTGACAAACTCTTTGAGGTACAGTCGAGAAAGATATTCCAAAGACATAGTATCTCAAAAAGGAAATAAATGAGAAGATTTATTCAGTCGATCAATAGTAACCCATATTGCATTGTTACCTTGAGAAGTATTTGGTTTCCCCACAAATATTTCCAAGAATATATTTTCCCATTTATACTCTAGAACTAGTTAATGATGAAGCATCTCCTTCAGTAACTACTACTCTACTTTTACATGTTGACGTGTCAAACATTTAATAATAAAATATACAATATCTATTTTCATTCCATCCCTATAATAATACTCCCAAAGGTCTTGGTACATCATTGTGCTTCCAGGATGAACTGAAAATGAAGAACTGTGAGCTTTACAAACCAACTCTATCTTTAGTTGAAAATAAAATGACAATATCAATATTTTTACAAATCTCAAAACACAATCTTTATCAGTGTTAAATTATATAAACTAACTCATTTTAAAAAACTCAACATTTTTATGTAGCTTCATGTCATCCTTCTACACTTTCTTATTTCTTTAGGACAAAGATGGCTGCACTGAAACCTAAAACAAAAAAGTGAAATTTCCTACACCAACCACTTCTTAGAAAAAATTCATCAAATCATTAATCAAGGGGTCATATTATGATCGTAACATGGTTAATGATGCATGATGTTTTTGACTCCAGGAATCCACCACTTTGATTTCTTTTATCAAATGGAAATTGATCATGAAATCATAATCCTTTATAAATTAAAGCAATATTCGCTGCCTCATGTTTAGTTCCTTCTGAATGAATATATAATTCATACTTTTATGGTCAGTATATATTTCACATTTGGCTCTGTATAATTGATTCCACCAAATTTTCAAAGAAAAAAACCATAGCTTCTTAATCCAAATCATGTGTGGGAAAATTTAACTAATGATTTTCTAATTTTCTTGAAGCATAAGAAATTGCCTGATCAATATACATCAGAACACAATCACTTCACTTCAATGAAACATCATTTTATATGAAAAAATCATCATTTCTGGAAGGTAGTTCCAAAATAGGAGAATTCACCAATCTCTTCTTCGGTTCCTAAATAAAAACATCACATTCTTCTATCCAAAAAAATTTAACCCCTTTTCATGTTAAATTGGTTAGTGGTATAGAGAACCGTGAAATGTTTTTAACAACCCGTCAGTAATAACCTTATAATAAAAGAAAACTAAAAATTCCTATAACATTTATAGGTCTTGTCCATTTATCAACCACTTTTTTTTTGCATGATTAACTATTATGTAATTATTATATACAATATGCCCAAGAAAAAAAATCTACTGCAACCAAAATTCACACTTGATGAATTTTCAATACAGTTTATTTTCTTTTATGTTTTCTAAAACAACCCTTAGATGTTTTTTCATTATCCCCTTTACTTTTAGAATATAAAATAATATCATCAATAAACACAACCACAATCGTATCCAAGAACTCATGAAATATTATATTCATAAGATCCATGAATACAACAAGTTAATTAGTTAACCCAAATGGCATGGTAACAAATTCATAATGCTAATATCTAGTACGGAATGCATTCTTCTAGATGTATACTTCCATTACTTTCAACTGATGGTACCCTGACCTCATGTCAACCTTAGAAAAATATGGTGCTCCCTAGAGCTAATCAAAAAAACATCTCTATGAGGAAATGGATACTTATTTATAACAGTGATGTTATTCAAGGCTCTATAATCAATGTAAAGTCTCATGAACCATATTTTTTTTTCAACGAAAAATCCCAGAGCTCCCCATGGTGAAGTTCTAGAATGAATTAAGCCTTCATCAAGAAACTTCTACAATTGATTTTTCAATTCAAGAAGTTTTGTTTGATCCATTTTATAAGGGGTTTTTGAAATTGTCTTAGCGTCATGAATTAAGTCAACTGTAAATTTATCTTCTAGATCAGGTATAACACTGGGTAACTCATTATAAAAAATTTCAAGGTATTCATTTACCCCTAGAACATTATTAATCTGAATAGTTCAATTGTATTCCAAAATATGAGAAAGATTAATTTCATTTCCATATTTCATCAGTTTCTCAAGTTCTTGATATATTATCAATTGTATGGGTTCATTATAGTATAAAAACTAAAACACTTTCTGAAAAAAAAAACTTCATTAACTATACAATCAATATTAGCAGGATAAATAGAAATCCAATCCATACCCAGAATGACATCAAACACTAGTAAGGGAAAAACAACAAGAATTTCTGGTAAATTATTTCTACAGACCACAATAGAAAGATTCTTATAATTTCTCTTTGATTTAATATTCCCCCTACTGTTTTAAAAATAAATTCTGGTATCATTTATTGGGGTGATATTTCTAATTTACCAGAAAATTTCACAAAAATAAATGAATTTGTAGACCATGTATAAAAAACATTAGGAATATTTGAGTAAGAAAACAAGGTACCTTATACAACTTCATTGGATGTCCTACTGTCATCTTATGTAGTCTCAAATTTTCTCACTACACCTTTTTTCTTATAGTTTGTCTTGTTTGCATCATTTGGTTCTCTCTTTGGGTAGGCATTTGCAGAATGACCCATATCACCACATATAAAAAACTTTACATTTTTCTTATCCAGATTAATCTTAAGATTATTTCATTAAAATATCTGTCCATATGTCCAAACATATCACATCAAAAAGAGTTCATGGTTTTGTTATGGAATTCCCCAGGGTGCTTTTTACATCAATTCTCACAAAATAGAAACTGAAATTTCTTACAATCATATTTCTTTGATAGATTATTATCCATCACTTTCCATCTGGACATCTTCTTCTATTTGTTTTCAAGGTACACGTGATCATCAAAAAAACTCCATTTCTACCCTCTATACATATCAAATATGTTTTTCATAACTTTTTAACTCATGGGAATCAAATTCCCTTCAATATCATGGATTCATTCCTGAGTAAAAATAGATGATTTTTCTATCATGATACTGAATAATATTTTTATCACACATCACTAGTCATGTGATGTTCACTTCATACATGACCAATAAATCTTCCTCTTTGTGCTTCAATTCATGGAATTTATTCTCCATCCTATATAGAACCACATTTGGAATATATTTTTCAGGGGAATACTTTTAAATTCATCATACTCTAATGCATCAATCAAATATCTATCTCTAATAATCTTGATCATAGAACATAAATGATCAGAATCACCTTTAAAAATATAAATGTAAAGAGTTAAATTTTGAATATATAAACATCCCATAATATTGAATATTTTTTCAATGGATTTAATGTATCCTTTATCTACTACTTGATTAGAATATCCACTAAAATAAGGACGGTGTTTCCTCGTAAAATGTTCCACTATAATCATGTTCATTTGTGGAGGATTTGGTTGTTATATTACATATATTCCACCATCATTTATTGATTGTTTCAACTAAACCATTACTATCAAAAACTACTCAGTTCCAATTCCCACCATTTCTGGATACAAATTCAGAAAGATATCAGCCTCTTAGTTCCTTCCAAATTCATTTTCCCTATTTATTCTATGAAAAACCATTCTAAGCAGAAATATATTAGATAAAACAACATGGTAATATTTAAATTCTATATCATTTCAGCATAAAAATAAGGTTGTAACCATTGACTGTATTCTATTAAAAACATCTTAACCATTAATGTTATCTAACCCATTCTCTAATACCAACTATAAGGCCCTGGCCTTAAACATTACATAAACTAGTTATTGCGACTAGATTTAACTTATTTACATTCCAAAATATATTTTTAGTTTAGAGTTTTATAAAATTTGTACATAACTCATACAAATAAACCCACCATCATACAATGTAGGTACCATTAAAACAGTATCTAATTCTTCCAAAACAAAAAGTTTTAAACACAAAACAACAACCTGATTTCTTTGACACATCTTAATAACATTTAAATTGACTTTATTCTTTCTCTTACACATCCATATAACCTATGAAAAAAATTAAAAAACATGGAATGTGCCTATAAATATTATTAAGGGATATAAAATAAGTAATGAAACTAGTATTCCATGAATACTTATAATTATATGAAATCATTTTCACTAAGACATTCTTATCACACATAAAGAATTATATACTTACTTTGTGAAATATGATATTTCCACATATAATAGAAATCATAAATTGAGAATAAGTGTATCATAGGGCATTAAATTATTATCTTTTTAACCCTTAGGTCTACTTTATGATTTTTATCCCTCATGGCTACCTAACAATGTAACCCCCACGGCTACCTTATTGTGTAACCATCACAGTTACATTTGGAGAAACCATACAGCTGATGTAACACCCCAACCCTAGTTACCCAGAGTTGGTGCATTATTACATAAATTTTCATGATCACAAGGGATCAAATCCCAAAATACCGATCAGTTTAGTAGCCTTGGAAGTACTAGATACATTTATAAGTTTTACATTACATTATAAAATGAAAAACTACAACTGTAAAGACCTGTAAAATTAAAGGAATTTTTTTTTTCTTAATTTTATTTGGAATTTTACAAGAACGCAGTTTCTGACGGCACCTGATTCTGACGCCCGGTGTGCCCGGAATCATTTTCCAAAGTTTTGCTCAGGTACATTCAGTGAACGAACGAGCGGGTTTTTCTAACTTTTGAACCGGTGCTCAGAATCGAATTCTGAGGGCACCAATGGAATCACAGCTACGGTATTTGATTAGAAATTCCTTTTCTGGAGTTGCATTTTCTCGGTTGTGGTTTTTAATTTTTTGGGGGTTAAGTTAAGAAATAAAATAAAAGTGGTGTGACACTTTATTTTATTTCACTTAAAGCCACTTAAGCTAAGTTAAGAGGATAAGGTGGAACCCACAATATCCTACCCACTTGGTAGGATATTTGTGAGGTGGGGCCCACACGAGCCCCACTGTTTCTTCCCTCCTAAGTAATGCACTTGAAACCCCCCTTTTTAATGAAAGTCAAACCTTACGTTTTTCTGGTTAAGAAACGCCCCATTAAATTGGGCAGTTAAATCCTTACAATTAATTCTTTGAATTAATTGTTCGTTTCTTATCTTTTGAATTTCAATTTCTTATGTTGATAATAAAATAAGAGGAGGACTTATTTTATTATTGTTGGGGTTTGTGTTGTGTTAAACCTTTGGGAGAAAAAGAGAAGATTCTTCGTTCTTCGACGAAGAACGCGAAGAACGCACCACCGCCAACGAAGAATGCCAATCTCCAACAGCGGACAACGGTGAGTGACGCCTTCCTCGGAGATCACCTAACGCCAACAGTGATTCTCTTCTTCTGCGGCAATCTTCTTCTTCCGCGGTGATCCTCTTCTTCCGCGATGGTTAATTCCATGACGAACGCTCGTTCGACGACAGTGTTGAGGTAGGGTTTTATTTTATTTGTTAGTTCGTGAAATCTTCCAACACTTTCTCCTTTTCTTTGAACCTCCTGTTATCGTGATAACGGGAAGAGGCCATACCGCCCGAACACGGCCAACACTCCTCCCCTTTTTTGGTTGTTGGTTTTGTTGCGGCGATCAAGGCAACGCGGTGCCGAATCACCGCGCGGAATTTTGATAAGGAAAGGGGGAGAAGCGCGGCGCGGTCACGCCGCGCCGTTGAAGACGAACCAAGACGCGGCGCTGTCGCACCGCACCGTTGAAAATGAACCAAAGATGTGGCGTCGTCACGCCGCACTGGAGAACCACTAAAGCACCACGGTCGGAGCGGGGCCGCGGCGGAGGGGCGCGGCGCCGTCGCGCCGCGCCGGACGAACCAAGGTCGCGGCCGGTTTCGGGCCGCGGTGGAGCAGTGGAACCGGCGGCCGGTACCGGGCCGCCGGCATTGGAGCAAGGAGACCGGCCCTTTCCGGTCCCGTGGTGGCGCAGCCGGCCGACCAGTGCGGGCCGGCCGGTTCGAGGAAAAACACCGGGGGTCGTAACCCCCGGCCGGCCAGCTGAGCGGCCCCATAAAGGGGCTGCAGTTTCTCCACGCGGGGGCAGCGCGCCCCCCGCACCGAAACAGCTCGGTCGTTCGGTCAAGCCCCTGGCCCGCGCACCCAACGGGCCCCGTGCCGGGCCGGCTACCTGGCTGATCCGCCAGACTGGGCCGTGCCCAGGCCGGGCCACACCCAGGTCGGGCCGAGCCACGCCCAGGCCGGGTCGGGCCGTGCTGCACCGACCGGCCTAGGCCGCGCCCAAGCGGTCCTAACCCGGACCCAGTTCGGGTCTACCCGGTACGGGCCGACACTGGGGGTATCGGGCCGAGTCGGACCGGGCCCAAACCCCCTAATACCGAACCTCTTTCGGTCTGTTGCCCATAACTTGAGCTACGGGCCTCCGATCGACGCACCGTCAGTTGTGATGCGATATTTGGATTGAGATGGTCGTTTTGGTATATTGCACTCAAGGTTTAAAAAAACTTTGGGTTCAGCTGGGTTGGTTTGTACACGAAACCAACCGGGCCCTCGGAGCGGAAACGCTTATAACTTGAGCTCCAGACGTCCGATTGATGTGTCGTCGACTTTGATGGATTCCTCTTAGTGAGACGGACCTTTTGGCTTACTCCTCTCAAGGTTTGTACGTAGTTGGAGTACGGTCGGGTTGGTTTGACTTAAAAACCAACCGGGCCCCTAGGACGAAAAAGCCAATAACTCTCAGACCGGGCGTCCGATTGACGCGCCGTCTGTGGTGTTGTGTTCCTGTTGACGATACGGAACTTTTGGATACATCAACTCTGGACTATGTGTCAGTTGATGTATTAGCCTCTCGGATCGTGGAGCGGACCCTCCCGAATGAGCTTGCTGTGTGCGGGAACCCTAGAGTTGGCAGCGACTGCGACGACGATGACGACTGTACAGAGATCCTTAGTGGATTCGACGGTGATGACTACAGCACTCAGTGATCCTACGTGGATCAGTGTTACCGATCATGTGTGGGTCCAATCCTATGTGGTTCAGCGCTCAGCGGTCCTGTGTGGGCCAGCGCCTACAGATCCTGTGTGGGTCCGATCCTGTGTGGGTCTTTGTGGGGGTTAGTTACCTATTGATCTTGTGTGGGTCAGATCCTTTGTGGGTCATTCCAGGGGTTAGTTACCTATAGATCTTGTGTGGGTCAGATCCTTTGTGAGTCATTGCAGGGGTTAGTACCTATCGATCCTTTGTGGGTCCGATGGCATAGATGAATCAGTGGATATATCTAATCATCTCTATCGTCATACGAATAAGTATACCTATGTGATCTGAATCATGTTTTACATTCCTATGTGGATTGTTTTGTGCTATCCTGTGTGGATTTACGTTTTTTTTTCCTGTGTGGACTGGGTTGTACTTGAGCTCGTAGTTGGAGAGAACTGGAATTGATGACTTAGGTATATGTATGGGCATATACCTAAGCAGTGTTGAATGTTACTTCGTGATTGAATCTTTTCTTTGTGGATTATCCTTTGTGGATTCTGGGAGACCTTCGGGGGTCTCGGGGTCCCTACTGAGTAGCTTATACTCACCCCTGCACGGGCTATGCCCGCACTACGTTGTGTTGGTTGCAGACGACGGACAGCGCTGATCGTGGTTGAGGCTTGCGGAGCAGGTCGGTACCCGGAGGTGGACCACTGGGCGGGACGTACTCGGAGTGGACGGCTGGACCCGAGGAGCTATGGAGGCTATCTGTACTCACCCTTCATGTGGGACTTCCAGTGGACGGCTCGACACTGCTTCTTTACTTTTCAGTTGCTATTTTCCATTTCCAGTTGTACTTTACTTTCAGTTTAGGTTTGTATTCTGTCCCACTTACTTTTCTGCACTTACTGTTGTACTCAGTTTTTACTTAGTGTTTGCTTCTACTGCTCGCTTGCTCTGTGGTGTTTGTTTACTTTACAAAGGCTATGCCTTCCCTTTTTACCAGGATTTACGCCTTGGTGCTAGTCGCCAGCCCCTGGCCTATAGAAGGCGGGCTTGTGGTAGTCACAGCACGGGCCCCGAGGACGGGTCGTGACAAATTGGTATCAAAGGAGTTCAGTTCTACCGCAGAACTCAGGACTCTGATCTTTTCTATGTGAAGCAATAGTGTTAAGAGTATTGAGTGTGGTTATCAGTCTAGGGAGCTCTGTGTTGGTTCGGCGGCCGACGTATCTGTACACCAGGACCCTAACTTCTGATTTCCGACTTAATGCACAAAAACATTGATTGCATGTGTGTTTCAAGTTTTCTTTGTGATTAATTTATGTCAGCTCACCAGATATACTGTTCTGACCGTGGAGCTCCTGTTTCTTTTCAGGATGGCCCCACGATGGCAGCCAGCTAGGGTTCTGAGAGTTGTGCGCGACGACAGCCCACCGAGCGACGAGGCCTCGGTACAGGGCCCTTTGACAGCTGAGGCACTGATGGTACCTTTACCTGCCGAGCCACCGATGCTTCCAGCCCCAGCCGCTGACGATGAACATCGCCTTAGTTCACTGCACGAGTTCCAGCACTAGAAACTGCCCAGGTTTCACGGGGAGACGGACACCCAGGCGGCCGAGGATTGCCTGGAGGTAGTGGTACGAGTTTTCAGGTTAGTGAGGACACCATCATACCTCATGGTGATCCTCGCAGCGAGCCTACTACACGCAGCAGTGGGCCTATGGTGGAGCTTGATGCTCCAGGTGCACGATGAGGCATCTCTCCTCTGGACGGACTTTGAGAGCCTCTTCCGCTCAGAGTTCGTCTCAGCCACCCTCTGTGCGGTGCGCATCCAGGAGCTACTTCAGCTGCGGCAGGGCAGCTTGACGGTCTCCCAGTACTCGGCGAGATTTACCGATCTCTCGCGCTACTCGACAGACATGGTACGGGACCCATTCTTCCGGGCCCGGACCTTTGAGCAGGGATTGAGGCATGAGATCAGGGCATCGCTGATCTCCCTCAGCATTTCGACTCAGACAGGAGTACTGGAGCGAGCCCTTTTGATCGAGAGCTTCCTTGTTGAGCCTTCTTCAGCAGCGAGACCTACCGCAGGGTGGCAGGTAGCAGAGTCTTCTGTAGCAGGCAGTCGACGGATTAATCATGGGTCCAGGTAGACAACCTCAGGACACTGGCTCAGTAGTGCGGGGCACACAGCGTGGAGCCAGTCTTTCGAGAGGCAGACAGTGCTACACATGCGGCGGGTAGGGCCACATGGCTCGTGACTGCCCGACCCGCCGTGCCGAGGAGAAGCAAACGGTTGAGGGGCCACCCAGGCAGAGGCATAGGGTCGACCATGGCGGTCCGCAGGGAGCAGGCGGACGAGGCATAGGAGCTGGCCGAGCAGCAGGTGGTGGGAGACGCTTTGAGGCTCTACCACCACCACCGTCAGGAGGTCCACCCTGACCACAGGAAGCTGGCGGGCAGAGACAGGCACAGCTCCAGGCAGCGGAGGCCTACGACCACGGCGCGCCCGAGATGATTCAATGTACTATCTGTGTCTATTCCACCCTTGCTGAAGTTCTTATAGACACAGAAGCGAGTCATTCTTTCATAGTCGCTGCCCTTGTTCAGAACTCGGAGATTTCGATAGATCTGTTGGCTCAATCCTTACGACTAGAGACTCCTACGGGAGCAGACTCGACGATTACGCACTGGTTCTGGAAGTTTGAGCTTACTCTAGGAGGCAAAATCTTAGGCTGGGATCTTCTTGTAGCGGCATTGAGGCCTTACGAATTCATCTTGGGCATGGATTGGTTATCTATAGTCCATGCTCAGATCGACTGTATTAGGCGCAAGGTGAGATGTGTGCGCACCGACGGGAGAAGGTTCACCTTCACCGACGAGAAGGGAGCCTTCACAGCACAGGATGGACTCTCGCAGAGGAGAGGACATCCCATCACTCATCAGTTGGCTAACCTCATCCTAGGAGCAGTTGACATGCAGAGTCCTAGTTTTCCTGCAGTGGTGGATCAGTATGCGGACGTCTTTCCTGACGACGTTCTAGGACTACCTCCTTGTAGAGAGGTATACTTTTATATTGATCTATACCCCGGGACAGCCCCGATATCCACCCCAGCATATAGGATGGCTTCCGCCGAGCTTCGAGAGCTACGGGTACAGTTGGAGGACTTGCAGGGCAAGGGATTCATCTGACCCAGTGTTTCACCCTGGGCTTCCCCGATATTGTTCGCCAAGAAGACGGATGAGATCTTGCGAATTTTTGTCAACTATCATCGCCTGAACTATGTGATAGTGAGGAACAATTATCCGCTACCGAGTATTGATGACCTCTTCGATCAGCTCAAGGGAGCACGATGGTTCTCAAATATAGACCTCAGGTCAGGCTATCATCAACTCAGAGTTTGGGACGAGGACGTGCAGAAGACGGCCTTCAGATGTCGGTTTGGCCACTATGAGTTCTTGGTTATGCCCTTCGGTGTAACCAATGCTCCAGTAGTGTTTATGGGCCTCATGAATAGGATCTTTCAGCCATACCTTGATCGTTTTGTCGTGGTCTTCATCGATGACATTTTGATATACTCGACGACTGAGGAGGAGCACGCCTACCACTTGCGGGTTGTAATGGAAACACTCCGAGAGCACCAGCTTTATGGAAAGCTCTCGAAGTGTCAGTTCTAGATACGCGAAGTGTACTTCTTGGGACACTTTATCTCTGAGGCGGGATTTGCGTTGGATCCTGCGAAGATCGAGGCAGTGCTAGCTTGGGAGCCACCCAGGAGCGTGACGGAGGTGCGGAGTTTCTTGGAACTAGCTGGATACTATCGGAGATTTGTGCCAGACTTCTCCAGAGTTGCAGCACCACTCTCAACTTTGACGAAGAAGGGGAAACCCTTTGTGTGGTCAGACAGATGTCAGCAGAGCTTCCAGGAGCTGAGACAAAGATTGACCAGCGCACCTATCTTGAGGTTTCCGGAGGAGGGAGTAGGGTACGTAGTCTACTGCGATGCATCAAGGACTGGACTTGAATGTGTCCTGATGCAGGAGCGGGCGGTGATCGCCTATGGATCATTCCAGTTGAGGCCGCATGAGCAGAACTACACTAATCATGACCTGGAGTTAGCAGCAGTGGTCTTCGCTCTGAAGACACGGCGACACTACCTGATGGGCGAGCGCTTTACAGTCTTTTCTGACCATTAGAGTCTCAGGTACATCTTCTCTCAAAAGGACCTGATCCTGAGACAGCGGTGATGGCTTGAGTTCCTCCAGGACTATGACTTTGAGATAGTCTATACTCCTGGGAAGGGGAACGTGGTAGCTGATGCTCTCAGCAGGAGGACGGGCATTCAGCTACTTAAGGAGGCGACAGAGCAGCTAGTCGCTTTGTAGATATCCTTCATGGATAGAGATGGAGCAGCCTTACTTCAGTCTCTCACAGTCACCCCTCCACTACTGCAGCGGGTCAGAGAGGCACAGTGTGGGGATGCTGACTGTGAGATGCGGTGTGCGCAGATATCCTCAGGACAGGCACCTGATGGTTTCTCCTTAGGAGGAGAGAACGACGTCCTTTTCAGAGGACGTACCTTAGTACCAGTTTCTTTACGGGATGAGGTGTTGAGAGAGTTTCACACTTCCCCTTTAGTGGTACATCCTGGAGTGGAAAAGATGTACCAGGATCTCAGACGACAGCACTGGTGGCCAGGCATGGAGAAGGTTGTCACAGAGTTCGTTTCTCGATGCCTCACCTGCCAGCAGGTGAAAGCAGAGCACCAGGTACCAGCAGGCTTGGTACAGCCCTTGGAGGTCCTGGAGTGGAAGTGGGACGGGATATCTATGGACTTCGTGACTGGACTTCCATGCACTTCCAGAGGTCACGACTCCATTTGGGTGATTGTCGACTGACTCACCAAGTCGGCTCACTTCTTACCCATCATAGAGCAGGGCTCAGTGGAGAGCTTGGGACGTCTCTACGTTCAGGAGATTGTACAGCTTCACGGTGTTCCATCATCTATCATCTCCGATCGAGATGATTGATTTACTTCCCGGCTTTGTAAGGGGTTGCAGGAGGCGTTCGAGACGCAGCTACGTCTGAGCACCGTCTTTCACCCTCAGACAGATGGTCAGACGGAGAGGACCATACAGACTCTCGGGGAGATGCTCTGCGCTTGTGTCCTCGACTTTGGTCGTAGCTGGGAGGACCACCTACCCTTGGTGGAGTTTGCGTACAACAACAGCTACCACTCCACCATCGGGATGGCACCATACGAGGCATTGTACGGCCGACCTTGCAGATCACCGCTGTGCTGGACAGACCCTGGGGAGTCAGCACTTGTGGGACCAGAGATGGTCCAGGCCACGACAGAGAAGATCCAGGTCATCCAGGAGCGTATGAGGACAGCTCAGAGCCGGAAGAAGTCTTATGCTGACAAGAGGCGGCGGCCACTTGAGTTCGAGGAAGGTGACCACATCTTCTTGCGGGTCTCACCTCGACGTGGATTACGAAGATTTGGCCGAGGTGGCAAGTTATCTCCTCGCTTCATCGGACTGTTCCAGGTCCTCAGCAGGATTGGTGAGGTTGCTTATCGCCTGGCTCTACCACCTCAGTTGCACCGGGTGCACGACGTCTTCCACGTATCTCAGCTGAGGAGATACGTGCACGACCCGACGCATATCATTGACCATGGGGAGCTGGATGTTGATGATGGGGTGACTTTTTCGAATCTTCTGGTGGAGATCGAGGATCGACAGGAGTGGGTCCTACGTGGATGGTCGATTCCTCTAGTGCACATTAGATGGCAGCATGGGAACCTCCAGGAGAGCACTTGGGAGCGGGAGGCTCAGATGCATGCTCAGTACCCACATTTGTTTCCCTAGTTTTTGATGTATCTTTACGGGGAGGTAAAGCCCTGAGGTGGGAGTGATGTAAAGACCCTTAAAATTCAAGGAAATTTTTTTTTTCTTAATTTTATTTGGAATTTTACAAGAACGCAGTTTCTGACGGCACCTGATTCCGAGGCCCGGTGTGCCCAGAATCATTTTCCGAAGTTTAGCTCAGGTACGTTCAGTGAACGAATGAGCGGGTTTTTCTAACTTTTGAACCAGTGCTCGGAATCGAATTCTGAGGGAACCAATGGAATTGCAGCGCCGGTATTTTCTTAGAAACACATTTTCCGGAGTTTCATTTGCTCGGGTGTGGTTTTTAATTTTTTTGGGGTTAAGTTAAGAAATAAAATAAAAGTGGTGCGACACTTTATTTTATTTCACTTAAAGCCACTTAAGCTAAGTTAAGTAGATAAGGTGGAACCCACAATATCCTACCCACTTGGTAGGATATTTGTGAGGTGGGTCCCGAACGAGCCCCACCGTTTCTTCCCTCCTAAGTAACGCACCTGCAACCCCCCTTTTTAATGAAAGTCAAACCTTACGTTTTTCTGGTTAAGAAACGCCCCATTAAATTGGGCAGTTAAATCGTTACAATTAATTCTTTGAATTAATTGTTCATTTCTTATCTTTTGAATTTCAATTTCTTATGTTGATAATAAAATAAGAGGAGGACTTATTTTATTATTATTGGGGTTTGTGTTGTGTTAAACCTTTGGGATAAAAAGAGAAGATTCTTCGTTCTTCGACGAAGAATGCGAAGAACGCACCATCGCCGATGAAGAACGCCAATCTCCGATGGCGGACAATGGAGAGTGACGCCTTCCTCGGAGATCAACCTAACACCAATGACGATTCTCTTCTTCTGCGGTGATCTTCTTCTTCCGTGGCGATCCTCTACTTTCGCGACGGTTAATTCTGCGACGAACTCTCATTCGATGACAGCGTTGAGGTAGGGTTTTATTTTATTTGTTAGTTCGTGAAATCTTCTGTCGCTTTCTCCTTTTCTTTAAATCGCCTGTTATCATGATAACGGGAGGAGGTCGGACCGCACGAACACAGCCGACACTCCTCCCCTTTTTTGGTTGTTGGTTTTGTTGCGGCGATCAAGGCAACGCGGTGTCGATGCACCGCGTGGAATTTTGATAAGGAAAGGGGGAGAAGCGCGGCGTCGTCGCGCCGCGCCATTGAAGACAAACCAAGACGCGGCGTCGTCACGCCGTGCCATTGAAAACGAACCAAAGATGCGGCGCCGTCACGCCGCACCGGAGAACCACTAAAGAACCGCGGCCGGAGTGGGGCCGCGGCAGAGGGGCGCGGCGTCGTCGCGTCGTGCCGGACGAACCAAGGTCGCGGCCGGTTCCGGGCCGTGGCGGAGTAGCGGAACCGGCGGCCGGTACCGGGCCGCCGGCATCGGAGCAAGGGGACCGGCCCTTGCCGGTCCCGTGGTGGTGCAGCCGGCCGGAAAGTGCGGGCCGGCCGGTTCGAGGAAAAATGCCGAGGGTCGTAACCCCCGGCCGGCTAGCTGAGCGACCCCATAAAGGGGCTGCGGTTTCTCCACGTGGGGGTAGTGCGCCCCCCGCACCGAAACGGCTCGGCCGTTCGGCCGATCCCCTGGCTAGCGCGCCCAACGCGCCGCGCGCCGGGCCGGCTGCCCGGCCGGTCCGCCAGACCGGTCCGCGCCCAGGCCGGGCCGTGCCGCGCCCAAGCGGGCCGGACCCAGACCCAGTTCGGGTCGACCCAGTACGGGCCGACCCTGGGGGTATCGGGCCAGGTCGGACCGGGCCCGAACCCCCTAATACCGAACCTCTTTCGGTCTATTGCCCATAACTTGATCTACGGTCCTATGATCTATGCACCGTCAGTTGTGATGCGATATTTGGATCGAGACGGTCGTTTCGGTAAATCGCACTCAAGGTTTCGGAAAACTTTGGGTTCGGCCGGGTTGGTTCGTACACGAAACCAACCGGGCCCTCGGAGCGGAAATGCTTATAACTTGAGCTCCGGACGTCCGATTGACGTTTCATTGACTTTGATGGATTCCTCTTATTGAGACTGTCCTTTTGGCTTACTCCGCTCGAGGTTTGGACGCAGTTGGAGTACGGTCGGGTTGGTTTGACTTAAAAACCAACCAGGCCCCTATGACGAAAAAGTCAATAACTCTCAGACCGGGCATCCGATTGACGCGTCTTCTGTGGCGTTAAGTTCCTGTTGACGATACGTAACTTTTGGATACATCAACTATAGACTGTGTGTCAGTTGATGTATCAGCCTCTTGGCTCGTGGAGCAGACCCTCCCGAACGAGCTTGCTGTGTGCGGGAACCCTAGAGCTGGCTGCGACTGCGACGACGACGAAGACTGTACAGAGATCCTCAGTGGATTCGACGGCGAAGACTACAGCACTCAGCGATCCTACGTGGATCAGTGCTACCGATCCTGTGTGGGTCCGATCCTGTGTGGGTCAGCGCTCAGCGGTCCTGTGTGGGTCAGTGCCTACAGATCCTGTGTGGGTCCGATCCTGTGTGGGTCTTTGCGGGGGTTAGTTACCTATTGATCCTATGTGGGTCAGATCCTTTTTGGGTCATTGCGGGGGTTAGTTACCTATCGATCCTGTGTGGGTCAGATCCTTTGTGGGTCATTGTGGGGGTTAGTACATATCGATCCTTTGTGGGTCTGATGGCATAGATGAATCAGTGGATATATCTGATCATCTATATCGTCATACGAAGAAGTATACCTGTGTGAGTTGAATCCTATTTTTCTTTCCTATGTGGATTGTGTTGTGCTATCCTGTGTGGATTTACGTTTTGTTTTCCTGTGTGGACTGGGTTGTACTTGTGCTCGGAGTTGGAGCGAACTGGAATTGATGACTTAGGTATATGTATGGGCATATACCTAAGCAGTGTCGAATGTTACTTCGTGATTGAATCTTTTCTTTGTGGATTATCCTTTGTGGATTCTGGGAGACCTTCGGGGGTCTCGGGGTCCCTACTGAGTAGCTTATACTCACCCATGCACGGGCTATGCCCGCACTACGTTGTGTTGGTTGCAGACGATGGACAGCGCTGATCGCGGTTGAGGCTTGCGGAGCAGGTCAGTACCCGGAGGTGGACCACTGGGTGGGATGTACTCGGAGTGGACGGATGGACCCGAGGAGCTGTGGAGGCTATATTTACTCACCCTTCAGGTGGGACTTCCAGTGGACGGCTCAACGCTGCGGATTTACTTTTCAGTTGATGTTTTCCCTTTCCAGTTGTACTTTACTTTCAGTTTGGGTTTGTATTCTGGCCCACTTACTTTTCCGCACTTATTGTTGTACTCAGTTTTTACTTAGTGTTTACTTCTACTGCTTGCTTGCTCGGTGGTGTTTGTTTACTTTACAAAGGCAATGCCTTCCCTTTTTACCGGGATTTACACCTTAGTGCTAGTCGCCAGCCCCTGGCCTATGGAAGGCGGGCTTGGGGTAGTCACGGCACGAGCCCTGAGGACGGGTCGTGAAAACAACAACATTGTATCTATTGACCACATTCATATCCATTATACTATCCCTTAGAATATCCCAACAGGTCAGAAATAATATATTTCTTCGCATCTTGGGAAAAATTAAACATAGAAAGGGGTGAGCTCAGATGCTCAGTAAAGATAACAATATTGTGGAAACTTTCATAAAGAATCATAAACATTTAAGGCAATGTATAAGACCAAATCATAAGCCTTTTAAAAATAAACTTCTGTAAAATATGGCCAATATAAATCAAATAATTCCATTTACTTATTCACATGTATATTCTACTAGTTGAATAATCACATGCAATATCAATAGACAATTTTATTATGATGGAATACATAATTCCATACTTTATAACCACATAATCAATGCCTTTTGCCAAGACTACAAATAAGATTTTGTCAAGGCCTTGTGCCAAGACACTATTTTGTCTCATGAGACCTACCGATGCATTGAGGAGCTATCGCGGGATCTACTCGTCACTTACAAAGTCCAATGCATTTCTTATATGAAAAGGTTTAAATATAACAAAAACATTCGTACTAAAACTAGAATAAGAAATGTCAATACATTATCCATAAACCATGAATGGTATAAAAATAACACATACACAGTCAAATATATCACAAAACCTTCAATAAAATATGGAAGATTTTAATCATACTAAATCAAATTCAAACAGGTTTAAAATCCATCAAAGGATGTTAACATAGATGAAATCAAAACTTTTTGAGAGAAATATCTCTTTCTATTTTGAAATCATCTAAAAGTCATGTAATTATAAAATAAAATATTTATTTTGAAAATATTCTTATAAGATTGTATTGGAAGCTTAGACTATGTAATAACGGTATAAAATAGCTGCACCCACCTTATAAGTTAAAAAAGACATTCTTACCTTAATTTTTTCAAAATGGTCATAATGTACCTTGTTTGGAAAACGACGGAAAGATTCCTTTCAAAATATATGTGGTCAAATAAGGGTATAAATGACTTTAAACCATAGTATTGTAAATAGTAAGAATGTTTTGAATTTAATTTTTATGAAAACACGGATGTGGATGATAAAGAGGTCCCAGTAGATAATTACGTATAAACAACCTCAGATATATAAAGAGATTGTAGAATTAACCCTTACCTTGTACTTTTCCTAAGTCGAGGGTGCGTTAAACTCTGGTATAATAGTTAAATAATTGTTATTAAATTATACAAGAACCATATACATAAATATTATATCATATATGATATTCTAATATTATTTTTTTAATAATATTTTAGTATTATCATAGTTTCGGGTGTTAACTGATTCATTTTCCTTTATATGTTTTGTTACATAAGTCATATTTGTTATAGATAGGATGTATTTGATTCATATAAAGAATGATATTAAGTTCATTAAACATTATTTTTAATCATCAAATGAATATTATTCTTGAATGGTTATGATGGGGAAATGAATCTCATCACATTCATGGAGACGGTAATTCGTACGCACGCACGAGCGACGATATCATTATTTTTATTTAAAATTGTATGTAAATAGATGGTATATCATATATATAGAATAATTAAAATTTTATATTTATTATTTAAATCAATTATACTCATTATTATACCCATCCAAAATAATGAAGTGTTTGAATAACAAACTACACCGTGACGTAGAGACGGTAAGCTGTACATATGAACGTATGGTGACTTTGTCATTTATAGGATGAATAGAATAACAAATATGGTTTTACCATATTTATAATAACATAATAGTATGTAGAAGGTACTAGATTTATTATTTTGGTATGGAATAAAGGAAATATGAAGTGGAAGAAGAAAATAACTTGAAAGAGGGTGGTGAGATTATTACCTCTTCTTCGAGTGTTTCCTTTTGAGTTGATCAAAAGGGATTATTAGGTTGGATTTATAATAAAAGTAAGGAATTTAGGTTGATTTTGGGGAAGTTGGGAGGATATTTGGGTAGGGTTTATCCAAGAAAAATGTATTTGGAGATGTGAAATTAAGAGAATGGGAAGTACCTGTTATAAGAGAGGTGAGGGTCACTTTAGGAAATGCTTGAAATATTATTTTATAATAAAATCATTTTCAGTTTCTAATGGCTCCAAAATAATTTATTTAGAGGATAAGGTATTAATGGGTCGAAAACCTCTCAACCAATTGGTTTTAGACAGTTTTAAGTCGCCATATTAACCTTATCTTTTAGATTTAACTCTTAGTTAGATATTTTGACATTTATAATGTCTCTTTGTATTTTTATATTATATGGTTAATAAAATTACTATAAAATACCAAGATAACCCCAAGCGGTTAATTATTAATATATATAACCTTATATAAGTCCTTTTTACAATCATTATATTTTTATTAATATTATATTAATTAATAATAAAGTATTTGTTTTAAAATCTCAATTATGTCAATTTTGACACTATTTAGTATTTGATTTTTTTGATGGCCATAAAAAATTTATAACTTCGAATAAAATTTAGTTAATAAATAATAAAATGTCATATTAACCAATAAAATTATTTTAATTCATCAAAATTCTCAATTTACATTTATTTGGATATTTATAATATCAATTATTTTAATATTTCGTTTATATAGTAATTACTCCATCATCATTATGTCATAAATAAATTAAATTATTTAATGTATAAAAATTATAAATAAAATACCATTATTTAGGAAATATATTTATCTTTATAATGAATATTTATAGTATAATTTATCTTATGTATAACCCTATATTAAAAATGGTTTAGTTATTAAACTTTGAATTTAACACTTTTAACTCTTCTTTAAATAAAATAATAATAAATGTTGTAATCTAATCCAAGTGGACCAAAAGGATCATATTTTATTCCTAAGGTTTTTTTTGGTCTAATTACACTTATCCAATAGAATTATGATATGTGTTAGGGTAATTATAATATAATTTTTTACCATTAATTACCCAATTTACTTTTAACCGTGGTAAATAAAAGTCAAAAGTTACTATTCAGAAAAAAAATATTTTCATCTTATTGGAACACATTTTACTTACTAATTCAACCGTGTCTCTCTGATTTTTGAAATTAAACTCACAGTAGTGGTAAAATTATGTTTTATGCAAATTTGCAAATGCTCCTAGAAGGTGGGTAAAAGACGGTAAAAAGTTCAATAAAATTTCATATATCTAAACTTAATATAAAATGTCTTCAATAAATTAAATTGAACATATATAGGTATTATGTATCTATTTTGACCTAAAATTAATTAAAATAAAATAACTAATTATTTAAATAAAAATTTGGTTTTAAACAATAACGTAGTGTTTTTCACTATTCATCAAAAATTGAAAGTTCTCAAAAAAATACAAAAAAAATCACCCTAAGCTAATTTTGATATTCCGAATCCAAAAATGAAGTCCATTTTGAAAATTAAAATTTATAAAATATTAAAAATTTGGTATTACTATTCATAATGGCTAGTTTCATTGGTCATGGTGTGTTAAAAGTCCATGTTGCGTACAATGTAAGCTACTGCATTATTCAAAAGGAAACGTACTCTAGAAGCTTGGGGTGTTACATTCTCTTCTACTTAAAATAATTTTGTCCTAAATATTTCTATAATATTACTGCATAAAAAGATTTCGATGGTTCTTCATCATAAGTTCATCGGGTTCCCACGTTGCCTCTTCCATCTTATGGTTTCTCCATAGAACTTTTACCAAACGAGTTGTCCGATTTGTCATCCCTTGTTCTCTAGTATCAAGAATTTTGATAGGCTCTTCACAAAAAGATAGATCAGGTTCCAATTCAATTTCCTCATAGGTGAGTACATGCGTTGGTTCAATCATGTGTTTTATCTACAGTGATATGTGGAACACATCATGAACTTTAGAGAGACTTAGAGTCATTTCCAAATGATAAGCTACAACTCCAATTCGTTCTAGAATTTTGAAAGTTCTGATGTACCTGGGACACAATTTACCATTCTTACCAAAACCTATAACACCCTTCCATGGAGATACCTTCAAGAAAACATGGTCTCCTACTTGAAATTACAAATCCTTCCTTCGGTTATCAGCATAGCTCTTTTTCCTACCTTGGGATTCTTTGATGTGGGTTTGGATAACCATCACTGTTTCCATTGTTTCCTCAATAAGTCTGGGCCTACGAGTTTTCTTTCACCAACATCATCCTAAAAAGTTGGTGTGTGAAGTCTTTTTTTGTATAATGCTTCATATGGTGCCATCTGAATACATGAATGGAAGCTATTGTTATAAGAAAATTCTATCAGAGATAAATATTGATCCCACATACCTTGAAAGTCAAGTGAACGAGATCTCAACATGTCTTTTATGGTTTGAATAATCTGTTCTGATTTTCCATCAGTTTGATGGTGGTAGGAAGTGCTCAAATGAAGTTCAGTATCCATGGCCTTCTGAAGACTTTTCTAGAATCTTGATGTAAAATGGGGATCACGGTCAGAAACAATCGATAAGGGTACACCATAAAGTCTTACAAATTCATTAATATATAGTCTTTCCAGATGTTCAAGTGGTAAATCTTCTCTTATATCAAGAAAATGGGATGACTTGGTAAGATGATCAACAATTACCCATATTGCATCATTCCTTCTAGGCGTCTTTGTTATCCCCGTGACAAAGTCCATCGTTATATCATCCCATTTCCACTCAGGTATGGGAAGAGTTTTCATGACTCCTTTAGGATGTTGTCTTCCAGCTTTCACTTTTTGACAAACCATACATCTTAACACATAATCAGAAATCTCTTTCTTCATGTTTTCCCACTAAAAATGTTCTTTTGAATCCCTATACATCTTAGTGCTACTAGAATGTATAGATAAATTAAAGCTATGAGAATCATCCAACAATTCCCTTTTTAGATCAGGTATGTCAGGAACACAAAGTCTCTTCCCAAATTTCAAAATTCCATCTTTATATATGAAGTCACTCAATATCCCATCATTCGCGGCTTCAATCCTCTTTTGAAACTCCACATCATTTTTTTGAGAACTATTTATCCTTTCTAGTAAATATGGTTTGGTAAACATTTGAAAAAGTATTGATGTTTCACCTTCCATGGTTATTCCCATATCCATCTTTAATAGATCCATGAAAATAGGATCCCTTCCAACTCTCATCTTGTTCAAAACTCCATGATACTTTCTACTCAAAGCATCATCCACCTTATTTTCCTTCTCCATGTGGTAGTGTATGGTGAAATCATAATCCTTGATTAGTTCAAGCCATCACCTTTACCTCGTGTTGAGTTATTTTTGTGAGAAAATATACTTCAAACTCTTGTGATCAGTATAAATCTTACATTTTTTACCATATAGATAGTGTCTCCATGTCTTTAGAGCAAAGATTACAGCTTATAACTCAATATCATGAGTGGAATAGTTTTGTTAATGAATTTTTAGCTACTGTGATGCATATGCAATAACTCTATCATTCTGTATAAGGAAACAACCAAGTCCTTTCTTTGAAGCATCACTATAAATGACAAACCCATCATTCCTTGAAGGTAGAGTCATGATAGGATCATTGAATAATATTTTCTTCAATTCTTAAAAAAATTATTCACACTCTTTTGACCAAATAAATTTAACCCCTTTACGTTTGATCTTGGATAATGGGTTATCCAACTGGGCAAAATTCCGGACGAAATGTTGATAATAACCTGCTAAACAAATAAAACTGCATACCTTAGTTATACTCGTTGGTGCTGGCCATTCTTGGATTGCCTTGGTCTTTGAAGGATCAACAGAGATTTCATACTTAGAGACAATATGGCCAAGAAAAGAAATCTCCTGAAACCAGAATTCACACTTACTAAACATCCCATATAATTCATTTCTTCTAAGTGTATTTAGAATAATGCACAAGTGATTTTCATGATCTTTGTAGCTTTTAGAGTATACGAAGATATTTACAATAAATACCACTAAAAATTCATCAAGATATTCCTTGAAAACTCTGTTCATTATATCCATGAAAACAGAGGGTGCATTAGTTAGTCCAAAAGGCATTACTGTAAACTCGTAATGCCCATACCTGGTTTAAAATGATGTCTTTGGAATTTATCCCTTATTCATGCACAACTGATGATATCCTGATCAAATATCAATCTTTGAAAAATATTTATCTCCATGAAGTTGGTCAAATAAATCATCAATGTGAGGTAGGGGATAATTTTTCTTTATTTTTATAGCATTGATCTCCCTATAGTCAATGCACAACCTCATATATCTGTCTTTCTTCTTAACAAAAATGATAGGGGCTCCCCATTGAGAAACACTAGGGTGAATAAATCCCTTATTTCTCAATTCCTCTAATTGTTTCATTAGTTCCACTAATTCCACTCTGTCCATTATTTAATGGGTCTTCGATATAGGCCTTGAACCAGGTATTAAATCAATAGAAAACTCAATTTCTAGTTTCAGAGGATGTCCAGGTAAATCCTCTGGAAACACATCAACATATTCTTGCATAATATTTATATCCTCTATTTTAACATTCCTTTCCTCCCCAATAGTTATTTCATTCTCTTCCACCCTGATAATTGAATTTAATAGAGCTACTCGGGGTTGATCTAGATAAGAATCATATGGTGATGTTTCTGCTCAAAAAATAAGGTACTTCTTATCATCATCAAAAATTGTAACCTCCTTCTTCTTATAATAAATTTTTGCATCATGGTTTGAAATCCAATACATACTGAGGATTATATCAAATTCAATCATGGGTATAGCGATGTGATCAAAAGATAAATAGCATTTATATGCCTTAATGGGAACTGATTCACAAAACTTTTTTGCGATGATAATTCCCTTAGGAGTTTTGACTGACAACTCCCTTGTTAAGTCAAATTTAAAATATCTAATTTTCTCAGAAATATGGGAAGATATGAAACAATGAGATGATCCAAAATTAAATAAAGCATTAGCTAAACTTGAGAAAACCATTAATTTACTAGCCACCACATCTTCGGGAGGTTCAACCTCAGCAGTAATGATCGCATAAGCTTTTCCTTACTCCCTTGTCCTTTTATGGGGTATTTTTCCTTGGAACATAGGACATTAATTTTCATAATGCCCCTTTTATCTATAATTGTAGTATTCAACATTGACAGCCTCTTTCTTCCCCTTGAAATCAAGAGCTTGATGGCCTTTTTCACCACACTTGTAACAGACTCTCATTCCCTTCAGGAAAGTACCAGGGTGTTTCTTCCCACATTTACCATAGGATAGATATTCAACTTTTCCCTTCTTCCCCTTATTTCCATTTACAAAGTGTTTAGCAGATCTCTTTTCCCTTTCTTTGTTTTAAAGTTGTAAGACTAAGAGAATTCCTTTTTTGTCTTGATAGCTCATGACATAATATCTTCATACAATGAAATGGATTATGAGACTAATACTTGATAGAAAAATGGTTTCAACCCATCAAATAATCTATCTATATTACTCCATGGGTTAAGTATATAATCTGCTACATGCCTTGCTAACCTTGTAAAGTTAACCTCATACTTTGCAACATTCTCATCCTCCTTTTTCCTCAGACTCAGAAATTGTCATTCCATATCCGCTCGATGGTCATGAGGAAAGTATTTTTCTAATAAAATATCCTTAAACACCCTCTATTCCATGTTTGATACTTCTTCATCTTAATTTTTGTTTTGGATTAATGACCACAATTGACCTGCATATCCCGTGAGGCGATAAACTACCATGACAACCAGTTCCCTTTCTCTACTCCCCAAAGCATGAAATATTTTCTCCAAGGAATTTATCCATTTCTCAGCTACTAATGGATTTTTACTCCCATTTAATGTTGGTGTTTGTTGCCTCATGAAGTTTTATAACATTTATCCTCTGTGATGTGGATCACAATTCTCTATACAGGTAAGGTTATTATTCATAACCTGAGTGAGTTATCCCTGTATGGTGATAAGCTAATCAGCACCAGTTGCATCACCAGCTCCAGTATAATTATCTTGAGTAGGAAGAAAATCCCTACATGAATTATGTGCATTGATACAGTTTACATTCCTTCCACTAGGTTCCATTTCTAAACAATGGCATACTTTAGATTATTTTATGAATCGCAATACATAATTCCAAACTAGTAAAACACTTAACATAAATTGAATAGTTTGTGGATATAATCTATAATCAAAAAATTGTTTTCTTTTAGGAGGTATATACTCATAAATCCTTCATAATGGTTTGTAAACAAAATGTGAATTATCCTAAACATATCCCTATGGAGTGTTGTAACCAAGAGTGCAGCAAGACCCATTGTCGTGCACCAGTTTCCATTCGATTCTAGCACAAAGTGGTGTTTTCGGGTTTTACCCCTAGGTACATCTGTGCTATATCCACCTCTACCAGCTTGTATCTAGACAGGGGTGTATTTTTTGGAAAACTCACAAAATATCTACATTACCAAAATTCTAGGAAGTTCTTCTATACTAATCCTCAAATTCTATCTTAGGGTAATGTTCTCTAATCATAGTTTTTCTAAATCTAGCTTACAAGGTCTGTAATAAACTTCCTCTGATACCAACTATAACGCCTCAACCCTAGTTACCCAGAGTCAGTGCATTATTACATAACATTGGCATGATCACAAGGGATAAAATCCTAAAAGACCGATCAGTTTAGTAGTCTTGGAAGTACTAGATACATTCATAAGTTTTACATAACATTATAAAATGAAAAACAACAACAAAATTGTCTCCATTGAACACATTCATATCCCTTAGACTATCCCTTAGACTATCCTAGCAGGTCATTCATAATATACTTCTTTGCATCCTGGAAAAAATAAGACATGGAAATGGGTGAGCTCATATGCTCAGTAAGGATAACAATATAATGGAAACTTTCATAAATAAGCATAAACATTTAAGGCAATGTATAAGACTAAATCATAAGCCTTTTAAACATAAAATTCTGCAAAATATGACCAATATAAATCAAATAATTCCATTTACTTATTCACATGGATATTCTACTAGTTGAATAATCACATGAAATATCAATATCCAATTTCATAATGATGGAATGAATAATGCCAGACATCATAACCACATAGTTATAGCCTTGTGCCAAGACTACAAACAATATTTTTTCAAGGCCTTGTTCCAAGACACTAGTTTTTCTCATGATATAAACTGATTCATCAAGGAGCTATAGTGGGCTCCACCCATCACTTACTAAGTCCAATGCATTCCACATATGAAAAGGTTAAAACATAACTTAAACATTCGTATTAAAAATATCATACAAAATGTCAATACTTTATCCATAAACCATGAATGGTATAAAAATAACACATCCATAGTCAAGTATATCACAAAACCTTAAATACTATATGGAAGATTTTTATCATAATAAATCAACTTCAAATAAGTTTAAAATCTATTAAAGGTTGTTGACATAGATGAAATCAAAAGTTTTTGAGAGAAATATATCTTTCTATATTGAAATAATTTAGAAGTTGTATAATTATAAAGGAAAACATTTATTTTGAAAATATTCTTATAAGATTGTATGGGAAGATTAAATGATGTTATAATGGTAGAAAATCGCCGCACCCACCGTATAAGTTAAAAAAAGGTATTCATACCTTAATTTTGTCAAAAAGGTTATAAAGTACCTTGTTTGGAAAATGACGGAATGATTCATTTCAAAAAATATATGGTCAAATAATGGTATAAATGACATTAACCCGTAGTTTAGTAAATAGTAAGAATGTTTTGAATTACATTTTTAAGAAAACACTGATGTGGATTATAAAGAGGTCCTAGTAGATAATTACGTAAAAACAACCTCATATATTTAAAGAGATTGTAAAATTAACCCTTACCTTGTACTTTTCCTTGGTCGAGAGTACGTTAACCTCCGGTATAATATTTAAATAATTTTTATTAAATTAAAAAATAACCATATACATAAATATGATATCATATATGATCTTCTAATATTTTTTTGTTAATAATGTTTTAGTATTATCGTCATTTTAGGTGTTAACTTATTCGTTTTCCTTTATATGTTTTATTATGAAAGTCATATTTGTTATGGATATGATATATTTGATTCATATCCATAATGATATTATGTTCTTTAAACATTATTTTTAATCATCAAATGATATTTATTCTTGAATGGTTACGATGGGGAAATGAATCTCATCGCGTTCGTGAAGATGGTAATTCGTACGTGCGCACGAGCGACAATATCATTCTTTTGATTTAAAATTGTATGTAAATAGATGTTATATCATATATACAGAATAATTAACATGTTATATTTATTATTTACATAAATTATACTCTTTATTATACCCGTCCAAAATAATGAAGTGTTTGAATAACAAACTACACCATGACGTGGAGACGGTAAGCCGTACGTACACACGTATGGTGAGTTTGTCATTTATAGGATGGATAGAATAAATAATATGGTTGTACCATATTCATAATAACATAACAGTATGTAAAATGTACTGGAATTATTATTTTGTTATGGAATCAAAGAAAGAGGATGTGGAATAAGAAAATAACATGAAAGAGGGTGGTGAAATTATTACCTCTTCTTTGGGTGGTTCCTTTTGAGTTGATCAAAAGGGATCCTTAGGTTGAATTTATGATACAAGTAAGGACTCTATGTTGATTTGAGAGAATTTTAGAGGATATGTGTGAATTTTTTGTCCAAGAAAAATGGATTTGGAGGTGTGAAATTAAGAGAAGGGGAAGTACCCTTTTATAAGAGAGGAGAGGGTCACTTTAGGAAAATCTTGAAATATTATTTTATAATAAAATCATTTTCAGTTTCTAATGGCACCAAAATGATTTATTTAGAGGATAAGGTGGTAATAGGTCGAAAACATCTCAACCAATAGGTTTTATTCAGGTTTAGGTCACTATATTAAACTTATCTTTTAGATTTAACACTTATTAAATAGTTTGACATTTACAGTGTCTTTTTGTATTTTTATATTATATAGTATATAAACTTACTATGAACTTCCAAGAAAACCCCAAGTGGTTAATTATTAATATATATAATCTCATATATGTCCTTTGGCCCATCCTTATATTTTTAAGAATATTATATCAATTAATAATATAGTATTTGTTTTAAAAACTCAATTATGTCAATTTTGACACTATTTACTATTTGATTTTTTTGAAAGCCATAAAAACATTATCACTTAAAATAAATTTTATTTAATAAATCATAAAATGTCATATTAACCAATAAAATTAGTTTAATTCATCAAAATTCTCAATTTACATTTATTTGGATATTTATAATATCAATTATTTTAATATTTCTTTTATATAGTAATTACTCCATCATCATTATGTCATAAATAAATTAAATTATTTAATGTCTAAAAATTATAAATAAAATAACATTATTTATGAAATATATTTATATTTATAATGAATATTTATATTATAATTTATCTTATGTATAACCCTATATTAAAAATGGTTTAGTTATTAAACTTTGAATTTAACACTTTTAACTCTTCTTTAAATAAAATAATAATAAATGTTGTAATCTAATCCAAGTGGACCAAAAGGGTAATATTTTATTCCTAAGGTTGTTTTTGGTCTAATTACACTTATCCAATAGAATTATTATATGTGTTAGGGTAATTATAATATAATTTTTTACCACTAATTACCCAATTTACTTTTAACCGTGGTAAATAAAAATCAAAAGTTACTATTCAGAAGAAAAAAAATATTTTCATCTTATTGAAACACATTTTACTTACTGATGTCAACCGTGTCTCTCTTATTTTTGAAATTAAACTCACAGAAGTGGTAAAATTATGTTTTATGCAAATTTGTAAATGCTCCTAGAAGGTGGGTAAAAGACGGTAAAAAGTTCAATAACATTTTATATATCTAAACTTAATATAAAATGTCTACAATAAATTAAATTAAAAATATATAGGTATTATGTATCTATTTTTACCTAAAATTAATTAAAATAAAATAACTAATTATTTAAATAAAATTTCGGTTTTAAACAATAACGTAGTGTTTTTCACTATTCATCAAAAATTGAAAGTTCTCAGAAAAATACAAAAAAAAATCACCCTAAGATAATTTTGATATTCTGAATCCAAAAATGAAGTCCATTTTGAAAATTAAAATTTATAAAATATTAAAAATTTGGTATTACTATTCATAATGGCCAGTTTCACTGGTCGTGGTGTGTTAAAAGTCCATGTTGCGTACAACGCAAGCTACTGCATTATTCAAAAGGAAATGTATTGTAGAAGCTTGGGGTGTTACATTCTATTCTACTTAAAATAATTTTTCCTCAATATTTCTATAATATTACTGCATAAAAATATTTGGGTGGTTCTTCATCATAAGTTCCTCGGGTTCCCACGTTGCCTCTTCCATCTTATGGTTTCTCCATAGAACTTTTACCGGACGAGTTTTCCGATTTGTCAGCACTTGTTCTCTAGTATCAAGAATTTTGACAGGCTCTTCACAAAAAGATAGATTAGGTTCCAATTAAATTTCCTCATAGGTGAGTACATGCATTGGTTCAATCATGTGTTTTATCTACAGCGATATGTGGAACACATCATGAACTTTGGAGAGACTTGGAGTCATTTCAAAATGATAATCTAGAACTCCAATTCGTTCTCGAATTTTTAAAGGTATAATGTACCTAGGACACAATTTACCATTCTTACCAAAATGTATAACACCGTTCCATAGAGATACCTTCAAGAAAACATGGTCTCCTACTTGAAATTACAAATCCTTCCTTCGGTTATCAGCATAGATCTTTTTCCTACCTTGGGCTTCTTTGATGTGGGTTTGGATAACCATCACCGTTTCCATTGTTTCCTCAATAAGTCTGGGTTTACGAGTTTTCTTTCACCAACATCATCCCAACAAGTTGGTGTGCGAATTCTTTTTTTGTGTAACGCTTCAGATTGTGCCATCTGAATACATGAATGGAAGCTATTGTTATAGGAAAATTCTATCAGAGATAAATATTGATCTCACATACCTTTAAAGTCAAGTGAGCGGGATCTCAACATGTCTTTTATGGTTTGAATAATCTATTATGATTTTCTATCAGTTTGATGGTGGTAGGCAGTGCTCAAATGAAGTTCAGTATCCATGGCCTTCTGAAGACTTTTCTAGAATATTGATGTAAAATGGGGATCACGGTCAGAAACAATCGATAAGGGTACACCATGAAGTCTTAAAAATTCATTAATATATAGTCTTTCCAGATTTTCAAGTGGTAAATCTTCTCTTATATCAAGAAAATGGGCTGACTTGGTAAGATGATCAACAATTACCCATATTGCATCATTCCTTCTAGGCGTCTTTGTTAGCCCCATGAAAAATTCCATCGTTATATGATCCCATTTCCACTCAGGTATGGGAAGAGGTTGCATGACTCCTTTAGGATTTTGTCTTCTAGCTTTCACTTTTTTACAAACCATACATCTTAACACATAATCAACAATCTATTTCTTCATGTTTTCCCACTAAAAATGTTCTTTTGAATACCTATACATCTTAGTGCTACTAGAATGTACAGAGAAATTAGAGCTATGAGAATCATCCAACAATTCCCTTTTTAGATCAGGTATGTCAGTAACACAAATTCTCTTCCCAAATTTCAAAATTCCATCTTCATATATGAAGTCACTCAATCTCCCATCATTTGCAGCTTCAATCCTCTTTTGAAACTCCTCATCATTTGTCTGAGAACTATTTATCCTTTCTAGTAAATATGGTTTGGTAAACATTTTAAAAAGTATTGATGTTTCACCTTCCATGGTTATTCCCATATCCATCTTTACTAGATCCATGAAAATAGGATATCTTTCAACTCTCATCTTGTTCAAAACTCCATGATCCTTTCTACTCAAAGCATCGTCCACCTTATTTTCCTTCCCCATGTGGTAGTGTATGGTGAAATCATAATCCTTGAGTAGTTCAAGCCATCACCTTTACCTCGTGTTGAGTTCTTTTTGTGAGAAAATATACTTCAAACTCTTGTGATCAGTATAAATCTCACATTTTTTACCATATAGATAGTGTCTCCATGTCTTTAGAGAAAATATTACAGCTTCTAACTCAAGATCATGAGTGGAATAGTTTTGTTCATGAATTTTTAGCTACCGTGATGCATATGCAATAACTCTATCATTCTGTATAAGGAAACAACCAAGTCCTTTCTTTGAAACATCACTATAAATGACAAACCCATCATTCCTTGAAGGTAGAGTCATGATAGGATCATTGAATAATATTTTCTTCAGTTCTTAAAAAAATTATTCACACTCTTTTGACCAAATAAATTTAACCCCTTTACGTGTGAGCTTGGATAATGGGTTATCCAACTGGGTAAAATTCCAGAAGAAATGTTGATAATAACCTGCTAAACAAATAAAACTGCATACCTTAGTTATACTCGTTGGAGCTTTCCATTCTTGGATTGCCTTGGTCTTTGAAGGATCCACAGAGATTCCATCCTTAGAGACAATATGGACAAGAAAAGAAATCTCCTGAAGCCAGAATTCACACTTACTAAACATCCCATATAATTTAGTTCTTCTAAGTGTCTTTAGAATAATGAACAAGTGGTTTTCATGATCTTCGTAGATTTTGGAGTATACGAAGATATTTACAATAAATACCACTAAAAATTCATCAAGATATTCCTTAAAAACTCTGTTCATTAGATACATGAAAATAGAGGGTGCATTAGTTAGTCCAAAAGGCATTACTGTAAACTCGTAATGCCCATACCTGGTTTAAAATGACGTCTTTAGAATGTCTCCCTTATTCATGCACAACTGATGATATCCTGATCAAATATCAATCTTTGAAAAATATTTATCTCCATGAATTTGGTCAAATAAATCATCAATGTGAGGTAGGGGATAATTTTTATTTATTGTTATAGCATTGATCTCCCTATAGTCAATGCACAACCTCATATATCTGTCTTTCTTCTTAACAAAAAAAATAGGGGCTCCCCATGGAGAAACACTAGGGTGAATAAATCCCTTATTACTCAATTCCTCTAGTTGTTTCATTAGTTCCACTAATTCCACTGTGTCCATTATTTAATGGGTCTTCGATATGGTCCTTGTACCAGGAATTAAATCAATAGAAAACTCAATTTCTAGTTCTGGAGGATGTCCAGGTAAATCTTATGGAAACACATCAACATATTCTTGCATAATAGGTATGTCCTCTATTTTAACATTCCTTTCCTCCCCAATAGTTATTTCATTCTCTTCCACCCTGATAATTGAATTTAATAGATCTACTCGGGGTTGATATAGATAAGAATCATATGGTGATGTTTCTGCTCAAAAAATAAGTTACTTCTTATCATCATCAAAAATTGTAACCTCCATCTTCTTAAAATAAATTTTCGCATCATGGTTTGAAATACAATACATACTGAGGATTATATCAAATTCAATCATGGGTATGGCGATGTGATCAGCAGATAAATAGCATTTATATGCCTTAATGGGAACTGATTCACAAAACTTTGTTGCGATGATAATTCCCTTAGGAGTTTTGACTGAAAACTCCCTTGTTAAGTCAAATTTA
The DNA here is from genome assembly GCA_963277665.1 of Viscum album. Lineage (NCBI taxonomy): Eukaryota > Viridiplantae > Streptophyta > Magnoliopsida > Santalales > Viscaceae > Viscum > Viscum album. Next base: position 1,030,343,287 of record OY728133.1, on the reverse strand, counting down.
AAATATCTAATTTTCTCAGAAATCTGGGAAGATATGAAACAATGAGATGATCCAAAATTAAATAAAGAATTAGCTAAACTTGAGGAAACCATTAATTTACCTGCCACCACATCTTCAGGAGGTTCAACCTTAGCAGTAATGATTGCATAAGCTTTGCCTTACTCCCTTTCCCTTTTCTGGGGTATTTTTCCTTGGAACTTAGGACATTCATTTGCATAATGCCCCTTTTCTCTATAATTGTAGTATTCAACATTGACAGCCTCTTTCTTCCCCTTGCAATCAAGATCTTGATGGCCTTTTTAACCACACTTGTAACAGACTCTCATTCCCTTCAGGAAAGTACCAGGGTGTTTCTTCCCACATTTACCATAGGATGGAAATTCAAATTTTCCCTTCTTCCCCTTATTTCCATTTTCAGAGTGTTCAGCAGATCTCTTTTCTCTTGCTTTGTTTTAAAGTCGTAAGACTAAGATAATTCCTTTTTTGTCTTGATAGATCATGACATAATATCTTCATACAATGAAAAGGATTATGAGACTAATACTCGATAGAAAAATGGTTTCAACCCATAAAATAATCGATCAATATTACTCAATGGGTTACGTATATAATCTGCTACATTCCTTGCTAACCTTGTAAAGTTAACCTCATACTTTGCAACATTCTCATCCTCCTTTTTCCTCAGACTCATAAATTGTCTTTCCATATCCGCTCGATGGTCATGAGGAAAGTATTTTTTTAAGAAAATATCTTTAAACACCCTCTAATCCATTTTTGATACTTCTTCATCTTACTTTTTGTTTTGGATTAATGACCACCATTGACCTGCATATCCTGTGAGGCGATAAACTACCATGACAACGAGTTCCCTTTCTCTACTCCCCAAAGCATGAAATATTTTCTACAAGGAATTTATCCATTTCTTAGCTACTAATGGATTTTTACTCCCATTTAATGTTGGTGGTTGTTTCCTCATGAAGTATTTTAACATTTATCCTATGTGTTGTGGATCACAGTTGTCTATACGGGTAAGGTTATTATTCATAACCTGAGTGAGTTGTCCCTGTGTGGTGATAAGTTGATCAGCACCAGTTGCATCACCAGCTCCAGTATAATTATCTTGAGTAGGATGAAAATACCTACATGAATTATGTGCATTGATATAGTTTACATTCCTTCCACTAGGTTCCATTTCTAAAAAATGGCATACTTTAGATTATTTTATGAATGGCAATACATAATTCCAAACTAGTAAAAAACTTAACATAAATTGAATAGTTTTTTTATATAATCTATAATCAAAAAATTCTTTTCTTTTAGGAGGTATATACTCATAAATCCTTCATAATGGTTTGTAAACAAAATGTGAATTATCCTAAACATATCCGTAGGGAGTGTTGTAACCAAGAGTGCAGCAAGACCCATTGTCATGCACCAGTTTCCATTCGAGTCTAGCACAAAGTGGTGTTTTCAGGTTTTACCCCTAGGTACATCTGTGCTATAGCCACCTCTACCAGCTTGTATCAAGACAGGGATGTATTTTTTGGAAAACTCACAAAATCTCTACATTACAAAAATTCTAGGAAGTTCTTCTATACTAATCCTCAAAGTCTATCTTAGGGTAATGTTCTCTAATCATAGTTTTTATAAATCTAGCTTACAAGGTCTATAATAAATTTCCTCTGATACCAACTATAACACCTCAACCCTAGTTACCTAGAGTTAGTGCATTATTACATAAAATTGGCATGATCACAAGGGATCAAATCCTAAAATACCGATCAGTTTATTAGCCTTGGAAGTACTAGATACATTCATAAGTTTTACATAACATTATAAAATGAAAAACAACAACAAAATTGTCTCCATTTACCACATTCATATCCCTTAGACTATCCCTTAGACTATCCTAGCAAGTCATTCATAATATACTTCTTTGCATCCTCAGAAAAATAAGACATGGAAATGGGTGAGCTCAGATGCTCAGTAAGGATAACAATATAATGGAAACTTTCATAAATAAGCATAAACATTTAAGGCAATGTATAAGATTAAATCATAAGCCTTCTAAACATAAAATTATGCAAAATATAACCAATATAAATCAAATAATTCCATTTACTTATTCACATGGATATTCTACTAGTTTAATAATCACATGAAATATCAATATCCAATTTCATAATGATGGAATGCATAATTCCAGACATCATAACCACATAGTTATATCCTTGTGCCAAGACTACAAACAATATTTTTTCAAGGCCTTGTGCCAAGACACTAGTTTGTCTCATGATATATACTGATTCATCAAGGAGCTATAGTGGGCTCCACCCATCACTTACTAAGTCCAATGCATTCCACATATGAAAAGGTTTAAACATAACAGAAACATTTGTATTTAAAATATCATAAAAAATGTCAATAATTTATCCATAAACCATGAATGGTATAAAAATAACACATCCACAGTCAAATATATCACAAAACCTTCAATAATATATGGAAGATTTGTATCATAATAAATCAACTTCAAATAAGTTTAAAATCTATTAAAGGATGTTGGCATAGATGAAATGAAAAGTTTTTTAGAGAAATATATCTTTCTATATTGAAATAATTTAGAAGTCGTATAATTATAAAAGAAAACATTTATTTTGAAAATATTATTATAAGATTGTATAGGAATATTCAATGATTTTATAACGGTAGAAAATTTCCGCACCCACCGTATAAGTTAAAAAAAGGTATTCATACCTTAATTTTGTCAAAAAGGTTATAAAGTACCTTGTTTGGAAAATGACGGAATGATTCATTTCAAAATATATATGGTCAAATAATGGTATAAATGACATTAACCCATAGTTTAGTAAATTGTAAGAATGTTTTGAATTAAATTTTTAAGAAAACACTCATGTGTATTATAAAGAGGTCCTAGTAGATAATTACGTATAAACAACCACAGATATTTAAAGAGATTGTAAAATTAACCCTTACCTTGTAATTTTCCTTGGTCAAGGGTACGTTAACCTATGGTATAATATTTAAATAATTGTTATTAAATTAAACAAGAACCATATACATAAATATGATATCATATATGATCTTCTAATATTTTTTTGTTAATAATATTTTAGTATTATCGTCATTTTAGGTGTTAACTTATTCGTTTTCCTTTATATGTTTTATTATGAAAGTCATATTTGTTATGGATATGATATATTTAATTCATATCCATAATTATATTATGTTCTTTAAACATTATTTTTAATCATCAAATGAAATTTATTCTTGAATGGTTACGATGGGTAAATGAATCTCATCGCGTTCGTGGAGATGGTAATCCGTACGTGCGCACGAGCGACAATATCATTCTTTTGATTTAAAATTGTATGTAAATAGATGGTATATCATATATACAGAATAATTAACATGTTATATTTATTATTTACATAAATTATACTCTTTATTTACCCATCCAAAATAATGAAGTGTTTGAATAACAAACTACACCACGACGTGGAGACGGTAAGTCGTACGTACGCACGTATGGTGACTTTTTCATTTATAGGATGGATAGAATAAATAATATGGTTATACCATATTCATAATAACATCACAGTATTTATAATGTACTGGAATTATTTTTTTGTTATGAAATCAAAGAAAGAGGATGTGGAAGAAGAAAAGAACATGAAAGAGGGTGGTGAAATTATTACCTCTTCTTCGGGTGGTTCCTTTTGAGTTGATCAAAAGGGATCCTTAGGTTGACTTTATGATCCAAGTAATGAATCTATTTTGATTTGAGAGAATTTTAGAGGATATGTGGGAAGTTTTTGTCCAAGAAAAATGGCTTTGGAGGTGTGAAATTATGAGAAGGGGAAGTACCCTTTTATAAGAGAGGAGAGGGTCACTTTAGGAAAATCTTGAAATATTATTTTATAATAAAATCATTTTCAGTTTCTAATGGAACAAAAATGATTTATTTAGAGGATAAGGTGGGGATAGGTCGAAAACCTCTCAACCAATATGTTTTATTCGGGTTTAGGTCACCATATTAAACTTATCATTTAGATTTAACACTTAGTTAAATAGTTTGACATTTACCATGTCTTTTTGTATTTTTATATTATATGGTTAATAAACTTACTATAAACTTCCAAGAAAACCCCAAGTGGTTAATTATTAATATATATAATCTCATATATGTTCTTTTTTCGATTATTATATTTTTAAGAATATTATATCAATTAATAATATAGTATTTGTTTTAAAAACTCAATTTTGTCAATTTTGACACTATTTACTATTTGATTTTTTTGAAAGCCATAAAAACTTTATCACTTAAAATAAATTTTATTTAATAAATTCTAAAATGTCATATTAACCTACAAAATTAGTTTAATTCATAAAAATTCTCAATTTACATTTATTTGGATATTTATAATATCAATTGTTTTAATATTTTAGTAATAAGGTAATTACTGCATCATCATTGTGTCATAAATAAATTAAATTATTTAATGTCTAAAAATTAAAAATAAAATAAAATTATGTATTAAATATATTTATCTTTCTAATGAATATTTATATTAGAATTTATCTTTTTTATAACCCTATATTAAAAAAAATTTAGTTATTAAACATTGAATTTAACACTTTTAACTCTTCTTTAAATAAAATAATAATAAATGTCCTAATCTAATCCATGTGGACCAAAAGGATCATATTTTATTCCTAAGGTTGTTTTCTTCCGAATTACACTTATCCAATAGAATTAGGACATGTTATAGGGTAATTATAATATCATTTGTTTCCTTGATTACCCTATTTACTTTTAACCGTAGTAAATAAAAGTCAAAAGTTACTATTCACAAAAAATTATTTTCATCCTATTGAATCACATTTTACTTATTTATTTCAACCATGTATCTTGTATTTTTAAAATTCTACTCAAAAAAGTGGTAAAATTATGTTTTATGCAAATTTTTAAATGCTCCAAGAAGGTGGGTAAAAACGGTAAAAAGTTCAATAAAATTTTATATATATAAACTTATTATAAAATGAATACAATGTGTTAAATTGAACATATATAGGTATTATGTATCTATTTTGACATAAAATAAATTAAAATAAAATAACTAATTATTTAAATTAAAATTTGGTTTTAAACAATAACGTAGTGTTTTTCACTATTAATCAAAAATTGAAAGTTCTCAGAAAAATACCGAAAATTCACCCTAAGCTAATTTTGATATTCTGAATCCAAAAATGAAGTCCATTTTAAAAATTAAAATTTACAAAATTTTAAAAAGTGGGTATTACTATTCATAATGGCTAGTTTTATTGGTCATGGTGTGTTAAAACTCCAAGTTGCGTACAACACAAGCTGCTACATTATTCAAAGGGAAACGTATCATGGAAGCTTGGGGTGTCACAACCGACCTCCAAATGACACATACACAAAGAATTAAAGGGATATATTTGTCATAAACTTCATCACAAATAATTCTCATGATCTTTAACATAATAACAATACATGAATAATTGAATAGAAACCTTGCTTTTGAATTTTGTAAAATAGAATTTTAAAAGGGGATTTTTAACATAAATTCCTTTATAAATATCATATAATTGAAGTGAGAATTAATGTAATGAAAATATTATGTTTATTCACTGTAAAAAAATATAATAAAACATAATATAAACAAAAATTTAGTACTCGTGTATTCATAGTACCATATAATCAATGAAGTTGAAGGATAACCTAAAGAATGGAAATTGGGTTAAGAATTCTATTACTCTAGGTTTTTATTTATTGAAAATCATTTAAACCTCATGTATAATGTTTAAAATAGTGTTATTAATATTTTACAGAAACATATTAATGGTTATAAAACCTTATATAATCATTTTATAACATAATTCCACCCATTAATTAATAATATTTTGTTCTTTCTATTTTTTTGGGTGCTTTCTTTACATGATTTCCAAGGTCAGTTCGTAAAGGATTTCCTTACCGAATGGAAGAGAAACTTCATAAGTGAAATTAAATGGTATTAATATTTTTCCAGAATATTAAATGATTTGATAAATAATTTTTTTATATGGTATTAATATGATTCATTAGATAAATTATTATTGATATCTGTTTAGATCATTTTGGTGGTTCATTGATTATCACAAACTAGTTTCATTATATAACATTATATTTTGTGTATATGTTAACTATAGAACATTAAATAGGATATATCATAAAATTTACAATTTTTTTAACCATTTATATCTTTTTATAATAAGTTTTTAAGGAATTAATGGAAATTGAAATCACATCATCCACGATTTTGGTAAATCGTCCCGTCACGAACGTTGTTTCTATTTTTAGAAAAAGAGGAATATGAAAGGTGGAATGATGATTAATTTTTTCCATAAACATGATTATATAATGAATATATATGATTTTTGATATTTAATTCGTCTTGGATAAGGGGAAGGGAATGGAATATATGAAAAGAAAAGGTATTGAAAATAGAACACATGAAAATGAAAGAGGAATCTTACCTCTTTATCTCTTCTCCATGAGATCCTCTTTAAGGCCTTTGGTTTTGGCCTTTTAGTGAGACTAGTAAGTCTGGGACATGGGTATGGGACATGGGAAGGGTATTTGGTATAATTTAGACAATTTTCAATGCTTGATAGTTTTAAGAGGAAGAGGGGGTGAGGGTGGTATTTATAGTGGAGGAGAGGATGGGTATTCTATTATTGTAATCATTAGTTTAATATTTTTTATCAAGAATATAAGTAGTATGGATTTATGTGACCCTAAATAGTAAAGAGGTCATGTGAGTCTGATAAAAATATTATTACATCATCCATTATGCTATGAATAGGTTATTTAACTAATAATGTATATATATGGTTTATTACTGTATTTTACTGTTCATAAAAAATTCAAGAGTTTCATAAAAATACCAAAAATTCGTACAAACAATTTTTTGACATGTATAATTCATAAATGAACTCCATTATTTGAAAATAATTTTCTAAATATGATAAATTTAATTTTTAAATAAAATAATATTTTATTCTGAAAATAAAAATTTTAAAACTATAACTGATCTTATATCACCATTAAAAATTAATCAATGTCTCATTATCTTATAACCTTAATAGAAAAAAATAATAATATGATTTAATATTCATTAATTTCTTAATACCATTCATAAGGGTATGTTACTATTCACAAAAAAATCAAGTTGGTCATATCAGACGCTAAATAACTTACTGATCACAACTGTAGATTTCTGTTTTTCAAAATTCAAATCATTAATGCAACACAATTATGTTTAATGGATATTATATAACTATATCCTTAAAACAAAGTTTCATTATGTAGAGATTTAGTGTTTTATGAATTTCAATTTATTTTTAAAACCTTTGGTTGTTATAACCACCATCATTATGAGTCATTTCAATCTTTGAAGGGTTTTTCATTGTAACTAATGGTTCCTTATCACAACAATTCTACTTCAAGGCCTTGTGTGCTCGAAGTGTATCAATACCTTCCTGGTCTTCTATTGTTGATGCATGGTGTACAAATACATACATCTTAGAATCATACTATATTACCAATTCTGGAATGAAGGGTTATTTATAAGGACCCGGCCTTAAACATTACTTATTATTGAATTAAATGAATAATTCACATAGAGGATCTTTTTAGGTTTGGAGTTTTAGAGAATTAGATCATAAATCATGCATTACATTCCACATTTAAACAAAGTGGTTACATAAAAGATAGTATTCATTTTTTTCCCATCGACGGAAACATATTTAAAACAAAACATGGATTCTTTCATGACACTTCCTTGACCCTATCATCACATCATGTACCTTTCCCTTGACCAGTGAAAAACATTTCAAAAACTTGGGATGAGCATAAAAATCTCAGTAAGGGATATAAAAGTATGAAATGAAAACATTAGTCCATGTATGAAATCATACTTTACTCATGAAACATAATCACTTTAACATACCTCATCAAATCATGAATAAATCATAGAAATAATAAGACATAAAGGTAACTTGAGGCATTCATAACATTCTTACATAGGGAGTAACCCTCTTGGTTACGTTTGGAATACCCATCACAGTATATTCCATAAATCTCTTTGGAGAAACCTTAACGTTTAACTCCTTCGCGTTACCCAATGCATTGGAGAGCTATATCAGGCTCACCCGCCCTTAGTTTATCATGGAACCACCTGTCTTCATAACAATTCCCAAGAACCATAACATAATTGTATCACATAAAACATGAATAAAGGAAACATAACATTTCTAAATTTCAATCACAAGATATCAATAACACATTGATATAATAAAAACATTATCAAAACCATTTTCAATACCAAAATAAATGAAAAGTAAAACATGGTATTTATTTTTTTTTATTTTTAAAAAAAAGTTATGCCTTGTAGAGGAAGTCGAAACTCAAATAATGGTCACGACGGCGGAGAAGTTGTTGTCGCCACATATGTACTACAAAAAAACATTCCATTTTGTTGTTTAGTAAACGCTTCGTATAAAAAAGATTCTTTTTGAATAAATGTAAAATTCAAAGGGGTTTATACACCATATAAAATAAAGTTGTGTATAAAATATAATATTCCTCAATGAATGGAGATTGAGACGAAGTCCCTTACAAAGACGGTATCCTTGGATTAAGGATAAATCAATTACATAATTATGTGTGACAAGTGAATACACCAAATATAAGTGGATATTAAGTGTAAAACAATCATATTTCATTCACACATATTCATATAACGACATATTCAAGGAGTACAAGTTTATCCCAAAGAATCAAAATTGGGTTAAGAAGTTCCCTTAAAAAAATTCGACAGTCTAACGACGTCACTTCAAACTTCAGAAAATGAGTTGATGAGAGATAAAAAGGGTATATCATCACTTGGACATAAAATTTACATCAATAAGGATATATAAGAACATATAACAACATTACAATATATAAATTAAAAGACCCAACAAAATAAGTCTTTTAAAAAGAGGAGGGTGAAAGGTTCCCTTACCGACTTGGGTATCTTTTGAAACATACACCCCGTGAAAGAAGGAAAACACAACATTGATGTAAATACTCATAAACGAAATTATATTACACAAAGAGTAGAATAATGGGAATTATATATACCACTCAAAGGAGATTGTGGCAAATGTAGCATAAATCTCACGGGAATAAAAATGAGATGAAAAATCCCTTACGAAAACTCGGTAGCCTAACGGCGCCACTTAAAACTTCCAAAAATGGATTGATGATATCAAATAGGGTATCTCATCATATTAACATAAAATGTACAGAAATATTAATATAAAAGAACATCCCCCAACATAACAAATAGGATCTTAAAATAAGTGACATAAAGGAGAGTACTTAAAAAGAAAGAGAGAGGTTGGATCTCTTACGAAAATTTGGCAGCCTAACGGCGCCAATCAAAACTTCCAAAATGGATTGATGAGAGAAAATAGGGTCTCTCATCATATGAACATAAAAATTACAGTAAGAGTAATATAAAATAACATCCCAATCATAATAAATATGATCTTAAAAGGAATGGCATAAAAGAGTGTACTTAAAAAGAAAGAGAGGGGTAGGTTCCCTTACCTCAAGTCTGACTTGTCTTGTTCGTTTCTTTATATTCCTGAATAATAAACTTTGGTCAATTTATAATTGCCTAAGGAACTCATTTAAATATTATTATTCAGTTCATATCACATATTATAATGTTATAATAATTGTTTAATAATGTTAGTTCATATCAGACGTTTTTGCCGATGTTTGGTACATGAGTAAAAAATGAACTTGTTTGAAAATGATTGCCCATGTAGTTACAAGTAAATAATTTCCAGAATATTATTAATGATTAAAATATCATATATATCCAGTACATATTCATTTTATACTATTCCATAACATTTGGAGATAAAAAATGAAAAGCACCGTTCATAGAGACGGTAGGTCGTACGTACGCATGAATGCTACTTTCATTTTTTTGTCATATTAATGGAATTAAAAATAAATGAGATAAATATATATTATAATTACAGTATAATATATATGCTATATAGGTCACATATGTTCATTAATTTTATTCTTTATACATTCCATGTATTGCATGAACGAGTCACATCAGTTGAGGGGGCGGTAGTCCACACTTCCTCATATGAAATTATCGCATTTGCACAACATGAAAAGAATAAAGGTATGTTTTAAATATAAAATAAATAAGCATATAGTAAACATAAATACCATATATATCATATATAAAATACAGTGACATCATAATGGCCACCTTTAAAGGTGTAAAAAGAATATTGAACAATCATCGTTTTGTGAGGCAGAAAATCACCAACCACAGAAACAGTATGTTCTTTAACCATTAGACGAAGGTGTGTGTAGGTGTAGCTCTAATACTTCTCATAACAAAATTATATTATATTTAAGATACTACTGTTGTTATAAAATAAAGGAATAAAAAGAGTTTAGGGGGTTGGAGAAGAAAAATAAAACATAAGAACACAAGAGAAGACACTACCTTTAAATCGGGTAACTCTTTTTGATTTGAGCTCAAAGGCTTCCTTGAAAAGACTTCTGCCCAAATTGATGATTCTAGGAGTAATATAGAGATGTGGAGAGAAAAAATGGTCAGGGTTTGGCCGATCCAAAGGCTTGAGAGGTGTGGGTAAGGTGGTAGAGGTGGGGGCCTTTTATAAGAGGAGAGGAGGGGCACTCTTGGAAAGTCTTGAAAAGTAACATTATTATAAAATGAGTTTCGGGTTTTAAAGGTCCCACAATTATATATTTCGAGGATAAGGTGATAATATTTTTAAATCCACACATACAATATATTTTTGACAAGTTTAGGTCTTAGATTTTACATTATCTTTTCATTTTATTTAAATCGTTAAATAATGAGGCAATCACTGTATCATCATGGTGTCATAAATAATTTAATTTATTTAATGTATAAAAATTATAAAAAAAATATCATGATGTAGGAAATCTTTTTATCTTTTTAATGAATATTTATAGTCAAAAATATGACTTGTATAACCCCATTTAAAAATTGTTTTAGTAAAACAACACATGTTTGTGATATTTTTATTTTAACATTAAATAAAAAGTTTTTAATGTCATTTTCATACCAAAGTGGCTCCATGGGGTCCCCAAGTTTACCCATGTATTTTCTAGGTCGTCCATGACACATCAAATAAGTGTAGGACATGTTTCAAGGTCATTTCATATTATTAAAACATTATTTTTACTTTAAATTACACTAATTACCTCTAATCGCAATTAAAAACTTAAAAGTTATTATTCACCAAAAAAATTATTTTAATCCCATTGAACCACATTTTACTTCCTAATGAAAACCATTTATGTCGGATTTTTGAAATTCAAAACACAGAGGTGTTAAAATTTCATTTAAACGAAAAATCATTTTTTTAAGTACCACTTAGTGGTTTCACTATTCATCAAAAATTGAAGTTTTTCAGAAAAATACCAAATATTCACCCTAAGATATATTTTATATTCCGAATTCAAAAATGATGTCTATTTTACAAAATTCAAAACATATAAGTTACATTAATTAATTTAATAATTAATTCCTGCTGTTAGAACAAATAGTGTGTTTTTATGAAACAATATATATCAAAAGATTGACACTAGTTTAAGTCCAATTTCAAAGTAAAATTAATTACAATGACCACTATTGGATTAAATGGTAAAAATATATTCTAATTTAACTTTAAAACCAATTCAAAAGATAATCTAATCATATAAATAAATTATATTAAAAAGAGGTTTTGAATTAAAATACAACATTTTTCACTATTCATTAAAAAATGAACTTTATCGGAAAAATACCAAAAAAATTACACAAAGTAAATTTTGATGTCCCGATTCTAAAGAAGAATTTTATTTTGTCAAATATAACACATAAAATTTTCAAAAAGTGGATTTAAAATAGGTTCGCCATCAAAAGGAGGTTAATCGACCTTTTAAAGAATATTAGAATGTTTACGCTTAAAATTAGATTCATTCGCATTTTTAATCCTCTAACATTTATTGTAAAAAGTAAAAATATTTGACAAACATATATAATCATTTTTTAGTTAGTTCTGTTCATTATCGTCATTATGACGGCTAGGTGTTAACTACCATTTAAAATAAAATTATTTTATTATTAGAGTGCAATGTAAGATTTGAAAGGAACTCGTTGTTGCGTATTGGGTAAGCCATCGAGCATAGTGTTCCCTTTAAATTAATATTAACATTTTATTCACAAATAGGGATAAATATAAAAATGTCATATTCTTTATTTACCTGGGGTGTTACATTATTGATATTACCCTAAAATAAAAAAAAATTCACATCATCAGATCCACTCTATTGATATATTATGTAAAATATCACACCATTTTCCCAAAATAAAATAAAAATTTAAATAATTTAATTATTATTCATGAAGTATAAATCATTCATATATATGTGATAGAGTTAATATTTTCATTATTATTTATATGTTTTTCAATGATTTAATCCCTCCCAATTATTCAATGTTAGTGTGTTTGCATCATTTATGTGTTTTTGGTGTATTTTGGGCTTAAATGTGAAAATGGGGTAATTCTGTAAAATTGGCAGTTTTATATAGCTTCTGTTTTTCGGGCATAACTTTTATAATATGGATCCAATTGAAGTGAATCCTTTTTTTTTAGGATTCCTATGCTTATGGGATTCAAATGTGCCTTCTGGACCAAGACCCAATTCGAAACCCAATGGTACAGAAAATTCATTCAAGTGGAGAAATCAGTTTGGAAGGCAGAATGGACCCCACTGAATTAAATAGAGAATATCTCCTTCAGAAGACCTTAGAATGAGGTGATTCTAGATGGTGTCTACAGAGGTCTTTCAAGGGACGGTTCATATTAAATTTCATAAAATATGAATCTCATTAAGGCATCTTTTGGGCGCGTCCAAGTGGAGTGGGTGAAACAGTGTTTGGCGGCTAGAAAAGTAATGGTCATTGATTCGGCCATATCTTTATTTACACCTGTCCAATTACTCCCAAATTTTGAAGGTCGGTCGAAAGCTTAATTTACAACATTCTATAAGAAGGGACATCAGTGAGTTTAGGCCGTTTGGTGTGAATAACAGAGTCAAACTTCTGGAGGACAGATTCTAGAGAATCAAATTTTCTGTTCTTTGTTTTCTCTCTTTTGTTCTTCTTAGTTTTGTAATGAATTATTCTTTCCAATTAGTCACAATTACCCTTACCATGGTGGGGTAAACTTATGTGTGATTGGGGAAGGAGAGGTTTTCCATGTTTTATTTTATGAGTTCCTTCTCTTAATGTTTTAAAATCCTCTTGTCTTCTGTGAATCAGTTTCAATTTCCTATAACAGTTTTTATTATCATGTACGATTGTATATGATTTTTGATTCTGTTGTTCATTTATATTTGGTCAATGATCAATATCTCCCTCCACTAGGTTCTGGTTTATAAATGATGGAATATACCGGGACTTAGTGGTGAAGTACTCGGTGATCACCGGTACGTGTGTGAGGAGTAGTGAATGTTCTTTATTACTTGGGATAAACAAGACCCGATTGGGAATTGCCTAAGATAATTGGGAGTATTTTCTACAACTCTATTACACATTTTAAGGAGAGTAGACCAACCTAAGAATTTATTAAGTTTTATTCTCACATTTTTAATTGAACAAGGGAGTGAGAATAAACGATTGTGGATTCTCACTCTTAACGGTTTAGCAGAAGAGAATTGGATAAATTGGAACTATGATAGAATTACAAATGGAGAACCAACTCTGACCTAATCACCCTTATTATATAATAGTTTCAATCAATTTATTTTTTGAGTTGTTCTCAATATTTTCCTTAAATTTACTTCCTTTGTTTAGCTTTTTTCTTTCCTTTTCAAAAATCAATCAAATTCAGAAAAACAACCACACTTCTTGATCTTATCATAAGGTGACAGCTTAATTATTGTGCACTCCTCTCTAGAGACAACCTAGGATAACCACTCTACTTCATTTTAACTTAGGTAATATTTTTTTTTCCACACCCCACGACAGGCACGTGTCAATATGTAATTTGATTTAATTATTTAATTTTTACTATTCATTGGACCTTATTATATGTACCACCGATATGTATTTCATCCCTAAAAAAAATCAATATGATCTCAACAATGGATAGAATGGTTTATATACCATTAATTTTCATGATTTTTTATTCCCAATCTAAACTTTACCATGATATTAATCCAATAACCATTCTGTACTCGGTTTCAAATTTATCACTTCTCAAAAAATATGTATATAAAAACTCCAAACCCTTCTCCGCTATTTTAGGGGCTAGTGGAAGTAATTTACCACTACAACATTAATAGCTGTTTGTGGTGGTTTTCTAGAATCGGTTTACTAAAACTTCTCTAAATTATTTTATTAATGATTAAGTGGTGGTTTTTTAAAAAATACTGCTAAATAATTTTTTTTATGCCCCACACTTCCCCCCACCCCCACCTCCGGTGACCCCTAAAACCCTCACCTCCTTGTTGCCTTGCCACCTCACCCCTCGCCGCCACAATGCACCTCACTACCTATCCACCCTGCCGCCTCACCGCCTCACCCATTTCTGAGGTATTTTATCAAATTGGTTATGAAAAATACCATATTTTATCTTAGGTATTATTTTACTAGTACACACTTGATACATCCCATGATAAAGCTAGATCGTTTTTTAGATATATTTTAGTAAACCATGAATTTCTCCTCATCCAATAATTTATAAATAGTATAATTGGAATTTAGAGTAGCATGAAGATAATGTATCCTTATAACCTGATTTATGTTTGGCTTGATATTTTTATACCTATTTGGATTCCATAATAATATATTCATTATTTATTCATGATTTATGAAGTGATCATGTGTGACAAGGAATTATTTTTTATTGATATTATAGTTAATGTATCATATTCAAGCATATTTACCTTTTGTTTTGTTGAGAATTAGATTCATTATAATGGAATTATTTCTTAAGAAAGACTATTACTTTGATATGTTGATCTTTTTTTTACTTTTTTATACCAAGAATGTTGATTAGTATAAATAATAATGCTACCTTGACCATGGATATTGTTTTGATAAATAATGAGTATGTTAGAAAGGGTATTTTTCAATTGTATAACTTGTGTGTTGGTATGTATTATATGAAGATTGATGAATGGGATGGGATCAAAATGAAATAAATTTTGTATACCCATTTCACCTATCCCTAAATTCATGTTATGATAGTTCCTTGATTCCTGTATACACCTTCCTCTTTCAAAAATACAAGGATTTTCCCATGACTGAACCATGATAAGTATTGCTATGATATTAGTTCTATGGGAATGGCATCATGGATTCCTTGACCTGATGTCTCATCCAAATCTAGGATCAAATAAATTATGTTAAGTATATACCCTCCTATTATAGGGATTTATTGTTTATAATTGATTCTATTTTATGAAGTTTTCCATTATCTGATGCTTCCATGTTTTTATTGATAACCATTTGTAAAGTCAATTTTATATAAATATATATAAATTTTTATATTAATATAAGGAACATATGTAAGTATATTCCATATAATTTAGAAACTATGTGGTTTATTACTGGGTATTATATTCTCACATCCATCATATACACTTAGGGGTGACATGAAATTTCATGGTCTATTTTTCGAGTACCTATAGGTACAAGTACATGTTCGGATGAATTGTTTTTTCTAAGCATGGATGAATTTTGTATGAATCGTGTTCCATTTAGTATTGTAAATGGAGATGAAAGATTTATTTTTTTCATTTAGCATTAAGTTTCAGGGATCATTTTATACTATTAACCATTATATGATTTGTAAATATTTATCATATGGAATTCACTCTATTTGGATCATGTTAGTTTTCTTGTATTTTAGTTTATTAATAAAATGGGGTAAACCAAATACCACATTTTCTTCTTAGAACCATGATGCTATTCTCCAGCCTTTGGTGATCAAGAGGTGAAAATGGGGTCATTTAGTGCTCTATCCTAGTACTATTCAGGTATCTCGGTCACCATCACTACACCAAATGTACTTTTTTTCTCACATATGATCTTAAATCATGGAGGTGGTTTTTTATACATGTACCTTTATCTCTTATATCCCTTGGTTTAAGATCCTTACCTCTTACTCTATATCAACCATTTATAGTAATTAATTGTGGTTTTTTTAATTTAAATTGTTGATATAAAGGATTTAAATATCGATAGTCCTATTTGTGGTTATTTTCCCATCCAGAAAAGTTTATCAAATTGCTCCATCCAAATTTGTTTTTATGTAAGATTGTGCTAAATACTATAAGTATCTAGATTAATTTTTTGAGACATTATAATAGATTGGATGTGAGTGATGAGTTTTTTATTTTCATGTATCTTTTACAATGAAAATGTTTTTAGGATTCTCATGTAGATGTATGGAATTATCTGAACCACATAAATATTTATTTTATAATTGGTTTTATTTTGTGTGAAGTGTGTTAATATAGGTTTTTGTAGTAATTTGGCGATATCACTTCATAGTTCCAGTGCATAGACTCGGCGGAGGCAATTATCAGACAAACCTCTATTCAATAGGATTATGGAGCTTTCCACTATACAGGATGAGGTTCATCATACAAATTTATATCCATTTTATATCATAGATTTTATGGATCTTTCTACTCATTTATTATGATGTGTTGTTTGGATCTTTCAATTTTATCAGATGTTATATTCCTCTATCTGATTATTTCTACCTGATAACCACCATGGTATATTGGGAAAAAGTGTCTTTGAGGATTTTTTTTAATCTAATCCATGAAATTTTCCAAATCTTTAACATATTTATATATTTTTTCAGCTAGTATTTATGAATATATTTCCCTATTTATTAATAGTTATGTGTTTTAATTTTTTTTAATATTGTATAGGCACATTTTGATATACATAGATAAAAGTTGGATCACATTACCGAGGAACACACCTTCGTATGTTAAGGGTTTGAAGGAGTTTTTAGATTTTTCAATTTCTAATCGATCCGTTGAAGGGAGAATAATATTTCCATGTCTTAAATGTAAATTTAGAATATGGTTGAAGTGAGATGAAGTTTATGAACATTTAATATTGGAGAAATTCCCAAGTCAATATTTTTGTTGGATTTGGAACGGATAATCGAATGTTACAGAAAGGTTGGGCTCTGATGTCAATCCACAAAATGAGCTCCCAACTTCATCGACAAAGGGAAATGAAATAAAAAACATTATAAATGATGCATTTGGCACTGTAAGACACCACCATCAACATCAAAACATATCAGAACAACCACATGAGGGTTATACAAATAGAAACATGACAAGTGATATTTTTTAGACTTTAGGACAACCAGATGAAGATTGTAACATATCAGTGGATCCTCCTCTTGATTATGTGGAGACTAATGTAAGAGAAAACTTCACTGATGAAAATACGTTTCATGATTTAGTTGATTATGGAAATCAAGAGTTGTATAGTGGATGTTTGAAATCTTCAAACCTTTCGTTTTTTCTGAATTTGAACCATATAAAATGTCTATGTGGAATTAAAAATAAGGAAATTTCTATGATATTGGAATTGTTGTGTGATGCATTTCTTAAATAAAACATCCCTGAGACTTCTTATGATATGAAAAAAGTTGTTAACAGGCTTATTTTGAATTATACAAAAATACATGTGTGTCCCAATGATTGTACGCTTTATTGGAGAGAGGATAGAAGTAGACAAGATTTCAAACAATGTTCTTCTTCTAGATGTTAGTCAATGGGTGGTGATGGAAGTCTAAATCAATATACTACCATGAGGAAGAAGAAAAGGAACACACCTGCAATGGTTTTTCATTACTTTCCTTTAAATCCTTGATTTCAATGATTATTCATGTCATCAAAAACCACTGAACACATGAAGTGGCATTCTGTAGATAATAACAATGATGGGTTAATGCGACATCCATGAGATTCAAAATCGTAGAATACATTTGATTCATTAAATCCAGATTTCTCAGTTGATCTTAGGAATGTTCAATTGGGATTGGCTGCAGATGGATTCAACCCATTTGGGACTTTGAGTACCTGTTATAGCATTTGTCCAATTATTTTGATCCGTTATAATTTGCCTATGTGGATGTGTATGGAACAAACGTATTTTATCATTTTGATGATTATTCCTAGAAAACAAATTCCAGTAAATGATATTTATGTATACTTGCAGCCTTTAATTGATGAATTACTGGAGTTATGAAGTAAGGGTGTTGAGACATTTGATGCTTCTTATAAAACAATCTTCAAAATGCATGTTTCTTTAATGTAGACCATTAGTGATTTCCCTAGGCATAGTAATTTATCTGGTTGGAACACTTACATGGGTTTGGATTGTCTTATTTGTAACTTTTATTTTTATCCCAGATGGCTACCTCACAGTAGAAAATGGTTCTTCTTGTGCCATTGAATATTTCTTAATGCATCTCATAGATTTCGATTGAACAGATCGAAATTTAGCAGTTTCATTGATCGTAGACCATGTCTAAAGTTGTTAACTGGATCTAAAATATTGATAGAATATGAAAAAGTTGAAACAAAATTTGGGAAGGATTACGAATTGAATGATAGTGGGAAACGGGTTCTAAGTGCATCGTCAAGTGAAATCGGAATGCAATAATGGATGAAAAAAGGTATATTCTTCAAACTTCCATATTGGGAATTTAATTTGTTGCAGCATAATATTGATGTGATGCATATTGAGAAGAATTTTTGTGAAAATTTGATCTTCACGTTGCTTAATGAGCATGGAATATCGAAGTATCATCTCAATGCTCAGAAATACTTACAAGTAATGAACATAAAACATGATATCTGGCCAGATGAGAATTAAAAGTATGCTCCGACAATTTTTTCAATTAAAAATATAGATAAAGATACATTCCTTCAAATTTTAAAGAATGTGAAAGTATCTGATGGGTATTCAAGTAACATCTCAAGGTGTGTTGACTTAATTAATCATAAGTTACATGGATTTAAAATTCATGATTCACATATTTTGTTACAGCAGTTACTACTATTGGCATTGCGTACATTATTACATGAAAAAGTTACCATCGTTTTACTCTAATTCTGCACATTTTTCAGCCAACTATGTGAGAAATCTCTACATCCATTTGAGCTTGATAACCATCAAGAGTGGTTTTTATTGACACTTTGTGCAATGGAGATGATCCTTCCTCGGTCGTTTTTTACTGTCATGACTCATTTAACTGTGCATTTGGTTGAGGAAGATAAATTAGGAGGCCCAGTTCATTTTCAATGGATGTATCCAATTAAGAGGTAGTTTATTTATATATTTTTTAGTTACGTAAACAATTTTTGTAACTTAATTAAATGCATAATTATATTTTTTTTAATTTCATAGATATCTTCGGTATTTAAAATCATACATGAGAAGTAAAGCTCAACCAGAAGGCTCTATTGTTGAAGGCTATTTTGTAGAAGAGTGTCTTACCTTTTGTTATAGATACTTGGATGATATTGAGACATGATTCAATCGATTTGGACATGTTGAAAACACATAGATTCAATCTCAAATACATGATAAATCAAAAATATTTCCTGCTATTGGCTAATCAGTTGGGAGGACCTCAAATGTTACACTGACAGAAATAGAATTATTATAGGCACGTAGATATGTGCAGCTGAAAAGTGAAATTGCAGATCCATTTATTGAAGAGTTGAGGATACAAAAAAAGAGATGAATGAGAGGCCGAACACGAAATGATAAAGATATAACAAAATCTATTAATAAAGATCTTGTACAATGGTTTTTTACCAAAGGATGAATGATCAAAAACATATCCTATAGTAACAGGAATCAATCCATTCATAGTTCTTAGAAAATGTCCTCTATAAAAAAAATTCTCATGTATAGGAGGAGAAGGATGATATGTATGGGAACCATTATGTGAGAAAGAAATAAACAAATTTATGTGAATAAGTAAGGGTATCGCCTTTAGGGTATAACCAATGTGATTATAATTTTCACCAAGGCCTATTATAGGAGATCCTGACATCATTACATATATTGAAACATCATGAATCAACCCACATATATTTTTTATATAATACCTTAATTCATATTAGGCTCATTCCTAGGGTAAGAGTCTTTTTTTTTCAAAACATAGGTTTATGGATAAAGAACCACATGCTGAGGATCCTTTTGTAGATTTGGATAATATGTAGAGGAAGACAGGTCTTACTAGGTTGACTGCTCTAATAATTTTCAAGTCTTACAAGATGGACCATGCATCACATAGTTTAGCATCATGTGAAAATAACTAAAATAATCTATAGTTTAATATCATATGAGAAATACCTTACTAAATGTGGTTTAATGTAGTTTAAACTGATGTTTAAAATTAAATGAACTTTCCTTGCTGCTAACCCTATGGATAGAAAACTGATGTGAATAAAGAAACCCAGTCACTATGATAAAGTGGGAGATTTGATATTGGTTTTTTGATTGGGTTTGAGAGAGCAGATCATGGAATCACTATGCATCCCATGAAAATAGGAATCAATACACACATAGTTATTAATATTTTGGGGAAAATATGATCACATTGACTTATAATTGAAAAATAATAGGGAATCCAAAATAAATAGAATGAGTGTAATGGTAAATACCCTTTATGAACTTCCCTTTGTGTATTATCAAGTCTTTGGGATGTTTAGGAAGAGTTTTTGTGGTGATTTTGATGTTTGAGGTGGTGTTTTAGCCTTTTGAAGGCCACCACAGCTTGTGCAGTGAATTTTCTGGATATGAAGGAGGTAGTTTTCTATTAGGAGTGCTCTTGTGTAAAATGGGATATATAACCATGACTTGGGGATGACATGGTGTTATGTGTGTTGTCCTAGTGGTTTTCCTATGCACCATGAGAATCTTGAAATGCCCTTGGGTGGGCATGGAATATCAGAGGACCACCTGTCCAAAATAGGAAACTCGTGCTTCCCACATTATAGCCTTGGGAATAGTGAGGGTAAATTGGTTGGGAAATGGGAAATAGTTCATGGATTCTATACATGGAAGAATATAGAACCACTATGACTTAGAACACTCCATGTTATAAGATTTTTGCGAGGCCAAATTCCATTTTAAAATGGGAAAAAAGATAAAACGGAAATGACGGTTCTAGATCACACTTTTACCAAACCCACCATATAATTTTTGGATATTAACCATGTTTTGGTAGAGTGTAGTGTGATTAACTTATAAATAAGAGTTTTATTACCTCCTTGTTTTGAATTTTAGACATTCCCTCAATTCTTAATTGACTATTACTCATCCTCCCCTTCCCCAGTCACCTCCCTTGGGGTTCCAAACCACTTGGATCATATTGGATCATTTAGATTGAAGTTATTTGTTTCATGGTAGCCCTCTTTTTACTCATTACTCCATTATTATCTTTCTATTATATTCAAGATTTCATTATGGTGGTAATTCTACTCTTTTTTGGGTGGTTTTTGATGGAGTCTTGTTATTCATTGGATTAAATAGTGATTCACTTGAGATCAGTGGTGGTTTATCCTTGGTTCTTGTTCATTTCTCCTTGAAGATTATGTCAAGGTTGGGGATCCTTCATCTCCCCTTATTTATATGTACATTTGGGTGATTTTTACTTATTCTTGTTATTTATTCTTATAAGGCCACACTAACTTGGTTTTCCAATTATGACTTATTTTGAGATAGTTTGTTGTTTTTGTTTTTATAAAACTTTCTATGTGTGTTTGTATAACCTCACCACATATGAAAATGACTAAGAATATATATAGATCATTAAATTGGTTTCCCATGCAATATTGTATTTCTGTGCGAATACCCTTCAAAATAATTTAGTAATTATAATAAAAATCCTTATTGAAACTAAATTATGCGGGGTGGTGGTGATGTTGGGTGGTTGTGATGCGGGGTGGTTGTGTGTGTTGTGGTTATGTTGTGTTATATGTTATACCTATTGGAATGGTTTATTTTTTAGGGCATTGGTAACGGGTCTGCTGTATCAGCTATATTTTTTTGTAAATTTGTCTTTAGCGGCGGTTTTAACTGCCGCAAAATAAATATATTATATTTAGTGGCGGTTTTAACTTTCGCTACAATTGTGGTATCTTGCTATCTGCGGCGGTTAAAATTTCCACTACGGACAATAATTTAGAAGCTATTAAAACCACTACTAAACTATTTTTGTATTCCTTTATTATATTACAGCAGTTTTATTGGTTATAGTGGCAGTTTTCCCTGGCGAAACTGATATTTTTTTAGCGGTGATTTTCACTACCGCTAAAATGTTTTCAAATTCCTTTATCATATCACGATGGTTTCCCCCAGTAAAACTGTTATGTTTTTCACAGCAGTTATAACCACCGTGAAAAAAAACCAGTTTTGTTGGGGGAAACCTCCACAAAACCATTAAAACCGCCGTGAAATGAACCCACTGTGATGGTTACCATAAACCATTGCTAAATCTAGGAATCCTATAACTATTTTATACTGACACACACTTTATGCATTGAACAATTAAATAATATGGATCCCACTATGATCAACCAAATATATATTTCAGTACAATAATACAATGGAAATAGTTTGGAAATAATACAAAAATTTAATTAAATAATATAAATATCCATATAACTCCAATGACTGGAAAATAGTAAATAAAGTTCCCCTATTAAGATCATGTGGATATTCATGAACATGAGAAGTAGAGTGAGACAATGGTCATCAACATTAGTGGACTAACAAATAAATGGTATTCAAATGTACAAAAATCTATAATTTTTAATGTTTTGACAAAGGAAGGCATGTAAATCATCTCAACAAATAATAACTCCATGATTACATTATTATACTTATGGATAGATCTCTTAACTTTACCCCCATAAAATAACAATTGATTATGATAAAAACATCACTCCTAACCCCATTGAATTTTACGATGTTGATAAATTCTTCTAGGATTCCCCAAAAAACATGAGAATAAAAATTTCCAACTATCTATATAATAATATTGGAAATACATAAATATCCTGATTCTGGAGGAAATACACATCGTAAGCATTGTAGAATTATTTCCAAATGCATGATGAAATAAACAAATGATGATTAATATCTATATATATATTATTCTCTAAATACCATTTATATACAATACATATATTAGTATATTATGCATCACTTTATAACTCAGTTATATATTCATGGGTGTAAAATATTTTAACTCACTATGGAAGGTTCAACAATTGCAATGTGATAATAAGTATTTGTGTTTAATATTTATCTATATAAAACTTGGTAAATTGACTCCAAATTATAGTTAGATAAATGAGTTCGAACTCAAGAATAATTAACCACTTCCAAAATAATTTAATTTGTGGGTACTATATAGTCACCATTGGTAGACATTTTTCCTCAACTAATTAGATATATCAATCATGATAATATAAATTACACTCAGGGAATTTTGATTATAAAAAATACAATTTTCCACATCATAACAACATTGATGTGATTTTATCATCTAAATAATTATTGAATATATGACATTTTACTCATCATAATGTACTCATAATATACTATTTTCTAAATTTTTTCTTCAAATTTTGATTTAATAATTTGATACCACAATATAAAATGATAATGAATAAGGATGTAATGCCTTTTCTCAAACCCAATTAATTATTTAATTTTCATCATGTCATCACTAATATAAATGATATAACCCTCTATCATAATCATTTTCATTGATGGTGTTTTAACTAAATGAATATTTTAATAATGACTTCTTAATATATCTAAAAGGACTTAATGTCACTATAATTTACCATATTAATATATTTTTTAATATAGAAGTCTCTAAAAAACAATCGATTTGATTTAGTGCATTGAGTGATGTATAATAATGGATTCAATGTAAAAAACATGTTTTTATGAAACACCATGAATGGTTTTTAATTTATATGATTAGGTGGTTAAATTAATCCCATTTGTGATTACTATTTTTATTTTTCATTATTGCATGTTGAAATTTTAATTGAGGAGTTTTGGTCCCCTAATATTTTATCAGATGCTCCCCATCCTTTTGTCTTGGAAAAGTATGAGCTTCCCATAAATAGATTATGTCGACATACAGGATGTATTCTTATCACTTAGATTATATATCCTTGATCAATCCAAGTCTTTGAGACATGTAGTTTTTGTGGCCACATGGTCTACCATTATATTTGAATTACTACATGGATGCATCTCACTCATGTATCATGTACATGGTAATAAAAATAATATGAATTATAGTTTAACAATTTCATCATTTGTATATGTGATGAAACTCTACACATTACATGTCATATGCATTCCCACTTTCTATAGGAGTTTTGTATACATTTAGTTAATTTTATCAATTATTGAATCATTGAGTATTTTATTTCATTCCATCCACACAAATAAATGTTCATGGTTGATTTATAGAAAGTGATAATGATCATATATTCACAATATATTTTCATAGTGGATTCATATTAATCAGAGGGAAAAAATAATAATCTTACATCAAGAATAAACCATTATTATCCTAAAATTCTATATATTTAGGTAATTGCTTAAATTTTTTCAATAATAAAATTTTAAAATAGTATAATGGGTTAATTCAATGTTTATCCCATGACATTAATCTAGGAAATATATTCCAAATTTTATAAGGTTTTTTTACGATTGTATTTATATTTTTATATATCATGAAAGTTCAAAAAAATGAAAAAATCTAAATAAATTATTTTAAAATACATGTCCATATATATGAAAATATATATTCTTGGGTTTATTGAGAGATAAATAGAAATATATTATATGATTTCATTAATAAATTTATGACATGTAAATTTAATTATTTATATAACTTTTTTGGATTAAAAATGTCTCTTGAATTGTAGAATTTTTTTATTACAGGTTTTGGAAAAGAAGAATGCATATTTTTCTTTCAATTTCATTAATATCATACTGAATTTTCTATATATATATATATATATCATTTATTATGTCCAGGATTGATAATTGATTAGTTCATTAGAAAAAATTCAATAAATATAGTTAAAAATAAAATGAACTTTACCTATTATATAGAGATCCCATGATTTCTCATCAAATTTACTTTGGTATCCTTCCTCATGAATATGTAATTTATGGAATTAGAGATTATAGTGGGGAGATTATTACAAATGAAAATACATTTAAACTTAATAAATAATTTGATTATATAATGAAAAATATTTTTATTATTCATATAAATTTATTTCATTAAAATTTTTCCATAACCAAAAGAACTTATCAATGTTCCCCCATATTATAAAAACAACAATTTAAACTTTTTTATTAAGCCTAATAAATTTATTTACATTCTAAAATATGGGTAAAATAAACATTTTAATATTTTTATAATATTCACTAAATCGAATAGTTCATTTAGATAGTATGTTATTAATGAATGGAAAATACCATTCTAATAGAAACCTATGATATTATAATTTTTTGGTAAATAAAGACATAATTAAGCATTTTTTATCAATTTATATTTTTATTTAATCAATACCTTAGATGGTTAATCATATTGACTTATTGATTTTATATTAATTTTCATTATTTTTTAAATAATTTGTTAAATTTATTTTATTTTATAGAATATTTTTTTCCAGAAATTATAGAAAACAATAATTAAACATAAAAGAGGAAAAGGGTAGTGAGAGTCAATAAATTAAAATTATATTTGTGTTCCAATTATAGATTTTAATTTTTTTATAAATTGTATATTATTTTTTCAGAATTGTTTTAATTTTTTTTTATTTTTGTTGATATACATCGTGTTTTTTATTACTTCTTTGATAGTTTGTATTTGTAGAATTTTTTATATTATTTTTATTAACAATGAAACATATAATATACATATGGGAATATATCATGGAATCATATTAAAAAAATTATGCTTTTACGAGGTTAAGAAATGAGATTTTCTTTATCAGAGTGGTGAAAACAGTAAAATGTAATTGAATATTTAAATTCATATATATTAATTATGGAGTTTATAAGTGGAAAATTAAGTAGTGATCTATTTGATTGATTCTTATAAGGTAATTAGACAAGGATATATATGATTTATTATTTTATCATAAATTATATGGTCTAGTAGGGGACAATATAGTTAAAATGAATTATTTTATACTTTTACATAATATATTAAATTTTACTAGGATGGTATTGATAATGAAATTAGGATTTATGTTATATTTTTTTTTCTCAAATATAAAAGTTTTAATGTTTTGAATTTATTATTGTTGAATGGAAATTAGTTCATTTCATTGAACTATAGGTATAAATTATTAAGTATACATAAATATTGTTTTATTTAATATAGGTACGTTAATTTAAGGTCATCAAGAGGGTTTTACTAATTACTATAGTCTTAATTTAATGGTTTATTACTAATGATGGGATGTAGGATACTATGATTGATAATCTATTAATTTTAAAAAATAAAATATAAACCATGTGTGTTTTTATTTTGTTAAAATAGATCAAATCTATATAATAAAATCACGAAATGTAATAAGATTTTTATGTTCTCCTTTTTGCATATTTATATTGGTAAACACATTATGATGATTTTTTCAATGATCCTATGATTTTATATAAATGAAATTTAAAATTCTATTTTATCATAATAATATATCTCTAACTGAATTATAAATGGTTTAGTATGTCTTATGTGTTGTTCTAAACACAATTTTGAAATAGCATGATATATGTTTTTTGTCATTAAAATTGTAACATAAACCATAAAAAATATTTTTTTAGAAAATTTAATCTAAGATTATGTTTTTTATATTTTAAATATAAAAATATATTATTCAATTGAATGTCATAAACGAGTGATGGTTAGTGTCAGGTGATGATCTCAAAATGGTACTCAAAATCAAACTATATATAAAAAAAAATAGGGTGTATATATATAATTTTTTCCCAACTTATATAGATGTAAAATTTCATAAAACATGATTTTTATTTTCTATATATAGTTTTTGAGATATATTGTATTCTTGGAATACGTCTATTGTAGAAATATATTGAATCCTTTGATTATTTATTTTGGGAAATTTATTTTGTAAGATCAATATTTAGGGAAATCATGATGCTTAACAATTCTAAGATTGACTAGAAAAATGTACATACTTTATGTTGGAAATGTATTTTTATTCATATGATTTTCCTATGTGGAGCTATATTAGCTTAAAATGTGGATTTATTAGGGAATTATATACATAATCATAATTTAATTAAATATTTTTCATCTAGATATAATAATAAATGTATATGTATCCTGATTATATTTTCATAATCCCAAAATAATAGTTTCTAAACTCTATTAATAAGGGAATATAAGTCAAACATTATTGTATTTATCTCAGGGGTTAGTGGATTTATATAAAGCTAATGGATTAAAAATGGTATCAAGTACATGAATTTTGGTTGTGTAGATTTCTAAAAAATTTAATATAGGATACAACGTTTTTTATGTATTAGATGAAAGGTATAAATATTCAAGGATAGAATAAATGTAAAAGAAATTCCTCATAGAGTGTTGGTGCATTATTATATTTTGATATTGATTATTTTATAGATTACATGGGTAGTTATTTCATTTTTAGTTTATTTTCATTTTATTTTCTTTAAAACTAGGATATTGAGGATGTGGTTGTCATAGTGAATTATACAGTTAAACATTTAATTATTTCTGGAAAATTAAAATATTTCCTTCAATTGGGTTTGGATGTATATTTTGACTTTTTCAGGTGGTATTTCCCAAACAATTCAATAACCAATCCATTTTTAAAATCATGTTTTGATCTTTAATAAGTAATTTATTTCAATTTCAATCAATTTAAATATTTTTATAATTATATTCCATTATATATAACATATTTTCAGGGATATAATTTTATACATTGAATACAATACATGAAATGAATATATTTTTTAAATTGTTAAAATTATTAATAATAAATTTATACGGAAATAATATGTAACTAATTTACTCTGTAATGGGATTGAATTTAATCTTGATGTATGTATATTAATTTTTGAATAAAAAATCATTTATATAATATAAATTCTATGTAATAGAATACAAAAGTGATGTCTTTTATAACATATTTTATAAAAATTAAAATTTTAATACATAAATTTTATTTAATATAAACCATTAAATGATTTAAATTAAAACTATGAAATTATTATTGTTTGTATTGTATTAAAAATAAAATTTTATTTTAGTTGATAGATAATCTTAACATAGACTTATTCTTTTTTCTCAACTCTTGAAATTTCATTTTTGTTCAAAATCACTTAACATTGGGAACTTATTTCTCTTGGAAATGATAATTAAATATCATCCACACCATTGATTCATTATCTTATATTTTATAGTAATCATAATTATGAACCACTATCTTTCAAATTGACCATCAAAAAATAAAAATATGTATTCATTATTGTTTTATACATTCCAAATCTTCAAATATCATCTCCAATTAACTAATCCATATTTCATCTTTAAATGTATTTAAATATCTAAAAAAACTAGATGGTTCTGTGACATGAAATGCATCACTACAAAAATGTTCCCATTAGAGAATTTTGTCACTCTCTTTTACCAGTTCCATCCTTACTAATATACATCTACTGGGTCAAAAAAATCTACAAACCGATATATTCTAATCATACCATGCTTCCTATTTTGAAGGTTAGTATCCCATATATTCCTTCCAACAATGGTAACATTATTTCCTTTATAAAAACACATTCTCAATAGATGTATATTTGAAAAATAAACATTTAAATTTTGAAAAGATTTCTAGTTATAAAATAACTATAAATTATAATCTCATAAATGTTTTTATTAACCTTACTATAACCTCTAGAATTATATTGTACTTTATATGATACTAACTATAAATCCACATAACATAATCAACTCATAATTTCATGATTCTCAATAACTATTCATTATTCCTAAATTTTTATTATCTTTTTTGTTTAGAGTTTTTTTTTAATTGAAATAATCATTACATAACAAAGTGTAAACATCCACATATTATACAATTCTAGAAAAACTAACACTCTTAAATATACACATAAATTTCATTCATCATAGTATTTCTTCATTTAAGATGTCTCATCCAGGGCCTTACTATAATTCTTACTCATTCATAGAACCTATGAATATTTTTTGAAATCATTGGATTAACAATGACCATTATGTAGGATCTAAATATGATGTAGATGCTCAATATACAAGAGGGGGTGAATTGTATACTTTAAAAATTCATTTGGAACCTTTAATGTTGGTATACAACTTTCCTTTTTTAACCTTAAGGAAAACTATATTTAATAATGTTAAAGAAGGTAAATTCACAAAAACTCTTAGTTATACAAACTTTCTAGGTTCCGGAAATATGGTTCCGGAAATGAAACTTATGAGATGTTTACAAGAACAAAGATTCTACCTTAAAGCGTATAGAATATTACTAATTAGGGTATAAAAGTATAAGAAAGTATAAGATAGTTATACTTTCCTTAATGATCAAAATGCAGTGAAAAACAAACTTGAAACAATACAAGTAACAAGTTTGAAATATTTTAACTCAAAGAGTAGGGTATCCAACAATCTTGGATAAAGGTCCCTTGATTTATACTTTTCATAAATTCTATCTTACCCACACCAGGGTAATCCCTCGATAGGAATATCGGAGTCTGTCTTGTTATCCCCGCAAGCCTTCGAATTTCAAGGTAGTCGGCACCTCTTTATTCCTTATCAAAGAAGTCCTCGAAATTTATGGTAGTCAACACCTCTATCTTCTTATCCCCGGAAGCCCTCGATTTTACACGGCAACAATCGGAGTCAAACGAAGTAAGCTGAACAAGATGTTTAGTATGCACAAGGCATGAGAGTATCTCTCTCTCTCTAGAAATCACTTCAACAGCAAGTGGTCTCTAAAGTTATCAACTTTTTTTAAAAAAGTACTGAGCTCTTTCAAATGAGCTCCTATTTATAGGCATTTACCAACGGTCGTCTCCCTCCTCCAATGGTCATATTTTTCCTTGAATCTCAGAGGGACCTGTACATGTGTCACTCAAACAACGGTTGGTTAGAAACAGAATGCACGACATTGTTTCATAACTATAACAAGGGTAAGTAAACTATAGTTTCTCTATCAAATCTATTTTTTCGGAGTCTAAGGAAAAAAATAAAGTTCGAAATCTAAGAGGAAAAAATTCAGAGTTTATATTACATGGATATTCGGATTCTGTTTTCCAAGGAATTCAGAATCAAAATTCTATAGACTTCAGAGTTTGAATTCTGAGGAATTCGGATTCTGAATTCTAAGGAATTTGGAGTCTAAATTCTAAGGAATACAGAGTCTGAATTCTAAGGAATTTGAAGTTTGAATTCTAAGGAATTCAAAGTCTGAATTTCAGAGAATTCAGAACCTTATTTTCAGATAATTCAAAAACTGAATTTCAAAGAATTCGGAATCTGAATTTCAGAGAATTGGGAATCTGAATTTCAGAGAATTCGAAAGATGAATTTCAGAGAATTCAGAACCTGAATTTCAGAGAATTCGGAACCTGAATTTCAGAGAATTTAGAACCTGAATTTCAGAGAATTTGGAACCTAAATTTCAGAGAATTCGGAACCTGGATTTTAGAGAATTTGGAACCTGAATTTCAGAGAATTCAGAATCTGAATTTCAGAGAATTTAGAATCTAAATTTCAGAGAATTCAGAACCTAAATTCTAATCCTGAAAACAGAATACTTTATATCTAATTATTTATAGAATTCCGAGGTTTTATATGTGAAACTGAATTTTTCACTTAGAAATAAAAAGAGTTAGATTTAGAGATACTAAAATATGAATAATGAAAAACATGTAAGGATAAATTTTCCTTAGGGAAGAAAAATTTCCTTACTAATGAAAATCTGAGTAAAAAGAGAATTTCCTTGAGGAAGGAAAATCTTCCTTATTACAATAAATCTTGGGGAAAATAAAATTTTCCTTAGATAGAGTGTGTGTGATTTTCAAAACATAACGGAATGGAATAGTCATAAGAAAACCTTATTGACTCAACACATTAAGGGAAGTGAAACTAGTGGAAAGTCATTATACTTGTGAAACAAATTAAAGCTAATGAAAATTTTAACCTCTTTCCCAATAAAATAAAGCTCATATAATTTAAACATACCAATAAGAGAAAATTAACCATTACTAAAATAAATAAATTGAAACCCCTTTATCAGAAGAAAATCATGAAGATAACATGTGATATTTTAGAACAAATTAAATTATTCTATGAAAAACAATCCATTCACCATGGAAATTTTATATATTATTCATTCTCCATGAAATAAAAAAATTTCAATAAAAATAGAAACCATGTATAAAATATGTATATTTTAGAATAATATACATAACCCTTATTCTCTCAAATTTCATCATGTCAAAATAACTAATTACCAGTTATTTATATAAGATCATACCACCAAGATATCTCCCTTATTTTTCATCTTAAAATAGTAATCATTATATAATCCAATGTTGAGGTATACAATGATCACCCATCATCCTGAGATATATCAGTGTGACCTATCATTATCTATAATTCTCAAGTATAATATGATGTGTAAAAAATAATATTTGACTTATTATTTAAAAAACCCTTGAAAATATATTTGAACCCATAAGAAAAAATTAGTATTTTGCATAAAAATACAAATAATAGTCACTTTCTTTTGAAAACTATTTAACAAAAATATTACTAGAATAATAGAAATGTGATATTATTTGAAAATTAATTGGAAACTAAATATTAATATATATATATATATAATGAATAATGTATATTATTAAATGATAACACTTTCATGAAATTTACATTAAAAACATTTTTTTATTGGTATATAAAAGTCAAACATACCATTAAGTAGATGATAAAAATATTCTAATTTAATCCTACAACAAGAATATATTATTTTATGAAAATAAATTCATAATAATTGGTATATAAATTAGAACAATCATGGACAATTTTTTTGAACATGGATATATAAGAGAATGATTCAAATAAAATACTTTAAAGTAAGGATTTGATAAAAAATCTTATACCTTTAGTTCAATCATTCTTAATATGTTTTTGTAACTCTTGAAAAAATTATATATCATTAGTTTACTTAATTAATAATGTTTTTCATATTTATTCAATTCTCATTCAACCTTTTATTTCATTTTTAATTATTTTTTATTTTAAAAAAAAATTGATAAGTTCACTTTTTTCATTTTTGGTGTATCAATTTATAACGTCAAAATAATATCTAGCTGTTTACTGTGGTAATAATGGACATATTTCCATGACCACTAGAATTATAAAAATTTTATAATTATGAT
This sequence comes from Viscum album, assembly GCA_963277665.1. Classification (NCBI taxonomy): domain Eukaryota; kingdom Viridiplantae; phylum Streptophyta; class Magnoliopsida; order Santalales; family Viscaceae; genus Viscum; species Viscum album. Next base: position 1,030,310,558 of record OY728133.1, on the reverse strand, counting down.
AATTATAAATTCCATAATCTTTTATAACCATCCAACTAATTTTTCCATGAAGAATGGTTCACATCATACCATAGAGATGGTAGTTCGTGCATGTGCATTTACACTAGTAATTTATCTTCTAAGAAGAAATGAAAGAAATATGATAATATATTACATTTATTGAATAATAAATATTTTATAAATTTCATATTTATTTACAATTCTCATACTTATGACTGGCTATGTGGTGTGGTAATGAAAAAAACACATCTCTTCATGGAGGAGGCACTCAATACATACACACATGGGAATTTACCACTTCTAAAAGGATAAAAGATGATATTATAAAGGCTTTGGATGTAAAAAAACAATAAATTATTTGAATGATACTTCTGTTATATTAATATCATTTTTAAATAATATTTTAAGGAGTTAGAAAATGAAATAAATATGAATACACTCAGCTATGTGTTATAAATCTTCAATAGGAGACCTCCAACATCGATCAACATAAGCACTCATGGATTAGTTTATTTTTGAGACAAAGACCTATAAGGCATGGGGAATGATGTTGGCAGGATATTTTTGTTGGTATTAATAGTAACAAATAGATCTTATTATATTAATAAGATCAGATATTAGATTCCATTTTTTATATAAGGCTTGTGGACCACATATATTTATTCTTATAATTTAAGATAATATTAAGCCACCCTCAAGGTCGTGTAGAACTAAAATAATTCTATTTTTAATATATCGTTATAAGTTTCTATTTAATAGCATAAAATATGATTAACAATAAAATTTGAGAACAAATCACATGTTTTTATGATTAACTAGTACCCAACCCGTGCATTTTCACGTCCTGGTCATTTAATTACAAATTTTCATACACATGCTCAATAAATTGTGACAGTGATCTATAGAATTTGTGTCACTTATTGGGATGGAGGAAGGAAATTGGAAGAAGAAATGAAGTGAGTGGAATGTTTATGGCACATGGAAATGGAGTGATGGCAAGTGGTGACATGTGTAGTTGTAATCATTCTTTGTAACTATAAATGTGCATTTATGTGCACAGATGTTTATAGATTTTATCAATGTATGCATAAAATATACAAATAGGTTTATGTGATTTCAAACAATGTATCCATACAATATGCATAATACTATATGGAATTTGTTAATGTAGAAGATAAATAGGAGGAATACTAAACTACAATTGGAATAAATGCATGCTATAATCACATGCAATATATAATATATGAATATGTTGTTGACAAAGTGATGAATGTAGGATTGAAATGATATAAAAGTTATAGGTTGAGAAACCCCCTTACCTTCAAGGTGGGGTAGAGGCCTTCTTTTATATATTGAGAAAAAGGAATACACATGGGAGTATTCTGATGTGGGACTCGGTAATACCCAAAATAATAAAAAAAGGTTTTAACACTCCCCCTCAAGTTGGACATGCCCAGCTTGGACAAAAGAGTCTCACAAAGAAAAAACAAGATGACACCATACAAGACCAGATAAACTCCCCCTCAAGTTGGGCTGAAGATGTTATGGATGTCTAGCTTGGAACTGGGCGAGGAGAGACAGGCCCCTGGGACGCCTTTGGTGAAGATGTCAGCAAGATGGTCCGCTGTCGGAATGTGGCCAAAGCTGACATGATTTTTCTCCAGGTGGTGTCGAAGAAAGTGGCAGTCCACCTCAATATGCTTCATGCGTTCATGGAAGATGGGATTTGAAGCAATCTTGGTGGTTGTCTGATTATCACACCAGATGTGAGCAGATGTGGGAGGAGGAAAGCCAAGCTCCTGGAGGAGTTGTTGAAGCCAAAGGATCTCCGTAGTGACGGTGGTCATGGCTCGGTACTCAAACTCCGCACTGGATCTGGACACGACAGTCTGTTTCTTGTTGTGCCAAGAGATGAGGTTGCCGGCTAAGAAAATGGCAAACCCAGAGGAAGATCTCTGAGTGGCAAGACAACTAGCATAATCAGCATCACAAAAGGCATCAATGTTCAGATGAGGATGCTGTGAGTAGCGAAGACCACGGGCAAGATCGTGCTTGATGTATTTGGCGATACGGAGAACAACATCCCAATGAGAGGTGATTGGATGTTCCATAAATTGGCTCACTTTTCCAACGGCGCAGGAAATGTCGGGACGAGTCATGGTGAGATAATTGAGTTTACCCACCAACCAACGGTACTGCTCAGGATGTGAATATGGTTCTGAGGAGACATAAAGTGATCGTTCCCCAGGCTCGAGAGGGGTGTCAACAATAGTGGTCTATGTTAGCCCAGCATCCTGCAGAATATCCAACGCATACTTCCGTTGGCAGAGGGAGATGGTGTCCGGAGAATAGGACACCTCGATGCCCAGGAAGTATGTGAGAGGACCGAGATCCTTAGTGTGGAAGTGTTGGTGAAGATGTTGCTTGAGGTGAGTGACACCAGCAGATTCGTTGTCGGTGATGATGATATCATCGACATAAACGACCAATAGGATACAGCCAGTAGGAGTCGTTCTGTAAAAGACAGTGTGATCCTTCATGCTTCGAGAGAGGCCAAACTCAGTGACGACAGTGCTGAAGCGGCCGAACCAAGAACGAGGAGATGGCTTGAGGCCGTACAGAGAGCGGCAGAGTCGACAGACTTGAGACTCGGCGTTGGAGGAACAAAAGTCGGGTGGTTGTTGCAGATAAACTTCTTCCTCAAGAAAGCCATGGAGGAAGGCATTTTTGACATCCAGCTGATGAAGATGTCAACGATGATATGCCGCCAGAGAGATGAATAACTGGACGGATGTCATCTTGGTCACTTGAGAGAATGTATCAAAGTAGTCCACCCCGTAAGTTTGTGTGAATCCCTTAGCCACAAGGCGGGCTTTGAGGCGATGGAGAGTGTCATCGGGATTTAGTCGGACTGTGTAAATCCATTTGTTGTCCACTGACTGTTTTCATGCTGGTAGGGGAACGAGATCCCAAGTATGGTTTTCCTCCAGAGTCTGCAACTCATCCTGCATTACTGCTAGTCATCATGGATGAGACTTTTCATCACCAACTGTGTGAGGAATAGATAATGTCTCCAGAGCTGACAAACCCCTGTATGAAGAGACAAATAGAGGAGTACTCTGGCACGAGTGAGTACCTTTCTGGAGGGCAATAGGCAAGTCGTCTGGTACTGTAGCAGGAGCACCGGATGAAGCGGGGATGACGGTGTCATTGGTCGAGACGGGGGGGGAACTCGATGGGCGACGGGAGTAAACTGTACCATACTGATGAGCAGCAGGAGGCAGCACGAGAGGAGGATGGATGATGAGGGGAAGGCAGTCATCAATAGCAGAGTTAGGATGAGGAGAGGGAAAGTAGTATGGAGAGCCCTCAACAAAGGAGACATCCGCAGAGATGACATACCGTCTCAGGTCTGGTGAGAAGCAGCGATATCCGCGCTGAGTGCGGGAATAGAAAAGGAATATGTAGCGAAGGGATTTTGGAGAGAGTTTGGAGCGGCTGGGTCGAGTGTCACGAACATAGCACGAGAAACCAAACACTCGAAGATAGAGGGAATGGATAGGGGGATAGGGTAATAGAGCCCAAAAGGGAGTCTCCCCCTGAAGGATAGAAGAATGAAGGCGGTTGATGAGGTAGGTAACAATGAGGATGGCATCTCCCCAAAAAAGGAGAGGCACCTGGCGGTGGAAGAGGAGGGCACAAGCAGTCTCCAGTATATGTCTGTGTTTCCGCTCGGCCACGCCATTTTTCTGGGGTGTATCAGGACAGGAGTTCTGATGAATGATACCCTTTGATTGGAGGAACTGCCAAAAAGGAGTGGAGAGATATTCACGCTCATTGTCTGAGCGAAGACATTTAATAGAGGTGGAAAATTGGGTATAGATTTCAGTATAAAATGTTTGGAAGGTAGAAAAGACTTCAGTGCGGTCTCGTAGGAGGTACAGTCATGTCATTCGGGAAAAATCATCAATAAAAGATATATAATATTTATGTCCCAAATGACTCGAGGTGGTACAGGGACCCCAAACGTCTGTATGAACCAGATCGAAATGTTTGGAGGCCCTGTTATCCACTCGAGGAATGTATGAACTGCGATGGTGTTTCGCAAATTTATAGGACTCACACTGGAAAGAAAAATGTGGACTCATATCTGGAAAAAGATGATGAATGGTGGAGGTGGGTGGATAGCCCAACCGGGAATGAAGATCCAATGCTCGGGCAAAGATAGAGGTGCAGGCCATGGGTGGTTGTCCATCGAGCATGTAGACCCCGTCCCGAAGTTGGCCTCTACCAAGTTCTCTGTTCGTAGTCCACTCCTGAAACACAACACCAGATGAGGTAAATATGGCAGCACAGTTGTAATCCTTTGTAATCTTACTGATGGAAAGAAGATTAAAAGGACTGTGGGGCACATGTGCCACAGAGGGCAGGTGAATTGATGAAGTCAAAGAGCATGCACCGAACCCCGAAATGGGTATCGTAGAGCCATCAGTGACGGTGATGGATGATGAATCGTCATAAGGAGAGTAGGAGGTCAAAATACCTACATCACCAGTGAGGTGATCAGAGACACCTGAATCGAGCATCCAGCTCGGGGAGTGACGACCAACGAGGGCAGCAGATCCAGTCGAGTGGGCAAGAGACGCCGAAGATGGTCCGGGTCCGGCGGATGTCGGAGGATCGTGGAGTAGCCGAAGGTCCGCCAGAGAGAGGTCGAGGGAGGATGGTAGAGCCGGAACTGACAGAGAAGTCTCATGAACCGCGGTCTGACCTTGCCGTGGTTGCTGGGATGGGTAGCCATGAAGGACCCAGCAGCGGTTGATCAGGTGGCCAGACTTGTCACAGTGCTGGCAGTGGGGTCGAGGATGTCCTTCCATGCGACCACGACCACGAGGGTCGGATGAGCGTCCACCGCCACGACTAACGAGAGTCGAGTGATCGATGATGGGGGGCGATGGGAGAGCTCGTTGAGCCCTGCTCAGGCGATGATATACATGTGGTATATCCAACGTAGAAGGGCTGGCAAGCATCTCGGTGGCCGTCGTGGCACAGTCAGGGGCGAGGCCATTAAGGAGAGTGAAAATGCAGAGTTGGTCCCGTTGAGTCTGTGCGTCCGCCGGTGTCTGAGGAACAGGCCATAGCTCTTGCAGTTCGTCGCGGAGACCTTTCCATTCCAAAAAATAGGTCGGAAAGGACCGATCCTGTTGTTAGATGTGTGACAGATGCTGAAGAATGTCGGAGACCCGATCCAAGTTGTTGGTCTCATAATACGTGATAGTCAAGGAATCCTAGAGGTCCTTGACAGTATTTGTGGTCCGGGTAACATCATTTACATAGTGGTCCGTGTAATTGACCAGTAAAGTGAATATCTTGCTATCTGCAAGTTGTCAAGATCGGAATTTGGGGCCAGTCGATGCGGGTGGAGGTTTCTCAAGATGAGAATCAAGGTCCATACCTCGCAGGGACATCAATATCGTCTTTCGCCAAATGGAGAAGTTGGTTTCATCCAGCCGATCATCGACGTGACGGGTGGAGGCGGTGGCTAGTGGAGGCAGAGCCGAGGAAGCGTCCATGGAGGGGAAGGCGCCGCGCTGGATCAATCCGCTGTCGGGAGGATCTTCCGGAGCCGGGAGTTATGTCTGGAAACGGTGACGGGAGGCGACGGGCTGCAGGCCCGCCGAGAAGAGCCGACGACTGGATCTACGGGAGCCGGGACCGCCGGGAAGATCCGAGGAGGGCGACGGGAGGCACGGGAGGCGCGGTCGCCGGGAAGAGCTGGGAGGGGGTGGTGGTGTCAGAAGGGGCCACGACGGAGGGGCGTGCTCGGGAGGAGTTGCGACAGAGGGTCGCGCGGGAGTCGGAAGGGGCCGCGGCGGAGGGTCGCGCTCGGGAGGAGCTGTGACGAAGGGCCGAAAGGGGCCGCGACGGGAAGGGCACGCTTCAGGGGGGAAGGCGCTGAGGATGGTGGGGGGGGCTGAGCTGTGCCGGGGAGAAGATCCAGGTAGGATGGTCCGGGGAAGGAGGGTGCAGGAACACACTGGGGAGGTGGGGCCGGACTGTGCCGGGAAGCCGCTGGAGAGGGCGGGCCGATCTGTGTCGGGAGACCGCGAGAGAGGCAGGGCCGATTAGTGCCGAGAAGCCGCTGGGAGGAAGGGTCGGGATTAAGTTCCCTCTGATACAATGTAGGTTGAGAAACCCCCTTACCTTCAAGGTGGTCCAGACATTCTTTTATAGATTGAGAAAAAGGAATACACATGGGAGTATTCCGATGTGGGCCTCGATAATACCCAAAATAATAAAAAAAGGGTTTTAACAAAAGTAATTGTTTATTGAAATATACAGATTGATAAATTGGAAAATGTGTAGTTTTAATCATTCTATGTATCTATTAATGTACATTATTATTATTATAATGAATGGATATTTTTTATTCTTGAAACTATCTGCACACCTGTTCGGGTAAAAATTAACCAATGATTTTCAGCCATCATGTTGTTCATCAAAGTCTAAATATCAAAATTTATAATTTTAATACTATGTACTATAATATAGTTAGAATGAAATGTTTAAAAAATATAAATAGGTCTAACAAAAACCATAAAAGATTATTGAACAAAATATAATAGGTAATTTTTAAAGAGTAAACTATTATGTTATAAAAATGATTGAAAAATAAAATATTTATAGATGTATGAGAATGTAAGAAATTTATGTTGGCTAACCAAAAGAATATTGGTCATGATTGTTCGGGGAAGAAGCCTGAGATATATGGGTTTACCATTCATTTTTTTTAATTTGCAACCAATAGGATAAGAACAATATAGTTCAGATTTAATGTAATTTGAGATTTTAGAACATGAAAAAAAAATCACAATACTTTTCCATTAAAATCCAATTGAATGAGATTCATGGAAATCAACTAAATCATAGAAATCATGGAAAACCAAATCAATAGAACTGGTTTTTTTCATAATAAACACTATAGATTCTTTAAAATCCATGAAATAGAAATATGTTCTAAAATTTATTATCATCACCATCGTAAGAGACGAAGAATAGGAAGGAGTTTAGAAACTAAAACTATTATAAATAATATAACGTGAACAATTAATAAAATTCAAATAGAATAATAAAGATTAAATTTTAAAATTTATTTAACATAATAGCTCAATAAAATTTTATGATAACATATTCAGACAGATGACAATCAGTTTGTGTACTTCCATAAATTGGTCATCATAGTTTAATATTTATTAAAGAGAAGTTAAAGGTTTTGTAAGAAAAAAACATCATTGTATTGAAATGTAATTGTTGATTCATAATATGTAAATTAATTAATATTGAAGCACATGAAGATTACATGCTTTTTTGAAGCCATGAAATTGATGTTTTCATTTCATGGAAATATTGGCCTCGAAAATGTACATCTAAATAAGAAAACTTCATCTCTTTATCCCACAACCGCAGTACCCATATGCATGTTACCACAAGTACTGAACCCACCATCCACAAATAGCTATCCTTCCTCCTCGTATCTATCATCTTCCTCCTTATACTCCTCATCCATTGTCTTATCCAGACACTGATCGTACTCCGCCAGATCAGTCATGTTGCTCTCTGCCTCTATGTGAATCCTTGGGCATAATTTAATTAAAATAACGACTACCCATGGACATTAATTGCATGGAAAACCCAACATAAATTCAAAAAAATAATAATAAAGGAATCAATATTAAAGAAATAATTTACACTGGAACATTCCTTTATAAAACCGCAGAACGTTTTATCTTTCCCTTTCCAAATCCTCCTCCATGATTAATACATACTCTTTAGGAGTCAAGAGGGGATTTTCTTATCATCTAACCAATTTTAGTTACCTTACATTCATCCACCTGCAACTGCTCATATAGAATCATTGTCTTGTACCAATGTTCTCAAAGAAAAAACTTATATGAAATAATTTATAAGTTACAATATTCAATGTTTTAAGATACAATATTCTATAAAACCCTTGGTTTGTGTTTCACAACACTTGTTAAATTGTTCTTTGATAAGTATTTATTTTAGATAATTCCTTATAATTGCTCCAGATTGTTTATTGAAAAAGTGTTCTCCTAACACATATCAAATGGTTATAAATTTTAATCATTTGTTTATAGTTGTAATAAAACATAATGTTAAATATTTCGATGATTATATATTACTCCACAATAGATATTATGATCCATTTTACTTTCACAATCCAATCACAATGGAAGTAACCTATCGTCATCTATATTCATTGAGTAATGAAATTGAATAATGTAATTAGGGAGTGATTATGCAACTAATAAGTATACGGGGAACAATTTTTAAAGAAAATTATTAATGTAAAAAAAATTGAAATAAAGTAAAGATATATAATATTTGAAGAATCTAATAATAATTGAAAGTTAAAAAATTTACAAACCATATTTTCACTGCTATAAATGGGATTCAATGGGAAATGAGTTCATTGATGAATTGAAAGAATTGTACCAGTCTAGTCATTATCCTCACATATATTAGATTTATCAGCGTCACATTCTGGGGTTTTCCCTTTGATATCATCCTGATGTTAAAATGGATGAACAAAAAAACAATGAGAACACTAAAAAGAGATCAGATATTGTTAATATAAAGACAAAGTGTTAAAACAATCAAGGGGATAACATATAAAGCTTGAAATTTGATGATGATAATTGAATTGAAAGGAGGGAAAACCTATGCCAAGGGGAGAATGAAGATTTTTTAAACATAAACATCTATATAACACACATTCCAATGTAGATCCATGAGAAATGCTAATATGAAGGTGGAGTGAAAGATAATGAGAAACAAAAAAACAAACATCTGGGATAATGAATATATTAGCTCTTTTTAATCAACAAATCCAAAAAAATATTTTATCTCTATGCGTGTTATGTGCCTTGAGCCCAATCACTATTCACAGATCTTTCTCCACTATAACATATGGCACAAAAGCTTCCATAATTCTAAAAATTCATAGGAATTGAGAGAATGTAATCCCTATTTAAACCTACAACTATTGTCATCTCAAATTGATAATGAAGACACTCCTAAAATTGGATGGGGTCATGGATTCACCAAAGCATCAATTTCCTATCTCAATTGAACATGGATACGATAAGTGAGAACATGCTTTTAGACACTCGAATAAAAATTTTGGGAAAACAAACAAGCATGAATAGAAAATCCTAGCCACTGTCAATAATGGTGATTGTATCCTTGAATTTATAGTCCAAATCATGTAACTAATTCACCATTCAAGAAACAGATACTAAACATTGTCTTGGACCTATAAATGAAAACTTAGTGAAAAATACTGAGCATTCTAATAGTGAAAAGATAATCAAGATAGTTATTGCATGTAAATATGGATGATTCATTACAGAAACCGTCCAAAGATACTCCTGGTTGGGGAAGGGACTTCTCATACTCTGCAAGTTTGGATGTGTCTTTTGGCTCTGCTTGTAACATGCCTGGTACATCTCTCAACTCGATAGGTAATTCCATTATCATCATTCATTTGCTCATCGGCCATTTTGTGGGGCAAAAAACCAATATTTTATTATTATTTTTAATTTTGGGAATTGGGTTACATGTTTTTTGAGCAGAAACTACAATAATGCTTTGGACAACATCAAAAAATTAACACATAGGTTTCCTAGTTTTGTATGAAATGGATGCCACTAAAATGGCGTGGATAGGATTGTTTAACCAAAAGGCATTCAATCAGATCATTTTCAATTCCCCACATGCTAGCTTCTCCAATCATAATTATTTCAAAGAGTTTCAGATCATGTGTATGATGTTTTCATTTCAAAAAAATTGACCTGCAACTTTTAGAAGAAGATCAGTTGCGTGACATTATTCATGCAGCCAGCACCAACAACTGAAAATTGTGTTCTTGTGGAAGGTAAAATTTAAAAAAACATATTTTCACCGAAATTAATGAGATGCAGTGGGAAATGATTTGATTGATGAATTTAAAGAATTGATCCACAATCCCTTACAGTCATTTTCCTAGAATGTATTAGATTTTTCATCCTCACTTTCTGGTGTTTTCCCTTTGATATCATCCAGAAGATAAAATATAAGAACAAAAAAAATGATAAATCTAAAAAAACATTAGACGTGGTTAATTGAAAGTCAATCTATTAAAAAAATCAAGGGGAGAACATATGAAGATAGAAATTTGATGATTATTATTGAATTGAAAGGAGGCCTAACCAATGCCAAGGGGAGAATGAACGTTTTTAAAACATAAACATATTTAGTACACACATTCCGAAGTAGATCCATAAGAAATGCTAATATAAAGGTTGTGTAAGAGAGAATGAGAAACAGATTTCAACCAATATAGACAATAAACATGTTAGATCTTTTTAATCAACAAATCAATAAAAATATTTTCTCTCTATGTGTGTCATGTACTTTGACCCTAGTCACTCTTCAAAGATCTTCCTCCCCCACAACATACGACAGGGAAGCATCTATAATTTTAAAACTCCACAGTAATTGAAAGAATAAAGTCCCTATTTAAATCAACAACTATTTTAATCTCAAATTGATAACAAAAACACTCCTAAAATAGGATGATTTCATGGATTCACCAAATATTCAGTTGCCTCACTAAACTGAATATAGACACGATAAGTGAGAATAAACTTTTAGATACTCGGATAAAAATTTTGGGAAACCAAACAAACATTAATAGAAAATCTTAACCACCGTCAACAATATTGATTGTAGAAATGAATTTATACTTTTCAAGGATTCACTACCTCAGATTCTCTATCCTTTATAGATGATACTGATTGATGAGTAACATCAATATGTATTTCATGATATAAGAGGAAAAACATTTCACAGTTAAAATCATGTCAATAATGAACCATTCAAACAACATATACTAAACACTATCTTGCACCTATAAATGAAAAGTTAGTGAAACATGAAAAACCCATATCATCATGGATCAATTCATTATTGAAGAATCACTATAACAATCCATACTTTACATATATTGTTAATACTTCAAAATTGAAGCACATTTATTACAACATATGACAAAACCACAAAGGACCGTATAGGTATAGTGTCTTTAGAAACTGGGAAACATAAACAACTGGTTCATAAATCTTCTACAGTGTCTCCCATTTATTTCATCATATCTAGGGTCCCTTTTAGCATATTCTACTTAATATCCATCTTCCTGACATGGGGAAAAGAAAACATAAAAGGGTGAGCTCAAATGATCAGCAAGGGCAAATAAAGGAAATAAAAATTATATCATATCTTTTTGAAAATCAAAACCTGCAAAAGAGATCATAATATCTTAACATGGAATAAATCATAGAAGTGAAAATGAGATCCCCATAATCATAACATGAAACTTGAAACTTTGTGGCATGCACACATAATCATGGAAAATCATTTCTTGTTAGTCATGACTCATTGCCAAGACTATCTTAGTGGACAAAGTCCCTTTCAGAACCGAGTCACCCTCGTTCCAGTCCTGTTTCACTGAACTGGTATAACCTACCGTTCCAGCCATGTCTATCTCATGAGATATAAAATCTTTACCCAATGCATTGGAGGGAGATATAGGTCCCACCCATCTTATAATGAATCCTTTCTTATGTGTGCCACATAATCATAAACCATACATCATAGCGTAACCCATGTAATAAAAATGGGATTCTTAAACAACATGAAATCATAAAACAATTCATATAAGATAAAGTAATTCATAAAAATATTTCCATCACAACATAATCAAACCAATTTAATAATAGGGATAAAAACATAACCCTTTTATTATCTTAGATGGAAAATAATTTTGATAAAATACTTGTACTCCATTCTTGAGGAAAATATCCTTTCTACTTCAAAAACATTTTTCCTTTCATAACATGTCATACGACTTTAAAATAAAAGAAGTTGATTAAAAATAAACTTGAAAACTTGTAAAGGAAGTTTCTTGGAAATAATGTTTTAAAAATCCATTCATGCCGTATAAGTTAAAAAAACATTCTTCGTACTTTTGTCGGAAAAGTCAAAAAGTACCTCGTACGACAAAAGATTCCTTTCATACATATTACTAAAAACTCACTGAAGGGTAAAAATGGATTTAAACAATTGTAGGTGGATGGAAATAATATTACATTTTGATGAAACATGGATGTGGATGATAAAATACACCCCAGTAAATACTTACGAATAAACAATCTCGGATAAAAATGAGATTGTGATATTTCCCTTACCTTAGGTCCAATTTGCTTTGTACGTGTCTGAAGCTCCTCTTCTTTGGAACGCCTCTTTGAATCCTCCACTTAGGGAACTAAGATTGGTCTTTGAAGAAGACTAGGACCTCTAGGATTATTCTAGGGAAGTGGAGAGGAGAAAATGGAAGGGGTTGGCCGAGCTTGAGTGCTCAAATTGGTGTGAGGAGGAGGGGGAGGAGGTGCCCTTTTATAAGGGAGGAGAGGGGCACCTTAGGAATATCTCAAAATATTATTTTATATTAAAGTCAAAATCGGTTTATAATGGTTCCAAAGGGTCTTATTTCGAATCTAAAGTGGGGATGGGTCGAAATCCTATCAACCAATAGGATTTAGACAAGTTTATGGTATTATTTTAACCTTATCAATTAGATTTAACTCTAAGTTAAATAATTTAACTTTTACCATGTCTTTTTGTTTTCTTTCACTATATGGTTAATACACTTACTATAACATGCCAAAAGAACCCCAAATTGTTTATTAATAATATATATATCCTTATCTAAGTCATTTGGCCGAACCTTAGATTTTTAGGAATAAAATAACAATTAATAATATAATATTTGATTTAAAAACTATTTTGTGTCAATTTTGACACTATTTGATATATGATTTTTTTGAAAGTCATAACAGAATTATATGTTCTAACAAAGTTGATTAAATCAACAATAATATATCATAGTAACCTAGAAAATTAGTGTAATTCATAAAAAGTCTCAAATTACATTTATTTTGGTGTTTATAACATCAATTATGTCAATATTTCATTAATAAGATAATTACTGCATCATCATTGTGTCATAAATAAATTAAATTATTTAATGTCTAAAAATTACAAATAAAATACCATTATGTAGGAAATCTTTTTAGATTTCTAATGAATATTTATAGTCGAATTTATCTTATGTATAACCCCATATTAAAAATGATTTACTTATTAAACTTTGATTTTAACTATTTTAACCCTTCTTTAAATAAATTAATAATAAATGTCCTAATCTAATCCAAGTGGGCCTAAATGGTCATATTTTATTCATAAGTTTGTTTTTGGTCGAATTACACTTGTCCAATAGAATTAGGACATGTGTTAGGGTAATAATAATATCATATTTACCCTTAGTTACCCTATTTACTATTAACTGCGGTAAAAAAAGTAAAAAGTTACTATTCACCAAAAAATTATTTTTATCTTATTGAACCACATTTTACTTACTGATATCAACCGTGTCTGTCGGATTTTCGAAATTCCATTCACAGAAGCGGTAAAATTAAGTTTTATGCAAAATTCAGTTTTTAACCTACCACTTAGTGGTTTCACTATTCATCAAAAATTGAAAGTTTTCAGAAAAATACCAAAATTTCACCCTAGGCTAATTTCGATATTCCGAATCCAAAAATGAAGACCATTTTGAAAAATAAAATTTATAAAATTTCAAAAAGTGGTTATTACTATTCATAACGGCTAGTTTTAATAATATTTTAATAGCATATCGTTGTTTAGTGAAACTTGGTATTGCGTACGACGCAAGCTATCAAGGAAGGTCGTGATTGCGTGTAAAGTAAGCCAAGCAAGTGTGTAGTGAAAGATTCCTTTGATGATATAAAAACAAAATATTACTCATAAAAATCTCGGGTGTTACATTCTACCCCCCTTAAAAAGAATTTCACCCTCGAAATTCGTCACTTTGTAACAAACAGATGAGGATACTTCTCCCTCATCATATCCTCAAGCTCCCATGTAGATTCTTCAAGTTGGTGGTTCCTCCATAAAACTTTCACCAATCGAGTGGTCTTGTTTCGTAGGAATTTTTCGCTACGATCCAGAATCTCTATCGGCTGTTCTTCATAAGAAAGATCTTGCTCCAGCGGTACAACTTCTGAGCTGAGTACATGTGAAGGATCTGGTATGTACTTTCTCAGGAGAGATACATGGAACACATCGTGAAATTGAGAGAGATTCGGTGGAAGCGCCAATCGGTAAGCTACCTTCCCAACACGATCCAGTATTTCGAAAGGACCAATATATCTAGGGCTCAACTTCCCCTTCTTTCCAAATCTCATAACCCTCTTCCAGGGAGATATTCGTAAGAACACTTTATCACCCACTTCAAACTCTAGGTCTTTTCTTCGGTTGTCGGCATAACTTTTCTGTCGACTCTGAGCTTCTCTTATGTGTTGTTGAATAGATCTGACCTTTTCTGCCATTTCATCAACGAGATCAGGTCCTAATAGCTTTCTTTCCCCAACTTCATCCTAGCAAGTTGGAGTCCTGCATTTCTTTCCATAGAGAGCTTCATAAGGATCCATCTGAATACTGGAGTGAAAGCTATTATTATAAGAAAATTCCACCAAAGGTAGGTGTTGATCCCAACCTCCTTTGAAATCCATAGAGCAAGCTCTCAACATATCTTCTAGGGTTTGAATTGTTCTCTCAGACTGACCGTCTATCTGGGGATGATAAGCAGTGCTGAAACTCAACTCTGTATCCAGAGTATGCTGAAGACTTCGCCAGAACTTTGAGGTAAATCTCGGATCCCGATCAGATATAATAGAAAGTGGTACTCCATGCAATATTACCACTTCCTTTACATATATCCTGGCAAGCTGATCTAGAGAGAAATCCTCTCTAATAGGAATGAAGTGTGCAGACTTTGTAAGACGATCAACTATGACCCAGATAGCATTATTGCCTTTGGATGTTTTAGGAAGTCCTGTGACAAAGTCCATAGTGATGTTTTCCCATTTCCATTCGGGTATGGGTAATGGTTGTAACATCCCCTTAGACTTCTGTCTCTCATCTTTAACTTGTTGACAAACCAAGCATCGAGAGACATACTCAGCAACATCTCTTTTCATGCCATCCCACCAGAAGTACTCTTTTAGGTCCCTATACATCTTCGTGCTTCCAGGATGAATAGAGAATGAAGAACTATGAGCCTCATCCAGCAGCTCCTTTAATTCGAGGATGGAAGGAACACAAAACCGATTCCTGAACTTTATTATCCCATCACAATCAAGGTTGAATTCAGGAACATTTCTCACCTTCTTTTGTAACTCGACACCTTCTTTCTGTGCCTCTTTAATCTTCACATGTATAGATGGTTGAACATTCATTTGAGAAAGATAAGATTTTTCCCCTTCCATTATAATTCCAAGATCCATCCTTTGTAAATCCATAAATATTGGATCTTTTGTGATCCTCATCATGGATAAACTAGCATGGTCTTGTCGACTTAATGCATCTTCCACCTTGTTTGCTTTCCTAGGGTGGTAATGGATTGAGCAGTAATAATCCTTAATCAGCTCCAACCATCTTCTTTGACGCATATTCAACTCCTTTTGTGTGAAAATATACTTTAAACTTTTATGATCAGTATAAATATCACACCTTTCACCATAAAGGTAATGCCTCCAAATCTTTAATGCAAAGATTACCGCAGCCAACTCCAAATCATGTGTTGGGTAATTTTGCTCATGGATTTTCAACTGTCGTGAGGCATAAGCTATCACCATATCATTTTGCATAAGAACACACCCCAATCCCTTCTTGGATGCATCACTGTAGATCACAAACCTTTCTCCACTACAAGGAAGTGTGAGCACAGGTGCACTAGATAACCTTCTTTTCAACTCCTTGAAATTCTCTTCACATTCCTCTGTCCAGACAAACTTAACTCCTTTCCGAGTCAACTTGGTGAGTGGATTAGATAATCGTGAAAAATCTTTTACAAAACGTCGATAATATCCAGCCAAACCAAGAAAACTTCGGATCTCAGTTACTGTTGTTGGTCTTGACCATCTTTCAATAACCTCTGTTTTTTCTGGATCCACAGATATCCCCTCTTTTGAGATTATGTGACCCAAAAATGCAACTTTTTGAAGCCAAAATTCACACTTGGTAAATTTGGCATAAAGCTTCTCCTTTCTCAGGGTCTTCAATATAATTCTCAAGTGATCTTCATGCTCTTCCTTGCTCTTTGAATAGACAAGAATATCATCTATAAAGACTACCACAAATTGATCAAGATAGTCTCTAAAGACTCTATTCATTAGATCCATGAAGATAGCAGGGGCATTAGTAAGACCAAATGGCATCACTATAAATTCATAGTTTCCATACCTTGTACGGAAAGTCGTCTTTGGTATATCCTCCCTTTTGACCCTTAATTGATGATACCCTGAACGAAGATCAATCTTGAAAAAGTATTGAGCTCCGCGTAGTTTGTCAAATAAGTCATCAATGCATGGGAGAGGATATTTGTTCTTGATAGTGATCTTGTTAAGTTCTCGATAATCAATGCAGAGTCTCATTGATCCATCTTTCTTCTTAACAAATAGAACAGGTGCTCCCCAAGGTGACGCACTAGGGCGTATGAATCCCTTATCAAGATTCTCTTGGAGTTGCTTCTTCAATTCCTGCAACTCAATTGGGGTCATTCTATATGGTGTCTTTGAAATATGCAAAGCACCCGGTACGAGTTCTATTGAAAACTCAACTTCACGATTTGGTGGAAGACCCGGTAATTCCTCCAGAAAGACATCATCAAACTCCCATACAATGGGAATATTCTTAATCGTGAGTTTCTCACCAACAATTTGAGATAAATAACCTTCATTTAGTGGAATCAATACCCATAAGATGGAAGAAATTTCCACTGGAAGGTTATGTTCATCCTTGCATTGATATACGATCGTAGATTGATCTGGAATATGAAATGTGACTTCCCTTCTTTGGAAATTGATATGAGCTCCATGTAGAGAAATCCAATCCATGCCAAGAATCACATCAAATTCCACTAAAGGAAGGATCACAAGATTTGCAGGAAGCACTTTCCCACAAACTTCGATCGGAGAAGAATTATAAACTTTTGATGTGACTGTTGTGTCATTAGGTGTTGTCACAGCTAACTCAACATCTAATTGTTGAGGTAATACGGTGATACCCTTAGAAAATTCTTTAGAAATAAAAGAGTGGGTGGATCCAGAATCAAATAAAACATTTGCTACTTTAGAGTGGATGGTAAGTGTACCTTTCACCACTTCGTTATCGTACTCCACATCGCTGATAGAAATTGCATGTGACTTTCCTTTGTCTTTAGCCTTAAGATTTTGTTGACGTCGACCATCATCATCAACCCTTGGATTTGGGCATTGATTGGCATAATGCCCCATCTCCTTGCACTTGAAACATTGAAGTGTAGTAGGTTCATTCTGTGTATCCCTTCCTTTGTTTGCGTCATTAGACATATTCTTCCCATTATCACGGCATTCAAATGCCCGATGACCTTCCTTTCCACATTTAAAACATTTACTTGTCCCTTTAAGACAACTCCCTCCATGTTTCTTTCCACACTTTGAGCATAAGGAAAAGCTCATCTTCTTTTCCGTGTGCTCTTTAGATTTTTCTTTGAATTCCATCTTCCTCTTCTTATCAAACCCATGTGACTGATGGGTTATTCCAATCTCCATCTCGACTTTGAGAGCACATCGAACGATTTCCTCATAGATATTGAAGTCCCTTATGGCTAACGCCCTTCGAAGACTTGGTTTTAAGCCACTAAAGAATCGATCGATCTTACTCTCAGGTTGGATAATAATACCATAAGCGTACCTTGCAAGTCTTGTAAAATTTGCTTCATAGGTACCAACAGATTCATCATCCCTTTGCTTCAGTTCAAGAAACTCTTTCTCCATCTTTGTTCGGAGAATACGAGGGAAGTACTTATTGAAAAATAAGTTCTTGAACTCGTTCCATTCCATAGACTCAATTTCATCCCTTTGCCTCGTATTCTTAATAAGATTCCACCATTGATCAGCATCTCCTTCCAAACGATACACTGCTAGGATGACTTTATCATGTTCAGAACATTGAAGAACTGAAAATATCTTTTCAGTAGTACTAATCCATTGTTCAGCAACTAATGTATCAGTAGACCCACTGAAAGACGGTGGACGCTGCCTCATGAAGGATTCAACAGAATGTTGCTCCTTCCTTTGCTCGTTTGGAAGTCCTGCATGATTCATAGCTTGAGAAAGTTGTGTGAGCATGGCTACAAGATTTTTCATTCCATCTCCCATATCGTTTGGTTGCTCAGGGGGACAATCATTGCATTTCCCATCGCATTTCGCATTAACACGGTTCCTTTGGGTTCCAGCCATTGACTAAAACCAAGAAGAATAGTGTGAGCAACACTAATTATAATAGGAAAACCACATAATTCAAGAATAAAATTTTCATGCTTAAGGTCTTATCCTAGGTTATTCATGGCCATTTCTAAAACACTAAGATTGTGTTCTATGCTTAGACTTATCCTTAGGCTTCTTACTAAGGCTTTCACATCCTAGTTTCCAAAGGTTGATTATACCTTTCCTCTGATACCAACTATAACAACTCATACTTTACATACATTGTTAATACTTCAAAATTGAAGCACACTTATTACAACATATGACAAAACCACAAAGGATCGTATAGGTATAGTGTCTTTAGAAACTGGGAAACATAAACAACTGGTTCATAAATCTTCTACAGTGTCTCCCATTTATTTCATCATATCTAAGGTCCCTTTTAGAATATTCTACTTAATATCCATCTTCCTGACCTGGGGAAAATAAAACATAAAAGGGTGAGCTCAAATGCTCAGCAAGGGCAAATAAAGGAAATAAAAATTATATCATATCTTTTTGAAAATCAAAACCTGCAAAAGAGATCATAATATCTTAACATGGAATAAATCATAGAAGTGAAAATGAGATCCCCATAATCATAACATGAAACTTGAAACTTTGTGGCATGCACACATAATCATGGAAAATCATTTCTTGTTAGTTATGACTCATTTCCAAGACTATCTTAGTGGACAAAGTCCCTTTCTGAACTGAGTCACCCTCATTCCAGTCCTGTTTCACTGAACCGGTATAACCTACCATTCCAGCCATGTCTATCTCATGAGATATAAAATCTTTACCCAATGCATTGGAGGGAGATATAGGTCCCACCCATCTTATAATGAATCCTTTCTTATGTGTGCCACATAATCATAAACCATACATCATAGCGTAACCCATGTAATAAAAATGGGATTCTTAAACAACATGACATCATAAAACAATTCATATAAGATAAAGGAATTCATAAAAATATTTCCATCACAACATAATCAAACCAATTTAATAATAGGGATAAAAACATAACCCTTTTATTATCTTAGATGGAAAATAATTTTGATAAAATACTTGTACTCCATTCTTGAGGAAAATATCCTTTCTACTTCAAAAACATTTTTCCTTTCATAACATATCATACGACTTTAAAATAAAAGAAGTTGATTAAAAATAAACTTGAAAACTTGTAAAGGAAGTTTCTTAGAAATAATGTTTTAAAAATCCATTCATGTCGTATAAGTTAAAAAAAACATTCTTCGTACTTTTGTCGAAAAAGTCAAAAGTACCTCGTACGACAAAAGATTCCTTTCATACATATTACTAAAAACTCACCGAAGGGTAAAAATGGATTTAAACAATTGTAGGTGGATGGAAATAATATTACATTTTGATGAAACATGGATGTGGATGATAAAATACACCCCAGTAAATACTTACGAATAAACAATCTCGGATAAAGATGAGATTGTGATATTTCCCTTACCTTAGGTCCAATTTGCTTTGTACGTGTCCGAAGCTCCTCTTCTTTGGAACGCCTCTTTGAATCCTCCACTTAGGGAACTAAGATTGGTCTTTGAAGAATACCAGGACCTCTAGGATTATTCTAGGGAAGTCGAGAGGAGAAAATGGAAGGGGTTGGCCGAGCTTGAGTGCTCAAATTGGTGTGAGGAGGAGGGGGAGGAGGTGCCCTTTTATAAGGGAGGAGAGGGGCACCTTAGGAATATCTCAAAATATTATTTTATATTAAAGTCAAAATCGGTTTATAATGGTTCTAAAGGGTCTTATTTCGAAGCTAAAGTGGGGGATGGGTCGAAATCCTATCAACCAATAGGATTTAGACAAGTTTATGGTATTATTTTAACCTTATCAATTAGATTTAACTCTAAGTTAAATAATTTAACTTTTACCATGTCTTTTTGTTTTCTTTCACTATATGGTTAATACACTTACTATAACATGCCAAACGAACCCCAAATTGTTTATTATTAATATATATATCCTTATCTAAGTCATTTGGCCGAACCTTAGATTTTTAAGAATAAAATAACAATTAATAATATAATATTTTATTTAAAAACTATTTTGTGTCAATTTTGACACTATTTGATATATGATTTTTGTGAAAGTCATAACAGAATTATATGTTCGAACCAAGTTGATTAAATCAACAATAATATATCATAGTAACCTAGAAAATTAGTGTAATTCATAAAAATTCTCAAATTACATTTATTTTGGTGTTTATAACATCAATTATGTCAATATTTCATTAATAAGATAATTACTGCATCATCATTGTGTCATAAATAAATTAAATTATTTAATGTCTAACAATTACAAATAAAATACCATTATGTAGGAAATCTTTTATCTTTCTAATGAATATTTATAGTCGAATTTATCTTATGTATAACCCCATATTAAAAATGATTTACTTATTAAACTTTGATTTTAACTATTTAACCCTTCTTTAAATAAATTAATAATAAATGTCCTAATCTAATCCAAGTGGGCCTAAATGGTCATATTTTATTCCTAAGTTTGTTTTTGGTCGAATTAAACTTGTCCAATAGAATTAAGACATGTGTTAGGGTAATAATAATATCATATTTACCCTTAGTTACCCTATTTACTATTAACTGCGGTAAAAAAAGTAAAAAGTTACTATTCACCAAAAAATTATTTTTATCTCATTGAACCACATTTTACTTACTGATATCAACCGTGTCTGTCAGATTTTCGAAATTCCATTCACAGAAGCGGTAAAATTAAGTTTATGCAAAATTCAGTTTTTAACCTACCACTTAGTGGTTTCACTATTCATCAAAAATTGAAAGTTTTCAGAAAAATACCAAAATTTCACCCTAGGCTAATTTTGATATTCCGAATCCAAAAATGAAGTCCATTTTGAAAAATAAAATTTATAAATTTCAAAAAGTGGTTATTACTATTCATAACGGCTAGTTTTAATAATATTTTAATAGCATATCGTTGTTTAGTGAAACTCGGTATTGCGTACGACGCAAGCTATCGAGGAAGGTCGTGATTGCGTGTAAAGTAAGCCAAGCAAGTGTGTAGTGAAAGATTCCTTTGATGATATAAAAACAAAATATTACTCATAAAAATCTCGGGTGTTACAATCCCAACCACCAAAATATCAGTAGTCATGTTTTTGTGTTTAAATCTATTCTAATGACTACAAGTTCATGAAAACATGATAGGAGTATATACATATTAGACATATATATACAGATAAAGAGAATACAGTGTTGGAACCATATTATTGTATAAAGATTGTATTTGTTGTCAATACTTGTCAATATAAGTTAAAATAAAGATGGAGATGTAGAGGAACTCCATAGTTGATAGAGAATGAAATTCAGAATATTTATGATCTGATTTTAAGTTCAAAGTACATGTATCAAATGAGATAAATTGTCTATAACAATGAAACCATCCCGAGAGTATTGAAGGGCATGAAGTTATAGAGGGATCCCACAACATCTCACTATTCAGAGAGACCATGCAAGAGAGTTATTGAAGAGAAATGAAATATTGCATGAGGGATCATGTGGAGATTTGAGGATTTAAGAATGATCATACATAGCTAAGAAGATGATGTCAGTCATATCAGTGTTAACTTGAAAGACTGATGTTGCTTGAAGACAGGGAAGATGGGAAGTTGCATTACTTTCCCTAGAGAATCTGATGATACTGAAACTGGTCATTCAAAAAGTATATATCACAGTGGAAGGAGGTTGTGATGAATGTCGTTGAACGTTAAATAAGCCATATGATAGTGAAGAAGCATGGGTGTTCTTACTAAAACAGATATTTATGGTGGTGTCTTTTCCCAGTGTTTGCAAAAAAAAATCATCTCCAAATTGGTATTTTGTTTTTGGAAATGGAAGGATTTCTGCATAAGAGTGAACAATATGTGGAATAGCAAATTAATTCGGCAATGGAAGCAAACCGCGTACCTCAAACCATGGATCGCGTACCATGTCTGAGAACGGTTCGGGGCTGCGTACCATGTAGCGGGAAAGGTAAGCAAGATAGTTCGTGGAACGGGTCGCGGTGCCAAAATGGTTCCTAGATGAGGGAGTTGCGGTGCATGGGATGGCTTGTCGTTGGCGGAAGAGATGATGTATGAAGACCGGCGGGCTTATGATACGCGGAAGGTTAATGTTATGAGGTAATGGATCACAATACACGGTAGAGGCTTACAGTAAGAGGACGGAGTTCAGTATGTTGTGAAGTTTTTCCCACATTGAAAATTTGGGTAAAATGGATTAGCAATGTTTGGGGAGTTAT